>BSBN01000668.1:0-4800000 GCA_027924645.1 Cunninghamia lanceolata
TCCTAAACCCAAGTAACCATAAATTAGGCACTCAATTAGGCACTAAAATAGGTGATAAATTTAGGCGCTACATAAGGCGTTAACGCGAGCGCTAAAATAGGGGTTAAACCAGGCGTGAAATGTGGTACTAAATTAGGCACTACAGTAGGAGCCAAAGTAGGCACTAAGTTAGGTGCTAATTTGCACCTAATTTAGCGTCAACTTGTTCTGGTTGATGCAAAAAATGCCAAAAATAGTGCCATCCCGATAAATAGCGCCTACTTTTTCAAAAAAATGGAGAAAAATACATTAAAACAGTGGGTGGAAGCAAAAAATAGAGAAAAAAAGGGACCTAATCACAGGGATTTGTTGTAGTGATTCAAAGAGAATTGAAGGTAACTAGGGTAGATTAGGCTCCTTGTGTTTTTAGGGGTCTCAAGTTTTGACTTGGGTGGTGTTAAGCATCAACATATACCATATAAATTTCTCTTACAATTGATTCTAAGTTTATTTCAATAACTTTTAATAGGATATATAAAATTGTTTATGCTATTAAAATGCTTGAACAATTTCAAGTCCTAAACTCATAGAATTAATAGTTGCACATCATGCAAGAGAGGTGAGGGATTTCATGATAGGGTGTATCTTAGTTTTTGCTAATATTCCCTTGTTTTCCTTTTTCTAATAATAGAAAAAATATTCAAATGCATTATAAAATGTATTTCCTTGGTCATGGATATTAGTTTTCATTTAGTCTTGGAATTGGTTAGCTATTGATTTATACTAGATGAACATATGATAATAGTGTTGGAAGATCAAGATAGTGTTTTTTCTTGGCCATATGGTTAGTTGATATATTTTACATATTTCCTATAAATTTATTCACATTTATTGTAGATACCAATTTTACTTGAGATACAAATAGAATTTCACATTCTTGATATCTATTGTTAGTGGGGATTTCAGAGGGGTGTGAAGATATTTGTTAGGTCAAGACCAATAAGGCAAATCCACCATCTTATTGAGGTAAGGGGATTTTAACATGGGTCATATTGTCATGTTTGTTTACCATTAATGCTTCATCAAATGTGCAAAACTCATGGATCAGAGAAGGAAAATAGAAAGAGACATTGCCACACATCGTAGGAGGGGGAAATATAGACAATGAGGGAATAATATCCCATATAAAAAGGTGAGACAATAATGGAAGATAGATAGAAGAATGGAAAAAAGGTAACATGACAATACCCAAGATCAAAACAATTGAGAGCCATTAGTATGAACTATGAGCCAAACAAGTTGCAACACGTTGAAGTTTTAAAAACTTCAATGAATCCAAAATAGTTGACATACAATATTCAAAACAATTTCTTTGAAGGCCACTCACCAAGGAAAGAATTCTAGAGAGAATAGTGCATGTGAGAGGGGCATCAACCAAGTACTTTTCAAGGTCATTGATGAAGGGGTAGCCAAGAGACCATCAGAGACCCCAGGGGATTTGTTGTGAAGTTCTACACTAGAGAAGGAAACTTTGACATAACTTGGGAAACAACATTCTATTTTCTTCACTCAAGATGTGCTTTAAGTAAGTTCTCCCTTTTTATTTGTAGTGTTATTTCTTTTTCTCAAAACTAAAACAATCAACATATAGGCTATTTAAGGCCAAACAAAATTAAAACTTGAAAACTAAGATGTAGCTTATTACAATTTCTAGATGTTATTCTTGCTTTCAAGATGAATTTAGAGGCACACATACTCAAACCCTATATGTATCTAAATTTCTACTCCCAGCTTCCAAAGAGCTATTCTACCTTCATGTATTTTATGTTGAAGGCACAACACAACTGAGGTGGGGGTGAATAAGTTGTACCAAAACTTTAACCTTAATTGATCAACTTCACAATCACATTAACTTGATTTAACCACTTAATCTAATATGAAAAATAAACATGAAAAGTGGAAACAAAACTTAACCACATCAACAACATTCACACATGAACACTAGATTTTTATGTGGAAACCCCTTTGAAAGGGAAAAACCATGGTGAGTGTTAGCTCACAATATAATGTAGTAACTGTTGCAAGTATGAGGTTATCCAGTGTTGTCATTGATGTCAACATACTCATATTGCATTGACAAGAAGGATTTGATGAGCTGTGTGCTGAGGATATTGAGAAAATTAGTCTTAGTCAGGAACAGTGAAGAACAGTGATGAGAAGAAGGTAAATGTACTGTATAGGATGAGAACCGGAGGATGCGGATTAAAGGGTTAGTAGATATGAGTCTTGAGATGCTACAGTTAAGATTTCAGAGGTCCGCATGAAGATCTGAAGGAGTTGTGGCTGCCGGTATAGAACCGGGTCCGGCAAGTATCCGGAGGTGACAGAGGATCACAAAAAGGTCCGGTGAGGTCCGGAATTGTATTATCCTAATCTGCGGATTGGAAGGAGTGTTTGGGATGTCCTTGTGATGTATCATCCTGATTTGTGTATGATTTGGAGGTCGGAAGTACCTCTTGCATTATGACAGTGGCGACAGACTGTGTTCTTAAAGTTCCGGATGAGGAAGACAAGAGATCCCAGTAAGCAGAGGAAGTGCGGATGTATCCGGACATTCAGACAGGCTTGTGAAGGTTCTTGGATCATGTTTAGGTTGTGTTGTTGGTCCGCATTGATGGTAGAGCCCGGAATTGAAGTTATTCTTCCGGATGAAGTTCTTGCTCTGTGTAGCCGACCGGATAGTTGTTCATCCTGCGAATGTTCTTGTGATGGCCGACCGGATGTGTTATTCATCTTGCGGATACTCCTATGGTTGTTCGCCGACTTAGATGCTTGTTCCTGAGTCGATGTCTTGTATAAATAACGGTTTGTAAGTTCATTTCAGTGTGAGGTGTGAGGATAGAGTATGGTATAGCGAAGAAACGTGCGAAAGGCAGAGCAGAGATTGTTGGGCTTAATTGGAACTGATCCGGACATGATAGAGATGTCATTCTCCAGTTCAAGACTGTGATTTTTATCACTTTGTAGACAGTGTGTCTCCTTGTAGGCAGTGGGCCTCTTTGTGAGCAGTGTGCTCGGGCAGTGAGCCCTTATTGGCATGTGCCATTCATTTTTCTTTATTCTTCTAACAGAGAATAATTCTTGGTTAATCACCCCGTGGTTTTTCCCTTAACCGGGTTTTCCACGTCAAAATCTTGGTGTTCAATGTGTTGATGCTTATCTGCTCTTGTGTTTATGTATTATGCTTCCATGGATGATTATTTGATAGGCTGCTAACTAACAACAGTGAGTTAAGTGTTTGAATGAGAAGAAGTTTTATACAACTGATTCACCCCCCCCCTCTCAGTTGTATGCCCTAGATCCAACAATTGGTATCAGAGCCAAGTTCCTCTGACAAGAGCTTAACCGCTTGAGGAGATCCAGGATGTCGTCATACAAGAAGGATAGTCCGAAGTTCGATGGAACCAACTTCACTCTCTGGAAAGGTCGCATGAAGTGTCACTTGGAATGCATGGGAAAAAGCATACCTGGGTATGATTTCAAAACCATATGTACCTCCACAAGGTGGTCCGACAACTCTGAATGAAATCACAGAAGCTGAAAACAATCTGCGGACCAAGGAAGCTCTTCTAAGCGCATTGAATGACTCAGATCTCTCGAATGTCATTGACCTACCCACTGCATATGAGATCCTAACTAAACTGGAACTTCTGTATAAAGGAGATGAGTTTGTCAAAAGTGCAAGGTTGCAAAGTCTGAAAGGGAAATTTGAAAGATTGAAAATGAGAGATGATGAAAACATCACTACCTTTATGCCAAGAGTAAATGAGCTGGTATGTGGAATCAGAAATGCTGGTGGAACTTTAGATGAAAATGAGATTGTCTGCAAAATCCTAAGATCCCTTCCTGCTGCCTACAAAATCAAAGTTGCTGCCATTGATGAATTCAGAGCCCACACAACTGTCACAAGAGAACAACTGGCTGGCAAATTAGCTGCATTTGAAATGACCAAGTTTGGAGATGATCCTCCCAAGACTGAATCTACTTTCAAAGCCAGTGCCTATGTGAAAGGCAAACAGAGATTTGATCCGGGTGAAAACTCATCAAGGAAAATGTCATGGTATGATCAAGCAAGAAGAGACATGGAAAGAAGAAGAAGCAGAAACAGCTCAACTTGAAGCCCTCATTGCAAAGAGACTACCAAGAGGATCCGGTAAGTATGAAGGAAAACTACCCTTTAAGTGTTTCAACTGCAATAAGATTGGTCATTTTGCCTCAAGATGTCCGGAGAGATCTGCAAGATCTAATACTCACAGACAAAGGTTTCAAAAGAATTGCTATTATGTTCATGAAGAAGATGACAATGAAGGAGTAACAGATGATGAATCAGAACTAGGAAGCAAATCCGGAAATGAGTGGGTGTTTATAGCCATCAAGGAAGAAGATTCAATACTCTCTGAATCTGTTAATCACAAAGTTGTTGAAAAAGCCTTGGCTGCTCAAGTGGAAGAAAAGGATGATTGGGTTATTGACAGTGGATGTTCTCATCATATGACTGGTGACAAGAATAAGTTCTTAGATTTGGAAAGATATGAAGGAGGAATGGTAAAGTTTGGTGACAATTCTGCTGGCAGAATCAGAGGTAGGGGAACTATTTCCTTTGATGGTAAGAGCAAAACAGGAAATGTACTGTATGTTGAAGGATTGAAGCACAATCTTCTCAGTGTTGGCCAGTTGGTGGACAAAGGCTATGATCTCCGGTTCAAGAATGGAAAATGCAGAATCTTTACAAGCTCCGGAACTGAAATTGCATCCGGTACTCAGACAAGAGGTAACATCTTTCATCTGGTTGGTTCAAATAAAAGTTGTTTGTTTGTTCAAATTGATCAGAGTTGGTTATGGCATAGAAGAATGTGTCATGTAAATTTTGATAACATCATCAAAATAAGCAATACTCAGGCTGTGAGAGATCTTCCAAAGTTGATAAAACCTACAAATAGTGTGTGTAAAGAATGTCAGTTAGGCAAACAAAGCAGAGTCTCTTTTAAAAGCAAAGATCAGTCTTCTACCGGATTGTTGGAATTAGTTCATACTGATCTATGTGGTCTGACAAGAATCAAGAGTCTGCAAGGTGATAGATATTTCATGTTGTTAATAGATGATCATTCCCGGATGATGTGGGTTACCTTTCTAAAAGAAAAATCAGAAGCTTTTGAGAAGTTCAAAATCTTCAAAGCTATGGTGGAGAATCAAACCGGATTGAAACTAAAGTGTCTAAGGTCTGATAGAGGTGGTGAATTTACATCTGGTGAATTCATTGACTTTTGTGAGAAACAGGGTATAAGGAGACAGTTGTCTGCTCCTAAGACTCCACAGCAGAATGGAGTAGTTGAGAGAAAGAACCGGACCATCCAGGAAGCTGCTAGGACAATGATGTTGGAAGCAAATGTTCCTCAAATGTTTTGGAAAGAAGCTATCAGCACTGCAGTCTACACTCTCAATCGAGTTCAAATCAGAAACAACACCGGTAAGACCCCCTATGAACTCTGGTTTGGCATCACTCCTACTGTGAAATATTTCAGAGTATTTGGTAGCAAGTGTTATATTAAAAGAGATGAAGATCTAGGAAAGTTTGATGCTAGAAGTGATGAAGGAATTTTCTTGGGCTACTCCACTCAAAGCAAAGCATACCGGTGTTACAATAAGAGATTGAGGAAGATGATAGAAAGCACCAATGTAAAGGTTGATGAAGGAATTGAGAAGCCTTCAAGATTTTATGAGTTTGATGAAGGATGACCAAGACAGTGTTCAAGGACCTCAATCCTCTCCGGTGAGACAGAGTCAGCCTGATCCGGTAAATCAGGAAGAAGAGATAGGTTTGAATGAGCCTGATCAAGAAATAGCAGTGCTGGATACTCCCAAAATTCCAAGGTATGTAAGACTGAATCACTCTGAAGATCAGATCATAGGTGACAGAAGCAAAGGTGTACAAACTAGAAGGAATATTGCTCAAGATCAGAATGAATGTTGTCTGATTTCAAAGATTGAACCTAAAACAATAAATGAAGCCTGCAATGATGAAAACTGGACCAAAGCAATGGAAGATGAACTGATGCAAATTGAGAAAAATCATACTTGGGATCTTGTTCCCCAGACCTAGAGACAGGAATGTAATTGGAACCCAAGTGGGTCTTCCGGAACAAACTAAATGAAGCTGGTGAAGTAATCAGAAACAAGCTAGATTGGTCTGCAAAGGCTACTCTCAAATAGAAGGAATTGACTTTGAAGAGACTTTTGCTCCGGTAGCAAGAATTGAAGCAGTCAGATTACTTCTTGCATTTTGCTGCCTTCAAAGACTTCAAGGTATATCAGATGGATGTCAAGTCTGCCTTCCTAAATGGTAATCTGGAAGAAGAAGTCTACATTGAACAACCGGATGGATTTCAATTGTCTGATAATAATGATATGGTCTGCAAGTTGAAGAAAGCTTTGTATGGATTGAAGCAAGCCCCAAGAGCATGGTATGAAAGGTTGGATAAGCATCTTGTGCAGATTGGATTCAACAAAGGTACTACTGACAGTAACTTATATTTCAAAATTGATCATGAAAACATTCTGATTGTTGAAGTGTTTGTGGATGATATCATTTTTGGAGGAAGAGATAGTATGTGCAAAACTTTTGCAAATCAGATGAAAAGTGAGGTTTGAAATGTCTATGCTTGGTGAAATGAATTTCTTCTTGGGTCTGCAAATTACTCAAACAAAAGAAGGGATCTTCATTTCTCAGACCAAATATGTGAAAGAATTGTTAAAGAAATTTGGTATGGAAGACTCAAAGCCTATGAACACTCCTATGGCAACCGGATGTAAGCTAAGCAAAGATGATGATTCTCCAAAAGCAGATCAGACAAAGTATAGATCAATGATTGGTGGATTGTTGTATCTCACTCAAACTAGACCAGATATAATGCAGGCTGTTGGTCTTGTGGCAAGATTCCAGGCTGATCCTAGAGAATCTCATGTTATGGCAATCAAAAGAATTTTTAGATACTTGAAAGGAACAGTTGAGTATGGTCTATGGTATCCTAGAGATCCGGATTTCTCTCTTCATGCTTACACAGATGCAGATTGGGCAGGAGATGTGGATGACCGGAAGAGCACTAGTGGTGGAGCATTCTTTTTGGGGAAGAGATTGGTTTCTTGGCTAAGCAAGAAACAAGATGCAATATCTCTGTCTACAACTGAAGCAGAATACATTGCAGCAGCAGGTAGTTGCACTCAAATCTTATGGATGAAGCAGATGCTAAAAGACATCAAAGTTGAATATGAGGAGCCTATCACAATTTTCTGTGATAATTCAAGTGCAATTAATATTTCCAAGAATCCGGTATTGCATTCTAAGACTAAGCACATATCTATCAAATTTCACTTTTGAGAGAACAAGTAAACAAGGAAGAAGTCAGATTGGAGTATGTTCCCTCCAAGGATCAGATTGTAGATATCTTTACAAAACCTCTTCCCAAGGACTCTTTTGAATATCTCGCGGAGAAGTTAGGGGTCATGGCCCCTCCGGTGATGAACTAAGATGCACTGATGTGCATCAGTCCGGTGGCTATCACAGTCATATCTTGTGATCCGGACTAATGGGAAGCTGCAACTAAGGGGAGCAGCTGGTATGATTCTGATGTATGAGAATTGCAAGTATGAGCCCTTTGCCATTGATGTCAAAGGGGGAGAGAAAACATGTGAAAAACAAGTGATTGATGATCAAAGGGGGGAGCAGTAAAGAAGAGAAGACATATGAAAAGTTGAAGTTCTTGTCTTAATGGTTTTTCACATCATTTGTTGCCATCAATGACAAAGGGGGAGATTGTTGCAAGTATGAGGGTTATCCAGTGTTGTCATTGATGTCAACATACTCATATTGCATTGACAAGAAGGATTTGATGAGCTGTGTGCTGAGGATATTGAGAAAATTAGTCTTAGTCAGGAACAGTGAAGAACAGTGATGAGAAGAAGGTAAATGTACTGTATAGGATGAGAACCGGAGGATGCGGATTAAAGGGTTAGTAGATATGAGTCTTGAGATGCTACAGTTAAGATTTCAGAGGTCCGCATGAAGATCTGAAGGAGTTGTGGCTGCCGGTATAGAACCGGGTCCGGCAAGTATCCGGAGGTGACAGAGGATCACAAAAAGGTCCGGTGAGGTCCGTAATTGTATTATCCTAATCTGTGGATTGGAAGGAGTGTTTGGGATGTCCTTGTGATGTATCATCCTGATTTGTGTATGATTTGGAGGTCCGGAAGTACCTCTTGCATTATGACAGTGGCGACAGACTGTGTTCTTAAAGTTCCGGATGAGGAAGACAAGAGATCCCAGTAAGCAGAGGAAGTGCGGATGTATCCGAACATTCAGACAGGCTTGTGAAGGTTCTTGGATCATGTTTAGGTTCGTGTTGTTGGTCCGCATTGATGGTAGAGCCCGGAATTGAAGTTATTCTTCCGGATGAAGTTCTTGCTCTGTGTAGCCGACCGGATGAGTTGTTCATCCTGCGAATGTTCTTGTGATGGCCGACCGGATGTGTTATTCATCTTGCGGATACTCCATGGTTGTTCGCCGACTTAGATGCTTGTTCCTGAGTCGATGTCTTGTATAAATAACGGTTTGTAAGTTCATTTCAGTGTGAGGTGTGAGGATGAGTATGGTATAGCGAAGAAACGTGCGAAAGGCAGAGCAGAGATTGTTGGGCTTAATTGGAACTGATCCGGACATGATAGAGATGTCATTCTCCAGTTCAAGACTGTGATTTTTATCACTTTGTAGACAGTGTGTCTCCTTGTAGGCAGTGGGCCTCTTTGTGAGTAGTGTGCTCGGGCAGTGAGCCCTTATTGGCATGTGCCATTCATTTTTCTTTATTCTTCTAACAGAGAATAATTCTTGGGTTAATCACCCCGTGGTTTTTCCCTTAACCGGGTTTTCCACGTCAAAATCTTGGTGTTCAATGTGTTGATGCTTATCTGCTCTTGTGTTTATGTATTATGCTTCCATGGATGATTATTTGATATGCTGCTAACTAACAACAGTGAGTTAAGTGTTTGAATGAGAAGAAGTTTTATACAACTGATTCACCCCCCCCCCTCTCAGTTGTATGCCCTAGATCCAACAGTAACAATGCTGAATATCAAAGAGGCTCACTGCTAAGAGGGCTCACTGTACAAAAGGTCAACTCACTGCCAATGGGTTGCTCACTACCAGTGGGTGGCTCATTGCCAAGGGGTGAACTGATATGGTAGCATCTATAGCATGCTTGAGTTCAGTTCCATTAAAGTACAATGTATCTCTCTCACTCTGCCTTTATAACACACACACCTTAACTTCATAGTGTTTCACACATTCATGACAATCACGATTTCATTACATGTATTTATATCTATCATCAACCTTAGAATGTACATCAAGGTCGGCATTACAATCTACGACCATTGGAACTTTCTCCAAGGTCGGCATACAGACATAATTTCAAAATAGGACTTGACCTAAACAAACTTTGGGAGGAGAAGAATGAAGGATGAATACATCATAGCTTAGATCAGACCCAAATGCATCTTCACACGCTTGTACATGCTTCTACAATCCATGAATTATCTCCACAACAATTGTGATTAACTAGGTCGGCCAGAACAAGTGCATAATATCAAGAACACTTAGTCACATGTTTCCAAGAACTTCATTATAGCTTGCAGATCAATTACATGCCTTCACAACATTCTGGAAACATCATTGAATCATCTGGAGACCAAGAGATCCAACCGCAGTAGATCTCACTTTAAGATTACAATCATCTTTTGAAAAACAAATCACAATCTACTCACCACAATCTCTGTCAAACTTTGCTTATCAGAAACTTGTCTTCTGGAGCACCAGACCACAAATTGTAAGCTTAAGTCCAAAACCGCAAGACCAAAGAACATACTACGGAGGAATGTGGAGCAAAATACTTCCTCCCTGTCACACTGCAAACTCTGTCAACCATAGTCTTCAAACTGGTGAATAGACCTTTTGTTGTACAATGATCCAGACCACCAAATTTTGGATTTAGCATCTTCAAACATGTCTAAAACATATCCAAATCTAATACTCTGGTCTTTAATACTGAGGAAATGCGGAGCAAAACTCATATAGTTATTCTACATGCCAAAATACTCTGCAACACATTATTTCCACTTGAAGAGCAAATTTTCTCAAAAGCACTTGGAAACTCGGTATCAAGAATATCTTAGCACTTATATAAGACAATACAAAGCAACTGATTCATCACAAACAAGCATCAAAACAAGAGCACAGTTGACACTAAGGACAACACAGATATGTTGACATCAATGACAACACTGGTTAGCACATACTTGCAACAATCTCCCCCTTTGTCATTGATGGCAACATATGATGTGAAAAGCCATCAAGACAAGAATCTGCATTCATCACCATCTCCCCCTTTCTCTTTACACATAGGAAACACTTTCTCCCCTTGAGTTTTTCACATGATTTCTCTCGCCCTTTAACATCAATGGCAAAGGGCTTCACATCTTCTTCACTGCACATACTTGCACACTTTTATTCTAATCCTATTGGAATCATTCTTTATTCCCCCTGACTGCAACAATCATCTTAGATCACTACATGCTCCCCCTAAAGGGTAACCCCCCTAAATCAATCCAGAAGAAAATATTCTTTGAGGTACATTGGATTGATACATCTCCTTATGCACCTAATTCAATGAAGGAGGGGCAATAACCCCTAACCTTTCCCAGAGATACTCAAATGTGTCCTTTGGAAGGGCCTTAGTGAATATATCAGCAACTTGATCCTTTGTAGGCACATACTCAAGCTTCACAACATTCTCTACAACTTTCTCTCTCAAAAAGTAGTATTTGATTGAAATTTGTTTTATCTTTGAATGCATCATTGGATTCTTTGAAATGTTTATGGCACTTGTGTTATCACAAAGAATAGGGATTGGCTCCTCATACTCAACTTTGATATCCTTCAAGGTTTGTTTCATCCACAACACCTAAGTGTAGTATGTTACTGCAGCAGTATATTCTGCCTCTGTAGTAGACAAGGAGACTAATTCTTGTTTCTTGCTATGCCAGGACACTTCCCTATCTCCAAGGAAGAATACACCTCCACTTGTGCTTTTCCTTTCATCAACACAATCGGCCCAATATGCATCTATATAGGCACTTAGGGAGAAATCATTATTCTTTGGATACCATAGACCATGATCCAGAGTACCTTTCAAGTACCTGAAAATTCTTTTCACTGCCACAACATGTGATTCTCTAGGATCTGATTGAAATCTAGCCACAAGACAAACTGCATGCATGATATCTGGTCTGGTGGTAGTTAGATAAAGCAGTACTCCAACCATTGACCTGTACTTGCTCTGATCAGTCTTAGGAGATTCGTCATTTTTTCTCAACTTACATACAATAATCATAGGAGTGCTCACCAGTTTAGAGTCTTCCATTCCAAACTTCTTTAATAACTCTCTGAGATAATTTGATTGAGAAATGAAGATACCTTTGTCTATCTGATTGATTTGCAATCCAAGGAAGAAATTCATCTCACCACACATGGACATCTCAAACTCCTTCTACATCTCATCTGCAAAATTCTTACACATTCCTTCATTTCCACCAAATATAATATCATCCACATAAACTTCAACAATCAGGATTTAAACTTTTCTTGCCTTGATATACAAATTGCTATCTGCGGACCCTTTACTGAAACCCTGTTGCAATATATACTTGTCCAGTCTTGCATACCAAGCTCTGGGAGCTTGCTTTAATCCATACAGAGCCTTCTTCAACTTGCACACCATATCTGGTTGGTTTGATAATTGAAATCCATCTGATTGCTCTATGTATACCTCTTCTTCTAACTCACCATTCAAAAAGGTAGATTTCACATCCATTTGATACACCTTGAAATCTTTATGTGTAGCAAAAGCCAAAAATAATTTGATTGCTTCCAATCTAGCCACCGGAGCAAAAGTCTTCTCATAGTCTATCCCTTCCACTTCTAAGTAGCCTTTGCACACAAGTCTTGCTTTGTTTCTCACAACTTCTCCAACCTCATTCAGTTTGTTCTGGAAAACCCACTTTGTTCCAATCACATTCTTGTTTGCAGGTCTAGGGACAAGTTCCCAAGTCTTGTTCTTCTCAATCTACATTAATTCTTCTTCCATTGCCTTAACCCAATGTTCATCATTGCAAGCTTCATTTACTGTCTTAGGTTCCACCTTTGAAAGTAAGCAAAGATTTACTTGTTCTTGTGTAGCTCTCCTTCTTGTCAATACACCTTTCCTTTGATCACCTATAATCTGATCTTCTGAATGGTCTTTATACACACAGTTGGGAGTCTTTGGAATTCTTTTAGGAGCATCTTCTTGAATTTCTTCTTCTTCAGGAGCAACTTGTACTTTAGTCTGAACTTCCTTTACTTTGCCTTTTTCTACCTTCTCTGTGACAAGTTCATCTGATTCATTTCCATCCAATTGAAGATCTTCATCTACCTTTACATTTGCACTTTCAATGATCTTTTTCAGTCTTTTATTATAGCACTGGTAAATTTTTCTCTTGGTTGAGTAACCTAGGAATATGCCTTCATCACATCTAGCATCAAACTTCCCTAATTCTTCATCTCTTCTGATATAGCATTTACTTCCAAAAACTTTGAAATATTTGAATGTAGGAGTCTTACCATACCACAATTCATAAGGTGTCTTGGTTTCTTTTGCTCTGACTTGCACTCTATTCTGAATATAAACAATAGTGTGTATTGCTTCTTTCTAGTACACTTCTAGTAGGTCTACTTCCTTGATCATTGTTCTAGCAGCTTCTTGAACAGTTCTATTCTTCCTTTCAACCACTCCATTTTGTTGAGGAGTCCAGGGGGCAGATAAATGTCTCTTTATTCCATGTTCTTCATAGAAAGCATTGAACTCATTTGAAGTAAATTCACCTCCTCTATCAGACCTTAAGCATTTGATTTTTAGATCTAGTTCATTTTCAACCATAGCTTTGAAAGTTTTGAACTTGTCTAGGGCTTCTGATTTCTCTCTAAGGAAAGTAACCCAAGTCATTCTTGAATAATCATCAATAAGAAGCATGAAATACCTATCATCTTGTAGACTTCTTACTCTCGTAGGACCACAAAGGTTTGTATGCATCAACTCCAGCAGACCGACAGAGAATTGTTCTTTTCTTTTGAAGGTGGTCTTTGTCATCTTCCTCAATTAACAATCTTTACATGTAACATTGGCATGCTTCACAATCTTAGGTAGATCTCTTACAATCTAAGCAGTACTTATTTTCACCGGATTATCAAAGTTGATGTGACCCATTCTCCTATGCCATAGCTAACTTTCATCTGTCTTAGCCAACAAACAATAGTTGTTAGTACGTTTCAAGTGATAGACATTGTCATGAGTCTTTTTACCAGCAGCAATTATAGTTTCAGAGCTTTTTCTTATCTCACATTCTTTGTCCTTGAACACAAGATTATATCCTTTGTTGCACATTTGTCAAACACTTAGAAGGTTATGCTTCAAGCCCTTGACATAAAGAACATCATCTATATTATGCTTGCCATCAAAAGTAATTGATCCTTTTCCACAAATATTACCAGCTGCATCATCTCCAAATCTTACCAGTCCTCCATCATACTTTTCAAACTTGAAAAACTTACTTTTGTCTCCAGTCATGTGATTTGAACATCCACTGTCAATGATCCATTCATCTTCCTTTTCAGCATGAAATGCAGACAACTCTCCTAGATTTATATCCTTCACATAGCTAGCAAGGTTAGCAGAAATAGGTTCTTCTCTAAGTCCAATAAACAAGCATTCACTACTATTTCCATCATCAAAACTATCATCATCAGTTACACCATCATCATCTCTAATATAGTAACTCTTTCTTATCATCTTTCCTTTACTTTCATTGAATTTTGAGGCTCTATCAAGACACCTTGAAGCATAGTGACCAGCTTTTCCACAATTGAAACATTTGAAGGGTAACTTACCTTTGAATTGTCCTTTGTTACCTCTTTTTATTCTGCTTGCAAACTTTGCCTCAAGTTCTGCAAAATCTTCTTCATCCGATTCCACAGCATACTTCTCTGATCTACAAGTCTTTTCTTCCTTGGCCTTGAAAGCAGTCTCAGTTTTCACAGGACCATCAGTAGTACCAAATTCCCTTATTTCAAAGGCAGTTAGTTTACTAAGCAATTGATCTTTTGTAATTTTACCTGACTCAAGCAATTCTTCAATGGCAGATACCTTGTGACTATAGGACTTTGGAAGAGTTTTGAGTATTTTATCAATAACATATTCATCTTATAACTTTCCACCAAGTGCCTTGATGCTGCTGACAACTTTATCAATTTTTTATATGTAATTTGTTATGTTATCATCTTCAGACATTCTCATGGTTTCATATGTGGTCTTTAAGTTCTGCAACTTAGATTTCTTGACAGATGCATTAGCTTCATAAACATTCTTTAGTTTCTCCCAGATTTCATGAGCAGTTGTAAGATCCGCAACTTTTGCCATTTCAACATTCGATAAAGCATTTAATAGAGCATTTTTAGCTTTGTGATTCAACTCAAACTCCTTGATTTCTTCTTCAGTCTCTGGGCCATCTTTAGGTATTTCATATTTCTTTTTTACTATCATCCAAACACTATAACCTATAGAAATAAGATAAATTTTCATGTGTACCTCCCAGTATGCATAGTCAGATCCATCAAACTATGGTGTATCCTTTTTGTGTGCCATTTTGGATCTACCCCAAGCTATTAGGATTTCTTCCAGGGAACCTCACTCTGATACCAATTGTTGAAGGCACAACACAACTAAGAGGAGGGGTGAATCAGTTGTACCAAAACTTTAACCTTAATTGATCAAATTCACAATCACATTAACTTTCTTTAACCACTTAATCTGATATGAAAAATAAACATGAAAAGCATAAATAAAACTTAAGCACATCAACACCATTCACACATGAACACCATATTTTTACGTGAAAACCCTTCAAAAGGGAAAAGCCATGGTGAGTGTTAGCTCACAATATAATGTAGTAACAATACCGAATATCAAAGAGGCTCACTACCTAGGGCTCACTATCCAAAAGGTTGGCTCACTGTCGGTGGGTGGCTCACTACTGATGGGTGGTTCACTACCAGTGGGTGTCTCACTACCAGTGGGTGGCTCACTGCCAAGGGGTGAATTAATATGGTAGCATCTACATCATGCTTGAGTTCAGTTCCATTGAAACACAATGTATCTCTCCCACTCTGCCTTTACAACACACGCACCTTAACTTCGCATTGTTTCACACATTCATGAAAATTATGATTTCATTACATGTATTTATACCTATCATCAACCTTGGAATGTACATCAAGGTCGGCGTTACAATCTATGACCATTGGAACTTTCTCCAAGGTCAGCATAGATACATAATTTCAAAATAGGACTGGACCTAAACAAACATGCAGAGGAGAAGAGTGAAGGATGAATACATCATAGCTTAGCTCATACCCAAATGCATCTTCACATGCTTCTACAATCCACGAATTATCTCTACAACAATTGTGATTAACTAAGTCAGCCAGAACAAGTGCACAATATCAAGAACACTTGGTCACACACTTCCAATAACTTCATTATAGCTTGTGGATCAATTACATGCCTTCACAACATTTTGGAAACATCATTGAATCATCTGGAGACCAACAGATCCAACCACAATAGATCTCACTTGAAGATTACAATCATCTTTTCAAAAATAAATCACAATCTACTGACCACAATCTCTGTCAAACTCTGCTTATCAGAAACTTGTCTTCTGGAGCACCAGACCACAAAAATTTTGGAATGAAGAAAGTTCAGGACCTTGTAAGCTTAAGTCTAGATCCGCAAGACCAAAGAACATACTGCGGAGGAATGCGGAGCAAAATACTTCCTCCCTGTTGGTGTAGGGGCACCTAACACAAGTTGACTTCCTTAAGACATTTTATTGTTTATAGTTCATTTTGATGTAATAAGGTCTGTTTGACCAATATCTGTTATAGTAGTTTGCATCTAGGTTTCTGTACAAGCTCCTAGGACACTTGTCGATCTATCATGACAAGGTTGTTAGTTTGTTAAAAGTTTGTTAGTTGGTTAGTATCTCCCAGCCATTTGGAATTATCTCCCAACCGCTGGGAATCAAGTCAGTACTACTCATAGTAAGTGGATAAATACCTTAGATTGGGTCAATTTGAAGAGATAGATGCTGGTTGACAGATTGAATTGAATTTGCGGAGTGCAACTGTGAAATCAGATATCTGTATACATTTTTGAAAGCAATAAGAAGAAAATCCTATTTGTGTTATTTTTTGGCACTTTGAATTCACTGTGCAATCAATTTTCTATTTGGGATCGAGATGGATTCGTAGCCCATTCCACCGGTTAGATTCTTTGAATCGGTGGAATGGTTGTATATATCAGTTTAGGTTTTGTTTTGTTTTGTTTCTTATTTGTCCGTGTTCAGGTTTGTTGGATCGCTTACATCATGCATTAAAGAGTCCTAGCATGGGCGTGTGCTAGGTTGACAAAGTGCAGAGGATTGCATGTTTGTAGGAGAAATAGATCTGTGAAATCGCAAGGGTTAAACGGATCAAATCGGCAAAATTCTGTAGGATATATAAGTTGTGAGTATATCGCATTTGTATGTGGGATATACAGTCTGTGCATATATCACAAGGCATATCGAATGTGAAACATGGTGAAAGTGCATGTTTTGAAGATATAAGGGTAAAACATCTTGGATATACATTTCCTATATATATCGCTTTTGTTTGTCACGGACAGTTCATGTGTATATCGCTATCGCATTTGAGTACCAGTTTGTGTGTATCCGACAATCGCACATTGGGTTTGTATGTTGCAAAGTGTTGATAGACAATCTCTATGTATATCGTAGTTGCATGGTTGTGAGTATCCCGCAAATGTATATGGCGGATTGTATGTGTTGAATGTACATTGTAAATGTACATCAAATTGATACAAAGAAGTCAACAGTCAACTTTCCTCGAAGGCATATTCCAAGGGCATATTCGGCGAATGTATGTTTTGAGTTGTATGCTTAGAATGTATATTGGAATATACATTCCGTAGATACATTAGGTTAGATACAGAAGGTGACCTACCGGAGTGGTGACCAGAATGCATGTTCAAGGGATGCTTTTCAGTGGATGCAAGTGTCGACCGGCACTAGTAGGTAAGGAAATCTAAAATCACCGAAAAAATAGGTTAAGGTTTGTATGTAAGTTTCGTTGCATATTAAGTGTTGTATGCAGTATGACATCCAACGGAGGAGTAAAAGTCAAGGGTCCCACCAATTGTACATTCTGAATGTATAATTGGTATACATATGAAGAATGTACATTGGGGACATACAAGCACCTGATACATTTTGTGACAGGTTATTGTGGTAAAGCGGTGTACAATGTATTGTAGCAGACCGGTGATAGTGAGTAAGGTTTTGTATGAAAATTGTGGATGCGATTCATGAGAATTTTCCCATGGATTTGAAGGCTTTCATTGGTTTCTCTGCATCATAGTGGTATCAGAGCGAAGGAGTATCTTTTGGGAAGAAGAAGAAGGTGACAAGATGTTCGAAGGAGAAGGGTCAGGAGAGTACCCAGCAAGGATGACCAATGCTGAGTTGGCAGTCTTAGTAAAGAAGCAATTGGTAGAGAGCAAAGTGGTTAGAGCTCAGAATCAGGAATTGAAAGATGAGTTGGAGAAGTTGAAGGACAAAGTAGGAAAGGGAAAAGAATATTCTGGTGAATGAGAAGACAGGGATGAAGAGGAGATTCCTAGGTAGGAAGAGATAGATGTTCCTGTAGACCAGAGACCCTTACTCAACGCCCTCAAATCCATGGAGCGGAGGACCATGGATATGAAAATAGACCTGCTAGTGTTTGTAGGAAAAATGGAACCTGATTATGTGATGGAGTGGATAGGCTCCTTGAATAATTTCTTTGAAACAGAGGAAATACCAGACCACCAAAGAGTGAAGACAGCTCAGTCCAAAATGAAAGGGGCTACACTAACCTAGTCGAATTTCATCCAAGATGACAGGGTGAAAGAAGGAAAGAATAGAGTTGCTACGTGGAGAAAGATGATGGCTTTAGTGAAGGAAGCCTATGTTCCATTGGATTACAATATCCAATTACATAAGAGGAGACAAAATCTAAAGCAGAAGGAGTTAGATGTCAGTTCATACATTGAAGAGTTCATGAAACTATGTGTCAAGACAAAGGTCAAGGAGAATGAGGAAGAGAGGGTAGCAAGGTATCTCAATGGGTTGAGATTTGCTATCCAAGAAGATTTAAATCTGCATAGCCCAGATACAATCCAAAAGTGCTACCAATTGGCACTCAAAGTAGAAGAGAAATTAAAGAGAAGACAAGAGCAGAATAGTAGAGGAAGAGGAAGATAGCAACGAGGGGGAAGAAGTCCTTTCAGAGGCAGAGGCAATGGATTTGGACAGCAAGGTGAATCCTATCCAGAAAGCAGCAAAGGAGACAGCAATCAAACTGAAGGAAGTTACAATCAAAAAGGAAATTTTAGAGGTAGAAGACCACCATTTAGAGGGAGATCTCAGGGCAGAGGACCTCTTAGATGTTACAATTGCAATCAGGAAGGACACATAGCCAACAGATGTCCAGAAAAAGCAACAAGTTTAATGGGAGAAAGAAGGACAAATCTGATCCAAGAATATGATTGTCAAAGCGTGACAAGCTCAAACACTTATCAAAGTGTAAATGCTCATGATGGTTATCAGTATCCTAAGAAAGGAGAATCTTTGATGATTAGGAGAGAAATGACCACCATGAAGGTGCCTGACAAAGAACCCCCACAAAGAAATTCTCTTTTTAAAACTACTTGCAAAGCAGGAGGAAAGGTATGTAAAGTTCTGATTGACTCTGGATCTACTGAAAACTTTGTGTCTGTTGAAATGGTAGAAAAGCTTAAGTTTAGAAGACTGCCACATCCTTGTCCATACAAAATTTCATGGCTCACTCAAGGATAGCAAACAGTTGTGGAAGAACAGGCTTGGGTAGAGTTTCAAATTGGACCATACAAGGATAAATTGTTGTTTGACATAGCTCAGATGGATGCTTGTCATCTCCTATTTGGACGACCATGGCAATATGATTTGAGAGCACAACATGATGGAGTTAGAAATACATATTCCATCACCAAGGATGGTAAGGTGATAGAATTACTACCATTGATGGAGAAGGAGGTAGAATCAAAAGGAAAAGAAGTCAAGATAATGCTAGTAGAAGGCAAACAATTCATGATAGAAATAGCAGAAGAAGGTGCAGTTACATATGCCCTAATTCCATGCTTGAAGGTGAACAAGGAGTAGTAGCAAGAAGTCAAGGGAGAGAAGAAGCAAAGGTTCATAGACCTGTTGTCCAAGAATTATTGGACAAGTACAAAGGCATCATCTCTGATGGAATGCCAAGGTCCCTACCACCTATAAGGGACATTAGTCATTGCATAGATCTAATCCCTGGATCTACACTTCCAAATAAGGCAGCATACAAGCTTACACTAGATCAGAATGCAGAGGTAGCAAGACAGATTGAGGAATTGTTGGAGACAGGCCTAATTGGCAAAATTTTAAGCCCATGTGTAGTACCGGCAGTACTAGCACCAAAGAAAGAAGGCACTTGGAGACTTTGCACTGATTCAAGAGCTATCAACAAGACAACAATCAGGTATAGGTTCCCAATCCCTAGGATAGAAGATTTTCTTGATTGCTTGGGAGGTGCCAAATATTTCACAAAAATAGATTTGAAAAGTGGCTATCATCAGATTAGGATTAGGCTAGGAGATGAGTGGAAAACTGCATTTAAGACCAATGAGGGGTTATATGAGTGGAAGGTCATGCCTTTTGGTTTGTCCAACGCCCCTAGTACCTTTATGAGGTTGATGAATGAGGTCTTGAGAGAATTTATAGGTAAATTTGTCATAGTATATCTAGATGACATTCTGATTTTCAGTAATACAAGGGAAGAACATCTCAAACATATAGACCTGGTCCTCAAAAGGTTACATGAAGAGCAGTTAATGATCAACTTGGAGAAGTGTGTGTTCATGTAGGAGGAGATCATCTACTTGGGTTTTGTCATCTCACATGGCAAACTGAAAATGGATCAAGAGAAGGTAAGTGCCATACTGTCTTGGCCAACTCCTAGAACCATGAATGATGTCAGAAGTTTCCATGGGTTAGCAACCTTCTATAGGAAGTTTATAAAAGGGTTTAGTCATGTCTGTGCACCCATGCTTGACACCATAAAAGGAGGACAGAAGTGCAGATTCACTTGGACACAGGAAGCAGATGATTCATTTGAGACATTGAAGAAGAAGGTGGCACAGTAGCCAGTCCTTGCACTCCCTGATTTCAACAAGATTTTTCAAGTGGAATGTGATGCAAGCCACATGGCAATTGGAGCAATACTCAGTCAAGAAGGTAGGCCTATTGCATTTTTCGGTGATAAACTAAATGATGCTAAGAAGAGATACTCATCCTATGATTTAGAGATGTATGCTCTAGTCTAGTCACTCAAAAAGTGGAGGCATTACTTGATGCCAAAAGAATTCATACTATTTACAAATAATCAGGCCCTTAGTTTCATAAACAGTCAAGAGAAACTGAACCATCGACACATGAAGTGGGTGGAGACTTTACAAGCTTTCACTTTCACACTCAAGCACAAGAAAGGGGTCAAGAACAAGGTAGCAAATGCTTTGAGCAGGAGGGCTCTAACTGTAAATCAGATTCAATTGGAGAGTGTTGGTGTTGATTCCTTAAAGACTATGTATGATGCTGACGAAGACTTTGGAGAGATCTACAAAGTATGTACTTCCTTTGGAGACAAATATCATTTTGAGTGCTCTGAATTTCTGATACAAGATGGATTACTTTTCAAGGGTGGATAGTTGTGTATTCCACGATGTTCTGTGAGATTGAACATTATTAGGGAGAAGCATTGTGGGGCCATGGTAGGACATTTTGGTCTATATATGACGCTTGATCTTGTCAAGCGACATTACTATTGGCCTAAGTTACAGTCAGATGTGAGGAAATTTATGGAAGCATTGGTGATATGTCAAAAAGCAAAAGGGATATCTAATGCAGGTTTATATCAGCCACTGCCCATTCCTTCTAGGCCATGGGAGAGCATCAATATGGATTTTGTGTTGGGTTTACCTAGAACAAGAAAGGGATATGATAGTGTTTTTGTTGTAGTAGACAGATTCAGTAAAATGGCACATTTCTTGCCATGCAAAACCACTTGTGATGCTTCATATGTTGCAGACCTATTTTTCAAGGAAATAGTGAGGATACATGGACTGCCATTGAGCATAGTCTCAGATAGAGATGTGAAATTTATTGGCCATTTTTGGAGGACTCTTTGGAAGAAGCTTGGAACCAATTTGTCCTTCTCATCAGCTTATCATCCTCAAACAGATCAATAGACTGAAGTGGTTAACCGTTCATTGGGAAATCTGCTAAGATGTTTGGCAAGGCAGCATGGAGAGAAGTAGGATAACATCCTATCACAGGCAGAATTTTCCTATAATGACACTATCAATAGGAGTACAAGGAAATCACCTTTCCAGGTGGTATATGGTATTCATCCAAGAGGTATTTTGGAGTTAAGAGATCTACCTACAGGAGAGTCTATTAGTGCAGATGGAGAAACTTTTGCATCAGCCATCAAGGAGGTGCATGATTAGGTCAAGACCCAACTCCAACAAGCCACATTGAAGTATAAAGCCTATGCTGATAAGAAGAAGCAAGATGTACAATTTGATGTTGGAGATTTGGTGTGGGTTCATTTGAAGAAGAAGAGGCTCCCAAAAGGTAAATATACCAAGCTAATGCAGAGGAAGATTGGACCATGTCAGATTTTGAAGAAGTGTGGACGGAATGCTTATGAGATCCAACTTCCTTCTAATCTTGGATTATCACCTATTTTCAATGTATGTGATTTAACTCCATACAAATATAATCCAGATGTAGAACAGGAACCATTACAGGGTACAGTAGATGATGATATTCCTAAACATGATCCACCACATTTGCAAAAGATTTTAGACTCAAGAGTGGCAAAGAAGACTTGGAACAGAGAGTATATGGAATACTTGGTGGCTTGGCAAGGGAAACCTGATTCAGAGACAGTTTGGATAACTGAAGAACAGATCAACAAACATGGTGCCGACCTTCAAGCTCTCATCTCAAGTGGACTTGAGATTTCTTCTCTCGGGGAGTATGGTGCAAGGGCACCTAACACAAGTTGACTTCCTTAAGACATTTTACTGTTTACAGTTCATTTTGATGTAATAAGGTCTATTTGACCAATATCTGTTATAGTAGTTTGCATCTAGGTTTATGTACAAGCTCCTAGGACACTTGTCGATCTGTCATGACAAGGTTGTTAGTTTGTTAAAAGTTTGTTAGTTGGTTAGTATCTCCCAGCCGCTTGGAATTGTCTCCCAGCCACTAGGAATCAAGTCAGTACTACTCATAGTAAGTGGATAAATACCCTAGATCGGGTCAATTTGAAGAGATAGATGCTGGTTGACAAATTGAATTAAATTTGCGGAGTGCAACTGTGAAATCAGATATCTGTATACATTTTTGAAAGCAATAAGAAGAAAATCTTGTTTGTGTTATTTTCTGGCACTTTGAATTCACTGTGCAATCAATTTTCTATTTGGGATCGAGATGGATTCGTAGCCCATTCCACCAGTTAGATTCTTCGAATCGGTGGAATGGTTGTATATATCAGTTTAGGTTTTATTTTGTTTTGTTTCTTGTTTGTCTGTGTTCAAGTTTGTTGGATCGCTTACATCATGCATTGAAGAGTCCTAGCATGGGCGTGTGCTAGGTTGTCAAAGTGCAGAGGATTGCATGTTTGCAGTAGAAACAGATCTGTGAAATCACAAGGGTTTGAACGGATCAAATCGGCAAAATTCTGCAAGATATACAAGTTGTGAGTATATCACATTTGTATGTGGGATATATAGTCTGTGCGTATATCACAAGGCATATCAAGTATGAAAACATGGTGAAAGTGCATGTTTTGAAGATATAAGGGTAAAACATCTCAGATATACATTTCATGTATATATCACTTTTGTTTGTCGCAGACAGTTCATGTGTATATCGCTATCGCATCTGAGTACCAGTTTGTGTGTATCCGACAATCACATCGGGTTTGTATGTTGCAAAGTGTTGATATACAATCTCTGTGTATATCACAGTTGCATGGTTGTGAGTATCCCACATATGTATATGGCAGATTGTATGTGTTGAATGTACATTGTAAATGTACATCGGATTGATACAAAGAAGTCAACAGTCAACTTTCCTCGAAGGCATATTCCAAGGGCATATTCGGCGCATGTATGTTTTGAGTTGTATGTTTAGAATGTATATTGGATTATACATTCCGCAGATACATTAGGTTAGATGCAGAAGGTGACCTACTGGAGTGGTGACCAGAATGCATGTTTGAGGGATGCTTTTCAGCGGATGCAAGTGTCGACCGGTAATAGTAGGTAAGGAAATCTAAAATCACTGAAAAAATAGGTTAAGGTTTGTATGTAAGTTTCATTTCATATTAAGTGTTGTATGCGGTAAGACATCCAATGGAGGAATAAAAGTTGAGGGTCCCACCAATTGTACATTCTGAATGTATAATTGGTATGCATATGAAGAATGTACATTTCAAATGTACATTGGGGACATACAAGCATCCGATACATTTTGTGACAGGTTATCATGGTAAACCAGTGTACAATGTACTATAGCAGACCGGTGATAGTGAGTAAGGTTTTGTATGAAAATTGTGGATGCGATTCATGAGCATTTTCCCGTGGATTTGAAGGCTTTCGTTGGCTGCTCTGCATCACCTATCACACTACAAACTCTATCAAGCACAGTCTTCAAACTGGTGAATAGACCATTTGCTGTACAGTGATCAAAACCACCAAATTATGGATTTAGTATCTTCAAACACGTCTCTAAAACATATCCAAATCTCATACTTCAGTCTTCAATACTGAGGAAATGTGGAGCAAAACTCATACAGTTATTCTGCAAGCCAAAATACTCTGCAACACACTGTTTCCACTTGAAGAGCAAATTTTCTCAAAAGCACTTGGAAACTCAGTATCAGGAATATCTTAGAACTTATATAAGACAATGCAAAGCAACTGATTCATTAGAAACAAGCATCAAAACAAGAGCACAATTGACACTAATGACAACACAGATATGTTGACATCAATGGCAACACTGGTTAGCACATACTTGCAACATTTTATTGATGGTTAATTCCATCAGACTAGTGACACATTGATGGTTGTATGGTGTTCACACATTTATGGTAATCATCTTTTACTTGAGAAAGACTTAAAATGGAATGTATCACTAACTATTTATTTGGGTATAGTTGATAGGTTAACCACAATATGCAGGTTCTTTAGGGCCGAGCCTTGTTGGTTTCATTAATTATGAAATTTTGTTGTAATTCCTTAACAAAGAGGGGAGAGAAGCATTTAAAAAGTTTCATTGCAGACTACACGCAAACATAAATTCATGACCCAGATAAGGAAGCGGTGATTGTGGGAGGTACGAAGAAAAATAAAAAGAAAATTAAAATTTTATCTTATGATTTTTTACTGTTTGTTATGATGTTTGTTATAGTATATGTATTTTCTACATCTTACAATGCCATACATTGTAATAAATATTTATTGTCAACTTCCATTTTTATTTCATTTCATTTTAGGTATGGGTAGAGTGATTTGATTTCATTTTTAGGTATGGGTAGTAGTTATCTGATTTGATTCGAGTATTCGTTTACACCATTCAATTTCATTTCATTTGATTTATGGTATGGAGCATAGTCATTTGATTTGAATTTGGGTTGGTTGATATTAATTGATGTATTTAATGTCTACATCGATTCATGTGAAGGTTGCAATAAGAGGGTAAATTGGAATAGCCAACCGAAATTTTTCCCAACATTCAAAACAATACAGATGAGAAAAATAAACCAAAATGATTGGTCAAGACTTAAAAAGATAATTAAAAAAAAATTCATATAAACACTAGAATATCTACCATGGTAGGTACTAATAACACAATCAAATAAATATGGCCATACCCAAAATCAAATCAAGTCAATATGGCCATACGCAAAATCAAATCAAACAATGTCCCTTATCCAAAATCAAATCAAATCAAACAATATGCCCCTGTCCAAAATCAAATCAAATCACATAAGTGTTGTAAAAATCAAACAACTAAATTATCACAACGAATGATGAGGCTCAACATTCTAAGTCGTAAAAAAGACACGAATAGTAGAAAATCTTTTTAATGAGAATAAGAAATCTTATAAACTAATTTTCAATTTTCTATGCATTTATATGTCACAAACTTTTCTCTCCTTCCAAGTTGTTCCGTTAAACTCGAAGTTGTAGGGTTTATTTAAAAGAAAGGGCACTCTTAGAAATGCAATGAGATACACTAGGAGATTTCGTAAGAGACTTGAGTAAAAACCTTACGATAAGAGGGTAAATTGGAATAGCCAACCAAATTTTTTTTCCCAACATTCAAAACTATAGAGATAAGAAAAATAAACCAAAATGATTGGTCAAGACTTAAAAAGCTAATTGAAAAAAAATTGCATATAAACACTAGATTATCTACCATGGTAGGTACTAATAACACAATCAAATAAATATGGCCATACCCAAAATCAAATCAAGTAAATATGGCCATACGGAAAATCAAATCAAACAATGTCCCATATCCAAAATCAAACCAAATCAAATCAAACAATATGCCCCATGTCCAAAATCAAATCAAATCACATAAGTGTTGTAAAAATCAAACAACTTTTATTACAACATATGATGAGGCTCGACATTCTAAGTTGTAAAAAAGACATGAATAGTAGAAAACCTTTTTAATGAGAATAAGAAATCTTATAAACTGATTTTCAATTTTCTATGCATTTATATATCACAATTTTTTTTCTCCTTCCAAGTTGTTCACTTAAACTCGAAGTTGTAGGCTTTATTTAAAAGAAAGGGCACTCTTAGAGATGCAATGAGACACACTAGGAGACTTAGTAAGAGACTTGAGTAAAAACCAATTGCACTTTGCTTTTGAACATGGTTCTTTGAATTTTCTCTTTTCCTTTTTTTAAGTTTCCATCTTAATAAATTAAATTCAAGCTTAGGGCATGGTTGACTTAAAATGTTTGTTGAATGTTTTTTATTGGCCAAAATTTGTTTTGGAGAATAATTTCCGTCAAATTCAATTTCCTTCAATTGCTTCATGTCATTCATTCATGGCCTTCACAGACTGTAGATGGTTTATGGCCTCGTTCTCAACGCCTCTTACCTGGTAGCAGTTGTTTTCAGGCTTGCAACCATTTATGGCGACTGGCAAAGATTCGAACCTGGTCTAAACAGGGCTGATTTCTGGTTACTTATGAAAGCAGCAGACACAAGCTTGAGTATGCCATGTGCTGCATAGACTTTTACCTGGCCTCAACGGATTTCATGTCATTTATGTGCACAGCTAATATGTTGTTTATAATGTTAGCAATTAGTCAATAAGGAGAAAATAACAAGATATCTAATGTAATTTATGGGTGATATAGTAAATATTCATTTAAAAAAATAGAGAATATGGTAGAAAATAAGGATATTAAATATCACTATTTTTTTAAATATAGAATAGCAATATCATAGTTTAAAAATCTAAAAAATAGTTATATTTATCAATGTTTCTTAAGATTGTAGGATGACACATAATTTTCTTGACATAAGTAGCAAGAATGTTGCAAAGATTAAAATTTACATTGACTAAACTATTGCATTTGCATTGCATATATTTTTCTATCTCCATTATAATTCTAAATTAGTTTTATGTTGGTGGTAGTATCTTTCTCCTCACTCTTTCTCTTCTTCATCAAATTTATGCATTTCTATTTAACACTTCCAAGAGATGATATGAAGAGATGATATGAAGAGATGATATGATGACTAACCCTCTTTACAATGATATCATGCTTTGGAGTTTTGCCATTTTAATAATTGAACTATTCATACTCCTTGTATCATTCTACTTCATAGATAATAGTATTCATTTTTATCATATTGACCATCTACACACTACTCATAAATCATCTCTCCTACCTGTATTTTTTGACTCTTAAGATTCAAAAGAGATCATTGTAAAACACATGCAAGAACTGATAAGAGCTTCACAACTTCACATAGGCACAGATGTTGGAAATATTGTAAGCAAAGAAGAAGAAGGTTTTAATCGAAGAAGGTATGTCAAGCAATGCAATCTCTCAATCATGAGAGGACTCATTTTCTTCATTATCTTTTTGCAAAATTGAACAATAAACTTGAGATTTCAGTAGTGCTACTTTGTCATAAATTCATTATCAGAGTAAATCTAAGCCCGTTGTCTTGAAGAAAAATCCTGAAGATAACATAAACAATTCTACTGTTGGTGTCTAAATTTTAAATAGAATGTGACAATGACATTTGTTAAAAACTTACAACTTATTACAAGTACGACACACATTGTTATAATGAATTGTTAGTTCTAAATTAAAGTAATAATTCTTATGGAAAATCAAAATTAACATTTACATTTAGGTTCCCTCAAAGACAAGTGTTATAGTAACCCATAATCAAATGTATTAATAGTTCACTTAAAAAAATATTTCAAAGTATAGATTTTTCGATAAGATATATTTAATTTCTAAGTTTCTCTAAAATGGTTTGTCAATATTTCTATGGTCTAGCATACACTTGTAATTTTGATTCATATGTATATACAAAATAAATCTAATTTAGTTTATAAGCTCAATCCAAAGATCATGATTTCCTATAGTAGTTAACGATCGGTCTTTTATGATAGACTAATTGTTTTGAGCATACCTATGTAAATGATTTATTTTCTACATCATATCTTTTTCAGGAGATCAAAACATATAATAAGCAAATTGCATGGTATCAATTGCATGCAATGATCAAGACTTACATCTATAGAGATGTAGTTGATTATTGCATAGTGGAGAAATTGCTAAGACGGTCAAAGTCTCAAGACTTAGGGAAAATAACCAAGCAAGTCAAGACATCAGCCACAATCCTAGGAACTTGAAACATTCTACAAAGGCACCTTGACATATAGAGGTGTTAAAAAATGTGCATTGGGTCATTATGTTGTAAAAATCAGGGACCCCAAGTCCAAGAAATGTCAATGGCTTGGAGCCTTTGATAGAGCAAAATATGTTGCTTATGCTTTTGATATAGATTCCATATACATGAAAGATATTGAGGCAATTACAAATTTCATCTATATCAATTTAGATCCCTAAAATTCCTTCTCCAAGCAACCTATTGCTCCCTTGTCCACTTTGTGGCCTAGCTCCAAATTAGACCTAGTTTATGCTCATCATGCCAAGACCTTGCAATCAAAGTCCCAAGACTTTGGGAAAAATAAACAAGGATGTCAAGACATAAGTGTTGGTGCTATGAAGTTGTAACATTCTATAGATGCAAGGAGATATCTTGATGCAGGGGCATCTTGCCCTACAATTTTGTTTTTTCTTCTTTTTACTATTTTGGTTCTTTTTGTTAGCTTTCCTTTATCAATAAATGGGGACTCTTTGTCTCCTTCTGATGTTTTTTGTAAACTCCTTTCTCTATGCAAAGCTAAGTCAGAAGAAGGTTTCCTGTCGCACATGTAGTTTCTGGAGCTTTCCATTATAATGAGAGTCCAACTTGGAGGCTCATGTCGCCCAAGTGACAGAAATGAAATCAAAAGAGCTTTAAACTGTCGACTGTTATTCTGTACTCTGATAGATGGAGGACTTAATATGCTGTGAGCAGTTGAAGAGTCATTGCTGGACGTTGGAGAATGAACGGAGGAAGTTTCTCATCTCTCCAAAAAGATGCTGAGGATATGAACAGTCGGGTGGGAAGATCAGAAGACCACAAGTGTTCTGTGATAGGAGAAGAAGGTTGATGATTGCATAAGTAAGAAGGAGGCCAAATGTGGAGAAGTATAGTGATAATACAGGCAGGAGAAATACAACAGGCCGCAGGTGATTACAAAAGACTGCAACGGGTCGAGAGTAGATAGGAAGAACTGTGTAGCAAGCCGAAGGAAGGAAATAAGAGACCCGTGGTTCGTGGAAACCATTAGGATGTTTTTTTGTTCACTTTGTTTTTCTGAATAGTAATGATATTGTTTTGTTTCATATCAAATTTGATCCATTGTATTTCTGTCTTTAAACATTGATGGTATCTGGTTATGTTCCAATTTCTTTCATTAATGAAATTTCATGTCTGAGGTTGCATACTAAATTGTGTGAATGATTTGGAGTCCTAAACTTCCTATCATTAATAGGGAAATATTGAATTGTGAATCTCTGTTCAGTTTAAATTTCATCTTGTGATCAGCAAGGTTCCATCAATTGGTATCAGAACCTGAAGAGATTGGGCATTGGTAAGTGGTCAAGATGCCTCCAAGAAGAATGGGTAGAGGAGGAGGCTGAGGTAGGGGCAAAAGAGACCATGGTGACCCTGAGTTATTACAGAATTTGGTTGCAAGGATGGAAGCCCTAGAGAGGGCACAGAGGAGAGGGACCCCTGATGTTGAGGATGCAAGTGATGATGAGGAGGAACAACAGAGAGAAGAGAATGAGGAAGGACAGGTGGATCAAGATGAAGGATTTGTTGAAAGATTGTTGAAGACTGTCATGAGTCTGGGTTCTAAACCCAAGTTAGAAGTGCCAACTTATGCCGAAAGCCTCAATGGTGAAGATTTGATCGATTGGATCAATGACTGGGATAAGTATTTTGAATATGAGGGTGTAGCAGAGGAAAGAAGAGTAAAGTTTGCCTGCACTAGATTAAAGGGCCATGCTGCCATGTGGTGGGACTTTGTCCAAACTAAGAGGAGAAGGAGAAACAAGGAGAAGATCAACTCTTGGGATCAAATGGTGGCCAAGTTGAAGGCTAAATTTCTACCAAGTGATTATCAAACTAATCTCTTTAAGAAATTGTAGAATTTGAAGAAGAAAGATATGTCTATGAAAGACTATATGGAGGAATTCTACAAGTTAGTAATCAGATCAGGACATGCTGAAGAAGATGTGGAGAAAATCGCTCGATATGTGAATGGTCTCAAGTATAGTTTACAAGATGAAATGAGTCTTTTGTCCCCTAGGAACCTAGAAGAGGCTTATCAACTTGCCTTAAAGGCAGAGGAGAAGTTGGAAAGGAAGAAAAGTCAACAAGAGAAGAAGAGAGGAAGAAGTTTTAGAGGAAAGGGACAGCAAACAAGTAGGGGACAACAGCATCATCAAGGAGAAGAGGCTGGAAGTTCCAGTGGGACAGCCAATAATGATAGAGGTGGTTATCAAAACAGAGGAGGAAGGTCTTATGGGAGAGGTGGTTCACAAGGTAGAGGAAGAGAATTTGCTAGAAAATGTTTCAAGTGCAATCAATATGGTCACAAGAGTTGGGAATGCTCTGAAGCATCACAAGGAGGACATTCAAAATTTGAGAAGAGTAATCAGGTTGTACATGCTGATCAAGAGAGTGTGGGGTCACCAGTGCACCACAAGGATGAAGCAGAATCAGGTGAGTCTCTATTACTCAAGAGGGTGTTGTTGAAGCCACAAAAATAAAGTCAAGAACCAATCCAAAGGAGAGCATTGTTCAAAACCAAGTGTAAGTCACAAGGTAAATGTTGTAAGCTCATTATAGATAGTGGTAACACAGATAACATTGTTGCAACTAAGATGGTAGAAAAGTTGAATCTTAAAAGGATTAAACACCCCACTCCATACAAAGTGTTTTGGTTACAAAAAGGTCATCAAATATTGGTTAGTGAGCAGGCCTATGTTGATTTTCAAATTGGTAGTTATAAAGATTGTATTTTATGTGATATAATGCCCATGGATGTGTGCCATGATTTGCTTGGAAGACCATGGCAATTTGATAGGAAAGTGGTGCATGATGGAAGGGAGAATACATATACCATTGAGAAGGATGGAGAGATGTTGGAAAGTTGGTGCTTTCATCTTCTGAAAAGTTGGTGCCATGTTCAGCGTAGCCTCAGGATCCGTGACATGGACTAACCACCTCCTGTGGATTCATTAACTCTGGCACTTGTATCATAAATTAATAGGTTAACCTTTTAGTTTAATGACAATTGTGGGCCAATAATTGGTATCAGAGCAAAAGGTCACGGGTTTGAATCCCCTTGGGCTAGCGCGAGGGGGGAGATTGTTGGAAAGTTGGTGCTTTCATCTTCTGAAAGATTAGTGCCGTGTTCAGCACAGCCTCAGGATTTGTGACATGGCCTAACTGCCTCCCACAAATTCATTAACTCTAGCGCTTGTATCAGAAATTAATAGTTCAACCTTTTGGTTTAACGGCAATTGTGGGCCAACACACCCATGATGCAAAGCTGAAAAGCTCGGCAATCCTTTGTAACATTGGAATACTTTCAGGTTGTGGGTACCCTATGGTGAAAGTAGACCTCCAGATTATGGGTTGGTTCCCTTATGATTTTCTAATGGATTAATGATTTTTTGAAGGAAAGGGGATAGATGAATAGATGGATTTCTAATGAATGCTAAAACTAAATTTGACTGGGTGGTGATGCACCAAAATAACCACAATCTGCAACTTATTTCACAACAACTTTTCATCCTGCTCACACAAATCAGTTTGATCAACTCCACCACATAAATATTTCACAGAAAAACCTGATTTGACTGACATAATCTGCAACCTGTGATAAAATCTGAACTTGGTATACAAGCACTCATGAAATGAGATAAAAGAAATTTAGGTTTCATGATGAAACACAAACAATCTTTGATCAAATCATTTACACAAGACAAGACATCTGAAACTGATAAGATGAATCTCTGATTATGCTAAAAAAATGAAAGAAAATATTGCAATAGTAACTATGAAACTGATATGAACCTGTAATAACCTGCTGTAATATCAATATCTGAATGAAAAATATGAGTTGCAAATTGATGGCCTCTGCAATGTGTAAAAGGCAAATAGTAAGAACTAGGAAAAAAAACATAAGTTTTTTCCTCATATATACAAAAGATGACTCCAAAGTGCCAAGAGGTGGCACTAACAGCTAACTGAAAGTGAAAAAAATCTCCCAGAATCTCTCCCACGAGCAAAGATGAAAACCCATGAAAAGGGGACCCACAATTGATGTAAACTACAATATCAAATGGTCAAACTCATCCTACATGATGGTTGACCCCAAAAGGCTCCTAAAAAGACTCCACCAACTGAAAATGAGACTCAAAACACATGTTGAACTACACCTTTAACTGCATGATTTAAGGACTTCAAAGGCATTTTAGTTATCTCCACCTCCTGATTTTGCATGATTTTGGGATGAAGGTAATAGTTTGAACAAATAATAAAGTAATCATGGTGACTTACTTTATTAGGTGTCATGTATTTGCTCAATTTCTTACATTTTATAACAAATAATAAAGTAATTTATAAACTATTACTTCATTATTTGTTTACATTATTAATTTTATCTCACTTATGCAAGACTTAAGGGGAATAATTATCATCATTTCACCCTTGGTCAATAGAAACAAAAAGACAAACCCCTTATGACTCCCCTTGACCTTTATGCATCATAAAAAGGGTAATATTAACACGTAAAGTATTGACCCTACCCTAGCCATTAGTTTGGGTTGCTTTCTTTGAAAATAAAAGGTAAAAATTACCCATAAGGTTTGAACTTCTCTTGGTAGATGTGCATGACCATCCAAAATTTGAAGAGGTAACCCTAACTTCTATTCACTTTTGCACCTCATTTACTCGATCTGCCTGTGGCCACCATAGGGTTTAGAAAAAATGGTTTTTCCTGTGTGAACTCAACATACTTGGGGTTTATGCCATGCAAACTGGTGCTCTCTCTGCAAATTGGAGGTCTACTTTGTCTTTCACTAGCTGTTCACCTCAAACTCTCGGCCTCAAGGTAAGATTACTGCCATTATAATCTGTATTTTCTCATTCTCTGCTTGGCTGAATAAGCATATATACTCTACACTTTTCCCTTTTGAGCATGAAATGGATATATGCTATGTTGTTACTTGGAAATGGAGATTTTTTGTTTGTTTCTATAGATTTCATGGTTGTATTCTTAGCACTTTGGACTTAACCTTAACTAGGGTTTATACACTCTACTCTTCATGATTTTACCCATGTGGGTATCTGCTCAAAGATATATTTAAAGCATTTGGACTGTTTATCTATATCTATCTCATACATCACTCTGGCCTCCCTTGACCTAACTCAGTTGATATATGTCACAAACTATGCATTTGGTCTATATCAAAACTTACAGGTGCTTGTAGCCATGGCTAGTACTTGGGAAACAAGATTATTACTCTGTAAGTCTTGACCTATGAAGAAACTCTGCCTCATGACCTTATAGCTACTAAAAATAATACTCATACTGTAATATTAATTTAACCCTTGCTAGGGTTTTGGCTTTGCTCACTCCTCCTTGACTTGCTGAAAAACAACTGTAACTCCCATTGTTTGAAGTCACCCCAGCAAAGGTTTCATGATAATATTCTGGAGATTTTCCCAAACACTATAATGATGTAGCACACAACATATACTCAATACAATTTTGCCATTAATCATGTGAGAGCCAAAGATTTGAAGACTGGAACATAAAAAAACTTTTATTCATCAACTCTACTACTACAATGAGAGAAAACTCTCTTATATCCAAGAAAACAAAAAAAATAAAAAAATTACCTTTTTGGCAGATTTCGACAATTGTCAGATTTTGCCATTTTAGGTAATTTTACAATCATATCTTGAGAATCCAGTTTTTTCCCAAAAACTTCCTAAAGCTAAGGTAGGACGAAAAGCCAACTAACATCCTAAATTTGAAACATGAGTTTCGAGTTATTAAAAAAAGCAACTTTTAAAAAACTAGAAAAAAACACTAAATTGTCATTTTGAGGGCCAAGATGAAAGTTTCAAGCCCTGAAAAAGTGCTAAGACGAGGTCCAACCGACTAGGGTGGGTTGGGAAACCACTGGCCACATCATAATGCATCCACCTGTAAAATTTTGTAGAAAACCCACATCCGAGTCAAAAGTTATGACCTCTGAAAGTCCCTGCATCATATAACCTCTACATAAAATGAACAATATAATGGATTACCTGTATTTAAACCCTACTAGATTGAAAAGGCACAACACAAAAATCAATATATTGGCTATCATTTGATGCCTTTTAAACATAGCAATAGCTACATTCTGCATTTTAAACTTTGGGGTTTCTTCTACACTATGACTTCTATATAAAGATGGGCATAAATGCTCTGTACTCATTGGCATTCTATGATTGTCCTCAGTGTGTCTTGACATATGCCCATTGGTCGTTAATATAGCTTGTCATATTTCATATTTATGACTATCTCATTTTATTTTATAACAGTCATTAAAGATTGTTTCCTTGACAGTTAATCTACCATTTTTATAGCCCTGTGAACTACCTTTCCTCCTGGAAAGGTCTCCATGACTGTTCTCTTTGTTTGCTTTTATTTCACACTCTTAACATTTGAGGTTAATAGGCAAGATCTGGGCTCTACCCTCTAGATAAAGCTAGCCAAAGACTACAAGAGAAACCAAGTGCAGTGAAAACATCACACCAAGCCTACATATATAGGTTGCTCCATGACTTGATTGAGCGCATTCTTGTCATTGTATCTCTATCTTAGTATATTGTCTTCATACATTGTTGGTTGTCCCTTCATACTTTGTTACTGTCCCTGCATCTTACTCTTTATACAACCATTGCCATGATCTTAATAACTTCACAGTTTATGCAGGACTTTTTCCTCCATGGCTAATGGCTTACATGCATGAAAAAACCAACAAATGTGATATTTAGTAGGCATGAGTTTTCCATAGTCCATGATAGTATTGAGAGTGCTTCTGGATTCAACTATGTATATTTTTGTTTCAATGTTTCGGATCATACTCAATGATCCATCATCAGGAAGAGGAAAATTGTAGAATGGAGAGCAAACCTAAACTTTTTAAAGGACAAAGAGGGATAGATGTGAAGAAATGAAAAACGAAGGGGGGGGAAATAGACAAAAAGTCAAAAGAGGGAAAGATAAGAGGCAAAGACAAAGAGGCAACTAGACAACCAAGATCCATTGATAAATCAAAATTAAACAAAATAACACACACACACACACATATATATGGGAGAACATGCATATACTATGAGTATCAATATGCTTAAAAATAAAAATGTAACACTACAACCTCACAATCCTAAGTATAATATATTATATTGTATAATATATATATATATATATATAAGTAAAAGTATGCCCACCAAAAAACCACCAATAAAGGCATACATCTACACCCCCCACGACTAAAAAATATGCAATACCCATCATACCATATGATAAGAACCCAATAAAGAAACAAATAAGAAATCAATAGGAAAACATCCAGGCAAATCCAAAGGAACCCAACAACTGAAACAAAGGAAAAAGAAGATGACCGTCAACACAAAAAATCAAACAAGACCTAACAAAGAAAATAAGCAAGACATATAAAAACAAAACTATATCATAAGTATCCCTATATATTTGGTAGAGAACAAACAAAAGCGAATAATACAAACACATAAATCTATAAAATACATATTATAAAAATGGCTAAGGAATATCCAAAAGCATGTGTGTGTGTGTGTCTATACAAAAATAAAAATACACAAGTGCAATTAAAATCCAGCAAATTTAAAAACAAGAAATTACCTCTACAAAATCATATACCTCTAATATACGTGTGTGTGTGTGTTTTTTTTTTAACTTTTGGGCCTCTTTTGTATGTATGTACCTATGCATTATGTACTTACCATATATATATAACACTTTTATACTTACATTTTTGTTTATAAAGCACAAAAACTAGAGTAAGGGAACATCATAGAAAGAGTGGAAACCCAATGAGGGGAGAATGAGGAAAGGATTAGGAGAGAGGCAAAAGGAAACTAGGAGAAAAGGAAACAAAAGGAGAGGGGTGAGGGAGGGCACAGGTGAGAAGAGCGGATGGATAGTAGTTGATGAGGACAAAAGGCATCCCTCCAATCTTAATCGTGATGAAGGTTGGCAGCTTATCCCATCCTGGCAACCCTTGTTGAACTCCCTCCAATCCCACCCCTTTCCGTCGTGATTCTCCTAACCTCATTTCCCCAACCTGCCCTTCTTTCCTTCTCTTCCCCCCTCCATCCTAACCTCTCTCCTCTTCTTTGTCCTCATCAACTGTTGTCCATCCGCTCTCCTCACCTATGCCCTCCCTCACCCCTCTCCTTTTGTTTCCTTTTCTCCTAGTTGCCTTTTTTCCCTCTCTCATGATCCTTTCCTAACTTTGTCTCCTTTCCTCATTCTCCCCTTGTTGGGTTTCCATTCTTTCTATGATGTTCCCTTACTCTAGTTTTTGTGCTTCTCTCAAGTTTTTTACTTTTGGGCCTCTGTTGTATGTATGTACCTATGCATTATGTACTTACCATATATAGACCCAGTTTCTTATATAGACACAGCCCGGACTCGATGGCATGTTTCAACAATTTCATAATGATTCTTCGGGTCCGTAGCTTGTATTTAGGGTTGTAAATGCTGAGACACAGTTAAAGATACAGAGGCGATATACACACAACTGCAGAAACGATATACACAGGCGGTTGACCGAAACTTTAACCGCCTGTATCTCCTCCGCTTTAGTGAATTTTCACATGCTGTAAGAGGCAAAGTTGTGTATTTTCATCCCCTCTTTCATTTGGCAGGCTTTTCGGGAGGTTTTGTGACACTTTTTCAATAGATGGAGATTTTTGGGGGCATTCATTATAGTAGATATAGCAAGCAGCTGTCAGCATTCAATGCTAAGTTATCCTCCACCATTTTGAGGATCAGATCAATGACGCGGCTGTTTGCATTGAAGACCCAGAATATCTCCCACCTGCCCTTGTTCCAGATCTTTTGCGCCATTACTCTTGGCAGGTGGATGTCCCTTTAGAAAGATATTTCTGATTGCAGCTTCATGAGTGGATTTTTGTAACCGACCTAAGTTAGTATTTTGTAGTGCTATATAAGCTGAGGCTTATGATGTAATAAGGGTTGGATTTATTTTCTGGAAACATTCTGTTTTCCCTATTTCCAAACAGAACTTTTCATACTGTAACCTTGCCTTTCATTAGATATATGCAAGCTATCATGCCTTTTGCTGATTTTTCTATCTCTATGTGAATCTGCATATGGTTGTCTGTGAATATTTCTTGTTCCTCTCAATCATTTTGCTCCTTACCTCTGTTAGAATCATCTATTCTGTGTATATTTTCTTGCTCTATCTGATTATATTGTGCATATTTCAGTCTTTGCAAAGGTTCTTTAGAACTATCTAGTGCATCACCCCTTTCATGTTTTTTAAGTATTGTTACTTTATCTTTCATTGTAGCACATTTCTTCCCCTTTTCACCCTAAAATACAGTAGTTTTAGGTGATAACTAGACAAGGAAGCCGGCCTTCTCTGGAGGTTTCATCTCATTTAGCAAAGTCTCACACTTAGAGATCAATCCCATTGTGTCATTGGAATGCTTGGAATCCCATTCAAGCAGGGTGCAATTTCATGTGACAACAATCTGTTTGATGTGACATGGTGCTGCTCGATTCTTATGAGGTTATTGTGACAGTTTGATTGCTACTTCCTATAATAAATGAACTCACTGTATATCTCAATGTTTGCAACTGTAATGATGCCTTCAAGTATACTCATTAGATTGCTAGCATGGAATAATAAATGATACCTTTGTAGTGACTATACTTTCTCTTGTATCTTCAACCTATTAAGTTATAGGTGACTGTCCTGATACTTGTGCATGAATGACTCACTCCATGAATATTGGTAGAATGTGATTGTGTTGATTATGTGATTCTGGAAGTCATATGATATGATTAGGATGTTATCTTTTCTTCATTTGAACTCTTCTGCACATGCTTCCACTTATTCTCCTGTGTTGCCTCTTGACTGCGACTGTGCTATCTTTAACATTTATAACTGTCCCTTCACCTTATTACACATCACTTGCTTTCTTGCATAAAAATCACTCACTATTGAATGTTGCTCTATAATCTTGGTATCGTGACCTTGTCATGAGTAAATGGTCTTTATTGTAGTTGACTGAATTCTCAATACCACTATGGTCTTTGACTATGTGCTGCCCATTGTGGTTATCATATTTGGTGTTTATCAGTTACATCCACCACATGAAGGCAGTCACCATTCTAAGCACACATTGAAGGCTTGAAATAGGAGGTACATCTGAGCAATGAGAGGATTCTTTTCACAGTGGCACCCTAGTCATTGGTTTAGGGTGGTGACTGCCCTTCATGTATTGATTACGGTTATAGGTACCACCAATACTGAAAGTTGTAGTCATTATCATTGCCGTAATCTATACTTCATTCACTTTTGTACTTTATGACTGCTATGAATGGACAATGTTACATTTATTTTCAATCAGAATATGCTTTTATTTGAAAAGCCAAACCATGTTTCTCATTTATCCATATTCCCTTAAAGACTTAAGGGCAGCATACTGAGCTCAACCCTTGTGGGAGCCCAATTTTCACCACACGCTGAAATATTATGCACAATGATGAATGTACCTGTACCTGCACATTGCACACAACAAGTTAGACAAAAACAATGAAGTGCAATGCTCTTGTGATGACTTGATTCTCATTTGATAATCTAATTTTGAGGTCTCTTGCATACATCTGGTAGTTGATGACTGATTTAATACATCTTGAATGAAGGTTATATTTTTGTTGGTAGGACATATGATCAAAATTTATATCCGGGGCTCTAATCCAATCGTTTCATCATGCAGGTTCATATGAAGATCAGCAACAAGGAGGAGCTGGGAACAAAGAAGATCAATAGAAGACTACCCATAGGCAATGATGGATATACCTTCTCTCCATGTGTTTTTCTATTTTACCTTCAGTTGTATAGCTTTCCTTCATGATGTATTAAATCAGTCATGCCCACGGCTTGTGTGGGACATTCAAAGCATTCTTTTGATCTCAATGTATGAAATAGCAACCTTGTATACTTTTTTCATTACAAATTGAATGAAAGACAGCAATATCATGCAATTTGTGTAATTTATTTCTATTGTAAAATATTACATAATAAAACTGAAATCCATTTGAAAGCATTCACATGCAAGTGATTAAGCTTTAGCAGAAATTTGTTCAAGTACCTTTCACCTTTGAAGTAATTAGTTGTTTCAGCTCTACCAAATTGAACTGGTGTGAAATTTTAGTAACAGATACATGGTTGAAATCTTGGTCTGCATAATGTTTTTAGCTTCTCCCCGGTGATGTGAAGATGGTCAGTTAGCAGTGGTACTGTTGTTTGGGCCGACAGTCCAATTTCCTTCATATGTAGTGGATCCTAATTGGTTGTTTTGGCATTGGAGGATGTGTAGTGATGTTTCTTGGATCCTGTTATAAAGTGTTGTGATCCGCAACCTATTTACTCTTCATATTGTATATGTTTGATGTTGACCTGTGGAGAATCACACGTTTCAACTAAGAGTCTTTTTGGTGCCGACCTAATCAATGTTTTGAGATGTTGCAGAGGATATATGTAGAAGAACAAATTCATTTGTGGAGTGAATAAGTGAGTGTAAAGTGACAGTAGAATGAGAAGGATGAAGTGTGCTCAAAGTCGGTATGATGGGGTAATTGTGCAGAAAAAGAGGACTGCAACATCAGCATAAGTCAGATGCTTCTTTCATAGCAGTTCATAGTTATGTTATTATTGTAATCTTGTTTAGCAGTGAGATTTCTTCAGGGAGTTGTAGCTTCCTTGGGTTGTAGCCCTAAAACAATGTTGTAAACTTTTATAGGAGTGTGCATTATATATTGTGAGCTAACACTCACCGTGGTTTTTTCCAATTTTGGGTTTTCCATGTAAAAACCTGGTGTCATTGTGTTGATGAATGTGGTGCATGTTTTACTTTCTGTTCTCTAAGTTATTTGATCTGATCTGCAAATAATTTAGTTAAGTTTTTATATATACTGATTCACCCCCCTGCCCTCTCAACATCCCAGTGTGTTCAACAATTTCATTATATAGCATAAATGCAACTACAAAATAAAGTTGCAAAATATAGAGGTAACTAGATACTTGTAAATTTATCTTTTACTAGGTAGTTCCTTGTAATGAGATAATGTAGATACCTTTAAAACTAACTTTTTAAAATAGCATGTAGGAATGCACATCAAGGATATTTGTGAACTACAATTAAAACAATAATTAAAGTAAAAACACATAATTATAATAGTTAACATGAATTTGTGGGCGGATGGGTGGGAGCCTTGCCACCTCCTCATAGGTGGCAAGGCCGAGTCGGCACAAGATGCATTGATTAGTTATTAGGGTGGTTCGACGGCACAAGGGGAAGTGATGTTAGACTGTCATTCCTTCGAGTGGTATGGGTGGCGTGAGCTAGAAGTTCTCCCTATAGGGTGTCGAGAAGCTTCGGAGGGTCTATAGATTTTCAGTCTATGCTGACAGAGCCTGCATTCCATTTTCTCCTTCTCATTTTGTTTGATACCGTCACATTTCATTGTCATAGTATCTGCGGAGGCCATTCGTTGTGGGGGTGTGGACACTCCCGTCAGACTCACCAGCAAGAAAAGGTAGATGGCCTTCATTGGGGCTATTACCGATCTAAGGCTGTAAAGAATGCTTCGATGAGCTGACGAGTTGATGGTGGGAGCGATGAAAGTGATCCTGGGAAAAGCCTTTCTAGTTAACAATGAAAGGTATAGGGTAGATACAGACATATCTTCCCGGGTACTCGCAATGCTCCTCGAGCTGGGAACAGACAAAGCAGAGGCAGAGGCTATAATGAGAGGGATTTTTAACCCTGAGCATCTTGGGGATTTGGATTTTTCTTTGCAGGTGGCCAGTCATGGCATAGGTATCCCCCATCCCTGTGACTAGGGTCTTCTTGCAGATCTTGGTGAAGTCATTCCCTTTCATCCTGGATACTAGAGGCTTTGACCTGGTGCTGTTGAAAGACCAGGCGACGATTGCAGTCGAACTCATCAGAAAATCCCTTGGCTTGTCGACAGCGGATGGTATGGACTGGGTTGAACACTTCTGTTTGAAATTGTTTGAGATATTCCAGTAGTGGGTCCTGATCTCCTTGCTTTGTTTTGTATAGAAGAAGCAAGGATATTATAGCTATAGTTAGTTTTATCTATGTAGAAAGGGCATAGTATAGACCCTACGTGGTCTTAGAAATTGTCTCCTTATCAAGGTAGTCAGTAAAGGATGTATGTAATAGTCCTCTCAGTCAGCCATGGAAGGGCTGTGAAAATTGTAACTTTTTGACTGACTTTAATATAATTCTTGATTACGAACCAAAAAAAATAGTTAACATGAATTTTATTTGGGACCTTTGATGATTATTTTCTTGTGGCAACTTAGAATCTATCTCAAGTTTGAAAAAATAACATGTTTTAGGTTAACTGATGTGAATCATGTGTGCATGTGTATTAGTGTTTTAGAGAAGTGAAACTGGTGCATGGAAGATTTACTGCATAAATTGCATAAAAATATTAAAGAGGCCTTATAGATAAGGAAAGGTATTGGTATTGAAAATTAAAGAGACATAAATTGATTTTAATGTATATATGAATAGTTACATATAACTAAGTACTAATATAACTATGTCCACTTACTTTATCCCTAGCATGTGTGATGTATTAGTATTGTGTGAGTGATCTTAAAATATGAACAATTAGAAGGATATAATTATAAAAAGTTAACACTCAACTTCTTGTCATATACAATTATTATATTATTATCACTCATAATATAATAACCTTTATTAGGTCAAGAGCTATTCTACAATGACATCAATGAATCTCATGTCATTAGTTTAAAACGAAAACATAGCTCACATATACTTAAAAAAACTAAAACTATAAAGTTAAAACTATTAAAAAGTAACATATAATAAATATATAATATTTACTACTCTTTTCAAACTAACCATAATAACTCTCTATCTAACATTATATAATTATAACATATTATATTGGATATAATAAATTTATCATAATCTATTATATTACTTAATTATTATAATACTATAGATATTTTAAATGTAAGTGCCACGTAATGGTAAGTACCTGCCTTTGTAGTATTGTAATAATAGCAATTGTTTAGTTATCGAAGGATGAACTATCACAAAGTGGTTCTTGAGTTGGCTTGACAACACTTGGAGATCAAAGAAATAAGGTAGCTTAACATGAAATTGTTAGAAGCTAAATGTATGGCAATTTTACTAGGCTGGAAAAGATTTTAATTGTTATGGTGACTCCAAGTTGAAGCTTGGTGGCATAGTTGATGTCGAGTTAATTATAAGTCAATATGGTATAATTAGCTACTAGAGCAAAAAGATGACAAATCTGGGTAACAAGGTTGTGTTGTGGTTTTTAATGAATGTCACCAAAGCATATAAATATGTTTAAGTAATTTTAAATAATAAAAAATATAAAATAATGTAAATAAAATAAAAATAAAAACCAACTTATGAATCAAGGTTAACAAAAGAGAGTGTTATTTATCAATATGTAAAAAAGATTAGTCAGGGTAAAAATATATAGCTTATAATTGGTTGAGGAGGAAAAACAACCAAGCAATAAATAAAATAAAAGAATTACCAAAATATTGAATGACAATTTTTCCAAAAGTAAAATTGAAAGTTACATTAAAAAGTAAAACAAATGTATTTCAAGTAAAATAAAGTAAATAATCGTAAAAAAAAACAAAAGAAAGGAAATAAAAATTTAAAAAAGTCATATTTTTTAGATAGAATTAATTTTGAAAATTGAAGGGGGTAAACTCGAGATCTTTATTCAACACACTAATAAAATGATTAAAAATACCTCAAATATATAGAGGTTACAAACAAGTGCAAAATCAGTTGCAGATAATCGATTTAGGCACTACCAAAATAGAAAATAAAAACAAACAAAAATATTTACAATTAACAGTGGAAATTAATGTTTCTTCCAACACTCCCCCTAATTTCTACCACTAATTGTGTCAACATTTACAATGCCCAAATTTTGTCTTAAATATTCAAAAGTCTCCTTTCTTAAAGCCTTGGTAAATATCTGCTAATTGATCTTTGGATCAACAAAACTCCAAATTGATTTCTCCATTGTTCACCAACTCTCTGATAAAGTGATATCTTGTATCAATGTGCTTGCTCCTCTTGTGAAAAGCATAATTTTTTGACAGTGCAATTTTGATTTTTTGTCACAAAAGATTAGTGTTGACTCCTCCTTTACTTGAAATAAATCTGCCAATACTCTTCTCATCCAAACAACTTGACATGCTACTAATGTGGCTACTACATACTCCGCTTCAGTGGATGAAAGTGTCACTATGGGTTGATTCTTTGATGCCCATGAGACTACACTTGTTCCCCAATGAAAGACATATTCGAAAGTACTCTTCCTATCATCAATGATTCCTACAAAGTCATTGTCATTATAGCCAATCAAACAAAAATCATTAGTTGTGGAATATAAAATTCCATATCCTATTGTTCTTGCCACATATTTCAATTTATCCTCTTTCCAACTTGCTAATGTGAGTCTTTTGGTGACTCCACGAATCTTGAGATTAGAGAAATTCCATACAATAAATTTGGTTGTGTAGCTATAAGATACATCAAACCTCCAACTAATCTTTTTAATATTGTAGAATCAACATTAGGTCCTTTGTCTTCTTTGCCAATTTTAGTTCTTGTAGCAACTGGTGTAGTTACTGGATTACAATTCAACATCTTAAACCTCCTTAACACATCATTTGCATATTTAGACTAATAAATGAAAATTCTCTTATGTAATTGAACCACTTCAATGCCCAAAAAAGACTTCATCAATCCGAAATCTGTCATCTCAAATTCTTTCTTCATTTTTGATTTAAATGTGTCTAGAGACAAATTTCCAATGAAAAGTAAATCATCAACATATAAACATACAACCAAACCCTGACCTTCTTTATTGATCTTTGTGTACAATGTGGGCTCAATACTACTTCTGTTGAATCCATTCTTCATCATGTATGAATCAATCCAACTATACCATGCTCTTGGTGCTTGTTTGAGACCATAGAGTGCCTTCTTCAATTTATAGACCTTGTCTTCATGTCCATGCACTTCATAACCTAGTGGTTGTTTCACATATACCTCTTCTTCTAGAAAACCATTCAAAAAAGCTGATTTGACATCTATTTGAAAAACTTTCCATTTATTTTGTACAGCTAATGCTAAAACCATTCTAATAGTATCAAGTCTAGCAACTGGAGAAAATGTTTCATTATAATCAATTCCTTCTTGTTGAGCAAAACATTGTACTACTAACCTTGCCTTATGATTTTCAATTTTACCTTCTATATTAAATTTGGTTTTATAAACTCATTTAACTCCTATGCAATCCTTACCTTCAGGTAGATCAACTAACTCTCATGTTTGATTTTTCTCAATAGACTCCATTTATTCATTCATAGCTTTGATTCAATGGTCCTCCTTAACCGCTTCTTCAAAATATATAGGATCATGAGTGAATAAATAAAATTTTGAATGGAAATCTAAGTTCCCTTCTCTTTCTTCTCATTTCTCATAAACCTCCTTCAAGCTTCTTATTTTCCTTAATCTTCTTGTACATTGATCTCTTAGTTGGGCCAAAGTAGGATTAGAATCATCACTTTGTGTATTGGGAGAAGAGTTTTCACCTTGTTCAACATTCCTTGGAGGACTTGGTGCTAATGCTTGTGGACTTGGCAGATTACCTTGTACAACATAAACTTCAAATTCTTCATCATCTAGGGGTATTGATGCTCCAATTGTAATTGTTTTATCAATGCTTCCATCCCATGCTTCTTCCTCTTTAAATTATATATTTCTACTAATAATCACTTTCTTTGTAATGGGATTAAAAAACCTATAAGCTTCTGATTCTTCACTATATCTAATAAAAATACATTTCTCACTTCTATCATCAAGTTTCCTTCTTATTTCTGATGGCACAAGAGAATATGCAAAACAACAAAAAAATTTGAAATGATGTACACTATGTTTCTTACCACTCCAAGCTTCTTGCATAGAATTTGGTCCTTCACACTTTAAAATATATAGTGCACATGCTACTTCTTCCGCCCAATATTCATTTGGCAAATGTTTGGCCTTCAACATGCTTCTAACCATCTTCGTGATTGTTACGTTCTTCCTTTATGCTACACCATTATGTTGTGGTATGTATCTTGTAGTAAACTACCTTTTGATTCCATAATATCTACAAAATCCCAAAAATTCATTAGACATGTATTCACGTCCTCTATCTAATCTCAATACCTTGATATAATGGACACTTTGCATTTCCACCATAGCTTTGAATTCTTTGAACTTGTCAAAGACTTCAGCCTTCTACTTGAGAAAATATACCCAAGTCTTTCTACTGAAATCATCAATGGAGGTTAGAAAATAAATTCTTCCTCCAAGTGATGGAGTTTGCATTGGTCCACACAAATCACTATGGACTAACTCCAATAATACCCTTGCTCTATGTGAGACTCCACTTGGGAAACTCTCTCTATGTTGTTTTTCTAGAATGCAACTCTCACATGAACTAGTTGGCTACTCTATTGGTGGAAAACCTTTCACCATATGCTTCTTTTGTAACAAACTCAAACCTCCAAAATATAAATGTCCATACCTCAAATGCCATAACCATGATTGGTCTAGATACACTGTCTTGAAATGTACTTCCTCTTCTCCTTGGGTGCACTAAATTCGGAGGAGGAACATCTAAATCCTTGTCATCTCCACTCTTGCAATCAACATGTCATTTGGAAATCTATCCAATATAGTGCAAACATTGTCCTTAAAAGATACCCTATATCCTTTTTGTATTAATTGTCCAACACTCATAAGATTATGTTTTAAACCAGGCATGAAATAAACATCATAAATAAATCTTCTTTCACCATTCTTTGTCCAAACATTTATTACTCCTTTACAATTCACAAGTACTTTATTATCATTTCCTAATTTCACTTCAAATTTAAGAGAATCATCAAGGCTAGCAAACAATTCCTTGTTCCCTATCATATGTTTGATACACCCACTATCTAAAAATCAGATATCCTTAGCATTTTCTTGAGTAACATGGTAAGTGATAAATAAACTTCCAGAATTAGATTCATCTATGTAATTAGCATAATGTTTTTTTTATCTCTCCTTGTTTCTTTCTACGCTCATATGCATAATGCCCATATTTTTGCAATAAAAACATTGAATGTTAGATTTATCAAACCTCTATGTTGTTGAAAATGATTGTTGCCACGTCCTCTATTGTTGTAGTATTGATTTGATTGTTTATTTCTTTCACTTTGATTATTCCTTTCACCTTGGTTTGAATCACTCCTTCCACCTCTGATATTGCCTCTTCCTCTTCCTCTAAAACTTGACCTTCCTCTCCCTCTACCGGATGATACCTGAGACTTGAAAGAATTCTCCAAAGAAGTATTATTGTTTCTATTCATTCTGGACTCATGTGATAACAAAGATCCCATTAATTCATCTACTGATAATTGTGTCAAATGCTTATATTCTTCAATTGCTACAACTATTGAATCAAATTTGCTAGGCAAACTCCTAAGAATTTTTCTATAATCTTCTAATCTGACATTTCTTCTCCATTAGATCTTATTTGATTCACTACATTCATTACTTGACTCAAATTGGTCTACAGACTCTGAATCATTCATTTGTAAATTTTCAAAATTTCTCCTAAGAGATTGTAATTTAGCTACTTCCACCTTTGTGGAACCTTGATAGGTTGTCTCCAAAACCTCCCATGCTCACTTAGATGTAGTTGCTATTGCAACCCTAGGAAAAATAGAATCATCCATTGCTTGTTGAATTATAAACAAGGGTTTAGCATCTTTTTTTATTTTATCTAACTTCATCCTTTTGTGCTATGGTCAAATCTTGATAGTCTACATGATATTGGGTTTCTACAAATCCATTTCCAACTATTTCCCAAATTTCTTGTGAACAAAACAATGTTTTCATCTTAATTGCCCAAAAAACGTAATTCTTATCAGTGAGAATGAGAATTTGAGGCTGCAAAGAATTGTTACTTGATGCCATGATCCGCTATAGCAATAAAAAATTCCTCCTTTCCCTTTCTTATGCACCCTCTCTTCAAAATAAAATAGTGACTCCAAAAGACTCACAAATAAAATTCTCCTCCTTGGCAGCTTCAACACTTAAGCTTTGTCTTTGATTTATTTGTCTACAGGTTCATCAAACTTCTACAGATTTCAAACTTCATCCGATCACCTTCTCCTTTGTAGGTGAAAAAAAAGACAATAACAATTTCACTTTGTAATATGCGGCATGTTCTACAAACAAATAAGTATTAACACACCTGCAATCTTTATAATATCAGGCAGTCTCTCATCAAACAAAAACTCAACTCAATTGGTGACAAAAATGACTTTAAAACCTTATCTTGGTAGAGATCACTCTTGCAACTTCTTTCTTCAACAACAACTTTCTTTTATTTGTCTCTTCTTACTTTCAGTGGCCTTATTCAAACTTTATAAGAAAACTCCAACGCTTTCCTTTATTCTTCATCATTTCCAAATCTTCTGCAACTGGCTCTAATACCAGTTTGAAGGGAGGGTAGAAAAAAGTTTTCTACAACAAATAGAAAACTGAACAGATTTTATTCAACACAACACCCTAAATGATTACAAATACCTCAAATATATAGAGGTTACAAACAGGTGCAAAATCGGTTGCAGATAACCGATATAGACAACTACCAAAATAGAAAATAGAAACACACAAAAATATTTACAACTAACAGTGGGAATTAATGTTTCTTCCAACAAAAGTCAGAAAGGAAAAAATGAAGTTTGTTTCATAAAAAACAAAAGAAATGTAATTCTAAAGGGAAATTAGCATGTGAATAAATAAAATTATTTCACTATATGATGGGTGGTGAAATATTGTTGCATTATCAAAATTGAGTAAAAAATGAGAGAAGAATTTTTAGGTAGATGGGAATGAAAGAAATTAGTTTAAACACATGTCAATGGTTGATTGGATCACTTAGCTTCAAATATCAATATGAAACTAAAGGTGAGTATCTTATTGGTGAAGTTGTTCTCTTTTAACTTTATCTATTTTTGTAGTTAAATGGTGTAATAGTTATATAAAGTAGTCTTAATATAATGTTTAATTTTATTTCTAAAATATTTAGACAAATAATTAATAAAGCGGAGAATTTATTATTAAATATGTGAAATCTACTTAAAAATAATACTTGATACTATAAAAATTAATATTATAAATTATATAAAAAATTTAAAAGATAAATAAATTAAGGAACATGGCTCACACCCGAGATTCAAATTTTGGCGTAGAAGTGGCAGAAGCAGCAAAGGGAGGAAAGCAAGTACAAAATGCAATTGATACAGTCATACCAAGTTTTGCAATGGGTGCCAATCAGATCAAATTGGGAGAGGGCAAGGTAGGCAGAATGCACTATCGCAACCAAAACTAGACGTTTGAGGGGACAGGGCATTACAATCAAAGGGCATCAAAAAGAGTATGGCAGGAGTGCGGAGGAGAAAGAGTAGCAGAATCTGGAAGGAAAGTGAACCCTAATCCTATGGTTATGGTAGTCAATCCCAAATCAATGGCAGAAAACATGAATCGGTTGAGACAAACAGATTTATTCGCCAAGTGGGTTGGCAAGAGGATCTCGTGGCTGAGGATGCAAAAATGGTGGGAAGACAGGTGGGGGGATCAGGTAAGAATCAAATCTCTTCATAATGGATTTATATTTATAGAATGCAATTCAAAAAATACAAAGCAATATATCCTTCATAGAAGACCATTAATGCTAGAAGCATGTGGCTTCTATATAAAACAATGGATTCCAAACCTTGACCCCCTAAGACAAAAACTAGGGAAAACTCCTATGTGGATTAGACTCCACAACCTGTCGTTAGAACTCTAGAATTATGAGACACTCTCAGTAATTGGGGATGCACTTGGATCCTTTGTCCAAGTAGATGAAAAACTACTAAAGATGGACTTTGGTGAATTTGTCAAAATTTGTGTAGATGTATATCTTGGAAGCAAATTGCTAGATGAATTAGAATTGATAAAGAAAGTCAGGAAATGGAGACAAAAGGTGGAAATTGAGCCTCAAGGCCTTGAGTCTGAAATGAAGAGTGTAGAAGGATTAGGTCAAGAAGCCCCACATGGAGTTGCGGACAACCCTCATGTTACGATAGAAACAATAAACGATCAAGAAAACACAAAGATGGAGGAGGATCAGACAAGCGTGTGAGAGGAAATGGAAGGAAAACAAGATGGAGTCCCCAATCAGCTATGGGAGAAACCATACGGTATTTCAAAAGTTGGAGACAGTATCAAATCCAAACCTTGAAGGAGCAGAAGGAACAACAAATAAGACCACAGGAGAGAATAAGAATCCCCAAGTAGAAAACTTGGAGGCGGCAATTTAGGGGGATTCATTCCAAAAGGAAAACACTCCAATTGTGGCTCCACCCATCCTGGATCGAGAGGTGATAGAGGACTTAATCTTTTGGGGGTCTCCATAATTCAAGCAGAGGCCTTCGGAGAAGAACAAAGTTCAGAGAACCAAGTGCCTCTAGAAGTAGGGGAAATCCCTGTCTTGGAGCAAATAGGGGTATAACCTGTCTTGGAGGAAGTAGGGGTTGATCCTATCTTGGAGGAAAATGAAGGGAGACCCAAGATTGAGGAATGGATTAGCCAGGAAGAAGAAAAGTTCCTGCAAAAAGGGACAAGATCAGGCAGGCAATAAAAATTGAGAATTAAGACAAAAGAACCTAGATGCATGTCCTCGAAATGTGGGGAGGCAAAAAAGAGGGTGAAAAAGCCCAACATTGAGAAATTGAAAGAAGATGGGGACACTGAAGGGCAGCAAAAGATAACACGAATGCTGAGATCTGGGAAGGGAAAGACCCTTCCCAGCGGCCAATGAATATATCTTCGTGGAATGTTAGGGGCTTAAACACCCCTAACAAGAAGAGCTTGGTCAAGCGCTATTTAGAAGTGTCAAAAGTAGACATATGTATGATACAGGAAACCAAACTAGCTGGAACAGAGGTAGAGAATTGGAAGAGAAATCTAAAATTTTAGAAAATCAGCTTGAGTGAAGCAAAAGGAGCCTCAGAGGGAATGGCTATTCTCTGGAAACATCAATACATCAAGGTAGAGGAATTGGCAATAAACAGACACTGGATGGTGTGTCGTGTACAGTGGCTGGTGGGGATTTTGAAATTCACTCTGATTAATGTCTATGAGCCTACATCACCAGCTACAAAGAAAGTAATTTGGCAGGAATAGGAAGCCTTCTTGCCTAGTGTAGATAATCAGGTGGTAATTATAGGGGGAGACTTCAATGCCATCCTTCACAGCCAAGATAAGTTAGAAGGGGTTCAGAGGAAATTGTCACCTCAAATAGGTTTCAAATATTTCGTGGAAAAGAATGCACTAATTGAAGTCCCAATGAGGAATGACCAATATACATGGTCAAACAGAAGGAGTGGTTTTTGCAACACTGCAGAAAAACTAGACAAATTCTTAGTGAGAGGTGAACTGAATCAGTTCCCTTTTACCTAGGAATGTTCTTTAGTGCCCACTTTTGGATCAGACCACTTTCCTATAGACTTGAAAATAGTGGGCGATGCTGCACCTGAATGATGCCCTTTCAAATTCGAGAAGATGTGGTTTTAGGATCCAAACTTCCTGGATCTGTTGGAGGGTTAGTGGGGAGAGGGTAACTATGATGGGTCAAAAATGTTTTGGCTAGTGGAAAAAATGAAATATATAAAAAGGGAGTTGAAGGAATGGAACAAACAACATTTCTGGAACATCTTTGAGCTAAAGGCCGAAATAGAGGAGGAAATTCACACTCTAAGTGAGGATGTCTTTAAAGCTGGGATGGACCAAGGGAGATACCTAAAAGAGAAAGAACTTATTAAAAGACATGCAAATGTCTTGGCTAAAGAAGATATTTTTTAGAAGCAAAAGTCGAGAGAGGTTTGGTTGAAGGATGGGGATAGAAACACCAAATTCTTTCATAATTGAACCAAGATCAGAAGGCAGTAGAATCACATACATCAGATCAATTTAGGAGATAGCTCCATCACTGAGGATCCAAAGAAAATTAAGGAAGAGGTGGTGACTTTTTTTAGAAACCTGCTGAACAATTGGGGAGGTTCAAATCTGAGACAAGTTGAAGAAATGGTGAGAAGGGTACCAAAATTGGTAACAGAGGATTAGAACAAGATGTTGGATGAAGCCTTCACTCCTGATGAGGTTAAGGAAGCCCTCTGGTAGCTACATCCAGACAAAGCCCCAGGTCTGGATGGATTCTCGGTTGCCTTCTTTCAGACTTGCTGGCACATTGTGGGTCAGGATGTGTGGGAAGTGGTGGAGGACCTTAGGAAAAAAAAAGAAATTCCTAAGAGAGCTGAATAACACTCATAGCTTTAATCCCTAAGAAGGAGCGGGCTATAGCATTAGAAGACTTCAGACCCATCTCACTATGCAACACAATCTACAAAATTCTAGCTAAGGCAATTGCTAAAAGACTGAAGAAGATTATGCCTGACATAATAGCAGATGAACATATAGGGTTTATTCCAGGGAGATATATACAAGATGGGGTGATCATAGCCCAAGAAGCAGTTCATTTAGCATAGAAAATTGGGAAGCATCATATGCTGATCAAATTGGACATGAAAAAGGCCTGTGACAAGGTAGATTGGAGATTCCTATTTAGAGTGATGAATGCTTTTGGCTTTGAACAAAGTTGGCTCGATTGGATTTTTAATCTAGTTGCCAGCCCAAGGTTTTCTATCCTAGTCAATGGCTCTCCAGAAGGATTCTTCGAATCCTCCAGGGGACTTAGGCAGGGGGACCCCTTGTCCCCCTTCCTCTTTGTCATAATGGCAGATGCACTAGGCAGATATATCCAGAGGGCCAGAGAAGAAGGTAAGGTGGAAGGTTTCCAGGTCACAAGCAACCTCATTCCAATCACTCATCGGCAATTTTCTGATGATACAATGCTTTTTGGAGTAGCAAAGAGGTAGGAAGCGATGGGCTTCAAAGAAATCCTCACTCTATACTCAGAAGCTTCAGGCCAAGAGGTGAATGGACACAAATTTGAAGTCTTTTTCACAGCGACTCTCCCAAGGAAGCAGCAAGAAATCCTTGGAATTCTAAACTTCAAAAAGGGAAACTTTCCAAGTACTTATCTGGATCGACCTCTGGCACTTGGGTAGAGGACAAATCAACTTTGGGACCCCTTGATTGAATGGGTCTCAAATAGAGCGGCCTCTTGGAAAGGCAAGTGATTGTCCAAGGCTGGCTAGATGACTATGATCAAATCCACTTTGGTGGCAATACTAATATACCTAATCTCATGTTTACCCCTCTCTAGCAGAGCGGATTAGAAAATCTTAGGGATTTACAGAAAATTCTTCTAGCAAGGATCCTCAGAAAAGAACAAATTGGCTCTTACATCCTGGGACAAGGTGTTTAAGCCGAGAAATGATGGGGGTGCTGGGCTAAAACAACAGATGCTCCAAAACAAATCTTTGGGTGCCAAGTTGGTCTGGCGATTATTCCAACAATCGCATTTGAAGTGGGCAAAAATTATACAGCAAAAGTATTTTGGGAGCTCTAACCCAACAGATATTCTCTCAATCTCCACTTACCCAAAGGCTCAAGGATTTGGAACTTTATGGTGAATTACAGAGATCTCATTAGAGACCCAATTACGTGGGAGATACATGACGGCACAACTGTCCTTTTCTGGGAAGACTCTTGGGGTGGATTCCCTCCCTTAGCCAAATCAGAAGGTCTAGCCTCTATTATGAGGGAATTAGAGCAAAGGTGGGGAAGTAAGGTGTGTAACTATGTAGAAAGAAGGGTGAAGGATGGGGTGTGTTTTTGGACTTGGAAAAAAGTAGATCTCTCTAATTTTCCAGAGGAAGAAGTTTGATTGTTGGAAGCACTACTTTGTAATTGAAGGATTATATTAAGCAATGGGGAGGATGTTTTCGTATGGAACAGTTCCCCTAATGGGCAATACAGTTTAAGAGAAGGCTATAGGCTGCTAAAGAACTCAACCGGCGATACAAAAATTCTGACACATCTGTGTTGGAATCACCTTTGTCTCCCTATGGCAGGGGCTTTTAGTTGGGTGTCTCTCTAGAACAAAATTTTGACCGCAGAAAGACTATTCAAGCCAGGCTTGAATGGACCATCTAGATGTCCACTGTGTGAAAGGGCAGAGGAAGACACCAACCATATTCTGTTAGGTTGTGCCTTCACTCAAAAATGTTGGCAGTGGCTCTGTACAAAACTTGGATGGTCTAGAGTTCTACCCAATGATGTTTTGAGCCTATTCCAAGGTTGGTCGATCCTGAACAAAGGCACTACTTCCTCATGCTTATGGGTAATAAGCCCTTCCATTTTGATTTGGGAAATTTGGAAGGAGAGGAACCAAAGAATTTTCCAAAACAAGTCAATGGGGATCACCTCACTCTGGAACAAAATTAAAGTAGCCATTGCGGAAGTAGCAAATTCTCACCTATAACACAAGGTGTCAAGCAAAAAATCTTGGATAGAATGGGATAATGACATCTCTAGAAGATGGTTTGGATTGAAGCTGCCTAAGGTAGTCGGTAAAGGTGGTGAGGAGTCTAAAAAAGCTAGAGTAGAGGCACAATGGAAGAAACCTCATCGAGGCTAGTTTAAGATGAACTTTGATGGGACGACAAGGGGGAACCCTAGAATCTCAAGGGTTGGTTGTGTCATCCATGATTGGGAGGGAAGAGTAGTACGGAGAGCGGCCATTCCTCTCCCAGTAGGGACTAATAATGTAGTAGAGTTCCAAGCATTACTACATGGATTGGAGCTTTGCCATAGTGAGAAGATCAAGAACATCAAAATTTAGGGTGATTTGACCATCATAATCAATGCCATCAGATCAAGGTCCATTCAGAACTAGCAGCTGAAGGGAATCCTTAGGTAGATTTTGGAGAAATTAGCTGCCTTTGAGAATTACATTATGAACTGGACATCTACCAGGAGGCAAATCATGAGGCCAATAGGCTTGCCAACCTGGAAGTTGATCGGACCTATCTCAACGCAGCTAACAGGCTAGCCAACTTGGCAGCTGACGGGTCACTCCTTAATCCTGTTGATGCATAAGTTGTAAGCAGGACAATTACCCAAGTCACTCTTAGCTTAAGCTTTTCTTTCCATGATATCTTGATAAGATGGAAAGTATGAGCTAAACACAAAGATGTGACAAATATTTCCTTTGGACATGAATGAACTACACTCTTTGATTGGAAATTGGTGGTGAGATCATTGAGAAGCCTTGGAGGATGTGAAGGGTCGCTGGTGCAATCATTTTTGCATACTTCACTTAACTCGAACAGGTGTCTGTTGAGGCTATTAAAGATAACAAGGCAAGGAAACTTTCATTCAGTCATTTTTGTAAAGCTCTAGAATATCAGAGAGAGAGATGGATGCTTTGGTGAGGCTAGTCTGTAAGAAGAGACAAATGTCCTTCCTAGGGAGGGTTTCTGATTTTTGGATCTCTAAGATATCCAAATCAATCCACCCTCTGGCATTCGCAACAATCAAATGGGTGTTGGGGAAGGATTTTTTGCAGGCCACTGAGCATTATCAAGTTAACACTGATATCTCTTCTCGTTTTGTGGTTTCACTGCTGGACTTAGGTGAGGATAAAGCCATGGTGATTCATCTTGCAAAGGAAACCCTCAAGTTTGAATCCCTCAGGAGTCTGGAAGAAGTGGTTGAATTAGCCAAGTCAGGTGGGAATACCGAGGGTCAGAAACTTTGAGAAGTGCAGAGCAGGTGATGAAGACATTCTATGACTGCCTCTCTTAGCCAACTTTGCAACTACAGTGCTGGTAGAACACCGAGAAAGGGTGGCGAAGAGCTGTGGGTTCCTAAAAACGTTCTCCAACTTGGAGTCGATGGCAGGGGTGGAGTGATTGAATGAGTTCACCAATCTAGGCAGAGCTAAGGAGGTTATGGTTTTGGAGTAAGGTGGTAGGGTGATGTATATAATATGAATACAATATAGGTTTTGTTTGATTTTGTGTTTTCAAGAACTCAAGTGGATAGGGTCTAGTGTAGCCACATAGATTGCAATATACCCCATGTAATCAAACTTTTAATATCTTGCTCATAAAAAAAATAATAAATTATATAAATGATTATATATCATTTTTTATATTTAATGTTTTAATATATTTTAAAAAACCCTTAAAATTAAAAAGATAAAATAACTACTTCTATATTATATAAAATTAAAAATATAAAATTACTACTTTTGTATTATATAAATATGTAAAACAAAATTGTATGTGAAAATATTATTAATTTTAAATTAAAAATTGTTTATTAATGATTTTTTATAGAAACAATAAATATATTTAGTGTAACTTTGTATAAAAAATATAAAATCATAATATAAGATCCTTGAAGTAGTATAGATATTAGTTTGGAGCGTGAAGTAGTATAGATGTAGTATAGATATTAGTTTGGAAATATTATTGTGTGAACATGTAAATAAAAATAAAATATTAATAATAAACATTGTAGATATCTTAAATGCATTAGAAAATGATCTTATTATTCATTGCCCCTACTTGTTCACGCTAGATGATAAAATATGTACAATCTAAATAGGTTTTACTCAAATTTATAATTTATTTGATTTACGTAGTCTTTAAATCCCAAATTTATATTTTATTAAATTTAATTTACAAATGACTTTAATAACTTTATAATCACCAAAAACATATCATGTCCAAGTAAAAGTACATAGTGTGAAAATAAAAGTATGTGCTACAAAGAAAACAAAAGGGTAACATTTACTTGTGCTATCCTTATGAAATATAATAGTGTGAGATAATTTAATTAATATTAAGAAGAAAAAATAAAAGAATATTTTTTTTAAAGTTGTTCTTTTTTTAAAAGATTATTCTTACAAGGAGATAAGGGAAAGTAAAATAATGTGGCAAACATTAATAATTTTTGCTTATTAATAGATGATAAATGTGAATCATGTATCCAACAAATTAATTTTTTATTTAGTTTTTCCAACCCCTAAATAATACTCTCTTGTGGTTGGTTTATTTTACATAGATTAATCATTAGATAAGAAAAACTCATTATAATAATAGAGTGAAGTAATTAAAGTATATGATACTATTTTTTATCTAGTTATTAATTTATGTATTTTTAATAATTGATTGTTATAATTTTTCTTACATTTTTAGGAATTATTTGTGGAGCTAGTGGTAATTCTTACAAGGAGATAAGGGAAAGTAAAATTACGTCGCAAACATTAATAAGTTTTGCTTAGATTATTTTTAAGAGTTATCTGTGGCCACATGGATTTCAACCCCCCTTTTTCTGAGACTTATTTTCAATCCCTATAGTCGCTCCACTATAATAGGGAAGATTATAAATTATCTTTTTTTTCGAGACTATTTTCAATCCCTAAAATGTAGCCACTCCACTATAGTAGGGAAAGATTCTAAATTATCCTTTATCCATAATTTAGAATTTGGATGGGCCACTGTAAATATTTATTTTCTATAATGTAAACATGTAAATTATTTAATTAAAAAAGAAACTCACCTCTTGCAACCAAATACTATCTTTAGTAAAACAAACATCCTAAAATAAAGGAAACCAAATACTATTTTTAGTAAAACAAACATCCTAGAGGAGACATTTAAGGAAGATGTTGTGCATCATTAGATCTAACTTAGACTTATTTCATTTACTTAGAGTTATTTTATTTTACTTTGGAATCATTTAAGAATTGTTTTATTGAAGAATCATTTTTATTTATTTATTTAAAAGTTGTTTTATTGTGTGTTTTACTTTTTATGTTTTTAGTAAAACAAACATCCTATAATAGAGGAAACATTTAAGGAAGATGTTGTGCATCATTAAATCTTACTTAGACTTATTTCATTTACTTAGAGTTATTTTATTTTACAAGATTGATGATTGATTTTTCAATAATATTTCTTAAAATATTTGCATATAGACATAGGAAAAATTTAATATTTGTTTAATGTTTAAAAAAAAACTCTCTTGTCATTGGTTTATTCAACAAATATTTGCATATGGATTTATGAAAAATTTAATATTTGTTTAACATTTAGTTTAATGACCTTTGTTTTAGATTTTTACTATTCGAATTAATTGCTTTAAAAAATTATAATAAGTTTGGGAATTAATTCTTGTAAAAAAATATAATAAGTTTTTGGTATATTTAGATTAAATTATTGAAAATATTTCATTAAAAACTAATTATTAGAACTAAAAATTAATTAGCAAATAAAAACTTTATTTTAGTTTAATAAAAGTAAACAAATATGCAAGTACACATGATTGATATGCAAAAATAAAAGTACTAGTTCCCATTATTTCTGAATAATTTTTTTTTTATTAAATGATACATTATGACTGATAAATAAAGTATTTTAGTTTTAATTTTTTAATTCATTAGGTAAACTTCAAATTTACTTTTTGTTAAACTTATAATATTAATTATATTATTAATATTTATTATAAGACTTAGATATATTATTTTAATTGATATTATTGAATTATAATATAGTATAATATTAATTTATAATATTTGACTTAATTTTCTTCTTAGAATAAATATTTGTTGTATAGACAAATTGGATTCAAATAATGTTAAAAAAATAAATTTTTTTAAAGCCAATATAAATATTATAACAAAATTGTAATATTTGTAGTATACTTTTTTTTAGTTCAAGTATTAATTAATGAAATGGTATAATTAATTATTGATTGATAATAAACAATGTTTATATTATAAATATGATAATAATAATATATTATTACATTATTCAGTATTATATTATATTTTTGTTTTTATATAGTATTATATTATATTTTTAAAAATCTCAGCGAATGACAAGATTGATCATTGATTTTTCAATAACATTTGTTAAAATATTTGCATATAGACTTAGGAAAAATTTAATATTTGTTTAAAATTTAAAAAAATAGTCTCTTATTCAACAAATATTTGCATATAGATTTAGGAAAAAATTAATATTTATTTAATGTTTAAAAAATACTCTCTTGCACTCTTTTGAAGCGAAAATGGGAATTTGTGAGGGACTATTGCAACTATAAACACTCTTCAAAAATTAATTTTTTAACTATTAGAATGCAATTTGTCTATACAACCAATAGCTAATCAACAAAAAAAATTACAACTAAAAAATACTATAATAACAAGTGCCACGTAGTGGCCAGTACCTGCCTTGTAGTGTTGTTATTATAGTATTTGTTTAGTTATTTTTTTTGTTGATTAGCTAATTAGATATTGGTTGTATAGACAAATTGCATTCCAATAAATGAAAAATTAATTTTTGAAGTGTTGAAATGTCTTGGGTAAATAAAATTGAAATCTCAAAAATAATCTAATATGGTAAAAATAAAATAGGACTAAAATATTTCCTAACTATAAAACTAAACTTTTACAAAGTCTATTAAATAACACAAATATTTCCTTAAAATGTAATAATACTAATACTTTTAAATAATTTAAAATGCAAAGTTTGAAGAATAAAATAAAAAATGTAATAATATGGCCAAATATTTTTAACTTTTGACTAAATAAAATTGAAATCTTCCTAAAATATTAAAATGTAAAAAATGTATTAAAATATTGTAAGTTTGAAAAATAATTACATAATATAATAACAGTGTGGATAGATTTGAAATGTCTGCCTAAAATATTAAAATGTAATAATATTGAATACTATTACAATTTAAAATGCATTAAAATATTGTAAGTTTGAAGAATTAATTACATAATATAATAACAATAACATATTCATATTTACATCACTACATTTAATTAGACATCAATGGTTAAGATCAAATGAATAGTTAAGAAATATTTTAGTGAAATTAGGTTATTTATGTGTAGAACCCTAAAGTATAGTTATAAAACAAATTTAAACCCTAATAATTTTTTTATAAAATAGCTATGAAAAGAAATCAATAAATAAAAATATGCATGCTTTGTAAAGAAAAATTTTAGTGTTATTTTATTTTACCAAATTAGGTTATTTTTAGGATTTTAATTTTTTTTACTCAAGAGTTAAAAATCTAGAGTGTCATGAAAAATACTTTTATTTTTGGGATTTCATTTTTATTTACTCAATAGTTAAAAATCTAGTGCGATGGAAAATATTTAAATGAAGTGATGCCATGTTCCTAAATATAGTTAGTAAAATCTTAAAAATATAATGCACTACCTTATCATATATTTTTCCTTGATAAAACCCTAATAAAATATAGTTATAAAATATTATTAAACATAAATAAAATAATATATTGATTGCCACTCCCTTTTCATAAGGCAATATTACCACCATTATTGTAATGGATGCGCATTAATCACCCTTATAATATAAAAGTTTCCTGCAATTAGATTAAAGAAAAATAAATTTTTAATTTGTTATAATATTTGCATCTATACAATAGCAATAGCTAAATAGTTTTTAAATAGAAAAACTATTTCAGTTCTCATTGGTTGAAGAATTATTAATAACTAGTTAAGAACAGGCCCCGGCCTGCTTATAGTTTCCTTAGCACAAGCTCATTACCTAGAGTGAATTTGTTTTACGGCGTGAGAAAATTCTCAAAGCATTTGTTATTTGAAGCATTCAGAAACCCTAAAGATTTAAATGTCAAGATTAAAAACAAAAACCAAGGAAGTAAATAACAACCACACACCTGCAAACAGAGATATCTAAGTGGTTTGGTAGTTGAACAGTAATAGTTAGGTGAATTGCACCTGTTTTTAATATTTTCAATTTGTTACGAATAGGTTTTGATTTAGGTTTTTAGGTTTGTAAATAATAAATTAAATTAGTTAATTTCAATTTAATATTAACACTGGAAAGATTTAATTAAATACAAGTAACAAAATAGTCTTTAAACTCTTGTCACTATTGTTTTATAAAAAAATTATTAGGATGTATATTTAATATAATAGGAAGTTGTTTCCTATGTATTAAATATTCAATGTTCATATTTTCACTTAAAATTTAAATATAATTTTCAAAATTAAATATTAAATATTTAAATAATATAATAATAATGATTATAATGATTAAAGAATTAATTAATGTAATAATACTAATACTTTTATAATTTAAAATGCATTAAACTATTGTAAGTTTGAAGAATAAAATAAAAAATATAATTAAATTCATGATACTTAAATTTTAAAGTTTTGACTAAATAAAATTAAAATCCCATATTTTTAACTTTTGAGTAAATAAAATTGAAATCCCGACAATAAGAGGTCATTTTTTTTCAGCCAATGACAATACAGATAAATCATTTCTAAATATTTTTTTGTTAAAATTTTATCATGTTGACATAGGAAAAGTACAAATTTAAATTGACAAGAAAAATAATCCTATCCTTTGATTGGTTTGCAATCAATAGATTAATAACTAGATAAGTGTGAACTCATTGCAGAATCATTTTTTATTTATTTATTTAAAAGTTGTTTTATTTTACATTTATGTTTAGTGTGTTTTACTTTTTATGTAGATCTATTTTAATTTCATTTACTATCAACACAATTAGATCAATTTATATGTTAATTAAAATATATTTTATATACTATTATTATATTAATTGTAATGTAATATAATTACAATATAATTTCTATAACATAAAATAAAATAAAAATAGATTTATAGTTATAATTATATTTATAAATATAAAATAATATATTTATACTTACAATGTAATGTGTTTTAATTTTTTTTCTTAGAAAATGTGAATTTTAGTGCCCAAAGTCTCTTTTTCATTTATTATAGCATTTTATTACTTCCTATTATTACCATGACACAAATACATATCAATATTTCATTTTACTACGTTTTAATAATTTTTATTATAAAAATAATATTAATTATATAATTTTAATATAATAACGAGAATTTTGAAATGGTCGTTCCCGCTCCTCTTCCCACCCATGCACCTGGTTCTCAGGGTTTGGTTGCTGCTGAGTTAATCATAGGTTTTTCCTCTGCTGCTGGTGTGGTTGCAGCTGTTGGAGCATCATTCATGACAGAGGGCCTTGCTACTGGGATACGCCTACGAGTGTGGTTTCTACGGTTGGGGGTTTGCAGGTTTTTCTGAAACTACTGCTGAACTAGAGTGTCATTTGCGTCTGTGACTACTACTGCTGGTGAATCATTTGCAGGGGTGGCTTCCTTTGAAAAGGGTTAATCTTTCTTAGCTGTTGCTCAAGGGGAGCGTCAGGGATTGCCTTTGCCCTGTGTTGCTTCTCCTACTATTTCTTTTGGGTCTGAAGTTTTGGAGAGTGGGGAATTTTATTCCTCTCATGCCTTGATTTGTAGATTCAACCATTTTTGGCCACACCTTCATGCCCTAAATAAATGGATCTTAGATTCTTGGGGACCAATTACTAATGGTAAGATTGAAATCTACCCATGTGCTAGAGGTTTCTTCATTGTTACATTTGATGATATTGATGACCGTAATGTTGTGTTTGAGGGTTCTATTTGGCTGTGGGATCAACATCCCCTCGTGCTTTGTCCCTGGTTTCCACTTTTCAATCCTGCAACTGATTCTTTGAATCTTTTTCCCATCTGGGTTAGGCTTCCTAACCTCCCTCTATAGTTTTAGAGCAAGTCTTGCTATTCTGTGATTGGGAATGCTCTGGGGCGATTTATTATGGCTAATCCTGCTACCTTACAGTTTATGTATACAACTTATGCTCAGATTCTTGTGGATCTAGATTTATCTAAGGCACTCCCTACTGAGATTATCTTCAACATTGCTGACCATTCCTGGTGCCAGAGTTTGGACTATGAGGGTATCCCCTTTCGTTGTCGATGCTGCTTTGGCACTGGTCATTTGGCTGAGCAGTGTTTACTCTCCAAACCCAAATCTCGTTTGGCTTCTTAGTGGTGTGATGTTCAGCCCATAGACTTCACTATTCCTCCTATGGATTCCACTCCTTCAACAGCGACACCCTAGTCCAAGGTGCCTTCTGCTTCTGGGGTGTTGTTCAGCCCACAGACTTCACTATTCCTCCTGTGGCTTCCACTCCTTCCTCTCCTTCAACTGTGACACCCTAGTCCAAGGTGCCTTCTACTTATGGGGTCCTACCTGTTGCTGTTACTGTTGTGTCGTCTGTTTCAGAGGTTGTTATTGCTGCTACTGGGGTGCTACCTGTTGTTGTTGCTGCTATGCCGTCTATTTCAAAGGTTGTTGTTGCTTCTACTACTTGTGCACCACCTATAACAAGGAGTGTTTCTACTGTTGGGGCTGCTACTGAGTCATCCCCTGTTATTAGGGAGCTATTTACAACTGGAACTACTGCTATTGGTGTGCTACCTGTTGATGGAGTTGATGCTATTGTGAAGTCTTCCTCCTCTCCTCAAGTTCCACCCCCTTCAGTGGTTTTGGGGAAATCCTCACCCCCTTCATCTCCTTTTTCTGTAGATGGAGACAATGATGTTTGTTGGACTATGGTCCAAAGAAGGAAGCAGCGTCTTTCTAAGCATGTATCACTGACCCGCACTTGGGTCAAGGGTGTTCGAAGATCTCGTTATGCTGTTGTTTAGTTGTTGGTTGTTCCTCGTAGCCTCATTGTGTTGTTGTAGCTTTGTCTGTGTGCTGTTAATGTGCTGTCTTTGGCTCGTTTAAGGCCTTTTTTGCCCTGGGGGCTACTTTGTAAAGGGTTATGGACCCTCTTCTCCAACTGAACTAATCAAAAACATTACTTATATTATTTTATAAATATTTAAAATATCAATATTATAATTACAAAATTAAATAATATTATAATTAATATATAAAATGAATAATAATTTTCATATTAATATGATTATTTAATTTTGCTTCATTGTTATTATAATATTGATATTTTAAATATCAATAAAACAATATAATTGATACTATTTTTATAATAAAATTTATTATAACATGGTAAAATGAAATATTCATATATATTTGTTTATAAAAATTAAATATTAATATATTATAGTGAAGGAAATATTAATTTTTCTAAAATTTATCAAACCCATAGATAAATTAGTGGACCCTCAAACAATGAATTTCAAAATGATAATATGCCCCAGACTCCTTCATCTTTTTTATCCAACCCACTCCTTCCGTGTTGGATTGTTTTCTTTCAATTTTCATTTTACGTTAGCAATTTAGATTAGTAGGTCCAAATGTTTTATTGACAGTATTTGTTTTTACTAAAATATAACATAAATATAAATATATTATAATGGTAATTCTACTAATTTGTAAACAATTTAATATACATTCTATTATTAATATATAATTAATTATATTATTTCATTAATATTTAAAATATCAAATTTATAAATGAAAAAAATTAAAGAAAAATATATTATTTGTTTAACATTAAAAAAATATTTGTTTAATAACCAAATTCAATTAATATGCATATTATATTAATATAATTATAATATTTGTATAGACTTAAACAAAAAAAATTATTTAACATTAAAAAAGCATTTGTTTAGGCAAGAATTTAGCTGAACTCCCACCATTTTTCTCCTTGATTTTAGTGTGTTTGTTTTATTCAAAATAGTATTTCCCCAAAAATAACTCTATTTTGATTGGTTTACTCTACATAGACTAATCACTAAATAAAAAAACTCATTGCAATAGTACTCTGGAGGTACTAATAAATTTTATAGATTGTTATTAGTACCTCTTTACTTACTATTGTAATAGTATCATTTATCAGTACCTGCTTCGACCAGTACTATTACAATGAGTTCACACTTAATCTATTGATTGTAAACCAATCAAAACACAGGATTATTTTTGCAAATTTGATTTAAATTTGTACTTTTCCTATGTCAACATGATAAATTTTTAACAAAAAATTACTGAAAAATGATTTATCTGTATTGTCATTGGCTGAAAGAAATGACCTCTTTCTCGGAGAGTGCAACAAAAAGCTATAAATGCGGAGAGAATTGTGGTTTGAGGGGAGGATGTGGCAAGTAAACAAATTATGAACACAAATTTTGTCTCCCACTAGTTAAGTCATGCCTAAATTGGTGATAATTATGAGAGGGAAAAATCATCATAAATTTAATTTTTTGCTTCGTAAAAATTACTTTTTGTCAAAGGGACAAAGTTATAATATTAATAATACTATTAAAAATATAGGGTTCTACACATTTTATTTTATGAAATTAGATTATTTTTGGGATTTCAATTTTATTTACTCAAGAGTTAAATATCTAGTATTTCAATTTTATTAGTACCTGCCTTGGCTGGTACTATTGCAATGAGTTCAACTTATCTAGTTATTAATCTATTGATTGCAAACCAATTAAAAGATAGGATTATTTTTCTTGTCGGACAAATTTGATTTAAATTTGTACTTTTCCTATGTGAACATGATAAATTTTTAACAAAAAATTATTTAGAAATGATTTATCTGTATTGTCATTGGCTGAAAAAAAATGACCTCTTCTCTGCGGATTGTCGGTTTGTCGGGAGAGTGCAACAAAAAACTATAAATGTGGAGAGAATTTTGATTTGAAGGGAGTACGTGGAAGGAAACAAATTATGAACACAAATTTTGTCTCCCACTAGTTAAGTCATGCCTAAATGGATGGCGATTAATTTTTTGCTTCATTAGCTAAAATAATATAATTTTAATTTAGTTTTTAGTGTTCTACAGATTTTATTTTATGTAATTAGATTGTTTATTTTATTTAGTCAAAACTTTAAAATCTATAGTATAATGAATTTAATTATATTTTTTATTTTATTTTTCAAACTTACAATATTTTAATGCATTTTAAATTATAAAAGTATTAGTATTATTACTATACTTTAGGGTTCTACACATAAATAACCTAATTTCACTAAAATATTTCTTAACTATTCATTTGATCTTAACCATTGATGTCTAATTAAATGGAGCTAAACTACATACTTTTATTAACTGAATGCACCCAAAATTATTACTAAACCACAATATTACATTAATTAAAATAATTAAAATCATGTTGTCTAAAAGTACTTACTATTATTACTTAAATAAAAAATTAAGTGACTAAGATAAAATATTATGTAAATATGAAAATATTTTTTTATTATATTATGTAATTATTCTTCAAACTTACAATATTTTAATGCATTTTAAATTGTAATAGTATTCAATATTATTACATTTTAATATCTTAACCAGACATTTCAAATCTATCCACATTGTTATTATATTATGTAATTATTCTTCAAACATACAATATTTTAATGCATTTTAAATTGTAATGGTATTCAATATTATTACATTTTAATATTTTAGGTAGACATTTCAAATCTATCAATAAGTTAGGGTTAGGGTTCTACACATTTTATTTTATGAAATTAAATTATTTTTGGGATTTCAATTTCATTTAGTCAAGAGTTAAAAATCAAGGATTTCAATTTTATTTAGTCAAAAGTTAAAAATCTACATTATCACAAAAAATATTTTGCTATATTGTTACATTTTTTATTTTATTCTTCAAACTTACAATATTTTAATGCATTTTAAATTATAAAAGTATTAGTATTATTACATTTTAAGGAAATATTTGTGTTATTTAATAGACTTTGTAAAAGTTTAGTTTTATAGTTAGGAAATATTTTGGTCCTAGTTTATTTTTACCATTAGATTGTTTTTGAGATTTCAATTTTATTTACCTAAGACATTTCAACACTCTTCAAAAATTAAATTTTCAATTATTGGAATGCAATTTGTCTATACAACCAATACCTAATCAACAAAAAAATTACAACTAAACAAATACTATATACAACCAATAGCTAATCAATAAAAAAAATTACAACTAAACAAATACTATAATAACAACACTATAAGGCAGGTACTGGCCACTACGTGGCACTTGTTTACTAAAAAGTTAAAAATCTACAGTATGTTATTACATTTTTTATTTTATTCTTCAAACATACAATATTTTAATGCATTTTAAATTATCATAGTATTAATATTATTACATTTTAATATCTTATGCAAACATTTCAAATCTAGGGCTCTCCACAAAATATGTATTTGTAAAGTTTAGTTTTATAGTTAAGAAAATATTTGTTTTATTTAATAGGTTTAGTTTTATAGCTAAGTAAATATTTTAGTGCTATTTTATTTTTACCAAATTAAATTATTTTTAAGATTTTAATTTTATTTACGCAAGACATTTCAAAACGAGTTCACATAATTTTTTCCTTATAAATTTACTTGTGGAAATATAATAGTTAAATGATAAACAATTCTTTATCTTTAGAAAAAAAATATTTTTTATAATAGTTAAATGATAAACAATTCATCTTTTTTATAATAGATAAATGATAAACAATTCATATTTTTTATAATAGATTGAATGTGTGTCTTTTCATATGCCATTCCATAACATTTCATGTATTTTTTATTTTTTATTTTTTATTTTTATTATGAATGTGTGTCTTTTCATATGCTATTCCATAACGTTTCTTTCTTTCAAAACTACTTACTGTTATTACTTAAACAAAAAAAAAAAGTGACCAAGATAAAATACTGTAGTGATTTAAATATTATGTTATTGTTATTATATTGTGAAATTATTCTTCAAATTTACAATATTTTAATGCATTTTAAATTGTAATAGTATTCAATATTATTACATTTTAATATCTTACACAGACATTTCAAATCTCTTCACACCCAACTAGGGTTAGGGTTCTACACATTTTATTTGATGAAATTAGATTATTTTGGGGATTTCAATTTTATTTACTCAAGAGTTAAAAATCTAAGATTTCAATTTTATTTAGTCAAAAGTTAAAAATATATTTAGCCATGTTATGTTTTATTTTATTCTTCAAACTTACAATATTTTAATGCATTTTAAATTATAAAAGTATTACTATTATTACATTTTAAAGAAATATTTGTGTTATTTAATAGGCTTTCTAAAGTTTAGTTTTATAGTTAAGGAAATATTTTAGTGCTTTTTATTTTTACCAAATTAGATTATTTTGAGATTTTCAATTTTATTTACCCTCTTCAAAAATTAATTTTTCAATTATTGGAATGCAATTTGTCTATACAACCAATACCTAATCAACAAAAAAATTATAACTAAACAAATACTATATACAACCAATAGCTAATCAACAAAAAAAGTTACAACTAAACAAATACTATAATAACAACACTACAAGGCAGGTATTGGCCACTGAGTGGTACTTGTTAGTTATTATTTTGTACTTTTTTACCAATTGATTGTTAAACACAAATTATTTAATTAAAAAATATTCAAACAACTATTTATCAATACTTCTATTACTCACCTCTTATTGCAATAAAATGCTATTTTTAGTAAAACAAACATCCTAAAATGACTAAGGGTAGGTACAACTACTTAGCTTATTTTGGCTAGTAGCCACTACTCAACATTTTTAGGAGTTATTTTTGGAGCTACTAATTGTTAAACACACAAATTATTTAATTAAAAAATATTCAAACAACTATTTATCAATACTTCTATTACTCACCTCTTATTGCAACCAAATACTATTTTTAGTAAAACAATTTTCTAACTCCCATTAAACCATTCTAACTGGTCATTAAACCATCTTCATAATCAATAATGTGAAAAATTAAATATTCCAACAAATCAAATATTCACGTCCACATAAATCAATAACGTCAAAAATTATTCTAATAATCTTTAACTCTTTCATAATCATTTTGTTGTAGCTCATTTATCCATGTTTCCTCAAATTATTTATCTAACTTAACATAATTCTTATATACAAAATAAATACTATTATTACAATACTTACAATGGATGAATATTTTAAAGTTACCTTCAAAATTTTCATAATAAATATTTATAATAAACATTATATTGGAGACCAACAAATAAAAAATAACAAACATTTATTTATGTATTTTTTTTGCTTTTTTATAAAAAAATTAAATTAAACATCTTTCAACTATGTTCATTAGTAAGACTTGAGTTTTAAAATTAGAAAGTGTAGCTTTTAAAATCTGGTCAAAAGATTAATGAAGACAAGTCCTTCATCTTCTTAGACTTTAATACTCCTTAGCATATTCACAACAAGATTGTTGGGATTCTCAGATTCCAGATTGGGACTCTTCCTCTTGTCTATCTTGGGATCCCCATTAATGTCGGTAGTGTGTCTAGGGGTCTCTGGGAGGATATCCTGGATAAGTTCTGTAAGCAGGTCAATCACTGGACTTGTAGATGGTTGTCTTCTGCTGGGAGGGTTACTTTATTAAAATCAGTGATTCAAACTCTTCCCATTTACAGGTGTTTTGTTCAAGGAGCTCCCTCAAGCTTCATTGAGGAATTTAATGCTTTGTCCAGACAATTCTTATGGGCTAAAAATTTGGAATCTTCAAAGTGGAGTTTGGTCAAGTGGGAGTTTGTTTGTAGGCCAAAACAAGAGGAAGGTGTTGGCCTTCGACAGGCCAGTCTTACTGGACAGGCCTTAGCTGCCAAACTATATTGGAGGTGGTGCACTTGTCAGGATCAAGACTGGGCTAAGATCCTCAACTACAAGTATTTGGGGGGAGTTGAAAGTGCTGACATCCCTAGGATTACTCTCTCTGGTAAAGGATCTATGGTTTGGGGTACTCTCAAAAGCAGGGCCAACCTTGTTAAGCAGGTGTTGTTTTGGATTTGTAATAGGGGTTCTGAGGCGTTAATTTGGCATGACTCTTGGGATGATCATCTACCTATCTTGTTAGAATTTCCACATTTACAACCTTTGTACAATCTCTTTCTTGATGCTAGTTGGAATCATGTGGGTCATTTCAAATCGGTTTAGTCCTTGGGTCAGGTGGAGGTTTTTAGATGGAAGGATTCTACTGAGTGGCCGCAGGGGGTTCGTCGATAGATCAGGAGGAGTTAGTTCAGATTCTAGCTGGTAGAGTTTGTAGTTCCTTGAAGGAGAACGATTCTCTGGCCTGCAGTCCGAACCCGAAAGGTGTGTATTCTATTACTTTTGCATATCAGGTGCTGGATAGGAAGAAGTTTGGGGAGATGGAATCTCCTTGGTGGAAGTTTGTGTGGAATAAATTTGGGAGGCCTAAATGTAATTACTTCCTTTGGTTGGTTGCTCAGAATCGTTGTCTCACTTGGGATAATCTTCAGAAAAGGGGTTTTCAGGGGTCGTCCATTTGTTTCCTTTGCAATGGGGGGAGGAGTCTCAGGTTCATTTGTTCTTTTTGTAAATTAGTGTCCTCTTGCCCAGGAGATTTGGCACTTTTGGTGGGGTACAAGTGGAAGCAGGCCTGTGTTCATGCTTCTTCTTTAGTTGATTTTTGGAGAAGTTTAGATAGACCCCCATCTAAAGCTTCTTTTTTGCAAGTGGCTTGGAATATTGATCCTTTTATTTTATGGCAGCTTTGGTTGGAAAGAAATCAGAGGATTTTTCAGGGGAGGAAGTTGGTGGTCCAGCAGGTGTGGTAGAGGTTTCTTAGTATGCTTCAGGAAACCCTTGCGGCTAAGTGTGATCTCTCTACTCAATTAGACATTGGAGTTGCAGATTGCACAAAATCTGAGTCTAGTTGTTGGAGGTTCATGCTCTACTTGGTCCAGGAAAAGGGGTCAACTTAAGAGTAAGATTCAGAGAGATGGTCAGTGGTCCCCTCCACCTCCAGGTATTATTAAGATCAATATGAATGGTTCTTCCAGGGGGAATCCCGGTCATGTTGGGATTGGGGGGATAGGAAGAGATAGCCATGGTGTTGTCCTTTTTTTCTTCTCTATCTATAAGGGAATTCAAACTAATAATTTGATGGAAGCTCTTGCTATTCTCTATGCTCTGGAAAAAGGGTGTGCTTTGGGTTGGCACAGGGTTATCTGTGAATCTAATTCCCAGGTGGTGATTAATCTTCTGAATAAGCAGGTAGTGGATGGGGTGCAATGGCAATTGACATTAGTGGTTCAACAGATTAGTCTGTTGAGTCACTCGATGGAGTTTATTTCTTTTGTCCATGTCCCTAGGAAATGGAACTATGTGGTTGATTGCTTGGCCAAGTGGGGTTTGGAGCAGGAAGGAGCTTGGAATGTTGATAGTTGGGACTAGTTGTCCCATGAAGGTGTTCAAAATTTGGAAAGGTTGATCTCGACGGATATGGATGGATAGTTGAGGCTCCTTTTTGGAGCTTTGGGGTTATAAATGTCCCCCTTGTTCTTGTTTGGCTGGTTGTTATGATGGTGCTTTGTTCTGGACTTTTGTTGTTTCTAGAGATGGTTTCCCTCCTAGTTATGTATAGTTGATTTATTTTATTAATAAATTTTTACCACACTTTTAATATATATATATATATAAGTGTGGGTTTCAATCCTCTATTAAAAAAATTGCTTATTGATAACAAACTAAAATGTTTATGGTTTTCTAAACTTTTTTGAAATGGCCTCTCTCCTTCCTCTTCCCACCCATGAGTTGAGTTTACAAGGTTCGTCTATTGTTGGGTCGTTGCCTATTATAGAGATTTGTGCGATGTCCGTGACTAAGGCTATTGGTGCACCACTGTCACTAGGAGGTTGCTGGGTTCTTCTGCTGTTGTTGGCACTGTCTGTTGGTGCATCGTCCACTATTAGTGCACTGTCCACGATTGTTGATGAGGTTTTTGTGGCTGGTGCGTAAGTAGTGGGTTTGGATTCAACGAAGCAGGGTAAGCCCTCTTTCTTAGCTACTATTCAAGGGATACATCAGGGGGTTCGTCTGCTGCTGCCTGTTGCAGAGGTCTGTGTGCTATCCATGACTGAGGTTTTTGGTGCTCCATTTGTCACTGGGAGGTTGCTGGGTTCTTCTACTGCTATTAGTGCACCATCTGTTGGTGCGTCGTCCACTGTTGATGTTCCTTCCATGATTGTTGATGAGGTTTTTGTGGCTGGTGCGTCAGTAGTGGGTTTAGATTCAACGAAGGGGGGTAAGCCCTCTTTCTTAGCTACTGTTCAAGGGAAGCGTCAGTGGTCACCCTTGCCCTGTGCTGCTCTGCCTGTTATTTCTTTTGGGGCCAAGGTTTTGAAGAATGAGAATTTTTACTCCTCCCACACTTTGATCTGTAGATTTAGTCATTTTTGGCCACACCTCCATGACCTAAATTCTTGGATCTCTGATACGTGGGGACCAATTACTAATGCTACAATTGAAATTTAGCCATGTGTTAGGGGTTTTTTTATTATTGATTTTGATGATATTGTGGATAGGAATGTTGTGTTTGAGGGTTCTATTTGGTTTTAGGGCTAGCATCCCTTGTTGATTCATCCCTGGTTTCCTCTTTTTAATCCAGTGATTGAATCTTTGAATTTTTCACCCACTTGGGTTAGGCTCCCTAACCTCCCTTTCCAGTTTTGGCAAAACTCTTGCTTTTCTAAAATTGGGAACTCTCTTGGGCAATTTATTATGACCGATCTTGTTACCTTACAGTTTACACATACGACTTATGCTCAGATTCTTGTGGATCTAGATTTGAATAAGGCATTACCCACAGAGATTATCTTCAATGTTGTTGATCGTCAATGGAGTCAGGTTTTGGACTACGAGGGTATTCTCTTTCGTTGTCGGTACTACTTTGGCATTGGTCACTTGGCTAAGCAGTGTGTTAAATCTAAGAAACATCATTGTGTGGCTTCATGGTGGCGTGATGTTCAACCCTCAGACTTCACTGTTCCTCCTATGGAGTCACCTCCTTCCTCTCCATCTGTTGTGGCTCCCCAGCCTGAGATTAAGTCTCATCTCTCTCTTCCTGCCTAGAAGTTATTTTTACAGGGTTAGTTTGCTACTCCTATTGCTTTAACTTCTTCTGTTGCTGATGTACCACCCATGACTGGGGTTGTTGTTGTTGTTGATGTGTTGTCTGTTGTTGGTATACTGTTCGTTATTGGTGTGCCATCTGTGGCAAGGGTTGTTGTTGTTACTGGTGTGTCATCTATGGCAGGGGGTGTTATTGTTGCCTCTTTATGCGAGACATCTTTGGTTGAGACATCGGGTGAGGTTCCCCTCTCACCCTGTTCGGAGGATTTGGACTCAGAAGCCTCTTGGAAAGTGGTCCAAAGAAAAAAGAAAGGACTCCCCAAATCTGTTGCATCTTTACATCCTTGGGTTCAGGGAGTCAGGCTTGTTAGCTCAGGATTTGTTGTGTGGATCCTCTAGTTAGTTTTGTTTTACAGCAGGGTTGTTGTGCTTGTGCTGCTGTTCTTTTTTTCTGTACTATCTGAGTATTTTCTGTGCTATGTTTTCTTGCCCCCTGGGCTTGGTTTTGTAATAGGGTTTGGTACCCTTGTTTTGCCTCTCATATAATAAAAAACAAACTAAAATGTTTTAAGATCCAAGCTCCCAAAAGTCTTTTTTGTCAATCTCACGAAAGTATGAAGCATATTTTTTGGGACTATTCTTATGCTAAGAATTAATGGAAGGGCATTTTTAATGATTTACTTGTTATTTTTTAATGTCATTTGAATTGGAAAGAAGCCTTGTTGGGCGTGGGTCTTCGTAATGTTATTGCTAATTCTATTAGATAGGTTATTCTCATGCATATTTGGAAGAGTAGATGTAAGACAATTGTTTTGAACTCCATATATCCTCAGGAAGCAAGAATTGTAAGGCTTTACTCTGATGTGTTTCTTCGAATTGATTCTTTGTTTGCACAACTATAGAAGGTTGTGAAGAATGATTTGATATTAGGCACTCAACTTTAGCAAATTAAGTTCCAACTATCACAATTGCAAGATGACAAGATGCCAATGAAGTTAAAATGGTCTATCTGCTCTACAAGGTGACTACTCCTATTTTTTCAATGTTTTGGTCTTGAAGATTTAATGACTCTATTTCTGGATGGTTTATGGCTTCTTGTCTTGTTTGATATCTCAACCCTTCCCTTCTGGAGATATTCTGTTGTAGCCTTTTTGTAATGGTTGGGCATTTATAAACAACATTTACAGGGGTTGTTATCTTTTGTTTGTCACATGCTTGATCTTGGTGTTATGTTGTTCTACGAGGGTTTTTGTATTGTTAATTCCACTGGGATTACTCTTTTTCTTGGTACATATTTATATTGGCATCATCAGCAGCTTCTACCCAGACAGGTCTATACATCTGGTACATGGGTTAATTGGTTGCTCTATGGAAGAATTTTTCAGTGTTGGTGTTGTTCATTCTTAGTATTAGTGTTGTTCATTCTCCACTTTTTCATTTCCTCTGCTACTGGAGATTGGTATCCTTATGCTCTACTACTGACTTGTTGGATGGGCATTTGATTCAGCCAAACCAGAACTCTTCCATGTTGCATTGAGCTTCTGGTATGTGCTTTTGAGGATATAGAGCTTGATTGAGAGTATTGAATCATTTGTATCTAGTTGGATAAGACAATGTTTTATTATGGTTTCTTCTTTATTTTTGTCCACAAGATCATTTTTGCTACCCGATACTAGAGCATGAGCCTTAGGATGAACCTCTTTGGCTAAGAGCCAAGGAGCCAAGGACTGAGGGGTATCCATTTCGCCAAATTCACCCAGGGCACAATCCCAACCTCATCCCTTATGGTGTCGGAGGCCTTGCACTTAGCAAGACTTGATCCCTGGTGGGCACATTCAGAACCTTTCAACTTCACCAAGAGACCAAGGGCCCTTTGACATATGAAGTACAATTAAAACAATAATTAAAGTGAAAACACATAATTATAATAGTTAACATGAATTTTATTTGGGACCTTTGATGATTCTCTCATCGTGGCAACTTAGAATCTATCTCAAGTTTGAAAAATAGCATGGTCTAGGTTAACTAATGTGAATCATGTGTGCATGTGTATTAGTTTTTTAGAAAAGTGAAACTAATGCATGGGAGATTTACTCCATAAATTGTATAAAAAGATTAAAGAGGTGTCATAAATAAGGAAAGCTAGTGGCATGGAAAATTAAATAGACATAAATTGATTTTAGGGGATATACTAATATAATTACATGTAACAAAGTATTAATATAACTATGCCACTTGCTTCATCCCTAGCATACATGATGTATTAGTGCTATCATATTGTCTATCTAGAATTCTGGATGCACAGTTGACTGTATTTATATGGGTAATCTTAAAATATAGACAATTTAAAAGGATATACATGTAAAAAAGTTAATGCTCAACTTCTTATCATATACAATTATATTATATCACTCATTATAATAATTCCTTAAAAATATAAGAGATAAAAGACTTTTCAAATAGGAAATAAATGAAGAAAAAAAATAATATAAAAAAAGTGAATTTGAGTTTTTAAGGAATTATAATAAGAATATTCCTTTTTTATTTTTATATATGTTAAAAAAAATTAAACCTAAACTACTTTCAACTACATTCTTTACATTCTTTAAGTAAAACTTAGGTTTAAAGCATAAAAAGATTGTTTTAAAATTAGAAAGTGTATCTTTTAAAAATATAACTTAAAGATAAAAGACTTTTCAAAGAGAAATTAAACCAAGAAAATAAATAATATAAAAATGAAAGTGAACTTGAGTTTTTAAATGAATTATAATAGAAATATGTATCCCTACTTAACTCATGTAGTTAAGTAGTTTATATTTGTTTTATATTTAAGTAATTTATATTATATGAAATAAGTTTTTTTTTTTAGAGTTTCTTGAGAAACCCATTTTATATGTAAATTTTCCATCATGTTTGTCTCTGTTACACATATGGTTCCTAAGGTTGCCATTGATGTCAACATTGTCACAAGGTTGTCATAGATGTCAACACTATCATGGATGTATGATGGTGTTCATGGTTAGATGTCATGTCTTATCCAATGATAGCAAAGAAGATATATTAAGATAGAAATTAGAAGTTCTTAGTTAGTAGAGACTGTATTCATTGAGTATGTTTGTTGATAGCAAAGAAGACATATTAATATGGGAATTAGAATCACTAAGATGATCAGATGTGTTGCTGATGTTGGGGAGATGTTACTGATGATCTAAAGTATATTATATGCTCTCTCCTATTGTTCCTAGGAATGTATGTGTTACTATAAAGAAGTTTTGGCCTCTGGATGTTGGTGAAAGTTTCTGCTACAAAAAGACTATTTTGAAGACTATCTGGGAGATTTCTCTGCATTTTCATGCTTTTGATGGTGTATATCTACAGAGTGGAAGATATATTCATATAGTGTCAAAGTATGTATGTTCCAAGTTTCATATTGTTTGGACTACGGAAAGAGTGTTTTACAGTTGACAGTTTGGAGAAAGTGTTGTTCCTAAAGAAGGTATTCATAGTACTGCAATGTTTGGCTCCACATTTTTTTGCATTTGAAGATAAGGTCTTGTGGTTCATAAGTTAATTTTAGTGTATGATGGAGGTGTTATTTCCAAAGGTTCAGGTCTCTACACCCTTAGCAATGAAAGTTATAAGTGGTGGAGTTCTGGTTTGTATTATATCTAAGAAAAGTAATGTTGAAGGCTTGTTGAAATGCTCTGCATTCCTTCAAAAGAGAAGAATTGCCTATGCAGTTTGGCGGACATGTTCAAGGATGTGTATTACATGCATCCATGTAGTTTCAGGTGTTCTGGTGCTCCACAAGGTCAGTTTCTCAATGACAGTGTGTTACAATGTGTTCCAGATGGTTGTTTGATCTCAGTGTGCATGTTTTAAGGTATGTGACACAATGTATTTGTTGTGCAGAGTTAGAGGTGTATCTGAAGGTGTTGTATGAGTTATGAAGACTCATCTGGAAGAATTTCATGAAGATCTAAATCATGTTTCCAGTACCGCACAAGGTTTTCAGGTGGTGGTGACTGTTATACTTCAAATTTCATGTCTTCCTGCTTAAGGCCGTCCTATTTCAAATGAGTGATGTCATGTGTGGAGGTGATTCCTTGAAGAACAATGTTGTGAAGGATGCTTAAGACTAGACTAAGCATGTGTTGGGATCCGCAAAGCATCTGGTTTCTTCTGGTGTAGCATGTTGTTCATGATAGGGCTTACCCTATGCAAGTTTCATGTTGTATAATCTTTGGCCGACTTCTAAAATGTAATATTCTTATTGTATTGGTCGACTTGTAATGAAAATCAATGTAATGTTATGTATATATTGTAAACCTAGTTGGTCTAGGTGAAGTATGATTGCGAAGATGAATATGTGAGTGTGTGAAGAGCATAATATGAAAATCATATGCATTGTGATGTCTAACTGAAGGAGAAAGACCAGAAGTGTTAGAGGTTGTCCTGATTCATCTTGAAGGTATTTTTGTTATAGGAGGGAAGTGAAGAGTGTGCCTAATTGATCCAATCATCTGAAGAAGAATGTGTGTGCTTCAATGTCAGTTTTTCAGACAGTAGGACTGTCATATTGTAATATTTCTTGAGTTCAATCTCAGTTCAGGGAGTAGTTGATTCCTTGGGTTGTAGCCTTAAAACAAAGTTAATAGGGAGTTGTAGCTTCCTTGGGAGTGACCCTAAAGCAAAGTTTTTAGGGAGTAGTAGCTTCCTTGGGTTGTAACCCTAAAACAAAGTCAGCAGGGAGTAGTAGCTTCATTGGGTTGTAGCCCTAAAACAAAGTTGTTATTTTGAGCTTCATATATTGTGAGTTAATCCTCACCATAGTTTTTCCCTTATTGGGTTTTTCATGTATATCTGGTGTTATGTGTTGATGTGCATTGTGTTGATCTTTCATGTTTATGTTAATGTTGTAATGCTTAAGTTTTAAGTCTACTCCGAAGGATTTGAAGTTGCTGATTCACCCCCCCCTCTCAGTATCCTAGTGTGTTCAACAGACTCTGTTAGGCTCTTTAGGGGTGGTAGATTTAAGATTATCCCTATTTTAAGTGGGTATACAATCATTCCTTCTTTGCAAATAATATGTCCTAGTAGAGTGCCAAATGTGTTGCAATATGCATTTTTCAAAATTAGTGTAATTCAAAGGTTGCAACATCTTTCAAACATTAACCTTAGTGCCTAAATGTGATCTTTTAGCATTCCATATAGTATCTAGTCATTAGGATATACTTCAATAAAATTATGTATATGAAATATTTGAATGCACTGGCCATAATTCTATTAAATATTACAAGTGCATTTTTTTAGTTTGAATGACATAACTGTATACATATATGATCTCAATTCTATTGAAAGTATGGTTTTTGGTTGGTCTTCTTATGATATTTTTACTAATGGTAGTTGCAAAATCCATCTGTGAATAAATAGACTTCTCTAACGGCAACACTTTCTAAGACTTTCTTTTGTAAATAGTGTTGGGAAAGGATCATGCTCACAAGATTTGTTAAGTTCTCTAAAATCTACACATATCCTTATGTCTCCTATTTTCTTATTCTAGAATACCATGGGACTTATCCAATCAACATTTTCTACTAGTTTGATAATACCATTGGCCAACATTCTATCTATTTCAATTTTCACTTTTACTTTTAAATTTGGATTGAGTAGGTATGGTCTTTGTTTATATGGTTGGGTATTTTATTTCAATTTTAAATTTTCATTACTCCTACTTCCTCTTTTATCATCTTCAATTATGTGAATGTCCTTGGAAATAGGTCTTCATATTTCTTTAATATTTCTATAATTTTTATTATTTCTTTTTCTACCCAATAATCAACAATTTTAGCTAATTTTGGTTCACCATTTCCAACTATGTTTTCTTCTTTATGTTTTATGGTTGATAGTAGTGTTGATTCTTATCCTTAATTTAATCTACTATTTCTCTTTCATATATTCTCCTATTTGTATGTCTAGGTTTCTAGGACCTTCATCTTCTCCTAAAGAATTCGTGTTCCCTTCTTTTGTTGAATAGAAAAGTCTTTGTAGTAGTGGTGTTTGCAGTATCCATTCAATGGTTTTATGTTAGGTTTCTTGTTTTTGAGATGTTTGATGTATGTATTGTTTTCCAAATTTTTATTTTACTTAACTTTCAGTAAAGTTGTTACCTCTTTAATTCCTTTGAGCACATTATCTATTTTTGGATTTAGATCTTGGAATCTAAAGGTTATACAAAAGTCTACCTTGATTGTATTCCAATGTTTTGCTTCTCCTAATTCTTGGTGAATATACCAAGCTCTTACTATAGGAGTTAAAGTCTAGTAAAATAGTTGTGTTCTTCACCTCTCATTGGTTTCTCCTATCTCATCCCATGAGTATTCACAAATCTCTATGTGATCTAATGCATTTTTTATTGCATCATATTCAATTATTTCATCTATAGTTCCTTCTTCTTCTAGATACCTATTTTTAATTAGAATTGTTAATTCTTTCCAAGTAGGTATATTTTGTTTATGGGTCTTCCACCACCTTACGACACTTAGTATCATAGTACCATCTAAATATTGCATTCTAAATTCTTTATTTATAAATGTTCTTTCCATGGCCTCAAGATAGTTCACCAAATCTCCTACTCCTGAATAGTGTGGTAATTCCATATATGAAGCTCCTCATTGTGTGCAGTTCAATCTCTTATTGTATGGTATGTTTGCTTGATATGTGGTATCCATTTCTACCATTTTGGAAATTTTTCTAGCCATAAAGATTCTTTTGAGTTCTAATATATTATTCTTATGTTTCTTTGGCTCTTCGCATGCCCATGATTCTATCACATTCTGTGTATTGGTCGAAGAATTGGACGTCATGTCTATAAATATTTCACCTTTAAAATTTTGGTTTACTATCCCATTCCTTTCTATGTATTGTACCTATTGTGTATAATGTTTTACTGTATTCATCCTCACTTTCTTCTTCTTTCTCAAAGTGAATTTCATCTATATGTACATCTTTCATTCCTTTGTTGAATGGAATATGTAATGCTTTTCCATTACCTTGTAATATTAATTCTTCCTTATTTGCATTGAATATTCCATTATAATCAACAAACCATTCAATGTCCAATATGACGTTGAAAATTTCTTGTGATCATTCATACATATCTATAACTTTGAAGTCAATTTTTTTCTTTATACCCATGAAGTCTACTTGTACATTTCACCGTGTGTCTATTGGACATATAGGGCTTCCATCTACTAAAGAAATATCATGTGGTGAACTTCATGTAGTTTTGGTTTGTCAAATGCTTCCCAAATCTCTTTAAGCATAATATTTATGTTTTCTCCTAGGTCCAGTAACACTTTTCTGACCATTTTTGCATTTACTTTAACATCTAATAGTATTAGTTGCTTCTTCTATTTCTTTTGGGTTTTTACCAGGGATCTAATTTGAGGTTTCGTTTGATTTATACCTTTTTTATTCTAATATTTGGAAAATTGTTTAAATTTTTTAAGCATGTTTTCTTCTTCTATTAAGTTGTCATCTCCTTCAAACTCTGGGCCTGTCTTTCTAATAAATATGCTCTCTTATTTTCTTGTTTTTGTAGTTTTTATACTATATAACGTGGTCACTTTTGTTGGGGTCTTCATTTTCCTCCTCACTTTAATCTATTTCTTCTAATATCTACTTGTTTTTGTTTATATCTAAACCTCCTTGGGTTATTACTCCAGCTCTACTTTCTTTTTTCTTAATTTTTTTAAGAGCTTCTTTCCTCAATTGTTCTTTTCTTTGTTTATAATATTTTTCTAGTAATTCTTCTTCTATTATAGAAGGTTCTCTCACTTCATGTTTAGATTCTAGATTCATTTTCTAAAATCTCCTAATATGGTGTCCTTTCTTTGGTATTTTTATTAATACTTTAGCACCACATAGTTCATTAGGACTCAATACTTCTTCATTTCTCGTTCCTTGTACCAATTCATTCTTATAAAATTGTGTGGCTTTTGGATAATTGAATGTATCATGTGAATTGTCATTACAAAATCCACAACTTAGTTTTTATTCTTTCTTTCTGCCTCTACATTCATTAGCATGATGACATGTCTTACTGCAATAATAGTAGGCTAGTCTCTAACTTGTTCCTCTACCTTGGCCACCTCTATAATTGTTTTGGTAGTCTCCTCTACCGTATCCTTGTGAATAATCATTGTTATAGTTTGTAGAAGGTTCTTGATTTTGTATTTGGGGTATTACATGGTTTAGATTGTTGATTTGTCTTTGATTTCTCATCCATGTTGATTCCTAGTAACCATGAGTTGTATAGCCATTTAGTGCAGCTACAACCAATCCTTGTGCTCAAGCCATGCCTCTATCTATGGAAGGTTCTTCCCTATTCATTCCTCTATCCAATGGTTCATATCCTTCTTCTTCCAATAATATGGGGCATTCATCTGTTATGTGTTTATCCCATTGTTTACATATACTATAATAGAAGCTCATTGTTCTTCCCAGGGATTTTTCAAATTCCACCCTCAATGCGATGGCTTATTTTGTACCTTTTCCCATTAGACACTCATTTCTTAGGTGTCCTCTACTACAATATGTACACCAAATATTGGTCCTTTTTGCTAAGGGAGAAGGCTCGCCCCTCTCACCTTTTGTTATAATTTCATGTTTTAATTTTAACTTTTCCAATTCTAATTTTTATTTTTCAATTTCTACACTTTCACAAAAGTTATTTCTCCAATATTAGGCTTCCATTCTAGTTGCCAATTCTACCACTTAATGATGAAATTGAGGGCCTATTTCATCCTCTATATAAATAGTAGGGCTTAGGTCTAGCCCTATAGAATAGAAAGGGGTTTAGTTTAGTTGGAAACCACATAAAAGAAAGGCCTCTCCATGGATAGTAGGGAACTCCCACTATAAAGGATAGGGTACCTCGCTGGAGGTAGACTCTTTATCTCCATCTTCCTCATAGCATGTGATCCAAACCAACCCTCGATTGATTGATGAGTGCCACTAAAAGATATATCGAACATGAATAGAGAGGAAAACTACCTGCTTCTATCTATGTCATTATCTGATTCATACACCTCTTCCATCTATATCTATGGGGTGAGTGGCCTAATCAATTAATAGGGAACATGAGCATCTTCCTCGGGTCGAGATATTCATCATGATGTAGTAAACACTCTTCCATCTACTACAACTCCAATTTGCAGTTTCAAATTGGATACAAACCATTCAATCCTCTATTTTTCTGTTAGAGATTCTTCTATCTTGTAGACCACACATTTGAAATGTTTATCATATTCCTTCATAAAACCATTCTTTTCTTTTGTCATTTCTCTCATTTGTTCACACTTTCAATTAGACGATCAAGTCAATAAAAATTTGCCAAAAATAGATCACTTATCTCATCCTGTTTCTTATTATGTTTTGGGCATACTTTAATATACCATTTTAAAGTTGCATCTCTTAGTGTTTTTATAAATTCATATAATCTAGTTTGGTCATCATCTATGTTCTCCTTGCTCCAGTGGGATTCTAAGATGAAGAGATGCTCACTTGCATCTTTAGTATCCTTATCTAACATAGGGAGTTTTGTTATGTTTGTAGCTATCCTTATAGAAGTTGAAGGTGTTTTTTATTTATCCTTTTGTGGTTTAGGGCTTGTCCTTCCTTCTGATGTATCTTTAGTTCCTAGTTCTCTCCCTCTCTTTCCCTCAGGTCTATTCTTCCTGGTTTTACCCTTTTTCTAATTGACTAATTTATTTTCTCTACCTTTGTCTCTAGCTAATTGGGTTTCAAAATAGTCATTGCCTAATATATCTTAAAATTCCTTCACAAACTCTCTTCTTTCTCTTGTTGTCTCTAGCCTAAGCAAGGATTCAATACTTATGTCTTCTTCAAAAAAAAAATCTTGCCTTATTTGGCATGGGAAGTGACCCTTGATCTGGGGGGTTCACCTCTTTATGGCGTTGTTTCATCTTTGGAGATGCAACTTTTGATAATTTGTCATTTTTAATGATATTTTGTTAAATAATGTAGGATTTTCCCATCCTTCTTCAATTGTTCCAATTGTATCAATGGATAATTGATTGCACGTTTCCCTTATATCCCCTTTTTACACATTCCTTTCTTGAAATTGTAAGTTTTTCAACATGTTTTCTTTTTGTATTGTACACTTTTACTTACTATGTTTTCTAAACATTCTTTTCTCAAATTCAAAGGTTTTAGTTCTGAAATCAAGGTTAATAATTCCTCAAATTATTTATTAATTGTGACCCTAATTTAGACATACTTAGTTCAGAATATGAATTTCTTATTAAAAAATTAATTTGTAGAGCACCCTTGCTTCTACCCTATGGAGTTAGGAATTCAATTTGCAAAGCACCATTTCTTCTATGCTTTGATTGAGCATTATTGATTCCAAGCCCTTTCTCTAATGATTCCTTAAATTCATCATATTCTCTTATCTGTTAATTTGGTCAAATTTTCTTCTACTCTTTTTATATGGATAACGATTTGTTTATATGTTTCATTGTTATTGAGTGGTATAGTAGTTATCTATCTCTCTATTGGTAGGTTCTCATCACTTTTAGCAATAGACCTTCTAGCGGGCTCTATTGAGGCTTCTTTGGCCTTCTCAATCCTTCTACAATATCTTTCTTGTGTTTATTCCAGCATCCTTTCCTCTTCCATGTGCATTTCATAAGCCACTTTAATTTCTTCAAAAAAATCTCTTAACTTCTTTTTATCTCCTTTTTCCATGGGTGTTTTTGATTTAGAATTCAATTAATCCTTTTATTCATTCCTAATGGTTTTGTTAGGCTTGCTGTCTTGATCACATCTTTTCAAGATTCCCCCATTCCATTTATCACCGCCTAGGTGCCTAACCCCTTCTCACTAGATAGGCCCTAGAGTGTGTTATCACACATATTTTTTATTACAGTAATTGTCATTAATACTCCTTTCTTTCGGTAGGATTCCTTACTACAAGACAAAAAAATCTTGTTTTTGTAATTTCTCTTTTCACACACCAACAAGTTGGGGTCTCGGCAATGGAACCAAATGTTGACAATAAAATATAGGCCTAAGGTCTACATTATTAGGTTGAGAAGTTAACCCTAGTGTGATATAGTAAGAAGGAAATAAAGAGTAGTGCGATAGATAACATATGCATAATATAAAGGTTTACTCTATTTTACACATTCATATACACCATAAGGTAGGTTTGCACATATATTTATATCATATTCTTTCTACAATGTACATTCTTTACCTCAAGCATAGATATACACATCACATATTCCTGGGTAGCTTCTATCATTATAAATCTCATATCTATATACTTTCTACATCTCTATCTCTATCTCTTCTATCTTCTTTTCTCTTTTCTCGTTTTCCTCTTCTCTTCTTCTTCTTGTGGCTAGGTTGAGTGCTTATGTAGCCTTCTCCTAATGTGGGGTCACGTCCTTATATGTGTCCTTTTCTCATCCTTTAAAATATACCACCTGATGGTATTTTCTATCATAGCAATTTTTCGATGAGTGTTGGTTCATTCTATTTGTGGTTCCTAACCTGCCAAAAATGTGGTATATAAGATCATTGCACAAAATAGTAATGCAGGTTGATTTTGTTTTTCAATTTGCAAAAATAATCTTATACACTTATCTTAAAGATGTTGGATCTAGGGCATACAACTGAGAGGGGGGGGGGTGAATCAGTTGTATAAAACTTCTTCCTCTTTCAAACACTTGATTCTTTGTTGTTAGTTAGCAGCATATCAATTAATCATCCATGAAAGCATAATACATAAACACAAGAGCAGATAAGCATCAACACATTGAACACCAAGATTTTGACGTGGAAAACCCGGTTAAGGGAAAAACCACGGGGTGATTAACCCAAGAATTATTCTCTGTTAGAAGAATAAAGAAAAATGAATGGCACATGCCAATTAGGGCTCACTACCCGAGCACACTGCTCACAAAGAGGCCCACTGCCTACAAGGAGACACACTGTCTACAAAGTGATAAAAATCACAATCTTGAACTGGAGAATGACATCTCTACCATGTCCGGATCAGTTCCAATTAAGCCCAAAAGCCTCTGTTCTGCCTTTCGCACTTCTCTTCACTATGCCACACTCATCCACACTCACCACACCTCGAAATGAACTCACAGACCGTTATTTATACAAGACATCGACTTAGGATCAAACATCTAAGTCGGCAAACAATCATAAGAGTATCCGCAAGATGAATAACACATCCGGTCGGCCACCACAAGAACATTCGCAGGATGAACAACTCATCCGGTCGGCTAAACAGAGCAAGAACTTCATCCGGAAGAATAACTTCAATTCCGGGCTCTACTATCAATGCGGATCAACAACACAACCTCAACACGATCCAGAAAACTTCACAAGCCTGCCTGAATGTCCAGATACATCCGCACTTCCTTTACTTGCTGGAATCTCTTGTCTTCCTCATCCGGAACTTCAAGAACACAGTCTGTCGCCACTGTAGAAAGTACTTCCGGACCTTCAAATCATACATTATCAATGCGGACCAATGACACAATCTCAACATGATCCAAGAACCTTCACAAGCCTGTCTGAATGACCAGGTACGTCCGCATTTCCTTTACTTACTGAAATCTCTTATCCTCCTTATCCGGAACTTCAAGAACACAGTCTGTCGCCACTGTCATAATGCAAGAGGTACTTCCGGACCTCCAAATCATACACAACTCGAGATGGCACATCACAAGGACATCCCAAATACTCTTTCCAATCCGCAGATTAGGATTGTACAATTCCGGACCTCACCGGACCTTTCTATGATCCTCTGTCACCTCTAAGCACTTGCCGGAACCGGTTCCACACAGACAGCCATAACTTCTTCAGGTCTTCATGCGGACCTCTGAAAACTTGACTGAAGCATCTCAAGACTCATATCTGCAAACCCTTTAATCCGCATCCTCCGGTTCTCAACCTATCCAATATATTTGCCTTCTTCTCATCACTGTTCTTCACTGTTCCTGACTGAGGGTAATTTTCTCAATATCCTCAACACATAGCTCATCCAATCCTTCTTGTCAATGTAATATGAGTATGTTGACATCAATGACAACACTGGTTCACCTCATACTTGCAACAAAAGACAATAACAAATCTTGGCTAAAGGTAAGGGAATTACTTTAATAATAATTGGAACAATCTTGGATGACATTTTAGAGTCTATTTAACTCTAGTTTGGCTACCTTGCATTTCATTCTAGTTGACAATTCTCTTTATTTTGTTAGTTGTCCTAATTAGTGCAATGAAAATAACTACATCAATGTTTAGATCTCAAGTTCGTGAGTGATCAAAGCATTAGGATCCAATTTACTAGACACCTAAGTGGGTTTAATGATTTGTTTGCACTTCTTCTCATGCTTTTGATGAAGTGCCTTTGATAATTAAGTTTCCTTGAGATCTCAAGTAAATTGTGTGCCTTATGTAGAATTTAAACTAAGAATTTATTTTAAAAGGTAAGTTTACCTACTTCTCTACTGCTTCTTATCTTTTGTAAAAGGAAGCACATGAGCATTGAATATAATAAAGGATCAAGATATTGATTCTGCAATAAGTGTCACAATCTCAATCTCTTAAGTTTATTAGGTTATACAACCATCAAAGTCTTGAGTTTTCACTTTATTGATCTCCAAGACCTTTTGACTTAATTATCCTTCATGCTCAAGCTCATTATTTAACTATGTATGATTTAAATCCTTTAAGGTTTTCTAATATTTTAAGTAGTGTTAATTCTTAAGTAAGTTTTAACTCATGTTATCTATAAAGTAGCCTCATTTTATTAGATCTCAAGTTCTCCGACTTAGCTGCAAAGACCTTGATTTTCTAGAAGACCATAATTAGATGCCATTCTAAAACAAATAACTTTACCTTAAGTATACCTAGGTCATTTTTATATCACCACAATCGTTCAATTACTTGGATCCGTTTCATTTATAGGAAATTAAATCCATTTTAAATTTGAGTTTACCTTAAACTTATTAGGTTTTTACTAGTGTAGCAATGTTAATAGCTAAGATAAGGAAAGATTGAAGCCAACGCAAAATCGATCCCTTTGTCAGGCACATAAATTTGGGTGGAAAAATGGGGAAATCTGCAGAGCAATGTAGGAGAAAAAATGGGCAAAATCACAGACAACAGCATACCAGTAGGTGGGAAGTTCCCTCTACAGGTGCCCAGCTCACGCTTACATGAGCAAATATCATTCCCCCAGGCACTAGACAACTGCAACAATCCTCTTGGGCATCAGGGAAGAATAGTAGATTCAAAGGCCCAGGTAGACAAGAATCTCCTGTTGTGCGTAATAAAGGTGCTAGGATTCAAGAAACTCTGCGACCACAAGGGAGTAAGCTTTTGACATTACCTTCAGAGATAATAGCTTCTTCAATGGATCGTTTGAGGTAAAAAGCCCTGTTGGTCAAATGGTACGGTATTGGAGGGTCATCCCACGAGATCATAGATTGGTGGAGATGCTCCTTCAACAACAGGGTTAGTATCAAACAAATCCCTAACTCTTTTTACCTCATTGAGTGTGTAGATTAGAATCTAAAGCAAGAAATATTATATGGTAAACCCCTCTTCTACAATGGGTCGAGCTTTCACTGCACCAAATGGGTACCAAACTTTAACCCCTGGAAGTACTCCATTAGAAAGATTCCCACATGGATAATCTTAACTGGTTTACCACCAGAATACTGGAGTATGGAAGCTCTCATCCGCATTGGGGATGCACTTGGATCCTGCTTGGGTGTAGATGAAGATTTCTTAAATGGCAAGAAGGGTTCAGAGCCAGGTGTATTGGTGGAAATAGACATTGGTGTTGGAATCTATGGCACTCTGGAAATACTCACCTCAAATAGAAAATGGTTTCAAAGGATAAAGCCAAACTTTGGTCAACCCAACCAAAAATGTCTTTTAAGGGATATGTGTGAAGTAGGGGGCTCAAAGTTGATCCTGCAAAAGAATGAAAAGTCTCTAAAGACCCCAGATGGAAAATAGTCCAAATGGGGATAATATATTGCCAGAGAAAGACTTAGTGGAACACATAAATAATTTTACAGAACAACAGCTTCCGGAACCAGAGCTCTCCTCGGAGGTAGACATTGTAAAGGAAACTCAATATAACTTTTTTGAATTACAAAGGGATAAAGAAGCCTTTCCTCTCCCAATGGAAGAATAGATTCTAGTTCCAGAGTCAGAGGTTGAACTAGTTCACTTATTGGAAGAAACAAAGATATTACATAGAGACATTAGTCAACAACTTGTGGATTTGAGCAAAGAAGGGGAAGCTTCTAGGAGTGTATTTTTCACAGAAAGTTTGGATCAGGTAACAACTAACAAAGAAATTGTCAAAGAAAGTTTTCAAGAATTAGAAGAAGATAGGGGTGATGTAGAGCTCCATAAACTCAGTTCTATTTGTGAAATCCTTGTGATCTTCAATGAGGAAGATTCAAGAAATGCACAGGGAAAGCACATGTTCCCAGAGGACCAGCAGAAAAAACTTGTTCTTATTCAAGAGATAATGGAAGAAGATGGCTTAGAGCAAAAATAAAATGCTCTTTTATTTTCAAACACAGACATTCAAATAGAACAACTCACATTATGTATATAGCAAATTGCCTCTAATAAATCCAAACTAGATTTTGGGTGCACTTCAAATAAAAAAGTGGGGAGGAAATCTTTGTTGGAACTCAAGAACAAGGATGGAGATGCGGATGGACAGTTGAAAATAATAACTTTAATGGATTTAGGGAAGGGCAAAACCCTTCCCCAGGGGCCATGAAAATCATTTCATGGAATGTTAGGGGCCTCAATGCCCCTAACAAAAAGTGCTTAGTAAAGCGTAGGATCTGCTTAACCAAGGCAGAAGTCATTCTATTTCAAGAAACAAAACTACAATCTTCAGATATGGAAATTTTTTTGCATAGTTTCAGGAATTAGAGAATAGTCTCAGTCCAATTGGAGGGTGCTTTAGGTGGCTTGACCATTGCATGGAACACAGCCAGAGTGACATATGAACCTCTTGGGGATGGTAAATATTGGATGGGCAGAAAAGTAAGTTCTACGATCTCCAAGTCTCATTTTCTGCTGATTAATGTCTATGGTCCTAATTCATGTCTTGGAAAGAAGGAACTATGGAAGGACTTAGATCTTTTTATGACAAATTTCCCTCTTCTAAACAAAATTATTGGAGGTGATTTCAATGCCACTTTGCATATCAGGGACAAGAAAGGAGGAATTTCACGACCGAGACAAACTCAGAAGAATTTCAAGGATTGGGTGCAGCGCATTGAGCTGTTGGAGATTGAATTTGAGGGTGATTCATACACATGGAATAATAGGAGATCAGGTTTTTGTAACATAGCATAAAAGTTAGATAGGTTCTTTTTTTTAAGGTGATTTGTCTACCTTTCCTCATACTATGATAGGGAAAATCCTGCCATGCTCAAGCTCTAATCATTTCCCCATCATTCTAAATATTCTTAGAGATGAGACGCCTGCCAGGTCTCCTTTTAAGTTTGAAAATATGTGGTTGAAGGATGCAAATTTTTGAGCATGGTGCAAGGTTAGTGGCTTGAAGATCACGTAGAAGGATCCAAACTTTTTAGATTTATCTCAAAACTGAAATATGTCAAACAAAAGATATTGGAATGGAATAGACTGTATTTTAAGAATATCTTTAAGGCAAAGGAGAGCATTGAAGAAAACTTAGCCAAACTGAATGAAGAAATAATATCCAACGACATGTCTCAGGATTCTTACCTAAGAGAAAAGGAACTTATGGCAGAATATGAAGATATTTTAGCTAAAGAAGAAATTTTTTGGAAATAAAAATCAAGGGAAAATTGGATAGCAGCAAGTGATAAAAATACAAAATATTTTCACAATATCACCAAACATAAAAGGTGCGCTAATAGAGTCCATAGCCTAGAGTTGGAAGATGTAACTCATTTGTAGGATCCCAAAGTCATTAGAAATTAGATTGTTGATTATTATTAAGATCTGCTCAACAATAGGGAGGGTTCTAGCAGGATTGACCAACAGGCTCTCCTTGGTCACATCCCCAACTTGATAAGTGAAAATTAGAATTCATTCCTCAACAATACATTTTCCTTAGAGGAAGTGGAGATGACACTCAAATAGTTGCATCCAAATAAGGCTCCTGGTCCAGATGGATTCCCTGCCAGCTTCTTTCAGGTGTGTTGGCCTTTTCTGGGTAGAGAATTGATTGAAGCATTGGAAGCAGCTAGGAATTCAGGGAGTTTGCTAAAGGAAATTAATAACACCTTTATTGCCATCATTCCTAAGAAGGAGAAAGCCATTAGGTTGGAAGACTTTAGACCTATAGCGCTTTGCAACACTATCTATAAAACCATGACTAAGGCAATAGCCAACATACTCAAATAATTCTTAGTATATATAATCTCAAAGGAGTAAACAGGGTTTGTCCCGGGAAGAGTATTTTAGATGGAGTGATCATTGCTCAAGAAGTCATTCACACTCTTCATAACACCAAGACAACAGGAATGTTGATTAAATTAGACATACGAAAAGCTTATGACAAGGTTGACTAGAGGTTCTTGTGTAAGGTTTTGGAGGCATTTGGCTTTGATAAAAAATGGATAAACTAGATTTTTTAATGCATCTCTGGACCAAGATATTCGATTTTAGTTAATGGCACGCCAGAAGGCTTCTTTGGAGCTTTGAGGGGTCTACGACAAGGGGACCTAATATCCCCTTTTTGTTCATTATTCGAAGCTTTGGGGAGGGCCATTAAAAATGAAAAAAATTTGTCTCAAATAGAAGGAATTAAAGTGTCAAGGGATATTAGTGTCACCCATCAACAATTTGTAGATGACACTATGCTATTTGGGGTAGCTAAGGCGATAGAAGCGCATCATTTGCTAAGGCTACTGAATTCATATGCAAACATTTTGGGTCAAGAAGTCAACAAAAATACATCTGAAGTTTTCTTTTTCTCCACCAGCCCAAGAAAGGAAAGAGAAATTCTGAGCATCCTAAACTTCAAAAAAGGAGAACTACCCTGCACTTATCTAGGCCTACCGTTTGACAAAGGTGTCAAAAGTTCAAAGTTGTGGGATCCCCTGAAGGATAGAATGGACAAAAGGCTGAACTCCTGGAAGGGCCAATGGCTCTCTTGGGCATGAAGGCTTTTAATGCTAAAAATAGTCATCTCTTCTCTACCCATTTACTTGCTGTCTTATTTAGCACTTTCAAATGAAGCAAATCAGAAAATGATACAAAAGATGCGTAGGTTTTTTTGGCAAGGCATTTCTGAGAAAGATAAACTTGTCCTCATAGCCTGGGACAAGGTATGCAAGCCCAAGAACAAGGGAGGTTTAGGTCTGAGGAATCAATTATGGCAGAACAAAGCACTAGGAGCAAAACTAATATGGAAAATGCTTAAAGAACCCAACTTGAAATGGGTTAGGATCCTTCAATCAAAATACTTGAATAGCGACAGCAATCTAGACATTGTCCAAATCATAAATCTTCCAAAAGGTTCAAGAATATGGAACTTCATTTTATCCTGTAGAGCAATTATCTCTGATCTTGTCACTTGGGATATCCATGATGGGGCTTCAACATTTTTTGGGAAGACTCATGGGGTGGATATCAGTGCTTAGATAGAGAGTTCAATTTTGAGCAAATGAAGACCTTCCTTAAAGCGCATTGGGGGGATAACGTAAAAGATTATGTTCTTTTTCCTCAACAAGATCACTCCTTGGAGTGGAAGTGGAAAGACTTCTCCTCTCTCCCTTTATCGATTGAAGAAATCATGAATTTAGGCAGAGTTTTAGCACAAAGAAAGTTTTTAGAAGTGGTCCAGATAAGGTTATTTGGGCAGGCTCAAAGAATGGAAATTTCAATGCTAGAGATGGATATAGAATTACAGCAGGTATTGAACATATGGAAAACTTAGATTTGCCCACTTGCCTCTGCTGGGACAAATTATGTGTACCCAGGGTAGGGATTTTTGCATGGGCAGCTATTCAACGAAAGATTTTAAGAGCAGAAAAGTTCAAGAAACTAGGATTTGAAGGTCCATCTTGGTGTGTGCTATGTAGAAAGGAAGAAGAAAGGATTGATCATTTGCTCTTAGGTTACTCTTTCTCTCAAGAATGTTGGAGATGGATGTGTGCAAAGTTGGGTTGGATCATGACTCTTCCAAATGATATAAAAAGTCTTTTTCTAGGTTGGCCGATTAGATCGTGGTCTGGTCTTCTTAATAGTCTGTGGATTGTTTGTCATTATCTTCTTCTATGGGAATTATGGAAAGAAAGAAACAGACGCATCTTCTCGAATAAGGAAATGACTATTGCTTCTTTTCAGAATAAAGTGGAGGTTGCCATTGTAGAGGTGGTCAATAGCAGGTCGAGATTGAGCTCCAATAAGAAGAATAAATTCACAGAATGGGATAGTTTTATGAGGCTAAGTTGGTTTGGGATTAAGATTCCAACCCATACAGGGGATGGAGAGAAGGCTTCAGTTGTGGAAAGAAAGAAAGCTAAATGGTTTCCTCCCAAAAGAGGCTAGTTTAAATTAAATTTTGATGGGGCCTCAAGGAGCAATCCAAGACCTTCTGGTGAAGGATGCATCATCAGAACTTGGCAAGGGGTCATTATTGGTAAATTAGCAGTCCCTCTGGATGAAGACACCAATAATGGAGCGAAATTTAAAGCTCTAGTTTTTGGCCTTATCTTTAGCAAAGATCTTCATTTAGAAAACATTGAAATAGAAGGGGATTCTTCTTTAGTAGTTAATGCCATAAGGTCAGAATCTATGTGTTAGGGCTTGCATGCAGAAGATATCAATTAAATGTAAATAAAGATTAAATAGAGGAATGAAGATACACAGAAATAATAACAATGAGAGACAAGTTTTAATGTGGTTCACCCAAACCTGGGCTACATCCACCAACAGAGAGTCCAATATTATTATCCAGTAAATCAAACCAATTACAACCAGCAATCCTTGTAACTCAATACCACTGCAAAATGCTACAATACATCATCATAAACCCTAACCCTTAGCCGCTTTTATCAAGCCTTATGTCGGTTACAAAAATAGGTTTTTTATGTCGGCCAATAGAAAAAATAACTCTCAACGCCTTAATAAAATAATAAAAATCGTTGGAGGTTTCAGGGGTGCTGCTCCTCGACCCCGCCCTATACCGCGACAGGGAGCGCACTAGGGGCGCTGCCCCTTGACCCCGTTAAATAATTTGGGGGGAAATCACACTGATAAAAGGGGTAAATTTAACCTCTGAGTTTGATTAGGCTCCATATAACAACACTATGCCCAAATGGAAATTGGTAGCTCATCTGGATTGTGCCTTGGATCTTTTAAAGTTTTTCAATGCCTACACTATCAACCATACATTTCGAGAAGCCAATGGGGAAGTAGACTTGCTTGCCAATCTAGCAGCAGATGGTCAAGCGATAAGAGAGATCGGCCCTTGGACACAAAGGGTGTTGGCTTCGCCCTCAAGATAGAATTTTATTTTTTAATGGATAGTTGCAAATTTGAAATAAAAGGAAATTCAATTATATTTTTAGAAGCAACTAATATGATTTGACAGCTTCATCCACTGCCTGAGGAGATTCTAACGGGAATTTAAATGTCACATCTGTCCTTTCTTGTGTTGGATTTCTAATTCTCCAAATGCTGCAGAATTAAATTCTCCTACACAAAGGACGCCTCTACACTTGTGCGACCGACGACAATCTTTTGGGGAAGGGATGCTCGCTCATTTCAACCTTAAATGCATTTATGTTGGCCATTTATTGTAACGTCAGCAACTCTATATATTTTAAGTTCAATATGGTATCTCATAGCCCTTTGCCAACATGGAGACGCCGATTTGTCTTACCAACACCAAGTGACAATTAGCTTTTTTGGGTCAAATTTCAGATGCCAGACTCATGGGTTTATGCAAAGTAAAATCTAAAATGTTTATTGAGGCCATTAAGATGGTCTTGGGGTTGCGCTTTCTTTCCTCTATAGATAGGTATCGTGTGAATACCGACATATCTTCTCAATTCCTCGCATCTTTGTTGGACTTGGGGATGCCCAAGGTGGAGGGCGAAGAAATGTATTGAGAAGTATTTAAACCCATTAAAAGTCAAAGAAGAATGCAAGATCTCCTATGTAATGAGCTCTATTTACTCTCCTCTCCAACTTGTAATGACAAACATCCAACAAATGGGCATTTTTGTTTTTTTTTGAAAAAAATTTATAAAATGCCATTTAAATTTTAGACTCCATAATTACATACCAAAGAATGATTTTCATGTGATTGCCAACTAAGACAAGAAAAATAACAACTTATACTTTAAAAAAACTATTGTCATGTTATAATAATAATATATCATATTATGCTAGGATGGTATGTATTAGGGTAGGGTCTCATGGGAGACTGCTTAACTTCTTTTGTCTAGCCCTCAATTTTTTAAGGAGTTATTTATGGAGCTAGTGGTCCCATGAATATTTTATTTTTCTGCTTATTTTAAGTGTGAGGGAGGAAATAGGTTAGTCAAATCAATGAAAACAAAAACCCAAACATCAATAGAAATTGAAAGCAAAAGAAGATTAAAACCAACAAAAGTAAATGTACTTACAAACTCTTTTACCTATCATTTTCTATTGTTTGCCTATCTTTCTTTGATCTTGATTGTGAAGCCCTCAGAAGCTTTCTTTGCTTGCTTGCTTGTTGAAGATGACAAAGGAAGAATGGTTGTGATACCTGTTTGTGTTGAATGTGAGCTTCAAACACATGATAATGGAGGACACTTGAAATGGAACGAAGAAGAGATTAAGAGAAATTTGGGTATAGTTATTTTGCAAGATGAAGTTCCTCTAATTGCTTAGAGAAGGGTCTTATTTATAGATTTTCTAAAAAGGCAATGGAGGGTGAGGATCAAAAGATGAGATCAATGGCTTTCATTTTTTGTGAATTTTTAATTCATAATGGATGAATTAAATTTTTTTTTTTTAGAAGAGTGGGTTATGACAATTGAAATTGGTGGAAGATAGTGGAGGACAATTGAATTAAGAATTTAATTAGTGGAGGATAGTGGGGGAACAATTGAATTAATAATTCAATTAGTGGAGGATAGTGGGGGACAATTGAATTAAGAATTTAATTAGTGGAGGATAGTGGGGGAACAATTGAATTAAGAATTTAATTAGTGGAGGATAGTGGGGAATAATTGAATTAAAAAATTCAATTGGTGGAGGATAATTGAATTAAAGATTTATTTTGGATAATAGAGGATATTAGCTAATTAAATATTAAGAATATTTAATTATACGTGCAACATGGTGAGGTGGAAGAGATGAGGTTGATTGATGAGGTGGATTTTGTGAGGTGGATTTAGGACTTGAGACATTAGAAGAATTTAGGGAATTTAATTAAATAAAATAATTTTATTTAATTATGGGATAATGAACCAATCAAATAAACTTATAATATTTATTTAATTGATAGAAGAAAATAAGAATTAAGATAAATATTAGAATATTTACTTAATTCGACCTGAGCCAATTTTAGGTGTATACATTTTGCCCCTCTTTGAAGCAATGTGTTTTATCACGTTGTTTCAAAGAATAAGAAGTTTGATAATGATACATGCCCTAGTTTGCCCTTGGTACAGGTTATGATGATAGGATGCCCCCTCGGGAGATTGGGCGGGAAGAAGGTAGAAGGCGTGAGACGCACAATCTCACGATGAGATAGGTTGATAGGAGATGAAATGGTTGGATGCAGAAGAAAGAGGTGAATGATACACAATGCAAGATAAAATGATGACACACACAAGCAAGTAAGCAAGTATGCACAAATGATATAGGCACAAACAAGGTATTGCCTCTGTCAAGCGGTAAACCTATGATATGGATCGATGATGTCTGGTTTCAGGAATGAAATATGTCGTATAAGACTCCAGGTCTGATTTCGACAATACAACATCCTGTCTAAGACATTTGATATGATAACGATATACGACAGTGTTGTCATGGCAGGGAGTGATGTATCCCTAGAGCAACATGAAGGATAGTTATGACTGATTGATATGGTTTATGACCGAACAAAAATCAAGACCATTGATTGTGATCGGATCATTTGACAAGATTGACTTGACTTGATTGGCATGGATTAAGGATAGACTTGCAATTGGATACGGTATGGATATGGAAATGGATATGAAGTGCAGTTGGATATGATATGGATATGGAAATGGATATTTGTCACCTTGATATAGCAAGTATTTTGAAGTGCTTTCATCATTGGGCTTTATTATGTTGTAAGAAAATACAAGCATCTAGTTATAATTGAATCAAGATGACCTGAGTATTGCTTACATGGATTTTTGATTTAGCAAGTCAATACAAGCATCTAGCCAAAATTGAATCTAGATGACCTGAGTATTTCTTGCATTTCAACAGACAAGGATTGCCCCTTTTCATGTTTAGATCTTGGAGTCTTCGATGATCTTTTACCGATCATATTGTTAGACAGAAATCGTCACATTACTAAAGTTTAATCCACAAGTAGTAGACAAAGAAAATAATCATGCCCCCATCATAGCATCTCTAGCTTTTGGCATCCTCGAGTAGCATAGAAAGGCATGATAGCATAAATCAAGACTCTTAATCTAACCAACACAAAACATTCTTACATTTAGATGTGCCTTTTTGCCATAATTGATATGAGATTTAGCTTGAGTGTTTCGGTATGGTGCGTTGCTTTGTTTAGGACAAGTTGATGTTTTGCGTCAAGATTTTTGCTATTTTGAGAAGCATTCTTTGCTGCGTGTGCTTGTCTGGTGAAAGGTATCACAATCCGTTATTAGCATCCTCTTAGAGCAGTGGCATTCAGGTATCCAAATCCGCAACAGGTTGAGGAGTTGCCCCCAGTTTAGATAAGGATCGACTTATTATGAGTGAAACAACAAACAGACCTGGAGAGACGGACCCTAAGGGACTGACCTAGTGCCTCAGGGGCACATTAGAATAATGCCCTTGCCTACATGACGACGCAGAGGCAACGTAGTTCGGGGCTTGGACCATGGATGGACTAGAGGATAGACGACAAGATGGACAGAGAAGCCTCAGGGGCGCATTGATAATGGCCTTGCCTACGTGATAACTCAGAGGTGACGTCGTTTGACAACGGTTCAAAGGATTGGTTCGATATGATGGAGACAAGAGACAATGAAGTCAGAACAGATGGAGGGAGTGGTTTGTCGTAGATAGCGCCTGTTTACCAGGTTTTCACCACTTGCTTTTAGTTGCACGAGCAGGTAAAAATACACATGATGCTTGTTTGCCAGGTTTTCATCATGGTACCTATCCTAGGCGCCTGTTTGCCAGGTTTTTCCCATAGGATGATTCTTTTGTTATTTTTCTATTTTTTTGATTTTTTTGTTCTATTTTTTTATCACTTTTTCAATTTTTTGAATTTTTTCAGGACTCCCTTACACTGGGGTTTTCAGGTATAGAACTTGCAAAGATGCATGCTGTTGATAGGATCGTCGAACAATTCACCTTCAGATGTGGCCAATTGATATGCCCCCGATCCATAAGCTATGATGATAACATAAGGACCCAGCCAGTTACATTCAAACTTGCCTTTCTTTTCTCTATCTTGCTGATTTCTAGGGTTTTCTCTAAGGATGAGATCACTAACTTGGAATACTCGGGGCCTTACCCTATGATTGTAGCTTCTAGACATTCATTGTTGATATGCTTTTAGGTGGTTAAAGGCCTGTTGCCTTCTTTCTCCCAGCAGTTCTAACTCTTGAAGTCTGGTCACTCTGTATTCTTCATCAGATATAAGGCCTTTTAACGAAACTCGCAAGGATGGGATCTTGACTTCAATGGGCAAGATGGCTTCAGCTCCATAGACGAGGGAGTATGGTGTTGCACCTGTGGGTGTGCGAATGCTTGTGCAATAGGCCCACAACGCGGGATTTAACTGAACATGCCAATCACGGCCGACATCATTGACAGTCTTTTTTAAGATTTTTAGTATGGTTTTATTTGATGCCTCCACCTGACCATTGCCTTGGGGGTAATATGGGGTTGAAAAGCAGTGTTGGTTATGGAATTTATCACATAATTCCTGAACATATTGATTTTTGAAGGGTCTTCCATTATCCGTGATAATGGATGAAGGGATACCATAACGACAAATGATATAGTTTAAGATAAATGAGGCAATCTGTTTGCCTGTGATGTTGGCTAAGAGCACAGCTTCAATCCACTTCGTGAAGTACTCAGTGGCAGTGATTATGAATTTATGTCCGCTGGATGAAGGAGGGTGAATCTTGCCCACTAAGTCGAGTCCCCACTGACAGAAAGGCCAAGGAGTTGTTAATGGATGTAGCTCCTGCGCTGGTGCATGTATCAGGTTCCCATGGATTTGGCATTTCTTGCACTTCTTTACAAAATGATAGGAGTCTTGTTCCATAGTTGGCTAGTAGTACCCCATGCGCATGAGTTTCTTGGCTAGGGTAGAGCCACTAGAGTGGGTCCCACATATATCGTCGTGTATTTCGCTCAGGGTGGTTTGATATTTCTCACTATCAAGACATCTAAGGAGAGTACCATCGAGACCTCTGCGATATAGGGTATTAACGACAATGGCATACTGGGATGCCTGCCGGATGAAGGTTCATTTTTGGTTATTGGAGAGATTTGGTGGGAGGGTATTCTCTGTGAGATAGGTGAATATTTTTCCATATAGGGGGGAATCTGCTCTAATAATGTGGCAAATAATGTGGGATTCCGGGGTATCATATGCAGGATAGGATACTGGCTCTACCAAGAACTTGTAGCGTGATTGATTGTCTAGAATATCCAAGAGAGATGTGATAGTTGCCATTGCATCTGCAGCTTTGTTCTCCATCCGTGGTATCTGCTGAAAAGAGATCTGGTCAAAGTATACTTTGAAGTCATCTATCATCCGTTTGTAAGGGATCAATTTCTCATCCTTTGTTTGGTAGTCGTCATTTACTTGATTTATGACCAATTGTGAATCACCATACCCCTGTAGTTCTTTGATATTCCATTCTACTGCTAGCTTGACAACGATGACTAGGGCTTCATACTCTGCCACGTTGTTAGTGCAGGGAAAGAGTAGTTTGTATGATTTTGGGATAGTGTCACCATTTGGTGTGATTAATAAGATACCTGCCCCCGATCCATGCTAAGTGTATGAGCCGTCAAAATACATTTTCCAGGTTGCTGTATTTATGTGGAATATATATTCATCTGGAAACTCAAAGCTTAGAGGGCTATCATCCGTTAGGGGCACATCTGCCAGCTGATCTGCAAGCGCTTGTCCTTTGATTGCTTTTCTGTCTACATATTCAATGTCAAACTCACTGAGAAGCATGACCCATTTAGACAATCTGCCTGTTAGAGCTGCCTTGTTGAGCAAGTATTTTAGTGGATCAATTTTTGCTATTAATTTGACAGAGTGTGATAGCCTGTAATGTCTCCATTTTTGTGAGGCAAAGATTATAGCGAGACATGCTCTTTCGATGGGCGTGTATTGCAGCTCATACCCAACGAGTGTCCGACTAATATAGTATATGGCCTATTCTTTCCCTTCATGGTTTTGTTGTGCAAGAAGAGCTCCTAGAGCTGTTGGTGTAGCCGAGATGTACAATAGTAGAGGTTTACTCTGGATTGGTGGCATCAACATGGGTGGTTTCATCAGATATTCTTTTAATAGCTGAAATGCTTGCTCACATGACTCGTTCCATTTAAAAGGGACATTCTTATGTAGAAGATGGGAAAATGGGTGGCACTTGTTTGCCAACTAAGAAATGAACCTTCTGATAGATTGTAGTTTTCTTTGTAAGGACCTTAACTGAGTGAGATTCTTGGGAGGTGACATTTCCATGATGGCCTTCACTTTAGCTGGATCGACCTCAATCCCATTTGTAGATACTATGTATCCTAGCAGCTTACCTGAGGTAACTCCAAATACGCACTTCTTTGGATTGAGGCGTACCTTGAACTGTTCTAGTCTTGTGAATATTTTATCCAGCACTGCTAGGTGTCCTTCTTTTGTAAGTGATTTTGCCAGAGTGTCATCAACATAATCTTCCATTATGGTGTGCATCATGTCATGAAAGATTGTTGTCATGGCTCTCTGATATGTTGCCCCAGCATTCTTCAGACCAAATGGCATGACACACCAACAGTAGGTGCCCCAAGGACATGTGAAAGCCGTTTTGTGTTGGTCTTCAGGTGCAATCTTTATTTGGTTATAGCCCGAGAAACCATCCATAAGTGAAAGCATAGTGTGACCTGTCGTGAGATCTACAATCATGTCTATGTTGGGCAAGGGGAAGTCATCCTTTGGACAAGCTTTGTTCAGGTCCCTGAAATCACTACATATTCTGACCCTGCCATCTGGTTTAGCCACCGGTACTATATTCGATTTCCATTCAGGATAATCTATGGGCCTGATAAATTTGACATCTAGCAGTTTCTTTAGCTCTTCCTTTACCATGAGAGCCACATGTGGATGCATCTTTCTGAGTTTTTGTTTGACCGGCTTAGCCCCTGGAGCTAAAGATAAATGATGCATGATAAGATTTGGATCTAGCCCTGGCATGTCAGCGTATGTCCAAGCGAAGTTGACTTGCTTTCTCTTGAAGAAATCTACAAATGCTAATTTTTCATGTTCTGTGAGAGCTTTGGCCATGTGGATCATTCTGGGCTCATCTCCTGTGTTGACATTGGTAGGTTCTGCTGGTTCTATCAATATCGACGATCTCTCCTGATGTGTAAGATTAGGGAGAGGGTCAAGCCTTCTATCCTTCGACGCCTCAAAGAGCTTTTCACTATTGGATGCATCTTTATTTTTACTATTTTGATGATCTAACGCTGCCGCGGAGCAATTTTCACCATTAGACCGTTCTTTTATCTTGATATTTTTATGATTGAAAGGCTTGGCGCTCTCCCCAAAATAGGACTTTGCATTGAGTTCAACAGCATAACCAGCTCTGTGGTCTCCTACAGGTATGTGATTTCTAAGGTCCAGATAATCGATGATGGCCTCGTCATTTTCAAAGGTGTCTAGCTCAGGGGTGGTACCTTCTAGGTCCTAGTCGATAAGTTCAGGGTGTATCAAAGGTAAGGGATTGCTAGGTTGGTCTGGTTCACTGGCGTTGATGGTTAGGACGGAGTTATCAATGGTGTGTATGAGGTCTGCGGTGGTATTCTCCGTTAGCGTATCCGTCAAGGGTGGACTCATTCCTTCCTCATGATTTTCACTATCGTTATTGTGCGGTACAGACTCTAACAGCCTAGCCCTTGGACCTTGTCCCTCATTTGCGGAGGTTGGGTCATACTCATGGACAACATCGATATCCTTTTCGTCACAAGATAGCTCAGAGAGGCTATCCCACTCATATTCATTAGAATCAGTTTCACTCCCCATTTGCATTCTTTGAATTTGTTTAATCAGATTACTAGTAGATGCTTATGTTTGTTGGCCTTTGCTCATGTTGGTTCTGGTGTTTCTTGATGCTTCAGTGTACCCTAGCCCTGTAGTGTCTCGGGTTGTCAAGGTATGAGGTTGGATGGGTTCAGTGATGCCATCCCTTCTTGAATCAAGTGGACCTTGTCCTTCATACCCCATTCTCTTTAGTAGTTGAAAGCCTGGACCATATTGTGTTGTTTGTATAATGGGATGGTCATGTAATGTTGAGGAACTACCTTCATCTTTGTATAGCCATTGTAGGATATCTTTTTCATCACTCTCGTCTTCTAGGCTTCCCCATTTCACAAATGGTCCTTTGGTGGTCTTCTCTGCTTTGGGTGTTCTTAGGATGGGTCTCCCATGGGATCTAGGAGATAGAGGTAGTTGTGCCAAACAGAGGGACTGGGAGGCCGTGTACTCACCCAGGCCATTATCTTTGAGTTGGAGTTTTGGTTGAGACACTCCTAAAGAGGAAGCAAGTGTAGCTGGGTCTATACGAGATGAAGAGGCGGCAGAAGCATGGTTAGTGGGGATCACAACTTCTAGTTTTGGCTGAATAGAGTTGCATTATTGAAAGGGGTTAGGGTCACCTTGGATGGTGATCTCTTGACCTTCATGTGGGAACTTGATACATTGATGGTAGGTGGAAGGTACTGCTTTTAGAGCGTGTATCCATGGTCGCCCGAGAAGAATGTTGTATGCCAGCTCCATGTCTAGGACTTGACAAGCTACATCTTTTACTAGGGGGCCCACTCTGATTGCTAGGGTAACAATTCCTTTGGACATTCTCTCTTCCTCATCATATGCTTTGATAGTGATTTTTCTTTTCGGATCTATAGCCTTCTCTGAAAACCCCAATGTAAGGATTAACTTTAATGTACAAATATTCAAACCAGCCCCTCCATCTATTAGGACTCTTTTAATTTTATGTTTGTGTATGAAAGCTTCGATATGGAGGGAGGCGTTATGGGGTTGTGTGATTGACATATCATCCTTCTCAGTGAATGATAAGGAATGTGGTGAGGTGATGTGACCTACCATGGTTTGGAATTGCTCTTCAGCAAGGTTCGTGGGAACGGAGGCTTCCGCTAAGGCTTTATCGAGTATGGTCCTATGAGAAGGAGATAGACGCAGCAGTTCCAATATGGAGATGTGTGCCGGTGTTTTGTGGAGTTGATCCACGATACTGTATTGGTTGGTCAGAGGAGCGGAGGCTCCTCTAAGGGTGACTTTGTTACTACGGGTAGTAACATTACAATCTAGATCTTTGTTTATAGTGATCACATTGACGTGTGAACCATTTTCATAGATATGGTTAACAACATAGTCATAACTGACATTTGTGTAGTTTGCGTTGTTAGAGTCACTATTGTTTCTGTTGGAAGGTTCTGCTTGCTCGTAGTTAGGAAGAGGATCCTTGAATGCCTGATGATCGCTATTAGAGGTATGTCCCTTAACAAATATTTTGTTCTGCTCTATTAAGTCTTAGATTATATGCTTGAGTGCAATACAATCATTTGTCTTGTGCCCCCTGTTTCGATGGTATTCACAGAAATTATTGTCGTTCCACCAGTGGGGTTTGACCTTTGGTTCGTACTCCCGTGCTGGGGGAAGTGTTATGAGATTGTTGACGATCACCTTCCGTAAAGCAGTTTCTAGTGATTTATCCAAAGGCGTGAACGTTCTTTTAGGCTGAAAGTTGGTGAACCTAGATTGAGTATTTCTTGGTTTGTTTTGTGTGGGGTTATTTTGGGGTGTTGACAGGTTGAAAATTGGTTGTTTAGGTGCCGCATTTTTGGCATCTACTACCCCGTCATTCACAATGTCTTTATTCTTTTCCAAAATCTAGGTTTATCATTGTTGGTGTAGGTGTTAGGAGTGTCTTTATAGTGTTTGATCTGACCTTTTGCGATTAGGGCTTTCTCTATGATGAGGCCTACTTCAATGACCTTGCTAAACGAAGTAGGATGTTGGATTTAGATTTGGTAGCTTAGGTCCGTTTATAGGTTGTGAACAAACATTTCTAGCATTTGTCTCTCCGGCATTTGGTGAGGGCACTTGCTTGCCAGTTGTCTCCATCTCTGTAAGAAGGCGGTGAAAGATTCTCCCCCTTTCTATTTGGTGTTACAAAGGTCCAATATTGAGGTGTCATGCTCAATATTGTAAGAGAAATGGGTGACAAATTTATCTATAAGTTCATTGAAAGTTTTGATGTCGGGTGGTAGTCTAGAGAACCACTCCATGGCCTATCCTCCTAAACTTCGTGGGAAAAGTTGCATAAGATAGGTGTCATTATGTGTGACCTCAAGGCAAGCGGCATTGAATTCTCTGATATGATCCCTTGGGTCACCCTTTCCTCGATACTTGTTGAACTTAGGCACCTCAAATCTTGAGGGAAAAGGTATCATGACCAATGCCCTATCAAAAGGATATGGTGCAATATCCTCTAGGGTGTAATGTTTTGTCAAGGCTCCCCTTTTCATGTCTAAAAATTATTGTTGGAGAGTTTCAACTTTTTGGTTCATCAGACTTAGGGCATGTAAGGAGTCAATTGTTGCTTTGCTCTTATCCGTGGGTATTCCCTCATGTGTACTTTCTTCAAGGATGCTCTCTTCGTCAGTTTTTTTGAGAGCCTCCATGTCATAATCCTTAGGGAGTTTTACTCCTAGACTTGCTAGATGTAAAAAGAATTTTGTTGGATCTTGGGCAAGCACCCCTTCTAATAGGCGTTGAAATCTTGGGTCATGCTGCATGTGAAGGATCTCATCCACAGAAATTTCTGCTTCATTTTCTTGAGCATTTGGAATCATTTTCTCAACCATTTCTAACTGTTTTTATTTTTGAAATCTTGTCAAGACCATGCAAGGTAGTAAAAAAATGGGATAGAGTAAGATTGGAAAATTTGAGCAAGGTGCTAGAATGAGACAAGGTTTTAGTAAGGTTCTTCTCAGATCTAGTTGGAGTCAAACAAAGTGGGGTATACAAAACTGATAGTCTAAGTAAGGATGTTAGAAATCTGTATATTTGATATTGACTAGTCTTACACAACTCCCTAGTGGAGTTCCAAAAGGATAAGTAACCCTTGGTAATAGAGTCTCACTAGGTTTTGTTTGAGGTTTTGATTTTGAACAAGAATAATTTGGCTATGACCTTGTTGGAAATTTGGAAGAAAATTTTGGCGAGATTTTGGATGATCAAGCAGCTATGGTACGGAAATGGTTGATTTGCTAGGTCTCAATTAGATTTTGAAAAATGGAAACAAGTTTTGAAAATGGTTTTCAACAGTTTTGCTGTTGGAAGGTACTGAATTTTGTTCTTTGATTCAAATGCGCAATAATTTAAATGCTCTGTGTTTTGTTCTTTGTTTTGCTCTGTGTTTGTTCAAATGCGCCGCATAATCAGATGCACAAGAAGTCGAAGCAGATGTGCAATAAGTCGAAGCAAATGCGCAATTCTGGCTTTTTTGCTTGTTTTCTCTGAATTTTGGAAAATTTTGGATCATTTTTTTTAGATTTTTTAGTGTTTTTGGTTTGAAAAACTTGATGTTTCTGATGAGGTTGATATTCAATTATGGCAAAAGCACAGCAAACACATAGAAGTTTTCCATGATTTTTATCTTTTTATGTATTTTTTTGTATTTTTGGACTATTTTGACTCAAAGACAAGTACAATCTAGGCTGGATAGGACAATATTCGTTGAATCCTCTAGCTGTGCCACTCAAAGCATGTAACTCCAGGATCTGTTAGCATCGGCTCCCCCCCATGGCACTCACTTCTCACGCATACCAGATCCAGGTTTCCTTAAGCTCGTACCCCGACCAAACTTTAGGATTGTCCCTGCTACCTCTACTAAGAGTCAATTGAATCAAGGCCGCTTCAAGGGCTTTGCCCTTTGCATCAACAAATAGGGGTTTTTGACTTGCTACACAATTGGTTCTTAGTTAGAGCAACCGTTCGAGTGGTTACACATGCGGCGGCACTACTCTCCGTTATGAAGTCTCTCAGTCTCACAAGGTTGCACCTATGAGGGTTTTGGGGGAGGTTGGTCATCGGTGTAACACATCAGCACTCGTTGCTTAAGGTTTTCACCCCAAGCACAATTTATTTTAAGTGGTTTGGTAGGGTTTGGCTTTAGCCTGTTACCACTCAGGGTCGTTCCTACTTGGACAAGCGTGCATCAAAAAGCAAGCCCCCCTAAAGGTTTGACAAATAGAATGACAAGTCTGGCACTTTGATCACCTAGTTAAGGGGAAAGCATAAGCCTATTGTCATTCGCAAGCATAGAAAACACTTGTTAATCCATCCTAGTTAAAGATATAAAAACTAAATGAGTTAAGCTACTTGTGCACTCACACGATTGTTAACTTAGAAGTGTTTAGATCATAGCATTGTTCATTCCCCGTTTGTTAACTTTGAAAGTGATTAAGACATAGCATTGTTCATTTTCCGTTTGTAAAGATAGCAGTGGCCTAATTTAGGAAAATAGATCGATAATGCATAGATAACCATTGGTTCCTTCCTAGTTTAGAGAACTATGTGAAGTTTGTATGAAATGCACTTGTTACTTTCACCCCTAGTTAGTCTAAATGGACTAGACAAATCATCTAAATGACTTAATCCAGCCACTACCCCTGCAAAACAAACATTAGCTCAATATGTAAAATCAAAAACCGTACAACAAAAAGTAAAAGACAGATGTGCAACACTGCTGCCTGAATGCGTAGAAACAGGGAGTGTATGCGGCTTTTTGTACAAAAGTGCAAGGACAGACAACAAATGCGCAAGAATCAGAGGTATATGCGCCATAACAGCATATGCGCTGTTTGACAGAACATATGCGCAAAACTATGGGATAAATACGCAACTTAGATGGATGCGCAATTACACAGAGTATATGCGCAACTTGAACTTAGGTTCAGAAGCCAAGATTAGATGCGCAACTTCGGAGGTCAGATGCGCAACTGTGGAGATCAGATGCGCCAGATTATCATATGCGCAAAAACAGAATGTAAATGCGTCTCTTAGGAGGTCAAATGCGCCGAAAAACTAGATGCGCCAACTTGGGAGGTAAATGCGTCGTTTGGGAGGTTGTATGCGCAAGATGACTGCCAACAACTTGTTCTTCACATGTACAGACCTGTCACTTAAAAACACTCATTTTTTTATTAGTAAAGGGGCAAGGGCCCCACGGTGGGCGCCAAAAATGTGAGGGAGGAAATAGGTTAGTCAAATCAATGAAAACAAAAACCCAAATATCAATGGAAGTTGAAAGCAAAAGAAGATTAAAACCAACAAAAGTAAATATACTTACAAACTCTTTTACCTATCATTTTCCATTGTTTGCCTATCTTTCTTTAATCTTGATTGTGAAGCCCTCAGAAGTTTTTTTTGCTTGCTTGTTGAAGATGACAAAGGAAGAATGACTGTGATACCTGTTTGTGTTGAATGTGAGCTTCAAACACATGATAATGGAGGACACTTAAAATAGAATGAAGAAGAGATTAAGAGAAATTTGGGTATAGTTAATTTGCAAGATGAAGTTCCTCTAATTGCTTAGAGAAGGGTCTTATTTATAGATTTTCTAAAAAGGCAATGGAGGGTGAGGATCAAAAGATGAGATTAATAGCTTTCATTTTTTTTGAATCTTTAATTCATAATGGATGAATTAAAAATTCTTTTTTTTGAGAAGAGTGGGTTATGACAATTGAATTTTGGTGGAGAATAGTGTGGGACAATTGAATTAAGAATTCAATTAGTGGAGGATAGTGGGGGACAATTCAATTGGTAGATGATAGTGGGGAATAATTGAATTAAATGGAGGATAGTGGGGGTGAAGGATAGTGGGGGACAAATGAATTAAGAATTCAATTAGTGGAGGATAGTGGGGAACAATTGAATTAGTGGAGGATAATTGAATTAAAGATTTATTTTGGATAATAGAGGATATTAGCTAAGAATATTTAATTATATGTGCAACATGGTGAGGTGGAAGAGATTGAGGTGGAAAAGATGAGGTGGATTTAGGACTTGAGACATTAGAAGAATTTAGGGAATTTAATTATGGGATAATGAACCAATCAAATAAACTTATAATATTTATTTAATTGACAGAAGAAAATAAGAATTAAGATAAATATTAGAATATTTACTTAATTCAACTTAGGTGTATATATTAAGCAATTAACTTAAATTGTATTTTTAATATATAAAATAAAAAACACAAATTATTAATAAATAACTGTTTAGTCACATGATAACAAACTTATACACAATTAAATCCAAAAAATATTATGGACTGTGGAAATATGATGTCTTTACTAATAAAGAAAACATAGGAGATAAAATTTGGAAAAAAATGAGAATGTGGCATATTTTTCAGTTGCCCTCTTTTTTTCACAGGGTATTTTTAGTTTCTAAAATGTAACTACTCCATTATAAAATGGAAAGATTCTAAATTATCTTTTATACATAATTTAAGCATGTATTTTCAATTCCTAAAATGTCGCTGCTTCACTATAATGGGGAAAGATTCTAAATTATCACTTATGCATAATTTAAAAGTCTATTTTCAATCTCTAAAATGTAATTGCTCTACTATAATAGAGAAAAGTTCTAAATTAACATTTATACATAATTGAAGAGTGTATTTTCAATCCTTAAAACATAGTTGCTTGAAAGATTTTTCATTAAACTACTACTGTACTATGAAAAAATCCACTTATGTAGCAACATGGGACCATGACATTAGAAGATGCATTTCGTAAGAATGAATGGTAGAGAGAGACCTAAGACCTTATATGAGTGGACCCACCAAATTTCTCCCTCCCACATTGAGATTTGTAGAATCTTCATGAACGGACAAATCTAAACGACTATCTTTCCCACGTACGTCTGCCTCCTCTTCATTTGCTCTTTCTGATCTCGTACGAATCCCACTCAAAGTTATCTTTTATTCTTACACATCATCTCCAAACCATTCCTTCCTTCATTCATTATTGTACAATTTTTATTAATATTTTTTAAATGTTCGAGATGTTTAATGTTTTTCGGTTAATGAAGCAAATAAAATAGAATTACAGTAGGGCCCAATTAAGTACTAATGTTTGGGAAATGTCGATTAGATTAAGAGGTTAAAATTTATGGAGGGAAATTTGGATGCAGTTATCATTATTATTTAGGGGAGACAGAGGATTTGGGGGGATTGTGGCTGCTGTCACCCGCGTTTGATCCGTCGATTACAAATTTCTGATCGATGTTTTTCAGCTTTTAAATCTGGTAAACTCTCGTCAAAATACGGCGCTCTTAAATGTTTATCTGCGCCGTTCTATTTAGTTTAGATCGCTTGTTTTGCGGCTGTGTAATAATGAGGGTTTTGTTTCTGACGGGTCGTTTTCTGAAAATTTTTTAAACAAAAAATTCAGATTTCTGTTCAAAGACTTTGTTTTTGAGTGATTTAATGGCTGTGGATTTAAAACTAAGAGTCTTTGGGGTTTAACTATGGCGGTTTTCTGGTATTTCATTTTTATTTTATATTCCGTGCAACAATAGAAAACTATGGCTTATTCTCACACGTTATAAGGGGTTGTGTACAGGTGGTTTTGACGTGTTTTCATGTTTTAAAAGGCTTATAAACTTTTACCGCGTTAACCAAGGTTCGATCCACGCGGCGGCCAGGGAAAAAGTTGCTTTGACACATTTTCAGGTAAGTCATCTCCGTAGGATTCGAAACTGGGCCCCTGCTTTTTTTAGTCGGTGCCTCTATTTATACGTCAATAACTACGTATCAGTTTATCACTGATACGTAGTTATCTCTGGAAAGGTTACAGTAAATTTGAAAAGTGAATGGTAGAAAGAAGAATCTAGGTGAGTTCTGTTCCTATAACAATACGTTAAATCGAGAAAAATCAAATTGTTACAGTTCGTAGTTAGCGCAACAATACATTTTAAGTTTTGAAGAGCTACAGGATATTGCTTTTGTTGAAATCTGGTTGTTTTTGTTGGTTACAGAAGCTCTGCGTCTTTTTTTCATTTTTGTCATAGCAATGGAGACGAATGGAAATGATGGATCAGCGAACACGCCGCCTATTTTGAATGTTCACGCTATGCGTACAGTTTCGCCATTATTGAGGGCTCAGCAGGCTAGTCTCGCAGTTCCTCCACAGCCTGCACGTACACAACATGCTTTTGTTGCTCCGTACCCTGTGTTTGATGCTGCAGAGATCCGGAAAAGGATTCAGCAAAACATTCTTCTCAGAGCCACAGAACAGTCCAGGAGTTTTGCACTGCCTGGGGCTCGAAACCCTAATGCTGAAATCTATACGCAAGGTACTACTACTGATAAATTCCCTTCTGAAAAAACTAATTTGGAGGCGTTTTATAATTGGAAGAGTAGTGTAAATGCCTTAAAGGAGCCCTTCTCTGTTGAAACGGTCAAGAAAACCAGTGCTCCTAAGTCATGTGATCCCTGTGGGTTTGCGGTGAATCAATCAGCCTGCAATCAGACACCCTGGGTAGTGCACCCTCAAGTTAATAGGCATGAAAATGCTCAGATGGTTTATGACAGTAGCGGTCGTGTGACTGTTGATAAGTTCAGAGTAAGTGGTGATCAAAACCCTGCAACTGTTAAAAATGAGCGCCCCTCTCCTCATACACAACACTTCTTGAAATCCAATGTCAGTGTACCACGTGTCTATGAGAAAAATCAGATTTTTAGTGAACAGTTGCAGAGGAGTAGCAGCCAAAGTGACCTGTTTTGGCAGCAGCCTACAGATTTGAACCAAAATGTTATGCCTAATATTCACAACAATACGGTAGCCGGAGGAAACATGGAGCCTGCAGATTTGAATTCAACTGCCATGCCTGATATTCAAAGCAATAGAGATATAATGTTTGAAAGAGTAATCAAGGCTGCAAATATAGAACCAAATGTCATGCCCTCTAACCCCAAGAATACTGAATCTGAAGGAAATATTAAGCCTGCAAACTTGTATCTACATGCCATGCCTGATAATCAAAAAAATAATCAACCTGAAAGAAAGACCAATCCTGCAAGTTTTTATCAAGGAAACACAGAATCTGAAGGAAGAATTCAAGGTGAAGGTCAGAACATTCAAATTCCTGCTAATAGTTCCAGACAAGCACTCAGGAAAGCCAACACAGCGATCATAGAGACACCTGTTAAATTTAATAACCAAATACCACTACCAGTTATACCCAAGGCAGAATATTTCCCTGATTATAGTTTCAGACCGCCGGGAGAGTATGGAGTCAGACCAGTGCATTCTGCAGCAAGCTTGCAGTCAGGCAATCTATCTCTTGTACCCAAAACAGAATATGGAAATTCAAGGAGCCTAGCTATTGTGCAAACCCAGAGAGAGCCGGGGAGTGCTTCATCACTGATGGTATCTAATATGAATGCCCAGATGGTGCCAAATGCAGATGAATTGAGGTCTGCTCTTGCCAAGAGCCTGAAACGCTTCAAGGACTTAACTGTGCTCCATCCAGGTACTCCCACACTCGAGCCTCATGGTAGTCTGTCTATGTACGTGAACACAGAGACCGAAACTGGTAGCAGAAAGCGCAAACGACCAAGACCCACAAGACCTAGACCGGTGATTCAAAATCCATATCCATCTGTTAATGGCAATGACAGGGAATTAGTCATGAGAGCTCTCGTGACGTATGATGCATTGAGGCGTCAACTTCAGGATGAAACCAGACGGCCTGATTTGCAAGCAGGGGTCTTGATGTTGGATAAAGGACTAGCAGTAAACCGAGACAGAAGGATAGTGGGTGCCATCCCGGGTGTCAATGTGGGTGATCACTTCTATTTTCGGATGGAGCTCTGCGTGATTGGTTTGCACTGCCCAACTCAGGCTGGCATTGATTATATCACGGCTAAAAACAGTGAATGGAATGAGCCTGTTGCTACCAGTATTATTGCTTCTGGTGGATATGAGGACAACGAGGATATTAGTGGCGAAGAGTTGATTTATACTGGTCATGGAGGAAATAATTCTTTACTGGATAAAAAGCAGCCTGTTGATCAAAAACTTGAGAGGGGTAATTTTGCCTTGGAACGGAGCAGACACTATCAAATTGAGATTCGAGTGATTCGCGGCATCAAGGATAGCGGAAGTCCTTCTGGTAAGATTTATATATATGATGGCCTTTATAAAGTTCAAAATTCTTGGTTAGATAGAGGGCGTTCAGGATCTGGGGTTTTTAAGTACAAGCTTCATAGGACACCAGGTCAGCCTGAACTGGGTTCTACAATTTTGAAGAACACTAGGAGATGGAAGTTAGATCCCACTTTGAGAGTTGGTCTTGTTCATCCTGATGTATCCTTAAGGTGCGAAAACTTGCCTGTTTGTCTAGTTAATGATGTTGACAATGAAAAAGGGCCACCACATTTTGAGTACATTACTAGTGTTAGGTATCCTGATTTCCTAGTGAGCATTTCTCAGGGATGTGAATGTATGGGTCAGTGTAGTCCGATGGGTAACTGCTCCTGTATTCAGAAGAACGGAGGGCAGATGCCCTACAATGCTAATGGTATTCTTATCAAGGGGAAGCCTTTGGTCTACGAGTGTGGCAATCACTGCAAATGTCCTCTAAGCTGTTGGAACAGGACAACCCAGAAGGGATTGAATGCCCGTTTGGAGATTTTCAGAACTAGAGGTGCTAATGCTAATGCTAATGCATGGGGTGTGCGGTCTTGGGATCCAATTCCAGCAGGTACATTTATTTGTGAATATACAGGTGAAGTTGTTTACACAGAAGGAATAGATGCAGATCAACGATGCAGCATGGACAGTGAATATATACTTAATCCGAGGCAAGTTACAGAATGTGGAGATGTTTCTCATATTCTCTGTGAGCGGCAGCAAGATGCTTCTTCGATTCTAGTTTGTGCACCAACACCAGCAAAACTCAACTTTCTCATAGATGCCAGCAAAATGGGGAATGTTTCTCGTTTTATTAACCATAGTAGTTTTCCTAATGCTAATGTCTTTGTGCAGTTTGTCTTACACGATCATCTGGATTGTAGATTCCCTCATGTGATGCTCTTTGCAATGTATAATATTCCTCCTCTAACCGAGCTGCTGCTTGATTATAAAGAAGAGAAAGTTCTGATTCAGCCAAAAGAAAAGAAACTTTTGATTCAGCCCAAAGAAGAGGTAGACACTGGATCTGCTTTTGAATGTAGTCATACTGTGGTGAAGATTGAGCCTTCCTATACATAATATCATCAAGGGTACTGTGTTTTGTTTAACGTAGTTTTTGATTGCTTAGATATGTCCTTTAGTATAACAAATCATTTTTCAATAAGTCTAGCCAAATAATCTCTACTCCAACTTAAACCACCATAAGAAAGCCAAAAACACTTATATCCATGATTTAATTTTAGATCATACGCACAAGCTATATGTAAAAAATATTCATATAGTGGGTATCCTTATGATAGGATTCTGGTCCACATTAATGTTGAATTTCTCTCTCTATCCTGAGTTGCCATGTTTGTTTTCCAACCTGACCAAGGGACTTCATATATAGAGGGCATTTTGAAATTTTGGAATACAGAGTCTGTTTGATGTGCCATACGTCCGGGCTTCTGAAATTAACCAGGGAACCCAACCGCCTCAAGTATCTGGTGCGTTTCCTTTATTTTAAAAAATGGTATGCAATCTTTGTCCAATTCATAATAGTCATTTCACTTGAAGATTCCATTAAGAGCTTTGACGATTTGACAGTCCATAATTTTGGAAAAAGTGCTTCCGATAAAGACCTGTGTGAAAACCTTAAAAAAAACATCAACTTTTGGGATGACACCATGTGATCTATCATTAGAATGAAGAGTATCTGGATGGTTTTTAAAAAAGTATTCACACACATCTTATCCACAAGCAGTTTTCCGAGTTGTCCATGGTTTGTCCATGAACCTTATTTAAAAAACAAATGTAACACAGAATCAGATACATCATGGTTGTTTGGAAGTCAAACTTCCAGTAGTTTCTAAATTATAACTTAGGCAGAGGTCTCATGCAAGGGTCTACAGTTCCTAATTTTAATGAGCGGGTTGCAGTTTTTCTTTTGAAGTTTTATGACTTTCCTCGGAAAATAAGGAGCGGGTAAAGTGGGCAGTGAAAAAGAGGAGCTGGAAGTTTCCCAAACTTCTTCTGTTTTCTATGAAGATATTTTGCCTGGCGATAATAAATGATCAAATTATGTTTGAACTTGTTTTATTTAATAAACCAGATTTGCAGGGAAGCCAAACTTTTAAAGCACAGGAATCCAGGATCATTAGGATCACTCTCCTGTTTGGCAAGAAGATATTTTTACAATTTGTAATTAACAAATAAATGATCTAACTTTGTTTATTTTTTCGTTTCTGTAAATAAAACAGTGTTAACAGTTATAAATCTTATATCCTAAAATATTGCAGGGATTCAATTTTAAGTGAGATGGATCACTTTTATTGCAAATTGCTGCTAAAATTAACATGGATAATTTTTACAGGGAAATCGGTAATATCACTTTCACTCTAAATTTGCTCTTAAAATTATTGCGCTGTCCCTGCCTGAAATTTAGGCACCCATTTCCAGTAGACCGCTATTTCTAAATTATAGTTTATCACCAGCTAACAAGATTGGAGAATTTGACAATCCATAATCTTCAGAGAGGTTTTGGAAAATAATTTTGAGTAAATGGAATTTTTGAATCGATGTTTTGGGCCACCACTGTGATTTCTGGGAGTTTATATGTAATTAAAATTTAAATACTAATTCAGTAATTTGTATAGACTTCAAATATTCATTTTCAGTATAATAAAGCAAGTAAAATGCTAGAGAAACTAAAGAATTTAAGCTTAAGCTTAATTCAGGTTTAAATATTAATTTTTAAGAAACTTTAAATAAATAAATTGAGCTAGAAACTGGGAAACTTTGTATATTTTATCTCTTCAAATTGGATTTCTAATTAAACATACAATAACAACTAAATTTGAATAACAAGTAGTATACATATCTTAAATAAATATAATTAAATAAATCTATTATTATATTTAGTTTGAGTTATTTTATTTTACATTTCAACTATTTTATTTATTATATAAAATATAAATATTTTATTTATTTATTTATTTTGATGCTTATTATTAAATATTAATATTGTGACATGTAAATGGTTGTCAAATTTAAGATAAAAAAAAAAGATTTTTTTAAAATTATACTCCACCCTTTACTATCATTTTAGAATGCTGAACACAATAATACCTGAACATTATTTTAATTAACACTTATTAACAAGTAGTGGAAGTCCTTGCCTTCATAGTATTGTAATAATAAAACTTGTTTTGTAACTAAAAAAGATAATGTGTAAATTTAGAATAATTGTAATTGCATGAAAATGAATAATTCCAAACAAAACTTGAATTCAAATTTCTATTGAAGGTATTAAAAAAAAGACTCTTGACAGGGTAATAGCTTAGTATGTTATTTTTAAAAAGGTGTTTTTGAAAATAACAAGGAGCAAAGTTGAGGTTAGTTCTCATTTTGTAGATGCTATTCAATAGCTTTTTAGTTTGGCTAGAAGATTTATTGTGTTTTACTTTAGAATTATTCAAGAATTATTACACGGAGATACGTATCTTTAAGCTAAGAGGTGTTTTTATAAACAAAATTAAAAATAGCAAATAAGATTCTATAATTTAAAAATATATGAATGGATGTGGATGGATAGGAAGGTGGATGGACACGAATGACATGCACTAACATCAAAGAAAACATCAAACTAACATCAAAGAAAACATCAAAGAAAGAAACGGATGGACACGAATGATATATGCACTAACATCAAATGCACTAACATCAAAGAAAGAAACGGATGGACACAAATGACATGTGCACTAACATCAAAGAAAGAAACACTAACATCAAAGAAAGAAACGGATGGACACAAATGACATGTGCACTAACATCAAAGAAAGAAATGGATAGACATGAATGATAGATGCACATCAAAGAAATAAACGTTACATGAATGGAATGACATGCACTAACGTCAAAGAAATAAACTCTTTACTCTTCTCTTTGTGTATAGGTATACTAGTAATGTTAAGTCAAGTTTCAACATCGCAAAGAATTAACAAAGATGCATTATCAATTATTTTATTATAATTTAAATTATAATAAAATAAATAAATAATCTTTATTACTTTGGTTAACTAAATTTAATCTATTTTTAGTTAAATATAATAAAGGTGTTTGTATGAAAAAACAATTTGTTTTATTTTAATTAATGAATGTTGGGAAAGATAGCTACTTGTTTTTGGTAGTAAACAATCTCATTGGATTGCAAACTAAACAAAACAATTGTAAATTATTTTTAAATTAATTATATTCAACTAGTTAAGATGTCAGGAGAGATAACTACTGCTTACCCATGTCCCCCATGAGGGATAATTTAGAATCTTTCCCTATTATAGTGGAGCAACTACTTTTTAGGGATTGGAAATAACCCATGTAGTTGCTTAGTTTATTTTGGCTATTTTATATTAATATAAGGGATAAATTTCCCTATTATAATGGAGCAACTACTTTTTATGGATCACTTTATTTTGGTTAGGAGTCACTACTCAATTTTTTTAGGAGATATTTGTGGAGCTAGTGACCCCATCTATATTTTACTTTTCTACTTATCTTAAGCAGTTATGGAGTTTTTACTATATAAAAAACAAAAAGCAAATTAGCTTAATTATTTTAATTTAGAAGAAAATTAAACAAGGGAATGAGATATATACAACTACATGACATATTTTTCATTATGCAATGGTTGCTTATTTCAACCCCTCTTTTTTACCAAAGCTTATTTGCAATTTCTAAACACTAGCTGCTCCACAAAAATAGGGAAAGATTTATTATTCTTTTACCCGTAATTGTAAATTTCCATGGGGCCACTCCAATTGCTTAAATTTAAGCGGACTTTAGAGCAGGGCTTAAATTTGATGGCCGTATGGCTTTATTTAGTGATGATTTTAGCCGTAAAATACAATTAAAATTTTAGGAAGACTGTATCACTTTAAAGGCAAGATCTCAAGTAAACTGTCAAATTTTCTATGTAATTATTCTATATATATTTTCAATCTATATATTTATTTTTCTTAAAATAGATAGGCTTTAATATTTGAAAGGCAACTTCAAATAGATGACGGTCACAAAACGTCAAATTTAAGCCCTGCTCTGCAGTAAGCTTTGAAAAAAAAATGGAGGTCGAAAAATATGTCATGTGGCTGTATATATTTTCTTCCTTTTTTCATTATTTTAATTATCTTAATTTAGAAGAAAATTGAAAAAACATGGAGACACATGGCATATTTTTCATTATGCTGCTTATTTGTTGTTCTCAAGTGGACCTGCATTGTAGTGTTGTAATAATAATGTGTTTTGTAGTTGAAATTTTTTACTTGCATTTTACTACTTGCTATTATTGGGATGACAAAAATATATCAATATCTCATTTTACTATGTTTTAATAATTTTTATTATAAAAATAATATTAATTATATTATTTTATAATAAAATATCAATATTATAATTACAAAAATTAAATAATCATATTAATATGAATACTACACATCGAGGTTGGGATTGGCGAGAGCTTTGCAGTTTATAGGGGGTTAGATGACTAAAATATATTATCAATATTTCATTTTACTATAATATAACATAAATATAAATACATTATAATCATGATTCTATTTATTTATATAATCAATAATTTAAAAATTAAACAATCAATATTATACAATATAATATAATAATATTTAATATTTATACAAAAAAAATATAATGGCCATATATGAGTTATAATATTGATATTATATTTTTAAATATCAATAAAATAATATAATTAATACTATTTTTATAATAAAAATGGGTCGAATTGACGAGACCTTCTGCAGTTTATAGGAGGTTAGATGACTAAAATATATTATCAATATTTCATTTTATTATAATATAACATAAATATAAATACATTATTTCATTTCCCTATAATATAACATAAATATAAATACATTATAATCATAATTCTATTTATATAATCAATAATTTAAAAATTAAACAATCAATATTATACAATATAATATATTAATATTTAATATTTATACAAAAAGAATATAATGGCCATATATGAGTTATAATATTGATATTATATTTTTAAATATCAATAAAATAATATAATTAATACTATTTTTATAATAAAATTTATTATAACATAAAAAAAATGAAATATTCAAATATATATTTCTTTATAAAAATTAAATATTAATATATTATAGTGAAGGAAATATTAATTCAACGAGATGAAATTTATAAACCCATAATGTCTCAGCACCCAAATTGAGAAACCCAACATGAATTTCAAAATGAAAGAGAACTATAAGGGCACATGCTAGACCTTCCAGTAAAGTGTTTTAGTTATTCATCAAATAAATATTATTTACTTTAGTCACTCAATAGACAAATTAAATAGTCCTTTGTAAAACATGTAAATAATTAAACAATAAGTTAAATAGTACTGGTAAACAAGATAACTAACTTTAAACTGTTTTTCTTGTTAAAATTAAACGATTTCATTTCCCAAATATTTTATTGACGATATTTGTTTTTACTATAATATAACATAAATATAAATACATTATAAATTTCTATAATCAACAATTTAATCAAATATAACAATATCAAAGTAATATCAAAATGATTATTAACAATATTTCATTTTACTATAATACTAGTATATTTTATAGTACGCCCAGAGATATCTTCCAAGTTTTTCTATTTTTCTATCCATTTGGCTTCCATTTATTTTTCTATTCATTTGGTTTCCGTGAATTTATTTATTTTTTGTTTAACGTAATAAAATTTCACTCCATAATTGCCCAAGTTTTTCTATTTTTCTATAGGCTAAATATTCACAATAAAATAAATTAATATTTAGATTGCTATAATATATTAATATTGAATATATTTACACCCGTATATATATCAATATTTTATTTTACTATGTTTGAATAAATTTTATTATAAAAATAGTATTAATTACAATAGATATTTAAAATTATATCAATATTTCATTTTACTATATTATTCTATAGATGTTTAAAATATCAATATTATAATTACAATGAAGAAAAATTAAATAATCATATTAATATGATTTTTTTTTAATTTGTAAATGTGGTTTAAGGGAACCACTCCCGAAAAAGACCAGTAGGCATGCCTTGTAAACACAAAGGTGCATAGATACAGAAAGGCAGAATTTTGTAAGCTTAAAATATTACAAAATTGAAGGAACCATGGTAGAAAGAACTCGTTACTTCGGGAGCTAGTGGAGAAGATATCTGGTACCAACAACAAACTACCCCAGTCATTGTCACCACTCCTCGATCAAGGGGGGAATCAAGGAATCCGACCACCAAGTTGAATGTCTCCATGTTGTTGTGAATTACTCCCTCATGGAACATGCAGATCACTCTTGCCGTATCTTCGTTCTCCTATAAGTGCCTTAATTCATAAACTCCACTCCAACTACCAAATGACGGTCGTTTGTTGTGTTGGAATAAGGTGCCATTAACCTTGTAAATTTCAATATTGTATTTTATCCCATTTATTATTTGCTATTTTGTAATTACCCATAAGGGAATGAGATAGTCTCATTGACAGTGGTTATTTCAGAGTTACCGACAGGAGTTACGGAGCAATATTTACTGTTGGCAAATGTAAAAATCATGAGCAAATGATGGTAGGTGTTCCTCTTGGAGAATCTGCTATTTTTAGCTTGTATGATAACTTGTCATAATGTGGTGCAAGTGGATTTATGTCAGTTGCAAGTCATAAGATTCCATGCATGTATGATGCATGTGACACCTATTATTAGTTGTGGTTGCTATTATTAGACCTAGGTGCCCATATTGGGAAGATTCTTTGTTCGTGGTATCTATGACTGTTATGACGCGTCATAAGATGCTTTTACATGATATTCTTGGACCTAGGCGCCCAACCTTGCATGTGTGAGTTATTGCCACTTGGTGGTTGCATGTAGACACCATTTAATGCTTGCATGTGGGGTTGTTGGAGGAGAGAGAAAGTGGACACCCAAATTGGAGGGAAAACTCTATAAATACTTGCCATTGTATTTGTTGCTATGTGTGAGATTTTAGGTACTCAGGTGCTATCGGAATGATGTCAGATAGAAGACTGATGGAGAGAGTTGTTGAGTGGTTGTATTGTACAATCTTTTACAAATTAATACAAGCTTGTGCCTCTTTCTTGGTGGAGTTTTTTACCCGCAAGGGTTTTCTCCACGTAAACATTATGTTGTGTGTTCAGTTTTCTATTTTGATGTTTCTGGGTTTGCATATTACAATCTCCATTGATAATTCACAATTAAGATTGCAAAAATTATATTTGAATTAGATTTCCATTGTTATAGTTGTGCCTTTCATTTCTAACATGTTGAAGGACTTGACAGCATCGAGCGCGAGAGATTGAAGGTGAGGAGCCACCACCTGCTTCACAATGATTCATGTGAGTCCCTTATGGCCATGGGTCAGTGTGAACTATGCTAGAAACTGCCCTAGGAAGAATTGGTCATGAAGATGGAGGCTCGCTGGAACTCTCAGGTCAATGACTTGAACAAGAGCCCGCATGGTGTCATCATTTTGCACAATAAATAGGCAACATAGCTAGATGAATACACCACTAGTGTTGTAGGGGTATTGATAATTATGGATAGGAGCGAACACCATGGATGGATAGAGAAACCAAAATGTGAATAAACAATTTCCAAAGATGTGTGAGAAGTAGGATCCTGGAAATCTTATATAAAGCTTGAGAAGTAAAATCATCATCATATCAAATTTTCCCATCTGAGTGTATCTTAAATTCTCTGTACAAAAGATAAGGAGCACCTCCAAAACAAACTTCTCAGTCTGTCAGTGTAGTCCTTAATCAATTAACTAACTTAATGGGGAAAGCCTCTGCATGTGGTGGAAGGACGATCTCCATTTGATTGCAAGGAGGTTGGCACAGAGGGCTCAGAGGAAATAAGTGTGACAACTTACTTGAACAAGCATCTAAGGGAATGAATTATGAAATACACGTGTAGTCTTGAAGGGAGGTGGAGGGGCAACTCCAGGGCGGCACCTATGTAGGTACCAATAAGGTCGGGACAGCATGGCCCTGGTCTAGGAGGAAAGACCTCAAGATTGGAGGAGGCCTTGCCCCCTCGAGCCCGTGCCAAGATTTTGTGAATAGTAATTTTTTCCTCCTGGAGGGGTGGGCCTTAGCACAAGCCAGAGAAGTGGCCAAGTTATTTGGGAGTGAAGTCTGAGCCTCTAGAGTCGTTGATGAGCCAATCCTTATTGAGATAAGCGACATAAGAGGGTTTTTGGGTGTGGTAGCTTGAGGAGGAAAGTTTGCCAACTTTGATTGGTTTTGCGAATGCATTATCCCCTTCTCAATCAAGCCAAGACCCTGCTTCCTTGTGTGTTCCATCTTTTGATGGTTGGTGGGTGGGTCAACCAGTGGGAGAGGGGGAGGCAAGAAGGAGCTCATCCCAACTTTGGTGGAGGGTTGGTCTGTGTCAACTTTGTCGAGTGATATCAAATTCTGAGTTGTCTTAACCATCGATTGATCAACCCTAGTGCTATTCCGAGGGCAATTTTTGTCGGTGTGCTTATGACTTCCACAAGAGAGACAAAAAAACCTTTTTTCTTCGATTTCCAGGGTTTGGATCCATTTCTTTTGTGTAAAGTGCAGTGTAATTTCTGAAGGAAACCTTTTGATGGCGGTAACTTGAATGCACACGTAAAGATATGAATCCTGGTCTAACATTTCAAGGTCCATGTTAGTTAAAGTACCCAGAGATCTACCTATCTTCTTCAGACACTCTTCCGTCTAGAATTCAAGTGGTAGATTGTACAAGCGAAGGCATTTGGGGCCATCATAAGGATCAAAGGTGGCTGGGTCGAAGAGTGGAGACCATTATCAGATATAGAGTGGAATATCCCTCATGCTCCATGATTTCCCTTTCAAAATTGAATCTCTATCAGCTTCAGACAGAAAAATTGCATTGAAAAACCCTTTCGGTAGAAATTTAAGGACACACTGAGATTCCCAAGAGTTATTTACCCACTCCCAGATTTGTGCTCTTCTTCACTTAGGTCCAATGAAATGGCATAAGACGACAATATTTAAGAGCATCTCCACTTCCTCTCCACATTCTTGTGAAAGGTTGACGACAAGGCAAGGCTTGCGATTGACACCCTCTTCCTTTTCAAACTACTTTGATATTTGATCTTGAATACACTCGCTATCCATTTTTCACATGCGACATACATATTAATATGAATATTACACAATACAATATATTAATATTTATATCACTAAAATATTTAAATATTTAATACTTTACACAAATATATATCAATATTTTATTTTACTATAATATAACATAATTCAAATACATTAAAATGATAATTCCATTTATTTGTATAATCAATAATTTATTATAAATATTATAATTAATATGAATATTACACAATATAATATATTAATATTTAGATCACTATAATATTTCAATATTTAATATTTATACACACACACACATATATAATGATATTTCATTTTACTATAATATAACATAAATATTTTTTTGATAATATAACCCTGGTTAAGGGACTAGGGACCCAACAAAAAGGGGGTCCAAGCACAACTGTCTTTAACATTCGACCATAAATAGAAGCATCTAGAACCAGATTAATCCATAAACCATAAGGAGAGGGGCAAATTACAGCGGCCCACTCTCCGTAGTCTAGACAAAACAAGACATAACAACCAAAAACTAACATAAATCTAACATCTACTTAGCTTCCTTTCTGAACATCTCCACACCGTCACAGTCTTCATCGCAGGCGCAAGAATACGTAGGCTGGATACGCACCTGAACCGGAACGCCAAACTTCCTCGCAATATCCTCCATTGTCCTCCTAGTTTCCACCACCCAAGCAGAATGTCATGCATATGCCCAAGCACCACCTCCTGGTTCTCAACGGCCTGATTAGAAGCCTCAATCAAATCTTTGTGGGTAAGAACCGAAGCCACAGTAATAGACAACAATGTAGCCACCATTAAGGATTGAGCAACCCCAAACACATTCCATTTTCCCCTCTACGTACTAGGATCTAACAATAGATGAGCCATAGCCTCCCGAACATTAACTCCCTCCTTAACGTAAACCTCTTTAGCCATTTTAAGCAACCTACACATCCATTCCCTTAAAATGGGATTCTTGATTTCCCCTTCAATGTCTTTGACAAAACCAACCATCGCTTCATCAGCAGATAACTTCTTCAAGCGCTTTCTCGCCATATAATTCTATTTCATCCTGCCTCCCACAGACTTACTATCGACCTTCCACGTTAATTGTCTCCTAGGTGGCATTCCCACAACCTTCTTACATTTGTCCCTGCTCCCTGAGCCACCACTAGCATCCATCTCTGCCAAACCACCACCCTCACTAGACACAACCATTAAGGAGATCGAGAGCCAATGAAAGACAAAATAAAATCGACACAACCCAGACACCACCTGCCATCAAAACAAATTAAAACTCAAATACATTGCCTCATACCATCAGATTGGGAATGAAAGTTGGCTTGCCATCAGTCTTTTCCACACGAGAAAGATTGCGGGACATGCCATTTAATGATAACCTTCTTAATGAATTGTCCCTTTATCGGGAGTAATATAACATAAATATAAATATAATGATAATTCTACTAATTTGTATAATCGATAATTTAATATACATTCTATTATTAATATATAATTAATTATATGGTTTCATTAATACTAAATAGTGGCTTGTACGTGCCTTGTAGTGTTGTAATTATAGTATGTGTTTTAGTTGTAATTATAGTTGTGTTTTAGTTTTAATTTTTTAATTCATTGTAAACTTCAAATTTACTTTTTGTCAAACCAACAAAATCGTTATTATTTATAATAGTTATAATATTAATAATAATATTAATTATATTATTGATATTTATTATAACACTTGATATATTATCTTAATTGATATTATAGTATTATAATATAGTATAAAATTAATTGATATAATATTTGACTTAATTTTCTTCTTAGAATAAATATTTGTTGTATAGACAAATTACATTCCAATAATGTTAAACAAATAATTTTTTTTAAGCCAATAAAAATATTATAACAAAATTGTAATATTTATAGTATAATTTATAAAATTTTTTAGTTTAAATATTAATGAAATAGTATAATTAATTATTTATTGATAATAAACAATGTTTATATTATAAATATGATAATAATATATTTATTTTATTACATTATTCTAATATTCTAATATTTTTATATAGTATTATATTATATTTTTATTTAGGCTTAGCATATCTAATGAAAGATTGAATGCTTGAGGGATTATGATTTTTTGCTCTGCATGTCGAGCTAGGGCGTTCGTGCCCTAGCCCGATCCTCTAGTTTTTCTTGGCCATGCGAAGTGTGGGGAGTGCATGCGATTTGGGGAGGTCTGGGGTTGTGATTTTTATCAGTGCAAAGTTTTTTTTTCATTTGCATCGGTGTCTCTCTCTCCCTGAGCATGTGGGGGTTTTCTGCCTAGTTGGTTTGGGTCTACAGTTCAAAGGTGGTGCTGGGTGGTGGGTCAGTTAAACCCTAGTGGTGGTTCTTTATTTTATCCTAGGGCCTGCATGCCCACCTTGGGTCTTGTTTAGTTTCAATGTTGATCGGGGAGTCTTCGGGGGCTAGTCCCAAGTTGGATTTTCTCTCAGCAGCGGTTGGTGCGAATTCTTCTTCGCATGCTTCAAAGGTTTTTAATAATAACTTGTTCTCACCGGATCTGGGATTGGTTGGCTTGGGTTTGTCTGGTGGTACACGGATTACGGATATCAATGGATGTCTTGAACGTTGTGAGGAGAGGCCGAAATTGGTTATCCCGTTGGAGATGATTGCGGAAGATATTGACTATTATTCGAAGCATGCATTGTGGTGCAAGTTTATGGGGATGCATGTTTCATTATAATTTCTTGAATCGTGGGCCCAACAAACTTGGATGTCAGAGGGAGAAATGGAGGTTATGCTTTTGGCAAATAACTATTTCATGGTTTCATTCAATTTCTTGGTGGATCACAACAAGGCCTTTGAAGGAGGCCCCTATTTTCATAATCAGATTGGATTATTTATTAAACCTTGGCATGTAGGCTTCAATCCTGCTGAAGAGCTTCCGAACTGGGTTTCGGTGTGGGTTTGTCTTTCGAGGTTTCCTATGGAATGTTGGCGGGATGATGTTTTGCACTTGCTAGCTTCGATGCTAGGAAAACTGGTTGGTGCTTCATAGTAGACTCAGGTTAAAAAGGTGATGACTTTTGCTCATATCTGTGTTGAGATTAATTTAAGTAAACCTTTGCCAGATTCGGTGGATATGTGTGCGGGTCCTTACTCTTGGGTGCAACAGTTGGACTATGAGACTCTTCCTTTTCAATGTTGTCTCTGTCATGAATATGGACATTTGCAGTGGAGATGCCCAAAGGCTAGGCCTATGGATTCCCAGCCTTCTCAACCTCCCCGCAATCCCCCTAGAGTTGAAAAGGGGAAGGAACCCATTCCTGGTGATGTGGATGGGGCTGATGGTTTCGTTCTAGTCAAGGCTCGTAACAGGAATCAGGGTCAAAAGAGGACTCTAAAGGAAAGGCAGGATGAAGATTCTTTCAATAGATTTGAAGTTTTAGATGATTTCAGCTAGTAGGAAGTGAATCTAGGCTTGGTGAATCTGGATCAAGGTGCTTTGGGTACAGGACAGGAGGGCCTTCTTTATGAAGCTACTGAGGTTTTGCAGGATAATAGTGCTTTGCAAATGGACACAAATGTTCAAATGGAAGTCTAGGTGGAATTGGTTCCTATTATAGAAGGGAAGAAGGGTGGTGGGGATGGATCTCCTCTTGTTTTGAATGCAGGTACTGAGGGGGTGAAGAATAATAAGTAAGTCTTCTTCTTCTCATTTGGGTCTTCATCAAAAGGATCCAAAAAAAGGGGCTGGGGAGAAGTCTTCCAAGCTTGGTAGAAAAAAGGATCTGGAAAAGATTAAATTAACAAGGGAAACTTTGGTAGAGTCAGGGTCTGTTAAGACTCTGGATTCCCATTTTTTGAGCCCCTTGAAATGATTGTTCTATCCTGGAATGTAAGGGGCTTGAATAATGGACCTTGACAAAAAGCTATTCGTGATTTGGTTAGAAATCAATCTCCTGATGTTCTTTTCCTGCAGGAGACTAAGTTATCAGTGGAGTGTATGTTTGGTTTAGTGCCTAAGTTGTGGGGGAGTGGAGAGTGCCAGTGCATTGGTGCTCAAGGGTCTGTTGGGGGAGTGGCTTCTTTATGGAATCCTTGGAAGATCCACCCTCTTTGGTGGTTGTCCTTTTAGTCTTCTATCTCTATGATTGCGTCTTGTTTTGAGACGGGGGAGTCTGTTCTCTTCTCCAATATCTATGCGCCTATTGATCTTCAGGGTAAGAAACTTTTGTGGTCCCATATCTGGTTTGTCTGAAGCATGGTTCCTTTCCATCCATGGATTATGCCTGGAGACTTCAATGCTATTTCTGAGTTGGCTGAGAAGCGGGGTTGTATTGCGAGGTTGGAGACTTCTGTGTTGCTACTTTAGGATAACATCGTAGCTTTAAATCTTGTTGATATCAAGCCCATTAATGGCCAGTTTACTTGGAACAATCAGAGGGTCAGGAATAATTGCATTGCGGAATGACTTGATCGCTTTCTGGTTTCTTGCTACTGGTTGTGGTCTTCTAGCTTTGAAATTTTGGATTGGAGGGGCTCAGATCATTGGCCTATCAAGCTGGCTATTTCTTTAGCTCGTGTGCCTCGGTCTCTTTCTTTCAAGTTCCAGCTTATGTGGTTGCGTGACTCCTCTCTCCATGACTATGTTGCTGAGTGGTGGAGGTATGGTAGACCTGCTTATGGTACAACAATATATACTTTTGCTAAGTTACTTCAATTTGTCAAGTATCAGCTTAAATGTTGGAATCAACAATGCTTTGGAAACATTTTCCATGCTAAGACTGCTGCCCAAGCTGAGTTGGATGGTATTATGAGGTTGATCAGGGAGGATAGAGTGACTGAAGACCTGCTGCGGGAAGAGACTAGGGCTTTGAAAGCACTGGAAGAGTGTGAGATGCGAGAGGAAGTTTTTTGGAAATAAAAGGCCCGGATTGAGTGGCTTCAAGAAGGGGATAAAAATACTACTTTTTCTTCAACTTGGTGAAAGCCAGGAGACATGGCAATTCTATTTCTACTCTGATGAATGACAGGGGTGAGACTCTTTCTTCTTTTCATGAAATCACGTGTGAAGCTATGCAGTATTTTGCTTCCTTATTCAGGGAGGACTCACAGGGGGTTTCTAATGAGGAAGCTCAGGTCCTTTCTTGTATCCCTTCTTTGGTATCTAGGGAGATGAATAAGCATCTTATGAGTGATATTTCAATTGAGGAGCTAGAGGGGACCGTGTTTTAGATGAAGAGGGGGAAAGCTCTTGGCCCTAATGGTTTCCCGATTGAGTTCTTTCAAGAATTCTAGGAGATTATCAAGTTGGACTTGTTGGTGGTTGTTCAGGCAGAAGAATAAACAGATGTTACGAGCTTTGAATTCTACCTTCCTTGCTCTCATCCCAAAGTGTGATGGGGCGGATAGGTTAAGTCAATTTCGTCTTATCTCTCTTTGCAATGTGATTTATAAAATTATCTCTAAATTGATTGCTGATAGGTTGAAAAAGTGTCTTAAAGTGCTGATCTCTGAGGAACAGAGTGGTTTTGTGGCGGGATGGCTGATTTTGGATGGGGTTGTTATCACAACTGAAACCATTCACTCTATGGCCAGTTCCAAAGATAAGGCGATGTTCATCAAGCTTGATATGGCTAAGGCTTATGAAAGAGTTCGATGGTCCTTCCTTTGGAAGGTTCTGGGTGCTTTTGTTTTTGGGGATGAGTGGATTTATTGGGTTATGAGTTGTGTTACTTTGGTTTCCTTCTCTGTGTTAATAAATGGTGAGCACTCTGAGCTTTTTGGTGCCTCTCGGGGTTTGCGGCAGGGTGACCCCCTCTCTCCTTATTTCTTCTTCTTGTTGAAGGTCTGGGACATCTGATATGAAGGAATGTGGAGTTAGGTTTCATTTAGGGGTGGGGGTGGGGAGGTGGTTTATCTCCACAATCTCACTTGCAGTTTGTAGACAACACTGCTTTGATGGGTATGGCTACAATTAGGGAAGCTTCGAATTTGCACAAGGTGTTGGATGTTTATATTGTTGCTTCGGGCCAATTGATTAATGAAGATAAGTCTTCCATCTTTTTCTTCAAAACTCTAGGTTCTATTCAGAGGTGAATTGCTCATATCTTGAGATTTTAGACTGGGGTTCTCCCTTTGACCTATCTTGGTATTCCCATCTCTGTTGGAAGACTACCCAGGGATTCTTGGCAGAATATTCTAGATAAATTTTGTGTGAAAGTTAATCATTGGACCCATCATTAGTTGTCCTTTGCGGGTCATGTTCAGTTGCTCAAGTCTGTGGTGCAGGCCCTCCCCATTTACAGATGTATGATTCAAGTGGCTCCATTGGGTTTTGTTAGGGAATTGGATTCCTTAGCAAGACAATTTTTATGGGCTGGTAGCTTGTTGTCCTCTAAATGGAGCCTTGTCAAATGGGACATTATTTGTAGCCCGAAGCAGTTTGGTGATCTTGGGTTAAGGCAATCATCGTTGTCTAGGATGGTGCTGACTGCTAAATTGTATTGGCGGTGGTGTGTGGAGCAGGATTGGATGTGGGCCATGATATTAACACAGAAATACTTCCCGGGGATCCCTCAGATTGATATTCCTCGTTATCCCGTGGTGGGGAAAGGCTGGGTGATTTGGAGTACGCTCAAGAAAGGGGCTCCGCTTGTCAAGGGTGGCTTATTTTGGATTTGTAAAAGAGGGACAAAAGCTCATTTTTGGTCTAATTCTTGGGATGGTTTTCCTCCCATTGTTTCTTAGTTTCCTAATTTGGTGACTCTATGCCAGAGGTTATGTGAGGTAGGATGGTCAAGGGTGAGTGATTTCAAGTCCTTATCTTCTCATGGGCAGTTGGTGGTGGCGAGATGGAAGAATCTTGATGAGTGGCCTGATGTTGGTATGGAGGAGTGTGCTGAGCTTCACAATATCCTTTCTCGTAGACGCTGTAGCTTCCTCTAGGAAGGGGATGTTCTTTCTTGGTCTCCTAATCCTAAGGGTGTCTATACTGTTGCTTCTAGATAGCAGGTGTTGTTATCTCACTGGCTAGATGGGGGTGGAGGTTCACTGGTGGAAGAAAGTGTGGAATAAGTTTTCTTGGCCGAAGTGTAACTGTTTTATTTGGACTTTGGCTTGGAATAGGTGCTTGACATGGGATAATATTCAGAAGCGGGGTTTTCAGGGTCCTTCTATGTGTGTTTTGTGTGGATGTGGAGAGGAGGACTCTTCTCACTTATTTTTTCATTGTCCCTTGGCTTTGCAGCTTTGGCATTTTTGGTGGGGAGTTTGGAAAATACCCTGTGTTCATGCTTCCTCCCTGGTGGATTTTTGGAGTAGTGTGGGTAGACCTCCTTCTATGGCCTCTTTCTTGCAGGATGTGTGGTATGTTGGGCCTTCCTTCATACTATGGCAGATTTGGTTGGAACGGAATCGAAGAATATTTCAAGGTGAGAAGTTGTTGATTCAACAAGTTTGGCACAAAATTATGGGTATGATTCGGGAGACGGCGGAAGCTAAGTGTGATGTGGTGTTCCCTTTGGAGAAAGGGAATGCTGAGCTGGTGGATAGATTAGGTATTCAGAGACTATTTTTAGCTTCTGCTTGTGTCAGGAGAGGAAGGCGGGTGAAAAAGAAAGTTCAAAGGGTGGGGGGATGGCTTCCCCCTCTGACTGGCATTTTGAAGCTCAATACTGATGGTTCTTCAAGGGGCAATCCTGGGCCTGTTGGGATTGGTGGGGCTGGCAGGGATTTTTCAGGATTGGTGGTTTTTTTCTTTTCTGTTCATGAAGGATTGCAGACTATCAACCTTATGGAAGGTTTGGCGATCCTCTACGCTTTGGAGAGGGCTTATGCTTTGGGATGGCACAAGGTTATCTGTGAGTCTGATTCACTGGTTTTCATTAATTTGTTGAATGATCAGAAGGTATCTGATGTTAGTTGGCAGTTGGCTATGATGGTGTAGCAGATTCTGCAGATAAGTTCTTTGATGGAGATGGTGTCTTTTGTTCATATTCTGAGGGAGTGGAATAGGGCAACAGATTGTTTGGCTAAGTGGGCTTATGAACATTTAGATGGCTAGAAGATTGATGAGTGGGAGCAGGTTCCTCATGAGATTCGACATGACTTGGAGAGGATTCTTGCCGAGGATGGGAATGGTATTGGTGAAGGATGATGTTGTTTCATGCTTTGTATGGATGCTTCTTATAGATTCCCGGGGCCTTGGCCCTTTGATGTTTTGTAATGCTCTTTTCTGAATTTCAATAAAGTTTTTACCCCTTTTTAAATTTAAAAAAAAAATATTATATTTTTATTTTTATTATATTGTTATATTATATTTATAATTTATGTTTATGCTTATTATTATATTATTAGTACCTACCTTCGGCCAGTACTATTGCAATGAGTTCACACTTATCTAGTACCAATCAAAACACAAGGTTATTTTTCTTGTTAGGCAAATTTGATTTAAATTTGTACTTTTCTTATGTCAACATGATAAAATTTTAATAAAAAATCATTGAAAAATGATTTATCTGTATTGTCATTGGCTAAAAAAAATCCTCTGTGTATTGTTGGAGAGTGCAACAAAAAGCTATAAATGTGACAAGTAAACAAATTATGAACACAAATTTTGTCTCCCACTAGTTAAGTCATGTCTAAATGGTTATGAATTTAATATTTTTGCCACAAAGTTACAATATTAATAATACTATTAAAAATATAGGGTTCTACACATTTTATTTTATGAAATTAAATTATTTTTGGGATTTCAATTTTATTTACTCAAGAGTTAAAAATCTAGTATTTCAATTTTATTTACTCAAAAGCTAAAAATATTTCACCATGTTATTACATTTTTTTATTTTATTCTTCAAACAAACATACAATATTTTAATGCATTTTAAATTATCATAGTATTAATATTATTATATTTTAATATCTTAAGCAGACATTTCAAATCTCTGTACACGCAACTAGGGCCAGGGCTCTCCACATAAATACAAATATGCAGGCTTTGTAAAGTTAAATTTTTTAATTAAGGAAATATTTGTGTTATTTAATAGGCTTTGTAAAGTTTAGTTTTATAGTTAAGGAAATATTTTAGTGCTATTTTATTTTTACCAAATTAAATTATTTTTGAGATTTCAATTTTATTTACCCAAGACATTTCAAAACGAGTTCACATTATATTGTGTAATTATTCTTCAAACTTACAATATTTTAATGCATTTTATATTGTAATAGTATTCAATATTATTACATTTTAATATCTTAGGCAGACATTTCAAATCTCTCCACACCCAACTAGGGTTAGGGTTCTACACATTTTATTTTATGCAATTAGATTATTTTTGGGATTTCAATTTTATTTACTCAAGAGTTAAAGATCTAAGATTTCAATTTTGTTTAGTCATTTCAATTTTGTTTAGTCAAAAGTTAAAAATCTACAGTATCATGAAAAATATTTTGCCATGTTATTACATTTTTTATTTTATTCTTCAAACTTACAATATTTTAATGCATTTTAAATTATAAAAGTATTAGTATTATTACATTTTAATATCTTAAGGAAACATTTCAAATCTCTAGGGCCAAGCTCTTCGCATAAATATAAATATGCAGGCTTTGTAAAGTTTAGTTTTATAGTTAAGGAAATATTTTAATGCTATTTTATTTTTATCAAATTAGATTATTTTTGAGATTTTAATTTTATTTACAAGTTCACATAAAATTTTCCTTATAAATTTACTTCTAGAAATATAATAGTTACAAATTTGAAATGATAAATAATTGTTTATCTTTAGAAAAAATTATTACTAAACCACAATATTAGATTAATTAAAATAATTAATATCATGTGCTTTAAAAGTACTTACTATTATTACTTAAACAAAAAAATTCTCCAATATTTAATGTATTTGTCAATTTTCTATAGTTTTATATGAATAATTTGTTTTTTTATCTATATATAGTAAAGCCTCAGCTATTGGTTAGAAGTTAGTTATCTTTGTGGAATAAGGGGATTATTAAAAACAAATGGTTATTAGCAAGGAGCTATTTACTTCCACGAATTTATTTATTTACACATTTTATGAATTTTGTTTATCTGAATCTTTCAGCCCTTCTTGTGAGTGTAGAACACCTCTCGGCGTAATTAATATAATATATCAAGTGTTATAATAAATATTAATAATATAATTAATATTATTATTAATATTATAACTATAAATAATAACGGTTTTGTTGGTTTGACAAAAAGTAAATTTGAAGTTTACCTAATGAATTTAAAAATTAAAACTAAAGCACAACTATAATTACAATAAAACACATACTATAATTAAGATAATATATGAAGAAATGTTAATTTTGTACCTTTGACAAAAAATAATTTCGAAGTTTAGGTAATGAAGTAAAAAATTAAATTCTAAAGAACTAATGATTTTTCACTCTCAAGAATTATCACCATTGCCACATCCTCCCATCAAACTAAATTTCTCCCCACGTGTAATTTTGAAGTTTAGGTAATGAAGTAAAAAATTAAATTCTAAAAAACTGATGATTTTTCACTCTCAGAATTATCGCCATTGCCACATCCTCCCCTCAAATCGAATTTCTCTCCACATTTATAGGTGTTTGTTGCACTCTTGGACAATCCGTAGAGAAGAGGTTATCTTTTTGAGCCAATCACATTAGAGATAAATCATTTTTCAATGATTTTTTATTAAAATTTTATCATCTTCACATAGTTCAAATTTATATCAAACACATTAGAGATAAATCATTTTTCAATGATTTTTTGTTAAAATTTTATCATCTTGACATAGTTCAAATTTATATCAAATTTTTGCCCGACAAGAAAAATAATCCCGATAGATTAATAACTAGATAAGCCTCAACCGATACACATTAGAGATAAATCATTTTTCAATGATTTTTTGTTAAAATTTTATCATCTTGACATAGTTCAAATTTATATCAAATTTTTGCCCGACAAGAAAAATAATCCCGATAGATTAATAACTAGATAAGCCCCAACCGATGCAATAGTACTGAGATTAATAACTAGATAAGTCTCAACGGATTTGCATAGACATAAACAAAAAAATTATTTGTTTAACATTAAAAAAATTATTTGTTTAATAACCAAATTCCCAAGAATTTAGCCACTCAAAATTTAAAGTTAATCTATTAGTATTCCCAGCTACTATTTTGTTAATCTGTCTTCCCTCCCACATTATTTTTCTCCTTGATTTTAGTGTGTTTGTTTTACTCAAAATAGTATTTCCGCAATATCCGTTCTTAAGAGTTCAAATTTTGGACTTAGGAAAAATTAAAATTTGTTTAATAAAAAAATAATACTCTATTTTGATTGGTTTACTTGGATAGATTAACCACTAGATAAAAAAAACTCATTGCAATAGTACCGTAGTACTAATGAAGTTACTAATAAAGTTAATTGGTGGAGATAACTCTAAACAAATAGGAAAAATGAATCTATAAATAAAATGGAAGAAGAAGAAGAAAATAATAAGTTTCAAGAACTTGTTCAAGAGCTCTTCAAGAAACTTTTTGAAGAACCAATTGCTCACTCTACGTCAGGGCTTAAATTTGACAGTCGACCTTACCTGTCAACCAATTTTTTTATTACAGTTATCTATTCAATGGTGCCTTTAAAATACTATAACACATCTTAATATAGATGAATTATATAAAAACCATATATATATATATATATATATATATATATATATATATATATATATATATATATATATATATATATCAGCATAATCCTATATAAACTTTGACAGTTTACAGCAAAAATGCCTAAATACAACTATACAAAAGCCCTGGTCTACGTAAATGTTTTTTCATTAGTTATTTTTTCTTAAAATTCTTCTAAACTTAGATTTTATTCTTTTGACTAAACAAAATTAAATTGAGGAAAATGAATACTACTTTAATATTTTATTAATTTCAATTTCAAAAAATTTTAGGGGAAATTAGATTTTTGAAATTACAAATTATTTATTAAGTGAAAATAGAATTTAGCAATTTTTATAAGATTTAGAAACATTTTTTTTTTATAAAATCTTGGGTCCAAATTATATTGTGGAACAAAAGATTCAGAATTATAAAACAATTTTTTTAATTATATATTTACACTTTTTTTGGAAAATTAAAAATTTGTATAACATTTTTCTCATAAATTAGAAATTAGTTATTTGAAGATTTTCATTGAATTTTTTTGAGGAGAAATTATATTTCTTTTTAACTATTTTAAAAGGAAAAACAAATAGGATAAAATGAATTGTTTTATTTAAAGTCCACCTTGACTCTCAAGTAATTTTTCCCCTACTCCCTACAATTTAGTCTTCATTATTGCCTTTCACATGATGATTATTATTTTTTAATGCAATTCAAATTTTATATAATTTTTTTAAAAAAAATTACAAGCATGCCAGATATTTATGCAAATATTTCTTTCTATTTTTGATACTTATGCAAACATTTCTTCTTCAATAGAAAATTTAATTGTTTGATGTGCTAAATTTTTTTGTTTTTATCTAAAGTTTTAAAAATAAATTATATGTATGTTAATAAGTCAAATATTTATTTTAACAATATTTTACAATTAAAATCTTTAAATACATGTCAAATTTAAACCCTCGTCACAACCCTTTTTTTTTGTTTTTTTTGGATTGAGAATCGAGCACAAATATTATTCCAAAAGTAATAACCAGATTTACAAAAAGGCTAGAGCTACCTTATCACCAGGCTACTTACATCAATCCAAAACCTGCTTCTTTCTAATATATAGACAGTTTTAGAAATTTAAAACTATAATATATACTAGAAAATATCCATTTTGCTATCATATTGATCATTATCAAAAGGCTTTTTGTTTATTATTATACTAATCTTTTCATAGTTTTAATGTTCCATTCTTTCATCTTCATTAACTGAATCTCTAGTTGTCTGGTCTGCAACAATTTCTCTGTCAATTTGTTCCCCTTTTTCCTCTGTCTCAGGTCTGAATTGATCAACCACTTGTGACTCTTCTACAACTTCCATGTACTGGTAATACCAGCCTTGGCTACCATCTAATTCAGTTCCATGCCTAGAGTTATCCATCTCAACTCTTTTGAACTCAAGCCTGGGATCATCATACCATGCTCCTTCTTTGTCCCAAATATGCCTTCTATTGTCACTGTGTTCAAATGAGTCTGCCCCAGGAATTGCTCCAATTTTTGGTGAAATCTTCATCTACTCAGTATTCAAACTATAGTTTTGTCATGATATCTCCAGCTGTTTGTAGAGATTACTCTCTGCCTTCTCCAACTACATGAGTTCACTGTATAGTCTTTGAAAATCTATATAAGAGTTGAAGAAACTTTCCACAAATTTCCTGGTTCTCTTTGCACAGAAGTCAGTTTCTTTGATGTCCTCCTTATAGAACATTTTTCCTGTTTCCACTAACTCTTTGAACCTGCCAAGAGAAATTTCCATTGATACCATGACCTGTTCAAAAAAGTCAAACATAGTGAGACCTCTTTCCTTACCAAGAAATCTTTCTTCATTCTTTCTCTTCCATAGGAACCATAGAATTTCAGCAGACATAATAAACCAAAAATAATTACTTACTAACTTCAGACCTTTGATTTGACCAAACATGATTTCTTTCATTATCACGTTGACAGAAGTTGACCATTTATCTATATTACCCATAAAGAACGACCATACATACTTGGAATATGAACAATGAAAGAAGATATGACTCACAGTTTCTGGTTCATCACATAAAGAATAGACCACAGATTCAGGATACAAGTTTAGTTTGTTCAAAATTAGTAGCCATTTGAAAGAGGCTTTTTTTTGGTTCAAGGATTTTTGACCACAATAGTTTAAAGACTCTTTTAAGTTCATCATTTGTATAGGAGCTATCCCAAGAGAGGTTTATGTGATGGAAGATGCCCATTGAGTTTGTCAGCATCTTATATATTAACTTTGGTTTTATTTGAGCAAATGGAGTTCCATCTTCCCACTTTACCTTCCCCAGATTCTCCTCACCTTCTATAACAATTTTAAAGTTCAATTTGTTAAATAGAGCTTTACTAATGGTTGAGAATGTTCTAAAGAACTTTTTGTTTAAGTGAAACTGGCTTTCTAATTGATTCCATTCTTTCGACAGACCTTGCACAAACAAGTCTTCAAGAGAAGTGAGGCCAAGTTTGTCATTACATTTTTTGCTGAGCACACTTGCAGAAGAGCTAGAGGTTTGTCTTTGTGGTAGACATTCCACCATAAAGACCTTTGACCCCAGATTACTCTTTCATCCCACTTGATAGCTTCTCTACCCATTATCAGAGGTTTTACCATTTCCCAAGCCTTCCATATACTGGTAAAAACTGCAGACCCCCTGGTTTAGAATGAGTGTCCCCAAGCAAAGCATCATAGAAGCCTATCTTACCCCATGTTTTCTTTTTCGCTGGAACTAAATTGCAAATATTATGTCTAATCAACACTTTCCAGGATTCATTTCCTGCTAGAGCATTAGTGATCCATTTAGAGGCTAGGACCATTCCTTGAATTTTCCAATTCTTCAGGCCAAGGCCTCTAAATTCTTTGCTAACACAACACCATTCCCACTTAACAAGATGTTTTTTTGGCATCCCTTTACCATCAGACCATAAGAACTTCCTTATCAATTTATGAATGACCTCAAACTAGTAGTTAGCAAATAGCCACATGGAAGAATAAAAGATTAAATATGCAGAGAGAATTTTTTGACAACCCTGTTGTCTTCCTACCAATGAGAGATGCATTTTATTCCAATTTTTTATTTTTTATCAATTTTTGTATATAGCCAATGCCACATTGCCTTAAGAGAAGGGAAAACAACAAATGAGATACCAAGAAATCTTACTTGCACTGAAGGTCCTCCCCACTGCCATTTGTCTCTCTTAAACCAATAGGGCATAGCCTCTTCCCAGGACAAAAAATGGACTTGGGGAAAGAGATTTTAGCACCTGAAGCTAGGCAGAAGATATCTAGCCTTTTTTCCAAATTCTCTAATTCTTCTACCTCTACTCTAGGAAAGAGAGCAATGTCATCTGCAAATTGCACATTTAATAGCTTATCTCCATTAGGCAAGGATATCCCTTTTACTTCCCCTACTATTCTATCTGATATTAGAATAAAATGAAGAGCTTCTAAGGCAACCCTGCCTAATAGACCTTCCCATCTTGAAAGGGGCAGAGAGTTCCCCATTTATTTCTACTTGGGCTATTGCATCCTCAAACAACATCTTGACCATATTGATAAAAAGTTCTGGAAATCCCATTGCATTGAGCATCATGATAATGAAGGACCACTCCACTCTGTCATATACCTTCTCAAAATCCAATAGGAGAATACCTGCTTTCTGATTTGATTCTTTTTCCCAATGGAGGGCTTCCCAGCTTGTTATCAAATTCTCTAATATATATCTGCCTTTAATGAATCCAGTTTGGGTAGGGCTAATGATTTCTGGGAGGATATCTCTGAGTCTTATTGCAAGATTTTTTTATATGACTTTGTAAGATACATTGAGGAGAGTAATAGGTCTCCAGTTCTTAATCTCAGCTCTGTCACCCTCTTTTGGAAGGAGCTTTATAATACCTTTGTTTATTTCCTCTCATAGAGTCCCTCTCTCTATGGCTTTAGAGTATAAATCAAAAAGATCATCAACTATCCACTCAACATTTGCCTCGTAAAACTCCACAGGAAGCCCATCTGCCCCAGGGGATTTATTGTTACTCATAGATCTGATGGCCTTCTTGATCTCATCTTTATTAATATTTTGACCTAATTTCTCTCTCATATCAGCATTCAGTTTAGTCTTGCATATTCTATAACATAGATTCTGAGCTTCCATACATCCATCCTTTTTGTCCTCTTCTTTGAAAAGGGATTCATAAAACTTTCTAAAGGCTTCTAGAATTTACTCTTGAGAGGTTAAAGCTACCCCGTTTTCCATTATTACATCATATTCTCTTTAATATTTTTTTGCTTAAGCAAATTGAAAAAATATTTTGATCCCTTATCCCCATCCTGAATCTAGTTAAGCTTAGCTCTGACTCTAGCTCCTTGGGCTTTTCTTATTTGCACTTTCCTCAACTTGTGTTTTGTGTCACCCATCTGCAAATTAAGGTCCTTATCTAAAGGCTCATTTGGCAATTTCTCTTCAACTTGGAGGAACTTTTCTTGCAATGAAAGCTCTTCTCTTTTCCTATCTAAAGCATATTTTTTCCCAACTATTTAAAACAGAGATTTGCAAGCTTCAGTGAGTTTAACCCAATACCATCTATATCCTTGGTCTCCATATTTATTTTTGCATATGTTTCTGAGGGTGATGATTCCTAGGCTGTAATCTTCATCTTTTAAAAGTTCACAGTTTAATTTAAACAAGGAAGCCCTACATTTCTTTACTCTATACTCTAGAACCTTAACTGCAACTGCCATTTTGATCAGATGATGGTCTGATAGGGGGTTTGGAACAACTTGAACTCTGTTTGATTTCTTTTTTTGCAAAACAGAAAAGCAGTCTTTATTCACATAGAACCTATCAAGCCTACTATAGATTCTCTTGTTAGCATTCTTACAGTTTGACCATGTATACCATATGCCCTTACTGTCTCTTTTTCCTCCTTCTAATGGGTCTGCTAGATTGAGGGATTTTTTCAATCTTGTCCAGAAGAATTTTTCATTTCCTTTCCATTCTAGAGGTTTCCCTCCTTTTTTATCTTCATAAAGTTCTATCATGTTAAAGTCTCCCCCAAAGACCCAGTGGACTTTGGGGAGACTAGAAGGTAGCCAGTTCCACAGTTCAGATCTATTCATATAATCATTGGGGGCATAAATGGAGCAAAATCCAATATCAGACCCCCCAACATTCAGAGTAATCCATACACATCTGTTGCACGGGGAGTGGCCAAATTCTTTTAGGAACTTTTCTAACTTTCTGCTCAATAAAATAGCATTACCCCCTCTCCCTTTCTCATGGTTTGAGGTAAAAGCAATTGACTCCTTCCAAACAAATCTCAATGTATTTTCTAAAGAGAATCCAACTGCCTTTATTTCTTGAATAAATAGTATATCCTTTTCCTTATTTTTATTGCAAAAGTTTCTCAGAACATATTTTCTATCAGGGGATTCCAAGCCCCTCACATTCCAACTACAACAGTGTATAGTTTTCATTACTCTGGAGATTGGGGGGCAAGGTGCCTCTTTAAGGCTTAGAATTATTCACCAAATATTTTTGGATGGAATCATCTTTCCCTTTTTTGCCAGGTTTAATGCTACTCACATTCCTGCTCGGGATCTTTCTTTCTTTTTTCCCTCCTCCTCATCCCTTAGGCTGCTTTGCTTGAGGATACTCTTTTCCAACCCAGATGGGTTTGCATCTCTTTTTCTCAAAAATTCCTCCTTGATTCTATCTAATTTATTCCTCTTCTCTGCAACTTCCCTAATTTTATCTAGAGCCAATTGCTGTGCATTTTTCTTCCTTACTGAGATAAACCCATTATTTGAGGTGTATCCCATTGGCACATCATCTTGCTTGATTTCAAGGTCTGCTTGGGGAAGAGCATTTTCCTTCTGCATCTCTAAACCATCATTACAAGGCACATGGGTGTCTGCAATCTGTGAGTCTAGGCTAGGATCTTCATCCATCCACCCTTCGGAAGCACCAACCCCTAGGGAAAAGCTACTTAGGGTTCCATCTTGAGTACTATCTGAATCCTCACCATCTAGGTGATCCCCTTCCACAACATCTAAGCCCAAGTCCTCGTCCAAAGAAAGAGAGTCACTCATGACCATGTCTATGGAAGAAGACTTGAGCTCAGATCTCAAATTAGGGTCTGAATTATTGTTGTTCAGGGTCATTCCATTTTTTAAGCTTAGCTCCTCATTTTTACTATTTGGTGCATGGGCTGAGACTGCCCCCTCAAGTCCACATCTTTTTCATTCGGGCTACTATTCGAGACTCCCATTTTTCCTTTATTAGGGTTTTTATTGAAAGTTGGACAGTTCTTTTTTTGGTGCCCATCTTGTTTACACAAGAAGCACGAATTTAGCCCCCCCATACTAACTAAATCACAAAGGAATTTTTTTTCCTCCTAGATGATCTCCAGGGTTTCTGGGATTTGCACTCCTATATCAAATGAGACCAACATTCTTGCATCAAGATGGGGAAGAGTAGTTTTTGTTTCATCAATTTTAAATTTTTTTCCAAATGGTTCGAATACTTGGGGTAAAAAATTCTAAAATTGAAGTGGAACATTTTTTAAAAGAACCCATCTTGGGATTGAACAAAACCTAATTTCTTTGTGAGAAATATCAGGTCTCCATGGAAAGGCCTTAAACAAAGCCGGTCCAATGTTCCAGTAATCCTTTTCAATTACTCTCTTCTGCATAGCATGGGATTTAAAGAATATGACAAATATTCCTGGTTGTATCATTATGCAAAATGAGTAATGGATTCCTAGTTTCCTTGCCTAGACTGTTGTTAGCTAATTATCAAAAAACCTCCTTGAAGGCAATTTATCAATGTTAACACAGGTAAAGAAAATAGCAATATTCATTAATCTAGATTCTCCCTTTTTTACTGGTAAACCTAGTTCTTCATTAGGCATTAAAGAAACCTTTCTGGGCACAGAAAGAGGCTCACCTTGCCCTCGCTCCAAAAGTCCACCTCTCTCCCGTTCTTCTTGGGTGCTTCCACAGCTTCCTTCGACACTATCCAAGACTGCGAAGGTTGCATCTCTCAAAACTGCCTGGGCATCATCAACATTAACAAATCTTTGAATGATTTAACATTTCCCTTCCCCTGTTGGTCATATCCTCCCGAATTGCCTTCCATGACATTAATGAGCCTTAATCAGCATTCAAGACACCGTACTCCCAAACTCTGCCCATACACCCACTCTCTAGGCTGACTCCAGATGATGCAAGGGGACAAGGCGGGAACCAGTATGGACAAAAGGTTCAAATTCAAAGACAAAAACTCGCACAACAAAAAGACTCTTACAAAACAAACCAAAGCCAATGCAATATACAAGATTTCTATTAAGCTTGCGAATCTAAGATCCAAGAAGATGAAGAATGCGAATGATTCCTTAGCAAGTAGAGAGGTCCCAAGCAGAAGTGCATGGAGGATTTACAGAAAAACCTTCGTGCAACCCCTGGGAGCTCTTTCCTCTTCAGATTCGGTTGTGCTCCTAATCCTTTGAATTCACCGTCACAACCCTTTAATTAAAAAGAAACTTTATTTAAAATGAAAACTTGTTTAAAGTTTAAATTAAACTTATATATGTAATATATATTATATGTTTAATAAATAAATACAATTTATAATACTATACATAAATTAATTTTAATGGATATAAATATATAATATAAATAAAGTTTTGTATATATATATTTTATGGATATATATAATATAAAGATTTATATATACAATAATATAATATGTATTTAATGTATATTTTAATATAATATACTTAAATATATAAATGTTTTAATATATTTATAAAAACATGTTTTATATATTTTATATTTAACTTTCAATTTTAAATGATTATAAAATATTTGACCTCTTTTATGTTTCATGACAAATTACAAGGTTTTTATTATACTTAATTGTTTATCATAAGAAAAATAAAAGACACAAAGTACACCAATGCATATATCTTGTCATCTTAAAAATAATAGTTGCCTACATCACATTGAAACTTGTTTAGATGAGCAAAGGACACACTTATAGTAAAACAAAATATTTATAATATTTATTAGTGAATATATTTAGGAATTGCTTGTCATTCATAAACCATCGTGTGTTTACTTTAATCTACATCTTGACAAATAAGATTAAAGTAGAGCAAAGAAATGAAACACTAGCAATAGATACTCTAGTAAACAACAACTTGTAACAATCTCAATCTCAATCCCTATAATAACCCATAAATTATACATTAGTTTGTAATTGAACCAAAGATAAAGAATTCATTAATAAAACTTAGCAAACCATTTGATTAACTTCGAAGAAATGAAACACTAGCAATCCAATAAACAACTTGTAACAATCTCAATCCCCAGAGTAACCCATAAATTATACATTACTATGTGCTTGAACCAAAGATAAAAAAATCATTAATAGAATTGATTAACTTGAAAGTACTTACTATCTATCTGGATTTATTGATTATAATGAAATTTATAAGTTGAAAAACCATGTCATAATTTGTAAACACCTTTTTATAAGTTTTAAAGTTAACTCTTGAAAGCAATTTATGTCATAATTTGTAAACATCTTTTTATAAGTTTTAAAGTTTACTCTTGAAAGCAATTTTTAATTTTGGAATTATTAATTATTAATTTAATACAAATACAAAATAGCTAGTTATAAACAATGTGGATTAATTTCTTTTTAAAATTAGTTTCAAGGTAATTTGTTTAATAGCATTGTTTAATCAAGGAATATTTAGAAATATTATAGTTTCAATGGTTTATTTATAGTTTTATAATTTTTGATATTATTTAATATCGACATTTAGAATTTTCTTCTTCTTTTAGATAGTTAAACAACTTAATCAAGATGTGAAACTAAAACTTACAACGTTCAATTTTTACAGTGCATCTGGTTCACATTTAAGCATAATGTTGTCGTGCTTGAATTACTACACTTACTACCTAATATAGTTGCAACAACGACATCTATGATATTGACCCTATAAATCATTGGGGAGTAATAAGGGACACATGCTATTTAAATCTGAGGAATGGGTAATCTTCCTCAAATACCAAAATAATAAAGATTAAATAAAAGAATAAAAAAAAGTTCCATACTTAAAAAATAACCAACATCATATAGTTTCAAGGAATTAGAATCACATGGTATAGTTAGATTTATCGTCATATAGTTTTATCAAAAATAGAACCATCTTCAGCTTGAAGGGAACAAAATTATCAAAGGGGAAAAGGAGAATTTTGATCGTGTAGTTCATGAAAGTTTCATTGTAATAGGATTAGGAACTAATATGAATTAGAAAATAAGTATTGGTCATGGTGACTGAATACTTTTAAATTAAATGCTTCTTTTTGTGGGTAGTAGTCAAAGAGAAACTGTATGGAGAAAATGGGCCTTAGAAAGGGTTGCGTATCCACACTAAACAATTCACAACAAATATAGTTTAAAAACTAGAACTACATATATATTATACCTTGATCCCATTTGGAAGCAAGTATGTAGATAGTCTAGAGAACAAAGGATGTTCTCAACACATAATTTTTAGGCATGAGGTTGAGAAGTATTTAAAGTATTGATTTATCAATTCAAAAATTTAACTTAAATTTTTCACTAAGAGAATCACTCAACCAAATCTAAGGATGAATTCTCAGAGATAAAGATAAGATAAAATATATTCAACGTATACTCAGAAGAGTCCTGAATGGATTTCCTTGACTCACCAAGGCTTTAGGCCAAATTTTGAGATGAGACTCAAGCCATTAAATTATATTTATATATATATGTATATATTTATAACTCCGGAATGACGACGACCTTGGTGCACTCTCATTAAGGGACCATGTAGTCTTCAGTGAGTGACTCAAGATCTGTTAGATCCCGATAAGTCTAAGTCTCTGGCCAGAGCATGTACCTATCCTATATGGATAGATGCCCACCCTGGATGGATGGAGGAATACCTGTCCTGTATGGACATATGTTTATCCCGTATGGATAGATGCATGTCCCGAATGGACAAATAAGCACGAACAATTTTCTAAAGTTAATTTGTATTAACAATAACAAATTTTGTGCTTCAAAGTTTTGGGTATATTTTTAAAAATTGGTTGAGTTTAATTAGTGAGGATGATGGTATGTCTTGTTATTACAACATTCACCAAGATTTAAATTTTTTGGGGTGCAATTGGGCCTTTAAATCTTTGGATGAATTTGATAGAATGAAACTTTCTACTCATAGTTGTTTAGTCGAAGGATGACTTTTAATTTAGATGTATGCTTACTCATCATGTTGTTATTTACTTAACAAAGGACAAAGATGTTGATAACTATGTAATTCAGCTAATATATATTGATGATCTATTACTAAAAATGAAATAGGTTACAATATAGATGTGTGAAGGAGACTACATCAGCCCCAACCAAGCATTTTTTATAACCTTAATAATTTTTTAAGAATTTCATGCTAAGAGAAGTTCTTTCTAGTATTCCACCCAATAACATTTCCCATAAACAAGGTCCAAATAAATACAATAAAAAATAATCAAAGTCTTTGGGACTATTACATAGAGCAAACACCATTACAGGACTCAGAGCCTAATGCAGAGGCTAACCCCCTTCACATTGAAACACTCACAAGTTCAACATACAACAAAAGAGACTCTATTTTTGAATTTAAGACTCAAACACAATATAAGATTGCAACACAAAATTTCTCTTATTATATTCAACTTCAACTTCAACAAAATAAATTTGCAATAACAAATACACATGGCCTTGAATGGACTTCCTCTCAGCTTGATCCTTCAATTATGTAGGACTCCTTTTCTCTACTCTACCTGGCACTCCTCTCTGCCCCTACACTGCAACTCTTCAAATTTTCTTTACCTATATTTCTATGTTTGATCATCGAACCATCAATCTTTCCACACAATACTCCTTCATGTGCAGTGAACAATAATTTTTCCACCCATCCTCCTTCGTTGGGACAGTCCACGTAACTCCTCCTCTTCCCCTTCCACACAACTCCTCTTCTTGTTTTATTTTAGCTTTGTTTTTCTGATGCAGATAGATACTCCCTCCTGCTGCAAACTCACACTACAAAATGCAAACACAAATCTTTGTTTTATTTAAAATGAATTTTAACTCAAAAACAAATTGCAAATTTGTAACAAATTTATTACATATTTGGCCTCTCATGGCCTCTCAAATCTACAAAGAAACTCCCTTATGCTTTCTCACACTCTCACAACAAATTTCCTTCACAAGCCCCTCTCATGGGATGAGATCTCTCTCCCAAAAATATGCCAATCTACAACAAAAACTTCATTAAAATACCTCAACATGAGGCGTCTCAGCTTCCCCCAATTGTTTTTGGCACTTCATCTTCCTCTTTTTGGCATTCCATTTCTCTTTCAACAACCACAATTCTTCATTATTTATTTCAACTTCATGCTTTATTGTTGTTTTAATTTAAAAATAATAATAACATATCTCTAAAGAGTTGTTTCAATCTCCAGCTAACATCTTCTTTTAATTAATACAAATATATGCCTTTTGTTGGGAATTAAGGTGTCTCAACATTGGTAATTCCTTGTATTATTTCATTGTATTTATTTATTTATTGCAAGCCTATTATGAAATTAGGATGCAAATCTTGTTTTGTCATCTTGTGGGAGTTGGCACGGTGATGTGTCATCCTACGTGGAAGGTGACAACATGTAAATTTGTCCTCACATGAGGAGATAAGCGTCCCACTTAGTGGTAGGAATATTTTTCCATGTGTCGACATCTTGGTCAGTGTGTAAGGGAATATTGACCGAAACGGTTATGACAGATTTCTATGACAAATCTATGACGCGTAAGAGTCATAAATGGAAGATTCTATGACAGGTGAAGACATGTGTCACAAGGCATCTTGGAAGAAGGCATCTATGGGCGCCCCAAGGAGGGTTATGACATGTTGTAAGAGAATATGCTATTTTTAGCATGTGTATGACAGATTCTCTTACAATTGTAAGATATGACAACTATGACGGATTCTATGATAGTTGTAAGAGTCATAAGAGGATTTGTCATAGCCCAACTTGGGAATAGGCGACCTCTTTGGGATGGGGTGACATGACAAGTGTCATGAACATTCTACAGTGTTGGACAAGTGTCCCCAGGCATGGATTTTGGGCCATGAGGCCATGTTGGACGCCCATCTCAAGATAGGCTCATTTTTGCCTTATATCTTTTATATAAACAGATGCTTTTGAGAGGAGATGTAGTATGTGATTGACAGGTACTATTATGCTGCTGGATTGTCTCCAAATACGAGTGTCAAAGACTCCTGCATGAGCATTGGCTCTGAAACTATATTGTGACCTTGATTGTTTACTGGAATACATTTGAGCTGTGTTTTGGAGTGTGGGGTTTTTCACCTGTAAGGGTTTTCCCCACGTATATCTTGTCTCTCTCTTTCTCTCTTCTGTCTTCATTCTTGTGTTGTGTATTGCTGCAATATCTCTATTGTTGGGTTAATAACACTGTAATTGTAAAGGTTAAAAAGAATTTGCACTCATGTCTCCTCATTAGACTAGTGTAGGAAGTGATTTCCACACACCTAGATTCCTTTCAGTCGGTATCAGAGCTTGATCACCTTTGGTCCTAGCTGTTGGGTAGGGGTTTTTTGAGCTAATCTTAGGTTGAGTGGGAGCTTTGTGTAGAGTATTCTATAATCTTGTTGTAGGAAAAGAGATGGCAGACACATCCGGAAGATTGGAGGTGGAGAAATTCAATGGCACTAATTTTGAGTTATGGAAACTTAAGATGGAAGACATGCTTGTTGATCGTGACCTATGGGAAACCGTATCCAGTGTAAAAACAACCGCAATGACACAAGTTGATTGGGATCTTAAAGATGGGAATGCTAAGGGTCTCATAAGACTCAGTCTAGTTGATTCTGTCCTATTAAATGTCCATGAGGAGAAGACCACGAAAGACCTTTGGAAGAAGCTAGGTGATGTTTATCAGGCCAAATCCTCGGTGAACAAGCTTTTTTTGAGAAAGAAGTTGTATTCTCTGAGGATGGAGGATCTGTTACAGATCACCTGAATGCTTTCAACATGTTAGTTGCACAATTGACATCTGTTGGTGTGAAGATGGAGGAGGAGGATCGTTGTATGACCTTGCTTTTTTCTTTGCCAGACTCATGGGATCATCTTGTTATGGCTATTGGGAGCACCACAACCACATTCAAAATAGATGAAGTGGTATCTTTGCTATTATTTGAAGAGATACAGAGAAAGTCTTCTGAGGTAGCCAAAGAGGCTCTTACGGTTCGTGGAAGACCCAAGGAGAAAGGGAAAAAGAAGGACAAGAAAGCTGAGAAGGGTAGATCCAAATCCCATGGGAGATCCAAATCTCCTGGAAAGTCTAAGGCTCTTTGTTGGAACTGTGGCAAAACTGGGCATTTCTGAAAGGAATGCAAAGATGAAAAGAAAAAGAAGAAGAATGCCCCAGATTCAGATTCTGACAAGTCACAAGATGATGGTGATGCCTTCATCGTAGCCCTAGCCACCCATGCATCTGATGATGTGTGGTTCATTGATTCTGGTGCATCATTCCACATGACCTCTCATTGAAGCTGGTTCATGAAGTATGAAGAGTTCGATGGTGGAAGAGTGTACCTGGGTGATGATTCTCATTTGAAGATTGTTGGTCATAGAAGAGTCTCAATTTGATTCTCTCATGGACGAGTGAAGGGGATCACTGGGGTTATGCACATCCCAGGCTTGGCACGGAACCTGCTTTCTATAAGTATGTTGAATGATACAAGTGTGCAGGTTGTCTTTTCGAAAGATGGATGCAAGATGACTAGAGGATCTATGGTGCTTGCGAAGGGTACTTGGAGAGGTATTCCGTTTCAGCTAGAGGCATGCACTTCACAGTGCAATAGTTCTCACTCGAAGAAAAGAGCTGCAGTCACTTTATCCCTACCATCTAAACAAGCAGTGAAGAAATCCATTGTAACAACTTCTGATGGTAGTGCATCTTGTGTACCAAAGGGTGCTCATGCTTTGGAAGTTAATCTTCCTACTGAAAAGACTATGTTATAACACATGAGATATGGCCACATTGGTGAGAAGGGTCTTAGAACCCTGAAAAATAAAAACCTCGTTGAGGGGTTAAATGATTGTAATCTCGAGTTTGACTTTTATGAACATTATATATGAAAAGAAAAACTGTGTTTAGTTTTACTCTAGTTCTCACAAGTCTTCTGGTGTGTTGGACCTTATTCATTCTGATGTGTTTGGTCCTGTTAGTGTTCCTTCGATTTCCAAATCTGTATATTTTGTATCTTTCGTAGATGATTACAGTAGAAGGACATGGATTTATTTTCTCAAAAGGAAGACTGAAGTCTTTAGTCCGTTCAAAGAGTTTAAAGCTTTTGTTGAGAATTAGACTAGTAAAAGGATTAAGTGTTTGAGAACTGATAACGGTGGTGAGTTTTGTTCAACAGAGTTCGATAGGTTCTGTAAAGAGCAAGGGATTGAAAGACATAAGACAACTCCATACACCCAAAATGGATTTGTAAAGAGGATGAACAAGACACTGATGGAGAGGGCTACGAGTATGCTTAGTGGAGCAAGCCTCAAACAAAAGTTTTGGGCTGAAGCTATAGCCACCACTTGCTACCTAGTAAACAGGTCTCCTACATCAGCTCTTGTTGGTAAGACACCTATGGAGGTGTGGTCTGGTAAGAAGCCTTTAATTAGACATCTTCGTGTTTTTGGTTGTGAGGTTGTTAAGTGTATTTTCATTGGCTATGGTGTCGGTGTGAAAGGATACAAGCTTTAAGATCCTATGGCTGAAAAAGTGTTGTATAGTAGAAGTGTTATTTTCAGAGAGCTAACACCTTCTCTCGTTGCTCTACAACCAGAAGAAACATAAAAGAAAGAGGATGTGGTTCAGTTTCCTTCTACCCCTGAGAAGATTGAACTGACAGACCTGTGAGACCTGATGATGAGGAGAGCTCTAGCAGCTCTAAAAGTTTAGAAGAAGAAGTAGAACCTCAACCTCAGCCATTGAGGAGATCTACATGAACAAGAAAGCAACCTGATAGGTTTGTTTATTCATTGCTTGATTCTAGTTGTGCTTTTGCTTTGCTTACCAACATTGATGAACCTAGAACTGTGACAGAGGCTATGGGCATGGAAGATGTAGGTTCCTGGAAGGAGGCCATGGAAGATGAGATGGCTTCTTTGGAAAAGAATAAAACATGGGACTTGGTGCCTTTGCTTGAAGGACATAAACCTATTGGATGCAAATGGATGTTCAAGAAGAAATCCGGTGCAGATGGCAGTGTTGAAAAGTACAAGGCTAGACTGGTTGCAAAGGGGTACTCACAAGTGGAGGGAATTGATTAAGGTGAAATTTTGTCTCCCATTGTAAAGCTAACATCTATTCGGTTCTCGTTATCTCTTGCAGCAGCTTATGACTTAGAGGTGGAGTAGATGGATGTGAAAACAACTTTCCTTCATGGTGATTTGGAGGAAGAGATTTACATGTCACAGCCAGAGCATTACATAGAGAAAGGTAAATAAAATTTGGTTTGCAAGTTGAAGAAGTCTTTGTATGGTTTGAAGCAGTCTCCTAGGATGTGGTATATGAAATTTGTTGCCTTTGTGTTGTCAGTTGGATTTCTGAGATTGAAATTAGATCATTGTGTGTATTATAAATTTGACAATGATCATATTCTCATTATTGCATTGTATGTTGATGATATGCTGTTAATTGGGAATGGTAAGAATATGATTTCTAATTTGAAGTCTCAGTTGTCAACACATTTTGAGATGAAAAATCTAGGGGCAGCCAGGTACATTATGGGAATGGAAATAAGAAGAGACAGAGCTAACATAAAACTTTGGTTAAGCCAGAGTAAGTATGTGAAGACCATGTTGGATAAGTTCAGCATGGTAGATTGTAGACCATTGTGTGTTCCTATTTCTTTGGGGACAAAGTTGTCTATTAATGATTGTCCAAAATCTCCTAGTGAGGTGGAGGACATGAGCAGAGTACCTTATGCTATTACTATTCATAGTTTGATGTATGCTATGGTCTACACAAGACTAGACATTGCCCAAGTAGTGGGAGTCCTTATTCGATTTATGGCTAATCCTGGATGGGTACATTGGGATGCAGTTAAGAGAGTGTTTAGATACCTGAGGGGTACTTCTGAGTATTCCATATGCTATCATGGTAATCCTATAGGACCTCCACATTCAATTTGTAGTTGTGGATTCATGGATTCTGATTGGGTGGGTGACATTGATAGCAGGAGATCCACCAGTGCTTACGTGTTTACTATGTTTGGTGGTGTAATTAGTTGGATGAGTAAGCGACAACCTGTGGTTGCTTTGTCCACGACAAAAGCTGAGTATATGGTAGAAACTCATGGTTGTAAGGAAGCCATTTGGCTTAAGAGATTGTGTTCAAATATTGGTGTTGATGCAGGACATATTACGATTTGTTGTGAAAGTCAGAGTGTGATTTGCCTAGCAAAGAATCCAACTTTCCATGCCAGAACAAAGCATATTGATGTACAGTTTCACTTCGTGCGAAACATGGTAGAGGATGGGAAGGTGAATTTGGAGAAGGTAGACACTTTGAAGAATGTTGTGGGTGCATTGACGAAACTAGTGGGCATAAAGAAGTTTAGATGGTGTTCGGAGTCTATGGGCCTCTCGGCCTATAGCAGTTAAATCCTGTTATTTCCATTGGCTCTTACAAGGTGTTTGACAAGTGGGAGAATGTTGGGAATTAATGTGTCTCAACCTTGGTAATTCCTTGTACTATTTCATTGTATTTATTTATTTATTGCCTATTATGAAATTAGGATGCAAATCCTGTTTTGTCATCTTGTGGGAGTTGGCATGGTGATGTGTCATTCTACGTGGAAGGAGACAACATGTAAATTTGTCCTCACATGAGGAGATAGGCATCCCACTTAGTGGTAGGAATATTTTTCCATGTGTCAGCATCTTGGATAGTGTGTAAGGGAATATTGACCGAAACGGTTATGACAGATTCCTATGACAAATCTATGATGCATAAGAGTCATAAATGGAAGATTCTATGATAGGTGAAGACATGTGCCACAAGGCATCTTGGAAGAAGGCATCTTTGGGCACCCCAAGGAGGGTTATGACATGTAAGAAAATATGCTATTTTTAGCATGTGTATGACAGATTCTCTTACAACTGTAATATATGACAGCTATGACAGATTCTATGATAGTCGTAAGGGTCATAAGAGTATTTGTCATAGCCCAACTTGGGAATAGGCGACCTCTTTGGGATGGGGTGACATAACAAGTGCCATGAACATTCTACAGTGTTGGACAAGTGTCCCCAGGCATGGATTTTGGGCCATGAGGCCATGTTGGACACCCATCTCAAGATAGGCTCATTTTTGCCTTGTATCTTCTATTTAAACAAGTACTTTTGAGAGGAGATGTAGTATGTGATTGATAGGTACTGTTATGCTGCCGGATTGTCTCCAAATATGAGTGTCGAAGACTCCTACAAGAGCATTGGCTCTGAATCTGTATTGTAACCTTGATTGTTTATTGGAATACATTTGAGCTATGTTTTGGAGTGTGGGGTTTTTCACCCGTAAGGGTTTTCCCCACATATATCTTCTCTCTCTCTCTCTCTCTCTCTCTCTCTCTCTCTCTCTCTCTCTCTTCTATCTTCATTCTTGTGTTGTGTATTGCTACAATATCTCTGTTGTTGGGTTAATAACACTATAATTGTAAAGGTTAAAAATAACTTGCACTCATCTCTCATTAGATTAGTGTAGGAAGCAATTTCTGCACACCTTGCTTCCTTTCACCTTTGTTGTTGCAAATTTGGCCTCCCTATGAGGTGTTTTACTCTTCCACTTTCCTAGATTTTAATGTTTTTAAATACACCTCCTCCTTGGCATATTAAATGCTCTAAATAATTAAAATAATATAATAAATAATACCTTCTGGAACTGTGTAAACAATTTAGAGAAAAAAATCATTTGGCGTGATTTCATCAATTAACAGAGTCGGGTGCCCACAGGCCAGGAAAATCAAAGTTCACTGAATTTAATGAAAATTGGCATGTAGGCTTAGAATGATGTCCCAAGGTCCCCCACAAAATAATTTCTCTCCAGCCTTCACAGATTTTGAAATTTTAAACTTTTCGTAAATTGTCAACTTATATTTTTACAAACTTTCAACATTAAAATATCTCAAACCGTGAAAGAGTTTACTCTGATTCTTTTTGAATATTTGACATTGTACCTCCAAGAATACCTCTGCAAAAGGGTTTTACTCCATCTCTTACAGTTTTTCCAGAAAAAATTTCTGAAAGCTGCTTGCGAGCCTTTGAAACAACAAATCGACGAAAACTCATATTTTGCAGTTTTGATCACACGAGAGCTTCTCCAATGGTAAGAGATGCCTAAAAAGACCACAACACACCAAAAATTAAATAAAACAAACTATTATGTTTTTGGTTGATGCGGGATAGCCCATTCCCCCGGATGCTCCTGCATCATTTTCATAAAACAAAAACCACAGGAAAAAATGAATCGATTCATTTTTATAAAAGGCATGTTTATGTGAAACCTTTCCTCTTTCTATGTATATTCAGTCTTTCCCAATGCTGCATTTAAGTATAGAATTATCTTTGCTTTTAGAATTTTGAATTCTTGTTGCCTTCACATGGCAACTCACATGCTTCTTTATAGACATTAAAAGATTTCTACATTTTATTTTCACTCCTTGCTAGATTACCACGGCCCTTTGAGACATTAATTTGGAATAAATTAAATCTGTTTCAAACTTCCATTAGGTGCAGCCATATAAGATTAATAAAATCTGAATTAAATAATTTTCTTCAGCCTTAGAGCCCACTTTGACACCTCCATATCTATTGGATTATGAGTATTTTTAATTGGTTTAAAACAAACTCAGTTTTTCCTCCCGAAAAGGCATAATAATGCTCATATGATGCTTATGTGAAAATGCATAGACTTGGAATTTTATTTGAATCTTGACTAAATCTCTCTGATCATAGCTTCTCTCTATGATATAAACATCAGACTAAAAATTTTCAATCAAAATTATAGCTTACGGAGCTGGAAAACTTCAATTGTGGCACGGTGACGGGTGCCAAGGCCGAAAACTAACTTCGGTCATAATTTTCTGCCAGAAGCTCAAAACTTCACAAAAATGGACATGGATGAGTGTCTCAACATTCCTAAGACCTCCTCCAAAGAATCCGGTCTCAAGTGCTACAAAATGCTAGAAATTACGATTTAACTAAACTGCTAGCACAAGTTGCAAAACTTAAAAATCTCAGAAACCAGAAGGAATTTGACTGTGAAACCTTCACGTATAATTTTGGAATGCTCTCAAGATCCTGCCTATTAGAGAGTTTGTTGCCAAACTTCATAGATTGCTCTGAACAATTGTTTCATTGAAATTGCCCTGTTATGTGCCAGGAGCAAAACTGTAAAAAATAAAAAATTGCAATTCTACTCAATCCATCTGTATTGTATGACTGAGAGATGCCAACAAAGCCACATGCACACCAAGAAATGAAAGAAACACATTGAAATTAATTTTTTGGGTGATGTCGATTACACATGTGCTCAGGTGCTCCTGCATCAGAACATTTGAGAGAAGAACCCACAACAAGCTTTTAAAGTAATAGACTAGGACTTATAATCCAAGTTTACATGCCAAATAGAGTTAACATGTCTAAGCACCTCTTGGGAGTCAGTCAAAAGACTATACAACTTGGTAGTACTCACCTTTAGGAATTTCTAACCATTTACATTTCATATTTTTAAGACATTCATACTGAATTTCATCTTGATGGGGAATTGAACATTAAAAACAATCTTTTTTTCAAAATAGAAAGATTTCTTCTATGAGACTTAGGGAGATCATATGAATTTCTAAATTGCTGCCAGTCTTTCATGAAGTTAGAATAAAAAATGTTGTTAAAGTCATAAATGCCTTTACTATCCCACATTTTTGTAGAGCAGTCTTGGAGCAAAGCAAGAGGTTTATTATTCTAGTATAAATTGTACCATATAGTTCTAAAACTAAAAAACTCATTGTCAGTTCTTTTGAAAGTCTCCTTACCAACAATTAATTTTCTCATAGACTCCCACACCCTCCAAATGTTCTTGAAACCACTATACCCTGAAGGCTTTATCAAAAAATTACCAAAGAGGATGTCATGAGGATGCAAGTTATTCCACTATTCTGCTTTTTTTGGAGTAGCATAATGAATGTTATTTTTGACAAGAATCTTCCATGGTTCATTACCAACAAGTGCTTTGATAATCTATTTTGTGGCCAGGGCTATACCTTGGATTTTTAACTTTGTAAAGCTTAAACCCACTTTGTTTTTATCCAGACAACACGAATCCTAATTAAGTGCATGTCTTTTCTTCTTACCTTTGCCATCAAGCCAAAGGAAGCCTCTAATTAGTTTTTGAATGTTATCAATTTGATAGCTAAGATAGCATACTTGAAGACATAATTTTTTGACACACTTCAACTCTGCCTGCCAAGGATAGATAGTGGCTATTCCATTTGAAGAGAATTTCCTCAATTTTATAATAAATCCAATCCCACATGTTTCTTAAGGAAGGATTCATAGAAAATGGGATCCCTAGGTATCTCATTTGTTTGGAAGCGCCCCCGCCTTGCCAAGAGTAGCTAGCAAACCAGTCAAGGGGATTTTATTTCCAACTCAAAAGCATTGATTTGTTCTTAGAGATTTTAGCACCTGATGCTTGACAATATATCTTAAGCCTATTAACCAAGTTCTTGAAATTTTCTTCCTCCAACTTGGGAAACAAGGCAATATCATCAACAAACTGAATATTCAAAAGAGGTTCATTATTAGGTAGAGAAATCCCTTTTACCATATTTCTAAAAGTATTAGATCTTAAAGTATAATGAAGAGCATTAGAGACAATTACAAAAAGAGCTAGTGCAAGAGGAGAACCTTACCTTATGGATCTTTGTAAAATAAAGGGTTCAGTTAAAGATTCATTAATATCAATTTGAGCATAGACATTTTGAAACAAAACTTTAACCATTTTTCAAAACTCCTTTGGAAAGTTGAAGGCCTCCAAAATTGTTAATTTATGAAAGACCATTCCACCCTGTCAGGCTTTTTCAAAGTCAAGCAGCATAATATCAACATTTTGATTGATTTTCTTGGGAATAATTCTTTTATAGGCCTTCTAAGCTTGCTTGCAGTTGCTGTTATCATCACTTGTAGAGAAAAGGTTGTTATACAAAAGTCTAAAAGCCTCTTTAATATCATCATTGTTGCTATACTGGATATTAGCAATAGTGATTAGGCCAATTGACTCAATACTACTTTTTGCTTTCAAGATATTAAAAAAATAATTCACTCAATACTACTTTTTGCTTTCAAGATATTAAAAAAATACTTTGATCCCTTATCTCCCTCTTTGAGCCAATTCAATCTGGCTTTCATTCTTTAATTTACATGCATTTTAATTTATGTTTTACCTTTCAAAGAGAATCAATAAGCACTTGATTATTAGGCTCCTTTTGCACTTGGTATTCAATGCTTAGAAATTTCTCCTAAAGATAACTCTCAAATCTTATGTTATCAATATATATTTCTTTCAATGGTCTAAAAGAGTTTTACATCCATTTACAAGATTTTCCCAATAAACAATGGAAGATTTGTTAGGGAAAAAATCTTTATTAATTTTTCTTAAGAGTATTAATTCCTTCCAAACAATCTTTTCTTTTTAATAGGTCAATGTTTAGTTTAAACATATTACCTTTTTTGATAACATTGATATTTTTGGAATATTTTATCAATATATTAACTTCAATAGGGTGGTGGTCAAACAGAGTGCATGGAAGCACTTGAACACAATTAACATCAGATGCATTTTCTAAGCAAAATGATTCTCATGGACATAAAATTTGTCCAGTCTACAATAATTTTTTCCATCCTAGTTTGATCATTGCACCAAGTGTACCATATGCTCTTACTAGTTTTCTTATTATTTTTTAGTGGATCAAAGAGTTTCAAAAATTTCTTTGTTCTCAACTATAAATAGTATTCATTTCCCTTCGAATTTATTGGATTTCTACCATTTTTGTCCTCTTTTTGTTCAACCATATTAAAATTTGCCCCCAATCACCCAAGGAACTTTGGACCAAGCAAAATCAAGCCATTTCTAAAGATCAATCCTCTTTTTATAGTTGTTAGTAGCATAAATTAAGCATTTATACCAAATTTGATATTGTCCTTTTTTAATAATGATCCACACAATCCTGTTACATGGGGAGCAACCAGAATCAATCACATGATTGGACCATTTTTGGTTGACTAGAATGGCAATGCCTCCTTTCCTTTTAAAATGATTAGATTTATAAAACTTAAAGCTATTTCAAACAAACCTTAAGACATTCTCAAGCTAAAACCCAACTTCTTTTGTTTCTTGCAACAAGAAATCCATATTCTTCTTATTATTGCACAAAGCTCTTAGGACATATTTTATTTCAAGGAATTCAAGTCCCTTCATCATCTAACTTATACAATTTAAATCCATTTAAATAGGTTTGGGCTCAGACCTTTGGTTTTTATACAACTTGTCAAAACACTTTGGGATTTTCTCTTGTTTTCCTTTTTTATTGGGTTTTTGAGAACTATCTTCTCTCCTTAATTTCTTACTTTTCATTTTTTCTTCACCTTTTTTGTTGATTTCCATATCAACATATTGGTCTATTGTTTCCTACTAAAACAAGGGATTAACACAATTAATATTTTTGCTTGGCTTATCTTGTTGAAGCTCCTCTTTTGATAATAGTTTAGTCAAACCCTTAGAGTCTACAAAAATAGTAGCACTAGGGGGTTCCTAGGGTTTAGATCCCTAACCCAATTTGTTAGCAAGTGTTGCTCCTTAAGATTATCTAAAGCAAGCTTATGAGTATTCTTTTTATGGGTTATTTTTGGAGATTCTTTATTTATCTCCTTATTATCAATTTTTATATTTATGGAGATATCATCCATTCCTATATTCCTACTTTTATTAGTATCATCCATTTCAATTTCTTCTTTATTAATCATCTCAGTGTCCTTGTCTTGGAGAATATTAACAGGGGACTCTTTTGTGTGGGTTTCCATAGGGGTCTCATTCTTATTAACTCTTTTTCTTGGAGGCTTATTGCATTTTAAAAATTTATCAATTATAGAGTAGCCTTTTCTTTGATGCCCACCCTTTTTACAAAGAAAATAGGCATTATAGACCCCTAGACCTTCAATTTCACATTTATGCAGAGTGTTACCAAGCTGAAATTCAATAGCCTCAAGAATTAGAATCCCAATAATTAATGAGAGAAGGATTCTTACATTCATATGGGGGAGTGTTGGTCTAGTATCCTCAACTTGCAGGACTTTTCCAATTAGACTAAGTAGCTAGGGCAAAAAGATCCAAATTTGAGGAGGCACATTTTTTACAACCATCCACCTAGGGATGGAACAAAATATTATTTCTTCATGAGTCACCTTTGGTGACCAGGGTACATTCTTAAAGGCTGCCTTACCAATGTTCCAAAATTCTTTGCTCAAGACCCATTTATGCATATTATGATTCTTGAGAAAAATAACAAATAACCTTTTGAATCATATGACATTATGAAATATAAATCCTAATCTTTTTACCCCAAAAATTTAAGAACTAGTCACCAAAAAACCTTCTTGACGAGAGATTTTCATTATCCATACAAGCAAAAAGGACAACCACATTATTTAATCTAGTTTCTTCTTCCTTAACAACCTTTATCATTTCCAAATTAGGGTCTATTCAAAGTTTCTTGGGCAAAAGAAGGTCCTTACTATTTTTCAAGTTTCCAATGTTGTCATTTTCTCCACATTTTTTGCCATCTCCATTGTTGTCTCTAATTTTGACCTCAAATATGGCAACCTCTGGTATGGTCTTTGCATCCTCAACATTAAAAAATTATTTGTATGATTTATTCACCTCTATCCTAGTTGTCCCTTCCTATTCCTTTGTGTTGTGTTCTACATTCTCCATCTAAGCACCCTTCATGTGAGTATTAAGTACCACATGCATCGTGCCTCCACCAACTCCCAAGAGGTACGCCACCAAAAATTAATTTAGACCCCCCAAAATAAATACAAAAGTAGTAATAAACCATCAATTTAAAAAAGGTGCAATTAAAGTCACAATTCAAAAAATTAAAGTTGAAACTTAAACCAACAAACAAGACCCCAATAATCAAACAAATTTTATTCAAATTGACTCCTAAATCTACCCTTAAACAAACCCAAATAAAAGAAAATTTGGACTAATTGCACCAACAATGATGGTCACTAATCAAAATTAATTTTGGCCAAAGGAGAATCCCACAGGTCGACAATGGAGGGTGACTGTTTATCTCCCTTAATTAACTTCAAAGCTCCTCTTCTCTTCTCTTTGGTATATCCTGTAAAGGTGGGAAAAGGGAGACTAGACCAATGGATCAAACTAGATCAAACCCTCTTCTATCTCAACATTAGGAGAGAGTGACCAAGCCTAGCTTCTACCCAAGAAGGAGAGCTTAAGATACAGGTGTTCTACTCCTTTTTGTTGTATAGAGATGATGTTGGGAATTAAGGTGTCTCAACCTTGGTAATTCCTTGTATTATTTCATTGTATTTATTTATTTATTGCCTATTGTATAATTAGGATGCAAATCCTATGTTGTCATCTTGTGGGAGTTGGCACGGTGATGTGTCATCCTACATGGCATATGACTACATGTAAATTTGTCCTCACATGAGGAGAAAGGCGTCCCACTTAGTGGTAGGAATATTTTGCAATGTGTCAGAAAAATGTGTGTAAGGGAATATTAACCAAAATGGTCACGACAAATTCCTATGACAAAGTGATGACATGTAAGAGTCATAAATAGAAGATCCTATGATAGGTATAGACATGTGTCGAGAAGCATCTTTGAAAAAGGCATCTTTGGGCGCCCCAAGATGGGTTATGACATGTTGTAAGAGAATATGCTATTTATAGCCTGTGTATGACAGATTCTCTTACAATTGTAAGTTATAACAACTATGATAGAATCTATGACGGTTGTAAGAGTCGTAAGAGCATCTGTCATTGCCCATTTGGAAATAGGCGACCTCTTTGGGATGGGGTGACTTGACAAGTGTCAGGAACATTCTATAGTGTTGGACAAGTGTCCATAGGCATGGGTTTTGGGCCATGAGGCCATGTTGGACGCCCATCTCAATGTGGAGCCATTTTTTGCCTTGTATGTTGTTTATAAATAGGTGCTTTGGAGAGGTGATGCATTATGTGATTGACAGGTACTGTTATGTTGCCAAATCATCTCCAGATACAAGTGTCGAAGAATCCTGCAAGAGCATTGGCTCTATGACTGTATTGTAACCTTCATTGTTTACGGAATACATTTGAGCTATGTTTTAGAGTGTGGGATTTTTCACCCGTAAGGGTTTTCCCCACGTATATCTTATGTCTCTCTTCTTTTGTCTTACATTCTTATGTATGTGTTTGCTCGAATATCTCTGTTAGTGGGTTAACATAATCTATAATTGTAAAGGATAAAATTGAATTTGCCCTCTCCTCCCCTCATTAGATTAGTGTAGGAAGCGATTTCCGCACACCTAGCTTCCTTTTAGTTGGTATTAGAGCCTGGCCAGTTTTGGTTCTAGCTGCTGGGTAGGGGTTTTTTGAGCTAATCTTAGGTTGAGTAGGATTCTGTGTAGAGTATTATGTATCTTGTTGCAGGAAGGAGATGGAAACCATATCCGGAAGATTAGAGGTGGAGAAATTTAATGGCACTAATTTCAAGTTATGAAAACTCAAGATGGAAGACCTACTTGTTGATCATGACCTATGAGAAACTGTATCTAGTGTAAAACCTACAGCAATGTCACAAGCTGATTGGGATCTCAAAGATCGGAAGGCTAAGGGTCTCATAAGACTCTGTCTAGCTGACTCTGTCCTATTGAATGTCCATGAGGAGAAGAGCACAAAAGACCTTTGGAAGAAGCTAGGTGATGCTTATCAGGACAAGTCCTTGGTGAACAAGCTTTTTCTAAAAAAGAAGTTGTTTGCTCTGAAGATGGAAGACGGAGGATCTATTGCAGACCATATGAATGCCTTCAACATGATTGTTGCACAGTTGACATCTGTGGGTGTGAAAATAGAGGAGGATCGATGTATGACCTTGCTTTGTTCTTTGCCAGATTCATGGGATCATCTTGTCATGGCCATCAGAAGCACCACTACCACCTTCAAGATGGATGATGTGGTGTCTTCACTGTTATCCAAAGAAATGCAGAGAAAGACATCTGAGTCGGCCAAAGAGAAAGGGAAGAAGAAGGACAAGAAAGGTGAAAAGGGCAGATCCAAATCCCATGGGAGATCCAAATCTCCTGGAAAGTCCAAGGCTCTCTGTTGGAATTGTGGGAAAATGGTGCATTTCCGAAAGGAATGCAAAGAAGAAAAGAAAAAAAAAGAAGACCGCCCTTGATTCAGATTCTAACAAGTCACAAGATGATGGTGATGCCTTCATTGCAGCCCTAGCCACCCATGCATCTGATGATGTGTGGTTGATAGATTCTAGTGCATCATTCCACATGACCTCACATCGAAGTTGGTTCATGAAGTATGAAGAGTTCGATGGTGGAAGGGTGTACCTGGGTGCTGACTCTCATTTGAATATTGTTGGTCATGGAAGAGTCTCAATCTGATTCCCTAATGGATGAGTGAAGGGGATCATTGGGGTTATGCACATCCCAGGCCTAGCACAGAACCTACTTTTTGTAAGTATGTTGAATGATGCAGGTGTGTAGGTTGTCTTTTCAAAGGATGGATGCAAGATGACTAGAGGATCTATGGTGCTTGCAAAGGGTACTCAAAGAGGTACTCTATTTCAGCTGGAGGCATGCACTTCACAGTGCAATAGTTCTTCTGACTCGAAGAAAAGAGCTGCAGTCACTCCATCCCCACCATCTGAATAGGTAGTGAAGAAATTTGTTGTAACACTTTTTGATGGTAGTGCACATGGTTTGGAAGTTAAACTTCCTGCTGAAAAGACTGTTATGGCATTTGAGATATGGCCACATTGGTGAGAAGGGTCTGTGAACCTTGAAAAATAAAAATGTCGTTGAGGGGTTAAATGATTGTAATCTCGAGTTCAACTTTTGCGAACATTGTGTATATGGAAAGCAAAACCGTGTTTAGTTTTACTCTAGTTTTCACAAGTCTTCTGGTGTATTGGATCTTATTCATTCTAACGTGTTTGGTCTTGTTATATTCCTTCGATTTCCAAATCTATATATTTTGTATCTTTCATAGATGATTACAGTAGAAGGACATGGGTTTATTTTATCGGAAGCAAGACTGAAGTATTTAGGTGGTTTAAAGAGTTTAAAGCCTTTTCTGAAAATCAGACTAGTAAAAAGATTAAGTGTTTGAGAACTGACAACGGTGGTGAGTTTTGTTCAACAAAGTTTGATAAGTTCTGTAAAGAGCAAGGGATTGAAAGACATAAGACAACTCCATACACCCCGCAGCAAAATGGAGTTGTAGAGAGGATGAACATGACACTGATGGAGAAGGCTAGGAGCATGCTTAGTGGAGCAAGCCTTGAACAAAAGTTTTGGGCTGAAGTTGTAGCCACTGTTTGCTACCTGGTAAACAGGTCTCCTACATTAGCTCTTGTTGGTAAGACACCTATGGAGGTGTGGTCTGGTAAGAAGCCTTCATTTAGGCATCTTCGTGTTTTTGGTTGTGAGGCATATGCACATGTTCCTAGGGAGAAATGGTCTAAATTGGAGAACAAGGCTGTAAAATGTATTTTCATTGTCTATGGTGACGGTGTGAAAGGATACAAGCTTTGGGATCCTGTGGCTGAAAAAGTGTTGTATAGGAGAAGTGTTATCTTCAAAGAGCTAACACCTTCTTCCATTGTTCTATAGCTAGAATAGATAGAAAATAAAGAGGATGTGGTTTAGTTTCCTTCTACCCCTGAGAAGAGTGAATAGACAGACCCTGTGAGACTTGATGATGAGGAGAGCTCTAGCAGCTCTGAAAGCTCAGAAGAAGCAGAACCTCAACCTCAGCCATTGAGGAGGTCTACATGAATGAGAAAGCAACCTGATAGGTTTGGTTATTCATTACTTGATTCTAGTTGTGCTTTTTCTTTACTTACTAACACTGATGAGGCTAGAACTGTGAAAGAGGATATGGGCATGAAAGATGCAGGTTCCTGGAAGGAGGCCATGGAAGATGAGATGGCTTCTTTGGAGAAGAATAAAACATGGGACTTGGTGCCTTTTCCTGAAGGATGGAAACCCGTTGGATGCAAATGTGTGTTCAAGAAAAAATTTGGTGCAGATGGCAGTGTTGAAAAGTACAAGGCTAGATTGGTTGCGAAGGGGTACTCACAAGTGGAGGGAATTGATTATGGTGAAATTTTCTCTCCTATTGCAAAGTTGACATCCATTCAATTATTGTTATCTCTTGCAGTTGCTTATGACTTAGAGGTAGAACAAATGGATGTGAAGACAACTTTCCTTCATGGTGATTTGGAGGAAGAGATTTACATGTCACAGCCAAAGCATTACATAGAGAAAGGTAAAGAAAATTTGTTTGGAAGTTGAAGAAGTCTTTGTATGGTTTGAAGCAGTCTCCTAGGATGTGGTACTTGAAGTTTGATGCCTTTGTGTTGTCGATTGGATATTTGAGATTAAAATCAGATCATTGTGTGTATTACAAATTTGACAATGATCGCATTCTCATTATTGCATTGTATGTTGATGATATGTTGTTGATTGGGAATGGTAAGAATATGATTTCTAATTTGAAGTCTCATTTGTCAGCACAATTTGAGATGAAAAATCTTGGGGCAACTAGGTACATTCTGGGAATGGAAATCAGAAGAGATAGAGCTAATAGAAAACTTTGGTTAAACCAAAGTATGTGAAGACTGTGTTGGATAGGTTCAACATGGCAGATTGTAGACCATTGTGTGTTCCCATTTCTTTGGGGACAAAGTTGTCTATTAATGATTGTGCAAAATCTCCTAGTGAGGTGGAGGACATGAGCAGAGTACCTTATGCTAGTGTTGTAGGCAGTTTGATGTATGCTATGGTCTGCACAAGACCAGACATTGCCCAAGCAGTGGGAGTCCTTAGTCAATTTATGGCTAATCCTGGATGGGTACATTTGGATGCAGTTAAGCGAGTGTTTAGATATTTGAGGGGTACTTTCGAGTATTCCATATGCTATCATGGTAATATTACAGGACCTTCGCATTCAGTTTGTATTCGTGGATTTATGGATTTTGATTGGGTAGGTGACATTGACAGCAGGAGATCCACTAGTGCCTATGTGTTCACTATGTTTGGTGGTGCAATTAGTTGGATGAGTAATCGACAACCTGTGGTTGCTTTGTCCATGACAGAAGCTGAGTACATGGTAGCAACTCATGCTTGCAAGGAAGCCATTTGGCTTAAGAGATTGTGTTCAGATATTGGTGTTGATGCAGGACAGATTACGATTTATTGTGACAGTCAGAGTGCGATTTACCTTGCAAAGAATCCAACTTTCCATGCTAGAACAAAGCATATTGATGTATAGTTTCACTTAGTGTGAGACATAGTAGAGGATGGGAAGGTAAATTTGGAGAAGGTAGATACTTTGAAGAATGTTACAGATGCATTGACGAAGGCAGTGGGCACAGAGAAGTTCAGATAGTGTTTGGAGTCTATGGGCCTCTCGGCCTATAGTAGTTAAATCCTATTATTTCTATTGGCTCTTACAAGGTGTTTGACAAGTGGGAGAATGTTGGGAATTAAGGTGTCTCAACCTTGGTAATTCCTTGTATTATTTCGTTGTATTTATTTATTTATTGCCTATTGTATAATTAGGATGCAAATCCTATGTTGTCATCTTGTGGGAGTTGGCACTGTGATGTGTCATCCTACATGGCATATGACTACATGTAAATTTGTCCTCACATGAGGAGATAGGCATCCCACTTAGTGGTAAAAATATTTTGCCATGTGTTAGCATCTTGAAATGTGTGTAAGGGAATATTGACCGAAACGGTCATGACAGATTCCTATGACAAAGTTATGACATGTAAGATTTGGAAATAGAAGATCCTATGATAGGTATGGACATGTGTCGAGAAGCATCTTTGAAAAAGGCATCTTTGGGTGCCCCAAGGTGGGTTATGACATGTTTGGGATCAAGTTTGGTTGGATCATCTATAATTGTAAAGGATAAAATTAAATTTGCACTCTCCTCCCCTCATTAGATTAGTGTAGGAAGCGATTTCTGCACACCTATCTTCCTTTCAGATGATCCAACCAAACTTGACCGCAATCAAGCAAACTAACTAGGATGTATGAATTAACACAAAAGATACAAAGAATAGACTATTACAAACCAACATAAACAGATTAGAGTAGTCAAATAGTAGAGCAGAAGTTAGGGAATAGTTTAGAACTTGGCAAATTTAGTAGCAATGTCCAGGATAGGGGTGCTTGGGTGCCCTGGTCCTCCTTCCAGCTCAGGCAGAACTTTCAAGATGATCAGATCTGTAGGTGTTTGCACTTCCTTCTTTCTGACTGTCAGCTCCCGAAACCTATTTGTCTTTCCTACACACACACAAAGAGGGAAAAGGTTGTGTTGTTTTAAGGGTTTGCCTCAGTCAAACCTCGTGTTGGTGTTCCCACCTCCATAACAACGATTGATAAGATCCAAGAGTGCTTGCCCTTGCAGGGCAGAGGCCAGATCTGCAACAATATGATTGATAATGATGATAACAACAACAAGCTGTCCAACCTTGGCTGTTGAAGACTTAGCACCAATGAAGGAGAGTGATGAAGAGGGCTTCAAACTTCCTTCAAAGCCTGCAAAAAACTTCAATAACATTCACAAGTAGAAGACAATCCAAACAGATAGGATCCTTGGGCATAGCATAGCAAATTCACATTCAATTCCTTAGCACTCGTCTTATTCATCTAGGTGTAAAATGAGTCACAACACACATTTAAATATGCATTCCCACTCACCTTCAGCAACTAAAACTTGATTAGGCTAATAAATACAAACTATAGGACCATCCTAAGATGACACCTCGAGATTAGACCAAGGCCCCCAAGTGGGACCAGGATGCTTGGGCGCCCTGGATCCTTGGGCACTTTGGGCCCTTGGTCCTAAAATCCTGAAAGATGTCCTTTAATGCGAGCTTAGTCAGGTCTTATATTGATTAAGTTAGTTTTAATTGTCAGGATCGTGATATTCATCGTTATAATCTCAAAAAAATGTTAAAATGGGTCTCAATTAGTAAAGGAAAAAATATAGGTTCAACATAGGAGCTAAACAAGGTGTAAAATGCTAGTGTACACATTTTACGATGTTACATTTAGCCCCCACTTTAGTGTGGGTATGAACTTACGTTCGAACTCATACTAAAGGGACAGATCAAACACACAAACAAAGAAGCCCAAAGAATACCACTAAGTTGTGAACTACATGTAGTCCCCAAACTTAGGATCCTAATGTCACAAACACATAAGAAAACATTAAACATACAAGGTACTACAAAATTAACTCACATACATGGATCATACACACAGAAGACATGTAAAACACAATGCATACACACCAAACACAAAGCATACACATAAGGCACAAAGCATACACTTAAGGCACAAAGCATACACTTAAGGAACATACATAAGTAAAACACAAACATGAGAATACACATGAACAAACACACAAGACACATGACTCTGACACTAGCTTTCTCTGTCGCTAGGGGTCATGTGAAGGGGAGTACCAATGTGGATCACACACTAGTAAGGATCCAAATTACTAGGTGACCATGACAAATCACAAGAAGCACATAGACTAGCCAACTTCGTTGCACTAGGTGGCTCATGGACAAAAGAGGAAACATCACAGGCTAGTGAGGACCACCGAATCACTAGGTGAGTTCCACGTCCACAGGTGAAAACACACAACCATAAAGGAGCATGGCACAATGCATGCCCCTACCTTAACGTAATTGCTAACTCCTCTTAGGGAGAAATTACTTTAAGGTAGAACAAATCACTAACATGCACATGAGCTTCCCAGAAGCACAATCCTATAAGATATGTGTTTCCAAAAACTTCTTCACACCAAGGGGTTGCCCCCAAACAAGGCAAACCAAGGTGATGCCACGAACATGATACACAATAGCCTTGTGTAGTCATGGTATGATGTCGAGCATAGACACAAGGAGCCACACAGAAGAAAAATCATAACATAAATATCTAAAAACAAAAAAGAGATAACACAAAGGGATCTACCCAACTAGCATCAGTATATGAATGGTTGTACAATTCTCAAGACTATATATATGGAACTGTCATCATCCAATAGCTGGTAGAACTACGTAGACAAAGGAGGAAGTATCACATGAAATCAAAATAAAACATCCCTTGGGTCAACAAGGGAGAATGCTAAAGCATCCTACACCTTGCATCATTCCCAATGGACACAACAACAAGAGGAAGCACAACATATAGAGGAATAATGATACAAATAGAAGGAATGTGACAACAAATTTCATTCCCTTTGTATCCTTGCACCTACAAGGGTGTTAAGGGTCATCCAAACAAAACTTAACAACACCACAAACAACAAACAACAACAAACAAGCAAGAGTAACTAAGACATAGAAGAAGAATCAAGCAACACACCACAAGGGATAACATTACACAATTTCAAAACATAGTAAATAAGGTACCTCACATGCGAGTCAACCTAAAGCAAATTGTCCTCCTCCCAATCTCGCTCATCGTATGTTTGAAAAGGAGGACAAAATGCGAGAGGAACTATAGCACATGAGGTATAAGGAACAATAGCCATACCTATATTTTCTTTAGAATCACTGTCGAAATGTATTTCAATAGGTTCCATAGCGGCTTTCAAATTTTCTTCTTTCTTCATAGGAGACACGGTAGTAGTAGCTATCTCTTCGGCATTTGTTAGTGATAAGCACTTGTGAGGAGGGAGATTCTCCACTCTTGTGGCAAGGTGAGCCATAGCACGATGACGCTTATTCTTTTCTCATGCAATCTTATTTCGCTTAGCCTTATTCGTGATGTTCTTTAGGGGAATCGTAGTATCTTCCAACTTGGTTTCCTTTTCTTCCTTTGTTTTAGGAACATTAAAAGAAATGGGAGGAACCATCGAAGGATGGGAGGCTACAAGGGAGGGTTCCTCAATGTAGGATTTTCTTCCTTCACCACTTGTGAAATAGGTGGAAGTATAGGAGCATCCTTAAGCAGTTGAGAAATCTCAAAAAATAAAAATCTCGCAATTGATTTATCAACACTAGTCTCTTTAGAGGCAGGTGGAATAAAAGTTATATTGTGATTATGGGGAGGTATGTTTTTTGCATGAAGGTTGCCTCGTTGTCCCTAGAAGGATGGTGGAGGGGGAACCTTAGCATATCTACCAGATACTCGAGGATGGGGAAGAACCTTCGATTCAGGCTTAGCCTCATTCACTACATCATCAGGAGGAATATTACTAAGTGATAATTCTACTATACTCTTTGCTTTAAATTGTTGATATGACAAGAAAAATATATTCTCTCTTTCTGTAGCGACTCCCAATAGTTTTTGCCGGAAGTAGTCAAGTGAAAAATGTCCACGAGTGATGGGGCAATATTGACTATGGTGTAAATCATGCACTCATCCCTCAAATGGAAATTTTATGCACTTATGAAACATAGAGGGGACTGCCTTCATGGAGCGGATCCATGGGTAGCCCAACTTCACATGAAATAGGTCTGACGTAGGAATGATACCAAAATGGACATCCAAAGCTCTAGGCCCAACTTTAACTTCAAGAGTTAAAGCACCAAGTGTTGGATGGATACACCCATCGTGTGCTCTAATAGCCATCTTCAATACATCATTTGTATCTTGATGCAAACCATGCATGTAGAGAAACTCTTTAGTTACTACATTCACCATGCATATAGGATCTATTATAGCACCTGAAAAGGATTATCATTGATTCAAATAGTATTATATAGAGGTCCATCAAGAGCTTCTATAATAGCATCATTTGGAGTGGAGGAGATAATAGGTCTACATTCGCTCTCTCTTTGTGAGGGCGAGCATCTACCATGCAAATGTCTCCATCACAATATTTGTCATAAGAAATATTCACCACATTAGACCCATGATGAGGTAAAGGATCAATATATATTTGAAGGTTTTGGTTAGGAGCTACCATTGATTTATTCCTTTATCATTAACACCTGCAACCTGGATGACATTGGAATCGATGAGGTCTTGAACTTCGTGTTTAAGACGCATACATCTTTCAGTGACATGGCCAACGAAGTGGTGGAATTGACAAAAAGCCTTCACATCAAATGAAGACGATTGCATCTTATTTTGATCAAGAGGCTTAACATGTGGTAGCTTTATGAGATCATTTTGTAAAAGTTGTGTCATAATAGCATGAAGAGATTCTGATAATGGTGTAAAGTGTCTTGTTTTTAGTTTCCATTTATAAGGGGCAGGATCAGGTGATGACGCTGCCACCACATGCTTTCTAATGTTATCTGCTGAAATTTTGTTTATCTTTATGAAGTTTCTGTTGCAAGTATGAGGTGAACCAGTGTTGTCATTGATGTCAACATACTCATATTACAAGAAGGATTGGATGAGCTGTGTGTTGAGGATATTGAGAAAATTAGCCTCAGTCAGGAACAGTGAAGAACAATGATGAGAAGAAGGCAAATATATTGGATAGGTTGAGAACCGGAGGATGCGGATTAAAGGGTTTGCAGATATGAGTCTTGAGATGCTTCAATCAAGTTTTCAGAGGTCCACATGAAGACCTGAAGAAGTTATGGCTGTCTGTGTGGAACCGGTTCCGGCAAGTGCTTAACAGAGGATCACAGAAAGGTCTGGTGAGGTCCGGAATTGTACAATCCTAATCTGCGGATTGGAAAGAGTGTTTGGGATGTCCTTGTGATGTGCCATCTCGAGCTGTGTATGATTTGGAGGTCCGGAAGTACCTCTTGCATTATGACAGTGGCGACAGACTGTGTTCTTGAAGTTCCGGATAAGGAGGATAAGAGATTTCAGTAAGTAAAGGAAATACGGACGTACTTGGTCATTCAGGCAGGCTTGTGAAGGTTCTTGGATCATGTTGAGGTTGTGTTGTTGGTCCGCATTGATAATGTATGATTTGAAGGACCAGAAGTACCTTCTACAGTGGCGACAGACTGTGTTCTTGAAGTTCCGGATGAGGAAGACAAGAGATTCCAGCAAGTAAAGGACGTGCGGATGTATCCGGTCATTCAGGCAGGCTTGTGAAGTTTTCTGGATCGTGTTGAGGTTGTGTTGTTGATCCGCATTGATAGTAGAGCCCGGAATTGAAGTTATTCTTTCGGATGAAGTTCTTGCTTTGTTTAGCCGATCGGACGAGTTGTTCATCCTGCGAATGTTCTTGTGGTGGCCGACCGGATGTGTTATTCATCTTGCGGATACTCTTATGGTTGTTTGCCAACTTAGATGTTTGTTCCTAAGTTGATGTCTTGTATAAATAACGGTTTGTGAGTTCATTTCAAAGTGTGGTTTTGTGTGGATGAGTGTGGCACAGTGAAGAGAAGTGCGAAAGGCAGAGCAGAAGTTTTTGGGCTTAAATGGAACTGATCCGGACATGGTAGAGATGTCATTCTCCAGTTCAAGACTGTGATTCTTATCACTTTGTAGACAGTGTGTCTCCTTGTAGGCAGTGGGCCTCTTTGTGAGCAGTGTGCTCGGGCAGTGAGCCCTAATTGGCAAGTGCCATTCTTTTTCTTATTCTTCTAATAGAGAATAATTCTTGGGTTAATCACCCCGTGGTTTTTCCCTTAACCGGGTTTTCCACGTCAAAATCTTGGTGTTCAATGTGTTGATGTTTATCTGCTCTTGTGTTTGTGTATAATGCTTTCATGGATGATTAATTGATATGCTGTTAACTAACAACCAAGAATCAAGTGTTTGAAAGAACAAGAAGTTTTATTCAACTGATTCACCCCCCCCCTCTTAGTTGTATGCCCTAGATCCAACAATTGGTATCAGAGCTAAGTTCCTCTGAAAGAAGCTTAACTGCTTGAGGAGATCCAGGATGTCGTCTTACAAGAAGGATAGTCTGAAGTTCGATGGAACCAACTTCACTCTTTGGAAAGGTCGCATGAAGTGTCACCTGGAATGTATGGGAAAAGCATACTTGGCTATGGTTTCAAAACCTTATGTACCTCCACAAGGTGGTCCGACAACTCTGAATGAAATCACAGAAGCTGAAAACAATCTGCGGACCAAGGAAGCTCTTCTAAGCGCATTGAATGACTCAGATCTCTCGAATGTTATTGACCTACCAACTGTATATGAGATCCTGACTAAACTGGAACTTCTGTATGAAGGAGATGAGTTTGTCAAAAGTGCAAGGTTGCAAAGTCTGAAAGGGAAATTTGAAAGATTGAAAATGAGAGATGATGAAAACATCACTACCTTTATGCCAAGAGTGAATGAGCTGGTATGTGGAATTAGAAATGCTGGTGGAACTCTAGATGAAAATGAGATTGTCTGCAAAATCCTAAGATCCCTTCCTGCTGCCTACAAAATCAAGGTTGCTGCCATTGATGAATTCAGAGCCCACACAACTGTCACAAGAGAACAACTGGCTGGCAAACTAGCTGCATTTGAAATGACTGAGTTTGGAGATGATCCTCCCAAGACTGAATCTTCTTTCAAAGCCAGTACCTATGTTAAAGGCAAACAGAGATTTGATCCGGGAGAAAACTCATCAAGGAAGATGTCATGGTATGATCAAGCAAGAAGAGACATGGAAGAAGAAGAAGCAGAAACAGCTCAACTTGAAGCCCTCATTGCAAAGAGACTGCCAAGAGGATCCGGTAAGTATGAAGGAAAACTACCCTTTAAGTGTTTCAACTGCAATAAGATTGGTCATTTTGCTTCAAGATGTCCGGAAAGATCTACAAGGTCTAATACTAACAGACAAAGGTTTCAAAAGAATTGCTATTATGTTCATGAAGAAGATGACAATGAAGGAGTAACAGACGATGAATCAGAACTAGGAAGCAAATCCAGAAATGAGTGGGTGTTTATTGCCATCAAGGAAGAAGATTCAATACTCTCTGAATCTGTCAATCACAAAGTTGTTGAAAAAGCGTTGGCTGCTCAAGTGGAAGAAAAAGATGATTGGGTTATTGACAGTGGATGTTCTCACCATATGACTGGTGACAAGAATAAGTTCTTAGATTTGGAAAGATATGAAGGAGGAATGGTAAAGTTTGGTGACAATTCTGCTGGCAGAATCAGAGGTAGGGGAACTATTTCCTTTGATGGAAAGAGCAAAATAGGTAATGTACTATATGTTGAAGGATTGAAGCACAATCTTCTCAGTGTTGGTCAGTTAGTGGACAAAGGCTATGATCTCCGGTTCAAGAATGGGAAATGCAGAATCTTTACAAGCTCCGGAACTGAAATTGCATCCGGTACTCAGACAAAAGGTAATATCTTTCATCTGGTTGGTTCAAATAAAAGTTGTTTGTTTGCTCAAATTGATCAGAGTTGGTTATGGCATAGAAGAATGTGTCATGTAAATTTTGATAACATCATCAAGATAAGCAATACTCAGGCTGTAAGAGATCTTCCAAAATTGATGAAACCTACAAATAGTGTGTGCAAGGAATGTCAGTTAGGTAAACAAAGCAGAGTCTCTTTCAAAAGCAAAGATCAGTCTTCTACCGGATTGTTGGAATTAGTACATACTGATCTCTGTGGTCCGACAAGAATCAAGAGTCTGCAAGGTGATAGATATTTCATGTTGTTAATTGATGATCACTCCCGGATGATGTGGGTTACATTTCTAAAAGAAAAATCAGAAGCATTTGAGAAGTTCAAAATCTTCAAAGCTATGGTAGAGAATCAAACCAGATTGAAATTAAAGTGCCTAAGGTCTGATAGAGGTGGTGAATTTACATCTGGTGAGTTCATTGACTTTTGTGAGAAGCAGGGTATAAGGAGACAGTTGTCTGCTCCTAGGACTCCACAGCAGAATGGAGTAGTTGAGAGAAAGAACCGGACCATCCAGGAAGCTGCCAGGACAATGATGTTGGAAGTAAATGTTCCTCAGATGTTTTGGAAAGAAGCTATCAGCACTGCAGTCTACACTCTCAATCGAGTTCAAATTATAAACAACACCGGTAAGACCCCCTATGAACTCTGGTTTGGCATCACTCCTACTGTGAAATATTTCAGAGTATTTGGTAGCAAGTGTTATATTAAAAGAGATGAAGATCTAGGAAAGTTTGATGCTAGAAGTGATGAAGGAATTTTCTTGGGTTACTCCACTCAAAGCAAAGCATACCGGTGTTACAATAAGAGATTGAGGAAGATGATAGAAAGCACCAATGTAAAAGTTGATGAAGGAATTGAGAAGCCTTCAAGATTTTATGAGTTTGATGAAGATGACCAAGAAAGTGTTCAAGGAACTCAATCCTCTCCGGTGAGACAGAGTCAGCCTGATCCGGTAAATCAGGAAGAAGAGATAGGTTTGAATGAGCCTGATCAAGAAGCAGCAGTGCAGGTTACTCCCAAAATTCCAAGGTATGTAAGACTGAACCACTCTGAAGATCAGATCATAGGTGACAGAAGCAAAGGTGTACAAACTAGAAGGAATGTTGCTCAAAATCAGGATGAATGTTGTCTGATTTCAAAGATTGAACCTAAAACAATAAATGAAGCCTGCAGTGATGAAAACTGGACCAAAGCAATGGAAGATGAATTAATGCAAATTGAGAAAAATCATACTTGAGATCTTGTTCCCAGACCTAGAGACAGGAATGTAATTGGAACCAAGTGGGTCTTTCGGAACAAACTAAATGAAGCTGGTGAAGTAATCAGAAACAAAGCTAGATTGGTCTGCAAAGGGTACTCTCAAATAGAAGGAATTGACTTTGAAGAGACTTTTGCTCCGGTGGCAAGAATTGAAGCAGTCAGATTACTTCTTGCATATGCTGCCTTCAAAGACTTCAAGGTATATCAGATGGATGTCAAGTCTGCTTTCCTAAATGGTGATCTGGAAGAAGAAGTCTACATTGAACAACCGGATGGATTTCAATTGTCTGATAATGATGATATGGTCTGCAAGTTGAAGAAAGCTTTGTATGGATTGAAGCAAGCCCCAAGAGCATGGTATGAAAGGTTGGATAAGCATCTTGTGCAGATTGGATTCAACAAAGGTACTGCTGACAGTAACTTATATTTCAAAATTGATCATGAAAATATTTTGATTGTTGAAGTGTTTGTGGATGATATCATTTTTGGAGGAAGAGATAGTATGTGCAAAACTTTTGCAAATCAGATGAAAAGTGAGTTTGAAATGTCTATGCTTGGTGAAATGAATTTCTTCTTGGGTCTGCAAATCACTCAAACAAAAGAAGGGATCTTCATTTCTCAGACCAAATATGTGAAAGAATTGTTAAGGAAATTTGGTATGGAAGACTCAAAGCCTATGAACACTCCTATGGAAACCGGATGTAAGTTAAGCAAAGATGATGATTCTCCAAAGGCAGATCAGACAAAGTATAGATCAATGATTGGTGGATTGTTGTATCTCACTCAAACTAGACCAGATATAATGCAGGCTGTTGGTCTTGTGGCAAGATTCCAGGCTGATCCTAGAGAATCTCATGTTATGGCAATCAAAAGAATTTTTAGGTACTTGAAAGGAACAGTTGAGTATGGTCTATGGTACCCTAGAGATCCAGATTTCTCTCTTCATGCTTACACAGATGCAGATTGGGCAGGAGATGTGGATGACCGGAAGAGCACTAGTGGTGGAGCATTCTTTTTGGGGAAGAGATTGGTTTCTTGGTTAAGCAAGAAACAAGATGCAATATCTCTGTCTACAACTGAAGCAGAATACATTGCAGCAGCAGGTAGTTGCACTCAAATTTTATGGATGAAGCAGATGCTAAGAGACATTAAAGTTGAATATGAGGAGCCTATCACAATTTTCTGTGATAATTCAAGTGCAATTAATATTTCTAAGAATCCGGTATTGCATTCTAAGACTAAGCACATATCTATCAAGTTTCACTTTTTGAGAGAACAAGTAAACAAGGAAGAAGTCAGATTAGAGTATGTTCCCTCCAAGGATCAGATTGCAGATATCTTTACAAAACCTCTTCCCAAGGACTCCTTTGAATATCTCCGGGAGAAGTTAGGGGTCATGGCCCCTCCGGTGATGAACTAGGATGCACTGATGTGCATCAGTCCGGTGGATATCACAGTCATATCTTGTGATCCGGATTGATGATGGGGAGCTGCTACTAAGGGGGAGCAGCTGGTATGATTATGATGTATTAGAATTGCAAGTATGAGCCCTTTGCCATTGATGTCAAAGGGGGAGAGAAGACATGTGAAAAACAAGTGGTTAATGATCAAAGGGGGAGCAGTAAAGGAAGAGAAGACATGTGAAAAGTTGTTGTTGATAGGGGGAGCTGTGACAGAAAGGAGAAGTTCTTGTCTTGATGGTTTTTCACATCATATGTTGCCATCAATGACAAAGGGGGAGATTGTTGCAAGTATGAGGTGAACCAGTGTTGTCATTGATGTCAACATACTCATATTACAAGAAGGATTGGATGAGCTGTGTGTTGAGGATATTGAGAAAATTAGCCTCAGTCAGGAACAGTGAAGAATAGTGATGAGAAGAAGGCAAATATATTGGATAGGTTGAGAACCGGAGGATGCGGATTAAAGGGTTTGCAGATATGAGTCTTGAGATGCTTCAATCAAGTTTTTAGAGGTCCACATGAAGACCTGAAGAAGTTATGGTTGTCTGTGTGGAACCGGTTCCGGCAAGTGCTTAACAGAGGATCACAGAAAGGTCCGGTGAGGTCCGGAATTGTACAATCCTAATCTGCGGATTGGAAAGAGTGTTTGGGATGTCCTTGTGATGTGCCATCTCGAGCTGTGTATGATTTGGAGGTCCGGAAGTACCTCTTGCATTATGACAGTGGCGACAGACTGTGTTCTTGAAGTTCCGGATAAGGAGGATAAGAGATTTCAGTAAGTAAAGGAAATACGGATGTACCTGGTCATTCAGGCAGGCTTGTGAAGATTCTTGGATCATGTTGAGGTTGTGTTGTTGGTCCGCATTGATAATGTATGATTTGAAGGACCGGAAGTACCTTCTACAGTGGCGACAGACTGTGTTCTTGAAGTTTCGGATGAGGAAGACAAGAGATTCCAGCAAGTAAAGGACGTGCGGATGTATCCCGTCATTCAGGCAGGCTTGTGAAGTTTTCTGGATCGTGTTGAGGTTGTGTTGTTGATCCGCATTGATAGTAGAGCCCAGAATTGAAGTTATTCTTCCGGATGAAGTTCTTGCTCTGTTTAGCCGACTGGATGAGTTGTTCATCCTGCGAATGTTCTTGTGGTGGCCGACCGGATGTGTTATTCATCTTGCGGATACTCTTATGGTTGTTTGCTGACTTAGATGTTTGTTCCTAAGTCGATGTCTTGTATAAATAACGGTTTGTGAGTTCATTTCAAAGTGTGGTTTTGTGTGGATGAGTGTGGCATAGTGAAGAGAAGTGCGAAAGGCAGAGCAGAAGTTTTTGGGCTTAAATGGAACTGATCCAGACATGGTAGAGATGTCATTCTCCAGTTCAAGACTGTGATTCTTATCACTTTGTAGACAGTGTGTCTCCTTGTAGGCAGTGGGCCTCTTTGTGAGCAGTGTGCTCGGGCAGTGAGCCCTAATTGGCAAGTGCCATTCTTTTTCTTATTCTTCTAACAGAGAATAATTCTTGGGTTAATCACCCCGTGGTTTTTCCCTTAACCGGGTTTTCCACGTCAAAATCTTGGTGTTTAATGTGTTGATGTTTATCTGCTCTTGTGTTTGTGTATAATGCTTTCATGGATGATTAATTGATATGCTGTTAACTAACAACCAAGAATCAAGTGTTTGAAAGAACAAGAAGTTTTATTCAACTGATTCACCCCCCCCTCTCAGTTGTATGCCCTAGATCCAACAGTTTCTATTATTTCTCTTAAATGAATAATTATTAGAGGCCTCAGATTGACCAACTGGAGTCGATGAGCGTTGATGCTCATATTGACTAACCAAAAGTTGATAATCATGAAGAGTCGTACAAAGATGAGTAAATGAATCATATCACATCAACAACACTTTATCACGGATGTGATGTTGTAAGTTTTCAATAAAGATTATTTGCACTCCACATCCAGAATAGAGTATTGGATTTGTGAAAAGAGGTCTTGATAACAGCCCATAAAGTTAGTTATTTTCTCTTTTGTTAGTTGTTTGCAATGAACCAAATCCATCAAAGAGACTTGAGGTCCAATGTTAGCTTGAAAATGTTCAAGAAAATTAGTATTTAGTTCCAAAAAATTAGTTATAGAATTAGGAGGAAGCGCACAAAACCAATCCAAGGCCATGTCCTTGAGTGACCTAGGAAGGAGCTTTGCTAAGAGCGTATCTTTGAAGTAGAAATCACTACAAATAGTAGTAAAGGCTGCCACATGATTGTTCGGGTCTCCCATCCCATTATACTTTTTAAAGTGAGGAGTCTCAAATTTCTTAGGCATAGGAGTTCTCAAGATGGCATAAGACATAGGGCTACGTAGATGGTGTGTTATTATACTGCATTTAGGTGGGCTAGTACTCATGCCAGCCAATTGTTGTTGAATGGAGCTCATATTTTTCAATAATTGATCTATAACAAGATTAGAACTAGAATCAGGTAAGGATCAGAATGAACTAGATGGACTAGGTGAAGGTGTATGAGTAGCCTTTTGAAACACAATTGGAGGTTTAGATGTAGGAAGTAGTATTAGGTGCAAAGTTTGTGTAATTGTAAGGAACATTATTATAGTATCGAACAAGATTCCCAGTGGATAAACCAACACAAGTAGTAGCATCATTACTCAGCTGTGTAGTAGTGGTAATAATAGTAGATGAATATCTAGGTTTAGGGAGTGTTAGTATAGGTATTGACACATGAGTCCCTATGTTGTTAGGAGGAGTTACATTCTTCATGAGTTTAACACAACTAGCTGCCGACATAATGTTGTTATGCACTATGTGAGCTAGGCCACGCAAGACTTCGACTCCTTCTTGTCCTTCTTACAACAAGCCTCTAAGACTCTCAACAACATGGATGGCCTCCTCATCTATATGCTCCACACTCACAAATTGTTGAAAGTTAGCCAATTCCATGTCTAACTTTTGAATTTGGGCATCGGGCACATGAGTGATAAGGTCATCAATGTCAATGGATTATTGAGAGGCTAATGTTTCATGGACAGTTACGGTAGGAAGTTGTGTGACTTGAGTAAGGATTTCAGATACTGAGAGATCCTCATTAGAAACCATTATTCAGATACTTCTTCTTACAAACTTGTTAGATTTAGGGTACCAAGTTACCAAGCTCATAAAGCAATTACAAATATTAATAACACAAGGTGCACAAATAGATGAAATTGATGATGTAACAAAAAGAAAAGCTTCAAATTTTCCTTTAAATGAAGCAATATACCTTTGATCAAATTCAATTCTAATCCACTTATATGTCAACAAGAGTAATGCAAAGATGAAGCACAAATTTCAATTCTTTTTCAAGATGCAACAATGCACAAATCTTTTCTTTTTCAATGCAAGATGATGATAGTAATATTATAGAGTAAGGCAAAATCAGATTTATGATGTAAACAAGAGCAGAAAAATCTGAAATTAAACCTATACTTACAAACCCTAGCATGCAATACTAACTAGGTTTGACAAAATGCAACTTTTTCAACTCTTTTAGCAACAAATATGTTTTAAATGCACAATGCAACTATATAGAATGACTAATAAATGCAATTTGTTTCAGATCTAATATGAAAATCAGAAAATGACATGAATTTATGATGATTTTCCTTTTCCAAATGCAAAATAAAGTGACAACTATGCAACCTCTATAATGCAAAATTTTTATTTTTAATTTTCAAAATCAAAATGCAAGAATGCCAAATTATTTTAAACAACTAATTAAAGGAGAACAACAAATGTAAATGCTTATTTTGTAGATACTAAAAATATCTTTCTAAATGACTAAGAAAAAAATGTGCAAGGGCTCTCCTGGTGCGGCTCGCAAAGGCAGATCGGCTCCTTTGGACGTGCGTGGGAATGGATGTGGGAAAAATGGTGTTGGGCAGGCTCCAACGAATGGCAATTCCAAGCGCTTCCCTGGTTCGAAGTGTGGTGGTCACACAACTGTGTCGGGTCAAGGATAGAAGAGGTACACCCTTTGCTCTGGGGCATCTCAGGAGCTGGCACCATCTTCTCCTCCTGCCCCTTGAACTAGTGATGCGCTGGCTACTAACGATGTAGGGGCTTCTTTTGGTGCTGTGCCCTTTGGCTCTGTTGAAGGGTGTAGAAATAGGGCTAACCCGTTTCATGTTTGTTCAAATTTTTGCCGTAAGCATGCTACGCTGGTAAACCCTAATCCACCCTGCCCTCTGGTTCCTCCTGATTCGCCCCCTTGATTGAAAATGGATAGTGGATCTCAATTTGGCAGCGTTCATTTCTCTTTTAGGGATTCTGTTGTCTCCTTTTCTGATAAGCCTGTAGATTTTAGCATTTTTGACGGATGTATTGCAGCCATCCCTGAGGACTATGGTAACTGCTCGGTGGTGTTGCGATGTTTGCATAGGCGTCCTTCAGTTTCTTCCATTCTTGATTGGATCAAACGCTTATGGTGTAATCTGTCTCTCCCTGTTATTGAATCTTTGGACTTCGGTTTTGTCCTTATTACCTTTTGTTCTATGGAGGACTATAGCTTTGTTTTGCAGAAAGGGCCTTGGTTTTTCGGTAACTCTGGCCTCTTTATTTCTCCTTGGTCACCTTTCTTTGATTCGACAATAGCAAAGATTTCCCTTATTCTTGTTTGGATCAGGCTTTACAATTTGCCCCTGGTTCTGTGCAATGCAGATCTGCTTAGGAATATGATCAACCAGGCGGGGTCTTTTGTCAAGCTTGATTTAGACTTGGTGGCTTCGGATCACAGATTCTATAGGGTTTGTGTAATGGTGTATATTTCTAAACTCCTCTCTCATTCTATCTAGATCCACTCTTCTCATGGTGTTTGGACTCAATTTTTAAACTATGAGGGATTACCTTTCTGTTGTAATAAGCTTGGTCACAAAATTGAAGCTTGTTCCCTACAACGTTTAGATGAGGTGAGGAATGTTTGCTTGAAGAAGTGGGTCAAAAAGGGCAGTGCTTCAGATACATATTTCATTTGGAGGAATCATGGCAAGTTCTTCGAACCTCCCCAAGAACTGGGTTCGGTTTTGGACCAGATGGCGGATCCCTTTTCTCATTCAATTGTCCCTATCCATGAGAGCCCTCTTGATTCTCCCTCTGGGATGGAGGAGGATGGCTCCGATTCTGATAGCACTTTCCCTTTCATGGAGGACTTGGAAGAGCAAATTCATGATTGTTATGATGATTTTACTCTGGACTCGCCTTAGAAACTTGGGATTTCACAACATTTAAGCAACAAATTAAGACCTGATTGTGGTTCAAAATGTAAGGTTGGGAGGAACTCTGAAGCTGAAAAGCTTCACATTAAAGGTTCAGAAGCGGTGGAAGCTGGCTCTCAGCGGACCTTGGATGCACTTCTCTTTCAAAACACTCGAAGGGCATAGTTTTCTTTGGCACTTGAGCATTACCTTCTCTTCTTGAGTGTTTATGCATCATTTTTGAGAACTTATTTCAGATCTTTATTCTTCTGTAGCCCCCCTTTAGTTCTCCTCTTTCTTCTTTTGTTCTTCTGGGGGTTTATGTAGCTCTCAGCTTCTTCTTTGTTGTGTGGCAGATATCTGTAATTTTTCTTTTACTATTTTAATAAAATCCCTCTTATGAAGCAAAAAAAAACAAATGTAAATGCTTTAAACCAAGATGTAACAGAATCTAAACAATTTTCAAATTTCAAACCCAGGGCCACAACTTTCAATGCAAAGTTTCAAACCCTTGTTTTCAAAATTTATGCAAAATTCAAGCAAGTATGAATGCAAAGAAACTAAGAATCATACTCTTAATCAGATCTAGGGTGATAGACAACTCAAATCTGAAAGAAAAGGGTTGCAAAATAGTGTAAGCAACTACGGGTTCACCAAAATATAAAGGGGGGAAAAGGGAGACTAGCCCAATGGATCAAACTAGATCAAACCATCTTCTACCTCAACATTAGGAGAGAGTGATCGAGCCTAGCTTCTACCCAAGAAGGAGAGCTTAATCTACATGTGTTCTACTCCTTTTTGTTGTATAGAGATGATTCAACCAAACTTGACCGCAACCAAGTAAACTAACTAGGATGTATGAATAACACAAAAGGTACAAGGAACAGACTATTACAGACCAACAGAAACAGATCAGAGCAGTCAAAGAGTAGAGTAGAGGTTAGGGAACAGTTCAAAACCTTGAAAATTTAGCAACAATGTATAGGATAGGGGCACTTGGGTACCCTGGTCCTCCTTTCAACTTGGGCAGAACTTTCAAGATGATCAGATCTGTAGGTGTCTGCACTCCCTTCTTTCCGACTATTAGCTTCTGAAACCTATTTGTCTTTCCTGCACACACACAAAGAGGGAAAAGGTTGTGCTATTTTTATTGTTTGCCTCAATCAAATGTCATGTTGGTGTTCCCACCTCCACAACAATGATTGATAAGATCCAAGAGTGCTTTCCCTTGCAGGGTAGAGGCCAAATCTGCAACAATATGATTGATAATGATGATAACAACAAAAATATGTCCAACCTTGGTTGATGAAGACTTAGCACCAACGAAGGAGAGTGATGAAGATGGCCTCAAACTTCCATAAATGCTTGCAAACAACTTCAATAACATTCAGAAGTAGAAGACAATCCAAACACATAGAATCCTTGAGCATAGCATAGCAAATTCACATTCAATTCCTTAGCATTCATCTTATTCATCTAGGTGTAAAATGAGTCAGAACACACATTTAAATATGCATTCCCACTCACCTTCGGCAACTAAAACTTGATTAGGCTGACAAATACAAACTATAGGACCATCCTAAGTCGACACCTCAAGATTAGACCAAGGCCCCCAAATGGGACCAGGGCACTTGGGTGCCCTGGGCCCTTGGTCCTAAAATCCTGAAAGATGTCCTTTAATGCGGGCTTAGTCAGGTCTTATGTTGATTAAGGCAGGTTTAATTGTCAAGATCAGGATACTCATCATTATAAGGTCAAAAAGATGTTAAAATAGGTCTCAATTAGCAAAGGCAAAAATATAGGTCCAACCTAGGAGCTAAACAAGGTCTAAAATGCTAGTTTACACATTTTATGACATTACATATCCTAATCTATATTTGATATTTTTGATAAAAATAGTTTTAAAATTTAAACACAAATTCATTTATATTTTATATTTAATTTATTGGTTTAATGCATAATAAGTGGTAATGTTGTGGTTAGGTTAAAACCAATTTCAAAATTAGACATGTAAATCTTCTTTAAATAGTAGTTTAATTCTTCTCATCACTCATGAATAAAAAATATTAATATTTTTTTATGTATAATATTAACTTTTTTTTTTTAAGTGGTTAAATACAACTCTCCTTAAAATTTATTTATATTTATATGTAGTTTTTAAAACATCAAACTTTAAAATTGTTACTCATTAATGAACTCTTATAAATTAAATTCTTTTTAGAATAATCCTATTTTGATAAATATTTGTAATGGTGAAATATGTGTACCTATGCCATTTGTCAGGCTAGGAATGGACTAAAATGAAAATAGAAATAAAGGAATGTGCAAATCTAAAGATTGATTCCATTGAATAAAAAATTGTACATAAATACATCACTAAAGTGACCTTTTAGTTCATAACAAAGAGACTATTTAGTTCATTTTCAAGATGATTGTTCAAATTCTACAGAAAAACCCAAGCATTATTTACAAAATATTTACATAATATTACACCCCCCCTTAATCCGCATGGGTTTAGTTAGACCAAGCTGCCTTTAAATTTTTCAAATTTCTCCCTTACAAGCACTTTTGTCAGGATGTCTGTTGGTTGATGTGCAATTGGACAATGGATCATTTTGACAATAAATCATTATAAGATAAAAGAAAAGGAGATAAACCTTTTATTCACACAGATTAAAGATTGATTACAAGCCTTTCTACTTTATGTTATTCATCTTTCAGACTAATCAAAGCACTAACAAGAGCCAAGCTTTCACTGACCATGTGAGCATCCAATCTTGACAACTTTCTTATATTATTTAGGTAATCTCCTAGTTGCTTGAAACTCTTCTCAAACTATATATCTTGTGTAGAAAGAGCAATATGGAAAGTTAATCACACAATGCAAATACCACTAAACCAATAGAAACTAGCTCAAGGCCTATGCTCATCATAGAGAGGATCATTCTCTGTCACACCAAATAATAGAGTCCTTGTTGTTTGATTTTATTTTTCCTATCATGGAGCTAAAAGAAGGCATGATATTCAAGGTGCGACCTCTATATGCTATATATATGTTTATATTGTATTAGGTGGCAAGTGTCAACCATGCAGCTTGATGTTTTCTATCTACTAAGACAAGTAGAAAAAAATACCAACTACTATGTGACTTTAGACTGGATCACACTCTTAATGAGGACCACATTATATGATATCATTGCTACCATGTGACTACCAGGTCAAATCCACAATGGCACTTTGTAGTTGGTAGAAAGCTAGAAGAGAAAGGACCCATCAAGAAGTAGATGTAGCCACCTGATGCAGGAGAATTCGGGTCCACGAGCAATCCTCATCAACCAAAACGATTTCTTTGCTTTCTTGCTTGTTTGTTTTCCTTCTTGTTTTGCTGCAAGAGTTAATGATCAAATTTCTAGAGAATTTCCTATGAATTCTTGACCAAGTGTTGAATTGATCTCAAAGAAGATCCAAATGGGTGCTCACATTTCAATTTTGGTGAATATCTAAGTTAAATTGGACAAGTTATGCAAAAGTGGGACTTTCAGTGACAACATGATATGTGGGACTTTCCCTACCATCAGGATATATGTAGATGATCCTTGAAATCCCGCAAAAATCCAAGTGTTGACATCATCTTGTTAAAAATCCAAATGAGTGTCCAAATTTCCAAGTTGTGCAAGATTCTAAGCAAAATTGAGCAAGTTATACTTAGACGAAACTTTGGTCTACAACAAGATATGTGACACTTTTGTCTGCAACAGGATATATGTAGTCGACCCCAAAATCCCCACAATATCCAATAGACCCCAAAATCCCCACAATATGCAGTAGACCCCAAAATCCCCACAATATCCAATAGACTCCAAAATCCCCGCAATGTGCAGTAGACCCCAAAATCCCTGCAATATCTAGAAGGGTCACTTTTTCTCGGTTTTTCATTCGAAAGCACCCAAAAAGTGACAAAAATAGTTTTTGACCACCTATACGGCTGATCCAAGAGCTATTTAATGACTAACAAGTGTCCTATTCACATGATGAGTGTGGTGGCCGCCTCAAATTCCTATAAATAGGGGAATTTCACACTAAAAGAGGTTGACTTCTCCATAGTGAGTTTTTTGGCTTCTGCTAGAAGATTGTTATGGGTTTTCATAGGAAAGCTAGGTTAGTCTGATCTGATTACTGGAATGGTTGTAAGGCTTAGGCCAAGGCATGTATGAAGACCATTGTACTCTTGATGTAATGTTTTCTATTGTATATAAATAAAAAAATATTTGTTTCATTGTTGTGTGTTGTTCATTTTGCTACTTGGTTTAGTAGCTTATCAAATCCCCTAGACCTTGAGCTGTATCAAGTGGTATCAGAGCTTAGGTTTGGAATTCCTTGAGGCTATGGGATTGTTGTGTAAGGGACATTGAGGATATTTTTGTACACAGAGTGAAGAGAAAAACCCATAACTACAGAGGGTCTACAGACATGGCACACCAAGCAAGAGGAAGAAGAGGAGCTACTCCAAGAGCTAGAGATGCAACATTGGGAGAGATACTGAGAGGCATCACAACTAGACTAGATGCAATGGAAAGAACACAACATAGAGAAGTACATGTAGAGGATGTGAGTGATAATGAGGAAGAAGTCAGTGAAGAAGAAGTAGAAGGAGAAGACGGATATGAGAGGAGGTTTCTGAGTGTAATGACAAAGATTGCTAGTAAATCCCTTTTAGAGTTATCCAGTTACAGTGGTAGTCTAAAACCAGATGAGTTGATAAACTAGATTTTAGAGGTGGAAAAGTGTTTTGAGTTGGAATCTATTGAAGACCCTAAGAGGGTAAAACTTGCAGTTGCAAAACTAAAGGGACATACATCTCTGTAGTGGGATCATGTGCAAGTTTAGAGACAGAGAAAAGGAAAGGAAAAGATTAAAACCTGGGAGAGGATGTTAACTAAATTGAAGGCAAAATTTTTGCCCACAAACCATCAGATCACCAGGTTTAAGATGTTGCAGAACCTCAAGTAGAGGGAGAAAAGTGTGTAAGACTATACTGAAGAGTTTTATAGATTGAACATCAGGGCTGGTCACATTGAGGATGATGATGAGAAGCTCTCCAGGTATGTAAATGGTTTGACTTAATCTATCTAAGATGAAATTAGCATGGTCAAAATTACCAACATAGAAGAAGCATATCAATTTGCTTTGAAGGTAGAAGAAAAGATCTCTAGAAGGCAGAATAGCTCTAGGGGAAGAGGTAAATCCTCCAAAGGAAGAGGACAGTCAAATCCTGGATGTGGTTCTTAGGATAAGCAAGGAGAAACTAGATCTTCTCAGATCAGTACCCAAGGAGGTAGAGGAAGGGGTGATTGCTCCTGAGGTAAAGGAAATTTTGGAAAAGGAAGAGGATTTAGTGGAACATGTTTCCACTGTGGACAAGATGGACTTAAGGCATGCATTTGAGTATCCCCAAGTACAACAGAGTAGTGGAAAAGGAAAAGAGACTAGAGTCCATATAGCACAAGCTGAGGAGGAGAGTGTGGCAAGTGTAGCCTCACCAAAGTTTGGAGAACTTGAGGATGGAGAATGATGCTGAGGAAAGTCCTAACACCATAAAAGGTACAAGAGGAACCAGAACAACAAAGAAATCTGTTTATAACTAGATGTAAGTCTAGAGGAAAATGCTACAAAGTCATTGTGGACAGTGGCAACACTGACAACTTAGTGTCAAAAGAGATGGTGGAGAAGTTAAAACTGAAAAGGTTGAAACACCCAACTCCCTACAAGGTTTCCTGGCTACAAAATGGACATTAGTTATTGGTAAGTGAGTAATGCCTTGTTAAATTTCACATTGGAAATTACAAAGATGAGATAATGTGCAATGTTATGCCAATGGATGCATGCCACATTCTGTTAGGTAGACCTTGCAAATATGATAGGTAGGCCATTCATGATGGCAAGAGTGATTGTATTAAAATCAAGAAGGATGGGGTTGAGTATGTGTTGAATCCTTTGAAGGATAAGGATGAGGAAGTTGAGAAAACCAATAGGGTTTGTCTAGTGACTGGAAAATAGTTCCTAAAGGAAATCAGAAAGGAGAAGGTATGTTATGCCTTCCTACCTCAAGTTGTAGAAATTATGACAATAGAGAAAGGGGCAGAAGTACCTACAGAAGTCCAAGAATTCTGAGTGAACTCAATGACATTCTAATGAAGGACTTACCTGATGAATTACCTCCAATTAGAAGCATAAGTCACTACATGGACTTGATATTGGGTGCAAGACTACCAAATAAGGCACCATATAGAATGACACCTATGGAAAATGAAGAGATGAATAGGCAAGTGCAAGAGCTATTGGATAAGGGGCTGATTAGAAAGAGCCTTAGTCCGTGTGTTGTACTTGCTATACTGGAACCTAAGAAAGATGCGAAATGGTGAATATGTACTGACTCAAGGGCTATAAATAAGATAACCATTAAGTACATGTTTCCATTGCCCTATATGGATGACTTGATGGATTGTTTGAGTGGAGCAAAGTACTTCCACAAGATTGATTTGAAGAGTGGATACCACCAAATCAGAATTAGAGAGGGGGATGAATGGAAGACAACATTAAAGACCAAGGATGGACTGTATGAGTGGCTAGTGATGCCATTTGGGTTGACAAATGCACCCAGTACCTTTATGAGATTGATGAATGAGGTAATGAAGCCTTTCCTTGGCAAATTTATTATCATTTATTTGGATGACATTTTGATTTTTAGTAAAACAAAAGAGGAACACCTGTTGCACCTTAAGACAATTTTGCAGAGGTTAAAAAAAGAAAAGTTGCTGGTAAACATGGATAAATGCAGTTTTATGTAGAGGGAACTAGTATATCTAGGTTTCATAGTGTCTGAAGAAGGGTTGAAGATGGACCCTGAGAAGTTTAAGGCAATAGTGGATTGGCCTTCACCCACATGTTTGAGGCCAAAAGTTTTCATGGCTTGGAGAGATTCTATAGGAAGTTCATCATAATTTTTAGGGGAATATGTGCACCAATCATTGAGACAATGAAGGGTGTTAGGAAAGAGTTCCAATGGAATGCTGCAGTAGAAAAGAGCTTTCAGTTGTTGAAGAAGGTGACAAAACAACCAATGTTGGCATTTCCAAAATTTGGCAAAGTGTTTCAAGTGGATTGTAATGCTAGTGGTAGTGCAATTGGGGGAGTGTTAAGTCAAGAAGGTAGACCCATTTTCTACTTCATTGAGAAACTAAATGAAGCAAAGAGGATATATTTAGTTTATGATCAAGAATTCTATGCTATAGTGCAGGCCTTAAAGAAGTGGAGGCATTACTTGTTGTCAAATGAGTTTGTATTGTACATAGACTATCATGCCTTGTAGTACATCAATAGTCAAGGTAAGTTAAATCAGAGGCATATGAAATGGGTGGAGTTCTTGCAAAGTTATTCTTTTGTCTTGAAACATAGGAGTGGTAAGTCAAATAGGGTAGCAGATGCACTTAGCAAAAGGTGTTTATTAATGAATGAGTTAAGGGTCAGTGTTGTTAGCTTTGATGCAATGAAGGATTTGTATCCTGATGATCCTGATTTTAAGGAAGCATGGACAATTAGTAGAAGTCCAGTGGAGGGAGATAAGACATCATGGTTGGAGCATTTCATCCAAGATGGCTTGTTGTTCAAAGGACAAAAATTGTGTATACCTAAAGGTTCAATGAGAGAATCTAATAAGAGAAAAGCATAGTGGAGGCTTGAGTGGACATTTTGGAATAGATAAGACATTAGTAAAACTGAGTGAAGGTTATTTTTGGCCTGGAATGAGCACAAATGTGAGGAGACTGGTACAAGGCTGCAGAATTTGCTAGCATGCTAAAGGAGCACAACAAAACACATGACTATATCAACCATTGCCTATACCATAGAGATCATGGGAACATCTAAGTATGGATTTTATTTTAGGACTGCCTTAAACAGAGAGAGGTAATGATTCCATTTTTGTTGTAATGGATAGATTTTCAAAGATGGTTCATTTCATACCATGCCAGAAAACTAGTGATGCATCCCACATAGCCACATTGTTTTTCAAAGAGGTTGTTAGGCTACATGGATTGTCTAAGAGCATAGTTTTTGACAGGGACACAAAATTTGTTGGCCATTTTTGGCATACATCATGGAAGAAGATGGGCATTGCATTAGGATTCAGTTCAGTCTATCATCCCCAGAGTGATGGACAAACCGAGGTTGTGAACAAAAGTTTGGGAAACTTATTAAGATGTTTGGTGGGAGACAAACCACATCAACGGGATCTTATCTTGGCACAAGTAGAATTTGCTTACAATAATTCAGTGATTAGAAGTGCAGGAAAGAGCCCGTTCCAAATAGTTTATGGGTACAACCCAAGAGGTGTTGATGAGCTGAGAGGTAGTGCAGATTTGAACAGGAAGAGTGTTGTAGCAGATGATTTTGTAGAATACATTCATGAGGTTCACTAGGAGGTAAAGGAAAAGTTAGAGAAAAGTGCCAACAAATACAAGGAATATGCTAATGTGCATAGGATGGAACAAGAGTTCCAGGTAGGAGACTTAGTTTTGACACATTTAAGGAAAGAAAGGTTTCCACAAGGAACATACAATAAGTGGAAATTCAAGAAGAGAGGCCCATGCAAGGTGTTGAGGAAGTTCTCATCCAATGCCTATGAGATTGAGTTACCAGTAGGGATAGACATATGTTCTATTTTCAATGTTGCTGGTCTATACAAGTTCCATGAAGGAGTGACAAGTTTACAAGGGGGTACACACTCATGTTTGCCTGATGCACAAGGATGGTTAGATCAGTTACTTGAAAATAAGATGGAAGAAGTAGATAAAGTGATTAAATCCCAAGTGGCTAAGAAGACCAAAGGAAAGGACTACATGGAATGCCTAGTCCAATGGAAGAACAGAGTTGCAGATGAAGCTTCTTGGCTGAGTGCTGCAGAGCTAGTCAAGTATGGAATTTTGGTTCTAGACTTGCCAAAATGTTCATGAGTTTCCAACTCATGGAACATTTTAGTTACCCAGCGTGTCTGATGTAGGAGTATCCAAGTCCACGAGCAATCCTCATCAACCAAAAAGATTTTTTTGCTTTCTTACTTGTTTGTTTTCCTTCTTGTTTTGCTGTAGGAGTTGATGATCAAATTTCTAGAGAATTTCCTATGAATTCTTGACGAAGTGTTGACTTGATCTTAAAGAAGATCCAAATGGGTGCTCACATTTCAATTTTGGTGAAGATCTGAGTTAAATTGGATAAGTTATGCAAAAGTGAGACTTTTAGTGTCAATAGGATATGTGGGACTTTCCCTACCATCAGGATATATGTAGATGATCCTTGAAATCCTGCAAAAATCCAAGTGTTGACGTCATCTTGTTAAAAAGCCAAATGGATGTCCAAATTCCAAGTTGTGCAAGATTTTGAGCAATTTATGCTTAGGCGGAACTTTGGTCTGCATTAGGATATGCGACACTTTTGTCTGCAATAGGATATATGCAATAGACCCCAAAATCCCCGCAATATCCAGTAGACCCCAAAATCCTTGCAATATCCAATAGACCCCAAAATTCCTACAATATCCAGTAAACCCCAAAATCCTCGCAATATCCAGTAGACCGCAAAATCCCTACAATATGTAGTAGACCCCAAAATCCCCATAATATCTAATAGACCCCAAAATCCCCGTAATGTGCTGTAGACCCCAAAATCCTCGCAATATCCAGTAAACCCCAAATTCTCCATAATATCCAGTAGGGTCACTTTTTCCCACTTTTTCACTCGAAAGTGCCCAGAAAGTGATAAAAATGGTTTTTGACTGCCTGTACGACTGATCCAAGAGCCATTTAATGACTGACAAGTGTCCTATTCACGTGATGAGTGTGGTGGTTGCCTCAAATGCTTATAAATAGGGAAATTTCACACTAAAAGAAGTTGACTTCTCCATAGTGAGTTTTTTAGCTTCTGCTAGAAGATTGTTCTGGGTTTTCATAAGAAAGCTAGGTTAGTTTGATCTGACTAATGGAATGGTTGTAAGGCTTAGGCCAAGGCATGTATGAAGACCAACCCTCCACATTTGTAAACCAGTCATTCCAGTCACCTTAGTACAATGGTCTTCATACATGCCTTGGCCTAAGCTGGGAGGTGAAACCAATCACCTTGGCATTAAAAACCTTCAAGCACATGCCTTAGTCGAAAGGGCAATGGGTTAGACTGGTCAATGAGCCAACAAAGCATAAAGCACAAGGTTATAATATGGCAGGTAAAGTGAATAATTTAAAACATGGCGGCCATGATGTTTAAATTGCAAGGCAAGGCATGGTAACAACATAGGCCTAAGGGATAAATTGAGTGTAGGTCATCCATGAAGGACTATAAATATAAAAATGACAACTAAACATGAAGGACCCTTCAAACAAAAAAATTAAACAATGTTGAGTGTGAGGGAACAATAAAAATGGATAGAAAAATGAATACACACAATTGTATGAGAGGGCCAAACTATGTGGCAAGGCAAAGAGTAACAGTTCTTTGCCTGATGACAACGGTTATGGAGACTGTTTATCATAGCCTTTTATGACTATTCTTGGCAGTTAGTGCAACTTTCTTTGGAGTTCACTCCTTTTTATTGGTATTGGATGGATAATCAGAGACAATACATGCTTGGGTTAATCGCCATTTTGTTTGGACATATTAAAGTTTGTTACAATAGTGGATACACAAGTTTGTATTTTTAATTTATATTTCTTGACATGTCCACTATGTAAAAATTGTTAGAATGATTTGATCAATGCAATTAATATGAGTTAGAATGATTTGATCAAAGCAATTAATATGAGAAGCACAACTGCTCTACAGTGCCAGTATTTGGGTCCCGACATTTCAAAGCAGACTCTACTTTTGATGACATGTAAAATAGAATATCATTGTCCCCTGTTCTAGGGATGCACAATAGTTAGTTGTTAGGGCATGACAATAGTTACTGTTTTGTTTTAGGAATGTTGTACTAAGCTTGTGAGGAAGTGGCCCCATGGTTGCAATTATCTTCATGTCTTGTTGTATTTGTTCTCTATTTTGGATAGTGTTGTTTTATGTTTTGAGTTGTTTTGGTTACCCAATTTTATATAGTATGTGTGTTTGCATTTCTTTTTGTAATTCTTCTTGTTCAATGTACGCAAAATAAAAAGAAAAAGAGTCCTATACCAGTCATCACCCTTTGTTACCATCTTGTGATAATGATAACCTTGATTTCAAAACAAAGGTTTGCTTTCATACAAACAAAATATAAGATTGTTTTTTGGTACTGATCAAAGCCAGAATTACAAAGAATGAAGCATTCCTCAAAGGGAAGACCGCAAAAGAAAACAAGAGTACAAGAAAAAAAGACCAAAATAGCTAGTTAAAGAACCATCCAGAAAACAACACAGAGCAAATATATAAGATTTGATGATGCATTTAATAATTTTAATAAATTTTTTTTCGGAGAATGGTTGGATTGTTGAATGGTCATGGAAGGAAATTTTGTTAAATAATAAATAGCCAGGGCTCTCAATGAAAAAGACTCAATTTCATATGAAATATACAGGAGGCGATATAAATTTGCTAATTTCTTCTGTAGCTCGGCTAAGAACTAGTACGACCAAAGGTCGCGGGTTCAATCCCCGCTGTGACTGACTTGCATTAGTTATTTTCCCAATTTTTTTACACACCGTTGTGGAATATCATCATAGGAAAAACCCTTTGTAAAACTCGGACCATGAAAGAAAAAAAGATTATCAATAAATTTCAAAACTTTCGTAGGATTAATCCACGACCAACCAAAAGATAGGTTTTTATATGTAGGATTATATTTTCTTCCATTATGCGTTAGATTTGGAGGGTTTATAGATAAGGCAATCAAGGGTATGGGTGACATATGACTCTTCCTCAACATTATGATTATTTAAATAGTGCTCATAGATGTTATATTTTATAAGGGTTGAAAAAGATTAATAGGAGTAATCAACACTTTGTATTTATTTGATGAAGGCATTACAACCTATTAATTTGTTAATTATATTTTGGTGCTTTGATCTACTTGTGTCAACATGTCTACTGCCTTCCTTACAACCTAACCTCGTGTGCCTTGTGTGCCTTGCCTACCTTGTAGTCTTTTCAAACTATTTGATACAACCGATTTGATGTGAGCAAACCTCATTCAAAATTGACCTTTGATCTTCATAATTATATGTGGAATATGGAGCATCTCCCCAATGCCCAACTATGTCAATCTCTATTTGCAAATAGTCATCTTCTTGCAACTCTACTATTACCCCATGCAATCATTCTACGGTTGATTTAAGACGCCTTTCCCTAGTAAACAACAGATAGGCTTTAGGAAGTAAATGCAACAAAACATAATTAGATAACTAGTCTACTCAACATTAGTAAACTCAACAATCAATAACAAGAAAGCTATATTTCCTAGGAAAATCAATAAATTTCCACTAAACCAATAACTCAAATGTGGGTTAGTAGTGAACTCAATATGATTGGGTCTTGTAATATAGTCAGAAAGTATGATCACCATGGCCTTGTGGACAAAATAATATTGTAACTAAATTTCTAATGGAGCTTGCAACATGAGTAGGTGGTGTGCATGTCATGTTGTAATTGACATCACAAACATAACATGTGAAACATTATATGCCATGTTTAGTTGTTTGTTGTATTATGTTTTCGTGTGATCAAATGACCGATTTTTCTAGTTTGGGAACCACTTATAAAGGTTATCAAAGGTTTATCTGAGCCCCTAAGAAGAACTTTAACTACCAAGTAGGATGTGGGTGTCACATGTACCACCTATCATGCACCCATTTACAATGACATTTGCATAGAAAAAACTACTTACAATGATCTTATTTCTCCACACTAGGTCTTCACAATTATTTATTATAATAATTGTAATGTCTTCAAACATTATTAAGCACCAAATCTTATCAGTCCACAAAGATGGTAAAACCTTATCACTCCTTAGTAGGAACCAATGTATAACTAATTTATAGATATGTCAATTTGGGATTGACTTCAGAATTATCAAGAACAATTACTAACCTTCATGCAAATGTCATCTAGGTATAGATCACCTACCTCTAACTTAACACAGATAAGGCTCAATGATGGAAATTACAATAGTTCTTATAACACTCACTAAAAGTACAATATACATTTTGTGAGGATTGGACTTACACATCCTTGAAAGCAAGTTGGAATTTGTTATTAAAAATGTTGTTGGTCAATTTTTCTATGCCTTATATTTAGAAATAAATATATCAATCATTCTTTTGACCAAGTTTATATAAAGAAAGAAAATTTAAAACAATAATAATTATACTCTAGCTTGAATTACACTAGGGGAGAGGACCCAATATCCATGAGGACTAACATCACATCCCTTAAATTCTTATTTATGAGTTATGTAACCATCAAATTTGTACATCTTACTTAACAAGTTAAGTGCTTAAACCTATTGTTTGGGGTCATGATCATCATAGGCATATCCACATTAGCTATGTCTTTGTTGGTTTATCCAAAAAGTAAAAAAAAAGTTTACCATCAAACATGTAAATCAAGTCATGTATTTGGTGACACATTTACATGATTGATTGGTTTTTTATGTGACTTGTTCAAGGTGTACTTTTGTTCTTATTTATGTATAAAAAAAGTACTTTATATTTATTAAGGAAAAAAACGACAACTATAAGTCATTAACTATACAAGCAGTAGGTAAAATTAAAAAAGTAATAGTCCTTTTATGCTCAATACACTCACACAAGTGGTAGGTAAAATTAAAAAAGTAATGGTCCATTTATGCTCAATATATTCACACATGTTGGCCCCACTCAACTATTGGGTCCTCTCCCATACACCTAAACAAACAACAAATAAGACTTAGCATACCAAAAATGATGACAACCTAGAAACAAACCATACAATAGTAAAAACACTTTACCACAAATCACCCAAAAACTATGTTGTATAGTCAAATAAGATTTCATTTTTGTAATTCTTATGCTACATACCCTACATGAGACATACAGGCAGGAAAGGTAAGAAAATGACACCTTCGAAAGTAAAATCTCATGTTCATATGAATTTATATAGCACCTAAAGTATGTACTAAAATGTGTTGTACCAATTTGCCATTAAACATCCTCAATAGTGTTATATGTAATGCCCTTCTTGTTGAGAATAGGGTAAACAAATACAGTGAAAGTATAAACAAATAGTGCTCAAACCTATTTTACGGATTAGTACATATGGTCAAACCATCAAATAGAACATAGAGAAGCATAAATCAACAAACTAAAATTAGCAATAACTGATAACACTAGATTTACATGGAGAAACACTGTTACGAAAAAAATCCATTGCTAAAGAGATATCGAGCTTGTATTAATCTTAAGAAAAAAGATTACACCAATACTTCCCACTCAATTTTCTTGGTCTAATAAAATTTTAGCTACATGACAATACTTCACCTACATAACATAATGAAATCTCTATCTCATACACTCAATATATAGAGCAAAGGAAAGAAAAACCATTAAATGGTTTATGTAAGATAGTGGACACCAAAACCAAGATCAACAAGAAAAAACCTACACCCCATTATGGATTTATTCATTTACTCAAGGTAGAAACCACAAAGGGAGACATATTTGACTCCATAACTCCATGTAGGCACCATTCCCAAGGACAACACTACATGAAGGCCATGAAAACTAATGAGGACCCACCAATTATGATAGATGATCCACTCTTACCAATGTATCTCCCATCATTGAACTATACCATGACTTCCTTATTTAATGCCATTACAGTGATATCCCAAGTATATCTAGATCTTCATTTGCAACCAAAAAATCTAGCCTCCTTAAAGGTTTCCACCTCTCACCCTTTTTGTTGTTCTTAGGTATTAGATTGTGAAAATTTAATACTCATTTTCTCACTTTCTAAGAGGTTTTTGAGGTTTTGAATGATCTCCAAAGTGACCTTTGATTCGTTAAGACATCTAGCTCATGAAGATTGCTAGTTTTTAAAAATTGCTCAACTTAGATCTCTAGATCAAAAAATACATCCTACGTAAGGTGTTTTGAGAAAACACCATTAAAATTAGGATTGCAAGTGAACAACATAGTAATATTGACATTATCCCACTTGATATTTACATTGTAATGACATAATAGGAAAGATAAATTGAATTAAGTGTAAGAAGAGGCAAGGCTTGTAGCCTCCTTACACATACATAACTTATCCATGCTCATTGGTTTCAAAAGAGAATATAAAACATTATCCAGAGTGTCTACCTTCTATATCATGACCTTACTATCCTCAACTATCTTTCAAACAAAATGATACTAAACATCTATATGCTTAGTAAAAGCATGGTACATGGGATTCTTCATCAAATAGATAGCCCTAATTGTCACAATCGATCCTCACCATCTTGAAGATAAAACTAATATCTAAACACAACCTCTATAACTATAATGCCTTCTTATAGGCATGTGTAGTATCCATGTACTCTACTTATATAGGGGACAACATAACCATGGGTTGCCTCTAACTCATCTAGCTAATTGCACCTCCAAGTAGAGTGAACACATAACTACTTATTGACCTCATGCTATCAAAATCACCAACCCAATCTGAATCAAAAAAACCTTTCATGTATAATGTCTTGCCCACACCATTAGTCCCACATGATAACATAAATAGTAATAAGAAGTTCCTTTCCAATATCTAAACAACCTCTTAACATTATTTATGTGCTCTTTACTAGGGTTATACATAAACCTGCTAGGAACTCCACTAGTTGGGTAATATCTGGTCTCATACATACTATTGTATACATTCTAGGATAACTATAACACTAGCATAATAAAAATTATATTTATAATCAAAAATATTATCTAACTTAAGACACTTCAATCCAAAGATAACTTATAATCGATGGGTAAAGGAATACTTGGGCTGAATTATAGTCCTACATTGCAAACCTTTATAAAATAGTCTCAACATGTACTTACTCTAATTGAGCTAAATATTTTGGTGAACTTGATCTCTACTAATTTCCATCCCCAAGATATATTTTATAGCCTCTAAATCCTTCATATTAGATGCACTAGAAAGTTAAGTTTTGAGTGCCCTAATCATACCTTCATTGTTCCAAATAAACATGTCACCACCATACAAGACAATGATTAGTAACTAATCATTAATAAATTTAAAATAAACACAATGATCAACCTCACTCTTTACAATCCCAAGTTGTAATGCAAAAGCATCAAACTTCTGATACCACATTCAAGGTGACTACTTCAAACCATAAAAGACCGCTTCAACCTACAAACTATATTTTCTTTTCTTTCACCATAAAATCATTAGGTTGTTTCCTATAAATCTCATCTTCAAGACCCTCATGCAAAATAGTAATTTTAATATCTATTTTCTCTATTTATAAATTAGAAGCTATAGCAATAGAAAGTAGGAATCTAATAGAAGTATGTTTTGCAATAAGAGAAACCATTTCACCAAAATCAACTTCGTCTCTACATGAGTACCCTTTTGCTAATAGACTTTCCTTTTACTATTGAAACTTATCATTTTCTCCAAAAAATTTCTTAAATACCCACTTGCATCCAATGGGCTTCCTTCCCTTAAGATGACTCAATAGATCCTAGGTGTCACTTTTTCCAATGCCATCATCTCCTCTTGCATTTCCTTTGACCAAGACTTACAATCCTTCATCATTAAGTATAAGATAATGTAAATACACAATAGGAATTTGGTGGGCTATACTTGTTAACTAGCTCATGTTGTCATGTGGACCTTGTCAAGGGTGTAGTAAGAGGCTCCTATTATTCTTCCTCTAAACTCTCCAGATCTTAACCTTCTTCTTCCTCTAGATCCTCTTATCCAATGTATTGTTCATCTATTTTTGCACCTTTATTCTTTTTTAATTTGATCTCAAAGTGCACAATCTTCTTTTATTTTTCCTTTGGTTGCCCAAAATTATAAATAATTCCAAATTCCCTAAACATAACACAAAATATACCAATTTCAAGGTTAGAGGATTCCAAAGTGTATAACCCTTAACATTTTTCCCATATCTAATAAAAATATATTTTAGAGATTTGAAGTCTAATTTAGATAATTTTTACCTAGGCATGTGAACATAAGCCTCACAATCAACAAATTAGATGTGAAATAGAGGGTTTATTACCTATTTTCACCTCATATGGTTTCTTTTATGTATGAAAAAGGTGAATGATGAGACTATCATGCACACTAGATCAAACCCTCTTTCACAATAACATTCAAGGACAAGACCGATCCAAATCACTACCAAATGGAGGTGGACTTAGCTACATATCTTGTACTCAAGAGTGCTATGGAAATATCAGATTCAACCAAGCCTTTTTATCAAACCTTAGGTCAAATATGTACTAAACCCTAGTTCTAGGATGATGAGTTTATAATAGATAGAAAATGAATGAAACCTAGAATCCAAATACACAAGAATGATCAAAGAGATACTGAAACCTATGTCTTAGAAGCTGAAGTGTTGGAGGATGAAATATGAGGCACCCAAGTCCTGGAAGTGAGAATCTACCGATGGTCTGAACTAAGAAAATGTTCCAGAGACTACCCTGGAGCCAGAAAGGCCCAGAAGACTAGGGCACCAACCGCCCAAGTCTTTGTAGAGGAATATTCTTGAATTTTTGTCAGATCCCAAAACCCTAATCCTTGCTCAGTCTTCTTGTATCTTCACATCTTTCAGATCCCGCTCGTGTAACCTACACATAAGATGACAAGAGAGGGTTTGGGGGGTTATGGTGTGTAGGGACTTGCCTCAGTCAAATCCTAGGATAGCATTCAAGCTTCCCAACATCGTTGTTTGATAAAGAAAGCATGCCCTTGCAGGGCATAGGCTAAACACAAATCAATTAGATGAAATCAAATGATGAGGAACAACAATGATATCACCTATGTGATGAAACCCTTAGGAGGATGAATATTCTTCAACTCATAAGGAGAGATAGATGATAACTTAAAAACCTACAACATACAATGACAATACATATCTGCTCTAGAATCACAATGAATGCTTTGAAATTTCTTTGCTCCAATGATTCAAGTTATATATCTCTATCTTGCTTCAAAATGAATTAAAAAAATCACTTATATATGCTTTCCCGCTAACATTCATCAAATTAAACCACAAGAGTCGACAAAGAGAAACCTTTTGAAAAGTCTCAGGCTGACATGCCACTAATTTACCTCGACCAATCAGGGAGGACTTGGGTGGTTGGCACCCAAGTCCAAGGGCCCCTTTTTATTCCGAGATAAGGTTAGTGAGGACCCAAGGTCCCAAATTGTCATGGGTGTTGGGCAATTTTCTTTGGGATGATCAATTATAATGCATAATGTAATAAATGGGACCTAGGAGCTAAACAAGGAGGTAAAAAGGCAAGTGGACACTTTTTACTCCATAATAGTTTCTTATCAACCAAAGCTAAATAAGGGGATCTATTTACCAAGTAGTACATAGTACTCACAAACTCCACCCAAAAACACTAATCCAGTTATGCACCATGCAACATAGTTTTATCTCTACTCATTAATGTTAGGTTCATTTATTCTACAACTCTATTTTTTTATGACATATATGGGGTAGTTTTCTAATACAAAATACCTACATGTTTACAAAAAAATCAAATTCCCTAAGGAAATATTCACCTCCGTTATCTAATCTCAAGACCTTAATCTTCCTGTCTAATTGCATCTCCAATTGCACCTTAAATTATTTAAATTGAGAGAAAACTTTAGATTTATGTTTCAGAAAGAAAATCCAAGTAAACCTTGAATAGTCATACATAAATTTAATATAATAACGACATTTTCCAATAGAGTGAACATCCACATGACTAAAAACATCGAAATGAATAACCTCTATAATTCTGTTACCTCTAGTACTTCTAGAAGGGAAGTTAACTCTATTATGTTTACCAAACACATGGTGCTTATATAAATCAAATTTAGTAGAATAACTCAAAACATCTTGTACCATATTTTATTTTATCATGGTCCAAATATATTTTTCACAAATGTGGCCCAAGCTCTAGTGCCACAATATACATGAAATTTTATTATTTTGAGTTACACTGGTAGAGTTGTAAAATGTAGATGCTTCTACATTAAACAAGGTTCCACATGAAAAGAAAATACCATTCATGCATCTCTACTATTAAGATATTTACTAAACAAAATCATGATAAAAGTGCAAACAAACTATGCCCATAAAGTAGAAATACGATATAGACATTTCCCACTTTAACCCTATGAGGAGAGAAATGTGAGATATTATATATATAAAAATTCTAATAGCATAATGCCATGTAAATGAACATTGAAAAGAAATAATGAGAGAAGAAGAATAGAAGCATAGGAAAAAATGAAGAGACACCAATATACCCTATGAAAATACTTTAGAGAAAAATCCAGCCTCCAAAGCACCAAACCAATGTATTCCAACAACAAAACAATCATAATACAATATCAATATTAGACCTTAACATGGAGATCAATGTCCTACTAATTTAGAGAAAATCTAACTAAAAAATACATTCCATAATGCATCCATCTCAAGCCCTTAATATATATATATATATATATATATATATATATATATATATATATATATATATATATATACTTAAGGAGCCCCCAAAACTACCAAAAGACATTACCATGGGCCCAAACAAGGTCCCAAAATACCATGGTAAAAATTATCACAATCCACACCCCATGTTGGACTAATTATTTATCATTTACCTCCTTTAGAAAGATGTTCTATGATGTGCCATATCATGTGTCAGAAGTGGGTCAAGATTCCTAGTCCACTTTGTAACCTCGCTTTTACATTCTCTTACGTGAATCATATAATCTCTTACACACTTACAATGTCATATTTGCTCTTGCATATCTTACATGGCATTATGCTCTTACATATTCTTACACACATGTCATACCAAGGAATACATGTGGCATAATAGCTAAGTCATAAGTGGGACACCCTTTTCCACGAGGACACATAAATTATTACAAATAATTAAATAATTATGTTTTGAATGTTAGGACTTGCAAGGTGTATGATACACCTAATCCCAACATTCTCCCATTTGTCATATACCTTGCAAGAGAAAAATGGAAACTACAACAAATATATGAACTATTCACCAAGTGTATGACCATGTTGTGCTAATTGACTCCTCTATGCTCACAAGCTTCATAGATGTATCTATAACATCTTCCAAGTGACCACCATCCTAACCACAACTCTCTCATCCTCCGTCATGTCCAAGCATGAAAGATAAGAATCCCCATCCAAGATGACACACTAAATGTGACACAAACACACGACTACATCTACCCTTAACTTGATATTTGAACACAAACTTAGAAGTTCAATCTCCTCCAAATCAAAATAAAGTATGCACCACATACTCAAATCTATCCAAAACAATGACTATAGCCAGTTGCTCACATCCAACTAACTACAACAATTTATATACCTTCTACTAAAAACATTCTCTAGACCACTTTACAACTCATGTCCCTATATGAATTTTCCTACTCAAGGTTACCATTTTCCTTGTTAACAAACACATTGATGCGCAAAAAATGAAGACCCTCAATATTGTAATGTAATAAAACTTGTATACCAATGACACATATACCTCTTAGGACACACTACATAGATAATGTTTGGTTAGGTGTCAACCAAAGCAATATAAATTCCACCATTAAAACTCACTTGGAGGGTGCGACTTAGGTCATCAAACCCATCCAATATTAAAGAACACACACAATGATTTGGACAACTACTCATTCTCTTACCTTGACTCAGCTCTCCCATGTTATCCACATCACAAAGGATAAGATTAAAGTTCCCACATACTATTACTAAAAATAATTAAGTGTAATTTAATAGTAAATGACCACAAACATAGTATTCAAAATAACTCCACGCAAATCCCAACTTCAATATCATATGCATCAAACTTTCAAGAAAAAAACAATAGACCAAAGAGATAAAAATTACAAATTATACCACATACCATGTCCTTCCACCAACACCACTAAGTACTCAATCTATGAAAAATAAGATCCTCACCTTCAAAACACCTTGATAGAAAATCCCTCACAACATCCAACCATTCAACCCCAAGGTCAAACACAACAATAATAAATCAATAAATCAACACTGATGTAAGATTATCAACTGAAGGAAGATCAAACTACTAACCATTCCCATTTCTAGGAAATATGCCCAAAAGACTCCCTTTCACTCCTCAAAATTTCCTCCTAAACAAGCTCATGCACATGAGAAGATAAACGAAAAAGATAACATGCCAAGTAATCCTCAACATGCCCTTCAAAACTAACATTCATTGGTCAAGGCTCATTCCCATGAGAAGACAAAGCACAAAAAATAGAATACATTTGAGTAACCAGGTGGGCAATACCTATCAAATGATTCTTTGTTGAGTGGATTGAGATTTGGGCATGAGATTATTCCTTCTTAAATGCATCAAATCACAAAGACTTTCTCCATGATCAATCTTCTCATTAGGTCCTTACTAAATTTACATCCATCTCTAGGTGAAGGTTCCTTAGTATGACTAATAAAGAAAAATCAAAGAGACATTCCAACACTCAATCCTCAAATAACTAGAGATCTGTAGCCTCACCAAAGTCTATCTAGTATTTATGAGAAACCAACAAGCCTTCTCATGGCAACTGAACTCTAACTACATTACTGTAATCTCCAAAATCTGCCAAGGCAAAATGAGCATTGTACTCAATACTAGAAGAATACCTCAAATCACTACCAAAGTTCCAACTTTAGAATCAACAACTCCTCATGACTAGGTGATTTACATCTCTCTCATAGAATATCATCTATCTCTAATAGATAGATCCACTCCAAAGAAAACCTCTATCATGCCAATATTGCAAAAACAAAAATCTAGAGTCCTCCATGGCACAATATCACATCATTGCCAAATCTTCCAATGTAAGTGATCTAGAGGTACCCACGGTGTCATGATGAACATCTCCCAACTAGAGATCACTCATGGTCCTCACACAACTAAAAAATTCAACTACAATGCTATGATCTCCCAATGGTAAAGTAAAACCACAATCTGCAAAAGAAGATAACTACTGTACATGTTTTAAAATATACAAGTGAACCAAAGTTATACTACATGAATGTTATGAGAATCCCAAAGTAATGCAACTTGAATCACATGCACTCCATCCATCTCAATATTTGACTACTACACAACATACCAATGCATCATGATGGCTAGAGGGCTACCAACACCAAAATCTATCTCCATGGCATCTGAGTAACCTAAAAAAAACTCTATTACATAGAAGACACCATGAAAACTATATCTATGGAACCCACATCCAAGTTATCCATGCAGCCTACAAATATAGAAAATCCACGAAACTATACAACTCATAGATCTTGAACAATGCACAACATGGATCTACCAAGCAATGCAAACCAAAAAATAGGTAGACTCAACTCCACATCAACAATAAATAGAATTGAGATGATAAGAAATAATAATGTAGATTCTTCAAAACACTTACATTAGATCCAAGATGTCAGAAATCTACAACTTGAGACAACCATAGATTAGGAACCCAATAAGAACCATCATAGAAATGTTGAGTGATTGATCATGTATCAACACTTCTGCATTGAGAAAGTGCAAACCAACCTCCTCTAACTATGCACAAAGCATGCATACAAATATGCAACTATCTTGCATCCAAAAGAACCCCACAAGAATCATAATCTAAAAAATAGTTGCCTTGTAGATCTAAAAAACCATAGATTTTTGTTAATGTGCAAAACCTACAAAACCATCCATTGCAAAGACATGCATGCAAATTTGAACCCACTTCTCATCTAGAAGACCCACAAATCTAATGTACTCTATACGTTCCCTCTTACATTCTCTTGTACATGTCATAGAATCTCTTGTGCACTTATAATATCATAGATTCTCTTACACATCTTACATGACATTATGATCTTATATATTCTTACACACATGGCATACCAATGCATATACATGGCATAAGGGCCAAGTCTAAGTTGGACATCTTTTCCATGAGGGTACATAAAATACTAGAAATAAATAAATAATTAAATAATTCAAATGCTAAGAATTTCAATTTGTGTGAGATGCCTATCCTAACATCACATTGACTACCCTTAGCTAGCACCAGATTTCTTTTAGTCATCATATAACCATTCTTCTTAAAAGTGGCATGCACACCACCATCATTCTTCTTAGAAATCAAAACTAAATTCCATGTAAGTTTTGGAATGTGTAACACATCAGTTAGAGTTTTCACTCTTCTGTAACTAAAAATTAGTTGTACCTTTCCTTTGTTGCAAGTATGTGCCTAATCGGTGTTGTCATTGATGTCAACTCTGTGTTGTCATTGGTTTCAACTATGCTCCTATCTTGTTGCTTCCTTTTAATGAGTAATACGCTTTGTATTTACTTATGTAAGTGATCTTGATGTTAAGGATATTGAGAAAATTAGCTCCTCCGGTAGAAACAGTGAATTGCAGTGGAAACAGTGTATTGCATACAGAAGACCAATCCAAGAGATTGCTCCGCATTTCCTGTAGGATGAATATCTTTGACTGTAGATTGGAATTTATTTAGAAGTTTGTTTGAAGATGTGATATTCCAAGTTTGAGTCTCCGGTATGAAGATTTGAGTGAGTTATGTTCACCAGAGTGAAAACTGCTTTCCCTGTATGTTTGGTAGTGACATGGAGAAAGTATTATGCTCTGCATTCCTCCGCATTGAAGTATTTTGATCTACGGTTCTAGAGTTAAGTCTGAGATGATGTTATGTGCCTTCAACTCCAATGGTTCATGATTTGGTGGTCCAAAAGTGATCTTTTCATTATGACAGTGGCTGGCAGTGTTGGTTATGTGCTCCGGTTTGAAGAATCTTCTCAACAAAGTGGTTAAAGGTTGTGCGGTTGTTCTTGGTGATCATTACAATGTGCTTGTGGATGTCTCCTGATCATGTTCCTACCTTTGGATTGGTCTGCAAAGAGTAATTTGGATCGTGGAGGAAGTTTTTTCTTTGAAGACCTAGTGTTCTCACCAGTCTTAGCTGACTTGGTTGATTTCACTAATTGCGGAGATGCCTTGAAGTTTGTGGAAGCATGTCATGGTGTGAAGAATTGTGTTTGAGTCCTAGCTAAGGCATGGCGTGTTCATCATACTTCTCTACATCTTTCCTTAGCTAAATTTTGTAATAGGTCTAGACCTATTTCTCTGTATATTTTATAATGCTGACCTTGGAGAATGTTCCAATGGTTGATGAATGTAATGCTGACCTTGATGTACATTCCAAGGTTGATGAATTGTATAAAAGCATGTAATAGAGTTACGAAAAAGTGTGTGGTGTGCGAAAATGAAGAGATAAGTGCGATGGTGTGAAGGAGTAGAGCAAAGGAGTTATATTGTGCTTCAATGGAACTGAATCTAGGCATGGAGTAGATGCTACTTAATTAGTTCACCTTTTTAGCAGTGAGCCACCCCTTGGCAGTGAGCCACCCTTTGGTAGTGAGTCGTTCTTTGCAGTGAGCAATTTGGGCAGTGAACCCTATAGGCAGTGAGCCTCTAGTTTTCGGTATTGTTATAACTCATATATTTTTGTGGGCTAACACCCATCGTGGTTTTTCCCTTTTAGGGTTTTCCATATAAAAATCTGGTATCTAGTGTGTTGGATGTGTGATTGTGATTAAGTCTATTGTTTCATTCTTTCATGGTTAAATCTAATTATCAGTAATTAAGTTGTTGATGGTTTGATATTCATATGAAGCTAAGTTTTTGTGACAACTGATTCACCACCCTCTCAGTTGTCTGGTGTATTCAATAATTGGTATCAGAGCCAAGTTCCTTTGTGGTAAGTTTAACAACTTGAGGTAGATCTAGGATGTCTCACAAAAAGGAGGCTCCATAGTTTGATGGGACGAATTATGCAACTTGGAAGATTCGCATGAAAAGCCATCTGCTTTGTATTGGTTATAAAGTATGGCAAGCGACACAGATTGAGTATACTATGCTAGAGAATGGTCTGATAATTGAAGATGAAATCAAAGAATATGAGGTAAATATAAAACCCAGAGATGCTCTGTTGAGTGCATTGACTGACACTGATTTGATAAAGGTCATGGATTATGAGTCTGCTTAAGAAGTCTCGGATAAGCTAAGTAATTTGTATGAAGGAGATGAATCTGTAAAGAGTGCCAAATTGCAAGGACTGAAAGCCAAATATGAAGGTCTTAAGATGGGAGAAGATAAAAACATAACATCCTTCATGCAAAGGTTGATAAACTTGTTACTAGAACCAAAGGTATGGGAGGAACTGTTGATGAAACTAAAGTTGTGATGAAAATTCTTAGGTCATTACCTAAATCCTACGCTCACAAGGTAGGTACAATTGAAGAAATAATGACTGTGAAAAAGATTAATAAGGATCAGTTGCTTGGTAAGATTACTACTTTTGAAATGAGAGAGTTTGGTGATGCTCTGCCAAAAGTAGAAACTACTTTCAAAGCCAGTACTTCAGAGAAGATCTCCAAAGAAGAAAAGTACAAGGTGGAACCTGGTGATGAGCTTGATGAAATTGAAGCCAACTTTGTTGACAGTCTACAAACAGGCTCCAGTATGTTCAAAGGCAAACTACCTTTCAAATGTTTTTCATGTGGTAAAGTAGGTCATTATGCTTCCAGATGTCTTGAAATAATTGAAAGGAACAGAAAAAGGTTTGAGAATAGGCCTAGAGCTCCAAAGAAATGTTGTTATGTTAGAGATTTTGATGTTGAAGGTGTGACTAATGATGAATATGATGATGCTAGTACTAGTGCAAATGAATGCTTGTTTATTGCTATTAAAGAAGAACTTGTGTCTACTAATCCTGCTAGCTGTGTGAAGGAAAAAAAACCAGTGGAAGAAAGTGCTTTGGCTATTCAGATTGAGAAAGATAAGGATGAATGGATTATTGATAGTGGATGCTCACATGACATGACCAGTGACAAAAGTAAGTTTGTAAGTTTGGAAAAATATGATGGAGGACCGGTTAGGTTTCGAGACAATGCAACTAGTAAGATTTGTGGAAAAGGATCTATTTCATTTGATGGAAAGCATAAAACTGACAATGTTCTATATGTGAAGGGTTTAAAGCATAATATTTTGAGTGTTGGTCAGATGTGTGACAAAGGTTATGAGGGTAAGTGCAAGAAGATGAGTTCACTTTTTGGCCAAAAAGTGGAAGTGTTTTTCCTATTTTTCAAATTTTGTCATACTTGGAGTGACAAGTTGAAGCACTTGCACATAAAATATTAAGATGATGTAAAAATAAGAAATGTAGGATTTTGTTTCTAATTTTCAAATATGTAATTTTTTCTAATACCCGGATGATGCAAGTTGGTTTTTTATTGGATGTACAAAAAGTGGCTTTTAAAAGTCCCCTATTTTTTGCAAAAGCATGCATGTGTACGACCAACATAATTTGATCTAAATTAATGTATTTTTCTAATTCCTTTTGTGGAAAGATTCTCAGGATGTTGAATTTTGGTCAAGATATTTTTTTGTAATTTTTTGATAAATATTTTTTTTATTAATTTTTTTATAGCCCTAATTAGTGTTTTTTAAAACCCCTCGTGTATGGCCAAGATAATTTGAGCTAAATTAATCAATTCACTATTTTTTTTCATCATGTAGAGAATGATGTCTAGTTTGGTCAGACATAATTTTTTTTCAAGAAACTTTCAAAATCAAAAGTTATTAAAAAAAATAGTAACCTATGTTATTTCAAGTTTATGAGTTAGTTAGTTTGGAAAATAAATAATAAATAGAAAATTATGTTCAATAGTAGAAAAAATTACATATTTGAAAACTAGACTTTCCGATGTATAATGGGTTTTAATTTTGTTAAAATATTTTGAAAAAAAAGTTGTCAGCCATAGTGGTGAAACTAGTTTTTTCTCTTGTTGTTTTCACGGTGTCCTTGTTGCAGGTCCAAAGCTAAGGCTTGGGCTTCCAAGCCTAAAACCAATGCAAATTGGTAGGTTTGAAATTTTAAAATTTTAGAAATAGGTACCTGTTTTAAAAATGACGGATACCCATTTCTTAAAAAAAAAAATTAGCCATAGGCATGTAAAACAAAAAAAAAACTTTTTAAAAATGAAACGGGTACCCATTTTTCTTCGGGAGCTCGATCCTAAACAAATACCCATTTTTTAAAAAATGGGTACCGTTCCAAGCGGCATTTTTTCATCCGCGAGAGACTTCCACGAAATGTATACTCAACTTCTTGCTTTAACCCATGATTTGAGATTTAAAGACAATGGATGCAAGATAATGCAAAGCTCCAGAACTATGATTGCTACTAGTCAGACTGTAAGAGATTTATAAAAACTTATGAAACCCACCCATACTATTTGCAAGGAATGTCAGTTGGGGAAGCAGACAAGAACAAGTTTCAAGAGTAAAGAGCAATTTCTATCAGTTTGCTGGATCTAGTTCATATAGATCTATGTGGTCCTACAAGGATAAGAAGTCTACAAGGTGACAGGTACTTCATGTTACTTATTGATGATTATTCTAGAATGACTTTGGTTACTTTTTTAAGAGACAAATCTGAAGCCCTAAAGAAGTTCAAATCCTTCAAGGCAATGGTTGAAAATGAAATAGAGTTGAAAATCAAATGCTTGAGGTCTGATAGAGGAGGTGAGTTCACATCAAATGAATTCAACATTTTCTGTGAAGACCAAGAAATAAAAAGACAGTTGTCTGCACCTAGAACTCCTCAGTAGAATGGAGTTGTGGAAAGAAAGAACATGACAATTCAAGAGGCTGCTAGAACAATGATGAAAGAAGGAGGCCTACTGGCAGTTTTTTGGAAAGAAGCTATACATACTGTTGTCTACATTCAAAACAAAGTTGAAGTGAAAGGTAATGGTACAAAAACCCCCTATGAATTGTGGTATGGAAGAATTCCAACAATAAAGTACTTCAAAGTCTTTGGAAGCAAATGTTATATCAGAAGAGATGAAGACTTAGGGAAATTTGATGCAAGCTGTGATGAAGGAATCTTCCTTGGATACTCTACCAAGAGCAAGGCCTACTGGTGCTACAACAAAAGATTGAAAAAGATTGTTGAGAGTGCAAATGTAAAGGTGGATGAAGGCAAAGGAAGAACATCAGATCAGAATGGATATGAATTAGATGAACCTGCTGTTACAACTTATGAAGAAAAAGTTCAACAAGAAGACAATCAAGATGAAGAAGAAAAGGCTCCGAAAATTGCTAAGACCCCCAGGTATGTAAGAATCAATCATTCTAAGGATCAAATTATTGGAGACAAAGAAAAAGGAGTATTGACAAGGAAAATAGTTGCAGAAGAACAAGTGAATTACTGTTTACTCTCTACAGTTGAACCAAAAACTATGAATGAAGCCTCCAATGATGAAAATTGGGTAAGGGCAATGGAGGAAGAACTAATGTAGATAGAGAAGAATGAAACTTTAGAATTAGTTCCTAGACCTGCTGACAAAAATATTATTAGAACCAAGTGGGTTTTTAGGAATAAACTGAATGAAAATGGACAAGTTGTAAGGAATAAAGCAAGGCTTGTGTGCAAAGGATATTCTTAAATTGAAGGGATAGATTTTGAAGAGACTTTTGCTCCAGTAGCTCAGATCGAAGCAATCAGAATGTTTCTGGCATTTGCAGCTCACAAAGATTTCAAAGTGTATTAGATGGATGTGAGGTCTACATTCCTGAATGGTGAGTTAGAAGAGGAAGTCTACATTGAGCAACCAGAAGGATTCCAACTATCAAATCAAGGTGATATGGTATGCAGGTTGAAGAAAGCATTGTATGGACTCAAGCAAGCTCCTAGGGCCTGGTATGCAAGGTTGGATAAGTACTTATTGCAATTAGGATTTAGTAAAGGTACTGCTGACAGTAATCTCTATTTCAAGATTAATGATGATCAAATTTTGATTATTGAAGTCTTTGTTGATGATATCATCTTTGGAGTCAATGAAGGTATGTGTATGAAATTTGTTGATGAAATGCAGAAAGAGTTTGAAATGTCTATGTTTGGTGAGATGAATTTCTTTCTGGGTCTATAAATCAATCAATCAAATAAAGGAATCTTCATATCTCAGTCTAAGTATGTGAAAGAATTGTTAAAGAAGTTTGGGATGGAAGACTCTAAACTAGTATGTATTTCCATGGTGACTGGCTGCAAATTGAGCAAAACTGATGAATCACCCAAGACTAAACATAAAAAGTACAGATCCATGATTAGAGGATTGTTTTATCTAACACAAACCAGACCTGACATAATGCATGCAGTTTGCCTTGTGGCAAGATTTCAAGTAGATCTAAGAGAATCACATGTGATGGCAGTAAAGAGAATCTTGAGGTATTTAAAAGGCACACCGGATCATGGCTTATGGTATCCAAAGGATAATAATTTCACTCTCAGTGCTTATATAGATGTTGATTGGGCATGAGATGTTGATGACAAAAAGAGTACAAGTGGAGGTGCTTTCTTTTTGAGAAATAGATTGGTTTCATGGCTGAGCAAGAAGCAAGATTCAATCTCTTTATCAACAACATAAGCAAAGTATATTGCAGGAGCATGTTGTTGTACTCAAGTGTTATGGATGAAGTAGACATTGAAGGACATAAGAGTTGTGTATGAAGATCCAGTTGCAATTTTTTGTGATAATACAAGTGCTATAAACATTTCAAAGAATCCAGTGATGCACTCAAGAACAAAGCATATATCTATAAGGTATCACTTCCTGAGGGAAAAGGTGACACAGAATGAAGTTAAGTTAGAATATGTGTCCACAAAGGATCATATTGCATATATTTTCACTAAGCCTCTGCCTACGGATACTTTTGAGTATCTCAGGGAAAAATTAGGGGTCACTACCCCTCCAGCTCTGAACTAAGATGCAAAGGAATGCATTAGTCTAGTGGTGCCCAAAGATTAATTCTTTGATCTGGATTGATGTTCTGAGAGATACCTCTCAGGGGGAGTAGCTGAATGATGACAAAAGAGTTGGTTATAAAAGTTCAATTTGATCAGAGCAGCAGAGTGCAAGTATGTGCCCTTTGCCATTGATGTCAAAGGGGGAGAGAAATCATGTGAAAAACTTAGAAAAGAAAAGAGTTCCGATGTCTAAAGAGAAAGGGGGAGAATCGTGTCTTGATGGTCTTTACAATTTTTCACATCATATGTTGCCATCAATGACAAAGGGGGAGATTGTTGCAAGTATGTGCCGAATCGGTGTTGTCATTGATGTCAACATATCTGTGTTGTCATTGGTGTCAACTGTGCTCCTATCTTGTTGCTTTCTTGTAATGAATAAGATGCTTTGTATTTACTAATGTAAGTGATCCTGATGTTAAGGATATTGAGAAAATTAGCTCCTCTGGTAGAAACAATGTATTGCATACAGAAGAACAGTCCAAGAGATTGCTCTGCATTTCCTGTAGGATGAATATCTTTGACTGTGGATTGGAATTTATTTGGAAGTCTATCTGAAGATGTTATATTCCAAGTTTGAGCCTCCGGTATGAAAATTTGAGTGAGTTATGTTCACTAGAGTGAAAACTATTTTTCTTGTATGTTTGGTAGTGACATGGAGAAAGTATTATGCTCTGCATTCCTCCACATTGAAGTATTTTGATTTGCAATTCTAAAGTTAAGTCTGAGATGATGTTATGTACCTTCAACTCCAATGGTTCATGATTTGGTGGTCCGCAAGCAATCTTTTCATTATGACATTGGCTGACAGTGTTGGTTATGTGCTCTAGTTTGAAGAATCTTCTCAATAGAGTGGTTAAAGTTTGTGCGGTTGTTATTGGTGATTACAATGTGCTTGTGGATGTCTCTTGATCATGTTCCTACCTTTGGATTGGTCTGCAAAGAGTAATTTGGATTGTGGAAGAAGTCTATTCTTTGAAGACCTGGTGTTCTCACCAGTCTTGGCAGATTTGGTTGATTTAACTAATTGTAGAGATGCCTTGAAGTTTGTGGAAGTGTGTCGTGGTGTGAAGAATTGTGTTTGAGTCCCAGCTAATGGCGTGTTCATCATACTTCTCTACATCTTTCCTTAGCTAAATTTTGTAATAGGTCTAGACCTATTTCTCTATATGTTTTGTAATGCCGACCTTGATGTACATTCCAAGGTTGATGAATTGTATAAAAATATGTAATAGAGTTGCAAAAAAGTGTGTGGTGTGCAAAAATGAAGAGATAAGTACGATGGTGTGAAAGAGCATAGCAGAGGAGTTATATTGTGCTTCAATGGAACTTAATCCAGGCATGGAGTAGAAGCTACTTAGTCAGTTTACCTTTTTGGCAGTGAGCCACCCCTTGGCAATAAGCCATTCTTTGCAGTGAGCAATTTGGGCAATGAGCCCTATAGGTAGCGAGCCTCTAGTTTTCGGTATTGTTATAACTCATATATTTCTATGGGCTAACACCCAAAGTGGTTTTTCCACGTAAAAATCTGGTGTCTACTATGTTGGATGTGTGATTGTGATTAAGTCTATTGTTTCATGCTTTCATAGTTAAATCCAATTATCAGTAATTAAGTTGTTGATGGTTTGATATTCATATGAAGCTAATTTTTTATGACAACTGATTCACCCCCCCTCTCAATTGTCCGGTGTATTCAACATCCTTGGCCAACAATCTTAAGAGTGTTTTTGCCAAGAAACACCTCACCACCATCAAATGCTTTGTAACATGAAAAATACTCTTTCTAAAGAGTAGGAGATAGCTAAATCAAATAGCCATGAGTCATCACTAGTAGTGTTATTAGAATTAAACAATGTATCATTTTCATTATCAACATTAGAGGAATTTTTAGTTAAGGAATCTTTAGAATTATCTTCTTGCTTATACATTTCTTTTTCACATGGTCTTGCTTCTCGTAGTTCCAAAATTTCACTATGCTCTTTGTAGGGGTTTTAGACTATCCTTTTGATATGGATCTATCCTTCGATTTCATTCATTCCCCTTTTGTATCACCTTTTTCGTTAGGCCTTATTTGAGCATGTATTTCATCCTTTGAACCCCATCCATGGATTTCCTCCACATTTCTTTGTGGAGCAAAGTAGCAACAAGAGAATCCATCTTGGGGTCTATAGTACCACCATTTAGGAAAAATATTATTGGCAATTTGTTGCTAAATGGTGATTTTCAGACTTTTGGGGGTTGAAAATGGTGAATATTACTAGCTTTGGTAGTACATGCTTTCACCCAAATTTGATTGTATTTTTAGGCCTATAGCTTCAGATCACCTACAAATAGATATTTTAAAATCTTAGAATAGCATTAGATTGCCATACTATTTATTGTAGTTTGGTCTCGATCGTTGACATATTATAGAGGTAACTTTTAATTAGGTTTCAATTGCTTGCATTTTTACATAAATTATGGGCAAAAGGTGGTGCAATCGCCAATCAAATTATCGGGAATTAGGGAAAAGGGGGCACGATAGTTAGTGAAATTATAATCAATTAAGGGAAAACGGTGGTGGAATCACTAATGATATTATAGTGAATTTAGGGAAAACATGTAATATCACCATGCAATGATAGGTATATTTGGGGAAACATTTATTATAGCCATTGAATTATAGGAGGTTCTTATAAAGCGTGGCCCATCACCTCAGAATTATAGGTCATTTAGGGTTAATGTTTTTAATCACCCATTGCAAAACATAATATGATTATGTAGTATGGATTGGTATTTATGCAAAACAATACTCCATTGAACACTCACTCTTTCAACATTTGATTCTGGATTCACCCATTTCATCCTACATTGTGAAATTCATGCGAGAAGTTTTTAGATTGCATGGGGTCCTTGAAAAAATAATCTTGGATAAAGATGCATGAATAACCTCAAGGTTTTGGCAGACCTTGTTCTCAGCATTGGGGACATAATTGGATATAAGCTCATCTTACCATCCAGAGACCGATGGTCAAACTAAGAGAGTTAATCAAATATTGGAGGATTTGTTGAGGATGTATTGCATGGATCAATAGTATAAGTGGGAGGAGTACCTTCCACTAGGTGAATTTACATACAACAATTCTTATCATTCTGCAATTAAGATGGCTCCATTAGAAGCATTGTATGGAAGAAAGTGTCAAACTCCTATAAGCTAGGACAAGATAGAAGATAAGATTTGCCTTTAGCCAGAAATGCTATAAAAAATGGAAGAGAAAGTAAAGATGATCAGAAAAAGACTGGCAAAAGAAAATGATAGGCAAAAAAGTTATGCTGATGCCAAGCGTACACCCCGACAATTTTTAGTAGGTAATAAAGTTCTCTTGTGAGTCAAGCCGCATAAGAGCCCTATTAAGTTTGGGAAGTTTTCCAAACTGGCACCAAGATTTGTAGGACCTTTTGAAGTCTTAGAAGTGGTTAATCCAGTTGCTCACATTATAGCTCTACCACCAGCTCTTGTTAGAATACATGATCTTTTCCATGTGTCATATTTAAAGAAATATATACCAGGATTTAATCATATACTTGATTGGAATGCTCTCCAGGTACAAGACCCAACAATGGTCATGATCGAGCCTCTCAAAGTGCTCAAGGTACGCAAGCCCCGCTTGCATAACAGGGAGGTTACCCAATGCAAGGTCTAGTGGGATCAGTACTCAGACCTGACAATGCTACCTAGGAGGATTACTATGATTTTTACCAAAAATTTCCACATATTTTTATGAAAACATGATGTAAAAGAACTTATTTGTTTAATTTTGTTTTGATATGGACACAATCATCGAAGAGGATGATTTCTAAGGGGGGAGATATGTCACACCTTGTTCTAAAGCAAACATACTTAACATTTTATTTCAGGCAAACATATAGTTACTCAGTGAAATTATTATGATTAAAGTAATATTGTGCTAGATTAGAAAATGCATTTGATTTATATTATTTTATATGCAATGAATATTGTATGTGACCTTGTTATTATGCATGTGGTTAAATTATGTAATGGACTAACTACCGTTGTGCAACTGAGGTGGATGCAAGGACAGTGTTTTCCCGCTCCTGGAAGAGAAGGGAGAGCATCACCAAAGAGAGGGTAATAGATCGTGTGAATACATTGATCATTGTGCCATCTGAGAACCACACACACACTTAGTAGTTGTATTACATCGGTATGCCCTTTGATTTTTCATATTCTTTTCTTTTGTCGATTTGGTGTCGATTTGAGTCATGATCACCTCTTGTTTGAGTTGTGATTTTAGCTTGATGACTATTTCTCGTCACATATATTTTTTGAGATTTGTTGAGTCATGCATTAATGCTAATACCTCATCATTTGGCATGCATCTTTTGAGCCCAAGTATAATGTTTATGTCTCTTATTTTGGAGACCCTTGGACTTAATATATAACTATTTAAAGTTATTATTATTATTATCATTAGTTATGCTCCAAGCCTATTTATTTTTATTATTTTATTCCCAAGAATATAGGAGAATAAATTATTGTTTCGAGATAATTTCTTTTTCACCCAAAGTTCTGGATAGAGGGAACATAACTTTCCCCCACTACCCAACACCTCCTATATTCCAGGAGGGATATGGGGGAACAAACACTTCCCTTAATTCCAACATATAGGCATGGGTGTGGGGAAGAGTAGCGGGGGGAGGGGGGGTGGGAGCTTTTCAATTTAAAAAAAACTAAATCTTGAAACTTTCCAGAGCGTTGGAGCTTGGAAAGAAAAAAGCCATGCTAAACATTAGATTGAGTCTTTGAACAAAAAATAAAGAGGGAATATAGCTCTCATACCTGCATGGAGAAACATTGTGGGAGTAGAGTAGAAGTCTTGAGCCAACTACATCTCCATAAACAAGTTCTTTTGATTCCTACATAGAAACATTAAACTTAGATAGATACAATGTTAATACTTTGGCTTTGCATATCCTTGCGTCTGAGTAGAGGCCGAGAGTCTTGAAGAGTTGTGTTTCCTTTAAAGGCCGATGAAAAGCTGATAAGCTAAGTAAACTCTATGATGTTATGAGGTTGATAAAGTTTTTAACCTATGTGTAAACCTCCTAAGGCCAAAATTATTTGTATTGTGTTCATTGTATGATAAGGCCACCTGGGCCAATATTCATATGAGGCCGAGAGCTTTCCTCTCAAACCTGTTTTCATTTTGGAACCAAGCCGATAGGTAGAGGCCAAAACCTTTTTATTTTGTACCTATTGCATGAGGTTCTCATGCATTTATACTCCTTCGTGGGAGAATGAGATCTTTGTATTCTTCCATGTGCTTGTAGAAGGCCGACAAGCTTTAAATCTTACATAGGTTGAACTCCCTTATTGTTTTCTAGTTAGGTTTTAGTTTAGTGAATAAACTATCATTGTGCTATAGAGTCTAAATAGTTTTATTCAGTCATGCACAGTAAGAAATGAGTAAGTGGTTTCCATTTAAAACAATGAACCGTGTTTATATATTTCTATGCAATAAACCTCTAATCTTCTTGAGAGGCCAATAGCCTGTAACTAGTGCAAGTATAGTTGTTATAAAGACATTGTTGTACCAGCACTATGTAAATAAAGTTCAAGTGTGACCCAATTAGTTATATATGGCCAAGAGGCCAAGGAGTATATATTACATGTGTATCAAAAAAATAAAGATACTCTATGTCAAACTATTGTTACCTCAGACTTTAATAAGCTCTATTATGACTAAGAATAGTCAAGAGTTATTTCATAAATGACCATGATTAGCCAAAACCATGTAGATGGCAGTATTATGGCCAATTGATATGTGAATATAATTTATCAATGACAATGATACTACCATCTATTTAGAACTCATCTCTTGCAATACAAGTGTATATATATACATCAAACATGATAGATTATGAATTGTTTTGGTGGCCTCAACAAGTTATAAGTCGAGTATAATCTTAGAGTAAGACAAATGCTCCTTGGTGGAAAGGACATAGAGGCCAAAGTCAACAAAGATAATGCTATATGATAAAATATTTCATATCTTAAAGAATGAATATCTAATTTACATATGAGCATGAATTCAAGTTTGACTAGTCATTGAGTAGATTAACAGGTTGTCATAGACCCGAGATTGCAAGGATGCAAAGAGGGGTTCAATGCAAGTACATAAGTCACCCAGGATCTTAACACATACCTGTCTAGTTGACCTGTAGTAGAGGGTTTACTTAATGTCAAATAGACATATATAGGGTAAACATATCAAAGTATATTGATTTATTATTTATTGAAATAAAAGAATGTTGTCTCCAAGTTGAGAAAAGAGTGGGTGAACATACGACTTATTTATATGAAACTTTGGCCAAAGTAATGAAAAATCACTGCTTGCATTGTTGGTTCAATATGTTTCTAGATAGCTTGAACAGTCAGAGGGTTGTACATGGCTAGAGCTAAACTAGAAGTTGTAAACCCGATTATTTCTAGCTAGCACACTATACTAGTTCTCAGATGGCACATAGAATTAGTTGATTCTCATTATCTATACCCTCGCAAAGGGAAGGGCCACTTCCAGTGGGAAGGTGTGCGAGCGATTATCAGTCTATGGTTGGAGGAAAAGCACCAAGGTGATGGTCTCCCTCTTGCAGTTGATTGTCGAAGACTTGTGAGCAAAAGACACCATTTATTTTTTGATCGATAAACCACATCGTAGTGCACAAAATTTTATTACTATTAAGCATAAAATGTACATGTAACTTGAGATATAATTCCCAAGGATTTACAATATTTTCAATACATTCAAAGCCTGCAAAAAATAGAGGCCAAAACATAGATTGACTCCTTGAAGACTAGCTAACTAGAGCACCACTCAATCGACATTGTAGAAGTCCTCCGAGGCTACCAAGACCGCGAAGACTTCAATCCAGGTAGAGGAATTCTCTTGGACCATTGCTATCACCCGCTAAATAAAGTCTCTCCCTTTGGTCACCCAAACTCTATGTGTGATGAGTTGATGGCCTGCGAGATCTGGGGGGAAGGGAATCCTTTCCACATTAGCTTCCGAGTCTAGAAGTTTTGGTAGGTCCCCAACCTTGGTGATACCATTCTCCAAATCTGTAAAGACCGTACATTCAACATCATCTTCAAGGATTGAATCCTTGAATGTTTCCCATAAGCACACCAAAACATCCACCTTGGGACCACCTAGGTCAAGGTGCGAAGCCATGAACCGAGAAGAAATATCTGTGTTTACTCTGTAACGGTCCTCTGACGAAAGAAAGCTCCTCTCAAGAACCATTTTCACAGCTTCTATGAAGAGTTTACTCTTCACCTTACAAATTACCTATAGCCGCAAGTACATGATCCTTCCCAGGAATGCCATTTGACACCGCAAGCACCTCAACCTAATTGGAGTCTCCATATTCCTGAGAGTTGAATGAAACTCCAATGCCAACCATGGAATAAATAGACCTGTGTCTTGATAACCATTAATCGGCTCTTAATGTACCTTGCAGATGAAATAAATGGAAGTCTCATCCTTTAGATTTGCCACCACTTCGCACAAGTGAAATATTCCAGCGCTCGATGAAAGGACTGAAGACGTCATCCAAGGTACTGCTGCCTTCTACAAAAAAGGACAAAAATCAAGGCTTCTAACTAATCCTCCTTCCTGCATGAATGTTAATAAGGAGGCCAGCTTGATTGCCAACTAGGAATGAAGCTTTCCTTAAATAGCATCTACCATATGGGAGATATATCGGCTTTATTTGCTAAGAAGGACAATGCTACATCTCTGAGCTAGGTCCCACCTTGCGAAAATCAATGCCATTAGCTACCTTGTTTGCCAACTCATTAGCATCCTTGTTGGCTTCTCTATATATATGGTTCAACGTAAAGGTATCAAAAAATTTTAGTAGGTCGAGGGCACACTCCATGAGGGCATTTAGTTTCCAGTTACAAACTGATTATTTTTTTAGGACATTGATTACTAGAGAAGAGTCCCCTTCAATTTCTACTTTATCCACTGCTAACTCTTTGCAAAATAAAATACCATGGATTAGGGCTTTGAATTCTGCAATACTATTGGTATCCTCTTCTAGGGGGACGGCTAATCTGCCAACAAATTCCCCATTCCACAATCTGATGACACATCCAGCACTTGACAGACCAGGGTTACCTCTAGATGCTCCGTTAAAATTCTGCTTAAACCAACCTTTATCTGGGGCCACCCATTCAACATTGCTTCACTCAATCGTTGAAGCTTTCTCCCTAATGCCAAAGTGAGGAGGGACCTTTAAACCATGCCACCTCAACCTCATCTGACTGTCCCACTCTAAAAACTTTCCTTTCTGATTCAAACCCAAACTAGTTCGACTGTTGACCATTTCCACCACTACAGCTTCAACTTTGTTCTTAAAGGAAATAATGGGCATTTCCTTATCTTCAAAAATCCACATGTTCCACTCTTTCCATATCTCCCATATGAGAAGGGAGGGACTACTAATCCATAGGTTGTTTAAGAGTTCAGACCATTGCCTAATTGGCCATTCATGGAATAGGCTCTTTATGTCATTTGGCAAAGCCATTATCCATCCTAACTTAGCGCAAAGCCATCTCCAACACTCCTAGGAAAAGGGGCAGCCTAGGAATAAATGACCAATGCTTTCTTCCTCTCTCCTGCAGAGGACACACCAAGAAGGTCCCTCAAAACCTAATTTTTTGAATCTTTCAACTATTAAGATCTTTTTCTAAATCATTGCCCAAGCAAAGATTCTAGCTCTTGGAACACACTGTTTATTCCAACAAATATGGATGGGAAGTTCAGTATTCTATATCCATCCTTTGCATTAAATTGGCCACTTTTGGAGCCTGCCCAAATCAGTTTGTTTGACCCTCTCCTAAACAACATCTTTCTCTATGCTAGAATTCTCTCGAGTAAGTTAGCTTCTCCACTAGGGATGGGAAGAGAGGACAACTCCTTCCATTTCCAACCAAGAGAAGGATCCTTTTGGAAAAAAATCACAGTCTCTGACCCCGTTCCCCCAAGCTCACTTGAGAAAAGCTTTTGATTGATCTATTGTGATCTCATTGTCTATACTGGGATATCCTACCCAAGAATCCTTCCAAAACAGAGTAGTATCACCATCCTAAACATCCCAAGTTATTAGATTAGAAATAATTAGTCTACAACTCAACATGAAATTCCAAACTCTTGATCCTTTTGGAGGGTGATCAATTTTAACAATCTCTGATGGCTCATCACTGTTAAGATACTTTTCTAGTATAATCTTAGCCCATTTCAAATCTGGCTCTTGAAGCATTTTCCAAATTAGTTTGGCTCCTGAAGCCTTGTTTTGCCACATGTGATTCCTGAGGCCCGAACCCCCTTTTTGCTTTGGTTTGCAAACCTTGTCCCAAGCTATGAGTGCAATTTTATCTTTTTCAGACGTACCTTGCCAAAAAAACTATCTCATTTTATGGATCATATCATTGTTTGTTCCAGAGGTAAGAGCTAGGTAGGACAACAAATAAATTGGGAGAGAGGAGATGACTATTTTCAACAAAAGCAATCTGCTAGCCCATGATAGCCACCACCCTTTCCACGAAGTCAACCTTTTTTCCATTTTGTCCTTTAGGGGGTCCCAAAGCTTTGTATTTCTGAGCCCTTTGTCTATTGGCAATCCTAGATACGCGCATGGTAGCAACCCCTTTTTGAACTTCAGAATATTTAATATTTCCATTTCCTTACTCAAAGGAGTTGAGAGAAAGAAGACTTCAGACTTGTTCTAATTCACCTCTTAGCCAGATGATTTTTGCATATGAAGATAACAATCTCAAGAAGGCTCTAGCCTTTGACTTCTTCGCAGCCCCAAAAAGCATCGTGTCATCTACAAACTGCTGGTGTGTTACTTGGAGATTTCTTGCTACTAAGAATCTTTCCAGCTGACCCTCAAATTGAATGCTTTTGATTTCTCTCCCAAGAGCTTCAGCCATTAATATGAATAAGAAAGGGGAGATTGGGTCCCCTTGTCTCAAACCTCTAGAAGCCTCAAAAAAACCTTCTGGAGAGCCGTTGATCAACACCAAATATCTTGGGCCTGAAATGCATTCAAAAATCCAACTGATCCACTGTTTGTCAAACCCAAAAGCTGCTAGAACCTTGCATAGAATTCTCCCATCAACCTTATCATAAGCTTTCCTAATGTCCAGTTTAATGAGCATTCCAGGAGCTCTGGTATTTTGCAAAGTATGGATGATCTCTTGGGCAATGATGACTCCGTCCAGGATGGATCTCCTAGGGACAAACCCTGTTTGCTCTTTTGATATGATGGTGGGGAGTAGAGGCTTGAGCCTATTAGCCAAGACCTTTGTCAAAATTGTGTAAAGAGTATTACAAAGTGAAATAGGTCTGAAATCTTCCAGCTTAATAGCTTTCTTGTTCACGGGGATAAGAATAATGAATCTATTTTTAACCTCTTTGAGCAACCTCCTTGAGTTCCTGGCTGCTTCAAGTGCATCAGATAGTTCTTGACCAAGAAAATGCCAGTAGACTTGATAAAAGCTAGCTGGGAAGCCATCTGGCCCTGGGGCCTTATCTGGATGTAGTTGTTTGAGAGCCGCCTCTACCTCTTCTAGTGAAATCTTGGCATTTAAAGCTCCATTTTGATCCTCGTCAATCAATCTAGGGATATGTTGCAGAAAAATTTGTTGAGCAGCAAGGTTTGAGCCTTCCCTATTGTTCAAGAGGACTTGATAAAAGTCTAGAATATGGTTTCTAATCTCTTGGGGATCCTCAATATGAGAGCCATCTTCTCTATCCAGGCTAAGAATTCTATTAATGCTTCTTCTTTGTTTTGTAATATTGTGGAAATATTTTGTATTCTTATCTCCAGCCTCAATCCAGTTTTCTCTGGACTTTTGCTTCCAGAAGATCTCTTCTTTTGAAATCACATCGTCATACTCCCCCAGCAATTCTTTCTCCCTTACAAAGTTGTCTTGAGTCATCCCATCCTTAATAACTTCTTCATTTAATTCAGATAGATTTGCTTCAATTCTTTCCTTTGTTTTGAAAATATTCTTGAAATGGTGTTTGTTCCAATCTAGAAGTCTATGCTCGACATGTTTAAGTCTTGACATGAAGCGGAACAATTTGGAACCTTCGAAAGATTCTTCAAACCACCAGCCTTGCACCAGATGGAGAAAAATTTCATCCTTTAACCACATATTCTCAAATTTGAATGGGGACCTTGCTGGCTTAACTTCCTCAACAATATTCAACATAGTAGGAAAGTGGTCAGAGCCAGAGCAAGGTAAGATGCTTCCTTTCAAGGTGTGAGGAAAAGTAGAAAGATCTCCTCCAAAAAAGAACCTATCCAATTTTTCTACAATGTTGCTAAAGCCAGACCGTCTGTTATTCCAAGTATAAGCCTCTCTTCCAAAATCTATCTCCAACAAATTATTTCTATGAAACCAATCACTAAAATCCTTCTGAGATTGCCCTGGCCTAGATATCCCTCCTTTCTTGTCCCAACTATGAAGAGTGGCATTAAAATCTCCCCCAATGATTCTATGAGAAAAAGGGAAGGATGTCATAAAATTATCAAGCTCTGCCCACAAATCCCTTTTACTAATGCATAAAATGGGCCCATACACATTAATTAGAAGGACCTGGAAGTTGGATGAAAGGGAACCAATCTTGCCCCCAATCCAGTTTTTCCTGAAGCCCAACATTTCAAAAGTCACCTCTGTTGAATTCTAAAGAATAGCCAAGCCTCTGGAAGCCCCTTCCGATTGAACTGCCACCATTTTCCAATTTCTAAATTTGCTCAGAAAGGATTCCAGTTTAGAAGATTTAAGTTTGGTTTCTTGGAAAAGAATAAAATCTGCCTTGGTTAAGCAAATCCTCTACTTTACCAAGCACTTTTTGTTAGGGGCGTTTAAACCCCTAACATTCCATGAGAGAAGCCTCATGGCGCCTTGGGAAGGGTACTTCCCTTCCTTGTTTCCATCAAGGTGGTTATTTTAAGTTGACCCTTTGCTTCTCCATCTTGGCTTCTTAATTCACTCATAGATCTTCTCCCCACTCTTCTATTTGAACTATTCCCAAAATCCGGTTTGGGCTTAGTAGAGGAAACCTACTGTATGCCTAACTTGGGATGATCCCAATTGCCACTGCTATTTGAAAAAAGTAAATCATTCTCCTGCAACTCTAAGTCTCCTTCCTCTAGCAGTTCCTATACAATTATTTGTTTTTTGTTTTCCTTTTCTAGGGTTGAAGTTTGTTCCAACCCACTTAATCTACTCTCATCTTCAAAAATCCCAAGGATTTCATAGACTGAGTTAATCTTAGATGTCTCCTCATCCCCTTTCAGGATTTCAGGTTCTCTTGAAATTGCTATCTTAGCCTCTGCATTCTTAACACTTGCCTCAGCACCATTCATTATGGGAGAGGTTGCTTCCACATCTATGTTGCCTTCAGTCCCCAAACCCACTAGTTGATGGTCGATGTCTCTATGGAGGTTCTCAGTGTCTTTGAGAAGCTGGAGTAATTCATCTTCAGTTTGTGAAGGCATCATTATATTCTCCTGGGGGCGAAGAGTTGATTCTTCTTCAATTCTGGCACGTAAGTTACTTTCACAACATTCATAACCCTTGGGATTTTCCTTAAAACATTGCAATTCATTGGTGCTTTGAACTGCCATGCTTGATTGATTTCCTTTTTGTTCACCCTTTTGCAAAGGGCCCCCATCATCCTTCCATTTCTCTGGAAGGGAAGTCTGTGGCTGCCATTTTTCCAAGGCATTTTATCCTGAACCTCCAGCCCTTGTAGATCTCCTGTAGAGACATTTATGTATATTCTTCCTTGCCCCTCTAACAATTTGTTGTCGCCATCTACCTAGAACCATCAAAATCTCTAGTTCCCCATAAATCCCTACAACTGTATCAATCTCAACTAAAATGCATGGATCTAAACCTACGGGCTGCCATTAAAAAAATCTTCATCTACACCTAGACATGAACCCAATGCATCCCCAATTTTCATAAGGGCTTTTAGGCTCCAATATTCCATTGGAAGGCCCTCTAGAGTGACCCATGTGGGGATTTTCTTGATTTCGTGCTCCCATGGGTCAAAATTTGGCACCTAGTTTATGTAGTGAAAACTTGAGTGGTTGAAAAGGATTGGATTGCCATATAAAATTTCATGTTTAAGGTTCCTATTAATGCATTCAATGAGGAAAAAAGAGTTAGGGAGTTGTCGAATGCATACCCTATCCTTGAAAGCATTTCTCCACCAGTCCATAATTTCTTGGGTAGGGCATCCTTCCCCACACCATTTTGCCAACAGAGCCCTATCCTTCAAACGATTCATCAAAGGAGAAAAGGATTTAGATAGGAGCTCAGAGAGTTTGCTTCCTCTCAGCTTTAAGCTCTCCTGTGTCGTATACGGTCTTCTTGTTGCAACATTTTGCCCCTCCGACCAAACCCCTTTGTATCATTGTAATGCGGGGTCATCCATTTCATGAACTTAGGCTCATGCTTCTAGCTTGCCTTGTCATCCCCTAATGGAACGGCGTTTGCTCCTGTTAGAACAGGGATAGTGCTAGCGAGATTCACTGTCCTACTTGGCAGTTGTTGCTTGTGAGCAGGGAAGCCCTTCTTCCTCCAGATTGAGCTCGACCACGACATTTTTTATTTTCATACATATGTAGAAGACACCATTTTATTGTACATGTAAATTTGTAAAATTTGTAAGCCGCATATGTATTTTGTAAATGCAAAAGTACCTACTTTACTTTCTATGATAAAAAAAATATTATGAGATTTTGGCATTTAATGCTTTTATTTGTAAGTGTTTTATTTAGCATTATATATATATATATATATATATATATATATATATATATATATATATATATATATATGAAATGGTTGATGAATCTCAGAGAGAGAGAGAGAGAGAGATCAACCATTTCATACCAACAATCTAAAGAGGCATGTGTCCATAGGGAGCTATGCTCAAGGCAACATGTCATTTGCTTAAGGGCCCACTAATTCACCTTAAAGACCTCTTCGATGTACCCATTGTGAATACTAGTTTATTCACTTAAGAGTTGCTTTATTTTACTTGAGAGTTATTTTATTTACTACACATTTAAAAAGTTTAGTGTATTTACTTTATTTTACTACAGAGCTATTTTATTTACTACATATTTAAAAACTTTGGTGTCTTTACTTTATTTAATATACAATTATTTTATTTACTTTAGAGTTAAGGTCTTTATATTTAAAAAATAAATGTCGGCTCCAAATAAATTTTCTTTCAACTATTTCTCACGGTCACAACATCATATGTTTCTTTCCATGCTATAAGTTAGGCTTCTTTGCGTAATTAAAACATTCCATCAAAATAGCCCCCGGGTGTAGACTGGACGGTTGAGCCATTGAAAGACATGGACAATGGTCATAGGGTTGAAACTTGATTTGCTCAGAGGTTATAGGGGGCTCACCTTTGTCATGTTTAGAGCCGCCTGTCAGGTTGAATCCGGGTCATTAGGCTACTAGTTGCTCTGTAATTAGAAAAACCAAAAACATTCCATCAAAATAAACCCAACTACATGAGAATTGACATGGGTATACAAATTTCACCATTACAAACATATAAATCTATTTCATTATAAAAAAACAAGCTCTCACTATAAAAGACTTGCGTTGGTTATCTACCCACCACTTCTTGTTCTTCTCCTTGAAAGTATACCGCCATCTCATCCCTACCTTGAATCTATTCCCCCTACCTTAATACGAAATGGAAGTGCAGATTCTTTAGTAAATACTAGGCCAAACTAAGTGCTCAGATTTAGAAATCCAAGGCCGAAGCTTATGCCCAAATGCTTACTTGGAAATTGTTGCATTATAAACTACCTGTGGGAGAGATAATTCGTTTTCTGCCTATTCCGCAGGTCAAATGCCCCACTTGTCTAGCCAATGAATCTATTAGACATATTTTTTAAGTATAGCTAAAAAAAACTCTAGAACGCTGTATCAAATAATATGCCTTCTCTTTTTTATCATCCACTAAAGTGGAAAGAAGCCCTTCTTGGATTTGGATTGCCCAAAAATATTGTGAAGAATTTAATTGAACCCCTGATTTTATTATACATCTATAAAAGTTAGATGCACAACTATTTTTTTGGGCTGGGCTTAAACATCACACACTAAGCTTTGACTTGCTTAGGTGGCTGGTGGGCCCCTTCTCTTATTGACACATTAACAAAATAGAGTAAAAGAAAGAGCCCAGCAGCCACCAAACAAGTCAAAGCTTAGTGTGTGCTGTTTAAGCCCAAGTTTTTTCTAAAATTTCACTAGGTATTGAAAATGCTAAACTTTACTCTAACATTTTCTTTCAAATTGTTAAGTTATGTGCCACGTTGGGCTTCAGTTGGAACAGGTCAAATCCCATATCAATAGTCTCCACTGCAATTTTCTTAACAAGCACAAATATTAATTTTTCAGCTATTCAGTGTCAGGATTCTCTTTTCTGGGCATTTCTCAGAGCGATCTTGTTCTTGGCTGCTCTGAATTTTGTCTTTCTCTCCATGTGTGGGAGGCCTTATCTGCTGAAAAAGGGCTTTTGTTCTAATGCTGTGTGGCAGAGCCTTTTGTTTGGGGCTTGCTTACTCCCATGGTCGACAATGGTGGCTTCTATGTTGCAGATTTGTTTTTTCTTGTTTATCGGCAAAACCTGTCCACATGACCATAGCTTTTAAATGTTTTCTGCTACATACTGATCACTCTATTTAAATATCATCTATTTCAATGATCAAACAGTCAATAGCAATTTTACATCTCATCCACAATAAAAAGTGGTAAATATTTGTCCTACTTTTATTAACCAAACCTCAAGAGTATTCTATTCTTGCTCGAAATTCTATTGATTATGCATTTCCAAAAATCATCTCTGTGGTAGTTTCATGGTTGTAGTGGTGGTTTTTGGTGCATCTCAGGGTTGCTATTGTAACAGCTCTTATGGAGACTGTTTATCATAGCCTTTTATGACTGTCCTTGGCAGTTAGCGCTAACTTTCTTTGGGGTTCATTCCCTTTTATTGGTATTGGACGGATAATCAGAGACGGTACATGCTTGGGGTAATCGCCATTTTGTTTGAACATATTAAAGTTTGTTACAACAGTGGATAAACAAGTTTGCATTTTTTATTTATATTTCTTGACGTGTCCACTGTGTAAAGATTGTTAGAATGATTTGATCAAAGCAATTAATATGAGAAGCACAACTGATCTACAGTGCCAGCAGTTGGGCCCTGACATTTCAGAACAGACTGTACTTTTGATACATGCAAAATAGAATATCATTGTCCTCTGTACTAGGGATACACAGTAGTTATTAGTTAGGGCATGACAATAGTTATTAGTTAGGTTATGACAATAGTTATTGTTTTGTTTTCTTGGTCAAGATTTATAGTAGAAGATTTGATATCTAAAGGAACTTGAAAATGTTTTAGGGTTGTGGCTCTTAGTCCTTTAGACTGTTTGGTCTCGTGTACAACATTAAAAATCTTTCATTCATTTATTCATTTTAAGACTACTGTACTAAACTTGTGAAGAAGTGGTCCCATGACCGCAATTCTGTTCATGCCTTGCAATATTTGTTCTCTGTTCTGGACAGTGTTGTTTTATGTTTTGAGCTTTTCTGGTTACCCTTTTTTGCAGTCTGTGTGACTGTATCTCTTTTTGTAATTCTGCTTGTTCACTACCCACCCCCAAAAAAGATAAAACATTATCCCAATCATCGCCTTTTATTCCCATCTTGTGATAATGGTAACCTTGATTTCGAAGGGTTGCTTTCACACAAACAAGATATAAGATTTGATGAAGCATTTAATAATTTTAATAAAAGTATTCTCGGGGAACGGTCCCCGTCCTATCATCGATGGTTGAATGGTCATGGAAGGAAATTTTGTTAAATATAGTTGCACTTTAAATAATAATTAGCCAGGGTTCTCAATGAAAAAGACTCAATTTCAAAACTTTCGTAGGATTAATCCATGACCAACCAAGACATAGGTTTTTTGTATGTAGGATAGATAAGGAAATCAAGGGTATGGGTTACATATGATTCTTCCTCAACATTATTTGAAAAGTGCTCATTTAAAAGTTGTAATTTTTTTGTAGTAGTTCGATAGATGTTATGTTTTATAAGGGTTGAAAACAATTAATAGGAGCAATCAACATTTTGTATCTATTTGATGAAGGCATTACAACCTGTCAATTTGCTAATTATTATACTTTGGTCTATTTGACCTACCTGTGTCAACATGTCTATTGCCTTCCTTGCAACCTAACCTCGTGTGCCTTGTGTGAATTGCCTACCATGTAGTCTTTTAAGACTATTTGATACAACCAGTTTGATGTGAGCAAACCTCATTCAAAATTGACCTTTGATCTTCATAATTGTATGTGGAATATGGAGCATCTCCCCAATGCCCAACTATGCCAATCTCTATTTGCAAATAGTCATCTTCTTGCAACTCTATTCTCACCCTATGCAGTCATTCTAAGGTTGATCTAAGACACCTTTCCCTAGTAAACAAGAGATAGGATTCAGAAAGTAAATGCAACACAACATCATTAGCTAACTAGTCTACTCAACATTAGTAAACTCAACAATCGATAACAAAAGTTATATTTCCTAGGAAAATCACTAAATTGCCACTAAACCAATAACTCAAATGTGGGTTAGTAGTGAACTCAAGATGATTGGGTCTTGTAATCTACTCAGAAAGTATGATCACCATGGCCTTGTGGACTCAACAATATTGTAGCTGAATTGCTAATGGAGCTTGCAACATGAGTAGGTGGTGCACGCATGCCATGTTGTAACTAACATTACAACTATAACATGTGAAACATTATATGCCATGTTTAGAATGTGAGTTGTATTATGTTTTGGTGTGATCAAATGACCCATTTTTCAAGTTTAGGAACCACTTATAAAGGTTATCAAAGGTTTACCTTAACCCCTGAGAAGACCTTTAACTACCAAGTAGGATGTGGGTGTCACATGTACCACCTATCATGCACCCATTTACAATGATATTTGTATAGAAAAATACTTACAATGATCTTATTTCTCCATACTAGGTCTTCAAACATTATTAAGCACAAAATCTTATCACTCCACAAAGATGGTAATAACTCATCACTCCTTAATAGGAACCTATATGTAACTAATTTATAGATATGTCGATTTGTGATTGACTTCAGAATTATCAAGAATAATTACTAACCTTCATGCAAATGTCATCTAGGCATAAATCACCTACCTCTAACTTGACATAGATAAGGCTCAACGATGGCAAGTACAATACTTCTTATAACACTCACTAAAAGTACATAATACATTTTGTGAGGATCGGACTTACACATCCTTGAAAGCAAGTTGGAATTTGTTATTAAAAATATTGTCGGCTAATTCTGCTATGCCTTATATTTAGAAATAAGTATATCAATCATTCTTTTGACCAAGTATATAGAAAGCAAGAAAATTATAAACAATAATAATTATACTCTAGAGCTTGAATTACACTAGGGGAGAGGACCCAATATCAATGAGGGCTAACATTGCACCCCTTAAATTTTTATTTGATGAGTCATGTGACCATTGAATTTGTACATCTTACTTAACAAGTTAAGTGCTTAAACCTATTGTTTGGGGTCATGATCATCATAGACATATCCACATTAGATATGCCTTTGTTGGTTTGTCCAAAAAGTTTAAAAAAAGCCATCAAACATGTAAATCAAGTCATGTATTTGGTGACACGTTTACATGATTGATTGATTTTTGATGTGACTTGTTAAAGGAGTGCTTTTGTTCTTGTTTATGTATAAAAAAGGAGTACTTTATATTTATTAAAGAAGAAAATGACAACTATAAGTCATTAACTATACAAGTGGTAGGTAAAATAAAAAAAGTAATGGTCCTTTTATTCTCAATACACTCACACAAGTGGTAGGTAAAATTAAAAAAAGTAATGGTCCTTTTATGCTCAATACATTCACACATGTTGGGCCCCACTCAATTGTTGGGTCCTCTCCCATACACCTAAACAAACAACAAATAATACTTAGCATACCAAAAAATGATGGCATCCTGGAAACAAACCATACAATAGTAAAAAACACTCTACCACAAATCAACCAAAAACTATGTTGTATAGTCAAATAGGATATCATTTTTATAATTATTATGCTACATACCATACATGAGACATAGAGGAAGGAAAGGTAAGAAAATGACACCTTTGAAAGTAAAATCTCATGTTCATATAAATTTATATAACACCTAAAGTATGTACTAAAATGTGTTGTGTTGATTTGCCACTAAACATCCTCAATAGTGTTGTATGTGGTGCCCTTCTTATTGATAATAGGGTAAACAAATACAATAAAAGTATAAACAAATAGTGCTCAAACCTATTTTACCAATTAGTACATGTGGTCAAACCATCAAATAGAACATAGAGAAGCATAAATCAACAAACTAAAATTAGCAATAGCTCATAACACCAGAGTTACACGGAGAAACACTTTTAGGAAAAAACTCCACCGCTAAAGAGATATCGATCTTGTATTAATCTTAAGAAAAAAGATTACACCAATACTACCCACTCAGTCTTCTTTAGTCTAACAACATTTCAGCTACATGACAATACTTCACCTACATGACACTATGACATCTCTATCTCATACACTCAATATATAGAGCAAAGGAAATAAAAATTATTAAATGGTTTATGTAAGCTAGTGGACACCAAAACCATGGTCCACAAGAAAAAACCTACACCCCATTATGTATTTATTCATTTACTCAAGTTATAAACCACAAAGGGAGACATCTTTGACTCCATAACTCCATGTAGGCACCATTCCCAAGGCTAGCACTACATGAAGACCATGAAAACTAATGAGGGCCCACCAATTAGACAGATGATCCACTCTTCCCAATGTATCTCCCATTATTGAACTTTAACATGACCTTATTTAATGCCATTACAATAATATCCCAAGTATCTCTAGATCTTCATTTGCAACCAAAAGATGTACTCTCCTTAAAGGTTTCCACCTCTTACCCTTTTTGTTGTTCTTAGGTATTGGATTGTGAAACTTTAGTGCTCATTTTCTCACTTCTTGAGGGGTTTTTGAGGGTTTGAATGATTTCCAAAGTGATATTTGATTGGTTAAGGCATCTAGCTCATAAAGATATCTAATTTTTAAAAATCATTCAAATTATATCCCTAGATCAATTGTTACATCCTACAGAAGGTGTTTGGAGAAAAAAACATTAAACTTAGAATTGCAAGTGAATAACAAAGTAATCTTAACATTATCCCACTTGATATTTACATTGCAATGATATAATAGGAAAGATAAATTGAATTAAGTGTAAGAAGAGGCAAGGCTTGTAGGCTCCTTGCACTGACATAACTTATCCATGCTCATTGATTTCACAAGAGAATCTGAAACATTATCCAAAGTGTCCGCCTTCTATATCATGACCTTACCATCCTCAACTATCTTGCAAACAAAGTGATACTAAACATCTATATGGTTAGTACAAGCATGGTACATGGGATTCTTCATCAAATAGATAGCCTTGACTATCACAATTGATCCTCACCATCTTGAAGATAAAACTAATATCTAAACACAACCACTATAACTATAATTCCTTCTTATAGGCATGTTGATGCAGAGGCAATAGTACAAACACCACTAAGGGTCACAAACAACTTCATAGGAGGAAGAGGATATAGGGGATGGCAGGGCAAACAACTCTTCTAGGCCTCAATGGACCAAGCTACAACACTTGACATCAAACAGGACATGACTGTCCTCTCACTGTCCATGGCTTCAACACTACACAACAACCCCATTTTTAGGTTCATATAGATGGGAAACTTTCCAAAATTTCTAGGTACCCTAAACCTTCTAGGTTTGACTATCCCAACCTCACAAAACCATCAAAAAGCTCTGGAGGTGCCTTCTAGTAGCCTATCCTTCACACTCTAACCAACTTCCTTGTAGCCCTTAGAAAAGGGCCGTCATGCAATAAATTTAGGTGCAGACCTCCAAATCAGACTATTAATGGTTTTTTGGATACCCATTATTTTGTTCTTCAACATACCAAACATGCACTATGGGTTGTTTTGGAGCACAACACTTCAAACTTGACTATACCGATTTCACAAGAGGCCTAATTAGGGCGATTTTGCAAAGGAAGTACTCACCAACTCAATCCCAAACACCTCACTCCTGTTCCAAAGGATCCATTATGATGCAAATGGACTGATTTTAAAGGTTTCATGGGTCTATGGCCTTTTGACTTCATTCAATGACCAAATCTTCACTCCACCAAAGCTAGTTAGCCAAAACAAGGTGCAATAATGCCTCAAAGGTTCCAAGCTTCAACTTGTACTCATCCCCTGCTATTGCATGCAAGAACCATTATAAAACTCACCATTCTACACTCATTCCACCCATTTTGGAGTTCTAACACAACAATTTAAGTTGGGAAAACCAAAAACATCTCTAAAACCCCCAAATCAAGTGTTTGCTAGAATGACACAGGAAGTCTTAGAAAAAAGGCAATATCTCCTTCTAGAAATTGAATCAAGACCTTAGACTAGATCCATTGGAAAGGTATCTTAACCCTATTTCCATAAATATATGGCTTGTCCCTATATCTATCCGTACATAGGCGTGTAATGGCCAGGAACAGGTCTGTTGCAGTAAAAAAGATAGGGTTTTGGACAGCTTTAAGAAAAAATGTGATAACTTTCACAAAAATAAATGAAATGACCTAAAACCAATGGAATTGGATAGTTATGTCACCTCTCTATGACATCCAATTGATTTAATGGCATAAATATTCTGTACAAGTTTGTGGTACGGTCTGCAACAAAAAAATTGCAAGAAAAAAGAAAAACAGAGATAAGGGACAACAAACTATATTTTCTTCATTTCCTTCTCTTAAACTTCATCCAAATTACAGAGCATTATAATGAGAGAGGTCTCTCCTATATGCTCACCATGAATTCCTTCTTTTCTTTCCTTCCCAAACATGGGAAAAGGCTAAAAATAGCCTCACATTGACTGTTTTTTCAAAAAAGACTATTTTTTTTCTAATTTTAGACTGTCATAACTTAGTAAACAACAGACCACTAAAGAGAAAGACTATTTTCAATCTCCAATACTTGAATTATGCTTTTTGAAGGCTTTATTACATTTTTTAAAAACTCCATTTTACCCTTAACAAACAAATTTTCAAAAATTAGACTTAATGATTACTCTAGGTGCACTGCACCACATGTTTAGTATCCATGTACTCTACTTATATAGGGGAAAACACAACCATGGGTTGCCTCTTACTCATCTAGCTAATTGCACCTCCAAACAAAGTGAACGCATAACTGCTTATCGACCTCATGCTATCAAAATCACCAACCCAATTTGAATCAACAAAACCTGCATGTCTAATGTCTTTCCCACATCATTAGTCCCATGATAACATAAATAGTAATAAGAAATTCCTTGCCAATATCTAAACAACCTCTTAACATTGTTTCTATGCTCTCTACTAGGGTTATACATAAACCTGCTAGGAAGTCCACTAGTTGGGTAATATTTGGTGTCATACATACCATTGCATACATTAGGATAACTATAACACTAACATAATGAAAATATATGTATAATCAAAACTATTATCTAACGTAGGACACTTTAATCTAAAGATAACTTATAACCGATGGGTAAAGGAATACTCACTGACTTATAGTCCTACATTGTAAACCACTATAAAATAGTCTCAACATACTTACTTTGATTGAGCTAAATGTTTTTGTGAACTTGATCTCTACTAATTTCTATCCTCAAGATATATTTTTCATCCTTTTAATCCTTCATATCAAATGCACTATAAAGTTAAGTTTTGAGTGCCCTAATCATACCTTCATTGTTTCAAATAAACATGTCACCACTATACAAGACAATGATTAGTAACTAATTATTAATCAATTTAAAATAAACAAAATGATAAACCTCACTCTTTACAAACCCAAGTTGTAATTCAAAAGCATCAAACTTTTGATACCACATTTGAGGTGACTACTTCAAACCATAAAAGACCGCTTCAACCTACAAACTAGATTTTCTTTTTCTTTCACCACAAAATCATCAAGATGTTTCCTATATATCTCATCTTCAAGGCCCTGATACAAAATAGTAATTTTAATATCTATTTGCTCTGTTTATAAATTAGAAGCTATAGTAATAGAAAGTAGGAATCTAATAGAAGTATGTTTTGCAATAAGAGAAAATATTTCACCAAAATCAACTCCCTCTCTACATGAGTATCCTTTTACTACTAGAGTTTCCTTTTACTATTCAAACTTATCATTTGCTCCAAATTTTTTCTTAAATACCACTCGCATCCAATGGTCTTCCTTCCCTTAAGAAGACTCAATAGATCATATGTGTCACTTTTTCTAATGCCATCATCTCCTTTTCCATTGCCTCTAACCAAGACTTATAGTCCTCCAAAGATTTGGCTTCCTTCACAAATCCAGGTTCATCATTAGTACAAGATAAAGTAAATACACAATAGGAATTTTGTGGGCTATACCTATTAACTAGTTTATGTTGTCATGTGGACCTTGTCAGGGTGTAGTAAGAGGCTCCTATTATTCTTCCTCTAAACTCTCCAAATATTAACTTTCTTCTTCCTCTACATCCTCTTATCCAACGTATTGTTCATCCATTTTTACACCTTTATTCTTCTTTAATTTGATCTCAAAGTGCACAATCTTCTTTTATTTTTCCTTCAGTTGTCCAAGATTAGAAATAACTCTAGATTCCCTAAAAATAACATCATTAGAATATACTATTTTCAAGGTTAGAGGATTCCAAAGTGTATAACCCTTAACATTTTCTCCATATATAATGAAAATATCTTTTTGAGATTTGAAGTCTAAATTAGATAATTTTTACCTAGGCACATGAACATAAGCCTCACAACCAAACATTTAGATATGAAATAGAGGGTTTCTTACCTATCTACACCTCATATGACATCTTATCAACCAAATCTAAATAAGGGGATCTATTTACCAAATAGTACATAGTACTCACAACCTCCACCCAAAAACACTAATCCAACTATGCACCATGCAACATACTTCTAGCTCTACCCATTATTGTTAGGTTTATTAATTATGTAACTCTATTTTTGTAAGGAAGCTAAGGTAGCTGAACAACTTCCTACACTAATCTTGAGGGGAGGGATATGCAGAACTTTTTAGATCTTTACAATAGTTATAGAAATAAACACAAATAGCAATCATACCACAACACAGTAATTACGTGGGGAAACCCTTTCAGGAGAAAAACCCCACACTCCAAAGCCACCCAATAGGTTATTCAAGAATCAAGAAGATTACAATATAATTGCAGAGAAAGATTTCATAGGAGTATAACCAACTAGACATCTGGAGCTAACTTAACATCTATAAGACTCTTACACACAACCTCCATCTCAAGCTCCTGATATATAGGAGATACAATGCAGTAAACCATCAATGGTAATTACAAAACCATGAGCCAAAAACCACCCAAAAGTGGCACCCAAATTATCTCCAATCAAAGATGCCTTGTGATGTGCCAAATCACACACCAACATGTGTATATCTCCCCTTTATAGCTCTTTTAAGTGTCCAACATGTTTTCACATTTTCCAAAATAGGAGGACCAACTTCCGGAGGCCATAAATTTTGATCCGAGTGTTTGATTGATGAACTGTTTGATGTGCTGGAAAGATCGTGAAGAGATCTATCAAGATATAACCTACATCATCAATTATGACAACTTTAGGGCATTTAGGGACCTCTAAGTGCCTCAAATATGAGTTTGAAACTTTTTCCAGGAGTTTCAAAAAATGAAAACTTTAATATCTTGCAATCCAGGTATGATTTTGAGTCAAAACTGACCCAAGATGTTTACTTTGTAGTTCCATACCTTTTGGAAAAATTTTGGGTCCATCCATGCTCAAAAGTAGAGTTACTAAAATTAGTAAGCCCTGCCATTTTTAGCCCCTTTTGGAAACTTTGAAAATTCTAATCCATTTTTAAAGATAAAGAGTATTTTAAAAGACCAAATTTGGAAGAATAGAAACCTTTTGTAGTTGCAAGGTTGAGACACCTTTCCTAATAATTATTTTGTGGCATATATGGGGTAGTTTTCTAATAAACAATACCTACATGTTTATAAAACAACATCAAATTCCCTAAAGAAATATTTACCTCCATTGTCTAATCTTAAGACCTTAATCTTCCTATTTGACTGCTTCTCAATAAGCACCTTAAATTCTTTATATTGAGAGAAAGCTTTATATTTATGTTTCAGAAAGAAAATCCAAGTAAACCTTGAATAGTCATACATAAATGTAATATAATAATGAGATTTTCCAATTGAGTGAGCATCCACATAACCAAAAACATCTAAATGAATAACCTCTAAAATTCTCTTAGCCTTAGTACTTATAGAAGGGAAGTTAACTCTATTGTGTTTGCCAAACACATAGTGCTCATATAAATCAAATTTGGTAGAATAACTCAAAAAAGCTTGTACCATATTTTTATTTTATCATGGTCCAAAGATATTTGTCACCAATGTAGCCCAATCTCTAGTGCTACAATATACATGAAATTTCATTATTTTGAGTTATGTTGGTAGAGTTGTAAAATGTAGATGCCTCTACATTAAACAAGGTTCCACATGAATACATGCATATCTAATATTAAGATATTTACTAAACAAAAGCATGATACAAGTGCAAACAAACTATACCCATAAAGTAGAAATAGGACATAGACATTTCCCACTTTAACCCTATGAGGAGAGAAATACAAGATATTAGATATACAGTAGCATAATTCCATGTAAATGAACATTGAAAAGAAAGAATGAGAGAAAAAGAATAGAAGCATAGGCAAAAAAGAAGAGACACCGATATTGTTGGAAACAAGGTAGATAACTGGGGGGGGGGTGAATCAGTTATCTCAAAATTTCCTTGACTTTCTTTTCTTTTGTTATCTTAATAATCAATGCAACATCAAAACATATAAGCATATGTGATCATAAGAACAAAAATAAAATCAACACACATAGCACAAGGATTTTTACGTGGAAAACCCTGTTAAGGGAAAAACCACGGGGTGACTAACCCAAGATTGTATTCTCTGTTAAAAGAATAAAGGAGTACAAAATGGCACTTGCCAATTAGGGTTCACTACCCGAGCACACTTCTCACAAGAGGCACACTGCCTACAAGAACTTACAGAATATAATCAAGTGTTTGAACTGTGAGAAGCATCTACAAATGCAAGAGTTCAATTCTAGTTTAGGCACAATATACTGATTTGATGCACTTCATCCTTCCTCTGCTCAATGTTATTGTTCTATCACATACCAAACTTGGATTACTGTTCCCACACTTATCTCTATTTTTCTTCGTACCTTCCTTCGTCACTCTTTTTTGTTTACTCCCTAACATGCTGAAATCTATTTGGTATATATATCCGCATCAAGGATTTTTATCAACTTGCTAGTTGGCATCAAGAACACTGCAAGTAATTACTCTGTCGACTGAATCCATGCTTGATTTGTGATGCGTATCAAAAACATAGACATAGAAGTCATTAATCATGTCGGCCAACAATGTATGATCCCACAAATTGCTTGATCAACACAATTTACTCATCTAGATTGAAGTTTGATACCCTGCCAGTCAGTTCTCCTCTATCTGACTGGAACCCAACACTCAGATCCTCATATCTTTTCCTTGATTTATCACCGGAGGATAAATCTTTGGAGTACAGTAGTCATGATACCCCTCTTGACTTTCCCAAGTCCGCAACTTACTGAGTTACACAATCTGAGAGATCCGGACTTGATTGTCAGACCTTGTTACATACTCTGTTCTTGCTCACTGGATCAAAACAATCTTCAATTTGACTTTCGGTATAGGCATACCATGTACTATGGATGTGTGGGATAGACTTTGTTTCCATCAATGACAACACTAATGAAGCCACACAATGTCTCTTGCCAACAGATATACCCTATGAAAATACTTTAGAGAAAAACCCAACCTCCAAAGCACCAAACCAATGTATTCCAACAACAAAACAATCATAATACAATATCAATCTTAGACCTTAACATGGAGATCAATGTCCTACTCCTTTAGATAAAATATAACTACAAAATACATTCCATAATGTATCCATCTCAAGCCCTTAATATATAGATTTAAGGAGCCCCTAAAACTACCAAAAGACATTACCATGGGCCCAAACAAGGTCCCAAAATACCATGGTAACAATTCTCACAACCCACACATGTTGGACTCATTATTTATCATTTACCTCCTTTAGAAAGATGTTTTATGATCTATGTCATATCATGTGTCATAAGTGGGTCAAGATTCCTAGTCCACTTTGTAACCTCCCTCTTCAATGCCCTTACATGCATCATATAATCTCTTATGTACTTACAATGTCATAGTTGCTCTTGCACATCTTACATAGCATTATGCTCTTACATATTCTTACACACGTCATACCAAGGAATACATGTGGCATAATAACAGTCATAAGTGGGACACCCTTTTCTATGAGGGCACATAAAACATTACAAATAATTAAATAATTATATTTTGAATGTTAGGACTTGCAAGGTGTATGACTCACCTAATCCCAACATTCTCCCACTTGTCATATACCTTGAAAGAGAAAAATGGAAACTCTAACAAATCTATGAACTATTCACCAAGTGTATAACCATGTTGTACTAATTGACTCCTCTATGTTCACAAGCTTCATAGAAGCATCTATAACATATTCCAAGTGACCACCATCCTAACCACAATTGTCTCATCCTCCATCATGTTCAAGCATGAAAGATAAGAACCCCCATCCAAGATGACACACTAAATGTGACACAGACACACCACTACATCTATCCTTAACTTGCTATTTGAACACAAACTTAGAGTCCAATCTCCTCCAAATCAAAATCAAGTATGCACCACATACTCAACTCTAGCCAAAACAATGACTATAGCCAGTTGCTCACATCCAACTAACTACACCAATTGATATACCTTCTACTAAAAACATTCTCTAGATTTCTCTACAAGTCATGTCCCTATATGAATTGTCCTACTTAAGATTACCATTTTCCTTGGTAACAAACACATTGATGTGCAAAAAACTTGAAGACCCTCAATATTGCAATCTAATAAAACTTGTGTACCAATGACACCTATGCCTCTTTGGACACACTACATAGGTAATGTATGGTTTGCTGTTGACCAAAGAAATATAAAATTCCACCAATAACACTCACTTGGAGGGTGTGATTCATGTCATCAAACCCATCCAATATTGAAGAAAACACACAGTGATTTGCACAGCTACTCATTCTCTTATTCTTGCCTTAGCTCTCCCATGTTATCCACATCACAAAGGATGAGATTAAAGTTCCCACATATTTTACTAGAAAAAATGAAGTTCAATTTAATAGTAAAAGACCACAAACATAGTGATCAGAATAACTCCACACAAATCCCAACTTCAATGTCATATGAATTAAACTTTCAATAAAAAACAATAGAGCAAAGAGAGAGAAAACTACAAACCATACCACATTCCATGTCCTTCCACCAACACCACTGATTTCTCATTATATGAAAAATAAGATCCTCACCTCAAAAACACCTTGATAGAAAATCCCTCTCAACATCCAACCATTCAACCCCAATGTCAAACACAACAATAATAAATCAATAAATCAACAATGATGTAAGCTTATCAACTGAAGAAAGATCAAAATACTAACAATTCCCATTTCTAGGAAATATGCCCAAAATCATCCCTTTCACTCCTCAAATTTGTCCTCCTGAACAAATTCATGCACATGAGAAGACAAAGGAAAAAGATAACATGCCAAGTACTCCTCAAACAAGCCCTCCAAAATTGACATTCATTGGTCAAGACTCATTCCCATGAGAAGACAAAGCACAAAAAATAGAATACATTTGAGTAACTAGGTAGGCAATACCTATCAAATGATTCTGTTTGAGTGGATTGAGAGTGGGGTATGAGATTATTCCTCCTTAAATGCACCAAAATCACAAAAACTCTCTCCATGATCAATCTTCTCATTAGGTCCTTGATAAATTCATGTCCATATCCAGTGAAGGTTCCTTAGTCTAAGTACTAAATAAACATTAAAGAGATATTCCAACACTCAATCCTCAAATAACTAGAGATCTCTATCCTCACCCAAGTCTATCCAGTATCTACGAGAAACCAACAAACCATCTCATGACAACTGAACTCTAACTCCCACTACAACAAAAGAGGCAATTAGCACCTAAAATATCGCCATAATTTAGTGCATTTGAGTTCATGAATTGGACACTTCTGCCAACACCAAACTCGGTGCCCAATTGCATTTCACTTTTGCGCCGAATGTAGCACCAGGTTTTAGTGTCAGGTTCTAGTGTCAGGTTTAGCACCGAATTTAGCACCAATTTTTTTTGCTTTCAATTTGGCTTTCAATTTTACTTCTGGTTTTTCTTCTTGTGTTGCTTCTGGTTTTGCTTCCACTTTGGCTTCTAGTTTTGCTTCCACTTTGGCTTCCAGTTTTCCTTCCAGTGTTGCTTCCACTTTTGATTTCAATTTTGCTTCTAGGTTTGCTTCCGGTTTTGCTTCTAATTGTGCTTCCAGTTTTGCTTCCAATTTTGCTTCTGGTTTTGCTTCCAGTTTTACTTCCAGTTTTGCTTCTGGTTAGTTTTACTTCCAATTTTTCTTCCAGTTTTGCTTCTAGGTTTGCTTCTAGTTTTTCTTCCACTTTTGCTTCCAATTTTGCTTCCAGGTTTGCTTCCGATTTTGCTTCCAATTTTGCTTCCAGTTTTGCTTCCAATTTTGCTTCTGGTTTTGCTTCCGGTTTTGCTTCTAGCTTTTCTTTTGATTTTGCTTCCAGTTTTGATTCCGATTTTGCTTCCAATTTTTCTTCTAGTTTTGCTTCCACTTTTGCTTCCGATTTTGCTTCCAGTTTTGCTTCCAAATTTGCTTCCGCTATAACATCGCTTGTTGCTTCCAATTTTGCTTCCATTTTTGCATCTTTTGTTGCTTCTAATATGGATTCTATTATTGTATCTTTTGTTGCTTCTAAAATTGCTTCAATTATTACTTCTTTGTTTGCTACCTAAATTGCTTTTATTTTTGCTTCCTAGATAACGCCAAGTTTTGCTTCCAAGATTGCTTCTGGTTTGCTTCTAGTTTGGCTTCCATTGTTGCTTCCTTTTTTGCTTCTTAAAATACTTTTTGTTTTGCTTACATTTATTAATTTAATATGTTTTATTTCAATTTAATTAGTTAAATATATCATGCCTCTTAAATAACTCATATGATTATAGAGTAAGTAAATTAAATAATATGTTTTATTTCAATTAATTAGTTAAATATATCATGCCTCTTAAATAACTCATATGATTATAGAGTAAGCAATTTAATTATTTAACTCATGATTAAATAACAAGGTAATTATTATAACATGATCATCATCTATAATTAAAACAAGTGAGTCAAATATCTATAATTTAATTGAATTTAACAACATCCATCCTAAGTAGTAAATTAAAATCATCATACGTAATAAATATCCATCCAAAAATCATTGACCACTTTTAATATATATAAATTGGCAAGTCAATACTGATAAGATCATCATCATATATAACTAAAACAAGTGAAAGACAAATATGCCAGTAGATCAATAACATGTCAAAATGATACATGTCCAACAGTTGACATAAGTCAAAATGATACATGTACAAATGATATAAGTAAAAATGATAAATTATGTAACTCAAAATGATACAAGTCAAGATGATACATGTCCAAATGATATAAGTCAAAATTATACATAAATTTATGATACAACTCATTAATATGGTACTGCAGGCTATGAAAATGATACATATGATAGTAACCATGAAAAGAGACATCATAACGATATATCAACAATGATCCATGATGCATTCTATATGATCATGAATGTCACTGGCTACTATCAGCAATTGCCTCATCATCATGATCATCATTGTTGTCATCATCATCGTCATCGGCCTCGGTGTCTTCCGTATCTGCATCATCATCATCCTCTACCATGTGATCTGTACCAGAACCAACATAATCTGGATCTATATCATGAGGATCATCTTGATCTTCTGGAAGACCCGTGTTCTGTAAAAAAAAACATTCAAAATGAAAAGTTATTATTTATTTCATGCAATAATTTATTTTTCTGTTATATATCTAATATTACAACATATCAAATGAAACCATAATCATATTACATCATATCAAAGTGCACATACCATAATAAAATTTCAAAAAAGTTACAGCTAATATGTCATTCCAATGATGTAAAACATGCACAAATTCTAATAAATGTTAGTAAAGATCATAAAAAAAATTGTTATACAATTTAACTATCAACTATAAATTCTATTACATAACCTTAAGTGCCACAAATTGCTTGGTCCATGTATGTTCTTTTTCACTATTAATCTAATAACCTGCATTAGATAGAAACATTAAAGAGTTTTTAAGTAGCAGTTGATTAAATTCTCTTACATGTCATTAAGGAATGCATAGTTTTTTTCAATAATTATTTAGCTTAAGGTTCATGAGTAAACTTAAGATAAAGGTCTATTTTGTTTGAAAAAAAAATGAAGTTAGCAATATGGCTTTATCTGGCCGATTTTAGAAAGAAAAAATGTTAGCCCTATTCCCGCTCATAGGTCTTCAATGTGAGTGGGAATAGGGCAAATTTGGGGATTTAGAAAGAAAGATAAAGTTTAGGGTGTCTTCAAGATAGCCAGCACGGGCAAGGAGGTCAACCATGCACACATAATGATCAACTGTAGGTGTAATGCAATAAGGGTTACAAATGTGATTGAAGTATTTATAGCTCTCATCCACTAAACCTGCATGGCTGCATGCACCTAGAATACAAGCAAAGCTTACAATATTAGGATATGTTCCAGAGTGCTTAAATAATTCAAAGATTTTGAGAGCATCCTTGCAAAATATATTTTGTACATATCGTGCAATCATTGCATTCCATGAGATGACATCTCTTTGAGGAATTCTGTCAAATAGTTCACATTTTTTTGTCTATGATTTCATATTTTGTGCATATCCTGCAATCATTGCAATCCATAAGACCACATTTCTTTGAGGCATTCTATCAAACAGTTCACGTGCTTTGTCTATGCTTCCACATTTTGCATACATGTCTAACAGTTTAGTTGCAACTACACCATCTAACAAAATTCCTCTATCCTTTATGTTTATGATGAACAAAGTGCCACACTAAGGGGCATACAACTACAAACTATCTAGTGGTGGGAGCTCAAGCTATCAATGCCACATAGTTCCCTCTTTGTCAACACATACCTAATTGTACCATATGTCATGAGACTCGTGAAATTGTCCACTACTACAAAAGTGAAAGGATGTTCCTATCAATTACTAGTGCAAGGTTTGTCACACATCAATCTCTTGAAGGCATGGACGAAAGTGAGTCCGAATGGAGGCGGGTGGAATGAGCACAGAAGTACTGCTAAAATGCAAATTAGTTGTAGGATTGACATAGTCCGTCCACTCATTTTCTAGCCTTGGGATCTGTAGGCTTTGATGAATCCTCTCAAGGATTATATAAAACAAGAGGCCACTGTAGGAGAAGCAGGAGAATCCTCAAGCAGGATACAATGACAGACTCAAAGAACCAACTTGAAAATAGAGGTGGTTCAGCGAGATATGAATGTACAACCTTCCCACAGGTGGCAAAATCACGCACATGGAATGGTGATCTTTAGGATTGGAGGTCGAAGGAGAACTTGCCCACATGCTTCTTTTTAAGCTAAGGCGAGATTGAAGCAGATTATGCTGTTTGTTCTCAGGCATGGTCCAAACAAAGCGATGCCTCAACATTTCAGAGTGGAGTGCCGCTGCGAGGAGGATGAAACTGGAGGGAAATAGATTGCATACCTATTCAACAAAGCCTTCGATGAAGAAAAAGTGGCCATCTTGAAAGTGATCAGGGTTGGTTTCTGGTCAGGAGGGCACACGCATGATGGACAAGTGTTGGAACATTTTTTCCAGAACTATGTACAGGTTGTGGGAGTAAGGCTCTGGGGGCTAAGAGCTGTAATGAGATTGGTGAGGGAAGATCTAATGGACATGGTCAGGACTGCCATGGATGGTGTGGTAGTGGAGCCCAAACAGGAATTTGCTCTTGCCACCCTCAGCCTAAATGAGGAGAAGAAGAAGGTGAAGTTGTACAAAGCCTGAGCCCTCTACAAAAAGGGTGTGGAGAAAGAAAATAACATAGGAGAGTTCTTGAAATTCCTAGAAGCCAACCTAGTTTTGATTGATGAAAATGTAATAGCTAGGATGGTGGATATTGCTGAAGGCATAGGTTATATATATCACTAGATGTAATGCATCAGCTTTCTATGTAACTTTTTTTCTGATATTTTAATATAGGGAGCTACCCCCATATCTGGTAGTGCTTACCCAAAAAAAAACATTTCTTTGAGGCATTCTATCAAATAGTTCACGTACCTTGTCTATGCTTCCACATTTTGCATACATGTCTAACAGGGTAGTTGCAACTACAACATCTGACAAAATTCCTCTATCCTTTATGTATTTATGGATGTCCATACCCTATTCCAAAGCTCCCATTTTGACATAGGAAGGGAGGATGCTGGCAAAGGTTTTAGAATTTGGCTTTACACCAGCTAATTGCATTTGCTTTAAAATTTCTAAAGCCTTTTCAACAAATCTATTTTTTGCATATCCTGCAGTCATTGCAGTCCATGAGACCACATTTCTTTGAGGCATTCTGTCAAACAGTTCACGTGCCTTATCTATGCTTCCACATTTTGTATACATGTCTAACAAGGCAATTGCAACTACAACATCTGACAAAGGAGGACTTAAGCATTCAGAAACCTGACCATGCCACCTTGTGTGGATTTGATGAATGGCTTGTGGCCATCAAATCCAATGAACTCTTAAATCATGTCTTCCTTAATCTGGACCAACAATGTAGAGACGATCCTCTATATCCATCCCCTTGTCAGTCTCAAGGGCCACCTTGAGACAAAAAATGTTAATGTACTATTATGATAGTTATGATTGTCCTCCATCGTTTCATTGTGCATTTGAAACTTGAGATGAGGATTGGGGAGGTCTCCATTCGTATTTTGTCATAGACAACTTGGGAATAGTAGACCCCCATCTTATCAATAATGAAGATTATATAAATCTTGAATAAAACAAGAAAAACCTCATGACTGTCTTGCATGTTAGCAAATTGATTGTGACAATAGTAGGGTTAGTCAATAATTTCCACACGTTTATATTCAATCTTCGGATCATTAGGGGGTAAAAGTATGGAAAATACTCATGGCAAGATCTTTAAAATAGGCATATTCAACTTCAGGCATTTGTATAGACCCTAGGAAGGTGGATGTAAACTTAGTGACTATAATTACCACCACAAAGATTATCCCCTTTGTGACTATGACAAGGTAACACTGTCATGCTCTTTATGACAATCCCTTCTCAAATGGGTGATGGCCTAACAACATTTATCTCCTTTGTGATTTCAATGCCTCTCTAATGCACTATCATAGGAGTCTTGACACTCCTTATGTATTAGTGAAGAAGGCTTCCAACAAATCCAAAAGGAGGGCTTAAGATTACATACAAAGTCCTAGCCTTCATACCCTAGTCACATATCACCCCTCTAAGAAGACCTCAAGACTTTATGGGTTCCAAACATAACACAAACCTGGTCCTATATGACTATCACTACCCTAGGTCTCTCAAAATTCTTATATCAACCTTCCCTTGGTTGGCAAGGGTCTTGAAACTCCATTGTCCCTACTAGTCTGAACTTGGAATGGTCAATATAATGATTCTACTACAATGCATAGTTAGGGCTACACTAAGGAAGTCCTACCTACCCTAAGGAAGTCCTACCCACACCTAAACTATGATGTATCCGCGATCTTATCAAGCATGATCTTATGATAGTGTTTGGACTGAACATGTATAGTTTTAGGGCATTCACACATCTCAGTTATAGTGTGGTGTGTGAGGAATTATTACTAAATGGTTTCTACCATGCACATAAACTATAGACATATCTAAAGACTATAATATGACATTATTGTGATGGAATACTAGGTTGGAATGAAATCTAGGCCTCAGACCATTTTAAATTGATTTCTTGCAAAAAAATCTAATATGAGAGCCATTGTGTCCTCAAATACCATTCCACCAGCCTGTGGACCTAGTGCAAGGTGCGCAACAAGTCTAAGAAGCAACATCCTTCTTTCTGTCATACTAAGAACCACAAAATAATGGATTTAAATCATGGAACATATATAATTGATACCTTTAATGTATCTTCCGTGCAAGTGAGTTTAAAACTGAAGATTTGGGTGTAGGAAAAGGCTTCTGAATAAATGTTCATTAGAAAAGAAAGAAAACAAATGAGTGCAACTTTGATCTACTTGGAGTGCAACTTTGATCTTCCTTCAAATCACCCTGACTTCATAAGGAATCCAAATATGGGATCTTAAGTCTATTAGTTGGAGGCAGGCAAACAAGGGTTTTCTATTCATTATTAGCCCATTAAACTTAAGCATATGAGATAGCATGACACACACAAAATGTTGTGGATAATGACCACAAGATGAGGTTAATTGCAACCACTTTTTGTAAGCAAGCACAAGACTAGTATACTCATTATGATCCTAATGGCACCAAGAAGGGTCCCCAAAGATATAAGAGTAATCATTTGTCATCTAAGAGAAATCTTACATTTAATGGTGCTGACTATGTGCCTCAAGAACCATATTTTTGGTATGGTGTAGAGCTAGTAAAAAAAATGCAATGGACGAGAATTTAATAAACCAATCCCCTGTACCCTATTTATGGTGGAAGAAACATTTACCCACACAACCATTTAATATGTGTAATAAGTTATACTACTGATTCATGCACGACTTTCTTAACCCCTTGAGTTTGCAAGGCTTATTGTGGGCTCATCCTTAGTGAGTATATCCATACATACAAGAAAAAAAATACTGAGAAGTGGTGCTTCAATCCCATAGAGGAAATGCTTACTGTGTCACTTGTCTAGGCATGACTCTTACTTTTCCTTAAGAACTTTGGAGTGCATACAATCTAAAGGCAATAGACAACTCTGATGGAGATTTCTATCCATTGAATCCTCTGAACAATCCCTATTGCATACAAATGATGAAGGATACCTTCTGCAATTTGATGGGAAAACCATGGGAAAAGATGTCTATTGATTAAAGCCTGGTTGAAATGATAGTGTGAAGACTTGGAAGCATAGAGACAAAATGCACACTTATATGATTATTTTGTAAAGGTAAAAAGGTGCATTCATAATGAGAGTGACTAAATTTCAAATCTCAACACTGCAATAAGGTAACTAGGAGGACATGTGCACATGTTTAGGATTGCAAATAATGGGACAATTGAGTGGGATCTAGGGCCAATAGAGAAGCACTTTAGAACTCATCCTATGCATCAATAAACAACTCAACACAAGAAATGCAAATTAACATATTAACACAACAATATTCTACTAAGTTATTGAAAGTCAACTATTGATACCTTGTTCTCCATCCAGATTACAAAATCAGTCCACTTTTTTCTTTGTAACATTTCCTTTTCAAATTGGCTTAGATGCCGGCCATATTTCTCCTCCTGTCAAAACATGGTACATGGACTAGTTAAGCTAATTAATATGCAATCATTTACGTTTTCCTAGGAAATTAAAAAAAAATCATTTAACTTATTAAATATACTCACAAATGTACAGATCAAGGCCTGTAAACCTTTCTGGCCACTGTGATGCGTGGCACAAAGTTTGTCAAGCCTAGCCTTGGTGACCTTGTTCTGAAACATATACTAATTCAATTTAACTATACACAAATAAAATTTAAAAGTCGTTTAATAAATTTGATATAATCTTATGAGCAAATTCAAATACCTGCATACTCTCCTCACCAGACTTCCTCCATGCATCGGACTTCTCATATGCTTTTACAATCTCTTTCCATACTTTCAAACTTACATCAATTGGGCTTTTTTTGAGACTTAGCTTGGGAGGGAGTTTTTTTATCTTCTTTGTTTGGCTGCACCAAAATCTCTTGCAATTTTGAGACATTCGTAGCTTTATCTTCTTTACAAACCAACTTGTTCCAAATTCAATGTCCATGTCTTGGATAACTGCTTTTTGTAGGTGCATGGGTATCTTTGAGAATGGAAAATGTAGATGGTCTTTGAAATGTTGAAGGCATGATTCCTTCAACCTATTCACACATGTTTTTACAACATTTGTCATTCGGACTTCCCCTGAAACCACATCATATTCTATCTTGGTATTGTAGGTACCAATTCAAGATGCAAAACATGGTGCGGTGGTCAAAGAAGTTTGTGTCCTAGGAGTGGGTGGGACATTGGAAGCCTCTATTCCTTGTTCCACATTCTTAGAGGTTATTGTTATTGATTTCCTCCTAGATCTTTTGCTCGATCCAGGACTAGTTGGGGAATCAATTGATTCCCTTTGACACTGTTGATTTGGTTGTAATGTTTCAGGGGCTTTACCAGATCGTTTTGCTATGTATCTGGAAAGCATTGTCAAGTCCACACCATCTAATTTGCTCACTGCCTCTACCCCCAATATGGAAGCCAATGTCTCTTTATCTTTGTTAGTCTCATGTCCCTATATATATATAAAATAATTTTCTTCTTTTAAATTTACAAATAAAAAACTAAAAACTAAAAATCAAAGAAATAATGGAAACATTTACAAATCTATAAATTGACAATGAATTACCTCATTGTGGCTAGAGTCTGCTCCCTTTGCTCTCTTCCCTCTATTGCTTGACATTTTGAGGCAACCTAGGGCAAATTATTTTTGTTCAGTCTGTGGAGGCAAACGAAGTACACATTGCCAGGTATGAAAGTTTTCATCCAGTTTTTCTATATTCCTCAAGGTTTTTGACCTTTACTTTGTAGAGCAAATCATGAAGCTATTTTCCTATAAATCAATTACTGCCTTGGGAGGAAATCTATAGTTCCGTGCCTAATTTTAGTTTTCTCACCCTCGTCTTAAAATCCCTATCTCCTCGTATTATCTCGACCAACCTCTATTTTAGTTTGCTCACCCTTGTCTCAAAAGCCCTAATTTTAGTTTGCTCACACTCGACTTATCTTAAAGCACTCGACTACTTTTTTAGGAAGGAAGCAATAAAGTTGTCTTCAGAGAAAGGTATTGATGGGAATGATAAGCGAACCTGGGCATTGGGGTTTGAAAAATGTGTTCATTGCTCTCGGATGCAGAGGAAATAATGCAATGTCTACAATTTTACCCTCCTCCTTTACAACCACATTAGACTTGAATGATTCACCTGTAAACAGAACAATATTCATGACCCTTTCTTCACAATCCTCTCCATTTAATCAAAACAAAAATATTTTTGGGAACAAATTTTTTTTATTGTAACCTTACCTATGGTGTCGCAAACTAAATCAAATTTCTCATCTACTTGCTTGTTTTTCCCTTTTTTCTCCTCTCTTTGCATGACATTTTTCTTCTTTTTTCTCCTCTAATTCACGCGGCATTTTTCTCTGTAATTATCAAATTTCTCATATAATTCAGGTGGGAAGTTTTTATTTTTTGTTTTTGATTTACTACTCGGTGCTATACTCGGCGTAGTTAACGCTGACTTTAGCATCTACTTTTAGGCCTAAATGTAATCATTTTGGGTCGTCAAAGGTGGGGCAAAGTGCACCTAATTTAGCACCAATCAGTGCATTTTGGTTATGTCCTTGTGACATTACTCTCTACATATATATCTCCTCTTTATAGTGACAAGGTTGTTAGGGATAGCAGACAAAAGATATCAATTAAATGCAAATAAAGATTAAACAGAGGAATGGAAATACATAGAAATAATAATAGCAAGAGACAAGTTTTAACGTGGTTCACCCAAACTCGGGCTACATCCACCAAACAGAGAGTCCAATTTTATTATCCAGTAAATCAAACTAATTACAACCAGCAATCCTTGCAACTCAATACCGCTGCAAATGCTACAATACAATATCCATGAAAACCCTAACCCTTAGCCGCTTTTATCAAGCCTTATGTCGGTTACAAAAATAGGGTTTTTTTTAATGTTGGCTAATAGAAAAAATAACTCTCAACGCCTTTAAATAATTTGGGGGAAAATCGTGCTGATAAAATTGGGGAAAATTTAACCTTCGAGTCTGATTAGGCTCCATATAACAACAAAGGTTTCAAGAACATGACAACTTAGGTAAGGTATCAACTTGTCTCTTTAACCTCTGGATTGTCATTTTTCAAGAATTGATCTCATTGAAATGCAAAGACAACATGTTGATTGATGACTAACTACATTGTTACTATGATAGTGACTTAAACTGGTCACAAGATTAATGAGACAATATAATGATAGTAATCCACCATATACCAACAATTATATAAGTTATAACAATCCTAATGGTTGAAAGATGATATTTGATACCCCTATTAATAGTCAAGGCAAAATTTTAAGGTGGTTGCTATAATAGCATTTTTTAATAATAAATGATTACCTAACTTATAATGTTAGCAATGCCTTTGCTTATTTTTGTTAGTCACAGTCCTATATCATATGGTGGCTGCCATTTATTCCCATATCAGTCCATTGACTTGCTAATAAAGATTCTAAATCATTGTTAGTACAACATTAGGTGGTATTTAGACGATAGCAATGATATGACAACCTTTGAATCCTCATGATCCCACTACAATAGTAGATCAACACTGTGATGGTCAAATATGAAATAAATGTCAAATATGAGAGTCAAATATGAAATAAATGTCTTTTTGATGTGAATTTGTAGTCATCTTGTAATCATAAGATTGAGCTCTAGTTGTCAAGATTTCGTGTGTAAACTTTTTCTGCAGAGCAAAATGTTGCAATGTCCTATTTTGTTTTTCATAGTGCGTCTTAATGAAAAGTGAGTGTATTAACAAGATAAATTCAAGAATATTCTCTTGATGCATAGATGTTATGTGACTATTGTCATTGTTGTGTATTACAGGATCTAGAGGAGGCCATAGAGAGAGGACGTGGACGGTGTAGAACTACGAAATCACAAAGATAAAAGTGGGTGGAAATAGATATGACAACAGAATCTATAGATACAATAGAGGTAAGAAGAGAAAACAAGCTCAACCAAAGGAGGAAGGTGTTTATGAATTCACAAATGCTACAACATAGAGGAGATAAAGTCATTTTTTACTATGTTGTGTACTAAACATTATTTACTATGTTGTGTATTATAGGGGCCAGATGAGGCCATGGCAACAGATCGTATCATATCAAATGAGGACACAACAGATGAAGCGAGACATCAGGTACTCAAATCCAATTTCCTTAGGAAAAAATGATTTGATGGCATTTTGTGATACGTCCATCTTTTTTCACAGTATTATTGAAATTTATAATGTATTATCCAATCTTGACATAAATTAATGCATGTTGATTATTTTAGATGGAGATTGAAGCAAATGTAGAGCCTGAGTGTTCAACTAGCAAACAGAAAAGATATGTACGTGGATGTGGACCTAAAACCATTAAATCACATAGACGACAGTGGGTAGAAGAGGATATGACAATGGATCTTGCAAACACAACAAATGATTGCACTGAACAAGAGGTTGGTCAGGACTATAGTACATGGGATGAATACTTTGAGAAAATTGTTGTTTGTCGATGTTCTGTATGTCATGGAAAGGAACAATTCAAATGAGTGATTGTACAAAGACATTACATATATGATCAGCTTCCAATATGTAGTATTCCTCCTACAATCGATTCAAATCCAATAGGAATTGTGGTAAGGAATTTTCCAAATTGATATAAATAACATGTATACTTCGTTTAAACATTGTTTTATATTATTTAAATAGCTATTTTTTTCTTAATGGATACTTGTAGGATAAAGTTCTTGGTTTAAAGTTTCCTGGATCACCGACTTCTAGCCTAGAGGGCAATAATCATTTATCAGATGATACATCTAACAAAAATATGTGCCAATATATCAGTTCGGAAGATGAGGAATTGATAAAACAAGCAACAAAACAAGAACCGGTTTAAAGATTCATAATTTGCTTAAAGACAAGGGGAAGGTGGACTACATACCCTATGAGAATGAATGTGATGGAGATGATGACTTGCCCCTAAGTTTGAGATCAATTTACAAAGAGACATTTGATTGTCGACTATATTGCGCTTGGCCTAGTGATCAACAAATACCTAGAGTGTATGAGGTGTTCCAATTTTGGGGATACAACTACATGATACGACCCTCCAATATTCATGGAGTAAATCTAGGCCTCTTTATTGTCCAAAATGTACATGTGTGATCTAAACATAGAAATAATTCAGAACAAACCACTAGGAGATTAATGGTCCATCATATTATAGTGGTGAATGGAGAAGGCTAGCAGAATATAAGCCTAGCATGTCAGCATATGGTCTAAATTCGAATATGTATACACATCGTCTCCAATTGGAAAGTGGAAAAGAAATGAATAGAGGTCATCTTATGTATATAGATGGACGCGCATACACACACAAAAATATTTTAGGATTTATAAATAGTAGTAAGGGAAGGGACCCTATTGTAAGACTGAATTGTCAATTTGTTGAGTTTATAAATGATAAAGATGGAGATATGGAAAGAGATGTTGATAGATTGATAATGGTTGAGGCTATTATGGACCTTACCATTGGGGATGAGTTATTGATTGATTACCCCTTCTTAAAATGCACTCCTGCATGAAAGAAGAGGGAAGAACAAGGTCTCCCTAAGGATATTCTTAAGGGCAGAAAACCAAAGAATAATAAATGAGTGTGGACTGATGTTTTATAAACTATGTTGTCAAAATTGTGTTTGATTTAAATTATTGTATAAAAAGGTAGTCTATAAAATAATGTTCCATTATTCAATTAATGCATATATGTTCATACAATTTATATTTTTATTTTTTAAGCCATATTTGATTATATTTCTTTGAAATTGATACATTTATGATTTATCCAATTGTTGCCAAACATTAAATAATGCTTGCATTTGTTGACAGGTAGAAGATGATGAAACAAATACTAATACCCAAGATCCAACTGGGTTATTAAGATTTAGATGGGATGATCCAAACCATCCTTTAAACAATACTAGGGAGAAAAGAACATTATTGAAGAGAATACTACCAGCTGAGAAATTTGAAGAGCTGATGAGATCCGCATACACTGATGACATGCCACCTAGCTTTAATGATGATGATCATGATAGTGAAAATGCAATGCATGAAGAAGGATTGAATGAAATGCTTACAGATTTCTTTGGGATGAAAACAATGATGACAATAATGATCATATGGTTGATAGTAACGATGATAGTAGGGGTAACTACTACCAACGTAATGTTGATGATAACAACATGAAAGACTCCATCAAGCAAGCAGGGAAGACACCTATGTTCAAATTGGGTGCAAGTAGAACCTCAAAACTGGCATGCACATTAATATTATTAGAAATCAAGTCACTATTTGGTTGGTCAGACAAAGGATTCACTACCCTACTGAAGTGAGTTGAAATCTATTTCTTACTTTGCAATTGTCAATTGGTGTACATAATTCGTAAACATTCATCAAGTTCGTTTATATTTCTTTAAGGGGATTTTAAAACCATATATTGTATATAAATAGTCCTAGTATAGATTGACATATCAAACATGTTCATCATAAGTCAAACATTCAAGTGATTTAATCTCTAGCAATCTTATAGGGCACTAAAAACTAAAATATTCCCTGAAGAGAATGTGTTGCCAACAACTTGCAGAGAGGCGCGTTTGTTGTTGGTTGAGTTGGGGATTGAATATAAGCACATTCATCATGTAAAAATGATTGCATTTTATACAAAGATGAATATCAAAACAAGGTAGAATGCCCTGTATGCAAAGAGAAGAGATATTGTACAGATCTACAAGGTCCTACAATTCCAAAGAAGGTTTTATGTCACATGCCAATTATACCTAGACTTCAACGAATGTTTCGTTGCAAGTCACTTGCACAATTGATGGACTAGCATGCAAAGAATAGGAGTAAAGATGGATTCATTCAAATTCCAGCCAACTCCAAAGCAATGAAACACAGAGGAAAAATGGCCAAGAAAATTCAAAGATGAACCCCGTAGTATCAAGTTTGGTCTTGCAATTGATGGAGTGTGCCCATTCTCTTTCCTAAGCTCAAATTATAGTGTTTGGCAAATCAGATTGATAGTATACAATATTCCCCCATGGATGAATGTTAGAAAGGAGCATCTTATGGTGACTCTCATTGTTCCAGGAAAACATCAAGTTAAAAACATAGATGTTTATCTTGCGCCTTTTGTTGATGAGATGTAACTGCTATGGAAAGGCATAAGAATGTATGACATATCACATCCCCCATCAAATAGGTCCTTCATGTTTTACAGTGTGCTATGTTGGACTATTCATGATTTCCCAAGACTTGGTGTTTGTTCTAGTAAGATAAAATATTTACGTATTTACATTCATAATTTATTTTCATCCCAACTTTCATACTTAGTTTTATACTATTTTTTTGATATTATTAACATTACTTATTGAATTGTAGGGCTTCAAACAAAGGGGATATTTGCATGTCCAAGATGTGTAGAACAATTTCAAGGGTAATATTCTAAAGATCTACATAAATTTATTTACGCAAACAACATGGTTTTTCTACCACTAGATCATAAGTTTATAAATCGCCTAAAGAATCAATTCGATGGAAAGGTTGAAAATAGAGGCCCTCCCATGATTATGGGTCCAGGCGATTGGCTTAAGAAGTATGAAGATGCTAAGATGAAAGGTTGGGAGGATTTTTTTGATCGGGGTGATTCAATTGAAGAACCAGAACAAGTTGTAGTTAATATGCTAGAAGGAATGAAAAGGAAATCCATATTTTATGAGCTCCCTTATTGGAAGGATCTATTAATATCTCACCTATTAGATCCTATGCATGTCTTAAAAAATGTCCCAGATTCTATATTTCGACATATATCAGGCAAAGAGGACACCTTGTCTTCAAGGAGAGATATTGCTCTTTCGTGTACCAAAATTGATAGAAAACATTTGTGGCCAAACAAGGAAAATGAAACATATGTAGAAGCTCCATGGATTTTGAAAAAAAAAAGATCTAGACCAACTAAAAAATGTCATCCGTTCAATAAGGACACCTACTGGCTATGGGTCATCATTGGCTAAAGCTTTTACAGTTGATGGACATATCACAAGATTTAAAACACATGATTTTCATAATTTTATGAAGGTATTATATATCATCATTTAACATTTACTGGTAACATTGATTAAGTACTAAATATATTTTGATATTTTGTTGTGTGAGAAAAAATTACTAATGACCTTTTCAGAAATGTGTTTGATAGCATATCATGCCATTGACAATTAGGGGGGGTTCCTGTCTTACAGTTGACTTAAGGAATACCATAAGTCAATTGTCAGCATTTACAAGGTATGTGGTTATATGAAATGTTCATGTGTGATAGACATAGAGATATTATATTGCATTTAAATTTTTGACTAAAGGTTCATACTAATTTACTATTCTTATATTAGGTGGGTGACCTCCAAGGAGATCCACGAATGTGAAGTGCCAAAATGGAAGAAGGAAATTGCAGAAATTGTACGTGTATTTGAGAAGGAGCTCCCTACAAGGTTCATGGACCTACAAGTCCATTTACTTATACACCTAGTCGATGACATTGAATTGGCGGGTGTCGTATCAACGAGGTGGATGTTTTTCTTTGAGAGGTATATGAAAACTCTAAAAAGATATGTTTGACAAAAGGCACATCCAGAGGGTTGTATGGCTGAAGGGTATGTATTGAATGAAGCATTTTTCTTCCTGTGTGAATTCCTTGGTAAGGATTTTGAAGATGGGCCACGCTTTTGGGATGAAGAATGAGCATTAGATATTATTGATGGAGAAAAACCACAATTTAATGGTGTTCAAGTAGAAATTAGTAATTAAATTCATGATCAGTGTGGTTGTTTTTCTTGCAATCATTAATTTACTCTGTAATTTATTTGTCAAATTAACAACATGACATTTGGAGTTTGAAATAAACATGTTGACATGTAATAGGTGTAGATGAAAGTGCTATACTTGACAAGTTCATTCTGTACCACATGGACTTTATGAACAAATAGATTGATCTATATGATAAAAAGAGAGAAGTGTTAGAAGCAAGGAGATAGTTTAATAGATCAAACCCAAGGAATACACCACTTTCCACTGATCTTCTTGAGGAATGGGGCAAAGATTGCACACTAGAATGGGTTATGAAACAAATTCAAAATCAAATAGAAGATGCAGGTATAGATTCAAACATAACAGAAGATGAAATCAACATGTCTAGAGGATGTGAAAGAAAGGTACATTTGGAATTTTACAAAATGTTGTTTCCTTACAGTTTTGACACTATTAACTATTTTAATATTCATCATTATATTTGTTCTCATTAAAACAAATGGTCTTTCACAGGCGAGGAAATATCCAGCAATGTGGGCATATGGTCGATATTATCATGTATAAGTGTAGATGTAAAGAGATGATCCTTCGATTGCAGCATCATGGTTTACTTCAAGCAATCCAGTCGATCAAGCTCAAAAGATAAGAATATAACTGAAGGGAATCTACAATATGTTGGGAAAATACAAGAAATTATTGAGTTAGATTACTGCTCTTTTAAATGTTGTATTTTTAAGTGTAGATGGTATGAAGCATTTGAGAGGACACGAAGACATGATACCCATAGTGGATTGTTTTCTATAGATTCCTCATGTTTCCTATCAGAGGATAAGGAGCCTTATGTTCTACCAATTCATTGTGAGCAAGTATTTCTTTAACTTAAACAAGAAGCGGTAGTGATCATTAATATATTAATTCATAGTTTATTGCAAATATATACATGCGTTTATTAATCAATAAAATTATTATACCATACGTCTAATATATGTATGTCATTCATGTGTAGGTATTTTTCTATGAAGATATTTTGAACCCGAAATGGATATTTTTCATATATTATGATCCAAGATTAAGGCATGTATTTGATGATGCATTAGTGGATGCTGAGCAAAACAATGATGGCTAACAAAATGAGAGAGGGATTAGAGAACATTGAAGAAATTGACATCCATGATGATGTTGAAGATGGTTATGTTCAAGCACAAGAAGACAACAATCCAAAGTTAGATGATGTTATGGAAGACAACAATATGGATGGTATAGAAAATGATAATCCAAATACATCTGGCAACAATAAGACTGTCTATAGTCAAATTTCAATGATGATGAAGATGATGCAGGTCAAGATGAGGGTGATGATAATATCAAATACTTGAAAGAACATATGAACATTGACAATGATACACTAGATGAAATTGTAGTAGACAATAATGTTAATGACCAAGACTTCTAAATTTTTAGAATTATTTGCAATCCATGTTTAAAAAAGGATGATTCTTATGGCCTAAACTTTGAAATGCTTCAATAATATTATTTGTGTCGATACAAATTACCTATTGCAATATCCTTAAATTGTTCAATCTTTGGTATATATTGTTGGAAGAAAAAATTAGGATTACTTGGATGCAATTTCCTTTTAATTGCTTTATATTTTGCTTGAATGTCAAGGTCTCAACCTAATCCTGCTTAACTCTACAACGGCCTCGATTCATTGCAAGGAAGTTATGATTGAGGATTCGATGACTACTACATATTTTAATGGGGAAGATGTCTTTCATCATGATGCACATGTTGCACATATGGATAGGCAAGACATGGATCTTACTACACAAATACTTATATCATACCTTTACGAATTTGAGCAATAATGTTAATTATTCAAATTTGATTGATGTTCTTCATAACTTGTTAATGGATAATCCTTATGTGATGGAAGTATTAAGTGATATAGGTCAAAGGATAAGCTCATCAAGTTCCTTAAATAATGTGTCTCCTCCCCTTCCTTCACAAGCCTCTTCGTCTAGTGTGCCTCCTTCCACATCTTCTCATGCATTAGCCAAGCCACATATTTCTTCTCTTCTCTGTATTGCTTATCAATTTTTCATAGCTCCTATCATTGATCCTCTCATTGTACCTACTTCTCATATTGTACCTTCCACTCATCCCCTGATTGTGTTTACTTCTCACCCACTCCTCATGTTCCAACTTCTAGTGTTGTCATTCCAACTTCATTCTTTGTCCCCTGATCAACCTACACTCCACGTATTATATCATGTTGCCACTTCCACTCCCATTTTAATCATAATTCCTAATGTTCATCCTTCCAACATAGATGTCATCCTTAAAAGAATTAATGATATGCAAAGTAAAGTTGATACATTACCCCTAGTAATCAAAGGATATCATAGGAGAAATCAACCATAATCCACTTTCATAAATGAGTTATTTCTTATCCATTTCTAGTTTGTTCGGTGGCCCCTAGTTTTGTAATGTATAGTGGTAAAGCGGACCTTATGACACAATTAGGAGTTTGTTTTGATTATGTTTATGATGATACACTTTTTACAAAGCTCCTCCCTACAAACTAAAAGGATTATGCAATTGAATGGATTTATTCTCTTCCTCATAGTTCTATTCATTCGTTCAATGATTTGGCCAATGCTTTTGTACATCACTTTAATGTCAATATTGGTTTTGTTGGTACTCAAATTTGTAAATTATAAAACCCTAAAGATATGCCAAATCTTATGATTAGGTTTATATATGTGAATTTGGCCAACTAACAGAATTGATTAGATTAATCAAAATTCTCTGCACTTTAGGCTCTGTTCAAGCCTAGGTGGGTGTTACCTTGTTTCACCAATGACAATTTACTTTCAAGTTTGTTGGTGACTTCAGAACATATTAAGGAGCTTATGTAATTTTGTTAATTAAATTATCCACTTCACTTAACCCAATCTGGCATATGATTTGGATTAAAGTTTTCTATAAATCTTTAAACCCTACTCCTAGAACAGAAAAACAAAATTGGATTTTGAAAATATATACAAGGGAATGATTTTCAAAAGAGAATGACTGGTGCCTGCCTTTGGGTTATAGAGTTTTAACTCTAAGAAGAATATGTGCTTCCCTTTTAGCCACAATTCGATTTGCTTGGCAATTCTAGGTCTATGACTTGTATAGACATGCAAATATGTAAGTTATCAAGTTCTTCTTTAACATTCCAATTTAACTTTCCAAAGTTACTGTGATTCACCTATAGGATTTTAATCCTTGCTTGAAGGAGCCCAATAAACAAACCACACAAGAAACATCAAATGTGTTCTAACAAATCAACAATATACTTGATAGGTTGATTTTAATAACAAAGAAAAAGTAAATTGGGGATAATCAGATGTAAGGTTTGAAGGTATTTCTAAAACTAACATTTACAAATATTGGAAATGTATGGAATTTGATAATTAATAGGACTAGTGCTTTATCTATTGGGAAAAAGAGATCAAGAGTTACTAGTATATGGACCTTTAAACTTGACTTAACTCAAACTATTAGGCACATATGTAAATCTGTATCTTGTACAGATGTGCAAGAATGTTGAAATGTAGGGTTATTCTTATACAATCCCAATGATATTTCTCCAAATTGCTATGACCAATAGAAATGATTTTAATTCTAATAGGAAGGAAACCAACTAAGATAGCATGTTCAAAGGATTTTAACCATGGGCAGATACTAATAAACATAGACTACTTAGCAAGACTTAAATCAACTTCCCTCAGAAACAAATCACACAGATCATATAGTGACAACAAATGTGTACTGATAAATTAACTATATGCTTGATATATTAATTTAAACAACTTGAAAAACCATTCTGGAGACAACCATGCAGCCCATAAATATTAAATTCAACACAAAAATTGAACATCAATTTTCAGATCCACCAAATAACTTTGATTCTTTTATTAATTCAGAAGCTCATACTGGTTTGAAAACATAAATGGATATAGATAGATTCTTCAAGTTCTGCTTTTATATTGCATATAATTTTTTAAAAATAGATGAGATGATATCCTATAAAATGGCCTTGGTATTCTATTAAATAGCATGCGAACAAGCTTCAGGCCCAAAACATTGTGTCCTTTCATAAATGTCTCCTTTCAACTAACTAATGCGTAATTAAGAACATAAAGAGAAATAGAAGCACATGCGGTGATCAAATTCTGGCTTCGTTAATCATCATAGAGTGATCCATGACACATAGGTCTGGCAAGATCATCCACATCTCCATGGTACAAATTGATATACCTGCATTGCTTGTTGAACAACAAAATTGTACTGCAACCACCTCCTCACATTGCCCTAGATATGAACATATTTATTCTACCAATATGATCAATGCAATCTTGATTAGCACACGTATTTGTAGAAATTAAATTTTTCATAATTAACTCTATAGAGAATATCTTTCCCAAGCATGTGTAAGTATTTTATGTAACTCATTCCTCATTATTTATATTCTGAAGTAGTGGTGGCAATAACCCATTCAATTCATATTTCCAAGGATCCTTGTCTCGCAAACTCCCATCAACATTGTGTCATTCCCACATTCCCCATGCGGTCACGACACGCATCTCATGTGTCATGTCCACATTTTTCATGTGGTCATGACACGAAATATAAAATTTTTTATGACACTTCCCTAGAAACCCCCTTGCAGGCGTAAGCATGCTCAGTGGCAATATGCATAAGGCATAAACAAGCCAGACGAAGGCGGGGTAATGTGCTCACCTGCGTATTCCTCTACACGACGAAGGCCAACTAGGGGTCGATACGACACGATTAATGTCACTAATAGGGTTAGGATCAAAGATCAAAATCCTAGGTTAACCTAAGTGAATGATGGGATTTTGACATAAGTCAAAATCAAAAGCCAAATTCTAGTGCTGAGAAAATAAAATTTAATACCAAAACCTAATGTCGATAACTGGCAAAAGCAATAATTTAATCCTAAGCAAGGTTAAATTTCACTAACCTAGCTAAACCCTAAATTCTGGAAAACTAATTTCACTAACGGGCGTGATTAGGGTTTATTATAATAAAACTAATTTTGATCGAAAGTTTACTGGGTTGGTTTTAAATTACCTATGTTACATAGTTAAATTTGTAGAAAAGTTAATTAGATTAATTAAAAACCCCAAAACTCATTAATGAAATCTCTACAAAGATGCCTAGAACATTTTTCAACAAAGCTCGATCAATTTGTTCTCCTTCACGTTTTCTATCAATTAGAGCTATCACTACATCCTTTACGTTATTCCTAATTTCTTAGTAGACCAGATCACAGAAGCATGTTATACTAACTTCATTTAAATAGTTTACTAGGTTTCCAAGTTGGATTAAAACGATGTCTTTATTAAAGTAATAGAATCTCTCTAGATTAATTGAATTAATTACTAAACTAATAACAACTAAATTGCCACTAACCTTGTTTGATAAAGATTTGCAAGCCATTGATTAATCCCGTTGTTTTAAATTAAAAACATCTCAATAGTTAGATTGGAGTAGAAATAAAATAAACAATAAAATCCCTTGGCATTAATCAAATTAAAATCATTAACCTATAATTTCCCTCTAGCCATAAAATATTCTATTTAAATTTTACCATACCTCTAAACAATAAAAAGAACATTTTCCAATAGAAATAAAAATTACCCCAATCTATTATTTATCTCTAAACCCTATTTTAAAAGAATAAACTAAATGGAAGAAATAATAAAAAGGTGAGGGAACCAAAATAAAAATAAAATAATAAAAACAATTTTAAATAGCAAGCCCTAAAAGTCCTTTCAATAGAAAACTAATTTCCTTAAGGAAGAGAGGACAAAACCCTAGCCTCCATCTAGATTGTTCATTTTGCTCCTTCTTCCATTTCTCTCTCATTTTCTCTTCTATGATTTTATTTTGTAGGTCTGATGGAGAAGCCACTCATGGCTGCCACACCAAGAAGGATACAAATTAGGTATCCATGCTTAAATATATATATATATATATTTATTTATTTAAAATAACAGTATTCAAACAATGTTTGTAGGTTTGAAGAAGGGAGATCTGCGGGGCTGTGCCACCAAAAGGTCAATGTAGAGGTGATGCAAAGTGCACAGTGGAAGCGTACAATTGATCAACAAACTTGATCGGTGAGAGGGTGGCCTATGTCTTGGTGATCTACTCCTATCGGCCAAACATACCCCGTCGGCCACCTTGCTACTTATCTCCCCAATCTCCCAACTCTCCCCAATAGCTCGACTTCACCTTGTCTTCGGAGAGACTTCTTCCATCGGCGGCGTCTTTTGGCCTCCTGCCGATACCCTGATGGATGGTTAACTTTCCACTTGCCTTAACCTTGATGGCTTTGATGCCGGTCCGTCGTGACCTTATTGGCCAGACTTAGATCATCGACAATCACTTGCGAACATTGGCTGATATACCGATGGCACCTTCGACCCACAACCGTCGGTGTGACTCCCTTCATCTGTGAACACTTGCAAGCTAAGGCTAATGCACCAATGGATCTCCTAACACTTCAGTGAGACTAAAGCAGTTCTTCACCAATGCACATGCTATCGGTCCAACACCGTTGATCGGTGTAACTTTCAGAAGCTTCCCCGAGGGCTATGTTACACCGATGATGACCTCTGTTACTCTGTAACTGTGCAGACACCAAACCAGTATGCAAAAATAAAACTCAATAGAATGAAAGGGGTCTATAATCCTCTGCAAACACTTGATCACCCATCAATTTGGCCACTCCACTAACTATTTTCACACAACACTTTTCCTATTGTTTCAACGACTAGTCACATAGAGATGCCTAGTCAACTCAAGCCCAAACTCCTTGGATCCTTGGGTGTTTGATCAAAACCACAGAAAACACAAAATTTACATTGTATTCCTCCATCACACCGAAAATGAGAATCTTGCTTTCAGTGGACAGAGGAGTCAGTCCATTTATTCACCAAACCCTAGTTTCTAGGTTTTCAGACTAGTCTCTGCAAAAAGAACAATATCTCACAAACTACAACACTTCAAGACACCAGACTACTTTTAAATGAAAGCTACTTCAACATAGGAACATCTCCAATTAGTTTCAGATGATCAACTATCCATACAAGCCATACAGAAATGACTGTTACAATAGATTACTTAGAAAAAAAAAAGTTTCAACACACCCAAAAATCTAGATTTTCATTCATTCATGCTTCCTGCTTTGTAGTTACATCCATCCTCACCTATAAAAGGCTTGAGACATCAGTTCACATTCCTCCCAACCATACAAACTGATTTTGAAAGTTAGTTAGCCGTTGGTTGTCTCCTCTCACAAGAAAACTACATGTTTTCATTGTGTTATTACATCAAACTTGACCAAAACATGGTCTACATAGGTCTAGTGACCAAATTGACATAAAAAACCTTATTACAAACATGATGTGGCTTAAAAGCCTTATTGAAAACATAAACAAAACATGAATCCTGCACCATAGAGAAGGTGCTCCTGCACTGGGAGGGGGCGTGGAGGTCCGTTGTGAGAGGGAGACGACGGAGCTGTGTGGAGCGTAGGGGCGGCAGAACTGTGGGCGGAGGGATGTCGGAACTGTGGGCGTCGGCGGAGGGAGCGGTGAAAGGGGGCTGTGGGTCTACAGCGGGGGTTTGGGGAGTGTGGGGAGGGGCCAAGCCCCACCCACACTCCAAAGGAAAATGGCCGACGATGGGGGGGTTTAAACCCCCCAAACCATTCTAAACTTTTTTCTTTAAAAACTGTAACATTAAATAAAATACAGTCTGTTCAAAACAATGTTCCATTCTTTGCTATTTTTTTTAAAAAAATTTTATTACAATATATATAGTGTATATATTCAGTTTGTAAACAATTCTCTCATCTTTACTTCATTTCAAAAATATAGTTAAAATATATATGACAACAATTAAATTAAAAAAATAATTAGAGTATATATATATATATATTACTACTGTTGTATATATGTATATATATTACAACAGTGGTAATATATATATATATTCAAATATGTGACATTTAAATTCCACAATTTTTTTTTTGAATGCAATAGAGCAAAAGAAATTTTTTTATCTTTAACGTATTAACATTGAGCAAATGAACATTTTTTTTTGTAAAAAGACATATTTTAATAAATATGGAATAGACATTTCTTTCACTAAAAAAAATACTGATATTGACATAATACAGTCCACATAAAACAACTCTTCTTAAGATTTATTTGTTTTTTTCTAAACAAAAGCATTTAGTTCATTCCTTCAAAATGACAACAACATTTAAATTTTCCTTCTCCTAAGAAAAATGTAAAATTTCATTGTCTCACAACAATAAAACAACAACTATCCCATTTTTAAAAATTAAACATACAAGTGAAAACCAATATAAACATGCTTATCTTTTAGTGCTCTACTTTACTTTAAATCATAAGGCATTTAAAATCTACAAACTAAATCTTCTATTTTCAAATGTAAATAGTTTATTACAACACAAGTAACAATATAACGCATACAACTTGAGAGAGAGAACAAGGGTCTCCTCTTTGAAATCTAAGATGATACACAAGGCCTCTCATTGCCATGCTCTCTCAAGGGCACAAAAATAACAACTCATAAGGACAATAATAATTTCTTCAACACCACCTAGCTCCAAAAAAAACTTGCATAAAACACATAGAAGAGAAAAGAAGCCACTCAAACTGCTCTCCTCCCTACCATTGACTCACTCATGAGTCACCCCCAAGATAGGAGGTCATTCTCACACAAGGTAAGCACACACCACTTAACAACAAATTCACTCAACACAAAACAAGAATACTTCCATGGCTCTCACATAACAAAGACTCACTCAAGATGAGTTTAATGGGGTAGGGGAGTGGACATCACTCAACTCAAGAGTGCCACTCCAAAAACTTCCCAAAACATAAATCCCTCAAGGCCTCAAGCCCACACATATAAACATGATTTCACAACTTTCTCTTGGCTCTCAAGCCATATCACAATTTTCTCTTATACACATTTTGCTCAAATTCACAATTTTGCCCTCAAGGCTAAAACTCCATGAAACCAAGGATGTGACTCCGAGGAGGTTCACTCCTCCCCCACCCCACACATGTTGAGCATGTTCTGCCAAGTAGGAGAGGCTCTCACAACTCCCATACCCAATTTTCCCACAACAACAAAGTAAAAACAACAAAATGAACTCACACACACACAACATGCAAGTAAAGAAAATGCATAAGGAGAGGCATTTTCCTTGAATCCTACCTTATAAAGCCCAAATGGAAGATAGTTAAGAAGAGCTCCTCTAACTCCTTCTCCAAGTTGAGCCACCAATTTCACCTCTAACTTTTTCCCAAAATAATTAAAATTCAAAAATTTCTAAAAGATTCAACAACCCCCTCCCTCCCTTCAAGAAGGATTAAAATAGGCTCTTCTCATGAGCCTTGAGGAATGGGGAGGTGACACATGTCACCTCCTCACTCCTCCTCCCAACTACTAGCAAGACTCTTGGAATGGGGTGGTGACACATGTCATTCACCCAATCCACCAAGTCTTTCTCCCATCCACTTGTCCTCTCTTAATTATGTGGGAGAGAAAGGTGAAGCCAAAGAAGGAGTGGGTGCCACATATACCCCAATCATCTCCCCCTAAGAAGGCCCACTCAACCCCAAGGTACCCTCACCAATTGTGGGAGAGGCTTGGAGTTGAGTCCTCCACAATTAAGGGGTCTTGAAGACCCCCCCAACCTAGGGAAGAGGAAAGGAAGAGGTTGAGTGTTTGACCCACTCATCCTCTCCCTCCCAAGCTTCTATTTTCGTCACTTTACTTCAGGGTGAAGTTAAAGTGACCAAATGGGAGTTTACTTAAGGTTATACAAGCCCAAATGACCCCTAGACCCTAGGGGTACAACCCAAGGTCAATTTTAACCCATTTTGAGCACCATAGGTTGAGTAAAAGCACATAAATAGGGGTCTCAAAAATTAAAACTTAAAAAATAAAATTCAAATGACATTACAACTTACAACACCTATTAGAAATCAAATAAAATAAGGGTAGACCTAACCCAACTAACACCATGCAACAACATTACAAAAAATTATCATGCAAACATAGTTTATCTTGGTTCCTCTTGGAACTAGATCAACTTCACAAGGGAAAACAACATAGTGTGTGGGATGATCTCCGAGTATCCGTGGCTTCATTAGAAACACCTATGTAATCAAATAAAATGTTAATCCCACAAGTATATAATAGCCAAAGCAAATTGAAACATACACTCACATCATCACAAGATCATATAAACATCAAGAAATCTCGTCATAATTAAAACATCTAAAATTTGCATTTCAAACATCCATCACAAGATAAGGTCTCATAATAAATTTCTAACTAAAATCACATGAATAGTATCCCAATAGCATCATAATGTAAATCATATGTCTAACATCATCAGTGAATCAATATCAAGGTCTAACCACATCATAAACATGCTAAACATAATAAATCCACATAAAGCATAAAGTCTAACAATCCTGCAAATTGGGATCAACAGTCCCATAAGTCTAATACGTGTCATCAACAATAAAATAAAGTAGTCAAATATAAGGGAATTAAAAGGTAGGCCTCACATCCTCCCCCCTAAGACTATACTTCCTCTTGGAAGTCATCAAAGAGGTGAGGATAAAGGGCCCTCAATCTTGCTGCATCCTCCCATGTTGCCATGACCTCATTATACATGTCCTACTGAACCCTAACCCGGTCAGCTTTTGACCTCGAAGGCCCAGCGTCTGATGAACCAATATGCGAATTGGCTCCAAAGCCAACTGACTGTCTGCCTCTACCTGAAGAGCACTCCAATCCAATACATGAGATAAATTAGATATGTAACATCGTAAAACAGAAACATGAAAAACATCATGGATATGCGATAGGCTAGGTGGCAAGGCTAGATGATAGGCTATGGGTCCTATCCACTCTAAGATTTCAAAAGGTCCAACAAAATGAGGTGCGAGCTTAGAGCCCTGTCCGTAATGGATTGGACTCTTGTGCATTCGCACTCTCAAGAACACTTTGTCCCCAATTGAGAAGCTCTGATCTACCCTCTTAGCATCAACATACTTCTTTTGTCGATCCTGAGCCTCCTGAAGTCTCTGCCTAATCAAAATCACTTGCTACTCCATATCCTTAACCAACTCTGGCCCTATCACAACCCTGTCCTCAATATGGTCCCAACTCAAAGGTGTCTTTCAAGGTCTGCCGTACAAGACCTGAAAAGGAGGCATACCCAACGAGCTGTGATGTCCATTGTGTTGCAAGTATGAGGTTAACCAGTGTTGTCATTGATGTCAACATACTCATATTGCATTAATGAGAAGGATTGGATGAGCTGTGTGTTGAGGATATTGAGAGAATAAGTCTCAATCAGGAACAATGAAGAACAGTGATGACAAGAAGGCAAAAGTTCTCAATAGGTTGAGGATCAGAGGATGCGGTTTAAAGGGTTTGTAGATATGAGTCTTGAGATGCTCCAGTCAAGATTTCAGAGGTCCACATGAAGATCTGAATAAGTTATGATTGCTCAAGTAGAATTGGTTCTGGAAGGTGTTCAGTGGTGATAGAGTGTCATAGATTAGTCCGGTGAGATCCAGAATTGTATTATCTCATTCTGCGGATTGGAGAGAGTGTTGAAGAAGTTCGTGTGAACTGACAACTAGATTTGTTCATGGTTTGGAGGTCTAGAAGCACCTTTTGTATTATGATAGTGATGACAGACTGTGTTCTTGAAGTTCCGGATGAAGAAGAGAAGAATTCCAGTAGGTTGATAAAGTGCGGATGTGTTTGGTGATTCAGGGAAGGTTATGATGATCATCAAATCATGTCCAGTTAATGACAGTGATCCACATTAAAGCTAGAGTGTGCATTTGAAGAATAACCACGGATATTGGTGTTCTTCTTGAGACTAGTCGACCGGATGTATTACACATTTTGCAAATGATCTTGTAGGTGTTTGCCGACTTAGATGATTGTTCCTAAGTCAATGCCTTGTATAAATAAGGGATTGTGAATGCATTTTGAAGTGTGTCTTGGTGTGGATGAGTGTGGCATAGCAAAGAAGAGCGAAAGGCAGAGTAGGAGTTTTTCGGGCTTAAATGGAACTGATCTAGACATGGTAAAGATGTCAATCTCCAGTTCAAGTTTGTAATACTTGTTACTTTGTAGACAATGTGTCTCTTGTAGGCAGTGTGCCTCTTGTGAGCAGTGTGCTCGGGCAGTGAGCCCTAATTGCCATGTGCCATCTATTTTTCTTATTCTTCTAACAGAGAGTAATCCTTGGGTTAATCACCCTGTGGTTTTTCCCTTGACCAGGTTTTTCACGTCAAAATCTTGGTGTCTCATGTGTTGATGTGTATCTGCTCTAGTGTTTATGCTTTATGCTTTCATGAGTGTTTAATTGATATGCTATTAAATAATAAGAGAATTTAAGTGTTTGAATTGGAAGTAAGTTTTTGTACAATTGATTCACCCCCCCTCTCAGTTGTGTGCCCTAGATCTAACAATTGGTATCAGAGCTAAGTTCCTCTAAAAAGAGCTTAACCACTTGAGAAGATCCAAGATGTCATCATACAAGAAGGACAGTCCAAAGTTTGATGGAACCAACTTCACTCTTTCGAAAGGCTGCATGGAGTGTATGGGAAAGGCGTACTTGTCCATGGTCAAAAAAGCATATACACCTCCACAGGGTGGTCCGACAACTCTAAATGAAATCACAGATGCTGAAAACAATCTGTGGACCAAAGAGGCTCTTCTAAGTGCATTAATTGACTCAGAGCTTTTAACTGTTATTGACCTACCAACTGCCTATGAGATCTAGATTAAACTGGAACTTCTGCATGAAGGAGATGAGTATGTTAAGAGTGCAAGGTTACAGAGTCTCAAAGGGAAATTTGAAAGACTAAAAATGAGAGATGATGAAAATATTACTACCTTTATGCCAAGAGTAAATGAGCTGGTGTGTGGAATCAGGAATGCTGGTGGAGTTTTGGATGAAAATGAGAATGTTGGCAAAATTCTTAGATACCTTCCTGCTGTCTACAAAATCAAGGTGCTGCCATTGATGAATTCAGAGCCCATACAACTGTCACAAGAGACCAATTGGCTAGCAAACTGGCTGCATTTGAAATGACCGAGTTTGGAGATGATCCCCCCAAGACTGAATCTGCTTTCAAAGCCAGTGCCTCTGTGAAAGGTAAACAAAGATTTGATCCAGGAGAAAACTCTTCAAGGAAGATGTCATGGTATGATCAAACAAGAAGAGACATGGAAGTGGAGGAAGCAGAAACAACTCAACTTGAAGCCCTCTTTGCAAAGAGACTGTGAAGAGGATCTGGTAAGTATGAAGGAAAATTACCCTTTAAGTGCTTTAACTGCAATAAGAATGGTCATTTTGCCTCAAGATGTCTGGAAAGATCTATAAGGTCAAATTCTAACAGACAAAGGTTCCAAAAGAATTGTTATTATGTTCATGAAGAAGATGATAATGAAGGAGTAACAGACGATGAATCAGAGATAGGAAACAAATCTAGAAATGAATGGGTGTTTATTGCCATCAAGGAAGAAGATCCAATATCCTCTAAATCTGTCAATCATAAGGTTGTAGAAAGAGCTTTGGCTGCCCAAGTTGAAGAAAAGGATGATTGGGTTATTGATAGTGGATGCTCTCACCATAAGACAGGTGACAAGAACAAGTTCTTAGATTTGGAAAGGTATGAAGGAGGAGTGGTAAAGTTTGGTGATAATTCTGCTGGTAGAATCAGAGGAAGAGGAATTATTTCTTTTAATGGAAGAAACAAAACTGGTAATGTGCTATATGTTGAAGGCTTGAAGCACAATCTTCTCAGTGTTGGACAGTTGGTGGACAAAGGCTATGATCTCCGATTCAAGGATGGAAAATGCAAAATCCTTGAAAGATCCGGAATAGAGATTGCATCCGGTACTCAAACTAAAGGTAATATCTTCCACTTGGTTGGTTTTGATAAAAGTTGTCTATTTGTTCAAGTTGATCAAAGTTGGTTATGGCATAGATAGATGTTACATGTAAATTTTGATAACATCATCAAGATAAGCAATACTCAGGCTGTAAGAGATTTTCCAAAATTGGTAAAATCTACAAATAGTTTGTGCAAAGAATGTCAGTTGGGTAAACAGAGTAGAGTCTCATTCAAAAGCAAGGATCAGTCCTCTACTCGATTATTGGAGTTAGTTCATACTGATCTATGTGGTCCGACAATAATCAAGAGTATGCAAGGTGATAGATACTTCATGTTACTGATTGATGACCATTCCCAGATGATGTGGGTTACCTTTCTGAAAGAGAAATCAGAAGCGTTTGAGAAGTTCAAAATCTTCAAGGCTATGGTAGAGAATCAAACCAGATCAAAACTGAAATGTCTGAGGTCTGATAGAGGTGGTGAATTCACATCTGGTGAATTCATAGATTTTTGTGAGAAGCATGGTATAAAGAGACAGTTATCTGCCCCTAGGACTCCACAATAGAATGGAGTGGTTGAGAGAAAGAAATGGACCATGCAGGAAGCATCCAGGACAATGATGATGGAAGCAAATGTTCCCCACATGTTTTGGAAAGAAGCTGTCAGCACTGCAGTCTACACTCTTAATCGAGTTCAAATCAGAAGTAATACCAGTAAGACTCCTTATGAACTTTGGTTTGGCATCAGTCCTACTGTGAGATATTTCAGAGTATTTGGTAGCAAGTGTTACATTAAAAGAGATGAAGATCTAGGAAAGTTCGATGCTAGAAGTGATGAAAGAATTTTCTTGGGTTACTCCACTCAAAGCAAAGCATACCGGTGTTACAATAAGAGACTAAGAAAGATGATAGAAAGTACAAATGTGAAGGTTGATGAATGTATTGAGAAGCCCTCAAGATTTTATGAGTATGATGAAGATGATTAGAATGATGTTCTGGTTCAAGAAGATCCATCCTCTCCTAAAAGTCAGATTCAGACTGATCTGGTAAATCAAGAAGAAGAGATAGGTCTGAATGAGCATGATCAAGAAGAAGAAGTGCAAGAAACTCCCAAAGTTCTAAGGTATGTAAGACTGAACCACTCTAAAGATTAGATCATAGATGACAAAAGCAAAGGTGTGCAAACTAGAAGGAATGTTGCTCAAAATGTAGATGAATGTTGTCTGATTTCAAAGATTGAACCTAAGACAATAAATTAAGCCTGCAATGATGAAAATTGGACCAAAGCAATGGAGGAAGAGTTGATGCAAATTAAGAAAAAACACACTTGGGATCTTGTTTCTAGACCTAGAAACAAGAATGTGATTGGAACCAAATGGGTCTTCCGGAACAAACTAAATGAAGTTGGTGAAGTAATAAAAAATAAAGCCAAATTAGTCTGCAAAGGCTACTCTCAAATAGAAGGGATTGATTTTGAGGAAACCTTTACTTCGATGGCAAGAATTGAAGTAGTTAGACTATTTCTTGCATTTGCTGCCTTCAAGGATTTCAAGGTGTATCAGATGGATGTCAAATCTACTTTCCTGAATGGTGACTTAGAAGAAGTGTACATTGAACAACTGGATGGATTTTAGTTATCTGAGCATGGTGATATGGTCTGCAAATTAAAGAAGGCACTTTATGGTCTAAAGCAAGCTCCAAGAGCATGGTATGAAAGGTTGGACAAACATCTTTTGAAGATTGGGTTCAACAAAGGTACTGCTGATTGTAACCTATATTTTAAAATTGATCATGAAAACATCTTGATTGTTGAAGTATCTGTTGATGATATCATCTTTGGAGGAAGAGACAGTATGTGTAAAACCTTTGCAAATCAAATGAAAAGTGAGTTTGAAATGTCAATGCTCGGTGAAATGAATTTCTTCTTGGGTCTGCAAATTACTCAGACAAAGAAAGGAATCTTTATCTCTCAGAGCAAATATGTGAAAGAATTATTGAGGAAATTTGGAATGGGAGATTCAAAGCCAACCGGATGTAAGTTAAGCAAAGATGATGACTCTCCTAAGACATATCAGACAAAGTACAGATCAATGATTGGAGGATTATTGTATCTCACTCAGACTAGACCAGATATAATGCAGGCAGTTGGTCTTGTGGCGAGATTCCAGGCTGATCCCAGAGAATCTCATGTCATGGCAATGAAAAGAATTTTTAGGTACTTAAAAGGAACAATTGAGTATGGTCTATGGTATCCTAGAGATCATAATTTTTCTCTTCATGCATATACAGATGCAGATTGGGTAGGAGATGTGGATGATAGGAAGAGTACAAGTGGAGTATCATTCTTTTTGGGAAAAAGGTTGGTTTCTTGGCTAAGCAAGAAATAAGAGGCAATTTCCCTGTCTACAACTGAAGCAGAATACATTGCAGCAGCAGGTAGTTGCACTCAACTTTTGTGGATGAAGCAGATGCTAAGAGATATTCAAGTAGAATATAAAAAGCCTATCACAATTTTCTGTGATAATTCAAGTGCAATAAATATTTCTAAGAATCTGGTGTTGCATTCTAAGACCAAGCATATATCTATCAAATTTCACTTTCTGAGAGAGCAAGTGAACAAGGGTGAAGTCAGATTGGAGTATGTGCCCTCCAAGGATCATCTTGCAGATATTTTTACTAAACCTCGTCCCAAAGACTCTTTTGAGTATCTCAGGGAGAAGTTAGGGGTCATGGCCCCTCTGGTGATGAACTAGGATGCACTGATGTGCATCATTCCAGTGGATATCACAGTCATATCTTGTGATCTAGATTGGTGATGCGGAGCTGCTACTCAGGGGGAACAGCTGGCATGATTCTGATGTGTTAGAGTTGCAAGTATAAGCCCTTTGCCATTGATTTCAAAGGGGGAGAGAAGACATGTGAAAAAAAAGTGGTTGATGATCAAAGGGGGAGTAGTAAAGAAAGAGAAGACATGTGAAGAGTTGTTGCTGATAGGGGGAGCTGTGACAGAAAGGAGAAGTTCTTGTCTTGATGGTTTTTCACATCATATGTTGCCATCAATGACAAAGGGGGAGATTGTTACAAGTATGAGGTTAACCAATGTTGTCATTGATGTCAACATACTCATATTGCATTAATGAGAAGGATTGGATGAGCTGTGTGCTGAGGAAATTGAGAGAATAAGTCTCAATCAGGAACAGTGAAGAATAGTGATGACAAGAAGGCAAAAGTTCTCAATAGGTTGAGGATCAGAGGATGCGGTTTAAAGGGTTTGTAGATATGAGTCTTGAGATGCTCCAGTCAAGATTTTAGAGGTCCACATGAAGATCTGAATAAGTTATGATCGCTCAAGTAGAACCGGTTCCGGCAGGTGTTCAGTGGTGATAGAGTGTCACAGATTGGTCCGGTGAGATCCGAAATTGAATTATCTCATTCTACGGATTGGAGAGAGTGTTGAAGAAGTTTGTGTGAAGTGACAACTAGATTTGTTCATGGTTTAGAGGTCTAGAAGCACATTTTGCATTATGACAGTGATGATAGACTGTGTTCTTGAAGTTCTGGATGAAGAAGAGAAGAATTCTAGTAAGCTGATAAAGTGTGGATGTGTTTGGTGATTCAGGGAAGGTTATGATGATCATTGGATCATGTCTAGTTAATGACAGTGATCCGCATTAAAGTTAGAGTGTGCATTTGAAGAATGACCATGGATATTGGTGTTCTTCTTGAGACTGGCCGACCGGATGTATTACACATTTTGTGAATGATCTTGTAGGTGTTTGCTGACTTAGATGATTATTCCTAAGTCGATGCCTTGTATAAATAAGGGATTGTGAATTCATTTTGAAGTGTGTCTTGGTGTGAATGAGTGTGGTATAGTGAAGAAGAGCGAAAGGTAGAGCAAGAGTTTTTCGGGCTTAAATGGAACTGATCCAGACATGGTAAAGATGTCAATCTCCAGTTCAAGTTTGTAATACTTGTTACTTTATAGACAGTGTGTCTCTTGTAGGCAGTGTGCCTCTTGTGAGCAGTGTGCTCAGGCAGTGAGCCCTAATTGGCATGTGCCATCTATTTTTCTTATTCTTCTAACAGAGAATAATCCTTGGGTTAATCACCCTGTGGTTTTTCCCTTGACCGGGTTTTTCACGTCAAAATCTTGGTGTCTCATGTGTTGATGTGTATCTTCTTTGGTGTTTATGCTTTATGCTTTCATGAGTGTTTAATTGATATGCTATTAAATAATAAGAGGATTTAAGTGTTTGAATTGGAAGCAAGTTTTTGTACAACTGATTCACCCCCCCTCTCAGTTGTGTGCCCTAGATCTAACACATTGTTGTAGGCAAACTTAACTAGATACAGATACTCCTCCCATCTACTCTGGTGATCCATAACATACATACGGAGCATATCCTCAAGAACTTGATTAACTCTCTCTATCTGTCCATCAATCTCAGGATGATAAGCAGAACTAAAATTGAGATGTGTGCCCAACGCCTACTACAAGGCTCTCCAAAAGGCTGAAGTGAACACTGAATCCCTGTCAGAAATGATATGGCGAGGTACCCCATGTAATCTAACAATCTGATCCAAGAATACTCTCACCATAGATGGTGCATTGTACGTCATGTGTACAGGTGAGAAATGCACCACCTTAGTCAACTTGTCAACCATCACCATGATGGCATCATGGCGGCATGATGACATAGGAAGACCAATAATGAAGTCCATGGAAATGGTGTCCCATTTCCACTTAGGTATCTCGTGAGGATATAAAAAACTTGTTGGATGCTGATGCTCGGCCTTGACCCTCTGGCATTCAAGGCAACAACCAACATACTCTACAATATCTCATCTCATACCTGCCCAATGGTATAATTGTTGCAAGTCAGCATGCATCTTCTTCACCCCTGGATGTATTGCATAAGGTGCTCTATGAGCCTCTGAAAGAACTACTGCACGAAGGTCACCTGCATGGGGTACATAGATGTGCTAACGATGTCTAAGCAATCCATCTGACTCAGGAGAAAATCTTACAAATTTGCCCTTAAGGGCCTTCTGTGACTGGATTTCCTGTTGCACCTCAAGGAACCACTCATCCTTAGGCAGATGTTGAATGATGCGCTCTCTCAAGTCCATACTCAAGGTCAAGGTCAAGATCTCGTGGTGCCTCCAACTCACAGCATCAACGACCACATTCTCCTTCCCTTTGATGTAGTGGACATCAAAGTCATACTTGCATAGAAACTCCATCCAACGCTATTGGCGGGCGTTCAAATTTAGCTATGTGAATATGTACTACAAACTATGGTGATCTGAATGAAGCTCAAAGCGATGACCCAAAAGAAAGTGTCTCTAACAAACAAGGGCATGAACCACTACTGTGAGCTCTAGATCATGAGTAGGTAGTTCAACTCATGTGTCTTGAGCTTACGCGACTCATATGCAATCACCCACCACCCTACATAAGCATGGCTCCCAAACCCTCAAGTGATGCATCTGTACAAACTATAAAATCCTCTGTAGGATCAAGAACCGCTAAGATGGGAGTGTTGATAAGACACTCCTTGAGGACCCTAAAGGCCCTCTTGCACTACTTAGTCCAAGTGAAACTTTTCCCTTTTCACTAAAGGGAAGTAATGGGGTGCGCTATCCTAGAAAAGCCCTCTACGAATTTGCGGTAGTAACCGGCTAATCCCATGAAACTCCTGACCTCTGTCACACTGGTGGGTGCTGGTCAATCTCTGATAGCTCTGATCTTCGATGGATCTATGGAGATGCCATCACCTAATAGGATGTGCCCTAAGTACTGTACCTCTGTCCTGAAGAAGGCACACTTCACCAGGTTGTCACAAAGCTACTGCTCTCTCAAGCACTGCAAAACCTGACGTAGGTGCTCCTCATGTTCCTCCTCAGTCTGTGAATAGATCAATATGTCATCAAGAAAAATAATCATGAACTAATCCAAGTAGGTACGAAACACCTCGTTCATGAGACTCATGAACACTACAGGGGCATTTGTCAAACCAAAGGGGACCATAGTGAACTCATAGTGGCCGTATCTAGTCCAGGAAGTGGTCTTATGAATATCTGCCTCTGTGATATGCAACTGATGGTAACCAAACTTCAGGTCAATCTTAGAAAACACCATGGCTCCCTGCATCTGGTCGAAGAGATCATCAATCCTAGGTAGAGGATAACGGTTCTTTGTTGTCACCTTATTCAACTGTCTATAATCCATGCATAACCAAAGTGACCCATCCTTCTTCTTCATGAAGATAACCAGAGCGCCCCAAGATGAAACGCTCGTTTGGATGTGCCCCTTCTCAAGCAAGTCCTTAAGTTGCAACTTAAGCTCTGTTAGCTCATGAGTGGTCATCCTGTAGGGTGCATGAAACATTGGATCGGCACCTGGCACTAAGTCAATATGAAAGTCTACCTCACGAAGGAGTGACATCCCTAGTAACTCTGATGGAAACATGTCGACAAACTCTCTCAAGATGGGATGGTCATCTAATGATGCCTCAGGCTCATCCTCTGATCTGTCACTAACTGTGATGGTGAACATCTAACATCCCTTCCACGTGCAACACTTAAGTTGCTATGTAGAAATCATACAAACTACCGTAGGCTTCTGAATGCCCACTATCTCAACTAGTGTACCATGATCATCTAAGCAGCTAATCGCCTTCCGACGACAATCTAGCTTGGTTCTATGAGCCACAAGCTAGTCCATACCCAAAACCACATCGTAGGAACCTAATGGCATAACTTTAAGGTCACAAGATGTAGTGAATGACCCCAAAGAGATCTCACAATCCCAAACCAAGGCATCTACTAACATCTTGGCCCCAGTGGCCAACTCAGCCTCCCACCTAATGTCCTGCCTAGAAGCCACCAGCCTACAATGCTCCACTAACGATGTAGATAGAAAAGAATCAGTAGCTCCAGAGTAAAAAAGAATAGAAATGGGGGCACCCTTGATCACACCTGATGTCTCAATCATTGATGCCTGAAAGTCAGCCTAGCGGTTATAAACCACTGTGAACATGCAGTGGGACTCTCCTACATCTCCTACCATCTGCTCTGACCCTCCTGAACGAGGTTGTCCCCCTGTCATAAATCCCTGTGGGAACTCTCTGGCTAGATGTCTTGCTCCACCACACACATAGCATGGGCCCCGAGCTTGTATCTGTCTCGTCTGAGTCCTACTCGACTGCTGTTGTCTAGATCTATCTGTGGAACCCTGTGAACCCTTGTATGACTGCTGAGACCTCGCAGGCTGCGCAGGTGGTCTGTTCTCTATGTGGGCCCTGCTACTGCCATCCTCGATTCTACCCTCCCTGTGCCCTCTACTGGGGTCTAGACCTCTACTGATTCTGCTGCTGTTACTGTGGAGGTCTAGGAGGTAATGATGGAGAACTAAATTCTCCTCTTTGTGGTGGTAGTGGTGGTCTGCGATAGCTCTGCTGGTGGTGCTTCTACCCATGATCCTAAAACTAGGGGCATGATCCCTACCCTCATCCTTGTATCTCCTTAGCTACGTATGCCTTCTTAGTAGCATCACTCAATGTCTGGGTGTCTACCATGTGTATAGGCCCTACTATGCTATGGTTCAATCTTCTGATAAACTTATGAACTAGGAGTTTCTCATCATGGAGATACTCCGCATATCAAGACAACTAAGTGAATCTATCCTTGTACTGAGCAATAGTAAACCCTCTCTACTGAAAATCATGAAACTCGTCTATGCGATGTTGTTTGTAGTGATCTGATAAATACCGCGCATTGAAGCGCTCAATGAAGGTCTCCCAAGTGAGTGTGTCCAATGATAGATGATGCTTGCACTCCTCAGTGTGCCACCAAATAGATACTGCATCTCGCAATAGGTGGACTACCACATGTGCCTTCTTGTTTCCCTCGTAAGGACGCAACGTGAAGCATCTGTCTAGACTAATGAGCTAAGCCTCGGCTTTGGCTCCCTCTATAGTTCTAGTGAAAGTAGGAGGATTCAACCTCAACAAATCCTAGATAGGGTCTCCTCGGTCTCTATGCCCTCTAATGGGCTCCTCTGCATAATAATCATATGGCCTGTGAATGATCTGCTCCACTCACACTATCTCCTCATGCCTATCATGATGTGGAGGGCTCCTGCTATGGACCTTATAGGCTGATCCAACCTCCTCTGCCATCGTATTTGGTATCTCCACATACTGCTCCACACATGGTACCTCTCACAGCTCAATGCGAGGCTCCACACATGGCTCTACACGTGACTCTGCTCATGGCTCCATGAGTGGTTCCTCTTGTGGATCAATGTGGGACTCAGCATATGGCTCTACATTCGGTGCATCTGCGATTGGTGGTAGCCTATCTAACACTGCCTGTAGTGCCTGAAGTATCTGTGGTCCAATGCCTGGTATAGGTAGGACTTGTGGTACCGGTGGTGCCTGACCCTCATCCAAAGAATCACTGTGCACCTCGATAGATGCAGTGTGGCGTGAATGGGCTCGCCGAACTCCTCGGGGAGGCATCCTACAAAACAAGGTAATCACTAATTAATCGAAGTTGCAGAATAAGTAACGTGCCCAAATAAGCCCAGTGTTTAAACTTAGGCTCTGATACCAAATGTCATGCCCACATTCCCCATGCAGTCACGACACACATCTCACATGTCATGTCCACATTTGCATGTGGTCATGACACGAAATATCAAAAATTTTACCACGTTTCCCTAGAAACCCCCTTGCACGCATAAGCATGCTTGGTGGTAATACAGATAAGGCATAAACAAGCCAGACAAAGGTAGGGTAATGCGCTCACCTGCGCATTCCTCTACGCAACCAAGGCCAACTAGGGGGTTGATGCAGCATGATTAACGTCACTAATAGGGTTAGGATCAAAGATCGAAACCTTAGGTTAACCTAAGTGAATGATGGGATTTTGACATAAGTCAAAATCAAAATCTAAATTCTAGTGCATGAGAAAATATAATTTAATACCAAAACCTAATGTCGATAACTGGCAAAAACAATAATTTAATCCTAAGCAAGGTTAAATTTCACTAACCTAGCTAAACCCTAAATTCTGGAAAAATCTGGCAACATAACGCCTTACGGGCGTGATTAGGGTTTATTATAATAAAACTAATTTTGATCAAAAGTTTACTGGGTTGGTTTTAAATTACCTATGTTACACTAGTTAAATTTGTAGAAAAGTTAATTAGATTAATTAAAAACCTCAAAACTCATTAATGAAATCTCTACAAAGATGCTCATAACATTTTTCAACAAAGCTCAATCAATTTGTTCTCCTTCATGTTTTCTATCAATCGGAGCTATCACTGCATCATTTACGTTATTCCTAATTTCTTGGTAGACCAGATCACGGAAGCATGTTATACTAACTTCGTTTAAATAGTTTACTAGGTTTCCCAGTTGGATTAAAATGACATCTTTATTAAACTAATAGAATCACTCTAGATTAATTAAATTAATTACTAAACTAATAACAACTAAATTGCCACTAACCTTGTTTGATAAAGATTTGCAAGCCATTGATTAATCTCATTCTTTTAAATTAAAAACATCTCAATAGTTAGATTGGAGTAGAAATAAAATAAACAATAAAATCTCTTGGCATTAATCAAATTAAAATCATTAACCTATAAATTCTCTCTAGCCATAAAATATTCTATTTAAATTTTACCATACATCTAAACAATAAAAAGAACATTTTCCAATAGAAATAAAAATTATCCCAATCTATTATTTATCTCTAAACCCCATTTTAAAAGAATAAACTAAATGGAAGAAATAATAAAAAGGTGAGGGAATCAAAATAAAAATAAAATAATAAAAACAATTTTAAATAGCAAGCCCTAAAAGTCCTCTTAATACAAAACTAATTTCCTTAAGGAAGAGAGGACAAAACCCTAGCCTCCATCTAGATTGTTCATTTTTCTCCTCCTTCCATTTCTCTCTCATTTTCTCTTCTATGATTTTGTTTTGCAGGTCTAATGGAGAAGCCACACATGGCCACCACACCAGGAAGGATACACATTAGGTATCCATGCTTAAATATATAAATATATAAATATATAAATATTTATTTGTTTATTAAAAATAACAGTGTTCAAACCATGTTTGTAGGTTTGAAGAATGGAGATCTATGGGGCCACACCACCAAAAGGCCGCTATGGAGGGAGCGTGGAGGTCCGTTGTGAGAGGGAGTCGGCGGAGCTGTGTGGAGTGTAGGGGCGACAGAACTGTGGGTGGAGGGACGGCAGAATTGTGGGCGTCGGCAGAGGGAGCGGTGAAAGGGGGCTGTGGGTCTGTGGCGGGGGTTTGGGGAGTGTGGGGAGGGGCTGAACCCCACCCACACTCCAAAGGAAAATGGCTGACGGTGGGGGGAGTTTGAACCCCCCCAAATCATTTCTAATTTTTTTCTTTAAAAACTGTAAAATAAAATAAAATACAGTCCGTTTAAAACAGTGTTCCATTCTTTGCTATTTTTTTAATTAAAATATATATATTCATATATATATATATATATTTGTATATATATATTTATTACCACTATTGTATATATATATATATATATTACAGTTAACAAAAAAAAGAATTACTAATTAACATATATATATATATATATATTCAAATATGTGACATTTAAATTCCACAGATTTTTTTTTGAATGCAATAGAGCAAAAGAATTTTTTTTATCTTTAACATATTAACATTGAGCAAATGATCATTTTTTTTTTGTAAAAAGACTTATATTTTAATAAATATAGAATAGACATTTCTTTCACTAAAAAAAATACTGATATTGACATAATACAGCCCACATAAAAAAACTCTTCTTAAGATTTATTTATTTTTCTTCTAAACAAAAGCATTTAGTTCATTCCTTCAAAATGACAACAACATTTAAATTTTCCTTCTCCTAAGAAAAATGTAAAATTTTATTTTGTCTCACAACAATAAAACAATAACTATCCCATTTTTAAAAATTAAACATACAAGTGAAAACCAATATAAACATGCTTATCTTTTAGTGTTCTACTTTACTTTAAATCATAAGGCATTTAAAATCTGTAAACTAAATCTTCTATTTTCAAATGTAAATAGTTTATTACAACACAAGTAACAATATAACTCATACAACTTGAGAGAGAGAACAAGGGTCTCCTCTTTGAAATCTAAGATGATACACAAGGCCTCTCATGGCCATGCTCTCTCAAGAGCACAAAATAAGAACTCATAAGGACAATAATAATTTCTTCAACACCACCTAGCTCCAAAAGAAAACCTGCATAAAACACATAGAAGAGAAAATAAGCTACTCAAATTGTTCTCCTCCCTACCATTGACTCACTCATGAGTCACCCCTGAGCTAGGAGGTCATCCTCACACAAGGTAAGCACACACCACTTAACAACAAATTCACTCAACACAAAACAAGAATACTCCCATGGCTCTCACATAACAAAGACTCACTCAAGATGAGTTTAATGGGGTAGGGGAGTGGACATTACTCAACTCAAGAGTGCCACTCCAAAAACTTCTCAAAACATAAATCCCTCAAGGCCTCAAGCCCACACATGTAAACATGATTTCACAACTTTCTCTTGGCTCTCAAACCATACCACAATTTTCTCTTAGACACATATTGCTCAAATTCATAATTTTGCCCTCAAGGCTAAAACTCCATGAAACCAAGGATGTGACCCCGATGTGGTTCACTCCTCCCCCACCCCACACATGTTGAGCATGTTCTCCCAAGTATGAGAGGCTCTCACAACTCCCATACCCAATTTTCCCACAACAACAAAGTAAAAACAACAAAATGAACTCACACACACACAACATGCAAGTAAAGAAAATGCATAAGGAAAGGCATTTGCCTTGAATCCTACCTTATAAAGCCCAAACGGAAGATAGTTGAAAAGAGCTCCTCTAACTCCTTCTCCAAGTTGAGCCACCAATTTCACCTCTAACTTTTTCCCAAAATAATTAAAATTCAAAAATTTCCAAAAGATTCAACAACCCCCTCCCTCCCTTCAAAAGGGATTAAAATAGGCTCTTCTCATGAGCCTTGAGGAATTGGGAGGTGACACATGTCACCTCCTCACTCCTCCACCCAACTACTAGTAAGACTCTTGGAATGGGGTGGTGACACATGTCATTCACCCAATCCACCAAGTCTTTCTCCCATCCACTTGTCCTCTCTTAATTATGTGGGAGAGAAAGGTGGAGCCAAAGAAGGAGTGGGTGCCACATGTGTCCCAATCATCTCCTCCTAAGAAGGCCCACTCAACCCCAAGGTACCCTCACCAATTGTGGGAGAGGCTTGGAGTTGAGTCCTCCACAATTAAGGGGTCTTGAAGACTCCCCCTAACTAGGGAAGAGGAAAAGAGGTTGAGTGTTTGACCCACTCATCCTCTCCCTCCCAAGCTTCTATTTTCGTCACTTTACTTAAGGATGAAGTTAAAGTGACCAAATGGGAGTTTACCTAAGGTTATACAAGCCCAAATAACCCCTATACCCCAGGGGTACAACCTAGGGTTAATTTTAGCCCATTTTGAGCACCATAGGTTGAGTAAAAGCACATAAATAGGGGTCTCAAAAATTAAAACTCAAAAAAAAAATTTCAAATGACATTACAACTTGCAACAACTATTAGAAATCAAATAAAATAAAGGTAGACCTAACCCAACTAATACCATGCAACAACATTACAAAAATTCATCATGCAAACATAGTTGATCTTGGTTCTTCTTGGAACTAGATCAGCTTCACAAGGGAAAACAACATAGTGTGTGGGATGATCTCTGAGTATCCGTGGCTTCATTAGAAACACCTGTGCACTCAAATGAAATGTTAATCCCACAAGTATATAATAGCTGAAGTAAATTGAAACATACACTCACATCATCACAAGATCATATAAACATTAAGAAATCTCGTCATAATTAAAACATCTAAATTTTGCATTTCAAACATCCATCACAAGATAAGGTCTCATAATAAATTTCTAACTAAAATCACATGAATAGTATCCCAATAGCATCATAATGTAAATCATATGTCTAACATCATCAGTGAATCAATATCAAGGTCTAACCACATCGTAAACATGCTAAACATAATAAATCCACATAAAGCATAAAGTCTAACAATCCTGTGAATCGAGATCAACAGTCCCATAAGTCTAATACATGTCATCAACAATAAAATAAAGTAGTCAAATATAAGGGAATGAAAAGGTAGGCCTCACACATTGAAAAAATTTGGAAATGCCATGTCAGGATGCTGGTCAAAGTCATTCAAATCTTCTGTAAGTATACCATTAAATCTTTCATGCTCACTGATTAGGTCTTCATATTCTTTGAGCACTTATTTCTCAACATCAGAATTAATATTCAGTTTTTCTTGTCTCCAACATCCTAAAGTGCATCCTTTTGTGTTCTTGATACATCTTATAAGTCCTCTTATGCAAGTCCCAAACTTTGTCACTATTTTCCATCATTTTGTCAAATCTTTTTTGAATCAATTCAGAAGCCATATTGTATTTGACTGTTTTCAATTTAGTCTCCAATTGCTCACTTTTCTTCTGAAACTTATCTGCCTTAATCTTCCAATAATTAGCATCTGATTTGGCCTCCATAACCCTCTTGTCAGCTTCTAGGTATGGTGAATAGATGCTAGATGAAGGCCGTTTATCTTTGTAGGTGGTAATTTCCTACCTGAGCCTTGTATTCTCTACCATATAGTCATTATTCCTCCTTACCAGCTACTCAATTTGTGCCTTGGTGAATCTTGCAACATTTACATTCAGGTTAACAGTTTCAATAGGGTCTACTTCTTCAACCCTTTGAATCATTAGGTGACCAAAAGCTTCATTAGGATTACTTATAACTTGAGGCTTCTTGTGCAGGGGATATAGTGACTATATTAGCAATGTTTGCTTATTAGGATCATACCTCGATCCAAATTTGATCTTGTCTAGGGCCTCAATGCTAAGCTGCATCTTTTTGTCTTGGTTTTATCTGAAAGTGTCAAACACAATTGCAGAGGTCATATCCCATCTAGGTATCAGTAACACTCTTGCTTCTTGGAGCAATTCCTTTCTCTTGTCAGGAGTCATATCTTCCAAGGGTTTGTCAATTTCTAACTGGAGTTGTTGTAGAACTTCATCTTGGATTTCAAGAGTGATGTTTTTCATTCTTTCCCTGACCTATTTTCCTTTGTACTCATATAAAAATGACTTAAATTCTGCAATCTTAATGAATTCATCATCTGAAATGAATTTTTTACTAGCCAGATACCTTACATCCTCTATTAGTTCATTAGAGGTCTCTATTTCAACCTCTTCTCTTTCCTTTGGAGGTTCATATTCTCCTATGTGGGGCTAGGATGATTGCAAGTCTTTATTTTCCCCTTCCTCTTCTTCTTCAAGATCAAAAGAAATATCAGGAGTTGGTTGAGGAGACAAATGAGCCATTGGAATTTCATCCTCTGCCTGTGTTTCTTTGACAACTTTTCCCTTTTTTTCAAAGACATGAGGAGGAACATCTTCAATTAATTCTGAAGCATTTTCAATTAATGCATCTAGTCTCTTGACAAGATCATCTATGTTCACAAAAGCACCTGTATAACTAGGGTTTTTGGCTACCCTCCAAGCCTCGACCAGCATTATCTTGTGGTACAATCTTCTTCTTTCAACTGCATTGTGGTCATCTTGGTTTCTATTTAGGTCATCATCAACAAACAACACATGATTATACCTTTTTAGCTTCTTCTTTGTTCTGACTGTGCATATAAAGTTCTCTGGATCAAAATTTTCTCGAGCATTTCCTACAAGCAACCTAAAATATTCCAATCTTTTCTCAATTAACTGATATCCTTTATCTAACATGACTATGAAGTCTTCAAAATACAATGTCCCAGGCATAAAAGATTGTTTAAATTGGAACCTTTTAAATGCATGAAATCTAAGTAGGCAAGTTGTCTCACAATTTATAAATAGGCAATCTTGTCTGGACAAGTTTTAGGTAACAAGATTGGGGGGCCTTCAAATCCAAATACCCTTATCTTTGTGCAATCATTGTAGGAGTACCAGTCACCCCAGTTATGAATGAATTTTCCCTATTCATACTTGTCCTTAGGCCTTAGAAATCTTTTTATTTCTAGTGACAAGTTGTAGTCACAAGAGTGGCCTAACTTTCTATAGACAGGTTTCACAAAGAATTCTTTAAAATAGAGATAATGAGACTTCTCACACTAGCTATCCTAGATAGCGGTCCACATCTGAATAGGTTTAATGTCACCATTTTTGTCTAAATCTCTTACCCTTAGACATTTACGCCACATTCTAGAATTCTGCCCTTCATATAGGACAAGGTACATAAGTACATAATAGTGACTGAACTTACTACCTCCTTTTAGGGAGACCAATTCATTATGAAGGGCATTAGCCAGGAACTCAACATAATCAAAACACACTGCTTGTTGACTTTGTACATCAGTAGCTAAAACCATAGGAACAATCTCCATAAACAGGGAAGCCTCAACCCCAAGCAATTGACACACAAAGTAATAGGTGTATTGGAAATACTCTTCAAACATTTCTATAGAATATGGGGGATCTTCTATCACCAAAAACACTTTAAGTTTGTTTTCTGTATCTTGGGGTCTATGCAGGGGCAACCACCACCATTTGTATTGGTTGCTCATCTTTTAATATTCACTGATTAAATCTTGGAGTTTGAACTTCACATCAAAACTGCAATCCAACTGAAAGACCATTGATATATAGTCTCTAGTGATAGGGAAAAAACCTGTGCCATCTCTCAATTCCACCATATGGTTTTGAGGGTTGTAGCTTTTAGCTACGACTTATAAAAATTCAACATTTACGAACATAGTAGGCACTATAAGTTTTCCTAAATTTATTCTCCGGGGGTTTGACACCGGTACTTGCCTATACATTCTCCTATAATGATACACTCTAATGGGTGTCCATACATCCCCTACATGTTTGTAAATGTCTTCCAATTTCTCTGCATTGGGATTCAATTGAGCATTTCTTCTAGACCTTTGACCATATTTTGGGCATTGGTTGATCAGGGCTTGATTTAGGTGTCTCTCATCTAACTTTTGTCTTTTAACCCTAAGGTTTTTAGATATGTCTTCCATAATACAATGCAAGAGACTTCTACTTCTTTAATATGCAATTTGATTCAGTAGCTACAGGTTATAAGCTCATAATACTTACTTGAATTTAAAGTTTCATTCATTGCAAAGGCTTCTCGTTGCTCCCGTGTATGCTTAATGAATCAAAATTCCTTTTGATTTGTTTTTGATATACTATGTTATGTGTATTAATGGTGGCTTTCACATCGTCAGGAAGACATTAAATTCTCATAACGGGAATGTCTTGTCACCTCCTCGAATCAATAAATCATACTTAAGGAGTTTTAGCATTTTTTATTATTGTCAAGATTTTGTTAAGACCCAAATGGGTGTCACGCCGAAATCCTATATTGTTAAGTCTCATCAATATCTGTGTATCCCTTCGATATGTTCTCTTTATTATCATATTTGCTTTTTCGAAGGGACAAGTTATCACCTCCCTTCGACACCCTGAATCCTCTTTCTTTGTATTTCTTTATTTGGCATCTTACTAACGACTTTTCGGTAGGACTAGAACTTAAGTCATTCTGATATTTCAAATCTTCATATGTTTTCCAAAATATCAAAGAGGCTGCAGAAAGACTCACTCTGATACTCTAATCTCATTTGTTCCTTTGATATATTTTTATCAGCCTGAAACAAAGCCTAAGTGTTTGTTTTTGGATTATTGAAGTGACTACAAGATGAGTCTCCTCGAAACAGTGATTACTTCTCAATATGTTTTTATATTCCATCATTTCTTTATTGGTGTGACACATTTAGGTGTCACACCGATCTCCCGATATATCTTTAACCCTTTTCAGGGTGTCGATGAGACCTCTAAGCTGGTCACTTCGATATGCCGCGAGCCTTTTGCATGACATGGTATTAAATATGGCTTTTTTGATTTTTGAATGTCTTGTCACCTCCTCGAATCAATAAATCATACTTAAGGAGTTTTATCATTTTTTATTATTGTCGGGATTTCATTATGACCCAAATGGGTGTCATGCTGAAATCTCGTATTGTTAAGTCTCATCGATATCTGTTTGTCCCTTCGATATGTTCTCTTTATTATCATATTCACTTTTTTAAAGGGACAAGTTATCACCTCCCTTCGACATCCCGAATCCTCTTCCTTTGTATTTCTTTATTTGGCATCTTATTGATGGCTTTTCGGCAAGACTGGAACTTAAGTCATTCTGATATTCCAAATCTCCAAATTATGTCACTTATGTTTGCTCAGAATATTGAAGAGACTACAGAGAGACTCACTTCAATACTCCGATCTCATTTGTTACTTTGATATTTTGTTATTAACCTGACACAATGCCTAAGTGTTTGTTTTAGGCGCTAAATTAGGTGCTCAATTTGGTGCTAAAGTAGGCACTAAATTCGATGTAAATTAGTGCTGAATTTAACACCTACTTGTTCTGATCAGCGTAAAAAGCATCCAAAATAGCACCATCCTGATAAATAACGCTGACTTTTTCAAAAAATTAGAGAAAAATACATTAAAATAGTGGGTGGAAGCAAAAAATGGAGCAAAAAAGGGAGCTAATCACATGGATTTGTTGTAGTGTCCATTATTGCAATTTCCAATAGCCACCAAGGAAAAATGAGCATTATACTCAACACTAGAAGACCACATAAAATCACTACCAAAGTTCCAAATTTAGAATCAATAACTCCACATGACTAGGTGATTTACATCTCTCTCATATAATATCATCTATATCTAATAGATAGATCTACTCCAAAGAGAACCTCTATCATGCCAAGATTGTAAAAATAAAAATCTAGAGTCCTCCATGACACAATATCACATCATTGCTAAATCTCCCATTGTAAGTGATCTATAGATACCCATGACATCATGATGAACATCTACCAACTAGAGATGACTCATGGTCATCACACTAAAAAACTCAACTACAATGCTATGATCTCCTAAATGCAAAATAAAACCATAATCTCCAAAAGAAGATAACTAGTACATGTTTTAAAAGATACAAGTGAACCAAAGTAATACTACATAAATGTTATGAGAATCCCAAAGTACTACAACATGAATCATAGGCACTCCATCCAACCATCCATCTTAGTATTTGACTACTATACAACATACCAATGCATCATGATGGATAGAGGGATACCAACACCAAAATCTATAACTCTATGGCATCTGAGTAACCTACAAAAAAAACTCTATCACATAAAAGAAACCATAAAAACTATATATATGGAACCCACCTCCAAGTTATCCATGCAACCTACAGATATAGACAATCCACAAAACTACACAACTCATAGATCTTGAACAATGCACAACATGGATCCACTAAGCAACCAAAAATAGGTAGACTCAACTCCACATCAACTGTTGGGAAATAAGGTGTCTCAACCTTTGCAAATTCCTAATGTTGTATTTATTTATCCCATGTTGAGTTGGCATAGTCAGCACCTTGTGTATATGTAGCAGGATGAATTTTGGTGACTTTGGCAGCTGCAGTTTCCCCCTTGAATAATTAATGGGGGTTTAGGGGCAACGCCCCCAAGACAGGGTCAATGGGCGTAGACCCTTGTGGGGTCCAGGGGCAGTGCCCCTGGTGCGCTCCCTATCACAGTATAGGGTGGGGTCGAGGGGCAACGCCCTTGTGGGGGCAATGCCCCCGAAACCTCAACCAATTTTTAATTAATGACAAGTGTCGGTGAGCATCTTTGCACGAGAGAAAGGCATCTTTGGGTGGTCAAGGGAGGTTATGACATGTAAGAAGAATATGATATTTTTAGTCAGTGTATGACAGATTCTATGACAGATGTAAGATGCGTAAGAGCATCTGTCATAACCTATCTTGGGACCAGGGGCCCACTTCGGGTTGGGATGTTGGACAAGTGTCCTTAGGTGTGGGTTTTGGGGCATGAGTCTAAGATGGACGCTTATCTCTAGAAGGTTCCATATTTGCCTTGTAAACTCTATATAAATAGATGCTTGGATGGGGGATAGATAATTTGGGTACAAGTATTGTTATGCTGCCGGAATATCTCCAGATTCGACATTCAAAGACTCCTGAAAGAGCATTGGCTCTAAAATTGTATTGTAATCTGTTATTGTTTACTGTAATACATTTGAGCTGTGTTTTGGAGTGTGGGGTTTTTCACCCGTAAGGGTTTTCCCCACGTATATCTTGTCTCTCTTTCTTCTGTCTACTTTTTGTGTGTATGTGTATTGCTGCTATATCTCTATTAGATGTTCTATGTTGCTGTAGTTGTAAGAATTAAATTGAATTTACATACATCTCTCCTCATTAGATTAGTGTAGGAAGTGATTTCCGCACACCGAGCTTCCTTTCAGTTGGTATCAGAGCTTGATCACCTTTGGTCCTAGTTGTTGGGTTAGGGTTTTTTGAGCTAATCTTAGGTTGAGTGGGAGTCTATGCAGAGTATTCTGTTTTCTATTGTAGCAAGGAGATGGCAACCACATCAGGAAGGTTTGAAGTGGAGAAGTTCAATGGCTATAATTTCGAGCTGTGGAAGCTCAAGATGGAAGACATGCTTGTTGACCAAGACCTTTGGGAAAGTGTTAATGGAACTAAACCAGCTGCAATGTCACAAGATAAGTGGGATCTCAAGGATCGGAAGGCTAAGGGTCTCATAAGACTTAGTCTTGCCAATTCTATGTTGTTAAATGTCCATGAGGAGACTACTGCAAAACTACTTTGGAAGAAGTTAGGAGATGTGTATCAAGCAAAATCTTTGGTTAATAAACTTTTTCTGAGAAAGAAGTTGTATTCTCTTCGAATGGAGGACAGAGGATCTATTGTTGAACATATGAATGCTTTCAACATGCTTCCTAGGCTTATCACGGAACTTGCTTTTTGTAAGTATGTTGAATGATGTAGGTGTGCAGGTTGTCTTTTCGAAAGACAGATGCAAGATGACTAGAGGATCTATGGTGCTTACTAAGGGTACTCGGAGAGGTACTCTGTTTTAGCTGGAAGCATGCATTGCACAATGCAATAGTTCTTCTAACTCAAGGAAGAGGGCAGAAGTCACTTCATCCCCACCATCTAAACAAGTAGTGAAGAAATCTATAGTTTCTAATCTTGATGGTTGTAATCGTGCATTGGAAGTTAAACTTCCTGTAGAAAAGACAATGTTATGGCATAAGAGATTTGGCCACATTGGTGAGAAGGGTCTACGTACCCTGAAAAATAAGAACCTTATTGAGGGGTTAGATGATTGTAATCTTGAGTTTGACTTTTGCGAACATTGCATTTATGGAAAACAAAACCATGTTTAGTTTTACTCGAGTTCTCATAAGTCTTCTGGTGTGTTGGACCTCATTCATTCTGATGTGTTTGGTCTTGTTAATGTTCCTTCATTATCAAAATATGTATACTTTGTATCTTTTATAGATGATTACAGTAGAAGGACATGGATTTATTTTCTCAGAAGAAAATCTGAAGTCTATAGCAAGTTTAAGGAGTTTAAAGCCTTTGCTAAAAATCAGACTGGTAAAAAGATTAAATGTTTGAGAACTGACAACGGTGGTGAGTTCTGTTCTACAGAATTGGATAAGTATTGCAAGGAAATTGGGATTGAAAGACATAAGACAACTCCATACACACCGCGGCAAAATGGAGTTGCAGAGAGGATCAATAGGACACTGATGGAGAAGGCTAGGAGTATGCTTAGTGGAGCTGGTCTAGAACAAAAGTTTTGGGTTGAAGCTGTTGCCACTGCTTGCTATCTGGTAAACAGATCTCCTACGTCAGCTCTTGTTGGAAAGACACCCATGGAGGTGTGGTCTGGTAGAAAGCCTTCAGTAAGGCATCCTCATGTTTTTGGTTGTGAGGCATATGCACATGTGCCTAAGGAGAAGCGGTCAAAGTTGGAGAACAAAGCTATTAAGTGTATCTTCATCAGCTATTATGTTGGTGTGAAAGGATACAAGCTTTGGGATCCCGTGGCTGAAAAAGTGTTGTATAGTAGAAGTGTCATCTTCAGAGAGCTTACACCTTCTTCCACTATTTTGTAGCCAGAAGAAAAAGAAAAGAAAGAGGATGTTCAGTTTTCTCTCACCCCTGAGAAGATTGAACAGAAAGACAGTTGGATCTGATGATGAGGAGAGCTCTAGTAGCTCTAAAAGCTCAGAAGAAGAAGCTGAACCTCAACCTCAGCTCTTGAGGAGGTCTACATGGATAAGAAAGCAACTTGAAAGGTTTGGTTTTACATTGCTTGATTCTAGTTGTGCTTATGCTTTGCTCACTAATAGTGATGAACCAAGAACTGTATCAGAGGCTTTGGATATGAAGGATGCAGGTTCCTGGAAGGAGGCCATGGAGGAAGAAATGGCTTCTTTGGAAAAGAATCAAACTTGGGACTTGGTGCCTTTGCCTCCTGGACGGAAACCCGTTGGATGCAAATGGGTGTTCAAGAAGAAGTTTGGTGCAGATTGCAGTATTGAGAAGTATAAGGCTAGATTGGTTGCGAAGGGGTATTCACAAGTGGAGGGTATAGATTATGGTGAGATCTTCTCTCCCATTGCAAAGCTAACATCCATTCGATTCCTATTGTCACTCGCAGTAGCTTATGACTTGGAGGTAGAACAGATGGATGTGAAGACAGCTTTCCTTCATGGTGACTTGGAGGAAGAGATCTACATGTCACAACTAGAGCAATACATGGTGAAAGGTAAAGAAAATTTGGTTTGCAAACTTAAGAAGTCTTTGTATGGTTTGAAGCAATCCCCTAGAAGATGGTACTTGAAGTTTGATGCCTTTGTGTTGTCAATTAGATTTGTGAGATCAAAATCAGATCACTGTGTTTATTATAAGTTTGATGGTGATCGTATTCTCATTGTTGAAATGTATGTTGATGATATGTTGCTCATTGGGAAGGGTAAGAATATGATTTCTGATTTTAAATCTTAGTTGTTAGCACAGTTTGAAATGAAAGATTTAGGGGTAGCCAGGTACATTCTAGGAATGAAAATCAGAAGAGACATAACCAACAGAAAACTTTGGTTAAGCCAGAGTAAGTATGTGAAGACCATGTTGGACAGGTTCAGCATGGCAGATTGTAGACCATTGTGTGTTCCTGTTTCTTTGGGGACAAAGTTGTCTGTTGAGGATTGTCCAAAATCTCCTAATGAGGTGGAGGACATGAGCAGAGTACCTTATGCTAGTGCTGATGGCAGTTTGATGTATGCTATGGTCTGCACGAGACCAGACATTGCCCAAGTAGTGGGAGTCCTTAGTCAATTTATGGCTAATCCTGGACGGGTTCATTGGGATGTAGTTAAGCAAGTGTTCAGATATTTGAGGGGTACTTCCGAGTATTCCATTTGCTATCATGGTAATGTTACAGGACCTCCGCATTCCATTAACATTCATGGATTTGTGGATTTAGATTGGGCAAGTGACATTGACAGCAAGAGATCCACCAGTGCTTATGTGTTTACACTATTTGGTGGTGCTATTAGTTGGATGAGTAAGCGACAACCTATTGTTGCTTTGTCCACAATAGAAGCTGAGTATATGGTAGTAACTCATGCTTGTAAGGAAGCCATTTGGCTTAAGAGATTGTGTTCAGATATTGGTGTTGATGCAGGTTAGATCATGATTAGTTGTGACAGTCAGAGTGTCATTTGCCTTGCGAAGAATCCAACTTTCCATGCTAGAACAAAGCACATTGATGTTCAGTTTCACTTTGTGCGAGACATGGTTGAGGATGGAAAGGTAAATTTGGAGAAGGTAGATACTTTGAAGAATGTTGCAGATGCATTGACGAAACCAGTGGGCATAGAGAAGTTCAGATGGTGTTCAGAGTCTATGGGCCTCTTGGCCCCTAGCAAGTAAATCTTGTCATTATTTTTGGCCCTTGTAAGGTGTTTGACAAGTGGGAGAATGTTGGGAATTAAGGTTTCTCAACCTTTGCAAATTCCTAATGTTGTATTTATTTATCCCATGTTGAGTTGGCATAGTCAGCACCTTGTGGATATGCAGCAGGATAAATTTTGGTGACTTTGGCAGCCGCGGTTTCCCCCTTGAATAATTAACGGGGGTTTGGGGGTAGCGCCCCCAAGACAGGGTCAAGGGGCGTAGACAAGTGTCGGTGAGCATCTTTGCACGAGAGAAAGGCATCTTTGGGCTGTCAAGGGAGGTTATGACATGTAAGAGGAATATGATATTTTTAGTCAGTGTATGACAGATTCTCTGACAGATGTAAGGTGCGTAAGAGCATCTGTCGTAACCTATCTTGGGACCAGGCGCCCACTTCAGGTTGGGATGTTGGATAAGTGTCCTTAGGCATGGGTTTTGGGGCATGAGTCCAAGATGGACGCCCATCTCTAGAAGGTTCCATATTTGCCTTGTAAACTCTATATAAATAGGTGCTTGGATGGGAGATAGATAATTTTGGTACAAGTACTGTTATGCTGCCAGAATATCTCCAGATTCGAAATTCAAAGACTCCTAAAAGAACATTGGCTCTGAAACTATATTGTAATCTGTTATTGTTTACTGTAATACATTTGAGCTATGTTTTGGAGTGTGGGGTTTTTCACCCGTAAGGGTTTTCCCCACGTATATCTTATCTCTCTCTCTTCTGTCTACTTTCTGTGTGTATGTGTATTGTTGCTATATCTCTGTTAGATGTTCTATGTTACTGTAGTTGTAAGAATTAAATTGAATTTGCATACATCTCTCCTCATTAGATTAGTGTAGGAAGTGATTTCCGCACACCAAGCTTCCTTTCATCAACAACAACTATAATTGAGATGACAAGAAATAATAATGTAGATTCTTCAAAACACTTACATAAGATCCAAAACCTAGATCCAAGGTGTCAAAAATCTACAACTTGAGACAACCATAGATTAGGAACCCAACAAGAACCATTATAGAAATGTTGAGTGATTGATCATGTACGTGTTGTTATATGGAGCCTAATTAGACTTGGAGGTTAAATTTACCCCACTTTTATTAGTGCGGTTTCCCCTCAAATTATTTAACGGGGTTATGGGGGTAGCACCCCTTACAGGGGTTTGGGGGTAGCGCCCCCAAGATTGGGTCAAGGGGCAGTACCCCTTGCGGGGTCCAAGGGGTAGTGCCCCTGAAACCTCCAATGATTTTTATTATTTTATAAAGGCATCAGGAGTTATTTTTTCTATTGGTTGACATAAAAAAACCCTATTTTTGTAACCGATATAAGGGTTGATAAAAGCGGCTAAGGGTTAGGGTTTTCTATTGATGTATTGTAGCATTTTGCAGTGGTATTGAGTTGCAATGATTGCTAGTTGTAATTAGTTTGATTTACTAGATAATAATATTGGACTCTTTGTTGGTGGATGTAGCCCAGGTTTGGGTGAACCACGTTAAAACTTGTCTCTCGTTGTTATTATTTCTGTGTATTTTCATTCCTCTATTTAATCTTTATTTGCATTTAATTGATATCTTCTGTGGGCTAACCCTAATAGTATGAACACTTTTGCACTAAAAAAGTGAAAACTAACCTCCTCTAACTATGCATAAAGCATGCATGCAAATATGCAACTATCTTGCATCTAAAAGTGTTGGCAAGAGACACTGCTATGTTAGATATTTGAGTGTTGTCATTGTTGGCAACAAGAAAAGGAACAAGGTTGGAACCAAGTTTGTGGTCCGGTTAAGAAGACCTAGTCATATTGGTTAAGTATGGATAGTATTTAGAGTAAGGGACATAAAGTGGATCAGTATGCCTCCATAGATGAAGACCTACAAATTGAGTTCAGGTATGATGACTCATAGCTACTTGATGATGATATATTCCAGTGTTCAAGTCATGACTGTTGGGTATTAAGGTGTCTCAACCTTGGTAATTCCTTGAATTTATTTATTGTATGTATTTATTTATTGCCTATTATATAATTAGGATGCAAATCTTGTTTTGTCATCTTGTGGGAGTTCGCACGATGATGTGTCATCCTATGTGGAAGGTGACAACATGTAATTTTTGTCCTCACATGAGGAGATAGGCATCCCACTTAGTGGTAGAGGTATTTTTCCATGTGTCGGCACTTTGAATAGTGTGTAAGGGAATTTTGACTAAAACGGTTATGACAGATTCTTATGACAAAATCTATGATGCGTAAGAGTCAGAAATAGAAGATACTATGACAAGTGAAGACATGTGTCACAAGGCATCTTGGAAGAAGACATTTTTGGATGCCCCAAGGAGGGTTATGACATGTTGTAAGAGAATATGCTATTTTTAGCTTGTGTATGATATATTCTCTTACAACTGTAAGATATGTCAGTATGACAGATTCTATGACGATTGTAAGAGTCATAAGAGCATCTGTCATTGCCCAACTTGGGAATAGGCTACCATTTTGGGATGGGGTGTTATGACAAGTGTCATGAGCATGATGTAGTTTAGACAAGTGTCCTTAGGCATAGATTTTGGGCCATGATGCCATGTTGGACGCCCATCTCAAGGAAAGCTCATTTTTGCCTTTTAAACTTCTATTTAAGAAGGTGCTTTGAGAGGAGATGTATTATGTGATTGATAGGTACTATTATGCTGCCAGATTATATCTAGATATGAGTGTCAAAGACTCATACAAGAGCATTGGCTCTGTAACTATATTGTAAACCTCATTGTTTAGATAATACATTTGAGGTATGTTTTGGAGTGTGGGGTTTTTCACCCATAAGAGTTTTCCCCACGTATATCATGTCTCTCTCTTCTTCTGTCTTACATTCTTGTGTTGTGTATTGCTGCAATATCTCTGTTATTAGATTAATAACTCTATAATTGTAAATTTTGAAAAGAATTTGCACTCATCTCTCCTCACTAGATTAGTGTAGGAAGTGATTTCCGCACACCTAGCTTCCTTTCAATGACTTCCTCTGGAAGTCATTTGAAGAAAATATCTAAGCCTGGATGAATAGAAGTAAGACAGGGACAATGTATATTGCAAAGTAAAATGATCCGCATTTCTTTGCAAGTGCATGTTTTGATCTGTGGTTTTGAGGTGTTGTAAACACTTATATGAAGTGTCTAAATCCAGAGTTGTAAATTCTGAAGTCCACCGAAAAGATAGTTGCTAGCTGCTGAGTATCACTACATTGTTTGACAAAGTTTGACTGTGACAAAGTCTAAGTTCTGATTGTAAGACCCCGCCAAGGAACCCAGAGAATAACACAACTATGCTATACTAAAAGGACATAATTTTTTTTAAAAGAAAGAGATAACAAAGTAACGTAAATCATATCTACACATATCATTTATGTTAATCTTTATCCTCTAGGGTTCCATGACTGCATTACTAACAAACTATTAACAAGATCTAAACAAACATTATGAATTAACTAACAACCATAGTTCATTCTAAATCTATTGCATCAAATGAATAAACACATACATTTCCATATTATATCATCAGATAAGTAATCATCAAGATCCTATATATAGAACTACAAGTACATAAACAATTTCCCTTACAGGAGAGTACATCATTACATTGTTTACAATATCACTTTTTTGAATACATTGGGATGTATACATCAAGATCATAGTATATGATTCAACTGATATACAAGACTAGAACATGAACATGAGTAACTGTCTCCTCAAGCTAGAACAAGATCTAGAATCTGCTACATGAGATACATTCTTCTCACACATGAACAACAACAAAACAAACCAATGGAGATAAAGCACAACAACCCAACCATGTGGAACCCTAGGGTCCACCCCCCTATGCCAGGAGATAACAATAAGGTCCCACAACATGAAACAGTTAAGAAGATAGTAACATAATACAAAAGTTCTAATGTGACTTCAACATACAAAGTACACATAACATTCACAATAGAGTCACCACTTCCAGAGGCACACTTACAACAAGAGGAACAAAAGTCTAGGGAATGCTAGGTTGCTATAGGGAAGAGTGTCATCGCATGGTCCTGACATGGGTTACATTGACAGTCTCTCACCAGATGCCAGCCCCCATCTATGGTCACCCTGACGGTCTCTCACTAATCGTCGACTCCATAGGGTGACACATGTGGAACCAACATTTCTTTCATGGAGACAAGGAAGTTGGTCTTGCCAACCAGGCTTTCACATCCCATCCTTAGCTTGAATGAGCACTATAGGCATGGGTGAGGTATCTAATTATCTTAATTAGTGTGAAACTACCCAACCCCTGTTGATGGTGGTTTTAGCACACAACAACGCAGGTGTGATTGCTGGTTTCACACCTCTCTTGAAAAGTATCCTACCCTAGGTAAGATTACTCCAAGGATAATACAGCTAGATCTTAGCTTGCTTGGAATCCCTCAATTGGTATGTTCTAGCTACCTACAACGGGTCTTACATGCAATCTACAAATCTTCAGGTTTGGGGCAGCAAATACACGTAAACCCCTTTTATGATTTTCAGCTGATAAAAAAGATAAAGTGCTGCTAAAATTCCTATTCTAATAACTAACAATAGTTTTAAATAAAATGCAAAAAGTTTAGGGTTTTAGAAGAATCTTAAGTGACATTCACAATGCATAGGTTATATTTAGTAGAAAAATACTCCAAAACTTCAAACTAGCTTCCTGAGTTACCAAACTAAAATGGGTGTTACAATGCTGCAGAAAATGGTGCTATCTTCAATGGAGGTCAAAAGATTTTTAGATCACATTCATTTGCTAAATACCCAATAAACGACACAACTTAACTTATGAAATGCAATTGAACTTCAGCACAAATAATCAGCCCAGACTAACTTTACATAGCTATTTACCATTAGTAAATAACTAAAAGTATGGACTTGGAGTATTCATCAGATACTACAACAAACTATGAACATTATAAAAGCACAACTAACTAACTACAGGAGAGCAAGAAGCGAACCATGAAAACCAAAATGAGCCAACACAAGATACAAATTCTTAGAATTACTACAAAAACTTGCTTTGTATTACTTTAAATGGCATAGAGTCAACAATTCAGTATCAAAATTTCTCTCACAAACAAAGCAAATGGCAGCCCTTTATATAGAAAAGAAGCATACTGAGTTTTCAAATGAATGGTGGAGATTAACTTGACACCAATGGTCCAAATTACATCAATAAATACAATTATATCAGCTCACATCAATTCTCGGATTACATTTTGTCTTCTATGAAAAAAATGAAAAACAACCCTCAGATACATTGAATCTAGTCAATTTGACTAGCCAACTCAATATATTAGTAGAAAAGAACATTTTAGAAGCAAGAAAAGACAAAATAGAGTCACATGCTGCCCCAAATACAACAATTTACAATTATGACGGGATTACATCCTTAGAATATTCAAAATAATATCAAGATTCTTTGTCTAAGTTGATTTTGTCTTCACTGGCCAGCCTATTACAATAAGTTAGCCATGCGTCAAGTGTAGGATTAATCTCAGATGGATCAGGATCCTTTAAATGATTTATCCTATAGTCAAACATCTCCAGCTCCTGACTAAATTTGGTGTATAGCTTTTCTATCTCTGCACCTACTTTGTGAACCGCCTTGAATTTAGCTTTAAGGTCACTCGCCTTGTCCAGTCTATCCTCTATACTGAGCGTGGCATCTTCAAAAATTACCCTATGCTTATCTTTATACTTCTTGATATTGAATGGAGCATAATCATCGTAGGATGCTTCCCGGCAATCCTTCAAAGAATCATTGATATCATATATAATCGACCTCAGCTCTTCATCGGCTGGCTTATATGCTTCTTTTATATTCTCAAAAGTTTCCTTCCTTTAGAGTAGCTATTGATACCATTCAATGGCCTTGGACAGCGAATTCCCAGTCAAAATATTCTCTGCTACTAGAATTTGGGTGGGCAATTCTCTGATGCTCTTTATCCGATAATACATATGTGAATAGTATTCATCGAAGGAATCACACTCTTCACGCAAGTCTTTCCATTTCTTATGCAATTCTACCAGTTTCTTGTGTGCTTGAGAAGAGGCACTAATGGTTTCACATCCCATCTCAAAGACTTTCAGTAACCAATTCTCCGTACCTTGGGATTTTGATCTTACCTCACCCAATCTAGCCATTTCATCAGTAGACAGGAAAGTGTGTATTGTCCTTATATCTCCTCCTACATCTACTGGCTTTACCAAAAACTGGAGGCATGCACGAAGTTCTTCATTTTGTTGCTTCAAGTCATTCTTGGAAGTTTCATCCTTGTCCAATTGCTCCAAAATTGATGTGATTGAATCTTTAAAATCATCCACTCTTTGAGCATGAGTGGCTGGCCCTAGATCAACTGTAGGTATGATGTAATCTTCTACCTTGACTTGTTCCTTTGCTACATCAGTTGGCGGGACTGCTATTTCTGCTATTCTTGATCCTGATTCATTCTTATAGATTCTTGATTGGATCTTAGCCTTCTTTTGCTTCTTAGGGTTCTGAGCCCTTGATAGGATCATACTCAGATCAAGCTACATTACTTCTACTTGTGGCTCAGGGTATGTCATTCTACCTTGCATCCATTCAGGAGCAGAAGATTTGTTTAATTCAGAAGTTCCATCCTTATCAATTACAACCAACTCTATGGGTGCTTCTTGCTTTTGCTGTGGCTCTTCATTCTCCTCTGGACTTTTCTCTTCTTCCTTTTTTTCCTCCTGGACCAAGTTCTCCAGATTTGTCATTGTAATTTCTTGTGTAGACTTGAAAACATCCTCTATTTGATTTTTGTCTAGAGGACTATCAGATATATCAGTAACTTCCACATTGGCTAAAGGTTCATGGAAGTCTTTATCACTCTCTTCAGCCAATGTATCTTTCTCCTCAAATGTTGTTTGAGGCTCCTGCAACCCCAATTTTGCACATACTTTCTCAATCCCGGGCAATAGTAGTATTGCCAATGAATCTGCAGGCATTTGTGAAATAGGGATAGCAGAAGATATGGCTAAGGAAGGCATATTGGCTTGTGTCAGGTTGGCCAAGACCGAGGATAAGGAGAAAGAAATGACAAGGGGTGGAGGAAGGGGTAGTGAAGGTAGAGAAAGAGGGGGTGAAAGGATAGTAGAAATGGTTGGTAACGGTATTTGAGTGGAAGAAGTAGAAGATATAAGTGTAGTGATAGTGGAAAAGATGGGGCTGCTAGAGGTACTGGAAGAAATTACCAATGAGCAGGAAGTAGCAGCAATGGTAGAGGTAAGAGAGGTGGCAAGAGATGTTTCTTGAGTTATGGAAGTTGAGGTTACAGGCAAAGTGGATGTAGCAGAGGAAGGAGTAATGGAAGGAGAAGTGGAAGCAAAAACAATAGGGGTTGGGACAACAATGCCCACACTTTGGGTAGTAGGAGGTTGAGTAGTTGGAGGATTAGAATCTTTCTTGGTTGTAGCATCATCCTTATTAACCTCTTTCACTTTCTCCTTCTTGGCCTTAGAAATTTCTCTAGAACCACTTGGCATATCTCTTTTCTTGGAGGCCCTTGTCCTGGTGAAGGGAGGCTGATCTTTCTTCTGAGGAGACCTTGTAGATGGCTTCTTCATCTTCTTTTCTTTTTCTACCAGAGATGTATGTTCTTCACTATCTGACTTCTATTTCTCAGTTGGCTCTGCCTCATTTGTGACATGGATTGGCTCATCCTCTTCACCCCCGAAGTCCTTATCTGAATCCAATGCTGTGTAAGTGAGCTGAACTCCTTGTTCTTCTATAGCAACCACTTGAGCTCTTACCCAGGCCTTGCTTAATTTGATTGGCTCCCTCATAACAACATCCAAGGAGCTCTTTTCTACATTTGCCCAATTTGGCAATGGGATATATTGATGGTACTGAGCCTACCATGGTCCTCTGACCATAACATTCTCATCATCCTGCAGCTGGTCTGGCACCCCCATAATGTGAAACTTCCTAATAAACTCCAGAGGCAACCTTGAATGTTCTTTCTTCATGATCTCATAATCATCAGGGCAATTGGCCCAAAAATCTTCAATGTGCATTTTGTGGAAGAGCTTCTTGCTCACGAATCTTTCCATCACTCTATTTAGATCAAAATGACCCCTTGCATTGTAGTAGTGCAAATTTAGGAGCTGAAGCTCTTTATTAGAGTGCTCTGTAGATGCCAAAGAAGGGCATGCATACATCCCCTTGTCAAACTTGATGGGAAATTGAACATTAGTTCTATGCAAGTGTTTAAGCTTCTCAGCACATGGTATTAACTATCTAGATAGCTCCAGAAGTACTCTCTTATCATCAGGGTACCTAGGAAGTCTGTAGGCCATTCGAGTGAAGCATTGTACCCTTAAATATGTAAATTTCTCAAGATGGATGTACCATCTACCATATTTGGTTATTTCATTCATGGACTCATTGGAAATCCTCAAGGCTGTGTTACCCTGCAGCATTCTGGATATAGACATCGTGAAAGCATCATTTACTCTTTTAAAATGTATTAAGGGTTGAGAAGAGGTTAGTTGTGGGTAGCATTCATACACCTTTATTTGAATTTGCTCATCATTCTTGACTTCTCCAACTTTGGACAGCCCAACATAATGATTTATCCTTGCCAATGCATAGACAACATAGGATGTCCACTTGAAGTATTTCTTGTCCTTGAAATTACTGAAGGCCTCATGGATGTTGTCGCTGAGGATCTGGGCCCAGTGGAACTTGGTTCCTTTCAATATCTTAGTGATAATGACAAACATCCAGTCTTGAAAGTGGAGGCTGTGGCTAGTCCATATATCTTGCTTAAGAAGGTCACTAAGTCTCCAATCTCATCATGGAAGTCACTCCTGTATAATATCCTGGGAAGTTTGATGAGAGGAGACTTTCTTCTTTTGGCCCAATTGTCATTTATGTGCTTTCTGCAGCCTTCTACATCCTTGTTATAAGCATCCTGTGATCCCTTTTTGTCTGGCATAGTCATAACCTTGTGCTAGGGAATATCAAAGGTTTCAGCTAGAGAAGGTGGGGTTAAATCAGCCAAGATATCCCCATTGGTTGTTTGAATAGTTCTTGTCATTATGTCATATCTATCTGCACAAGTTTCCATTATCTCTGCACATTTTACTAAGCTGGGGAAGGCAACAGCTTGTGAGATACCACTATCTCTGAGTATTTTGGCCCTAGGAGTTGGGTTTGGACCAAAGACCCTCAATCTAAAATCATCTGGGTCTATGTGACCTAGGTCTGTATCTCCTACATCACTCTACCCGGAATGAATCTTGGTCTCTAGAGGGATTCCTTTGAACTCGTACTTCATTGCTTGGGCTCGAGCAGTCATTTAGTCTGTAGGACCGGACCTTATAAGTTTGATACCTTGAGGAATCTTATAACATACTCCTAAGTTTAAGATGAACTTTAACAAATCTGCTACTACTACTAATATACCCTTTTGAGGGAAACTCAAATCTAACATTTATTGGAATTAAACCATCATTAATGTAATGCAAAGAAACATCTAATGTTGCAAGAGAATCATTATTAACAATGCATTACAACATTTAATTCTATCATTTTAAACACTTTCCCTTTGAAATTCTTTGAAAAATCAGTCATTTGCATGGTTTTGCGCTATTTTGAGGGTTGTCTGACCTGTAGGCAGAAAAGTGCTAAATTCAAGGTCATCCGACCTCAGCGGGGAAAACAGGCAGGTTAGACCAAAGGTTTTACTACCTTTTATGCTTTTGAGCGCTTTGCACGGGTTTTGATGAGTACCGACTTTGCGCAGTTTTTATAGGTCACCGACCTCCATTGGTTGTCAAGTTAGTCAGTTGTATTTTCTAGTGCAAAGCTTATCGGTATTCTCTATATTACTTTTGTGCAGGATTCGGTGTGGTCCGATTTGCGCGAGTTTTGGTTGCTACCTACCAAGTCGGTGGGAGAGTATTGCAGCATAGGTTGGAAGGGATTGATTTTAGCGCAAGGCGATGTATTGTTTCCAGCGGGATTTTGGGACACTACCGACTTGCGGGAGAATTTGGGGCATCTGACCAAGTTGGAGACGAGGTCTTTTAGTGCAAAGTCAGAGCGATGGGTTTTCGGTGCAAGAGGCAGTTTCATGGCTTGTAGGGTTTTCAGGACCTTTCGACCAAGTCGAAGAAATGCGAAGTGGACAGTTTGGTCAGAGATTGAAGTTTTGAGCACAAGACAGTTTTGAAACTGCAACGTGGGTTTTGGAGGCCTCCGACCGAGTAAAGATTGGTTTGTTTTGCAGGTTGGTCGGATCTTATTTTAGTGCAAAAAAGGGTTGAAATTTCTCACAGAAAATTGATCTAAGTTATCATCATTAACCAACCCATGGTACTCTGGTCTCAACAGGGAATCTTAACCAAGTTTAAATGAAAAAACACGAACAATTTTAAATGCAAACCCTAGCAAAAACCCTATAATTTTGTTTAACATTTGAACAAACCCTAACTACTTACGGTGAAAGTTTGAAGAACAAGGTTGGAACCCTACCTGGTAAATGTGGGAGGTCCGTTTAGATTGCGCAGGTAGGTCATGGGTTCAAATTTGGGGCAGATCAATAGCAAAGAAGTGCTAAACCACGAATGGAGCTCTAAAATCCCATTTGAACACAAAGAAAATGGTTAAAAATGCATGATTTCCCCCTTTTAACCTCCAATGAAATCACCATTAATGCGCATGAGTACATTTGTCAGTTTAGGGTTTGTGCGGTTTTCTCTTAGCTCAGACCTGGCGGGGAAATCAGATGCGTCGGACCTAGTTGAATAAGACCATTTTTAGTGCTGAGACTTACAAGTTTAGTTGGCACGGTTTGTGGGCATTTGAGGTTCATCCAACTTGCGGGCATTTTGTCCTCGTCTAACTTAGTCGATGATCACTTGATTTAGCACAAGTCAGAGAATGTCAATTCTAGCGCATAAATCTGTTAGAAAGGGAATTAGCGTCGAAGTCAGTGATAACAGTTTTTAGCACCAGGTCAGTTGGAAGACAATCTAGCGCAAGGGTCAGACAAGTAAGAATTTAGGGCAAAGGTTGGTGCAAGGGAAATCTAGTGCAAAAGGGCATTTCAAGGCCTTCAAAAGGAAAAATAAGGATTCAACCTAACAGATTTTGAAGTGATTTTTTGATACTATCTTTCAATCAAGGTCAAAATGCACTTTGACCACTTAATCACTTAAGAGATGAAAATATCTAATGACCCCAAACCAAATCAAAAGAGGGGGTCCCCAATTTTGAATGGGGTGTGTGTGTGAGGAACAACAAATGGCAACTCTACTCAGGAATGCTCTTGAGCATTCCAATGATAAACGTTCAGTTTGAACCTAGAATCTCTATGTTTCCCACATATTAAATGAAAAAATAAGGTACCTTATCAAAGAATCTAAGATCACTAACCAGTGCAACCATCGACATCCTAAAAACCTGAGTGTGTGCAATTGTTTTCATTCCCATCCTTCGGCAACTAAGTTCACCCAAGATCCCCTGAGACAAGCTAGAAAGCTTGAGAACATTCTACCACCAGGAAATGCTCAAATTTTGGAATATGCTGAGCTTTGTAATATTTTCTGGTATGATGACATTTGATGTTAATCATTTCTGGATAGTATCTTTTGTAAATATTTGCAATGTGGTAGTCTCTTTATTTACACTGTAATGGGTCTGGTGTTGAAAAAACACCTTTTATTTTTACCCAATATAGGTTAGCAACACTTAGTGTCACCTACCTTCTTTCTTGATTGATAGTGTATGTGGTAGAAGAGGAAGTCAACCATTTTACTTGACACAGGATCACTCAGACTTGCTTAGCTACCTTAGGATCATTTAGAGTGTAAAAGATATATGGTTAGAAAATACTTCAGGTGCACCAATTAATAACTCATTTCCAATGAACATACCCCATACTCCCTGGCATAACAGAGGAACCCATAGAAAAAACTGAGTGGAAACCTTGGCTTCTCGAAGGAAGACTCACAATTATTCACCCATCAAAAGAAGCACTTGCAGGTCTACACGACTACCACCACATCAACAATAAAGACCCCGTGGAAAAGCAAGCGCAGCAAGCAAAAATTAAACGGACAACTAATCTAAGCAAAGCACCTAACAACTAAGGAAAGCAAAGGCAAGAAAGCAAGACTAAACTAAAGGCAACCTAAACTAATCAAAACAAACAAACCCCTAACTATGTACACTAAAACGAGGCATGACTGCCTCTCAGGCCTGGAAGTAGTGCTTTAGGAACTAGCCATTGATAGGTAGTGGTAGCTCCTCACTAGTAAGAATTTTGAGTCAGTATGTATTGTCTCCAAGGATCTCATAGATCTGATAGGGACCCAACCAAAGTTTATCAAACTTACCATGTTCTCCTTTCTTCTCATGCACTTTATCCCAATATAGGACCAAATCAGAAATGCGGAAGGCTTTGACCTTGGCTCTTTTGTCAAACCATCATTTTATGACTCCTTGATGTTTAGCAAAGTTTTCTATAGCAGCGTCGCGTTTCTCTTCAAGATGTAGTAATTGGGCCAACTTAGAGGACAATTGATCATTAGTTTCAAGGTAGTCTAGCATAAATTGAAGTACCAGGATTCTCAAATGGATGGGAAAGATGGGTTCAATCCCATAGACTAGGTGATAAGGAGATGTGTTTAGGGCTGCTTTATGTCAGATTCTGTCAGCCCATAAAGCGAACCTAAGCTGAGTATGCCAGTCTCTGGGATTTTTGTCCAATAGTCTCTTAATAACCTCAAGCAAATTCTTGTTCAGTGATTCAGCTACCCCATTCCCTTGTGGGTAGTAATTAGATGAGAACTTGAGAGTAATCCCATAATCAAATGCCCAGTTAGCAAAACGTAATGATGAAAAGGTAGAGCCATTATCACAAACTAAAGCAAATGGACAACCAAATCTAGTGATAATATGCTTTTCAACAAATTCAATAACTACCTCTGTGGTGCATTGCTTACAAGCTATTGCTTCAGACCATCGAGTGCAGTAATCAGTAGCGGTCAGAATATACCTGTGGCCTACAGAGGAAGGCAGATTGATCATACTGATAAAGTCGAGGCCCCACTGAGAAAATGGTCGTACCTCCACTACTGGTTGCAAAGGCATGGCTGCATGTTGTTCTCTGTGTGTGGTGGTCTAGCATATATGATAAGTTCTTACATGCAAATATGCATCTTTGACCAAAGTTGGCCAGTAATATCTGGCATGAAGAACCTGATTAGTTGTTGAGTGCACTGACCCATGACCTGTCCTAAATCTCTCGTGAAAACTGGTTAACACCTGATTGACCTTTGACTTGCCCAAACACCTTAGATAGATGCCTTCATAATTCTTCTTGTATAGGACTGATCCTTTTATCATGTAACTACTGCTTTTTAGTTTAAGTACTCTCCTTTGCACTGAATTTAGCTGTGGTGGATAGCATTGATTGAGTAAATAAAATATGATATCTTTGTACCACTCATCCTTTGAGACATCTTCTAACATGTATTGCTGGGAGACTAGGTCTAGTCCTACTTCAGCCATTGTTCTAGTTAGGGCCTAACCTCTTACCAATTTCATAGGTTGAATATCTATGTCAAACTCTTGCAGTATGGTGACCCATTTCCCTCTTCTTTCTCCTAATTCACTTTGCATCAGTAATGCTTTGACTGCTGCATCTGGGACTATGGCAATTACTTGACTTCTCAAGATGTAATGACAGAATTTATTAACTGCCTTTACTAGAGCATATGCTTGTTTTTCCAGATTTGGATACCTTAGCTCTACGTCTTTCAGTGGGGTGCTCATGAAAGTGATGGGCCTTTCATCATCAACTGACCTCTTTTGCGTCAACATGCAGCACAAGTATGCTCGGAAGTAAATGAATATATGTAAAATGGCAAAGTGTAATCGGGACTCACCAAGACAGGTGCATTGGATATAGCTTGTTTAATTTCTACGAAGGTAGCCTTGGCTTCTAAAGTCCAATCCATTTTAGTGTCTTTCTTTAGCATGGTGTTGAGAGGTTAAACAATCTCAGCAAACCCCATGATGAATTTATGTACAAAATTGATCTCACCAAAGTATGACTTAAGTTCCTTCTTGTTGGCTGGGGGAGGTATTTTGAGTATTGCTTGGATCTGGTCTGGGTCAATAGATATTCCTTGCTCAGATATTACATGTCCTAGCAACTTCCCCTCGGTTACTCCAAAAATGCACTTCTTGGGGTTGAGTGATATACCATAATCCTTACATCACTACAACACCTTTCTCAGATCTTCTACATGATCCTCTCACCTTTTGAGAATACTGTGAGGTCATCCATGTAGATGATGATGCATTTTCCAACTAACCCTTTAAAAGAAACATCCATTGCATGATGAAATGTTGTGCCAGCGTTTATTAAACCAAATGGCATGCGGCGGTATGCATAAATGCCCCATTTACAGGTGAAGGACATCTTCAATCTATCTTCATATTCTACCATCACCTGGTTATAACCGGAATATCCGTCCAAGAATGACATCATCTAGGACCCATTAACAATCTGTAATACTTCATCCAAAAAAGGCAGTGGGCAATTATCCTTTTCAGATGCTCTGTTTAAGTTACAGAAGTCAACATAAAGCCTGATTTCTCTATTTTTCTTTTAGACTGGGACTAAATTTACTACCCATGCAGAATGTCTGACTAGAAATATTATCCTTCCTGACAACAGCTTCTGAACTTCTTTGAAAATTAGTGGTTCCAACAGAGAATTCACTGGCCTCTGCCTTTGTCTGAATGGCTTTGCTCTTGGCTTCAACAGGATGGTGTGTGTGATGATCAAGGTATCATATGACTGTAGGTCTTCATCGCTCCATGCTATAACCTCATGGTAATCTCTTAATGCATGTATGATTCCTGTCCTTTCTTCTTCATTACTGGCTTTCCCAATGAACACATTCTTAACATTTTCTTCTGTTCCCAAGTTGAATAAGTCACACTTTCCTCTTGGAGATTCTCCTTCTTTCCTTTGGGTTCCTAAATTATCTGCATCAAACAAGCTTTCCAATTCTAGCATTCCTCATGGGATCATATTGGTTTTCAGGTTTAGTACTCCTAAATCCATTTTGGCAGGCTCCACTTCTTCTTCATCTATTATCTGAGAAGTGAAAACATTAGATGAAGAAAGAAAATCAATTATGTGCTGATCATCTTCAAAAACTTGGAAATTGGTAACATTATCTGGTATAGACGAGATATAAACAAATTCAATAGAAAACTTCTTTAATCCTACCATAGATGTTGGTTCTAATGTACTTGCTTTCTATGCTAGGGCATTTGCAACATGATTCTACCTCCTTGGGATGACTTGGATGTTAAAACCGTCAAAGTATTCTATCAAGTCCCAAACTCTGTTCCTATACCTATTCAACCTCTTATCATTGCATGAGTATTGTTTTCTTACTTGTTTCACCACTAGCTCAGAATCACCAAACACCTAGATAATTTTGACTTTCTTCTGCAGTTCTAGCAGCAACCCTTGCACTAATGCTTCATATTCAGTGACGTTGTTTGTGCATGGAAACTGCAGTCTTTGTGATGCCAAATAAGAACTCCCAGTGGGGTTGATTAATTCGACCCCTGCACCAGACCCTTGTCTGCATCTTGAGCCATCAAATCTTAAGGTCCATAAGTGAAAATCTTTGCTGTTATCATTCTATTTTACATCCTTCTTCTCATCAGGAGGGGGCTCGAGTTCTTCCTTGTTTTCAACAGTTGATACCTCCTTCAGAATTATGGGGATCTTCAATTGTCTTTGCACTTGTTTGACTGCCTCTTAACACAACTGGCAAGTAAATTCAGAATGAGATGTATCATGTATACAGCACCAGTTGGGTAATAATAACTCCTCCATTTGAACCTGCTTTCCAACAATAGTTTGATCTTGCACAAATCTAGCTACAAAATCACGAAATCCTTTGAATACCCCGGGTTCATCTTCTTCTGAAGAGTCTTTTGCATTTGATTGAATGTATACTTCTATACTTTCCGGTCTTTCTATAAGTGGTTTAGAGGGTCTTAAGCAACTCAGCATAAGAACTTCTTCTGACTGACTAATGTGTGGAAGATAGACTCCTAAATCAACTTCTGAGAACAGAATCTTGTTGGGTTGATTGTATTCTGTGATCATATGCTTCATCTTGGGCTCTCTTTCAATATGTATCTGATTGGCCAATCCTTTCCATGGCAGCCACATGTGGGAAAAGTCAGTTGCTATATAACCATTCAAAGTTCTAGACCAATCTCTGCTTAGAAACATGCCATATTGATCTGGAATGTCTACTACTTGAATATCTATATACTGCTATACCCTAGGATCAGAAGCCAGTTGCATGTGTATCCTCTTTAATTCACCTACTACATTCACTTCAGTCTTATCTAATTGTGTCACCTTCCTGGAGGATTTGGTTGAAGTGAGCCCAAGTGCTTTGCAGACTGATAATGGCATTACATTCATGGAGGCACCCAAATCTACTAAGTAGTTATGAAGGTTCTTCTTGAATATCCAGAGTGTTAGGAGGAAAGGAGGACTTTCTCTCTTGTCTTTATACAGTGTCATCTTTTGTTCCACATCAGTCACATGTATTCTTTCTTTCCCTTTAACAAGGCTATCCTTGGTGATGTTTTCCTTTGGCATATAATCAGTTTTAGTTCCAGCACCTATATCTTGAAAGAAAGTTGTCCTGACCTCAGGTATTTTGAGTAACTCACATACAAAAAGACTGACCTTCATTTTCTTAAGTTCCTCATCTACATACTGCCCCATCTTTACTATGTCAGATTGTTGAGAACTTTTAGCAATAGCAGCACCCTAATATGCTAATTGGTGGGGAACTTTCAGGGGTTTAGGATTATTGGTAACTTTTGGGTTAGGTGGGATCTGATAGCTATTTGGAGGGATGGAGGTGGTGAAAGGACCTTTAGGCTTGCTACTTCTCAGGTTGTAAGGAGTCTTATTATATTGCTGATATGCATTAACTTCTTCAAACTCTTCTTCTTCAGGCTGATTATCATCTTCGAATGGAAATGTATAACTATCAAGGACTAGAGCAGTATCATACCTTTAGAAGGAACAATTTCATACCATGTCGGTAGAGTCTCCTGATTTTCAGCATTTTGAATCTCCATCTGGAAGATACTGTTGGATCTAGGGCATACAACTGAGAGGGGGGGGGTGAATCAGTTGTATAGAACTTCTTCTCATTCAAACACTTAATTCTCTGTTGTTAGTTAGCAGCATATCAAATAATCATCCATGGAAGCATAATACATAAACACAAGAGCAGATAAGCATCAACACATTGAACACCAAGATTTTGACATGGAAAACCCGGTTAAGGGAAAAACCACAGGGTGATTAACCCAAGAATTATTCTCTGTTAGAAGAATAAAGAAAAATGAATGGCACATGCCAATAAGGGCTCACTGCCCGAGCACACTGCTCACAAAGAGGCCCACTGCCTACAAGGAGACACACTGTCTACAAAGTGATGAAAATCACAGTCTTGAACTGGAGAATGACATCTCTACCATGTCCAGATCAGTTCCAATTAAGCCCAATAATCTCTGCTCTACCTTTCGCACGTTTCTTCGCTATACCATACTCATCCTCATCCCACCTTGAAATGAACTCACAAACCGTTATTTATACAAGACATCAACTTAGGAACAAACATCTAAGTCGGCAAACAACCATAGGAGTATCCGCAAGATGAATAACACATCCGGTCGGCCATCACAAGAACATTCGCAGGATGAACAACTCATCCGGTCGGCTAAACAGAGCAAGAATTTCATCCGGAAGAATAACTTCAATTCTGGGCTCTACCATCAATGCGGACCAACAACACAACCTAAACATGATCCAAGAACCTTCACAAGCCTGTCTTAATGTCCGGATACATCCGCACTTCCTCTACTTACTGGGATCTCTTGTCTTCCTCATCCGGAACTTCAAGAACACAGTCTGTCGCCACTGTCATAATGCAAGAGGTACTTCCGGACCTCCAAATCATACACAAATCAGGATGACACATCACAAGGACATCCCAAACACTCAGTCCAATCCGCAGATTAAGATGATACAATTCCGGACCTCACCGGACCTTTTTGTGATCCTCTGTCACCTCCGGATACTTGCCGGACCCGGTTCTATACCGGCAGCCACAACTCCTTCAGATCTTCATGCGGACCTCTGAAATCTTAGCTGTAGCATCTCAAGACTCATATCAACTAACCCTTTAATCCGCATCCTCCGGTTCTCATCCTATACAGTACATTTACCTTCTTCTCATCACTGTTCTTCACTGTTCCTGACTGAGGCTAATTTTCTCAGTATCCTCAGCACACAGCTCATCAAATCCTTCTTGTCAATGCAATATGAGTATGTTGACATCAATGACAACACTGGATCACCTCATACTTGCAACAATCTCCCCCTTTGTCATTGATGGCAACATATGATGTGAAAAACCATTAAGACAAGAACTTCAACTTTTCATATGTCTTCTCTTCCTTTACTGCTCCCCCTTTGATCATCAACCACTTGTTTTTCACATGTCTTCTCTCCCCCTTTGACATCAATGGCAAAGGGCTCATACTTGCAATTCTCATGCATCAGAATCATACTAGCTGCTCCCCCTTAGTTGCAGCTCCCCATTAGTCTGGATCACAAGATATGACTGTGATAGCCACCGGACTGATGCACATCAGTGCATCTTAGTTCATCACCGGAGGGGCCATGACCCCTAACTTCTCCCGGAGATATTCAAAAGAGTCCTTGGGAAGAGGTTTTGTAAAGATATCTGCAATCTGATCCTTGGAGGGAACATACTCCAATCTGACTTCTTCCTTGTTTACTTGTTCTCTCAAAAAGTGAAATTTGATAGATATGTGCTTAGTCTTAGAATGCAATACCGGATTCTTGGAAATATTAATTGCACTTGAATTATCACAGAAAATTGTGATAGGCTCCTCATATTCAACTTTGATGTCTCTTAGCATCTGCTTCATCCATAAGATTTGAGTGCAACTACCTGCTGCTGCAATGTATTCTGCTTCAGTTGTAGACAGAGATATTGCATCTTGTTTCTTACTTAGCCAAGAAACCAATCTCTTCCCCAAAAAGAATGCTCCACCACTAGTGCTCTTCCGGTCATCCACATCTCCTGCCCAATCTGCATCTGTGTAAGCATGAAGAGAGAAATCCGGATCTCTAGGATACCATAGACCATACTCAACTGTTCCTTTCAAGTATCTAAAAATTCTTTTGATTGCCATAACATGAGATTCTCTAGGATCAGCCTGGAATCTTGCCACAAGACCAACAGCCTGCATTATATCTGGTCTAGTTTGAGTGAGATACAACAATCCACCAATCATTGATCTATACTTTGTCTGATCTGCCTTTGGAGAATCATCATCTTTGCTTAACTTACATCCGGTTGCCATAGGAGTGTTCATAGGCTTTGAGTCTTCCATACCAAATTTCTTTAACAATTCTTTCACATATTTGGTCTGAGAAATGAAGATCCCTTCTTTTGTTTGAGTAATTTGCAGACCCAAGAAGAAATTCATTTCACCAAGCATAGACATTTCAAACTTACTTTTCATCTGATTTGCAAAAGTTTTGCACATACTATCTCTTCCTCCAAAAATGATATCATCCACAAACACTTCAACAATCAGAATGTTTTCATGATCAATTTTGAAATATAAGTTACTGTCAGTAGTACCTTTGTTGAATCCAATCTGCACAAGATGCTTATCCAACCTTTCATACCATGCTCTTGGGGCTTGCTTCAATCCATACAAAGCTTTCTTCAACTTGCAGACCATATCATTATTATCAGACAATTGAAATCCATCCGGTTGTTCAATGTAGACTTCTTCTTCCAGATCACCATTTAGGAAGGCAGACTTGACATCCATCTGATATACCTTGAAGTCTTTGAAGGCAGCAAATGCAAGAAGTAATCTAACTGCTTCAATTCTTGCTACCGGAGCAAAAGTCTCTTCAAAGTCAATTCCTTCTATTTGAGAGTAGCCTTTGCAGACCAATCTAGCTTTGTTTTTGATTACTTCACCAGCTTCATTTAGTTTGTTCCGGAAGACCCACTTGGTTCCAATTACATTCCTGTCTCTAGGTCTGGGAACAAGATCCCAAGTATGATTTTTCTCAATTTGCATCAATTCATCTTCCATTGCTTTGGTCCAGTTTTCATCATTGCAGGCTTCATTTATTGTTTTAGGTTCAATCTTTGAAATCAGACAACATTCATTCTGATTTTGAGCAATATTCCTTCTAGTTTGTACACCTTTGCTTCTGTCACCTATGATCTGATCTTCAGAGTGATTCAGTCTTACATACCTTGGAATTTTGGGAGTATCCAGCACTGCTGTTTCTTGATCAGGCTCATTCAAACCTATCTCTTCTTCCTGATTTCCCGGATCAGGCTGACTCTGTCTCACCGGAGAGGATTGAGGTCCTTGAACACTGTCTTGGTCATCTTCATCAAACTCATAAAATCTTGAAGGCTTTCTCAATTCCTTCATCAACCTTTACATTGGTGCTTTCTATCATCTTCCTCAATCTCTTATTGTAACACCGGTATGCTTTGCTTTGAGTGGAGTAGCCCAAGAAAATTCCTTCATCACTTCTAGCATCAAACTTTCCTAGATCTTCATCTCTTTTAATATAACACTTGCTACCAAATACTCTGAAATATTTCACAGTAGGAGTGATGCCAAACCAGATTTCATAGGGGGTCTTACCGGTGTTGTTTCTGATTTGAACTCGATTGAGAGTGTAAACTGCAGTGCTGATAGCTTCTTTCCAAAACATTTGAGGAACATTTGCTTCCAACATCATTGTCCTAGCAGCTTCCTGGATGGTCCGGTTCTTTCTCTCAACTACTCCATTCTGCTGTGGAGTCTTAGGAGCAGACAACTGTCTCCTTATACCCTGTTTCTCACAAAAGTCAATGAATTCACCAGATGTAAATTCACCACCTCTATCAGACCTTAGACACTTTAGTTTCAATCCGGTTTGATTCTCCACCATAGCTTTGAAGATTTTGAACTTCTCAAAAGCTTCTGATTTTTCTTTTAGAAAGGTAACCCACATCATCCGGGAATGATCATCAATTAACAACATGAAATATCTATCACCTTGCAGACTCTTGATTCTTGTCGGACCACATAGATCAGTATGTACTAATTCCAACAATCCGGTAGAAGACTGATCTTTGCTTCTAAAAGAGACTCTGCTTTGTTTGCCTAACTGACATTCTTTACACACACTATTTGTAGGTTTCATCAACTTTGGAAGATCTCTCACAGCCTGAGTATTGCTTATTTTGATGATGTTATCAAAATTTACATGACACATTCTTCTATGCCATAACCAACTCTGATCAATTTGAACAAACAGACAACTTTTATTTGAACCAACCAGATGAAAGATGTTACCTCTTGTCTGAGTACCGGATGCAATTTCAGTTCCGGAGCTTGTAAAGATTCTGCATTTTCCATTCTTGAACCGGAGATCATAGCCTTTGTCCACTAACTGACCAACACTGAGAAGATTGTGCTTCAATCCTTCAACATACAGTACATTTCCTGTTTTGCTCTTACCATCAAAGGAAATAGTTCCCCTACCTCTGATTCTGCCAGCAGAATTGTCACCAAACTTTACCATTCCTCCTTCATATCTTTCCAAATCTAAGAACTTATTCTTGTCACCAGTCATATGGTGAGAACATCCACTGTCAATAACCCAATCATCCTTTTCTTCCACTTGAGCAGCCAAGGCTTTTTCAACAACTTTGTGATTGACAGATTCAGAGAGTATTGAATCTTCTTCCTTGATGGCTATAAACACCCACTCATTTCCGGATTTGCTTCCTAGTTCTGATTCATCATCTGTTACTCCTTCATTGTCATCTTCTTCATGAACATAATAGCAATTCTTTTGAAACCTTTGTCTGTGAGTATTAGATCTTGCAGATCTCTCCGGACATCTTGAGGCAAAATGACCAATCTTATTGCAGTTGAAACACTTAAAAGGTAGTTTTCCTTCATACTTACCGGATCCTCTTGGCAGTCTTTTTGCAATGAGGGCTTCAAGTTGAGCTGTTTCTGCTTCTTCTTCTTCCATGTCTCTTCTTGCTTGATCATACCATGACATTTTCCTTGATGAGTTTTCACCCGGATCAAATCTCTGTTTGCCTTTCACATAGGCACTGGCTTTGAAAGCAGATTCAGTCTTGGGAGGATCATCTCCAAACTCGGTCATTTCAAATGCAGCTAGTTTGCCAGCCAGTTGTTCTCTTGTGACAGTTGTGTGGGCTCTGAATTCATCAATGGCAGCAACTTTGATTTTGTAGGCAGCAGGAAGGGATCTTAGGATTTTGCAGACAATCTCATTTTCATCTAAAGTTCCACCAGCATTTCTGATTCCACATACCAGCTCATTTACTCTTGGCATAAAGGTAGTGATGTTTTCATCATCTCTCATTTTCAATCTTTCAAATTTCCCTTTCAGACTTTGCAACCTTGCACTTTTGACAAACTCATCTCCTTCATACAGAAGTTCCAGTTTAGTTAGGATCTCATATGCAGTGGGTAGGTCAATGACATTCGAGAGATCTGAGTCATTCAATGCACTTAGAAGAGCTTCCTTGGTCCGCAGATTGTTTTCAGCTTCTGTGATTTCATTCAGAGTTGTCGGACCACCTTGTGGAGGTACATATGGTTTTGAAATCATACCCAGGTATGCTTTTCCCATGCATTCCAAGTGACACTTCATGCGACCTTTCTAGAGAGTGAAGTTGGTTCCATCGAACTTCAGACTATCCTTCTTGTATGACGACATCCTGGATCTCCTCAAGCGGTTAAGCTCTTGTCAGAGGAACTTAGCTCTGATACCAATTGTTGGATCTAGGGCATACAACTGAGAGGGGGGGGTGAATCAGTTGTATAGAACTTCTTCTCATTCAAACACTTAATTCTCTGTTGTTAGTTAGCAGCATATCAAATAATCATCCATGGAAGCATAATACATAAACACAAGAGCAGATAAGCATCAACACATTGAACACCAAGATTTTGACGTGGAAAACCTGGTTAAGGGAAAAACCACGGGGTGATTAACCCAAGAATTATTCTCTGTTAGAAGAATAAAGAAAAATGAATGGCACATGCCAATAAGGGCTCACTGCCCGAGCACACTGCTCACAAAGAGGCCCACTGCCTACAAGGAGACACACTGTCTACAAAGTGATGAAAATCACAGTCTTGAACTGGAGAATGACATCTCTACCATGTCCGGATCAGTTCCAATTAAGCCCAATAATCTCTGCTCTGCCTTTCGCATGTTTCTTCGCTATACCATACTCATCCTCATCCCACCTTGAAATGAACTCACAAACCGTTATTTATACAAGACATCAACTTAGGAACAAACATCTAAGTCAGCAAACAACCATAGGAGTATCCGCAAGATGAATAACACATCCGGTCGGCCATCACAAGAACATTCGCAGGATGAACAACTCATCCGGTCGGCTAAACAGAGCAAGAATTTCATCCGGAAGAATAACTTCAATTCTGGGCTCTACCATCAATGCGGACCAACAACACAACCTAAACATGATCCAAGAACCTTCACAAGCCTGTCTTAATGTCCGGATACATCCGCACTTCCTCTACTTACTGGGATCTCTTGTCTTCCTCATCCGGAACTTCAAGAACACAGTCTGTCGCCACTGTCATAATGCAAGAGGTACTTCCGGACCTCCAAATCATACACAAATCAGGATGACACATCACAAGGACATCCCAAACACTCAGTCCAATCCGCAGATTAGGATGATACAATTCCGGACCTCACCGGACCTTTTTGTGATCCTCTGTCACCTCCGGATACTTGCCGGACCCGGTTCTATACTGGCAGCCACAACTCCTTCAGATCTTCATGCGGACCTCTGAAATCTTAGCTGTAGCATCTCAAGACTCATATCAACTAACCCTTTAATCCACATCCTCCGGTTCTCATCCTATACAGTACATTTACCTTCTTCTCATCACTGTTCTTCACTGTTCCTGACTGAGGCTAATTTTCTCAGTATCCTCAGCACACAGCTCATCAAATCCTTCTTGTCAATGCAATATGAGTATGTTGACATCAATGACAACACTAGATCACCTCATACTTGCAACAGATACTAGATGTAATCTAGAATTCTGGCTAGTCTAGTTCAAAGTGAGCATTCGTGTTGTGCAGTCTGCACCAAGTGGATAAAGCTACTTCAACTAATATCACATGACCCGGGGGCCTGGTATCATTATTTTAATTTTCCAAGGGTGAAGACACTCCTCCATTGTTCGGTCTGGTGTTCCAGGATCGGTTTGACCACTGCTAATAGTTCTGATTTTGGTACTGATTCTGATTTGGGAACTGGTTTTGACTTTGATTCTGAGAGTACTATTGATTTTGAAAATGTTGTTGATTCTGTCCCCTTTGCTGCAGATAAGCATTCTGGTTCTTTTGGTGGGTAACCTCAGCAGTAAGCTTCTTCATTTGCTCAACCAATTCTTTGATATCATCTTTGTCTTCTTTGGTCTTGGTTGTTTTAGAAGACTGTAGAAAAGGAATTTGTACTGGAGGCATTTCAGCTACTGGATTGCCTGGGTGGATTACTAAGGCTTGTGTTGTAGTGGGGTTTGGAATTGGATTCATCATAGGAGTATGATTAGCCACTGCATGATTTATCATAGGTATTTGATTTGGCATGGCAATAGGTCTCATATGGTTTAATGGGCCAGAGGTTGTCTGCCCTAGCTGGGTACTCATAGTGACAGCAGCAGAATATGCCTCAGCTAAAGTAGCAGGGATTGGGTTAGCTCTCCTTGTGAACATGGAGGTAAGTTTGTCCAGGGCAGCATAGTAAATGGGTAGGGTAGCAGCCTGATCTACAGTGTAAGGAGCCTATAAACGACTGTAGGCTTTCTGAAATCTGTTGTTAAAGGAACTGATCATCTCACCTTAATCCCTGGAGATCTCCACAAAAGATTGATAAAGATCAGCTGGGGTGGTGGGTATACGAAACCTATCTAGAAAAGCAATCTTCAGGTTCTACCATGAATTTATGGATGCTGCAGGGAGGTTAGCAAACTAGTAATAAGCTTCATCCTGCATGGAATAAGGGAACAACCTACATATCACATCCTCATATTGTACTTGCAACATGAACATGTTAGCTTCAAATATTTTAATGTGCTCATCTGTAGTCCTATCTGGATCATTCACTCTAAATTTTGAATAGAACTTATCTGGGTTCTTTGGCATATCATGGTAATCAATGAATAGAAAAGGAAACTGGTTATTTCTTGCAAAGAAGGCCATGTTGAGAGGATTAATGGGAGCTACAGTGGTCTTTCTTGGGGCCAACTGAGCTCTTGGCACTTTAGGGTGTTCGTCTGAATTCTGCCAGGGATAACAGCTCTTCTCCAGCTGAGATGGACCTAGTGTGTCTCTGTCTAGTCCCCAAACTTGCTAATTTTTAGCAGAGGAAAAATAGGTGCCCTCTTTCTAGCACTAATTCTGTTGATGGTGGTTTTAGCACATAGCAACACAGGTATGATTGCTAGTTTCACACCTCTCTTGAAAAGTATCCTAACCTAGCTAAGACTACTCCAAGGATAATACAACTAGGTCTTAGCTTTCTTGAAATCTCTCAATTGGTATGTTCTAGTTGTGCCTACAAGGGGTCTTACATGCAATTTGCAAATCTTCAGGTTTGGGGCAGCAAATACACGTAAACCCTTTTTATGATTTTCAGTTGATAAATAAGATAAAGTGCTACTGAAATTCCTATTCTAATAACTAACAATGGTTTTAAAGAAAATGCAAAAGGTTTAGGGTTTTATAGGAATCCTAAGGGACATTCACAATGCATAGGTTATCTTTAGTAGACAAATACTCCAAAACTTCAAACCAGCTTCCTGAGTTACCAAACTGAAATGGGTGTTACAGTGCTGTAGAAAATGGTGCTATCTTCAATGAAGGTCAAAAGATTTTCAGATCACATTCATTTGCTAAATACCCAATAAACGGTGCAACTTAACTTATGAAATGCAATTAAACTTTAGCATAAACAATTAGCCCAGACTAACTTTACACAACTATTTACCATTAGCAAATAACTAAAAGTATGGACTTGGAGTATTCATCAGATACTACAGCAAACCATGAACATTATAAAAGCACAACTAACTAACTACGGGAGAGCAAGAAGCAAACCATGAAAACCAAAATGAGCCAACACAAGCTACAAATTCTCAGAATTACTACAGAAACTTGCTTTGTATTACTTCAAATGGCATAGAGTCAACAATTCAGTATCAAAATCTCTCTCACAAACAAAGGAAATGGCATCCCTTTATATAGAAAAGCAGCATACTAAGTTTTCAAATGAACGGTGGATATTAACTCGACACCGACGGTCCATATTACATTAATAAATACAATTATATCAGCTCACATCAATTCTTGGATTACATTTTGTCTTCTATGAAAAAGATGAAAAATAGCCCCCAGATACATTGAATCTAGTCAATTTGACTAGCCAACTCAATATATTAGTAGAAAAGAACATTTTAGAAGCAAGAAAAGACAAAATAGAGTCACATGCTGCCCCGAATACAACAATTTACAATTATGACGGGATTAAATCCTTAGAATATTCAAAATAATATCAAGATTCTTTGTCTAAGTCAATTTTGTCTACACTAGCCAACCTATTACGATAAGTCAGCCACGCGTCAAGTGCAGGATTAATCTCAGATGGATTAGGATCCTTTAAATGATTTATCCTATAGTCAAACATCTCCAACTCCTGATTGAATTTGCTATATATCTTTTCTATCTCTGCACCTGCTTTGTGAATTGCCTTGAATTTGTCTCTAAGGTCACTCACCTTGTCCAGTCTATCCTCTATACTGAGTGTGGCATCTTCAAAAATTACCCTATGCAACTTATCTTTACACATGGAGCATAATCATCGTAGGATGCTTCTTGACAATCCTTCAAAGAATCATTGATATCATATATAATTGACCTCAGCTCTTCATCGGCTTTCTTATATGCTTCTTTAATATTCTCAAAAGTTTCCTTCCTTAAGAGTAGCTATTGATACCATTTAACAGCCTTGGACAATTGATTCCCAGTCAAAATATTCTCTACTACTAGAATTTGGGCGGGCAATTCTCTGATGCTTTTTATCTAATAATACATATGTGAATAGTATTCATTGAAGGAATCACACTCTTCACACAAGTCTTTCCATTTCTTATACAATTCTACTAGTTTCTTGTGCGCTTGAGTAGAGGCACTAATGGTTTCACATCCCATCTCAAAAACTTTCAGTAACCAATTCTCTGTACCTTGGGATTTTGATCTTACCTCACCCAATCTAGCCATTTCATCAGTGGACAGGAAAGTGGGTATTGTCCTTATATCTCCTCTTGCATCTACTGGCTTTACCAAAAACTGGAGGCATGCGCGAAGTTCTTCATTTTACTGCTTCAAGTCATTCTTGGACGTTTTATCCTTGTCCAATTGCTCCAAAATTGATGTGACTGAATCTTTAAAATCATCCACTCTTTGAGCATGAGTGGCTGGTCCTAGATCAACTATAGATATGATGTAATCTTCCACCCTGACTTGTTCCTTTGCTACATCAGCTGGTGGGACTACTATTTCTGCTATTCTTGATCCTGATTCATTCTTATAGATTCTTGATTGGATCTTAGCCTTCTTCTATTTCTTAGGCTTCTGAGCCTATGACAGGATCGTACTTAGATCAAGCTACATTACTTCTACTTGTGGCTCAAGGTATTTCATTCTACCTTGCAGCCATTCAGGAGTAGAAGATTTGTTTAATTCAGAAGCTCCATCCTTATCAATTACAGCCAGCTCTTTGGGTGGTTCCTGCTCTTGCTGTGGCTCTTCATTCTCCTCTGGACTTTTCTCTTCATTTTTTTCCTCTTGGACCGAGTTCTCTAGATTTATCATTGTAATTTCTTATGTAGACTTGAAAATGTCCTCTATTTGATCTTTGTCTAGAGGACTATTAGATATATCAATAACTTCCACATTGGCTAAAGGTTCATGGAAGTCTTTATCACTCACTTTAGATAATGTATCTTTCTCCTCCTCAAATGCTATTTGAGGCTCCTACAACCCCAATTTTGCACATACTTTCTCAATCCTGGGAAGCAGTGGTACTGCCAATGAATATGCAGGCATTTGTGAAATAGGGACAACAGAAGATATGGCTAAGCAAGGCACATTGGCTTGTGTCAAGTTGGCCAAGACTGAGGATAAGGAGGAAGAAATGACAAGGGGTGAAGGAAAGGGTAGTAAAGGTAGAGAAAGAGGGGGTGAAAGGATAGTAGAAATGGGAGGTAATAGTATTTGAGTGGAAGAAGTAGAAGATATAAGTGTAGTGATAGTGAAAGGGCATGAAATGGCATCAGTGGAAGAGATGGGGCTGCTAGAGGTACTGGAAGAAATTGCCAGTGAGCAGGAAGTAACAACAATGGAGGAGGTAAGAGAGGTGGCAGGAGATGTTTCTTGAGTTATGGAAGCTGAGGTTATGGGTGAAGTGGATGTAGCAGAGGAAGGAGTAATGGAAGGAGAAGTGGTAGCATAAATAGTAGGGGTTGGGACAACAATGCCCACACTTTGGGTAGCAGGAGGTTGAGTAGTTGGAGGATTAGAAATTTTCTCTTATTGCAGCATCCTCCTTATTAACCTCTTTCACTTTCACCTTCTTGGCCTTAGAAATTTCTCCAGAACCACTTGGCATATCTCTTTTCTTGGAGGCCCTTGTCCTGGTAGAGGGAGGCTGATCTTTCTTCTGAGGAGACCTTGTAGATGGCTTCTTCATCTTCTTTGCTTTTTCTGCCAGAGATGTATGTTCTTCACTATCTGACTTCTATTTCTCAGCTGGCTCTGCCTCATCTGTGACATGGATTGGCTTATCCTCTTCACCCCCAGAGTCCTTATTTGAATCCAATACTGTGTAAGTGAGCTAAACTCCTTGTTCTTCTATAGCAACCACTTGAGCTCTTACCCAGGCCTTGCTTAATCTGATTGGCTCCCTCATAACAACATCCAGGGAGCTCTCTTCTGCATTCACCCAATTTGGCAATGGGATAGGTTGATGGTACTGAGCCTCCCATGGTCCTCTGACCATAACATTCTTATCATCTTGTAGTTGGTCTGGCACCGCCATAATGTGAAACTTCCTAATAAACTCCAGAGGCAACCTTGAATGTGCTTTCTTCATGATCTCATAATCATCGGGGCAATTGGCCAAAAAATCTTCAATGTGCATTTTGTGGAAGAGCTTCTTGCTCATGAACCTTTCCATCACTCTATTTGGATCAAAATGACCCCTTGCATTGTAGTAGTGCAAATTTAGGAGCTGAAGCTCTTTATTAGAGTGCTTTGCAGATGCCGAAGAAGGGCATACATACATCCCCTTGCCAAACTTGATGGGAAATTAAACATTAGTTCTATGCATGTGTTTAAGCTTCTCAACACATGGTATTAACTATCTAGACAGCTCCAAAAGTACTGTCTTATCATCAGGGTACCTAGGAAGTCTGTAGGCCATTCTAGTGAAGCCTTGTACCCTTAAATATTTAAATTTCTCAAACTGGATGTACCATCTACCATATCTAGTTATTTCATTCATGGCCTCAGTGGAAATCCTCAAGGTTGTGTTACCCTACTGATGCAGAACCAAACACCCTGACCTGCATTTCCCTTTGTATGTCCACATTTTACTTGCCTATCGACAAGATTATGCACTATCAACTGACCAAAACACCTTTACCCTAATCATATTCTTCCCTCCGATGTATATCCTTTGCATCATTTGCATATTGGCAACACTGGCTTCATTGGCGAACTAAAATCTTATTAAGCTGATACATCGATGAACTTCACACATACAACACTTGACCTGCTATGCTGGTTCCTTTTACCGTCGCTGCCAGTCATCCCTTGCAACTAACTCAATGTACATTCACAATGTATAGTCAAACATACATTCTAAAGATGCATTCCTCAACATGCATACAGAACCGACCATTGACTGGCTATTGACCTCCTTGTATCTAACTCAATGTACATTCACAATGTACATCCACCACATACAACCGTGACAACCATTTGCGAGATACACACGAACAGACAACTGTGTGATACACAGGAAATGAACCCGACATACATTAGCGATATACGCACATAATGTATATTCACAATGTATGTTCACTATATACAATCTCAATGATTCCTGATATGCTTTGCGACATACACACTCAACAGACCCTTGTGATATACACACAAAATGTATATCTGACATGTATTTATGATATACACAAATTGTATATTTGAGAGAACAATGCAAAATTTCACCGATTTGATCCACTGTAAACCCTGTAACTTCATAGATCTGTTTCTTCGACAATCTTACAGACCTTTCACCCTGTTAACCTAGCACATGATGGCGCTAGGATCTATCTGCACCTAGTACGCGATCCTGCAAACACGAACATGAACAAAATAGAAAAACACAAAATGAACTATACAACCATTCCACCAATTTTGAAGAAATCTAACTGGTGGAATGGATTAAGAATCCATCTCGACCACAAAATAGCAATTTGATTTATACAGAGAAAACTAAGGAATCAAAAGATAGAAAGATGAACAACACTGAACTTGTTTATTATGCTTTCAGAAAATGTGCATACAGATGCTCTGTTTCACAATTGCAATTTGCACTCTCTTAGATCTTTCTAATCTCAACTACTACTCTACTAATTACATTTGATGATCTCCTCTATTTATCTACTCGCCTGAGTAGTACCACCTGACTCCAAGCGGCTGGGAGACAACCTCCAAGTGGCTGGGAGATCCAATTGCCTAACAACTTCCTAACTGTCTAATAACCTTGCGCTTACAGATTTGCCAAGTATCCTTGGGACTCACAATTGAACCTAGATACAACCTAAATTGACATGCATTGGTCAAATAGACCTTATTACATTGAATGGTTAGCTTAAGACCTTATTGGAAACAACAAACATGAACATAAATCAGTTAAATGCCTCATGGAGGCCACTGTGGATTGGGTGCTCCTGCACCATACACCCCACCGCGAAAAGAACTCATGCCACATGAGTTAATGCTTGGGTTTATTCCACCTTTACTCTTTGCTGTCTCATGTCTTCCCCATGATCTTTGGATTGCATTGTAGGCTCTTCTCATATCTATCCTTTGCTTGCCATTCTATCTTACTATCATATCTATCTGAACACCTGTATTGGAAACCTTGGTAAGTGTTGCTTGTACTGTTGCTATGGCAAAATCTATTTGCGTTTCAACTCTTTGTGGTTCTAGAGGACAAACAATTGTCCCTACTATGATAACATCCTTGTCTTTCCAATCAACTGATAGCTGCTGACAAACATGTTCTTTGACTTTCTGCTGATCCATCTGATCTCCATCAACAAAAAACTAAAATTACCTTCAAACTTTGATCCTTAGCAATCCCATTCCTTGAGGTATCGTCAACTGCATTTATGTCTTCTGCATTGAGCTTCACAAACTCTTTCTTGCCCACTAAAATGATCTTAGTTGTCTTCTTTGCTTCAACATCCTCCTACAATGGTGTCATCACAAAAGTTCTCCCATCCTTCTTGATGGTGTATGTGTTAGCATATCCATCATACAATGCTCTCCTATCAAATTGCCATGGCCTACCTAAAAGTAGGTGACAGCATTCCATGGGCAAAATATCACATAAAACCCTATCCTGATATTCTCCAATTTGAAAATCAACATATGCTTGTTCATATACCAAAAGTGATTGACTATCACTGACCCAAGATGCTTTATAAGGATTTTGATGAGGAATCCTTTCTAATTTCAGTTTATCCACCATTTCCTGAGATACCATATTATCTGTAGAACCAAAATCTATTACTACCTTGCATAGTTTACCTTTGCTTTTGCATTTGGTACTGAAAAGTGCTCTCCTTTGTATCATGTCCTTGGATGTCTTCAAGATTGTTCTCCTTAGCATCAATGATTCTCCATCTTCATCTGGGGTTGCACTTCCCATTGGAGAGTTAACACTTTCATCTACCTTCTCTTCTTACACAATCTGAACCCTTTTGTTATTCTTCCTATCATCTCTCAATGATGAACCTTGCCTTTCTGGACATTTGAATGATGTGTGACCAATTTCATTACAATGATAACATCTCCTAGTGAAAACATTAGAACCTCTACCACCTCCAAATCTACCTCTTGGTCCTTTCCATCCACCCCTAAAATCAAATTGCTCCTGTCCTTTACCAGTTTCTTCTTGGTTAGACTCACCACTAGGCCTCTGGTTAGGACTTCTTCCTCCAAAACTGCCTCTAAAATTTCTGTCACCTCTTCCTCTATTGTTCTGCTCACCTTTCCTCTTCAGCTTCTCTTCAGCCCTTAAGGCCATTTGGAAACACTTATTCACTGTTTCTGGTGCTAAGATGCTGAGCTCATCTTGGATGTTCATCCTTAGGCCATTCAAGTACTTGGCCACTTTTTTTGACTCTTCTTCTTCTCTCTTTGATCTAAGACTGAGTTTATGAAACTCTTGTGTGTATGCATTCACATCAAGATCTCTCTGTCTGAGGTTCTGTAGCTTCTTATACATCTGCACATCATAGTCCAGGGGTAAACACTGTGCCTTGTGTTTCGTCTTCATCCTTTCGTAGGAGGTTATCATATTCTTCCCCTCCTTGACTCTCTCACCTTGTTCATAATTCCACCATGCAAGAGCAGATCCCTTCAATCTTGCCTTTGCCAATTTAACCTTCTTATCATCAGGGATTTCTTTATATTCGAAATGATTGTTCAATGCCTCAATCCAATCAATCACCTCTTCATCTTCCATACTTCCACTATACATAGGCAACCCATCTATGGTGTCCCTATTGACAGACTTTAATGCATTTAAAAATGCCCTCTAGTCTACTGGTATCTCCTCTATCTTTTTACTAGTTTCGGCAATTTTCGCATTGCCTTCATCACTGTCACTTTTAGCTTTCTTCTCTTTGCTTTTGGACTGCTTTAACTCTCCCAACTTGGTTACAAGTATCTCCTCGATTAGCTTCTTAATGGCACCCTGCGACATACTTTTGGGAGGCATCCTCACCGCCTCTGTCTCGCTTTCTTTGTCTGACATAAACATTCACAGACAACACCCAAATGCCAACACTCTTGCAAATCCTCAATTCAATTTGCCGCCCAAATCTTTTCCCAAGCTCTGATACCACTATGATGCAGAGCCAAACACCCTGACCTACATTTCCCTTTGTATGTCCACGTTTTACTTGCCTATTGGCAAGATTATGCATTATCGGCTGACCAAAACACCTTTACTCCGATCGCATTCCTCCCTCTGACGTATGTCCTTTGCATCATTTGCATATCGGCAACACTGCCTTCATCGGTGAACTCAAATCTTATTAAGCCGATACACCGATAAACTTCACACATACAACACTTGATTTACTATGCCAGTTCCTTTTACCATCGCTGCCAGTCATCCGTTGCAACTAACTCAATGTACATTCAAACATACATTTTAAAGATGCATTCCTCAACATGCATACAGAACCGACCATTGACCGGCCATTGACCTCCTTGTATCTAAGTCAATGTACATTCACAATGTACATTTGCCACATACAACTGTGACAACCATTTGCGAGATACACACGAATAGACAACTGTGGGATACATAGGAAATGAACCTGACATACATTAGCGATATACGCACATAATGTATATTCGCAATAAATTTTCACTACATACAATCTTAATGATTCCTGATATGCTTTGCGACATACAAACTCAACAGACCCTTGCGATATACACACAGAATGTATATTCGACATGCATTTACGATATACACAAACTGTATATCTGAGAGAACAACGTGGAATTTTGCTGATTTGATCCGCTATAAACACTGTAACTTCATAGATTCATTTCTTCGACGATCTTACAGACCTTTCACCCTGTTAACCTAGCACATGATGGCGCTAGGATCTATCTGCACTTGGTACGCGATCCTGCAAACACGAACACAAACAAAATAGAAAAACACAAAATGAACTGTATAGCCATTCCACCAATTTCAAAGAAATGTAACCAATGGAATGGATTAAGAATCCATCTCGACCACAAAACAATAATTTAATTTATATAGAGAAAACTAAGGAATCGAAAGACATAAAGATGCACAACATAGAACTTATTTATTATGCTTTCAAAAAATGTGCATACAGATGCTCTGTTTCACAATTGCAATTCAGACTCTCTCAAATCTTTCTAATCTCAACTACCACTCTACTGATTACATTCGATGATCTCCTCTATTTATCTACTCACCTGAGTAGTACCACCTGACTCCAAGTGGCTGGGAGACAACCTCCAAGTGGCTGGGAGATCCAACTGCCTAACAACTTCCTAACTGTCTAACAACCTTGCACTTACAGATTTACCAAGTGTCCTTGGGACTCACAATTGAACCTAGATACAATCTAAATTGACATGCACCACCTACAACACTATAGCTATATACATCGTGAAAACATCATTTATTCTTTTAAAATGTATTAAGGATTGAGAAAAGGTCAGTTGCGGGTAGCATTCATACACCTTTATTTGAGTTTGCTCATCATTCCCGACTTCTCCAACTTTGGACAGCCCAACATAATAATTTATCCTTGCCAATGGATAGACAACATAGGATGTCCACCTGAAGTATTTCTTGTCCTTGAAATTACTGAAGGCCTCATGGATGTTGTCGCTGAGGATTTGGGCCCAATGGAACTTGGTTCCTTTCAATATCTCAGTGATAATGACAAACATCCAATCCTCGAAAGTAGAGGCTGTGGGTAGTCCATATATCTTGCTTAAGAAGGTCACTAAGTCTCCAATCTCATCATGGAAGTCACTCCTGTATAATATCCTGGGAAGTTTGATGAGAGTAGACTTTTTGCTTTTGGCCCAATTGTCATTTATGTGCTTTCTGTAGCCTTCTACATCCTTGTTATAAGCATCCTGTGATCCCTTTTTGTCTAGCATAGTCATAACCTTGTGCCAGGGAATATCAAAGGTTGCAGCTGGAGAAGGTGGGGTTAAATCAGCCAAGATATCCCCATTGGCTGTTTGAATAGTTCTTGTCATTATATCATATCTATCTGCACAAGTTGCCATTAGCTCTGCACATTGCACTGAGGTGGGGAAGGCAACAGCTTGTGAGATACCACTATCTCTGAGTATTCTGGCCCTAGGAGTTGGGTTTGGACCAAAGACTCTCAATTTGAAATCATCTAGGTCTATGTGACCTAGGTCTGTATCTCCTACATCACTCCTTCCCAGAGTAAATCTTGGTCTCTGGAGGGATTACTTTGAACTCGTACTTCATTGCTTGGGCTCGAGCAGTCATTTAGTCTGTAGGACCAGACCTTATAAGCTTGATACCTTGAGGAATCTTATAACATACTCCTAAGTTTAAGATGAATTTTAACAAATCTGCTACTACTACTAATATACCCTTTTGAAGGAAACTCAAATCTAACATCTATTGGAATTACAACAACCATCATTAACGCAATGCAAAGAAACATCTAATGCTGTAAGAGAATCATCATTAACAATGCATTACAACATTTAATTCTATCATTTTAAACACTTTCCCTTTGAAATTATTTGAATAAATAGTCATTTGTATGGTTTTGTGCTATTTTGAGGGTTGTCCGACCTATAGGCAGAAAAGTGTTGAATTCAAGGTCATCCGACCTCAGTAGAGAAAACGGGTAGGTCAAACCAAAGGTTTTACTATTTTTATGCTTTTGAGATCTTTGCACGGGTTTTGATGAGTATCGACTTTACGCATGTTTTAGAGGTCACCGACCTCCATTGGTTGTCAAGTTAGTCAGTTGTATTTCTAGTGCAAAGTTTATCAATATTCTCTGTATTACTTTTGCACAGGATTTGGCGTGGTCCAATTTGTGCGAGTTTTGGTTGCTACCGACCAAGTTTGTGGGAGAGTATTATAGCGCAGGTCGGAAGGGGTTGTTTTTAGCACAAGGCGATGTATTGTTTCCAACGGGATTTTGGGACCCTACTGACTTGCAGGAGAATTTGGGGTGTCTGACCAAGTCAGAGACGAGGTCTTTTAGCACAAAGTCAAAGCGAGGGGTTTTTGACACAAAAGGTAGTTTCATGGCTTGCGGGTTTTCAAGGCCTTCCGACCAAGTCAGAGAAATGCGAAGTGGACAGTTTGGTTAGAGATTGAAGTTTTTAGCACAATACGATTTTGAAACCGCAGCGCGGGTTTTGGAGGCCTCCGATCGACTAAAGATTGGTTTGTTTTGCAGGTTGGTCGTATCTTATCTTAGTGCAAAAAAGGGTTGAAATTTCTCACAGCAAAATTTATCTAAGTTATCATCATTAACCAACCCATGGCACTCCACTCTCGATAAGGAATCTTAACCAGGTTTAAATGAAAAAACACAAACAATTTTAAGTGCAAACCCTGGCAAAAACCCTAAAATTTTGTTTAACGTTTGAACAAACCCTAACTTCTTACGGTGAAAGTTTGAAGAACAAGGTTGCAACCCTACCTGGTAAATGTGGGAGGTCTGTTTAGATTGTGCAAGTAGGTTGTGGGTTCAAATTTGGGGCAGTTCAACAGCAAAGGAGTGCAAAACCACGAACGGAGCTCCAAAATCCCGTTTGAACGCAAAGAAAATGGTTAAAAATGCATGATTTCCCCCTTTTAACCTTTGGCAAAATCACCATTAATGCGCAGGCGTACATCTGTCAGTTTAGGGTTTGCGCAGTTTTCTCTTAGCTCGGACCTGGTCGAACAAGACCATTTTCAGCACTGAGACTTACAAGTTTAGTTGGCATGGTTTGCGGGCGTTTGAGGTTCATCCGACTTGCGGGCATTTTGGCCTCGTCCAACTTAGTCAGTGATCACTTGATTTAGCGCAAGTCAAAGAATGTCAATTCTAGCGCAGAAGTCTCTTAGAAAGGGAATTAGCGTCGAAGTCGGTGATAACAGTTTTTAGCACCATGTCAGTTCGAAGACAATCCAGCGCAAAGGTTGGACAAGTAGGAATTTAGCGCAAAGGTCAGTGCAAGGGCAATCTAGCGCAAAAGAGCATTTCAAGGCCTTCAAAAGGAAAAATAAGGATTCAACCTAGTAGATTTTGAAGTGATTTTTTTATACTATCTTTCAATCAAGGTCAAAATGCACTTTTACCACTTAATCACTTAAGAGATGAAAAGATCTAATGACCCCAAGCCAAATCAAAAGAGGGGGTCCTCATTTTTGAATGGGGCGTGTGTGTGAGGCACAACAACCCCCTAATTAATTAATTAGATTATCACTGAGTTATAAAACTCCCTCATGGGTTACCTTGGAGGCCACTTTGGGCTCTAGCCCACTTTAAGAGCCACTCCCCCTATTAACAACTAGATGACCCCACACATCAAATAAGGTTAAACCCTCTTTCACCCTAATGAAACCACAAGCAACACATATCTAGAGCAAGGCATGGGCCATCTTGCTCACAAATCACGACCATAACTACAAGTGAGCAATGCAAGGCTAAAAACCCTTATGTACACATCTCAACTATATCATCAACTTATTTCAATGAACAAGCATAAAATTTCAACCAACCAACTATTTCCCTTAAGCCTCTGGAATTAAACCTTGACAACTTGTACATAGACCCCCATTACAACCAATGATCTATCTCACATAAATTTCACTTACATAATGTAATTCAACTCGTAATAAACCAATTATCTAAATGCAATAATTATAAATCAAATTTCAAATACAATGTTTATAAACCTAATTCCAAACCTATTAATCAAATTTCAACTTAACAAAACCATTATAAAGAAATCGTAATAAAATCAATACCAAATTAAATTAAATTCATCAATATTAATATATAATCATATCGATTTTCATTTAATCAAATTAAACAAATGCATCAGATACAATACAGTCTATATCATTAAATTTCTTTATCTTATTCCATTTCAATATATAGTTCAATAAATCAAATAATCTAATCAAATAAATTTCAATAATTTAATCTAAATGAATCAAGTAACTTAACTATAATATTTGATTTATATTTGATTTTAATTAATAATCGAATACAATATATATATTTATACCTTGATTATTAATTACTATATATATATATATATATCAATTTTTTTTTTCTTAAGCTATTCCAATAGGCGGGTAACAAATACCTAAACTAGCACTTGCACCCATAGAAGGTTCAAGGGTTATGCTAATAGAAGATTGAAAGTAACATTTAATTGTATAATTACAACCCTAAGCTATTAATTAAACCACTAAGTTTAATATTTTCCTCAACTAAACATTATAAAACTACCTTATAAAAATGATCCTCTTAAAACAAAAAACCTAAATTTTATTTAAACAAGGCACAAGAATGAGTAAATTTGTTAAAAGACTTTAGATTCTTTCAACCAAATATAGCTGAAAGGTATGAAAACCAATTCTATGACCTATGCCAAAAATTTGCCAGCCTGTGTCGAGATTACTATTAGATATTATAGTTGAGAATGCTCTGGTAAACGGTATGCAAAATGAAGAAGCATAGACATAAAATGTGATCTATTTGATAGACGCCTCAAAGAGACGTCATCTCATGGATTTCTATGATTGTAGGATATGCACAAAATGGATTTGTTGAGAAGGCCTTTGAAACTTTTAAGCAAACGCAATTGGCAGGTGTAAACCCAGATCTACAACCTTTGTCAACATCCTTTCCAACCTGCACCAAAATGTGCGCTTGGAACTAGATTATGGACATCTGCCAGAGCAAAATGGAAATGGAATTTTTGTCAGATATAAAAGTTGGAAATTCTCTAAAGACAGTATGCAATTGGGGAAGAAATGAGTGTTGTCTAACTGACGCCTCAGAGGGACATCATCTCATGGATCAATGATTGTTGAATACACACAGAAGGATTTTATAAGGTTCCTCCCTAATTTTTGAATCAATGACGCCCTCTGGAACACATTCTAGCATTGTAAGCTTCACCTGGGTTATAGGTGCATGCCACCACACAGATGTAGTGAGAAACTTCAATCACGTTTGTTACCCTTATTGCATTATGCCTATAGTTAATTATCACGTGTACATCGCTGACCTTTGGGTCATCATGAGGACACCCTAAACTTTGTCATCAATAGACAATTAACCTACGGTGATTGTGAGGGTGTGATTTCTTGATTCCGACAGATCACATATGAATTTAGGCTTAGTTTATTTGTTGTAAAGACTTTAAAAACTTGCAACCAAATGCAATTGGGAGGTAGAAAGGCATTTGTTCTGACAGGAATGTGTACAAAACTAGACGCCTAGTCATGGCACATGAACTATTTGACAACACCCTCAAAGATGTAATCTCTTGGTATACAATGATTGCAGGACATGCACACAATAGATTTGTTTGAAACACTGTAAAAACTTCCATACAAATGCATTTGGTAGGATTAAAACAATTTCATCGGCCTTGCTAGCATTCTACCTCAATATAGTGGTGCAGGCTGGCGCATGTACAGGGATGACCAAAATATATTATAGTATATGCATGCAATTTAAATGAATGCATAGAGAAGACACACGACTGTTGACAGAATGCCTTAAGAATGACATCTCTAAAAAAAACTGAGATTTTAGGATATGAACGAAATGATTGTTATTAAAGGAGTTGTAACTTCCATGCCAGAGAAGAATGTGGAGGCACAAACCAGGTGCAAGATCTGAAAAATAGAATACCTTAAAGGAAATCACCAATGCTATGTTTGTAGGATGCGCACAAAAGAAAAAGTTTAGTTGAAAATGCAAATGCAAATGGCAGGTGAAAGCCACATTCCAAGATTTGTTTTGCCAGCATCCATCGACTGTGGCAAAATGGGAGAATAGAGAATGCATTCATATACATATTGAAAAGACTTCAAAAGAAGACAGAGGTAAAATTCAAAAAATTAATGGAACCTGAATCCAACGCTTGAATGGCTAAAGATTCAATGCCGAGATCAATTTCTGTAGCTCCAAAACCAATCTCCCAATCTCCAAATGATCCTCCCCCTTAACCACAATCCTCCATCCCTTTTAGAGAGAGAAATCCCCAATTTGCTCCAGATGGTTCCTCCAAAAGCACTCTTCCCGCCATACATGACAAATTATCATGCCCCCAGATTCCGTTAATGACAACAAATTCCCTCTTTTCTTTCTCATAGTTTACTATTTATTAAATTTATAACATTACAATGTAACTTTTTATTTTATTTATTTCATTATTTGCTATATATATGTTTTATGAAAAATTATAACTATTTATAAATTTATTTTTATAGCCACTTAACAAAACATTTACTTGTTTATATATTTATTTTCATATTAATTTTATCAATTATATTCTCATTTTTATAACACTTTATTTTCCTCATTATTATTATTATTATTTATTGACCTTAGATTACATTATAGTATATTTTCCATATAAACTACAATTCACATTAAGGCATTTATATTTATTTATCAAAAGCGCCTTCTTAACTTAATGATTCTTATTATAATGTAACAATTAACCAAAGCATTGACCAAACAATTCTAACTAGATAAATCGAAATGCCAAACAATACCTGACTACTATGCATGATTGCAAAGCATTACCACAACAACAGTGAGTGACTATCACACCCATACATACAACACTAACTGGGTGCAAAACTAGATACTCATCCTTTTCAAGGATGATGGCTAACTAGGGGACCATACATTATCTTTGTTGAACAATTTCCATTGGGTTTAAGGCATGCTCAGACCTGTCAATTCAGGTGGAGTTGATGCCTGATACCTGCAACCTGTAGAAAACAAAACAATCAAACATGTAGATATATAATGATATAGTCAAACACATCGTGAAAGGAAATCGTAGCATAGCAGGGTACTCACGCATGAGTAATGCGACATTGTCCCTTTCACAAAACACATCAAACAAGTAACCACATCATGCATAATCATTAGTAGCTGAACAGCTAGATAAGAAACATCATCAGATAATTGCATGATGCACATAATAAGATTGATCCACATAGTCAATTAAGTCCATAACTAATCATAACATAAGCATAAAACACCAGTAATAAAAGTCTCATCAAATGTCATCATAGCAGTAGGTCATCAACAAGGTATCATCAGCTAACATCATAATAGTAAATCCATCATCAAGCAAAATGTCATAATGTCTAGTTCTAATAGAACAACTATCAGTCTAATAAAAAGCAAAATGAGAGGCACTACACTGATGGTCTGCATTTTTCCGCTAAAGGATATTTTCCTTTGTGGTTCTAAAGGTATGATTGGTGATGTTTGAGGAGTCTTTGACATGATTTTGAGCAAGCCCTGTCGTCTGCAGTAAAAGTTGTAGTCTGACAAATGAACTGAATCAGTGGCAATCTGTGTTTGAGGCTGATATGATGGTTTGATTTATGTGTGGTAAGTTCTATTTGTTGGAATTAGGACAGACAAATCAGAGGGGGGTGAATCAGTTGTCCCACAATAGTAATCTTTTCTTCTTTTTAATCTTCTTTCACAACTTACAAACAAATCAATGATGCAAACATTAAAGCATGAAACAATAACACATGAGCAGAAACACAATTAACACACTTGACACTAATATTTTTGACGTGGAAACCCAGTTAAGGGAAAAACCATGGTGGGGGTTAACCCACAAGATTCGTACCTTGTTAAAAGTACTTAAAAAGGGGAAGGCACTTGCCTTCAGGCGCACTGCCTAGAGTTCACTACTCAAAAAGACACTCACTGCCTACATAATTTAGTTTAATACAAAAGGAATTGACTGAGGAATAGCATCTTCTTCATGCCTAGTTCAGTCTCATTGAGTTCTCATAAAACTTCTGCTCTTCTCCCAAATACTTCTTCACTATCACTTCATCCTTTACTGTTCTTGCTCCTCTGCTCCTCTTCTCTGCTCTACCTTTGATCCTTTCTTGGGATTTGGTATTTCACACAAGGATGATTTTCAACAACTCAACTACATGCTTTTAAATGCTTCATCAACCTTAGAATAAACATCAAGGTCAGCATTACAAGAATTTGACTTAATGTGAATCACTAAGATGTTGGCTAAACATAATTGGGACTCAAATCATCCTTGATCAACATGCCACGCTCCATCGAATTGCTCTTAGATCATCCACAACACTCTTGAATCATTCGGTCGGCCAAGACTGGGAAGAACAACAACACCAAGATGGAAATCTTCACCAATGAGTTCAAACTTCAATACGGACCTCCAACATAGTGGTCACACAATCTAGAGACCACTACAGGCATATTGAATTCAAAAAATACATCCACACTTGTCCAAATCATCAGAATCACTTGCATCTTCATCCAGAACCTCAAGAACACTGTCTGTCATGACTGTCACACAAGAAAGATTGCTTGCAGACCTCCAAACCACTAACCACTTGAGTTGATGATACACACTAACTTACCAAACATGCCTCTAGATCCGTAGATCATAATATTTCAATGCAGACCAATCCAGACCAGTTTACTATCACTCTATCTCTTTTGAACATTGCAAAACCTAGTTCTACTTAGATGACCATAACTTCTTCAAGTCATCATGCGGACCTCTCAAATCTTGACTAGAGCTACTTTAGACAATCCTCTACACATCCATATGGTCTGCATACATTGAGCTTCATTAATTTTCTCAATAGCCTCAACATTTTAGTCTTCTAAATAGGAAACAAAATGGAATACAGTTGACACCAACGGCAACAAGGATATGTTGACATCAATGACAACACTGATTAGGCACATATTTGCAACAATCTCCCCCTTTGTTATTGATGGCAACATATGATGTGAAAAACTGATTCAACCATCAAGACAAGAACTTCTCCCCCTTTCTCTTATCACTTCTGCAACTACTTTCTTCATTGCTCCCCCTTTCATCAGCAATTGGTTTTTCACATGACTTCTCTCCCCCTTTGACATCAATGGCATAGGGCACATATTTGTAGTCTCTCCTATTTGTTTCAGATCAATCTCAAAACTTGCATGCCGACTACTCCCCCTAAGTAGTACCTCCTTAACATCAATCCGAATCACAAGATATGACTGTGGGTTCCACCAGACCGATGCACTCTAGTGCATCTTAATTTTGATGAGGGGTAATAACCCCTAGCTTCTCTCTGAGATACTCAAAAGTATCCTTGGGAAGAGGCTTAGTGAAGATATCTATAATCTAATTCTTTGAAGAAACAAACTCCATTTTGACTTCATTCTCACTTACTTTTTCTCTCAAGAAATGAAACTTGATGGATATGTGTTTTGTTTTTGAATGCAACACTAGATTCTTGGAGATGTTTATTGCACTTGAATTATCATAGAAGATTGTAACAAACTCCTCAAATACCACTCTGATATCCTTCAACATTTGATTCATCCACAAAACTTGAGTGCAATTGCTTGTTGCTTCTATGTTGCAAGTATGGACCTAACTAGTGTTGTAATTGATGTCAACATACTCTTGTTGCATTAATGATAAGGATTGGATGAGTTGTGTGCTGAGGATATTGAGAAAATTAGTCTCAATCAGGAATAGTAAAGAACAGTGATGACAGTAAGTTAAAAGTCCAAGATAGGTTGAGGATCAGAGGATGCGGTTTAAAGGGTTTGTAGATATGTGTCTTAAGGTGGTCTAGTAGAGATTTCAGAGGTCTGCATGAAGATTTGAAGAAGGTGTGACCGCTCAAGTAAAACTAGTTCCGGTAGGTGTTCAGAGGTGATAGAGTGATACAGATAGGTCTGGTGAGATCCAGAAATGCATTGTCCTATTCTGTAGATTTGAGGGAGTGTTGAGGAAGTCTTTTTGAAGTGTCAACTCAATTGGTTCATGGTTTGAAGGTCCGCAAGCATCTATTCCTTTATGACAGTGATGACAAACTGTGTTCTTGAGGTTCCTGATGAAGGAGAGAAGGATTTCAGTACGCAGATGAAGTGTGGATGTTCTTGGTGATTCAGGCAAGCTTGTGGAGGTCTTTAGATCATGTCCAGTTCATATCAGTGGTACGCATTAGAGTTGGAGCTCGCAATTAAAGAATAACTTCCAGATGATGGTGTTCTTCCTGAGATTGGCCAACTGGATGAGTTACACATCCTGCGGATGTTCTTGTAGATGTTTGCCGACTTAGATGATCATTCCTAAGTTGATATCTTGTATAAATAAGGAATTATAAAGTTATTTCAAAGTGTGTCTTGTGGAGATGAGAGTGTGGTAGCAAGGAGAAGAGCGAAATGCAGAGCAAAAGTATTGAGCTTAAATGGAACTGATTCAAGCATGGTGAAGATGCTATTTTCCAGTTCAAGTAGGTGATACTTATTATTTTGTAGACAGTGTGTCTCTTGTAGGTAGTGAGACTCTTGTGAGCAGTGTGCTCTGGCAGTGAGCCCTAATTGGCATGTGTCATTTTGTTCTTTCTATTCTTCTAACAGAGAATAGAATCTTGGGTTAATCAACCTGTGGTTTTTTCCCTTAACCAGGTTTTCCACATCAAAATCTTGGTGTCTCATGTGTTAATGTGTTTTTGCTCTTGATTCATTGCATTGTGTTTCCATGATTGATTTATTATTATGTTGTTGAACTACAAAGTGGAGTTAAGTGTTTAATTGGAAGAAAGTTATGTACAACTGATTCACCCCCCCTCTCAGTTGTCTGCCCTAAATCTAACAATTGGTATCAGAGCCAAGTTCCTCTAAAAGAGCTTAACTGCTTGAGGAGATCCAGGATGTTGTCCTACAAGAAGGATAGTCCAAAGTTTGATGGAAGCAATTTTAATCTTTGGAAAAGTCGCATGAAATGTCATTTGTAATGTATGGGAATGTAGTACTGCAACATGGCTTCAACGAAGTATATTCCTCCACAGGGTGGCCCGAAAGCTTCAAATGAAATCACAGATGCTGAAAATAATCTGTGAACTATAGAAGCTCTTCTAAGCGCATTATCTGATTCAGATCTCTCAAATGTTATTGACCTACCAACTGCTTTTGATATTTGGGAAAAACTGGAACTTCTGCATGAAGGAGACAAGTATGTTAAATGTGCAAGGTTACAAAGTCTGAAAGGAAAAATTGAAAATCTAAAGATGAGAGAAGATGAAAATATCACTACTTTTATGCCAAGAGTAAATAAGCTTGTTTGTGGAATTAGAAATGCTGGTGGAGTCTTAGATGAAAATGAGATTGTTGGCAAAATTCTCAGATCCCTTCCTGCTTCTTATAAAATCAAGGTTGCTGCCATTGAAGAATTCAGAGCCCATACAACTATCACAAGAGATCAATTGGCTGGTAAATTGGCTACATTTGAAATGACCGAGTTTAGAGATGCCCCTCCCAAGACTGAATCTGCATTCAAAGCCAGTGCCTCTATAAAAGGTAAACAAAGGTTTGATTCGGGAGAGAACTCTTCAAGGAAGCTATCATGGTATGAAAAAGCAAGAAAAGACTTGGAAGAAGAAGAAGTAGAAACTGCTTAACTTGAAGCTCTTATTGTAAAAAGACTGCCAAGAGGATCCGGTAAGTATGAAGGGAAATTGCCTTTTAAGTGTTTTAACTGCAGTAAGATTGGTCATTTTGCCTCAAGATGTCCAAAAAGATTTTCAAGGCCAAATCCTAACAGATCAAGGTTCCAAAAGAATTGTTACTATGTTCATGAGGAAGATGATAATGAAGGAGTAACAGATGATGAATCAGAGATAGGAAACAAATCTGGAAGTGATTGGGTGTTTATTGCCATCAAGGAAGAAGATCCAATATCCTCTGAATCTGTCAATCATATTGTTGTAGAAGGAGCTTTGGCTGCCCAAGTTGAAGAAAAGGATGATTGGGTTATTGACAGTGGATGCTCTCACCATATGACAGGTGACAAGAACAAGTTCTTAGATTTGGAAAGGTATGAAGGAGGAGTGGTAAAGTTTGGTGATAATTCTGCTGGTAGAATCAGAGGAAGAGGAACTATTTCTTTTAATGGAAGAAACAAAACTGGTAATGTGCTATATGTTGAAGGCTTGAAGCACAATCTTTTCAGTGTTGGAAAGTTGGTGGACAAAGGCTATGATCTCTGATTCAAGGATGGAAAATGCAAAATCCTTGAAAGATCCAGAACAGAGATTGCATCCGGTACTCAAACTAAAGGTAATATCTTCCACTTGGTTGGTTATGATAAAAGTTATCTGTTTGTTCAAGTTGATCAGAGTTGGTTATGGCATAGAAGGATGTGTCATGTAAATTTTGATAACATCATCAAGATAAGCAATACGTAGGCTGTACGAGATCTTCCAAAATTGGTAAAACCTACAAATAGTTTGTGCAAAGAATGTCAGCTAGGTAAACAGAGCAAAGTCTCATTCAAAAGCAAGGATTAGTCCTCTACCGGATTATTGGAGTTAGTTCATACTGATCTATGTGGTCCGACAAGAATCAAGAGTATGCAAGGTGATAGATACTTCATGTTACTGATTGATGACCATTCTCGGATGATGTGGGTTACCTTTCTAAAAGAGAAATCAGAGCATTTGAGAAGTTCAAAATCTTCAAGGCTATGGTAGAGAATCAAACCAGATTAAAACTGAAATGTCTGAGGTCTGATAGAGGTGATGAATTCACATCCAATGAATTCATAGATTTTTGTGAGAAGCATGGTATAAAGAGATAGTTATCTACCCCTAGGACTCCACAGTAGAATGGAGTAGTTGAGAGAAAGAACTGGACCATCCAGGAAGCATCCAGGACAATGATGATGGAAGCAAATGTTCCCCAGATATTTTGGAAAGAAGCTGTCAGCATTGCAGTCTACACTCTCAATCAAGTTCAAATCAGAAGCAATACTAGTAAGACTCCTTATGAACTTTGGTTTGGCATCACTCCTATTGTGAGATATTTCAAAGTATTTGGTAGCAAGTGTTACATTAAAAGAGATGAAGATCTAGGAAAGTTTGATGCTAGAAGTGATGAAGGAATTTTCTTGGGTTACTCCACTCAAAGCAAAGCATACCGGTGTTACAATAAGAGACTGAGAAAGATAATAGAAAGTACAAATGTGAAGGTTGATGAAGGTATTGAGAAGCCCTCAAGATTTTATGAGTAAGACGAAGATGATCAGAATGATGTTCTGGTTCAAGAAGCTCCATCCTCTTCTGAAAGTCAGATTCAGACTGATCTGGTAAATCAGGAAGAAGAGACAGGTTTGAATGAGCATGATCAAGAAGCAAAAGTGCAAGAATATCCCAAAGTTCCAAGGTATGTAAGACTGAACCACTCTGAAGATCAGATCATAGGTGACAAAAGCAAAGGTGTGCAAACTAGAAGGAATTTTGCTCAAAATTTAGATGAATGTTGTTTGATTTCAAAGATTGAACCTAAGACAATAAATGAAGCCTGCAATGATGAAAATTGGACCAAAGCAATGGAAGAAGAGTTAATGCAAATTGAGAAAAATCACACTTGGGATCTTGTTTCCAGACCTAGAAACAAGAATGTGATTGGAACCAAATGGGTCTTCCGGAACAAACTAAATGAAGTTGGTGAAGTAATCAGAAATAAGGCCAGATTAGTCTGCAAAGGCTACTCTCAAATAGAAGGGATTGATTTTGAGGAAACCTTTGCTCCGGTGGCAAGAATTGAAGCAGTCAGACTATTTCTTGCATTTGTTGCCTTCAAAGATTTCAAAGTGTATCAGATGGATGTCAAATCTGCTTTCCTGAATGGTGACTTAGAAGAAGAGGTGTACATTGAACAACCGGATGGATTTTAGTTATCTGAGCATGGTGATATGGTCTGCAAATTAAAGAAGGCACTGTATGGTCTAAAGCAAGCTCCAAGAGCATGGTATGAAAGGCTGGACAAACGTCTTTTGAAGATTGGGTTCAACAAAGGTATTGTTGATAGTAACCTATATTTCAAAATTGATCATGAAAACATCTTGATTGTTGAAGTATTTGTTGATGATATCATCTTTGGAGGAAGAGACAATATGTGTAAAAGCTTTGCAAATCAAATGAAAGTGAGTTTGAAATGTCAATGCTTGGTGAAATGAATTTCTTCTTGGGTCTGCAAATTACTCAGTCAAAGAAAGGAATCTTTATCTCTCAGACCAAATATGTGAATGAATTGTTGAAGAAATTTGGAATGGAAGATTCAAAGCCAATGAACACTCCCATGGCAACCAGATGTAAGTTGAGCAAAGATAATGACTCTCCTAAGACAGATCAGACCAAGTATAGATCATTGATTAGAGGATTATTGTATCTCACTCAAACTAGACCAGATATAATGCAGGCTATTAGTCTTGTGGTGAGATTCCAAGCTGATCCCAGGGAATCTCATGTCATGGCAATCAAAAGAATTTTTAGGTACTTAAAAGGAATAGTTGAGTATGGTCTATGGTATCCTAGAGATCATAATTTTTCTCTTCATGCATATACAGTTGCAGATTGGGCAGGAGATGTGGATGATAGGAAGAGTACAAGTGGAGGAGCATTCTTTTTGGGAAAAATGTTAGTTTCTTGACTAAGCAAGAAACAAGAGGCAATATCCCTATCTACAACTGAAGTAGAATACATTGCAGTAGCAAGAAGTTAAACTCAACTTTTGTGGATGAAGCAAATGCTAAGAGATATTCAAGTAGAATATGAGGAGCCTATCACAATTTTCTGTGATAATTCAAGTGCAATAAATATTTCTAAGAATCTGGTGTTTCATTCTAAGACTAAGCATATATCTATCAAGTTTCATTTTCTGAGAGAGCAAGTGAACAAGGGTGAAGTCAGATTGGAGTATGTGCCCTCCAAGGATCAGCTTGCAAATATTTTTACTAAACCTCTTCCCAAGGACTCTTTTGAGTATCTCAGGGAGAAGTTAAGGGTTATTGCCCCTCCAGTGATGAACTCGGATGCACTAATGTGCATCAGTCTGGTGGATATCATAGTCATATGTTGTGATTTGGATTGATGATGGGGAGCTGCTACTAAGGGGGAGCAGTTGATATGATTCTGATGTGTTAGAATTGTAAGTATGAGCCCTTTGCCATTGATGTCAAAGGGGAAGAGAAGACATGAAAAATAAGTGGTTGATGATCAAAGGGGGTGCAGTAAAGGAAGAGAAGACATGTGAAGAGTTGTTGCTGATAGGGGGAGCTGTGACAGAAAGGAGAAGTTCTTGTCTTGATGGTTTTTCACATCATATGTTGCCATCAATGACAAAGGGGGAGATTGTTGCAAGTATGAGGATAACCAGTGTTGTCATTGATGTCAACATACTCATATTGCATTAATGAGAAGGATTGAATGAGCTGTATGCTGAGGATACTGAGGTTATTAGTCTCAATCAGAAACAGTGAAGAACAATGATAAGAAGAAGGCAAAAGTCCTTAATAGGTTGAGGATAAGAGGATGTGGTCTAAAGGGTTTGTAGATATGAGTCTTGAGATGCTCCAGTCAAGATTTTAGAGGTCCGCATGAATATCTAAAGAAGTTATGATCGCTCAAGTAGAACCGGTTCTAGCAGGTGTTCAGTGGTGACAGAGTGTCACAGATTGGTCTGGTGAGCTCCAGAATTGCATTATCTCATTTTGCGGATTGGAGAGAGTGCTTAAGAAGTTCGTGTGAAGTGACAACTAGATTTGTTCATGGTTTGGAGGTCTGGAAGCATCTTTTTCATTATGACAGTGATGGCAGACTGTGTTCTTGAAGTTCTGGATGAAGAACAGAAGAATTCTAGTAAGTTGATAAAGTGCGGATGTTCTTGATGACTCAGGAAAGGTTTTGGTGATCATTGGATCATGTACAATTCTTATTGGCATTCTGCATTGCAGTTAGAGTTTGCATTTGAAGAATAACCATGGATATTGGTGTTCTTCTTGAGACTGGCCGACTGGATGTATTACACGTCTTGCGAATAATCTTATAGGTGGTTGCTGACTTAGATGATTGTTCCTAAGTCGATGCCTTGTATAAATAAGGGATTGTGAATTTATTTTGAAGTGTGTCTTGGTGTGGATGAGTGTGGCATAGCAAAGAAGAGCGAAAGGCAGAGCAGGAGTTTTCGGGCTTAAATGGAATTGATCCAGACATGGTAAAGATGTCAATCTCCAGTTCAAGTTTGTAATACTTGTTACTTTGTAGACAGTGTGTCTCTTGTAGGCAGTTTGCCTCTTGTGAGTAGTGTGCTCGGGCAATGAGCCCTAATTGGCATGTGCCATCTATTTTTCTTATTCTTCTAACAAAGAATAATCCTTGGGTTAATCACCCTTTGGTTTTTCCCTTGATCGGGTTTTCCACATCAAAATCTTGGTGTCTTATGTGTTGATTTGTATATGCTCTGGTGTTTATGCTTTATGCTTTCATGAGTGATTAATTGATATGCTATTAAATAACAAGAGGATTTAAGTGTTTGAATTGGAAGCAAGTTTTTGTACAACTGATTCACCCCCCCTCTCAGTTGTGTGCCCTAGATCTAACAGACCATTCTTCAGAATTTTATACTCTTTCTCAGTTATCGACCAAAAGGCATCACCTATACATTCCAAATGACACTGCATGCACACCTTCCAAAGGGAGTAATCTGTTCCATCAAATCTTAGGCAGTCCTTCTTATAAGTCGACATCTTGGATCTCCTCAAGCGGTTGAGCTTCTTTTAGAGGATCTAGCTTTGATACCAATTGTTGGAATTAAGACAGACAACTGAGATGGGGGGTGAATCAATTGTCCCACAATATTAACCTTTTCTTCTTTTTAATCTTCTTTCACAACTTACAAACAGATCAATGATGCAAACATTAAAGCATGAAACAATAACACATGAGCAGAAACATAATTAACACACTTGACACCAAGATTTTTGACATGGAAACCTGGTTAAGGGAAAACCATGGTGGGGGTTAACCCACAAGATTTGTACCATGTTAAAAGTACTTAAAAAGGGGAAGGCACTTGCCTTCAGGTGCACTGCCCAGAGCTCACTACTCAAAAAGAGGATCACTGCCTTCATAATTTAGTTTAATACAGAAGGAATTGACTAAGGAATAGCATCTTCTTCATGCCTGGTTCAGTCTCATTGAGTGCTCATAAAACTTATGCTTTTCTCCCAAATACTTCTTCACTATCACTTCATCCTTTACTAGTCTTGCTCCTCTGCTCCTCCTCTTCTCTACTCTACCTTGTATCCTTTCTTGGGATTTGATTATTTCGCACAAGAATGATTTTCAACAACTCAACTATATGCCTTTATATGCTTCATCAACCTTGGAATAAACATCAAGGTTGGCATTACAAGCATTTGACTTAATACGAATCACTCAGCTATCAACTAAACATAACTGGGACTCAAATCATCTTTGATCAACATGCCACATTCCATCGAATTTCTCTTAGATCATCCGCAACACTCTTGAATCATCCAGTCGGCCAAGACTGGGAAGAATAGCAACACCAAGAAGGAAATCTTCACCAACGAGCTCAAACTTCAATGCGGACCTCCAACATAGTGGTCACACAATCCAAAGACCTCCACAAGCATATTGAATTCAACAAATACATCCGCACTCCTCCAAATCATCAGAATCACTTGCATCTTCATCCAGAACCTCAAGAACACTATTTGTCATGACTATCACACAAAAAAGATTTCTTGCAGACCTCCAAACCACTAACCACTTGAGTTGATGCTACACACTGACTTCCCAAACATGCCTCTAGATCTGTAGATCATAATATTTCAATGCGGAGCAATCCAGACCACTTTACTGTCACTCTGTCTCTTCTGAACATAGTAAAACCTGGTTCTACTCAGATGGCAATAGCTTCTTCAAATTGTCATGCAGACCTCTCAAATCTTGACTGGAGCTACTTCATACAATCCTCTACATAGCCATATGGTCTGCATACATTGATATTCATTAACTTTCTTAATATCCTCAACATTTTAGTCTTCTAAATAGGCAACAAAGTGGAATACAGTTGACACCAATGGCAACAAGGATATGTTGACATCAATGACAACACTGATTTGGCACATATTTGCAACACTATTGATTAGAAATTTAACCTAAGTGGTTCTATAGTTGGAGCTGACATATGAGAAGGTGTTTCAAATGTTATTTAGGTATGCTATGTATTTTGATAAATGAATTTGGCCGACAAGCTACAAGGTTATTAACTATACACTTCATCTGAGTATGCCGATCTAATATGAAGATCTTAAGTGTTACATATATATATGGGATCGAATTCAATGTTTGGTGTGTGTGTGATGTGAATGTGATAGAAATGTTGCAAGTATGAGGTTAACCAGTGTTGTCATTGATGTCAACATACTCATATTGCATTGGTAAGAAGGTTTGGATGAGCTGTGTATTGAGGATATTAAGAAAAGCAGTCTCAATCAGGAACAATGAAGAACAGTGATAAGAAGAAGACAAATGTACTCAATAGGTTGAGAATCAGAGGATGCGGATTAAAGGGTTTGTAGATATGAGTCTTGAGATGATCCAGTTAAGATTTCAGAGGTCCGCATGAAGATATGAAAAAGTTGTGATCGGTCAAGTAGAACCGGTTCTGGGAGCTATTCCGGAGTGACAGAGTGTTACAAAAAGGTCTGGTGAGATCTGGAGGAGCATTGTCAGACTCTACAGATTGGAAGGAGTGTTTGGGATGTCCTTGTGATGTGTCATCTCAGTTTGTACAAAGTTTGGAGGTCCGGAAGCACCTTCTTTAGTATGATAGTGGCGACAGACTGTGTTCTTGAAGTTTCAGATGAAGAGGAGAAGAAATTCCAGTGAGTAGAGGAAGTGTGGGTGTACTTGGTTAATTAGGCAAGCTCGTGAAGGTTCTTGGATCATGTTGAGGTTATGTTGTTGGTCCACATTGGTGGTAGAGCTCAAAATTGAAGATATTCTTCCGGATGAAGTTCTTGCTCAGACTAGCTGACCAGATGAGTTGTTCATCTTGCGAATGTTCTTGTGGTGGCCGATCGGATGTATTAATCATCTTGTGGATGTCCTTATGGTTGATTGCCGACTTAGATCATTGTTCCTAAGTTGATGTCTTGTATAAATAAAGGTTTGTGAGTTTATTTCAAAGTGTGTTGAGCAGCAGATGAGAGTGGTATAGCGAAAGAGCGAAGGGCAGAGCAGAAGTATCTCTGGCTTAAATGGAACTGATCCAAACATGGTAAAGATGTCAATCTCTAGTTCAAGTTTGTGATTCTTATCACTTTGTAGACAGTGTGTCTCTTGTAGGCAATGTGCCTCTTTGTGAGCAGTGTGCTCAGGCAGTGAGCCCTAATTGGCATGTGCCATTCTTTTTCTTATTCTTCTAATAGAGAATAATCATTGGGTTAATCACCCCATGATTTTTCCCTTAACTGAGTTTTCCACGTCAAAATCTTGGTGTCTAATGTGTTGATGATTATCTACTCTTGTGTTTATGCATTATGCTTTCATGAATGATTAACTGATATGCTATTAACTAACAAAGAAGAATCAAGTGTTCAAAATAGAAGCAAGTCTTTGCAGAACTGATTCACCCCCCCTCTTAGTTGTGTGCCCTAGATCTAACAATTGGTATCAGAGCCAAGTTCCTCTTAAAGGAGCTTAACTGCTTGAGGAGATCTAGGATGTCATCATACAAGAAGGATAGTCTGAAGTTTGATGGAACCAACTTCACTCTCTGGAAAGGTCGCATGAAATGTCACTTGGAGTGTATGGGAAAAGCATACTTGGCCATGGTCTCAAAACCATATGTACCTCCACAGGGTGGTCTGACAACTCTGAATGAAATCACAGATGCTAAAAACAATTTACAGACCAAGGAAGCTCTTCTAAGCACATTGAATGAGTCAGATCTCTCAAATGTTATTGACCTACCAACTGCATATGGGATCTTGACTAAACTGGAACTTCTGTATGACGGAGATGAGTTTGTCAAGAGTGCAAGGTTGCAAAGTCTAAAAGGGAAATTTGAAAGATTGAAGATGAGAGATGATGAAAATATCACTACCTTTATGCCAAAAGTGAATGAGCTAGTGTGTGGAATCAAGAATGCTGGTGGAGTTCTGGATAAAAATGAAATTGTTTGCAAAATTCTCAGATCCCTTCCTGTTGCCTACAAAATCAAGGTTGCTGCCCTTGATGAATTCAGAGCCCATACAACTATCACAAGAGAGCAACTGGCTGGCAAACTGGCTGCATTTGAAATGACTGAGTTTGGAGATGATCCCCCCAAGACTGAATCTACATTCAAAGCCAGTGCCTATGTGAAAGGCAAACAAAGATTTGATCCAGGAGAGAACTCTTCAAGGAAGCTGTCATGGTATGAACAAGCAAGGAAAGATATGGAAGAGGAAGAAGCAGAAATAGCTCAACTTGAAGCCCTCATTGCAAAAAGACTACCAAGAGGATCCGGTAAGTATGAAGGAAAACTACCCTTTAAGTGCTTCAACTGCAATAAGATTGGTCATTTTGCTTCAAGATGTCCGGAAAGATCTGCAAGGTCTAATACCAACAGACAAAGGTTTCAAAAGAATTGCTATTATGTTCATGAAGAAGATGACAATGAAGGAGTAACAGATGATGAATCAGAAATAGGAAGTAAATCCAGAAATGAATGGGTGTTTATTGCCATCAAGGAAGAAGATTCAATATCCTCTGAATCTGTCAATCATAAGGTTATAGAAAGAACTTTGGCTGCCCAAATTGAAGAAAAGGATGATTGGGTTATTGACAGTGGATGCTCTCACCATATGACTGGTGACAAGAACAAGTTCTTAGATTTGGAAAAGTATGAAGGAGGAATGGTAAAGTTTGGTGACAATTCTGCTAGCAGAATCAGAGGTAGGGGAACTATTTCTTTTGATGGAAAGAGCAAAACCAGTAATGTACTATATGTTGAAGGATTGAAGCACAATCTTCTCAGTGTTGGTCAGTTAGTGGATAAAGGCTATGATCTCTGGTTCAAGAATGGAAGATGCAGAATCTTTACAAGCTCCAGAACTGAGATTGCATCCGGTACTCAAACTAAAGGTAATATCTTCCATCTGGTTGGTTCAAATAAAAGTTGTCTGTTTGTTCAAGTTGATTAGAGTTGGTTGTGGCATAGAAGGATGTGTCATGTAAATTTTGATAACATCATCAAGATAAGCAACATTCAGGTTGTAAGAGATCTTCCAAAATTGGTGAAACCTACAAATAGTTTGTGCAAAGAATGTCAGCTAGGTAAACAGAGCAGAGTCTCTTTCAAAAGCAAGGATTAGTCCACTACCAGATTGTTGGAATTAGTACATACTGATCTCTGTGGTCCAACAAGAATCAAGAGTATGCAAGGTGATAGATATTTCATGTTGCTAATTGATGACCATTCCCAGATGATGTGGGTTACCTTCCTAAAAGAGAAATCAGAAGCCCTTGAGAAGTTCAAAATCTTCAAAGCTATAGTAGAGAATCAAACTGGATTGAAACTAAAGTGTCTAAGGTTTGATAGAGGTGGTGAATTCACATCTGGTGAATTCATAGACTTTTGTGAGAAGCATGGCATAAAGAGATAGTTGTCTGCTCCTAGGACTCCACAGCAGAATGGAGTAGTTGAGAGAAAGAACCGGACCATCCAGGAAGCTTCCAGGACAATGATGATGGAAGCAAATGTTCCTCAGATGTTTTGGAGAGAAGCTGTCAGCACTGCAGTCTACACTCTTAACCGAGTTCAAATCAGAAACAATACCAGTAAGACTCCTTATGAACTTTGGTTTGGTATAACTCCTACTGTGAGATATTTTAGAGTATTTGGTAGCAAGTGTTACATCAAAAGAGATGAAGATCTAGGAAAGTTTGATGCTAGAAGTGATGAAGGAATTTTCTTGGGTTACTCCACTCAAAGCAAAGCATACCGGTGTTACAATAAGAGACTAAAAAAGATGATAGAAAGTACAAATGTAAAGGTTGATGAAGGAATTGAGAAGCCCTAAAGGTTTTATGAATATGATGAAGATGATCAAGATGGTGCTCTGATTCAAGGAACTCAATCCCTTCCTGAAAGTCAGATTTAGACTGATCCAGTAAATCAGGAAGAAGAGGTTTGTCTGAATGAACCTGATCATGAAACAACAGTGCAAGAGACTCCCAAAGTTCCAAGGTATGTAACTTTAAATCACTTTGAAGATCAGATCATAGGTGACAAAAGCAAAGGGGTACAAACAAGGAGGAAAATTGCTCAAAATTCAAATGAATGTTGTTTGATTTCAAAGATTGAACCTAAGACAATAAATGAAGCATGCAATGATGAAAATTGGACAAAAGCAATGGAAGAAGAGTTGATGCAAATTGAGAAAAATCACACTTGGGATCTTGTTCCTAGACCTAGAAACAAGAATGTGATTGGAACCAAATGGGTCTTCTAGAACAAACTAAATGAGGTTGGTGAAGTTATCAGAAACAAAGCCAGATTGGTCTGCAAAGGCTACTCTCTAATAGAAGGAATTGATTTTGAAGAAACCTTTGCTCCGGTAGCAAGAATTGAAGCAGTCAGATTATTTCTTGCATATGCTGCCTTCAAAGACTTCAAGGTATATCAGATGGATGTCAAGTCTGCCTTCCTAAATGGTGATTTGGAAGAAGAAGTATACATTGAACAACCGGATGGATTTCAGTTGTCTGATAATGATGATATGGTGTGCAAGTTGAAGAAAGCATTGTATGGATTGAAGCAAGCCCTAAGAGCATAGTATGAAAGGTTGGATAAGCATCTTGTATAGATTGGATTCAACAAAGGTACTGCTGACAGTAACTTATATTTCAAAATTGATCATGAAAACATTTTGATTGTTGAAGTGTTTGTGGATGATATCATTTTTGGAGGAAGAGATAGTATGTGCAAAACTTTTGCAAATCAGATGAAAAGTGAGTTTGAAATGTCTATGCTTGGTGAAATGAATTTCTTCTTGGGTTTGCAAATTGCTCAAACAAAGAAAGGGATCTTCATTTCTCAAACCAAATATGTGAAAGAATTGTTGAGGAAATTTGGTATGGAAGATTCAAAGCCAATGAACACTCCTATGGCAACTGGATGTAAGTTGAGCAAAGATGATGACTCTCCAAAGGCAGATCAGACAAGGTATAGATCAATGATTGGTGGATTGTTGTATCTCACTTAGACTAGACCAGATATAATGCAGGCTGTTGGTCTTGTGGCATGATTTCGGGCTGATCCTAGAGAATCTCATGTTATGGCAATCAAAAGAATTTTTAAGTACTTGAAAGGAACAGTTGAGTATGGTCTATGGTATCCTAGAGATCCAGATTTCTCTCTCCATGCATATACAGATGCAGATTGGGCAGGAGATGTGGATGACCGGAAGAGCACCAGTGGTGGAGCATTCTTTTTGGGAAAGAGATTGGTTTCTTGGCTAAGCAAGAAATAAGATGCAATATCTTTGTCTACAACTGAAGCAGAATACATTACAGCAACAGGTAGTTGCACTCAAATCTTATGGATGAAGCAGATGCTAAGAGACATTAAAGTTGAATATGAGGAGCCTATCATAATTTTCTGTGATAATTCAAGTGCAATTAATATTTCTAAGAATCCGGTATTGCATTCTAAGACCAAGCACATATCTATCAAGTTTCACTTTCTGAGAGAACAAGTGAACAAGGATGAAGTCAGATTGGAGTATGTACCCTCCAAGGATTAGATTGCAGATATTTTTACTAAACCTCTCCCCAAGGACTCTTTTGTGTATCTCCAAGAGAAGTTAGGGGTCATGGCCCCTTCGGTGATGAACTAGGATGCACTGATGTGCATCAGTCCGGTGGATATCATAGTCACATTTTGTGATCCAGATTGATGATGGGGAGCTGCTACTAAGGGGGAGCAGCTAGTATGATTCTGATATGTTACAAGTTCAAGTATGAGCCCTTTGCCATTGATGTCAAAGGGGGAGAGAAGACATGTGAAAAACAAGTGGTTGATGATCAAAGGGGGAGCAGTAAAGGAAGAGAAGACATGTGAAGAGTTGTTGCTAATAGGGGGAGTTGTGACAGAAAAGAGAAGTTCTGTCTTGATGGTTTTTCAGATTATATGTTGCCATCAATGACAAAGGGGGAGATTGTTGCAAGTATGAGGTTAACCAGCGTTGTCATTGATGTCAACATACTCATATTGCATTGGTAAGAAGGTTTGGATGAGCTATGTGTTGAGGATATTAAGAAAAGCAGTCTCAATCAGCAACAGTGAAGAACAGTGATAAGAAGAAGGCAAATGTACTCAATAGGTTGAGAATTAGAGGATGTAGATTAAAGGGTTTGTAGATATGAGTCTTGAGATGATCCAGTTAATATTTCAGAGGTCCGCATGAAGATATGAAAAAGTTGTGATCGGTCAAGTAGAACTAGTTCCGGGAGCTATTCCGAAGTGACAGAGTGTTACAAAAAGGTCCGGTGAGATCCGGAGGAGCATTGTCAGACTCTACAGATTGGAAGGAGTGTTTGGAATGTCCTTGTGATGTGTCATCTCGGTTTGTACAAAGTTTGGAGGTTTGGAAGCACCTTCTTCAGTATGATAGTGGTGACAGACTGTGTTCTTGAAGTTCCAGATGAAGAGGAGAAGAGATTCCAGTGAGTAGAGGAAGTGCGGATGTACCTGGTTAATTAGGCAAGCTCGTGAAGGTTCTTGGATCATGTTGAGGTTATGTTATCAGTCCGCATTGGTGGTAGAGCCCAGAATTGAAGATATTCTTCTGAATGAAGTTCTTGCTCAGACTAGCCGACCGGATGAGTTGTTCATCTTGCGAATGTTCTTGTGGTGGCTGACCGGATGTATTAATCATCTTGCAGATGTCCTTATGGTTGATTGCCAACTTAGATGATTGTTCCTAAGTCAATGTCTTGTATAAATAAAGGTTTGTGAGTTCATTTCAAAGTGTGTTGAGCAGCAAATGAGAATGGTATAGCGAAAGAGCGAAGGGCAGAGCAGAAGTATCTCGGGCTTAAATGGAACTAATCTAGACATGGTAAAGATGTCAATCTCTAGTTCAAATTTGTGATTCTTATCACTTTGTAGACAGTGTGTCTCTTGTAGGCAGTGTGCCTCTTTGTGAGCAGTGTGCTCGGGCAGTTAGCCCTAATTGGCATGTGCCATTCTTTTTCTTATTCTTCTAACAGAGAATAATCCTTGGGTTAATCACCCCATGGTTTTCCCCTTAACCGGGTTTTCCACGTCAAAATCTTGGTGTCCAATGTGTTGATGATTATCTGCTCTTGTGTTTATGCATTATGCTTTCATGAATGATTAACTGATATGCTATTAACTAACAAAGAAGAATCAAGTGTTCAAAATAGAAGCAAGTCTTTGCACAACTGATTCACCCCCCCTCTCAGTTGTGTGCCCTAGATCTAACAAGAAACATATGTGCAACATGTAGAGGAAGGTGATCCTATGGATGCAATAAAGAGTAGAAGAAGAGAGATCTTATTTCCATGTAAAAGCAGAGCAGTAAGAGATGAAGAGTTTTGAGACAGTATTTCTGTGCTTCATTGTAGCTACAACCATGCATGTGTAGATGCAGTCTGAGTAGTTTAATTTGGCAGTGAGCCATTCTTCCTTCTTTCTTTCTCTAGGCAGTGAGCCTTTCATGTAGTGAGCATTTCTCTAGGCAGTGAGCCCTAAGGTAGTGATCCTTCTTGTAATCTGGTATTGTGCTATATCAATATATTCTGAGCTAAGACTCATCGTGGTTTTTCCCTTTTTGGATTTTCCACGTAAAAATCCTGGTGTTCATGTGTTATGTCTTTGTGGTTGCTGTTTCATATTATTAACTTTGGAAATTGGATAAATAAATTTGTCAAGAAGTGGTTTTGTGGAAAACTGATTCACCCCCCCTCTTAGTATTCCTTATTATCAACAATTGGTATTAGAGCAAGTTTCCTTGGAAGAAGGCTAACAGCTTGAGGAAGATCTGGGGTAGTGTAATCATGGCTGCAAGAAGATTTGGAAATTATGAAAGCAACAAGGAACTAGAAGTAGCCCTTATTGATCTTGAAAAATCTGAGGTAGAAATTAGGGATTTAAAAGCTAATATTCAAGAAGTTGATGAATGCATCCTAAAGCTAAGAGAACAAGTCAGGAAGTTCAAAGAGAAAAGTAAGGAGCTAAATGATCAATTAGATGAAGCACATGAGTTTCTAAATGGGTTGACACTGGAAGTTGAAAAGAAGGAAGAAATTGAAAGGCATCTGAATCAAGTTGTTAAGGACAAATTAGAGGAATGTGAAAAATTAGGAAAATAAGTGCTACTTCTAAAATTTGATCTGGATGTAGCTAAGAGCTATGAAGAAAAGTTCAAGCTAAGTTCTATAAAGCTTGATGAGATGATTTCTAGTCAAAAGAGTGCTAATGATAAGCAAGGTTTGGGATTTGAGAAAGGAGAAAGTTCAAAATCTAGTCAAACAAACATCGAGTTAAAGCAAAATAGAGGAAACCAGTTTAGAAATCAAATAAGAAGACCTAGAAAACCTTTGATTAGACAGCTAAATGCTCAAAGGTATCCATCTTTCAATGGTCATTGTTTTAATTGCAATAAGTTTGGTCATAAAGCTACTCAGTACAGGAGTAGAATAAATCAGAATCCAAATATTCCATCCTTTTCTAGTCAATCTTTCAATTGCAAGAAAATTGGTCATAAATCAAATGAATGCAGAAATCTAGTATGAAATGCTTCTTACAATGCAAGGAATAGTTAATCATTCAATGGAAAGTGTTTTGCATGCAATAGATTTGGAGATATGGCTAATCAATGTAGATCAAATTCAATCAATAGAAGGAATCAAAGACAAAGGAATGTGGTATGCTACAATTGCAACAAGTATGGACATATTGTAAGAGTCTGCAAAAGCAAAAATGTAAAAAGAAACTACCATACTAAAAATAGGAAAATAGAGAAAATGAATGATAAAGGAAAAGAAAAGGTTGATCTGGTTGAAACCAAGAAGGAAATGCACAAGATTTGGATCAAGAAAGATGTGATTGAAGTCAAGGATGAATCTGCACCATCACTCGGTGCAGATACTTCCTCCGGGAAGTAAATTGGGAGCTCTGGTTCAGGGGGAGCAGTGTTGAAAATCCAAAACAGGGGGGAATGTTGGATTTACTGCATCTTTTATATAGTTTAGACTATAGTAGATAAATAAATTTAGGTTAGTTACTAGTTATTTAAATAAATCTATTGGGAGTTACTTTCCCATATGCAAGTTACATAGGTAGTTGTTAAGTAGTTAAAGGGAAGAGGCTTTTATAAAGCCAATGTAATGTAATATTAAAATCAAGTTGTGAGAATCCCGATTGAATATAAAATATATCAAATATATATATTTTATGGTGTTATTATGTGATCTGCAATACTATTCTTGTGTTCACCATTTCAATATCATATACATTCCTTTTTCACATGGTCTTGTTTCTCATAATTCTAACATTTCACAATGCTCTTTCTAGGGGTTTTGGACTATCCTTAGATTTCATTCATTCCCCTTTTGTATCACCTTTTTCTTTAGGCCTTATCTGAGCATGTATTGCATCCTTTAAACCCCATCCATGGATTTCCTCCACATTTCTTTGTTGAGCAAAGTAGAAACAAGAGAATCCATCTTGGGGTCTATAGTACCACCATTCAGGGAAAATTTTAGTAGTGATTTGTCACCAAATGGTAATTTTATGACGTTAGGGGGTTGAAAATGGTGAATATTATTAGCTTTGGTAGTATAATCTTTCACCCAAATTTTATTGTATTTTCACCTGCCCGTAGCTTCAAATTGCATCTGAATTGATATTTTAAAATCTTAGAATAGTATTAGATTGCAATACTACTTATTGCAATTTGGTCCCAATCACCTACATATTATAGAGGAAAATTTTAATTAGGTTTCGATCACCCACATTTTTACATATTACAAGGCATAAGGTGGTGCAATCACTAATAAAATTATAGGGAATTAGGGAAAAGAGGGCATGATCACCAATGAAATTATAATCAATTAAGGGAAAACGGTGGTGCAATCGCCAATGATATTATAGTGAATTTAGGGAAAATGTGTAATGTCACCATGCAATGATAGGTATATTTAGGAAAACATTTATTATAACCATTGAATTATAGGTGGTTCTTATAAGGCATGGCCCATCACCTCAGAATTATAGGTCTTTTAGGGTTAATGTGTTTAATTGCCCATTGCAAAATGTAGTATGACTATGTAGTATGGATTGGTATTTATGCAAAATAATACTCCATTAAAAATTCACTCTTTTGGCATTCAATTTTGGATTCACTCATTTCATAATATATTACGAATTTGAAATTTTTGGTCCTCTGGAATAGCATTTAATCAATCTGCTATGAGCTTGCAACTGGGAGATGGGAGGGTACATTCTCAAAATTTGGGGAATAGAAATAGGTTGTAACTCAACTTCATTCTTCCATTCCTAGTGAGTAACAAAAACATAATTTTTAATTTGCATCACATTTTTATTGTATATTGTATGATTAATAATATAATAGTAGTTCTCATGTGCACCTATGGTCTTGCATATTTGTCATGTGTTGATATTAATTTAAATATTTAGTTTTTATAGTAGTTTTATATTGTTTATTATATGATTAATCTCTATAACAATAGTTTTATATTTCTTTTTAGTAAACTATATCAATGGTCCCCACTGTATTTCCTTCCAAATAAATATATGTCGATGGTTTTATCTCTATGTCCCTTGCCATCTTTTTGAGAAGGGTGAAAGTGTTGGGATAAGGTGCCATTAACCTTGTAAATCTCAATATTGTATTTATTCCATTTTATTATTTGTAATTTGTAATTACCCATAAGGGAATGAGGTAGTTTCACTAGTAGTGGTAATTCTAGACTTATTGGAGGTAATAATGGAGTGACATTTACGGTTAGCAATTGTAAAAATGTTGAGTAATTGAGGGTAGGCACCACCTTGGAGGAATCTACTATTTTTGGCATGTATGACACATGTCATAATGTTGGTGAATGCATGTAAGAGAATCTATGACAACTGCAAGTTGTCATAAGATTCTATGACACTATGATGACATATGACGAATATTTAATAGGTGTAAGATTCTATGTTTATCCCTATGCGTCCATCTTGGGAAGATGCTTTCTAGAGGAATCTATGACAGTTATGACGTGCCATAAGATGATGTAAGAGACCATATTTAGCCTTGGGTGCCCAACTTTTCATGGTTGACTTTGGACAAGTGTCATGAGCTTGTAAGAAGACATTTAATGTTTGCATGTTGGAGATTCTCAAGAGAGAGAAAGTGGACACCTAGATTGGAGGGAAAACACTTCTATAAGTAAATTGCCATGTAATTGTTGTAGTATGATAGTTTTTTGTACACATGTACTACCAGAGTGAAGGTTGGAGAGAAAAAGGAACTGCATGTATTATGTTATTCAGTTTTTGAAGATAATACAACTTGAGCCTCTTTTCTTGGTGGAGTTTTTTACCTGAAAGGGTTTTCTCCATGTTATATCTTGTGTCATTCTTCTATGGTGTTTGTTCCTATGTTGTGATTTAATTTTTGAATGCAATCTCCATTGATATTACACTGTTTGAGATCATTTACATATTGTAATTAGATTTCCATTTGAGTAGTTGTTGCCTTCATTTTTGACCATTTGGTATCAGAGCCTAGCCATCTTTGACTCTTGGGTGGTAGTGTTGAAGGATGTGTAGTTGTAGTGGGAGATTTGGTTCTATTTGTGTTTGCAGATCTTGAGTTGATATTATGGCTACATCCACCATTGCTTCAACCTCTTGATTGGACACTGAGAAGTTCAACGGTACGGGGTATGAGTTGTGGAAGCTGAAAATGGAGGATTTGTTGGAAGAAAGAAACTAGTGGTTGGCTATTCAAAAAGAGAAGAAGCTCGATGATGTGAGTCTAGACAAATGGGAAAGGTTGGATAAGAAGGCACAGGGAATTATCTGACTATGTCTTGTAGATTTTGTCATGTTGAACATCTTGAAGGAAGAGACTACACACAAACTCTGGACAAGATTGGGTGAGATTTATCAAGCCAAGAGCATGGTAAACAAGCTTTATTTAAAGAGAAAATTATTTTCTGTTAAAATGAAAGAGGGTGATTCTATTGCAGAGCATTTGAATAATTTTAATTTTCTATTAAGTCAACTTGATTCAGTAGATGCTATAGTTGTAGAGGAAGATAAATGTATACTTTTACTTTGTTCTTTACTTGAATCTTAGGAGAATGTTATCCTTGCTATTACTACTAACCTTGAAGATCCGAAGTTGGATTGTCTTGTTGCAACTTTGTTGGCACAAGAGATGAGGAAGAAGATTTTTGAGGTTAACACTGAGGCTCTCAATGTGAGGGGAAGGTCCAAGGAAAGGAGATCAGAAAGGGGCTAATGAAAAATCTAAGGGCCAATCTAAGACTCCTGGAAAGAAGAATAGAGTTAATTGTTGGAACTGCGGAAAGAGGGGACATGTGAAAAAGGAGTGCAAAAACCCAAAGAAACTGTGGGAGACCACTTTTGTGAAGTCCTCTAATGTAGGTGAAGATGTTTTACTTTTTGCATGAAATATTGTTTCTAATGATCACCGGTTAGTTGACTCGGGATGTTTGTATCATATGACCCCGCATAAGGAATGGTTTTCCACATATGAAGAGTATGATAGAGGTAGAGTGTACCTTGGGACAACTCTACATATTCAATAGTTGGGAAAGGAAAGGTATTGTTGTGTTTTAGTGATGGGAGGATTAAAACCCTCCTTGGTGTTTTGCATGTTCCTAGATTAGCTAGAAATCTGATTCTAGTTTCAAAGTTGAATGATTTAGGAATGCATGTAAAATTTGCTAAGCATGGTTGCAGATTGGTGAGAGGAAACTTGGTGGTAGAGAAGGGGAATAGATTGAGAGCCTTGTTTAGGCTAGGTGCCACTACATTTTATAATTCCTCTTATGTTTCTAAGGCTTTTGAAAACACTTGTATGTTGTGGCACCATAGATTGGGCCACACAAGTAATAATGTTTTGAAAACTATTAAGAATAAAGATTTGTTGGATGGTTTCTCTTATTCTGATGAGAACTTTGATTTCTGTAAGCATTGTGTGTTTGGAAAGCAAAACAAAACATCATTTCCTTTAGGAAGCGATAGAGAAAAAGAGAAGTTAGAGATTATTCATTTAGATGTGTTTGGACCTGTGGATAATGACTCTATCAGAAAATCTTGTTATTTTGTTACCTTCATTGATGATGTATGTAGATTTACTTGGATTTGTTTTATGAAACACAAATCTAAAGTTTTCACTAAGTTTAAGGATTTTAAAGTCTTAGTTGAAAACCAATTGGGATTAAAGATAAAAATATTAAGATTTAACAATGGAGGGGAATATTGCTCTAGGGAATTTGATGAGTTTTGTAAGCATGCAGGTATAATTAGACAAAAGACAACATTGTATACACCAAAATAGAATGGCGTTGCAGAAAGGATGAACTGAACAATCATGGAAAGAGTCAGAAGTATGTTGAGTGATTCACAGTTGGAGAAATGCTTTTGGGCAAAGGCTATGTGTACCACTTGTTACTTGATTAACAGATCTCCATGTAAGGCTCTTGATTTGACACCTTATGAAGTGTGGATGAGTAAGAAACCTTCTGTTTCACATTTAAGGGTTTTTGGTTGTGAGACTTTTGTTCATGTCCTTAAGGAAAAGTGATCTAAGTTGGATCTAAAAGTGCAAAAATGCATCTTCATTAGATATGGTAAGAATGTTAAGGGTTATAAGATTTTGGATCCTCTAACTAGAAAAATTATTTTCTCTAGAGATATTATTTTCAGGGAACTTAGAGCTATTTCTGAACCTGAGTAGCCAAAAGAAAAAGAAAAGGTGAAGAGAGTGCACTTTGACTTAGAGTAGGAAGATACACCTCAGGGAGGACACAATGATGGATTGGAGGGTGAAGAAGAAGAAGATTTGAGTAGTTCTGATGAGGAAGATTCTATTGTTACAGAAGAAGTTGGTGCAGAAGATCATGCAGAAGAACAAGTTGAGTCTCATACTTCACCCTTGAGGAGATCTACAAGACAACGGAACCTAGTTGATAGGTATAGCCCACTAAATTTCCATTGTGTATTTGATTTATTGAGTACTGACGATGAGCCTAAATCCTATAGGGAATCTATTCATGCAAATGATAGTGAGTCTTGGTAGTTAGCCATGTAGGATGAGATGATGACTTTAGACTCTTGTAATACCTAGGATCTTGTTTGTTTGCCCAAAGGAAGAAAGGCCATAGGTTGCAAGTGAGTCTTCAAGAAGAAGTTTGGAGCATACTATTCATTAGAGAAGTACAAGGCTAGACTGGTAGCCAAGGGCTAATCCCAAAGAGAGGGAGTTGATTTTGGTGAAATTTTCTCTCCTATTGCTAAAATGACTTGTATTAGATTTATTTTATCCATTGTTGTAGCTTTTGATTAAGAAATAGAGCAAATGGATGTTAAGACTATGTTCTTGCATGAAGATCTTGAGGAAGAAATTTATATACAACAACCTACAAGTTTTGAGGTAAAAGGAAACTTGAACATTGAGTTTGTAGGGTAAAGAGGTCTCTTTATGGTCTAAAATAGTCCCCTAGAATGTGGTATCAAAAGTTTGAATCATTTATGTTGAAATTAGGGTTTCTTAGAAGTAAGGAGTATCACTATGTTTACATTAATTATATTGGTGATTCTATACTGATCATTGCATTATATGTTGATGACATGTTATTTTTCAGCAATACTAAGGGTATGATAAATGAGCTGAAAGCCCAACTTTAAGGTGCATTTGATATGAAGGATCTTGGAGTTACCAGGTATATTTTGGTATGGAGATCGGGAAGGACAGAGGTAACATAATGCTTTGGTTACCTCAGAGTAAGTATGTGAATATCATTTTGCAGAGATTTAGTATGAAGGACTGTAATCAAGTTAGAGTTCCTTTACCCATTGGTACTAAGCTTTCATTAGATATGCATCCAAAGAGTGAGGATGATTTTAAAGATATGTCTAATGTGCCATGTGTTAATGTTGTAGGGAGTTTGATGTATGCAATGGTTTGCACTAGGCCAGATATTGCACAAGCAATGAGAGTTTTGAGTAGATTTATGTCTAACCCTTGTAGACAACATTGGAATTATGCAAAAAGGGTGCTTAAATATCTTGCAGGTACTTCTAATTATTGTTTGGTTTATTTTGGTACTGATAGTGTTGATAAAACTTTAGACATAAAGGGGTTTGTTGATGTAGATTGGGTAGGTGACTTGGATAGTCGAAGGTCCACTAGTGGCTATGTGTTTACTCTGTTTGGAGGAGTAGTGAGTTGGATGAGTAAGAGGCAGCCCACAATTGCTTTGTCCACCACCAAAGTAGAGTATATGGCTACTACTCATGTCACTAAGGAGACTGTTTGGTTGAGGAGACTGTGTACAGGTATTGGTTTTGATTGCAAGGTCATTCAGATTGGTTGTGATAGCCAGAGTGCTATTTGTTTAGCCAAGAATCCTATGTATCATGCTTAAACTTAGCATGTTGATTTTTAGTATCACTTCGTTCGATAATTGGTTGCAAGTGGACAGATTGAGCTGAAGAAGATAGAAACTTAGGAGAATGTTGCAAATTCATTGACCAAACCTATGAGCACAGAGAAATTTGTGTGGTGTAGAGAGGCCATGGGCCTTGTTTCTATTGTATTATTATTTTTCATTTGATTTCCTATGGGTTGATTTACAATGTATAATGTCAAGTGGGAGAATGCTGGGATAAGGTGCCATTAAACTTGTAAATCTCAATATTGTATTTATTCCATTTTATTATTTGTAATTTGTAATTACCCATAAGGGAATGAGGTAGTTTCACTGACAATGGTAATTCTGGACTTACCAGAGGTAATTATGGAGTGACATTTGCAGTTGGCAATTGTTAAAACCTTGAGTAATTGAGGGTAGGCACCACCTTGGAGGAATTTGCTATTTTTGGCATATAAGACACATGTCATAATGTTGGTGAATGCATGTAAGAGAATCTATGGTAGTTGCAAGTTGTCATAAGATTCTATGACACTATGACGACATATAACAAACATTTAATAGGTGTAAGATGCTATGTTCAGCCCTAGGCACCCATCTTAGGAAGATGTTTTCTAGAGGAATCTATGATGGTTATGACACATCATAAGATGTTGCAAGAGACCATGTTTAGCCTTGGGCGCTAATTTTTCATGGTTGACTTTGGACAAGTGTCATGAGCTTGTAAGAAGACATTTAATGTTTGCATGTTGGATATTCTCAAGAGAGAAAGTGGATGCCTAGATTAGAGGGAAAACACTTCTATAAGTAAATTGCCATGTAATTGTTGTAGTATGACATTTTTTTTACATAGGTGCTATTGCAAGTATGGGCCTAACTGGTGTTGTCATTGATGTCAACATACCCCTGTAGCATTAATGATAAGGATTGGATAAGCCGCGTGCTGAGGATATTGAGAAAATTAGTCCAAATCAGGAATAGAGAAGATCAGTGAAGACAGTGAGGTAAATATCCCAGCTAAGATGAAGATCAGAGGATGCACTTCAAAGGGTTTGTAGGTATGTGTCTTAAGATGATCCAATAAAGATTTCAAAGATCCACATGAAGATCTGAAGAAGTTGTGGCAACTTAAGTAAAACTAGTTCTAGCAGATGTTTAGAGGTGACAGAGTGATATAGATAGGTCCTGTGAGATCTAGAAATGCAATATCTTGTTCGGATTTGGTGGAGTGTTTAGGAAGTCAATGTGAAGTGATAAATCAATTGGTTTGTGGTTTGGAGGTCTGCAAGCATCTATTCCAATATGTCAGTGATGACAGACTATGTTCTTGAGCTTCTGGATGAAAGAGAGAATGATTTCAGAAAGCATAAGTAGTGTGGATGTTCTTGGTGATTCAGGAAAGCTTGTGGAGGTCTTTGGATTGTATCCAATTAGTGTTGGTGGTCCACATTGAAGATTGAGCTTGAAATTGAAGAATTACTTCCAGATGATGATGTTCCTCCTAAGTCTGGCTGACTGGATGAGTTACACATCTTGTGGATGATCTTGGAGATGTTCTGTGAAGAATGACATGTTCCTAAAGAAAGATTGAAGTCTTAGATCTGTGTGGCCGACAGAGTGTTGATCCGCGTGAAGTCCTGTTGTTATTAATCATGTTGTATTTATGTGTTTTCTTTGTAATGTAATGCCGACTTGGATGATTATCACTAAGTCGATGTCTTGTATAAATAAGGAATTGTAAAGTCATTTCAAAGTGTGGTGTTGTGATGAGAATGTGGTAGAAAGTAGAGGAGCGAAAGGTAGAGCAGAAATATTGTGCTTAAATGGAACTAACTCAAGCATGATGAAGACACTATTCTTCAGTTCATGTGTCTGATACTTATTATTTTGTAGACAGTGTGTCTCTTGTAGGTAGTGGGCCTCTTGTGAGAAGTGTGCTCGGGTAGTGAGCTCTAATTGGCATGTGCCATTTTGTTCTTTCTATTATTCTAACAGAGAATACAATCTTAGGTTACTCACCCCGTGGTTTTTCCCTTAACCAGGTTTTCCACATCAAAATCTTAGTGTCATATGTGTTAATGTGTTTCTACTCTTGAATTGTTGCATTATTTTTCTATGATTGATTTATTATTATGTTGCTGAGTTAAGAAAAGGATTTAAGTGATTAAATTGCAAAGAAAGTTTTGACAACTGATTCACCCCCCTCTCAGTTGTCTACCTAAGACTAACAATTGGTATCAGAGATAGGTTCCTCTAAAAGAGATTAACTGCTTGAGGAGATCCAGGATGTCATCCTACAAGAAGGATAGTCTGATGTTTGATGGAACCAATTTTGCTCTTTGGAAAAGTCGCATGGAATGTCACTTGCAATGTATGGGAATGCAATATTAGATCATGGCTTCAAAGAAGTATACTCCTCCAAAGAATGGTCTGAGTACCCTAGATGAAATCAGAGATGTTGAAAACAATCTACAGACTAAAGAAGCTCTTCTAAGTGCCTTATCTGATTCAGAGCTGACAAATGTTGTTGACCTAAAAACTACCCATGAGATTTGGGAAAAACTGGAACTTCTGCACGAAGGAGATAAGTATGTTAAATTTTCCAAGCTAGAGAGTCTGAAAGGAAAATTTGAAAACCTAAAGATGAGAGAAGATGAAAATATCATTACATTTATGCCAAGAGTAAATGAACTTGTTTGTGGCATTAGATGTGCTAGTGGAGTCTTGGATGAAGATGAAATTGTTGGCAAAGTTCTTAGATCCCTTCCCGATTCTTACAAATATAAGGTTGCTGCATTTGAATTGACTGAGTTTGGAGATGCCCCCCCAAGACTGAATCTGCATTCAAAGCTAGTGCCTCTGTAAAAGGAAAACAAAGGTTTGATCTGGGAGAGAACTCTTCAAGGAAACTATCATGGTATTCAAAAGCAAGAAAAGACCTGGAAGAAGATGAAGCAAAAGCTGCTCAACTTGAAGCCCTTATTGCAAAAAGACTACCAAGAGGATCCGGTAAGTATGAAGGGAAATTGCCTTTTAAATGTTTTAACTGCAATAAGATTGGTCATTTTGCCTTAAGGTGTCTGAAAAGATTTTCAAGGCCAAATCCTAACAGATCAAGGTTCCAGAAGAAATGTTACTATGTTCATGAAGATGATGAATCAGAGACATGAAACAAATCCAGAAGTGACTGGGTGTTCATTGCCATCAAAGACGAAGATCTAATGCCTTCTGAATCTGTCAATCATAAAATTGTAGAAAGAGCTTTGGCTGCCCAAGTTGAAGAAAAGGATGATTGGGTCATTGACAGTGGATGCTCCCACCATATGACAGGTGACAAAAATAAGTTCACAGATCTAGAAAGGTATGAAAGAGGAGTGGTAAAATTTGGTGATAATTCTGCTGGTAGAATCAAAGGTAGAGGAACTATTTCTTTTGATGGAAAGAACAAAAATGGTAATGTACTATATGTTGAAGGCCAAAAGCACAATCTTCTCAGTGTTGGATAGTTGGTGGACAAAGGCTATGATCTTCGATTCAAAAATGGAAAATGCAAGATTTTTGAAAGTTCTGAAATAGAGATTGCATCTGGTACTCAAACTAAAGGTAATATCTTCCACTTGGTTGGTACTAGTAAAAGTTGCTTATTTGTTCAAATTGATTAGAGTTGGTTGTGGCATAGGAGAATGTGTCATGTGAATTTTGATAATATCATCAAGATAAGCAACACTCAGGCTGTAAGAGATATTCCAAGACTTGTGAAACCTACTAATAGCTTGTGTAAAGAATGTCAGTTGGGTAAGCAGACCAGAGTCACATTCAAAAGTAAGGAACAGTCTTCTACCGGATTATTGGATTTAGTTCATACTAATTTATGTGGTTCGACAAAAATCAAAAGTTTGCAAGGTGATAGGTACTTCATGCTATTAATTATGACTACTCCCGGATGATGTGGGAAAATTTTCTGAAAGAGAAATCAAAAGCTCTTGAGAAATTCAAAATATTCAAGGCTATGGTAGAGAATAAAACCAGGCTAAAATTAAAATATCTAAGGTCTGACAAAGGTGGAGAATTCACATCCGGTTAGTTCATAGAATTCTGTGAGAACATGGAATAAAAAGATAGTTGTCTGCTCCTAGGACTCCACAGTAGAATGGAGTAGTGGAGAGAAAGAACCAGACCATCCAGGAAGCATCCAGAACCATGATGTTGGAAGCAAATGTTCCTCAGATCTATTGGAGAGAAGTTGTAAGCACTATAGTCTATACTCTCAATCGAGTACAAATCAGAAGCAATACCGGTAAGACTCCTTTTGAAATTTGGTTTGGCATCACTCCCACTATGAGGTACTTTAGAGTCTTTGGTAGCAAATGTTACATTAAAAGAGATGAAGATCTAGGAAAATTTGATGCTAAAAGTGATGAAGGAATATTCTTTGGTTATTCTACTCAAAGCAAAGCATACTGGTGTTATAACAAGAGATTAAGGAAGATTGTGGAAAGTACAAATGTGAAGGTTGATGAAGGTATTGAAAAACCCTCAAGGTTTTATGAATATGATGAAGATGATCAAAATGATGTTTTTGTTCAAGAAGTCCAAGCTCCCTCTGAAGTTCAGATTCAAACTGATCCAGTAAATCAGGAAGAAGAGATAAGTTTGAGTGAACTTGTTCAAGAATCACAAATGCAAGAAACTCCCAAAGTTCTCAGGTATGTAAGACTGAATCACTCTGAAGATCAAATCATAGGTGATAAAAGAAAAGGTGTACAAACAAGAAGAAGGATTGCTCAAGATTCATAAGAGTATTGTTTGATTTCAAAGATTGAACCTAAGACAGTAAATGAAGCTTGCAATGATGAAAATTGGACTAAAGAAATGGAGAAAGAGCTGATACAAATTGAGAAAAATCACACTTGGGATCTTGTTCCCAGACCTAAAAATAAGAATGTGATTGGAACTAAATGGGTCTTCCAGAATAAACTAAATGAAGATGGGGAAGTAGTCAGAAACAAAGCTAGATTGGTCTGCAAGGGTTACTCCCAAGTAGAAGGAGTTGATTTGGAAGAAACTTTTGCTCTAATGGCAAGAATTGAAGAAGTCAGATTATTTCTTGCTTTTGCTGCCTTCAAGGATTTCAAAGTATATCAGATGGATGTCAAATCTGCCTTCCTGAATGGTGACTTGGAAGAAGAAGTATACATTGAGCAACTGGATGGATTTCAATTGTCTGATCATGGTGATATGGTTTGCAAGTTGAAGAAAGCACTGTATGGACTGAAGCAAGCCCCAAGAAACTAGTATGAAAGATTGGATAAGCATCTTTTGAAGATTGTTTTCAACAAAGGTACTGTTGATAGTAATTTGTACTTCAAAATTGATCATGAAAATATCTTGGTTGTTGAAGTATTTGTTGATGATATTATTTTTGGAGGAAGAGATAGTATGTGCAAAACTTTTGCAAATCAAATGAAAAATAAATTTGAGATGTCCATGTTTGGTGAAATGAATTTCTTCTTGGGTCTGCAAATCACTCAAACAAAGAAAGGAATCTTCATTTCTCAGACCAAATATGTGAGAGAACTATTGAAGAAATTTGGGATGGAAGACTCAAAACCAATGAGTACTCCCATGGAAACCAGATACAAATTGAGCAAAGATGATGACTTGCCTAAAGCTTATCAAAAAAAGTATAGGTCAATGATTGGAGGATTGTTGTATCTCACTCAAACTAGACCTGACATTATGAATGTTGTTGGTCTTGTTGCTAGATTCTAATATGATCCTAGAGAATCTCATGTCATGGCAATCAAGAGGATTTTTAGATATTTAAAAGGGACAATTGAGTATGGTTTGTGGTATCCTAGAGATCATAATTTCTCTCTTCATGGATATACAGATGCGGATTGGCCAGGAGATGTGGATGACTGGAAGAGTACCAGTGGTGGAGCATTCTTTTTAGGGAAGAGATTGGTTTCTTGGCTAAGCAAGAAACAAGAGGCAATATCTCTGTCCACAGCTAAAGCAGAATATATTGCAGTAGCAGGTAGTTGTACTCAAGTTTTGTGGATGAAGCAAATGCTAAGAGACATCAGAGTGGAGTATGAGGAACCTATCACAATCTTCTGTGATAATTCAAGTGCAATAAATATATCTAAGAATCCGGTGTTGCATTCAAAGACTAAACATATATCTAGCAAGTTTCACTTTTTGAGAGAGCAAGTGAACAAGAATGAAGTTAGATTGGAGTTTGTGCCTTCCAAAGATCAGATTGTAGATACCCTTACTAAACCTCTACCTAAGGACTCTATTGAGTATCTCAGGGAGAAGTTAGGGGTTATTACCCCTCTGGTTCTGAATTAAGGTGCACTAATGTGCATCAATCCAGTGGATCTTACAATCATATCTTGTGATCTGGATTGATGTTTGGGAAGCTGCCACTCAAGGGGAGCAGCTGGTATGATTCTGAAGTGATGCAAGTATGTGCCCTTTGCCATTGATGTCAAAGGGGGGGAGAAGACATGTGGAAAACAAGTGGTTGCTGATCAAAGGGGGAGCAGTAAAGGAAGAGAAGACATGTGAATGGTTGTTGCTGATAGGGGGAGTTGTGACAGTGAGGAGAAGTTCTTGTCTTGATGTTTGAAATAGTTTTTCACATCATATGTTGCCATCAATGACAAAGGGGGAGATTGTTGCAAGTATGGGCCTAACCGGTGTTGTCATTGATGTTAACATACTCCTATTGCATTGATGATAAGGATTGGATGAGCCGTGTGCTAAGGATATTGAGAAATTTAGTCCAAATCAGAAACAAAGAAGATCAGTGAAGACAGTGATGTAAAGATCCTAGCTAAGATGAAGATCAGAGGATGCGCTTCAAAGGGTTTAAAGGTATGTGTCTTAAGATGATCCAGTAAAGATTTTAGAGATCTGCATGAAGATCTAAAGAAGTTATGGCCACTTAAGTAAAACTGGTTCTAGTAGATGTTCAGAGGTGACAGAGTGATACAAATAGGTCCGGTGAGATCCAAAAATGCAATATCTTGTTCTGTGGATTTGGTGGAGTGTTTAGGAAGTCAATGTGAAGTGACAAATCAATTGGTTTATGGTCTGGAGGTCTGGAAGCATCTATTCCAATATGTTAGTGATGACAGACTGTGTTCTTGAGGTTCTGGATGAAAGAGAGAATGATTTCAGAAAGCATTAGTGTGGATGTTCTTGGTGATTCAGGCAAGCTTGTGGAGGTCTTTGGATTGTGTCCAGTTAGTGTTGGTGGTCTGCATTGAAGATTGAGCTTGAAATTGAATAATTACTTCTAGATGATGATGTTCCTCCTAAGTCTAGCTGACCGGATGAGTTACACATCTTGCGGATGATTTTGGAGATGTTCTGTGAAGAATGGTGTGTTCCTGAAGAAAGATTGAAGTCTCAGATCTGTGTGGCTGACAAAGTGTTGATCCGCATGAAGTCCTGTTGTTATTAATCATGTTGTATTTATGTGTTTGCTCTGTAATGTAATGCCGACTTGGATGATTATCGCTAAGTCGATGTCTTGTATAAATAAGGAATTGTAAAGTCATTTCAAAGTGTGGTGTTGTGATGAGAATGTGGTAGAAAGAAGAGGAGTGAAAGGCAGAGCAGAAATATTGTGCTTAAATGGAACTGACTCAAGCATGATGAAGATGCTATTCTTCAGTTCAAGTATGTGATACTTATTATTCTGTAGACAGTGTATCTCTTGTAGGCAGTGGGCCTCTTGCGGGAAGTGAGCCCTAATTGACATGTGCCATTTTGTTCTTTCTATTCTTCTAACTGAGAATACAATCTTGGGTTAGTCACACCATGGTTTTTCCCTTAATCGGGTTTTCCACGTCAAAATCTTGGTGTCATATGTGTTAATGTGTTTCTACTCTTGAATTGTTGCATTATGTTTCTATGATTGATTTATTATTATGTTGCTGAGTTAAGAAAAGGATTTAAGTGATTAAATTGCAAAGAAAGATTTGACCACTGATTCACCCCCCCTCTTAGTTGTCTGCCTAAGACTAACAGGTGCTACCAGAGTGAAGATTGGAGAGAAAAAGGAAGTCCATGTACTATGTTATTCAATTTTTGAAGATAATACATCTTAAGCCTCTTTTCTTGGTGGACTTTTTTACTTGAAAGGGTTTTCTCCATGTTATAACTTGTGTCATTCTTCTATGGTGTTTGTTCCTGTGTTGTGATTTAATTTCCAAATGCAATCTCCATTGATATTACACTGTTTGAGATCATTTACATATTGTAATTAGATTTCCATTTGAGTAGTTGTTGCCTTCATTTTCTAATAGAAAGACACATATTTTAGTTAAACTGCACCATCGGATCAAACTAAATCAAGAGTTTGCAGGGCTACATAGAGAAAATAAAGATACAAAGATAAGAAGGCAGTGCCATTGGTCAGAAAACCTTACGTGTATAAATTTATTAAGATCCCATAGCACTAAACACACATGTTTTATTTATCCTAGATCGTTGGATCAAGCTGCATCAATGGCTGTCAAAGCTCAAAGATAGAAATGAAGATTATCCAAGCAGAAGATAATGCCATTGGCTAGAAAAGGTGATGTGTCAGTTGTTGACCTCGTAGTATTAGGTGTATAGGCATTAGCTACATGTGTATAGGTTGTAGCTATAGGTGTATGGGTCTTAATTGTTGGGGCCTTCTTGTATAAATTTATTAACTATCTATAGTACTAAACAAACATCTTTTATTTATCCCAGGCTGGTAGATTAAACTACATCAATGCTTAGAAGAGCTCAAATGTGGAAACAAAGATTATACAATCCATAGACAAAACCATTGGCTAGAAAAGGTGATGTGTCAATTGTTGAGACCATGATATTAGGGGTATTGGTCATCACTATAGGTGTATAGGTTGTACCTACAAGTGTATAGGTAGAAGATACAAGTATATAGATCTTAGCTGCTAGGGCTAACTTGTATAAATTTATTAAGATATCATATATCAAAACAAACATCTTTTATTTATTTCAGGCCATCAGATCAATTTGCATCAATGCCTAGTGGGGACCAAAGGTAGAAAGGAAGATTATGCAAGTAGGAAACAACACCATTGCCTAGAAAAGGTGATGTGTTAGTCGATGGGCCCACAATATTTGTTGTAGCTACTGGGGCCCACTTGTAATGATTTATTTATGCTAGCTATTCATAATCAACTTGTATGAATCAACCAAAGCCACATGTTTTAGTAATTCCAAACCATTGGATCAAACTATATCAACATCTTGTGAGGCTTCAATGAGAAAATAAAGATGGTCAGAGTGGGGGGCAATGCTATTCACTAAAAAATTGACATGTCAAATGTTACATCTCGTAGTAATTTCATATTAAATTAAATGTTCTTTATTATATATTTTTTAATTATTTTATATAAGTATATGTTGATTATTATATTATTTTAAATACCACTTCCCTAAATTTTGATTATTTTTTAGGAGCCTATAGTACTAAAAAATATTGAATGTTTTATTTATTCGGTATCATGCGATCAAACTGCATCAATGGTTTGCAGTGCTCCAAGCATAAAACAAAGATAGTCAGAGCAGGAGGCCGCACCATTGGTAAGAAATAGTGACATGGCAATTGGTTGTGCATGGAATATTTTTAATTAAAGTTAATGACTAAACTAATAATTTGATTCTATGTGATAGTGATTAAGTATTTAAATACATATGTTGTCTTCTTCTCTATCTCTATAAGTAGTTCAATTTTCTTCATTTGATTTAGTAGTGATTCACATATGCATAACACAAATATTTTGAATTTGCAACTTTGAGAACACTGCTTTAACACTTTTTAACATTGTTAGAGAAAGATGACATCCTCAAATATTGAAAATCAAAGAGTGAGAGGAGCCCCATCAAAGAGAAAGAAGGCCACCATAAAGTCCTATTTTAATCAACAACAACAATATTTTGTAGTGGGTGACGATCCATCAAGATTAAATAACAAGGAAAATTTACCTTAGATTGAGGAATTTTATTGGAATAACCTTGAGGATGAGGAGGCGCCAAATGAAAATCTTGAAGGAGGTAGCAATAATGTGGTTCAATCTAGTAGTGAAAGCATAAATAATGTGATCACACAGGGCGAAAATATCCATGGTATTGGTGGTAGTGAACCTGAGTTTGAAATCTTTTTGAACAAATGTAAAACACATCAGTAAGACATGTCACATTTTTTTAGCTTGAATGGGTTTCTAAGTATCCATTCATAGAACCAATGAAGAATGAAGATGGAGAGGGCATGCCAAAACTATGCCGCTATAGGATTTGCAAGCAGAAATTAAAGAAAGACAAGATGTTGCAACTGAAATTGGACACTATTAAGAAGCATGTAGGTAAAGTTTATGAAATTATAAATGAAAATGGAGAGTTGAAGTCAATGATGCATAAGAAAATATGAATGTGTTCATGCTTGAAATGCAACTGAGTATGAAGAATATATGCAATTGTATGCACAACTTGTTGTTGTTGTAGGTTCTATATCTACTCTATTTGGAAAGGTCATGGAAGCAAGTCATTTATCCAAAACTATACCAATTGTAATTATATTCCATATTTTAAATAGATCTTGGCCATTGACAAACTTTATAAAATATAGGAATTTAATGAAATTTATTGGAGTGTCCAACTTTCCACTCTCCCATTGGTCTATTAACAATCATTAGGAATAGGTTTAGTGTCTGGCCATTGTGGAGAAGTGGAATATAAATGAGAAATTGATTTAGGCAACTTTCTTTTCCTTGTCTTTGGATGAGGTGAAGACCATTGACAATACTTCTTATGTTTATATTGTAGAAAATCATATTCACCAACCCTATCTACTTGCAGTTCATAAAATGAAAGAAAATTATACCTCTACTTACCTTATGGAAATAGTAAAAAATAGTTTGATCAATATTGGAGGCCTAGATGATTTGACAATCACAAGGAAGATGGTCTGCATTGGTGCAGATGGGGCATCAGTCATGCAAGGTCACATAAATGGGCTAATTGTTAATTTGTAGACATCATGTTCACAGTACATGATTGACATTCATTGCATGGCCCACATAATGAATTTGGATTTTAAAATCATAAGTCAGTTTTAGTCTATTTCAAAATTTGAAGATCTTGTGTGTGAGGTGTATACATACTTTTGTAGAAGTCCAAAAAGATTTTAGAGTATCAAAGATTTGTTGAAGGACTTACTCCAAGTAACAAGCTACTTAAGGATGTGGATACTAGGTGGATATCATTACACAGATTGACAAATAGATTGTTTGAAAGTATCAATCATTGCTAGGATTGTTTTACAAAAATTGCATAGATCAGGCAAATATGTTCCAACACTATTCACTGACACTGAGATACTATTGACTCTATCTAATATTCTTCCCTTGTTGGAAGAAATGAATGTTTTGTCAAAAAAGGAACAAGATAGAACAACGCACATTACATAATACTCAAAGTTACAGAAAATGGTATGTCTTACTTTGGGCAATCTATATATCAATCAATCTAAAGCATTTACGGGTCCAAAGTTTGTAAGCTAGCAAATAACGATGGACATTGAACACCCAAAATTTTTTTTGGAGTACAATGATGTAGGTGATTTATGTGCATCAGTGTGTGGGTATATGATAGAATTAAACTACTTTAGTAAATTTGGACAAAGCTCTCAAGTCAGACAAAAAAGTGTTACAAGGAAGGATTTTAAAGATCTTGTGTCTTTTGTAAAGGATACATTACAATAAATTGTGAGAAGTCTATCTTTTGAGATAAGGGAGCGCTTTCCTTGGGATGAACTTCTAGAAGCAATGACTATATTTTATCCTCAATATTCAAACACCATTAGTGTGGCCTTTGTTAGTTCGTCACAAGATTTTCAAGGCAAGGTGAGGTACTTGGCTGATAATTTTAGTAGAATGGTAGAAATAAATGGAGTACAGATAGAAGGAATACTAGCTAAGACAAAGTTGGTAGAACAATCTGCTTAGTTCACATCAACAATGATTGAATAGTATAAATTACTCGACCATCCTCTAGAACATGGATCAATAACTAGGTTATGGAAATAATTAAGTTTGAGCAAAATTCTGCAATATTCTATTTCAAAATATTTCAAACTTGTAGATCTTACCAAACAATGATTTTGGGTTCAGTGAAGGATGAAATAAACTTGATTTTTTTTGGAGAATTGTTTGAGGCTCTATATGACCAGATACAATGTTTAAACATTTCCATTTGACATAGCTATTGCAATTTGGAAGTCCAATTGTGAAAAAGAGGTGTGACAAATATTTTGTCTCAGTTAGAAGGGGACCAACCAGAGAATTGAAACAAGATTTCAGAGGAGCCAATTGAAACACAGGATGAAGAACAAGAAGATAGTTCCCAACCAATATCAAACATAAGAAACCTAGATATTTGGCAAATTCATGAACTTGATTAACAAATTGTGTTACAGATAATTTCTCCAAATTATGAAATCTATATTTAATTTTTATAATTGTCAATTCATTCTGCCTTTGAAATTAAAGTCAATATAATCAATTAGTGTGAATATAATTATAATTTATATTTGTTCATGTCTTCATTAATTTTTTTCTTTTTGATAAAATATGTATACACCAATAATTATATTAATTCCTTGAAGTACTAAAAATACATTGTATCATCAGATTACAATGAAATATCTCCTAGGCTCCCAGTTGGATTGTAACCAAAGTATCAAAAACATAAATATATTATAATGAACAACCCTAATATATGAACCCCCCCCCAAAAAAAAAAAGATATTCAATATTTTAACCTATAATAAAATGTTAAAGGTCCATTTAGCAGGCTTAAAACCTTGAGATGAACACAATGAATGAAGCTTATGCTACAAAAGTCATCTATGATGATGAATTGTTGTAACTCCTCTAAAAATTTGAAAAGTCAGTGGAGAATTATGAAAATATTATAATAACATATCACATGTAACACAATATTAAATAAGGTGGTACACTCAATCTTCAACAATCAACATGTGTATGATACAAAATTTGAGGTTACAACAAAAATTCATAAAAGCTTGTGCAACTCTTTAACTTTTTTGGAAAGTACCATGTACTTATGGCCAGTCTTGTCAAGTTATTAAGTTAGTCTAACAGTTGTCAATTGTCCAATCCTAACGTAGACACCTTACACATGTCACTTTTGTTATTTTTTATTTATGACATGTCTGATAACAAATAATAACAACATAGTGTGGAACCATATTGAGTAGGTAGGGTTGCAAAGGGCAAGGGCTGAAGATTTGAACACAATGGGTGGTGGTCATAATCAAAGAGAGCCATGAGGTGTAGACCAGTTGAAGGAAAATCTAGACATTTATCACATTTTTAAGGTGATAGGTTGGATTAAATTTTTTAAATGATCATAGGGATTTGACAACCAAGTTACCTTGGATTTCAACATGGGATGCCAAGAAGATAAAATCGTAATGAGGGGCATTGATTTTCCTTTTGATGTGGAGTTGGTCATAGTTGCTATTGGGTTGCCTAACACTAGGGAGTAGTATTTTCCCATTGGTAGGCTAGATTTAGAAAGAATTTGCAAGAAGTTTTTGAAGTTGGGAGAATGAACTCAAATGGTGCCTAGTTAAGACATCTTGTGGACCTCACTATTAGAGCTATGGTCGAAGGTGGAACGTATGCTCTCATTCAGTATGTGACTTGTGAGGGAAGGTAATCATTTATCTATAGTTATCAATTTTGTTTAATGGTGCATTTGAAACATCAAAGAATCATGGATGTTCCTTATTTTTTATTCGAATCCTTGAGAAAGATGTCTGTAGAAGTGCAAAATGAAAAACTCAAATACCTGTCACATCATGAGTTAATTAAGGTGGTGGTAGTAGAGGCCTTGAAATTAAGGCAACCCAATTAACTTGGGAAGTGTTTGTTGTAACACATGCAACACAAGGAGATGATGTTGCAGAGGAAGATGGTTGCACCCTTGTCCATGATGTACATATTGAAATAAGTAATATTCCTACTACAAGTATGACTCCAAGAGATAAAGTAGGGCCCTCTATAGATACAAAAGGAGATACTAGAAAGTGAATGAGACAACATATTTCTATAGAAGAATCTAAACATGGGGATGAACAACACACAAAACTCCTTACTCCAAAATTTAATGTAAGGTCATTTGTGAGACTTACAAATTTAGCAGCCATGGCCAATAAAAAAGCTACAGGATTAGAGAAACAAGCTCAATATGATTTAGAGGTGGAGATTTTGGAGGAAACAATGTCATGGAGCAATAAACAAAAGAGAAGAACACTTGTAGCTAAATTTTTTGTGATGGAAAATCCTACAGAAAAAATGCTTGTAATAGAAGGCTCTATTCTAGGAGAACTTGAATTAGTGATACCTGTAGCAAAGGTAGTTATGGTAGAAAAGGGAGAAATTTTTTATCCTGTTGTAGAAGATATTGAACAAGATGGGCTTGTAGCAAGGTTTAATGAGTTTAATAGAGGTCTAATGGAGTTAGAGCAGGCCCGTGAGTTTATTAGGAAACAAGAAGATGAGATAAGGGTACTGAAAAATAAAGTTACATAATTAGAAGTGTTTAGGGTTAAAAAATGAAGAGGATTGATTTTAATGGTTTGTGTTGATCCTCCTTTCACTAGTAAACATTCAAGGACATTCAACTGAGTAGAGAACTCTACTATAGATCTCCTATCACTTGGAACATAGGGGAAGATTGGAATTGTATAGATTTATTGTTCAATTAAACCAAATTATGCTCAAAACCCTAATTTTGTGAAATTGTAAACAAACAGACAAATTACGGAAAATGATCACACATAGAGATAGAAAATGACAACCAAATGCGTACCAAATTTCAAAGTTCGGTGTGCAAAAAAGTCAGTGACTAATGAGTGGGTGCCCTAGTCTAGTGCCACAATTTTTGTCAGGATCTGGGAATGTTGTCTGCAACATGTTCCTGCTGTTTCAGAGATTTTACAGATGCGGGATCCAAAGGACTAATGAGCAGGCACCTAAGTCCAGGTCCCTATTTTCTTCTCTAATTTGCAATTATGATAGTTTGTACTACTCTCCTGCAACTCCACTTCTTTCACTTTCACAACCTGTAACCTACAATCATAGAAAAGTGGGTTGGGGGTTGTGGTGTTTAGAGGCTTGCCTCAGTCAAGCCCCGGAGAGACATTCATGTCTTTCAAACACCATTGTCAAATAAAGAGTGCATATCCCTGTGGGATAGAGGCAATATCCAAATGATAAATGATAGAAAAAACAATTGATATCACCTTGTAGTGAAGATCTCATGGAAGGAAGATGCTCTTCATGCCATGAGGAGATGAATGCCAAATTTGCAAATACAAACACAATAATAACAAAGTACTTCTCTACAACATAATGAATGCCTTGAATCACTTTCAAAAAATCACAATGCTCATCCAATTTGCATCTAGTTTACAAATGAATCACTAATCATGCTTATATATGCAACTACAAACATTCCCACTAAGAATTTTGTAATTCAAACCTAGGATGTCAGCCTAGGACCTAAATAACGGTCATAAACTAATACCCAAAAATAGGTCCTGACCTAAAATAGGGTAGGACTAGGGCACGGGCACCCAAGTCTTCCCCCCTATTTCAGGTAGGAATGATTATAAATGCACCCCTTGAGTCCCAATTGCCATAAAACTTCAGGGTTTTCTAATCAGGAATCATCAAAATCATGCAAGATGCTCTAAATGCATTCTAAAGGACCCAAGAGATAAACCTTAAGAGGAAAAAGGCCCCGAGGATACTTTTTCTGACGTAACATTTAGCCCCCACTTTAATGTATGTATAAATGCAAGGCCAATACATGCATTAAAATACGGTCAACAAACACAACAAACATGCCAAGCACAGAGAAGACACGCCAATCACAATGAAGATAGTAATAGGCACACAAAACACAGAGAAAATAGTTACAATTATGCAAAACATGGAGAAGACAATATTGAAGACATGCAAAACACAGTGAATACAGTGAATGTAGTGATGATTTTCTTTTTCTTTTCTCATATATGAAATGCAGATGCAAGTACGAGGAAAGTAAACACACCACCCATAATGCGGGAGAGACTCATCGCCATTAGTCTTTAGACTGTATATGGGGTAACAGACATGCAATACAAATCAAGCATGCCATACAAATCCCAAAGCATAGGAGGAACTCATTGCCACCAATCTTTAGACTATGCTTGGGAACAAACACATAATACACACACACACATGAAAGACACGGTAAAAACATGACAGACAAGTGATGGAGTGTACTTATTTCTAGGTTCATCACCATCTCAAGTACATTACATGCACACACCAACAATTGGGATTCGCCACAATAATCACTAAAGACACACTTAAGGGTTTGGATAGTCACAGATCTGCTTCTCACCTCCGCAAAGGACTTTTAAAAATGCAACCCCACCCGCATCACGGAGACACCTTACAGTGAAAAGGAAGCATGGCATACAACCCCACCCGCATCACAGAGACACCTTATGGTGAAAAGAAGGTATGAGCTCAAAAGTATACAGCCCCACCCATATCACAGAGATGCCTTACGGTGAAAAGGAGGTATACGAAACAAATTTCAATATTGTTCAAACACACTTTACTAGCATCTAGAATAGATAGCTTACCTTATATATGCCCCCACCTTAAGGTGGTTGATATCGTGTACCAATATCAAGCACTTTAAGGTAGGTAGAAAACACACAAGGGAACACAGACTCTCGCAAAGCCCATGCCCCCCTTGGAGGTGACATGTACTTTACGATCGCCAAATGTTCCCACAAACACATTCCTGCAAGAAAAGTGTTAGCGTCCATATAATCATGATAAACAACAATGCATATGATTATTCACATAGAGAGTCGAGGTTATACTATGGATTCGGAGACCAAGTATAACCATGGGCCTATACCACAAAAATCTCAAAACTAAGTGTAACCAAGGCAAGATTCAAAGATAAACAAAGTGCATGGAGTAATAGTATTGTTATGGTTTGTTAGTGCAATAAGACAACATCCAGATCACACGGAGTGATTCTACTAGCCAAGCATCAGATAATATATATCAACCTCATCTTCATGTATGGACTTGGTCCATTTCTTGATTTCTCGCTGAAGGGACACTAGGTCCATATCAATATAATATGTTTTTCATCATCCGCCCACTAGATAGAACAATTAGAGGAAGGTAAAAACTAAATCAAGAGAGGAGAAACAAGTGCCTTAGGGACAGTCACGTAGGAGGGTTCCCCCAAGTCACCAACCACAACACTATGTCCATAAGACACAACACACAACAATGAAAATAGAGGAGAAGCAATATAGAAGAATGATGATAAAAATAGAAGAAGGTCACAACAGAGGTGATCTCCTGGTATCCTGGACCTTGCAAGAGAATCAAGGGTCATCCCAAGAGGCTTGAACAACACATAACACATTACAGGGGAAGCACAACACGAGAGGGAAAGGGTTAGAAATACTTATCTATTTCATCCCAATGTTAAGAACATACATATCTAGGAAGAGGCCACCTTTGAGAGCAATTATAATAGTTTCTACAATGAGTGTGGCTTTTCAACTTAGGATATCTCATATGTTGATTTGGTCTTGTTGATATTGCTTTAACATTAAGTTTAGAATGATGAGAAGCTTTCTTTTCTTTAAAAGGATTATATCTATTATGTCAGAAAAATGCACCCTTGGGGACTTTTTCCTTTAAGGTTTAGCTCTTGGGTCCTTAGATTGCATTTAGAGCATCTTGCATGATAATTTAGACTCCCGATGAGAAAACCCTTGGGTCTTGTGACAAATGGGGCCTAGGGGGGCTATTTTGATGATGCCTAAATAAAGACAGGGGGTGGACTTGGGTGCTAACATCCTAGTCTAGTCCTATTTTAGGTCTACCCTAAATTCAAATGTCAGGTTTGTGACCATTATTTGGTTTCTAGGCCAACATCATAAGTTTCAAATATGAAATTCTTGGTGGGAATCTTTGTAGTTGCATATATAAGCATGTTTAGGTTATCATTTGCAAACTAGATGGACATTGTGATTCATGAGCTTATGTTAAAGTGATTAAGGCATTCATTGTGTTGCAAAGCATAGCATTCTTATTGTGTTTGTTTTTGCAGGTTGGATTCCATCTCCTCTTCATGGCATTGAAGGGCATCTTCCTTCTATGAGAGCTTAATCATCAAGGTAACATTTATTGTGTTTTATCATCATTCTCATTTGGATTTTTCCCTCTATCCCACAAGGATACACACTCTCTCTAACATCGGTGTTCGAAAGACTTGAATGTCTCTCCAGGACTTGATTGAGGCAAGACTCTAAACACCACAACCCCCTCCCACACTCCTTGTGATTGCAGGTTATAGGTATCCAATCTGGAGAAAGTGGAGTTACAGGGAAGATAGGGAAACATTGAAGATTCAGGATTTGAAAAGAAGCAAACATTGTGCAGGATTTCGGGACAAGGGTGCCATCAACACTGTCTCCCATTGTTAGATCATTGAAAATAGAAGATATAGCAGAGATTAGTGTCAGAAAGATATCAGGAATCTACAGAAAAACATGGACATTGGACTAGGGCCCCATCATCATTGTCCCCGACATTTCTATTTTTTGGACTATGAAAAATAGTGAGTTAAGGTTCTCTGCCCTTTGTCTAATTCTAGTAGCATTTGTTGTAATTCACAAATTTAATTACTGTTTTGCTTAAATTAGGGTTTCAAGAGCATTAAAACATTAATTAGCAATATTATGTGATAAATTCTAAATTTCCTAGTAGAAAACCAAGTGGTAACCCAATCTAGTAGATGACTCTCCTCTCAATAGGAGAAGCACTTGGTTGAAAAGCCCTTGGAATGTTTAGTGGAAAGGAGGATTCAAACTAAAACCCCCATGCAAACAACCCCATACACATACCATCATTCCCCATTTTCATATTAAAATTTTTGGTGAACCTGTGTTTTAAACTTTTTGGCACCTTGCTGAGTGTTGTTTGATAGATTTGCATTCATTCATTCTATTGCATTAGAAAATTTACAAAAAAATTGATATATTTGGAAAATTTGAAAAAAAAAACATTCTAGGGTTTGATTTTTGACATAGTTTGCATTCATACAATTGTATTTCATTAATTCTCTAATTTTTACATTAGATCTGAAATTCATTATCATTCAAATCATTATTTTCAATATTGGATTTGAAAAATTACAAAAAAATTGAAAAATTTGGCATATTAGGCTTGCATTTTTGTAAAATTTGAATCAATTGGCATCTAATTTCAACTAATTTATGTTATTTACATTATATCTGATCCAAAATACAGAAATTTATCATTTACAACTCATTTGCATGCTTGATTTGTTAGAAAGTGCTTGAAATATTGCATTTTTCATGAAAACCTAGTTTTGCATGAGCTAGGGTTGTAGTCAAAATATTTTTTAACATTTTAATACCTTGTTAAAACACTAATAGGTCTGATTTATAATTGTAGTGTTGCATTATAGTGGCCTCCTTGTGAAATTTCATGCCTAGGGTTTGAAAACTTGCATTTTTCACTAGATTTGGCCTTATCGTCTTGCTAGATTTGCACTCCAAGTGTGTTGTAAGGAATTTTTCTATACTAATTGGCTGTTATAGAAATATTATCTGCTACCTCTTCTCAATTTTCTTACAACACCTTTTCTTTTGGGCTTTTACATTACAAATTTGTGAAAAATTGCATATTTTTGCTATTTTTGCACTAGGGTTTGAACTAGAGTGGCACTATAGGCATGTTGTAACACATTTTTTGGTATTAGGTGGCTGTTATTACTGTTATAAGTTGCTTTCCATCATCATTTTCCTTACAACACCATTTTCTCTACCCTCTTGCATTGAGATTTGGTGAAAAATCACATATTTTGGCCTATTTTCACTAGGTTTTGGCTTATCGACTTTCTAGAGTTGCTTCAAAATCATGTTGTTAAATGTATTCTTGCATTAGTGGACTGTTATTAGGCATATAATTTTCTGTCCCTCTTGAAAATCTTCACAACACTGCTTCTTTCATTTGTTTGCATTGAGAAAAGTTGAAAAATCAAGCATTTTAGAGCACATTTGACATCACTTTTGCATTTGCTCTTTGCATAAGTTTTGGAAAATCTTTAAAATATGATTTGGTATACATTTTAAAACATATTCACATGGAATCTTCATGTTATTCTTCTTTGAAATCTTTGCATGAGTATATCCTAGACTTTGAAAATTTCTCTAATTTCACTAATGAGAATCCTCATGTTCTAGAGTACATAGCTTCTACAAGTGGCATTGATGCTTCTATATGTTCTACATATGATCTAAAATTAATTTTTTATACACGTGATTTTAATAGCTTCGCATTACTCATAGGAGCACATCCTATGATATTAGAAAGCTTAACTGAGTTCATCTCCATAAGTATCAATGAAAAAGATAATTGTGATAGCACTTCTCCCCTGCATTCAGTATCTAGGACATGTGATGATGACACAAACTTGTCCTCTAGTCATTCTTTCAAAAATGATTCTTCCCACGGGGATATACTAGCACAAGACAATGAAATCAATGACATATTCCTTACAAAACGAGAGACATAATTGTTGCAAGATATCATGCCTCCTACAACTACAATAGAAGAACACATATTTCATGATGTTGAGGACCCTATTGATGTGATAACTCACGTAACTGATGAGCAAATAAATAAAATTGACAATGACCTACCTGATTTTCAAACATCTATGGAAAATGAAAGGATAGCGGAGGAAGTTGTCCCTATTATTCATAACATAAGAGAGTTGATAAAAGAAGGGAAAGATGGTGTTAATGTAATCCGAGGCCTAATGCATATAGTATATCATAATGTTATGCCTCTATATGATCTAGATAATTACACATCTTGTTGCAAATATGTGCCTAAGCGGTGTTGTCATTGATGTCAACATATTCTTGTTATCATTGCTGTCAACTATGCCTTATTTTGTTGCCTATTCAGGAGATTGGAATATTAAGGATATTGAGAAAATTAATGAAAACTCAAGGTTTGCAGACCTTATAGGTGTATAGAGGATTGTTAGAGGTTGCTCCAGTCAAGAATTGAGAAGTCCACATAAAGATTTGAAGAAGTTATGGTCATCTGAATAGAACCGGATCTTGCAGCATTCAGAAGACACAAAGTGACAGTAAGTTGGTCCAGATTGCTCCACAGTGAAATATTATGATCTGCAGATCTAAAGGCATGTTTGGGAAGTTAGTGTGTATCATCAACTCTAGTGGTTCATGGTTTGGAGGTCTGCAAGCCATCCTTCTAGTTTTACAGTCATGGCAGATAGTGTTCTTGAGGTTTCAGAGGAAGATACAAATGATTCTAGTAATTTGGTTTAGAGTGGATGTTATTAGTAAGTTCAATGTGCTTGTGGAAGTCTATGGATCATGTGGCTACTATGTTGGAGGTCCGCATTGGAGTTTGAGCTTTTTATTGAAGATTTCCTCTTTGAAGTTATTCTTCCTAGCCTTGGCTAACTGAATATTCCTAGCGTGTTGCAGATGATCTAAAGATCATTTTATGAAGTATGGTGTGTTAGTAGAGGAAGATTCAAGTCTCAGCTATGATTGGCTGATAGTGTAAAGATCCATGTTAAGTTTGGTCAACCTTGTTGATCATTCCAAGATTGATAAAGTGGTGCAGTCATGGTAGGAGGGTTCATAGAATGAACTGTTCAGACCGTGCAGCAAGAGTAAACACAACGGAAACAACACAAGAATATAGAACAAATACAGATTCAATCATTTAGTATATCAAAGAATTCAAATACAATCTGGCCGGCAACATGTGGGCTTACAACTTAGGCCCACAGGCTTGATTACATACATGCGCAAGATAAAGCTTTGAAGCTCCTTCACACAAAACTAAACTACAGATATTTTCTTAACTAACAACTTGCCTTCCTAAGGATCTATTACATTATTATATATCATTTCCAGACCAATAGGTTCCTCTGCATCAGCCACAAGAGATCCAGAATCCTGATGAAGAGGTGTAATGTGTGTTCTTGGATAGGTCAGACCTATCGTCTTGAAAATCCTTCTCCAATGGATATAATGAAGTATGGACCTATGAGGAAGGTCAGCCATGAACCAAGGAACATTGTAAGATGAATCACAAGGATCTGCAATTCGGCCAATGCTTCCAATCCTTCTCCTTCAGCTGCTTACTCATGACTGTCAGAGAACTCTGCACTGAGAAAATAGAGGATTATTTGATAGTGATATCTTTCCGGTGACTAATCCAAATGCTCTAAATTCTTGATATGATGTAGATGAATGAATGTAGATGCTAAGTCCAAATCCACAAGATGAGAAATGCCAAAACCAGACCACAAGCTGAACTGCTTCTGACTAAACTACCTGAACTGAATAGGAAAATGAAAGAACTGAAATGCAAACAAAACTGAAATGCAAATGTTTTTGGTTGATGCAAGATTCCTCTTGAACTAGGGATGCTCCTACATCAGACATCCAGGGTTATTGAAAAATTGAGTCCCTCACCTTGCTGGGGCTAGGGGAGAACCAAGACAGTCCACCTCAGCCTGAGAAGTCCATGATGAATCCTCTTCCAATCTGCCTTTCCACTTCACAAGATATTCTTTGTATTGTCTTCCTTTGGTGTTGTGTCCAACTCTGCTATCCAAAATGCCTTCAATTTGTTCCGATTCTTGTCATGGTAACTGTTTCTTCAAGTCTTCTACCATGCTATCACTGAACTCTGCTTCATGATACTGATAGTGATCTGCAATGTTGAAAATAGGTGATATACCCAATGTCTCCGACAACTCCACTTCATATGCATTTCTTGAATCAAATTTCCTGAGTATTTGTAATGTCCCCAATTGGAAGAATGTTAATTTTACCCTAAAAAATTAAATCCCACAAGTTTAGGGTTAGGGTTTCTAATTCTTGGAACAAAATGGTTTGATAGGGTGACCAAGAAACCCTCTACCCTAGGCCCAAGAGCGGGTGCTTCACCCCTCTTGGCCCCATGTGGCCTCTTGCCATCCATATGGGGTGGGGGACCTAGTGAGGCATCCTATCACCATTCCCCTTATCAAAATCCATTTTGCTTCCTCTTATGATTCAATTAATTCCTATGATGGAAGGTTAGGGGTGCAACTATAACAGGGTGTCCCAGAAATCATTCCTTCAAAGCCCAAGGGCAACCTCTCATGCCCCCTTGGCCCACATGTGGTAGGCCTCAGCCATCCACCATGGGGTGGCATACTTAGAGGATGATCCCAACGCCGTTTCCCCTCCTTGTAGGCCCTCAATTCCCTCATCATAACATTCATACAAGGATTCACATTGATGCATAATAAACTAATCAAACTTCATAGTTGCAAGCAATCATATCAAGTGTGTTGTGGATATAATCTATATATCATAGCAAGTTTCACAATGCTTATGACACTAATAATAGTCTTTCGATTATTAATACATTTGTCATTATTTATCATATGGCATTTATCACAAGAAATGTAGGGTTAGATACATCATACCAGGTGAATGGATTCTTGCCTTTGTACCCTTGAGAGCTCTTAAGGATCTCTTCTTTGCAACCAAGATATTGTTGTATCTTTATATTTCAAATCTCCTGGAGTATATTATTTATCTTTTCTTTTCTATATCAGATCTTCTTCTTATCCTTCTTCAAGTCTACATAAATCTGCTTATAAATCTGTATTGTATCTTGCTTATCTTCTTCATGTAATTATAAATATATATATTTCTTCTTGAATATATAAGTGTCCTTAAAACTCAGAATATTCTCTATATTTATTCCTCTCTCTTAACTCCCTGAAATATCTTTTTTTATTTTATATATCTCCCATGATTATGTAGATCTCCTTGTTATTCTCCCCATATTCCCTTTTTTCAATTATGATTTTATACCTCAGATTCTATATGAAAAGAGGCATACACAACCGTCGCTACCCTTCATAAACGTACCCTTTGGATAAATCGCTGCATACACTTTATTACTTAATCACTGCCTGTCTTTTATTGTTGTTTTCACAAACTAATAGCTATCTTTACGACTATGACCATTGCTACATTTTAAACGATTGATATATTACTTGCTTCTTTAATGAATTGTATCACTTCCTTTGTATCCACCATGCCACTTCTTTAACAAATTGCACCTTCTTAGTTAACATGCTATTTTGTCTTATTTGACAAGTCAGCATCCTTAACATTTGATCACTGACTTGTTTTTATTCCCTTTGTAATTGTCAATAGGCTTATTCCTATTAGTATATGATCATTATAATAATATTTAAATTTATAATATGCGTATTTATATTCTTATTTGTTATTTATATTTATTTTATTATTTTTATATAATATATTATATTGTATTTGCAATTATCTCTATCGCCTTTTATGATGATGTTTAAATCTTTAATTTAAACAATGCCTTAATATCGGGACATCACAGTCCACCCCGCTCAAGATTGCTTGTCCTCAAGTAATCACAACTTTTGAAGCTTCTAAAACCATAAGGATCCTTAATCATTCTCCTCGAAGAATTGTTGTTAGTATTCTTGTCTCGATCCATTGTGAACGTTAGCATTCTCTAAAGTATGAGGGCAATTTGTTGTCCCATTCTTTCGGTTCATGTACTTGTATTTCCCAATACCACTCAACAACAAGCATTTGGTAACTAATGATGTTTGTAACTTAAAATAATTTGTATTTTGTCCTTAGAGAGAGACCCAAAAGACATCTTGATCTTTGACCTTGAAATTCAATCTCATACTTGTTATCTTGTAGTTTTACCCTTTGATAAGTTATTAACCCCAGAGAAGAGTCATGTTCAAATCCAATGATGATAGGAAAAGATAACCATGTTTTGAGGAATAACTGATTATATGATATGTCATAGAGAGAAAATTTGTGTAAGTATTCAAACAAGGTTTGTGATAAGTTGATTTCTTATGAGGAATTTATAGGGTTTTGAATCGTTTATCTTAGCCAAATATTTGTTATACCTAATAGGCTTTCCTTTATAGGTTTACTCTAATATTCAATTATTTCCTATCTTTCAATTCCATTGGGGTTTTATCCTCCTCTTTACATATGTCTATGTTTTGGTACTAAATTTGTTTTCTTGATGTGTATTAATTTTATTGAGGGTACTTATGACCCTATTACTCATATCCTTGATCTTTAATCATGAATGAAGGGTTACTCTAAAGAGTTTAAGAGAAGAAAACCCTTGGATGAAATGATCTACCCTAGATATTACATGTAGAAAAATAAGACAAAGTTCACTAGATCAATGTTACAAGTTACAAGGTAGACCATATGATATGGACTGGATTGTTTTGTCATTGTTTTAATGAGTGAGTACATTCGATCTCTTTCTAAATGGATAGAACAATTAAGTTGATGAATATATCTTATTATAAATTTCCACATTTCTTTTAAGATCTTTCTCCCCATTTGTGGATTCCTAATTGTCTTTATTATGACCCCTCAAATTTGTTGTTTTAGATTTTAAGAGATTGACCCTCCTAGGTTGGTATGATACCTTAGTGGTCCTAAATCTCAATTGAATTCTTTAATGATGTTTTGGATATCCTCAAGGTCGAATGGTGGTGAGTTATCTCCTCAGGATGTTAGATATAGGAGTGATTATACCAATTTATAGGTTACATGCATTGCCATTTAATTACATAATAAAATTAAAGTAGACAACCAAGTATCTTAAGAACACAAGCAACTAGCTCAAGCAAGTAGGCAAGTAACTCAAGCACGCAAGCAACCAGCTCAAGCAAGTAGGCAAGTAGCTCAAGCATGCAAGCAGCCAGCTCAAGCAAGTAGGCAAGTAGCTCAAGCACGTAGGCAACTAGCTCAAGCATGCAGGTAGCTAGCTCAAGCAAGTAGGCAAGTAGCTCAAGCATGTAGGCAGCCAGCTCAAGTAGACAAGCAAGTAGTTCAAGCACGCAACCAGGTAGCTCAAGCACATAACCAGGTAGGTCAAGCACGCAATTGAGTAGCTTGAGCCATTGGAAAGGCAACATCTTTAACATTCTCATAATTTTTAAGTATAAAGTAATCATAAGAACACATCTTGTTGAAGATACATGAAGTAACACATCAATACATGTGATACATAAAGTATAAATAGAGTATATACAAGAAGCATGAAGCATATATGAAAATAATACATGAGGTATATGTGTGAGTACATCAAGTCACAAAGCATACATGTAAGTCATAAAGTGTACACTTAAATACATAAGTCGCATGAATACACGCATACACATAAGCCACAAGGTATACACTTGAACACACTTGAATACAAGTTATATACATGAATACACTTGAATACATAATTCACAAGGTATACACCTAAATACACTTGAATACATATAAGTCATGGAGTATACACAAAGTCATAGAGTATACACTCGAATACACAGTCATGAAGTATACACTTGAATACAAAGTCACAGAGTATACAAATACAAAGTCATAGAGTATACACTCAAATATCGTCATGAAGTATACACTTGAATACAAAGTCACAAAGTATACAAATACAAAGTCATAGAGTATACACTCGAATACATCATCATGAAGTATACACTTGAATACAAAGTCACAGAGTATACAAATACAAAGTCATAGAATTAATCGTCATGAAGTAGACACTTGAATACAAAGTCACAGAGTATGCAAATACAAAGTTATAGAGTATACACTCAAATACATATTATTGAGTACAGAGTCATAGAGTATACACTTGAATACATAGTTATGAAGTATACACTTGAATACAAAGTCAAAGTATACACTCAAATACAAATATAATCATAGAGTATACACTCAAATACAAATACAAAGTCATAGTGTATACACTCAAATACATAGTCAAGTCATAGAGTACACACTTGAATACAATTACAAAGTCATAGAGTATATCTTTGAATACAATTGCAAAGTCAGAGCATACACTTGAATACATAGTCAAGTCATAGAGTATACACTCGAATACAATTATAACTCATAGAGTATACACTTGAATACAATTGCAAAGTCAAAGAGCATACACTTGAATACAAGTACAGTCAAATGAAGTATACTGTCAAAAAATTGGGAAGGGGATTTAGTGCATCCCATACTACAGCGTGGACCTGTCCACCACCCTAAGGTCATCAAGTATACACATGAGTATGAAGCATACATAATACACAAAGTATTCACATGAACATATGTTACAAAGCATACACATTAGTCACAAAGTAAACCTTTGAATACACTTGAAAACACATAAATCACAAAGTATACACTTGAATACATGTAAGGCACACGTAGTATACACAGGATGGCAGGATGACTACTCTGATACCACTTGTAATGTCCCCAATTGGAAGGATATTAATTTTACCCTAAAAATTTAAATCCCACAAGTTTAGGGTTAGGGTTTCTAATTCTTGGAACAAAATGGTTTGATAGGGTGACCAAGAAACCCTCTACCCTAGGCCCAAGAGCGGGTGCTTCACCCCTCTTGGCCCCATGTGGCCTCTTGCCATCCATATGGGGTGGGGGACCTAGTGAGGCGTCCTATCACCATTCCCCTTATCAAAATCCATTTTGCTTCCTCTTATGATTCAATTAATTCCTATGATGGAAGGTTAGGGGTGCAACTACAGTAGGGTGTCTCAGAAATCATTCCTTCTAAGCCCAAGGGCAGCCTCTCATGCCCCCTTGGCCCACATGTGGCAGGCCTCAACCATCCACCATGGGGTCGTGTACTTAGAGGATGATCCCAACGCCATTTCCCCTCCTTGTAGGCCCTCAATTCCCTCATCATAACATTCATACAAGGATTCACATTGATGCATAATAAACTAATCAAACTTCGTAGTTGCAAGCAATCATATCAAGTGTGTTGTGGATATAATCTATATATCATAGCAAGTTTCACAATGCTTATGACACTAATAATAGTCTTTCGATTATTAATACATTTGTCATTATTTATCATATGGCATTTATCACAAGAAATGTAGGGTTAGATACATCATACCAAGTGAATGGATTCTTGCCTTTGTACCCTTGAGAGCTCTTAAGGATCTCTTCTTTGCAACCAAGATATTGTTGTATCTTTATATTTCAAATCTCCTAGAGTATATTATTTATCTTTTCTTTTCTATATTAGATCTTCTTCTTATCCTTCTTCAAGTCTACATAAATCTGCTTATAAATCTGTATTGCATCTTGCTTATCTTCTTCATGTAATCATAAATATATATATTTCTTCTTGAATATATAAGTGTCCTTAAAACTCAGAATATTCTCTATATTTATTCCTCTCTCTTAACTCCCTGAAATATCTTTTTTTATTTTATATATCTCCCATGATTATGTAGATCTCCTTGTTATTCTCCCCATATTCCCTTTTTTCAATTATGATTTTATACCTCAGATTCTATATGAAAAGAGGCATACACAACCATCGCTGCCCTTCATAAACGTACCCTTTGGATAAATCACTGCATACACTTTATTACTTAATCGCTGCCTGTCTTTTATTGTTGTTTTCACAAACTAATAGCTATCTTTACGACTATGACCATTGCTACATTTTAAACGATTGATATATTACTTGCTTCTTTAATGAATCATATCACTTCCTTTGTATCCACCATGCCACTTCTTTAACAAATCGCACCTTCTTAGTTAACATGCTATTTTGTCTTATTTGACAAGTCAGCATCCTTAACATTTGATCGCTGACTTGTTTTTATACCCTTTGTAATTGTCAATAGACTTATTCCTATTAGTATATGATCATTATAATAATATTTAAATTTATAACATGCATATTTATATTCTTATTTGTTATTTATATTTATTTTATTATTTTTATATAATATATTTTGTTATAAATTAATTATATTGTATTTGCAATTATCTCTATCACCTTTTATGATGATGTTTAAATCTTTAATTTAAACAATGCCTTAATATCGAGACATCACAGTATCCTACAAGGTCCAAACTTCTTCATCTTCAACTTGTTATAAGTCCCCACTAGAAATCTTTCTTTTCTCAAGTATACCATCACCTCATCGCCAACTTCAAATTCCTTATGTCTTCTCTTCTCATCTGCCTTCTCTTTGTACTTACTGTTCATATCCTCCAAATGTTTCTTCACTTGATTATGCATTGTCTGCATATGATCTGCAAATTCTTCTGCTCCTGCACTTCTCTTTTCTTTTGGACTAATATCTCTTAGTTCTACAACTCCTCTGGGATTCACTCCAATCACAATCTCAAAAGGTGTTCTTCTGGTACTCCTATTTATTGAATTATTGTATGCAAAATCTGCTTGTGAAAGAATCAAATCCCAACTTCCTATGTTTTCTCCAATGAAACATCTCAACAAGTTTCCCAAACTCCTATTCACTACCTCTGTTTGTCCATCTATCTGTGGATGAAAAGTAGAACTGAACTTCAAATCTATCTTCATCTTCTTCCAAAGTAAAACCAAAAGTATCCAACAAACTTTGTGTCTTTGTCTAAAACTATACTCCTAGGTAATCCATGCAATCTCACAATCTCTTTGAAAAATAGATTAGCTACATGCACTGCATCAGTTGTCTTCTTGCAAAGTATGAAATGAGCCATCTTTAAAAATCTGTCAACCACTACAAATATTGAATCATGTCCTCTCTGTGTCTTAGGTAGTCCCATTACCAAATCCATGCTTATGTCTTCCCAAGGTCTCTCTGGTACTGTCAAAGGTTTATACAATCCAGTGTTCTGATTATTCCCTTTTGTAACTTGACAAATTCTACAAGTTTGCACAAATCCCTGAACATCCTTATGTATCTAAGGCCAAAAGTAATTTTCACTCACCAAAGCCACTATCTTATTAATGCCAAAATGTCCTGCCAATCCACCACTATGCTTTTCCTTGATCAAATTATCTCTCATTGAACTTCTAGGTATGCATAACTGACTTCCTTTGAACAACATATCTTCTTGAATGAAATAGTCTAACTACTTACTCCTATCTATCACAACATGTTCCTTACATGCTTTCAAAGGTTCTATAAAATTAGTGTCTCCCTCATACATGCCCTTCATTTCATCAAAACCCAACACTTCAATTCTCATCTCTATTAACAAGTTTCTTCTTCTACTCAAGGCATCAACAACTTTGTTTGACTTTCCAATCCTATGCTTCAACACAAAGGTATAACTCTGCATGAATTCTACCCATCTCATATGTCTCTGATTCAACTTACCTTGACTATTCAAATATTGCAAAGCTTGATGATCTGTATACAACACAAACTCCTTAGGCAACAAATTATGTCTCCACTTCTTCAAGGCTTGAATTATGGCATAGAACTCTTGATCATAAACTGAATATCTTCTCCTTGCATCATTCAACTTCTCACTAAAATATGCTACTAGTCTACCTTCTTAACTTAACACTACTCCTATTACACTTCCACTTACATCACAATCAACTTGAAATACCTTATTGAAATCTGGTAATGCCAAAACATGTTGCTCTGTTACTTTTTGCTTCAACAGTTCAAAACTTTTATCTACTCCAGATGTCTACTTGAAATCTTTTCTATCACCTCTCATTGTCTCTGTCATGGGGTTACAAATTGAACTGAAATTTTTGATGAATTTTTGGTAAAAAATAGCCAATCCATGAAATGATCTAACTTCTCCAATGCTCTTCGGTGTAGGCTATTCAACAATTACTTTCACTTTCTCAGGGTCCATCTTCAATCCTTCTGTAGAAATCACAAATCCCAAATATACTAGTTCTTCCTTCATGAAACTACACTTCTTGATGTTTATCAGCAATTTATCTTCTCTCAACCTCTGAAAAACTTGTCTAATATGCCACAAATATTTTTCTTTTGTCTTACTAAAAATTAGAATATCATCCAGGTACACAATTACAAACTTACCCAAGAATTTCTTTAGAACTTCATTCATCAACCTGATGAAAGTACTTGGTGAATTTGTCAATCCAAAAGGCATCACTAACCACTCATATAATCCTTCATTTGTCTTAAAAGCAATCTTCCATTCATCACCTTCTCTGATTCTAATCCGATGGTATCCACTCTTCAAATCTATCTTTGGGAAATATCGTGCTCCACTCAAACAATCCATGATATCATCCAACCTAGGTAAAGGAAATGTATACTTAACTGTGATCTTGTTTATTGCTTTAGAATCAGTACACATTATCCATTCTCCATCTTTCTTTGGTGCTAACACTGCAGGTACTGCACAAGGACTCAAACTTTCTTTGATCAAACCTTTCCTCAACAACTCTTGTATCTGTCTATTCAATTCTTCATTCTCTACCGGTGTCATTCTATGTGCTGCTTTATTAGGTAAACTTTCTCCTTGTATAAGATCCATGTGATGACTGATACTCCTTATAGATGGTAATCCTTCAGGTACATTATCTGATATGATGTCTTCATATTCTATCAGCAATTCTCTTATTCCATCTGGTTCAGTTTCTTTCTTCACCACTTCAGGATTCTTAGGAATCAAGGCATAGGACATACTTTCCTATTTCAAACCATCCAAAAATTTCCTTCCATCTACCAAACAGATTCTAGCATTTCCACATACCACATTTTTAGAATCATCTTATAAAGGAATCAAGATAACTCTCTTGCCATTTACTGTTATGGTATATGTATTCTTTCTTCCATCATGCATTGCTTTTCTATCATACTACCAAGGTCTACCCAACAAGATATGACAAACATACATAGGCATAACATCACACAAGACTTCATCATGATAAGATCCAATATGAAATTTCACCAAACATTGCTCACTCACTAGTACCTTATGATCATCCTGAATACATGTTATCTAATAGGGTTTAGGGTGTTTTAATCTTTCCAACTTCAGCTTAGTCACCATCTCCTCAGAAACTAGGTTATCTGAACTACCACTATCAATCACAACTTTGCAACACTTACCTCTGGATTTGCATCTTGTTCTGAATAGACTTTTCCTCTATGATGGTTCTTCATTTTCCTCTACTTGAAATAGTGCTCTCCTCATTACCAATGATTCTCCTTTCTCTAGATTGCCAACTGAACTAGGTGATTCGACAGGTTCTTCTTCAACATAGGCTACTCTTCACTGTTTTCTATTTTCTTGCACGTACTACCCTGATTACACTCAAATGCTCTATGTCCTTCACCTCCACACTTAAAACAAGTACCTCTAAATGTTCTCCTATCAAATCCTCTTCCTTCTCTTCTGTTCCTTCATTTCGATATGCACTAGGGTTTCCTCTCTGGCAAAAATTTATGTCATCTCTCTGGTAAGCATAATTATCTCTGTCATCCTTCCTCAACAAGTTGTCAAACTTGTTCTATTCTGGATAAGATCTGTCTCCTCTAGAAAATGTCCTACCTCTCAGAATTTTACCTTCTCTGCCTCTCTACCTCTGATCATATTTCTTATTCAACTTCTCTTCAACTTTCAGTGCAAATTGATATGCTTCTTCCAAAGAGGTCATCCTTATCACACTTAGTTCTTCTTGAATGTTCAATCTTAGTCCATTGATATATTTTGCCACTTTCTCCTGGCTTGCTTCACTATGTCCTATTCTTATGATCATCTTATGAAATTCTTCAGTGTATTCCTTCACAGATTTCTCCTTCTGTCTCAAGTTTTGTAATCTTTTCAACAACTCCAACTCATAGTCAATAGGTACGAACTGATTTTTCAACTTTGTTACCATATGGTCCCACTTTGTGATCCTTTCCTTTCCTCTCCTATTTCTTTCCAATTGAACTTCTTTCCACCATATAGTAGCATGTCCTTTCAACTTTGTCTTTGAAAATTTCACCTTCTCTGGATCTTCAATTTCCTCATATTCAAAGTATTCTTCCATGTAATTTATCCAAAAATCAATTCTTCCGAATTTAAATTACCAGTATAGTCCAGCACATCCACTCTAGGTCTTTTCCCAATCTTTAAAATAGATCACAACATCTTTATCTGATCTGATTCTTCTTCTTCATGACCTTCTAGGGTTTTGCTAGTTTGTTCAGCAGATTGAAATTCTTCTTCATCATCACTTTCAATATTAGGTCTAGGTGTCAATCCTCTTCGCCTATCCTCTTCAATAGCATCCAATCGAATTCACATTGTTCTCATTAATTCCATCATCGCATCCATTCTATTAGCCATTATACCAATAGGAGGAACGCTTCGTGGCGACATCTTCCTAGGATCAAATGCAAACTACCTCAGGCTCGGTGAGTGGGCTACAAGCAACAATTGCCTCACAATCGACGATCGGTCATGCACAAGTAACCTACCTCAGATTAGTGATTTGCTTACAACAAAATCTTATGGAATCCCCTTCACCAATTCACTCCAAAGAATCAAACTTTCACTCTTATACCACTTGGTGCAGTCATGGTAGGAGGGTTCACAAAATGAACTGTCCAAACCGTGCAACAAGAGTAAACACAATGGAAACAACACAAGAATATAGAACAAATGTAGATTTAGTCATTTAGTATATCAAAGAGTTCAAATACAATCTGGCTGGAAACATGTGGGCTTACAACTTGGGCTCACAGGCTTGCTTACATACATGTGCAAGATAAAGCTTTGAAGCTCTTTCGCACAAAACTAAACTATAGATCTTTTCTTAACTAACAACTTGCCTTCCTAAGGATCTATTACATTATTATATATCATTTCCAGACCAATAGGTTCCTCCGCGTTAGCCACAAGAGATCTAGAATCCTGATGAAGAGGTGTAACGTGTGTTCTTGGATAGGTCGGACCTATTGTCTTGAAAATCCTTCTCCAACAGATACAATGAAGTGCAGACCTATGAGGAAGGTCGGCCACAAACTAAGGAACATTGTAAGATGAATCACAAGGATCTGCAAGTCGGCTAATGCTCCCAATCCTTCTCCTTCAGCTGCTTACTCATGACTGTAAGAGAACTATGCACCGAGAAAATAGAGGATCTTCTGATAGTGATATCTTTCCAGTGACTGATCCAAATGCTCTAAATTATTGATATGATGTAGATGAATAAATGTAGATGCTAAGTCCAGATCTGCAAGATGAGAAATGCCAAAACCGGACCACAAGCTAAACTACTTTTGACTAAACTGCCTGAACTAAATAGGAAAATGAAAGAACTGAAATGCAAACAAAACTAAAATGAAATTTTTTTTGGTTGATGTAAGATTACTCTTGAACCAGGGATGCTTCTGCATCAAAAATTATATAAATACTTGTTGAAGAGTTGTTAAACATCATCCTTGAGCAAAACAGATTAAATTTGAATAAAGGATCAGAAGCAGAGCATAGAAGAAATGGAGAAAGAGCAATATAGAGTGTGAAGTTAGTAAAGAAGAATTTGGGGCAAAGAAAATTTTTTTGAGCATTCATTGAAACTAAACTAGGCATGAAATAGATTCTATTTCTTAGTTAATTCTTTATGTTCTAAATAAAATTCTATAGGCAGTGAGCCTCTCTTTTTGAACAATGAGCTCTAGGCAGTGCACTTGAAGGCATGTGCCTTCTATTTTTCTAAAGTACTTTTAACAGGGTACAAATCTTTGTGGGTTAACCCCCACCATGGTTTTTCCCTTAACCGAGTTTCCACGTCAAAATCTTGGTCTCAAGTGTGTTGATTATGTTTCTACTCATGTTGTTGATATATGCTTTAATGTTTACATCATTAATCTAGTAGTAAGATAATAAAGAAGGTTAAAAGCAGAAAGTTTATATTGTGTGACAACTAATTCACCCCCCCCTCTCAGTTGTCCGATCTAATTCCAACACATCTCATGAATACATACCCTCAGGTAGTAGAAGACATAACATACCACATTGAGAATGATAAGTATGAAAACTCTCTTAATGAAACTTATGATGATGAAAATGACTATCTAAACTACGATGAAATAATTGGCATGATTGAAGTGAATAAGGAAAATACTGAAGTATTACCTCTTTCACAGAAAAATGGCATCGATTTAATTATTGACAAAGGTTAGTTGCCCCAACAAGTAAGTATCTCTAACCCTTTATCTCTTGTGATGTGCTTCCCCCGTGATGTGTTATGTGTTGTTAGGCCTCCTAGGATGACCCTTGATTCTTTTGTAAGGTCAAGGATACTAGGAGACCGCCTCTGTTGTGACCTTCTTCTATTTGTATCATCATTCTTCTATATCTCTTCTCCTTTGATTTCATTGTTGTGTGTTGTGTCTTACGAACATAGCGTTGCGGTTGGTGAATTGGGAGCACCCTCCTATGTGACAGTCCCTAAGGCACTTGTTCTCCTCTCTATTTATTGTTTACCTTCTGTTGGTAATTATTTATGTCTAGGGTTTTAAAATTGAATGTTTGCTATTTTTCTCCTTCAAACCCTGAAATTTCTGAGTTGTGGGATCTTGTTCTGTTGCTGAAATATCCATCAGCCCCTAAAAATTGTTAAAAAGTGGGTCAAATGCATAAATATGCATATCGGGTCAATGCTTCAGAGTTTCTAAGTGCTTCTAGAAGTAGCTAGAGAGGTCTCATTGTGCCGGTGCCGCGTGATTCACCAAGTATTTTGCCCCAGTTTAAGTCCACGCCATTGCTTATGCTTCCCGCAGAGCATGCCACGTGTCTACAGCAGAGGCGGCCCCTTAGTGTTTCTCAAGAATGCGTGGAGGGCACCACATGGCTGTTTCGAGAGTTTCAAGAATGTTTCTTTGAGTTTCTTTGGTGGTTGTGGATCCTGCCATGTGTCTGTCTTTGCTTGTGTTTTAAAGACCCTTTAAGTGTTTCCTTCATGTTTCAAGCTACTTGCTTCGGATGGCGCAACGTGTCAGCTTCTGTTGATGTTTCTATAAAGTTTCCAAATGTTTCAAAGTGTCACAGAAGGTGCCACATGGAGGCACCTGAAAGACCCTAAAAGTTTCATAGTTTTTGTCAAGTTTTTGAAAGACCCTTATTGTTTCTCAAGGGTAGCGCGGATGATGACATGTGTCGGCCTCCGCTTATGTTTCAGGAAAGTTTCTAAAAGTTTCTAAGTTGCTGCGGAAGCTACCAAGTGTTAGCTTCTGTGTATGTTTCTATTTTGTTTCCTGTAGTGCAAGTAGTGGCAGGGTGGGTCCCGGTGAAGGGTCTGAGAGCTGTGGATCGTGCCACATATTTTTATGTTTCCAACGCAGTTTCTAGTTTCTTCGCGCGGAAAGTGCCGCATGTCACTTTTGGAGGCATGGTTCTAAAGGTTTCTAAATTGCAGCGGAAGCTGCCACGTGCCCCTAGTCATGACTACGGAAGCTGACACGTGTCGGCCTCCACGTAGTTTCTACATGTTTCAATATGTGGCACAGACATGGTGGGTCCCAGTAAAAGGAGTTGCTACTGCGGATGTTGCCAAGTGGCAACCTCTGTTTGAGTTTCGAGGGACCATTTTAAAGTTTCTGAGTGTGGCGATTAGGGGTTTGTGGGCCCCAGTTTTAATGTGTCTCATATTTCAAATGTCGTGGGTTGCGACAGGTGTCACCTGCGGGGGCCACTTTACTTAAGGACATAGTTTCGGAAGGTGTGGCAGAGTACGCCATGTGTTAGCCTCCATAGAAGTTTCAAAGAAGACTCTTTAATGTTTTAAGAGAAGCGCAGGGCTCGACAAGTGTCAGCTTCAGCGTTAATGTTTCGAAGGAGTTTCTTTAAGTTTCAAGAGACCGAGGAAGGCACCATGTGGCAGCTTCCGTGGGAGTATCAAGGGCCCCTTGTGTTTCAAAAGTTTTCACAAGCTGTTTCAGTAGGTCCCTTCTATGTCTCTCGGCGGTGATGCGGAACCGGCCACGTGTTGGCTTCCGCTGGGGTTTCTTGGAGAGTCCCTAGTGTTTCAAGGGTGCTGCGGAGCTTGCCACATGGTGGCTTCCGTGCATGTTTCTGGCGGGGGACCCTTGGTGGGAAAAATTAAGGAGAAGCAATGCGATGGGCTAGCGATAGAAACTTCAAGTGCCTACATGGCACGACCTGGTTGGCTAGCGACTTTTCAGTAGTTTTTAGGGCTGTTGATGTTAGCGATGGGTTTCTTCATGTTTGCGGCCACGTTTGGGTGGGAAATCTTCAAAAACTTGTTACGGCTGCACTTCCAGAGGCTATGGGTAGCTGAAACTTTAATGGTACGTTATGCAGGAAGGTCTAAGTCAAGTTGATAGGCTTAACCACCTGAATTGATGATGCATGTCCCTGAGCAATGGTCCAGATTCCAATCTCACTTGCTCCTCGTCCTTCTCTGGATTCTCCATGATTTGTCCCTTGTGCATTTATGATTTTGAGCACCACTTTTCAGTGCAGTGTATTTGGCAGGATTTTTGGCCTCCCATGTAATTAATGCTGAGTGCACCTTCCTCACTGTATATAAGGGACTGTGTGACTCATTTTTAAGGTTGTTGAAAACTAGACATTTTAGCTCTGTAATGAAATACAACTGGTTTTGGTTGCTCTGTGTAGAAGATCTTGTGAGTTTATGAGTCTCATGTTTTATGTATTGTGCATAGACTTACTGGTTTCATTGTTGTTTTAGATGAATAATGCTATACTACATGTGTTTTGTTATCTGTCTCCTATATTGAATATACTCTTCTTTTGAATTTGGACATCTAAGAGGTGTCTCAGGTTCTAGGATATAGGTTTACTATATTGAATGCTTAATCTTTCAACTTCTACCCAAGGGGTAGATTAAAGTGTTTTCAGATTGAGTGTTGAGAAGAATATATTGCAGTAAGGATATCATAAGTAGAGATAACTTGATACTCTGTTCTGGGATGTATCTGTAAGGCAGATATCACACAAATCCCCTTGAAATCTAGTTTTAATATGTTTATGCTAAACATTTACATGTGTATGTCTATGACTCCGAGCCCTGGATAGGCACCAATCTAGCTCTGTGTTGAGGTTATACACCAGGTCCAGCTCTGCATCCAAACACAACATCAAAATCAAACTCCAAAACAACCATTAGGATAGTAGAATTAGTTTTAGGATCCCAAGTCCTCTGTCTAGAACTGAAAATAGGCTCAAAGCTAGCCCCTTTGCTCTTATCTTGCAGTTTTGGTCTACTTATAGGAGGACTTATCTGCTTCATGTTAGCATTCCAACCTTTGTATACATATTCTCATGGATGTTGAGTATGGAATACCCCCCTAGGTTTTGCAGAGCTTGAAGAAGAAGAGGAGATAAAAATAGAGTCTATCTCCTATACTGTTGGCCCCTGGCCTAGAGATCCTGTTGATCATTGATGGCTACCTTGTAGGGTAATCTGGGAGTAAGCATCTATTTTGGGAAAAAACCAACATAAATTGGTGACTTTGCTGGGGATTGTGCAGTGAAAGAACCTTGATTTTTTTAAAAAAATAGCTCCTAGTAATAGGTGGCGACTCCGAACCAATCTCCCAACCGGTAAAGTAAAAATTTGTATACAAGGGAGAAGATCCCAATGTAATATTCTATTTAAAAAGTTACCCATAAAAATGATGTATAGAAAAAAGGGGACTATTCGAGCCAGTCAAGATGGTTCTCTTAGCCCCAAGAAAAATGATTTTATTCAAGATAATCCAGGATCCTCAAAGAAGACAATACCTTATTTTTCAAACACTGAGGCTAAAATCCAGAATGTGTATGAAAGGCAGCAATGTAATGGTTTGAGAATAAGGTCAGAGGTGTTTCAAGAACGTCCTTTTCATGATTCTCCTGATAGATTTAAAGAGGTTGAATCCCTAAGGGATGATGATAATGATGATCAAAATATGATAAAACAATCCTCTTCTATGCCTAGAGAGGAAGAACTGGTTGATGAAATTAAGAGCTTAATGGCTGAGTTAGAATATCTGCAAGTAGTAAAAATTAGAGATGATATGAGATAGAAAGTGCAGGCTTTGAGATTTGCTCAAAATGATTCAATTCCTACCCTCCAAAATGCAAATATGCAGAGAAATCAACAAAGAAATGAGGTACAGTATCAGAATAATGATCAAAGACAAAATGTAGACAATGCCAGAGTACCATTAAATAATGTGAGATAGCATAATGCTAATAGAAATGCAAATGCTAATCAGTTTGAAAGGCACCCAATGCAGTTGGATAGATTTAGACAACTTGTTTTTGATGGCATTCCTAGTTATCCAAACCCTATTGACAAACATGTGAGGCTGCAAGTGCCTAAATTTTCAGGAAACAATATTGTCTCAGGAGAAGACCATTTAAAAGCTTTTCAGAATACCATGGACAACTTTGAGGTTGAGTATGAGGATGTTTTCATGAAATCATTTATATAATCCTTAGTTGATGAAGCCAAGGAATGGTATAAAGGTCTACCTGACAGAAGCATTTCATCATGGGATGATTTCAAAAGGATGTTTAAGGAGCAATATGGTGACAAAAATGACCTTAGCTTTTTTGTAAATGAGTACACTAGTATCACTAAAGGGTCAAATGAGCAGGTTGCAGATTTTAATGCAAGATTTATTAAAGTGTTGAACAAATTGCCACATCACATGAGGCCAAATGAACCAATGTGCATAATATTATATATTAATGCTTTTGATGCCAAAACAGCATATGGGTTAAGAGATAAGGGTCCTGCTACTCTCAAGGATGCTTTCAAGATAGCAATAAATATTGAGAATAACAGGAAAGCATCAGGCAAGACAAACAGAAGGGATGATGTGAAAATTCTGCAGAATCCAAACAAACCTCAAAACATTCAAGGTAGTACATCTGCCCCTGAAGATAAAATAGACAAATTGGCAAATGTTGTTAAGGATCTAAGCTATAGGTTGGCTAAGAGTGAAAAGGGAATAGGTCTTGATAGGCAAGCTTACCAAAGACAGGAAAAGAGACCATCATTGCATGATATGCCATATAATACCAATTGGCATAATGGTAGACCTGTATTGCCACATAACAACACAAATCAAAGAGCTCAACATACCAAGGAAAGTCCTGATCCTTTGAAGAAGACTGTAAATATTGCTGATGATGCTCCATGGTGTATAATATGCCAGATGCCTCATTCACAGTCACAATGTATGATTGCTTAGTCTCTATATAACAATGTCATGGCCTGTGATGAGTGCAATGAGCCTCATTGCATGGAAGATGATAATGTCAACATGTTGTCTACAAATAGAGAATACTCTTTTCATGATGTTGATGCAAATGCAAATGATGAACTCAGGTCTGCCAGTAGTTCCCATATGATGAAGATGATGAAGACAACTATGCCTATGCTCAGGATTCACACAGTTTTCTAAATAACTTGAGGAGGCCTTCTGATGAAGAAATTAGGGCTCTCACAGCTGTAGCAGTTGCTCAAGTCAAAAGCAACTACAACCTAAGAGGTAAAGCTCAGGTAAGTAACTCACACCAACCATAGAGTACTTTCACAAATCAGCCAGTACACAGTCATAAAGGAACCGAGAGACAAAAGAAGTAGTGGAACAATAATAGGCAAAATTTTAAGCAAAAAATAGGTTATGATCCTCAAGGACCAGAAAATAGAGTTCCCCAGGTTGAAGATCAAAATAAGAATTTTCAGAACAAGGATGACAGTCAGAGAGTCATAAAAACTAAAGCTTGATCATCTCAGGATAGAGGTAAAACTGTGGATTAGGCTACAACTATTATTCAAAATTATGCTCCATTTGATATCACTGAGGTCTTGTCTCAAATAAAAGTCTCTATTCCACTAATGGAGCTGATGAAAGTTGAAAAAATCAGAAATAAGACTGTATCCTTGATTTCAGGAGTACCATGTCAAGCCAAGCAGAATATTGAGACTCGGGATAAGAAACAAGCTCTGAGCATTGAAGAGGATGAAATTCCTGAGGTATATCTAGGGATGACCATGACAAAATGACCTTCACAGGTTGAACCATTTTATGTCTCCCTGGTTATCAATGGAAAAGTGATTAGAAATTGTATGCTTGACTCAGGAGCATCAACGAATATCATGCCTTTGGCCATTATGCAACAAGCAGGAATAAAAATAGATAAGGCATGTGGGAAATGCTATGCAATGGATGCTAGAGAGGTACCTGTCATTGGAATCATGAAGAATGTTGATTTTAGATTGGTAGCATATCCTGAAAAAACCTACAAAATGAACATAACATTTGTTGATATCAAGCCACAGTATGGCATGTTGCTGTCAAGAAGATGGGCAGCACTGATTGGTGGAAGTATGCAATTGGACTTGACATATGCCGTGATCCCAATGAATGGCAAGGATGTCAAGCTGATCAGACAAGAAAGATCACAAGAGTCAGTTGAAGATCAAGATTCAAAAGAACACATCTGTTTTGTGGACACTGACTATGAAAATTTCAGAGTTGTCTCAGATGAGAAGGAAGATAAAAGAGAAAAAAATTGCATTCAAGAATTGGATCAACAAGGTCTTTGGACCATGTATTTTGATGGAGCTTGTTCAAAAGAAGGCTCTGGTGCTGGAATTGTTTTTCTGTCTCCAACTGGTAAGCTTCTCCAATTCTCTTTCTTGTTGAGGTTTGCCTGTACAAATAATATTGCAGAGTATGAGGCTCTGTTATTAGGGTTAAATGTTGCTTTGAAGCATGGAATTAAGATGCTCAAAGTGTTTGGTGATTCAGAGCTTATTATGTCCCAAATTAGAGATAAGTATGCATCAAAAAATAAAAGGTTGAAACAATACAAGCATGCTGTTTGGGATACAATTGAATTGTTTGATGCTTTTTCAATAAATTGGATAGAAAGATCAAAAAATGTCAGAGCAGATTTTCTAGCCAAAGTAACCATAAGGCCAGATGATATAACTTTGTCAGATGTTACAAATGTTGAAGTCAAGCTTAGGCCTGCAGTGCCAGATAATGTATGCAGCTAGCAAGTGTTTGATGATGATAAGGATTTACTGAGATTTCTGCATTGTATTGATGAATATGAGAACCAAGAAATGGATTTTTAGAACTTTTTGGAAGTTGTAGATGGAAAAGAAACCCTTTTAGGGAAAGAAGTAATTCAGCTGAAGACAAACAAAATCCCTAGAGGGTTGGTAGCTTTAGAGAGAGCTTTTGACCATAGGGACCAATTTGTTACAAAAGCATCTCCAACAAACAAGAATGATCTGGAGGAGATAAATTTGGGGACATCTCAGGCCCCCAAGAAGGTATACATTGACAAACAACTCAAACCACACATTAGGAGTATGCTGATTGCATTACTAAAAAAGTATAAGCATGTTTTTGCCTAGTCATATGAGGACCTAAAGGCCTATAGGGAGGATTTATTCCAGCATGAGATCCCATTGAAGCCTGGAGCTAAGCCATTTAGATAGAAGCAAAGGCCTATTAATCTTACCTTGGCTCCAAAAATGCAAGAAGAACACAAGAAGCTTAGGGAGGCTAGAATAATCATGCCTATCAGACATTCAACTTGGGTGTCTAACCTTGTCCCAGTCAGAAAAAAGAATGGTGATATAAGGTTGTGTGTGGACTTTAGAAACCTAAATGTATCTTCTTTGAAGGATAACTATCCATTACCAAATATGGAGGCCATGTTGCAGAAGGTGACTGGCTGTGAACTTTTATCTATGATGGATGGTTTTTCAGGGTACAATCAAGTGAAAGTAAAAGAATTAGAACAATTTAAAACTGCTTTCACAACTCCATGGGGAACCTATGTATATGTAAGGATGCCATTTGGACTAACAAATGCAGGTGCTACATTTCAAAGAGAAACGGATGTTGCTTTTGCAGGATTGATTGATTCAGTCTTGGCTATTTATCAAGATGATTTGATGCCTTTTCAAAGAAAGAAGAGCAGCATTGTATGCACTTGGAGCAGATTTTCATTAGAGCACTAGAGTATGGCATTTCTCTCAACCCAAAGAAATGTGTTTTTGGGGTTGTGGAAGGAAAATTACTTGGACACATTGTTTCCAAGGATGGAGTTAGGATTGATCCTGAAAGGGTGGCTGCAATTGACAAAATTCAGATCCCTAAAACAATAAAAGGTGTGCAGTCCTTCTTTGGACAAATAAACTTTGTTAGGATATTTGTTCCTAACTTTGCAGAGACCACAAAAGAAATTTCCAAGATGTTGAAGAAAGGTGCAACTGTTAATTGGGAGAATGAAGCAATTGAATCATTTCAGAACATCAAGGAAGCAATCAAGATGGCTCTTGTGCTGAAATCTCCTAATTTTTCCAAGCCATTTCAATTGTTTTCATTTGCTTATTTCCATACTATTGCTGCATGTTTATTGCAGAAAAATGAAGAAGGGTTTTTTGAACAGCCTATTGCTTTCTTTAGTAGGTCATTGCAGGCTGTTGAATTAAAGTATGACATTATGGAGAAACAGGCATATGCACTGGTTAGAGCAGTCAAGAGCTTCAGGCCTTATTTGGTAGGCTCACAAATAATTGCATATGTACCTCATGCAGCAGTCAAAGATATATTTGCTCAGCAAGAGGTAACTGGAAGGAGATGCAGATGGATAAATAAGTTGCAGGAGTTCAACATAGAGATACAGATCAAAAAATTGGTAAGAGGACAAGGGTTAGCAAAGCTAATGACACAGTCAAATCTAGAGGCATGCCAAGTCAATGTAGTCCAGAATGAGAATGTCAATGTATCAAAATCTGAATGGTATAAGGACACCATATATTACTTGCAAAATCTGAATTGTCCTTCCCATTTCAGTGACAGTCAAAAAAGGACCTTAAAACTACATGCAATCAGGTATGTTATTGTTCAAGGTGAGTTGTACTGGAAGAAGCCTGATGGTGTGTTGCTAAGATGTGTGGATGAAGATGAAGCTAACAATGTTTTGAATGACATGCATAAAGGATTGTGTGGTGGACATTATACTGCCCAAACAACAGCTCATAAGATCCTTAGGGCAGGATATTGGTGGCCCATTGTCTTTTCAGATGCACAAAGGCTAGTAAGGAAATGTGACCCTTGCCAGAGGTTCTCAGGAAAGTTGAGATATGAAGGTGCACTGCCCCTCAGGACTATAACTATGGAAGCTCCATTTCAGCAATGGGGAATTGACTTCATAGGGGAAATTTAAGAGAAATCTAGTGGACATAGTTGGATTCTGGTTGCTACTGACTACTTCACTAAATGGATTGAGGCTATCCCTACTAAAAAGGCTACAAGTAAGGTGGTGATGGATTTTATCTTGGAGAATATTATTATCAGGTTTGAGGTACCAATCAAGTTAATCACAGATAATGCCATGTGCTTTAGATCAGGTGAATTTGTTGATTTTTGCAATAAATATGGAATTGACTGGTCTCACACATCACCATACCACCCACAAGGAAATGGTCAAGCAGAGTCAAGCAACAAAAGCCTAATGAAAATCATCAAGAGGATAATGGATAAAAATAAGAAATCCTGGGATTCAAAACTGATGTTGGCATTATGGGCTGATAGGGTGACAGTGAAAAAATCCACTGGAAGGTCACCTTATGAATTAGTGTATGGTACAATAGCTAGATTGCCTGTGAATAATCTCTTGCCAGTTTACAAGTTCATACAAGAGAATGATGGGGAGGTTAATGATTCAATGACTGAAAGGATCAATCAGCTGGTAGAGCTAGATGAAATCAGAGCAAAGGCACAAAAAATAAACATCAAGAAACAACAAAAGGTGAAGTACCTGTTTAATAAAAGGGTTACAGAGAGAGATTTTTAGATAGGTGATATGGTCCTTATGTGGAATGCAAGGAGCCAAGATAAGGGTAAACATGGAAAATTTGAAACCTTGTGGACAGGCCCATACCAAATTAGCAATATCTATGGAGGAGACTCCTACTTTCTCCAAACCCTAAGTGGTGAACTAATGGAATTACCGGTGCACAGCAAATTCCTTAAAGCCTTTTTCACATAAATGAGTAACTTGTGTGCACAATGTAAAATAGTTGTAAATATTTTGTACTTACCTTGTGTGGTCGGTCGTGTTTTGAGTTTTGGGTTTTATCTGGTCTACCCGGAGTTGTCTAGTCCTCACTACAGTCTTGCGCCTGCACGTCCCCAATCGGAGCCTATGTTGGTAATTATTTATGTCTAGGGTTTTAAACTTGAATGTTTGCTATTTTTCTCCTTCAAACCCTAAAATTTCTGAGTTGCGAGATCTTGTTCTGTTGCTGAAATCTCAATCGGCCCCTAAAAATTGTTAAAAAGTGGGTCAAATGCATAAATATGTATATTGGGTCACTGTTTTAGAGTTTCTAAGTGTTTCTAGAAGTGGCTAGAGGGGTCTCATTGTACCGGTGCCGCGTGATTCACCAAGTATTTTGCCCTAGTTTCAGTCCACACCGTTGCTTATGCTTCCCGCGGAGCATGCCACGTGTCTACAGTGGAGGCGGCCCCTTAGTGTTTCTCAAGAATACGTGGAGGGTGCCACATGGCTGTTTCCATGAGAGTTTCAAGAATGTTTCTTTAACTTTCTTTGGTGGCCGTGGATCCTACCATGTGTCTGTCTCTGCTTGTGTTTTAAAGACCCTTTAAGTGTTTCCTTCATGTTTCAAGCTGTTCACTACGGATGGCGCCACGTGTCAGCGTCGGCTGATGTTTCTATAAAGTTTCCAAATGTTTCAAAGTGCCGCGAAAGGTGCCACGTGGAGGCACCCGAAAGACCCTAAAAGTTTCACAGTTTCTGTCAAGTTTCTAAAAGACCCTTATTGTTTCTCAAGGGTAGCGTAGACGGTGACACGTGCCAGCCTCTGCTTATGTTTTAGGAAAGTTTCTAAAAGTTTCTAAGTTGCTGCGGAAGCTGCCAAGTGTCAGCTTCCATGTATGTTCCTATTTTGTTTCCTGTAGTGCAAGTAGTGGTGGGGTGGGTCCCAGTGAAGGGTCTGAGAGCTGCGGATCGTGCCACGTATTTTTAATGTTTCTGACATAGTTTCTAGTTTCTTTGCACGGAAAGTGCCATGTGTCACTTGCAGAGGCATGGTTCTAAAGGTTTCTAAATCGCAGCGGAAGCTACCACGTGCCCCTGGTCGTGACTGCGGAAGCCGACACGTGTCGGCCTCCGCGTAGTTTCTACATGTTTCAATATGTGGCGCAGACATGGTGGGTCCTAGTAAAAGGAGTTGCTACTACGGATGTTGCCAAGTGGCAACCTCCGTTTGAGTTTCGAGGGAACGTTTTAAAGTTTTTGAGTGTGGCGAGCAAGGGTTTGTGGGCCCCAGTTTTAATGTGTCTCATATTTCAAATGCCGCGGGTTGCAACAGGTGTCACCTGCGAGGGCCACTTTACTTAAAGACACAGTTTCACAAGGTGTGGCAGAGCGCGCCACGTGTTAGCCTCCACAAAAGTTTCAAAGAAGACTCTTTAATGTTTCAAGAGGAGTGTGGGGCCTGACAAGTGTTAGCTTCCGCATTAATGTTTCGAAGGAGTTTCTTTAAGTTTCAAGAGACCGCGGAAGGTGCCATGTGGCGGCTTCTGCAAGAGTATCAAGGGCCCCTTGTGTTTCAAAGGTTTTCACAAGCTGTTTCAGTAGGTCCCTTCTATGTCTCTCGGCGGTGATGCGGAACCCGCCACATGTTGGCTTCCGCTGGGGTTTCTTGGAGAGTCCCTAGTGTTTCAAGGGTGTCGCGGAGCTTGCCACGTGGTGGCTTCCGTGCATGTTTTCGGTGGGGGACTCTCAGTGGGAAAAATTAAGGAGAAGCAATACGATGGGCTAGCAATAGAAACTTCAAGTGCCTATGTAGCACGACCTGGTTGGCTGGTGACTTTTTAGTAGTTTTTGGGGCTGTTGATGTTAGTGATGGGTTTCTTCATATCTGCGGCCGCGTTTGGGCAGGAAATCTTTAGAAACTTGCTGCGGCTGCATTTCTAGAGGCTATGGGTAGCTGAAACTTTAATGGTACGTTATGCAGGAAGGTCTGGGTCGACTTGACAGGCTTAACCACCTGAATTGATGATGCATGTCCCTGAGCAGTGGCCCAGATTCCAATCTCACCTGCTCCTCATCCTTCTCTAGCTTCTCCATGATTTGTCCCCTATGCATTTATGATTTTGAGTGCCACTTTTCAGTGCAGTGTATTTGGCAGGATTTTTGGCCTCCCATGTAATTAATGCTGAGTGCACCTTCCCTGCTGTATATAAGGGATTGTGTGACTCATTTTTAAGGTTGTTGAAAATTGGACATTTTGGCTCTGTAATGAAATACAACTAGTTTTGGTTGCTCTGTGCAGAAGATCTTGTGAGTTTATGAGTCTCATGTTTTATGTATTGTGCATAGACTTACTGGTTTCATTGTTGTTTTAGATGAATAATGCTATACTGCATGTGTTTTGTTATCTGTCTCCTGTATTGAATATTCTCTTCTTTTGAATCTAGACATCTAAGAGGTGTCTCAGGTTCTAGGATATAGGTTTACTATATTGAATGCTTAATCTTTCAACTTCTGCCCAAGGGGTAGATTAAAGTGTTTTCAGATTGAGTGTTGAGAAGAATTTATTACAGTAAGGATATCATAAGTAGAGATAACTTGATACTCTATTCTGGGATGTATCTGTATGGCAGATATCACACAAATCCCCTTGAAATCCAGTTTTAATATGTTTATGCTAAACATTTACATGTGTATGTCTATGACTCCAAGCCCTGGATAGGCACCAATCTAGCTCTGTGTTGAGGTTATACACCAAGTCCAACTCTGCATCCAAACACAACATCAAAATCAAACTCTAAAACAACCATTAGGATAGTAGAATTAGTTTTAGGATCCCAAGTCTTCTGTCTAGAACTGAAAATAGGCTCAAAGCTATCCCCTTTGCTCTTATTTTGCAGTTTTGGTCTACTTACAGGAGGACTTATCTGCTTCATGTTAGCATTCCAGCCTTTTGATGCAGAGGCATCCACACTATAACCTTACCATACAGCATGGATGTCTGCAACCCATCATCATCATCATCATCATCATCATATTTTCCTTTACACTGTCAGCATCATCATATTTACTGTGCCGACCGATATCCTCCTGATGACAAGCCCTCGCCCGTTCGCATGTCAACAGCATCACCTTATTCGATTATCGACAGCATCATTATGTTCGGCAAGCGCGAACATCCTCCTGACGTCCACTGTTCATCTCACCGACAACTTCGACCTTCACTCTCTTCAGCATCATGATATTCAACATCATGATAATCAGCAGGATATGGAACATCCGGTTCCTCCCATATATCCTGATGATGACAAACCTTAACTCCACGCACCGTCCCCTCGATGCTTACGTCACCCCGATATCCTGATGATGATTATCCTGATGACGATGACGTCACCTGCAGCTCCTCAATATCCTGCTGCTCTGAAATATCCTGATGACGTATATCCTGATGATGATGACATCATATCCTGCTGTTGGCCAAACTTAAACTTTTTCGGCCCGCGATCAACCCGATCTTCTTCCTTATGCCGATACGCTCCTCCTCGGCAACTCCTGATGATGATCACCCCGACGCACATTCACTTCATGCACTCAATCGCATCATGCCGATCTCCTCTTACTCGGATGATGATGCCTGAAGCGACTGCAGGATATACACCGAAATATCCTGATGATGCCGTTTTGACGAACTTTCAGCCTTAGCGAATTTTCACTTCGCCGATCCTCCTAGGATGACCCGATCCACTTTCAGGGTGATCTTCCAACTCAACCTTATCAGCTCGGCCTAGCACATGCTCATGCTAGGGTTTCTCAACATCTCTCGACGACGATCCTGCACACCTGCATGCAAACAAACAAACTAACTCCTAACCTACTGTACATAACCATTCCACCGATTAGACGAATCAACCGGTGGAATGGATCAGTGAATCCATGAAACCACCCAAACCAGCAAATCGATTACACAAAGGAGATCAAACAGAAAATGAAGACAACAAGATCTCTTATTCGATTTCAAAAGATGCTATTACAATATTCAGTCGCTCTCTCTCTCAGTAAAGCCTGATCGATGATATATCCAATACCAACCGATCCTCATGCATATATAGGTTTTCCTGCGAGTACTACTGACCTGACTCCAAGCGGCTGGGAAATCTCTCCAGGCGGCTGGGAGATCCAACCGGACCTACAGCATGACAACTGTCTAACAAACTAACTAAAAATAGTAAAACATGATCAGCATGACCTTAGTACAGTCAGCATGACCTTATTACATGCATTTGGTCTTATCAGACCTTCTTGAAAACATAAACAAGACTCAAACTAACTAACTGCCTCATGAAGGCCAGTTGTCAGGTAGGTGCTCCTGCACCATACTCCCCAATAGAAAAGAACTCATGTCCCATGAGTTTAGTATGTGGAAGTCCTCCACCTTTACACTTTGCCTTTGCAATATTCTGACCTGTTCCAGCTGTATCCTCTACTGGCTCTTGGCTGCTCCAAGACTTCTGCACTGTAACTTGCTTTCTGGCAAGTAAATCCTCATGCCTGTCAATATAGGCCTTTCTCACACATACCCTGTGTTTGTCAGGTTGTCTGACCAGAACCTTTGTCTGAACTGTCTCTTGAACTTTTGCAATGTTCAACTCTATCTTCCTGTCAACCTTTATAGGACAAGCAATAGTCCCAATTATGACAACATCCTTGTCATTCCTCTCAACTGGTTGCTGTGTGCAAACTTGTTTCTGCACCTACTGTTGACCTCTGTCAGTCACAACTAAAACTTTCTTCAACCTGTTGTCCTGAACAACTCCTTTCCCAGCAGTATTCCCAACTGCCTTTATGCCTGCTCCTCTAGGCATCTGCACAAACTCCTTCTTTCCCATCAAAATGATTTTGGCTGCCCCCTGTGCTGCAGCATCTGCCTGTAATGGCATCAACTTCATAGTCTTCCCATCTTTCTTGATGGTGTAGGTATTAGCATACCCATCATACAGTACCCTTCTATCAAATTGCCATGGTCTACCCAACAGTAGGTGACAACATTCCATGGGCAAAATGTCACACAAAACCCTATCATGATATGCTCCAATCTGGAAATCCACATATGCCTGTTCATAGACAAAAAGTGATTGACTATCACTCACCCAAGATGCCTTGTAAGGGTGCTGATGTGGAATCCTTTCCAAATTCAGTTTTTCCACCATTTCCTGAGATACCATGTTGTCTGTTGAACCAGTATCAATGACAACCTTACATATTTTACCTTTGCTCTTGCATATGGTCTTGAAAAGAGCTCTTCTTTGCATCATGTCCTTTGATGCCTGCAAACTAATTCTCCTTAGCATCAATGATTCTCCCTCCTCAGGATATGCATAATAGTCAGGCTCCTTATCTTTTTGATAAGTGTTTGAACTCTGCACACTTTGCTCTACTTTCTCTTCTTGTACAAGTTGTACTCTCTTGTCACTAGTTCTATCATTTCTGGATGATGAACCTTTGTTTTCTGGACATTTGAAAGATGGATGACCAAACTCACCACAGGTGTAACATTTTCCTGAAAATGGAGTAGAACCTCTACCACCTCCAAATCTACCTCTATTACCTTTCCATCCACCTTTGAAATCAGACTGTCCCTGTCCTTTACCAGTGTCTTCTTGACCCTCATTGGTTTGCTTTTGTGTAGGGGCTGCTCCTCTTCCCCTCATATTGTTTCCTCTTCCTCTCATGGACTTATCATGTCCTCTATTCATCTTTTCTTCAATCCTGATTGCCATTTGATAACAATCCTCCACATTCTTAGGGTTAGCTAAAACTAACTCATCCTGTATGTTCAATCTCAAACCAGCCAAGTACCTAGCCACCTTTTCTACCTCATTCTCATGATGACTAGATCTCATACTCAACTTATAAAACTCCTCTGTATAGGCCTTCACATCCCTTTCCTTCTGCCTTAAAAATTGTAGCTTCTTAAACATCTGGATTTCATAATCCCTTGGCAAGAATTTACTTTTGATCCTTGCTACCATCTTATCCCATGAAGTGATCTTTGACTTCCCTTGTTTCCTTCTCTCAGATTGTACATAATCCCACCATACCAAAGCATGACCTCCTAACTTGGTCTTTGCAATCTTTACCTTCTGATCCTCAGCAACATCTTCACATTCAAAGTGATTATCCAATGCAGCAATCCAATCCAGCAACTCATCTTCATTCAAACTTCCATTATACTTGGAAACATCCACCTTTACCTTAGGTTTATCACTCTGCACTGCCTTTAACAATTTTGCCAGTCTCTGGTCTTCAGCATCTAGATCTTCAGCTACCTCTTCATACTCTTCAACAGTATCTTCATCTTCTTCAGACTCACTGTCTGCCACTTCCCTCTTTTTGTTCTTTTCCAGGGCTACAAGCCTGGCTTGAAGTGCTTCAGCAAGCTCCTTCATCTTCCTCATCTCTCTAGCATGTTTTTCCTTCATCTCCTGTAATTCTCTTGCAGTACCACTACCTTTCGGAGGCATTTTGTCAACCTCTCAATCAACACACAACACACAATCAACTTTACCTCTGCCCTTTCGGTGACAGAATCAACACACAATAGCCCAGACCTTTTGCTGAGCTCTGATACCACTATGATGCAGAGGCATCCACACTATAACCTTACCATACAGCATGGATGTCCACAACCCATCATCATCATCATCATCATCATATTTTCCTTTACACTGTCAGCATCATCATATTTACTGTGCCGACCGATATCCTCCTGATGACAAGCCCTCACCCGTTCGCATGTCAATAGCATCACCTTATTCGATTATCGACAGCATCATTATGTTTGGCAAGCGTGAACATCCTCCTGACGTCCACTGTTCATCTCACCGACAACTTCGACCTTCACTCTCTTCAGCATCATGATATTCAACATCATGATAATCAGCAGGATATGGAACATCCGGTTCCTCCCATATATCCTGATGATGACAAACCTTAACTCCACGCACTGTCCCCTCGATGCTTACGTCACCCCGATATCCTGATGACGATTATCCTGATGACGATGACGTCACCTGCAGCTCCTCAATATCCTGCTGCTCTGAAATATCCTGATGACGTATATCCTGATGATGATGACGTCATATCCTGTTGTTGGCCAAACTTAAACTTTTTCGGCCCGCGATCAACCCGATCTTCTTCCTTATGCCGATACGCTCCTCCTCGGCAACTCCTAATGATGATCACCCCGACGCACATTCACTTCATGCACTCAATCGCATCATGCCGATCTCCTCTTACTCGGATGATGATGCCCGAAGCGACTGCAGGATATACACCGAAATATCCTGATGATGCCGTTTTGACGAACTTTCAGCCTTAGCGAATTTTCACTTCGCCGATCCTCCTGGGATGACCCGATCCACTTTCAGGGTGATCTTCCAACTCAACCTTATCAGCTCGGCCTAGCACATGCTCATGCTAGGGTTTCTCAACATCTCTCGACGACGATCCTGCACACCTGCATGCAAACAAACAAACTAACTCCTAACCTACTGTACATAACCATTCCACCGATCAGACGAATCAACCGGTGGAATGGATCAGTGAATCCATGAAACCACCCAAACCAGCAAATCAATTACACAAAGGAGATCAAACAGAAAACGAAGACAACAGGATCTCTTATTCGATTTCAAAAGATGCTATTACAATATTCAGTCGCTCTCTCTCTCAGTAAATCCTGATCGATGATATATCCAATACCAACCGATCCTCATGCATATATAGGTTTTCCTGCGAGTACTACTGACCCGACTCCAAGCGGCTGGGAAATCTCTCCAGGCGGCTGGGAGATCCAACCGGACCTACAGCATGACAACTGTCTAACAAACTAACTAAAAATAGTAAAACATGATCAGCATGACCTTAGTACAGTCAGCATGACCTTATTACATGCATTTGGTCTTATCAGACCTTCTTGAAAACATAAACAAGACTCAAACTAACTAACTGCCTCATGAAGGCCAGCTGTCAGGTAGGTGCTCCTGCACCACCTTTGTATGCATATTCTCATGGATGTTGATTAGGGAATACCCCTCCTAGGTTTTGTAGAGCCTGAAGAAGAAAAGGAGATAAAAATAGAGTCTATCTCCTATACTATTGGCCCCTGGCCCAGAGATCCTGTTGATCATTGATGGCTATCTTGTAGGGAAATTTGGGAGTAAGCATCCAGTTTGGGAAAAAACCAACACCTTCCTCTAGTGTTTCCATCTAGTTGGCAGATCATGAAAAACATATCATACTGATGCAGACCTAGTGTCCCTTTTGCGAGTAATAAAAAAATGGACCTAGTCCATATATGACGACGGGTTTCTTACATATTATCCGATGCTTGGCTAGTGGAATCACTCTGTGATTCTCTATCTTGATGTTGATGTTGATGTTATCTTGTCTTTCTAACAACACTTTAACATTACTGTTGCTCCGCACACTTTGTTTATCATGAATATGGCCTTGCTTGGCTCTTTCATGTAGTTGATCATATGCATTGTTGTTTATCATGATTATTTGGGCAATAACACTTTTCTTGTAGGGATGTCTTTGTGGGAACATTCGGTAATTGTAAAGTATATGTCACCTTTAGGGGTCATGGGTTTTGTGAGAGCTCTTGTTCCCTTGTGTGTTTTCTTCCTACCTTAATGTGCTTGATATTAGTACGTGATATCAACCACCTTAAGGTGGGGGCATATATAAGGTAAGCTATCTACTTTCAATGATAGTAAAGCATGTTTGAACAATCTAAAAATTAATCACAATCATTTAAGCCCTCTGTGGAGGTGGGATATTGAGCATATCCTTTTATCTTAAGCCCTCATCGTGAGGCAACGATGGTGTATTTCTCATAGTGATTGCATTATCTTGTCATTTTCAAAAGTCCTCATCGCAAGGCAGGGAGTAGTTCTATGACTAACTCAACCCTTAAGTGTCTTTTGGTGGTTGTGATGAATCCCAATCGTTAGTGTGTGCCTGTAATGTGCCTAAGATGGTGATGAACCTAGCAATAGTTTCTCTCCATCAATTGTCTATCGTGTTTTCTCCACATCTTTAGCATGTGTGTGTATGGCATGTTTGTTCTCAAAGTGCAAGAACAGTGGCGATGAGCTCCTCTACACTTTGGGATTAGTTTGTCGTGTTTGTTCTCAAGGTGCAAGACTAGTGGTGAATAGCTCCTCTACACCTTGGGATTTTGTTTGGTGTGTTTGTTCTCAAAAAGTGCAAGACCGATGGTGAACAGCTCCTCTACACTTTTTGGGATTTGTTTGTTTACTTTCCTTGTATTTGCATTTTGTATTTCATATGAGAAAATTAAAAAGAAAATGATCATTGCATTCATTGCATTCTTTGTGCTTTGCATGTCTTTAATGCTATATTCTTTGCACATTTTGTGTGACTGTAACTGTCTTCTCCATGTTTTGCATGCCTATTATTGTCTTCAATGTGTTTGGCGTGTCTTCTCCATGCTTGGCGTGTTTGTTGTGTTTGTTGACCTTACTTTAATGCATGTATTGACCTTGTGTTTAATACATACATTAAAGTGGGGGCTAAATGCTATGTCAAAAAATTGCACCCTTGGGGCATTTTTCCTTTAAGGTTTAGCTCACAGGTCCTTAGATTGCATTTAGAGCATCTTGCATGATAATTCAGACTCTTGGTGAGAAAACCCTTGGGTCTTGTGACACATAGGGCTTAGGGGGGCTATTTTGGTGATGCCAAAACAAAGATAGGGGGTGAACTTGGGTGCTAGCGCCCTAGTCCAGCCCTATTTTGGGTTTGCCCTAAATTCAAATGTCAGGTTTGTGACCATTATTTGGTTTCTATGCCGACATCATAAGTGTCAAATATGAAATTCTTGGCGGGAATCTTTGTAGTTGCATATATAAGCATGTTTAGGTTATCATTTGCAAACTAGATGGACATTGTGATTCATGAGCTTATGTTAAAGTGATCAAGGCATTCATTATGTTGCAGAGCATAGCATTGTTATTGTGTTTGTTTTTGCATGTTGGATTCCATCTCCTCTTCATGGCATTGAAGGGTATATTTCTTTCATGAGAGATTCATCATTAAGGTGACATTTATTGTGTTTTATCATCATTATCATTTGTATTTTTGCCTCCATCCCACAAAGATATGCACTCTCTCTAACAACGGTGTTCGGAAGACCTGAATGTCTCTCTGGGGCTTGACTAAGGCAAGCCTCTAAACACCACAACCCCTTCCCACACTCCTTGTTATTGCAGGTTACAGGTATTAGATCTGGAGAAAGTGGAGTTGCAGGGAAGATAGGGAAACATTGAAGATTCAGGATTTGAAAAGAAGCAGACATTGTGTAGGATTTCCGGATAAGGGTGCCATCAACATTGTCCTCCATTGTTAGATCACTAGAAACAGAAGATATAGCAGAGATCAGTCTTGGAAGGAGATCAGGAATCCACAGAAAAAACCTACACATTGGACTAGGGTACCATCACCATTGTCCCTGGCATTTCCATTTTCTAGACTGCAAAAAATAATGAGTTAAGGTTCTCTGCCCTTTGTCTAATACTGGTAGCATTTGTCGTAATTCAGATATTTAATTACTGTTTTGCTTAAATTAGGGTTTCAAGAGCATTAAAGCATTAATTAGCAACATTGTGTGATAACTTTTGAATTTCCCATCAGAAAACCAAGTGGCAACCCAATCTGATAGATGACTCTCCTCTCGATAGGAGAAGCACTTGGTTGAAAAGCCCTTGGAATGTTTTGTGGAAAGGAGGATTCAAACTAAAACAACCACTTTCCATCATCCCCCTTTTCATATTAAACATTTTGGTGAACTCATGTTTTGAACTTTTTTGTACCTTGCTGAGTATTGTTTCGTAGATTTACATTCATTCATTTTAGTGCATTCAAAAATTTACAAAAAAAATTGATATATTTGGAAAAATTAAAAAAAATTGCATTCTAGGCTTTGATTTTTGACATAGTTTGCATTCATTCAATTGTATTTAATTAATTCTCTAATTTTTACATCAAATCTTAAATTCATTATCATTTAGTTCATTCTTTTCAATATTGCATTTGAAAAATTACAAAAAAAATGAAAAATTTAGAAAATTTGCAAAAATTGGCATATTAGGCTTGCATTTTTGTAAAATTTGAATCAATTGGCATCTAATTTCAACTAATTTATGTTATTTTGATTAGATCTGATCCAAAATACATAGATTCATCATTTACAATTCATTTGCATTGCATTTGCATGCTTGATTTGTTAGAAATTACTTGAAATTGTGCATTTTTCATGAAAACCTAGTTTTGCATGAGCTAGGGTTGTAGTCAAAATCTTGTGTCTGATTTTACTACCTTTTTAAAACACTCATTAGGCCTGATTTCTAAATGTAGTGTTGCATCATAGTGGCCTCCTTGTGAAATTTCATGTCTAGGGCTTGAAAACTTGCATTTTTCACTAGATTTGGCCTTATCGTCTTGCTAGATTTGCAATACAAGTGTGTTGTAAGGGATTTTATTGCACTAATTGGATTTTATTAGAATTATTATCTGCTTCTCCTTCTCAATTTCCTTACAACACCCTTTCTTTTGGGCTTTTACATTACAAATTTGTAAAAAAATTGCATATTTTTGCAATTTTTACACTAGGGTTTGATCTAGAGTGGCACTATAGGCATGTTGTAACAGATTTTTTGGCATTATGTGGCTGTTATTACTATTATAAGTTGTTTTCCATCATCATTTTCCTTACAACACCCATTTCCCTACTCTTGTGCATTGAGATTTGGTGAAAAATCGCATATTTTGGCCTATTTTCACTAGGTTTTGGCTTATTGACTTTCTAGAGTTGCTTCAGAAGTGTGTTGTGAAAGGTATTCTTGTGTTAGTGGACTGTTATTAGGCATATAATTTTTTTTCTCTCTTGAAAATCTTCACAACACCTCTTCTTTCACTTGTTTGCACTGTGAAAAGTTGAAAAATCAAGCATTTTTACCTTTAAACGTATCTTGCTTCTAAGGTTTATTCTATTAGTTTGTGCATGATGTTGCATGAGTATTATAAATCACTACCCTAATAGAAATATCCCTTTAAGAAGAAGCATAATAATCATGGGATATAGTGCTCTTGAAGAAATCAGTACACTGAACACCTTCTTTACAAAAGGAGAGACACAAATGTTACAAGATACTATACCTATCACAAGTACAATGGAAGAGCAAACTTTTCATGATGTTGATGATACTACTGAGGTGACAGGATATGTATCTAATGAGAAAATAGATAAACTTGATAAAGAGTTAGCCGATTTCCAAGCATTTATGGAAAATGAGAGGATAGTTGAAGAAGCTATTCTTGCAATTCATAACATAAGAGAATTGATAAAAAAGAACAATATGGTGTTAATGTGATCCATGGTTTAGCACATATTGTACAAACCAATATTACACCAGTCACTAAATGTGCAAAAGTGATAAATAACACTTTCTCACCATCTCATACGCAAGTATCGATATCTATACCGACCATGGGAATATCTACATTTACATCGAATATTTTGACAACTAATGCAAATGTTTGTAGTAACGTCACCACTGGTATTAGAGTATCTAATGGCACTAATTCACAAAATTATAGAGCTGTTAGATTCAACTATCAAAACCTTGCCCCTAAGGTGTCTTCATATCATTCTCAACCACCCATTCAATCCACTTTTTCTCAACCACTCTCCACCTATCACTATGTCCAACCACCACCCAATTATTCACAACCTCTGCTTGTCACTGTTGTTATATGGAGCCTAATCAGACTTAGATGTTAAATTTACCCCACTTTTATTAGCATAGTTTCCCCCCATATTATTTAACGGGGTTTGGGGGTAGCGCCCCTTGCGAGAGTTATTTTTCTATTGGCCGACATAAGAAAAACCCTATTTTTGTAACCGACATAAGGCTTGATAAAAGCAGCTAAGGGTTAGGGTCTCCATTGATGTATTGTAGTATTTTGCAGTGGTATTGAGTTGCAAGGATTGCTGGTTGTAATCAGTTTGATTTACTGGATAATAATATTAGACTCCTTGTTGGTGGATGTAGCCCGAGTTTGGGTGAACCGCGTTAAAATTTGTCCCTCGCTATTATTATTTCTATGTATTTTCATTCCTATGTTTAGTCTTTATTTGCATTTAATTGATATCTTTTGCATACAATCCCTAACAAGTGGTATCAAAGCCAAGTTGTGTTCAATTATCATCTGCAAAAAGGTCTCACAGTTGAGTGGGAATCTCACGGTTGAGTGAGAGCAATGGCAGATGAGGGTAAATTGAAGGTAGATAAATTCAATGGGTAGAACTATCAATTATGGAAGATGCAGATGGACGATTATCTCTATCAGAAGGATTTATGGAGGCCGTTGGAAGGAATAGCCAAGAAATTGGTATCAATGACTAATGAGGATTGGAATCTTTTGGATAGAAAGGTACTGGGAACCATTTGGATGTGCCTGGAACCATCTATGACATTTAATATAATAGAAGCGACAACAACAAATAAACTGATGAAAGCTTTGGCTAAATTGTATGAAAAACCCTTAGCTTCAAATAAGGTATTTCTCATGAAGTGTTTGTTTAATCTGAAAATGATTGAAGGTGGATCTGTGACAGATCATTTAAATGAGTTTAATATGATTACCAGTCAATTAATTTATGTAAAAGAGAAATTTGATGTAGAGGTGAGGGCTCTCTTGGTTTTATGTTCTTTGCCAAAAAGCTGGAATGGCTTGGTAATGGCTGTAAGTAATTATGTCTCTAGTTCAAACACTTTGAAATTTGATGATGTTGGTGTTATCCTTAGCAAAGAAATGCGACAGAAAATCTTAGGAGGGTCCACATCAGGTAGTGTTTTGAATGCAGAAAGCAGGGGCAGATCAAAGGAGAGAGGAAAAGGTTCCAGAGGTCATGGGAAGTCATGAGGAAAATCAAAGGACAAGAGATCCCAATCTAGAGGACAGAAGGATTGCTGGTATTGTGGGAAACCAGGTCATATGAAGAAAGATTGTTGGTCTTGGAAGAATAAAGAAGGAGAGAAACAAGAAGATAATAAGGAGGCAAATGTGGTAAGTAATAAATCTAAAAATGATGCTTTGATTCTTTCCCTAGATAATGCTGATGATTCATGGGTTTTAGATTCAGGGGCCTCATTTCATGCTACGCCCCATAGAAGTTATTTTCTAGATTATGTCCAAGGGGATTTTGGGCTTGTTTATTTGGGAGATAACGAACCCTGTCAAATTGTTCGAAAGGGAAGAATTAAGATTAAGTTGTAGAATGAGAATCATTGACTACTACAAGAGGTAAGGCACATTCCAAGGCTGACTAGGAATTTAATTTCAGTAGGGTAGCTAGGTGATGAAGGTTGCATTGTTACATTTATTGATAAAAATTGGAAGGTTACAAGAGGTGCCTTAATAGTAGCAAAAGGTGTGAAAGTAGGCACCTTTATATCTTTGTATAGGTCATACTACTCCTTCTACTTTAGTTGTTGCAGAGAAAAATCAAATAGGTTCAGGAACAGTTGTTGTGGGTTCACAGGAAGAGACTGAAATAGTTGTTGCAGGTTCTGAAATGACACTGTGGCATAACAGACTTGGGCATATGAATGAAAAAGGTATGAAGGTACTTCATTCTAAGAAAGTTTTACCAGGTCTAAAATGTATTAATATGAATTTCTGTGAAAGTTGTGTGTATGGAAAATAAAAGAGAGTCAATTTTCCCAAGGATGGGAAGCAAAAGAAAGATGAAAAATTAGAGCTTGTGCATATAGATGTATGGGGACCAACTCAAGTATCTTCTCTTGGTGGCTCTCGGTATTATGTTACATTCATAGATGATGCAACTAGGAAGGTTTAGATTTATTTTCTTAGGTAGAAATCTGATGTATTTGAAACATTTAAGAAATGGAGAAGTTTGGTTAAGAATGAGACAGGCAAAAGATTAAAATCTCTCAGGTCTGATAATGGTGGTGAGTATTGCAGCAAAGAATTTGAGGATTATTGTTCCTTTAATGGAATTCGTAGGTAAAAAATGGTTCTAGGGACTCCACAGGAGAATGGAGTGGCTGAATGCATGAATAGGACAATAATGGAGCATGCAAGGACCATTAGATTGCATGTTGGGCTGCCTTTAAACATGTGGATAGAGGCTATCAACATCATTGCATATTCAATTAATAGAGGTCCTTCAGTTCCTTTGGGTTGTGGTATTCTAGAGGAAGCATGGACAAGTAAGAAGGTGAGTTATTCTTTTCTAAAAACCTTCGAATGTGAAGTATTTACAAATGTGGATTCTAAAAATAGAACCAAGCTAGATGCAAAATCAAAAAAATGTACTTTCGTTGGATATGTCATTGATGAACTTGGTTATAGGCTTTGAGATTTTGAAAATTAGAAAATTGTGAGAAGTAGTGATGTTGTATTCAATGAGAAGGTGTTGTACAAAGATCAGTTGCAACAGCATGAGAAGAAAGAAAAGGATTATGTGGTGTTGGATGATACTCTAGATAGTGATGCTCTAGTGGTTTCTCATGCTCCACAATAGCAACAAGAAATACCACAAACTCCAGTGATTGTTAGATAGTCAACAAGGCTAAGTAGACCTCCTGAAAGGTTTTCTCTCTCTTTGTATTCTATTTTGTTAATAGATGCTGGTGAACTGGAAGGGTATGATGAAGCTATGTAGGTGGATACAAAGGTTTAGTGGGAGCTTGGAATGAAAGAAGAAATGGACTCCTTGCTGAAAAATCAAACTTGGGAATTATGTAAGTTGTCTGCGGCTAAAAAGGCTTTACCAAACAAATGGGTTTATAGGCCGAAAGAGAAAGATGGAGATAAGAAAAGATTTAAAACCAGGTTAGTTGTAAAAGGATTTGCACAAAAAAGGGCATTGATTTTGATGAGATTTTTTCTCTGGTTGTTAAGATGACTTCTATTCATACTGTTTTAAGTATTGTGGCTACTGAAGATTTGCATTTGGAACAGCTAGATGTGAAAACTACCTTTCTCCATGGTGATTTGGAGGAGGAAATATATATGTAACAACCCCAAGGATTTGAGGTTAAAGGTAAGGAGAAACAGGTGTGCAGATTGAAGAAGAGTTTGTATGGCCTGAAATAAGCATCTCGGCAATGGTATTTGAAATTTGATAGTTTTATGGCTAAGCAAGCCTACAACTGGTGTAATTCTAACCATTGTGTTTATTTTAAGAGGTTGGATAACGACAACTACATTATTTTATGCTTATATTTTGATGACATGCTTGTAGCAGGGTCTAACATGGATCACATAATAGAGTTCAAACAACAGTTAGCACAATCATTTGCTACGAAGGATTTGGGGGCAGCAAAACAAATCCTTGGTATGAAAATTTGTAGAGATAGGAAGAACAGAAAATTGACTCTATCTCAGGCTGATTATGTTGAAAAGGTGTTGCAGAGATTCCATATGGAGAATGCAAAAGCTGTCAGCACACCTTTGCCTAGTCATTTGAAATTGACTAAGGAGATGTGTCCTAAGATAAAAGAGGAGGAAGAAAAAATGTCCAAGGTACCATATGCTTTAGTTGTAGCAAGTTTAATGTACGCCATAGTATGCATGAGACCATATATTGCACATCTTGTAGGAGTCGTAAGCAGGTGTATCAGTCATCCTAGATTGGAGCATTGAAATGCGGTAAAATAGATTCTCAGATATTTGAGAGGTACATCTAATAAAAACTTATGTTTTTGGGTCTCTAATACTAATTTAGATGGCTATGTGGACTCATATTTGGCAGGGGATATTGATACTAGCTGGAGTACTACAGGTTATGTCTTTACTGTAGGTGGGACAGTGGTAAGTTGGATCTCCAGGTTACAAAAGGTGGTTGCTTTATCCACCACGGAGGTAAAGTATGTAGTTGTAACAAAGGCAAGAAAGGAGATGATATGGATGCAATCTTTCATGGAAGAATTAGGCAAACAACAGGCTAACAGTTATTTGTTTACCGACAGCCAGAGTGCCATACATCTTGCAAAGAATTCTGCCTTACATTCAAAGACCAAACACATACAGTTGAGGTATCACTTCATTTAGTCAGTGTTGGATGATGGACAGTTACGACTAGAAAAGATACATACAGATAAAAATCTAGCAGATATGTTTACGAAGGTAGTGACAAGGGAGAAGCTGAGCTCCTCTTCAACTTCGATTGGTCTTCAAGATTGAAAATAAAAAAAATAGAACAACAGAGTCCAGGGTGCTTATTTCCAGTGGGAGCTACAGGGTCAGTGGTGTTATGATCAGTCTCTAAGTGGGAGATGATATGGTGTGGAGTCTGATCAGTCTCCAAGTGGGAGATTGTTGTTATATGGAGCCTAATCAGACTCAGAGGTTAAATTCACCTCACTTTTATTGGTGTGGTTTCCCCCCATATTATTTAATGGGGTCAAGGGGTAGCGTCCCTTGTAGGGGTTTGAGGGCAATGCCCCTTGTGGGTGTTATTTCTTTATTGACCGACATAAAAAAAAAATCCTATTTTTGTAACTGACATAAGGCTTCATAAAAGTGGATAAGGGTTAGGGTTTCCATTGATGTATTATAGCATTTTGCAGTGGTATTGAGTTACAAGGATTGCTGGTTGTAATCAGTTTGATTTACTAGATAATAATATTAGACTCTCTGTTGGTGGATGTATCATGAGTTTGGGTGAACCATATTAAAAGTTGTCTCTTGTTGTTATTATTTCTATGTATTTTCATTCCTTTGTTTAATCTTTATTTGCATTTAATTGATATCCTCTACATGCAATCCCTAACAGTCACTACCCATGCTCAATCTCCTCCACACTTTGGTTCCAATTCCTCACCACAAGCTGTATCTCCTAATGATGCCATTCTAAATCAACTTTTGCAAGGAATGACTTCTTTACAACAAAATGTGACAAGCTTGTCAAATGCTTCATAGCCTAATATACTAACTTACCATGCTTGTAATCCCTTATCCTATGTAATCTTGACTAGTGGAATCACTCCATGATTTCTCTATCTTGATGTTGATGTCGATGTTATCTTATCTTGCTAACAACACTTTAACAATACTGCTGCTCTGCGCACTTTGTTTATCATGAATATCGCCTTGCTTGGCTCTTTCATGTAGTTGATCATATGCATTGTTGTTTCTCATGATTATTTGGACACTAACACTTTTCTTGCAGGGATGTGTTTGTGGGAACATTTGGCGATCGTAAAGTACATGTCACCTCTAGGGGGCATGGACTTTGTGAGAGCTTGTGTTCCCTTGTGTGTTTTCTTCCTACCTTAATGTGCTTGATATCGGTACGCGATGTCAACCACCTTAAGTTGGGGGCATATATAAGGTAAGTTGTCTGCTTTAGATGATAGTAAAGTGTGTTTGAACAATCTAACAATCAATCACAAATCATTTAATCCCTTTGCGGAGGCAGGATATTGAGCATATCCTTTTATCTTAAGCCCTCATCACGAGGCGGGGATGGTGTATTTCTCAGAGAGATTGCATTATCCTATTATTTTCAAAAGTCCTCATCGTGAGGCAGGGAGCTGTTATGTGACTAAATCAACCCTTAAGTGTGCTTTCAATGGTTGTTGTGGTGAAGCCCAATCGTCGATGTGTGCCTGTAATGTCCCTGAGATGGTGATGAACTTAGCAATAGTTTCACTCCATCGCTTTTCTGTCATGTTTTCTCTGTGTCTTCAGCTTGTGTGTGTATAGCATGTTTGTTCTCAAAGTGCAAGACCAGTGGTGATGAGCTCCTCTACACTTTGGGATTTGTTTGGCGTGTTTGTTCTCAAGGTACAAGACTAGTGGTGAACAGCTCCTCTACACCTTGGGATTTTGTTTGGTGTGTTTGTTCTCAAAAAATTGCAAGACCAGTGGTGAACAACTCCTCTACACTTTTTGGGATTTATTTGTTTACTTTCCTTGTACTTGCATCTTACATTTCATATGGAAAAATCAAAAAGAAAATAATCACTGCATTCATTGTAGTCTCTGTGCTCTGCCTATCTTCAATGTTGTATTCTTCGTGTTTTGCATGACTATAACTATCTTCTCCGTGTTTTGCGTACTTGTTATTGTCTTCAATGTGTTTGGTGTGTCTTCTCCATGCTTGCCATGTTTGCTATGTTTGTTGACCTTACTTTAATGCATGTATTGGCCTTGCATTTAATACATACATTAAAGTGGGGGCTAAATGGTATGTCAGAAAAATGTACCCTTGGGGGCTTTTTTCCTTTTAAGGTTTAGCTCTCGATCTTTAGATTGCATTTAGAGCATCTTGCATGATAATTCAGACTCCCGATGAGAAAACCCTTGGGTCTTGTGACAAATTGGACCTAGGGGGCTATTTTAATGATCCTTGAAAAAAGATAGGGGGTGGACAAGAGCGCTAGAGCCCTAGTCTAACCCTATTTTGGATCTGCCCTAAATTGAAATGTCAGGTTTGTGCCCGTTATTTGGTTTCCAGGCTGGCATCATAAGTTTCAAATACGAAATTCTTGGCAGGAATCTTAGTAGTTACATATATAAGCATGTTTAGGTTATCATTTGCAAACTAGAAGATATCTAGAAGATGATTGTGAACTTTATGCATACTTGAGATTTTTGTGATATCATTGTGTTGCAGAGCATAGCATTGTTATTGTGTTTATTTTTGTAGGTTGGATTACATCTCCTCATGGCATTGAAGAGCATCTTCCTTCCATGAGAGCTCCATCATCAAGGTGACATTTATTGTGCTTTATCATCATTATCATTTGGATTTTTACCTCTGTCCCACAAGGATATGCACTCTCTCTAACAACGGTGTTCATAAGACTTGAATGTCTCTCTGGGGCTTGACTGAGGCAAGCCTCTAAACACCACAACCCCTTCCCACACTCTTTGTGATTGCAAGTTACAGGTATCAAATCTAGAGAAAGTGGAGTTGCAAGGAAGATAGGGAAGCATTGAAGATTCAGGATCCGAAAAGAAGTGGACACTGTGCAGGATTTCAGATCAAGGACGCCATCAACATTTGCCTCCACTATCGGATCACTGGAAACAAAAGATATAGTAGAGATTAGTGTCAAAAGGAGATCAAGAATCCACCAAAAAACCTGCACATTGGACTAGGGTGCCATCACCATTGTCCTTGATATTTTTGTTTTCCAGATTGCAAAAAATAGTTAGTTAAGGTTCTCTGCCCTTTGTCTAATTCTAGTAGCATTTGTCGTAATTCACAGATTTAATTACTATTTTTCTTAAATTAGGGTTTCAAGAGCATTAAAGCATTAATTAGAAACATTGTGTGATAACTTCTAAATTTCCCAATAGAAAACCAAGTGGCAACCCAATTTGATAATTGACTCTCCTCTCGATAGGAGAAGCACTCAATTGAAAATCCCTTGGAATGTTTTGTGGAAATGAGAATTCAAAATAAAACAACCACATTCCATCATCCCCTTTTCATATTAAACAAAGACGAGGTGGCGGGGGGAGCATAGGTTGAGAACATGGAAGAGAGAGGCACATGAGATGCTTGCTTTCTTTGCTTGTTATTATAGGTGTATGTGTGAGCAATCACATTGTGGTGTGGTTGTTGTGACACATTTTGAACACCTAGATTTCCTTGAGTGATTTTTCTTGCATAGTTTAAAAAGTAATCCAAGGGTTGAGGTGGTTGTTGAGCACCTTGAACCGTAATTACTAGTTTTAAGCAAGAAGGTACACTAGGTGCCCCCCACATAATCATCTTAGGAATATTACTACAAAGTCTATTAATGAATATTGAATTAACATTTTTTTCCTCTTGATTATACCCAACATCTATCCCAAAAGGATTTAATGTGAGAGACCTTTTCTCATCCACTAACGCTACATCTTGGCCAGGGAGAGCATTGGAATGAGAGGCAAGGTGTAGTATTGTTAGGAAGGTTAGGTGTTGTATTATTAATAGAGTTATCCATAGTCTTCTCATCTAAGGTTCTTGGACATTAAACTATAGGAGAAGTAGGATAACCTATGGAATCATCATCATTGTTTACGGAAAAAGAACTTTCACTCTCATCTTTCTCATGAGTAATCCTAGAGATGAATTTAGTTAAATATTCTAATATCAAAGGATATGCTCCTATGAGTAATGTGAAGCTATTAAAATCTTCTGTATAAAAAAGTAATTTCAGCTCATATGTAGAACATATAGAAGCATCAATACCACTTGCAGAAGCTATGTGCTCTAGAACATGAGGATTCTCATTAGTGAAATTAGAGAAATTTTCAAAGTCTAGGATATAATCATGAAAAGAATTCAAAGAAGAATAACATGAAAAATACCATGTTCATATGTTTTCAATATAACATCAAATTTTAAAATCTTTTCAAAAGTTATGCAAGAAACTAGTGCAAAACTATATGTGAAAAATGACCTAAAATGCTTGATTTTTCAACTTTTTTCAATGCAACTAAGTGAAAGAAAGGGTGTTGTAAGGAAATTGATCATGGGAAGAAAATAATATGTCTGATATCAGTCCAATGAATAAATAATATCCTTCACAACACACCTTTTATGCGTTCTAGAGTGATGACAAGTCAAAACCTAGTGAAAATACACTAAAATATGCGATTTTTCACAAATTTTCAATGAAAAGACCCAATGGAAAGGGTGTTGTAAAGAACTTTAGGAGGGGTAGAAGATTATAACAGTAATATCAGTCACCTAAATCTATAAAATTTATCACAACATGTTTATAGTGCCAATCTAAATCAAGCCCTAGTGAAAATATAGTCAAAATATGTAATTTTTCACAAATTTCAATGCAAGGGTCCAATAGAAAGGGTGTTGTAAAGAATTTTAGGAAGGGAAATAGATAATAACCCTAATAACAGCCAATTAGTGTAGAAAAATCCTTTACAACATGTTTGTGATGCAAGTCTAGAGGGACAATAAGGCCAAGTCTAGTGAAAAATTCAAGATTTTCAAACCCTATACATGAAATTTTGCAAGAGAACCACTATGATGAAACACTAAAATTAGAAATCAGTCCTAATGAGTGTTTTAAAAGGGTAGTAAAATTTGAAACAAGATTTTGACTACAAACCCTAGCTAATGCAAAATTAGATTATATGAAAAAATGCACAATTTCAAGCAATTTTTAGCAATTTAAGCATGAAAATGCAATCTAAATGAATGATGAATGAAGAATTTATGTATTTTAAATTAGATATAATGATATAAATTTATTGAAATTAAATGCCAACTAATTCAAATTATTTGAAAATGCAAGCTAAAAATGCCAATTTTTTTGAATTTTTCAATTTTTGCAATTTTTTAAATGCAATAAGATGAACAATGAATGAATGAATGAAATGAATGTAAATCTGAAGTAGAACACTCAACAAGGTGCAAAACAAAGTCCAATAACACGGGTTCACCAAAATGTTTAGGGTTAAAAAATGAAGAGGATTAATTTTAATGGTTTGTGTTGATCCTCCTTTCACCACTAAACATTCAAGGACATTCAACTGAGTAGAGAACTCTACTAAAGGTCTCTTGTCAATTGGAATTCTATATATTTGTTGTTCAATTAAGCCCAATTATGCTCAAAACCCTAATTTCATAAAATTGTAAACAAACAGATAAATTACAGAAAATGACAACCAAATGCGTACCAGATTTCAAAGTTTGATATGCGGAAAATTTGGGGACTAATGAGCGGGTGCCCTAGTCCAGTGCCCTAGTTTTTGTCAGGATCTAGGAATGTTTTCTACAACTTGTTCCTATTATTTCAGAGATTTTACAGTTGTGGGATTCAGAGGACTAATGAGTGGGCGCCCAAGTCTAGGTCCCTATTTTCTTCTCTGATCTGCAATTCTGATAGTCTGCACTACTCTCCTGAAACTCCACTTCTTTCATTTTCGCAACCTATAACCTGCAATCATATAAAAGTGGGTTGGAGGTTGTGGTGTTTAGAGGCTTGCCTCAGTCAAGCCCTGGAGAGACATTCAAGTCTTCTGAACACTATTGTCAGCTAAAGAGTGTGTATCCCTATGGGATAGAGGCAAAATCTAAATGATAAATGATAGAAAACACAATTGATATCACCTTGTAGTGTTCATATCTCATGGAAGGAAGATGCTCTTCATGCCATGAGGAGATGGATGCCAAATCTATAAATACAAACACAAGAACAACAAAGTACTGCTCTGCAACACAATGAATGCCTTGAATCACTTTCACAAAATCATAATGCTCATCCAATTTTCATCTAGTTTACAAATTAATCACTAATCATGCTTATATATGCAACTACAAACATTCCTGCTAAGAATTTCATAATTCAAACTTAGGATGTCGGCATAGGACCTAAATAACAGTCATAAACTAACACCCAGAAATAGGTCCTGACCTAAAATAGGGTAGGACTAGGGTGGAGACACCCAAGTCACCCCTATTTTAGGTAGGAATCATCATAAATGCACCCCCTAAGTCCCAATTGCCATGAAACTTCAAGGTTTTCTCATCGGGAGTCATCAAAATGATACAAGATGCTCTAAATGCATTCTAAAGGACCCTGGAGCTAAACCTTAAGAGGAAAAAGGCCCAAAGGATACTTTTTTTGACATAACAAGAAGTTACTATAATGTAGGTAAAGGATAAAGAAACACATCTTGTAAATGAACGTGAGAGAAAATTAGAGAAATTAAAAATGATTGGTTCATTACATATACTAATCAAAAGGAGAAATTGCAACAATTCAAAAAGGAAAAAATAGACAATGAAAAGATGAATGAGGAAAATAGGGAAAGAACCAAGGAAACTAACGAAGGAAATAGTGAAAGAATAATCAACTTAAAAACTTGAGAAACCACTGACATCAAATGCTCAAAACAAACCCGCAAGTTTGTCATGACAGAGGGTAGAGATGAAAATGAGGTTCCCAGTGACAGTAAGAGGGCTACAAACTTGGTTTGAAGAAACCTACAATAAGTTCTAAACCTGCTGCAGACTCTACAAGGGTATTTATTATAACAAGGAGTTTTTAAGAGCCTAAGGGAGTAGTTTAGAGCAATTTGAAGTCCAAACAACACTGGACACTTGTTGTACATGCCCTCCAAGGAGTTTTCAATCATAAAGAATATAAAACACATGTGGACTATGAAATGTCAAGGCAGCTTAGAAAGGTTATGAAGTAGTTTGGGTAGTTGTGACAACACTACAAGCATTTTGACCTAATACAAGAATCTAGGAGAGGTTATGGAGCAATTATGACCAAATGGGTGATAAGAATAGTAGCTAGAGCAATTTGTGGGTTGTTTGAGGGTATCTATGTTTAGTTCAAACTCTTTTCAAGGATATAAGACCTTCACCAATAGATAGAGCACTTTCCTAGGAGCTTGAAGGGGTCAACCAACTCATGTCAAGAAGGCCATCTATTGTTCATCCTGAGCGTTTTTCATAAACTCCAAGGCCTCTCTATGAAATACTCATGTAAGACATGTCAAATCTGAGTTGTGTATGTTGTAGTGAAGTTTATTGGTTGTGTTGTGTATGTTAAATAGTATTATAGGACACAAACATTTGGTGCATCACCTTACCTTAGGATTTAGGCTTCTATTATGTCATTTTTTGCCCTTTTCCTATGAGAACAATAATAGGTAGTCTAGTTTAGGTGATAAAATCGAGGGAACCAACTTTTCATCTAGAGATCTAGCTTCAAGTTTTGCAAGGTCCCACACCTAGAAGCTATTCCCATTGTATCACGAGGTCTTATTGAATCACATTCAACAAGAGGGTGCAATCTTGTTGAGAACAGTAAGTTTTTAATTGTCAATTGACTTCATGGTTTTTTATTAAAAATAGAATAAAGACAAAACAATTTAGGTGTTACCAATATATAAATGTTAAAAAAACTCACCTATAAAATTCCTTCATGGTGGAAGAGGATCTTGTCAAATATTGAACCATCTAATTGTCCATAGTTGAGATCCTAATACTTTAAGCCTTTATGAGTCACTACATTCCCAAGATTACAAGAAACACCAATTTTTTCAAACTCTTCCCATATTTGAGAAAACTTTGATTTATCATTAGGACTGGGCAGATGTTTCTTGTCATGTTCTTGTGCCACTCTTTGTATTTCTCGCAACATCTTTAGTACAGTATGAATTCCAGCATGACAAGCACAATATATGAGCTTTGACATTGACTCAGGTATAAGCTGTAATGGTTGCAAATGAATTTAGTATATTTTAAATAATACCTTTAATTAGAAAACAAATCAAAAAATAGTTAATTACAATAAAATGTACCTTGAATTCATTCTTTCTATCCATTGACCACTTCTTCACAACTTTTATATCAACACCACATAATTTTGCATCAATTTTTGTAAGGTACAAATCCATTTTCTCTTCCCATAGTGTGTTGTAATCAAATGCCTCATCAATGTTCATTTTCTAAAATTAACACACAAGATTTGATTGACAGATAATGTTAAACAGCTAACATATCAATTATTGACTCAATTTAAAAATGACTTACAAGTAATAATTTGGGAGGCATTGAGTATAACTTTGAAATACTAAGGATTGTATCACTTCCTTAATACAATGCTTTTTGGAAACATGTGTATGTCTCTCTTTTGACAAGTGCACCAAGGACAAAAATTATTTCCCATCACTGAAACTTCATTATTACATATCAAACTACAAATTGCCACCAAATCATGACACTCATACAAATTAACCTTAACTTGTCTACCATCTGATGTGAGAATGCGTTCACTGAAAAGAACAATTATTTGCTTCATTAAATTATCTTCAAATTTAGGATCTGTTGCATGTGACAATTTTTTTTTGTATTCTTCTTTTCCATCAAATTTTCCAATGCTAATACAAGACATCAACCCACTACCTTCTAGCAACTCAAATAAAATATCACATACCTGACCACCTCGGTCATAATGTACATGAGAATCAATTCCTAATTTGAAAGAAACTTTAGATACCAATATTCCATTTTTCTTCTCATATGTTTCAACCATAAATGTAGCATATGGTTCTACATTCATAACTCTTACCCCACAGTTCAAACCATCTATTCTAATCCAATGCATATTCAATACTTTAGCTTCCTCAGCCCATAACTTCATCTCATCACAAACATCTTTTGGGGTCACACCTTTAAGTAAACCATATCTCTTTATATTTTTTAGGCATTGCAATGTCTTATGAGTCATACTTGATTCGACAAAAATAGAAGCAATGTTCCTAGGTAAAAAGTCCTTTCAAATTTCTGTGACAATAATGGAACGAAATTTATCAATAACTCCATTCAAATGAACAAGTACATCCTCAACCTGAGACTCTTCCTTATAATTCTTGCTAATAAAGTGCCTAATTGCAACAATAATATCATCATCATTCACTTCCTTAATTTCTTTTACACTATACTATTTTCAAACTTCTTTAAATTTATTTCTTCCCTCTTTTAATCTCTCATAATACCATCCTGGCCCTTTTTTCACCTCTAATAAGTGTTTCCTTTTATATTGTGAACCTTGTCTTATACAATCCACTTGCTTTGCATTATTTCTAATTTTCTCTTCATCAACATTACTATTAACTTCCAAGCTTCTAGAACTTTCATGCATCTCTGTAAATATTATGTCTTTATCTATATTGAAATTTTCTTGGGATGAATTACTTGCTGGTACATTTGTATTATCCATGTTACTATGTTGCTAAAAATTTGAAGAAAAGGTGAAGGGATGAGAAGAAACACACCCAAATGTGCTTAGTCTTTCTTGCATTTGAGCTATGAACAAATCTTTTTCTATGATTGAATCCTTCAATATTGTTATTTCATCTGAAAGAGCCTTGTTATCAATTTCTAATCTTCTCAATTTTTCTTGCATCTCTATTTGATTTCGTAGAAAATCTGGTTGAGGAGATGGTTGCGTTGAAGTATTATTACCTTTCAAAATAGGTGATAAAGGTTGCCTTTTAGTTACAATAGCACATTCATTTGTAGATCTTGAAAGAACATCATTGGTAGATGATTGTAGTTGGTATCCATTATTTTCTATAATATTTTCATTTACAAAGATTTGACACTGAGCACGTTTAGCTCTCATTGCAGCTCTCTTACCTCTAGGTTGAGTAAATTGTAAGACAATTTCTTTTGGTGGTAGAACAAGAATATCAACATATTCATTTGCTCTACGTTGCCCTCTACAACATGGAACATTTTCAACAACACTTGTATTTGAATTATTCATTGTAGAAAATTTGCAAAAGGAAGCATAATACTCAATATTAATGCATAATTTAGCGAGTGATTGCTACAGCTATAAAAATTTCAAAAATCTCTGTAAGTGCACAAGCATTAAATAAATCACCTGTAATTATTTTACTATAGAAATTTTTAAAATCAATAATTTTCTACAAATAACTTATGGAGCCTTTTCTTGTTTTAGATTCAATTTTTTTAAAATATAAACTTTTACCCGTCATTTAATTCTTGTATTATATTAGAGATGAAGATGGAATTTTAATTTTTTCAATTTTTGTATTATATATAAAATCAAAATTGTGACAAAAATAAATAAAAATTAAAAAATTAAGCAAGATTGGCTACATATAAAATTACATAAAAATAAATAAATTTGCAATTGATATTTCTTTAATTTTTTTTTTTTTGTGCAATAATATTGACTAAAAATAAATAAAAATTAAAAGTTGCAAAATAAATGAACATAAATAAAATTTAAAAAGCCACAATTACTCTATCTTAATTTTTTTATATTGATATATACACATCTACATTAATATATTATTTATTTTATTTTATAATAAACTTAAGTTGGAGGATGGACTTTCTTTTATTTTCTTAAATTCTACTTCAATCTTTTTTTTTACATTTCTACATTTGTTTCTATTATAATTATTATAAATTAATTAATAAAAAAATAACTGAAGTAAAATTTAACAAAATAAAAGAAAGTCCATTCTCCAACTAATATTTTTAATTAATTTATTTATAATAATTATAATAGAAACAAATATAGAAAGGTAAAGAACCAAAAAAAAGACTCAAGTAAAGTTTAGGAAAATAAAAGAAAGTTTATTCTCCAACTCTAACTTGCTATAAAAATTTTGCATATTTTTATTATATTTTACTAATATTTAACTCACGTTTAACCCAACTTTTTTAATAAACTTGCAAGGTTTTTAAAATGCATTATTTTTTAGAAAGTAAAAGAAAGCATCTTTTGACAAAATAAAGAATATTTTATATTTTTTAATTGATATAATATTTATTCATTAGGAGACCTCAATGAAGGGGATATAATCTTATGGGGGGACAAGATTTAGTTAATTTGAATGCTTGTGAGTAAAATGCTACAGTGCAGACACCCTGCAAGAGTGCATGCATTATGGCTATAGGAACAATTTCACAAACTACAGGTAAAAAGGGTGATTGAAGGATCATAAAAAAATCTAGATACACCTGTAGCATTTTTTAAATCTTATTTAGGAAGTGAAGTTGAGATAGAAAATAATCTATTATGCGAGTTGTATTTGCATTATTTTGTTTTATTTGATGATAAAGACTGGAATCTCAATCCGTACATGGGAGATGTTTAGCTAAGAGAATTTTGTTCTTTTGTCCAAGGACAAATAGAAAGAGGGTTGGAGAAGAAGAGGTATGACAACATGGAGAGATGTAGAAATTATGATAAGAGTGATGTAATTAGGCCAGACAACTGAGAGGGGGGGGTGAATCAGTTGTCCCAAAACTTTGACACTTGCAATAATTGATTCTTATTTACCACTTAAGACAAATTAATGATGTAAATATATAAAGCATGAAACATCGACACATGAGAAGAAACAATATGAACACACTTGACACCAAGATTTTTAATGTGGAAACCTAGTTAAGGTAAAACCATGGTGGGGGTTAACCCACAAGATTTGTACCCTGTTAAAGTACTTAGAAGAAAAGAGAAGGCACATGCCTTCGGGCACACTGTCTAGAGCTCATTGCTCAAGAGAGGCTCACTACCTACAAGAATTTATGTTTAACACAAACATAATGAACTGAGAAATAGCATCTTCTTCATGCCTAGTTTAGTCCCATTGAAGGCTCAAAAACTTTTGCTCTGCCCCTCAAACACTTCTTCGCTATATCTTCATTCTTTACTGCCCTTGTTCTTCTGTTCCTCCTCTTCTCTACTCTACCTTTATACCCTTCTTAGGATTTTTTCATTTTCACTCAAGGACAACTTCCCACAATTCATCAACAAGTATTTATACACTTCATCAACCTTGGAATGAACATCAAGGTCAGCTTGACTTAACACGGATCACTATACTATCAGCCAAACATAGCTAAGGCTTGAATCTTCTTCCAACAACATGCCACACTCTAGAGAATTGCTCTTAGATCATCCGCAACACGCTTGAATCATCTAGTCGGCCAAGACTAGAAAGAATAGCAACATCAAAGAAGAAAGATTCAACAACAAGCTCAAACTTCAATGCAAACCTCCAACACAACAGTCACATGATATAGAGACCTCCACAAGCACATTAAATTCAACAAAAACATCCACACTCCTTCAAATCATCAAAATCTCATGCATCTTCATCCGGAACCTCAAGAACACTATCTGACATGACTGTCACACTAGAAAGATTGGTTGCAAACCTCCAAACCATGAACTACTTGAGTTGATGATACACACTGACTTCCCAAACATACCTCTAGATCCACAGATCATAATATTTCAATGCAGAGAAATCCAGACCAAACTGTCACTCTATCTATTTTGAACATAGCAAAAACCCAATTCTATTCAGATGGCCATAGCTTGTTCAAATCTTCATGTGGACCTTGTTATCAATCAAATATGCACCGAATGCTAAGCTATCAACTTAGCTACCTATTGCCACATGGGAACACTCCTAGTCCTATGGGTTGCCTAAAACTTGGAGTGAACCTCCAGAGTGGGCTGGTTCCCCTGCTAAATCACCTAATCTAAAAGACTTCCTGAGGAAAGGGGAAGAAGATAACTGAAAATTAAATTCTAAAACCTAAGGATATTTTACCAGAATTTTATCTATTGACTCACAATCAGCCTCACAAAGCCTTTTATCCTCACAATTTCACAAAAACAATGCAATACATAAGTAATTTGCATGAAAGCTTGAAAGTTAGAGGTTTGCATGAAGGAAAAACATAAGTTTTATCACAACTTCAACCCACTAACCAAGGCTAAACATAACATGCAACCTGTATTACATGAAACTTTCGCACTCAATCTTACAACAATGAGACATATGAAAAAGATTCTAAGGTTGAATCACAATGGGACATCAGATCATTGATTACATAATGAATTAGAAAGTATGAAAGAGGAAAACTCTACTATTTTATTAAAACTGAAAGGAGTAGAACTAAGTATCTGAGTACAAATAATGTTTACAAAGCTCTCTGTAAATGAACAAGAGAGGAAGAAACAAAGATATCAATTTCTAAAAACTAATTTTTTCTCCCCTATTTATAACTCCAAAGATCTCCCAAGGAAAATGCTGAGAAATCTTTCTAGAATAGAAAATTTGATCCATTTTCGAGCTCCACTCAAAAGCCAAAAATAAATCTTTCAAATCACCTCCAATCTGTATATGAAAGCTACCAAAATCTTCCTCAAGGTAGACCTCACTAAAATCTACTTTAAAACAAGTTTTATTTGCTTAATAAAAGCTTAGTTTTTTTTTAATTGCCCTCATCTGCCTCAAAATAAAGCAAATCCAAAAAAGATATTTGATTTGCTTTAATAATTTTAACTGCATAAAATGATGAAATATTAAAAGCAATTTATAAAGAACATTGCTTTAATATTTGTCTTACAATAGGTCATGCAGTTTTTCCTTCTGATTTACCTAATCTTACAAGGCTTATTTTTGTCCATATCTTCCCAAAAGAAAGCAAACTAAAAAAAGAAAGATATTGTTTGCTTTACTTTGTTTTAATTGCATTAATAATAAATATTTATAAGCAATTTATAGGATATTGCTTTAAATATCATTTTTCAATATTTTTTTTTGCAGCTTCAAATTTGCAAAAGAAAAAGGGTCCGCCGTTGTGAAGATTTATTGAAAACTATAAATTGGGTAGGTGCGATATTTAAAGGGTTTTTGCATTTTATTCTTTTCTCATCATTTTCTAAAAATATCAAAAACCCAGATCATAGTTTTTTAGATACGATTAAAACACGCGACTATTATCTTCATTTTGTTGTGTATTGTGCTTCTGAGGGTTCCCTGAAAAGTACAAACTGGGTTGGTGAGAAATTTAAAGGGTTTTTGTGTCTTATTGTATTTTGATATATATCCACACATCTCAAGAACCCAGATCATAGTTTTTGAGATATTATCAAAACACGTGACATGTGTCTTTATTTTGCAGGGTCTTTATGTGACACTATTTCTCTTTCAGACTCTTTCCACAATCCTCTTAAAACTTGGGGGTATCATGTTGGGATCAACCCTTGTGGAAGCCTATTTTATTCCACATGCTAATTTATCTTCAATCAGCTACATGACATCCTATACTTGCACATGAAACAAACAGATTAGAATAAAACATTGAAATTCCATGATTGTTTCTTTCTCAGCTCTTCTTGCATGTGGATGATGTTCATTGATCAATGAATTATAAACAAAGTGTTATGCCTCTTCTAATAGGATATAGAGATCTCATAAACGGAGCTCTAATAGGACCTTCCCACATTTTTGCAGGTTCATGTTGAGATCGGGAGTAGGAACAGAAGACAACTTCGAAGATTGAAGACCTTCAAGACAATGATGGCTATGACCTCTTTCTTACCTTGAACAACACTGCAATTATCACTGAAACGCAATAACTATGGAAATAACTTATAACAGAAGAATGTTAACCTTCACTGTAAAAATAAATTTGTTGCATCAGCTCTACCAATTTTAAGTTGTGGTGAAAAAATGGTAACATTTCTGGCGACTTCTGCTATATGCTTGCCTGCTAAACATTGGATCAGTTGCCTTGAATATCCATTGGGCATTGAGTCATACTCTACTCTTCTCAAACTTAGAAACACTAAAATTTAGCTCTCTAACTAGTTCAAATAGTAGCAGAAAACTGAAAACAAACTAAACTGAAGCAAACTAACAGGCCCTGACGGCTAGAAAACCTGTGCAGCAACACTTAGGGAAACAAAAATACTGAAAGAAAATGTGCATGAGTACTTATTAACTGCAACTCTACTCTACTATATACAAATGTAGTACTTATCCTCAGAGGCAATGTTTAAGGTGGATCCCATTGACTGGGATAGACAGCACCTCTCCACTTAACTTGGACAATTGAAATGCATTGTTTTCTTTGTACTCTATGATTACATAAGGCCCATCCCAAATTGTATCAAATTTGGAATGCTTTCCAGGTATGCTTCTCAGTTCATTCCATTTGAACACCCAATCACCAATAATAAAACTCCTCGATCTTGCCCTCTTATCAAAAGCATTCTTCATTTGAGCTTGATGTATATCAAGCTTCTTCAAGGCCTCTTTCCCGATTTCTTCTAACTCCATAAGCTGAGCTAGCTTGACTACTAAAGGTTGTTCCTCTAGCAGCTCAAGCTCTTTGATGAAAGTCAAAGTTGGTAATTCAACTGAAATAGGCAATCTAGCCTCCTTACCATAAGTAAGTACATATGGAGAACAACCAGTAGCTCTCTTGGGTGTAATTCTATCAGCCCAGAGAGCCAACTTCAACTTCTTGTGCCATGTTCTCTAGTTGTCTTCAATAGTCTTCTTGATGATCCTTATCAGATTTTTGTTGGTAGATTCGGCCTGCCCATTTCCTTGTGGGTAATAGTTAGAAAAAGTATTCAAAAAGATATTATTTTTAATAGACCAATCTGAAATTCTCAATCCATTGAAAGCTAAACCATTATCTGAGATGATTGAATCTGGTGTACCGAATCTTGATAGAAATTTAGAATAGCATATTCATTTGCTTCTTTTAAAGCAACAGCTTCGGTCCACTTGGTGAAATAGTCTGGGGTAGTCAAGATCCACTTGTGGCAGTCAAGATCCACTTGTGGCCTACACTTGAAGGCGGGTTTATTGGTCCTATAAAATCTAGACCCCATTTTGCAAATGGTTGTTCAACTTTAATAGGATGTAGAGGTAAGGCAGCAAGCCTTTGTTTATTGGCAAACAATGAACACTTCTCACATCTTCTCACCCAAGCAAAAGAATCCTTAAACAAGTCAGGCTAGTAACAACTAGCCTACATAATCTTCAAAATAGTTGTTCTAGCTGCAAAGTGACCTCCCGAAGGTCCATTGTGAAATTCTTCTAATAGCTTGTCAACTTGATCAGGTCCAATACATCTTAAAAATACACCATTCAAATCTCTCCTATATAAAATACCATCAATGATAGCATAAGGAGTAGCTTTTAGCCTGAAATACCTTCTTCCTGCTCTATCCAAACCTTCGGGGAAATGACCAGACTGTAAATAATGCATCACTTGTTGCACCCAGCTGATTGTAGGAGCTGGTAAAGTGGCTGGTACATTGTTATTCAGTATTGTTTCTATGTCCTCTGCATGTTCTTGACTATTTTCTTCACTTTCAGCAAGTTGCTCGCATAAGCCCTTGCCTCTAATAAGCTTGGTCACTTTGATATCAATATCAAATTCCATAATTTTGGTTATCCAACCAGCTCTCTTGTCATTTATATCTTTGTTTAATAAAAAACTCTTGACAGTAGGATGAGCAACCATTAAGTGAATTATGTTATTAGACAACATGTGTCTAAATTTCTTGAGGCTCCTAACAACAGCAAAAACATGTTTTTCCACAAAAGAGTACTTTACCTTATAGTCATGTAGTACCTGGCTGAAAAATGCTATTGGCTGCTCCAATCTTTCATCATTTTGCTAACATAACATTGCAGAGATGATGCCAGCTCCTCCAAAAGCATTCAAAATAAAATCCCTCTCATAATTGGGATTAATGAGGGTAGGGGTAGCAATGAGGGCTTCTTTAATATGCTCGAAGCTTCCTTTTCCCTCCTTAGTCCAGTTGAATGGCACATTCTTCTTCAACATGGCCGTAAGAGGTTGTAACAAAGTTGCAATGTTTGGAATGAATCTTCTCACAAAATTAATTCTGCGAAAGAAAGCTTTGCAAGCCTTTCTTATGTGCAGGCAGTGGTACATCTAGAATGGCTGAAACTCTCTCAGGGTTAATAGAAATACCTTGTTTTGAAACAATATGGCCAAGAAGTTTACCTTCATGAACTAAAAATATGCACTTTTTGGGGTTCAATGAAACCCCAAACTCCCTGCACCTCTGAAAAATCTGCTTCAAGTGGTCAAATGATCATTAGCATCTTTTGAAAAAATAGTTATGTCATCTAAATACACTAGCACTATTCTGTTCATAAGGCCATGGAAGGTCATGTCCATTGCCCATTGAAAGGTTGTCCCTGCATTGGACAAACTGAATGACATCTTCCTGTATGGCATGGTACCCCACTTAGTCGTGAATGTTGTTTTATATTGGTCTTCCTCTTTGACAAGAATCTAGTTGTAACCTGAGTAACCATCTAACAGGGAATATCTATCAGAACTAGAAACAGTTTGCAATATTTGTTCCATGGAAGGAAGAGGGTAGTGGTCTTTCAATGAGGCCTAATTCAAATCACGGAAATCAACACAAAGTCAGATTTCTCCATTCTTTTTTTCTGACTGGGACCAAATTGGAAACCTAGGAGGTATGTTTTATTGTGAATATGATACTGCTCTCAATCAGTTTATTTAACTCAGCCCTCATTAAATGCTCAAGTTTTGGATTCAGGGGTCTTTGTTTTTGCCTAACAGGTTTGGCATTAGGCTCTAATTCAATGGTATGCTGGGCTAAACCACGATCAAACCCCCTTAAGTCTTTATACTTCCATGCAAAAACATTAGAAAAATCTTGGCATAACTGAATAAATGATTGTTGTTCACCTTTAGTGCATACCTTTCCGAGCTTCAACAACTTATCTTTGAAAATCTCCACTACTTCATAGTGTTCTTGTTTCACCGTCATGCTACACTTGTCCTTTCTGAATTGATCATCTGAGTTAAACATTGATTCTAGTGTTACAAGTCCCTTGGGCAACTTGTTCGATCTCAACTGTACAATCTGGTCTTCAAATTGTTGCTGGTATTTATGCTAATTATCAGCTGCAAATTCAGCCTCTGTACTCAAAAAACTTAAGATTTGCTCATTACTATCAAATACTTGCCAGGAAACACTATTGTCAAGTATAGAAGGCCTAGCAACTACTTTGAAATATGGTTGTACTTAAATGTTCTGAATCTGATCAAGAACCTCAAATTGAGATCCCAAAGATGCAAGCTTATCTGCATACTTATTTTGGTTTCTAGGAATCAAAAATAGATTAAAGGCATCAAAAAATTCCATTGAATCCCACACTCTTTGCTTGTACTTTTTCAGCAGGTCATTTTTAGTAGCATTTAGATTCCTAACCAAATTAACGATCAATTCAGAATCTCCATAAACTTGTATAGATTTGATACCTCTTTTCTGGGCCCACTCTAAACCATGGATCATGGCCTCATACTCAGCCACGTTGTCTGTGTAGCTAAAGGTGAACCTCAAGGCTGCATAGTATTTGTCTCCTTCAGGTGAGATTAACATATTCCCTCCATCGACACTTGTTTTGGTCCTTGATCCATCAAAGTACATCTTTCAAAGCTGGTCTTCTTTCTATTCCAACTGACTTTGGTCCTTAATTAGATTAGGAATCACTACATCAGGTTCTTGTATCATATAGATGCCTAATCCTACCTCATCCGTGTGACGGAAAGGATCACTTTCATGATCTTCAACTGCCCAATCATCTAAGTTTCTATCTTCTATAGATGCATTGGAATCTAGGCTCATGGGTTCATCATGCTGTCCATGGGTGATGAAGAGGTTAGCGTTTATTGGGCTGGGAACATAGGGCTCAACATAGTCCTTTGCAAGTGGTTCGAACTGTATGGTTACTTTCATACCATATCTTATTCTGAAAAACAAGTGGGACCAATTAGAAGATAAAAACCCACCCAATTTGGCAATGAATTCCCTAGAAAGGCATATTTCAAAACTAGGTGGCAGATCGATGATGTAAATGTCTTGATGCATGGCAAAATTAGGACATGCATGTAGTGTAAGCGGCAGATTTTTTATTATTCTTGCAGTACTAAGCGCAGATCTGTCTAATTGGACAACTCCTTTTGCAAGGGGCTCATAAATCAATCCTAGTGAATCAACTAGACTTTTGGGCATGACTGATCTACTTGCCCCAGAGTCTATCATGCAATTATGAACAAGTTTGTCACCAATTATCAAAATTAAGTAAAAGGGAGGAGGTTTTACCTCATTTGTTGGTTGTCCACTCTTGATTTCTAAGCTGTTGGCCAGCACAACTTTGGCTTTTCCTTGATTGGAACACTCAAAAATTGAAAGCTTAGCCAATGCTTCTTGTAGCAGATTCTTTTGGCCAGGAATGCACAATGCATCCATAACTGACACGCTCACTGTAGCTTTCTTAAGATGATCAACTATGTTGAAAGAAACAGGATTTACCTTTTGCTGTTCGTTTACAGCAGCAACATCATTCTACCTTTGTGAAGGCTATTGTTGTACTTTAGACTAATCCTTTACTGGTGTAGTTTGATCCCTTTGTAGAATTTGCACTTTTTGCTGTGGTACAGGGACAATTTGTGACAGAAAAGTTTGAAATATATCTCTCACAGACTATTGTTGTACCACTGCAGCTTGCTGATTAAGGTCTGCAACCCTCTGTTTTGACCTTGTGTTGGCTGAAACAGGTGTATGTTGTTGATTTTGGCTTTGATGGTAATTTATACCATAGAAATCACTCTCTTGCCAATTCATCAAGGCCACATCAACATTATTTGGTTGAGCTGAAACTTCACCAGGGGCACCTTCCAAACTTGCATAACTATTCTGCACCATGAGTGCCTGATTTCTTACTCCATTTGTGCACACAGCTTGATTATGCGGTTGGTGACATGGATAACACTATTCACTATCTTGGGCTAAGTTATTATGTGTGGGTACAAGCTCCCTCAAGGTACTGGCAGTATTTGGGTTGTAAGATTGGAAATGTCAAGGATTGTAGTTTCTTCTTTGACCCTGAGGATCAACTTGAAACGACTGCCTATATTGTTGAATGGGATGATACGAGGCTTGGTAAGGCTTAGTTTCTTGACCAATTTGCTTTTTAATATTAACAAATTCATTGCCAAAGGTTTTTCCCATGGACTGAATCATGCCTTTCAACTCTTGAATTTCTTGGAGGTGAGCTGGGGCATGATTTTCTTGGGTTATAGGTTGATGGGTTATTACTGGAATAGGTGGGACAACAACCAAAGGAGGCACTGCTATTGGCACAGATGGCTAGATTTCTAGGAAAATGGGTAGGGGAGGTCTTGGGGCTATCTTCCCTACTTGGATGAGGCAATTTTCTGCTCTGACAGCAATCTCAAAAGAATCAGGAAGGGTGGTTCCTCCCATAGACTCAATCATTACAGAAATTTCATTGTTCAAAGCTTTAAGGTAAAACAGAAATGCATGCCTTGGCAAGGGCTTTACTGTTGCGAGGATTCTATCCCAAGTTCTCTAAAATCGGTAGTTGAAATCTACCATGTGTTCATGGGGTGTCCTTTTGATGGTGCTCAACTGCTCAAGGAATGAGAGATGATCGGATTTGTCTTCGAAGTGCTTGTGCAATCCATCTCCCAGTAGATCTCATGATGTTATTAAATTTTTAGCAAGTCCTCTAAACCATTGCAAGGCTTTCCCTTTCAATGATGTAGCCAAAAGTTTGATTGCCACATTTTCTTAGGTGACAATGTGCACGGAACAAAGGGTTGCCACATCCTAAATGTGCTTAGCAGTTGTAGTATGGTCTTCTCTGGTGAAATATGGCAGTCCTTTAAGGGCTACAACTAGAATATCATCGCGCTGAGCAAGTTGCAGTGGGTTGTCTCCGTTAAAGGCAGTAAACTTGTATTGCCTAGCCATTATGGGTATTTGAACTATCAGCATCAGACTTCTGCTTCTTTGTGTTGAAGTTGGAGGTGTTAATTTTGATCTCCTCACTGAATCAGTTGTTCTTCTTGCTAATCTACCTCTTCTTCTTGGCAGGGACAACTGTAAATACTCAAAAGGATTATAACTGGATTTGGTTTTCATAAGCTGATAACACTAATCTACATGCAAGACCAGAGATAACGAGTTGCCAGGTATATTGTGAAAGCCTCCGAAGGCTGGAATACTGCTGCATATACCAGAATAGCAGCTGTGAGGGTATAAAACTTCTCTAAAATTACTTTCAGAGTCCCACCAGACGTGCCACAAACTGTTATCAATCAGATATGTACCCAATGTTAAGCTATCAACTTAGCTACCTGTTGACACATGGGAACACTCCTAGGCCTATGGGTTGCCTAAAACTTGGAGTGAACGTCCAGAGTGGGCTGGTTCCCCTGCTAAATCACCTAATCTAAAAGACTTCATGAGGAAAGGGTAAGAAGACAACTGAAAATTAAATTCTAAAACCTAAGGATATTTTACCAGAATTTTATCTATTGACTCACAATCAGCCTCACAAAGCCTTTTATCCTCACAATTTCACAAAAACAATGCAATACATAAGTAATTTGCATGAAAGCTTGAAAGCTAGAGGTTTGCATGAAGGAAAAACATAAGTTTTATCACAACTTCAACCCACTAACCAAGGCTAAACATAACATGCAACCTGTATCACATGAAACTTTCGCACTCAATCCTGCAACAATGAGTCATATGAAAAGGATTCTAAGGTTGAATCACAATGGGACATCAGATCATTGATTACAAAATGAATTAGAAAGTATGAAAGAGAACTCTACTGCTTTATTAAAACTGAAAGGAGTAGAAACTGAGTATCTGAGTACAAAGAATGTTTACAAAGCTCTCTGCAAATGAACAAGAGAAGAATAAACAAAGATATCAACTTCTAAAAAGTAATTTTTTCTCCCCTATTTATAACTCCAAAGATCTCCCAAAGAAAAAGCTAAGAAATCTTCTTAGAATAGCAAATTTGATCCATTTTCAAGCTCCACTCAAAAGCCAAAAATAAAGCTTTCAAATCACCTCCAATCTGTATATGAAAGCTGTCAAAATCTTCCTCAAGGTAGACCTCACCAAAATCTGCTTTAAAACAAGCTTTATTTGCTCATTAAAAGCTTAGTTTTTTTTTATTGTCCTCATCTACCTCAAAATAAAGCAAATCCAAAAAAGATATTTGATTTGTTTTAATAGTTTTAACTGCATAAAATGGCGAAATATTAAAAGCAATTTATAAAGAACATTGCTTTAATATTTGTCTTACAATAGGTCCTGCAACTTTCTTTCTGATTTGCCTAATCTTACAAGGCTTATTTTTGTCCATATCTTCCCAAAAGAAAGCAAAATAAAAAAAGAAAGATATTGTTTGCTTTACTTTGTTTTAATTGCATAAAGAATGAATATTTATAAGCAATTTATAGGATATTGCTGTAAATATCATTTTACAATATTTTTTTTTTGCAGCTTCAAATTTGCAAAAGAAAAAGGGCCCGCCGTTGTGAAGATTTATTATTAAAAACTACAAATTGGGTAGGTGTGATATTTAAAGGGTTTTTGTTTTTTATTCTTTTCTCATCTTTTTCTGAAAATTTCAAAAACCCAGATAATATTTTTTTAGATACGATTAAAACACGTGACTGCTATCTTCATTTTGCTGTGTATTATGTTTCTAATGGTTCCTCGAAAACTACAAACTGGGTTGGTGAGAAATTTAAAGGGTTTTTGCATCTTATTATTTTCTGATGTATATCCAAAAATATCAAGAACCCAAATCATATTTTTTGAGATATTATCAAAACATGCAACATTTGTCTTTATTTTGCAAGGTCTTTATGTGACATTGTTTCTCTTTTAGACTCTTTCCACAATCTTCTTAAAACTTGGGGGTAGCATGCTAGGCTCAACCCTTGTGGGAGCCCATTTTACTCCACATGCTAATTTGTCTTCAATCAGCTACATGACTTATCCTATACCTGCACATGAAACAAATAAATTAGAATAAAACATTGAAATTCCATGATTGTTTCTTTCTCAGCTCTTCTTGCATGTGGATGATGTTCATTGATCAATGCATTATAAACAAAGTGTTATGCTTCTTCTAATAGGATATAGAGATCTCATAACTGGAGCTCTAATAGGACCTTCCCACATTTTTGCAGGTTCATGTTGAGATCAAGAGCAGGAATAGAAGACAACTTCGAATATTGAAGACCTTCAAGACAATGATGGGTATGACATTCTCTTTCTTACCCTGAACAACATCACAATTATCACTGAAACACAATAACTATGCAAATAACTTATAACAGAAGAATGTTAACCTTCACTCCAAAAATGAATATGTTGCATCAGCTCTGCCAATTTTGAGTTGTGGTGAAAAAATGGTAACAGACCTCTCAAATCTTAACTGGAGCTACTTCATAAAATCCTCTACACAGCCATATGGTCCGCATACATTGATCTTCACTAATTTTCTCAATATCCTCAACATTCCAGTCTTCTAAACAGGCAACAAAATAGGATACAGTTGACACCAATGGCAACAAGGATATGTTGACATCAATGACAACACCAATAAGGCACATATTTGCAACAAAGAGGGGAACATATTCTGGTGAGGGTGTTAGTGTGAAAATGTTCTTTATCTATCTAGTTAGCTTTTAGCTTGTCTAGGTGAGTCCTATTCACACTAGTTATGTCACAACTTAGGACTTTTAGAGTTTTGTCTCATCACGTGGTTGAGACATGAGTACTCTGATGGAGATTGATTGTCATTGATGTCAAAAAGGTGTTGAATCTTCATATGGTAGAATGTGTTCATATGACAGGATGTGTTCTTGTGTTTGGTCTTCATATGAAAAGATGTCATGTTTTAGGAGTTCATCATGATCTTCATGGTTGAAGTGAATTTAGGGTGATGACAAATATGACATATGATGTCAATGGTCAGGTGATGTCATCAGTTGATATGAAGGAGTTCACAAGAGTTCACTTAGTGATCATGCTTGATGAAGGAGGTGTTTTGGTTGGTACAAGTATGATTATGTTACGAGATGACTCATATGATATTGAGCATCTATATCAGGAGGTGCAAAGTGTTCATTCTTCATATAAGAAGGTTTGATGCTCTATGTCATGATTGTCATGCTTTATGGCATAGGGTGTGTTATGATGATTGTCATGTTTCTGATTTGAAGAAGGTTTGATTTCTTATCTCAAGGAGTTTGTGTATTGTTCGGTCCTCATCATGTTGATGTTCTTCATGATTCATTTAATAAGGTTCATGTGCCAGGAGGTATGCTATCTCCATCTCATTTGATTCGTGGTGCTTTACTTCAAGATGCTTGCTTATGACATACAGTGATTCAAAGGTGATGTTGTTGGGATCTGCTACAAAGGTGATGATGTTGGTATTATGGATCATTATTTTGATGCTCACATAAGGTCTTTATGATAAGGTTCATATTCATGTTCAAGCAAGTAAGGTCTCATTAGCAAAGATTTCATTCACAAATCATCAAAGGTTTACATAATTTGGGTGTATGATGTGGATGCTCTACTTCAAGATCTTTGTATGCTCAAGATCAGGATCATATGTGATAATGTTGATCATATGGTATTCATACTTCATGAGGGTTTATGATAGCTTTGTAACAAGTTCATCACAAGTGTGATTGGTAGAGAATTATTATTTCAAAGATGTTATATTAGTTTGAAGTCTTATGACTTGGCAGATATAATTTATGATGTTTTGATAAATCACATGTATTAATGTTATCAAAGGTTTTGAATAAAGTCTAAAAGCACTTAAACATCCTAACTCTACCCTCCTCTCTTCCCGTCATATAATTAAAAGCACTTTTTGTTCTATTTACCAGGTGACTTATTATCACAAGTCATATCACTTAATACCACCTACTAGAGGGCACTTAAATCATGTGTATAACCGGCCCCTTTACCTCTTCTAGCAATTTCCATCCTAAAGTGGGTGAGAGGTCTTTTTTAAGATCGATGGATTTTTTTTTAAAGTTAGATTTTTTTTTAACTTTATAAGCTTTCCTTATAAAGTGGAATTTATAAGTTTTTTTTAAAAGCCTTAAAATAAGGAGTTTATGGATTTTTTTTAAGGCAGAAATTTTTACAAGATTATTTCTATTTTTCAGTGAAGTCTTCCAAGGGATCGGAGACTTTAAAGGAGAGTTTTTTTTGGTGAAGAAAATCTATTTTTTAAGGATATTTTTTTTGGCAGATTTTTAGTGGAAGTTAAAGGTTTCTTTTTAGAAATTGTTTTTAAGACTTCTTTGTGAGTCTATAAAGGCATCAAAGTTTTAATGAAGGAATTTTTTTATTGCTTCCTGATTTTTGGAAAATAAAAGGGCAAATTAAATAATTATTTTGGAAGCAATTTTTGAAGACATTTGACACAGGAAAATGAACAGTTTGAAGATGAAAATGGTTATGGAAATCAGGTGATGATCTTATTTTTGCACAAGGTTTTTTTGAGAAGGGGATTTGAAGATGAAATGATCTGATAGACTAATTTTTTATTGAATATGATTTTAATAGATTGAAGAATTTTGAAGAAGATGATTTTTGAATGAAGGAATATGAAGAGAAGAAGAAATGAAAAGATTTTATTGCAGTAAAATGATTTGTTTATATATGCAGAGAAATTAGAAATGTTTAAAGAAGAATATGAATGGTCATCTCATATATATTGGTTTTGCAGATGCATTGTATGATAGAAATGTTGTGTGGAAAAAAATGCAATAATGAAGACATTTTTAAATATACAGATGAATCATAATTTGAGAGATGTATGAGATCATATTTTTGCAGGAATGAATCAAACAAGGGGTGAAAGCAAGAAGTTGAGTATACATTTCACAAAAGTTTTTCGTGGGTGAAAAATACCGCTTGGAATGGGCGCCCGAGCCAAAACGGGTGCCTGTTATGAAACGGGTACTCGTTTATGATCGGGCACCCGAAGCAAAAATGGGCACTCATTATGAAATGAGTACCCATTTTTGAAAAGTATATTTTTTTTAATAAATAGGCTTGTAGCTTCATTTTAACAGCTATAGGCCGTGAGATATCAGGGACAAGGATGCTAGAAAATGGGTACCCATGTTTTCTAACCCAACTTTTAACCTCCACAGCATTCATGCCTCCTCAGATCGATTCACCAGTGCCCCAGGTTGGTTGCTCATCCATTCCTATTGATTTTCATTGTTTTTTGCTCTATATTTTGTTGTTTTTGCAATGTTCAGCTATATATATTCAACTTAAAATTGAAAACAAGTAAACCCTAATACATAAACTATAAACCTTTAATTCAGAAATGGTAAACCCTATTTCATAAAGACTAAATTGTAAAACCCTAATTCATAAACTAGGGTTTCAAAAATAGTAAAACATAAAACCCTAATTCATCAACTAGGGTTTCAAAAATAGTAAAATGTAAAACCCTAATTCATATTTACACTAAACTATAATTCATAAACTAGGATTTCATAAACAGTAAAATGTAAAACTGTAATTCATAAACACTAGAAACCCTAATTCATAAACGAGGGTTTCATAAACTAAACTGACCTATTCTTTAAAACTTAAATGACTTATTAAACCTAAACCTAAAACCTAGAAACTTCACTTTATTACGTTTAAATCTTTAATTTAAACATATGGACATATATATTACATTTAAATCTTTAATTTAAACATTCAATATTCATATACTTGGTTCGATAGAACTTAGATAGGGTTTTCAATAGTGGAAGATTTCTAAGGAGGTGGCTTGGTTGTCCCTCTCATCTTCTTCCTCAAAGGAATTTCTTCTTCCTCCACATCTCCTTATGCTCCTATAGTTTTCCTCTTATATGTTTTCTTGGCCTTTTGACTAGGAATAAATTTCTTCCCTTTAGAGGCCTCCTCCTTAAAATTTATCAAGACTATTCTCCTCAAGTCAATTATCTAGTCTTTCAATATGAAGAATACTTCATGTCTTTTTGATGTTGTGGAATGAAAGGAAATTTGAATTTAATAATCTATTAAGACTTTGGTGGTGGGCTGATACCATGTATGATTTGTTATTTAGTCATTAAATATTTAGTAGCTATATAGTACAATTCACTAACAAGCTTAAAGTCATAACTACTCTACTAAACTTTTAAAAATATTGGGCATTAAATGCACATATATTATCTCACCTATTAGGTCTTTTCCCCTATATCTAGACCTTGAACTAATTATACGTTCTTATAGGCTTATTCTTTAGTCTTCATGGCTTTTAATTTTCCTGATGCTCGTCTCATAGTCCTAAATTAACCATTTGTAAAACTCTTTTCATGAAGCTAAAAACCTACACATTAGATAGGATAGGACCCTAATATATCTTTTTGTATACCTAACCTAAATGACTTATATTAAACCTTTAAACCTAAAACCTAGAAGTCATTTTATTTGTTAGATTTAGGGCACACAACTGAGAGGGTGAGGTGAATCAGTTGTACAAAACTTGCTTTTAATTCAAACACTCTAAATCCTCTTTATTATTTAGTAGCCTATCAATTAATCACTCATGAAAGCATAAAGCATAAACACCAGAGCAGATACACATCAACACATGAGACACCAAGATTTTGACGTGGAAAACCCGGTCAAGGGAAAAACCACGAGGTGATTAACCCAAGGATTATTCTCTATTAGAAGAATAAGAAAAATAGATGGCACATGCCAATTAGGGCTCACTGCCTGAGCACACTACTCACAAGAGGCACACTGCCTACAAGAGACACACTGTCTACAAAGTAACAAGTATTACAAATTTGAACTAGAGATTGACATCTTTACCATGTCTGGATCAGTTCCATTTAAGCCCGAAAATTCTTGCTCTGCCTTCGCTTTTCTTCCTCGCTATGCCACACTCATCCACACCAAGACACACTTTAAAATGAATTCTTAATCCATTATTTATACAAGGCATCGACTTAGGAATAGTCATCTAAGTCGGCAAACACCTATAAGATAATTCGCAAGACGTGTAATACATCCGGTCAACCTGTCCTAGGAAGAACATCAATATCCGTGGTTATTCTTCAAATGCAAACTCAAACTTCAATGTGGACTGCCAATAAGAATTGTACATGATCCAAAGATCACCAAAACCTTTCCTGAGTCATCAAGAACATCTGCACTTTATCAGCTTACTGGAATTCTTCTCTTCTTCATCCAGAACTTCAAGAACACAGTCTGTCATCACTGTCATAATGTAAAAGGTGCTTTTGGACCTCTAAACCATGAAAAAATCTATTTGTTACTTCACACAGACTTCTTCAACACTACCTCCAATCCGCAGGATGAGATAATGCAAGTTCGGAGTTCACCGGACCAATCTGTGACACTGTCACCACTGAACATCTGTCGGAACCAGTTCTACTTGAGTGATCATAACTTCTTCAGATCTTCATGTAGACCTTTGAAATCTTGACTGGAACGTCTCAAGACTCATATCTACAAACCCTTTAAACTGTATCCTCTGATCCTCAACCTATTGAGAATTTTTGCCTTATTGTCATCACTGTTCTTCACTGTTCCTGATTGAGACTTATTCTCTCAATATCCTCAGCACACAGCTCATCCAATCCTTCTCATTAATGCAATATGAGTATGTTGACATCAATGACAACACTGGTTATCCTCATACTTGCAACAATCTCCCCCTTTGTCATTGATGGCAACATATGATGTGAAAAACCATCAAGACAAGAACTTCTTCTTTCTATCACAGCTCCCCCTATCAGCAACAACTCTTCACATGTCTTCTCTTTCTTTACTGCTCCCCCTTTGATCATCAACCACTTTTTTTTCACGTCTTCTCTCCCCCTTTGACATCAATGGAAAAGGGCTTATACTTGCAACTTTAACACATCAGAATCATACCAACTGCCCCCTTGAGTAGCAGCTCCCCATCACCAATCCAGATCACAAGATATGACTGTGATATCCATTGGATTGATGCACATCAGTGCATCCTAGTGCATCACCGAAGGGGCAATGACCCCTAACTTCTCTTTGAGATACTTAAAAGATTCCTTGGGAAGAGGTTTAGTAAAAATATCTGCAAGCTGATCCTTGGAGGGCACATACTCTAATCTGACTTCACCCTTGTTCACTTGCTCTCTCAGAAAGTGAAATTTGATAGATATATGCTTGGTCTTAGAATGCAACACCGGATTCTTAGAAATATTTATTGCACTTGAATTATCACAGAAAATTGTGATAGGCTCCTCATATTCTACTTGAATGTCTCTTAGCATCTGTTTCATCCACAAAAGTTGAGTGCAACTTCCTGCTGCTGCAATGTATTCTGCTTCAGTTGTAGACAGGGATATTGCCTCTTGTTTCTTGCTTAGCCAAGAAACCAACCTTTCTCCCAAAAAGAATGCTCCTCCACTTGTACTCTTCCTATCATCCACATCTCTTTCCCAATCTGCATCTGTAAATGCATGAAGAGAATAATTATGATCTCTAGGATACCATAGGCCATACTCAATTGTTCCTTTTAAGTACCTAAAAATTCTCTTGATTGCCATGACATGAGATTCTCTGGGATCAGCCTGTAATCTCACCACAAGACCAACAGCTTGCATTATATTTGGTCTAGTATGAGTGAGATACAATAATCCTCCAATCATTGATCTGTACTTGGTCTGATCTGTCTTAGGAGAGTCATCATCTTTGCTCAACTTACATCCGGTTGCCATGGGAGTGTTCATTGGCTTTGAATCTTCCATTCCAAATTTCCTCAACAATTCTTTCACATATTTGGTCTAAGAGATAAAGATTCCTTTCTTTGTCTGAGTAATTTGCAGACCCAAGAAGAAATTCATTTCACCGAGCATTGACATTTCAAACTCACTTTTCATTTGATTTGCAAAGGTTTTACACATACTGTCTCTTCCTCCAAAGATGATATCATCAAAAAATACTTCAACAATCAAGATGTTTTCATGATCAATTTTGAAATATAGGTTACTATCAGCAGTACCTTTGTTGAAACCAATCTTCAAGAGATGTTTGTCCAGCCTCTCGTACCATGCTCTTGGGGCTTGATTTAGACCATACAGTGCCTTCTTTAATTTGCAGACCATATCACCATGCTCAGATAACTGAAATCTATCCGATTGTTCAATGTACACTTCTTCTTCTAAGTCACCATTCAGGAAAGTAGATATGACACTCATCTGATACACTTTGAAATCTTTAAAGGCAGCAAATGCAAGAAATAGTCTGACTACTTCAATTCTTGCCACCAAAGCAAAGGTTTCCTCAAAATCAATCCCTTCTATTTGAGAGTAGCCTTTGCAGACTAATCTGGCTTTATTTCTGATTACTTCACCAACTTCATTTAGTTTGTTCCAGAAGACCCATTTGGTTCCAATCACATTCTTGTTTCTAGGTCTAGAAACAAGATCCCAAGTGTGATTTTTCTTAATTTGCATTAACTCTTCGTCCATTGCTTTGGTCCAATTTTCATCATTGTAGGCTTCATTTATTGTCTTAGGTTCAATCTTTGAAATTAGACAACATTCATCTAAATTTTGAGCAACATTCCTTCTAGTTTGCACACCTTTGCTTTTGTCACCTATGATCTGATCTTTAGAGTGGTTCAGTCTTACATACCTTGGAACTTTGGGAGTTTCTTGCACTTTTGCTTCTTGATCAGGCTCATTCAGACCTCTCTCTTCTTCCTGATTTACCGGATCAGTCTAAATCTGAATTTCAGGAGAGGATTGAGTTCCTTGAACTAGAACACCATTCTAATCATCTTCATCATACTCATTAAATCTTGAGGGATTCTCAATACCTTCATCAACCTTCACATTTGTACTTTCTATCATCTTTCTTAGTCCCTTATTGTAACACCAGTATGCTTTACTTTGAGTAGAGTAACCCAAGAATATTCCTTCATCACTTCTAGCATCAAACTTTCCTAGATCTTCATCTCTTTTAATGTAACATTTGCTACCAAATACTCTAAAATATCTCACAGTAGGAGTGATGCCGAACCAAAGTTCATAAGGAGTCTTACCGGTATTCCTTTTGATTTGAACTCGATTGAGAGTATAGACTACAGTGCTGACAGCGTCTCTCCAAAACGTCTGGGGAACATTTGCTTCCATCATCATTGTCTTGGATGCTTCCTGGATGGTCCGGTTCTTTCTCTCTACTACTCCATTCTGCTGTGGAGTCCTAGGAGCAGGTAACTGTCTCTTTATACCATGCTTTTCACAAAAGTCTATGAATTCACCGGATGTGAATTCGCCACCTCTATCAGACCTCATACATTTCAATTTTATTCCGGTTTGATTCTCTACCATAGCCTTGAAGATTTTGAACTTCTCAAATGCTTCTGATTTCTCTTTCAGAAAGGTAACCCACATCATCCGGGAATGGTCATCAATTAGTAACATGAAGTATCTATCACCTTGCATACTCTTGATTCTTGTCGGACCACATAGATCAGTATGAACTAATTCCAATAATCTGGTAGAGGGCTGATCCATGCTTTTGAATGAGACTCTGCTCTGTTTACCCAGCTGACATTCTTTGCACAAACTATTTATAGGTTTTACCAATTTTGGAAAATCTCTTATAGCCTGAGTATTGCTTATCTTGATGATGTTATCAAAATTTACATGACACATCCTTCTATGCCATAACCAACTCTGATCAACTTGAACAAATAGACAACTTTTATCAGCACCAACCAAGTGGAAGATATTACCTTTAGTTTGAGTACCGGATGTAATCTCTGTTTCGGATCTTTCAAGGATTTTGCATTTTCCATCCTTGAATCGGAGATCATAGCCTTTGTCCACCAACTATCCAACACTAAGAAGATTGTGCTTCAAGCCTTCAACATATAGCATATTACCAGTTTTGTTTCTTCCATTAAAAGAAATAGTTCCTCTCCCTCTGATTCTACCAGTAGAATTATCACCAAACTTTACCACTCCTCCTTCATACCTTTCCAAATCTAAGAACTTGTTCTTGTCACCTGCCATATGGTGAGAGCATCCACTGTCAATAACCCAATCATCCTCTTCTTCAACTTGGGCAGCCAAAGCTCTTTCTACAACCTTATGATTGACAGATTCAGAGGATATTGGATCTTCTTCCTTGATGGAAATAAACACCCATTCATTTCCAGATTTGTTTCCTATCTCTGATTCATCATCTGTTACTCCTTCATTTTGTGTGGTTACACAACACACCCCATTTTGACTTGGCAAAATAGGGAACCAACTTTTTGGCTTTGTTTGGGTGTTTTTCTTGTTGGCAGTTTGGTAAAATTTAATCAATACAGATAATCCTACACAATGGCTAGGGAAGTCATCATCATGAGGTTAGTTTGTCAAGTTTCATATTTCATTTCATTAACCTCATATTTGGAAAGAGCATTAAATTCCATGAAGGTTTACCTTTTACATCACCCTGATATTCCTTAGGATGTGAAAGTTATGAACAGTCAAAGTCTTGGTCAAACCTAATATTCATAAAGCAGGGGGGAGGTAAGTCATCATCATATTTCTCAATATCAGTCATCTTACGAAATATCACCCTAATTCAATTTATCACCTGATAAATTATCTGTTCACAACCTGCAGACATCATTTTTAGGTGGTCGTGATACTTACCCATCAAGTAATAGTATATATTCCACGAGGATGATATTTCGAAACATCACCCGATATTTTGAACATCACCTGATCTTTTATAACATGACCCGATGGTCCAAAAATAACCTGATAGACCGACATAGGTGTTTCCCGCTAAGACTCGGATGATCATATCACGAGACGGTCATATTTTGAATATCACCCGATATCCAAAACATCACCCGATATTTCAAATGATAATCCTCCTCTTCTTGCTACGCGACATTGAATGCTCATTAATACGCCAGGTGTATCCTGCTAATGGTTAATGCGATGCTCATGCCTAGCAACTTCTACAGGTTTCCATGCGGAAACTTAATGATTATGGTAGATTTGCCCTAATTTTACCCTAAGTGACTCAATTCAGGGGGATACAAGTGAATTCACAAGGTATTTTACATTTACATTGTGATAAACCAGTTTTACAGAGAGCAAAGCTTCCAGACCTTTAGACAAACAACATCTTGACACATGAGGCTTGCAACAGAATGAAGAAGTCGATTATTAGCAGTATCAAGATCACTTTCTGATAATCTGGGGTATAAGTAAGAGGATAAGCGCATCAAGTAAGTAATTGAAACCCTCTTGTTGTCATGTTCTGCATATTCAGGTACTGTGGAGTCTTTGGTTTGAAACTTCGAGTTATGCATGTCAGGATAAATGAAATGTAGAAAGAATAATAGTATGCATGATGAATAATGGATATGTAACGTATATGCATGATCGTATATGGTATCAATTGTAAGACCAAGTTGTGTTAATTGCAAGCACTCATGGCAGATAAAAGATTAGCTAAGTCAGAGGCTGAATTCTCGAAGCCTATGTTTGCTCATCCTGAGGGTGTCCAATTCAAGTATGGAGCCATCACTGATACGCACCAAGGGAATACAGATCTGGCTGCATGGTTAGCCAAAATGAGTGATGAGAAAAACAATAGCACCCTGCTGGATGTCGTCTTCATATCAGGAATGTGGAATGCAGCTGGTTTCCCATACTCTATGGAAACTCTTGAGCTGGTGATAGAATGTGCAAGGAATTACAACCCAAAAACTAGGAGGGTAGAAAAGCATGGCAAGATATATGTTGATCTGTCGATTAAGGGTATTGCTGCTACATTTGGTTTGCTAATGGGCAAGAAGGTTGCAAACATAGATCTAAAGAAATCAGAAGTAGAGTATGAAAATAACAAGAAGTCTACTAGGAAGAAGATGTATCAATGGAGGGCGAAGAATAACCCCTATCCTGTGGCAGCTAAACTTCCAGTTCATCTATATAAATATGATTTCGACGATGAATATCAATACATGATAGCAATGTTGAACAGAGTAACAGGCCAGCCTGATGCTGGAAGTTTCAGGGACTGGACATATGCAGTCATCTTGATGTGTCTATATACAGATAACAAGCCAATGTGGGCCAAGATGATAAGTGATGCTCTGGATGAGCAGCTAATGAGCCTTGGGGGTCTAGATTGTTCTTTCTATATGACATCATACATTGTTTATTCATGTTCCTACAAGGGTACATTTGATGCCTTGATCACAGATGGAAAAATTGGAGGCACCACAAATGATGCACACATATGGGATCATCATCCCTAGCTGCAAAGGGTAAATTACCTCCAAGATTATAAATTGGTGAATGATGCATTCTCTATGCATCTAGTAAGGACCATGGAAGAAGACAGAACTAAGAGACTGAGCATGGACGCTCAAGAAGTTGTCTACAGGCATGGAGCCTGGTTTATTCAATTCGCCGCCTTCTCGTATATCAGGATTGAAGGTTTTGAGGAGGAGCCCCTCATGCTCCCAAGGTATCCAACTGATGCTGTAGTGTTAATGGAGTTCATGAGGCAGGTTGAAACAATATTGAATGCCTATAAGGAAAACAACAAGCTTCCACCAGTTTTGTTTCCAGTCACAATGGGCTAGTATATGTGCCTAGACTCTGAGAATATCAAGAAGGCCATAGCTGGTTTGAAAATGATGAATTTCTAGCCTTTTCCATTAGTAAGATCATATGATCCATTTGGGAGGATGCAGAAGATCATGGGATAGCCCATCCATCGAAGGAACCTTGAAGATTTCTGGGCAGATTGTGAAGATGAGGCAGAAGCCCGAAGAAGAAGATACCAAAGGTTAACACTGAACCAAATCAAGACCTTTGATTGCATCTCCCTCCCAGCACAACTAAAGAAAGATGCTGGAAAGGTAATGGCTGACGAATATGAAGAGAAAAAGATTTATAATGATACCATCTCTGCACCGGATCTCACCATACAGGAGGATATCTCCTTGGATCCATTCACAGGCAGGATATTACACCTAACCCAAGCTTGGGTGGATGAGCAGATAAATATACTGAAGAAGAAAGGAGTGGTCATCACTATTGATAATACGAAGAAGAGACAGGGAGTGCCTGAGGGTGAATTTGATGATTTCTTGGTTGAGAAAAGGAAATCCAAAGGAGAGAAGGCACGACCTCCTAAAAAAAGCAAGAGGTCTTCAAGAGGTAAGAAGACTGATCCTGAACCCAAAGGGGTTATAGTGGAAAGAGTGATAGTGCCTATTGAAGATGCATTAGGATCTGGGCAAGCATCAACATCATCAGCACAGCCTCCTCAGGATAAACAAAAAGCTAAACAAATCCAGAGGCCAACTGCACAGCCTACTGTTACATATGAGGAGGATCATGCCTCATAGAAGAATAAAGAGAAGGATATTCCTTTAGAGGAAGAATCTAAAGAAGAAGAAGGTCCTTTGTCCTTCACAAGGAAGAGGAGAGCACCTCAGGTGGTAACCACTACACCTAAGAAACCAAGGACTACTATGAGAGGTGAAATAAGACAAACTCCCATAATGCTGAGGGGAGCCGGTGGGGAAGTATTCAAGAAGGAGCTGTAGCATAATGTTCCACTCCCCACCATTGTAAAATTCAAAACTAAATTAGCAGAAGAATGAGTAAAAGAAACCTCTAGGATATTCCAAAGTGGTATTGTTTCATTGGAGGAAACAGTTGACCTATCTGATGATGAGGTAGATGTAGTAATATCTATGGAAACAAATGTGCCTCATGATGAGGAAATCATTAAGGTAGATAAGATACCTGTGGAGGAAGCAAAAGATCAAGATCATGATAAACATGTAGATGATCAACAGGATCACCCTCCAGAAAAAGAAGATCCTCAGCAGGAGGATATACCCAAAGATCACCCTCATGAGGAAGAAATAAGGAGATCACCCTCACCATCGCACATGATGGTGGATACTGGAGATTAGGGTGGTCATCATGATGATGACGGAGACCAACAATTAAAAGATCAAGTTCCTTCATGGCTGGAGAAAGAAATTGGCGAAGATTCAGACATAGGGATACAAGAATTTGATGTGTCCACATTATTTACAGAAACTCTAATAAAGCCAAAGAGAAAGGCTAGAATAACTTCTGCCATACAAAGGGATCCTGATACAGGTAGGAGGACAGCCCAGGTAGTTGTTCCTGCAGTTGGTAAAGAAAAAGGCAAGATCACTCTGGATGAATTCCAGATTACTACAGTAGATTTGGGGTTTGCCAATGAGGATTAGGAAGGCCAAGAAGGTAAGGACATCATTGATTCATTAACTCAAAGAGTTAAGAGAGAGAAAGAAAAGAATAAGTAGCATAAAGAGCACATTGCTCAGCTGCATGCATATATAAGAGGGTTAATTAACCCTGACGATACAACCAGTGATCATGTAGTCCCATTGACTACTATTTCTCAAGAGGAGATTAATAGGTTGAACCTCATGAAGCATGAATCAACAATAATGTTGAAATGGATGTCATCAACTCTTGATGGAGCAGAGGAAGTAGCAAAGGCCTCTTTGAAGAGGTGGAATTTTTTGGGCACCTCCAGAAAAAAAGTAGATAAACTGCAGATGGAGATTGGCAGGAGATCATTTCAGATAGAAAAGGTTATTAACATTTTAGATGAAATGAGTAGGATTGATCCACAGATCCTAATAAAGAACCAGGTACTGAGTAATAACACAGCCCAATTGATTGATATCTGGGATAAGGACATTAGATTTGAATGTGATGTACTCAAAAGATGCAATAATAAGTTGAGAGAAATCAGCATGAAGCTGCATGATATGATGTCCCATGAGGCTGAAGTTTTGGAAATATTAGAGGGAGATGCAGAAGGCAAGATAGAGAATCAAGATGAAGAGTTTGTCATCAAAGCTATACATAGTAATTTCTAGCTAGTTGTTGAAGACCCTCTCAAACACCTGATAGAAGAAGTGTTGGATAAAGTAATGAGAATAAAGGTCAGGGTGGAAGATTATAATAAAACTGCCAACAGCAGGAAGAATAAGTTGGAATCTCTCTGGAGCAAGTATCAGGTGCATAAACATGCCATCACTAAAGTGAAAACTCAATATGGCAGAGAATTGGAGAGAATAGTGCAAGCATATGAGAATATCAGGACAACTATGCAGGTCCATATTCAAGAGAACAATCATGATGATGATGATGAGGATAGCGAGAGTGGTGAAAGTCATGATGATGACAAAGAACCTGATGAAGATGCATCGTAAGGGAATATACGCATCAGATACTTAATGAAAGAAAATAAGTATTTTAGATGGTTGCCAGCTGGCAACCTATGTCATATGGAAAAGATTGACTTAGTCAATGAAATGTAAATCGTAGATTTCAATAGATAAATCTTGATCGTAGATCAATTGTAATGGATCCCTCACCTTATTCTATAAAAGGTGTAGGAATGCCTCATTTTAAACATTTGAAACTTAATTGAAATCTGTTTGCTAAAATATTCAGGACTCATTTCAAAGCTATTGTATATGTACATGTCTTTTGCATACTTAATGAAAGAGAAGAGTATTTTGATTACAAATCTTCGTAAATCTTGAGTAATCTGTGTCTAAATTCTGGATATGTGCTTTGATTTGTTGCATCCCTTGGAGTGCTCATCATGTTGCATGTATTGTTTTCATTCATCATCCTCTGAAGTTTGCATCAACTGTATCTAGCTGTGGAATATCCTAGTGAACATATGGTTTGATTTCTTCTCCTCATGAGAGTATCAAGTATGTATGTGGATCAATAACTAAAGGTTCAACTTTAATTTGAAGTATTTCTTTCAGTTTCAGAAAATTTCATCATCACAATTGCAAATAACTGACAATCTTAAGCAAATAGTACAAATATGCAAACATCCTATAGATAAATGAACATATTCAACATATTTGAGGTTAAAGCATGTCACAATGACAAATATCATGCAAAGTTTTGAAGATAGACATAATATTTGAAGTATATCCTGTGTAGAATAACTATCTTTACAGCATCATTACAGGAGACAATATCTTACTGATGAGATCTATGTAAGGCCCCAAAATGGAATCAGCAACACACATTCAACCTCTGAGTAACATCAGGAGATTAAGAACTAATCAACGGAGACTTGAGATCATGAATTCTCTAAATTCATCATATCTTTGAAGATGAGTAAGGGTTAATGTGTACTTTTATTCTATGTTGGTTTATGACTAACATCATGATCAACACTTCATTATCATCTTCTTCATGAACATAATAACAATTCCTTTGGAACCTTTGTCTGTTAGAATTTGACCTTGTAGATCTTTCTAGACATCTTGAGGCAAAATGACCAATCTTATTGCAGTTGAAGCACTTAAAGGGTAATTTTCCTTCATACTTACCGGATCCTCTTGGCAGTCTCTTTGTAATGAGGGCTTCAAGTTGAGTTGTTTCTGCTTCTTCCACTTCCATGTCTCTTCTTGCTTGATCATACCATGACAGCTTCCTTGAAGAGTTTTCTCCCATATCAAATCTTTGTTTACCTTTCACAGAGGCACTGGCTTTGAATGCAGATTTAGTCTTGGGGGGATCATCTCCAAACTCGGTCATTTCAAATGCAACCAGTTTGCTAGCCAATTGGTCTCTTGTGATAGTTGTATGGGCTCTGAATTCATCAATGGCAGCAACCTTGATTTTGTAGACAGCAGCAAGGGATCTGAGAATTTTGCCAACAATCTCATTTTCATCCAAAACTCCACCAGCATTCCTAATTCCACACACCAGCTCATTTACTCTTGGCATAAAGGTAGTAATATTTTCATCATCTCTCATCTTCAGTCTTTCAAACTTCCCTTTGAGACTCTGCAACCTTGCACTCTTAACATACTCATCTCCTTTATGCAGAAGTTTCAGTTTAATCCAGATCTCATAGGCAATTGATAAGTCAATAGCATTTGAGAACTCTGAGTCAGTTAATGCGCTTAGAAGAGCTTCTTTGGTTCGCAGATTGTTTTCAGCATCTGTGATTTCATTTAGAGTTGTCGGACCACCCTGTGGAGGTGCATAAGCTTTTGTGACCATGGACCAGTATGCCTTTCCCATACACTGCAAGTGACATTTCATGCGACCTTTCCAAAGAGAGAAGTTGGTTCCATCAAACTTTGAACTATCCTTTTTGTATGACGACATTCTAGGTCTCCTCAAGCAGTTAAGCTCCTTTTAGAAGAACTTGGCTCTAATACCAATTGTTAGATTTAGGGCACACAACTGAGAGGGGGTGAATCAGTTGTACAAAACTTGCTTTTAATTCAAACACTTAAATCCTCTTTATTATTTAGTAGCATATCAATTAATCACTCATGAAAGCATAAAGCATAAACACTAGAGAAGATACACATCAGCACATGAGACACCAAGATTTTGACGTGGAAAACCCGGTCAAGGGAAAAACCACGGGGTGATTAACCCAAGGATTATTCTCTGTTAGAAGAATAAGAAAAATAGATGGCACATGCCAATTAGGGCTCACTGCCTGAGCACATTGCTCACAAGAGGCACACTGCCTACAAGAGACACACTGTCTACAAAGTAACAAGTATTACAAATTTGAACTGGAGATTGACATCTTTACCATGTTTGGATTAGTTCCATTTAAGCCTAAAAATTCCTGCTCTGCCTTTCGCTTTTCTTCTTCGCTATGCCACACTCATCCACACCAAGACACATTTTAAAATGAATTCTCAATCCCTTATTTATACAAGGCATCGACTTAGGAATAGTCATCTAAGTCGGTAAACACCTATAAGATAATTCGCAAGACATGTAATACATCTGGTCGGCCTGTCATAGGAAGAACATCAATATCCGTGGTTATTCTTCAAATGCAAACTCAAACTTCAATGTGGACCACCAATAAGAACTGTACATGATCCAAAGATCACCAAAACCTTTCCTAAGTCATCAAGAACATCCGCACTTTATCAGCTTACTGGAATTCTTCTCTTCTTCATCCGAAACTTCAAGAACATAGTCTGTCATCACTGTCATAATGTAAAAGGTGCTTCCAGACCTCCAAACCATGAACAAATCTATTTGTTGCTTCACACGGACTTCTTCAATACTACCTCCAATCTGCAGGATGAGATAATGCAAGTCCGGAGCTCACTGGACCAATCTGTGACACTCTGTCACCACTAAACATCTGTCGGAACCGGTTCTACTTGAGCAATCATAATTTTTTCAGATCTTCATGTGGACCTCTAAAATCTTGATTGGAACATCTCAAGACTCATATCTACAAACCCTTTAAACCGTATCCTCTGATCCTTAACCTATTAAGGATTTTTGCCTTCTTGTCATCATTGTTCTTCACTGTTCCTGATTGAGACTTATTCTCTCAATATCCTCAACACACAACTCATCCAATCCTTCTCATTAATGCAATATGAGTATGTTGACATCAATGACAACACTGGTTATCCTCATACTTGCAACATTATTATGTTTAAATCTTTAATTTAAACATATATCCATATATGTATGACAACTTGATGCTTAACAAAGGGGTAAAGGAGACAACAACAATCCAAAAAAAAATTAAAATAATGTTGAGTGTACATAGAATGGGTTCAAAGATTGAATAGGTTGACATGAACTTAGTGACATGTTTAGGAGTAGTTGTAGCCAATAGGTCAACATGAACTTAGTGTCATGTGTTTAGGAGTAGTTGTAGCCAATAGGTCGTGAACTTAGTGACATGTTTAGGAGTTTGAATGTAATACATGAGCATATAAATTTTGACTAGATACTAGGACATAAATTTTTATTCATGTCATGATTCTTAAATGTATAAATTTTGATTTTAAACATTTTATAATGTAAGTTTGAATTTTGAATGCATGTATATGTTAAACTAAATGTAAAATTAAATGTTTTAATGTATATTGTTTAAACCGCACAAATTTTTATATTTCCAAGTTTTTAATTTATATGTATATCTATATATTTAAACATATGTTGTGCATGCAATTTAATCTATATTTTTTGTAATTGCAGCTCTACTTGTAGACCTTATTTCTACACAGGGCTGATCTAGCCTATGACCCCACACAGGACCCCCCATCCCATCACGCCCCCCCACCACCACCACATGATGAGGCTCATTTGCGAGCCACAATTGATGAAAACATATATGTTCTGCAAGAAAAAAACAATTTATTGCAAAGCCAAATCCAAACCCATCCACACATTTCACGGTTTGCATCTATGATGCAAACTATTGTTGATTCAGTGAGAGCTATCCACACGGATCTAGACACATTCTGCTGATGGCAGGAAAAGAGGAGGCAATTTTATTCAGATGGTCTCTCATATAAAGAGATCAATGATTTACATATTACCAAAACTACAATTGCCCCATTTTTCATTAATCCCTCCACAGGTCAACAAATACCACCAACTAAAAAGAGAATTTCAATCAGATGGTGCACACATTAGCAGATAGCTGATAATTTTTGGGATTGATGGTGGATAGTCTTTGACCATCCACCTCATGCGAATTTTGAGGTTCCCTTTTATTTTCTAAAGAAATTATGGGCAGAGTTTGTGATGGGCCGAAAGCCCAATTATTTTGATATGAGGTCATTTCAGGGCATGGGTGGTGGAATGCCATAGCATAGACCAGAAGCACATGTCAATCCAAATTGATGTTTTCCCCTTGCACCTATTGTCCCTTCTCCACCCTCTGTTCCCATGCCCTTTCACCAGTGGATGGTTGTCTCAGGACTCGGAGTGTTATCATCGTTCTCAGGAAACCTAACTGACCAAGATACTCGCTTGGCAAATGAAGTTAGTCCTAGAGAGCTTGCACAGCCTGGAGGAGCATTTGATGCTGGTCCTGATGCATCACCTAGATTGACACCATTGCGGTCTACACCGCATTTTTGTCAGAATTGTCATCAACCATGTTTTGGTCCTACATCTACTTCGGAGGAGGAGTCCTTTTTGGCTACATTATTCGCTCCTATGGACTCGGTCTGTATGCCACATTTAATAAAATTAAAATTAATACAAATTAATATAGATTTAGACAATTATTAATTATCAATCTTTAAAAAAAATTTAAATATATATTAATAAATATATATGTTCATGTTGATTGGTACAAATGACTCCATCAGTTGCTGCCACTTCATCATGGCTGGACCATTTAGTGTTAACGCCAGTAGAGTTGGGTAGACCTTATATGGACGAGGTATAAAATTAGGACCTCTAAAGATTATTTAATTGGGTATATCTAATTTAATAATATATAATTTAATGCAGAAATGTGAGATTTTAATTTAAAGCAGATGAGAGGTCCTGACACTCTTGTGTCAAACCAACCTAGTCATCTAGGACTAGTGGCAACATCTATAGAGGAGCCTACTTCATATGCCATGGTTTGTATCTTAAAATTATACATTTTTAGTTTAAATTTGAATTTCCAGTGTAATTTCATGATTTTTTTAAATTCATGTCTTTAAAGTTGAATTTATATACACATGTACACATATATATGCAGGATGAGATTAGTTTAGGTGCAGGCTCAATTCATCGTATCATTGATGAGCCTGCACAGGTGCACGAGTCATCTCTCATATTTCGGGTCCTATAGTTAAATCCTATGTGATTTCAAAGTCTTTTGTATCATTCAACCTTGTATTTTGTATCTATACTCTAGAGCCTAACTAGTTCATTCAAGTGTTTTATTGAAATATAGGAATTAGCGACATAGACATTCAATTTGTCATCTGAATCGGCACCATCTATTACACAAGAGCAGGGCAGGAGAGATGATGAGCTTGTTGTGGTATGCTTAGACATTTTGAAGTTTAGATTTAAAAATTTAATTTGATGGTTTGGTTTTAAATATTTAATTTAAATTTATTTAGGATGCAGTTTTGACATTAAAATTGATTTGAAGCTTCTTTTTCTTGTACACAGCATGAGTTGCCCTCTCAGCCACATGGGACCAAAAGGCAGCTTGAAATGGATGATGATCAAACTTAGTGTGCACACATGTTTTAGATTGATGGATGGATGATGGATGGCGATGATGACATGATGTATTAGATTGTTTATGACTATTTCAGTAATGACTATTTCATAACTATTTTAGTATTGACTAGACATGTATATGTTTTGTGACTATTTCACTATTTTTACATGGACTGTTATTATGTCAGTATATATCTCGTAGACTATTTCATCTAGACCAGATTTTTCTATTTATTGAATTTCCACTATATACATCTATATTCAAACTTTAATTTCATATATCTCATATTTAACACTTCAAATTAAATCACGTGTTTAATTACATAAAATTGTAAATTTACTAAATCTAATTAGATAAGAGAAAAAATTCAATTTATTTAATTTATTAAACATTTATTAGATAAAGACTCTAGGTTGGATAGTTTATAGACTAAATGTACCTTCCCTAAATAAATTTTAAAAATAAAATGAAAATTAACAAGTTGTTGAACTAGAATGAATATGTTTGGATTTACAAGAGTCAAATGTTGGGACACTTGTGTTAAATTTTAATTGAGTTAAATATTTAGGAAAATTTTATTGATTAGATTTTTCAATCTACTAGCCATGTTTAATCAATTTATTTTTAATTCTAGATTAAACATTTCATAGATCAATACCTTCCCTATAAATTTACGAAAAGAATTTAAAGAAAATTAGAGAAATACGTGTACCGTTTAAATTTACAATTTAAGAAAATTTGAAAATTAGAGAAATTAAAGTCTACCCTAAATTATATCAAAAGAAAAATAGAGCAATTTACATGTAAAATAATAATAACTTAATAATAATTTAATCAATTCAAGCACTTAATAACTTAATCAATTTCATCAAGAGCATTAAATAATAACATTCCTAAAGTGGACAAACTACTGGATTAGCTTTCAAATCATGTCTTTGTATGGTTGTAATCATTCCAACTTCATCGCATAGTTCTCAAAAACCCAATTTATCAATAGCTAAGAATGTTCAAAGGCAAATGTTTTGAGTTCCCAATTTTAAAGCTAGCATGATTTCCAAGGAAAGAGCTTTTTAGTCAACAACATTTTTGGAAGTCTAATTAGAAGGGGAATGGGAGAACTCTCCCATTTTTTCAAGTTAGAACTACCCCAACTCTAGCTCTTGTCCTACATCTAGCTCCATCAAAGTGGAAATCAAAATCCTAATTTTACCAATAGTGGTTACCTTTAGGTTGTCAGAGCCACATAAGGTCTCTCCACATGCAGTTATATTGGTGTGGCAATATCCCACTCTCCAAGAGGGATAAGGGAATGATGTTGACCATGGACCCATCATCCATGAGGATCCTCTTAAACCAATTATCATAGATCCTTACTTGTAAATATAGGTTGAGGGGTCTCCTCTTCTAGCTATCTCAACCTTTGTAGGGATTTTCTTGAGGTTTCAAAAGAAACCTAGATTGTGTAACTCAGTGTTGGGTGGGCTCAAATTAGGTCAACTTGGTTGATAGGATCTTTTGGGGGTGGTGTTATAAGGTTTACATATTTCAATTCGATGGCCTCTAGAAGGGATACATGGTATGATGAGGATTTTCTCTCAATGAACAAGATTGTTGTGAGCATCTTTTTGAGATCATCCACCATGTTGCAAGGACCAATAGAATTAGGAGTGGGGTCAACCATGGAGACTACATGCATGTGATACTCCACTTTTGGAGATGACCAAGGTTCTTGGTTTTCATCACTTTGAACTAATTCAACTAATCCCAACATTTTGGTCTCTCCCTTTATCCCCATTTGAGGTGTGTTAGATCCTTCTAGGTAGAGGTAACTATTGATCTAGATGTGGAGGGATTAGGATGATTGTGTTCTTGTACTTACATGGTGGGAAGCAATTTTGGTAGATCCACAAATTAGAGTTTTGAGTGGCGATGGGCTATAGGAAATTATGGTTCGGGGTGTCAAAGAGATGATTATATGTCCATGAATAAGTGTTTTTATTTTGATGATTATACGTCCATCAATTCTCAAAATGCACTCAAAAGATTTCTTTTAGGATTTATATGGGAGATTTTGAACCTCCTCTTGTGTGTCCCTATTTAGGGCATGCAAGAAAAGATCACAAAGATCCATGTGGTCCATGTGTGGCACTCTAGTTGAAGAGTAAAGCATCAGTCTCCACCTAGTTATGAAATGGGCCACTAACTCATTTGGGTCCTATTTGACACTAGGGAATTCTCTAATCGTACTTTTAACTAGCTTATTCATGTCAAAGAAAGTAAAACTCAAAAAATAGCATTTTGTATGTAATTTCATTAATCTACACTAAATAATAACTTAATCAATTTGCATTAGTTAGTTTTTCACAACTTCTATGTATAATAAAAAGAGCTCCCCTTAGCTTCAAGAAATATAAATATTCTATACTAACAAGGCCAACCATGTGAAGGTGGAAGCTCATGTGGCCTCACCTAAGACCTAAGACACATGTATTCTAGCTCTATGTAGGACACCTAAGACACATATTGTATAGACACCTAGATTATAACTTTCTACCTAAGACACAGGCTCTAGACACCTATTACATGGTAGACCTAGTTGACATATCTAGCATCTACCTAAGCCACCTAGATTAAATTAAAACCTTATTGTAGTCTCTAGACAAGTAGTTGATATATATAGTATCTACCTAAGACGTGCCTAGATTCCATATTATATCTCTAGACAGGTAGTTGATATATAGTATCTACCTAAGATACCTAGATTAGATTAAATGCCTTTTTTCTAGTCTTTATCTACCTAGTTGACATATAGAATACCTAAGACATGGGTAGAGACATAGGTAATATATAGTTAGAACCCAAGACACCTAGAGACACCTAGATTTTATACAATGTTATTCTCTAAGTCTAGATCATCTAAGATTTTATACTTAACACCTAGAAGTTGAAGACTCTAGATATGAAACATGTGTAGAGATCATACTTGTGCAACAAGAAACAATAGATTTGAATCCTTTCAACACTACATGTGAAAAATTGCAAAAACAAATATAGAGGTCAGGCCACAATGAAACATATATAAAAATTTAGAAGGTCTCTAGAGATCATTTTATTTAAAGATAGAATTTGTTAAGAAGTTCCATTGAAATTATAATGAAAGGAAAGAACTATTGAAGCATAAATTAAAATAATTAATGGTATAGGTCTAGTGAATACTTGAAATAAAGTGTAAGTGAAATTTAACACAGGTTCTATGTTTCTAGCCTCTATTATGACTACAAAAAACATATCCTACACCATGTAATGTATTGTTAAAAAGTTAGATTGTGTAATGATCTTTAAGATAATAAGGAATATTAATATGAAGGATTAAGGGGAGTTAAGAGGATGGATTAAGGGGAGATGCAATCAATTAGGGAAATGACAGTTTACCTAACTTATGGAACATAGCTAGGGGATGGCTTAAGGGGAGTTAAGAGGATGGATTAAAATGGGAGTTAAGAGGATGGATTAAGGGGAGATGGAATCAACTGTAGTATTTAAATGGTAAGGGTACATGCACTAACTTATATCATTTAGCTAGGGGACGGCTTAAGGGGAGTTAAGAGGATGTCTTAAGGGGAGATGGTCCAATCAACTATAGTATTTTTGGTAAGGGTACATGCACTAACTTATATCATTTAGCTAGGGGAAGACTTAAGGGGAGTTAAGAGAATATCTTAAGGGGATATGGTCCAATCAACTATAGTATTTTTGGTAAGGGTACCTGCACTAACTTATATCATTTAGCTAGGGGATGGCTTAAGGGGAGTTAAGAGAATGCTTTAAGGGGAGATGTAATCAATTAGGGGATATGACTTACCTAACTTATGGAACATAACTAAGGGATGTATTAGGGGGACTTAAGAGGATGGCTTAAGGGGAGATACAATCAATTAGTTAAGTTATCAATCATATTAAATCCTAAACTCACATCCTAGACAAAGATTAAAAGTTTAAAAATTTCTACATACATGTTAATCATTTAAAACATTTACTCCATTGTACCATCTACATCCTCTCTTTTTTGTATTGCATCTATGATTGCCTCATGCTCTTCCATAGAAAGTGTCCATAATTCTTTTGTGATAGGTCTCCCTTTATATCTCACTAATTGTAAATTTGTTGCCATAATCAGATGTGAGTAGTGCAAAATTTTCTTATGTCTTTCATAATCTTCAAATGCAGGTAAACCATTCCTCCTTATCAAATATTTACGTAGCCAAGTGCCAGCAACAACCACAGAACCTATTGGACACTCAAAGTTATCATCATCTACTCTAGGTTGTAACAACTTATGTTTGCCTCAACACACCGAGCCAACCAATACTCTGTTTCCTCTTCATTACCCTTAGGTGCAACAACAGCATACACATGTCCTGCAAAAACATTTCAAATTCAATAAATCACAAAAATATACATACATACATATGTATAATTAAATATATATCTCCAAAAAATGTATTGAAAAGAAATATTGAATGAATTTGTACCTCCTTATATGAGGTCTGAAATACAGTCATAGTCATCTGATGCTTGCAAATGATTATCCTCCTCAAATGTTATCTCATTTTGATCATGTGTTTGTAGAGGTGTTAAGGACTTTTGTTTCCATTCTTCAACCCAATCTGTATTTTCACATGCTTCCCACTTACTTGCAATACAAAACTGACAAAAACATGCGAGCTCCCTAGTCCATAGAGTTCATGTGCTTGCATTTGAACTCTTAAATGAATGTCATTTTGCTGATCCACTAATTGTATCACAATCAAATCAGGGAGGAATGTTTCCTTCTTCAACTGACCAAAAAAACTGTTGAACTTTAGAGTTCTCACTTGATCCTGTAGTCAATTTTGCATTACACCAATCCACAATTGCATGTCCATCTTAAACTTTGATGCATCATGAAATTTTAGTTGCTCCCTAGCAAGAGCCCTTTTCACACATGCTCCAGATTCAAAGAAACTCTAAATATGTTGGATATTGTTTTCTTTATGGACCCTACTTAACCACAAAAACATTCAAGAATTTTTGAATTGTCCTGTACAATTGTCTGACCATATGAAATGTTGTGTCATCTGGATTTGTCTTTCTTTTAAGTTGCAAAATACTTTGAAACAATACTGTACAAACTCTAATGAATGTAATCAGTTATCACTCACATAGAAATGGTACTCTCTCAAAATTTTACTGTCATCTTCTGTACTGTTAACTGCATGTCCATATACAATATGAACAAATATGGCCACATGTACTAAGTTATAATATTGTGATTGAATCTCCTCTTGTGGAGCAAGTGTATATAGTTTTTTGCAAAGTCAACTACTGAAAGTATAGTTCCAATAGGAAATGTGTTCTTACATTTGTGGAATTGTTCATCAAGCCACCAAGCATATTGAGAATGTTTGACATATTTATACACAATCTTATTCTTGAACTCTATGATGAATGCATGTGCACTACTTTGTTCTATGACTAACTCACAACACTTTCTAGTTTTTCCATCCTTTAATGGATATTAAACATTGGTGAACCTCTTCACCTCCACTAACTGTTGTCCAAAATCATGTGAACTACTATCATGCATGCATTCTCCTAATAATGAAAGGTACCACATCTATTGCATTGTCCAAAAACACACATGGTTTTGAAAAATAGAATTGCCCCTTAGTTGTTTCACAAAGTATACTTGTTATAAAATCTTTAACTATTGTAGGTGCCATATTAATACCACATTCCTGCATAATTTGGTTAGTATGCAAAGTACAACATATATTTTTAAAAATATCATAAAAATAATGAAATTGCACATGATTTTTACAAGTGATTCATTGCTTATTAATCTTGACATACCAAGGTTTGCATTTCTCAAATGATCTTTGATTTAGACTAAAATTTCCTATAACTAAATCATCTAGAAATTTTCTATATAATTCTGTTTGAGTCATGTCTAAAAGATGTTTTGGACGAGGATCACGATTTTTTGACCCCACCCTTAATTTCAAAACATCTTGAGCATTTGATGAAACCCTTGTATTATCATGCCAACATTTTTCAATCAAAGACCTAATTTCATTGTTTAATTTCATGTCAGACCTTGGGAGTCTACCACTAAAAGTCCAACATTGGTTGACTGGATCCTCTTCAATACTTAGTCTTCTCTTTGCTGCTCTTCTTAAAGTTATAGCATGCACATTTAAATATCCACTTGTTTTACGTATCATTCTTTTTCTCACAACTGATTTATTAACTAAAGCAGTTGTTATTGCTCTACATGCTACATTCTTATCCTTAGATCAACTATTTTTTTCCTATAGAACCAATAGCATTAGCAACACTAGACATAACTTGTTCCATTGATTCATCCACCTTTTTGGGTTTACAAAAATGCCTAATTTTTTCATTACTTTTCTCATTTTGTCATTCTCATCAATTGTAATACAAGTTTACATTGAAATCCAAGAGTTATTCTATAAAAAAAATTGTTTGTACAATCTATTTGCATGTGTTCAAATTTGTCTCCAAGATATCTTACCACGAAGATCCTTCAAAACATTACTTTCAATTTAAAAAAAAAAAAAAATTATTTTCATGCATACAAGGATTTTCATTTTTATTTTTTATTGTCAAATTGTTTGTAGTAGAAGCATTTATCTCATCAACATTATATCCATCTTTCTTTAAATCTTTAATCTCGTTATCATTCAATGGATTCGAAGACATACCTGGATCCGTTCTTATATTTGTATTTCCCCTGTTCTTGACCTCTTACACATTTGCATACTCTACATTCATTTCATTCAAATTGGTCTCCTCTTCAATGTTCTCCTCCTCAATGTTCTCCTCTTCAATAGTCATCAAACAGGATGCTACATCATTCTTCATTTTTTTAATCCTCTCTCTCGTATCTCTTTGTCATTTTGCCTCTTTCTCTTGATGTGCTTCAATTTCTTCAACTGCCATAACCTTCCTCTTCTTTTTTTGTTGACTTTTATTTGATCCCATGATTATCAAAATGTGTTAGATCTCTTCTTTAAAATGTATGAAATACAAGTAGAAATAGATCCTTTGTTCAATATGATAGTTTCTTGATATTTGTTTGATCTTTCCAAGAAATTGAATCCTTCTAAAAAATAGATTTCCTACTTCATCACATTTGAAAATTCTCTTAATGATTGAATCTCTGTAAAAATTGCATAAAATATGTCCTCTTAAGAGCTCAAACTAACACTTTGCATATAAAAAAGTCACAGAATTTGTCGCTGTCGATGTATTGGTAAAAATGAATGTCTCTCCAAGAAGTTGAATGCCTATAAAAAATAAATTTTCTACTTCATTCCATCTAAAAATTCTCCTTATGATTGAATCCCTATAAAAATTGCATAAGATATGCCTCGTTGAGAGCTCAAATCGACACTTTGCACATAAAAAAATCACATAATCTATTGTTGTCTACCGTACTGGTAAAAGGGAATGTTGCAAGTTTCAATCATACTACGAATTTATGAAAAAAAAAAATGGCTAAAATAGAAACAGGTACCTGTTTTGTGGAAAGGAAAATAAAACAGGTACCCATTTCTTATTTTTTTCAAATGTGACACCCGCCAATTTGCCTTGGTTTTAGGATTGGTAAAGGCTTGGAAACCCAAGCCTAAGCCTTGGACCTGCAACCAACCTGCAACTAAGAAGCCATGAAAACAATGGGAGAAAAAACCAGTTTCACCACTGTGGCTGACGATTTTTTTTTTAGAATATTTTAACAAAATTAAAACCTATTATAGATCTGAAAGTCTATTTTTTAAATATGTAATTTTTTTACTATTGAACATAATTTTCTATTTATTAATTATTTTCTAAACAAACTAACTCATAAAATGAAATAACATAGCTTACTATATTTTTAATAACTTTTGATTTTAGAAGTTTCTTGAAAAAAAAATTATGTCTGACCAAACTAGACATCATTCTCTACATGATGAAAAAAATTTTACTGAATTGATTAGTTTAGCTCAAATTATGTTGGCCGTACATAAGGGGTTTTAAAAAACACTAATTAGGCTCATTAAAAAATTAATAAAAAAAATATTTGTCAAAAAATTACAAAAAAAATCCTGACCAAAATTCAACATCCTAAGAATCTTTCCACAAAAGGAATTAGAAAAATAAATTAATTTAGGCCAAATTATGTTGGCCGTACACATGCATGCTTTTGCAAAAAATAGGAGACTTTTAAAAATCTACTTTTTGTACATCCAATAAAAACCCAACTTGCATCATCTAGGTAGTAGAAAAATTTACATATTTGAAAACTAGAAACAAAATCCCACATTTCTTATTTTTACATCATCTTAATATGTTATGTGCAAGTGCTTCAAATTGTCACTCCAAGTACGACAAAATTTTAAAAACAGGGAAAACACTTCCACTTTTTGGCCAAATAGTGAACTCGTCTTCTTACACTTACCCCAATGATGAAGACATTATGCAGAGAACTTACAAATTGAACCATGAAGACAATATGCAATTAATTGTGCAGATAATCTAAATCAAGTGAATTGATTTTTGAGAGAATGAGGCGCAGTATGATTGCAAAGAAATATGAAGATTGAATTGAGTATGATTGCAGATTCAGGGGCTTGTATTGAAACAGAGAAACCCTCTATATTACTTGTATTGTTTTGATGGTGGTTGTATTTTCCAATGAGGCTTTATGTGCTAATGAGGCTTTATGTGTCAGTGAGGCTTTTATAGTCAATGAGACCTCTTTGTATGCCAGTGAGGCATTTTGTAAAGCTAGCGAAGCTTCTTTGGTCAATGAGACCTACTTGTAACCAGTGAGGTTTTGAATAAGCTAGTGAGGCAATTTTGAGAGGTTTTTCTATCCCATGAGGGTTTTCCTCTCTTATAATCTTTTGTGTCTTGGTCTCATGTCTTGTGTTAATTCATACTTGTACATATGTGTTTAACAAATTATTGATGTCCTCATCTCTCTCTGTTTTGTAAATTAAAAGTTGTGAAAAGTTAAAAAAGTTTACACAACATTGATTCACCCCCCCTCTCAGTGTTGTCTTGGACTCCAACAAGTGGTATTAGAGCATAGGTTCCCTATAGAAGTCTAATCAACTTGGGTAGGTCCTGAGTGCGGAGTACCATGGGTAAGTGAAAAAGAAATAGAGAAAAGAAAAATGTCAAGTCTCCTATTGATCAAAAGGCACCATATTTATCAAATTCAAATGTTGATATATAATCTGTTGATAGAAATGTCTCACAAATTGAGACAAGTATTAAATTAGAGAAAGTTTTTTCATGAGTTCCTTTCTTTGATGGTTTAGATTTCCTTGCTTGGTGCATTAGGATGTAAGCCTATCTATTTTCTTTAGGATATGGTGTGTGGATGTTAGTTGAGAGTGGGTATTTTATTTCCTCTCTATCACCTAATGCTACAAGTAACAAAGAGGCTTATGAATACAATGATACTACAAAGAAGGCTATTCTATCTGGATTATCTAATGAAGTTTCTTTCAAAGTTATGTATTGTGAAACATCTTAGGATATGTGGAAGGAGTTGATTAGAATTTATCAAAGTGATGCACTTGAAGGGGAAGACAACTTGGTGTTTGAAAAGGGTGACAATGAAATGAGACATTCACATGAAGAAGATCTTTTTGTGGATGAGCATGGACATGAGTTTGATGAAGATGATTGTGAGCTTGATATTGAAGGAGAGCTCATATGTGCTCTGAGTGAACGTAAGAAATATAAAAAGGAGAACCAAAGACTAGAGTTACAACTACAACAGGAAAAAGAATCCAAAGAAAAAATTATTTCAGATTTTGAAAGAATATCTTCTAACCTTGAAGAGGCTAGAAATCAAATTGCAGATTTAAAGAGTTATTTTTATAATTCTAACAAATTGATTGTTACCTTAAAAACTAAAATTGAGGAACCTAAGAGAATAGCTGATGTAACGAAATCTGACCTTGAGGTTAAAAGAATTGAAAATCTAAAATTAGAGGCTGAAATTATCAATGTTAGAAAAGATTATGAAGGTCTCAAAGTTCTGTCCAAGAAGTATCAAGATTTTGAAGAAAGCTCAAATAAGTTGCATGAGATGTTGGGCAAAGAGAAGCATCATAAGAACACAACAGGTTTAGGATATGAAGAAGGAGAGTGTTCCAAAGCTAGAGAAATTCCAAGAAGGAAAATTGATTCAAGTCATCATGTTGCTGCCTATGAAGGTAAAAAGAAGTGTGAAGCTAAGGAGAAAACTAAAGATGAGTTTGTCAAAATGCACAATCAAAGAAGAAATTTCAAAAGAACTACTCTTGTAAGACAAGCTTATATGTACAGGTATAATTATTCATTTAATGGTTATTGTTATACCTATAATCATTTTGGACATAAAGAAGTTGATTGCATAAGGAATACTAATCTTGTATGTTACAAGTGCAATACTATTGGTCACATACAAAGAAATTGTAAAATGCATAGAAGGTATGATCCTGCTTGGAAGCATAAAATAAATGCTCAAGGGATATCAAGGTATTATCAATCATTTGATTATCATTACAACATAATTTGCTATAATTGTAACACTCTTGGACATAAAGCACATAGTTGCAGAAAAGCATCACCTGGTTTGAAAATTTGGAAAAGGAAAGAAGATGAAAAAATTTGGAGGAAGAAAGAACCTGTGAAAGCTTGGAGATTGAAACAAAGTCAAAAGAAGACAGATTCTAAACTTGTGCATCTTGCACAAGTTACATCATCAGTTGCATAATAGATAGCATTAAGTTAGGAGGAGTTGTTCATCTTCTATCAATTATCCCCAAGAAGTTTCAGGAAGGAGATAATTTGGTGTTTGTCAATATGATGATCTTGTCTTGTTTATCATGTTATTAGATTCTTGCCTACTAATGTTTGAAATGAAGTTCATGATGGTGTCGATAACTATGTTGTTCTTCAATGTATGTCAGTGATGCAGGTGATCGATGGTTCTTGATAAGATGTTCAGGGATTCAATGCACAAAGAGTTTGATGATGTTGAGTGACTTGGTTTAAAAAATGATCCTATTTATATCTTGTTCATTTCATGTTGATACCTACAAAAGTTAAGTTGTCATGATGTTGCAGTTCAAAGTGTTAATGTGAAGTGTTGGTTGTCATAGCAAAGAATTGTTCAATTCAAGTTAAGGTGTACTCAAGGAGCTCTTATCAAATGTTAGCATATGTTGGCTAAGGAGGATGGAAGAATTCAATTCATAACACTTGTCTCTAGATTTGGTTTTCCAAAGTGTTGTTGCAGGAAGAACTTGATGATGCAGTTAGTTTGTTGATGTGCAGTCTTGATGGGCTGATTTGAATAATAAAGTCAAGAGCCAGTAGTTCTTGACTATAGTATGCTTCAAATGTGGTTCTGTATATATCAAATTTGACATTGTGTTGTAAAAAGTGTCTTGTGTAGGAACAGGTGGATGGTCTTCATCAAGTTAGTCTTCATTCTTTTACAGATGGTCTTCATTTGTTATCATGTCAAAAATGTGTACAGAAGTAGATTGGCTCTAGGTTGATTGTCTATCTTGTAGTCACTATCATGGTATTATTGGCAAGGTCATCTCTTGAGTGGGTATCATGTCATCATGAGTTTTGAATTTTGTGATGAGTAGTCTTCATGCTATTATTATTAGAATTTTGCTTGTTGAACCTACATTGTTGTTCATCATAAGTGTTGATGTGATTATGATATCTTTGCATGGATTTCAAGTTCATATGAGTCATATCAAAGGAGTCAATTTTACGTCTTCATAATCATACATCATACTTTATGCTTTGATAGATCTTGGATATGTGTCATTAAGGTCAAAAAGGGTTAATGATTGTGAAAGATTTGTTTGTCATGAAAAATTTGTTTTGCAACCACAAGTGTTGTCATCATGAGTTTGTATTTGATAGCAGAGATATATCAGTTTTTCTTCTTCATCTTCATACTAGTGTTGTGACAAGAAGTGGTATTGTGCTGAGGGTATGGTAAAGTCTATGGGCAGTTTAAAATAGTGGTAATGTTTGTCCTTGTTAGTAATTGGCAGTGATATGTTAGTGCACTTCAACACAGGGGGAGTAAATAGATTTGAGCCTTTGTCATCAGATGTCAAAAAGGGGGAGAGAGAGAAAATGCATCATATAGTTTTTCCATCAATGACAAAGGGGGAGATTGATGGAGATTGGTTGTCATTGATGTCAAAAAGGTGTTGAGTCAGATTCATATGGTAGAATGTGTTCATATGGCAGGATGTGTTCTTGTGTTTGGTCTTCATATGAAAAGATGTCATGTTTCAGGAGTTCATCATGATCTTCATGGTTGAAGTGAATTTAGGGTGATGACAATATGACATATGATGTCATCAGTTGATATGAAGGAGTTCACAAGAGTTCACTTAGTGATCGTGCTTGATGAAGGAGGTGTTTTGGTTGGTACAAGTATGGATTATGTCAAGAGATGGCTCATATGATATTGAGCATCTATATCAGGAGGTACAAAGTGTTCATGCTTCATATAAGAAGGTTTGATGCTCTATCATGATTGTCATGCTTTATGTCATAGGGTGTGTTATGATGATTGTCATGCTTTATGTCACAGGGTGTGTTATGATGCTGGTCATGTTTCTGATTTGAAGAAGGTTTGATTTCTTATCTCAAGGAGTTTGTGTATTGTTCAGTCCTTGTCATGTTGATGTTCTTCATGATTAATTTAATAAGGTTCATGTGCCAGGAGGTATGCTATCTCCATCTCATTTGATTCATGGTGCTTTACTTCAAGATGCTTTCTTATGACATATAGTGATTCAAAGGTGATGTTGTTGGCATCTGCTACAAAGGTGATGATGTTGGTATTATGGATCATTATTTTGATTCTCACATAAGGTCTTTATGATAAGGTTCACATGCATGTTCAAGCAAGTAAGCTTTCATTAGCAGAGATTTCATTCACAAATCATCAAAGGTTTACATAATTTGGGTGTATGATGTGGATGATCTACTTCAAGATGTATGTATGCTCAAGATCGGGATCATATGTGATAATGTTCATCATATGGTATTCATACTTCATGAGGCTTTATGATAGCTTTGTAACAAGTTCACGACAAGTGCGATTGGCAGAGAATTATCATTTCAAAGATGTTATATTAGTTTGAAGTCTTATGACTTGGCAGATATAATTTATGATGTTTTGATAAATCACATGTATTAATGTGATCAAAGGTTTTGAATAAAGTCTAAAAGCACTTAAACATCCTAACTTTGCCTGTCATATAATTAAAAGCACTTTTTGTTCTATTTACTAGGTGACCTATTATCACAGGTCATATCACTTAATACCACCTACGAGAGGGCACTTAGCTCATGTGTATAACTGGCCCCTTTACCTCTTCTAGCAGTTTCCATCCTAAAATGCGTGAGCAGCCTTTTTTAAGATCGATGGATTTTTTTTAAAAGTTAGATTTTTTTTTAACTTTATAACCTTTCCTTATAAAGTGGAATTTATAAGTTTTTTTTAAAAGCCTTAAAATAAGGAGTTTATGGATTTTTTTAAGGTAAATTTTTTAAAGGATTATTTCTATTTTTCAGTAAAGTCTTCCAAGGGATCGAAGACTTTAAAGGAGAGTTTTTTTTGGTGAAGAAAATCTATTTTTTTAAGGATATTTTTTTAGCAAATTTTTAGTGGAAGTTAAAGGTTTCTTTTTAGAATTTTTTTAAGACTTCTTTGTGAGTCTATAAAGGCATCAAAGTTTTAATGAAGGAATTTTTTTAATTGCTTCCTGATTTTTGGAAAATCAAAGGGCAGATTAAATAATTATTTTGGGAGCAATTTTTGAAGATATTTGACATAGAAAAATGAACAGTTTGAAGATGAAAATGGTTATGGAAATCAGGTGATGATCTTATTTTTGCAGAAGGTTTTTTTGAGAAGGGGATTTAAAGATGAAATGATCTGATAGACTAATTTTTTATAGAATGTGATTTTCACAGATTGAAGAATTTTGAAGATGATTTTTGAATGAAGGAATATGAAGAGAAGAAGAAATGAAAAGATTTTATTGCAAGAGAATGATTTGTTTATATATGCAAAGAAATTAGAAATGTTTAAAGAAGAATATGAATGGTCATCTCATATATATTGGTTTTGCAAATGCATTGTATGATAGAGTTATTGTGTGGAAAAAAATGCAATAATGAAGACTTTTTTAAATATATAGATGAATCATAATTTGAGAAATGTATGAGATCATATTTTTGCAAGAATAAATCAAACAAGGAAGAAGACATTATGTAGAGAACTTACAGATTGAACCATGAAGACAATATGCAATTAATTGTGCAGATAATCTAAATCAGGTGAATTGCTTTTTGAGATAATGAAGTGCAGTATGGTTGCAAAGAAATATGAAGATTGAATTGAGTATGATTGCAGATTTAGGGGCTTGTATTGAAATAGAGAAACCTCTATATTCCTTGTATTGTTTTGATGGTGGTTGTATTTTCCAGTGAGGCTTTATGTGCCAGTGAGGCTTGTATGGTCAGTGAGACCTCTTTGTATGCCAGTGAGGCATTTTATAAAGCTAGTGAAGCTTCTTTGGTCAGTGAGACCTACTTGTAACTAGTGAGGTTTTGAATAAGCCAGTGAGGCAATTTTGAGAGGTTTTTCTACCCCAGGAGGGTTTTACTCTCGTATAATCTTTTGTGTCTTGGTCTCATGTCTTGTGTTAATTCATACTTATACATGTGTGTTTAATAAATTATTGATGTCCTCATCTCTCTCTATTTTGTAAATTAAAAGTTGTGAAAAGTTAAAAGTTTACACAACACTGATTCACCCCCCCTCTTAGTGTTGCCCTAGACTCCAACATACTCATCCTTGTGAGACACCTATTTCATGCAAACTTGCCACTTGCTCAAACATGTGTCACTTGAGCTAGACAAGTGTTGCACCTTTGGAGGGTCACTCAGTCATTATGTTTGACCATCCCACCTCCTCATCCTTGCCTAATTAAGCAAGAATCTTATGTACATTTTATTAATCTTTTGACAATATTAATTTGGCTTATTATGTGCTCATAGCTTGTGGTAGTGTTCTTGCTTGTTGATCTTGGATAATCCCAACATGGTATGAGAGCCATGCTAGCAAAATCCTTCTTTTTACAGTGAATCTTGTACCTAGCCTAGTTGATGCAGGAGCATCTATAGGTGTAGAGCAATCTTGCATCAACAATTTTTTTTTTGTTTTATATTGTTTTTATTTTTAGTTTTTATGAATACCTATTTTCTTGAATAATAATTCAAAACATTCAAATTTTCCAAATTTTAGTGTAGGTTTTTTATTCCTTTTCATAAGGTTTTTCCTACAAGTTTATTTAAGCTTGCTTAGGTTAATAAAGTGGGTTAATTAGGTGAGTGGATTATGAGGTGTCACAATACTATAAGGGAGAAAACATTAGCTATCTTGGGAAGATACTTTTCTATCTTTAGACTGATAGATGGTTGCTTCCTATTGGTTTGTGTTCCCACCTCCACCCTCTCTCCATTCTATATAAACTCACTACCTATCTTGTAATTTCATTCAATATTTGAGATAGTTGTCTGATGTTATTTTGTCGTTCAATCATTTCACATTAGTCTCTTGGTATCATTGTTATGCTATTTCAATTGCTTTTGCATTTACAGTTTATGTTTCTAACTCTTTTAATTGATTCTTAGTTATAATCTGATTTACAGATTCTAACATGGTATCAAAGTGAGTTTTGTAAGGTTAGATGCCTTGTAGAGATCTTGTAAAATATCGTATGCTCTTCTCTTGCATTTTCAAACGATCTGGAGAATTAGAAAGGATGTATGAGGATCTAGTAATCTTATTTTTGCATATATGTTTATATGAGATTTGGGTGATTGCAGCATCTTCAGGTAGTCTGGCAGCATTTCTAACTATTTCATTGCATCCAAGAGGCTCTTGAAAGTCATTGTTGGCTTTCGTTTCACTCATTTTGAAGATCGTTGGCCATACCTGCAAACAAGTGTTTTGAAGCTTAGATATGGGAGTGAGCTTTCAAACGATGCATTTTCAGGCTGAAAGGCCCTCACCATTACGTCAAAGAGTCCCAAAACCCTAAGAATGGTTGTTCAAATGCTAAAATTAGAGCTCAAAAATTTTCTATGTTTTTTTAGGGTACATCCTTTTGTCCAGCGGTCTCAAGGGTACTTCCGCAGGGTTCAACCTTTTATCCAGCAGTTCGAAGGGTGCTTCATAGTCCACACTTTGCCCAATGGTTTGAAAGGTTAAGGTTTGGCCTTTTATCTAGTGGTTCGAAAGGTGCTTCCATAGGGTTTAGCCCTTTATCCAATAGTCCGAAGGGTGCTTTCGTAAGGTTCGACCTTTTATCCAGCTATCTGAAGGGTGCTCCACGGTTTTGACCTTTTATCCAGTGGTCCAAAGGGTGCTCCATGGGTTTAGCCTTTTGTACAGAGGTCTAAAGCATGATCTATAGGGTTTGGCCTTTTATCCAATGGTTAAAAGCAAGCCCCCATCCAACCTCCTTCTCTATTTTACTTAATTTTGTTTTGCAGGCCCTAAATGAGTAGTTTTACAGAAACGACCATAACATTTTGCTACGGAGTCAAAATTTCAAGAAAAAATAGGCATTGGAAAGGTCTTGAAGAGAACTTCACAACCATATAGTTATTCTTCTCAGAATTTGTAACAGATCCATTTTGGATCAAAAGTCTTTTTTTGGCCATTTGAGGGCCTTATGACGTTGTAATCTGGTAAAAGCACTATAAATGTACTAAGCTAAAGTACCAAACTTTTAATCTCTTGGGGGGTGATTTCTGGACTAGTGAAAAAGAGGGGTGTCTTGTGTGTTCTATTTAGCATCTTTTCTTTCCTACACAACAACAACAATCTATTTTTGCATTAAGATGGATCAATTAACAGTTCATGTTCTAACACCCTACAACTACTATGAGTGGAAGTCCAAGATGACTGTCCAACTTAAGAAGTTAGGACTATTTAAAGTAACTATGGGTTTAGAAATTAAACCAACCTTAATTGCAGAAAGGCCTAATTTTCATAACAGGCTAGATGAAGCTTTTGGAACTCTATGCATGTCTGTATCTCTTGATCTTCTTTTTCATGTTGAATCTACTACAACACCAGATGATGTTTGGACCAATTTGGAAAATCTCTTTGGTAAACAAGATGAATTAAGGCAACATCAATTGGAGAATGAGCTAATAGGGTTAAATCCATGTAATTTTGATACAATACAAGACTTCTTCACAAAGCTAAAGGCCATTAGATTATAGTTGAAACAATGTGGGATTGATAAGAAAGACACATAATTGATCTTAAGTATTCCTTCTAAGCTTGGTCCTAACTACTCAGTATTTTTTTCTACATTTTATGGCACTAAAAGTGCTCTTGGGGCTACCTACAAAATGCCTTGTTTAGATGAATTTGCTATTGAACTCACTAAAGAATAGGATAAACTGGTTCACATGGGCACTATTAAGCCTTCTAAGCCTCATGCCTTGGCTACAAATTAGGGCACTAAAGATCAAAAAGGCAATGGCAAGCAAAATAAGAAACAAAAGAATCAAGGAGAAAAGAAATAAGGTCCAAAACAAGATACAACCAATCCAGCTCCTGAGTCTTCCTTTAAAGACAAGTCTAAAAAGGAGAAGACAAAGTGTGCCTTTTGTAAGAAATCTGGTCAGGAAGAGCATAAGTGTTTAAAAAAGCAAATAGCCCATCTCACTTATCTCCTTAAGAAGAATAATATCAAAGGGCCAGATTCAGGGAAGCAAGATTCTTCAAAATCTTCAAAGGACACGAAAAATAGTAAGGGGAAGGGCAAGGCCTTTGTTACAGTTGCTTCACCGCCAGATAGATGGGTAATTGACTTAGGTGCTTCTCACCACATGGCCAATACAAAGGAAAGTTTCTCATCATTGGAGTCATGTTCTGTGCCTAATATTCTTATGGGTAATGATACACCAGAAGAAGTTCATGGGAGAGGGTTTGTTGACATTGGTGATAGGACATTCCATGATGTTCTATGTGTGCCTTCTTTGTCAACTAATCTCCTATCTATCTACTAGATCACCCATACAGGTTCTGGAAAGAGAGTTGAAATTACACCTGACTCAGTGGTTATCAGTGATCTGCATAGTGGGTCTACAGTTGCTATAGGAAAAGTTGATAATCATTCATGGCTCTATCACTTTTCTCATTTTGTTCATGATTCTTCTTCACTTGCATTTCTCACTCATTGAGATGAGGTGAGCTTCTTGTGGCATTAGCGGTGTTGTGATGCTCACAACACACCCCATTTTACCTCTTAGCAAAATGAGGACCCTTGTTGTGGCTTTTTGCTTGTGTGTGGGCCTACTTGGTTGTAAAGGGAAAAGAGGTAAAGGTTACAAACCGTGTTGAAAATTGAAAAAATTAGCATTAAGTACCAAAGTAGAATAGAGGTGAATTCTTTATCAAAAATGAATAAGGGTTTCTTTTTGAACCATTTTAAAATTTCCAATATTCTGCAAGATATGCGTGTTTTTGGTAAAATGCATTACAGAACGGTTTTGTATGTGAAGTCATTGTATTAGTCACATGGAGTGGTCAGGTTCATGTATCGTGGTACTTTGTATGCATGTGGTTAGTGTTTTATTCTTTGCATACAAGTCAGACCCAATGAGTTTAGGAAGTAGAGTGGATAATTGGTTAAGTTAGCATTGTATCTTGTGTTGTATGTTTGTTGAAAGGAAATATAGAAGGCAATATACAACGTGATATACATGTCATGGACCCGAAGAGAATACAAAATTTGGTTTTAAAAAGGTATATTTCATTGTTTGTATGTTGCATATTTCAGGTTTGCACCTTTTGATATACATACAGCTTGGATGTGAAAAGGTAATTAAATCAGATATAAGTGATGCATCATACCTTAATGTATATTGAAAAGATGCATTCACTTTATATACATGTGTGGATCTGAGGAGGTTATGCAATATGGTTAAGAAAAGATGAGGAGTCCAAGATAATTGTACAAAAGAGTTTGCATGTATGGATGTTTGTATCTAAGAGTAGATACAAGTGTTGTTGTTTCATAAAGATACAAGTGGGAAGGTAAAGTGAGTCCCACAGGTTGTATCTCGAGGTTGTATATTGTACTGACAGATGCATATACAAGCCGATATACAAGCAAAGATGCAAGGAGCCACAATACAAGACGGATTTCAAAAGAAATTAAATAAAGGTAAGGCTTTGTATGTTTGGGCGATTGTATGTTAAGGATATACAATCTTGATATACAAAGAAAGAGAAAGACATCATTAAAGAGCTAAAAGGTAAAGAGGGTTTGTATGGGTTGCAATTGTATAAGTGCTTGTATCTATTTTACATACATTACGATATACAAACAAGAGATACAAGCGCGAGTAAAAAGAAAAGGGGTAGCATTGTGTATAACTCATTGGCTATAGGCTTGTATATTGAAAAGATGCAAATGGATATACAAGAAATAATATACAAGGAGAGATACAAGAAAATGTGATGTATGTAGAAAGTAAAATAATGGATAGAAGGTTTAAAAAAATAAAATGTTGAAGGAAGAGGCCAAAGCCGTAGGTGTATTAATTGTTGCAATTAATGTTGAACTAACACTGAAAATGGTAGAATTTAATGGGTTAGGGCAATTAAAGATTGTTTTCTTTTAGATTTGCATTGTTAAGATTGAAATTGTAGAAAGAGGAATTGTTGTGGAAATTAAACAAAAATTCATCACCAGACAAAATTTTAGAAATGGAAGGGATAAAAAAATGGTAAAGTAAGTCAACATTGTAAGGTTGAGCTATCAAAGATATAGGTATTTATCTTGAATACCGTTACAGTTTAGTTAATTAAAAATGCAAAGTGATTTTTAGTAATTTCATTTTAAAATGTAAGCAAAAGTTAAATTACTATGTCTGATTGTTAATTAGCTAGTTTGGGTTAAATAATACAAAAGTCAAAACTGAAAAAGATAAATGGGGGGTTAGGGTAAATGTAAAAAAATACAAAATTTGTAGTAAAACCCTAGGTAAGAGAGAGAATGGCAAGTTAAAAAATGCATTTTTTATAGGATGGCCCCAAAGCAGAAAAAGGTGGATACAGGGGGTAAGGAAAAGATAAAAAGGAAACAAAGCCCCATAAAGAAACCAAGAAGGAAGAGTTTTGCCAATATACACAGGGTACCCTTTGTTGTTCAGCACAAGCGGAGTGGGACGAACACCAACATAGGGAATTATGACGTGGATGATGTTTTACAGAAGATCACAGTGGCCGATGCTACACTTGACATGAGGTGTTTATGGGAAAGTGGCTTATACAAAGTTGTAGGTTTTCTATTAGCTATGGAAGCTCAGGACCTATGTCTGGATTGCATATACTTATATGACCCAATTACCAAAAGAATAATACACCATGATAGGGTCATTGCAGACTTATCTATAGAAGAGATTGCAAGAACATTTGGTGTAGAGATACATGAAAAGATGGTAGATATTGATATTGACCAATATAATGAAGATTTCAATGATAATGAGAGGGATTGTAGAAGCAAGATCTTCTATAGTTGGTATGGTGTAGAGAATAAGCCCAAGGCTGTGGCAAGAGTACATAAGATTCTAAAAAGAATAGACTTCAAGGAAGAGATATATTTGATGATTACAATGTTAAGCAGACTGGTGGGATTGAGGGATGCCACTAAGTGTGAGCCTTGGATGTTCACTGTTATACAATTCATGAGGGAAGCAAAGAAGGAAAAAGGACAAATTCACTAGGCTAAGATTATTAGCACAACCATATGGAAACAGGCAATGTTAAGAAAACAAAAAATGATGCCTTTCTATTTGTCCTCGTATGTATTATATTCATGTGCAACAATGGTTCAACCATACATACATGGGATTGACAGAGTTGGAACCTTAGGGAATGGCCTAGATCAAAAACTTGTATATGAACATTATCCTAATTTATAGGAGGACAATGCATTGAGAAAGTATGCTTTAGTGAATGATGTATTTTATACATACATGGTTAGAGTTTTAAGAGAAGAGCAGGATAAGAGATTGTCTGTAGATGTAGAGGATACAATTGGTTTGCACAATTCATGGTACATTCAATTCCATAACTTTACTTATATCAGAACTAAGGGCTTTGAAGGAAAACCTTTCATGCTACCTAGGTGTCCTAACAAGTTGATTGTTCTAGAGTTCTCAAGATAGAACTCGAATGCCTTTAGAATGTACAAAAAGAAGTATAGTAGTGGGAATCTTAAGCTCCCTTGGGCAATTGGTAGATATTCCTATTCCAGTGAAGAAGTGGCTGGTTACTCAGAAAAGGAGTTAAGGTATTATGGGTTTGAGGAATTTGAGTTAGCAAGAAGATTTGATCCTTTTCACAGGATCCAAAATACTATTGATTCTAAATTTAAACATCAAGTACACATTGAGGATTTCTGGTCAGATTGTGAGAATGATAGAGAGGTGAGAAAGAGAGCTCACAAAAGACTAACAGTAGAGCAAATGAGGTCCATGGGAGACATTTATGTACCTCCATAAGTTAAGGATGATGGAAAATATCTTTGGACATTCGCTCTTCATTTATTGGACATTTTCTCTACTGGAGCTTAAGGCTAAGGGAATTGAGCCTACATATCAAAAGAAAGGCAAAAAGAGAGTGAGGGAGCATCAAGATGATCTCCAGTGCTTCTTGTTGATCATGATGTTAGTCATTCACAAACATAGAATAAAAGTTACACAACAACCTTTACTCATCTTGAAAGATACGATGAATTCAGAGAATTCATGATCCCAAGTCTCTGTTGATTAGGTCTTAATCTACTGACGTTACTCAGTGGTTGATGTGTGTTGTTGTTTTCCATTCAGGGGCCTTACGTATTTCTACAAAGTTCATCATTATTTCTCCAAATATCCTGCTCTATATGTCTGCTCTGCATAAATCTCCAACAATTCTACCTCTGCACTGTGAATTTAGTCAAATAATGTGCCTACAGGCTGATATTTGCATGATTTCTACCATTATTTGCAATTCTTTGCATGATATTTTCAATACTACATGCATTTAACTCAAATATGCTAATGATTTTCAGTTACCTACGGGATTTCAGCATATTTCTCTGTTCTGCTTGTTATTTATCATGATTTGCAGTTATGATGATGAATTTATGAAATTAAAAAAAGGAAAAGGGTTAAAGAATGAGATTCCCAAAACTACTTGACTGAGATCACTGATCCACATACAAGCTCCCATACATGCAATGAAAAGAAGGAAACTAAAATCATACTTCACCAGGACATTCCACAAATCCGCATGATCTAGTGCAAATCTTCAAAGGAAAAGTTGACAACAACATGTAATGAAATGAAAGCGCTTCCAGTTGAACACAGCATTCACCAGTACATATCCAGAAATCAACAGGAAGATTACGTAAAATTTACAATCAAGATGTAATCTGAAACTTCATATCCATTCAGTATGCTCAAGAACAGGTACATTTACAGTGATCTGAAGAAAGAACCTTGACATTTCAACAATTCTATCCTCATTAGTCTCAGTAATCCGATCTCCTAATTGATTCTACAGTAATCGGCCTTAATGCCAGATATTCCAATGTCTATTAATGTATATCCCCCCTCTTTTATAGCTCAGGATCTGGCTCTTATATAGAACAAATGCCAGAAAACAATTACAATGATCCAAGGATCAGGATCCTCTCAGAATAATCAACGGTCCAGATGAAAAGCACATGCTTTGCCAATTGGCAAATGTACAGCTGGCACAGAATATTCCAGCATCTTTGATTTGATTCGGTCTCCAGCTGGCAAATAGCATATTTGACAATATCCTCCTCACTTCTGGTTCATGTTGCCTCCATGTGCAACTTTGCAATGCTCAGCAACAGCTCTAACAGCATCATGACTTCCTGCAAGTAAATAGACAAACATTAAGTTCATCATCATTTGATAAACAACAGGAATTTAAACATTTTATTAAACATGCCTCAAAATATGCAGCTACAGGCAAATCGGGCTTCAAATCAGTGGAAAATATGCACTAGATGCATAAACAGCGTTAAAACACTTGGGTCAACCATCGTTTCATTTTCCCGCCCATTTCCTTGTATATCGGGTTCAAATATGATCATGTATGTATCGGCGTGACCACATACTGTCAGGATGACAATTTTACATTAGGCCGATGGCTAAACTTATACAAACGCCAAAAATCATGATGATGTCCATCCATCGGGAAGACATGTTCTATCGGCATGATAACTCAAGATAAGGCCGACAGCAAGACTTAAAACTTTCGTCTGCATGATATTTTGGAAATATGATGCTCCCCCTTCCGAATGTCCAGATGACGTCACCGTCATGTTTCGCTTCTGTATATTGGGGAAAAGAATGACATCATCATCATCATCATGTCGAAGGAAAATAGGAGGATATGAAATATGATCCTGCTGCTGAGGAAAGGAATATGATGGTGACGTCATCGTCATATCCGGGCTTCATTAAAATGCAAAAGATGATGTCACCGTCATGTTTAGTTAAGATCAGGGGATAAATGTAATATCGGGTCACCTAAGGAAGATGATCAGGTGGTGAATGTAATATGACCCCTTTGCGGCCAAGGTAACCCTCTCGAAAGATCAGGATGATGATGATCATCAGGATATCCGGGGCTTTTGTTAAACTTAGAACATGACGTCATCGTCATATTCGCGAACCGGATCATGTTTTGGAAAATATCCTGCCGAAGGGAAATGTGATGATGATGTCCTCCTAATATTTGCTTCTTCGTTTATCAGATCGGGATGACGTCATCAGGATATTAGCAAAAGGTTATATTTCTCGGCAGGAGGACATTACGAAATATCAGGTTACAAACAAGATCATGATGATCTTGACAACATGACAGGATAAAAATATGATGATCCTCCTCATCGAATATCATGATGACGTAACCATCATATTCCGCCTTCGAAGCATGAGGATGAGTTGAGGTCATCATCAGGTTAGCGCTAGGGTGATATTTAAAATATGATCATGCTGAGGAATGGAATATCACCACCCCTTAAAAGATAGGGTGATCATCATGATCATGCAAAAGGAGATCAGGAGGATATGATGACGTCATCATCATATTAGCGAATATCAGCAAATATGACCCTCTCTTGAAAGATCAGGATGATGACCCTCCGATAGGACTTTGACGTGCGCATGCAAATATGCAGATAGTGGACTTTCTAAGCAGGGTGATATTGTAATATTAGCATGATATTATAATATCAGGTGATGTTATGATATCATGATGCTCGTATAATTTGAAATATCGGGTTACACTCAAAACATGATGCCCACGATGCGCCTAAGGTCATTTGACGGGTAAAACACACTATCACCTAAGATTGACGTCCGGATATTTCGACTGCATGATTTTTATCAGGTGATAGACCAAGATCAGGATGATCTTGACAACATGACTGAGGATATAAAAAAATGATGATCACTTGCGATTATCAGGTTTGACCAAAACTTTGACTGCTCATAACTCCCTCATATGGACGAATTTTCAAGTGATGTAAAAGGCAAACCTGCATGGAATTTCAAGCTCTTTCTAAATATGAGGTCATAGAAACAAAATATGAACTTTGACAACCTCATGATGATGACCTACCTCATCCTGACCTTCATGATGATGATGCACCTGACTCATTTTTACCAACCCGCCAGAAAGCAGACAACACAAGCCAAGCCAAAAGTTGGGTCCCTGTTTTGCCAAGCTAAAATGGGGCGTGTTCTGTAACCACACAACAACTTGCCACCAAAGAAAACAACAAAATTCAAATAATTCAAAAGGTAAGGATAAGTTAAAACATAAATTTCCAACTCCTATTAAGCATGAGCATCCTAATCCTTTCTAACTGGTATCATGTTCATCAATGTAACAGTGAATTGATAAGGGATCAATTGTGTGCATGTGATTCATATACTCATCTTGAAAGTGAGTTGAATAAGTCAGTGACTGGTGTTAAGCTACGTAGTTTGGTTCATCCCTCATAGCCAACCGGATAGAGCCTTACTGCCAGCAGGCGTCCATAGCCCCGGCAAGGTTATCGTTGCAATTCCCCTAAGTAGAGCCCCACTGCCAGCAAGCGTCTATAGCTCCGGTAGAGTTACTTAGATGACTTAATCTGGATTTCAGAAAATCCATTTTATTATTTTATTTATTTTATATTTTGAATTTAATTCTTAAGATATAACAGTTGTAGCCTCATGATACAAGGAATGGTCACTTGTTGAAATTAAGTTGAGAATTGCAATGGTAGCAAGGGCAACCTTTAGATTTTTCACTTAACCCCTACACTGATATGTTCAACAAACCCAAGGCTGTTAGGTGTGTCATTGTGAGGATCACCTTGACTCAAGAGAAGTAGTACTGATGAATATGATACCACAGACCTGATCAAGAATACCTAGACTGATATGAGTTACAACCTATGTAAAAACTTATATTCAACTTTTGAATTCTAACAATTTATGTAGTGTTCTTAAGTAACAAGGTGCACCAGTTTTGCCCAACCAAAACAAAGACTCAACAACGCAAAGCAAAAAGCAACCTGTACAAACAGCTAACCTACAAAGGAAACAAAAGAAACAGAACAAGAAAGCAAAGCAAGCAAACTGTATAAACAACTAACCTACAAAATTATATACAAACCACTACTAGGCAAACAAAAACCAGCAAATGACCCAAAGACACCTGTATTTGCATACTTCTTTTGATTGTGCAGGAGCATTAGGGTATCAGTTATGGTTCTCAACCTAGCAAATTTATCTTTATATTCTGAAAAATATTCTGATATTCTGAATTCACTGTATTCAACAGAATAACTCTTGATGATCAGCAACTGAGGCAGCTCATCATGTTCATGATTAATCCATATGCATGTCTTATCTCCTGAATTTCCATAATCAAAATAGTATTCAACATCATTTACTGTGGAAAGGAGAAATACAACCTGGTGTATTTCTGATTCTGTTGGACATGCTTGTTCATTGGTAGTTGGTCTTCCATTTGTCATTATATTTTCACTGCTTGGCTCAGTGTCTGGTCTCTCTTCAAATTGAAGGATGTATGACTCTTGATGTATTAATTCTCCATCTTTATCCAACTTTATCCCTTCATTTTGGATGTTCAGTTTATCTTCCAGTTCAGGAAACTTCTCAATATTTTCTTCAATTTCCTGCACATCAGCATCTAAATAAGTATCTTTATTATCACAACCTGATATACAGAAATTTATCATTTCTAAATCATTTGACTGTAAAAGAGAAACAACTTTCACTTGATAAGGGCACTCCCCTGTTTCATTCTCAAAATATTTCTGGAGTGACATCTGATTATGCACAACAACTCCAAAGTTTTCTACATCTTCATCTTTCAGGAATTGTTCATTAAATAATTCACATCTTCTATCTATTAAAGTGCCTGGTTCCATTAACCTGCAACATTCTTGCATTTGATCATTCAATTCAACCCAGTTAGGTAGTAAATCAGCATTTATTTTCTTCTCTATGACTCCCTGAGTTACCACTATAGGAACTTCATCATCAGCAGTGAATTTAAATTGATCTACTATCTGTTTACACTTTTCTTTACCATAGAATGACTCCAGGAAAGACGTTTCATCTTCTTTATCAAAAGTATTAGGATCAGAATCAAAAATATTATCCTGATGAGTGATTTCTTCTCTAAAATTTTCACAAGATTCATACCTGCATACTAACTAATCCTTACTTGGATTAGGAAGTAGAGAACTCCTATCAATCCCACCATAGAATGAATCAAGGAAAGATGTTTCCTCTTCATTACCTTCTGGAACCGACTCAGCTATTGTATTTTCTAAAATCTTTTTCAACATGATCAAGCAGGCGTAACAATCCCTTTCTGAATGCTCTTCGTCATGTAATCTGCACCAGCTTTCAATCAGAACATCATCAGTGGATAAACCTAATATTTGACTACATTGTATATTTCTGGACAAGTATAATTCAAAATCTTCAGAACGATCCACTTCAGTGTCTGGACAATTAATAACTTCTGGTGCTGCATCTGCTTGTTGCTCCAGAATTTCTTTATTTTCCTGCCGGACTTCTTCATTTTCCTGGCAAATTTCGGCCCTGAACACATCCAGAAAGAATATTAATCCTTTCAAATATAAATCCAACCTTGTAAGGAAAGTTAAACAATTTATTTCGCTGTGTTCCACAGTCTGGTGTATCCTGCAACAGGTAGATAAACCAAAGTTAGACAAACTGTGAGGGTAAAGCTGCCTACTCAAAGTTTCCTGAAATAAAGGAATGTTAATTTGACAATTGCCTTCATATACATCCATCAAAATGAGACTCTATTTTTCAATTTTTTAGTATTTTGAAATTTTAATGAGATCTATCATATCTCAAAATAAAACTTGAAAGTCCAGAAAATCAAACTAATCTTTGATGCTTTGGGCTAGATCTTTGCAAAGGTGCAACCAAAACATCTCAGATAAGAGATATTTGTAGACATTTAACTGAAATGCTAAAATATTTATGCAATATTTCCAGAAATCCAGAAATTCACAGCTCTGGCCCTCCTTCTAGCGCCAATTTATGTTGCGTTAGAAGCGAGGGGCCTGCATAAAATAAATGATGACTGAAGAAGTGGTGTCTTTTCCAGTTCTGCCCTCCTTCTAGCGCCAATTTATGTTGATCATGATGTTAGTCATTCACAAACATAGAATAAAAGTTACACAACAACCTTTACTCATCTTGAAAGATACGATGAATTCAGAGAATTCATGATCCCAAGTCTCCGTTGATTAGGTCTTAATCTACTGACATTACTCAGTGGTTGATGTGTGTTGCTGTTTTCCATTCAGGGGCCTTACGTATTTCTGCAAAGTTCATCATTATTTCTCCAAATATCCTGCTCTGTATGTCTGCTCTGCATAAATCTCCAACAATTCTACCTCTGCACTGTGAATTTAGTCAAATAATGTGCCTACAGGCTGATATTTGCATGATTTCTACCATTATTTGCAATTCTTTGCATGATATTTTCAATACTACATGCATTTAACTCAAATATGCTAATGATTTTCAGTTACCTACGGGATTTTAGCATATTTCTCTGTTCTGCTTGTTATTTATCATGATTTGCAGTTATGATGATGAATTTATGAAATTAAAAAAAGGAAAAGGGTTAAAGAATGAGATTCCCAAAACTACTTGACTGAGATCACTGATCCACATACAAGCTCCCATACATGCAATGAAAAGAAGGAAACTAAAATCATACTTCACCAGGACATTCCACAAATCGGCATGATCTAGTGCAAATCTTCAAAGGAAAAGTTGACAACAACATGTAATGAAATGAAAGCGCTTCCAGTTGAACACAGCATTCACCAGTACATATCCAGAAATCAACAGGAAGATTACGTAAAATTTACAATCAGGATGTAATCTGAAACTTCATATCCATTCAGTATGCTCAAGAACAGGTACATTTACAGTGATCTGAAGAAAGAACCTTGACATTTCAACAATTCTATCCTCATTAGTCTCAGTAATCCGATCTCCTAATTGATTCTACAGTAATCAGCCTTAATGCCAGATATTCCAATGTCTATTAATGTATATCTCCCCCTCTTTTACAGCTTAGGATCTGGCTCTTATATAGAACAAATGCCAGAAAATAGTTACAATGATCCAAGGATCAGGATCCTCTCAGAATAATCAACGGTCCAGATGAAAAGCACATGCTTCGCCAGTTGGCAAATGTACAGCTGGCACAAAATATTCCAGCATCTTTGATTTGATTCGGTCTCCAGCTGGCAAACAGCATATTTGACAATATCCTCCTCACTTCTGGTTCATGTTGCCTCCATGTGCAACTTTGCAATGCTCAGCAACAGCTCTAACAGCATCATGACTTCCTGCAAGTAAACAGACAAACATTAAGTTCATCATCATTTGATAAACAACAGGAATTTAAACATTTTATTAAACATGCCTCAAAATATGCAGCTACAGGCAAATCGGGCTTCAAATCAGTGGAAAATATGCACTAGATGCATAAACAGCGTTAAAACACTCGGGTCAACCATCGTTTCATTTTCCCGCCCATTTCCTTGTATATCGGGTTCAAATATGATCATGTATGTATCGGCGTGACCACATACTGTCGGGATGACAATTTTACATTAGGCCGACGGCTAAACTTATACAGACGCCAAAAATCATGATGATGTCCATCCATCGGGAAGACATGTTCTATCGGCATGATAACTCAAGATAAGGCCGACAGCAAGACTTAAAACTTTTGTCTGCATGATATTTTGGAAATATGATGCTCCCCCTTCCGAATGTCCAGATGACGTCACCATCATGTTTCACTTCTGTATATTGGGGAAAAGAATGACATCATCATCATCATCATGTCGAAGGAAAATAGGAGGATATGAAATATGATCCTGCTGCTGAGGAAAGGAATATGATGGTGACGTCATCGTCATATCCGGGCTTCATTAAAATGCAAAAGATGACATCACCGTCATGTTTAGTTAAGATCAGGGGATAAATGTAATATCGGGTCACCTAAGGAAGATGATCAGGTGGTGAATGTAATATGACCCCTTTGCGGCCAAGGTAACCCTCTCGAAAGATCAGGATGATGATGATCATCAGGATATCCGGGGCTTTTGTTAAACTTAGAACATGACGTCATCGTCATATTCGCGAACCGGATCATGTTTTGGAAAATATCCTGCCGAAGGGAAATGTGATGATGATGTCCTCCTAATATTTGCTTCTTCGTTTATCAGATCGGGATGACGTCATCAGGATATTAGCAAAAGGTTATATTTCTCGGCAGGAGGACATTACGAAATATCGGGTTACAAACAAGATCATGATGATCTTGACAACATGACAGGATAAAAATATGATGATCCTCCTCATCGAATATCATGATGACGTAACCATCATATTCCGCCTTCGAAGCATGAGGATGAGTTGAGGTCATCATCAGGTTAGCGCTAGGGTGATATTTAAAATATGATCATGCTAAGGAATGGAATATCACCCCCCCTTAAAAGATAGGGTGATCATCATGATCATGCAAAAGGAGATCAGGAGGATATGATGACGTCATCATCATATTAGCGAATATCAGCAAATATGACCCTCTCTTGAAAGATCAGGATGATGACCCTCCGATAGGACTTTGACGTGCGCATGCAAATATGCAGATAGTGGACTTTCTAAGCAGGGTGATATTGTAATATTAGCATGATATTATAATATCAGGTGATGTTATGATATCATGATGCTCGTATAATTTGAAATATCGGGTTACACTCAAAACATGATGCCCACGATGCGCCTAAGGTCATTTGACGGGTAAAACACACTATCACCTAAGATTGACGTCCGGATATTTCGACTGCATGATTTTTATCGGGTGATAGACCAAGATCAGGATGATCTTGACAACATGACTGAGGATATAAAAATATGATGATCACTTGCGATTATCAGGTTTGACCAAAACTTTGACTACTCATAACTCCCTCATATGGATGAATTTTCAAGTGATGTAAAAGGCAAACCTGCATGGAATTTCAAGCTCTTTCTAAATATGAGGTCATAGAAACAAAATATGAACTTTGACAAACTGACCTCATGATGATGACCTACCTCATCCTGACCTTCATGATGATGATGCACCTGACTCATTTTTACCAAACCGCCAGAAAGCAGACAACACAAGCCAAGCCAAAAGTTGGGTCCCTGTTTTGCCAAGTTAAAATGGGGCGTGTTGTGTAACCACACAACACTTCTATGAAAGGAAAAGAAAGATAGAAATGCTACATTGATGGATCCTTATGCAATAGGGGTGACAATAGCGGTATCATCAGGCACATTTGTAGAAGCAGAGTCATTGAGTCATGATACCAGTGTAGAAGAAGCATAGGCTGCTAAAGAGTTAACAAGGCAAAAGGTTATGAAGGCAATACCAATAGACATATCCAAAGGGGAAACTTCAAAATAGAGTGAAGTTATAGGAGCACAGCAAGTAGGTACTATATTAAGTAACATAGGTACTATATTAAGTAACATACCTAGTGCATCTACCTTAGTAGAGAAAAGACAAGCATTTGCTAAAGTAAAAATAGAATTGGCTAAAAAAATGCTGCATGGGTCAAAAATGCATGAAGCCAAACAAGCTACTGAGACTGTCAATGTTGAAGATGACAACAGTGGAAGTGAAATTAGGGAAGTGGATTCAGGGAAGGGATGAGAAGAGAAATTGGCATGGAAGAAGAAGAATCTAGTGAATATTCAAGTGAAGAAGAAGAACAAGACATCAAGCTTATATGGAAGTTGAACAAGGTCCAGTGTCTGAGTAAGAAAATGTACAAGAAGAATTGAAGGTAGTAGATCCATTTGGTGCATTGGTACCTCTGGAAATAATAAGAGATGTGCAAGATGTAGCACATCAAATAGAAGAATCTGAAAAAGAGGATACACCTAAAGAAGTAATGAAAAAAACACCTGCTCAAACTAAAGAGGAAATAGGAGTTGGTACTTCTGTTGTGGATGTGTTGAATATTCTAAACATGTATGGGGAACACAGTGAAGAAGAAAGGAATGTAGAAAGCAAAGATGAATAGGGAAAAGAGACAAAAGAATCTGATAAGATAGTGGGTTCACCTTCACATGCGGAGCAAGTTGACAGGCCTGAAAAGGTATAAAAGGAAGGTGAAACAGCAGAGGAAACAACAAATAAACCTAAAAGCCAAGAGAATATAGAGAATATTGATGAAGATAAATCTAAAAAGCAAACAGAGGATAAAGACATGACAAATATGGAACAACAAAATAAAAAGGAAGATCAAGAAAAGGACTCATCAAGAAAAGAAGGTCCAGAGGAAGAAGATGAAGGTGGAGGAGATACCAAAATTGAAGAAGAGGATAATGAGGGTGAATCTAAACAACAAAATGATCCAATGGTATAGGAAACAACCCCACAGCAACCTCCTCCACAGCAACAAGAACAACAACAACAACAAGGAGAAGTAGAAATGCCTCAAGAAGAGGTAATCAATGAAGAAGAGGCTACTGAAAGCACAAAAGAGGCTCTGGCCTGGTTGGGTACAGAAATAAGGAGAGAAAAGGTGGAGCTACAGTTAGTACCTATAGACATCAAAAGTCTATTAGGCGATACAATGCTAAGAAAAGAAAAGAGGAAGGCCAGAACCATGTCGGCAATACAAAGGGGTCTAGACGGGTCCAAAACACTAAATTTGGCCATACCACAAAAGGAGAAAGCTAAATGAGAAATAATAGTAGATGATTACAAGATACTTAATTTTAACTTAGGACACACAACAAGGGAGCAACATATAAGTGAATGGGAGGATATGCACCAGGTTACAACAGAGATGTTAAAGAAAGACAAGGATAAACATGAATATTTGAAAGGACACATTGTCTAGTTACAACAATTCATTAGGGGGATATTTGATCTCAAAACTACAATACTAGAGTTGCCCAGTGAAATAGAAATATTATCAAAAGATGAAGTGAAGGATATGGAAAATAAGAGGTTGGAGGCCAATATTTTTGAGGAGTGGTTCAGGACATTTGTGCAAGAAGGAGAAGAGGTGATCAAACAAGTAGTAACAGGATGGGAATTGGCTGCAACAGAAAAGAATAAATGCAGTGTGCTTATATATAATTATTAGTTTAGAAAAGAAGATTGCAAGTTTGAATTGGGACAACTGGAGGAAATTGAAGAAAGAGAGGATGAATTAATAAATGAAGGGGTCATTACTCCTCAAATGGCAAATCAAGTACCACAGGCCAGGTTGGAGTTAAGGTTTGAAGATGATAGCCTTAGAAGATGCATCATAGCCACTCAAGGTTTAGAGGAGAAAGTAGACAACATGATCAAGTTGCATAAGAGGATAATTGAAAAGCTCATAGATCATGAATGTATGGATGTACCATCATATGAAGTCCAAAGGGCATTAAAAGAATTCAAGGCTATTTTTGTGCCATGTCTAGAGAACCCAGAGGCATGTTTTAGTAAACAAATGATTGATTCAATAATGGAGGTGAGTGCCAAGATAAAGAAATATAAGAAGAAGGGTGAAGGTTCGGGTAAAGAAGAGAAAAAATTGAAAGAAGGGGTCACAATGCAAGAATATGTATGGAAAAGGAGTCCAGGGGGAAATCGCACCTTCATAGAAGGTGTAATAAATAATTTCAAGACATATCTGAAGGAGTAGGAAAGAATAAAAAGGGGGCAAATAATATTAATGAAAGAGTCATTTGAAGGGTATCCACAAGCAAAGTCAACAAGAAAGGGTAGGTCAAAAGGGGGGAATCTTGTTTGAAAAGATTCCATTGGCATCCTTTGAGGCAGAAAAGATACCCCAAAGATATTTTGAGAAATAGTTAGGAATGAATGTACACCCTTGATCAAAAAAGTATGAATACTGACTGTAGATTGGGTTTTGTAGCCATAGCAGTATGAAGCTTCAAATTCTATATAAGAAGCTCTGCTACTTGTATATTATTTGCACAGGGATTTTGAGTTGTTGTTTTCACTTGTAATTTGTTTGAACATTTGAATAGAGAAGTATTTCTTTAGTTTAGAAGAGGAGGTCACCTGTGTCTACACTAAGGAATGCACATAATGTCTAGTTTCCTTACTGTATATATAAAAACATTTGTAAGTTCTTTGGCAATTTGATTAATGAAACAAAAGGCCATTCATACATTATAAATTCTATATGACTGTGTGCTTTAAATACAAGTAAACTTAGAATTCTACATCTACTACAGAATGTTTTCTAACTCTTACTGGTATTTGAAGTATTATCCTTTGAGAGCTTGCAATCTTTGATGTGTGTTCGTGAAAATACTCAGGACTCTACATTTGAAGATTTAGTATGTGGATTTGATTAATTTGCTATATCTCTTAAAGACATGAGTAACAGAACATTTAGATCCTATAGATAATGATTCTTAATCTGATTTTCTCTAACTTTTCCCCAAAAATTTGAAATAAATAGCTTAAACGCATCAACCTTAAGGAAATTGTCCTGCATTTGAAAGAAGTAAGAAGAATTGAGTTAATAGTGGACAATTTTCATATTAATTTGAAAGGCAAAGCTTGTTTCACTATAAATCATACAAGGCTTTGTGATATAGTAGTAAGTTCATGCAAAGGAATGAATAATTTGTCTATGTTTGTAACAATTTGCATAATTTGAGTCCAGTACATCACAGATTATCTTAAATCAAGTAAGGCCCCTTGAATATTACAGTTTCACATCAACCTGCTGAATTGTCCACAAGGTCAAGACCTAACCATACAGAAACTTGGGATTAAGAACTCTTAAGCGATTTATTCATATCTTTCAAGACAGCTTAGGTTCATTTTGTGAATTTTAACTTTTGTTATGAATGTGTAAAAATAATCATCAACAAGCGGTTTGGCCACTTGAACTATCGCTACTTGCAGCAGCTCATTCAACATGACATGGTTACAGGGTTGCCTTCCATTCAATTTTCTGATGGAGTTTGTCAAGGTTGCATTCTTGGCAAGCATTCTGAATAAAAATTTAATAAAGACAAAGCATGGAGATCCACATAGCTCTTGGAGTTAGTACACAGTGATTTGGCTGGTCCATTTCAACATCATTCAGAAGAGCTAGATACGTATTGACCTTCATTGATGATCTTTCCCAATACAGCTTTATATACTTTCTCAAACAAAAGTGTGAAGTCTTTGAGTCTTTTCAAGACTTCAAAACTTTTGTAGTGAAATAATCTGAGAAGGTTATCAAGATTTTGTGCACCGATAATGGTGGGGAATATGTCAACCAAAGGTTTGAGCAGTTTTGTGCTTCAGAGGGCATTAATCTTCAACACACAATTCCCTATAGTCCATAGTAAAATGGAGTTGCAGAGCAAACAAATCGATCATTGAAGGAAATGGCCAATTACATGATTCACTCTAGGTCATTGGGGCCTCAGTATTGGGTAGAGGCCATCAACTGTGTGTGTTATATCCAGAACCAGGTTCCTCATTAAGCTGTGAATGGGGTAACTCCTTGTCAATCACTTCCGAGTGTTTGGGTCTCTTGCATGGGCCCACATTCCAATAGAGAAACACAAGGCTATGGATCTACAGAGCAGTCCTTGCATATTTGTTGGGTATCCAAAGTGTGTCAAAGGCTATAGGATACTCCACCATACCACACATGAGCTATTCATTGAGAGGAGTGTTTGTTTTGTGGAGGATACTTCTTCTACCACTTCTCCTTCCTTCATTCCCATGGAGACATTGTGACTTCATGATGATAGTTCTTCTGAGGATCTTAATCCTCTTGATCTTGATGAGGAGTCTTCTTCCTCCACTTCAAATGGTGATGATAAGGATTCATCTTCCTCCTCTCTTAGTCATCATTCAAAGGATGTTGATTCTCCTCCAGATTCTCCTAATTCTCCTATCACTAGGCCTCTTTGGGCTCATTAGACTTTGGAGTCAGTAGGTGATTGGATTGGTGATCCTTCAGATGTGAGAAGAACAAGGACACAGTTTGAGTATGCTCCTCATCTCTTCTTTTCTTTAGCTTTTGATACACAATCCTTCAGGGAAGCTTCTGGTGTCCCTAAGTGGGATGCTGCTATGCAGGAAGAATTTAGTTCCTTGGAGAGGAACCATACTTGGGACTTAGTCCCACTTCCTGAGGGAATAAATCTTGTTCGATGCAAGTGGATCTATTAGACAAAATTTGTTGTAGATGGGTCGGTCGATAAACATAAGGCTTGCCTGGTCACAAAAGGATTCTCCTAGGTTCCTGGGACTGACTACTCTAAGAATTTTGCACTGGTTGCCAAGATGATTTCAATCTAACTTGTCTTTGCCATTATTGTAGCCCATCACTGGGAAGTTCATCAAATGGATGTGAAGAGTGATTTTCTTCATGGTAACCTTTAGGAGGAGATATATTTGGATCAACCAAAGGGGTTCATCCAGGATCCTTCACTTGTTTGTCAACTTTGAAAGTCTCTCTATGGCCCTAAACAAGCCCCTCAAGCCTACTATGCTAAGATGGACTCCTTCTTTCTATTAATTGGGTTCACTTGATGCCATTCTAATCTAAATGTCTACATTTGGTAGCAGGATGATTCTCTCACTTTCCTTGTTTTCTATGTTGATGACTTGTTGATTATAGGGAGTTCCTCGTCCACCATCAAGGTAGTGAAAACTACCCTACATGGCTAGTTTCTGATGTCTGACTTGGGTCTTCTTCACTACTTCTTGGGCATTGAGATCACACAGTTTTCCACTGGTGTCTTTCTCTCTCAGCCCAAGTATGCACTTGATATCCTCTCCAAATTTCACATGGATGACTGTAAACCTACACTGACTCCATTTATGTCAGGGGTCAAACTTGAGGCTTCTTGTTCTTCACCTTTGGTGGATGCTACCTTGTATCACCAATTGGTTGGGAGACTCATATACTTGACTCACATGAGGCCTGATATTTCATATGTCGTGGGTCTAGTCTCCAGGTTCATGCAGGAGCCACATGAGTTGCATTGGAAAGAAGCTAAGCAGATTTTTCACTATGTACAGGGCACTCATAGTTATGGGATTCATTATGTAGCGGGTGTGGATATTGACTTGGTGGGATACACAAATTTAGATTGGGTAGGCAATTCTTAGGATCGCAAGTCTACTTCAGGGTATTGCTTCTCTCTTGGTTCTGGTCTGATTTCTTGGTCAAGAAAGAAGTAGTATGCTATTGCTCCTTCATCTACAGATGTTGAGTATCAAGGAGTAGTTAATGCTACTACTAAGGCCATTTGGCTTCAGCACATTCTCACTAAGTTTAACATTTCCTTCAGGAAGCCTACAGTCATCTTTTGTGACAACGAGAGTGCTATTCAGATCTCTCGCAATCTGGTCCATCATGAGAAGACCAAACACATTGAGATTCACATGCACTACATTGGGGAGTTGATTCATGACCAGGTCCTTGATCTTCAGTATTGTTTGACATCAGATCAAATTACAGACATCTTCACAAAACCCTTCACTGAGAGCAAGGTCATTCATTTGCGAGCTTTTCTTGGGGTGTGGCAAGTGTCCTCCTTTGAGGGGGCTTCTTAGTTCCTTCTTTTCTTCTCTCTCTATTCTAGGGGGACTACTTTTCTTTTGGGTGGATTTCCATGTACATGGGTACCTCATCAGGCTTCATTTGTCAGGACCCATCTCTTTACCCACCTAAGTTATGCTTAAGGGGGGTGTTAGTGTAGGTTTTTTGTTCCTTTTCATAAGGTTTTTCCTACACATTTATTTAAGCTTGCTTAGGTTAATAAAGTGGTTTAAGTAGGTGAGTGGATTATGAGGTATCATACTACTACAAGGGGGAAACCATTAGCTATCTTGGGAAGATACTTTTCTATCTTTAGACCGATAGATGGCTGCTTCCTATTGGTCTGTGTTGCCACCTCCACCCTCTCTCCATTCTATATAAACTCACTACCTAGATTGTAATTTTAGTCGATATTGGAGATACTTATCTGATGCTATTTTGTCATTTGAACATTTCACATTAGTCTCTTGGTATCGTTGTTATGCTATTTCAATTGCTTTTGCATTTACAGTTTATGTTTCTGACACTTTCAATTGATTTTGTGTTATAATCTAATTTACGGATTCTAACACCAAAAATGGTAAGAATACCAAGAATTACTATTTTTAGTAAGCCTACATCTGAGAAACGATTGGGCCTGAAATTTTCTCCAAAGTTTCAAAATAGCCAAATAAACATTCTTGGTATATTTCAGCCGAAGATCATGTTTGGATTTCAAGATATTAAAGTTTCAGTTTTTGAAGTTCCCAAAAAAGTTTCAAAACCAGATTTGAAGTACTTAGAGGTCCCTAAACACCTTGAAAGTTGAAAAAAATCCATGTACAAATTTTGGTGTCGTAGTTCTCTTCACAATATTTTTGATGCATCAAACAGTTTGTTAATCAAACACCTAGATCAAAAGTTATGGCCTCTGGAAGTTGGCCCTCCCATTTTAGGAAATGTGAAAACATGTTGAACACTTAAAAGAGATGTAAAGGAGGAATTTAGATATGTTGGGGTGTGATTTTATTAGAGATTATTTGGATGCCACTTTTGGGTGGTTTTAGCTCATGGTTTTGTAATATCATATGATAGTTTCATGTATTGTAACTCCTATATATCAGGTGCTTGAGATGGAGGTTGTGTGTGAGAAGTATGATAGATGTTGAGTTGTCTCCAAAACTCTAGATAGTGGTACTATTGTGAAAACTTGCTTGGCAAGTATATCATAATCTTGTTGAGATTTCTGAATAATATATTGAGTTATTTTTTGGTGTGGCATTTTTCTCCCTAAAGGGTTTCCCCATGTAAATCACTATTGTTCTCTTTTGTTGTTATGAGTGTGTTGGGTGGATTACACACTCATCAAGTGATATCAAAGCGAGTATATCCTGAGTGTGGAAACAAATCACTGAACAATGAGGCAGTTTGTGCTAGGACCTTGAGATTCAGTGTTTGAAGGTAGAAGCAGAACCACCAATTTTAGGTAGCTTCATACTAAGGAATTTTTACATTAAGTGTAAGAGAAGAAGGAAGAAAATCAATATGCCTCAATGAAGAAACCAAGGTGGTATAAATTTTGTTGTGATGGAAGAAGGGTTTAGAGCTCTATAGAGGCAAATTAATGCAATCCAAGAGGAACTGAGAAGATGGTTTGAACTGGGAATGAGAGATAAAAGTGAAGATGAAGATGATGTAGCCCAAGATGATGCACAATTTGAAGAAGGTGAGGGAGAAGTGGAACCTAAGAAAATTAGACTATTGAAGGCCATAATAAAAATTGGGAAAAGGCCAAAGATTGATATCTCTACTTATTCTGGTATTCTCAATCCAGAATAATTGATAGACTAGATCAATGATATGGAGGAATATTTTGAATATGAAGAAATAGAAGATCTGAGAGGGTCAAGTTTGCCAAGACCAAGCTTAAAGGTCATGCTAGAATTTGGTGGAAGGAGGTGTAGATAGAAAAAAACCAAAGAGGAAAAGAGAAGATCACCAGATGAGATAGAATGATGGATAAGAAGAGACTATTTATTCTTATGGAATATGAGTTGGAACTTTTGAAGAAAATGCAAGGTCTGAGACAAATGAACAAGATAGTCAAAGAATACACTGAAGATTTTTGCAAAGTTATCATCAGAGTAGGTCACATAAAGGCTAATAAAGAGAAGGTATCTAGGTATATAAATGGATCGAAACCCACTATCCATGAAGAATCAAGTCTGGGTAGATTGACAACTATTGAAGATGCATATCAGTATGCAATGAAGGTAGAAGAAAAGTTGAATAGAAAATTTAAGAACAAACAATGAGAAAGAGGTCGTGGTGAAAGAACTAGTGGAAGATCATATAGGGGTTGTGGACAATAAGACGAGCAAAAGAAAAATGAAGATGCATGCACCAGTCAAAATAACAGAGGTGAAAATACATACCGTCCTTAAGGATAGAATGATGGGTACCAAATGAGAAAAGGTGGATTTGGAAGAGGACCTCAAAGATGAGGATTAAGAGGAACCTATTTTAGATGTGATGAAGAAGGGCTTAAAGCATATGATTGTCAACAAAATCAAGGAGGAACAAATAGAAGATTAGAAGGTAATGCTAGAGTTGCCCATGTTGATGAGGAAGCTAGATCTAAACATTCAAAAGATGTAGAAAGAGGAGAAGCTCTTGTATCAGAAGAGCCTTGTTAAAAGAAGAGGGAAAAGAAGAACCAACACAAAGAAAGAGCCTATTCTGAACAAGGTGTAAATCAGGAGGTAAGTGTTGTGATGTGATTATTGATAATGGAAGTATAGACAATCTAGTCTCTAAAGAGATGACTAGAAAGTTGAATTCAAAGAGAATAAAGCATCCACATCCCTATAGGATTGCTTGGTTGTATAAAGATCACAAGACTTTGGTTAATGAATAGTGTTTGGTAATGTTTAAGATTGGATATTATCATGATGAGGTGCTATGAAATATTATGCCAATGGATGTATGTCACTTGTTATTGGGAAGGTCATGGCAGTATGATAGGTGTGATATCCATGATGGTCGTACTAACACCTATTCTCTGACAAAAGTGGAGTAAGACATAAGCTGAAACACATGAGAGAAGCAGAGGAAAAGGTATGTAGTAATCTATAATTTGTTTGGTACATAGTAGAAAATTTTTGGATGGAATGAAGCATGAACGAATGTGTTTTTCTTTGGTTCCTAAAATCAATAAAGAGGAAGGAGAAGATGTACCTACAAAAATTGCAGTTATTTTAGATTAATTCAAAGATATTGTTTTAGATAATGTACCTGAAGGTTTTCCACTAGTGAGAAGCATAAGTCATCAAATGGATTTGATACCAAGAGCTAGTTTTCCTAACAAGGCATCCCATATAATGACTCCTACGAAAAATGAGGAGTTGAACAGACAAGTTCAGAATTATTGAAAAATAGGATAATAGAGTTTGAGTCCATGTGCAGTACATGCAATACTAGCACCTAAGAAGGATGAATAATGGAGGATGTGTACTGAGTTCAGGGCAATGAATAAAATCATAATCAAGTACATATTTCCTTTGCCAAGTATGGATGTTATCATGGATTACCTGAGTGGAGAGAAGTACTTGACAAAGATAGATTTGAAGAGTGGGTATCACCAGATCAGGATATGGGAAGGAGATTAATGGAAGACAACATTCAAAACAAAAATAAGGATTGTATGAGTGGTTAGTGATGCCATTCAAACTAACCAATGCACTGAGCACTTTCATGAGGCTCATGAATGAGGTACTCAAAGAATTTTTGGGTAACTTTGTTATTGTCTATTTGGATGATATTATAATTTTTAGCAAAACCTTGGAGGAACATTTGATGCATGTTCATAGAGTTTTTGAGAGGTTGAGGGAAGAGAAATCATTGATAAATTTGAAGAAATATAACTTTGTGAAGGAGTTAGTGTACTTAGGATTCATGATCTTAGATGAGGGTCTTAAGATGGATCCAAGGAAAGTAAGGGCTATCATAGAATGGCCTACACTGAGAAGTGTCACTGAGGTAAGATCATTCCATGGATTGGCTAGTTTTTATAGAAAGTTTATTAGAAATTTTAGCAGCATATGTGGAGCCTTAACTAAAACAATGGGAGGAGATAGAAAATAATTTAGGTGGACTAAAGGGACAGACAATAGTTTTGATTTGTAAAAGAAAAAAGTTACAGAGAAACCTATTTTAGCACTTCTAGATTTTAACAAGGTATTTCAAGTAGATTGCGATGCTAGTGGCAGTGCCATAGGAGTTGTATTAAGTCAAGAAGGAAGACCCATTGCATATCTTAATGAAAAACTTAATGATGATAGGAAGAAGTATTATGTTTATGATCAAGAATTTTATGCTATTGTTCAAGCATTGAAGAAATGCATACATTATCTTTTTCCTAAGTAATTTGTTTTGTACACTAATCATCAAGCCTTAAAATATTTGAATAGCCAAGTGAAGTTGAATCAAAGACATTTGAAATGAGTTGAATTTTTGCAAAGTTACACATTTGTGTTGAAGCATAGAAGTGAAAAGTCTAACAAAGTTGTAGATGCCTTGAGTAGGAGGCAAAATTTGTTGGTAGACATAAGAATTGAAGTTGTTGGGTTTGAAAAACTCAAACATTTATATTTAGAAGATCCAGATTTTTCATAGGAATGAAGATCTTGCCTAGAACCTATCACCATGGACAGAAAACCATGTTATTCAAAGGATGGCAGTTATGCATTCCAGGAAGTTCCATGAGGGAGAACTTGATAAAAGAAAAGCACAATGGAGGATTAGTAGGACATTTTGGTAGAGACAAGATAATTGCTTTAGTAATTGAGAACTATTATTGGCCATAGCTATATTAGGATGTTAAAAACTTTGTACAAAGTTGTAGGGTATGTCAAATGGCTAAGGGACTAAGTCAAAATTCTAGTTTGTATCAGCCTTTACCTATACCTAAAAGGCCATGAGAAGACATTGTCATGGATTTTGTACTTGATTTGCCAAAGACTCAGAGAGGTCATGATTCTATTTTTGTGGTGATTGATAGATTTTCCAAGATGGCATATTTCATTCCTTGCTAGAAGACAAATGATGCGGTTCATATTGTAGAGGTATTTTTCAAGGAAGTGGTTAGACTACATGGTTTAGTGAAGAGTATAGTTTAAGAAAGAGATACAAGATTTGTTGGATATTTTTGGAGGACATTGTGGAAGAAGTTGAAGACAGATTTGAAGTTCAGTTCCACACATCATCCACAAAATGATGGTCAAATAGAAGTGGTGAATAGAATTTTGGGTAACCTTTTCAAATGTTTGGTAGGAGAAAATACAAAAGGATGGGACTTGATTTTACCATAGGCTAAGTTTGCATACAACTTAGTTAACAGGAGTACCAGAAAATCACTATTCTAGATTGTATATGGAAGTAGTCCCAGAAATGTTTCAGAGTTGAGGAAGATGGATAAGGAGGAGAAGAGGAGTGCAGATGCAGAAGATTTTGTAGAATAAATGAAGAATCTACATGAGGAGGTAAGGAAACATATCCATAAAATGAATAATCAATATCAAGAGAAGGTAAAATAAAAAAAAAGATTCAAAGAATTTAATGTTGGAGAAGAGGTTATTTTCCATCTTGGAAAAGAGAGATTTCCCATAAGGACATATACTAAACTAAAGATGAAGAAATTTGGACCTTGTAAGATTTTGAAGAAGCGTGAATCAAGGAATGCCTATGAAGTTGAGTTGCCAAGTGGGATCAACATTTCAATTGTGTTCAATATTGTTCATTTGATAGAATATCATGAAGTATGGAAGATGGGAAAGCAGAAGGACAGTTGTATATCCCAGTACCTATTTCAGAGAGGGAAGAAATTGAAGAAATATTAGATAGCCATGTGGGAAGGAGCACAAGAAATAAGCAGTATGAAGAATATTGGTCAAATGGAGAGGAAGGCCTATTGAACATTCATCATGGTTATCCAAAGCAAAGGTTGACCATATTGGTTTTCCTCAAACACTAGAGAGGTGACAAGGTCACTTATCAAATTACCTTGGGTGTCTAATGCAGGAGCATCTAGAGGTGTAGATAAATCTTGCATCACAAAAAAAAAGATTTTGTTTTTTATTCTTTCCAATTTTGGTTTTTGCGATTACCCATTTTCTTGAATAAAGATTTAGAAACTATCAAATTCCACTGAATAAAATTCACCATCATTATCAATCCTCAAAATCTTAATATTTTTACCTATTTAATTTTTAACAAGAGCCTTAAACTCTTTAAACTGACTAAATAATTCAAATTTACTCCTAAGAAAATGTACCCATGCCCTCTGCTATAGTCATCAATGAAAGATACATTATATAAATAGATTTGAAATCCAAGGAACATTAACAGGACCAAAAGCATTAGAATGTATCAAGTCCAATACCCCAGAAGATTTATGAGAAGTAGAATAAAAATGAACATGGTTTTATTTTCCATACATGTCATGTTCACAAAAATTTAACTCAAGGTTACAATCATTCAACCCCTCAAAATATTAGTAAAAGTGTCTCAACCTTGCAACTTCGAAAGGTTACTATTCTTCTCAGTTTTGGTCTTTTTGAATACCCTTTATCTTGGAGAATGGTCTAGAACTTTTTAAGTTTCCAAAAGGGCTAAAAATGGTGGGATATTTTTACTAACTCTACATTTGACCTTGGATTGACCCAAATTTTTTCCCAAAAGGTGCAAAACTTCTAAGTAAACATCTTGGGTGAGCTTCGACTCAAGATCATATCTGGATTGTGAGATATTAAAGTTTATGTTTTTTGAAACTGCCAAAAAAGTTTCAAACTTAGTTTTGAGGCACTTAGATGTCCTTAAACATCTATAAATTTGTGATAACCGATGAAGTGGATTAGAGAATAATAGATCTCTTCATGATCTTTCTGACGCATTAAACGGTTCGTCAATCAGACACCTAGATCAAAAGTTATGGCCTCTAGAAGTTGGACCTCCTATTTTTGGGAAATGTAAAAACGTGGACACTAAAAAGAGATGTAAAGGGGAGAGTTACATGTGTTGGTGTGTGTTTTGATACATCACAAGGCATATTTGATTAGAGATAATTTGGGTGCCACTTTTGGGTGGTTTTGGCTCATGGTTTTGTAATTACCATTGACGGTTTACTGTATTGTATCTCCTATATATCAGGAGCTTGCAATGGAGGTTGTGTGTAAGAGTCTTATAGATGTTGAGTTACCTCCTAGATCTCTAGTTGATTATACTCCTGTGAAAGCTTTCTCTGCAAGTATATTGTAATCTTCTTGATTCCTGATAATATATTGGGTGGCTTTGGAGTGGGGGATTTTTTACCTGAAAGGGTTTTCCCCACATAAATCTTTTGTTGTGAGTTTTGTATTTGCATTTGGATGTTGTTATTATTTTTCTATTAATGTACATCTTAATCTATATTTGTAAAAGTTAAAATTTACATAAATCTTTCCTTAGTAGACCAATGTAGGAAGCATTTTCCACATACCTTGCTTCCTTTCAGTTGGTATCAGAGCATGATCACCTTTGGTTCTAGTTGTTGGGTAGAGGGTTTTTTGAGCTGATCTTCATTTGAGTGGAAGCTTGTGTAGAGGATTTTGAAATCTTTGTTGCAAGAAAGAGATGGCGAGCACATTTGGGAGGTTTGAGATAGAGAAGTTTAATGGTAGTAATTTCGCATTGTGGAAACTCAAAATGGAGGACATGCTTGTAGATCAGGATTTATGGGATGCCATATCTAGTACAAAACCAATGAAAATGTCTCAAGCAGATTGGGATCTCAAGGATCGAAAGGCTAAGGGTTTGATAAGACTCTGTTTGGCTAATTTAGTACTCTTGAATATCCATGAAGAGAAGACTGCAAAAGATCTTTGGAAGAAACTTGGAGAAGTGTATCAAGCTAAATCCCTGGTGAACAAGTTATTACTGTGAAAGAAATTATATTCTCTAAGGATGAAAAATGGAGGATCTTCCACTGATCACCTAAATACATTCAATATGCTTGTTGCCCAGTTGACCTCTTTTGGTATGAAGATGGAGGAGGAGGATCAATGTATGACATTACTGTGTTTCTTACCAGATTCATGGGACCACCTTGTTATGACCATTGGGAGTACCAGTACTACCTTCAAGATGCATGAAGTGGTTTCTTTGTTATTTTTTGAAGAGATGTGGAGAGTATTTCAAATCGAATAAGGAGGCTCTTGTCATTTGTGGTAGATCTAAAGAGATGGGAAATAAAAAGGATAAGAGGAAGGAAGAAAAAGGAAGATCCAAATCTTTTGGGAGATCTAAGTCTCCCAGAAAGTCCAAGGCTCTTTGTTGGAACTATGGAAAACCTGGTCACTTCTGTAAGGAGTGCAAGGAGGAGAAAAATAAAAAGAAGAAGAACTATGATTCAGATTCTGACAAATCCTCTTAGGATGAAGGAGAAGCATTTGTTGCTGCCTTGGCAACACATGTATCTGACAATGTGTGGCTTATTGACTCAGGTCATCTTTTCACATGACCTCACATGAGGTTGGTTTTTGAAGCATGAAGAATACGATGGTGGAAAGGTGTACTTGGGTGATGATTCTCACCTGAAGATTGTTGGCCGTGGAAGAGTCTTGATTTGATTCCCTGATGGATGAGTGAAGGCAATCAATGGTGTTCTGCATACCCCTGGTTTGGAACAAAACCTTCTTTTTGTAAGTAAGTTGAATGATGTGGGTGTGCAGGTTATTTTCTCAAATGGAGGATGCAAGATAACTAGTGGATCTATGGTGTTGGCTAAGGGTGTTTGGATTGGCACTCTGTTTCAGCTTGATGCATGTGCGGTTCAATGCAATAGTGCCTCTATTTCAAAGAAGAGAGCTTTGGAGTCTTCATCCCCACCATTAGACCCAGTAGCGAAGAGGATTGTTGCATCTACTTCTGATGGTTGTGCTTTCTAGGTACCTAAGGGTGCTCATTCTATGGAGATGAAACTTTTAGCTGAGAAGACAATGCTATGGCACCAAAGGCTTGGTCACATTGGTGAAAAGGGTTTGAGGACTCTGAAAAATAAAAATCTTGTTGAGGGTATGAATGACTGTAATCTTGAGTTTGATTTCTATGAAAATTACGTTTATGAAAAACAAAACCATGTTCAGTTTTATTCCAATTCTCACAAATCTTTTGAGGTGTTGGACTTGATTCATTCTGATGTGTTTGGTCATGTTAATGTTCCTTTGATTTCAAAATCTATTTTCTTTGTTTCATTCATTGATGATTATAGTAGAAGGACATGGGTGTATTTCCTTAGAAGCAAATCTAAAGTTTTTAGTAGATTCAAATAGTTTAAAGCTCTTGTAGAGAATCAGAAGGATAGAAAGATTATGTGTTTGAGGACTGACAATGGTGGTGAGTTTTGTTCAACAAATTTTGACAAGTTATGTAAAGAATAGGGGATTGAGAGGCACAAGACAACTACATATACCCCTCAATAGAATGGAGTTGCAGAGAGGATGAATAGAATGTTGATGGAGGGGGCAAGGAGTATGCTAAGTGAGGCTAGCCTTCAACAAAAGTTTTGGGCTGAAGTTGTTTCCACCACTTGTTACATGGTTAACAGGTCTCTTACATCAGCGCTCATTGATAAGACACCTATGGAGGTGTGGTATGGTAAAAAACCTTCACTGAGAAACATTTGAGTATTTGGTTGTGAGGCATATGCACATGTGCCTAAGGAGAAGAGGTCTAAATTGGAGAACAAGGCTGTGAAGTGTATCTTCATCGATTATGTCATCGATGTGAAAGGGTACAAGCTTTGGGATCTAATAGATGAGAGAGTTCTATATAGCAAAAGTGTGACCTTCAGAGAGCTCAATCCTTCTTCTATTGTCTTCCAGCCAGAGGAAGAAGAGAAGAAGGAGAATGTGGTTCAGCTTCCTTCTACCCCTGAGAAAGTTCATCCATAAACATCTATTGGACCTGATAATGAGGAGAGCTCTAGTAGCTCTAAAATTTTAGAAGAAGATGAAGAACCTCAACCTCAATCTTTGAGGAGGTCCACGCAGATAAGATGGAATCCTGATAGGTTTGGTTATTCATTGCATGATTCTAGTTGTATTTTTGCTTTGATTTCTAACACTAATGATCCTAGAACTATGAAAGAGGCTATGGGTATGAAAGATGCAGGTTCCTAGGAGTCCATGGAAGAGGAGATGGCTTCTTTGGAAAAGAATAATACTTGGGACTTGGTTCCTTTGCCTGAAGGATGAAAACCTATTGGAGGCAAATGGATGTTCAAATAGAAATTTGGTATAGATGGTAGTGTTGAGAAATATAATGCTAGATTGGTTGCGAAGGGGTATTCTTAGGTGGAGGGAATTGCCTATGGTGAGATTTTCTCTCCCATTGTAAAGCTGGCGTCTATTTATTTCCTATTATCTCTTGCAACAGCGTATAATCTAGAAGTGGAACAGATGGATGTGAAGACAACATTCCTTCATGGTGACTTGGAGGAGGAAATCTATATGTCATAGCCAGAGCACTACGTGGTGAAAGGTAAAGAAAATCTGGTTTGCAAGTTGAAAAAGTCTTTGTATGGTTTGAAACAGTCTCCTAGGATGTGGTACCAAAAGTTTGATGCCTTAATGTTGAGTATTGGATTTTTGAGATCGAAATCAAATCATTGTGTTTATTACAAGTTTGACAATAATCAAATTCTCATTATTGCATTGTATGTCGATGATATGTTACTCATTGGGAATGGTAAAAGATTGAGTTCTAATTTGAAGTCTCAATTGTTAGTACAATTTGAGATGAAAAATCTAGGGGTAGCTCGATACATTCTGAGGATGGAGATCAGAAGAGATAGAGCAAATAGAAAACTTTGGTTAGGCCAGAGTAAGTATGTTAACATTGTGTTGGAGAGATCCAGCATGGTGGATTGTAGACCTTTGACTATTCCTATTACAATAGGGACAAAGTTATTTATTGCATATTGTCCAAAGTCTCCTTCTGAGATGGAGGATATGAGAAGAGTTCCTTATGCTAGTGCAGTTGGCAATTTGATGTATGCAATGGTCTGTACTAGACCAGACATTGCCCAAGTAGTGGGAGTCCTTAGTCGATTTATGGGTAATCCTAGATGAGTACATTGGGATGTAGTAAAGAGAGTGTTTAGCTATTTATGAGGTACTTCCAAGTAATCCTTATGTTATCATGGTTATCCTACAAGACCTCAACATTCTCTTTGTATTCATGGATTTGTGGATTCAGACTGGGCAGGTGACATTGATAGCAGGAGATCCACCAGTGCTTATGTGTTCACTATGTTTGGTGGTGCTATTAGTTGGATAGTAAGCAGTAACCTATGGTCACTTTATCCACTACTAAAGATGAGTACATAGTAGCAACTCATGCTTGTAAAGAAGCCATTTTGTTTAAGATATTGTGTTATGATGTTGGGTTTGATGCAAGGAAGATTACTATTTGTTGTGACAATTAGAGTGCCATATGTTTGGTGAAGAATCCTACTTTCCACGTGAGGACTAAGCATATTGATGTCCAATACCATTTTGTTTGTGACATGGTAGAGGATGGGAAGGTAAACTTAGAGAAAGTTGACACTTTGACAAATGTTACAGATTCCTTAACAAAACCTATGAGCACAGAGAAGTCTAGATGGTGTTTAGAGTCTATGGGCCTCTCAGCCCCTAGTAGTTAAATCATGGTGTTGATACTCCCTTTGCTCTTGCAAGGTGTTTGACAAGTGGGAGAATGTTAGGAAAAGTGTCTCAACCTTGCAACTTTGAAAGGTTACTATTCTTGTCAGTTTTGGTCTTTTTGAATACCCTTTATCTTGGAGAATGGTCTAGAACTTTCAAAGTTTCCAAAAGGCTAAAATGGTGGGACTTACTATTTTTAATAACTCTAAATTTGACCTTGGATTGACCCAAAAAAATTTCCCAAAAGGTGTGGAACTTCTAAGTAAACATCTTGGGTGAGTTTCGACTTAAGATCATATCTAGATTGTGGGATATTAAAGTTTCTATTTTTTGAAACTGCTAAAAAAGTTTTGAACTCAGTTTTGAGGCACCTAGAGATCCCCAAACATCTAGAAATTTTTCATAACCAAAAAACTGGGTTATAGCATAGTATATCTCTTCACGAGCTTTTCGACGCATTAAATGGTTCGTCAATCAGACACCCGAATCAAAAGTTATGGCCTCCAGAAGTTAGACCTCCTATTTTTGGGAAATGTAAAAATGTGTTGGACACTTAAAAGAGCTATAAAGGGGAGAGTTACACATGTTGGTATGTGTTTTGACACATCACAAGGCATCTTTGATTGGAGATAATTTGGGTGCCACTTTTGGGTGGTTTTGGCTCATGGTTTTGTAATTACCGTTGACAGTTTACTATATTGTATCTCCTATATATCAAAAGCTTGAAATGGAGGTTGTGTGTAAGAGTCATATAGATGTTGAGTTACCTCTTGGATCTCTGGTTGGTTATACTCTTGTGAAAGCTTTCTCTGCAAGTATATTGTAATCTTCTTGATTCCTAAATAATATATTGGGTGACTTTAGAGTGTGGGGTTTTTTACCTGAAAGGGTTTTCCCCATGTAAATCCTGTGTTGTAAGTTTGTATTTGCATTTGGATGTTATTATCTTTATGTTAATGTGCATCTTAATCTGTAACTGTAAAATTTGAAATTTGCATAAATCTTTCCTCAGTAGATCAGTGTAGGAAATGTTTTCCACATACCTTGCTTCCTTTCACAAAAATGTTTTTATTGTTCATGGTTTGTAAACCCTTCTCATTAATTGGACAAAGCCTCTTGTGCCATAAAATCATTTTCTTTGTTGGAAGTTAAGTATCCAAATCATGAGTGCACCATTAGGTACCTAGAAAACATGACCAATAGAATGGATGCAACACGCCTCTTTGTTACTAGTTAGAATGGTGAAGGTGACGACTCTATAGATCTCTTCATTACAATAACAAAAGAAATATTACCCTGAATTGTGTGTGTATCTAGCTAAAATAGAGTGCTAATACAAACACCCTTAGCAAGAACCATAGCTCCTTTAACCATCCTGCACCCTCCACTAGAGAAAACAACCTACACACCCACGTCATTTAATTTACTTATAGAAAGTAGGTTATATGCCAAACCAAGGATGTGTAGAACACCATTGATCCCATTCACTCATCCATAAAGGAATCATATTAGGACTCTTCAATGGCCAATAATCTTTAGATGTGAAGCATCTCCAAAGTACACCCACCATCATATTATTTGTATTATGTAAACCAACCCCGATGTGAGGTCATGTGAAAGGATGCACTAGAGTCAATCAACTGCACACTTTCTGATGCATGAGTAACTAAGGCTGCAACAAAGACATCACCATCATCCTTGGAAGATTTCTCAGACTCATCATCAAATCATTATTTAAATCTTTTTCTACTTCTTCTTACATCTTTGAGGAAACGACTAGGATTTCCACAGTTGCAACATTTAGTATTGGACTTACTGAGAGACTTAGATCTCCCACAAGATTTATATTTTCACTTGTCTTCCTTCTTGTCCTTCTTCTTTCCTTTTTATTTTGATCTTCCTTGAATAGCTAGGGCCTCCTTGGCTGATTCAAAAGTCTTCCTTATCATTTCTCTAGAAATCAAAGATGCAACCACCCCATCCATTTTCAACTTGGTGGTATTGCTACCAATGGCCATAACAAGGGGGTCCCATGAATTTGGCAAAGAACACAACAAAGTCATACAATTATCCTCCTCCTACATTTTTACTCCCACAAAGTGCAATTGGGAAATTATCATATTGAAGGAATTCATATGATTGGTTATGGATCCACCATCTTGCATTATGAGGATGTACAACTTCTTAGAAAGAGTCTGTTAACTAGAGATTTAGCTTGATACAAATCTAATTTCATCCAAAGATCTTCTATGGTGGTCTCTTCATGAACATTCAAAAAATGAAACTTCCAAATAGAATCTCACAAGAACCTTCACATTTCTATCTATCAAGTCCCAATCTTCTTGTTTCATTGCAATAGGCTTTGTATCAGGTATTACTGTTGCAAGTATGGGCCTAACCGATGTTGGAATTGATGTCAACATACTCCTGTTGCATTAATGATAAGGATTGTATGAACTATTTGCTGAGGATATTGAGAAAATTGGTCACATCAGGAACAATGAAGAATAGTGAAGACAGTAAGATAAAAGTCCAAGATAAGATGAGGATCAGAGGATGCGGTTTAAAGGGTTTGTAGATATGTGTCTTAAGGTGATTCAATAGAGATTTTAGGGGTCCGCATGAAGATCTGAAGAAGTTGTGGCCACTCAAGTAAAACCGGTTCCAGCAAGTGTTCAGAGGTGACAGAGTGATACAGATAGGTCTGGTGAGATCCAGAAATGCATTATCATCTTTTGTGGATTTGGTGGAGTGTTTAGGAAGTTCTTGTGAAGTGTCAACTTGATTGGTTCATGGTTTGGAGGTCCACAAGCATCTATTCCTTTATGACAATGATGACAGACTATGTTCTTGAGGTTCTGGAGAAAGGAGAGAAGGATTTCAGTAAGAAGATGTAGTGTGGATGTTCCTGGTGATTCAGGCAAGCTTGTGGAGGTCTTTGGATTGTGTCCAGATTGTGTTGGTGGTCCACATTGGAGTTGGAGCTCGCAATTGAAGAATAACTTTCAGATGATGGTGTTCTTCCTGAGACTGGCCGACTAGATGAGTTACACATCCTATGGATGTTCTTGTAGATGTTTTCTGACTTAGATGATTATTCTTAAGTTGATGCCTTGTATAAATAAGGGATTGTAAAGTCATTTCAAAAGGGTCTTGTGGTGATGAGAGTGTGGTAGCAAGGAGGAGATCGAAAGGTAGAGCAGAAGTATTAGGCTTAAATGGAACTGATTCAAGCATGGTAGAGATTCTATTCTCTAGTTCATGTATGCGATACTTATCATTTTGTAGACAGTGTGTCTCTTGTAGGCAGTGGGCCTCTTGTGAGCAGTGTACTCAGGCAATGAGCCCTAATTGGCATGTGCCATATTATTCTTTCTATTCTTCTAACAGAGAATACAATCTTGGGTTAATCACCCCGTGGTTTTTCCCTTAACCAAGTTTTCCATGTCAAAATCTTGGTGTCGTGTGTGTTAATGTGTTTCTGCTCTTGATTTAATGCATTATGTTTCCATGATTGATTTATCATTATGCTGATGAATTACAAAGTGGATTTAAGTGTTTAATTGAAAGAAAATTTTGTACAACTGATTCACCCCCTCTTAGTTGTCTGCCCTAAATTTAACAATTGGTATCAGAGCTAAGTTCCTCTAAAAGAGCTTAACCACTTGAGGAGATCCAAGATGTCATCCTACAAGAATGATAGTCTGAAGTTTGATGGAACCAATTTTAATCTTTGGAAAAGTCGCATGAAATGTCACTTGCAATGTATGGGAATGCAGTACTGAACCATGGCTTCAACAAAGTATACTCCTCCACAGGGTGGCCCAAAAGCCCCAAATGAAATCATAGATGCTGAAAACAATCTGCGGACCATAGAAGCTCTTCTAAGTGCCTTGTCTAATTCAGAGCTTTCAAATGTTGTTGACCTACCAACTTCTTTTGAAATTTGGGAAAAACTGGAACTTCTGCATAAAGGAGACAAGTATGTTAAATGTGCAAGGCTACAGTGTCTGAAAGGGAAATTTGAAAATTTGAAGATGAGAGAAGATGAAAATATCACTACTTTTATGCTAAGAGTAAATGAGCTTGTTTGTGGAATTAGATGTGCTGGTGGAGTCTTGGATGAAGATGAGATTGTTGGCAAAATTCTCAGATCCCTTCCTGCTTCTTATAAAATCAAGGTTGATGCCATTGAAGAATTCAGAGCCCATACAGCTGTCACAAGAAATCAACTGGCTAGTAAATTGGCTGCATTTGAAATGACTGAGTTTAGAGATGCCCCCCCCAAGACTGAATCAGCATTCAAATCTAGTGCCTCTGTAATAGGTAAACAAAGGTTTGATCCATGAGAGAACTCTTTAAGGAAACTATCATGGTATGAAAAAGCAAGAAAAGATCTAGAAGAAGAAGAAGAAGCTGAAACTGCTCAACTTGAAGCCCTTATTGCAAAAAGACTGCCAAGAGGATCCAGTAAGTATGAAGGAAAATTGCCTTTTAAGTGTTTTAACTACAATAAGATTGGTCATTTTGCCTCAAGATGTCTGGAAGGATTTTCAAGGCCAAATCCTAACAGATCAAGATTCCAAAAGAATTGTTACTATGTTCATGAAGGAGATGATAATGAAGGAGTAACAGATGATGAATCAAAGATAGGAAACAAATCCAGAAGTGACTGGGTGTTTATTGCCATTAAGGAAGAAGATCCAATGCCTTTTGAATCTGTCAATCATAAAGTTGTAGAAAGAGCTCTGGCTACCCAAGTTGAAGAAAAGGATGATTGGGTCATTGACAGTGGTTGCTCTCACCATATGATAGGTGACAAAAATAAGTTCATAGATTTGGAAAGGTATGAAGGAGGAGTGGTAAAGTTTGGTGATAATTCTGCTGGTAGAATCAGAGGTAGAGGAACTATTTCTTTTGATGGAAGGAACAAAACTGGTAATGTACTGTGTGTTGAAGGATTGAAGCACAATCTTCTCAGTGTTGGATAGTTGGTGGACAAAGGTTATGATCTCTGATTCAAGAATGGAAAATGCAAGATCTTTGAAAGTTCTGGAACAGAGATTGCATCCAGTACTCAAACAAAAGGTAATATCTTCCATTTAGTTAGTACTGGTAAAAGTTGTCTATTTGTGCAAATTGATCAGAGTTGGTTATGGCATAGGAGGATGCGTCATGTGAATTTTGATAATATCATCAAGATAAGCAACACTCTGGCTATAAGAGACCTTCCAAAATTGGTGAAACCTACAAATAGTTTGTGCAAAGAATGTTAGTTGGGAAAACAAAGCACAGTCTCATTCAAAAGAAAGGAACAGTCTTCTACCAGATTATTCGACTTAGTTCATATTGATTTATGTGGTCCAGCAAGAATCAGAAGTGTGCAAGGTGATAGATACTTCATGCTATTAATTGATGACTACTCTTGAATGATGTGGGTAACTTTTCTGAAAGAGAAATCAAAGGCTCTTGTGAAATTCAAAATATTCAAGGCTATGGTAGAGAATGAAACTAGATTAAAATTAAAATGTCTAAGGTCTAATAGAGGTGGAGAATTCACATCTAGTGAGTTCATAGAATTCTATGAGAAACATGGAATAAAGAGACAGTTGTCTACTCCCAGGACTCCATAGCAGAATGGAGTAGTGGAAAGAAAGAATCGAACCGTCTAGGAAGCATCTAGGACCATGATGATGGAAGCAAATGTTCCTCAGATCTATTGGAGAGAAGTTGTCAGCACTACAATCTATACTCTCAATCGAGTACAAATCAGAAGCAATATCGGTAAGACTCCTTATGAACTTTGGTTTGGTATCACTCCTACTGTGAGGTATTTCAGAGTCTTTGGTAGCAAATGTTACATTAAGAGAGATGAAGGAATTTTCTTGGGTTACTCTACTCAAAGTAAAGTACACTGGTGTTATAACAAGAGATTGAGGAAAATTATAGAAAGTACTAATGTGAAGGTTGATGAAGGAATTGAGAAACCCTCAAGGTTTTATGAATATGATGAAGATGATCAGAATGATGTTTTGATCCAAGGAGTACAAGCCCCTTCTGAGATTCAGATCCAGACTGATCCAATAAATCAGGAAGAAGAGATAAGTTTGAATGAGCCTAATCAAGAATCAGAAATGCAAGAAACTCCCAAAGTTCCCAGGTATGTAAGACTAAACCACTCTGAAGATCAGATCATAGGTGATAAAAGAAAAGATGTACAAACAAGAATAAGGATTGCTAAAGATTCAGAAGAGTATTGTCTGATTTCAAAGATTGAACCTAAGACAGTGAATGAAGATTGCAATGATGAAAACTGGACTAAAGCAATGGAGGAAGAGCTGATGCAAATTGAGAAAAATCACACTTGGGATCTTGTTCCCAAACCTAAAAATAAGAATGTAATTAGAACCAAATGGGTCTTCCAGAACAAGCTGAATGAAGCTGGTGAAGTAATTAGAAATAAAGCCAGATTGGTCTGCAAGGGTTACTCTCAAATAGGAGTTGATTTTGAAGAAACTTTTGCTCCAGTGACAAGAATTGAAGTAGTCAGATTATTTCTTGATTTTACTGCCTTCAAGGATTTCAAAGTATATCAGATGGATGTCAAGTTCGCCTTCCTGAATGGTGACTTGGAAGAAAAAGTGTACATTGAGCAACCGGATGGATTTCAATTGTCTGATCATGGTGATATGGTCTGCAAGTTAAAGAAAGCTCTGTATGGACTGAAGCAAGCCCCAAGAGCCTGGTATGAAAGAATGGATAAGCATCTTTTGAAGATTGGGTTCAACAAAAGTACTTCTGATAGTAATTTGTATTTCAAAATTGATCATGAAAACATCTTGATTGTTGAAGTGTTTGTTGATGATATCATTTTTTGAGGAAGAGATAGTATGTGTAAAACTTTTAAAAATCAAATGAAAAGTGAATTTGAGATGTCCATGCTTGGGGAAATGAATTTCTTCTTGGGTCTGCAAATTACTCAAACAAAGAAAGGAATCTTCATTTCTCAAACCAAATATGTGAAAGAATTGTTGAAGAAATTTGGGATGGAAGACTCAAAACCAATGAATACTCCCATGGCAACTGGATGTAAATTGAGCAAAGATGATGACTCTCTTAAGGCTAATCAGAAAAAGTACAGGTCAATGATTGGTGGATTGTTGTATCTCACTCAAACTAGAAATGACATTATGAATGTTGTTGGTCTTGTTCCTAGATTTCAAGCTGATCCTAGAGAATCTCATGTCATGGCAATCAAGAGGATTTTTATATATCTAAAAGGGATAGTTGAGTATGGATTGTGGTATCCCAGAGATCATGATTTCTCTCTTCATGCATATACAGATGCGGATTGGGTAGGAGATGTGGATGATCGGAAGAGTACTAGTGGTGGAGCATTCTTTTTAGGGAAGAGATTGGTTTCTTAGCTGAGCAAGAAACAAGAGGTAATATCTTTGTCCACTGCAAAAGTAGAATATATTGCAGCAGCAGGTAGTTGCACTCAAGTTTTGTGGATGAAGAAAATGCTAAGAGACATAAGAGTGGAGTATGAGGAGCCTATCACAATCTTCTGTGATAATTCAAGTGTAATAAATATATCTAAGAATCTGGTGTTGCATTCAAAGACTAAACATATATCCATCAAGTTTCACTTTTTGAGAGAGCAAGTGAACAAGAATGAAGTCAGATTGGAGTTTGTGCCTTTGAAGGATCAAATTGCAGATATCTTTACTAAACCTCTACCTAAGGACTCTTTTGAGTATCTCAGGGAGAAGTTAGGGGTTATTGCCCCTCCAGTGATGAACTAAGGTGCATTGATGTGCATCATTCCAGTGGATATCACAGTCATATCTTGTGATTTGGATTGATGATGGAGAGTTGCTACTCAGTGGGAGCAGCTGGTATGATTTTGAAGTGTTGGAGTTGTAAGTATGTACCCTTTGCCATTGATGTCAAAGGGGGAGAGAAGACATGTGAAAAACAAGTGGTTGTTGATCAAAAGGGGAGCAAGAAAGGAAGAGAAGACATGTGAGTTGTGACAGTAAGGAGAAGTTCTTGTCTTGATGGTCAAAACAGTTTTTCACATCATATGTTGCCATCAATGACAAAGGGGGAGATTGTTGCAAGTATGGGCCTAACTAATGTTGTCATTGATGTCAACATACTCCTATTGCTTTAATGATAAGGATTGGATGAACTGTTTGCTGAGGATATTGAGAAAATTGGTCACATCAGGAACAGTGAAGACAGTAAGGTAAAATTCCAAGATAAGATGAGGATCAGAGGATACAGTTTAAAGGGTTTATAGATATGTGTCTTAAGGTGATCCAGTAGAGATTTCAGAGGTCCATATGAATATTTGAAGAAGTTGTGGCCGCTCAAGTAAAACCAGTTCCGGTAAGTGTTCAGAGGTGACAAAGTGATACAGATAGGTCTGGTGAGATCTGGAAATGCATTATCCTATTCTGTGGATTTGGTGGAGTGTTTAGGAAGTTCTTGTGAAGTGTCAACTCAATTGGTTTGTGGTTTGGAGGTCCGCAAGCATCTATTCCTTTATGAAAGTGATGACAGATTGTGTTCTTGAGGTTCTGGAGAAAGGAGAGAAGGATTTTAGTAAGAAGATGTAGTGTGGATGTTCCTGGTGATTCAGGCAAGCTTGTGGAGGTCTTTGGATCGTGTCTAGTTCATGTTGGTGGTCCACATTGGAGTTGGAGCTCGCAATTGAAGAATAACTTCCAGATGATGGTGTTCTTCCTGAGACTGGCCGATTGGATGAGTTACACATCCTGCGGATGTTCTTGTAGATGTTTGCCGAATTAGATGATTATTCCTAAGTCGATGCCTTGTATAAATAAGGGATTGTAAAGTCATTTCAAAAGGGTCTTGTGGTGATGAGAGTGTGGTAGCGAGGAGGAGAGTGAAAGGCAAAGAAGAAGTATTGGGCTTAAATGGAACTGATTCAAGCATGGTAAAGATGCTATTCTCTAGTTCATGTATGTGATACTTATCATTTTGTAGATAGTGTGTCTCTTATAGGCGGTGGGCCTCTTGTGAGCAGTGTGCTCGAGTAGTGAGCCCTAATTGGCATGTGCCATATTATTCTTTCTATTCTTCTAACAGAGAATACAATCTTGGGTTAATCACCTCGTGGTTTTTCCCTTAACCGAGTTTTCCACGTCAAAATCTTGGTGTCATGTGTGTTAATGTGTTTCTGCTCTTGATTTAATGCATTATGTTTCCATGATTGATTTATCATTATGCTGCTGAATTACAAAGTGGATTTAAGTGTTTAATTGAAATAAAATTTTGTACAACTGATTCACCCCCCCTCTCAGTTGTCGGCCCTAAATCTAACAATTACAACCCATAAATCTCTATATATGAGCATATATTCCATTTTGAGTTTCCACAACTCAAAATTAGTGTCAGTAAACTTCTTCATCTTTATTTTGGATATGCTTGCTATCTCTTCTTATAATAAGATCAAAACCCACTCTACACAAACTCCCATTCAAACAAAGATTACTCCAAAAAACCTTCTACCCAAGAACTAGGATTTGAGGTGATCAAGATTTGATGCCAACTAAAAGGGAGAAAGATACATAGAAATTCTTCCTACACTAATCTTTAAAGGAGAGTGTTGTGTAAATTTCAAACATTCAACAATTACAAAAAGTATAAAAATATATGAACATAAAATAAATAATATGCCATAACACAAGTGTATGTGGGAAAACCCTTTCAGGAGAAAAGCCCCACACTCCGTAGAAACCCAGTGTATTATTCAGTAATCTAAACAAGGTTACAATACACTTGCATAGAAATCCCTTATAGGAGTATCACCAACATAGAAATCTAGAGTGATTTTGATAGCATTAAAGTACCTACAAATTACATCATACAAACCACAAGTCCAAGCACATATTTATATAGAAATTACAAAATTACAAGCCATGAGTGGTTTACCAAAACTAAGTGCCAAAACCATGAGCCCAAATGTGGTGCCAAAACTGGCACAAATTCCAATACCCACCTTTGGAAAACATCCTCTATCTATTATTAGAACATGCTCTTACAACTATAATATGTCATAGAAATCTCTACAAGTTGGGCACCCAAGTTTGTAATTTACCTTCAATAGAAAGATGCTTATGACATGGAATGTTGGTCAAGATTCCAATCTAACTCCCCCTATTTTAACTATCTTATGCATCATAAGAATCCATCTAAGATCTTTTAATTACCCTCCAAAATAGGACATTCCATTTATTCTCCAAATATTCCAACTTATGACATCTTACACACCTTCAAGATATTTGACACATGGCACAAAATGCTAGCATAAAATGGGATGCCTCACTTCCCACTATGAGGCCAAAATAATAAACAAAATACAAATAATAAACAAATACGAACATTTAAAATGCAATGTTGAGACACCTTTTCCCAACAAAAACCATGGTCCATAAGAAAAAACCTACAAATTATTATGCATTTATTCATGTATTCAAGATAGAAAACACAAATGAAGGCATCTTTGACTCCATAACTTTAAGTAGGCAACACTCCCAAGAATAGCACTCCATGAAGACCATGGAAACTAATGAGGGCCCTTCCAATTATGACAGGATGCATCACTCTTCCCAATGTATCTCCCACTATTGATGTTTTACCATGAGCTCCATAGTTTATGACATGACAATAATATCTAAAGTATCTCTAGATCTTAATTTTTAGCCTAAAGATCTTGCCTCCTTAAAGGTTTCCACCTCTTACCCCTTTTATTTTTGTTAGGTATATCCTTTCTAGGAGTAGGACTTTAGGTACATTGTTAATTAGGGTCAAGAAGGATATGCCCACCATGTTAGATAATTCAAATGTGTCTCCTTCTTGAGTCATGATTATCTAGTAAGGGTCACTCCACAATTGCTCAAACTTAGACTAAAAACCTAGTTTGACCAAATTTTCAACCCACTTGAGGACTAGATCACCAACTACAAAGTGTTGTGAAGTCATGTGCTAATCGAACCATATTTTCACGATCCTTTGATTTTTTTTGAATTGATTAGTGGTTCTCTTTCTTATTTAGTGAACCTAAAGAATCTTCACAAGATTGACCTCCATTAGAGAGGCTTCTCTGAGATCTTTCATCCTTAATAACTCAAGAGTAGGGAGTTTAGTATGGATAGACAAATGATCCTCCATACCATATAAAAATGTATATGGTGAGGTGCCTATGTCATACTTTTCAATGATGTGGTCAACCCAAAGGGAATGACATAATAGGGAATTCCAAGTATATAGTTTATCCTTGAGAGTCCACATGATAATTCACTTCAAATTTTTATTTGTAACTTTACCAAACCATTACCTTATGGGTAATAATTTTTGATGAGGTCTTTAAGTAGATGTCAAATTTCAAGGTGAGCTCAATGAATTTTAACCCGATGAATGCTTTAACATTATCTAAGATTATTATGGTGGGGACACCAAATTGCGTACATTTTCTTCAAAGAAATCCACAAATAGTTCCTACTTAGCATATTTAGGAGCTGCTACTTTAGTCCACTTGATGAAGTAGTTTTTTGCATATGGGATCTATTTATGTCCATTGATAGATGGAATATTGTTGGGGCCAATGAAATCAAACCCCCATTTATAAAAAGGGGTATCTATAGAGATGGGACTTAGAGGGAGCAGAACATTTCTTTTCCTTCTAGTGAATTGCATGCAAGGTTCACATACCTAGACAAATTTATGTCTCATTGAACATGGTGGGTCAAAAATATCTTGCTCACATTATCTAGGCAGTTGTAATCTTTTCCAAATAATACCCACTAATGAATCCTTCATGCAACTATAGGAATAATCCATCTGTTTATTCTATATCGACATATCTTACCAAGACTCCATCAAGGGTCCTTTTGAATAGGACTCCCTTGATAAGATGATAACTAACATAAGAGAGGTGGAATTATCTTCTTTGTTTTTTATTGAGTTTAGATAGAATGCATCTAGTTTCAAGATATATCTCTAGATTCAAAAATCTATTCTTTCTTGAATATGAAAAGAGTAGGTGTGATGTAAACTATTCACCACCAATTTAGGAGTTGATAGAAGACCTCTTTTGATAGTGTTAGAGCTTAGTATTAGAAATAGGGGAAAATATTTTTATTAATTTTTGTAGGTTTGTAACTGCTCATTCTTTGTGGGATAGAGAAACATGTGTCATTTAATTACCTATTTATAGATTTAGAAATTCAAATAGAGTTGTTTTACTTAGTGGCATTTTATGGCTATAAATAGCAATGCATGATGGTAAAAAATGACATGGTGGAGTTATAATTTGAAAGGATTCTTCCTTCCAATATAAATTAGATATTCCCTATTTTGCATGTTTACTATTTCCTACTATAAATATTTATATATAATATGTTCATTTTTTTATCAACGACCTCTAAAAATTATAGTTTTATATCCTTGGAAAATTCTACTTTACCATGAGTTTTTCATTTATGTATTATGTTGCATTATTTTTCTAAACACTAAACATGAATTTGTATTGCTGCAATTTTTCTTACTATGATTCATCCTTTTAATCTACTAATTGAGCTTGATACAATATTTAAGTAGAGTGTTAAATTTTAGGAACATGGTATTATTTTTAGAATTTAACTTGTATTCAGAGAAAAGTGTCTACAATAGTTAATAGTAAACAAGAAACATAAAGAATATCTTTTATATTGGAAGGAAGAATCCTTTCAAACCCCCATTTTTTACCATCATACATTTCTATTTATAGCCATAAAAGGCCAACAAGTAAAAGATGTCTAATTTGACTTTCTAAATATGAAAATAAGTCATTAAACAACACCTATTTTATAGTTTGATATAGTCCTTCAATAGAGTCTCAAAAGTTATAGGAATAATGTATTCTTTTCGGAATTTAACTTGCAAGTTCAGAGAAGTGTCTACATTAGTTTGGTATCAGAGCATCCTAAGATACTAGTGGTGAATTTGTGACAAGAGTTTTAAATAGTTTAGATGGTTGTTATGGCTATGGATATGGATGCAAGTGTCATGATATGAAAAAGAGGATAACCAAGTTTGAAGAAGAAATAAGACAAAGGTAGAGGCAGTAGAAAACAAAAGACTAGTAAATGAAGAGATCTATAAAAATTAGACTTTGAGTTGGAGGAACTATGGTGGATATTGGAGTAATATGAGGTATGCCATAATAAGAAAGCAAAGAAAAAGAAAATTGTAGTAAAGACATTGTAGGTTTGTGAGATGGCAAAAGAAATGGTTAGAATAAATACTCACCTTGTGAGCAAGAATTTTTTTAGAGAGGAAAGCCATAGAGTCTTGGATTAGCTTGTTGAAATTAAGGAACACTGAGAGGGGGGGTGAATCAGTGCTCTACAATATTTATTGTTATTTGCCTTTATTAGTTTACCACACACATTCAAAAGAAATAAGCATGAACATCAGAACAAGAACAGCAAGATCATCACACATGAACACCAGGATTTTTACATGGAAACCCGGTTAAGGGAAAACCATGGTGGAGGTTAATCCACAAAAATTAATACCCTGCTAAAAGTATTACAAATGGGGAAGACACATGCCTTCAGGCTCACTGCCTAGAGCTCATTGCTCAAAGAGGCTCACTGCCTATACAAATGATTACAAGAAGACTAAAGAATGTTTGAACTGATGAATAGCATCTACCAATGCAAAAATTCAGTTCTAGTTAAGCACAGAATACTAATTTTACACACTTCATCCTTACTCTGCCCTGTTTCACTCTTCAGCCATAATCTAAGCTTAGATCTTTACCTTCGCACTTCTTTCTACCTTTTTTGCACTTACTCCATCATCACGTCACACTCACACACCAAAAAACTTGAATCCATTGGCTATATATATCCCCATCAAGAAATTCAATCACCTGTAGTCAGCTTCAAGAAAACTTAGAACATTTATTAAGAACTCTGCTTTGTCAGCTGAATCCATGCATAAACAACAACGCAGACCAAAAACTTGTGTTCTCATATCATCAATCATGTCGGCCAGTACCAATGATTATCAAAAATTGCTTAACCAACAAATTTTCTTCATCTGGATCAAAACCAAATACTGGGTCAACCTGTTCTTCTTCTAATTGTACTAACTAACTGGAACCTGATACTCATATGCTTATAACTTTTGAATCCTTCATCACCAGAGGATAAATTTCTAGATTTAGATAGTCCTAACAATCTTTATCACTCCCTCAGATCCGCAACACACTATGATTTACCACCAGAGAGATCCGGACCAAGATACTGGACCCTGTCACATGCTTTGTTTTTGACTACCTGAACTTAGACAAATCTTCACTCTGACTTCCGGTATGAACAAATTATGTAATGTGGATGTGTAAGATAGACTTAGTTGCCATCAATGACAACCCCTGTCATGCATAGCAGTGTCTCTTACCAACAATCTCCCCCTTTGGCACTGATGGCAACTCTTAGTGAAAAATGACTAAGTGTCGGAACAACTCCCCCTTACTTTGTACACTTATGCTTTTCATTGTTCTCCAGTGCTCCCCCTTTGTTGGATTCCTCATTTTTCACTACTCTTCACTCTTCCTTTGACATCAATGGCAAAGGGTGGGATCCGCAAACTAGAATTTATACAAAAATTCTATATACCAAGCAGCATATGTAAAAACAATCCTTAAGTCCTATTTACATAAACTTAAGTATATCACCAAAAATGTTTTTCAATAGTGCTAGCTCACTATCCCAACTCTTCTTCATACTATTCAAAATTGAGATGTGGCCATTGAATAGAAATGCTTGTGACTCTGCCTTCCACAAATCAGTGGGGTCACTTGTCTGAGTGACAACTTAGACTTCAGTCAAAACATTAAACATTGCTTCCATTTTGGGGGAAATTAGTCCCTGGAGCTCACTCATCCTTGCCTCAATACTCTCCTTTTCTTTTGTCAATTTCTTTATTTCTTCAATCAAGTTGATTGCCTGACACTCCTTGTTTGCCACTAATGTTGTTAAAGGATCAAAAGATTTGGATACACTTGATAGTTTTTTCCTAGACTCCGTTATTTTATCTTCAATATCCTCTATAACTTTAGGACAAGATATGCAAAATTTATATACATTTCCTCCTTCTGTAAGAGAATTTTGAATACTCTTTGCACTGGTATCTAGCACAATTCTATCTACTCCAATCATCCCTTTTAGAGCATCAAATCTTTTACCATTGAATTCATTTTGAACCTTGACCTCTCCAGGCTTTTCAAGAGATTTAAAATGAGTACTTACAAAGTCTATCAATTTCTTTAATTGACCGGAGGGGGATGCTGATGAGTCCTCCTAGTATGTTGGCATGATTTTCTCCAAAATCCCTAATGCCAAACCAAGTAGCTCACTCTCTTCTATGTGAGACTTCAAAATATCTTCTCTGGCCTTAGCTTATGCGAGAGAGGCCAACTTTATCTTCTGAATTGGTGAAAGACTGTCCAAATTGATTAGACTTTTCAACTCTTCTACAACTAGTTTATCATTTTCCAAAATTTCTTTCACTGCTTTTGCAGTGTCTCTTGCCCAAGATGTCGATGTATCTATTTGATCCTTATCGGTATTGTCAACTAGACTGTCCTACTTGGGCTCTTCATCAACCTTTGCAATGTCTTCTTTTTCACTTTTGTCCTTGGCCTTTTTTGCTTCTTAGTCCTTAGCTTCTTCTGTTTCATGCTCTTTATTCTTCAATGAATCATCTTCAGTTTAAGCATCTGTTTCGACATTCATCTCTATATCTTCTTTGTTTATTGCTTCCTCTTCCAGAATAGAGGAGTCATCTATCTCAGTTTGCTTCTCATTGATCTTTAATTCTTCAACATCTGAAATTGAGGAATCAATTCCATCATCAATCTCTTCTTCAACAATGGGAAGATTATGCCTTTTCAATGCACTTAGAAAAATCTCTTGAGTATCTTTGGCTATCTCATCAATTTCACCAAGCATGAGTTTATTCATTCTTTTCTTACTCCTGAAGTCATCTTTCACTTCTTTGGATATCATGTTTATTTGATATGGAGTAATCTGAGGGCACAATTTTATCAGCACATGCTCCCTAAGTTCAATGTCTTTACTTTTTGCATTTTATTTTCTTAACTCTAGAATATCTACAAGACTTTTGGGATTTCAAAAGTTATTTGAATTAAAGCCTTATTGTAGATATTCAGATATTTGACTATTGCTTCCTCTAGAACCTTCTTATCAGCATCACTATAATCATCATAAAATTTAGTCATTGGCCTTAAGTTCCCATCTACAGTGACTAATTTGATGATGTCATCTACAGAAAGAGTAGGCTTTTCAACATATGTTTTAGTCTTTTGCCTCTTGCTTGCCCTTTTGCTTTTGGAGAACTTCTCCTTAGATACCTTGGCTGCTTTTGTACCTGAGGCCTTCAACTCTTTGACCTCAACATTAGAATCAGTTTCTTTTTCATCATTTTTCCTACTTTATATGTCTGGGAGGCCTTAGTTTTCACCCTTTTCCCTTCTTTTCCAGATCATTTGCCTTCTGGTTTCTCAAGTTTGGTAGGTTTTGGGGGAACAGGGGCAGCCGTAGAGCTCCTAGTAGTCCTTGATGTGGAAGAGGATTCTACCGGAGCACTTCCTTGTTTCTTATCCTGCTTCTCCTTAGCTTTTTCTAGCCTTTCTCTATTCTGCTTCACAGCTTCCTTAGTTATGCCAATGCTTTCAGCATACATTTCTACTTGCTTTTGAACTTTCCTCTTGATTTTAGGTTTTCTGAGCTGAACATGCAGTTTCACACTTAGCTCCTCATATGTCCCAAATCTTTCAACTGTTGTGTCCTTTAGCTTGCTCAAAAGGTGTTGAGCATACATATCCAATACTTTCTCATCAACCTCATACCCCATGGGCATGATCCATACTGTTCTTGGTTCAATAGCTTCCATTAGACATTGATCTGTATCCACCATAAAATAGACTATATCCTTGTATTTTTTAACCACAGATGTAGGAATTCTCTCCCTTGAATGCATCATGTTCTAAAAATTCTTGAAAAATCCCCAAAGAGCAATCCTTTAGGCATTGGAGTCTCCAATACTATTCAAGTGCTCCCTTATCTATATTGCAATAGGTTTATCGTTGGTCCAACACATGCTTTTCTTGCTGGGTAATTCATTCATGAAATAGAAGAACAAACACAAGACCAATGTACCATATTTGAAGGTATTCTTTTTATCCTTCTTAACCTTATTCAAATTTTCCATTAGTTGGTTCTGTAGCAACTCACACAAGTCATAATCAACATTCTCTCTCAACATTTGATAAGCTACATAGATAGCTATACCGGATATAGAATATTCCCTACTGGAATGATAAATCTTGTATCCAATCACCATTGAAGTAAATTTGACATCTAAATTAGTGATGTCATTAATTGTCATTGCCCTTTTTTAAACCTTAAACCTGTAGCATCAGTTATAGTTTGATTCTTTACTAATTTCAACATTGGTAGTCCACCGGATGAGTTTAACCCTATCACGGCCTTGATGGCATCCTTGGTGATCTTGAAAGGTTTCATTAGCCACATAAACTCATCATGCATTCAGCTTAAAACATACCGGACCCATTCATCTTCATCAAAGGATGGAAACCCTATAATATGAATGAAATGTTTATTGTGCAGTGCCTTATACTCAGGTTTACGAATGTGAATTTCATCCCTTAGATGATTTGTGAACAAATCTACTAACCTTGAGTCCCCAAATTCATCTATGCTAGCATGAATATAGGCCCTAATATTTTCAACATGCAATACACCATACAAAACATTTGAAAAAGCACCTAATGTGTTGACTTCTATTGATTTGTGTGGATGCTTCTTGAATTTGGGTTGGGGCCTTTCAGTAATATCAACAACCAACGGTGTAGCCATTGCAAAAGATCACAAGTTCAAAGTTTCATAGAAAATACCTTTTTCTACCATAAAATTAGGGTTAGCTAATGAATTCACCGATCGCACTTCAAATCCTTGAAATCTTAGCTCAGGTGCTCTTCTGCTTTCTGTCTTCAAATGCAAAGTGATCCAAATGATGAAAGGATGACCTTTGATGCTCTGTAAAACCTAATTCTCCATTGTAATAAATGTGTTGCCCTAACTTCATCCAGTTACTCTATTTCTTAATGTAGTTTCTTATGAATTGCTCCGCAAATCACCATATCCACTTCTTTTCTTCCAGAAATCCTTTCAAATGATCTACAATAACCCAAATTATCTTCTCTCATCATGCCAGATTTAGGCACCCACTTACTGGCTAGGGGAATTTGATTTTCAATGCAGCTCCTCCTAAGCCAAAGTTCCCATTTTAGTTCCCTGAGGAATTCTCAACACTAGATTCCGGTGCGGACCCATCACCATCATTACTTACACTTTTCTTCATCCATGTCTTGTTCATTTCATTCTAGATCTCATTTACATCAACTTTGCCCTTGCCTTTGTCTTGTCTCTACTCATCCAGTTTTTTGTTTACCTGACCTCTTCTTTCATTATTCCTACTTCTACAGAATCTTACAATATGACAGGATCGATTACAATTGAAGCACACGACATTTCTTTGCCCATTTGATTGATTTCCTCTTGATCTACACTGAGCCATGTGTCCAAATCTATTGCATGCAAAGCATTTGCCATTGAAAAAATTGCCATTTCATCTATTCTTAGAGTTATTCATTATCATACTTATGCATTCATTGGATCTATGACCATACCTCTTACACTTGAAGCATTGACCAGAGAAGGATGGACCACTTTGATTTACTCTTCTTCTGCACTGAGTAGCTCTATGACCAAATTTATTGCAATTGAAACAATTTCCATTGAAAGATGGATACCTTTGAGCATTAGGCTGTCTTATTAGAGGTCTTCTAGGTCTGTTTCTGCCATTCCTTGATTGAGAGTTTCTTTGTCTGGATCTGGAGCTTTTACCTTTCTCATACCTAAGACCATGCTTATCATCAGCCTTCTTCTGACTCTCAAGCAACACTTCAAGTTTAGCTGAGCTTATCTTGAACTTCTCCTTGTATTCATTTACAACTTCTAGGTCATGTCTGAGAATGACAATTTGCCTTTCAAGTTCCTCCTCATTATATCTACATTCTTGTAGATCAGATTTTAGGTGGTCAATTGTTATGTCCATTCTGCAGCATTCTTCTATTCTTTCCTTCAGAGTTTGATTCAGGTCTTCTTCAGTCTTCTTCCTTTCCTCAATTTCTTTGGTTGGCCTCATCACCTCAAATTCCATCTCATGTTTTAGAACATAAACTTCTTTTGTTAGCTTCTCACATTCCTTTGTCTTTTCTTCCAAAGCCTCATTCATGCCATTTTCTTCACTAAGATTAGGTAGCTATTGAAATAGCTCCTTCCTCTTTTCCATAGATTTTTTTAGTTTTTATTTTAACATCTCAATGTAATCATCAACATCGTTAAGGTTCTCTTTAAGTTAATTTACTTCTGCTTTGGACTGATCAAGATCTTCTGAAGCGAATTGAAGTTGTTCTCTAAGTGAACCCATTGAAACTCCTTCCCAGATCTTCCTCAAGCTGTTAAGATTCTTCCAAGGAACCTTGCTCTGATATCAATTGTTGAAATTAAGGAACACTAAGAGGGGAGGTGAATCAGTGTTCTACAATATTTATTGTTATTTACCTTTATCAGTTTACCACACACATTCAAAATAAATAAGTATGAACATAAGAACAAGAACAACAAGATCATCACACATGAACACTAGGATTTTTACGTGGAAACCCGGTTAAAGGAAAACCATGGTGGAGGTTAATCCACAAAAATTAATACCCTATTAAAAGTATTATAAATGGGGAAGGCACATGCTTTCGGGCTCACTACCCAGAGCTCACTGCTAAAAGAGGCTCACTACCTATAGAAATGATTACAAGAAGATTACAAAATGTTTGAACTGATGAATAGCATCTACCAATGCAAAAATTCAGTTAAGGTTAAGCACAGAATACTAATCTTACACACTTCATCCTTACTCTGCCCTGTTTCACTCTTCGGCCATAATCCAAGCTTAGATATTTACCTTCGCACTTCTTTCTACCTTTTTCACACTTACTCCATCATCACATCACACTCACACACCAAAACACTTGAATCCATTAGCTATATATATCTGCATCAAGAAATTCAATCAACTGTAGTCAACTTCCAGAAAACTTAGAACATTAAATAAGAACTCTACTTTGTCGGCTGAATCCATGGACAAACAACAACGTGGACCAAAAACTTGTGTTCTCAAATCATCAATCATGTCAGCCAATACCACTAATTATCACAAATTGCTTAACCAACAAATTTTCTTCATCCGGACCAAGATCAAATATTGGGTCGGCCTGTTCTTCTGACTGTACTAACTAACTAGAACCTAATACTTAGATGCTTATAACTTTTTAATCCTTCATCACAGGAGGCTAAATTTCTAGATTTAGATAGTCCTGACAATCCTTATCACTCTCTCAAATCTGCAGTACATTGTGATTTACCACCAGAGAGATCTAGACCAAGATATTGGACCCTATCACATGCTCTGTTTCTAACTACCCGGACTTAGACAAATCTTCACTCTGACTTCCGGTATGAACAAATTATGTAATGCAGATGTGTAAGATAGACTTAGTTTCCATCAATGACAACACCGATCATGTGTAGCAGTGTCTCTTGCCAACATAGCTAAGGAATACAACTACTAGAAAAAGGCAATATTAACTCCCTTGATGGGTTGATAGAATTATTAGGGGATGGAAGGCCTTTAAATGTGATTTGCAAAGGGTTTGTGAGAGAGAGGATATGAGAATGAGATGAAGATTAAGAGGATGATTGGGATCATATGAAGAGGATGATTGATCAAGATGTTGAGCTGTGTTACCTCAAAGAAGGGGAAAATATTAAGGATTACAATGAGAGATGAGTAGAGTTCAAAGAATATAATAAAGAGGAATGCAACCTATCATAAGAGGTGACCCAAGATGTAGTGTAATGCCCACCCTAGTTTGTGCCTTGTGTTTTTCTGCGTGTTTATCAATGTATTATGTGTTTATTATGCTTTGATGCATTGTACTGAACTTGTCAATGAGGTCTATGGTGTCATCAATGGGTTTTGAGGGTGTATTCTACATGATCATCGAGGTGTTTCCAATGGGTTGTGCTTTGTTATTTAGTTTCCAACTATGCATTATGGGATACATACATTGTGATTGTGCATGTTAGATTATTCTAGTGCTTCAGCTTCATTGTTTTCACTATACTTACTGTTAGCAAGATGGTTGTCATTGCACCAAAAGATCGACCTATTAATGCCCAATACAACTGCCAGAGTTAATGAATCCACGGGAGGTGGTTAATCCTTGTCACAAACCCAAGCACTGCACTACACAGTACAAGGAGAGGGTCATCCCACAATAATGGGTTACACTTTTTGGCCAAACTTGACATTGAAATCAACAGTTTGAACTATATCTTCACTTTTTGACACCTATAGCCACTAAATCGTTAGGAATTTTAAGATGATGCAAACTAGTGATTTGTGAGATTTTGTTTGTAGATTCTAAATATATATATTTTTAAAAAATTAGAGTTAAATTGTAAAAAAATTTGTGTCTCCTTTGATAACTAGTTTTTAATAGTAAACAATATTTTTTTAAAGTGGTGTATTCTGTAGCACATTACTTTTTTTCTACAAAGGATAAAATTATGATTCTTTTGAATTTAGATTGGTAACACTGATATATAGGGCATCCATTTGGTTTTATAATGTTTTGTTGAATATTTTTTAATTAAATTTTGAAGTCAAACCAATTATAATTTAGACATAGGCGTATTCTGTAAAACATAACTTTTTCTGTATGTATCGAAATTCAAAAAAAAATTGTTGAAACAAGGACATCAATACCTAGGGCATAGATATTTTTTAAAAAAAAAACATCACTAATTTACTAATTTTCCATGTGTATAGAATAGAGAACTTGATGTTCGGTGAAAAACTTACATTCACAAGAAATAAAAAATACATATAATAATCAAATTAAATATTTTTAAAATTATACTTTTTGGGAAGCTTATAATAAGGACTACATACTTACAAAATATAAATTTTAAATGAATTCATTTGATCCCCCAAAAGGTAAATCAAAAGTGGTTTTTCATCAGCATTTTGATAGGTGTAGAGGAGACTCCATTATAGGTATGGTTTAAAACTAGCAGGGTTATATCCAAGGGGGTTTGAATCTAAGGGGGTTTGATCAAATCCTCTTCAATTAAAATCCTTTAAATGGAACCTTTCAAGGCTTAAATCATTATATTTTCTAAAAATATGTGATTTCAGCAAAAAATAGGATGTCCCAGAAAATGTAACCCATTATTGTGGTAGCACCTAAGACCAAGGGCACACACCTTGCAACAATCCCCCCTAGCGTAAGCGAGGGGTTCGAACCTGTGACCCAGGCTCTGATCCCAATTGTTAGCAAGATAGTGGTCATTGCACCAAAAGATTGACCTATTAATGCCCAATACAACCACTAAAGTTAATGAATCCATGGGAGGCGGTTAAGCCTTGTCACGAACCCAAGTGTTGCATTGCACAGCACAAGGAGACCAAGGGCGCACACCTTGCAACACTTGTTATAGTTGTGATTGTCATATTAATCTTGCATTGTAAAATGTTTCCATTTATGCATCATGTTCTTAGACCATGCTAGTCATAGATGATTATAGTGGATGTGATTATTTTATATCATGTGTGATTATACCACATTGGAGTGGATTATGTTGCTTTGGCTATTATATGTGGAGCAGGTATGCCTGATGGTTGACTTGAGTGTGTAGGTAATTATAGGTGTTAACTAATGTGGGAAATGTGTAGAAGGTTGACATAGGACACCAAGCCATCTCACCCTTATCCTTGTGTTGTGGAAACCTGTAATGTGTGCTTGAAGTCAATTGTGTGTGTCTCCTTAGCATTTTGCACTTTATTTTAAATGATCTCAAAAGACGTGTTTTCCATGTTTTCAAATTATTTTAATGATTAATTATCTTAGTGAAAATATCTATTGCATTAGATTGTGCTAGAGGAATAAATTTAAATGATTTTGAATTGTAAGGGTAAATGGTGATCAATCAAATGAATTAAACAAGACCCAAACATCAACAGAATAGTGAAACAAGAAGGATTCAATAAACAAAGCAATGAACAAACATAGTGCAAACCTCTCCCATTTCGAAACTTCTGTTGTTCGCCTATCACAGATCGTCCTTTTGCAGATGAGATGAGCCCTCAGAGAGTGCAATCTTTTTAGCTATTTAAGGAAGTCGATGGTGAATGGCTGTGGTGATATGCAATGAAGATGAGCTCCAATGCAAGTATGTGATCTCAAGCTTGTAGATGACAAAAGGGTGCCAAAGGCGCGCTGGTGATATTTCTGCAGAGTAACGATGTCAAAAGCCTGGATGAATAGAATGGAGGGATGAAGCTTCATTTATAGACTTGGAAGAATGGGAATCAACGGTTGAGAGGGGATGTGAAGATCGACGGCTGAGAATGGTTGAGGAATGTGCAACCAATAGAAATGTGACAAGTGTCCCAGCTCCATCATGAAAGAGGGGATGTGACAAAATTGATTGGAGAGTTAACTCCATTGACTAAACAGTTAACAGACTTGATTGATCAGTTAGAAGAGTGGATTATGGGATTGACTGAATTGATTGACTAGTGAACTGGATTAATTGAGGAGTCAACAGAATAGATTGACCAGTGAACTCAAATGACCAATCGGTTAACATATTTGATTGATTAGTTAACTAACTTCTGATTTGAGAAGAAATAGGCCATGTGGGTGAGAGAAAAATAGGTAATTAAATATTAAATATATTTAATTACATGTGCAACTTGATGATGTGGACAAGGTGAGGTGGAAAAGGTGAGGTGTAAAGGTGAGGTGGATTTTTGAATTTAGAACTTAGGATAGAGGAATTTAGATTAATTAAATAATTTATGATTATTTAATTGTGTAGGACATTTAGAAGAATTTTAATTAAATAAACTGAATTTATTTAATTATGGATTAGTGAATTAATTAAATAAATTTAGAATATTTATTTAATTGATAGAAGAATGGAATAAATATTTAGAATATTTATTTAGGATGATTCGTGTCATTTTTAGGCATATACATTTTGCCCCTCTTTGATGCAATGCAGTTTACAGCGTTGCTTCAAAGAATAAATAGCCTGACAGTGATATATGCCCCAGTTTGCCCCTGGTACAAGTTTAACGACAGGATGCCCCCTCGGGAGATTGGACGAGAAGAAGGCAGAAGGCGTGAGACGGACAATCTCACGATGAAGAAGGTTGAGTTTGAAGAAAATGGGTGAAGAAAGTGTCAAATGATACGCGATGCAAGATGGAATGATGACACACACAAGAAAGCAAGCAAGTATACACAAATGACACAAGAACAAACAAGGTATTGCCCCTGTCAAGCGGTAAACCAATGATATACTGATAATGATATACGACAGTGTTGTCATGGTGGGGAACAATATATCCCTAGACCAACACGACAGGCGTGTTATCATGGTGGGGAATGATAGATCCCTAGAGCAACATGAAGGATAGTGTCTGGTTTCAGGAAATGAAGCATGTCATGTAAGATGCGTGTATTGGTCTGATTTCGACAATGCAACATCCTGTATAAGACAATTGATTGATTAACTGATCGAGTTGGTTTACGACCAGACAAGGATCAAGACCACTGATTGTGAGTGGATCATTTGTGCAAGATTGACTTGACTTGATTGGTATGGATTAAGGATGGACCTTGCATTTGGATCATTGCTCAGATTGACTGGACAAGGATGAAAGATATGATGATAGATAGAAATCTGGTTGATAGAAGAAAGACTCGATAGAAAGATTCACAAGCTTTTATTTGTATTGATACTCTGCATTGTTGGATCTTTATTGCATGGGGTATGGTATGGATGTATAAATGGATATAGGATGGATGCTTTGCTATTGGAGTGCTTTAGTTCATCATTGGGCATTTTTTTTTTGGTACTTTTCTGAAATGTTGTAAGTGAATACAAGCATCTAGGTATAATTGAACCGAGATGACCTGAGTATCACTTACATGGATTGTGATTTAGCAAGTTAATACAAGCATCTAGTCAAAATTGAATCTAGATGACCTGAGTACCTCTTGCGTTTCAACAAGCAAGGATTGCCCCCGTTCATGTTAGACCTTTGATGTCCTCGATGATCTTTTGCCGATCACATCCTAAGACAAGGCTTCACATTACTAAAGTTTAATCCCCAAATAGCAAACAAAGAAAATAATCATGCCCCCATCATAGCATCTCTAGCTTTTGGCATCCTTGAGTAGCATAGGAGGGTATGATAGCAAAAATCCAGACTCTGTAACTTAACCATGGTTCCAATCCACAAAACATTCTTGCATTTAGATGTGTTTTTCTTGCCATAATTTAGATAAAATCAGTTAGAAGACCTTGGGTATTTGCTTTGCCTTGGATAGGTTAAGATGCTCATTGTCAAGATTTCTGCTTGAGGCGCGGGTTCTGCTTGCATTTGTTTGCTTGGTGAGAAAATTGCACCATCCTTATTGGGGAGACGGACCCTAAGGGACTGACCTAGTGCCTCGGGGGCTCATTGCTAAATGGCCTTGCCTACGTGACGACGCAGAGGCAACGTAGTTTGGGGTAAACCCTAATGGACCATGGATGGACTAGAAGAAAGATGACAAGAATGAAGACCAAAAAGGGGATGAATGGGACCATGGAAGAAATGGAAGCCTCGGGGGCGCATTAGAATAATGGCCTTGCCTACGTGACGGCACAGAGGCAACGTAGTTCACAGACTTGGACCATGGACACTGACAAGAGACACTATACTAGGCTCACATTGAGGAGACGGTATGGGACAAAACCTTAGTTGACAAGGCCACAAGGAGAGTATCAAGCCATGATAGGTAACTGTCAAGTGTTTTTTGTGGGGTCGATATGGGTCGAATGGAAAATGAGCGAAGGAAGAATGGACTCAAGGTGATTGGATTCTCAAAGATGGAGAAGGCGGTTTATCACAAGTAACGCCTGTTTACCAGGTTTTCATCACTTGCTTTTATTTGCACAAGAAGCCAAAAAGTAAACATGACACCTGTTTGCCAGGTTTTCATCACGATACCTATCCAAGGCGCCTGTTTGCCAGGTTTTCACCAAAGGACGATTTTTTTATGCATGCTTTCTATATATTTTTTTTTTTTTTTTTTCTCGTTTCAACTTTTTTTTTTGTATGTTTTTGACTTTTTTGATTTTTTGATTTTATTGTGCCCCCTTGCATTGGGATTCTCCTAGGTATAGAACCGGTGAAGATGCATGCTGTTGATTGGATCATCAAACAACTCAACCTCTGATGTGGCCAACTGATATGCCCCTGATCCGTAAGCAGCTACAATCACATAGGGCCCAAGCCAGTTAGGCTCGAACTTACCTTTCTTTTCTCTATCTTGCTGATTGCGAGGGTTCTCTTTTAGAACGAGGTCCCCAACCTTGAAGCATCTTGGTCTAACCTTGTGGTTGTAGCTTCTTGACATCATCTGTTGATAGGCTTTGAGATGGTCAAAAGCTTTCTGGCGCCTTTCCTCTAGCAGCTCTAGTTCTTGTAGCCTGGAGACTCTGTATTCTTCATCTAATATGAGACCTTTCAATGACACCCTGAGGGATGGGAGTTCGACCTCAATGGGAAGGATGGATTTGGAACCATAGACAAGGGCGTAGGGTGTAGCACCTGTGGGAGTGCGTATACTGGTTCTGTAGGCCCACAGAGCGGGATTGAGTTGGACGTGCCAATCGCAACCAGCTTCATTGACAGTCTTCTTTAGGATTTTCAGAATGGTTTTATTCGATGCCTCAGCTTGGCCGTTACCTTAGGGGTAGTATGGAGTGGAGAAACGGTGTTGCATTTTGAAATGCTCACAAAGTTCCTGGACATCCTGATTTTTGAAAGGTCTCCCATTATCCGTTATGATGGATGGAGGGATGCCATATCGGCAGATAATGTAATTCAGAACGAACGAGGAAATTTGCTTTCCTATGACGGTGGTTAGGGGAACAGCTTCAATCCACTTTGTGAAGTACTCAGTGGCGGTTATGATGAATTTATGGCCGTTGGAAGAAGGTGGATGGATCTTTCCCACAAGGTCAAGTCCCCACTGGCAAAAGGGCCAGGGTGTCGTTAAAGGTCTCAACTCCTGAGCAGGTGCATGAATCAGGTTCCCGTGTATTTGGCACTTTTTGCACTTTTTGACGAACTGATATGAATCCATTTCCATATTGGGCCTGTAATAACCCAAACGCATGAGTTTCTTAGCTAAGGAAGGACCGCTGGAGTGTGTTCCACAGATCCCTTCTTGTACGTCTCGCAAGGCGGTTACGGATTCTTCTTGTTCTAGACAACGGAGTAAAGTACCATCCAGACCACGTCGATAAAGGGTATTAGCTATGATGGTGTAATGGGAGGCTTGTCAGATGAAAGTTCATTTTTGGTTGGAAGAGAGGTCCGGTGGAAGAATAGTATCCTTGAGGTAAGTGTAGGTCTTACCGTACCAAGGTGAATTAGATCCTACTAGGAGGCAAATGGAATGGGTTTCGAGGAGATCATAAGCCAGTTGCCGAATGGTTTCTACTAAGAACTCATACCGTGACTCGTAATCAGGTATTTCAAGAAGAGAGGCTATGGTAGCCATTGCATCTACAGCTTTGTTCTCGATCCTGGGTATTTGTTCAAAGGAGATGGTCCCAAAGTGTTCCTTGAGGTCATCGACCATCCATTTGTATGGGATTAGCTTCTCATCTTTGGTTTGATATTCATCATTAACTTGATTTATGATAAGCTGAGAATCACCGTAGACACATAGTGCTTGGATTTTCCACTCAGTGGCCATCTTGAGACCAATTACCAAGGCTTCATATTCTGCTATATTGTTAGTACATGGAAATAACAACCTGTAGGACTTTGGAATTGTGTCGCCTTGGGCAGTAATAAACAAGATACCTGCCCCCGATCCATCGTTGGTGTAAGACCCGTCGAAGTAGAGTTTCCAAGGAGATGTTGATAGAGTGAATAAAGACTCATTAGGAAACTCAAACTGCATTGGAGAAGTGTCTTGTAATGGTGCCTCGGCCAGTTGGTCAGCTATGATTTGCCCTTTGATGGCTTTTCTGTCCACATATTCTATATCATATTCACTAAGAAGCATAACCCACTTTGCTAGTCGACCTGTGAGAGCTGCTTTGCTGAGAAGATACTTTAGTGGGTCGATTTTGGCAATGAGTTTGATAGGATGTGCCAACATGTAGTGTCAAAGTTTTTGTGAAGAAAAACCACCACAAGGCATGATCATTCTACTTGTGAGTATTGTAACTCGTAGCCCACTAAGGTTCGACTGATGTAGTATACAGCTCTTTCCTTGTTCTCAGTCTTGTTGCGCTAGGAGAGCCCCAAGAGCAGTAGGTGTAGCAGAAATGTAGAGAATCAAAGGTTTTCCTTGGATCGGAGGCATGAGTATAGGAGGGTTCATAAGGTACTCCTTTAGCTTATTGAATGCCTCTTCGCACCGCTCATCCCATTTAAATGGAATATTCTTATGTAGGAGGTGGCTGAAAGGTTGGCACTTGTCCACCAACTGTGAGATGAACCTTCGGATGGCCTGTAGCTTGCCCTGTAAGGATCTCAACTGTGTTGGAGTCTTGGGCGGTGGCATGTCCATTATTGCTTTGACCTTGGCCGGGTCTACCTCTATGCCGTTTGCTGACACGATGAAGCCTAGCAGCTTGCCCGATGTTACCCCAAACACACACTTCTTTGGATTCAGTTTGACTTGGAATTGATCCAGCCGTTGGAAGACTTTCTCTAGGATATCCAGGTGTGAGTCCCTCGTGAGAGATTTTGCTAAGATATTGTCAACATAATCCTCCATGGTCACATGCATCATGTCATGGAATATAGTTGTCATGGCCCGCTGATATGTAGCACCTGCATTTTTCAGCCCAAAAGGCATGACATTCCAGCAAAAGGTACCCCATGGACAAGTGAAAGCTGTTTTGTGCTGATCCTCTGGTGCTATTTTGATCTGGTTGTACCCTGAGAATCCATCCATGAGTGATAGCATTGTATGTCCTGCCGTGAGGTCGACTATGATATTGATGTTAGGCAATGGAAAGTCATCCTTGCGGCATGCTTTGTTTAAGTCTCTAAAATCGTTGCATAGTCGAACCCTGCCATCTGGTTTAGACACTGGCACGATGTTTGATATCCATTCGGGGTAATCTATGGCCCTGATGAACCCCACATCTAGCAATTTCTTGAGTTCTTCCTTGGCCAAAAGGGCTATATGGGGATGCATCTTTCTCAGTTTCTATTTTACGGGCTTCACCCCTGGATCCAATGGCAGATGATGTAGAATCAAGTTAGGGTCTAGACCTGGCATGTCAGCATATGACCAAGCAAAGCTACCTCTCTTCTTCTTACAGAATGGTACAAACCTGGTTTTCTCAGGTGGTGTGAGAGATTTTGCGAAGTGGATAATCTTGGGCTGCTCTTCGATGCCAATATTCACTGCCTCTGTTGGCTCCACCACAATCTGTGACCGTTCTTGGTACATATCACTAGCGAGGGTGTCAAGCATTCCATCGTCAGGTGCCACAGTTGGGTTTTCACCTTCGGATACGTCCTTTCTTTTTACTGCTTTATGATCTGACACTGCCGCACGGTGGTTCTCACCGTCAGATCCATTTTTGATTTTAATATTTTTGCGACTAGAAGGCTTGGCACCCTCCCCAAAGTAAGCCACAGTATTGAGTTCGATAGCGAAACTAGCTTTATGATCTCCTCTTGGTAAGTGATCCCTAAGTTCCATATAGTCAATGTAAGCATCATCATTCTGGAACATATCTAATTGAGGGGTTCCTTGCAGATCCCAGTCAATAAGCTCAGGGTGTAAGAGGGGAAGGGAGTCAGATGAGAGATCTGATTCGTTAATGTTGTGAATGGAAATATTATGGGCACTGGTGGGGATAGTGTTCTGGGTGGTACTCTCCTCCAGGTTGTTTATCACAATGGAATCGAAACTTTCCTCAAAAGCCATAATCTCAGGGAGGGGCAAATCAGACTCCAGTGGTCTGTCCCGTTGCGTCTGTCCCTCATGGTAGGGGCTGAGAGTTTGGATGGTGTCAATCTCCTTATCATTGTAGGAGTGCTCTGTTAGCTCATCCCACTCATACTCATTCGACTCATCTGAATCTGCGTCACTATCCACTTGGAGTGTTTGAATTGTCTCCACTAGGCAGGCGTTTTCTTTGGCTTTACCTTTACCTTTGTACCCTAGGCCAGTCGTGTTTCTAGCCGAAGAGGATGAAGAAGGTTGGATAGGTTCAACGATTCCTTCTTTTCTGAGGCCTATGGGGCCTTGTCCTTCGTATCCCATCTTGTGCAAGATAGTTTCACCCTGTCCATAGAGTTCTGTAGGGAGTCTAGGCAGCTCTTGGGATGTGTTTTCCTCTTCAGCGTAAAGCCACTGCAGGAGATCTCGCTCCTCTGTCTCATCAGATAAGGTCCCCCATTTTACAAAGGGATTTGCGGGAGTTGTAGGAGGAGCAGATGGCTTTGGAAAATGCCTAGGTTGATGCTTGGGTTTGCCAAAGGAGCGAGGAGACAAAGGCATGGTGGCAAGGTTGAGGCTGTGCTCAATGGAGTACTCCCCCACACCGTTTTATTTTATGGTAAGTTTCAACGGTTTGGGCCTCGAGGAGGAAGCTTCGGCAGTATGGTCTTGTGGCAGAGTAGGGGAAATGTAGGCTCGGTTATTGGGAATGACGCATTCAGATTTTGCTTGGAATGAACTGCAATGTTGGTAGGGGTCGGGGTCGCCTTGTATGGTGACCTGCTTGCCATCGTGTGGGAACTTTATGCATTGATGGTAGGTGGAGGGGATAGCCTTCATGGCATGGATCCATGGTCTCCCTAGTAGAATATTGTAAGCAAGCTCCCGATCAAGGACTTGGCACACCACATCTTTAATTACCAGTCCCACTTGAATGGGTAGGACAACCGTGCCCTTTGTGGTTCGTTCCTCCTCATCATAGGCTTTGATAGTAATTTTCCATCTTGGATCTACTGCCTGTTCAGAGAACCCCAATGTAAGGACTAGCTTCAACGTGCAAATATTTAGACCGGCGCCCCCATCAATGAGAACCCTCTTGATGCGGTGCTTGTGCACAAATGCGACAATGTGTAGAGGAGTGTTGTGGGGTTGAGATATGGAAAGGTCATCTTGCTCTGTAAACGAGATGGAAGTGGAGGATGTCAAATTACCCACCATGGTTTGAAACTTTTCTTGGGCTAGGTTAGTGGGGACAGTAGTTTCCACTAAGGCTTTCTCAAGAATCTCCTTATGAGAAGGAGATAGATGCAAGAGCTCCAATATAGAAATGTGAGCCGGAGTTTTTTGCAATTGGTCGATGACATTATATGGGCGGGATTTGGACAGAGATGGTGACGACCTTGGAGGAGTGGTGTTGATCGTGACTCTACCACTACGGGTAATTATACTACAACCAGTTCTGTTAGGTCTTGGTTGTTGGTTGGGGGATATGACGTTGACTTGCGGAACCTGCTCAGAAATGCAGTTAATGGTGTACTCAAAGGGAACACTTGCATAGTTAGCATTACTCGACCCACTGTTCTGGTTTGGCCTGTTGCGATTGTTGTCATTATTGTTATGGCCATTGGAGTTGTTGCTGTTGTGACCATCGTTGCTGTTGTGGCCATTGTTGCGATTATTGTTATACGGCCGGTTGTGGTTTAGAAGAGGATCCCGGTAGGCCACATGAGATTCATTGGAGGTATGCTGTTGTGTCCCTCCCTGATTTTGATCCAGTATATCCTGTATGACATTCTTGAGGCAGATGCAATTGTTAGTCGTGTGCCCCCATCCTCGATGATACTCACAATAATCTGTGTCCTTCTAATACGGAGGTTTGACGATAGGCTCATAGTCACTTGTTGGCGGTAGAGAAATTTCATTGTTAGCCAACAACTTCCTGAGAGCAGACTCTTGAGATTCCCCCAACGGCGTGAATTTTCTCCTTGGATTTGAATTGAACCAAGGTCTAGGTTCCCGAGAGGGTGGCTTGTTGAGCACACTGGTATTTGCTTCTCCCTTAAGAGTGAATATAGGTTGTTGCTTAGGGGCTGCCGCCTTGGCATCCACTACTCCATCGTTGACCACATTCTTGTTCTTGGTCCAAAACTTTGATTTATCTGTTGTATAATTGGAAGGAGGTGTGTCCTTGTAGAGCTTGAGAGTTCCTTTAATGATCATAACTTTTTCAATGAAGAGGCCCATTTCAATGACCTTGGTGAACGAGGTAGGGCATTGTATCTGAATCTGATAGCTAAGATCAGTGTTTAGGTTGTGGACAAACATTTCTAATAGCTGCTTCTCAGGCATGTCATAAGAACACTTACTAGCTAGCTGTCTCCATCGTTGTAGGAAGGCGGCGAATGACTCACCACCCTTCTGTTTGGTGTTGCATAGATCTAGCATAGATACCTCGTGTTCTATGTTGTAAGAGAAGTGCGTTATAAATTTATTGACAAGTTCATCAAAAGTTTTGATTCTTGGTGGGAGACGCGAGAACCACTCCATAGCTTGACCACCTAAAGATCACGGGAATAGTCTCATTAAGTAGGTCTCGTTGTGAGCTACTTCTAAACATGCTGCAGTGAATTCCCTGATATGATCTCTAGGGTCCCCCTTCCCTTTATATTTGTCAAATTTCAGAACTCCGAACTGATAGGGGAATGGTTTCATGATCAAATTTTTGTCAAAGGGGTATGGTGCTATATCTTCCAAAGAGTAGTTCTTAGAACTTCTACCGGTCTTAAGGTTGGATATCTCGAGCTTTAGACTTTCGATTTGTTGTCTCACGTCTGCCATAGGAGTAGTTGGATCTACGGGTTGCTTTCCTCTCTCATTTGTATGGGGAATTGTGTCATTTGTACCTCTCTCATGCACATGTGGGACTATGTCATTTGTGCCCCTCTCATGATCATTGTTTGCATTTTCCATGATGGAGCTAATGTCAAAGTCTGCGGGGAGTTTGATTCCGAGACTAGCAAGATGATGGAAATACTTATGGGGGTCTTCAAGGATCATCTTCTCTACGATGCGTTGGAATTTTCTATCTTGCATGTGCGCCACTAATTCTTCATGAGAGATCTCTTCTTCACCATCATGTGGTGGGAGAAGGTGATCAGATGAGTCAGCCATTTCAATTTGTCTGTTGTACTGGGATCGAGTAAGAACCATGCAATGCGGGGTGGGGTGAAATGGACCAGGATTAGAAATTTGGGCAAGGTGCCGACCAAGACTATTATGAATGGGATACCTAGGATAAGACTTAGACAAAGGATTCTCTCGCTCAATGACTTCAAGTAAGATGGTTGACACAAGACTCTAGCCACTAGCAAGGGTAGTCGATACCAGTCTTACTGTGTAGGGCTTAGTCATTCAACAAGACTACTAGCAAAGGTACTGTGACCTACTAGGCTTACATGAATTCACTAATGAAACGAAAAAGGACTTATGCCGAATCGATATGGGATAGGCTGACTTTGGGACAAGAGTGATTTGGACAGAAAGCGAGTAGGACAATGGACGAAAGAGAAAGAGTTGGGTGAAACAGATGGAGACTGACTGCAAGGTTGACTCTGATCTCAGAAAGTGAAACTAGGCTGAAATGGGTGCTCTGATCAGGTGAAAATCTCTCCTCAAAAATAGGGCAAGTGCTCACTGTCGCATATGCGCAGAAATAGATGCGCAGCAGAAATGGACAAATACACCGTAAGTCGCAGTAAATGCGCCGGTCTGGTAAATTATATATGCGCAGCAACAGTGCATATATGCGCAGCAAAAAAAGTATATGCGCAGCAAGTCGTTATAAAAGCACAGCAAGTCTCTGTAAATGCGCAGCAGAAATGTGTAAATGCGCAGCTCTGAAGTTTTTGCAAAATTTTTAGTTTTTCTTCTGTGTTTGGAATTTTTTTGGCTAGAAAAGGTCTTCCTGATCTGATATTATGAATTCAATAGCAAGAAAACATAGCAAGCACAAAGAATATTTTGTAGTTTTTCATTGTTTTTGTAATTTTTTTTCGACTGTATTTTGGACAAAAGCAAGCACAAAATCCTAGGCGAGAAATGGATTATAAGGGATTTGGGCCACTAAAACAAGAGGTATTTAATTCGGGCAACCATTCAAGTGGTTACACGTGCGGCAGCGCTACTCTCCGTTATGGAGTCTCCCAGCCTCACAGGGTTGCGCCTGAGAGGGTTTTGGGGGAGGTTGGCCGTCGGTGTAGCATAACAGCACTTGTTGCAGGAAGTTTTCACCTCAAGCACAATTTATTTTAAGTGGCTTGGTAGGGCTTGGCGTTAGCCTGTTACCACTCAGGGTCGTTCCCACTTGGACAAGCGTGCATCCAAGGGTAGGCCCCTCCTAAAGGTTAAACAGATAGAATGACAAGTCTGGCACCCTGATCACCCAGAAGAGGGGAGAGCATAAGCCTATTGTCATTCGCAAGCACAGAATACACTGATTAATCCACCCTAGTTAAAAGTGAAAAACTAAATGGGCTAATCTACTCAAACAGAACTTTGAAGTGATTCAGCAATATAGCAGTGGTTCAGTTTTAAATCCCAGAAAGTAGTGGTGAGTTCAATTTTTAAACCGCGTAGCACAAGATTGTTAACTTTGAAATTCAGGTCTCACGATATAGCAATGGTTCATTTTAACTTCAGAAAGCAGTAGTGAGTTCAATTTTTAAACCGCGTAGCACGAGATTGTTAACTTTGAAATTCAGGTCTCACAATATAGCAATGGTTCATTTTAACTTCAAGATCATTGATGAGTTCATTTTTAATGTTTAGATAGCAATAACTTGGAAGGTGTTTGCAATGCAAGCAAGAAATAAGCCAGTTACTTCCTCCCTAATTAGAACTAGATGAAAATTGTATGCAAGTTGCATGAACAATGGGTTACTCCTTCCTAATTAGTACTAGATGAAAATTGGATGCAAGTTGTTTTACTTTCCCCCTAGTTAAACTATGATGTGTGTGTTAAGGAAAATAAAACTATCTAGCTCTCAACCCTGTAGAAGATATATCAGAAGTTTCTTTTCTCCTTTCTTTGACAAGTGTTTAAGTCAAGCTGCACAGATAAATCATTAGTTTTCAAGAAGAAATGTTAGATTTAAGCTTGGAAAGATAGCTGAACTTTGACTGTAAAAATAGCTAACAAAATGATAAAATCACTTGATCAAACCTACTCCATTGTGAAGTTCACAGAATTACCTTTCCAACGAGTGTTTATTTGCGAGATTACAAGTTCGTATGCTCCTGTTATGGCAAAAAGAAAAAGATACCACCCTTATGACATGTAGAAGAAGGCAGGATAGAGGATTGCTGGATAAAACGATGCACCCTATAGAAGCACCCTTTGGACCATTGGATAAAAGGATGAAGAAGCACCCTTCAGACCACTAGATAAAACGATGCACCTTGTGGGAGCACCATTCGGACCGCTGGATAAAAGGATGTACCCTGCGAAAAAGCTATTAGGATAGTTGGATAAAAGGATGGGGGAGCACCCTTTGGACCGCTGGATAAAGCGATGCACCCTACGGAAGCACCCTTTGGACCGCTGGATAAAAGGATGCACCCTGCAGAAGCACTCTTCGGACTGCTGGATAAAAGGATGCACCCTGCAAAAACCTCTTCGGACAGTTAGATAAAAGGACACGGAAGCACCCTTCGGACCGCTGGATAAAGTGATGCACCCTGCGGAAGCACCCTTTGGACCGCTGGATAAAGCGATGCACCCTATGGAAGCACCCTTTGGACCGCTGGATAAAAGGATGCACCTTGCAAAAAAAAAGCTCTTCAGACAATTGGATAAAAGGATGCGGAAGCACCCTTCGGACCGCTGGATAAAGCGATGCACCCTGCGGAAGCACCCTTTGGACCACTGGATAAAAGGATGCACCCTCAAAAAAATCACAGTCTTTGATTTTTGTGAATTAACAGGTGATTCTAAGGTTTTCCGACCCTTCTGAGCACGTTGGTGATGTCAGTTTCAGCCTAGGAGGTCACCTTTTGATAGATCCTTGCAAAACTCAACAATGGGGTTTAGAGAAACACAAATTTTTATTACAAAAATTTGTAAAAAACATAAAATTGAACGGTGCGCGCCAAAAATGTAAGGGTAAAATGGTGATCAATCAAATGAATTAAACAAGACCCAAACATCAACAGAATAGTGAAACAAGAAGGATTCAATAAACAAAGCAATGAACAAACATAGTGCAAACCTCTCCCGTTTCGAAACTTCTGTTGTTCGACTATCATAGATCGTCCTTTTGCAGATGAGATGAGCCCTCAGAGAGTGCAATCTTTTTAGCTGTTTAAGGAAGTTGATGGTGAATGGTTGTGGTGATATGCAATGAAGATGAGCTCCAATGCAAGTATGTGAGCTCAAGCTTGTAGATGACAAAAGGGTGCCAAAGGCGCGCTGGTGATATTTCTGCAAAGTAACGATGTCAAAAGCCTGGATGAATAGAATGGAGGGATGAAGCTTCATTTATAGACTTGGAAGAATGGGAATCAACGGTTGAGAGGAGATGTGAAGATCGACGGCTGAGAATGGTTGAGGAATGTGCAACCAGTAGAAATGTGACAAGTGTCCCAGCTCCATCATGAAAGAGGGGATGTGACAAAATTGATTGGAGAGTTAACTCCATTGACTAAACAGTTAATAGACTTGATTGATCAGTTAGAAGAGTGGATTATGGGATTGACTGAATTGATTGACCAGTGAACTGGATTAATTGAGGAGTCAATAGAATAGATTGACCAGTGAACTCAAATGACCAATCAGTTAACAGATTTGATTGATTAGTTAACTAACTTCTGATTTGAGAAGAAATAGGCCATGTGGGTGAGAGAGAAAAATAGGTAATTAAATATTAAATATATTTAATTACATGTGCAACTTGATGATGTGGACAAGGTGAGGTGGAAAAGGTGAGGTGTAAAGGTGAGGTGGATTTTTGAATTTAGAACTTAGGATAGAGGAATTTAGATTAATTAAATAATTTATGATTATTTAATTGTGTAGGACATTTAGAAGAATTTTAATTAAATAAACTAAATTTATTTAATTATGGATTAGTGAATTAATTAAATAAATTTAGAATATTTATTTAATTGATAGAAGAATGAAATAAATATTTAGAATATTTATTTAGGATGATTCGTGTCATTTTTAGGCGTATACATGAATTATTTCTAAAATTTAATATTTTTTCATCAAAAAGGTAGAATTGCATTAAATTAGAAAATGAAATTCTTGATATAACATGTTTGGACTTTTCGGAATGAGATTGAGTTAAAAGTAAATTGCCTATTTGGAATAGTTGCAATAAGTTCATTAGCTAATTTTCTATTACTAAATGTGTTCCCTGAAAGGAATTTGGAAGTTGAAATATTGTTAAATCAATTTTAATGTTCCTAGGTATTTTATTAAATTATTTAGGTTAGTAAAATGAAATAAATTAGATATATTTTTAAATGGTGTGTTAAATGAATATATTTTATTTCATTATTGATTAAAAAATGATTATAAGTGAATTTTATATTCTTTTTTAAATTAGGGCTTTTGGGTGTTAAAAGGGAATAAGGAGTTATTTAATTTCATTATTTTTCCTCTCCATTTGTTCTCTCCTCTCAAACCCTCTCTTGTTAGAAAGAAGGATTTTCTCCATGAATGAAAGAAAGGTTGAATTTCTTGGATTGCTTGGTTGAAGTGGAGTGGATTTGAATTGTGGATGCTTGTGTGTGATCAAAGATTGTTTTCAAAACCCTCTTCTCCTCCTTGGATTGCTTGTAGGAAAGGTATGGTTCTTGAATCTTTTCTTTGTTTTAAATTTGTATGTTTTCTTCATTGCCATGCCACATTTAGTATATTATTATGGCATCCTAATTAGGCAAGGAAAACTTAGATATGAATTTATGGTCATTTTATGTAATTTTACTTTATGTTCTTGGTTGGAAAAATGAAAAAACAGACAGGGTTATGGCAAATTTTATCTAGGATTACCCACCTTGTTTTTATTGCATATTTGGAATGTTGTGCATTTATGCTACAATGGGTAGTTGTCAAATTTCCATTTGAGTTTGAAACATGAGAGTTAGAAAATGGCTCAAGGTAGCCAAGCTTGAAACAATGGTGAATTTGGGTTTTTATAGTTTTCCATGCAATTAGAAAAAAATGAAATTCTAATTTTAAACCTTTCTTTTATTAATTTTAATGCAGGATGAGTAGTCTCCCATGGAAAATGATGTTTTGCATCTTTTGAGAATATGTTGTGTTTTTGTCAAAATTGTGATTTTGTCACCTCGTAAACAGTGCCATGCCTAACTAGTCAAATTGGTGCTATGGTTATTTAGGAAGAAGTCTAGAGGTAGGAAAGGAGTGGCTTCCATCATGCATCATAGCCCAAAAAGGTCGTTGGAATTAAATGAATGAAATTTTTAATCAAGAATAACATTTAAACACATTAGGTAATAAAATTTAATAATGAGATCATCTACACCAAACTGCATGTCCTAGTGAAGTGTTTGGATTGCTTGGGTTTGGGTGTAAAGAGCAATAATTGGTGTATTGTTTGGTTTCTATGAGGAGGTTATGCCCTCATGTTCTACCGCAAGGTGAGTATTGCCCTCATTTGACACTCCTTGTCCTAACTACCTAGGTCTCTCTTCCTTCTTCTACCATCAGAATTTGATTCGATGTGCGATGTTTACCATGTGATTGCATGTGCATTGTGATGCATGATTCATGCTTGTATGTGCCTATGATGGACTATGATTTATGCCTCATTTGGAATGCATTAAAGGTGTGATTATTTCCCTTATGCTTGAATGTTGTGATATCATTCTATTATGCTTTGGCAAGTGTGGCATATGTTACTTGAATGCAATTGGATGGTAGTTGTACCATGTGTTGTTTATATGCATTGTATTTGTAGTTGTGACATGTGTGTTGTGTGCATTGATTGGTGTGTATGCCATATGTTGCTATGTATACCTTGGATTGAGTGAGATGATGCTAGCAGGTTTTCCATGATCACCTTCTTTGTAGCTCAGGGGTTGCCTAGAGTTGTGTTGACAGCTATTGCGCTCAACGATGGCAATATGGATGGGAGGCAAGAAACATTTCCCCATTGGTTCTTCATGATGATATTTAGCTGTTGGACGGTTTCCTTATCTTCTTGCAAGTTGATAATGTCATTCTTTGTGCCTTGTTTCACCTTGGAGAGCGTGTTGGTTTTTGGGTGGTTTATGCACTTGTATATTATCATTATTGATTATTTTAACCTTTGTAATGTAGGTCTTTTGAGACCCTTGTAATAAGATGTAATTAATGCTATGAGTTGATTTATGATGTTGGCTATGATTCATCTATGTTTAGGATGAATCCCTTTGAATATTGTAATTATTGGATATCGTCTTGTATTTTTCCACGCCTCAGTTTGTGAGGAGGTTGGCATGTTTTGATAGATTTTACATGTTAGAATCTAGCTATGTTAGCATGTTTAGACTTAGTTATTTGATGTTGTATTTGATGTATGGATATGTTTGTGTTGGATTTTATTCATCCAACATAAGTGGTGAGGATCCTATCTTTTCTTTTGGCATGTGTCAACGTTGGTGTCGAACATGCGTAGCCTTTTGTATTGCTTTTGTCTTATTTTGCCTGTTCAACCCTTTTGTGAAGTTTGTTGCTGTAAGGTGCTCATTTGACAACTTGAGTGTATCCATGGTGTCATTTTCATGATGTGATATGTACTCTTGGATTATTCCCTCTTTTACTTTGGGAAGCATGCCTTTGCACGAGTTTGACTAGTGACCATCCCAGTTGGTTGAGGAATCATACCTCCTAGTTGGACCATCCCGTGGGTGAGTGTTATCCTTATTTTTGGGATGTATTGTGTAGTCATGGAATGGATTGAGGTGGATGTCACCCAAATCCTACTCCAGTGGACATGTATCTGATCCTTGTCATGGAGTGAGCTCCACCTCTTGCTTGGTCATCATGGTGAGTTGTCACACGATGGGTGAAGTCTTCCACTTGTGCCACCTTTCTTAGTGCAATGGTAATGTCTTTTAGGTGTTTTTGTGCACTTTTTGTGACACCTTGTGTGTGCGTGAGTGCAATGCGACATGTTAATGTTGCACTTGCAAACAAAAAAAAATTGTTGGTTTGGTGTTTGTTTGGCTAATGCTTTGGGTGAAAACCTAGAGCATTACATGTAGTAGTGGAATTTTTCCACATTAGAGATGAAGTTACAAAAAATATGAAGATCTTTGGGAGTCCAATACATGATGAAGTCTTATAGGTTTTAGACAACACAGTAGATAGGGAGAATTTAGAGGGATATCTTGAAAATCTCATAATTGATGAAAAGAGAGAAGAAGGCCATATATTTCTTGAAGAAGAAATGACAATTATTGAGGAAACGAGTAGAGGCATATACATTTGTTGCATAGAAGAGGAAGCACCTATGGGGAAATTTTATTCCCTTAACTTGATTTCTATTTTTAATGGTTTATGTATAGGTGCAATAGAAGGTTGGACAAGTGATGAGAAGATCCATAATAGATTTTGATGGAGGACCATTAGAAGTTTGTCAGAAAGAGAATAAATTGGTAGAGGAGGACAATTTCTAATCCAGTTGACAAGAGGCTAGAAGTAGAGGAAGAAAGTGAAAAATTATAAAGGTATTTAACTTGGTGGAAAGGCATGTCACAACTTGCTTCTTCAGATAAAAAGGATGGTTCTACCATATAGAAAAAATTATGGGCTCTATGCTCATAAATTTTACTTAGATGCTTGATTCAGTAGCATCCTAGAGTAAACACATTCCTGCATCACCAAGGGAAAAAATAGTAATAGTCAAGTTCTTTTGTTTTTTAGCATTTTTTTGTTGAAGATTATTTTTAAATAAACTATCTTTGAACCAAGAGGTTCAAAATTTTGAAAATAAGGGGATAATGATGTAAACCATTCACCACCAAATTAGGATTTTACTAAGAACCTCTTCCCGTAATGTTGGCTTAGTATTGGAAATAGGAGGAAATTGGTTATACTAATTTTAGCAATTATTTGTAACTACTTTATCTTTGTGGCATAGGAAACAAATGTCATTCAATTACCTTTTTTTTAGATTTATAAAGTCAAATTAGACTTATTTTAATGTATAACCTTTATGGCTATAAAGAGCAATGTGTGATCTTAAAAAAATGTGGGGATGGAGTTATAGGTTGAAAGGATTTTTCCTTCTAATATAAACAAGATATTCTATATGTTGTTTGTTTACTATTTCCTATTGTAAAGATTTATTATGTCGAGAGGCATTCTACAATCATAGTGGGGTGGAGATGAGAGCACTCATTTTTCCGTGTAAATATATAGAAAAAAAATAAAAAAATAAAAACCAAAAAGGAAATTGAAAAAAATAAAAAATAAAAACCAAAAAAGAAATTGGAAAAAATAAAAAATAAAAACCAGAAAAGAAATTGGAAACAGAAAAAAAGGTGGAGAAAATCACAAAAACTATGGAGGAAATTTAAAAAAACATGCAACCAAAAAAGAAAAAATCACAAAAAACATGGAAAACACAAAAAAAAAGGAAAACAAAAATAAAAGCTATGGAAAACAAAAAAGCACTAAGATATCTCTCAGCATACTATAGATATATTTTTTTAAATATAAATATACTAGTATATATTGCATTCATTTTGTTTATCAATGAGGTCTAAGTTAAAGAGAGTAAAAGAGATTGCAATTTGATATCCTAGGAAAATTCTATTTTACCATGAGTTTTCCCTTTATATGTTCTACTACATTATTTTCATAAAGACTAAACATAAATTAGTATTTTTGTAATTTTTCCTAATTTGATTCATCCTTTCAATCTTCTAAGTGAGTTTGATACAATTCTTGTCCAAAGGCTTAAATTGTAAGAATAGGGTATTCTTTTTGAAATTTAACTTAGAAGTTCATAAAAGTGTCTACATTAGGGTGATAACTCTTGATTCTATATGAGGTCTTTGCATAATCCTTGATCTCAAACTTACTTATCTATGTTAGGACACTCTGATATATTGAGAGGGGGGAGTGAATCAGTATATGCCACAAAATAATCCAATTCAACTTTATCTTCAAAAACTTTCTACTACCTTAAACATATAAATAGATAATGAAGCAATTCAAAACATACTCACACAACCACATAACCATAACACCAAATTTACGTGGAAAACCCTAGAAGGGAAAAACCGCGGTGAGCAAGTTGCTTGGATCTACTATCCAAATCCAACCTCACAAATAAAAATAGATTTACAACAAGTTTTATGGGTCACAACCCAAAGGAAGCTACAACTCCCTAAAACACAATTTTATGGCTTCAAGCAAAGGAAGCCATAACTCCCTAAAGTGCTACAACACTTACAAGAAGAGGCTACAACCTTTGTACAAAACAATTGACAAAATTTTTTGGTTTAATCAACTCCACAACATCATTTCCTTTGACACTTACAAAAGACTTCAATCCCTCTTCTCAAACAACTCTACTATCTTCAACACACTTTCACAACACAGCCTCTATTATGAATCATGCATTACAGTCTCCCAATTTCCTTCTCAGCTTCTAGATCACTTATCTCCTTCACACGCACATGCACACGCACACGCACACGCACACGCACACTTTTTACACTTGCACATACATCCTCACACACTCTCATATGCTCACACATTTACAAGAAACTTGATCTTTCATTTATATCCTCCGCAAGTCTTTAAAACATCACCTTTGTCAGGCAAGATGAAATGTGTAACATGAAACGTGCAACGGCCAGAACATGTCATCCTCCATGTCATTGACAGTAATGTAGGAATTAAATCCCATTAAGCAATTCATGCAAAGTGATAACCAAGACCTATTTTACCTTGGCACACATCTCCACATTGGTGTACACTTCCAAACACACAATGCAATCAACCAAACACATCAAATCAGCTTCTCAAACAATTATTCCTTGCACACATTAGCTCTAGACCTAAAGCAGTACTGGAGGGAAAAAATTACATCATGTAGTTCATACACTAAGCATTATATGACTTGAAAAGCATTCCCATACATTCCTTTTACCCACTCATGTTGCTTTCTGCTAACATAAACAATCAAACTTTGAAGCCGGTGTCTCTTGCATACTCTGATTACAATGTCTAGATATATAACATTGAAAATCATACTTACGGTACTCCTCAATACCTAAAACTTGAATTGTGCACACATACAGTCAATCTAAACTTATCCTTCAAGTAGCAAAGACAAATATCATAATGTAGTGAAATGTGGTGGCTTTCACTTTCTCCTTCTGAAACCCTAATCAGCAACATGACTTGTCTCAACTCAACAGACTCTGAAGAACCTCTGCGGTACATCTTATCATTTGAAACTTGAATATAACATACCTTTTATATGTATCCAACTTGAATATAACTATCCTTCAAGACGCAAGACTACATCTTCAAATGCAGAGCATTATACTGTCTCTTTGTGACTGTAACAACATTGTACCACTATCTTCACTTTGCTAGCTCTAGAAAGTTCTACGATAACTTTTATGCACTAAAATAAAGATCATGCATACTTCACATATATCTCTATCTAACTTCCAAATCAAAAGGTCATATTAGCAATTGTGGTATAATGCAGTATAGTCTTCTGAGCTCCTTCAATATAAATCCTGACAATTTAAAGCTTTACACAACTTCTTTCATACCTCATACAATACTTTTCATCAAGAGACAATGAATGCAACATTCACATCACCATAGACAACAAACACAACTTCTTCATGTCATCATATCCTTAAACTTGACAACTTTCACCTGTCCATGAACTTTAGAAGATAAGATACAACTGTGTACAGATGATACTGATCCAACAACATCCTCATGACTTTCATCACCATATCCTACACCTCACAACTTCTTTTCTCATCACTCCTTTGTATTCTTCTCTGATCATCACTCCTTTGACAACATATATGATGCAGAGGTGTTAGGTCCCCAAAGATAATCTAACAAGATCAAAACGTTTCAATAGTTTGTGGGCTTCAACCAATAAGACTTCTCTAGCCTTCCTCTTGTCCTAAACTCCACCAAAGGGCTTAAGTTTGGATTCCAACTTCTTAGATGAATTCTAGCACCTTCTAGGGTCTCAACCTACCCCAACCAACAAGGTTCCAAAGGTTTCACAAACCAATTTGATAGATTCTTGACAATTCCCATTAAACAGGCCTAATCCTTGTAGTCTTGTTCAGCGACTAAACTGTACTTTTCTCCAAACTTTCCCAAAACACTCTTGAAACAAATGACTGATTTGGATACCCTCTATTGAGTTCTAAAACATATCTCAAACTCACCTACTGTTGTTTTGGACGAAATGTGACTGTCCTAACACCCTGCTGCCTTCCTACAAGGCCTAAATTGACCATTTTACAAAGGAACCCTATGACAAACTTGTCCCACACACTTCAAACCTAAAAACAGTCTTAGGAAAGGGTTCAAAACCAAGGATTTTCCAGGTCTTATCAGGAGGTTTGCACATTTAAGGTTTGCAATACAAAAATCTCATTTCTAGGCCTTAAAACCTAGGGCTTCCTAGATCTCCCACTTCCAATCACTTCCAGACCTCATTCAAAGGTCCAAAACCATCTTATTGACCATATTAAACAACAGCAATCATAAAAATATCACCTTGTTAAGACGGATCTTCGGCTGCTATAACCATGCCACCATTCTCAATGCTCTTTTCACATGCAAACTTGACTCCAAACGGTGATCACCTCTCCCATTTACACTCCTCCTGCTTTGTCAGGGTTAGGAACATATGTTACATGTTAATAAGGACCTATTCCATGAGAATCAGAATCCTACATTCATGGAAAGGTCCAAAAATGCATTGCAAACCCTCAAAATCCCTGTTTTCACAGTCAAACAGGCAGTTCCAGAAAAACAGCGATAATTTCCTCTAGGAATGGAGTTAGGACCTCAAACCAGATGCATTTGAAAGGTTATTCAATCCTCTTTCCAACCATATATGGCTTGCCTCTGTATCTATCTGTACAAAACCGTACCAACGCTGGAAACAGCAAATTTGTAGTCAAAAAGTACAGAAAAACAAGGAAAAGAGGCAAAAACGTGATTTTTATTCATCCAACCTTTCTCCTTGGGGTATGTGAGGGTATTTGTACATATGCAAGGTGGTTTTCAACTTTCCACAACTATTTTTCAACTGTGGGGTCGTTTTCCCCTCTTTACAACACATGTTTACATTGGTTTTACAAAATAACTCTTAGAAAACCTTACATTGCATGACTTCCTTTGACTAGACATACTTCAAGGACCTTAACATGACTTCATTACATATGAGAGTGGTCACTTGGACCTTATTAAAAAACATGAGAAATGGTCTTTCAAGACCTTATTAACAACCATGGTCTCTTAGAACACAAAAACTTCAAAATGTGCCTTATGGGGGTTTGATGACACCTCAGGTGCTCCTGCACCAATATACACATCACTATGCTTTCCACCTCACAATACTTCTGATCACCATTTTGTTCACATCAATATACAATAGTATGCCTTCTCCACCACAGTACAACTCTATTGATATCAGTGACAACATATGCAACAATCTCCCCTTTTGGAATTAATGGCAACACTAACTTGATATGCAAATTTTCTCCCCCTTTGATATCAAGGGAAAAGGGCTAGTGGTCTTCCTCTGTACCTACAAAAACATACATGCTCCTCCTATTTGTGCCATCCTTGTCATCCTCCTTAGACTCTTATCTACTTGCTCTCCCTAGATAGATGCATCATCTGTGCATCTAGTTAGAAGGAGGGGCAAAAACCCCTAACTTATGTCTGAGATATTTAAATGTGTCCTTGGAAAGTGCCTTTGTAAAGATGTATTCCACCTGCTCCTTTATAGGTACATATTCCAATTTTACCTCTTGATTTGCAACCTTCTCTCTTAAAAAGTGATACTTGATGTATATGTGCTTGGTTCTAGAATGTATCACTGGATTCTTTGAAATATTGATGGCAATTGTATTGTCACTTAGGATAGGAATGGGCTCATCATACAATACCTTGATATCCTTCACTGTTTCCTTCATCCACAAAACTTGAGTGCAACAAGATGCTACAACTATGTACTATGCTTCTGTTGTTGATAAAGACATTGAATCCTACTTTTTACTAAACCATGAAACCAATCTATCTCCCAAAAAGAAAGCTCCACCACTGGTACTTCTCCTATCATCAAAAATGCCAGCACAATCTGCATCAATATATGCACTCAACAAAAATTTATCACCTTTTTGATACCATAGTCCATAATCCAGAGTGTTCTTCAAATATCTAAAAATTCTTTTGACTGCCTTCACATGTGTCTCTTTTGGATCATCTTGAAACACTTCAACCATGCAAACAACTTACATAATGTCAGGCCTTTATGTTGTTAGGTACAGTAGGCCCCCAATCATGGACCTATACATACTCTGATCAGCCTGAGGTGATTCATCATCTTTATTCAAATGACAACCTATTACCATAGGAGTACTCACTAGTTTGCAATCTTCCATACCAAACTTTTCCAACATCTCCTTGATATACTTTGCTTGAGAGATAAATATACCTTCACCTGATTGAGAAATTTGGAGTCTAAGAAAGAATGATAGCTCACCTATCATAGACATTTTAAATTCTTTCTTCATCTCTTATGCAAACTTCTTACACATTTCATCATTGCCACCAAAGATTATATCATCAACATACAATACTACTATCAATATTTACTCATTCTCAATTTTGATGTATAGATTGCTATTTGCAGTACCTTTCTTGAATCCTTGCTAGAGTGAGTACTTGTCCAACCTTGCATACAAAGCCTTAGGGGCTTGTTTGAGACCATACAAAGCCTTCTCAAGTTTGCATACCATGTTTGGGTCTTCTGATAGCTAAAATCCATCAAGCCACTCTACGTAAACTTCCTCTTCTAAGTCACCATTCAAGAAAGTAGATTTGACATACATTTGATATACCTTGAAGTCCTTGTGAACTACAAATGCAAGAAACATCCTGATTGCCTCCATTCTTGCCACTAGAGAAAATGTCTCCTCAAAGTCAGTTCCTTCCACCTGTGAATAACCTTTACAAACAAAACTTTCTTTGTTTCTAACCACTTCTCTATCTTCATTCAATTTATTTTTGAACACCCATTTTGTGCCTATCACATTTTTGTCTACAGGTCTTGGCACCAATTCCCAAGCTTGATTTTTTTCTATCTAATTTAGTTCTTCTTCCACTTCTTGGATCCATCCTTCATCCCTGCTAGCATCAATAAAAGTTTTAGGTTCTATCTTAGATAGAAAAGAGAAGTTTACCTATTCATTTGCCCTTACAAATCTTCTTCTAGTTTGCACTCCTTCATTCTTGTCTCCAATTATATGATCTTCTGAGTGGTTCTTCTGAACATATTTGGTAGGAGTCTTGGTGACCTTCTCTTGTGTTTCTTCTTTCTTCAATATCTTCTTATGTGCGGATAGATTCATATGAACCGCAGTATTCTTGCTCATATGTGATTGGATGTGACTCTTCATCAACCCTAACATTTACACTCGCAACTATCTTCCTCAATATTTTATCGTAGCACTTGTAAGATTTGCTTCTAGTTGAGTATCCAAGAAAAATTCCTTCAAGTCAAACTTTCCCAAACCTTCTTCATCTCTTTTGATGTAGCATTTGCTTCCAAAAACTATGAAATGTTTGACATAAGCTGGTCTTCCATTCCATAGCTCATATGGTGTCTCGGTGTTGTTCACTCTTAGTTGTCCTCTGTTAAGAATATAGACAACAGTATGGACTACTTCTTTCCAATATACATTAGGTAGCTTGGCTTCATTCAACATTGTTCTTGCCATCTCCTGGGCAGTTCTATTCTTCCTTTCCATTACTCCATTTTACTAAGGAGTTCTTGCAGCAAATAGGTGCCTTTTTATCCCATTCTCTTCACAATATTCCTCAAACTCATTTGATGTGAACTCACCACCTCTATCAAACCTTAAGCACTTGATTCTAGAATTCATTTCATTTTCAACCATGGACTTGAAAATATTAAACCTACTAAAGGCTTCTAATTTTTCTTTTAATAATGTAACCCATGTCATCCTAGAGTAATCATCAATAAGCAACATAAAATACCTCTCACTTGGAGACTCTTTGTCCTGGTAGGTCCACACAAGTCAATATGAATTAGTTCCAATGGTCTTGTAGAAGAATACTCCTTGGTCTTGTATCTTATCCATGTCTACTTCCCAATCTGACATTCTTTGCATAAGGTGCTTGCAGGCTTGGTGATCTTTGGCATGTCCCTTACTACTTGCATGGAGCTCATCTTCACAAGATTGTCAAAATTTATGTGTCCCATCCTTTTGTACCACAACTAGTATTCATTTGTCTATCCTAGAAGACAACTTCTTCCATTAACACCCTTTAGGTTATATAAGTTGTTTTCTATCCTAGTACCTTCTACCACTAGTTTACCTGAATTTGCTCTTCTAATTTTACATCATTGTTCATCAAATATGAGAATGTATCCTTTGTTGCACATCTGGCTTACACTAAGGATATTGTACTTGAGACCTTCTACATATAGAACATCTTTTGTTTTATATTTTCTATCAATACTTATGGTACCTTTTCCACAAATCTTTGCAAATGAATTGTCTCCAAACTTGACTAATCTGCCATTCCACTTAGAAAGCTTGATGAATTTGCTCTTATCACCTATCATGTGGCTTGAACAACCACTATCTATTACCCAAAGATTTTTTTCCCTTCAGCATGAAATGTTGTTTGGACAATCATTAAATTTTCAGCCTCATTGTTTGTCTCCTGTCTTTTGGAAGAGTCACTCTCCTTGTCTTGCTCAATAACCTCTACCATCTGAGTTTCTGATTTTGATAATCCACTTCTGCAATATCTTTCTATATGCCCAACATTTTTGTAGATATGGCATATCACATTGACATTCACTAGAGAAGCAAGAGGATTCCTACTTATAAAATTCCTTCTATTCATACTAGACTTGCACTCCATAGCCTTATGACCAATATATTTATTGTAGATAAAACAATAACCAAAGAATGCATAATTGAACCTGTTTATGAAGCTCTATCTTGCATGGAAAGGTCTTTCATACCTTCTTCTTTGATACATGACTGGAATGAGATCTACTCCCTTAGGATCATTTAGACTTCTAGACTTTGTTTTCTCCAATTATTTTTTGAGTGACAGGATTTCTTTCTCAAGTTTTGTGCATTCATTTGTCTTAGCTTCAATTAGGTATTTTTATTCTTTGTTCTCTTTCCTTGCACATTCCAAGTCTTCAAGTATAGATATAAGTTCACCTTTAAAATCAACTTCACATTCTTCTTCATCTATAGTCTTGTCAAAAACATCAGAGATTACCATGGCCATGAATAGAGATTCTCCTCTATCATCATTTGATGAGTAGTGATCTACTTCTTTCGAGGAGCTATAGTCTTCTTTAGAAAGGAGATCTCTCTTGAAGTTGCTCCTTTTGAAACCCTTGCTGCTATTTTCATTTTCTTCAAAAGGACATTTAGAAGCATAATGACCAACTCTTCCACATTTAAAACATTTGAAAGGTAACTTACCTTTATACTTGTATGAACCCTTCTTCAGCTTTCTCATAAAATTTGCTTCTTCTTCCTCAAACTCACTATGTGGACTAGATATTCGTTCTCTCTTCACAGCTTTGAAAGCAACTTCTCTTTTGGATGTACCTTGGACTTCATTTCTCATCTCATAAGTAGTGAGGGACCCAAAGAGCTCTTCCATGGTAATTTTCTTCAGATCTTTGGCTTCTTCAATAGAAGAAACTTTTGAATCAAACCTATGAGGGAGAGTTCTCAGGAATTTCTTCACAACCAATGACTCACCCACATCTTCACCTAGCCCTCTAATTCCATTGACAGCTCCATCCACTCAGAGCAAATATAGCTAGCGATGTTTTTATCTTCTTTCATCCTTAGATTCTCAAACATTGCTCTGTAAGTTTGTAATCTTGCTTGCTTTACACTGTCATTTCCTTCATAGAGATTTTTGAGTTTATCCCATATCTCCTTGGTTGTCTTACATTGTACTACATTGACAAGCTCTAAACTAGTTAGACCACTTAAGATAGCATTATTGGCTTTAGCATTGTTTTCATAGGCCTTCTTCTCATCTGAATCTGTAATAGGATGAGAAAGTTTAGTATAAGCATCCATTGCAGCTCTCCAAACATTATACCCTAGCGAGGTAAGATAAGCTTCCATCCTTACACTCTAGAAGTTATAGTTGGATCCATCAAATTGCAATGCCTTGTTAGAAGAAGAGGACTCTCTCTAAGCCATGTGTTCTACTTCAAGATCTACCTTCAACTCTTAGGCTACATCAAGGAACTTAGCTCTGATACTAATTGTTAGAACACTCTAATATACTGAAAGGGGGGGTGAATCAGTATATGCCACAAATTAATCCAATTCAACTTTATCTTCAAAAACTTTATACTACCTTAAACATATAAATAGATAATGAAGTAATTCAAAGCACTCACACAACCATAACACCCAATTTACGTGGAAAACCCTAGAAGGGAAAAAACACAATGAGCAAGCTACTTGGATCTACTATCCAAATCTAGCCTCACAAATAAAAATAGATTTACAAGTTTTATGGGCTACAACCCAAAGGAAGCTACAACTCCCTAAAGTGCTACGACACTTACAAGAAGAGGCTACAACCTCTGTGCAAAACAATTGACAAAATTTGTTGGTTCAATTAGTTCCACAGCATCATTTCCTTTGACACTGACAAAAGACTTCAATCCCTCTGCTCAAACAACTCTGCTATCTTCAACACACTTTTGCAACACAATGCAACACAACCTCTATTATGAATCATGCATTATAGTCTCCTAATTTCCTTCTCAGCTTTCATATCATGTATCTCCTTCACACACACATAATCACTTTTCACTCTCACACATACATCCTCACACACTCTCCTACTCTCACACATTTGAAACGAACTTGATCTTTCATTTATATCCTCCACAAGTCTTCAAAACATCACCTTTGTCGGCCAAGATGAAACATGTAACATGAAATGTGCAACAGCTAGAACATTTCATCCTCTAAGTCGTTAGTGGTAATGTAGGAATTAAATCCCATTAAGCGGTTCATGCCAAGTGATAACTAGGACCTATTTTACCTTGGTACACATCTCCACACCGGCGCACACCTCCAAACACAGGACGCAATCAACCAAACACATCAATTCGGCTTCACAAACACTTATTCCTTGCACACATTAGCTCTAGACCTAAAGCAATATCGAAGGGACAAAATTACATCATGCGGTTCATATACTAAGCATTACATGACTTGAAAAACATCCCCATACATTCCTTTTACCCACTTATGTTGCTTTGTACTGACGTAAACAATCAAACTCTAAAGCCAATGTCTCTTGCATACTCTGATTACATTATCTAGATATATAACATTGAAAATCATACTTGCAGTACTCCTCAACACTTGAAACTTGAATCATGCACACATACTATCAATATGAACTTATCCTTCAAGTAACAATGCCAAACATCATAATGCAGTGAAATACAGTGGCTTTCACTTTCTCCTTTTGACAACCCTAATCAGCAACAAGATTTGTCTCAACTCAATAGACTTCAGAGAACCTCTACATTGAAACATGAATATAACATACCTCTTATATGTATCCAACTATCCTTCAAGCTGCAAGACCACATCTTCAAATTTAGAGAATTATACTCTCTTTGTGACTATAACAACAATGTACCACTATCTTCACTCTGCTAGCTCTGGAAAGTTCTACAGTAACTTTTATGCTCTAAAATCAGGATCATGTATACTTCACATTTATCTCTGTCTAATCTCCAAACTACAAGGTCGTGTCAGCAACTATGATACAATGTGGTATAGTCTTCTGAGCTCCTTCAGTATAAATCTTGACAATTTGAAACTTTACACAACTTCTTTCATATCTCATGCAATACTTTCCATCAAGAGATAATGAATACAACATTCACATCACCATAGATAACAAACACAACACTTATCATCAAAAACAAGAAGTCACAACTTCTTCATGTCAACATATCCTTCAACTTGATGAATTTCACCTATCCATGAACTTTAGAAGATAAGATACAATTGTTTACAGATGATACTAATCCAATAGCATGCTCGTGACTTTCATCACCATATTCTACACCTCACAACTTCTCTGCTCATCATTCCTTTGTCTACTTCTTTGATTATCACTCCTTTGACAACATATACACATCACTATGCTTTCCACCTCACAACACTTCTGATCACTTACTCTACTGACATCACTGATCACCATTATGTTGACATCAATATACAATAGTATGCCTTCTCCACCACAACTATGTTGACATCAATGACAACATATGCAACAATCTATATCTCTAAATCATACTCAATTATGTTGGTGATCTAGCTTTCTCTTTTTCATTTATCTCCTCATGGAGAATGTCATCCTTCACACTATAGTGGATTACAAATGTTTCCACCTTTCTATGTGAGACAAGATGTTAGAAGTATTTATAGACTTCATAAGGGCATAAGATTATTTATTTGTAAATGTGTATTATTCCTCATAGCCTTTGAAATTAGTACTCATGAATGCTATCAGATGCTCATCTCCATTCACATCTTTCTTGGTGAGGGTGACCACTATGCTACAGTCGATGCCAAAATCATAGAAGATAAAGTTCCTCAAAAACTCAGGGCGTACAAGAAATAAAGCCTTTATTATGGATTTCTTGATAAGAAAGAAGGATTGTTCACTTCAAGAATCCATTAAAAGCTAGTATCTTTCTTCAGTAGCTGTTGAATACAAAGAATACTGAGAGGGGGGTGAATCAGTATTCTGTAAAACATTTCTTTCACATATTCATTAATCCATTTACCAAATTCAATAACATGAAAGCAAAATAAACATAAGAAGAGCATCCACAAAGTCATAACACATAGACACTAGGATTTTTACGTGGAAACTCAAAAAGGGAAAAACCACGATGAGTGTTACCTCACAATATATTATGATATCAAAACCAAATTACATGAAGGCCCACTACCTTAGGGCTCACTGTCCAAAGAAGTGCTCACTGCAATAGGCTCACTACCATAAAGAAGAGAAGAGAAAATAGAAAAAGGGTGGTTCACTGCCAAGACAAGACTGCTACAAATGCATCTACAAAATGTTGAAATGCAGTTCCATTAATAGCTCAATATACAGATTCAAAAGTCTTCATTATATCTACCCTACTTTTCTGCTCTACTTTATATGTACTCTGTTCTTCTACCCTTACTATTCCTTATAATCACAAACTTGCCTCAGATCACATACACATCAAATTCACACCACATTCACACTTTTGTACATCTCCAATACCAAAATCTATCAACTATATATATCCGCAACATGAATTATCCCAAAACTAGGTTAGCATGCAAAATATGAAACTTGTATATCAAAATTGTACCTTGTCGGCTTGATCCTTTGCATAAACAACAATGCAAACCCATACAATCATTCAGGAATATTCATATAGGTCTGGACTTATTATTGAACCAATTAAAGTAACGATCTAAACATTTATCTCCTTACCGCACATTGATCCAACTGTGTGTCGGCCTTACTCCAAAGTGCACACTTAATCCTTATTGTCTGTCATATCATAACTTCTATTGCAAACTACATGAAACTTCAAAATTCACGTCAAACATTCATTAACATCACCAATCATACCTTCAGGACTGCAGGTCATAATATTCATATGTGGCGAATTGCAGACCTCTAAACTACTGACTCTGTCACTATAGAACACTATCAATCTGAATGTCGATACTCAGTAACTTGTAGATGATCTTCCAATGAACTTCTAACTCCACAAATATGGAATTAGATACTCCTCATATGTGTTTAAAACACCTCCAAACCACAAATTGAGATACTCAATATAGGAGGAGTGTGGACTAAATTAGTCTGGTGTTCTGCTCTATTCTTGACTGCACTTTCTTTGTCAGACTTAAGTAATTCACAACACAACTTCTAGCTATTATCAAGATATGAAACTTAGGATATAACACTACATAACATCTAAGTACAACATACCAAAACTACATAGCAAGATCTTCATCTACAGAGGGGTACCAACTAGATTTTTTTCCCTAGATCAATGTGTTGCCAATACTTAGTCAATTTGGTTAAGTCAATCTTGCCAGACCAAAATACTGTACACATCTTTGGCTCAGGAGTTGTCTTCAAACATGTCAGGTTGTTGCCATCAATGACAACATCAAATCTCCAACATATCAGAGTGTCTCTTGACTATGTTGTCAACAATCTCCCCCTTTGGCATTGATGGCAACACTTAGTGAAAAATGCTTATCTACTCCCCCTTACTATGTACACTCTATTTTTCTTCTTCCCTTAAGATGTTTGGTCATTTTTCACTAGATTTTCTTCTCCCCCTTTGACATCAATGGCAAAGGTGTATATACAAGTAACAAAATTGTATTGCAAAATTGTTATACTTAGTCACAAATGTATAGGTGTAATCAGGAGCTTACTAACTAAAAGGTGGAGAGGATGTCTAAGTATAATTGAGCTATCTCTCCATCCCATTTGGTCTTGGCACTGTTCAAAATTTGAATGTTTCCATTTACTTGAAACACCAACTCTTTTGACTTATCAATAGTTGTAGGCACATTAGTTAGTTCCTTTATCCTTGCTGCCTCTGCTTGTAGACCAATCATAAAATCAAGCTTGGATTCTATTGTTTCTCTTACTTGGCACATTCTTCTCTTGGTGGCCTTTTTCTTACTCTACAGACTATTTATTTGTGCATGAATGCCTTCTATTTCTGACCTTTGTTTGAGATGGAGGCAGTCGCTGGGTCAAAGGTTTCAGAGATCTTTAATTAGTTAAGCTCTAATTCATCTATTTTCTCCTTCAACACTTTTTTTGACTTAGGCCAATATAGACAAAACTTGTATATATCACTAGCATCCTTAATGTCAGTTTCTATATTCTTGATGCTATTATCTAACAAGATTGCATCTTTAGTTCAACTAGCCTCTTATTACTGATTTCTGCTCTAACCTTAGTATATGCCACTATTTCAAAGGATTCAAAATGAGAACTTATAGATTTTATGAGACTTTTAAGTTGCTCAACTGGTGCAAGAGTTGTATCTTTCTATAGTTCAAGCATCAATTTCTCCAATACATCAAATGCCTTATTAATGAGCTCACTGTCTTGGACATAAGATTTAAAAATTGCTTCTTGAGCTTTGGCCTGTACAATTGATACTAGTTTCAACTTCTGCAAGGGAGACATTGAGTCCAAGTTGATTGGACCTTGTAGAAACTTGGGTGCATCCAAAACTTGTGTTCCTTGTTGCTTCCCCAAAAATTTCTTGACGGTATTTACCTGATCCTGTGTAAAAGCAGTGTCTCTTGCCAAATCATCACACACTTTTTCTTCTTGATTCTGCTCTGAGGGTTTTAGATTCATAGCCTCTTGATCATCAATGTTTTGTTCCAGAGGAGGGCTCTTCTCAACTTTTTTATCCTCTCGATCATCAGCTTCATTTTGCTTCAGATGGGTTTCAACATTCTCAGGAGATTTATTCTTTTCTTGCTCTTTCATTTCTTCACCTTTTCTTGGGTTTACTGGAGGAGTCTTTGTTTGATTTAAACTTTGATCAGGACTGACTCTTGGTAAAGAACTGTCATCACCAATGTTTTGTTCTTCTTTTTCATATATAGTAGGGAGATGGAATTCCTTTAGTACTTTTAGGGTGATTTCCTCAGTTTTCTTAGCTAACTTCTCAATGTCACCTGACATGAGAGTATTTATCCTTTTCTTTGTTCTAAACCTCATACCAAGTACTTTGGAGACCGTTGATTTTTCTTCTAGAGAGATCTTAGGACATAGCTTTATTAATACATATTCTCTAAGCTCAATGTCCTTTACCATAGCTACTTCCTTTCTGGCAGAAATAATGCTAGCAAGGTTGTCAGGGAGATCAATGATAACCTCAATAAGAGCTTTGTCAAACATTTCCAAAATTCTGATTATTATAGTTTCAATGATGCCTTTGTCTACATCATTGTATTCATCATATAGTTGTGCTATTGGATTTAGATTACCACATGCTACCATGGCATTTAAGACATCTTCTAGATTAATTGTAGCCTCTTCTTTCTCAAGATCTATTTTCTTCACCTTCTTCCTTCCTTTGCCCTTTCGAGAGGACTTTTCTTTCTTAGCATCAAAGGCTTCAGTTGATTTTTCTTTCATCTTTCTAACCTCTTCATTCGATTATGTTTCTTCATCACACCACCTATGCTTACATACACTCTCTTTCCTTTGGCTTTCTTTCTCTTACATTCTTTTGTAGGTGCTTCCATACTCACAGAAGGTGTGGGACCGGAGGATGCAGTTGTAGTCTCAGTAGAGGTAAAACCTCTTGTTCTTTTTCTCATTGCTATAGGCTTCTCTATTCTTTTCTCAGGCTCTACTGAATCATTTTTAGATTCATCTTGCTTCTTTTCTGCAGTTGCCTTTGTTACTTCTACCTTTTCTCTAGCTTCTGAAATTTGCTCTTTTGTAAAGCCCTTGCTCTAGGCATATTCTTCTGCCATTTTCTTCGCCTTCTTCACAGATTCAGGCTTTCTCAATTCAACATGCACTTTGATAGAGATTTCCTCATAAGTGCCAAATCTTTCCTCAATAGGTTCTCTGGGTTTGCTCAACATGAGCTCAACATAACCATCTAACACATTTCCTACTACTTCATAACCCATTAGAAGAATCCAGACTGTCCTAGGCTCAACAGCCTCCATCATGCATTAATCTTTGTTTACAATGAAACATATGTCATTTTTATATTTCTCAACAATTGACTTAGGGATCCTTTCCCTAGACTGCATGACCTTTTGGAAATTCTTGAAATATCCCCACAGGGCTGTATTTTGTGCATCATAGATTCCTATACTATTTAGATGATTCCTTATTTGTGCCACAACCAATTTGTTGCTAGGCCAGAACAAGTTTTTCATTTCTTGTAACTCTTGCATGAAATAGAAAAATAGGTAAATGATTAACATACCAAACTTGAAAGGATACTTTTGCTCCTTTGTCTTCTTCAGATTTTCAATTAACTATTGTTGGAGCAACTCACAAAGATCATAATCTGTATTCTTCTTAATCATTTCATGAGCAGTGTAAATGGCTGTACTAGAGACAAAGTTTTCCCAGTTGGTGGAGTAAATCTTATACCCAATCACCATTGATGCAAACCTTATTGCATGGTCTTCAATATCGTTAACTGTCAATGCCCTTTTATCAAATTTAGCTCTAGTGGCCTCCATCACCATGTCATTATTCACATCCTTTAACACATGCACCTTTTCGGTAGAGTTTAGTCCCGTAATGACCCTTATAGCATCTTTTCTAATCATGAATGGTGTGTTAAGCCACATAAACTCATCATGAATTCTGCTCAATACATACCAGACCCATTCATCTTCAACAAATGTTGGGAAACCTATGTATTGTAGGAATTTCTTTTCCTCTAGTGCCTTGTATTCTTCCTTTAAATTAAAATCACCACTGCTCAAATGCTTCAGATATAGATCCGAAAACTTGTTGCCACCAAATTCTTCTAGGACAACATGAATGTAAGCCCTAATATCCTCTACATGCATTACACCATACGATACTCCTGAAAATGCACAATTAGGGTCAACTTCTATAGATTTGAATGGATGTTTGTTGAATTTTAGTCGTGGTCTCTTAGTGATGTCAATAACCTGTGGTGTTGCCATTTCCGCAAGAATTCTAATAAGTTCACGATAGGGTTTTAAACTGTAAATACCTCTTTTGTCGAATTAGGGTTTTCTCTGAGTTGCTTTGAATCTCTAGAAATCATTGAAGTCACTTGGAATTCTTCTTTAGTTCTCCTTGGACACTTGATAGCTTGAATCCAAAAATGATTAGTCTTTCGAATGCGACCCTTTTTAACCCATGTTATGCAAAAACCTAGTCGTCATAAATGTTGTTTTCAAAAAGCTGTTAAACACTTCATTGTTAGGTACAGTTGATCAATATTGCTCCGCAATGTGTCACATTTGATCTTTTTCTACCAGTTTTTTCTTCAAGAGATTTATCACATAGATTATCAACATATATCTTTGTGCTAGTTCTCAGCACCAAATATCTGGCTAGGGGATTAGGATTTTCAATAAGAGCTCCCCCTGAGCTACAGCTCCCAATTTACTTCTCGGAGGAAGTATCTGCACTAGAGATCGGTGTGGATCCATCTTTGACCTCATTTAAATCCTTTGTAATCTATACTTTGTTCATTTCCTTCCTGATTTCTACTGGATCAAGATTGTTCTTACCTTTATCTTCCCTCTGCTATGTTTTCCTCTTTTCTACAGGATTGTTCCTTTTCACATTCTTGATTCTGCAGAATTTTGCAATATGTCTAGTCTTATTGCAATTGTAACAAACAACATTCCTCTATCCTTGATTTATTCCATTAGTTGAGTTCATTCTTGATCTATATTGGTTAGCCATATGCCCAAATCTATTGCATGCAAAACATTTCCCATTGAAAGATTGAGTATTCCTTCCATTGTTGAAACCATTCCTTATCACACTTCTATATTCATTTTCTCTATGACCAATTTTCTTGCAATTGAAACAATGATCAAAGAATAATGGAACATTTTGATTCATTCTACTCCTACACTAAGTAACCTTATGACCAAACTTATTGTAGCTAAAATAGTGGCCATTGAAAGATGGGTACATTTGATCATTTGGTTGCCTAACTGGAGGCCTTCTAGGTCTATTTCTTTGATTCTAGACCTGGTTGCCTTTGACTCTCTTCATCTCAGTGTTAACTTGTCTTGATTTAAAGCTTTCTCCTCTTTCAAATCCCAAACCTTACTTGTCATCTAGACTTTTCTGAATTGCAATCAGCTCATCAAGCTTGGTAGAGCTTATTTTGAATTTTTCTTTATAGCTATTAGCTACTTCTAGATTAAATTTTAGAAGCACAACATCTTTTGCTAACTTTTCACATTCTTCAGACTTGCCTTTCAAAGCTTGATTTAAATGCTCCTTAGCCTTTTCTTTCTCTTCAATCAGCATTGATAAATCAATTAGGGTTTCATTTGTTGCTTTTAACTATTCATTTAGCTTTCTGCTCCTATCCTTTGATCTCTTAAGTTGCTCTCTTAGCTTCAGGATGCATTCATTAGCTTCTTTGACATTTTCTTTCAAATCATGGATATCTACTTCATACTTATCAAGATCTTCAAGGGCAGTTTTTAGTTCTTGATTACTGATGTATGTGTTGTTACAAATATGTACCTAATCAGTGTTGTCATTGATGTCAACATATCCTTGTTGTCATTTGTGTCAACTGTATCCCATTCTAGAAGACTTGTATGTTGAGGATATTGAGAAAATTAGCCTCCCTGGAAGAAACAAGTGAGTTACATATCTCTCTATAAGAGACAATGAAGATAGTGCAGTTTAGTAAAGTAGATTGCTCTGCATTTTCAATAAGATGAAGATTAGAGTCTGCGGACCAAAGGGTGTTGTAAAGGATTGTCTAAAGTTTCTCCAGTTAAGATTTGAGGGATTCGCATGAATAATTTGTGAAGTTATGACCATCTAAATAGAACTGGGTTTTGGAGTTGCTCAGAGGTGACAGAGTGAAAGAAAATTGGTCTAGATTGATCCGCATTGGAATATTATGATCTGCATATCTAGAGGTATATTTGGGATGTCAATTTGTATCCTCAACTCAAGTGGTTCATGGTTTGGAGGTCTACAAGCAATCTTTCTAGTGTGATAGTCATGGTAGTTGGTGTTCTTATGTTTCAGTATGAAGATACAAGTGATTCTGGTGATTTGAGGTAGTGTCGTTGTTCTTGTTGATTTCATTGTGCTTGTGGCAGTCTCTGGATCGTGTTCCTACTGTGTTGGTGGTTTGCATTAAGGATTGAGCTTGTGGTTGAAGATTTTCCCTTGGGTGTTGCTATTCTTTCCAGTCTTGGCCGACCAAATGCTTTATGCATGTTGCGGATGATCTAAGAGAGGTTCTATGAAGTATGGCGTGTTGTTTGAAGAAGATTTGGGTCCCAACTATGTTTGGCCGACAGTATAGTGATTCACATTAAGTTAGATGTTTGTAGTTCCAAACTTGATGTTTATTCCAAGGTTAATGAAGCATATAAATATGTGTGGTTAAATTATGGAAATTCATCCTTGTGCGAAAATGATAAGATTATAAGAAAGGAAGATAGGCAGAGCAGAGAAGAGGACAAGTAAAAGAGGGAGAGCAAAAAAGGATGAAGAGATAGCGAATAAGTGTTTGGGGGCTAAGCAGAAGTATTATGCACTTAAATGGAATTGACCTTAGCATAAAGATGTTTTCTAGCTCAATCTTTTTGTGATAAACTTATAAATATTTCTGTAGGCAGTGAACCTCTTTGAGCAGTGACCTCTGGGCAGTGCACCCGAAGGCAAGTATCTTCCCATTTTTCTATTCTTTTAACAGAAAATAAATATTGTGGGTTAACTCCCACCTTGGTTTTTCCCTTAACCAGGTTTCCCCGTAAAAATCCTGGTGTTATGTGTGTTGATTTTGTTTCTGCTCATGTGTTGTGAAAGGAAGCAAGGTATGCAGAAAACGCTTCCTACACTGATCTAATGAGGAAAGACTTATGCAAATTTTTATTTTTATAGTTACAAATTAAGATGCACATTAATAGAAAGATAATAACAACTTCCAAATGCAAACACAAAACTCATAACACAAGATATACGTGGGGAAAACCCTTTTAGGTAAAAAACCCCACACTCTAAAGCTGCCCAATATATTATTCAGAAATCACAAAGATTACAATATACTTGCAGAACAAGCTTTTATAGAAGTATATCCAACCAGAGATCCAGGAGGTAACTTGACATCTATAAGATTCTTACATACAACCTCCATCTCAAGTTCCTGATATATAGGAGATACAATACAGTACATCGCCAACGGTAATTACAAAACCATGAGCTAAAACCACCCAAAAGTGGCACCCAAATTATCTCCAATCAAAAATGTCTTGTGATGTGTCAAACCACACACCAACATGTGTAACTCTCCCCTTTATAGCTCTTTTATGTGTCCAACACATTTTTACATTTCCCAAAACTGAAGGTCTAACTTTCGGAGGCCATAACTTTTGATCCAGGTGTCTGATTGACGAACCATTTTATGCATCGAAAAGCTCATGAAGTGCTTTATCACCCTGTAACCTGCTTCACCAGTTACAACAATTTTTGGGACATTTAGAGAAGTTTTCATACCTGAAAATTAAGTTTGAAACTTTTCCAGCAGTTTCATAAAAATAAAAACTTTAATATCTCACAATCCAAATATAATATTCAGTTAAAACTCACCCGAGATGTTTATTTAGCTCTTCCGCACCTTTTGGGAAAATTTTAGGTCAACCCAAGGTTAATTGAAGAACTTACTAAAAATAGTAAGTCTTTCTATTTTAAGCTCATTTGGAAACTTTTGGAAACTTTGAAGGTTCCAGACCATTTTCCAAGATAAAGGGTATTCAAAAAGACCAAAACTAGGAAGAACAGTAATCTTTCAAATTTGCAAGGTTGAGACACTTTTCCTAACATGTTGTTGATTTATGCTTTCATGATTATACCATTCATCTGTTAATAAGTGATAAAGAAGTTTAAGTTGCAGCAAAGGATAAAAGTTTTGAGACAACTAATTCACCCCCACCTCTCAGTTTTCTATCCTAATTTCAACAATTGGTATCAAAGCCGGTTCCTCTAAAAGAAGCTTGACCGCTTGAGGAGATCCAGGATGTCAACTTACAAGAAGGACAATCCGAGATTTGATGGAATATATTACTCTCTTTGGAAGATTTGCATGGAATGCCATTTGCAATGCATGGGTGATGCTTATTGGTTGATAACTAAGGATGAGTATAAGCCTCTGGAGAAAGGTCCCTCAACTGCAAATCAACTCAAAGATGCTGAAAACAACATTCGAGCTAAAGAAGCTTTGTTGAGTGCCATGACTGATACAGAAATGACAAATGTCCTGGAATTGAAAACTACTCATGAAATCTGGAAGAAGTTGGAAACTCTATATGAAGGTGATGAATATGTCAAATGTGCCAAGTTGCAAAGCTTGAAGGGTAGATATGAAAATTTGAGGATGAGTGAAGATGAAAACATCACTTCCTATATGCAAAAAGTGAACGAACTTGGGTGCTGGTGGAACACTGGAAGAACTAGAGATTGTTGGCAAAGTGCTAAGATCCTTACTTGCTTCATACAAGCATAGGGTTGCTACTATTGAGGAAATCAGAACTGTGACAATTGTTACAAGGGATCAATTGGTTGGCAAGCTCTCAGCATTTGAAATGAGTGAGTTTGGTGATTCTCTTCCTAAATCTAAATCTGCATTTAAGACCAGTGTTTTTGGAAAGCAAAGATTTGATCAAGATGAAAGCTCTTCTAGAAGACTAACCAGATTTGAGAAGGCAAGGAAGGATCTTGAAGAAGATGAATCAGAGCTTGAAGAACTTGAAGCTCTTTTTGCCAAAAGACTACCAAGATGATCCAGTAAGTATGAAGGAAAGTTGCCTTTCAAATGTTTTTCTTGCAATAAGATTGGTCATTTTGCATCAAGATGTTTGGAGAGGGTTTCAAAGCCAAACCCTAACAAACCTAGGGTTCAGAAGAAATGCTACTATGTCCAAGAAGTTGCTAAAGGAGTCACTAATGATGAATTTGATAAGGGAAGTACGTCAGGAAATGAATGGGTGTTCATTGCCATGAAAGAAGAAGATCTGATGTCTATTGAGTCTACTAGCTATGTGAATGTGGAAAGAGCCTTAGCTACTCAGGTTGAAGAAAAGGATGAATGGGTAATTGTGGTGCAGGAGCACCTACCTGACAGCTGGCCTTCATGAGGCAGTTAGTAGTTTTAGGTCTTGTTTGTGTTTCCAAGAAGGTCTGTTAGACCAAATGCATGTAATAAGGTCATGCTGATCATGATAAGATCATGCTGACCAGGCTTTTGCTATTTTTAGTTAGTTAGTTATAACAGCTGTCATGATGTATGATCGGTTGGATCTCCCAGCCGCCTGGAGAGTTCCCAGCCGCTTGGAGTCAGGTCAGTAGTACTCGTAGGTTAATCTATTTAAGCATGAGATTAGTTGATTGTAGATATGATCGATCAGCAGTATAGTGTTGCATTAACCAGAGGAGTTCGAGTGTGCTGTGTGAGAAGCAGTATATTGTATTGCATCTTTGAAATCAATAAAGATCCTGTTTCGTTTTCTATTTGATCTCCTTGGTGTAATCGATCTGCTGGTCTGAGTGGCTTCATGGATTTACTGATCCATTCCACCGGTTGATCCGTCTGATTGGTGGAATGGTAATGTACAGTAGGTTAGATTGTAGTTTGTTTTCTGTTTGCATGCAGGTGTGCAGGATCGCGGTCGACAGATGCTGAGAAGCCTAGCATCCTCATGTGCTAGGTCAAGTTGAGAAGTTTGAGTTGGAAGGTCACCCTGAGACTGGATCGGGTCATCCCAGGAGGATCGGCGAAGTGAGATTTCGCTAAGTGAAGAAGTTCGCTAAAACGGCATCATCAGGATATCTTGGTGAATATCCTGCAGACAGTTCGGACATCGTCATCCGGATAAGTGGAGGAGATCGGCATGATGTTGTCGATTGCATGAAGTGCAAGTGCGTCGGGGTGATCATCATCTGGAGGAGCCGAGGAGGAGCGTATCGGCATCAGGATCATCTATCGGGAGTGCCAAACATCCGTGTATCGCGAGTAGATGTGGGAGGGAAAGTTTGTTTTTTTTGACTAAGTGTTGAAGAGGTCATCAGGATATTGGGTGACGTCATCGTCATCAAGATATGACATCATCGTCATCAAGATATTGAGATATCCCCCTATGCGAGTTTATCCTGCCGTCGTTAAGTGCTAAGGTATCGGGGAAGTCCGTGGCAGAAGGTTGTATTAGCATCATCAGGAGGTTTCGAGGGAACCGGATGAATTATATCATGATGCTGTTGCTTGTGTCGTCGGCTAGCGGAGCATCGAAGGAAAGGTGCTGAAGTGGTCGTCATCAGGATCGTTGGGGCAACCGGATATTGGTTATCCTGCTGACGAAGGAGGTGTCGCGTATCATGCTGATGCCGCTGGTAGTGTTTGGAGCCCGATGAACAGTGCAACCGGAGGATGTTTGCGCCTACTGAATATCATGATGATGATAGGCGACTGGCGGAAGAGGTGAACAGTGGTCGGCAGGAGGATGATTGTGATTGTCCGAAATATGATGATGCTGTTTGTGTAACGCGAAACATGATGATGCTGTTGGTGGTTTTAGGGAATATGATGATGATGGCGAAAATGATGATGATGAGGTTGGTCTGCAGACATCCATGCTATCTGCGAAGGTTATAGTGTGGATGCCTCTGCATCATAGTGGTATCAGAGCTCAGCAAAAGGTCTGGGCTGTTGTGTGTTGATTCTGTCACCGAAAGGGCAGAGGTAGAGATAGAGTTGAATTGTGTGTTGTGTGTTGTGTTGAGAGGTTGACAAAATGCCTCCTAAAGGTAGTGGTACTGCAAGGGAATTGCAGGAACTGAAGGAGAAACATGCTAGAGAGATGAGGAAGATGAAGGAGCTTGCTGAAGCACTTCAAGCCAGGCTGACAGCCCTGGAAAAGAACAAAAAGAGGGAAGTGGAAGACAGTGAGTCTGAAGAAGATGAAAATATTGTTGAAGAGTATGAAGAGGTAGCTGAAGATCTGGATGCTGAAGACCAGAGATTGGCAAAACTGTTAAAGGCAGTGCAGAGTGAAAAACCTAAGGTAAAGGTTGATGTTACCAAGTATACTGGAAGCTTGAATGAAGATGAGTTGTTAGATTGGATTGCTGCACTTGATAATCACTTTGAATGTGAAGATGTTGCTGAGGATCAGAAGGTAAAGATTGCAAAGACCAAGTTAGGAGGTCATGCTTTGGTATGGTGGGATTATGTACAATCTGAGAGAAGGAAACAAGGGAAGTCTAAGATCACGTCTTGGGATAAGATGGTAGCAAGGATCAAGGGAAAATTCTTGCCAAAGGATTATGAAATCCAGATGTTTAAGAAGCTGCAATTTTTAAAGCAGAAAGACAGGGATGTGAAAGCATATACTGAGAAATTTTATCTGTTGAGTATGAGATCTGGTCATCATGAGAATGAGGTAGAAAAGGTGGCTAGGTACTTGGCTGGTTTGAGGTTTAATATACAGGATGAGTTAGTGTTAGCTAACCCTAAGAATGTGGAGGATTGTTATCAAATGGCAATCAGATTGAAGAAAAGATGAATAGAGGACATGAGAAGTCCATGAGAGGAAGAGGAAACAATAGGGGAAGAGGAACAGCCCCTGCACAAAAGCAAACAAATGAGGGTCAGGAAGACACTGGTAAAGGACAGGGACAGTCTGATTTCAGAGGTGGATGGAAAGGTAATAGAGGAAGATTTGGAGGTGGTAGAAGTTCCACTACATTTTTAGGAAAATGTTACACCTGTGGAGAGTTTGGTCATCCATCTTTCAAATGTCCAGAAAACAAAGGTTCATCATCCAGAAATGATAGAACTAGTGACAAGAGAGTACAACTTGTGCAAGAAGAGAAAGCAGAAGAAAGTGCGCAGAGTTCAAACAGAGAGCCTGATAATTCTGGATATCCAGAGAGTGGAGAATCACTGATGTTAAGGAGAATTAGTTTGCAGGCATCAAAGGATCTGATGCAAAGAAGAGCTCTTTTCAAGACCACATGCAAGAGCAAAGGTAAAGTATGCAAGGTTGTCATTGACACTGGTTCAACAGACAACATGGTATCTCAGGAAATGGTGGATAAACTGAAGCTGGAAAGGATTCCACACCCACACCCTTATAAGACATCTTGGGTGAGTGATAGTCAATCACTTTTTGTCTCTGAACAGGCATATGTGGATTTCCAGATTGGGCCATATCATGATAGAATTTTGTGTGACATATTGCCTATGGAATGTTGTCACCTACTGTTGGGTAGACCATGGCAATTTGACAGAAGGGTATTGTATGATGGGTATGCTAATACCTACACCATCACGAAGGATGGGAAGACTATTAAGTTGATGCCATTGCAGGCAAAAGCTGCAGTACAGAAGGCAGCTCAAATCATTTTAATGGGAAAGAAGGAGTATGTGCAGATGCCTAGAGGAGCAGGCATAAAGGCAGTTCAGGACACTGCAGAGAAAGGAGTTGTTACAGACAACAAGCTGAAGAAAGTTTCAGTTGTGACTGACAGAGGTCAGCAACAGGTTCAGAAACAGGGGTGCAAACAACCATCAGTTGAAAAGAATGACAAGGATGTTGTCATAGTTGGGACTATTGCTTGTCCTATAAAGGTTGAAAGGAAGATAGAGTTGAACATTGCAGAAGTTCAAGAGGCAGTTCAGACAGAGGTTCTGGTCAGACAACCTGACAAACACAGGGTATGTGAGAGAAAGGCCTACATCAACAGGCATGAGGATTTACTTGCCAGAAAGCAAGTTACAGTGCAGAAGACTTGGAGCAGCCAAGAGACAGCAGCAGACAAAGCTGGAGCAGGTCAGACTATTAACAAGGCAAAGTGTAAAGGTGGAGGACTTCCACATGCTAAACTCATGGGACATGAGTTCTTTTCTTTTGGGGAGTATGGTGCAGGAGCACCTACCTGACAGCTGGCCTTCATGAGGCAGTTAGTAGTTTTAGGTCTTGTTTGTGTTTCCAAGAAGGTCTGTTAGACCAAATGCATGTAATAAGGTCATGCTGATCATGATAAGATCATGCTGACCAGGCTTTTGCTATTTTTAGTTAGTTAGTTATAACAGCTGTCATGATGTATGATCAGTTGGATCTCCCAGCCGCCTGGAGAGTTCCCAGCCGCTTGGAGTCGGGTCAGTAGTACTCGTAGGTTAATCTATTTAAGCATGAGATCGGTTGATTGTAGATATGATCGATCAACAGTATAGTGTTGCATTAAGCAGAGGAGTTCGAGTGTGCTGTGTGAGAAGCAGTATATTGTATTGCATCTTTGAAATCAATAAAGATCCTGTTTCATTTTCTGTTTGATCTCCTTGGTGTAATCGATCTGCTGGTCTGAGTGGCTTCATGGATTTACTGATCCATTCCACCGGTTGATCCGTCTGATCGGTGGAATGGTAATGTACAATAGGTTAGATTGTAGTTTGTTTTCTGTTTGCATGCAGGTGTGCAGGATCGCGGTCGACAGATGCTGAGAAGCCTAGCATCCTCATGTGCTAGGTCAAGTTGAGAAGTTTGAGTTGGAAGGTCACCCTGAGACTGGATCGGGTCATCCCAGGAGGATCGGCGAAGTGAGATTTCGCTAAGTGAAGAAGTTCGCTAAAACGGCATCATCAGGATATCTTGGTGAATATCCTGCAGACAGTTCGGACATCGTCATCCGGATAAGTGGAGGAGATCGGCATGATGTTGTCGATTGCATGAAGTGCAAGTGCGTCGGGGTGATCATCATCTGGAGGAGCCGAGGAGGAGCGTATCGGCATCAGGATCATCTATCGAGAGTGCCAAACATCCGCGTATCGCGAGTAGATGCGGGAGGGAAAGTTTGTTTTTTTTGACTAAGTGTTGAAGAGGTCATCAGGATATTGGGTGACGTCATCGTCATCAGGATATGATGTCATCGTCATCAGGATATTGAGATATCCCCCTATGCGAGTTTATCCTGCCGTCGTTAAGTGCTAAGGTATCGGCGGAAGTCCGTGGCAGAAGGTTGTATTAGCATCATCAGGAGGTTTCGAGGGAACCGGATGAATTATATCATGATGCTGTTGCTTGTGTCGTCGGCTAGCGGAGCATCGAAGGAAAGGTGCTGAAGTGGTCGTCATCAGGATCGTTGGGGCAACCGGATATTGGTTATCTTGCTGACGAAGGAGGTGTCGCGTATCATGCTGATGCCGCTGGTAGTGTTTGGAGCCCGATGAACAGTGCAACCGGAGGATGTTTGCGCCTACTGAATATCATGATGATGATAGGCGACTGGCGGAAGAGGTGAACAGTGGTCGGCAGGAGGATGATTGTGATCGTCTGAAATATGATGATGCTGTTTGTGTAACGTGAAACATGATGATGCTGTTGGTGGTTTTAGGGAATATGATGATGATGGCAAAAATGATGATGATGAGGTTGGTCTGCAGACATCCATGCTATCTGCGAAGGTTATAGTGTGGATGCCTCTGCATCATAGTGGTATCAGAGCTCAGCAAAAGGTCTGGGCTGTTGTGTGTTGATTCTGTCACCGAAAGGGCAGAGGTAGAGATAGAGTTGAATTGTGTGTTGTGTGTTGTGTTGAGAGGTTGACAAAATGCCTCCTAAAGGTAGTGGTACTGCAAGGGAATTGCAGGAACTGAAGGAGAAACATGCTAGAGAGATGAGGAAGATGAAGGAGCTTGCTGAAGCACTTCAAGCCAGGCTGACAGCCCTGGAAAAGAACAAAAAGAGGGAAGTGGAAGACAGTGAGTCTGAAGAAGATGAAAATACTGTTGAAGAGTATGAAGAGGTAGCTGAAGATCTGGATGCTGAAGACCAGAGATTGGCAAAACTGTTAAAGGCAGTGCAGAGTGAAAAACCTAAGGTAAAGGTTGATGTTACCAAGTATACTGGAAGCTTGAATGAAGATGAGTTGTTAGATTGGATTGCTGCACTTGATAATCACTTTGAATGTGAAGATGTTGCTGAGGATCAGAAGGTAAAGATTGCAAAGACCAAGTTAGGAGGTCATGCTTTGGTATGGTGGGATTATGTACAATCTGAGAGAAGGAAACAAGGGAAGTCTAAGATCACGTCTTGGGATAAGATGGTAGCAAGGATCAAGGGAAAATTCTTGCCAAAGGATTATGAAATCCAGATGTTTAAGAAGCTGCAATTTTTAAAGCAGAAAGACAGGGATGTGAAAGCATATACTGAGAAATTTTATCTGTTGAGTATGAGATCTGGTCATCATGAGAATGAGGTAGAAAAGGTGGCTAGGTACTTGGCTGGTTTGAGGTTTAATATACAGGATGAGTTAGTGTTAGCTAACCCTAAGAATGTGGAGGATTATTATCAAATGGCAATCAGGATTGAAGAAAAGATGAATAGAGGACATGAGAAGTCCATGAGAGGAAGAGGAAACAATAGGGGAAGAGGAACAGCCCCTGCACAAAAGCAAACAAATGAGGGTCAGGAAGACACTGGTAAAGGACAGGGACAGTCTGATTTCAGAGGTGGATGGAAAGGTAATAGAGGAAGATTTGGAGGTGGTAGAAGTTCCACTACATTTTCAGGAAAATGTTACACCTGTGGAGAGTTTGGTCATCCATCTTTCAAATGTCTAGAAAACAAAGGTTCATCATCCAGAAATGATAGAACTAGTGACAAGAGAGTACAACTTGTGCAAGAAGAGAAAGCAGAAGAAAGTGCGCAGAGTTCAAACAGAGAGCCTGATAATTCTGGATATCCAGAGAGTGGAGAATCACTGATGTTAAGGAGAATTAGTTTGCAGGCATCAAAGGATCTGATGCAAAGAAGAGCTCTTTTCAAGACCACATGCAAGAGCAAAGGTAAAGTATGCAAGGTTGTCATTGACACTGGTTCAACAGACAACATGGTATCTCAGGAAATGGTGGATAAACTGAAGCTGGAAAGGATTCCACACCCACACCCTTATAAGACATCTTGGGTGAGTGATAGTCAATCACTTTTTGTCTCTGAACAGGCATATGTGGATTTCCAGATTGGGCCATATCATGATAGAATTTTGTGTGACATATTGCCTATGGAATGTTGTCACCTACTGTTGGGTAGACCATGGCAATTTGACAGAAGGGTATTGTATGATGGGTATGCTAATACCTACACCATCACGAAGGATGGGAAGACTATTAAGTTGATGCCATTGCAGGCAAAAGCTACAGTACAGAAGGCAGCTCAAATCATTTTAATGGGAAAGAAGGAGTATGTGCAGATGCCTAGAGGAGCAGGCATAAAGGCAGTTCAGGACACTGCAGAGAAAGGAGTTGTTACAGACAACAAGCTGAAGAAAGTTTCAGTTGTGACTGACAGAGGTCAGCAACAGGTTCAGAAACAGGGGTGTAAACAACCATCAGTTGAAAAGAATGACAAGGATGTTGTCATAGTTGGGACTATTGCTTGTCCTATAAAGGTTGAAAGGAAGATAGAGTTGAACATTGCAGAAGTTCAAGAGGCAGTTCAGACAGAGGTTCTGGTCAGACAACCTGACAAACACAGGGTATGTGAGAGAAAGGCCTACATCAACAGGCATGAGGATTTACTTGCCAGAAAGCAAGTTACAGTGCAGAAGACTTGGAGCAGCCAAGAGACAGCAGCAGACAAAGCTGGAGCAGGTCAGACTATTAACAAGGCAAAGTGTAAAGGTGGAGGACTTCCACATGCTAAACTCATGGGACATGAGTTCTTTTCTTTTGGGGAGTATGGTGCAGGAGCACCTACCTGACAGCTGGCCTTCATGAGGCAGTTAGTAGTTTTAGGTCTTGTTTGTGTTTCCAAGAAGGTCTGTTAGACCAAATGCATGTAATAAGGTCATGCTGATCATGATAAGATCATGCTGACCAGGCTTTTGCTATTTTTAGTTAGTTAGTTATAACAGCTGTCATGATGTATGATCGGTTGGATCTCCCAGCCGCCTGGAGAGTTCCCAGCCGCTTGGAGTCGGGTCAGTAGTACTCGTAGGTTAATCTATTTAAGCATGAGATCGGTTGATTGTAGATATGATCGATCAGCAGTATAGTGTTGCATTAAGCAGAGGAGTTCGAGTGTGCTGTGTGAGAAGCAGTATATTGTATTGCATCTTTGAAATCAATAAAGATCCTGTTTCGTTTTCTGTTTGATCTCCTTGGTGTAATCGATCTGCTGGTCTGAGTGGCTTCATGGATTTACTGATCCATTCCACCGGTTGATCCGTCTGATCGGTGGAATGGTAATGTACAGTAGGTTAGATTGTAGTTTGTTTTCTGTTTGCATGCAGGTGTGCAGGATCGCGGTCGACAGATGCTGAGAAGCCTAGCATCCTCATGTGCTAGGTCAAGTTGAGAAGTTTGAGTTGGAAGGTCACCCTGAGACTGGATCGGGTCATCCCAGGAGGATCGGCGAAGTGAGATTTCGCTAAGTGAAGAAGTTCGCTAAAACGGCATCATCAGGATATCTTGGTGAATATCCTGCAGACAATTCGGACATCGTCATCCGGATAAGTGGAGGAGATCGGCATGATGTTGTCGATTGCATGAAGTGCAAGTGCGTCGGGGTGATCATCATCTGGAGGAGCCGAGGAGGAGCGTATCGGCATCAGGATCATCTATCGGGAGTGCCAAACATCCGCGTATCGCGAGTAGATGCGGGAGGGAAAGTTTGTTTTTTGACTAAGTGTTGAAGAGGTCATCAGGATATTGGGTGACGTCATCGTCATCAGGATATGACGTCATCGTCATCAGGATATTGAGATATCCCCCTATGCGAGTTTATCCTGCCATCGTTAAGTGCTAAGGTATCGGCGGAAGTCCGTGGCAGAAGGTTGTATTAGCATCATCAGGAGGTTTCGAGGGAACCGGATGAATTATATCATGATGCTGTTGCTTGTGTCGTCGGCTAGCGGAGCATCGAAGGAAAGGTGCTGAAGTGGTCATCATCAGGATCGTTGGGGCAACTGGATATTGGTTATCCTGCTGACGAAGGAGGTGTCGCGTATCATGCTGATGCCGCTGGTAGTGTTTGGAGCCCGATGAACAGTGCAACCGAAGGATGTTTGCGCCTACTGAATATCATGATGATGATAGGCGACTGGCGGAAGAGGTGAACAGTGGTTGGCAGGAGGATGATTGTGATCATCCGAAATATGATGATGCTGTTTGTGTAACGCGAAACATGATGATGCTGTTGGTGGTTTTAGGGAATATGATGATGATGGCGAAAATGATGATGATGAGGTTGGTCTGCAGACATCCATGCTATCTGCGAAGGTTATAGTGTGGATGCCTCTGCATCATAGTGGTATCAGAGCTCAGCAAAAGGTCTGGGCTGTTGTGTGTTGATTCTGTCACCGAAAGGGCAGAGGTAGAGATAGAGTTGAATTGTGTGTTGTGTGTTGTGTTGAGAGGTTGACAAAATGCCTCCTAAAGGTAGTGGTACTGCAAGGGAATTGCAGGAACTGAAGGAGAAACATGCTAGAGAGATGAGGAAGATGAAGGAGCTTGCTGAAGCACTTCAAGCCAGGCTGACAGCCCTGGAAAAGAACAAAAAGAGGGAAGTGGAAGACAGTGAGTCTGAAGAAGATGAAAATACTGTTGAAGAGTATGAAGAGGTAGCTGAAGATCTGGATGCTGAAGACTAGAGATTGGCAAAACTGTTAAAGGCAGTGCAGAGTGAAAAACCTAAGGTAAAGGTTGATGTTACCAAGTATACTGGAAGCTTGAATGAAGATGAGTTGTTAGATTGGATTGCTGCACTTGATAATCACTTTGAATGTGAAGATGTTGCTGAGGATCAGAAGGTAAAGATTGCAAAGACCAAGTTAGGAGGTCATGCTTTGGTATGGTGGGATTATGTACAATCTGAGAGAAGGAAACAAGGGAAGTCTAAGATCACGTCTTGGGATAAGATGGTAGCAAGGATCAAGGGAAAATTCTTGCCAAAGGATTATGAAATCCAGATGTTTAAGAAGCTGCAATTTTTAAAGCAGAAAGACAGGGATGTGAAAGCATATACTGAGAAATTTTATCTGTTGAGTATGAGATCTGGTCATCATGAGAATGAGGTAGAAAAGGTGGCTAGGTACTTGGCTGGTTTGAGGTTTAATATACAGGATGAGTTAGTGTTAGCTAACCCTAAGAATGTGGAGGATTGTTATCAAATGGCAATCAGGATTGAAGAAAAGATGAATAGAGGACATGAGAAGTCCATGAGAGGAAGAGGAAACAATAGGGGAAGAGGAACAGCCCCTGCACAAAAGCAAACAAATGAGGGTCAGGAAGACACTGGTAAAGGACAGGGACAGTCTGATTTCAGAGGTGGATGGAAAGGTAATAGAGGAAGATTTGGAGGTGGTAGAAGTTCCACTACATTTTCAGGAAAATGTTACACCTGTGGAGAGTTTGGTCATCCATCTTTCAAATGTCTAGAAAACAAAGGTTCATCATCCAGAAATGATAGAACTAGTGACAAGAGAGTACAACTTGTGCAAGAAGAGAAAGCAGAAGAAAGTGCGCAGAGTTCAAACAGAGAGCCTGATAATTCTGGATATCCAGAGAGTGGAGAATCACTGATGTTAAGGAGAATTAGTTTGCAGGCATCAAAGGATCTGATGCAAAGAAGAGCTCTTTTCAAGACCACATGCAAGAGCAAAGGTAAAGTATGCAAGGTTGTCATTGACACTGGTTCAACAGACAACATGGTATCTCAGGAAATGGTGGATAAACTGAAGCTGGAAAGGATTCCACACCCACACCCTTATAAGACATCTTGGGTGAGTGATAGTCAATCACTTTTTGTCTCTGAACAGGCATATGTGGATTTCCAGATTGGGCCATATCATGATAGAATTTTGTGTGACATATTGCCTATGGAATGTTGTCACCTACTGTTGGGTAGACCATGGCAATTTGACAGAAGGGTATTGTATGATGGGTATGCTAATACCTACACCATCACGAAGGATGGGAAGACTATTAAGTTGATGCCATTGCAGGCAAAAGCTACAGTACAGAAGGCAGCTCAAATCATTTTAATGGGAAAGAAGGAGTATGTGCAGATGCCTAGAGGAGCAGGCATAAAGGCAGTTCAGGACACTGCAGAGAAAGGAGTTGTTACAGACAACAAGCTGAAGAAAGTTTCAGTTGTGACTGACAGAGGTCAGCAACAGGTTCAGAAACAGGGGTGTAAACAACCATCAGTTGAAAAGAATGACAAGGATGTTGTCATAGTTGGGACTATTGCTTGTCCTATAAAGGTTGAAAGGAAGATAGAGTTGAACATTGCAGAAGTTCAAGAGGCAGTTCAGACAGAGGTTCTGGTCAGACAACCTGACAAACACAGGGTATGTGAGAGAAAGGCCTACATCAACAGGCATGAGGATTTACTTGCCAGAAAGCAAGTTACAGTGCAGAAGACTTGGAGCAGCCAAGAGACAGCAGCAGACAAAGCTGGAGCAGGTCAGACTATTAACAAGGCAAAGTGTAAAGGTGGAGGACTTCCACATGCTAAACTCATGGGACATGAGTTCTTTTCTTTTGGGGAGTATGGTGCAGGAGCACCTACCTGACAGCTGGCCTTCATGAGGCAGTTAGTAGTTTTAGGTCTTGTTTGTGTTTCCAAGAAGGTCTGTTAGACCAAATGCATGTAATAAGGTCATGCTGATCATGATAAGATCATGCTGACCAGGCTTTTGCTATTTTTAGTTAGTTAGTTATAACAGCTGTCATGATGTATGATCGGTTGGATCTCCCAGCCGCCTGGAGAGTTCCCAGCCGCTTGGAGTCGGGTCAGTAGTACTCGTAGGTTAATCTATTTAAGCATGAGATCGGTTGATTGTAGATATGATCGATCAACAGTATAGTGTTGCATTAAGCAGAGGAGTTCGAGTGTGCTGTGTGAGAAGCAGTATATTGTATTGCATCTTTGAAATCAATAAAGATCCTGTTTCGTTTTCTGTTTGATCTCCTTGGTGTAATCGATCTGCTGGTCTGAGTGGCTTCATGGATTTACTGATCCATTCCACCGGTTGATCCGTCTGATTGGTGGAATGGTAATGTACAGTAGGTTAGATTGTAGTTTGTTTTCTGTTTGCATGCAGGTGTGCAGGATCGCGGTCGACAGATGCTGAGAAGCCTAGCATCCTCATGTGCTAGGTCAAGTTGAGAAGTTTGAGTTGGAAGGTCACCCTGAGACTGGATCGGGTCATCCCAGGAGGATCGGCGAAGTGAGATTTCACTAAGTGAAGAAGTTCGCTAAAACGGCATCATCAGGATATCTTGGTGAATATCCTGCAGACAGTTCAGACATCGTCATCCGGATAAGTGGAGGAGAGCGGCATGATGTTGTCGATTGCATGAAGTGCAAGTGCGTCGGGGTGATCATCATCTAGAGGAGCCGAGGAGGAGCGTATCGGCATCAGGATCATCTATCGGGAGTGCCAAACATCCGCGTATCGCGAGTAGATGTGGGAGGGAAAGTTTGTTTTTTTTGACTAAGTGTTGAAGAGGTCATCAGGATATTGGGTGACGTCATCGTCATCAGGATATGACGTCATCGTCATCAGGATATTGAGATATCCCCCTATGCGAGTTTATCCTGCCGTCGTTAAGTGCTAAGGTATCGGCGGAAGTCCGTGGCAGAAGGTTGTATTAGCATCATCAGGAGGTTTCGAGGGAACCGGATGAATTATATCATGATGCTGTTGCTTGTGTCGTCGGCTAGCGGAGCATCGAAGGAAAGGTGCTGAAGTGGTCGTCATCAGGATCGTTGGGGCAACCGGATATTGGTTATCCTGCTGACGAAGGAGGTGTCGCGTATCATGCTGATGCCGCTGGTAGTGTTTGGAGCCCGATGAACAGTGCAACCGGAGGATGTTTGCGCCTACTGAATATCATGATGATGATAGGCGACTGGCGGAAGAGGTGAACAGTGGTCGGCAGGAGGATGATTGTGATCGTCCGAAATATGATGATGCTGTTTGTGTAACGCGAAACATGATGATGCTGTTGGTGGTTTTAGGGAATATGATGATGATGGCGAAAATGATGATGATGAGGTTGGTCTGCAGACATCCATGCTATCTGCGAAGGTTATAGTGTGGATGCCTCTGCATCAAATTGACAGTGGATGCTCTCATCATATGACAGGTGATAAGAGTAAGTTTGTAAGTATGGAAAGTTATAAAGGTGGAATTGTGAAGTTTGGAGATAATTCAGCTGGTAGAATCTATGGTAGAGGATCCATCTCTCTTGATGGTAAGAATAACACTAATGATGTTTTATATGTAGAAGGGTTGAAGCATAATCTTCTTAGTGTTGGACAGTTGGTTGATAAGGGATATGATCTCTGATTCAAGGATGGAAAATGCAGAATTTTGGTAAGCTCTAGAACTGAGATTGCATCTAGTACATAGACTAGAGGTAACTTATTTCATTTAAGTGGTACTGGTAAAAGTTGTTTGATTGCTCAGATTGATCAGAGTTGGCCATCACATAGGAGAATGTGTCATGTAAACTTTGACAACATTGTCAAGATAAGTACCACTCAGGCTGTAAGAGATCTTCCAAAGCTTGTAAAACCTACAAATAGCATGTGTATGGAATGTCATTTAGGCAAACAGAGAAGAACTAAATTCAAGAGTAAAGAACAATCTTCAAGTGGATTATTGGAACTTGTGCACACTGATTTGTGTGGTCCTGCCAGGGTTAGGAGTTTGCAAGGAGACAGATACTTTATGTTGTTGATTGATGATCATTCTCAAATGATGTGGTTCACTTTCTTGAGAGAGAAATCAGAGGCTCTTGACAAATTCAAAGTGTTTAAGGCTAGGGTGGAGAATGAGATTGGTGTAAAGAAAAAGTGTCTAAGATCTGATAGAGGTGGATGATCTAAGAGAGGTTCTATGAAGTGTGGCATGTTGTTCGAAGAAGATTTGGGTCCCAGCTATGTTTGGCCAACAGTATAGTGATTCACATTAAGTCAGATGCTTGTAGTGCTGACCTTGATGTTTATTCCAAGGTTGATGAAGCATATAAATATGTGTGGTTGAATTATGGAAATGCATCCTTGTGCAATTGACGAACCATTTTATACTCTTTTATGTGTCCAACACGTTTTTACATTTCCCAAAACTGAAGGTCCAACTTCTGGAGGCCATAACTTTTGATCTGGGTGTCCGATTGACAAATTGTTTTATGCGTCAGAAATCTCATGAAGTCCTCTATCACCCTGTAACCTACTTTGCCAGTTATGACAATTTTTGGGACATTTAGAGAAGTTTTGATACCTAAAAATTGAGTTCAAAATTTTTTCGACAATTTCATAAAAATAGAAACTTTAATATCTCACAATCCAGATATGATCTTGAGTCGAAACTCACCTGAGATGTTTACTTATCTATTTCGCACCTTTTGGGAAAATTTTATGTCAACTCGAGGTCAATTGAAGGACTTACTAAAAATAGTAAGTCTCTCTATTTTAAGCTCATTTGGAAACTTTGAAGGTTCTAGACTATTTTCCAAGATAAAGGGCATTCAAAAAGACCAAAACTGGGAAGAATAGTAATCTTTCAAAGTTGCAAGGTTGAGACACTTTTCCTAAGATTCTCCCACTTTTCAAACACCTTGCAAGAGCAAAGGGAGCATCAACACCATGATTTAATTACTAGGGGCCGTGAGGCCCATAGACTTTGAACACCATCTGAACTTCTTTGTGCTCACAGGTTTTGTCAAGGAATCAACAACATTCATCAAAGTTTCAACTTTTTCTAATTTTACCTTCCAATCCTCTACCATGTCACAAACAAAATGGTACTGGACATCAATATGCTTAGTCCTTGCATGGAAAGTAGGATTCTTTGCCAAACATATGGCACTTTGACTATCACAACAAATAGTAATCTTCCCTGCATCAAACCCAACATGAGAACACAATCTCTTAAGCCAAATGCTTCATTACAAGCATGAGTTGCTGCCATGTACTCAACTTCAGTAGTGGACAAAGAAACCACAGGTTGCCACTTACTCATCCAACTAATAGCACCACCAAACATAGTGAACACATAAGCACTAGTGGATCTCCTGCTATCAATGTCACCTACCCAATCTGAATCCACAAATCCACGAATACAAAGTGAATGCCGAGGTCCTATAGGATAACCATGATAACATAAGGATTACTTAGAAGTACCCTGCAAATATCTAAACACTCTCTTCACTGCATCCCAATGTACCCGTCTAAGATTAGCCATAAATCAACTAAGGACTCCCACTACTTGGGCAATGTCTGGTCTTGTGCAAACCATCACATACATCAAACTGCCAATTGCACTAGCATAAGGAACTCTGCTCATATCCTCTATCTTAGAAGGAGACTTTGGACAATCTTCAACAAATAACTTTGTCCCCATTGTAATAGGAATAGTCAAAGGTCTGCAATCCATCATGTTGAATCTCTCCAACACAGTGTTAACATACTTACTCTAGCCTAACCAAAGTTTTATGTTTGCTCTGTCTCTTCTGATTTCCATTCCTAGAATGTATCGAGCTACCCCTAGATTTTTCATCTCAAACTGTACTGACAACTAAGACTTCAAATCAGAAATCAAACTTTTACCATTCCCAATGAGTAACATATCATTGACATACAATGCAATAATGAGAATGCGATCATTGTCAAAATTGTAGTAAACACAATGATCTGATTTTGATCTCTGAAATCTAATACTCAACACAAAGGCATCAAACTTCTGGTACCACATCCTAGGAGACTATTTCAAACCATACAAAGACTTTTTCAACTTGCAAACCAGATTTTCTTTACCTTTCACCATGTAGTGCTCTGGCTATGACATATAGATTTCCTCCTCCAAGTCACCATGAAGGAATGTTTTCTTCACATATCATACATTGCTACAAGAGATAACAGGAACCAAATAGATGTCATCTTTGCAACGGGAGAGAAAATCTCACCATAGTCAATTCCCTCCACCTAAGAATACTCCTTCGCAACTAATCTAGCCTTATATTTCTCAACACTACCATCTATACCGAATTTCTTTTTGAACACCCATTTGCACCCAACAAGTTTTCATCCTTTAGACAAAGGCACCAAGTCCCAAGTATTATTCTTTTCTAAAGAATCCATCTCCTCTTCCATGGCCTCCTTCTAGGAAATTGCATCCTTCATATCCATAGCCTCTTTCACAGTTCTAGGCTCATCAGTGTTAGAAATCAAAGCAAAAATACAACTAGAATCATGCAATGAATAACCAAACCTATCAAGTTATTACCTTATCTTCTTCTGAACTTTCAGAGCTACTAGAATTCTCCTCATTATCAAGTCTAATAGATGTTTTTGGTTCAACTTTTTTAGGAGTGGAAGGAAGTTGAACCACATCATCTTTCTTCTCTTCTTTCTTTGGCTGCAAGACAACAAAAGAAGGATTGAACTCTTTGAAGATCATGCTTCTGTTATACAAAACTCTCTTAGCTACTAGATCCCAAAGCTTCTACCTTTTCACATTGATGCCATAACCGATGAAGATACACTTTACAGCCTTGTTCTCCAACTTAAACCTCTTCTCCTTAGGCACATGTGCATATGCCTCACAACCAAATACTCATATGTGTCTTAATGAAGGATTTTTACCAGACCATACCTCCATAGGTGTCTTATCAACAAGCACTGATGTAGGAGACCTATTAACTAGGTAACAAGTGGTAGCAACAGCTTCATCCCAAAACTTTTGTTCAAGACCAGCTCCACATAGCATACTCCTTGCCCTCTCCATCAATGTTCTATTCATCCTCTCTACAACTCCATTCTGTTGAAGGGTATACAGAGTTGTCTTGTACCTCTCAATCCCCTGTTCTTTACAAAACTTGTCAAAATCTACTAAATAGAACTCACCACCGTCTTCAGTCCTTAAACACTTAATCTTTCTATCCTTCTGATTCTCTACAAGAGCTTTGAACTCTTTGAATCTATTAAAGACTTCAGATTTACTTCTAAGGAAATACACCCATGTCCTTCTACTGTAATCATCAATGAATGAAACAAAGTAAATAGATTTTGAAATAGAAGGAACATTAACAGGACCAAACACATCAGAATGAATCAAGTCCAACACCTCAGAAGATTTGTGAGAACTGGAATAAAACTGAACACGATTTTATTTTCCATAAATGCAATGTTCACATAAATCAAACTCAAGGTTATAATCATTCATATCCTCAACAAGATTTTAATTCTTTAGGGTCCTCAAACCCTTTTCACCAATGTGACCAAGCCTTTGGTGCCATAACATTGTCTTCTCAGCTGGAAGTTTCATCTCCATAGAATGAGCACCCTTAGATACCTAGAAAGCATGACCATCAGAAGTAGATGCAACAATCTTTTTTGCTATTGGTTCCAATGGTGAAGATGAAGACTCTGAAGCTCTCTTCTTTGAAACAGAGGCAATATTGCACTAAACTATGCATGCATCAAGATGAAATAGAGTGCCAATCTAAACACCCTTAGCCAACACCATAGATCCTCTAATCATCTTGCATCCTCCATTCGAGAAAACAACCTGCACACCTACATCATTCAATTTACTTACAGAAAGAAGGTTCTGTGTCAAACCTAGGATATGTAGAACACCCTTGATTCCCTTTACTCATCCATCAGGGAATCGAATCAAGACTCTTTCATGACCAACAATATCTAGGTGAGAATCATCACCCAAGTACACCTTTCTACAATCATATTCTTCATACTTCATAAACTAGCCCTAAGGTGAGGTCATGTGAAAAGATGCACCAGAGTCAATAAGCCACACATCCTCAGATGCATGCGTTGCCAAGGCAGCGACAAATGCTTCTCCTTCATCCTGAGAGGACTTGTTAGAATTTGAATCATGATTCTTCTTCTTTTTATTTTTCTCCTCCTTGCACTCCTTGCAAAAGTGACTAGGTTTTCCGCAGTTCCAACAAAGGGCCTTGGACTTTCTAGGAGACTTAGATCTCCCACGGGATTTGGATCTTCCTTTTTCTTCCTTCTTCTTATCCTTTTTCTTTCCCTTCTCTTTAGATCTACCACAAACCGCAAGAGTCTCCTTAGCTGATTCAGAAGATTTTCTCTACAACTCTTCAGACAATAGCGAAGAAACCACTTTATCCATCTTGAAGGTGGTAGTGGTACTCCCAATGGCCATAACAAGGTGGTCCCATGAATCTGGTAAGGAACACAGTAATGTCATACATTGATCCTCCTCCTCCATCTTCACACCAATAGAAGTCAACTGGGCAACAAGCATATTGAATGTGTTCAGGTGATCAGTGACAGATCCTCCATCTTCCATCCTCAGAGAATAAAATTTCTTTCACAGGAATAACTTGTTCACCAGGGATTTAGCCTAATAAACATCTCCAAGCTTCTTCCAAAGATATTTTGCACTCTTCTCTTCATGCATATTCAAGAGCACTGAATCAGCCAAATAGATTCTTAACAAACCCTTAGATTTTCAATCTTTGAGATCCCAGTCTTCTTGAGACATTGCCATTGGTTTTGTACCAGATACGACTTCCCATAAATATTGATCTACAAGCATGTCCTCCATTTTTAGTTTCCACAACTTGAAATTACTTCCGTTAAACTTCTCTATCTCAAACCTCCCAAATGTGCTTGCCTTCTCTTACCTACAACAAAGATTTCAAAATCCTCTACACAAGCTCCCCCTCAAATGAAGATCAGCTCAAAAAACCCTCTACCCAACAACTAGAACCAAAGGTGATCAAACTCTGATACCCACTGAAAGGAAGCAAGGTATGCGGAAAACGCTTCCTACACTAATCTAATGAGGAAAGACTTATGCAAATTTTTACTTTTACAATTACAAATTAAGATGCACATTAATGGAAAGATAATAACAACTTCCAAATGCAAACACAAAACTCATAACATAAGATATACATGTGGAAAACCCTTTCAGGTAAAAAACCCCACACTCCAAAGCCGCTCAATATATTATTCAGAAATTACAAAGATTACAATATACTTGCAGAGCAAGCTTTTACAGGAGTATATCCAACCAAAGATCTAGGAGGTAACTCGACATCTATAAAATTCTTACATACAACCTCCATCTCAAGTTCCTAATATAGAGGAGATACAATATAGTACACCGCCAACGGTAATTACAAAACCATGAGCTAAAACCACCCAAAAGTGGCATCCAAATTATCTCCAATCAAAAATGCCTTGTGATGTGTCAAACCACACACCAACATGTGTAACTCTCCCCTTTATAGCTCTTTTATGTGTCCAACACGTTTTTACATTTCCCAAAACTGATGGTCCAACTTCCGGAGGCCATAACTTTTGATCTGGGTGTCCAATTGACAAATTGTTTTATGCGTCGAAAAACTTGTGAAGTGCTTTATCACCCTGTAACCCGCTTCATCAATTACGATAATTTTTGGGACATTTAGAGAAGTTTTGATACCTAAAAATTGAGTTTTGAACTTTTCTGGCAGTTTCATAAAAATAGAAACTTTAATATCTCACAATCCAGATATGATCTTGAGTCGAAACTCACCTAAGATGTTTACTTAGCTATTCTGCACCCTTTGGGAAAATTTTAGGTCAACTCAAGGTCAATTAAAGGACTTACTAAAAATAGTAAGTCTCTCTATTTTAAGCTCATTTGGAAACTTTTGGAAACTTTGAAGGTTCCAGACCATTTTCCAAGATAAAGGGTATTCAAAAAGACCAAAACTGGGAAGAATAGTAATCTTTCAAAGTTGCAAGGTTGAGACACTCTTCCTAACATGTTGATTCATGCTTTCATGATTATATCATTCATCTGTTAATAACTAATAAAGAAGTTTAAGTTGCAACAAAGGATAAAAGTTTTGAGACAACCGGTTCACCCTCCCCCCATCTCAGTTGTTTGCCCTAATTTCAACAATTGGTATCAGAGCCGGTTCCTCTAAAAGAAGCTTGACCACTTGAGAAGATCCAGGATGTCAACTTACAATAAGGACAGTCTAAGATTTGATAGAACAAATTACTCTCTTTGGAAGAGTCACATGGAATGCCATTTGCAATGCATGGGTGATGCTTATTGGTTGATAACTAAGGATGAGTATAAGCCTCCGGAGAAAGGTCCCTCAACTGTAGATCAACTCAAAGATGTTGAAAACAACATTCAAGCTAAAGAAGCTTTGTTGAGTGCCCTGACTGATACAGAAATGACAAATGTCCTGGAATTGAAAACTACTCATAAAATCTGGAAGAAGTTGGAAACTCTATATGAAGGTGATGAATATGTCAAATGTGCCAAGTTGTAGAGCTTGAAGGGTAGATATGAAAATTTGAGGATGAGTGAAAATGAAAACATCACTTCCTACATGCAAAAAGTGAATGAACTTGTGTGCAGTATAAGGTGTGCTGGTGGAACACTGGAAGAATCAGAGATTGTTGGCAAAGTGCTCAGATCCTTACCTACTTCATACAAGCATAGGGTTGCTACTATTGAGGAAATCAGGACTATGACAATTGTTACAAGGGATCAACTGGTTGGTAAGCTCTCAGCATTTGAAATGAGTGAGTTTGGTGATTCTCTTCCTAAATTTGAATATGCATTTAAGGTGTAATTGTGACTTTTGGAGACAATTCAGCTGGTAGAATCTATGGCAGAGGATCCATCTCTCTTGATGGTAAGAATAACACTAATTATGTTTTATATGTAGAAGGGTTGAATCATAATCTTCTCAGTGTTGGACAGTTGGTTTACAAGGGATGTGATCTCTGATTCAAGGATGGAAAATGTAGAATTTTGGAAAGCTCTGAAACTAAGATTGCATATAGTACATAGACTAGAGGTAACATCTTTCATTTAAGTGGTACTGGTAAAAGTTGTTTGATTGATCAGATTGATCAGAGTTGGCTGTGGCATAGGAGAATGTGTCATGTAAACTTTGACAACATTGTCAAGATAAGTACTACTTAGGTTGTAAGAGATCTTCCAAAGCTTGTAAAACCTACAAATAGCATGTGTAAGGAATGTCAATTGGGAAAACAGATCAGAACTACATTCAAGAGTAAAGAACAATCTTCAAGTGGATTATTGGAACTTGTGCACACTAATTTGTGTGGTCCTACTAGGGTTAGGAGTTTGCAAGGAGACAAATACTTTACGTTGTTGATTGATGATCACTCCCAGATGATGTGGGTCACTTTCTTGAGAGAGAAACTAGAGGCTCTTGACAAATTCAAAGTGTTTAAGGCTAGGGTGGAGAATGATATTGGTGTAAAGATAAAGTGTCTGAGATCTGACAGAGATGGAGAATTTACCTCCGGTGAGTTTAATGCATTTTGTGAAAAGCATGGAATAAGAAGACAGTTGTCTGCTCCTAGGACTCCTCAACAGAATGGAGTTGTGGAAAGGAAGAACTAGACTATTCAAGAGGCTACTAGAACCATGATGATGGAAGCAAATGTTCCACATGTCTATTGGAGAGAGGTCATAAGTACTTCTGTCTACACTCTTAACCGTGTGTAGATCTAAGGTAATTCTAGTAAAACACCTTATGAACTATGGTTTGGTAATGCCCCTTCTGTGAAATATTTTAGAGTTTTTGGTACTAAATGCTATATCAAAAGAGATGAAGATCTAGGAAAGTTTGATGCAAGATGTGATGAAGGAATATTTTTGGGTTATTCTAATCAAAGCAAGGCATACCGGTGCTTTAACAAGAGATTGAAAAAGATTGTTGAAAGTGCTAATGTCAAAGTTGATGAAAGCAAGGAGAGAGCCTCAAGGTTTTGTGGATATGAATTAGATGATCAAAATGAAAGTCCAAATGAAGGAAGGCAAGTTCAGGTTACTTCAGAGAATCCAGTGACTCAAGAAGTTAATGCAGATGTTGAGGAACAAGTTCAAGAATCAGAAGTTGAAGATAATCCCAAAACTCCTAGGTATGTAAGATTGAATCATTCTAAACATTAGATGATAGGAGATAAAAAAAAAGGTGTTCAAACTAGAAGAAGAATTGTCAAAGAACAAGAGGAGTATTGTCTAATTTCAAATATTGAACCAAAATCAGTGAATGAAAATTGTAATGACGAAAGTTGGGTAAAAGTAATGGAAGAAGAATTAATGAAAATTAAAAAGAATCATACTTGGGATCTTATTCCTAGACCTAAAAACAAAAATGTAATTGGAACTAAATGGGTCTTCTGGAATAAACTAAATGAAGATGGTGAAGTTGTGAGAAATAAAGCAAGATTGGTGTGCAAAGGATATTCTCAGGTAGAGGGAATTGATTTTGAAGAAACTTTTGCTCCAGTGGCAAGAATAAAAGCAGTCAAATTATTTCTTGCCTTTACTGCTTACAAACATTTCAAAGTTTACCAGATGGATGTCAAGTCAGCATTCTTGAATGGAGAATTGGAAGAAAAGATCTACATTGAGCAACTAGAAGGATTCCAATTGTCTTATCAAGGAGATAAGGTCTACAGACTGAAAAAAGAATTGTATGGACTTAAGCAAGCCCCAAGAGCTTGGTATGCAAGATTAGATAAGTATCTACTAAAGTTAGGCTTCAATAAAGGCACTACTGACAGTAATCTTTATTCCAAAATTGATCATGAACACATCTTGATTGTTGAGGTATTTGTTGATGACATCATCTTTGGTGGAAATGAGAGTATGTGTAAAAAATTTGCTGATCAAATGTAAAGTGAATTTGAGATGTCCATGTTAGATTCAAGATAGACAAATGAGAGGGGGGGTGAATCAGTTGTCCCAAAACTTTCTTCCTATTAATCACTTAAATCTTCTTTGTAATTCAGCAGCATAATAATAAATCAATCATGGAAACATAATGCAACAATTCAAGAGTAGAAAACATTAACACATATGACACCATGATTTTAACATGGAAAACCTAGTTAAGGGAAAAATCACAAGGTGACTAACCCAAGATTGTAATCTCTATTAAAAGAATAAGAAGAATAAAATGGCACATGCCAATTAGGGCTCACTGCCTGAGCACACTACTCACAAGAGGCCCACTGCCTACAGGAGACACAATGTCTACATAATAATAAATATTACATACTTGAACTGAAGAATAGCATCTTCACCATGCTTGAGTCAGTTCCATTTAAGCCCAATACTTCTACTCTACCTTTTGCTCTACTCCTCTCTACCACACTCTCATCTCCACCAAGATACATTTGAAATGACTTCATAATTCTTATTTATACAAGACATTTGACTTTGGGATTATCATCCAAGTCGGCATATATTACAGAGCAAATACATAAATACAACATGACTAATTACAAAAAGACTTCACACGGATCAACACACTATCAGCTACACAGATCTGAGACTTCAATCTTCCTTTAGAAACATGCCATTCCTCACAAAATATCGTCAAGATCATCCGCAGGATGTGTAACTCATACGGTCGGCCAAACTTAGGAAGAACATCATCATTCAAAAGTAATTCTTCAATGTGGATCACCAACACAAACTAGACACAATCCAAAGACCTCCACAAGCTTGCCTGAATCACCAAGAACATCCACACTACTTTTGCTCATTGAAATCATTCTCTCCTTCATCTGGAACCTCAAGAACATAGTCTGTCATCACTATCATATTGAAATAGATGCTTTTAGACCTCCAAACCATGAACCAATTGAGTTTTCAATTCACATTGACTTCCTAAACACTCCACCAAATCTACAAAACAAGATATTACATTTTCGGATCTCACCGGACCTATCTGTGTCACTCTGTCACCTCTAAACATCTGCTAGAACCAGTTTTACTGAAGTGGCCATAACTTCTTTAGATCTTCATGCGGACCTCTCAAATATTTATTGGATCATCTTAAGACACATATCTACAAACCCTTTTATGCGCATCCTCTAATCTTCAACTTAGCTGGGATCTTCATCTCACTGTCTTCACTATTCTTCTCTATTTTTGATAGGACTAATTTTCTCAATATCCTCAGCATACAACTCATCCAATCCTTATCATCAATACAATAGGAGTATGTTGACATCAATGACAACACTGGTTAGGCCCATACTTGCAACAGTCCATGCTTGGTGAAATGAATTTCTTCTTAGGTTTGCAAATCATTCAGTCAGAAAAAGGCATCTTCATATCTCAGTCTAAGTATGTGAAAGAGTTGTTGAAAAAGTTTGGAATGGAGGATTCAAAACCAGTGAGTACTCCTATGGTATCTAGATGCAAGTTAAGTAAAGATGATGATTTCCCTAAGCCAGATCAGAAAAGGTATAGATCAATGATTGGAGGACTGCTTTATCTGACTCATACTAGACCTGATATTATGAATGCAGTTGGCCTTGTTGCTAGATTTCAATCTGATCCTAGAGAATCTCATGTTGTAGCAATCAAAAAAATTCTCAAATATTTGAAGGGAACATCTGACTATGGCTTATGGCATCCTAAGGATGATGATTTCACTCTTCATGCATATATAGATGTTGATTGCACAGGAGATGTGGACGACAAGAAAAGTACTAGTGGAGGTGCATTTTTCTTGGGAAAGAGATTAGTTTCTTGGTTGAGAAAAAAGTAGGAAGCAATATCTTTGTCTACTACAGAGGTAAAGTACATAGCAGCAACAAGTAATTGTACTCAAGTTTTGTGGATGAAGCAAATGTTGAAGGATATCAGAGTTGTGTTTGAGAAACCTGTTACAATCTTCTGTGATAATTCAAGTGTAATAAACATTTCAAAGAATCTGGTGTTGCATTCAAAGACAAAGCATATATCCATCAAGTTTCACTTTTGAAGAGAGAAGGTAAATGAGAATGAAGTTAGATTGGAGTTTGTCTCTTCAAAGGATCATATTGTAGATATCTTCACTAAGCCTCTACCTAAGGATACTTTTGAGTATCTCAGAATGGTGCTAGGGGTTATTACCCCTCCTGTTCAGAACTAAGGTGCACTAATGTGCATCAGTCTAGTGGAATTCACAGTCATATCTTGTGATCTAGATTGGTGTTAAGGAGATGCTACTTGGGGGGAGTAGTCAATATGTTGATTCTGGATTAAGAAACAAAAAGAGGAAGAGACGATTGCAAATATGTGCCATTTGCCATTGATGTCAAAGGGGGAGAGAAGTCATGTGAAAAACTTGGAAGCAAGCAGTTGCTGGTGAAAGGGGGAGCAGTGAAGAAAGTGGTTGTAGATGTGATAAGACAAAGCGGGAGAAGTTCTTGTCTTGATGGTTGAAACAATTTTTCACATCATATGTTGCCATCAATGACAAAGCGGGAGATTGTTGCAAATATTTACCTGATCAATGTTGTCATTGATGTCAACATATCCTTGTTGTCATTTGTGTCAACTATATCCCATTCTAGAAGACTTGTATATTGATGATATTAAGATAATTAGCCTCTCTAGAAGAAACAAGTGAGTTACATATCTCTCTTTAAGAGACAGTGAAGATAGTGCAGTTCAATGAAGTAGATTTCTCTACATTTCAAATAAGATGAAGATCAGAGTCTGTGGACCAAAGGGTTTTGTAAAGGATTGTCTGAAGTTGCTCCAGTTAATATTTGAGGGATCCACATGAATAATTTGTGAAGTTATGGCCATTTGAATAGAACCAGGTTTTGCAGTTGCTCAGAGGTGACAGAGTGACAGAAAATTGGTCCAGATTGATTCGCATTAGAATATTTGTTGGCAAGAGACACTGCAAGGCATGTCATGTGTTGTCATTGATGGCAACTAAGTCCATTCCACACATCTACAGTGTAGTATCAGATGATACCAGAAGTTAGTTCCAAGATTTGTCTAGTCCAGATAGACAGGAACAAGGTATATGGCAGAGTTTGATATTTTGGTCAGCGGATCTCTCTAGTTAATCATTGTGTGTTACAAATCTGAGGGAGTGTAGAGGAATTTTAGGACAATCTAAATCCAATATTTTATCCTCCGGTGACAAAAGGATTAAAAGTTATGAGCATCTGAGTACCGGGTCCTAATATGTCAGAACAATTTAGTGAAGAACAGGCTAACTTGTGTTAGATCCTTGTGTGGATCTAGTAGAAGTGTTTTGGTGAGTTGCGTATGGGATATAATGTTAGTGGCTGATATGTATGGTGACCTGCAAGTGTTATTTATGGTACGCATTAATATTGGTGTATGGATTCAGTTGACAAAATAGAGTGCTTGTATTGTTTGTTAAGTTCTTCATAAGGCCGATAGAAAGGTGATTGAATTACTTGAGGCGGATATATAAAGCTAATGGATTTAAGTGTATTGATGGATGTTAGTATGTGAATATGGAGTAAGTGTGAAAAGGGAAGATAGAAGTGTAAAAGAGAAGAGATCTAAGGTCTGAATCATGGCACAGTAGTAAACAAGGTAGAGTGAAGATGAAGTGTGTAAGATCAGTATTCTATGCCTAACCAAAATTGAATTCTTGCATTGGCAAATGTTATTCATTAGTTCAAACAATATGTAATCTTCTTGTAATCATTTTGTAGGCAGTGAGCCTCTTTTGAGAAGTGAGACCAAAGGCATGTGCCTTCCCATTTGTAACACTTTTAACAGAGTATAATCTTTGTGGGTTAACCCCCACTGTGGTTTTTCCCTTAACCAGGTTTCCATGTTAAAATCTTGGTGTCAAGTGTGTTATTGTGCTTCTGCTCATGTGTTATTGATTCTTACTTTTCATGGTTAAATCATTAATCTGTTATTAAGTGGTAAAGAAGAATTAACTATAGCAAGTATTAAAGTTTTGAGACAACTGATTCACCCCCCTCTCAGTTGTCTACCCTAATTCCAATAATTGGTATCAGAGCCAAGTTCCTTGGAAGAAGCTTAACAACTTGAGGAAGATCTAGGAAGGAGTTTCAATGGGTTCACTCAAAGAACAACTTCAAGTGGCTTTAGAAGATCTTGATCAGTCCAAAGCAGAGATAGAGGACCTGAAAGAAAACCTTAAAGATGTTGATGATTACATTGAGATGTTAAAAGAAAAACTAAAGAAATCTATGGTAAGGAAGAAGGAGCTACTTCTCCAGCTAGCTAATTTTACTAAAGAAAATGGCATGAATGAGGCTTTGGAAGAAAAAATAAAGGAATGTGAAAAGCTGACAAAAGAAGTTTATATTCTAAAACATGAGATGGAATCTAGGGTGATGAGACTAACCAAAGAAATTGAGCAAAGGAAGAAAACTGAAGAAGACCTGAATCAAACTCTAAAAGAAAGAACTAAAGAATGCTACAGATTGGATGGAATAGCTAGCCATCTAGAGTTTGATCTACAAGAAAGCAGAGACAATGAGAGAGAACTTGAAAAGTAAATTGTCATTCTTAGACATGACCTAGAAGTTGCAAATGAATACAAGGAGAAGTTCAAGATAAGCTTAGCTAAACTTGGAGCACTACTTGAAAGTCAAAAGAAGGTTGATGACAAGCATGGTCTTGGGTATGAGAAAGGTGAAAGCTCCAAATCCGGACAAAGAAATTTTCAACCAAGGAATGGGAGAAACAAACCTAGAAGACCTCCGGTAAGATAGCCTAATGCTCAAAGGTATCCATCTTTTAATGGAAATTGTTTCAAGTGAAATAAGTTTGGTCATAGAGCTACTCAATGTAGAAGTAGAGTGAATCAAAGTAGTCCATCCTTCTCCACACAATTCTTCAATTGTAAGAGGTATGGTCATAGATCCAATGAATGCAGAAGTATAATAATGAATAACCCTAACAATAAAGGAAATGGTAATTCTTTTAATGGCTACTACTTTGCATGCAATGGATTTGGACACATGGTCAATCAGTGCAGATCAAGAGTGAATCAAGTGAATAAGCAAAGAAATGTTGTATGCTTTAATTGCAATAGATCTGGTCATATTGCAAGATTCTACAGAAGTAGGAACAATGATGGAAAAGGTCTAGTAAATAGAGATCAGAAACAAGACAAAGGAAAGGGCAAAGTGGATGCAGATGAGATTCAGAGTGAAATGAACAAGACTTGGGTGAAGAAAGGTGTAATGAACAGTGGTGATGGATCTGCACCAGAATCAGGTGCTGATAATCCTTCCAATAATTAAACTAGGAGCTCTGGCTCAAGGGGAGCTGCACTAAAAATCTAATTCCCCTAGCCAGTAAGTGGGTGCCTGAATCTGGCATGATGAGTAAATGTAAAATGGGCTATTAAAGATCTTTTGAAAGAATTTCTGAAAGAAAAGAAGTGGATATGGCAATTTGCGGAGCAATTCATGAGAAATTGCATGAACAGACAAAGTAACCAGATGAATTAGGGAAAAGAGCATTTATTGCAACAAAAAGTTAGAATGCTGAGGATAAAAAGTAACCCAAGTAATTTTAAAATCACTTTGCATCCAAGGAGAAAAGAGGTGAATGAGTTTTGAGCTGAGAACTTTCAAGAGTTGAAGCATGAAGAGGATTTCCAAGCAAAACCCTAATCTGTGGAACAAGGTTCCGAATGGGGTTTTACATGTGGAGGATATTAGGGTGTATATACGCTGCAATTTAGATGAATTTGGAAACTCTAAACTAATAGATGTGTATGACAACTACCTAAAAGATGATAATTACAATCTCAAACCAGAGTACAAAGTGCTAGAGGATAAACATTTCACTCAGGTTATTCAGTTTCCATCTTTTGATGAGGATGAGTGGGTCTGATATGTGTTGAGCTGAATGCATGGAAACTTTATGTAGTTAAGGAAGCCATTCAAAATAATTAAAGATGTAATTCAACTAGAGGATTGCTCATGCTGAAGTCCATAAGGAATCAGATAGTTACAGAGGTCACCGAATCAAAATATGACAAAAGGGCCATGATCATCAATGATATAACTGATCCGGCAGTAAAATTTGCATCCATGGTCTTAGGATACAAGATCTACCACTCCAGTAGAGAGAACTCAGTCTCCAGGACTGCAATTTATGCAACCTATCAAATGGTGAAGGAAAATACAGATTACCTATGTGAACTCCTACTGAATCATCTAATGGAGAATCTAGGTAAGATAAAGAAAGATAGAAAGAATATCTTCAAATATGGCACCCTTGTTATGTGCCTATTTTTATACTTCATGAATGAAATGCCTATGACACCCAGTCTTTACTGGACAAATAATGAACCAGTGGCCCTGCAGATTAGAAAATACTTGTATAGTATTGGAGATGCTAATGCCCAATAGACCACACTTTGGGGCTTTTTTTAAAATTCTAGAGCATTATACATGCTAGGGAGAGAATCCCAAAATTAGTTGTAGAAAAGTACAAAGACACCATATGTTTTATGATAGATACTGATGAGTGCCTGATGGAGGCATTAGAGCCTAGGATAGTATGGATCATGCCTATGGGCTATGAGGTAGATGAACAAGTTCTTGAACTATATGCCCAACACTTGTTAAGAAAACCAAGAGATCCTGAAGTAGAAAGGTTTGGAACTTATGATGAGTTACATGTGAAAATACATGTAGAACTCCGGAAGGATGAAACGAAGAGGAAAGTCAAGAAGCAAGTTAAGACATATGCTGAAAGTATTGGCCTGACTAAAGAGGTTATTGAAAAGATGAAGAGAAGAACTAAGCAAGCTTCAAAAGAGAGGGTAGAAAGTGAACCAGTAGCTACTCTAGAAGTCACACCTAGCTCATCAAGAAAAACAAGAAGTTCTACAACTGTCTCTGAGCAATCCAAGCATTCCCACTGACACACCGAAAGCCAAACCATCTGGTGAAGGAAGAAAGAGAAAGAAAACAAAGGCCACAAGAATGTATATGAGCACAAAAGATGATGAGGAGATGGAGACAGATGAAGAAGTTAAAGAGATAAGATCTAAGAGAGCTAAGACTTCAAAGGCTTCTGAGGACCAACCTTCCAAAAGAAAAAAGGCAAGTAAAAAGCAAGAGACTAGTAAGGTTGCTATGATAGTTAATGAAATTGTAAAAAAAATTATTATTCATGGAAATCTAAGGCCTATCAAAGAATATTATGATAGTTTTGATAAAGCAAATAAGAAAATTTTGGAGGATGCACCATCTTGTACTTGAATAAATTCAATAGAGCTCTATTGGAAATTTTGTAAGAAAATCCTAAAAGTTTAAGGAATATACTAGAGATGAGAAAGGAAGCCACCAAGGCTAAAGACCTAGAACTCAGAGAACATGTCCTCTCCACCTTGTGTCTAGTAATGACTAGAAGGGAAGCAAATAAAATCCTCAATGAAGTAAAGGAGGAATTCAGAAGCAAGATCCAGATGAACAAGCTAATGCTTGGTAAAACTAAGGAAGTTGTAAAGGAAACAAAGGAAATTTTGAAGAAGGCCCTAGATAAAGATAAATATTATGTTGTTTCATAGGAACAAGTTGAGGAAGGCAATCCTTCGATTTCGGAACAAGAAACTTTAGAAGAAGAGACTGGAAAGGGAAATGATGACCAAAATGATACTCTAGATCCTCCAGAGCAAACCTATGTGGAGACACTAAGTCCTACTCAAGATGACTCTGAGAAGAATGAGGATCAGAAATCAAAAGAGCCTGAAGACAAAAAGGATACTCAGGATTAAATAGATGGAGTTAACATAGAAGTAAACATGCAAACAAAAATTCCCACTAAAGTTGAGTCACAGCAAAAGGAAGAAGAAGTCAAAGGTAAGGAAGATAAAGTAGAAGAAGATGGTGAAAATTTTGATGCACCAAATAGTCCTAATACTGACACTGAGAAAACTCAAGGAAAGGAAGGTGATCTAGAAATTATGGCAAGAGACACTACAGATGCAATGAAGAGTTTCTTGAGTAAAGAAATGCTAGAGTTTGATGAACCAGAACTGATTCAAGGACCAATCAACCTTGATACTCTCTCTCTGGTCCAATTGATGAAGATAACATCTTTCACACAAGCCAACGCAAGAGAAAAGATATCGAAATCTCACATAGAGGACAGTGAGCTGTTAGGCCTTGCATCCAGTATATTGGAGAAGATAATGCCAACTTTCTTGAAGAATCCATTTGATTCTCCCTCCAAAAATCTCAAGAGCCTTGTAAATTTTGTAAGTAGACACTTTGAGTCCTTTGAGAAGTCTACAGAGATTAAAGTCTGAAATGAATTTTTGGATAAGAGATTTAGTGAGCTAAAGGGCCTAATAGGGAATGATAGTAGGGTACTTGATATCAGTATAAAGAGTATTCAAAATGCTCTTAATGACAGAGATGATGTATACAAATTGTGTCTATCTTGGCCCAAAGTTATTGAGGATATTGAAAACAAGAAAACGAAGCGGGAACAAAAATTGTTGAATCTATCTCAAAATTTTGATCCTCTAACAGTTTCTCCAGCAAGTCAGGAGTGTCAAGCAATCAGCTTGACTAATGAAATAAAGAAACTTGTTAAAGAAAAGAGCAATATTGTGGAGAAAATGTGTGAGCTCCGGGGATTGATTGCCCCCAAGTTAGAAACAATGTTTACTACTTTATCAGAAGCTCAAGTTGAAGTCCGAACAAGTGATCCTTCAGATTTAAAGAAAGCAGAAACATGAGCATTCCTACTAAGTGGACACATCTCAATTTTGGATGGCATGAAAAGAAGTTGGGCCTCTGAACTTGTGTAGTTAAAAAATAGTTTTGTAGATGTTCTCAAGTTCATGTAAATATAATTAATGATTTATTTGTACATATGTGGCCTTGTATAAAAATTTCTTGTGTAAATTTTGGTTTTCGGATCACACCCTTTGCCATTGATGTTAAAGGGGAGTGAGAGATAGTGAAAAATGAAAGAAAATAAAGAATCCATCAAAGGGGGATCAGTGGAAGAATATATAAGTGTACACAGTAGGGGGAGTCAGTCATGACACTTAGTCATTTTTCACTAAGTGTTGCCATCAATGCCAAAGGGGCAGATTGTTGGCAAGAGACACTGGAAGGCATGTCATGTGTTGTCATTAATGGCAACTAAGTCCATTCCACACATCTGCAATGCAATATCAAATCATACCGGAAGTCAGTTCCAATATTTGTCCAGTTTGAATAGACATGAACAAGGTATATGGCAGAGTTCAATATTTTGGTCAGCAGATCTCTCCAGTTAATCATTGTGTGTTGCAAATCTAAGGGAGTGTAGAGGAATGTCAGGACAATCTAAATCCAATATTTCAGCTCCAGTGACAAAAGAATTAAAAGTTATGAGCATCTGAGTACCAGGTCCTAATATGACAAAATAGTTCAGTGAAGAATAGGCCGACTTGTGTTAGTTCCTTCTGCGGATCTAGTAGAAGTGTTTTGGTGAGTTGCATATGGGATATAATGTTAGTGGTCGACATGTATGGTGACATGCAAGTGTTATTTATGGTATGCATCAATATTGGTGTATGGATTCAGTCGACGGAATAGAGTACTTGTATTATTTGTTAAGTTCTTCATAAGGCTAATAGAAAGGTGAATGAATTTCTTGAGGTGGATATATACAGTCGATGGATTTGAGTGTATTGATGGATGTTAGTATGTCAATATGGAGTAAGTATGAAAAGGGCAGATAGAAGTGCAAAAGAGAAGAGATCTAAGGATTGAATCATGGAAGAGCAGTAAACAAGGTACAGTGAAGGTGAAGTGTGTAAGATGAGTATTCTGTACCTAACTGGAATTGAATTCTTGCATTGGTAGATATTATTCATTAGTTCAAACAATCTGTAATCTTCTTGTAATCATTTTGTAGGCAGTGAGCTCTTTTGAGCAGTGAGCTCTAGGAAGTGAGCCTGAAGGCACGTGCCTTCCCATTTGTAATACTTTTAACAAAGTATAATCTTTGTGGGTTAACCCCCACCGTGTTTTTTCCCTTAACTGGGTTTCCACATTAAAAATCTTGGTGTTAAGTGTGTTATTGTGCTTCTACTCATGTTTTATTGATTCTTACTTTTCATGGTTAAATCATTAATCTATTATTAAGTGGTAAAGAAGAATCAACTGTAGCAAGTATTAAAGTTTTGAGACAACTGTTTCACCCCCCCTCTAGGTTGTCTTCCCTAATTCCAACAATATTATGATCTACGGATCTAGAGGTATGTTTGGGATGTTAGTTTGTATCCTCAACTCAGGTGGTTCATGGTTTGGAGGTCTACAAGCAATCTTTCTAGTGTGACAGTCATGGTAGTTGTTGTTCTTATGTTCCTGTATGAAGATACAAGTGATTCTGGTGATTTGACTTGGTGCAGTTGTTCTTGTTGATTTCATTATGCTTGTGGTGGTCTCTAGATCATGTTCCTACTATGTTGGTGGTCCGCATTGAGGATTGAGCTCGTGATTGAAGATTTGCCCTTTGGTGTTGCTGTTCTTTCTAGTCTTGGCCAACCGAATGCTTTAAGCATGTTGCTAATGATCTAAGAGAGGTTCTATGAAGTGTGGCATGTTGTTTGAAGAAGATTTGGGTCCTAGCTATGTTTGATCGATAGTATAGTGATTCGCATTAAGTCAGATGTTTGTAGTACTAACCTTGATGTTTATTCCAAGGTTGATGAAGCATATAAATATGTGTGGTTGAATTATGGAAATGCATCCTTGTGCAAAAATGATAAGATTCTAAGAAAGGCAGATAGGCAAAGTAGAGAAGAGGAAAAGCAAAAGAGGGAGAGTAGAAAAAGATGAAAAGATAGCGAAGAAGTGTTTGGGGGCTGAGAAGAAGTATTATGCACTTCAATGGAACTAACCTTGGCATAAAGAAGATGTTGTTTTCCAATTCAATCTTTCTGTGATAAACTTATAAATATTTTTGTAGGTAGTGAGCCTCTTTGAGCAATGAGCTCTGGGCAGTGCACCTGAAGGCAAGTGCCTTCCCATTTTTCTATTCTTTTAATAGAGAATAAATCTTATGGGTTAACCCCCACCGTGGTTTTTCCCTTAACTGAGTTTCCATGTAAAAATCCTGGTGTTATGTGTGTTGATTTTGTTTCTGCTAATATGTTGTTGATTCATGATTTCATGATTATATCATTCATCTGTTAATAAGTGAAAGAAGTTTAAGTTGCAACAAAGGATAAAAGTTTTGAGACAACTGATTCACCCTCCCCTCTTAGTTGTCTGCCCTAATTTCAACATGTACAGTTATCAATTGTAACACTGTTTGGAGTAGGATACCTTCTGGCTACCATGACTAAGCTTTCCGAGATCTTCCTTAAGTTGTTAGGCTTCTTCCAAAGAACCTTGCTCTAATACCAATGGTTGAACACAAAGAATACTGAAAGGGGGGTGAATCAGTATTCTGTAAAACCTTTCTTTCACATATTCATTAATCCATTTACCAAATTCAATAACATGAAAGCAAAATAAACATAAGAAAAGAAGCCACAAAGTCATAACACATAGACACCAAGATTGTTACGTGGAAAACCCAAAAATGAAAAAACCATGGTGAGTGTTAGCTTAGAATACATTATGATATCAAAACTGAATTACATGAAAGCTCACTGCCTAAGGACTCACTGTCCAAAGAAGTACTCACTGCAATAGGCTCACTGTCATAAAAAAAGAGAAGAGAAGATAGAAAAAGGGTGGCTAACTACCAAGAGAAGACTGCTACAAATGCATCTACAGAATGCCAAAATGCAATTCCATTAATAGCTCAATATACAGATTCAAAAGTCTTCATTATATCTGCCCTACTTTTCTGCTCTGGTTTACATGTACTATGTTCGTCTACCCTTACTATTCCTTTCTAATCACAAAATCGCCTCAAATCGCATACATATCGAATTTGCACAACATTTGCACTTTTGCACATCTCCAATTCTCAAATCTATCAAGTATATATATCTGCAACATGAATTATCCCAAAACTAGGTCAGCATGCAAAATATGAAACTTGTATATCAAAGTTGTACCTTGTCGGCTTGATCCTTTGCATAAACAATAATGCGAACCCATACAATCATTCAAGAATATTCATATTGGTCTAGACTTATTATTGAACCAATTAAAGTAATGATTTGAACATTATCTCCTTACCCCACATTGATCCAACTGTGTGTCAGCCTTACCCCAAAGTGCACACTTAATCCTTATTGTTTGTCATATCATAACTTCTATTGCGGGCCACATGAAACTTCAAAATTCACATCAAACATTCATTAGACATCACCAATCATACCTTCAGGACTGCAAGTCATAATATTCTTATGTGGTGAATTGCAAATCTCTGAACTACTAACTTTGTCACTGTAGAACACTATCAATCTGAATGTCGATACTCAGTAACTTGTAGATGATCTTCTGGTGAACTTCAAACTCCACAAATCTGGAATTAGATACTCCTCATATGAGTTTACAACACCTCTAAACTGCAAATCGAGATACTCAATACCGGAGGAGTGCGGACTAAATTACTCTGGTGTTCTGCTTTGTTCCTAACTGTACTGTGTTTGCTCAACTTAAGTAATTCACAACACAACTTCCAGAGATTGTCAAGATATGAAACATAGGATATAACATTGCATAACATCTAAGTACAACATACCAGAACTGCATAGCAAGATCTTCATCTGTGGAGAGGTACCAACTTGATTTCTATCCCTAGCTTAATGTGTTGCCAATACTTAGTCAATTTGGATAAGTCAATCTTGCTGGACCAAAATAATGTACACATCTTTGTCTCAGGAGTTGTCTTCAAACATTTCAGGTTGTTACCATCAGTGACAACATCAAATCTCCAACATATTAGAATTGTCTCTTGACTATGTTGTCAATAGTAGTAATATGATGGGTTTCTTGAGGCCAGTGAAGTTGGAAACAAATTTCTTAATGAAGTTAATATTTTTGAGGAAAGATTGCAATTTTTTCTTCATGTGGGGCAACTTGAGTTTATTGATGGATTTCATAGAATTAGGGTCTATTACCAGGCCATCCTTCAAAACATGTCCCAAGAGATTACTTTCTAGAACAACAAAAATGCATTTCCTTGCACTAAGGAAAATGCCAAAGTCATGACATCTTTGCAATAGTTCCCATAAATGTGTAAGGTGTTATTTAGGTGTCTTTAATAATACTGCGATGTCATCCAAGTATACCAAGATATACTCTCTTATGAAGCCCTTGACTACAATGCAAAATATGAAACTTTTGCACATCTCCAATTCTAAAATCTATCAAGTATATATATCCACAACAGGAATTATACCAAAACTAGGTTAGCATGCAAAATATGAAACTTGTATATCAAAGTTGTACCTTGTCGACTTGATCCTCTGCATAAACAACAATGCAATCCCATACAATCATTTGGGAATCTTCATATAGGTCTGGACTTATTATTGAACCACTTAAAGTAATGATCTGAACATTATCTCCTTACCGCACAATTGTTGAATGTCAGGAACACTGAGAGGAGGGGGGTGAATCAGTGTTCTATAAATCTTTTCATGTACTTTTACTTTTAACCATTTCAAAAGAATAATCCAGTAGAAACAAAATATAAAACTAAATAGCATCCACAAAAGCATGACACATAACACCAAGATTTTACATGGAAAACCCAAAGAGGGAAAAACCACGGAGAGGATTGGCTCTCAAATATATATTGCAATCTTTAGAAAAATGATATTTAGGCTTGGTCACTCTACAGGCCTAAAACATGTTGGCTTACAACCATGAAGTACAACTAGATTTAGTAGGCTCACTGCCTCAACCCTAAACCTAGCAAGATTACAATAAGGGTTGTTAAACCCTACTAGAGGCTCATTGTTGGCTTACTGCCTTGATGTCAAAAACTTTCTTTCAAACAGATTACACATGATAACTAAATACTACTTTAGCATCTACCACTATGACAGGGTGCAATCATTTAACAACTGTATTCTGAATCCCAAGTCTTCATTGCTGTTGATCCTCTAACTCTTCTCCACTATTCACATCTTTGCATCACTCACACTTTTTCCACACCACACATGCAACTCAACCGAATTCCATCACCTTTATATATCTGCATCATGATTTATTCCATAATCAGGTTGGCATCCAAGAAGTGAAACATGTACATGGAAAGATGTACCTTGTCGCTTAATCCAATGCACTATGTGACGCGTGAAAGGAAGCTAGGTGTGTGGAAATCGCTTCCTACACTAATCTAATGAGGGGAGGAGAATGCAAATTCAATTTTATCTTTACAATTATAGATTATGTTAAACCACTAATAGAGATATTGCAGCAAACACATACACAAGAATGTAAGATAGCAAAAGAGAGACACAAGATATACATGGGGAAAACCCTTGTCAGGTGGAAAACCCCACTCCAAAACACAGCTCAAATATATTCCATAAACAATGAAGGTTACAATACAGTCACAGAGCTAATGCTCTTCCAGGAGCCTTCGACACTCGTATCTGGAGATGATCTAGCATCATAACAATACCTGTCAATCACATAATGCATCACCTCTCCAAAGCACCTGTTTATAAAGAGAATACAAGGCAAAAATGGCTCCACATTGAGATGGGCATCCAACATGGCCTCATGGCCCAAAACCCACGCTTATGGACACTTGTCCAACACGGTAGGATGTCCCTGACACTTGTCAAGTCATCCCATCCCAAGGAGGTCACCTATTTCCAAAATGGGCTATGACAGATGCTCTTACGACTCTTACAATTGTCATAGAATATGTCATAGCTATCATAACTTACAGCTGTAAGAGAATCTATCATACACATGCTATAAATAACATATTCTCTTACAACATGTCATAGTCCACCTTGGGGCACCCAAAGATGCCTTTTTCAAAGATGATTCTCGACACATGTTCATACCTGTCATATGATCTTCTATTTCTGACTCTTACATGTCATAACTTTGTCATAGGAATCTGTCATGACCATTTCGGTCAATGTTCCCTTACACACATTCCAAGATGCCAACACATGGAAAAATATTCCTACCACTAAGTGGGACGCCTATCTCCTCATGTGAGGACAAATTTACATGTGGTCATATGCCATGTAGGATGACACATCACCATGCCAACTCCCATAAGATGACAACATAGGATTTGCATCCTAAATATACAATAGGCAATAAATAAATAAATACAATGAAATAATATAAGGAATTACCAAGATTGAGACACCTTAATTCCCAACATTCTCCCACTTGTCAAACACCTTGTAAGAGCTAATAGAATTAACATGATTTAACTACTATAGGCTAAGAGGCCCATAGACTCTAAACACCATCTGAACTTCTCTGTGCTCACTGGTTTTGCCAATGCATATGCAACATTCTTCAAAGTATCTACCTTCTCCAAATTTACCTTCCCATCCTCTACCATGTCTCACACGAAGTGAAACTGTACATCAATAGGCTTTGTTCTGGCATGGAAAGTTGGATTCTTTGCAAGGCAAATCACACTCTGAATATCACAACAAATCGTAATCTGTCCTGCATCAACACCAATATCTGAACACAATCTCTTAAGCCAAATGGCTTCTTTGCAAGCATGAGTTGCTGCCATGTACTCAACTTCTATCATGGACAAAGCAACCACAGGTTGTCACTTACTCATCCAACTAATTGCACCACCAAATATAGTGAACACATAGGCACTGGTGGATCTCCTACTGTCAATGTCACCTGTCCAATTAGAATCCACAAATTCACGAATACAAACTAAATGCGGAGGTCCTGTAACAGTACCATGATAGCATATGGAATACTTAGAAGTACCCCTCAAATATCTAAACACTCAATTAACTACATCCCAATGTACCCATCCAGGATTAGCCATAAATCGACTAAGGACTCCCACTGCTTAGGCAATGTCTGGTCTTGTGCAGACCATAGCATACATCAAATTGCCAATAACACTAGCATAAGGTACTCTGCTCATGTCCTCCACCTCAATAGGAGATTTTGGACAATCATTAACATATAACTTTATCCCCAATGAAACAGGAACACACAATGGTCTACAATATGCCATGCTAAACCTATCCAACATGGTCTTCACACACTTACTCTAGCTTAACCAAAGTTTTATGTTAGCTCTATCTCTTCTGATTTCCATTCCCAGAATGTACCTAGCTGCCCCAAGATTTTTTATCTCAAACTATGCTGACAACTGAGACTTCAAATCAGAAATCATATTCTTACCATTCCCAATCAACAACATATCATCAACATACAATGCAATAATGAGAATGTGATCATTGTCAAATTTGTAATACACACAATGATCTGATTTCGATCTCATATATCCAATCGACAACACAAAGGCATCAAACTTCAAGTACCACATCCTAGGAGATTGCTTCAAACCATACAAAGATTTCTTTAACTTGTAAACCAGATTTTCTTTACCTTTCTCTATGTAATTCTCTGGCTATGACATGTAAATCTCTTCCTCCAAATCACCATGAAGGAAAGTTGTCTTCACATCCATCTGTTCTACCTCTAAGTCATAAGCAGCTACAAGAGATAATAGGAATCTAATAGATGTCAGCTTTGCAATGAGAGAGAAAATTCCACCATAATCAATTCCCTCCACTTGTGAATACCCCTTCACAATCTAGCCTTGTACTTTTCAACACTGCCATCTGTACCGAATTTCTTCTCGAACACCCATTTGCATCCAATGGGTTTCCATCCTTCAGGCAAAGGCACCAAGTCCCATGTTTTGTTCTTCTCCGAAGAAGCCATCTCATCTTCCATGGCCTCCTTCCAGGAACTTGCATCTTTCATGCCCATAGCCTCTTTCATAGTTCTAGGCTCATCAGTGTTAGTAAGTAAAGCAAAAGCACAACTAGAATCAAGTAATGAATAACCAAACCTATCATGTTGCTTTCTCATTCGTGTAGACCTCCTTAATGGCTGAGGTTGAGATTTTGCTTCTTCTTCTGAGCTTTCAGAGCTGCTAGAGATCTCCTCATCATTAGGTCTCACATGGTCTATCTATTCAGTCTTCTTAGGGGTAGAAGGAAACTGAACTACATCCTCTTTCTTTTCTGTCTGTTCTGGCTGTTGAACAACTGAAGAAGGTGTTAGCTCTCTGAAGATAACATTTTTTCTATACAACTCTTTTTTAGCCATAGGATCCCAAAGCTTGTATCCTTTCACACTGACACCATAGCTAATGAAAATACATTTACCAGCCTTGTTCTCCAATTTAGACCATTTCTCCCAAGGCACATGTGCATATGCCTCACAACCAACAACACAAAGATGTCTAAGTGAAGCCTTCTTACCATACCACACCTCCATAGGTGTCTTACCAACAAGATCTAATGTAGGAGACCTTTTAACCAGGTAGCAAGCAATGGTAACAGCTTCAGCCCAAAACTTTTGTTCGAGGCTTGCTCCACTAAGCATACTTCTAGCCTTCTCCATCAGTGTCTTGTTCATCCTCTCTGCAACTCCATTTTGTTGTGGGGTGTATGAAGTTGTCTTATGCCTTTCAATCCCTTGCTCTATATAGAACTTATCAAACTCTGCCGAACAAAACTCACCATTGTTGTTAGTTCTCAAACACTTAATCTTTTTACTAGTATGATTTTCAGCAAAGGCTTTAAACTCCTTAAACCGATTAAAGACTTCAGTCTTGCTTCTGATAAAATAAACCCATGTCCTTCTACTATAATCATCTATGAAAGATACAAAATATACAAATTTTGAAATCAAAGGAACATTAATAGGACCAAACACATCAAAATGAATAAGATCCAATACACCAAAAGACTTGTGAGAACTAGAGTAAAACTAATCACTGTTTTGGTTTCCATATACACAATGTCACAAAAGTTGAACACAAGATTAAACAATCATTTAACCTCTCAATGAGGTTTTTATTTTTTAGGGTTCTAAGACCCTTCTCACCAATGTGGCCATATCTCAAATGCCATAACATAGTATTTTCAACAGGAAGCTTAACTTCCAAAGCATGTGCACTACTATCAAAACTAGTTACAATAGATTTCTTCACTACTTATTCGGATGGTGGGGATGAAGTGATTGCAACTCTTTTCTTCAAGTCAGAAGAACTATTACACTGTGAAGTGCATGTCTCCAACTGAAATAGAGTACCTCTTCGAGTACCCTTCACAAGCACCATAGATCCTCTAGTCATCTTGCATCCATCCTTTGAAAAGACAACCTGCATCATTCAACATACTTACAAAAAGTAGGTTCCGTGCTAGGCCTAGGATGTGCATAACCCCAGTGATCCCCTTCACTCATCCATCAGGGAATCGAATTAAGAATCTTCCATAACCAACAATGAGAGTCATCACCCAGATACACTCTTCCACCATCAAACTCTTCATGCTTCATGAACTGGCTTTGATGAGAGGTCATGTGGAATGATTCACCAAAATCAATCAACCACACATCGTCAAATGCATGGGTGGCCAGGGCTGCGATGAAGGCATCACTATCATCTTATGACTTGTCAAAATTTGAATCAGGAGCATTTTTCTTCTTTTTCTTCTCCTCTTTGCATTCCTTTCAGAAATGCCCGGTTTTCCCATAGTTCTGTTGGTACCCATTTTGGCCTAGAGGTTGAGCTTGCATGTTGGGGGGTTTCTTCATTTAAACCCTAGGTCTTCTTGTCCATCGACAAGAGCTTGTCCTATCGGCGAGCTATTTTTTGTTCCCTCCGATGTGTTTGGTTTGGCCGTTGGAAATGCCATCGGTGTGATATTCATCGTTGGCAGGCCTCATTTGTGTTTGACCAATGGATGTTATTGGCGTGTGTTGTATTGTTGGCGTGAGTGTTTTGAGTTGTGCCAACGATGGGGGGCTTGGCCGATGGGACCAAGGAGGATGTGTCTATTGAGGTGACAAGTTCTATCGGTGTAGGCATTTTGTTGTTCGCCGATGGCTTTGGTCATACCAACAGGCGAGGTATGTGGAGACTTCATCGGTGAGAGTTTGGTCCATCGGCTGGGGAGCTTTGGGTTTGGCCGATAGTGTTGATATCACCGATGGAGGGATTTGGAACGGGCATCGGTGTGACTTTGTGCGATTGGCTGAAGAGTTTTTGACTTGCCTGATGGTGTATGTCACACCAACGGAAGGAGGAGGCCAGGGTCCATCGGCGTGAGTTGTGTTGTCGGTGAGCATCTTTTCTGTTACGCTGATGGCCTATGTCTTGGCGACGGGCGTGTTTGGAGTGAACCGTCGGGATGACTTAGTATGTCGGCGAGGGAATTTTGGGCTAGCCTGACGGTTGTTGTCTGGCTGACAAAGTATGTTTTGGTGGCCATCAGGGAGACTCGTATTGTTGGTGGGAGTCTGGAGAGTTAGCCTGATGGTCAGTCTCTGGCCGATGAGGGGAATGTAGTGAAACGGTCGGCGAGACTGTTGAGGTCAGCCAGAGGATTTTTGGATGCTCCGATGGAGGGAGTCACGCCGACAGGGGTGCAGAGTGTAGTTTGTGGTCATCGGCCAGACTATTGATGTCGGGATGAGTTTTGTGGAGTTGGCCGATGGTTCTTCTCTGGCCGATATGGAAGTTGTAGGCTTTCGGGAGGTGTCGTCGGCGAGACTTGATAGATCGGCAGGAGGATTTGGGAGTGTGCCGATGGCTTGAGTCTTGGCGATAGGCTTTGGACAAAGGCTTATGCGTCGAGCGCAGCAAAAGCGCTCGACATTTGTTATACATGCGGTCATGTTTTTAAAATGACAAAGTTGTCTCCGCGGCACCAATGTGGGACTAATCTCCTTGTATAATTTGAAACTGCGATAGAACGCGCTTTGGCGGGAATTTCTTTTTTGAAGTGCTGCGACAGTTTTCAAGCGGCCGCGGGTGGTTGAGCCATCAATGGCAACTGTAGCAGGGGCATGGGCGAGTTGTTGAATAGTCATGTACCTAATTTTTGGCATGAGGACTTCCAGATGGTGGCACAGGGCTCGAGGCCACCATTGTCTACTTTCTATCTCTGCAGCAATAAATTCTGAGCGCCATTCCTTTGAAGGATCTGTATCTGGCAGATTTTTGTAAAAGCCTTGTAATTAATTGTTGTGGTACACTTTCTGGCTGATATAAGCAGACTGTGTTACCATTGTTTAGGTTGTTGAAAGTTGAACATTTGGCTCTATAATACAATACAGCTAATTTGGTTGCTCTGTACAGCAAAACCTGTGAGTTTATGTATCTCTTGTTGTACGTTTTTGCATGAATCCACTGATTTCATGGTTAATTCTATATGAGAAATGCTATGTTAGCATGTGTTTTGTTAATTCTGTCTCCAGTATTGCATGTATCTTTCTTCTGAGTCTGGATATTTAAGCAATGTTTGAGACTCTAGAACATAGAATTCCTGTGTTGAATGTCTGATCTCTTAACTTCTGCTCAAGGGGTAGATTAAATTGTTCTCAGATTGAACATTGGGAAGGGTATACTACAGTAGGGATGCCATAAGTATAGATAGCTTAACACTCTATATTGGGAGATATCTGTAAGGCAGGTATCATATGTGTCCCCCTGAAATCTAGTTTTAGTTGTTCATGCATATCATTCACAGGTGTATGTCTACTAACTCCAGGCCCTGGATAGGCACCAATCTTGCTTTGTGTTTGTGTTACAACTATGTCCATCTTTGCATCCAAACTTAAAATCAAAATCAAACTCTAAAACAACCATTAGGACATTAGAATTAGTTTTAGGATCCTCAGTCCTCTGTCTACAACTGCAAATAGGCCCAAAGCTAACCCCTTTGCTCTTATCTTACAGTTTTGGTCTACTTACAGGAGGACTTATCTGCTTTCTATCAGCATCCCAGCCTTGTATGTATATCCTCATGGATGTTGAGTAGGGAATACCCCCTAGGTTTTGTAGAGCCTGAAGAAGAAGAGGAGATAAAATATAGAGTCTATCTCCTACACTGTTGGCCCCTGGCCAAGAGATCCTGTTGATCATTGATGGCTACCTTGTAAGGAAATCTGGGAATAAGCATCCAGTCTGGAAAAAACCAACAAGTTCTAATAGAGAACCTTGGACTTTCTAGGAGATTTAGATCTCCCATAGGATTTGGATCTGCTCTTTTCACCTTTCTTGTCCTTCTTCTTCCCTTTCTCTTTGGGTCTTCCATGAACCACAAGAGCCTCTTTGGCTACCTTAGAAGACTTTCTCTACATCTCTTTAGATAACAATGAAGACACCACATCTTCTATCTTGAAGTTTGTAGTGGTGCTTCTGATAGCCATGACAAGATGATCCCATGAATCTGGCAAAGAACAAAGCAAGGTCATACACCAATCCTCCTCCATTTTCACACCCAGTGATGTCAATTGTGCAATGATCATGTTGAAAGCATTCATATGGTTTGCAACAGATCCTCCATCTTCCATTTTTAGAGAAAACAACTTCTTTTTCAAAAAAAACTTGTTCACCAAGGACTTGGCTTGATAAACATCACCCAGCTTTTTCCAAAGGTCTTTCATGCTCTTCTCCTCATGGACATTCAATAGGACAAAGTTAGCTAGATAGAGTCTTATAAGACCCTTAGCCTTCCAATCTTTGAGGTCCAAATCAGTTTGTGACATTGCTATAGGTTTTACACTGGATACAGTTTCCCATAGGTCACAATCAATAAGTAGGTCTTCCATCTTGAGTTTCCACAACTTGAAATTAGTGCCATTAAATTTCTCCACCTCTAATCTTCTAGATGTGGTTGCCATCTTCTTCCTACAACAAGATACAGAATACTCTACACAAACTCCCACTCAACCTAAGATTAGCTCAAAAAATTGCTACCTAGTAGCTAGAACCAAAACTAGCCAAACTCTGATACCAACTGAAAGGAAGCTAGGTGTGCAGAAATCGCTTCCTACACTAATCTAATGAGGGGATGAGAATGCAAATTCAATTTTATCTTTACAATTATAGATTATGTTAACCCACTAACAAAGATATTGCAGCAAACACATACACAAGAATGTAATACAGTAGACGAGAGACACAAGATATACGTGGGGAAAACCCTTATCGGGTGAAAAACCCCACACTCCAAAACACAGCTCAAATGTATTCCATAAAAAATGAAGGTCACAATATAGTCACAGAGCTAATGCTTTTGTAGGAGTCTTTGACACTCATATCTGGAGATGATTTGGAAGCATTACAGTACCTATCAATCACATAATGCATCACCTCTCTAAAGCACCTGTTTATAAAGAGAATACAATGCAAAAATGGCTCCACATTGAGATGGGCATCCAACATAGCCTCATGGCCCAAAACCCATGCCTATGGACACTTGTCCAACACTATAGGATGTCCCTAACACTTGTCAAGTCACCCCATCCCAAGGAGGTCACCTATTTCCAAAATGGGCTATGACAGATGCTCTTACGACTCTTACAATCGTCATAGAATCTGTCATAGCTGTCATAACTTACAGCTGTAAGAGTCTCTATCATACACAAGCCTTAAATAGCATATTCTCTTACAACATGTCATAGTCCACCTTGGAGCACCCAAAGATGCATTTTTCAAATATGCTTCTTGACACATGTCCATACCTGTCATAGGATCTTCTATTTCTAACTCTTACATCTCATAACTTAGTCAATATTCCCTTACACACATTCCAAGATGTCGACACATAGAAAAATATTCCTACCACTAAGTGGGATGCCTATCTCCTCATGTGAGGACAAATTTACATGTGGTCATATGCCATGTAGGATGACACATCACCGTGCCAACTCCCACAAGATGACAACATAGGATTTGCATCCTAATTATACAATAGGCAATAAATAAATAAATACAATGAAATAATACAAGGAATTACCAAGGTTGAGACACCTTAATTCCCAACAACGGGTTGACCCAAATCTTCTCCCAAATGTGTTCATATATGTTAGCTCTAATCATTCAATTACTTACACAGATCTTTCACATGGTAACCTTTCTCCGCATCATGATTAATCTCATCAGTTGGCCTGTTCCTCAAGAGCATGCATAACAAGTTCATCTGCTGACTTACAACTACTACTGTTGAACACAAAACACTTCCAAAATCATGTCATTTTATACATTCTCAATCTTTCCCTCAGAACCACAAGGCATTATATCATCTTGTAGAGAAATGTGGACCATCAAAACTCAGACTCTGTCTCTGTCAAACTCTATCAAACACTATGTCGATACTTAGCAGCTTGTAGCTAGCCTTCCGATGAACATCAAATCTCTTAACTCTAGAATAAGGTACTTCATACAAGTGTTTACAACACCTTACAACTGCATAACAAAATACTTATTTGCGGAGGAATGCGAACCACTGCACTAGACCTTGTTCACTATTCCTGCTATACCTTTGCTTTCCAGGACTTAGGCATTTATTCAAGATGACTTCCGAAGAGGATCAGGATTTAATCTCTGAGGCATAACACTATAAAACACCAACTGACATCATACCTGAACCACATTATCATATCATTATCTACAAAGGCATACTAGCTGACTTTCTATCTTCTACTCTGCATACTTTCCATACTTAGCCATTTTCTGTCAACCAAACCTGGAATCTCATATGTTCTTCTAGAGATATCTCTTCCTGTCATGGTGATAGGATCTCTAAGCCTTGTTTCCATCAATGACAACATATAGATCCATACTAGAGCAGTGTCTCTTGCCAACAATCTTCCCCTTTGGCATTGATGGCAACACTTAGTGAAAAATGCCTAACTGCTCCCCCTTACTATATACACTATACTTTCTTGCTCCCCCTGAGATGATTATCCATTTTTCACTAATCTACTTCTCCCCCTTTGACATCAATGGTAAAGGGCACATACTTGCACTCATCTTCTCTAATCTAATCTCTCTTCTGAACTTTCTTCAACTGACTGTTCCCCCTTACTTGATGCTTTCCTGACTGCAACTTTGGTTATTTATGTGAAGTTCTCTCCTTCTTGGTTTGTTAATTCTCACTTTAAGATCTTGCTACTACTACCCTATTTTCTCTACCAGCAACACTGTAGTAGTTACTGCTCTTTATTAGAAATTCATATTAGCATCATTTACCTGCTTCCCCTAGGGGATAATTTCATAATCTTCTTGACTTCAGCAACCATCTTTGATTTTTGTTTGCACCTTTTCTTTTTACTGGTCTGAATATTCCCTCTTAGTGGTATTCATCAGACTGTATTAGCTCTTGCTCACATTTCAGAGAACTTCTAGATTAACATATCTTGTCTTCTCAAAACTTCTACTAAAATGAGGATATGACATCCAACTATGAACTTTGCTTCCTCCCATCTATCTGCAACTTTTCTTCTGTAGGCTTCCTTCTTCATCAATTAGTGCTACTAGCTCCCCATTTTTAGATAAAATAATGTCTTCTTCATCTTCATAGTCTATTCTTTCCACTTGTGAGTATCATTTATGCACAACTCTTGGCTTATTCAATTTAATTCATAGCTACTCAAATCTGATATTCTTTCTCTTTTCCTTCCTTTGCTACTGCAGATTCCCTAGGCCTTTCAGGTTTAGTGCTAGTTTCATCTAGTGGTATTTCTACCCTTACAGGTTTAGACTCAATAGTCTCTAATTTGGGTGCTTCATCTGCCATGGTCTTGAATAGTTCTAGACCTTGTCCTAGATCAATCATGTCCATGAAGAAGTTCAGACTCATCTACAACTCGTTCCCTTCCAACACCAACTAAGACATCTACAGTGTCTCTTGGTCTCTTAGATATTTCTTCTTGATTTCATTCTAGAGGATTTATGTCCATATTTTCTTGTTGTTGTGTGCTTGTTCCAGTGAGGCCTCCTCAACTGTTTCCTATCTTCTACATCCTTAATTTGATACTCATGAGACAGATCTATTTCAGTTCTGCTTAAATTGCCTCTATGTTTGCTTATGTAGCATCACTCTTTGCATTGTAATAATTTTGTGATTTAGTCTAGTGACAAGAGAAAGGATAATAAAGTTAGCGGGCTTGATCATCGAAGCATTCTTAAAATTTTCAAATTTGTTTTTCTTATTCATCTCTTGCAAGCATTATGGATTTTGCATCCTTGCTTTTTCTCTAAAGCAAAAGGACTTCTAAGTCTTTCAATCTTGTTTTGATCATGTCTTCTTCTAAATAATCATGTTTGCTTTCTGCAAGCTCCATCTCCTTTCTCAGCCTATCCTTCTCAGCAGCCAAATTTGATGGCCTTACAGAAGCCATCTTTTTCTCCTACAGCATCGGCTTCATAGTTCCTGTATGATAGACAAAATTATGTATTTCCTTCAGTGTCTTTCTCTTCCACATCAGCTCTACCTAAAATTTAGCCCTTAATGCACTCTACTTCCCATTCTCATTTCTTAAACTCTTTCTTAAGGGGTAGCTAATCAAACACCCTCTCCATCTACCATCTAGCTACACTAACATCATTGCCTCAAACACAATCCAAGTACTTGTGGATAATCCTATTCTCAAATTTGTAATGCTTGTCAGCCTTGGTTGCACCTACATTTCTTTCCATGCAAAGATATGCCAATCCCAATTCTCACAAATCAACCCACAATGGTCTTTTCAAAGAATGGCTCCATGCACCACGTGGCAAGCTTTGATCCCTAAATTGTTATACTCTTAATAGCTTTAAAGGAGGGAATATCAAAATTTGTACCTTCTCCACCACTGTCATCTGGAGCTCTATGACTACTTGAACTTTGATCCTGATTACTAGAGGATGTTGGACTAACATTAGGACTAGCATGAGACTTTCATCTGTTAGGGGAAGAATCCCATCTTCTAGATGACCCAGCAGTGTCCCTTCATATTCTTTGCACATCTGAATCATGTGCCTTCTATCTCTTTGCAACTAATTCATTTAGGGCATTTTCTTTCATTGTCATGGTAGATTTCACAGAAGAGTGCATCCATGAAGATAGTGGCCCTACATCTTTTCCCCTCTGATTCCTAGTCTCATTTTATTGAGCTTCAGTCCTCTTCCGCACCAAAAATTATCTCTCACCTCTATTCTTTCTACAAAAATCATCTCCCTGTCTAGTTCAAATAACTTTCGAAGCCATTCCCTATCTTCATCATCTCTGTACAAATCACTCTCAAACGATAATCCATCATTGTCTGAATTATCTCTCTGGCCCACATCATCATTTTCTTTTTCACCAGAATCAAATCTCTTCTTCAAAGGTGTCCTTGTCCCAGATGTCTTTTTACCATCAAAATCATCATTATCAGAATTGGAATTGCTACCATCATTTGAAAAGGAATCAGATTGCTTCCTCTTGGTTGGAGCTCAATTCCTTATGCTTTCCATCATGGGTGTTAGTTCGACTAGTCAACAACAAATTCTCAAGATCTGCCATAGTCCTTGCTTGATTTACAACTACTACAAATATAAACTTCCAAGGGCTTCTGCATGATTGACTTAGTCGCCATTAGATGCTTATCCCAAAAGGTTGTTGAACACTCCTCACTATAGAATATGGTTGATTAGGATTGCTCCACAATATGCCGTGTTAACTCCTTTTCTTCTGGATCTTCCTTCTAATAGGTGTGTCGCATCAGATTGCATGATACATCTTCATGATAGATTCTGGCACCCAATTTTTGGATGGGGGATTTGAATTTTCTACACTGATCCCCTAAGCCAGAGTTCTTAGTTTACCTCCTGGAGGAGGTATCTACAGTGGATACTAGTATGGATTGATCTCTGACTTCAATTACTCCTTTCTTGATCCATACCTTGTTCATTTCTTTCTTGGTTTCAAATGGATCAACCTTTTCTTTTCTCTTGTCATTTCTCTGCTATGTTTTCCTTTCTTCAAAATAGTGATTTCTCTTCTCATTCCTGCTTCTGCAAAACCTTGCAACATGTCCAAATTTGTTTCAATTGTAACACACCACATTCTTTTGACCTTGATTCCTTTCATTGATTGAATTTAATCTACATTGATTAGCCATATGTCCAAAACTATTGCATGAAAAACACTTTCCATTGAATGATTGACTCTTCCTTGTATTTTGAAAGTTAGTTCTCACTAAACTTCTAGATTCATTTGATCTGTGTCCATATTTATAGCATGCATTGCACCTAATAGGTTTCTGACTTACTTTACTTTTGTAGACAACAACTCTATGACCAATCCTATTGCAAGTGAAGCATTTACCTTTGAATGACTGATCATTCCTTCCATTGTTGAGACTTTTCTTGAACTGATTTCTACATTCATTCACTCTATGACCAATTTTCTTGCAATTGAAACACTAACCAAAGAATAATGGAGTCTTTTGATTCATTCTACTTCTACACTAAGTAGCCTTATGACCAAACTTATTGCATGAATTACAATAACCATTGAAAGATGGGTACCTTTGATCATTTGGTTGTCTGATTGGAGTTCTTATAGGTCTTCTTCTTTGATTTCTAAACTGGTATCCTTTGTTTTGCCTTGGCTCAGTGCTTATTTGCCTAGAGTTTGAACTTTCTCTTTTCTCAAATCCTAAGCCATGTTTGTCATCAGCATTCTTCTGGCTAGCAATCATTTCATCAAGCTTGGCAGTACTTATCTTGAATTTTTCTTCAAATCTTCTAGCCTTTTGTAGATATATTTTTAAACTTATAATCTCTTTTTCAAGTTTTGCATAGTCTTCTGATCTATTCTTCACAATCAGATTTAGATCATCTTTTGCTCTTGTTCTTTTTGCAACTTTTGCTTCCAAATCCTCTAGGGCTTCATTTGTTGATAGCAGTTGGTCACTGACTACTTTGTATTTGTCTTTGAATTTCTTGACTTACTCCTTCAACTTTAAGATGCATTCATCTGCTTGTTGCAAGTTTTCTTTCAGATCCCTGACTTATGCTTTAGAGTTTTCAAGATCCATAAGAGCTACTTCTAGTTGGTTGCACCTTTTGTAATTTCCATACCTTCTTGCTGCCATGATCACACTATCCCTGATCTTCCTCAAGTTGTTAAACTTCTTCTGAGGAACCTTGCTTTGATACCAATTATTGAATGTTAGGAACACTAAGAGGGGAGGGTAAATCAATGTTCTATAAATCTTTTCATGTACTTTTACTTTTAACCATTTCAAAAGAATAATCCAATAGAAGCAAAATATATAACTAAACAGCATCCACAAAAGCATGGCACATAACACCAAGATTTTACATGGAAAACCCAAAGAGGGAAAAACCATAGAGAAGATTAGCTCTCAAATATATATTGCAATCTTTAGAAAAATGATATCCAGGCTTGGTCACTTCATGAGCCTGGAACATGTTGGCTTACAGCCATGAAGTACAACTAGATTTAGCAGGCTCACTACCTCAACCCTAAACCTAGCAAGATTACAATAAGGGTTATTAAACCCTACTAGAGGCTCACTGTTGGCTTACTGCCTTGATGTCAAAAACTTGCTTTCAAATAGATTACACATGATAACTAAATACTGCTTCAGCATCTGCCACTATGGCAGGGTGCAATCATTTAACAACTGTATTCTGAATCCCAAGTCTTCATCACTGATGATCCTCTAACTCTTCTCCACTATTTGCATCTTCGCATCACTCACACCTTTTCCATACCACACATGCAACTCAACCGAATTCCATCGCCTTTATATATCTGCATCATGATTTACTCCATAATCAGGTTGGCATCCAAGAAGTGAAACATGTAAATAGAAAGATGTACCTTGTCACTTAATCCAATGCACTATGTGATGTATGGACCCAAATCTTCTCCCAAACATGTTCATATATGTCATCTCTAATCATTAAATTACTTACATAGATCTTTCACATGGTAACCTTTCTCCACATCATGATTAATCTCATCAGTCAGCCTGTTCCTCAAGAGCATGCTTAACAGGTTCATCTGCTGACTTACAACTTCTACTGCTAAACACAAAACAATTCCAAAATCATGTCAAGGACTCTTTATACATTCCCAATCTTTCCCTTAGAACCACAAGGCATTATATCCTCTTGCAAAGAAATGCGGACCATCAGAACTCAAACTCTATCTCTATCAAACACTATGCCGATACTTAGCAGCTTGTAGCTAGCCTTTCGGTGAACTTTAGATCTCTTAACTCTGGAATAATATACTTCATACAAGTGTTTACAACATCTTACAACTGCATAACAAAATACTTATCTACGAAGGAATGCAGACCACTGCACTAGACCCTGTTCACTATTCCTGCTATACCTTTGCTTGCCCGGACTTAGGCATTTCTTTAAGATGACTTCCAGATAGGATTAGGACTTAATCACTAAGGCATAACACTATCAAACACCAACTAACATCATACCTAAACTACATTACTGGATCACTATCTGCGGAGGCATACTAACTAACTTTCTATCTTCTACTCTGCATACTTTCCATACTTAGCCATTTTTTGTCAACCGGACCTGGAATATCATATGTTCTTCCGAAGATATCTCTTCCTGTCATGGTGATAGGATCTCTAAGCCTTGTTTTCATCAATGGCAACATACAAATACATACCAGAGTAGTGTCTCTTGCCAACAACATTGATCCAACTGTGTGTCAGGCTTACCCCAAAGTGCACACTTAATCCTTATTGTTTATCATATCATAACTTCTATTACAGACCACATGAAACTTCAAAATTCACATCAAACATTCATTAGACATCACCAATCATACCTTTAGGACTGCAGGTCATAATATTCTTATGTGGTGAATTGCAAACCTTTGAACTACTGACTCTGTCACTGTAGAACATTGTCAATCTGAATGTCGATACTCAGTAACTTGTAGATGATCTTCTGGTGAACTTCAAACTCCACAAATCTAGAATTAGATACTCCTCATATGTGTTTACAACACCCCCAAACTACAAATCAAGATACTCAACACCAGAAGAGTGGGGACTAAATTACTATGGAGTTCTACTCTGTTCCTAACTGCACTCTATTTGCCAGACTTAAGTAATTCACAACACAACTTATGGAGATTGTCAAGATATGAATCTTAGGATATAACATTGCATAACATCTAAGTATAGCATACCAAAACCACATAGCAAGATCTTCATCTACGGAGGGGTACCAATTGGATTTCTATCAGTTGCTCAATGTGCTGCTAATACTTAGTCAATTTGGCTAAGTCAATCTTGTCAGACCAAAATATTGTACACATCTTTGTCTCAAGAGTTGTCTTCAAACATGTTAAGTTTTTGCCATAAAAGACAACATCAAAACTCCAACATTTTAGCAGTGTCTCTTGACTATGTTGTCAACAATCTCCCCCTTTGGCATTAATGGCAACACTTAGTGAAAAATACTTATCTGCTCCCCCTTACTATGTACACTCTATTTTTCTTCTTCCCTTAAGATGTTTGGCCATTTTTTTTTGGATCGTCTTCTCCCACTTTGATATCAATGGCAAAGGTGTATATACAAGTAACAAAATTGTATTACAAAACTGTTATACTTAGCCGCATATGTACAGGTGTAATCAGGAGCTTACTAACTAAAAGGTGGAGATGATGTCTGAGTATAATTGAGCTATCTCTCCATCCCATTTGGTCTTGGCACTGTACAAAATTTGAATATTTCCATTTACTTGAAACACCAACTCTTTTGCCTTATCAACAGTTGTAGGCACATTAGTTATTGCCTTTATCCTTATTGCCTCTACTTGCAGACCAATCATAGAATCAAGCTTGGATTCTATAGTTTCTCTTACTTGGCACATTTTGCTCTTGGTGGCCTTTTTCTTACTCTATAGACTATTTATTTGTGCATAAAAGCCTTCTATTTCTGACCTTTTGTTTGAGATGGAGTCAGTTGTTGGGTCAAAGGTTTCAGAGATCTTTAATAATTTAAGCTCCAATTCATCTATTTTCTCCTTCAACTCTTTTTTGACTTAGGCTAAGATAGAAAAAACTTGTATATATCACTAGCATACTTAATGGTAGTTTCTATATTCTTGATGCTATTATCTAACAAGATTTCATCTTTAGCTAACTTGCCCCTTAGCTCAACTAGACTCTTAGTACTAATTTCTTCTCTAACCTTAGTATCTGCCACTATTTCAAAGGATTCAAAATGAGAACTTACAGATTTTATGAGCCTTTTAAGTTGCTCAGATGGTGCAAGTGTTGTATCTTTCTATAGTTCAGGCATCAATTTCTTTAATACATCAGATGCCTTATCAATGAGCTCACTGTCTTGGACATAAGATTTCAAAATTTCTTCTTGAGCTTTGGCCTGTACAATTGATACTAGTTTCAATTTCTGCAAGGGAGACATTGAGTCCAAGTTGATTAGACCTTCCAAAAACTTAGGTGCATCAAAAACTTGTGTTCATTGTTGCTTCTCCAAAAATTCCTTAACAGTATTTACCTGATCCTGTGCAGCAGCAATGTCTCTTACCATATCATCAGACACTTTTTCTTCTTGATTGTGCTCCAAGGGTTTTAGATTCATAGTCTCTTGATCATCAATATTTTTTTCCAGAGGGCTCTTCTCATCTTGTTTATCCTCTCAATAATCAGCTTTATTTTTCTCCACAGGGGTTTCAACATTCTTAGGAGATTTATCCTTTTCTTGCTCTTTCATTTCTTCACCTTTTCCTAGGCTTACCGAAGGAGTCTTTTTTTTATTTGAACTTTCATCAAGACTAACTCTCGGAAAAGAACTATTATCACCAACATTTTGTTCTTCTTTGTCATATATAGTTGGGAGATGGAATTCCTTTAGTACTTCCAAGGTGATTTCCTCAATTTCCTTAGCTAACTTCTCAATGTCACCTAACATGAGAGTATTTATCCTTTTCTTTGTTTTAAACCTCACACCAAGTACTTTGGAGACCTTTGCTTTTTCTTTTAGAGAGATTCCAGGACATAGATTTATTAATGCATATTCTCTAAGCTTAATGTCCTCTGCCATAGCTGCTTCCTTTCTGGTAGACATAATGCTGGCAAGGTTGTCAAGAAAATCAGCGATAACCTCAATAAGAGCTTTGTTAAACATTTCCAAAAATTTGATTACTGCAGTTTCAATGATGCCATTGTCTACATCATTGTATTCATCATATAGTTGTGCTATTGGCTTTAGATTGCCATGTGCTGCCATGGCATTTAAGACATTGTTAGGTGAATATTTTGTCTTCAACTAATTGAAAGCAAAATGGTTATATCAACCACAGTGTAATGAGATAAATCTCTCCTCTCAGTAAGGGGAGGTTCCCTATTAACTACTACAAACTTATTACACTAAAAACTAACTTCAGGGTGAAACCATATCATCCATTTCTCTTTTTTCAGAAATGATGTTTACAATGTAAAAGAGCACTTTCACAATACAAATCAAAATAACCAAGAAACCCATGAGAGCACAAATTCTATCATTGGTCCTTTTACTGATTTACAATTTAGAACCAAGTAGGATAAGGTGCAACTCAAAGTGTTCACTGAATACTACGACAAAAGATATGATCACAAAAGATAATAGTAGTTCAAAGTCTTTCTAATATCTTTTACTTCAAAACATAAAATCACAAACTAAAGATAATTGTTGTAGCACAAAGTCTCCAAAATCAACTTTAGAACATCTCACAGATTATCCACACTCACACTACAATTTGATCAAGTAGATAAGATAGCATAAGGAAGAGGACATAAGAACACTTTCCAATATACTACAAGTTATTCCAATACAAAGATTGAACAATCACTTGCTTTTCTATTCACTTGATAAAATATGATTTACAATTTGAACACAAAGTCTCAAAATTCTCTTCAATTTGGCAGAGTTTTGCTTCAATAACTAAAAGATGATAATTACAATGGGGGTCCTCTTTATTTATAGGAGAAACCGAGAGAAAAAATAGGAAAAGAACAACTAACTGTGACTTATTCAACAAAGGAGTCCTTTTCGATTTGGGACTTCCTATGTTTTTACATGTAATTACATATGACAAAAGTACATGTAAATATGTCCAAAACTATTTCAAAAGTACATCTAAAAAAAAGAAAATAAACTAACTGGTGAAAAAGTTGCTTCAACTTGTACTGCCTTATTTCTTCATGTGGCAATCATACATAGTAAACGCAGCTTTCATCCCCAAACTATCCGGGCTGACTGTGTTGCTGAAAATCATATGGGCTCTAACTATTGCATCTCTGACTGTGGTAATTGATTTTGCATGGCTAGTTAACTTGGCCTTCAGATTATCCAAAGTTAACTGGTTATCAAGAATATTATCCATGGAAGCTACTGAAAATGTTTTGTCATCAAACTCCTTCTGAAACATATTCTCAAATTTCTAGGTCATCTCCTCTATAGAAAGAAATTGATTATCCTTTGACACCAAATTGCATGGTAGCTCCTCCAACTTGTGTAAGAGACTAACATCACTTTGGTCACTTAGCTTCCTTGCAGTTTCTAAGTCATTGATCAAATCTTTCAACACACGACTTTGATATGTCAATGCCTCCTTAGTCTCGGTATATGAATCCTGATTTGGAATAACATTAATTGATATCAAAGCACTTATTTTCATCTTCCTCATTTCTACCCACTTATCATGACTCTACTCTAAAGGCTCAATATCCTGAGAAATAGCATCAATCAAATCATCAAGTTCTGCCCTAATTTTCTCCATTTTGCTTGTTTTCTCAGCTAGCTTTATAAGACGAGAGATTCCCTGTGTGTGCATCCTTTCCAAATATTCTTCAAGCACTTTTCCCTTAAGGTGAGTCTTTTCATCTTTCTAGATGATAGGATCTTCAATAGAAACGGCCTTAGGAGTCATTGATTTTGAATTCAAATTAATCTTCCTTACCACTGCAGTCAATTGCTCTACCATTGCTTTACAATGATCTCTCATCTCTTTTTCTTTATCAAACTTCTGAATCAAAATATCTATTATCGATTACATGTCAGTCTTTGCACTCTCATGTGTTATTTTGCCTAGCTCAATTCTAGAAATAGAGTAATCACTCATACTAAAATTTTCTATGGTAGCATCCTGTGGGGGCCTTGCAATCTCCACAAATTTGTGCCCTTTGTCTCCCTGCACTCTTGAAAGAATTTTTGGCTTCTTTAGAGTCTTAGCCTTAACAAGCACCATCTTACTAAAATCAAACTCATCTAGAGAGATGGCTTGTTTCTTTCTTGTAGGCGTATATGTTGATAACCATGGAGGAAGAAAAAAAGTAGTCACATTCAAATTTGGTTCCATTGTCGATGTTACAGGAACTATACTGGCACTGGAAGTAGAAACAATAGGTGGAGTATTAGTAAACACTGCACCTAACACATTCACATTTGAAACTTGCTTAGAACCCAATACAAAGTGATCAAATATTGAAGAATCTCCAATATCAAAAGATGAGGAGGACAGACTAGGAATGGACCCAGAAGAATGAAGAACATCATCAAAAGTAGTTTGAGGATTATCAAAAATTATTTTTGAGGGTGATGGAGATTCAGAAGATGGGATGTTGATAGGTGAAATAGACAGAGGAACTGAAATAGGTATGTTAGACAAAGGAGAAGAGGCTCTAGTATCCTATGGTACATTCTTCTGTGGAGACATAACTTCATCCCTTTGTTCTTCTCCTATCTCCTACATTGATCTATTTTCAACCTCCATTTCTTTGACAGCTAGCTCATCAGTATTTTGTTTCTTAATTTCCATTTCTTCTACCTCAGATTCTTTCTCTATAGCCTTTGACTTCTTAGACACAAATTTGATCCTGGGTTTATGTGTCTTAGAAGAAGAGGGAATGTCACTCTTATTCTTTGTCCTATTCTCCACTTTCTTGCCTATTTGTTCTTGGACTTCAGTCTCTGATACAGTAAGGAATTCTTTCAAAGCAATCCCCTTACCTTCTTACCACTTGTTTGTGTTAGCCAAAATAGGTTCAAATCTTTTCCTTAAAGAAGTCAATTCTTTCTGCGACCATTGGATAGGAGGAAGAGGAGAATCAACAATCTGTTCAGTTTTATACCTAGGATCAATCAGCTCTTCATCATCCACTAGGTCTTCAGGAATATCAGCCAAATATAGATAATCAATCTGTTCCAAAGATAATCTGCTATGGTCCAATTTTTTGATATCCTCTTATGTCCTAAAGTCCACCCAGATGTCTTCAACCATTGGCTCATGAAACTAGATCTTCCTTTTGATCTTGTCTATTACACCTCTGTAATCAAACCTTGGTCTTCGTTTGAACTATTTCATGGTCACTAGCTGCATCTCAGTTTCCATCACCCTGGCCTTTGCTGCAGTTGACACTGAAAATCTGCTAATTTCAACTAGGAATCTAAATCCTGGTTTCTTGAGTTCCATTTGCTTATTATGTACGACAATCATTTGCCTACATAACTCCATTAGAACAAGTTTATCTGAAGGAAACCTTGGCAACATATAAGGATAACCTTCGAAAAAGCCAACCCTTAAATATGAAAAAGTCTAAAATTGTAAGAACATGCACCCATAATCATTCACAACTGACCAAGCCTCATCAGAAACTCTTCTCTGCTCTAACTAAGGATCAAAAAGGCACAGAAACACTGCAAAGAAGGCATCATTCACCCTCCTAAAGTGGTGGATAGAACCTTTCAATGTCAGTTGAGGATAGTATTGATACACAGGAATGATTCTTATATCTCCATCAAATGTCAAACCTAGAAAGATTCTCATTAAAGCTGCTATATACACCAGATAGGAAGTCATATAGGACTTTAAAGTAGTAGACACCTTAGTCAATTGCTCATGCAAAGCATTGCTGATTTGTTCACCCCAAAAGATGGCTTTCTTACCTTGGAGTATAACCTTGATAAAAGGGTACATCCATTCATGGAAAAGAGAGGAAGAAGCTAGCCCCCTTATCCTACTAAGAAGAGTTATGAGATCACCAACCTCCTCAATAAAATCACTTCTGGGAAAACTCCTTAGCCACCTGGATAAGTTTGACCTTGAAGTCTTAAGCCACTTGGTGTTAATTGTCTTCTTAGCCTTCTCAAAATTCTTGTCATATTCTTTTTGAGCCTCAGCAAAATCTAGTTTCACAACTTCTGTAGCAGCAGGACACATGAAAACTTTATCAATGAATTATGGATCCAATCTGATGATCACATTGCCATTCGCATCCACCACTGCCCTAGTGTCTTTGTTGTAAAAATGAGCACATTGAAGAACAAACTCTGTATTATGAGCTACCACCGGGAAAGATGACACCAAGTGAATATTGTTATCAACAATCTTCTTCATCGCAGAACTAGGGTTATTAGACTTAGTTCTTTCCACAAACTCAACCATGTCTACATGGCGAATCTCCGTATCCCAAATATCATCAACATTGGAGGTAACTGAGGTGATTGGAAAAACATCCTGATACTTATACTTCATTGCTTTTGATTTCTTTGGAGACAACTCAGTCATTTGAAAAACTAACACCAGAAGGATGTCGATGAATAGAGCAAATCCACAGAAGAAATTGCAACAAAAAGCCATGATCATGCAATTAGGGGAAATACTAGAAATCTAGGAAAATTGCATGTCAATGATCATGACTACTGGGATAAGCTTGAAAGGGCTAGAGCACAAGCAGGTCAAAAAAATGGAGGAAAGAGGGCTCAAGAAAGTAAATTTGAAAATCTCCCAGAGTTAGAAAAATCTGAGAGTGAATGCACGGGCAGGAAAATTTGCTGCCCTTACATTTGAGGGATAAACTACAGGTGTCAGTGTGGCAAATTTTGCCAACCCTGCATGTAGATTGAAAATTTCTTTAAGTGGATTGGCGGAAAAATCTACCGCTTTTGCAGGTTTAGGAGTGATTTCAATGTATGTGCAAGGTCAGCAAAATTTACCGTCATTGCACATGCTTTGGATGAGAAACATTTTATGTAGGGGTGGGCCAAAAGACTGCTTATGCATGTGTTGAAAATTCCAAATCATTATGTAAGAGCAGAGGTTTATGCCGCTTATGCACATTGAGGGTAATACAAAGTTTGTGTAAGGGCGATAGTTTTAACTGCCCTTACATGTTTAGGGATAACCACGTGAAAGAGATGTGAAGGCAGGGAAAACCCCCAACATTACGTATTAGAAGGTAGAAGCATGTAAAGTTCATGTAGGGGTGGCAAAAATCACCGCTCTTACATGAATCAACACAGGAAGGATAGAAATGCAAAGGTAAAAATGTGTATCAGCGGTTGAAAAGACCATTAATACATGTTAAGGAGATACTGGTAGAAACCTAAGTGTTTAACATGGGCAGTAAAAACCTTGACCCATTCAATCAAAGCTACATAGTAAAAACTAGGGTTTTATAGAAAAATAGCAAAAAATATATATAGATGATGCAATTTAACTAATCCACAAAAGAGAAATTTCAACAAAACAAAAGTAAAGATGTTTAACACATACAAAAACTTAGTGTCTTAAAATGAAATCAAGAATAAAAATAACAATTTACCTGGTCTGCAAAACCAAAACCCTGAATGCAATCACAGAGGCAAGATATGCTTAGATCTAAAATTTATGCGAGCTTTGTGAAGTAAACTAGTATCAAGGAGGTATCAATCTAGTTGGAGGTCTTGAGAACAAACTATAAGCAAAACAAAATGAAAATAAAACACTTTAAAAGGCTCTTAAAGTTGTGCATTAAACATGGCACGAGTTCCATTAATGCCTACTTTGAGTTCATAGATTTCGCAAGATTTGCTTGGGCGGTGAAAAATATCAACACAACATATGCATTAGGTCATGTCAGAGTGGTGAAAAAACCCAACACTACATATGAAAACTAACAAACAAGAAACACGCATGGGCAGCGAAATTCACTGCTTATGCATATTTATCAAAAACAAGACAATTAAAACATGCATCAGTGGCAGTTTTGGCTTACATTGTAGGTTTCACAACAATACACATGTAAGAGCAATAATTTTGACCACTATTGCATGTGAAAACAAAAACTTTCTAACACCCCAAAATAGTCAAAACTAATATTTTGACAAGCTTACGACCTAGTCAATTTTTGTGATTTTCAAGGAATCAACCTAGGGGAACATCGCAAACCAATTCAATGATGTTAGAAGACTTCACGCGAGGCCAAGAGGACTTGTCTCGATAAGCAAACTTAGAGTGTAGACTATGAAACAGACAAGTTTCGTAGGGGTTGTCTACAAAAATGAGCGCAACTAATTTTGAGAACAACAGATGGCTCTAATTGGGGAACTTCCATCGATCGAACTTTGAAACAATCAAAGGGAGAAAAATCTAGTCTCTAAGTGCCTTCATCCATGCCATTGGGCCATAGAGTCAAGCTACCAAAAAGAAAAAGACACAAAAGGCTAAACAAAAACAAAAACACAAAACTATACAATACGTACAAATGAACTTATCTAATACTTCAAGGATCGAAGTGCTTCAAATGTTGTCCACTATGAGGTAGCAAGAATGTGGTCCATCCAGATATTCCAACAAGAAGCTATTTTCACCACAAAGTTGATAAATGATGAACGGGCCTCTACATAGGGAATCAAACTTCCCATGCATCCCTTTTGGTTCTCTCCTCTTGTCCCATAACAAGACTTGATCTCCAATTTGAAACTCACGAGCCTTCACCTTCTTGTCAAAGAGCTTCTTCACCTAACTTTGATGTTCAACAATACGGTCTACTACCATAACCCGCTGCTCTTCAAGTTCAGTGAGGTACATGATTCTTTTGTCAATAGAACTTTCAAAAATTTTATCTTCTACTGCCTTTGCCAACTTCAATGATGGTAATTCCAAAGTAATAGGTATCTTTGCATTCAAACCGTACAGAAGCTGAAACGGTGACATACCTATTGCTCTTTTAGGGGTAATCTTGTCTACCTATAAAGCATCAAACAATGCTTTATGCCAAGTTCTTTGATTATCTTCCACTAGTTTCCTGATAATGGTAACCAAATTTTTGTTACTAGATTCTTCCTGACCATTTCCTTGTAGATAATAGTCTAAAGAATGAGAAAGGATAATCCCATGTTCATAACAAAAGCTAGTGATCTCATTGGAAGAGAAACAAGTAGCATTATCTGCTACAACTTTGTTTGGAACTCCAAACCAGGAAATAATATTTTCCTTAAGAAAATTACATACCACTTGAAGTAGCATGCTTTACTGGGATGGCTTCCACCCACTTGGTAAAATAATCAGTTGCGGTGAGAACAAATTTGTGTCCCGAACTTGACGGTGGGTTCATAGCACCAATGAAGTCAATGCTCCATTGCTAAAAAGGTTCTTCAATTACAACTGGCTTCAGAGGTAGTGCAGCCAACTTAGGCTTTCCAACAAACTGCTGACATAGCTCACACCTACGTACCCAGTTGTACACATCTTGAAATAATGTGGGACAATAGTAACTAGCCCGCATAACCTTATGAGCCGTCACAGGCACAGAAAAATGTCCTCCACAAGCCAAATTGTGAAAAGACTCCAGAAGTCTACTTTGTTGTGCTTTATCCACACAACGGAGAAAAACTCCATCAAGGCTCCTTTTATACAAACCATTCTCCCATAGGACATAGTTAGCAACCTTTAATTTGATACTTCTCTTTTCCTTATAGGATAGATGAGAAGGACACTCACCATAGGTGAGAAAATGAGCAATATTAGAATACCACTCATCTGTAGTAGTGACAAAGAGAATAGTTGGTGTATCCTCAACTTCTTCTTCTTCATCTCCTATTTCTTTTGGTACATTGTCGGCAATCAACTGACACAAACCTCTACCATGCACAAGCTTGGTAGGTTTGATATCAAGATCAAACTCTTGAATCTTGGCAATCCAATTGCCTCTTTTGGTTCCAAACTCCTATTGAGTCAGGATCAACTTCACTGTTGTGTCTGGTACCAAAACAACAGTGTGTGAATTCAAAATATAAAACCAAAAATGCTTTACCACCTTGACCATGGCATAAGCATGTTTTTCCATATTTGAGTATTTCAATTCATGAGCCTTCAGAGGACAACTCATAAATGAAATAGGAGATTCCACACCTTCCTCATTTTGCTAAACAAGAATGGTTGAAAGTGTATGCTCGGAAGCATAACTGTATATTATGAAGTCCTTGGTATAATGAGGACAAAATAGAACTGGAGCATGAGCTATGGCCCTCCTGATGTCCTCAAATGTTGCTTTACCTTCCGCACTCCAATAGAAAGTAGTCTTACCTTTCATCATGTTAACAATGTGACAAGTTTCTCCACGAATTCCAGAATGAATCTCCGCAGAAAATTCACCTTTCCGAAGAAAGAATGAATGACAGTCTTACTAGCAAGCAAAGTAAGACTTTGGATAGACTTGACTCTTTCTGAGTCAATTTTAGTACCTTTTCTAGACACAACATGACCGAGAAGCTTACCCTCCGTAACCCCAAAAACTGATTTCTTGGGATTAAGAGAAATACCATTTTGTCGACATCTTTCCAGCACCTATCGCAAATGATATGCATGATCTTCACATTGTTTGGAGAAAATGGTAAGTCATCAAGATATACCACAATGAATTTCCCCATCTCATCTCTGAAAGAAAGGTCCATTGCTCTCTGGAAAGTAGTACCAACATTGATCAAACCAAACAACATCCTGCGGTATGCAAAAGTGCCCCAAGGTGTTGGGAAAGTAGTCTTGTACTGATCTGCTTTGCTAACCTCTACTTGATTATATCCTAAAAAACCGTCTAACATAGATAGCATCTCCAAAATAGTTACAGTTTGCAACACTTGGTCCATGATGGGTAAGGGGTAGTTATCCTTTAGAGAAGACTGGTTGAGATTCCTGAAATCAACACAAATATAGATTTCTCTGTTCTTCTTTCTTACAGGGACAATATTTGTGATCCAGGTAGAATGATGAATAGGAAAGATTATTCTTGCATTCAACATTTTCTGAATCTCAGAAAGAATAGTACCTGATATTTTGGGATTATATTGCCTCTATTTTTGTTTGTGAGGCAATGACCCAACTTTGAGAAGCAATGACCCAACTTTGAGAGGGATTTTGTGTTGAATCTCCTTAGGTCTGAAAGACTTCAGATCATCATAAGAATATGCCAAAACATCAATGTAATGGCGAAGAAGTGTAGTGAATTTAAATTTCTCATTGGCAGTGCAACACTTCCCAATGTTGACCATTTTGGGATCTGCCTCAGAATTCAAATTTACTTGTTCAAATTTCATAGATCAACTTGAATCAAGTTGTTGCTGCTATTTAATGTATCTGTCATGCTTATCAAATAGATTTTCTAGGGAAACCAAACCTTTTGGAATTTTATTCCCTTTTAGTTGAAGAAACTCTTCACCAGTTTGTGAATCTATTTCAAAAACGTATTCCCATGGTGGAGATTCACTACCTTCAAAATAGAGCTCATCAAAGCTATCCATCTTTTCCAAGAAAGCTATGATTTGATTGTCACCATTGAAGACCTGCCAATGGTTAGCATTATTAGGCACACTTGGCCAGAAAACCAACTCAATTGTGTACTTGTTACCTTTGAAGTCCTTATGGGGAACCATGAGGGTGGTAGAGACAGCTAATGAATCAACACGATCATTAAACTCTCTCGATACTGCAGAAATGTCGAAAGCATCAAAACCTTCGATGCAATCCCAAACACAGTTGCGATAATGCCTCAACCTTTCATTTTTAGTCTGATAAAGATTTCTTACTTGAAAAACCACAAGTTTAGCATCACCTTGAGCATGAAGATTTTTAACACCTTTAACACGAGCAGCCTCCAATCCGAGCAATAATGACCCGTATTCAGCGGTGTTATTGGTATTATCGAACTACAGCTTATAAGAGAAAGGAAAGATATCACATTGTGGAGATATCAAAACAACTCTGGCTCTAGATCCGGTGGAAGAACAACTGCCATCAAATTCTAAAACCCAAACATCATTTGAATTTCTTACTTTGATGTTTCTGTTACTAGTAGATTCTTCTTCATCAGAAAGAGAAGATTCCAACATCACTATGCTCTCATCTAAACTTTCATCTAATTTACTAGAAGTATCCTCTGATTCAGCATCTAAAATGTCAGAACTCTCATCTAATGAACTAGAAGTATCTTCAGTAGACAAGAAATAATTACCCATTCCTGAAGACTCAAACAAAATTTGGGCTTTGAGATTTGCAGTTTGGGTAACAATATATTTTGCTTCCTTCTTAGGAAGTAACTTTTGCATGATGCCTTTAACAGGTATCCTTGCTTCAGATAGGTCCATGTTCAGATCTCCACCCACATCTTTACAAAAATTACACCCAAGCAGAATGCCATAAGAGGCTGGAACATCAGCCACTAGGACGGTCATCTTGATCCTCTTATTTGGAAAGGCTGCAAATGCAAATTGGGCATCTTTGATTTGGCCCAACAATGGCACTTGCTTATTTTCCATGGAGAAACATCTCCCAAAGGTCTTGTTCAAAGTAAGACCAAGGGCATCTGCCACTTTGGTAGGCATGACATTATCGGAAGCCCCAGAGTCTATTATACAATTGCTCAACTTGTGACCATTTACCAATAGAGAAATGTAGAAAGGTTCTATTTTCCCTAGGGAAAGAAGGGAGTAGTGATAAGATTATTTTGGGTGGATTTGTTCTTTGAGGAGTCATGGGCAACTTTGGGAGAATCTTGTCCTGTAGGGACAGTCTTGTTTTTAACGTATTTAGCTAACCTATCAAATTGTTCGAGATTAGCTTGTAAATACTCAACCTCAGACATTTGGATTTTACTTTTCCTAGCATGATCTATTATGTCAAATATCTGAAATGAACTAGATACAAAGGAAGGAAATCCATCATTCTAAGTTTTATTAGGGGTAGTACTAGTCTGAGAAACAGAAGTAGAAGACACTGGATTGTTAGATGTACTTACTTGCTTATCAACAATCAGGTCCTTTGACTGAAAAGGCAACTGAGTTCCCCATTTGAAAATTGAGATCACCGACTGAGGTTCCACTCTTCTCTTTCCTTTATCAACTTGCTGATTTGACTAATTCTAGGACCTAGTAAAAATAGCATATGCTCCATCATATACTTCTTCTCTTTCAGCTTCATCTTGGTAATTTAGAAAGCCAATGGTAGAGTTGCTAGCTAATTCTTCTTCTCCTTCTGTAAAAATATTAGCATCATTCTCCTGATCCAACTTGGGTTGGAAAGAATGGTCATGTTCTACTTCATAATAGCTAACTGCTGAGTTGATCGGTGTTGCTTCAATGGCGAGCTTCCCCTCTATGGGTGGAAGATGATTTTGTTGCCCTTGATTTCTGGCAGCATTGCCTTGATATGAATTGTTAGGAAATGTTCTCCTTGGTATATCCCTATAAGAAGGAGGAGAAGACATACCTTGAGACATTTTCCTTTTCAAATCTAGCAATTCATTTGCTAACTTTTGTATCATAGGACCTGTGGTGCTTGTGGAAGGATTATCAATAGAGGGTTGACCTTTATTTCTGTTGGAATCTCTTCTTATCTTACTTGCAAGTATAAGATCATCTTCAACTTTCGTAGCCAAAATTTAAACTACGGGAAGATCTACAGGGCCAGCCCACCTTAGCATAAAGCTTACCTCAGGAAGTTGAGTATTGATAAAGAAACATTTAAGATTCTCTGTCGTTGGCTGAGTGGTTGTAGGAATCCTATTTGTCAGCTTATTGAACTTAGCAATGAAGTCTCGCATGGGTTCATGTGGCTCCTTCTTCATCTATGTTAGCTATGCTAATAAGGCATGTGCATCTTCCATAGGTTTGAATCTAGCTTCAAACTTGGTCTTGAGAGTGTTCCAACTCGTTATAGTTTGAGCTTAAAGATGGTAAAACCAATCTGCAGCATCACCTTGCAGTGTTTCCACAAAAAGTCTTACTGCTACATCTTCATGTTCCACACCTAATACACCACAAGCTATGTAGAAAGATGCAATGTGTTCATTTGGGTGGACTTTCCCATCGCTGTAGAACTTAGTAAAATTCTTCCTTGAACTACAAGGTAGTTCATGCAATGGTGGAGTTAAATTCAAAGGACTAAAAGTGTTACCCCAAGGGCCTTGAGCTACCATGGTATGCTGATTAAAGGGTGGGATAACAAACCTATGTGGAATACAAACAAACAAAACTCTATTAATAGTAGAACTAGAAGCTTCGCCTAGTATTGGAGACATGGTGCTCGTAGGAGGAAAACTCCTGGTTCGCTAAAGTTGAGGTCGTGGAGGCAAAAGACCAAAGTTATTTTGCTGCATCAACTCAAATACAAGATCAATAATACCTTGAGCTCTCTTGCTTCTTGTATACTATGAGTCTACGAGAATGCAATGTACTCAACAAAAGTTTGAAAATAGCTTGAAACAATGGAAAAGAACTGTAGTGCTTCAACTCAAAGCATGAGGCTTCAAGTTGTGCGTTCCTTCCCAAGTAGAGTCACCAAAAACTGTTGGGTGAATATTTTGTCTTCAACTAACTGAAAGCAAAATGGTTAAATCAACCACAGTGTAATGAGATAAATCTCTCCTCTTAGCAAGGGGAGTTCCCTATTAACTATTGCAAACTTATTTACACTAAAAACTAACTTTCAAATGAAACCATATCATCCATTTCTCTATTTTTAGAAATGATGTTTACAATGTAAAAGAGCACTTTCACAGTAAAAATTAAAATAACCAAGAAACCCACGAGAGTACAAAGTTTCTCGTTGCTCCTTTTACTAATTTACAATTTAGAACCAAGTAGGATAAGGTGCAGCTCAAAGTCTTCACCGAATACTACAACAAAACATACGATCAAAAAAGATAATAGTAGTTCAAAGTCTTTCCAATATCTTTTACTTCAAAACATAAAATCACAAACTAAAGATAATTGTTGTAGCACAAAGTCTCCAAAATCAGCTTTAGAACATCTCCTAGATCATCCACACTCACACTACAATTTGATGAAGTAGATAAGATAGCATAAGCAAAAGGACATAAGAACACTTTCCAATATACTACAAGTTATTCCAATACAAAGATTGAATGATCCCTTGCTTTTCTATTCACTTGATAAAATATGATTTACAATTTGAACACAAAGTCTCAAAATGCTCTTCAATTTGGTAGAGTTTCTCTTCAATAACTAAAAGATGATAATTACAATGGGGCGTCATCTTTATTTATAGGAGAAACCAAGAGCAAAAATAGGAAAAGAACAACTAACTGTGACTTATTCAACAAAGGAGTCCTTTTTGATTTGGGACTTCCTATGTTTTTACATGTAATTACATATGACAAAAGTACTTGTAAATATGTCCAAATCTATTTCAAAAGTAATCTAAAAAAATAGAAAATAAACTAAGTGATGAAAAAGCTACTTCAACTTGTATTGCCTTCTTTCTTCATGTGGCAATCATACATAGTAAACACAGCTTGCATCCCCAAACTATGCGAGCTGACTATGTTCCTAAAAATCATCCAGGCTCTAACTATTACATCTCTAACTGTGGTAATTGATTTTACATGGCTAGTTAACTTGGCCTTCAGATTATCCAAAGTTAATTGGTTATCAACAATATTATCCATGGAAGCTACTGAAAATGTTTTGCCCTCAAACTCCTTCTGAAACATATTCTCAGATTCCTGGGTCATCTCCTCTACAGAAAGAAATTGATGATCCTTTGACACCAAATTGCATGGTAGCTCCTCCAACTTGTGTAAGAGACTAACATCACTTTGGTCACTCAGCTTCCTTGAAGTTTCTAAGTCATTGATTAGATCTTTCAACACACGACTCTGATATGTCAATGCCTCCTTAGTCTCGGTATATGAATCCTGATTTGGAATAACACCAATTGATATAAAAGCACTTATTTTCAACTTCCTCATTTCTACCCACTTATCATGACTACTCTAAATGCTCAATATCCTGAGAAATACCATCAATCAAATAATCAAGTTCTGCCCTGATTTTCTCCATTTTGCTTGTTTTCTCAGCTAGCTCTATAAGAAGAGAGATTCCCTGTGTGTGCATCATTTCCAAATATTCTTCAAGCACTTTTCCCTTAAGGTGAGTCTTTTCAACTTTCTGGATGATAGGATCTTCAACAGAAATGGCCTCAGGAGTCACTGATTCTTAATTCAAAGTAATCTTCCTTACCACTACAATCATTTTCTCTACCATTGCTTTATAATGATCTTTCATCTCTTTTTCTTTATCAAACTTCTGAATCAAAATATCCATTGTCGATTGCATGTCAGTCTTTGCACTCTCATGTGTTATTTGCCTAGCTCAATTCTTGAAATAGAGTAATCACTCATACTAAAATTTTCTATGGTAGCATCCTGTGGGGGCCTTGCAATCTCCACAAATTTGTGCCCTTTGTCTCCCTGCACTCTTGAAATAATTTTTGGCTTCTTTGGAGTCTTAGTCTTAACAACCACCAGCTTATTGAAATGAAAGTCATCTAGAGAGATGGCTTGTTTCTTTCTTTTAGGTGTATATGATGACAACCATGGAGGAAGCACAGAACTATTCACATTCGGATCCGGTTCCATTGTCGGTGTTACAGGAATTGTACTAGCACTGGAAGTAGAAACAATAGGTGGAGTATTAGTAAACACTGCACCTAACACATTCACATTCAAAACTTGCTCAGAACCCAATACAAAGTGATCAAATATTGAAGAATCTCCAATATCAAAAGATGAGGAGGACAGACTAGGAATGGACCCAGAAGAATGAAGAACATCATCAAAAGTAGTTTGAGGATTATCAAAAATTATTTTTGAGGGTGATGGAGATTCAGAATATGGGATGTTGATAGGTGAAATAGACAGAGGAACTGAAATAGGTATGTAAGACAAAGGAGAAGAGACTCCAGTATCCTATGGTACATTCTTCTATGGAGACATAACTTCATCCCTTTATTCTTCTCCTATCTCCTCTATTGATCTATTTTCAACCTCCATTTCTTCGGCAGCTGGGTCATCAGTATTTTGTTTCTTAATTTCCATTTCTTCTACCTCAGATTCTTTCTCTATAGCCTTTGACTTCTTAGACACAAATTTGATCCTAGGTTTATGTGTCTTAGAAGAAGAGGGAATGTCACTCTTATTCTTTGTCCTATTCTCCACCTTCTTTCTTGTTTGTTCTTGGACTTCGGTCTCTGATCCAATAAGGAATTCTTTCAAAGAAATCCCCTTACCTTCTAACCACTTGTTTGTGTTAGCCAATATAGGTTCAAATCTTTTCCTTAAAGAAGCCAATTCTTTCTACGACCATTGGATAGGAGGAAGAGGAGAATCAACAATCTGTTCAATTTTATACCTAGGATCAATCAACGTTTCATCATCCACTAGGTCTTCAGGAATATCATCCAAACATAGATACTCAATCTGTTCCAGAGATAATCTGCTATGGTCCAATTTTCTGATATCCTCTTCTATCCTAAAGTCCACCCAGATGTCTTCAACCATTGGCTCATGAAACTTGATCTTCCTTTTGATCTTGTCTCTTACACCTCTGTAATCAAACCTTGGTCTTCATTTGAACTATTTCATGGTCACTAGCTGCATCTCGGTTTCCATCACCTTGGCCTTTTCTTTAATTGACACTGAAAATCTACCAATTTCAATTGGGAATCTGTATCCTGGTTTCTTGAGTTCCATTTGCTTCTTATGTACGACAATCATTTGCCTACATAACTCCATCAAAACAAGTTTATTTGAAGGAAACCTCGGCAACATATAAGGATAACCTTGGAAAAAGCCAACCCTTAAATATGAAAAAGTCTAAAATTATAAGAACATACACCCATAATCATTCACAACTAACCAAGCCTCATCAAAAACTCTTCTCTGCTCTAACTGAGAATCAAAAAGGCATAGAAACACTGCAAAGAAGGCATCATTCACCCTCCTAAAATGGTGGATAGAACCTTTCAATGTTAGTTGAGTATAGTATTAATACACAGGAACGATTCTTCTATCTCCATCAGATGTCAAACCTGGAAAGATTCTCATTGAAGCTACTATATACACCAGATAGGAAGTCATATAGAACTTAAAAGTAGTGGACACCTTAGTCAATTGATCATGTAGAGCATTGCTGATTTGTTCACCCCAAAAGATGGCTTGCTTACCTTGGAGTACAACCTTGATAAAAGGGTACATCCATTCATGGAAAAGAGAGGAAGAAGCTAGCCCCCTTATCCTACTAATAAGAGTTATAAGATCACTAACCTCCTCAATAAAATCACTTTTGGGAAAACTCCTCAGCCACTTGGATAAGTTTGACCTTGAAGTCTTAAGCCACTTGGTGTTAATTGTCTTCTTAGCCTTCTCAGAATTCTTGTCATATTCTTTTTGAGCCTCAGCAAAATCTAGTTTCACAACTTCTGTAGCAGCAGGACACATGAAAACTTTATCAATGAATTATGGATCCAATCTGATGATCACATTGCCATTCACATCCACCACTGCCCTAGTGTCTCTATTGTAGAACTAAGCACATTGAAGAACAAACTTTTTATTATGAGTTGCCACCAGGAAAGATGACACCAAGTGAATATTGCTATCAATAATCTTCTTCATCGCAGAACTAGGGTTATTAGACTTAGTTCTTTCCACAAACTTAGCCATGTCTACATGGACAATCTCCGTATCCCAAATATCATCAACATTGGAGGTAACTGAGGTGATTGGAAAAACACCCTGATACTTATACTTCATTACTTTCGACTTCTTTGGAGACAACTCAGTCATTTAAAAAACTAACACCAGAAGGATGTCGATGAATAGAGAAAATCAGTAGAAGAAACTGCAACAAAAAGCCATGATCATGCAATTAGGGGAAATACTGGCAATCTGGGAAAATTGGATGTCAATGATCATGACTACTGGGATAAGCTTGAAAGGGCTAGAGTGCAAGCAAGTCAAAAAAATAGAGGAAAGTGTGCTCAGGAAAGTAAATTTGAAAATCTCCTAGAGCTAGAAAAATTTGAGAGAGTGAATGCATGGGCGGCAAAATTTGCCGCCCTTGCATTTGAGGAATAAACTATAGGTGTCAAGGTGACAAATTTTGTCGACCATGCATGTAGATTGAAAATTTCTTTAAGTGGATTGGCGGCAAAATCTACTGCTTTTGTAGGTTTAGGAGTGATTTCAATGTATGTGCAAGGTCGGCAAAATTTGTCGTCATTGCACATGCTTTGGACGAGAAACATTTTATGTAGGGGTGGACCAAAAGACCGCTTATGCATGTGTTGAAAATAACAAATCATTATGTAAGAGCAGAGGTTTATGCCGCTTATGCACATTGAGGGTAATACAAAGTTTGTGTAAGGGTGGCGGTTTTAACCGCCCTTACATGTTTAGGGAAAACCACATGAAAGAAATGTGAAGGCAGGTAAAACCCCCAACATTACATATCAGAGGGTAGCAACATGTAAAGTTCATGTAGGGGTGGCAAAAATCACCGCCCTTACATGAATCAACACAGGAAGGATAGAAATGCAAAGGTAAAAATCTGTATCAGCAGCTGAAAAGACCGTCAATACATGTTATGGAGATACTAGTAAAAACCTAAGTGTTTAACATGGGCAGTAAAAACCCCGACCCATTCAATCAAAGCTACCAAAAGTAAAAACTAGGGTTTTATAGAAAAATAGCGAAAAATATATATAGACGATGCAATTTAACTAATCCACAAAAGAGAAATTTCAACAAAAAAAAGTAAAGACGTTTAACACATACGGAAACTTAGTGTCTTAAAACAAAACCAAGATAAAAAATAACAACTTACCTTGTCTACGAAACCAAAACCCTAAACGCAATCACGGAGGCAAGATATGCTTAGATCCAAAATTTACGCGAGCTTCGTGAAGCAAACTGGTATCAAGGAGGTATCAATCTAGTTGGTGGTCTCGAAAACAAACAATAAGTAAAACAAAATGAAAATAAACAATTTAAAAGGCTCTTAAAGTTGTCCATTAAACATGGCACGAGTGCCATTAATACCCACTTTGAGTTCGTAGATTTCACAGGATCTTCTTGGGTGGTGAAAAATCCTGACACAACATATGCATTAGGTCATGTTGGAGCGGTGAAAAACCCTGACACTACATATGAAAACTAACAAACAAGAAACACGCATGGGTAGTAAAATCTGCCGCTTATGCATATTTATCAAAAACAAGACAATTAAAACATGCATCGGTGACAGTTTTGGCTGACATTGCATGTTTCACAACAATACACATTTAAGAGTGGTAATTTTGACTGCTATTGCATGTGAAAACAAAAACTTTCTAACACCCTAAAATAGTTAAAACTGATATTTTGACAAGCTTATGACCTAGTCAATTTTTGTAATTTTCAAGGAATCGACCTAGGGGAACGTTGCAAACTATTTCAATGATGTTAGAAGACTTCGCGTGAGGCCAAGAGGAGTTGTCTTGATAAGCAAACTTAGAGTCTAGACTATCAAACAGATAAGTTTCGTAGGGGTTGTCTAAAAAAATGAGTGCAGCTAATTTTGAGAACAACAGACATCTTCCAAATTAATTGTAGCCTCTTCTTTCTTAGGCTCTACTTTCTTCACCTTCTTCCTTCCTTTTCCCTTTCTAGAGGACTTGTCTTGCTTAGCAACAAAGGCTTCAATTGATTTTGCTTTCATCTTTCTAACCTCTTCATCCGATTTTGTTTCTTCATCATCACCACCTATGCTTACATACACTCTCTTTCCTTTAGTTTTCTTTCTTTTGCATTCTTTTGTAGTTTCTTTCATACTCACAGAAGGTGTGGGACCGGAGGATACGGTTGTAGTCTCAGTAGAGGTAGAACCTCTTGTTCTTTTCTCAAGCTCTACCAGAGCTTTTTCAGATTCATCTTACTTCTTTTCTGCAGTTGCCTTTATTACTTCTGCCTTTGCTCTAGCTTCTAAATTTTTTTCTTTTGTAAAGCCCTTGCTCTGGGCATATTCTTCTACCATTTTCTTCACCTTCTCCATAGATTCAGGCTTTCTCAATTCAACATGCACTTTGATATAGATTTCCTCATAAGTGTCAAATCTTTCCTTAGTAGGGTCTCTGGGTTTGCTCAACATGAGCTCAGCATAACCATCTAACACATTTCCTGCTACTTCATAACCCATTGGACGAATCCAGGCTATCCTGGGCTCAACATCCTCCATCATGCATTGATATTTGTTTATAATGAAACATATGTCATTTTTATATTTCTCAACAATTGACGTAGGGATCCTTTCCATAGACTGCATGACCTTTTGGAAATTATTGAAATAGCCCCATAGGGCTATATTTTGTGCATCATAGATTCCTATACTATTTAGATGATTCCTTATTTGTACTACAACTAATTTGTTGCTAGGCTAGAATAAGTTTTTCATTCCTAGTAACTCTTGCATGAAATAGAAAAATAGGAAAATGATTACCGTACCAAACTTGAAAGGATACTTTTGCTCCTTTGTCTTCTTTAGATTTTCAATTAACTGTTGTCAGAGCAACTCACAAAGATCATAATCTGTATTCTTCTTAATCATTTCATAGGCAATGTAAATGGTTGTACCAGAGACAGAGTTTTCCCGATTAGTGAAGTAAATCTTATACCCAATCACCATTGATGCAAACCTTACTGCATGGTCTTTAATATTGTTAAATCTCAATGCCCTTTTATCAAATTTAGCTCCAGTGGCCTCCATCATCATGTCATTCTTCATAGCCTTTAACACAGTCACCTTTTCGATAGAGCTCAGTCATGTAATGGCCCTTATATCATCTTTTGTGATTATGAATGGTGTGTTAAGCCGCATAAACTCATCATGAATTCTGCTCAATACATACCGAACCCATTCATCTTTAGTAAATGTTGGGAAATTTATGTATTGTAGGAATTTCTTTTCCTCTAGCACCTTGTGTTCTTACTTCAAATTAAAATGATCACTGCTCAAATGATTCAAATATAGATCTGAAAACTTGTTGTCACCAAATTCTTCTAGGGCAACATGAATATATGCCCTAATATCCTTTGCATGCATTATGCCATACGGTACTCCTGAAAACACACCATTAGGGTCGAGTTCTGTAGATTTGAATGGATGTTTCTTGAACTTCAGTCATGGTCTCTTGGTGATGTCAATAACCTATGGTGTTGCCATTTCTGCAAGAATTCAAATAAGTTCACGGTAGGGTTTTAAACTATAAATACCTCTTTTGCTAAATTAGCGTTTTCTCTAGGTTGCTTTGAATCTCTAGAAATCATTGAAGTCACTTGGAATTCTTCTTCAGTTCTCCTTGGACACTTGATGGCTTGAATCCAAAAATGATTAGTCTTTTGAATGTGACCCTTTTTAACCCATGTTATGCAAAAACCTAGTCATCATAAATGCTCTTTTCAAAATCTGTTAAACACTTCACTGTTAGGTACAGTCGATCAAGATTTCTCTGCAATGTGTCGCATTTGATCTTTTTCTGCCAATTTTTTATTCAAGAAATTCATCACATAGATTCTCAACTTATATCTTTGTGTTGGTTCTTAGCACCAAATATTTGGCTAGGGCATTATTATTTTCAATAAGAGCTCCCCCTGAGTGAGAGCTCCCAATTTACTTCATGGAGGAAGTATCTGCACCAGAGACTGGTGCGGATCCATCTTTGACCTCATTTACATCCTTCTTAATCCATACTTTACTTATTTCCTTCTTGATTTCTACCAGATCAAGTTTGTTCTTACCTTTATCTTCCCTCTGCTCCGTTTTCCTCTTTTCTACAAGATTGTTTCTTTTCACATTCTTGCGTCTACAAAACTTTGTAATATGTCCAAGATTATTGCAATTGTAACAAACAACATTCCTCTGTCCTTGATTTCTTCCATTAGTTGAGTTCATTCTTGATCTGCATTGGTTAGCCATATGCACAAATCTATTGCATGGAAAACATTTCCCATTGAAAGATTGAGTATTCCTTCCATTGTTGAAACCATTCCTTATCACACTTCTACATTCATTTTGCTCTGTGACCAATTTTATTGCAATTGAAACACTAACTGGAGAATGATGGAACATTTTGATTCATTCTACTCCTACACTGAGTAGCCTTATGACCAAACTTATTGCAATTAAAACAGTGGTCATTAAAATATGGGTACCTTTGAGCATTTGGTTGCATAACTGAAGGCCTTCTAGGTCTGTTTCTCTGATTCTGGACTTGGTTGCCTTTGACTTTCTTCATCTTAGTGTTAACTTGTCCTGATTTAGAGCTTTCTCCTCTTTCAAATCCCAAACCTTGCTTGTCATCTGGACTTTTCTGACTTGCAATCGGCTCATCAAGCTTGGCAGAGCTTATTTTGAATTTTTCTTTATAGTTATTAGCTACTTCCAGATCAAATTTTAGAAGCACAACATCTTTTTCCAACTTTTCACATTCTTTATACATGTCTTTCAAAACTTGATTTGAATGCTCCTTAGCCTTTTCTTTCTCTTCAACCCACATTGATAAATCATTTAGGGTTTCATTTGGTACTTTCAACTATTCACTTAGCTCTCTGCTCCTATCCTTTGATCTCTTAACTTTCTCTCTTAGCTTTAGGATGCATTCATTAGCTTCTTTGACATTTTCTTTCAAATCCTAGATATCTGCTTCAAACTTATAAAAATCTTCAAGGGGAGTTTTTAGTTCTTGATTACTGATGTATGTACAATTATCAATTGTGACACTGTCTAGAGTAGGATGCCTTCTGGCTACCATGAGTAAGCTTTTCCAAATCTTCCTTAAGTTGTTAGGCTTCTTCTAAGGAACCTTGCTCTAATACCAATTGTTGAACACAAAGAATTCTGAGAGGGGGTGGTGAATTAGTATTCTGTAAAACCTTTCTTTCATATATTCATTAATCCATTTACCAAATTCAATAACATGAAAGCAAAATAAACATAAGAAGAGTAGCCACAAAGTCATAACACATAGACACTAGGATTTTTACATGGAAAACCCAAAAAGGGAAAAGCCACGGTGAGTGTTAGCTCACAATATATTATGATATCAAAACCAAATTACATGAAGGCTTGCTACCTTAGGGCTCATTGCCCAAGGACTCATTGTCCAAAGAAGTGCTCACTGCAATAGGCTCACTGCCATAAAGAAGAGAAGAGAAGATAGAAAAAGGGTGTCTCACTACCAAAAGAAGACTGCTACAGAATGCATCTATAGAATGCTAAAATGCAGTTCAATTATTAGCTCAATATACAGATTCAAAAGTCTTCATTATATCTGCCTTGCTTTTTTGCTTTGCTTTACATGTACTATGTTCTTCTACCCTTATTGTTCTTTTCTAATCACAAAATTTCCTCATATCGCATACACATCAAATTTGCACCACATTCGCACTTTTGCACATCTCCAATACCAAAATCTATCAAGTATATCTGCAACATGAATTATCCCAAAACTAGGTCGGCATGCAAAATATGAAACTTGTATATCAAAGTTGTACCTTGTTGGCTTGATCCTTTGCATAAACAATAATGTGAACCCATACAATCATTCAAGAATATTCATATAGGTCTGGACTTATTATTGAACCACTTAAAGTAATGATTTGAACATTATCTCCTTACCACACAATGATCTAACTGTGTGTCGACCTTACCCCAAGGTGCACACTTAATCCTTATTGTTTGTCATATCATAACTTCTATTGCGGACCACATGAAACTTCAAAATTCACATCAAACATTCATTAGACATCACCAAACATACCTTCAGGACCACAGGTCATAATATTCTTATGTGGCGAATTGTAGAACTCTGAACTACTGACTCTGTCACTATAGAACACTGTCAATCTGAATGCTGATACTCAGTAACTTGTAGATGATCTTCTGGTGAACTTCAAATTCCACAAATCTGGAATTAGATACTCCTCATATGTGTTTACAACACCTCTAAACTACAAATCAAGATACTCAATACCGGAGGAGTGCAGACTAAATTACTTTGGTGTTCTGCTTTGTTCCTGACTGCACTCTATTTGTTGGACTTAAGCAATTCACAACACAACTTCCAGAGATTGTCAAGATATGAAACATAGGATATAACATTGCATAACATCTAAGTACAGCATATGAGAACTGCATAGCAAGATCTTCATCTGTGGAGAGTTACCAACTTGATTTTTGTCCCTAGCTCAATGTGCTGCCAATACTTAGTTAATTTGGCTAAGTCAATCTTGCCAGACCAAATACTGTACACATCTTTGTCTCAGGAATTGTCTTCAAACATGTCAGGTTGTTTCCATCAATGACAACATCAAATCTCAAACATATTAGCAGTGTCTCTTGACTATGTTGTCAATAGTAGTAACATGATGGGTTTATTGAGGCTAGTGAAGTTGGAAACAAATTTCTTAATGAAGTTAATATTTTTGAGGAAAGATTGCAATTTTTTCTTCATGTGGGGCAACTTAAGTTTATTGATGGCTTTCATAGAATTAGGTTCTATTACCAGGCCATCCTTCAAAACATGTCCCAATAGATTACTTTCTAGAACAACAAAAATGCATTTCCTTGCACTAAGGCAAATGCCAAAGTCATGACATCATTACAATACTTCCCACAAATGTGCAAGGTGTTGTTTAGGTGTCTTTAATAATACTGCGATGTCATCCAAGTATACCAAGATATACTCTCTTATGAAGCCCTTGAATGCAATGCCCATGGTTCTCTAAAAGTTGGGGAATATATTGATCAAGCTAAGAGGCATTCAATGATAGGTGAAAGTGCCCCACTTGGTGGTAAGCATGGTCTTGAATTCATCCTAATGCTTTACCCAGACTTTATTATATCTAAAATGTAATTCCCCTACTTTTACATAGGGACATTAGTGATCAAAAATAGGATGAACAATTTTTTTGCAATGTAATTGTGACATGTGCATGTCCCAATTACACAATCATGCACTATAAACATTGCAGTGTCCCACGAAGAGAGTCAAACACATGATGCAAAAATAACCAAGGTGACCTCTCAGGGTCTAAACACACCAACAACTCTAGCGGAAGACTTACCAATCACATAAGGCATCCAAACAAGGAGGGGATTCACTAGGGAAAACACAACCCTCACTAGAAACAAAGACAACTAATTAATGTAGTACGACACATGATTCCCAAGACAAGTGGTCATAAATCCCAAAATACATGTATAGACAAGATAAAAATATGAGAGGATTTAAGGGACCGTGGGGAACAACTTATGTATAGAAAGTTTCTTCAAAAAATGTCAAGAAATGCTCATTGTCCAGTGGCTTAAGGACTATAGTACGAAACAAGATGACAAAGTGTAGAAAACATGTCTTCTAGCACTTAGCTCTAGTGTCCCACCTAGGTACTAGTGTCCTTATGGGGCGCTAGAGTCCTTCCTAGGCACTAGAGTCCACCTAGAGCATTAGTGTTCCTGAACTTTTCTGAACGAAAATTTTTGCAAAGGTACAAGTTCTAAAACAACTCTCACTCATCCCCAAGGCCACTACCAACACTAGAAACACACAAGAACCCTTGGAAAAACTTAGAAGAAAAAATGAAGCCTGAAGATCTCACAAGATCGACAACACACATGTATGTCGAAACAACTCTCCAATAAGAAAGGAGATCGACACGCAAGACAATGTGAATGCCAAGGCATATGGGAGAAGGTGAACACCAAGAAAATGCCTCTCTCAACACTTCAAAAGCCTCTAAGTGAGACAACCAATGTAGACATGTGGCCAACACACCAAACAATGTCGGCATTCGTCCTACAAGCCAAACGAAGGGTCGACTACGACACCTCATCAAAATGACGCATACAAAAGAATCCAATTCACATCGCATCCACTCACACACCAAAAAAAACATGCTATCTAAAAAAACCATGAAATAACTGAATTAAAGAAATGCAACCATTTCCCAAAATGCTAACATACATGCCAAATGTGATAAATTCCAAACAGAATGCCACGCTCATTCGACACCAACGTCGAATCAAACCAAAACCAAACATGGAAATGCCAGTCATAATGTGAGAATAATACAACCCAATCAATAACCATAGCATAATATAAATACATCATATAAAATGGAGGATTCCAATATCCTTAGTTATCCATTTCAACAAAAGAGATAATGTTACAAAAAAGACAATTTCTATCTAGAACATGATTTGTTTTCCAACCAAATAACATCATAAAATTACAACATAATGGAGGCTACTTCCCAAACATGGAAGGATCACACTCCAATGAATAAAATATACAAATCATGAATATACATCAATAATACATCACCACCAAAGTGCCCCAACAAGCACATAGTACAATATAGTCAAAAGTCTTGAAATGAACATAGAACTTATCCAGATCCAGAAAGATCTACTCGAGGACCAATGGGGACCTCCCAACCATATTACCCACTATCAAGGAAAACCCACTGTTAAGGCCATCTCACACCAATTCAAGGAATACATAGAATACTCAAACAAGTACAAGAATCTCAAATACCATCACTCACACAAGAGTCACAAGAAGGGATTACACACACACAAGTACAAGAAAACACTCATATCACCAGTGCTTGCAACACACATGTGACAACTCACACCACAAGGAGCATAAAGGAAACATATGGCACATACACCAATCAATGCACAATAAAGGATAAAACTCAACAAGTATCTCAAGAATGGTGTCACTATTCTCATAGGAGCATCAAACTAAGAATGCCACTAGTCTCGTAGGAGCATCAAGGAAAGGATGTTCCCCTGTCATATGAGTATCAAGGTTGTTGATTGTTAGGAACACTGAGAGGGGGGTGAATCAGTGTTCTATAAATCTTTTCTTGTACTTTTACTTTTAACCATTTCAAAATAATAATCAAATAGAAGCAAAATATACAACTAAACAACATCCACAAAAGCATGACACATAACACCAAGATTTTACGTGGAAAACCCAAAAAGGGAAAAACCACGAAGAGGATTAGCTCTCAAATATATATTGCAATCTTTACAAAAATAATGTTCAGGCTTGGTCACTCCACAGGCCTAGAACATGCTGGCTCACTGCCATGAAGTACAACTAGATTTAGCAGGCTCACTGCCTCAACTCTAAACCTAGCAAGATTACAATAAGGGCTATTAAACCCTATTAAAGGCTCACTGCCATCTCACTGCCTTAATAACAAAAGCTTTCTTCCAATCATATTGCCCATGAAAAACTAAATACTCCTTAAGCATCTGCCACTATGCTAGGGTGCAGTCATTTAGCAACTGAATTCTAAATCCCAAGTCTTCATTGATGCTTCTCTTCTAACTCTGCTCTTCTATTCGCATGCTCACACCACACACACACTTCTACACCACACACTCTACACTTAATGGAAATTCATCACTCTTATATATCTACATCATGATTTGATCCACAATCAGGTTAGCATCCAAAAATTGAAACATGTACATAGAAAGATGTACCTTGTCGCTCAATCTAATGCACTATGTGTCACGTGGACCCAAATCTTTTCCCAAATGTGTTCATATGTGTCAAATCTAATCATTCAAATACTTGAATAGATCTTTCACACACTATCCTTTCTCCACATCCTGATTTATCTCACCAGTCAGCCTATTTCCGAAGAACATGCTTAACAGGTTCATCTGCTGACTTACAACTTCTACTATGGATCACAAAACACTTCCAAAAATGCATCAAGGACTCTTTACACATTCCCAATCATACCCTCAGAACCGCAAGGCATTATATCATCTTGCGGAGAAATGCGGACCATCAGAACTCAGACTCTACCTCTGTCAAACTCTATCAAACACTATGCCGATACTTAGCAACTTGTAGCTAACCTTCCAGTGGAATTTAGATCTCCTAACTCTAGAATAAGACACTTCATACAAGTTTTTACAACACATTAAAACCACATAACAAAATACTTATCTGCGGAGGAATGTGAACCAATGCACTAGACCCTATTTACTGTTTCTGCTATACCTTTGCTTACCTGGACTTAGACAATTCTTCAAGGTGACTTCCAGAGGATATTAGGACTTAACCTTTGAAGCATAACACTATCAATCAACTGAGAACATTATACCTAAACTGCATTAACTGATCATCATTTGTGGAGACATACTATCCGACTTGTTGTCCTCTACTCAGAATACTTATCATACTTAGCCATTTTCTGTCAACCAGACCTGGGATCCAACATGTTCTTCCAAAGATATCTCTTCCTATCATGGTGATAAGATCTCTGAGCCTTGTTTCCATCAATGACAACATACAAGTCAATATTGAAGTAGTGTCTCTTGCCAACAATCTCCCCCTTTGGCATTGATGGCAACACTTAGTGAAAAATGCTTGATTGCTCCCCCTTACTATATACACTTTATTTTCCTGCTCCCCCTGAGATGATTATCCATTTTTCACTAATCTTCTTCTCCCCCTTTGACATCAATGGCAAAGGGTGTGAACCAAAATAAAAAATATGTCAAAATGTCAAAGTTTTATATACTTTGTCAGATATTTACAAGCACAATCTTCATCTTAATTTGTGACAACAGGAAAAATGTCACTATAGATAGTCTTTATTAGAGCTATCTCTCCATTCCATCTATTCTTTGTACTTTCTAGAATATGGATGTGGCCATTCATCAAAAATACTAGCTTCTCTGCCTTCTGGACATCTAATGGTGTATCAATTAGTGCTTGAGATTTCAAGGCCTTGTTGAAAACAAGGCAGATAACTGAGAGGGGGGATGAATCAGTTATCTCAAAATTTCCTTAATTTTCTTTTCTTTTATTATCTCAAACTCAGTGTTATATCAAAACATGAAAGCATATGTAATCATAAGAATAGAAATAGAATCAACACACATAACACAAGGATTTTTACGTGGAAACCTTGTTAAGGGAAAAACCACGGGGTGACTAACCCAAGATTGAATTCTCTATTAAAAGAATAAAGTAGTACAAAATGGCACTTGACAATTAGGGCTCACTACCCGAGCACACTGCTCACAAGAGGCACACTACCTACAAGAGACTCACTATCTACAGAACTTATAGAAGATAATCAAGTGTTTAAACTGATGAGAAGCATCTACAAATGCAAGAGTTTAGTTCCGATTAGGCACAATCTACTGATCTAATACACTTCATTCTTCCTTTGTTCAATGTTGTTATTCAGTCACATACCAAACTTGAATTGTTGTTCTCACACTCATCCCTGCTTTTCTTTGCACCTTGTTTCTTCCCATCTTTTACACACAGACTTACATGCTAGAATCCATCTGGTATATATATCTGCATCAAGGATTTTCATCAACTTTCTAGTTGGCAACAAAAACACTCAAGATATTTGCAAGTTATTGATCTGTCGGCTGAATCCATGTTTGATTTGTGATGCGTATCAAAATCTTAAGCATAGAAGTCATTAATCATATCATCCAACAATGTATAATCCCACAAATTGCTTGATCAACACCTTTTACTCATCTAGATTGAAGTCTGATACTCTGTCGGTTAGTTCTTCCTCTGTCTGCTCAGCCTAATTGGAACCCAACACTTAGATGCACATATCTTTTTCTTGCTTTATCACCGGAGGCTAAATCTTTGGAATACAGTAGTCATGATACCCCTCTTGACTTGTTCAAGTTTGCAACTTACTAAGTTACACCATCTGAGAGATCCAGACCTAATTGTCAGACCTTATTACATACTCTGTTCTTATTTACCGAATCAAAACAATCTTCAATCTATCTTCCGGTATAGGCATATTATGTACTGCAGATGTGTGGGATAGACTTTGTTGCCATCAATGACAACACTTATGAAGACACATAGTGTCTCTTGCCAACAGGCCTCATCTGCCAAACTGGTCATGGAATTAATTTTCAAACTTATCAGTCCTTTCAGCTGGCACAACCTATCTTGATTTCTCCCCTTTTCTTCATCAGATTGTTCAAATCATTATGGATACTTGCAACTTGTGTTTCTTTGGAGCTTATTGACTTAGCGTCTAGATTATATGTCTCAGAGATATTTAGCAGTTTGAGTTCCAAGTTTTTGATTTTATCTTCTAGCTCCTTTGTGATCTTTGGCCAAGATAAACAAAATTTTTATATTTTTCCAGCTTCTTCAATGGCACTTTGTATTTTCTTAATTCCATTATCTAACAGAGTTTTGTCTTTGGCTATCATAGTCTTTGACTCAGTCAATCTATTTTCATTAAACTCTTTTCTAACCTTTGCTTTTGTAGATTTTTCAAAAGATTCAAAATGTACACTTACAGAGTTTAATAGCTTCTTGAGATGGTCAACAGGGGACAATGAGGTATCCCTTTGGAATGATGGCATTAGCTTTTCCAAGATAGTAGATGCTTCGTTGATCGGTTTGTTATCTTGACCATGTGATTGTAACAACTCTTCTTGTGCCTTGGCCTGAACCATAGATACGAGCTTGAACTTTTGAAAAGGTGATAATGAGGCCAAGTTGATTAGACCTTGAGGGAGTTCAAACTCTTCTACAATTTTTTGCCTGTCAAAATTAGTAGAGACATCTACAGTGTCTCTTGCCCTCTCTGGTGATTTTCCTTGACTTTATTCTGAAGCGTTTATGTCCATATTTTCTTGTTGATTTGTGTTTTGTTCTAGTGTAAGACACCTTGTCTATTCCCTATTCTCTTCATCTTCAACCTGTTGCTCAGGAGGCAAATTCATTTCAATTTTTCCTTGATGTAACATGTTTAATGTGTTCATGTCAAGAACTTGATTACTCTATTCGAGTCCTTGATCTTGGCTTGTCTAGGGCAGAAATGTGTCACCATCCTTTGTTTCTTCATTGTCATGGATGGTGGAAATATTGTATTTCTTTAATATTTCCAAGATAATCTCTTTTGTTTCCTTGACAACTTTGTTAGTTTCTTCTATCATTAGTGCATTCATTCTTTTCTTTGATTTGAACTCATTGTTAAGTGCTTTGGAGATTTTGTCCTTTTCTTCTGAAGTGATAATCGGACATAATTTTATCAAAGTGTGTTCTCTGAGCTCAACATTCTTAGCCATAGCAGTTTCCTTTCTAACTGATAGAATACTACCCAAGATATCTGGGAGATCACCAATGATCTCAATGAGAGCTCTATTGTATATGTTCAGATATTCTATGATAGCTTCTTCCAAAATCCTTTTGTCAGCATCATTGTAATCATCACATAATTCAGCCACAGGTTTTAGATTTCCATCAACAGTGACAAACTTTAATACATCTTCAAGTATTAATGTGGTTGGAGACTCATTTACCTTTTGACTTTTAATAGCTTTCTTCTTTTTAGAGTTTTTAATGGTCTCAGTTTTCATTTTCTTGATATTTTCATCAGACTTGATTTCTTCTTCATCTTTTTCACTTATACTTGCATACATTCTTTTTCCCTTCATCTTCTTCCTCTTTGGATCTTTGTCAGAGGGTTTCTTTGATGATGTTGTACCGGATGAGGTAGCAGAGCTTCTGGTAGCCCTTTGTGTTATTTCGGGCCCTCTTGGTTTCTTCATAGGTTCTTTCAGAACCTTAGTCTGTTCACTATCTTTCTTTTCTTTCTTAGCTTTCTCTGCATTTTCTCTAGATTCCCTGAGTCACTCTTTAGTGAAGCCATACCTTGCGGCAATTTCTTCCACCTCTATTCTCACTTTTCTGGTGGATTTGATTTGTCTAAGTTCAACATGGAGTTTCACATAAACTCCTCATATGTTCCAAACCTCTCTTCCTTGGCATCTTTAGGTTTGTTGACCAAACACTGGGCATAGTTTTCCAAAATGTACTTATCTACCTCATAACCCATGGGCATTACCCATGCAGTTCTAGGTTCCATGGCCTCCATTAAACACTGATCCTTAATGACCATGAAGCAGATAGTGTCTTTGAATTTATCAATAATTTCCTTAGGGATTATTTCCCTAGATTGCATCATGCTTTGAAAATTTTTGAAATAGCCCCACAAGGCAAATTTATGAGCATCAATGCTTCCTATACTATTCAGATGATCTCTAATTTGAACTTCTACAGGCTCATCATTTGTCTAGATAAAAATTTTCATACCTGGTAATTCTTCCATGTAGTAGAAGAATAAACAAAGAATCAACATACCATATTTGAATGGATATTTCAGATCTTTGGTCTTCCTTAAATTTTCCATCAGTTACTGCCGGAGTAGTTCACAAAGATCATACTCTACATCTTCCTTCACCATCTCGAAGGTTGTATAAATTGTTGTACCAAATACTAAATTTTCACAATTTGAGAAATAAACATTGTAACCAATAACCATGGATGCAAATCGTACAGCATAGTCTTCAATATCATTGATTGTTAATGCTCTTTTGTCAAACTTGGCTCCAGTGGCCACCATTACTTTATCATTCTTTACAGTTTTCAAAAGTGGTACAGATCTGGTAGAACATAATCTAGTGACTACCTTAATAGCATCCTTTGTAATCTTGAAAAGTCTCTCGAGCCATATGAATTCATCATGAACCTTGCTTAACACATACCAGACCCATTCATCCTCCACGAAAGTTGGAAAGTCGATGTATTGAATAAATTTCTGTCTCTAATGCCTTATATTAATTTTCCAGATCGTAACCTCCATCGCATAGGTGATCTAGAAATAAGTCTGTGAGTTTCCTCTTCCCATGTTCTTCTAGGGAAACATGAATGTATGCCCTAACATCCTCAACATACAGAACTCCATGAGGAATATCTAAAAACGCACCCATCGAATCCACTTATGTTGCTTTGAATGGGTGTTTCTTAAATTTGGGCTGAGGTCATTTAGTGATATCAATGACTTGCAGAGTTACCATTTCAAAAATTTAACAGATTCATAAATGAGGGTTTAATGAAAATACCTTGTGTTAGGGTTTCCTTTCTTCAAATTTCTTCAACTGCTTCAAATCTTGGTTGTTGTTGCTCAAGCTCGGCTTCAATCTTTCTGAACACTTGATAGCTTTAGATGCAAAGTGATTTTGAATTCAAACTAGCTCTCTTTTATCATCATTAATGCTTGTTCCAAAAAGATGTTAACCTCTTTATTGTAGAATATAGTCAATTAGGATTGCCCCGCAAAGTGTCGTATCAGCTTGTTTCCTTCCAGTTTTTCTTTCAGAGGATTTGTCTTGTCAAATTATACCAAGAATCTCTGTGCTAATTTTCAGCATCAATTGTCTGGCTAGGGAGTTGATGTAGAGGCAAGGGAGGTTATAAACACAATCCAAAAAGGCTGACTATCCCCTTAATTGGCATGTTTAACAAGAGAGGTAAAATGCCCAAATGAAGGATAGATGGAAACCCCAACTTGAAGACCACCCTAACCTCCTTGGATCACTTTCTCTTGGTAGTCTAGAACCCCTCAAGGCCATAAAAGATCATGACTAAACACCCACCTATCCTTTTACTCGCAACTAGCCCTATGTGCTTGTAGCCCTCTGAGAGAGGTTTTTCGGGCATAACTCACAAACTACTAATCAAACCACTGAACAAATTAGCTTTTTGGATACCCATTAAGCTCCTAAATAACATATCTAACACAAATAGGTGGTTTTTTTGTACCAAATGTCCCTAAAATTGACTGTACATGTTGTTCTAAAGGCCTAATTAAGACAGCTGAAGTAGTCAATTTGACATAACTTTCTGAAAATGACTCAAACTGACAAACAAAATGGTTTTTAAGATACCCATTTGGCTCTTACACAACATATCTAACATGTACCCAAGGTTTCTTTGGAACATATGCCTCTAAATTGACTGCACCGTGTTGTCCTAGGCCTAATTAGGCCTCCTTTGTGAAGCAACAATGCAAAATACACATTCTCAACTCTCCCAATCTGATCTAATGACTCAAACAAGTTGAAAATAGGTGGATAACACTAATTTTGGGGTTCTTGGGCTACCATGCAACTCTCATGCATCAATCCTATACTCTAGCTATGCAAACATGCCTAATACATGAAGATATTAGGCCTAATTTGTGCAAATGGCTACTAAAACACTATCCCCTGCCTCCACCATGAAAACCTAGTTGAAAATAAGCCAAAACAGACCCATTCCATCCATTTGGTGTTAATGGATCAGAAGGAATGGGTCCAAACCCATCAAAACTCTTAAACCCTCAAAAATAAGGGTTTTAGGACTGTTTTTACAAAAATGGTGATAAAATGCTTCAACAGTGACGAAAACACCTCCTGCCACCTAAAAATGAAAGGTTATTCAATTCTCTAACAATTTTTTCTCATTAGAAACCATGCCAAGACTGTACGGCTCTGTGCTAGCTGTTGCAACAGTCATAAATAGTGAAAAATTAAAACAAATAGAAACAATGAACTTTTTTTCTTATTTCTTTTCTCCCTAATGTTCTCCTCAATACATTCGACTAAATCTTGCCTGAATGAATTCTCTCCTAACATAAAAACCTTATATATCTCTTTCACATCATTGGAAAAAGCAAGGAAATGGCTAAAATTAGCCTTACATAACTGCAACAATAAATGTCATGCCTAAAAACTAGGCAAAATCAGACTTCCACCACTACCACTACTTGGATATGCCTTTAGTGGGCTTATTACACCATATTCCAAACCAAAATTACATTTAGGCTCAATATTGAGCTCTAAAAAAATAAAATTTCACCTATGCTCTCATATAGAAACCAAAAAAAAATCAAAAATTTGTCTTGGGGCTAGGTGCCCCTGCACCATACAACCAGTCTAAAAAGAACTCATGTCTCATGAGTGCCTGCTCCATGCCCTTCTCAGCTCCTCCTTGTCTTTGACATGTTCTTGGAGTTGAAATCTCCTCCATGGGATGAAATACTGCATATCTTCATGCTTCATACCTTGCTTTGTATATTTGTTCATTCCTTGACCTGCTCTTTGTTCTCTAATCTTATCATCTTCATGAGTTGGTGTCATGGATGTCCTAGTAGCTGTACCTTTGCCTTGTTCAATTGTCCTTGCACTTAGCCTTTGTTCCATCTTGATTTCTTTCTTAAACTTCGTCAAACAATGTTGCAAACCTCTATCTACTACTACATTTGCTACCTCCACTATGTTCTGTAGATTACTTGCCTTTGCTACCACTATACTAATTGTCCTCATCTTTGTCTTATCAGTTCTAAATCCTTTCTTCTCCACACTCTCAGACTGTCCCTTCAATCCTGTTGTTCTTAGTGGACATAGAATTGTCCCAACCATGATATGGTTGTGCCAAATTTGTGTCTTCTCAAACAACTTAGTCTTTATTTCCTCTTGGATTGTTCTAGTCATCTCCTTGTCTTCTTTGCTCTGAAAAATTAGACTATTCCTCAAATCAATTGTCCTCCTATGTTCTTCCTTCCTCTCATCTGTTGTCTCAGTATTCTTATGCCTTTTAATGGCTGCACATTATATGGTTATATTCTCCTCAAGCCTCATAGGCTCCCTCTTACCAAACATTATCACCTTTGTTGCCCTTATCTGCTCCTTGGCTTCTTCCTGCATTGGAATCAACACAAAAGCCTTCTCATCCTTCCTAATGGTGTAGGTGTTAGCTCTTCCATCATAAATTGTAGACCTATCAAACTGCCAGGGTCTTCCAAGAATCATATGACAACAATCCATTGGTAAAATGTCACATAGGACCTTGTCCTCATATTCTCCAATCTTAAACTCAATTAATGCTTATTCAGTCACTAAAATGGACTGATTATCATTTACCCAAGAGACTTTTTAAGGTGTGTCCCTAAGTACTCTCTCCAATCCCAGTTTGTCTACCATCTCACTAGACACCATATTGTCAATACAACCTGAATCTACTATCACTTTACATACCTTGTCTTTGCATTTGCAAGTTGTCCTAAACAATGCTCTTCTTTGAATCAGCTCCTTCTCCTTGGAGGTCTTCAATAGTGCTCTTTCTCTCAACATCAACATTTCTCCTATCTCACCAACACAACTAATGGGAATAGAACCACCACATTCTTCTTCTTGAACTAATTGAGTCCTCTCATTCTTCATTTCACCATCACTTGTAAAACCTTGCCTCTCAGGACACCTGTATGCTGGGTGCCCAAACTCTTGGCAATTATAAAACTTACCTACAAAGGTGTTTGCACTTCTTCCACCACCAAATATGCCTCTAGTACCTCTGCCTCTAAAATCTACACTTTGTCCTTGTTTGAAATATGTACCTTGTCCTCATGCCTTGCTTATCTCTTCTTGACTCTCATTGACTTATTTTGCATTTGTAAAACATCCTCTACCTCTAAATGTGTTGCCTCTGCCTCTAGCTATCTTATCATGTCTCCTTTTTAGTTTGTCTTCCACTCTAACCACCATTTGATAATAGTCTTCAACACTCCTTGGATTTACCAACACTAATTCATCCTATATGTTAAACCTCAAACCACCAATATACCTAGCAACTTTTTGTACTTCACTTTCATTGTGACCAAACCTTATACTTAGCTTATAAAACTCTTCAGTATATGACTTAACATCCTTTTCCTTTTGTCTTAAATCTTGAAGCTTTCTAAACATTTGAACTTCATAATCTTTACTTAAGAACTTACCTTTGATCTTGGCTACCATCTTGTCCCATGAAAAATATTTGTCTTTCCTTTCTTTCTCCTCTCTGATTGCTGATAATCCCACCATAATAAAGCATCACTTGTTAGCTTGGTCTTTGCAATCTTCACTTTTTGCTCCTCATGAACTTCGTCACACTCAAAGTGATTGTCCAATGTTGCAATCGAATCAAGTAACTCTTCATCACTAAGGCTTCCTCCATACTTTGGTACATCTTGTTAGACTTAGGGCACACAACTTAGAGGGGGGGTGAATCAGTTGTGCAAAACTTTCTCCAATTTCCACACTTAAATCTTCTTGGTGATTAGCAGTATATTAAACATGAAACATAATGCATTCAAATCAAAGGCAGAAACTCATCAACAAATAAGACACCAAGATTTTGATGTGGAAAACTTGGTTAAGGGAAAAACCACGGGGTGATTAACCCAAGAATGTATTCTCTATTAGAAGAATAGAAAGAACAAAATGGCACATGCCAATTAGGGCTCACTGCCTGAGCACAATGCTCACAAGACGCTCACTGCCTATAAGAGACACATTGTCTACAAAGAAATAAGTATCACCTTTATGAACTAGAGAATAACATCTTCACCATGCTTGAATTAGTTCCATTAAGCCCAATACTACTGCTCTGCCTTTCACACTCCTCCTTGCTACCACACACTCATCACTGCAAGACACACTTTGGAATGACTTCACAATCCCTTATTTATACAAGACATCGACTTAGGAATAATCATCTAAGTTGGCAAACACCTACAAGAACATCCACAAGACATGTAATACATCCGGTCGGCCAGTCTCAGGAAGAACACCAACATCCAGTGGTTATTCTTCAAATACGAACTTTAACTTCAATGTGGACCACCAACATGAACTAGAACCGATCCACAGATCACCACAAGCTTTCCTAAACCACCAACAACATCCGCACTTCATCTGCTTACTGGAATCCTTCTCTCCTTCATCCGAAACCTCAAGAACACAGTCTGTCATCACTGTCACAAAGGAATAGGTTCTTCCAGACCTTCAAGCCACAAACCAATCTACTTGACAATTCACAAGGATGTCCTCAACACTTCCTCAAATCCACAGAATAGGATAATGCATTACTGGATCTCACCGGACCTATCTGTGTCACTCTAGACACCTGCCAGAGCCAGTTCTACTTGAGCGGTCATAACTTCTTCAGATCTTCATGCGGACCTCTGAAAACTTGACTGGATCATCTCAAGACTCATATATACAAACCCTTTAAACCGCATCCTCTGATCCTCAACCTATCTTGGACTTTTACCTTGTTGTCATCATTGTTCTTCACTGTTCTTGATTGAGACTAATTTTCTCAATATCCTCAGCACACAACTCATCCAATCCTTCTCATTAATGCAACATGAGTATGTTGACATCAATGACAACACCGGTTAGACCCATACTTGCAACAATCTCCCCCTTTGTCATTGATAGCAACATATGATGTGAAAAACCATCAAGACCAGAACTTCTCATTACTGTCACAACTCCCCCTATCAGCAACAACTATTCACTTGTCTTCTCTTCCTTTACTGCTCCCCCTTTGACATCAACCACTTGTTTTTCACATATCTTCTCTCCCCCTTTGCATCAATGGAAAAGGGCTCATACTTGCTACTCCTATACTTCAGAATCATACCTGCTGCTCCCCCTGAGTAGCAACTCCCCATCATCAATCTGGATCACAAGATATGACTGTGATATCCACCGGACTGATGCACATCAGTGCATCCTAGTTCATCACCGGAGGGGCAATAACCCCTAACTTCTCCCTGAGATACTCAAAAGAGTCCTTGGGAAGAGGTTTAGTAAAGATATCTGCAATTTGATCCTCCGAGTGCACATACTCTAGTCTGATTTCATCCTTGTTTACTTGCTCTCTCAGAAAGTGAAACTTGATAGATATATGCTTAGTCTTAGAATGCAACATCAGATTCTTAGAAATATTTATTGCACTTGAATTATCACAAAAAATTGTGATAGGCTCCTCATATTCTAATTTAATATCTCTTAGCATCTACTTCATCCACAAAACTTGAGTGCAACTACCTGCTGTTGTAATGTATTCTGCTTCAGTTGTAGACAAAGATATTACCTCTTGTTTCTTTCTTAACCAAGAAACCAATCTTTTTCCCAAAAAGAATGCTCCACCATTGGTACTCTTTTGGTCATCCACATCTCCTGCCCAATCTGCATCTGTATATGCATGAAGAGAGAAATCATGATCTCTAGGATACCACAAACCATACTCAACTGTTCCTTTTAGATACCTAAAAATCCTTTTGATTGCCATGACATGAGATTCTCTCGGATCATCCTGGAATCTCGCAACAAGACCAATAGCCTGCATTATATCTAGTCTAGTTTGAGTGAGATACAACAATCCTCCAATCATTGATCTGTACTTTGTCTGGTCTGCCTTAGGAGAGTCATCATCTTTGCTCAACTTACATCCAGTTGCCATGGGAGTATTCATTGGCTTTGAATCTTCCATTCCAAATTTCCTCAACAATTCTTTCACATATTTGGTCTAAGAAATAAAGATTCCTTTCTTTGTTTGAGTAATTTGCAGACCCAAGAAAAAATTCATTTCACCAAGCATTGACATCTCAAACTCACTTTTCATTTGATTTGCAAAGGTTTTACACATACTGTCTCTTCCTCCAAAGATGATATCATCAACAAATACTTCAACAATCAAGATGTTTTCATGATCAATTTTGAAATATAAGTTACTGTCAGCAGTACCTTTGTTGAAACCAATCTTCAAAAGATGTTTGTCCAATCTTTCATACCAGGCTCTTGGGGCTTGCTTTAGTCCATACAGTGCCTTCTTCAGCTTGCAGACCATATCACTATGCTCAGATAATTGAAATCCATCTGGTTGTTCAATGTACACTTCTTCTTCTAAGTCACCATTCAAGAAAGCAGATTTGACATCCATCTGATACACCTTGAAATCCTTGAAGGCAGCAAATGCAAGAAATAATCTGACTGCCTCAATTCTTGCCACTGGAGAAAAAGTTTCTTCAAAATCAATTCCTTCTATTTGAGAGTAGCCCTTGCAGACCAATCTAGCTTTATTTCTGATTACTTCACCAACTTCATTTAGTTTGTTCCGGAAGACCCATTTGGTTCCAATCACATTCTTGTTTCTAGGTCTAGGAACAAGATCCCAAGTGTGATTTTTCTCAATTTGCATCAACTCTTCCTCCATTGCTTTGGTCCAGTTTTCATCATTGCATGCTTCATTTATTGCCTTAGGTTCAATCTTTGAAATCAGACAATATTCATCTAAATTTTGAGCAATTTTCCTTCTAGTTTGCACACCTTTGCTTTTGTCACCTATGATCTGATCTTCAGAGTGGTTCAATCTTACATACCTCAGAACTTTGGGAGTTTCTTGCACTTCTGCTTCTTGATCAAGCTCATTCAGGCCTATCTCTCCTTCCTGATTTATCGGATCAGTCTAAATCTGACTTTCAGAAGAGGATTGAACTCCTTGAACCAGAACACCATTCTGATCATCTTCATCATATTCATAAAACCTTGAGGGTTTCTCTATTCCCTCATCAACCTTCACATTTGTACTTTCTATCATCTTTCTTAGTCTCTTGTTATAACACCGGTATGCTTTGCCTTGAGTAGAGTAACCCAAGAATATTCCTTCATCACTTCTAGCATCAAACTTGCCTAGATCTTCATCTCTTTTGATGTAACATTTGCTACCAAAGACTCTGAAATATCTCACAGTAGGAGTAATGCCAAACCAGAGTTCATAAGGGGTCTTACCAGTATTGCTTATGATTTGAACTCGATTGAGAGTATAGACTATAGTGCTGACAGCTTCTCTCCAATAGATCTGAGGAACATTTTATTCCATCATCATGGTCCTAGATGCTTCCTGGATGGTCCGGTTCTTTCTCTCCACTACTCCATTTTGTTGTGGAGTCCTCGGAGCAGACAACTATCTTTTAATTCCATGTTTCTCACAGAACTCTATAAACTCACCGGATGTGAATTCTCCACCTCTATCAGACCTCAGACATTTCAACTAGAAAGGTTACCCACATCATCTGGGAATAGTCATCAATTAGCAGCATGAAGTATCTGTCACCTTGAATACTCTTGGTTCTTGCCGGACCACAAAGATCAGTGTGAACTAAGTCCAATAATCCTGTAGAAGACAGTTCCTTACTTTTGAATGTGACTCTGCTCAGCTTACCCAACTGACATTCCTTGTACAAGTTGTTAGTAGGTTTCACCAATTTTGGAAGATCTCTTATAGCCTGAGTATTGCTTATCTTGATGATATTATCAAAATTCACATGACACATCCTTCTATGCCATAACCAACTCTGATCAACTTGAACAAATAAGCAGCTTTTACCAGTACCAACCAAATGGAAGATGTTACCTTTAGTTTGAGTACTGGATGTAATCTCTGTTCCGGAACTTTCAAAGATTTTGTATTTTCCATCCTTGAATCGGAGATCATAGCCTTTGCCCACCAACTGTCCAACACTGAGAAGATTGTGCTTCAAACCTTCAACATACAGTACATTACCAGTTTTGTTTCTTCCATCAAAAGAAATAGTTCCTCTTCCTCTGATTCTACCAGCAAAATTGTCACCAAACTTTACCACTCCTCCTTCATACCTCTCCAAATCTACAAACTTATTTTTGTCACCTGTCATATGGTGAGAGCATCCACTGTCAATGACTCAATCATCCTTCTCTTCAATTTGGGCAGCCAGAGCTCTTTCCACAATCTTAAGATTGACAGATACAGAGGACATTGGATCTTCTTCCTTGATGGCAATGAACACCAATTCATTTCCAGATTTGTTTCCTATCTCTGATTCATCATCTGTTACTCCATTATCATCATCTTCATGTACATAGTAACAGTTCTTTTGGAACCTTGGCTTGTTAGGATTTTGCCTTGAAAATCTTTCCGGACACCTTGAGGCAAAATGACCAATCTTATTGCAGTTAAAACACTTAAAAGGTAATTTTCCTTCATACTTACCGGATCCTCTTGGCAGCCTCTTTACAATAAGGGCTTCAAGTTGAGTAGTTTCTACTTCTTCTTCTTCCAAATCTTTTCTTGCTTTTTCATACCATGACAATTTTCTTGAAGAATTCTCTCCCAGATCAAACCTTTGTTTACCTTTAATAGAGGCACTGGCTTTGAATGCAGATTCAGTCTTGGGGGGGTCATCTCCAAACTCTATCATTTCAAATGCAACCAATTTCCCAGCCAATTGATCTCTTGTGACAATTGTATGGGCTCTAAATTCTTCAATGGCAGCATCCTTGATTTTGTAAGAAGCGGGAAGGGATCTAAGAATTTTACCAACAATCTCATTTTCACCCAAGACTCCACCAACATTTCTAATTCCACAAACCAGCTCATTCACTCTTGGCATAAAATTGGTAATATTTTCATCATCTCTCATCTTTAGTTTTTCAAATTTTCCTTTTAGACTCTGTAACCTTGCACATTTAACATACTGGTCTCCTTCATGCAAAAGTTCCATTTAATTCCAAATCTTAAAAGCAATTGGTAGGTCAATAACATTTGAGAGATCTGAGTCAGATAATGCGCTTAGAAGAGCCTCTTTGGTCCGCAGATTGTTTTCAGCATCTATGATTTTATTTAGGGTTGTCGAACCACCCTGTGGAGGTACATATGCCTTTGTAACCATGGACCAGTACGCCATTCCCATACACTACAAGTGACATTTCATGTGACCTTTCCAAAGAGCAAAGTTGGTTCCATCAAATTTTGGACTATCCTTCTTGTAAGACGACATCCTGGATCTCCTCAAGCGGTTAAGCTCCTTTTAGAGGAACTTGGCTCTGATACCAATTGTTAGACTTAGGGCACACAACTGAGAGGGGGGGTGAATCAGTTGTGCAAAACTTTCTCCAATTTCCACACTTAAATCTTCTTGGTGATTAGCAGTCTATTAAACATGAAACATAATGCATTCAAATCAAAGGTAGAAACTCATCAACACATAAGACACCAAGATTTTGATGTGGAAAACCTGATTAAGGGAAAAACCACGAGGTGGTGATTAACCCAAGAATGTATTCTCTGTTAGAAGAATAGAAAGAACAAAATGGCACATACCAATTAGGGCTCACTACCTACAAGAGACACACTGTCTACAAAGAAATAAGTATCACCTTTATGAACTGGAGAATAGCATATTCACCATGCTTGAATCAGTTCCATTAAGCCCAATACTACTGCTCTGCCTTTTGCACTCCTCCTCGCTACCACACACTCATCACCGCAAGACACACTTTGGAATGACTTCACAATCCCTTATTTATACAAGACATTGACTTAGGAATAATCATCTAAGTCGGCAAACACGTACAAGAACATCCACAAGACGTGTAATACATCCGGTTGGCCAGTCTCAGGAAGAACACCAATATCCGGTGGTTATTCTTCAAATACAAACTTTAACTTCAATGCGGACCACCAACATGAACTGGAACCGATCCACAGAACACCACAAGCTTTCCTGAATCACCAACAACATCTGCACTTCATCTGCTTACTGGAATCCTTCTCTCCTTCATCTAGAACCTCAAGAACACAGTCTGTCATCACTGTCACAAAGGAATAGGTTCTTTCAGACCTTCAAGCCACAAACCAATCTACTTGACACTTCACAAGGATGTCCTCAACACTTCCTCAAATCCACAGAATGGGATAATGCATTACCAGACCTCACCGGACCTATCTGTGTCACTCTGTCACCTCTGGACACCTGTCGGAGCCGGTTCTACTTGAGCGGTCATAACTTCTTCATATCTTCATGTGGACCTTTGAAAACTTGACTGGATCATCTCAAGACTCATATATACAAACCCTTTAAACTGTATCCTCTGATTCTCAACCTATCTTAGACTTTTACCTTGTTGTCATCACTGTTCTTCACTGTTCTTGATTGAGGCTAATTTTCTCAATATCCTCAGCACACAGCTCATCCAATCCTTCTCATTAATGCAACATGAGTATGTTGACATTAATGACAACACCGGTTAGACCCATACTTGCAACACATCTATCTTCATCTTATGCTTGTCTTCTTTTACTGCTCTCAGTAACTTTGCCATCCTCTGATCCTCAGTGTCCAACTCTTCTTCCACATCTTCATACTCTGCTTCCTCTTCTTCCTCAGATTCATTCTCATCACCTAGAGCCATTCCTCTTTTATGATTTTGTTCTAGAGTATCTAGTCTTTCCTTTAACTCTATTAACTCTCTAGCATGTTTCTCCTTCAGCTCACTCATCTCTTGAGCCATGTTCTTCCCTCTTGGAGGCATCTTGTCAAACTGCCTCTTCAACTACCACGGTTCCTTTCTTAACCTACCACTTCTCAACCCCAATAGATCTACTAATTGTGCTCTGATACCACTTTATGTAGAGGCAGGGGAGGTTAGAAACACAATCGAAAAGGTTGCATTTTGTTTGCTTTGATGATTGTCCCAAAAAGGCTGACTGACCCCTTAATTGGCATGTTTACAAGAGAGGTAAAATGCCCAAATAAAAGATAGATGGAAACCCCAACTTTCATAACACCCTAACCTCCTTGGATCACCTTCTCTTGGCAGTCTAGAACCATTCAAGGCCGTAAAAGATCATGGCTAAACACCCACATATCCTGTTACTCACAACTAGCCCTATGTGCTTGTAGTCCTTGGAGAGAGGGTTTTTGGGCATAACTCAAACTACTGATCAAACCACCAAAACAATTAGCTTGTTCGATACCCATTAAGCTCCTACACAACATATCTACCATACAGGGGTGGTTGTTTTGGACCAAATGCCCCTAAAATTAACTGTACCTGTTGTTCTAGAGGCCTAATTAGGATAGCTGAAGTAGTAAAATTGACATAACTTTTTGAAAACGACTCAAACCCACAAAATAAATAGCTTTTCAGATACCCATTTGGCTCTTACACAACATATCTAACATGCACCCAAGGTTTCTTTGGAACATATGCCTCTAAAATTGATTGCACCCTATTGTCCTAGGCCTAATTAGGCCTCCTTTATGAAGCAACAATTCAAAATACACCTTCTCAACTCTCCCAATCTGATATAATGAATCAAACAAGTTGAAAATGGGTGGATAACACTAATTTTGTGGTTCTTGGGCTACCATGCAACTCTCATGCATCAATCATATACTCTAGCTATGCAAACATGCCTAATACATGAAGATATTAGGCCTAATTTGTGCAAATGGCTACTAAAACACTATCCTGCCTCCACCATGAAAACCCAGTTGAAAATAAGACAAAACAGACCCATTCCATCCATTTGGTGTCAATGGATTAGAAGGAATGGGTCCAAACCCATCAAAACTCTTAAACCCTCAAAAATAAGGGTTTTAGGACTATTTTTACAAAAATGGTGATAAAATGCTTCAACAGTGATGAAAACTCCTCCTACCACCTGCAAATGAAAGGCTGTTCAATTCTCTAACAATTTTTTCTCATTAGAAACTATGCCAAGACTGTATGGCTCTGTGTTAGCTGCTGCAACAGTCATAAACAGTGAAAAATCAGAAGAAAAAAAATAGAAACAATGAACTTTTTTTCTTATTTCTTTTCTCCCCAACATTCTCCTCAATACATTTGACTAAATCTTACCTAAATGAATTCTCTCCCAACATAAAAACCTTATATATCTCTTTCCCATCATTGGAAAAAGCAAGGAAATGGCTAAAATTAGCCTTACATAACTGCAACAATAAATGTCATACCTAAAAACTAGGCAAAATCAGACTTCCACCACTACCACTACTTGGATATGCCTTTAGTGGGCTTATTACACCATATTTCAAACCAAAATTACATTTAAGCTCAATATTAAGCTCTAAAAAAATAAAATTTCACCTATGCTCTCATATAGAAACCAAAAATAAATCAAAAATTTGTCTTGGGGCTAAGTGCCCCTGCACCAGGAGTTTGGATTTTTAATACTGCTCCCCCCTGAGCCAATGCTCGCAACTTATTCTTCAAAGAAAGCATCCACATCAGATGTTGGTGCAGATCTATCCTCAACAAAAATTACTTCCTTATCAATCCAGATCTTGTCCATTTCTTCCTCAATTTCAATTGGATCAGCTCTTTCTTTTCCCTTATCATTCCTCTGCGCTACTTTCCTTTCTTCAGAATAGTGATTTCTTTTTACATTCCTACTTCTACAAAACCTTGTAATATGTCCAAATTTGTTGCAATTGAAACACATCACATTCTTTTGACTTTGATTCCTTCCTTTGATTGAATTTGATCTACATTGGTTTGCCACATGTCCAAATATATTGCATGCAAAACACTTTCCATTGAATGGTTGACTGTTCCTTGTATTTTGAAAGTTAGTTCTTACCGAGCTTTTGCATTCATTTGATCTGTGTCCCATTTTATAGCATCCATTACACCTAATAGAATTATGACTTAATTTACTTCTGCATACAACAACGTTATGACTAGGTCTATTGCAAGTGAAGCATTTACCTTTGAAGGATTGTTCATTCCTCCCATTGTTGTAACTTTTCCTAATGTGATTTATGCATTCATTTGTTCTATGACCAATTTTCTTGCAATTGAAACACTGACTAGAGAATGATGGAATCTTTTGATTTATTTTGCTCCTACATTGAATAGCCTTATGACCAAACTTATTGCATGAGTTACAATAACCATCGAAAGATGGGTACCTTTGTGCATTTGGTTGTCTAACTGGAGGTCTTCTAGGTCTTCCTTTCTGATTTCTGAGCTGGTATCCCTTGTCTTGCCTTGACTCAGTGCTTATTTGGCCAGAGTTTGAACTTTCTCCTTTCTCAAATCCTAAACCATGTTTGTCATTAGCATTCTTCTAGCTAGCAATCATTTCATCAAGCTTTGCATTGCTTATCTTGAATTTTTCTTCAAAACTTCTGGCCTTTTCAAGATCTATTTTTAAACTTATGATCTCTTTTTCAAGTTTTGTAAAATCTTCTGATCTATTCTTCACAATCAAATTTAGATCATTTTCTGCTCTTATTCTATCTGTAACTTCTACTTCCAAATTATTTAGGGCTTCATTTGCTGATAACAATTTGTCACATACTTCTTTGTAGTTGTCTTTGAATTTCTTGACTTGCTCTTTCAACTTTAAGATGCATTCATCAGCTTGTTGCAAGTTTTCTTTTAGATCCCTGACCTCTACTTTAGAATTTTCAAGATCCATAAGAGCTGCTTCTAGTTGGTTGTATCTCTCATAATTTTCATACATTTTTGCTACCATGATCATACTATCCCAGATCTTCCTTAAGTTATTAAACTTTTTCCAAGGAACCTTGCTCTGATACCAATTGTTGATTGTTAGGAACACTAAGAGGGGGGGTGAATCAGTGTTCTATAAATGTTTTCTTGCACTTTTACTTTTGACCATTTCAAAAGAATAATCAAATAGAAGCAAAATATACAACTGAACAACATCTACAAAAGCATGACACATAACACCAAGATTTTACGTGGAAAACCCAAAAAGGGAAAAACCAAGGAGAGGATTAGCTCTCAAATGTATATTACAATCTTTACAAAAATAATGTTTAGGCTTGGTCACTCCACGGGCCTAGAACATGTTGACTCACTGCCATGAAGTACAACTAGATTTAGCAGGCTCACTGCCTCAACCCTAAACCTAGCAAGATTACAATAAGGGTTGTTAAGCCTTGAGGGTTGTTAAACCCTATTAAAGGCTCACTGCTATCTCACTACCTTAATAACAAAAGCTTGCTTCCAATCATATTGCCCATGAAAAACTAAATATTGCTTAAGCATTTGCCACTATGCCAGGGTGCAGTCATTTAGCAACTGAATTCTGAATCCCAAGTCTTCATTGTTGCTTCTCTTCTAACTCTACTCTTCTATTCACATGCTCACACCACACACACATTTCTACACCACACACTCTACACTCAATAGAAATTCATTGCTCTTATAGATCCACATCATGATTTGATCCACAATCAGGTCAGCATCCAAGAAATGAAACGTGTACATAGAAAAATGTACCTTGTTGCTCAATCCAATGCACTATGTGTCACACAAACCCAAATCTTTTCCCAAACATGTTCATATGTGTCAGCTCTAATCATTCAAATACTTGAATAGATCTTTCACACACTATCCTTTCTTTGCATCCTGATTTATCTCACCAGTCGACCTGTTTCTCAAGAACATGCTTAACAGGTTCATCTACTGACTTACAACTTCTACTGTGGATCATAAAACACTTCCAAAAATGCATCAAGGGATCTTTACACATTCCCAATCATACCATTAGAACTGCAAGGAATTATATCATCTTGCAAAGAAATGTGAACCATCAAAACTCAGACTCTGTCTCTGTCAAACTCTATCAAACACTATGTTGATACTTAGCAGCTTGTAGCTAACCTTCTAGTGGACATCAGATCTTCTAACTCTAGAATAAGACACTTCATACAAGTGTTTACAACACCTTAAAACCGCATAACAAAATACTTATCTACGGAGGAATGTGAACCACTGCACTAGACCCTGTTAACTATTTCTACTATACCTTTGCTTACCTGGACTTAGACAATTCTTCAAGGTGACTTCTAGAGGGGATCAGGACTTAACCTTTGAAGCATAACACTATCATTCAACTGAGAACATTATACCTAAACTACATTAACTGATCATCATCTGTGGAGACATACTCTCTGACTTGTTGTCCTCTACTTAGAATACTTTTCATACTTAGCCATTTTCTATCAACTGGACCTGGGATCCAACATGTGTTGGTAAGAGACACTGCTATGCATGACAGATGTTGTCATTGATGGAAACTAAGTCCATCTTACACATCCGTATTACATAATTTGTTCATACCGGAAGTCAAAGTGAAGATTTGTCTAAGTCTGGGTAGTTAGAAACAGAGCATGTGACAGGGTCCAATATCTCAGTCTAGATCTCTCCGGTGGTAAATCATAGTATGCTACAGATCTAAGGGAGTAATAAGGATTGGTAGGACTATCTAAATCTAGGAATTTATCCTCCTGTGATGAAGGATTCAAAAGTTATAAGCATCTAAGTATCAAATTCCAGTTAGTCAGTACAGTCAGAAGAAGAACAGGATGAACTAGTATTTGATCTTTTTCCGGATAAAGAAAAGTTGTTGGTTAAGAAATTATTGGTAATTAGTCGTATTGGTTGACATGATTGATGATTTAAGAACACAATATTTTGGTCCACGTTGTTGATTGTGCATGGATTCAGCTAACAGAGCAGAGTTCTTAACAAATGTTCTAAGTTTTCTTGAAGCCGACTGCAGTTGATTGAATTTCTTGATGGGGATATATATAGCCAATGGATTTGAGTGTTTTGAGGTATCTGTGGGAAGTGGTGATGGATTAAGTGCAAAAAAGGTAGAAAGAAGTGTGAAGTTAAAGATCTAAGCTCAGATTATGGCCTAAGAGTAAAATAGGGCAGAATAAGGATGAAGTGTGTAAGATTAGTATTCTGTGTTTAACCAGAACTGAACTTCTACATTGGTAGATGCTATTCATCAATTCAAACAATCTGTAATCTTCTTGTAATCATCTCTATAGGTAGTGAGCCTCTTGGAGCAGTGAGCTCTGGGTAGTGCGCCCTGAAGGCATGTGCCTTCCCCATTTGTAATACTTTTAACATAGTATAATTTCTTGTGGGTTAACCCCCACCGTGGTTTTTCCCTTAACCGAGTTTCCACGTAAAAATCCTAGTATTATGTGTGTTGATTATGTTTCTGCTCATGTGTTGTTGATTTATGCTTTCATGGTTATATCATTAATTTGTTAATAAGTGACAAAGAAGGTGTTAGCACTTATTTTGACCTGGGGTTGATTTGTCATGATCAGGAGGTTTCTTCATCTGAAGCCTTCATCTTCTTGCCCATTTTTTCTAAGTGTTGGACCTCCTCAGCATTTTTCAACTGCAGCATCATATTTTCCTGAGGAGGAGGTCGTCATCATCATCTTGTCTTCGATGATGATCTTCATCAGCATGTTCTTCGTCGACTTGTTTTTCTCATCGTCATCATCATATTTCAACTGTCGGGTGATGTTTGCTTATTATCCTGATGATACTGGTGAGCTACAGTGCGCCCTCAGTTGCTTGCGGGGGTGATTTTTCAAGTATCTGGTGATCTTCCGAATATCACCTTGCTCAAACATGATGATGATGTTGCCCCGTTATCTTGAAGGGGTTATTCTCTAAGTTGTCGACCTGACTTGTTTTGTCCTAAGGGTCGTCATCATCATGATATTTCCAGTTATCATCCTGCTGCTTGCGGAGGTCATCATATTTTCTGCCTTCATGATATTTCGCCGGGGTGATATTTTTATCATCGGGTGATCTTGGTTAATATCATCCTGATGATGTTGTCGAAGAGTTTTAAGTGTGACCCGATATTCACTGGGGTCATCATATTTTGAACGTCAGGATGATCTTAGTCAATATCATCCTGATGATGTTGTATCACTTCTTGTTCTTTGTTTCTCATCCTGATGATGCTGATGTCATCCGTATATCAGGATGATATTTTTCTTTCTGCCTATCTGCATCATGATATTCTCGAAGGAGGGGGTGATATTTTCATATCACCCGGATATATGTTTGTTCGAACATCATGATGATGTTGATATCAGGGAGATATCCGCCTGCTGGCTTCGCGTTATCTACTGAGGGTGATCTTTTCAAGCATCATCATCATATTCAGTTATCGCCCCGATCTTATAGTGGAGCTACAGTGCAACCTGATATTTGAACATCAGGAGGATATTTCCAAATATCCGGTTGTCTTCCGAATATCATGATGATGTTAATATGATGATGACGTCATCAAGGTCCGCGGGGGTCATATTTCTAACAACTGATCATCTTGAAGAGACCTCCTGATATTTGCAAACATGATGATGACGTCATCCGGATATGAGGAGGTGCGCAGTAGGCAGATATGATGATGACGTCAGCAGGATATGATGATGACGTCATCAGGATGTTCATCGGCCAGACTTTTTGTTATAAGCTCAGCAGGAGGATGTTCCTCCGAAGGATCAGGTTGTGCCGATTATCATGAAGGTTATATTTCAAATATCATGATGACGTCAGGGTGATATTTCGAACAACAGGATATCATGCTGCTGGAGGATGATGATGATGAGGTCTATACTAGTGTCGTCAGGAGCAAAAGCACCGACATGATATATGCTCATGACCTAGTATAAAAGTGTTATTGAGGTCATCGCGGGGTGCATGTGGGATATTGATATCCTGCATCTTCAAAACATCATGATGATGAATCTCGGCGGGAAGTGGTTGCGATTGCAGATTTGATGATCTTCCCAAGGCCGCGGGTTGGTGCGCCATTAATGGCGATTGTTGCAGAGGTATGGGCAATGGCGTGGATGGATCCTGTACCCGACTGAGGGTGTACATCAGCGGACAGGGGCGCAGGGCTCGAGAAATCTTCCTGTCTCCTCTCCTACCTGCTGCATTCAAGTTTGGGCGCCAATCTGGTAGTGTTTGAGCGCCATTTTCCTGATACTGTGTATCTGGCGAAATTTTGGTCAACCATGTAATTAATTGCTGAACACCTACCTGGCTGTTATAAGCAGGTTGTGTTGTTCATTTGAAAGGTTGTTGAAAGTTGATGATTTTGGCTCTGTAATGCAGAACAAGCTGATCTGGTTGCTCTGTACAGCTTACCTGTGAGTTTATGTATCTCTTGTTGTTTGTTTTTGGCATGAACCCACTGATTTCATGATTAAACTTATATGAGAAATGTTGTTTGGCATGTGTTGTGTTAATTCTATCTCCAGTATTGCATGTATTCTTCTTCTGAATCTGGATGTTTGGTAATGTTTAGATTCTAGAGCATAGAATTCCTATGTTGACTGTCTGATCTTTTAACTTCTGCTCAAGGGGTAGATTAAACTGTTTTCAGGTTGAACATTGGGAGGGATATACTGCAGTAGGGATACCATAAGTAGAGATAACCTAACACTTTGTATTGGGAGATGCCTGTAAGGCAGGTATCACACATATCCCCTTGAAATCCAGTTTCAGTTGTTTATGCTGATCATTCACAGGTGTATGTCTACTGACTCCAGGCCCTGGATAGGCACCAATCATGCTTTGTTCTTGTGTTATAACCATGTCCAGCTTTGCATCCACACTTAAACTTCAAATCAAAATCTAAAACAACCATTATGACTTTAGAGTTAGTTTTAGGAACCTCAGTCCTCTGTCTACAACTGCTAATAGGCCCAAAGCTAGCCCCTTTGCTCTTATCATTCAGTTTTGGTCTACTTACAAGAGGACTATCTGCTTTCTGTCAGCATCCCAGCCTTGTATGCATATCCTCATGGATGTTGAGTAGGGAATACCCCCCTAGGTCTTGCAGAGCCTGAAGAAGAAGAGGAGATAAAATATAGAGTCTATCTCCTACACTGTTGACCCCCTGGCCCAGAGATCCTGTTGATCACTGATGGCTACCTTGTAGGGAAATCTGGGAATAAGCATCCAGTCTGGGAAAAAGTCAACAGAAATTGGCGACTCTACTGGGGAGTGAGAAGTAAAAGTGCTATCTAATCATCTCCAGTGATATATATGTGACCCATCTGAGTCAGCAACAGTAATCTACTCCGCTGGGGAACCTTGTGAAAGAACCCTAGTTTTCAGAAGAAAACAGTTCCTAGAAATAGGTGGCGACTCCGAAGTAATCTCCCAACCGGTCAAAGTAAAATTTATATGCAGGGGAGAAGATCCCAACAAAATCCTCTATTTGAAGAGTTACCATTAACAAAAAGAATGATGTATAGAAGAAAGGGAACTGTCTCAGCTAGTCATGAGAGCTCCCCCAGAAAAAGTGATGAGGTACAAGATAACCCTAGGCCATCAGGACAGCATGCTCCTTATTTTTCAGGTGCAGAAGCTGATATCCAAGGTGCATATGAGAGGCAACAGGGTGGTAGTATGAGAATGAGGTCAGAGGTGTTCCAAGAACGCCCTTTTCTAGACCCAAGTGAAAGGTTTGAAGAGGCAGAGTCTCTAAGGGATGATGAAGATGATGATCCAAATGGTATGAGACCATCTACCTCCAGACCTAAGGATGAACAATTGGCTGAAGAAATCAAAAGTCTAAGAGCAGAACTAGAATACCTACAAGCCATGAAAATCAGAGATGATATACAGCAGAAAGTGCAAGCCTTGAGAACTGCTCAAAATGATTCAGTTCCTACCCTAGAGAATGCAAATATGCAAAGACATCAGCAAAGATATGAAGTGCAACATCAGCATCATGATGACAGACAAAATGTGAATGATGCTAGGATACCACTGAACCATGCAGGAAACCAGAATGCAAACGGAAATGTTAATGTTAATCAGCCAAACAGACAGCCCATGCAGCTAGATAGATTCAGGCAGCTGGTGTTTGATGGTATTCCTGGGTATCCTAACCCCATTGACAAGCATCTGAGGCTGCAAGTGCCTAAGTTTTCAGGAAACAATACAGTGTCAGGAGAAGATCATCTAAAGGCCTTTCAAAATGTCATGGATAATTTTGAGGTTGAGCATGAGGATGTTTTCATGAAGTCATTCATGCAATCCTTAATAGATGAGGCAAGAGAATGGTACAGGAATCTGCCTGACCGGAGCATATCATCATGGGATGATTTTAAAAGGATATTCAAGGAGCAATATGGTGATAAAACTGACCCTAGCTTCTTTGTAAATGAGTTCACCAGCATCACCAAAGGGTCAAATGAGCAGGTTGCAGACTTTAATGCAAGATTTACTAAAGTGTTGAACAAATTGCCACATCATATGAGGCCAAATGAACCAATGTGCATAATTTTGTACATCAATGCCTTTGATGCAAAGACTGCATATGGACTAAGAGATAAAGGTCCTGCCACTCTCAGGGATGCTTTCAGAATTGCAGTAAATATTGAAAACAATAGGAAAGCATCAGGCAAGACAAATAGAAGGGATGATGTAAAAATTCTGCAAAACCCAAATAAGCCTCAGAACACTCAAGGTAGTACATCTGCTCCTGACGATAAGATAGACAAACTGGCAAATGTTGTTAAGGACCTGAGCTATAGATTAGCTAGAAGTGAAAAAGGGATGGGTCCTGATAGGCAAGTCTATCAAAGGCAGGAAAAGAGGCCATCATTACATGATATGCCTTATAACACCAATTGGCATGATGGTAAGCCTGTATTTCCACGTAACAACACAAATCAGAGGGCTCAACATGCCAAGGAAACTCCTGATCCCCTGAAGAAAACTATAAATATTGCGGATGATGCTCCGTGGTGTATAATCTGTCAGATGCCACATTCACAGTCACAGTGCATGATTGCCTAATCTTTGTATGATAATGCTACATCCTGTAATGAATGCAATGAGCCACATCATGTGCAGGATGATGATGTTAACATGATGTCCATAGGCAATGGATATACTCTTTATGATGCTGATGAGAAGACAGATCATCAACTTCAGGCCTGCCAACAGTCCCCATATGATGAAGATGATGAGGATAATTATGTGTATGCTTAGAACTCACACAGTTTTCTGAGTAACCTACAACGACCTTCTGATGAGGAAATCAGAGCCTTCACAGCTGCAGCAGTTGCTCAGGTCAAAAGCAACTACAATCTCAGAGGTAAAAATCAGGCTGGCAGCCCACATCAGCCAGAGGATATTTCTGCAGGTCAGCTGGTGCATGGTCATAAAGGAACTGAACCACAAAAAAGGCAGTGGGTAAATAATAAACAGAACTTTAGACACAGAGCAGGTCCTGAATTTCAAGGACCAGAAAACAAAACCCCTCAGGCTGAAGATCAAAGTAGAGGTTCCCAGGACAAGAATGATGATCAGGGAACTATGAAAATGAAAACTAAACCAGCTCAGGATAAAAGCAAGATTGTGGAGCAAGCTACAATTGTTGAACAAAACTATGCTCCATTTGATATAGCCCAGATCCTCTCTCAGGTAAAGGTCTCTGTTCCACTTATGGAACTCATGAAAGTGGAAGAGATCAAGAATAGGACAATATCCCTAATCTCAGGGGTACCTTTTCAAGCTAAGCAAAATGATCAGACCCAGGGTGAGAAACAGGTCATGTGCAATGAAGAAGATGAGACTCCTGAAGTCTATTTAGGAATGACCATGACAAAGTGTCCTTCACAGGTGGAACCATTTTATGTTTCCCTGGTTATAAATGGTAAAATAATTAGAAATTGTATGCTTGACTCTGGAGCATCTACAAATGTCATGCCTTTGGCCATCATGCAACAAACAGGATTAAAAATTGACAAGGCATGTGGAAAGTGTTATGCTATGGATGCCAGAGAGGTACCAGTTATTGGAATCATGAAGGATGTGGATTTCAAACTGGCAGCATTTCCTGAAAAGAAATACAAGATGAATATAACAGTGGTTGACATCAAGCCACAGTATGGTATGCTGCTGTCAAGAAGATGGGCAGCACTAATAGGTGGAAGTATGCAGCTGGACCTGTCATATGCCATGATTCCAATGAATGGCAGGGATGTCAAGCTAAGCAGAGAGCAAAGATCATCAGAGACAGTGGAAGACCAAGAAGCAAATGAACAGATATGCTTTGTGGACACTGACTGTGATAACTTCAAGGTTGTCTCAGATGATGCAGAAGATAAAAAGAAAAATGCCTGCATTGAAGAGCTGGATCAGCAAGGCTTATGGACCATGTTTTTTGATGGAGCTTGTGCAAAAGGAGGCTCTGGAGCTGGAGTTGTTTTCCTGTCTCCAACTGGTAAGCTCCTCAAATCCTCTTTCTTGCTGAGGTTTGATTGCACAAATAATACTGCAGAATATGAGGCTTTACTCTTAGGCCTGAATATTGCTCTCAAACATGGAATTAAGATGTTAAGAGTATTTGGAGACTCTGAGCTGATTGTATCCCAAATCAGAAATAAGTATGCTGCAAAAAATAAGAGATTGAAACAGTACAAGCATGCTGTTTGGGATACTATTGAACTTTTTGATGCATTTTCAATTGGCTGGGTAGAAAGGTCAAAAAATGTTATGGCTGATTTCTTAGCCAATGTTGCAATAAGGCCAGATGACATCACTCTGTCAGATGTCACAGATGTAGAAGTTAAAATTAGGCCTGCCATACCAGAAAACATATGCAGTTGGCAAGTTTTTAATGATGATAGGGATTTGCTGAAATTTTTGCACTGCATAGATGAATATGAGAACCAACAGATTGATTTCCAAGCTTTTGTAGAGACTGTAAATGGAAAAGAGACTCTTGTAGGGAAAGAGATCATTCAATTGAGGACTAATAAAATCCCTAGAGGGTTAGTGGCTTTGGAAAGAGCCTTTGACAGTAGAGACAAAATGGTCACAAAGACATCCCCCACAAATAAGGAGGATTTAGAAGAAATAAATTTGGGGACATCTCAGACCCCTCAGAAGGTATATATTGGCAAACAGCTCAAACCACACATAAGAAGTATGCTGATTGCATTACTAAAAAAGTATAAACATGTTTTTGCTTGGTCATATGAGGACCTAAAAGCTTATAGAGAAGACTTATTCCAGCATGAGATCCCACTGAAGCCTGAAGCTAAGCCATTTAGACAGAGGCAAAGGCCTATAAATCCTACCTTAGCTCCCAAGATGCAAGAGGAACTCAAAAGGCTCAGGGAAGCTGGAATAATTGTGCCAATCAGACATTCAACTTGGGTGTCTAACCTTATCCCAGTCAGGAAAAAGAATGGTGATATTAGGCTTTGTGTTGATTTCAGGAACTTGAATGTATCCTCTTTGAAGGATAACTATCCATTGCCTAATATGGAAGCTATGTTGCAGAGAGTGACTGGTTGTGAACTCCTATCCATGATGGATGGATTTTCAGGATATAATCAGGTGAAGGTAAAGGAATCAGAACAGTATAAGACTGCCTTTACCACTCCATGGGGAACGTATGTGTATGTTAGAATGCCATTTGGACTAACAAATGCAGGTGCTACATTTCAAAGAGCAATGGATGTTGCTTTTGCAGGGCTGATTGATTCAACCCTGGCAGTATATCAGGATGACCTGACTGCCTACTCAAAGAAAGAAGAGCAGCATTGTATGCATCTGGAGCAGATCTTCATAAGAGCACTAGAACATGGTATTTCTTTAAACCCAAAGAAGTGTGCCTTTGGAGTAGTTGAAGGAAAGCTTCTGGGACACATTGTTTCCAAAGATGGAGTCAGGATAGATCCAGAGAGAGTGGTAGCTATTGACAGGATTCAAATGCCAAAAACTGTGAAAGGAGTTCAGTCCTTCTTTGGACAGATAAACTTTGTTAGAAGATTTGTTCCTAACTTTGCAGAAACTACAAGGAACATCTCCAAGATGATGAAGAAGGATGCAACTGTCAACTGGGAAAGGGAAGCAACAGAATCATTTCAGAATATCAAAGAGGCAATTAAGATGGCCCCTGTTCTTAAATCTCCTGATTTTTCTAGGCCATTTCAAGTGTTTTCATTTGCTTCCTTTCATACTGTAGCTGCATGTTTGTTACAGAAAAATGAAGATGGTTTTGAACAGCCCATTGCTTTCTTCAGTATGTCCCTGCAGGCCTCTGAGTTGAAGTATGATATTATGGAAAAGCAGGCATATGCACTTGTTAGAGCCATCAAAAGTTTCAGACCATACTTGGTAGGGTCATATATAATTGCATATGTACCTCATGCTGCAGTCAAAGACATATTCACTCAGCAGGAGGTGACTGGAAGAAGGTGCAGATGGATAAACAAACTGCGGGAATTCAACATAGACATACAAGTTACTAAGTTGATAAGGGGACAAGGACTAGCCAAGATGATGGCACAGTCAAACTTGGAAGCATGCCAAGTTAATGCAGTCCAAGATGAGAATGTAAGTGTATCAGGATCTGAATGGTACAAGGATATTGTCTATTATTTGCAAAATCTGAATTGTCCTTCCCATTTCAGTGACAATCAAAAGAGGACTCTGAAGCTACATGCAATCAAGTATGTTGTTGTTCAAGGTGAGCTGTACTGGAAAAATCTTGATGGTGTGCTGCTGAGATGTGTGGATAAGAACATGGCTAACAATATTTTGATTGACATGCATAAAGGATTGTGTGGTGGCCATTATACTGCCCAAACAACAGCTCGTAAAATTCTCAGGGCAGGATATTGGTGGCCCACTCTCTTTTCAGATGCACAGAGGTTAGTAAGGAAGTGTGACCCTTGCCAGAGATTCTCAGGAAAGCTGAAATATAATGGTGCTTTGCCCCTCAGAACTGTACCTGTGGATGCTCCATTCCAGCAGTGGGGAATTGACTTTATAGGGGAAATTGCAGACAAATCAAGTGGGGGACACAGTTGGATTTTGGTGGCAACTGACTACTTTACCAAATGGATTGAGGCCATTCCGACTAAAAGAGCTACAAGTAAGGTGGTGACAGACTTCATACTAGAGAACATCATCATCAGGTTTGGAGTACCATTTAAGATTATCACTGATAATGCTATGTGCTTCAGATCAGGTGAGTTTGTTGATTTTTGCAACAGGTATGGGATAAACCTGTCATATACATCACCATATCACCCACAAGGAAATGGTCAAGCAGAATCAAGCAATAAGAGCATCATGAAAATTGTCAAGAGGATACTGGACAAGAACAAGAGAGCTTGGGACTCAAAGTTGAATTTAGCAGTATGGGCTGACAGAGTGACGGTGAAAAGGGCTATTGGGAAGTCACCTTTTGAGCTAGTGTATGGTGCATCAGTTAGACTGCCCATAAACAATCTCCTACCAGTTTACAGATTCATTCAGGAAAATGATGAGGACATTGAAGATCCTATGACAGAAAGAGTGAATCAGCTGGTTGCATTGGATGAAGATAGAAGGAGAGCCCACCAGATCAATCTCAAAAGACAACAGGATATGAAATATCAGTTTGACAGGAGAACTACAAAAAGGAGGTTTCAAGTTAATGATCTGGTGCTTATTTGGAATGCTAAAGATCAGGAAAAGGGTAAACACGGTAAATTTCAGCCCTTATGGATGGGCCCATATCAGGTTTGCAATACTCATGGGGAGGATTCTTATTTCCTCCAGGCCCTAGATGGTGAAATTCTGGAATTGCCTGTGCATGGCCAATTCCTCAAGTTCTATTTTGCATGAATATCTGGTTGCTGTGCACATTTGTAAAATATGTATGTAGTGTAAATGCCTTGTACAGCTCGCATTTTTTGCTTTTTGTCAGGTCTGCCCGGAGATCTGGTTCTCGCTGCAGGTTTTCACCTGCACGTCCCCATTCGGAGCCACTGTTAGCACTTATTTTGACCTGGGGTTGATTTGTCATGATCAGGAGGTTTCCTCATCTGAAGCCTTCATCTTCTTGCCCATTTTTTCTAAGTGTTGGACCTCCTCAGCATTTTTCAACTGCAGCATCATATTTTCTTGAGGAGGAGGTCGTCATCATCATCTTGTCTTCGATGATGATCTTCATCAGCATGTTCTTCGTCGACTTGTTTTTCTCATCGTCATCATCATATTTCAACTGTCGGGTGATGTTTGCTTATTATCCTGATGATACTGGTGAGCTACAGTGCGCCCTCAGTTGCTTGCGGGGGTGATTTTTCAAGTATCCGGTGATCTTCCGAATATCACCTTGCTCAAACATGATGATGATGTTGCCCCGTTATCTTGAAGGGGTTATTCTCTAAGTTATCGACCTGACTTGTTTTGTCCTAAGGGTCGTCATCATCATGATATTTCCAGTTATCATCCTGCTGCTTGCGGAGGTCATCATATTTTCTGCCTTCATGATATTTCGCCGGGGTGATATTTTTATCATCGGGTGATCTTGGTTAATATCATCCTAATGATGTTGTCGAAGAGTTTTAAGTGTGACCCGATATTCACTGGGGTCATCATATTTTAAACGTCAGGATGATCTTAGTCAATATTATCCTGATGATGTTGTATCACTTCTTGTTCTTTGTTTCTCATCCTGATGATGCTGACGTCATCCGTATATCAGGATGATATTTTTCTTTCTGCCTATCTACATCATGATATTCTCGAAGGAGGGGGTGATATTTTCATATCACCCGGATATATGTTTGTTCGAACATCATGATGATGTTGATATCAGGGAGATATCCGCCTGCTGGCTTCGCGTTATCTACTGAGGGTGATCTTTTCAAGCATCATCATCATATTCAGTTATCGCCCCGATCTTATAGTGGAGCTACAGTGCAACCTGATATTTGAACATCAGGAGGATATTTCCAAATATCCGGTTGTCTTCCGAATATCATGATGATGTTAATATGATGATGACGTCATCAAGGTCCGCGGGGGTCATATTTCTAACAACTGATCATCTTGAAGAGACCTCCTGATATTTGCAAACATGATGATGACGTCATCCGGATATGAGGAGGTGCGCAGTAGGCAGATATGATGATGACGTCAGCAGGATATGATGATGACGTCATCAGGATGTTCATCGGCCAGACTTTTTGTTATAAGCTCAGCAGGAGGATGTTCCTCCGAAGGATCAGGTTGTGCCGATTATCATGAAGGTTATATTTCAAATATCATGATGACGTCAGGGTGATATTTTGAACAACAGGATATCATGCTACTGGAGGATGATGATGATGAGGTCTATACTAGTGTCGTCAGGAGCAAAAGCACCGACATGATATATGCTCATGACCTAGTATATAAAGTGTTATTGAGGTCATCGCGGGGTGCATGTGGGATATTGATATCCTGCATCTTCAAAACATCATGATGATGAATCTCGGCGGGAAGTGGTTGCGATTGCAGATTTGATGATCTTCCCAAGGCCGCGGGTTGGTGCGCCATTAATGGCGATTGTTGCAGAGGTATGGGCGATGGCGTGGATGGATCCTGTACCCGACTGAGGGTGTACATCAGCGGACAGGGGCGCAGGGCTCGAGAAATCTTCCTGTCTCCTCTCCTACCTGCTGCATTCAAGTTTGGGCGCCAATTTGGTAGTGTTTGAGCGCCATTTTCCTGATACTGTGTATCTGGCGAAATTTTGGTCAACCATGTAATTAATTGCTGAACACCTACCTGGCTGTTATAAGCAGGTTGTGTTGTTCATTTGAAAGGTTGTTGAAAGTTGATGATTTTGGCTCTGTAATGCAGAACAAGCTGATCCGGTTGCTCTGTACAGCTTACCTGTGAGTTTATGTATCTCTTGTTGTTTGTTTTTGGCATGAACCCACTGATTTCATGATTAAACTTATATGAGAAATGCTGTTTGGCATGTGTTGTGTTAATTCTGTCTCCAGTATTGCATGTATTCTTCTTCTGAATCTGGATGTTTGGTAATGTTTAGATTCTAGAGCATAGAATTCCTATGTTGACTGTCTGATCTTTTAACTTCTGCTCAAGGGGTAGATTAAACTGTTTTCAGGTTGAACATTGGGAGGGATATACTGCAGTAGGGATACCATAAGTAGAGATAACCTAACACTTTGTATTGGGAGATGCCTGTAAGGCAGGTATCACACATATCCCCTTGAAATCCAGTTTCAGTTGTTTATGCTGATCATTCACAGGTGTATGTCTACTGACTCCAGGCCCTGGATAGGCACCAATCATGCTTTGTTCTTGTGTTATAACCATGTCCAGCTTTGCATCCACACTTAAACTTCAAATCAAAATCTAAAACAACCATTATGACTTTAGAGTTAGTTTTAGGAACCTCAGTCCTCTGTCTACAACTGCTAATAGGCCCAAAGCTAGCCCCTTTGCTCTTATCATTCAGTTTTGGTCTACTTACAAGAGGACTATCTGCTTTCTGTCAGCATCCCAGCCTTGTATGCATATCCTCATGGATGTTGAGTAGGGAATACCCCCCTAGGTCTTGCAGAGCCTGAAGAAGAAGAGGAGATAAAATATAGAGTCTATCTCCTACACTGTTGACCCCCTGGCCCAGAGATCCTGTTGATCACTGATGGCTACCTTGTAGGGAAATCTGGGAATAAGCATCCAGTCTGGGAAAAAGTCAACAGAAGGTAAATTGCTGCAAGTGATAATAGTTTTCGAGACAATTGATTCACCCCCCCTCTCAGTTGTCTTCCCTTATTTCAACAATTGGTATCAGGGCAAGGTTCCTTGGAAGAAGCCTAACAGCTTGAGGAAGATCTAGGAAGGAGTTTCAAAGGGTTCACTCAGAGAACAACTTCAATTGGCTTTAGAAGATCTTGATCAGTCCAAAGCATAAGTAAATGAACTGAAAGCAAACCTTAAAGATGCTGATGATTGCATTTAGATGTTAAAAGAAAAACTAAAAAAATGTATCGAAAGGAGGAAGGAGCTACTTCAACAGCTAGCTAATTCTACTAAAGAAATGGCATGAATGAGGCTTTGGAAGAAAAGACAAAGGAATGTGAAAAGTTGACAAAAGAAGTTTTTGTTCTAAAACATGAGATGGAATCTGGGGTGATGAGGCTAACCAAAGAAATTGAGGAAAAGAAGAAGATTGGAGAAGACCTGAATCAAACTCTGAAGGAAAGAACAGAAGAATGTTGTAGAATGGACAAAATAATTGGCCACCTAAAATCTAGATTACAATCATGCAGATATAATGAGGAGGAACTTGAAAGGCAAACTGTCATTCTCAGACATGACCTAGAAATTGCAAATGAATACAAGAAGAAGTTCAAGATATGCTCAGCTAAACTTGAAGTACTACTTGAGAGTCAAAAGAAGGCGGATAATAAGCATGGTTTGGGATATGAAAAAGGTGAAAGCTCTGGATCCGGTCAAAGAAATTGTAAACCAAGGAATCAAAGAAACAGACCTAGAAGACCTCCGGTAAGACAACCTAATGCTCAAAGGTATCCATCTTTCAATGGAAATTGTTTCAATTGCAATAAATTTGGTCATAGAGCCACTCAGTGCAGAAGTAGAGTGAATCAAAATGGTCCATCTTTCTCTGGTCAATGCTTCAATTGTAAAAGGTACGGTCATAGATCCAATGAATGCAGAAGTATGATGAACTACTCTAACAACAAATGAAATGTCAATTCTTTCAATGGCTACTATTTTGCATGTAATAGATTGGGACATATGGCTAATCAGTGCAATTCAAGAGGAAATAAATCAAATGGGCAAAGGAATGTTGTGTGCTTCAATTGTAACCAATCCGGTCATGTTGCAAGATTCTGTAGAAGTAAGAATGATGACAGAAAAGGTTTGGTAAATAGAAAAATAGATGAGCAGAGATGAGACAAAAGCAAGGGCAAAGTTGATGTGAATGAGGTCTAGAATGAAATGAACAAAACATGGGTAAAGAAAGGTGAAATGAATGTTGACAATGGGTCCGCACCAAAATCTGGTGTTGATAATTCCTCTGGGAATTGAATCAGGAGCTCTGGCTCGGGAGGAGCTACATTGAAAATCTAATTCCCCCTACCAGTAAATGGGTGCCTGAATCTAGCACGATGAATGAAGATAAAGAAGCCTATTGCAGACCTGTTGGAGAAAATTCCAGAAGAAAAGAAGCTAATGTGATTGATTGCAAAGTAATTGAAGATTAACTACATGTAGAAATAGTGTAACTAGATGTATTAGGGCAGAGCATTTATTACAATGACAAATTAGGTTTTGTGGAGGATAAAAAGTCATTCATTCAATCATTTGATCACTTTGCATTCAAAGAGAGTAAGCAGAAGAGCAGTTGAGCTAAGAATTCAAGGATTTGAAGTGCGACCGGTGAATTCATCAGCTAACCCTAATTCTGTGGAAGAAAAAGGTCCTGACTCAAATTCAAAGGCTACAACTTTGATTGTTGATATCACTGAAAGGCCCCAACCCAAATTGAAGAAGCATCCACACAAATCGTAGAAGTCAACCCATTAGGTGCATTTTCAAGTGTTTCATATGGTGTATTGCATGTTGAAGACATTAGGGTCTATATTCATGCAAACATAGATGAATTTGGGGACTTAAGGTTTGTAGATTTGTTCAAGAATCATCTAAGGGATGAAATTCATGGTCTTAAACCTGAATATAAGGCACTGCATGATAAACATTTCATTCAGATTATAGGGTTTCCATCCTTTGATGAAGATTAGTGGGTCCGGTATGTGCTGAGCTGAATGAATGATGAATTTATATGGCTAATGAAACCCTTCAAGATCACCAAGGACGCCATCAAGGCTGTGACAGGGTTAAACTCATCTGGTGGACTGCCAATGTTGAAAGCAATAAAGAATAAAATAGTAATTGATGCTACTGGTTCAAGGTTTGACAAAAGGGCAATGACAATCAATGACATTATTGATCCAAATGTTAAGTTTGCTTCAATGGTAATTGGTTACAAAATTTATCAATCTAGCAAGGAGAACTCTATTTCCAGAATGGCCATATATGCTTCATACAAAATGTTAAGAGAGAATGTTGATTATAACTTGTGTGCATTTTTGCAGAACCATCTGATGGAAAATTTGAATAAGGTAAAGAAGGATAAGAAGAACACCTTCAAATATGGTACATTGATCTTATGTTTGTTCTTCTATTTCATGAATGAGTTACCCAACAAGAAAAGCATGTGTTGGACAGATGATAAACATGTTGCTATATAGATAAGAGAGCACTTGAACAACATTGGTGACTCTAAAGCACAGAAAACACAATTCGGGGTTACTTCAAGAATTTTTAGAATATGATGCATTCTAGGGAAAGAATTCATAAATCAATTGTTCAGAAATACCAGAATGAGATCTGCTTCATGGTGGATATTGATCAGTACTTAATGGAAGCAGTAGAACCTAGAACTATCTAGATCATGCCCATGGGGTATGAGGTAGATGAGAAAATTTTGGATATGTATGCTCAACATCTCCTGAGCAAACCCAAGGATGATTCTGTGGAGAGATTTGGGACATATAAGGAGCTCAGTTTGAAACTGCATGTTGAGCTCAAAAAACCTGAAATCAAGAGGAAAGTTCAAAAGCAAGTAGAAATGTATGCTGAAAGCATTGGCATAACTAAGGAAGTTGTGAAGCAGAACAGAGAAAGGATAGAAAAAGATGAGAAGGAGATGTAGGATAATAAATAAGGAAGTGCTCTAGAAGTCTCCACCAACCAGCCTAGAAAAATAAGAAGCTCTGTTGCTGCCTCTGTTCACACAAAACCTGTTAGAACAGAGAAATTGAAAGACAAACCATCTAGTAAAGATGGTAAAAGAATGAAGACTAAAGCATCCAGAACATATGAGAGCATTAAAGATGATGAGGAAACAGAATCAGATGAAGCAGTAAAGGAAATAAAGACAAAGAAAGCAGAAGCTTCAAAGACTGCAAAAGACAAGCCTTCCAGAAGTATGGAGGTAAGTAAAAGACAAAAGACTGAAACCCAAACTAGAAAATCCACTTTGTCTATAGAAGAAATTGTGAATACTGTGACAATTCATGGGAATCTGAAACCCATAGTAAAATACTATGACACTTTTGATGATGCAAACAAGAGAATTTTGGAGGATGCCACTGTAAAATACTTAAATACATTCAATAGAGCTCTTGTGGAAATTTTATCTAAAATTGCTAAGAGTCTGAGTAACATTTTGGAAATAAGGAAAGAGGTTGCTAAAGCTAAAGATTTGGAGCTGAGGGAACATGTGTTGTCTAGTTTGTGTTCGGTGATCTCCAACAAACAAGCAGATAAATTTTTTAAATAGGTCAAGAATGATTTTAGAAGCAAAACAAGGATGAATAAGATGATGATTGCAGATATTGATGAAGTTGTTAAAGAAACAAAATAGATTTTGAAGAAAGCACTGGACAAGAACAAGTTCTATGTTGTTACAGAAGAACCGGTTGATACTGAGGATGCATCAATTCTGAATGATGAAGAGCAATAGAGAAATGAGCAACAAATTGAGATAGATGACTCCTCTATTCCAGAAGAGGAAGTAATAAACAAAGAAGATGAAAAGATGACAGATAAAAATGATGATGCAGGAGGTATTCAAACTCCTCTGGATCAATCCGGCAAAGAAGATATAGAGATGAATGTTGAAATAGATGAAGATGATTCATTGAAAAATAAAGAAGCTAAGGACCAAGAAGCAGAAAAGGCCAAGGACAAAAATGAAAAGGAAGAAGAGATTGCAAATGTTGAGGAAGAGCCCAAGAAGGACAATCCGGTTGACAATACTGGTAAGAATCAAATAGATACATCAGCATCTTGGGTAAGAGACACAACAGAAGCAATGAAGGAGATTTTGGAAAGAGAAACAAATTGAAGAAGATCAAGACATAATACAAGGTCTAATAAATTTTGATACCTTATCTCTTGTCCAGAAGATAAAATTGGCCTCCATTGCTCAAGCCAAGGCCAAAGAAGATATTCTGAAGTCTCACATGGAAGATAGTGAGCTACTTGGTCTTGCATCTAGGATTCTGGAGAAAATCATGGCAACATTCTAGAAGGATTCATCTGCATCTCCCTCCAGCCAGTTAAAAAATCTAATAAACTCTGTAAGTTCTCATTTTAAATCTCTTGAAAAGTCTGCAGAGGTCAAGGTTCAAAATGAATTCAATGATAAAAGATTTGATGCTCTGAAGGGGATGATTGCATTAGATAGAATTTTGCTGGATACCAATGTTAAGAATATTCAAAATGCTCTTACAGAAGGAGGAAATGTATATAAATTTTGTTTATCTTGTCCTAAAGCTATAGAGGACATTGAAATAAAAATAAATAAGTCCAAGGAAAAACTGTCAAGTGTATCCCAATCTTTTGATCCCCTAATAGTATCAGTAATGAGCTAAGAATGTCAAACAATTAGCCTGATTGAAGAGATAAAGAAATTGATGAAGGAAAAGGAAAACATTGAGACAAGAATGTGTGAGCTCCAGCGATTGATTTCCCCTAAGTTGGAAGCAATGTTCAATACCATGACAGAAGCCCAAACTACTACAAGTGATCCTACTGACTTGAGAAAAGCAAAGTCTCAAGCATTCCTATTCAATGGTCACATCTCAGTTTTAAACAATATGAAGAAGAGTTGGGACAATGAGTTGGTGTTGTTGAAGAATATCTTTGGTGATGTGTTCAAACTTATGTAAATAAGTCATAGGGTTGTTTGTATATATGCCCATGTACATAAAATTGTTTGGTGAATTTTGGTATGTGGATTTTATTGAATTTGATGCTCAATTATAGAAATTGGAACTACTGGACCATAAGGCAATATTCACTCTTGGCTATAAAGTTGTATTACATGTACACTCCATTGTGGAAGAATGTGAGATTATGGAATTGTTACATCCAAAAAGTCTTTGCCATTGATGTCAAAGGGGGAGTGAAGAGCAGTGAAAAATGGGGAATCCAGCAAAGGGGGAGCACTAGAGAACAGTGAAAAGCATAAGTGTACATAGTAAGGGGGAGTTGTTTCGACACTTAGTCATTTTTCACTAAGTGTTACCATCAATGCCAAAGGGGGAGATTGTTGGCAAGAGACACTACTATGCATGATAGATGTTGTCATTGATGGCAACTAAGTTTATCTTACACATCCGCATTACATAATTTGTTCATATCAGAAGTCAAAGTGAAGATTTGTCTAAGTTCAGGTAGTTAGAAACAGAGCATGTGACAGGGTCCAGTATCTTGGTCCAGATCTCTCTGGTGGTAAATCACAGTATGTTGCGGATCTGAGGGAGTAATAAGGATTCTCAGGACTATCTAAATCCAAGAATTTAGCCTCTGGTGATGAAGTATTCAAAAGTTATAAGCATCTGAGCATCGGGTTCCATTTAGTCAGTATAGTCAGAAGAAGAACAGGCTGACCTAGTATTTGATCTTGGTCCGGATGAAGAAAAGTTGTTGGTTAAGAAATTTGTGGTAATCAGTGGTATTGGTTGACATGATTGATGATTTGAGAACACAAGTTTTTGGTCCGCGTTGTTGATTATGCATGGATTCAGCCGACAGAGTAGAGTTCTTAACAAATGTTCTAAGTTTTCTTGAAGCTGACTGCAGTTGATTGAATTTCTTGATGCAGATATATATAGCCAATGGATTTGAGAGTTTTGAGGTATATGTGGGAAGTGGTGATGAAGTAAGTGTATAAAAAGCAGAAAGAATTGTGAAGATAAAGATCTAAGCTCGAATTATGGTCTAAGACTGAAATAGGGTAGAATAAGGATGAAATGTGTAAGATCAATATTCTATGCTTAACCAAAACTAAATTTCTGCATTGGTAGATGCTATTCATCCATTCAAACAATCTATAATCTTCTTGTAATCATCTCTGTAGGCAGTGAGCCTCTTGGAGCAGTGAGCTCTGGGCAGTGCACCCTAAAGGCATGTGCCTTCCCCATTTGTAATACTTTTAACAGAGTATAATTTCTTGTGGGTTAACCCCCACCGTGGTTTTTCCCTCAACCGGGTTTCCACTTAAAAATCCTAGTGTTATGTGTGTTGATTATGTTTCTGCTCATGTTGTTGATTTATGCTTTCATGATTATATCATTAATTTGTTAATAAGTGATAAAGAAGGTAAATTGCTTCAAGTGATAAAAGTTTTTGAGACAACTGATTCACCCCCCCTTCAGTTGTTTGCCTTTATTTCAACATGTTCTTCCGGAGATATCTCTTCCTATCATAGTGATAAGATCTCTGAGCTTTGTTGCCATCAATGACAACATACAAGTCAATACCAGAACAGTGTCTCTTGCCAACAAAGGTAAGGATGCCACCACTCACACACAAAGCATCAACGTGCCCATCCACCACTCACACATAAGAGGATCAAAGTGCATGCCCACTAGTCACACATAAGAGCCACAAGGTGTACATCCACTACTCACACATAAGAGACACAAGGTGTATAACAACCATTCTAAACACTCAAACAGGCTCAAGGGGCACTTCTTCAATGCACTCCTTGCATCCAACATCATCCAACGAGTTGGGAACTATCCATCGCACACAATCAAGGGCTTCCCCCTTTGAGAAACTTGAAAATAGGAAAAGCGCATTTTACCCCCTGAAGGCACGCTTCCCAATGCAAATATAAAATTAAACATATGGGAGAATCCATCAATCCACATAACATGAAACATTCATAATTTCTAAAAAAATTCCAAAAATATAATAAAATAATTTCAAAAATGTCTAGGGTCCGCCATTCACGAATCTTGAAGCATCCTTCCCCAAATTTTCACACCAAAAAATTAACTTTCAAAATACAATGAAATTCAAAATCTAAAAATATCATCTCGCTCTAAATTAACCCAACAACAATCTTTTCCATTCACATATTTTTCCATTAAATTTTGATAGGCCAAAACAGGGAAATTCATGCACTTTTCACGTTTTCCAAGAAATTCAAAAAATGAAAATGCAACCATACCCTTTTGTGTCTAATCTACACGACAAGACACTTTGAAATAAAATTGTAGTTTAAGAAAAAATTTCCATGACCTTTGTAGGAAAATTGGTTTTCCAAACATTTCTACTTCCTACAAATGAAAAATTCAAACAACTTTTTCAATTCAAAAGAAAACATAAAAAGAATTACATTGATGGATGCACAATCTCATTACAAATAATAAACCTTCAAGCAGCTTCCAAATTCAGGCAACTCCAAGCACTTTAAAAATCAAAATCTTCAAGAAGGTTTGAAAAATGCTCTTTTCTTCCAAATTTTGCTCTCCAAAATATCCAAATGCATTATCAATTTAAACCAAAGCCCTCTTTCCTTATATATCAACTAATTAGGATTAGGCTAAACTAAAACTTCTTTCCCCAAAACTAATTTCACTAACACAATTATTCAAAAACTATAATATTTCTTTTTCAAATAGAATTTAATCTATTTCAAATACCAAGCAAATAATTAAAATGCCTTTCTTGAAATGTATCGGACAACTAAGAGGGGGGGTGAATCAGTTGTCACAAAAACTTGAACATTTCTTCATTTACACATCAATCACTTATCCACATATATTATGATTTAACAGTGAATGCATGAAATTAGAAACTTAAACACAGATGCAACATTATACACAAGAGACACTAGATTTTTACATGGAAAACCCCAAGGTGAGGAAAAACCATGGAGAGGATTAGCTCTCAAAATATATTGTAATCTTTGAAAAATGGTGTTCAGGCTTGGTCACCCCACGGGCCCAGAACATATTGATTCATTGCCATGAAGTATATCTAGGTCTAGCAGGCTCACTGCCACAACCTTAAACCTAGAAAGATTACAATAAGGGTTGTTAAACCCTAAGGGTGGTTAAACCCTATTGGCAGCTCACTACCACGATCAACATTTTCATGTCTGAGAATAATACATTGAAGTACAATTTGTCCTCTACTCTGCCTTTCCACTTCTTTCCTTATCTTCCCATCTTCGCTCAAGGACATCTTTTCTGTGACTCAACTATAAGTATTTATACACTTCATCAACCTTAGAATGATCATCAAGGTCGGCATTACAATCATCAACCATTGGAATAATCTCCAAGGTCAGCATTACAAACATTTACAAAATAGGTCCTGACCTATTACAATATTATGCAAAGGAAATGAAGTAAAAATGTATGTGGATCACTCCACACCTTAGCTAGGACTCAAACACAATCTTCCATGCCACAACATGCTTCCACAATCTTCAAGGAATCTCTGCAATAACTGGAATTAACCAAGTCGGCTAAGACTGGTTACACGTTACACTATCTGGGAACAATCTTCAAACACTATCTCAATTCCTTAATGCAGACCAATGTCAAGATAGAAACATAATTAGGAGACATCCACAAGCATGTTATAATCATCAGGAGCACCCGCACGAACAATAACCACTTTATCCATAGAAATCTTCTCACTGGAACACATGAACTTCACTATCTTCAACTATCATAAAAGAAAGATGGCTTGCAGACCACCAAAACATGAACCACTACATTTGTAGGCACTTATCATCATCCAGACTTCCCTCTAGAACCGTAGAGAAAAATACTTTATTGTGGAGGAATGCGGAGCATAATACTTTCTCCCTATCACTAGAGAATAATCAGAAGGAGCAGGCTTTGCTCTAGTGAATGCAACTTTCTCACAACTTCACACCGGAGGCTCAAACTTAGGATTTAGCATCTTCAAACATCTCTTTAAATAACTTCCAATCCACAAACCAAGATCTTGATCCAGCAAGAAATGCAAAGCAATCTACCGGATTGTTCTTCAGCATACAACTCTCTATCTACACTGCACTTCATTGTAACTCATTTGATTCTTTCGGAGAGTCCAATTTTCTCAATATCCTCAACACACAAGGCTTCTAAACAAGTAATACAATAGAACACAATTGACACCAATGACAACAACGATATGTTGGCATCAATGACAACACCGATTAGGCACATACTTGCAACAACCTTTTCAAATTAAATATCTTCTAACATATAAAACAATCATTTAAATGCTTTTCTCCTAACTAGGAAACTATAACGTTGTAAATTGTGCTCGTGCACAATTTCACGTTATGTTTGGCACTTGCTTTAGTATCCATGCCTTAGTGTATTTTTAGGATCATTTCCAATCTTGGCCTCACCCTCAACCCACGAGATATGTCTTTGCCCTGCTTTGACCCTTTCTACCTATCATGCTTAAAAACCACAAAAGTTCCAAAATCTTGGCCTTGTCCCAAGTTGGTTAGACCTTTTAAGAATTGAAATTTTCAAGAGTCTAGGACTTAGTGTAAATATATGTGCCATGCACAGATGTCCCAAAAGCCTATGTTAGTCTTACGATCATTTTTGGAAGTTATCTTTTCACTTGCACAATTCACCAAGATTTTCTTGACGCTTATCTACGCCCAAGCGACTCTTTCCCTTGATTTTTCACCTTTGCCATCTCTATTTAAGAAAGTAGATTTTCCATTGCAAAGGATCAATTCATTTTCGCAACAAAGCTTTGCTGAAATTGAGATTGGTTTACTGTCATTGAGAAACTCTACCAAGATTGAGAACAAGCATTATTTTGATTTATTTTGTCAAGATCTTACTATACTCTTTACATCGAAGTGTGGTGAACTCTGAAGTGTTTTGATTGGAACCGCTACCTATTGAGCAATGAAAGGAAGTAAGATATGTGGAATAGCTTCCTACACTGAACTAATGAGAAAATAGTTATGCAAATTTTTAATCTTTATAGTAACATAGAAGAAGATACACAACATAAATCAAATCAGCAATACCATAACACAAGATGTACACGGGGAAAACCTTTTTAGGTAAAAAACCCCACACTCCAAAGCACAACCCAATGTATTATTCAGTAATCAAATAGTGGTTCTAATATAATTACAGAGCCAAGCTCTTCCAAGAGTTCACCAACATGTAGTATCTAGAGTAATTTCGGCAACATAACATCTGCAAATCAACTATATAACTCCAACTCCAAGCACCTATATATATAGCATTCATAAGGAAATCTAGGAAGCTTCTAGAGAAAGGTGTATACAAGGTCAAGATGCCCAAAATCCATGCTCCCCTATCCTTAGTGATACATGGATTATCTTCACTTACACCACTAACAATTGTCATAATGTGCAAGATTTACCTTCCCCAATATGGGAGCTCCATCCAAGAATAGGCAATGACAGATGCTTTTACACATCTTACAGCTGTAATAGAATTTCTCATAATTGACAACTCTTACAACTATAAGAAAATCTGTCATAACTGACTAATAATAGTTGATTCCCTTACAACTTGTCATATAACAACTTTGGTGCCTAGCATGCCTTATTATAGCAGTCAAAGATGTTTTATGATGTGTGTCATAACACCTGTCATAAGTTCATCTATTTCCAACTCTTACAATGTCATAGAATATGTCATACTCTTATGCATCATAAACTGTCATAAACCTCTTACAACAAAAGAGAGATGCTGACACATGGAAAAATATTCCTACCAAAAAATGGAAAGCCTAATTTCTCATATGAGGACAAATGTCATCAAGCCACCTTCCATGTAGGATGACACATCACTAGGCCAACTCCCACAAAGTGACATAATAAAATATACATGAATAATTATAAACGTAGGCAAATAATAACAATTAAATAAATAACAATGTTAGGAGTATGTAAAGGTTGTGGAACCTTAATCCCCAAGATTCTTCCACTTGTCGAACACCTTTCAAAAGAAAATAAAATGACAAGATTTAATTGCTAGGGGCCGAGATGCCCATAGACTCTAAACACCATCTGAACTTCTCTATGCTCACAAGCTTTGTCAAGGAATCTGCAACATTCATCAAAGTGTTAATTTTCTCTAAATTTACCTTCCCATCCTCTATAATGTCATGAACAAAATGGTACTGGACATCGACGTGCTTTGTCCTCATGTGGAAAGTAGGATTCTTTGCCAAACATATGGCACTCTAATTGTCACAACAAATAGTAATCATCCCTACATCAAAACCAATGTCAGAACACAATCTCTTAAGCCAAGTGGCTTTCTTACAAGCATGAGTTGCCATCATGTATTCTTCTTCTATAGTGGATGAAGTGATGATGTCTTTTCACTTACTCATCCAGCTAATTGCACCACCGAACATAGTAAAAACATAACCACAGTGGATCTTCGGCTATCAATATCTCTAGCCCAATCTGAATCCATAAATCCAGGAATACTCATAGAATGTCGAGGTCATGTTGAATAACCATGATAACATAGGCAATACTTATAAGTACCCCACAAATATCTAAACACTCTCTTCACTACATCCCAATGTACCCATCCAGGATTAGCCATAAATCGACTAAATACTCCCACTACTTGGGCAATGTTTGGTCTTGTACAGATCATAGCATAAATCAAGTTGCCAACAACACTAGAATAAGAAACTTTCTTCATGTCCTCCGCCTTAGTAGGATATTTTAGAAATCCAAAATAGATAACTTCGTCCCCAACATTAGAGGAATAGTCAATAGTCTGCAAGATGCCATGTTGAATCTCTCCAACACATAATTTACATACTTACTCTGGTTAATCCATATTTTTTTATTTGCCCTGTCTCTTTTGATTTCCATCTCCAAAATGTACCAAGTTAGCCCTAGATTTTTCATCTCAAACTGTGTTGAAAGCTAAGACTTCAAATCAGAAATCAAATTCTTTCCATTCCCAAAAAACAACATATCGTCAACATATAATGAAATAATGAGAATTCGATCATTATCCATCTTATGATAAACACAATGATATGATTTTTATCTCAGAAATCCAAAACTCAACACAAATGCATCAAACTTCTGGTACCACATCCTAGGAGACTATTTCAAACCATACAAAGACTTTTTCAACTTGCAAACCAGATTTTCTTGACCTTCAACAATGTAGTGCTTAGGTTGTGACATATAAATCTCCTCCTCCAAGTCACCATGAAGGAAAATTGTCTTCACATCCATCTGCTCAACTTTAAGATCATATGTTGTAGCAAGTGATAATAAGAATCTAATGGATGTTAATTTTGCAATGGGAGAGAAAATCTCACAATAATTTATTGCCTCAACCTAGGAATACCCCTTCGCAACCAATCTGGCCTTATACTTCTCAACACTGCCATCTAAACCAAATTTCTTTTTGAACACTCATTTGCATCCAATGGGTTTCCATCCTTCAGGCAAAGGCACCAAGTCCCAAGTATTATTCTTCTCCAAAGAAGTCATATCTTGTTCCATGGCCTCTTTCTAGGAACTTTCATCTTTCATACCCATAGCCTCTTTCATAGTTCTAGGCTCATCAGTGTCAGAAATCAAGGAAAAAATGTTGTAATTTATGAAAAGAGATCTAACCTAACACATTCATTAACCTAGATCAATCTTTCTCTATACCACATTCGAACACAAACCAACAAGGCTTGTGTACTTGGCTACAGTCCTCAAGGGAGATCCAAGATACTTGGGTTCTGTTCCTTTGTTGTAAGGAAGAGAGATTGAATTAATGAGGCTAGACCTGGTTTTAAGTGACCAAATTGACAAAATGAACCACTTACAAGTGTTACAGATCTTTTATGCAAGAACAAAGGGAAAATTGGGAATGTGCATAGTAGACAGAGCCCGTAGCTGAAAATTAGGGCAAAAAGTGTAGGACTCGGATGCTCGACACCCTAGTCCTAGGTTTTAAGTCTAAAGTTTGGCCCAACAATCTGTATCCCAGATTCTTCCATATTTCTATCACTATTTCATGCCAAAAACCCTCGATGTGATCTACACACATAAAAGAGCGAAAATGGTTGTGTTGTATAGAGGCTTTCCTTGGTCAAACCTCGTGTAAGTGTTCTCACTTCCACAACAGCAATGATAAGTGTGATAGAGAGTGTGTGCTCTTGTTGAGAAGAGGCAAAATATTTAATAAAGACTATAATAATGAAATAGAATGCAATAGAGTTACCATGAGCATGAAACCCTAGTTGAATGGATGTAGCAATCCATAAGGAGTCGAAGGAGATGGAAGAAGCTTTCTTACAAACCTGCAAGGGTCAGTACACACAACAATTATCTGCAAAAATAGAGATCTTGTAGCAAGAGATAGTTTGTTAGAGAGAATCATCATAAAGAGCATCTAGTGTAAATGAGTGAGAGAGACTTGTTTATATATGCATCTCAATTACTTTTTGAGGGCCCAATTGAGTTGAGGTTGACAAGGTGCATCACTTAAGTCATAAGGCTGACATTCCAATATAAGTTTTTAGGGCCAAATTGTCAGGACCCAAGTGCTAGGTGCCCTAGTCCTAGTGCTTTGGGCTCTTCAAATGCTAGATGACATAGGATTAAGCCTTGTTTATCAAAAAAGTACTGGAAATTGTATATCGAAACATAGATGAACATATAAGCTAAAATAGGTACCAAATCTAGTGTGAAATTGTAAGAGGTATCAATTTTCTACACTACATTTAGCCCCCACTTTAGTGAGGGTATGAAATTATGCTCATACACTCGCTAAAGTATGGAGAAGACAAATCTCTTTGCCAAGACGTTGAAGCCGTAGAATATCGCTAAGTTGAAAGTTGTGCTAGCCCCCAATCTTAGGATCCTACAAGTCTATAATGCTTAGATAAAGAGGTTACACATACACAAGACACATAGCATGAATCACACACACAAAGTACACATGGAGCATACACAAAGCATTCTTGGAAAACATGAAGCAAACACATGGAAAACATGAAGAAGACATAGAAGACACGTCGCATACATGGAAGACACATCGCATACTTGGAAGACACGGGGCATACATGGAAGACACAAAGCACACATAAAAAATGAAGCATACAAAGCATGTACATAAAAATACAAAGCATACATAGAGCATAGATGGAGGATACATAGAGCATAGATGAAGCATACATAGAGCATAGAGTAGACATGGAAAACAAAAGCATGTAATCATGAAGTGAGTAAGCACATAAGAAAATGAAAAAAAAACTTTGAGTCAGAAAAGTAAAGGGACCTAGGTTAAAAGGATGTCTCAATACCTTCCACCGTCCCCAAACTGCAACAAAAAGTAAAAGAAAACCAAAAATAGAATTGTTATGGAGTAAAAAGTGGACACATGCCTTTTTACCTCCTAATTTAGCTCCTATGTCCCCGTGATTAATTATACATGCAAAATATTCATCTTGATGCAAAATCTCCCGAAACCCATGATAATTGGGAACTAGGGGCCCATTTTATACCTTACTCTGAACCAAAAAGGTGGCTTGGGACTTGGGCACCCGCACCCAAGTCCTTTTTGATTGGTCAGAGCAAATTTCAAAGTATGTCGGCATAGGACCTTTAAAAGGGTCTCTCCTTGTCGGCTCTTTTGATTTAATTTACAAATGTTAACGAGAAAGCATATATACATGTGTTTTTTAAATCATTTGTAACCTAGATGGATATTGTGAACTTATGATCTTGGAGCAAAGAGAATTCAAAGAATTCATTATGTTTCTAGAGAAGATTTGTGTTTGTATTATGTGTGTTGTTGTAGATTTGGAATCATCATCCATCTCCTTATGAGTTGAAGGATCTTCATTATCCTAAGGGCTTCACCTCTGAGATGATATCATTGTTATTCAAATCATTCTATCATTATTGATTTATGTTTAGCCTCTGTTCTGCTAGGGCACACACTCTCTATCTAACAACGGTGTTGGGAAGCTTGAATGCTATCCCAAGATTTGATTGAGGTAAGTACCTAAACACCATAACCCCCAAACGCCTTTTCTTCTTATGTACAGGTTACAGATGTGAGATCCAGAAAGGTGAAGGTATAGGAAGGCTAAGTAAGGGAAAGGGTTCCAGGATGAAATTAGATTTAGAATATTCCTTTACAGAAGACTTGGGTGCCCATGAAATAGTCCTTCTATCTAAACCAACTTTAGACCTATCTTTTGAGTAGTCTCTGGAACATTTTCTCAGTTCTGACTTTTGGCAGATTCTCACTTCACGGACTTCGGTGCCCACTATCACATCCCTAACTCTAACTATGTTTTACTTTTTACTTACATGTAATTAGTAGATGAATATGCATGATTTAATTATTTGACGTTTAGTAAAAATGTCAAGAAAAATCAATGATATCCTGGGTTTATATTATATGATTAGAATTAGCATGTGATTATTTGAAGTCATGATTATTCATTCATAAGGATTATGGATTAACTAATGATACTCTAATCCCAGTAGGTGATTGGAAGTTGTATTCAAGAAATAGGTTTGAGCTCTCTTAGATAGAGAGGAAGAGCATCATCGAAGAGAAGTGAATAGATGTATAGAAAAGAAAAGTTGTTGCCATCTTAGTCATGTGCTTGCACAAATTAGTGAATCATCATCAAGTTAGTAAGTTGTGTTTGACCCAACCAGTTTGAGTTTGGTGTTAATTTGATAGTCATCGATTTGTCAAAAAACCCAATAAGTTTATATATTATTGTAAACCAAGTCAGGTAGTTTGATTGTCGAATCAAAAATGGTCAATGGTCATTAGACCTAGTTTGATATGAATATAGTTTATATTCAAGGGGATAATATTATTAAATAATTAAATGTCTCTTAATTGATAGTTTCTGGTTGAAATTTCCATAATGTTACCCTATCTAGTTGATTTTGATGTTTTCACAAGATTGCGAGGGGGAGAATACCTTGACCCCATTCACACATCTTGTCAAGAGAAAGGAACAACATAAGTATACATTGGAAATACTTGCATTATATTGTTTTTATCTATTTAAGTATTATTTATATGTCTAAATGTATGTTATATTGTTAATAATCCATAAAGCATCGTGGTAAAGTGTCATTCTTTGTGAATTACTACATGCTTTACATGGGTTATTTAGATTCTACTCATGAATTGAATATACAAGAGAGTGATCATTAAGACCCACTACTCTATTTGTTTGCATGCGAGTGTAAGCATGTTTTTAGGCTTTGAAACTGCCTAAGACCTCTGGTAAGGGAGTGGTCAAGCATGATGACCATCACCTCATTCTTTTTGTGTAGGCCTGCGTGGAAGATAAGGGGATGGTTTTTGGAGAGAGAGGGGAGGATGTAATCTTGCAGGAGAAGTTTTCTCTTGAGAGACCATGGAGTACTCTGAGAAGGGAAGAAAGGATGAGAACATGGTTTCTCACGGTGAAAGTGAGGGGTCTGTGGTATAACAAAAGAGAGCCAATAGGCTCTTATATGTGAGTAGATAGTGTTCGGGGATAGCTCTCCTAAAAAGGTAAAAGCTCATTAGTTGTTCCTATGGGAAAATTCCATATACCTCTTATGGGTGCAAGCTCCATGATAAAGGAGTGGAGGAGCCTTGAGAAGGCTACGTCATCTTAGAGTTTGGGGTTGAGACAGTAATGATGTCAGCTTCTGATAACGAAGGTAGCAAGGTTCATGGACAGATACGGTCAGTAGAAAAGCTCCATGCATGTGGACATAGGCAGCATGCAAATCTTTAAACCTAGAGAGAAGAAAGGCAATGTTTGCACCGTCAAACTCTTCAGGGTCATACTTTCTTTTGAAAGCATTATGATAGTTGAGAACATATTCATGCTTTCTGTTAAATGAATTCTTAAGTGTTTTAGACCAATAAGTAAAGTATGGCATTACATATATGCATGAGATGGCAAACCCTTTTGACTATTATGAATGTTAGAAATGAAAACAACACTACTTTAATGGAAATCTGATTTGAATAAATTTCAGCAATCTTTAAGTGTGCTTTAACAATGGAGATTGTAACAAAACATAAAACCCACTACAGAAAAGATGTCAAACATGAAGAACTCAACACAATGACATAGTGTTTATGTGGAGAAAACCCTTGTGGGTAAAAAACTCCACCAAGAAAGAGGCACAAGTTTGTATTAATCTCAACAAGATTGCACAATACAACAACTACACAACTCTCTCCACAAGTCTTCAATCTAACAGCATTCCGGCAACACCTGAGTACCTAAAATCTATATTGCAGCAACCAATACATGGAAAATACTTATAGAAATGTTTCCCAACACCTCCTAGGCGTTCACCTTCTCTCTCCTAAAATTCTCCAACCTATAAACATTAATTACCATCTTACAAGCATCTTACACTTGTCCAAAAATAGTCATGCAAAGGTTGGGTACCCAAGACTAAATCTAGCCTCTTACAGCATCTTATGACATGTCATAACCATCATAGATTCCACAAAAGAGTATCTTTCCAAGATAGGAACCTTGGGCTAAATATAGCAAATATACAACATATCCGTCATATGCGTCATAGAATCTCAGAATCTTATGACAACTTGCAGCTGTCATAGATTCACTTACTAAACATTATGAAAGTTGTCATACATACCAAAAATAGTATATTCCTCAAGGGAGCACGCCTACCCTCATTTACTTTGATTTTTTACATTTGCCAATAGTAAAAGTCACTCTGTAATTACCTCCGGTTACTCTGAAATTACCCCTGCTAGTGAAACTAGTACATCTCCTCATGGATAATTACAAATTACATATACTAAATGGAATAAATACAATATTGGGATTTACAAGGTTAATCACACCTTATCCCAACAATGAATATATTAAGCCAATAGGCTATAAGTCTAGTTGTTCATTTTTGCTGGTAGGACTTTGGCATTGTTGTGTATATGTTGTTCCGTCATTGTATATTAGTTGGCAAAGAGACTTTTCAATATCGATACATGTAGGCAAAAGGTTTTGGTTGTCTCTACATAAGTTTGAAGGCCAAACTACATATGTTTAACAAGATTGAATTGTGTAAGTTTAAAAAGTTTGAACTTGTTATATGAGACCATATATACAAAACTCTGTATTATAAGGCCCAGTGATGTAAAATAAGGTTGATGGATATTGATATTAACCTCTGGGTAGTGTAACGTCGATAGTTACATATTTATATAAACCCTTATATAAAATAAAGCCGACAAATGATGTTTTATCCATGAAAATAGAAAGGAGTCCTTTTGAGTTCTTTGTATTCCAAGATTGGTGTCACTAAGAGGTAGATGACAGAAAAAGAAATATATATATAGCTCTTAAAGACTCATATGAAGTTATTGTGAGAGAAAACCCCTATTCCTTATTGGGAGTTAGTGGACTCAAGAAATTTTAATGGTCAAGATTATCTTATTTTATGGTAGACTCAATATTATCTAAGGAATAGACTGAATAAGTCAAGAATGTTTATATTATTCTTAGTATACTCGTATTCTAAGTATTCTGAATAACGAGGATTCTTTTGGTGCCTAAGTAGTCTAGAGAAGAGTAGAGAGTACTACTCTCTTGATGTATTATTATTACTAGGGTTCCAAGTAAGAAAGTAAAAACCTAAAAGCCATTTGATTATCATCTATTGTTTGTGACAAACCACCTAGAGAATTAGTAAATTACCAAATATAATTGGCTCCTCCTATAGTCCAAGATTGACACTATTTATCCAGGTCAAGGGTATATGCATACTAGGAGATGGATAGTTATAGTTCTCATTAATTGAACTTATTTTAGCATCAAGTGCACAAAAGATAAAGTTAACCCAATACTAGGTGTTCCTGATATGATTTATACCAAGTTGGGTATGTTGGGAGATTCAAGACTCAACCCCACATGATTAATGATAAAGGTGTATGTGACATATATTTACAAGGATGTTATATATGAGTTCATGACCTAACTTATGTTGAAAGTTGGTAGACTTAAGTAGAACAAGAGATTGAAAGCATTTTATTATCTTTTTATGATTCTAATCTATTAAGTTAAAGGATTGAACTTAGTCAAAAGACCAGTTATGGGAAATGATAGTACTCATTAAGATATATATGAATGGGGATATACCTCGTATACTATGTTTATTCATGTTATGTGAAATGTGTAGTCAAACAATGCCAAGTGGTCTAGGGAAGACTAGAAGTATTTGTGCCCATGTTTTGTTATATATATGTTATTATCTTTGGAAAACAACTATATTGGTATTTCCATGTATTGGGTTAGAGAAGATAAACCCTAGAATCAAAACCAGGAGGGTTTTAAAAACTAGTATTCTAAAAGTCAGATATGACATATATGATGGTCGATAGAGAATGGTTGAGATAACCATAGAGAAAGACAAAAAGAGTCTAAGAAGCACTTTGATAAATTTAAATGATTTCTAATTTTTGATAGATTTGAAACTTATTATATATTGCATAGGAGTGTTAATATTAGAGTCAATGAGTAGAATGACAGGAGGTCATGGACCTTAGAAATTGCAAGTATGCAAAGAGGGACTCTCTAAAAGGTTGGAATTACCTAAACCTTTATATTGCATGTATATTCTAGATTAAAGATTAATTCAGATTGACTAGAATGGAATTACAGTACAGACAAGTTTATGTCTAGAGTTACTAAGTGAAGGAAGTCAAACTATAGGATGAGATAGTCTCCTAATCGAGTTAGAGGTGTGTGAACTCACAACTACGTTAATTGTGAACATCTATTTATATTGAATCTTTGGCCAAAGTAATGCATCCATCTTTGCATGCATTAGTCAATACACTATGCTCTAGATTTGCATATCCATCCAGTAGTGTCATACTCAGTTAGAAGGAGTCTATAGTTGTATGACCGTGATGGTTATGTAGGACACAACACTAGAGACTCAGATGGCAAAAACCCGTTGGTTCCATATATCTATACTCTTCGTGAAGGGTAGGGGCACTTCCAGGAAGGAAGGTGTGTGAGGGACCACCAGTTTGTGGTTGGAGGTAAAGCACTCGGATGATGCTCTTCCTCCCAAGAAGAAGACAAGACAAGACTTATGAAGACATATATCAATATTCCAGATGCAGTGTATTCCATGTTATGACTTTTGATAGTCAAATTTATGAGGTAAAACTATTATTTATGCCAAGTGTAGTTTATGTATTGTAAATGAAAAGTGAAAGGAATTCAGTATGATTTTATCTTTGAATATATTGTAATTTCAAGGTTGAAAATATTCAGAAAGATATACTTTATTTCTTTGTGATTATGCAAATGATTTATATGTTAAAAAAAAGTTTCTCTCATGTTTACCATGTTTATTTACTTCTTGTAAATACTTGAGTTGCTTCGAGTAATATGAGAAGGCATGTTACATATGGTATCAAAGCTAACCAGGTTCAACACATGGACCTATGAGCTCATTATGAGAAAACTCGTTAACATTCAACAGATTGGTTAATGTTTGAAACTGGTTTTATGTCAGCATGGCGTAGAGAAAAACCAAGAAAACTGTTAGGAAGACTATTTTCTAACACTTACCCAAGTTAGTGGTTAAGAGAGAACCAATTGAAGATGTAAAACTCCAAGAGCATATTAACTCTACTAGGGATGTATAGCAGGAAGATTTTGAGACTTTGGCTAGAAAGGTAAAACCTTGGTCAATTTGCTAACTAGACTAAAGCTCAGGTAGAGCAGTGTCTATTTCAAGTCAAGATTGAACTTCCTAGTTTATCAACTAAGATGAATTTGCTTATAATTCCCCCTAGGATTCCTTTGATGATTAACTTAGGAATAAATTGGCTATGAAGACGTAAGGCCAATGTTGACTATTTTGCAAAAATAGTGGAGTGTCTAGACGATGTAGGAAACAAATTCTTTTTGCAAGGCACTCAGAGAAAAGTCAAGATCAGAGCCTAGGTTCAAACACTAGGTCCTATGAGCCTACTGTGTCTGACGCAAAAACATTTTGAGTACAAGTGGACCTAGGCAAAGCAAAGTACTCTTATTTCTCAAGAACTTGGGGATGGGAAGATCCAAAAATATTCAACCAGATGCAGGAGAAACTAAGGGTTGAAGATCCTAGAATGGTATCAAAGATACATAGATAAGATGGGTTCTTGTCTAATTCCTAGATGGTTTAGAATGAGCCAAGTGGAATAAAAGGATCATTAAAGGAAAGTAGTGATATATTTGCATAAAATGCCAAGAAAAATGGTACAGGACTTGGAAATGCATTTGTTTTCCAAGATTCATGAGAAAACCAATTGTCATATACAAAGAAATGTGCATAAGTAGAGGTGAATAAGAGTCCCCTAATATCTCATGAAGCCTTTTGGAAACTATGTCAATAGAGGACGCACATATAGATGGTCCTCTCAAGCAATATTTTGATGAATAAGGATTGGGATTAGTATCATTCTTTGAAACTTTGTTAAGAATCTACATGAAGTTTGCAAGATGATTCATAATAGTTGTAAGGAGAAGATATTAGTTATTCTTGTGGCATTTTGGCCAGATGGTTGAGAACTATGTACTCTACCTCTTGGTAGAGCTAGAAAGTACAACTGCAATGGTGAATGTGATATAACATTTTGATTTATAAAAAATTTTAGCATGGTTAAAGTCTTAAAGGACTTATTTGTTTGGTGTGCTTGTCGCACGATCTTTAACTCACTGTAGGTTTTTGGTAAAATCCAAGTGTAGTACAGTAATCTACTCCCTTGTTTGTGACTCAATTAATCATGTATTGCATAGTAAGTGTTCCTCTAGATTTTGACACTTCTTTGGATTTTTGTTAAAATCCTTTTAATATTTGCAAGGATTATTATTGTTTTATTCCTTTATTTTGGAATAGTCTAGTCACCAAATTTTGAAGATCATTCATTTTTTGACCAGTTGGTCAAATTTTGATTTATTATCAAAATTGAGCTCATTCTTTTGACTTATTGTTGAAAATGAAATTTCTTATAATTTGATATTGATTCAAATTATTATGGTGGCTATACTAGAATGTTTTGATTGTTCACTATGTTTTATGTAATGTTCACCTCTATCATGTCTTGGATGGGCCTCTGATGGATTATGTAGGGTAGTAAATTGCAGAAGAATGCACTTGGTATGTCCCTAACTCTACATAATTAAGAAACCTTGTGTGGAAGGAAATTCATTATAAACCATAATCAAGTCATCCATGAGTAACTAACTCCTAGTTGATGTGAAATCTCTTTATTTCTAGAAAGGAATGAAGAGTGATGCTACAAGATTTGTAGCAAGAGCACCAGAGAGTCAAGGTTGAGCATAAGCATCCAATAAGACTTTTATATTTGTACGATACTCCAAGAGTGGAAGTGGTAGATCATTAACATGGACTTTGTGCAAGGTCTTCCTATATCTCAAATTAGGCTAGATGCTATTATGTGGCGGTGAACAACTCACCAAGGTAGATCACTTTATACTTGGGAATCTAATGGATGGAGTACCAATTTTAGCTCGTAAGTTTATGCAAAAAGTGTTTAGAATGCATAGAGTTCCTAAAAAGATTATCTTCGATAGAGATGCACGTATGGGACCAAGATTTTGGCAAGCTTTGTCTTTAGCACTAGGAATGAAACTCAAAATAAAATCAACTTATCACTTTGAGACAGATGGTCAAACAGAGAGGGTAACTCAAATTTTAGAAGGTTTCTTGTGAATGTATTGCATGGAACAACAATACAAGTGGAAAGAGTATCTACCTCTTATGGATTTTTCTCATAACAACTTCTACAATTTTTCTATCAAGATGACTCCATTAGAAGCATTGGACAGAAGAAGATGTCGAATTCCTATAAGCTAAGATAAGCTAGAAGATAGGATTAGCATTAGTCCAGCAATGTTGTTAGAAATGGATCAATAGATTAAATTGAACAGAAAATATTGGTGGAAGTTATTGACAGGCAAAAAAAAAGTTACGCAGATGCCAAGCGTACACTAAGACAATTATCAGTTGAAAAAAAAGTTCTTTTGAAGTTCAAACCTTAGAAAAGTTCCATAAAGTTTGAAAAGTCTTCCAAAATAGCTCCTAGATATGAAGGACTCTTCAAAGTTCTCATAGTTACCAGCTTTTGCTAGAAGGCATGATGCTTTTTATGATTCATATTTGAAATTATAACAGATGACAATTATATTCTTAGAATGTTTTACAGGTACATGACCTAGGTGTTGATAACTGAGAGGGGGGGGTGAATCAGCTATCCTAATTATTTCCCTTATTGAACTTTCTTTTTAATTGATGCAGCATAGAATCAAACACAAAAACATTAATCATGAAGTAAGAAACACATGACACAGTATTTTTGACGTGGAAACCCTGTTAAGGGAGAAAACCACGGGGTGATTAACCCAAAATTATTCTCTGTTAGAAGAATAGGAAATTACAAAATGGCACTTGCCAATTAGGGCTCACTGCCCGAGCACACTGCTCACAAGAGGCCCACTGCCTACAAGAAGACACACTGTCTACAAAGTGATAAGAATCACAGTCTTGAACTGATTGGAAGCATCTGCATATGCTGGAGTTCAGTTCCGGTTAGGCTCAGTACACTGATCTGCTGCACTTCATCTTTCCTCTGTTCTTTATTCTGCTATCTTTCACATACCGGATCCTTTTTGCTACTTCTGCTCTGTTCTAGACTTCTTCGCATATATCTTCACACCATCACACCCTTCACAACTAAATCCATCCTCTATATATATCCGCACAAGTAATTTCATCACCTTTCTAGTCGGCATCCGGAACAGTCTAGTTTCTTACAAACTCTTGTTCTGTCGGCTGAATCCTTCCTCACCAAGCAATGCGGATCAAGCATATACTTGTAGATATCATTAATCATGTCGGCCAAACATGATTCATGCCTTCACAACCTCTATCATCAATAGTAACACATCCGGAAAGTAGTCTGATACTCTGTCAGTCAGTTCTTCCTCTGTTTTCACTGTCTCTCAGGAATCCGGTACTCAACTATTCATATCTTTTTCCTTGTCCATCACCGGAGGCTAAATCCTTGGAATATACCACTCAAGGTAGTCCTCTTGACTTCCCCAAATCCGCACTGCACCAAGACACTTCCTCTGAGAGATCCGGATCAATCTGTCGGACCTTGCCACATGCTCTGTTCTTGTTCACCGGACCACAACATTCTTTATTCTAACTTCCGGTAGAGACACATCATGACTTCCGGATATGTGGGATGACCTTTGTTGCCATCAATGACAACAACCATGAATCCATATAGTGTCTCTTGCCAACACTAGGAGTGATCATGATCGAGTTTTTTAAAATGCTCAAAGTCCACAAGCTTTGATTGTGTAACAACAAGATTACTTAGTGCAAGGTCTAGTGGGACCAGTGTGTAGAGGGTAATATCATATGGGAAGTTTACCATGATTTTATAGAAAAGATTTTCTCAATTGTTTATGCTTTTGTAGGTTAAACAAAAATTTTATCTTATTAATGTTTTGGATACATTGGATCATTGAGGATGATGAATCTTATGGGGGGAGATATGTCACATCCCTAACTCTGACTATGTTTTACTTTTTATTTACATGTAATTAGTAGATGAATATGCATGATTTAATGATTTGACATTTAGTGAAAATGTTAGGAAACATCAATGATATCATGAGTTTATATTATATGATTAGAATTAGCATGTGATTATTTGAAGTCATGATTATTCATTCATAAAGATTATGGATTAACTAATGATACTCTAATTCTAGTTGGTGATTGCAAGTTGTATTCAAGAAATGGGTTTGAGCTCTCTGAGATGTATTCATTCATCAGAGAGAAGTGAAAAGATGTATGGAAAAGAATAGTTGTTGCCATCTTAGTCATGTTCTTGCACAAATTAGTGAATTATCGTCAAGTTAGTAAGTTGTGTTCAACCTAGCCAGTTTGAGTTTGGTGTTGATTCGATAGTCGTCGATTTATCAAAAAACACAATAAGTTTATATTTTATCATAAACCAAGTCAGGTAGTTTGACTGTCGACACAGAAATGGTCGATGGTCATTAGACCTAGTCTAATATGAATATAGTTTATATTCAAGGGGATAATAATATTAAATGATTAAATGTCTCCTAATTGGTAGTTTCTGGTTGAAATTTCCATAATGTTACCCTATCTAGTTGATTTTGATGTTTTCGCAAGATTGCGAGGGGGAGAATACCTCGACCCCATTCAGACATCTTGTCAAGAGAAAGGAACAATGTAAGTATACATTGGAAATACTTGCATTATATTGTTTATATCTATTTAAGTATTATTTATATGTCTAAGTGTATGTTATGTTGTTAATAATCCATAAAGCATCATGGTAAAGTGTCATTCTTTGTGAATTACTACATGCTTTACATGGGTTATTTAGATTCTACTTGTGAATTGAAGATATGAGAGAGTGATCATTAAGACCCACTACTCTATTTGTTTGCATGCGAATGTAAGCATGTTTTTAGGCTTTGAAACTATCTAAGACTTCACGATAAGGGAGTGGTCGAGCATTATGACCATCACCTCATTCTTTTTGTGTAGGCCTACGTGGAAGATAAGAGAAAGATGATTTTTGGAGAGAGAGGGGAGGATGTAATCTCAAGGGAGAAGTTTTCTCTTGAGAGACCATGGAGTACTCTGAGAAGGGAAGAAAGGATGAGAACATGGTTTCTCGCGGTGAGAGTCAAGGGTTTGTGGTATAACAAAAGAGAGTTGATAGGCTCTAATATGTGATCAGAGAGTGTTTGGGGATAGCTCTCGTGAAAAGATAAAAGCTCGTTAGTTGTTTTTATGGGTGAATTCTATATACCTCTTATAGGCGCAAGCTCCACAGTAAAGGAGTGGAGGAGCCTTCAAAAGGTTATGTCATCTTAGAGTTTTGGGGTCGAGACAGTAATGATGTCACCTTCTGATAATGAAGGTAGTGAGGAATGGACAGAGGTGGTCCGTAGCAAAGCTCCATGCATGTGGACATGGGAAGCATGCAAATCTTTAAACCTAGAGAGAAGAAAGACAATGTTTGCACCATCGAACTCTTTAGGTTCATACTTTCTTTTGAAATTCTTATGATAGTTGAGAACATATTCATGCTTTCTGTTAAATGAATTCTTAAGTGTTTTAGACCAATAAGTAAAGTATGGCATTACATATATGCATGAGATGACAAACCCTGTTGACTGTTAAGAATATACTAAGCCAATAGGCTATAAGTCTAGTTTTGAGTTTTTATAGCCGTTAAATTTCATTTTTACTGGTAGAAGGACTTTGGAATTATTGTGTATATGTTGTGTCGTCGTATATTTTATGGTAGAGAGATTTGTCATTATGGGTACATGTAGGCCAAAGCTTTTGGCTGTCTCTATGTAAGTTTGAAGGCCAAACTATGTAAGTTTAACAAGGTTGAACTGTGTAAGTTTAAAACGACCAAACTTGTTATATGAGACCATATATATGTTGACCCCATTGGTAGTTGGCATGGATGTCAAACAAGTACACAGATAGTTTGGCATGTTGATACAACTTGAGGATTGATTGGTAGGTCTTGATGATCACATGATATTGTTGTTTGAGGTCTTGAGGTCCATATTCAAATTAGGTCTTGATTCTAAGGTACTTGGTGTTGTGGTATATGTGGATGTTGATCATTGGTGTAACATTTCATGCTCTTGGTGTTCATATTGTTGGATGTTGAATACAAAGGATGTCAAAGCATGCCATTTGGTTATCATTCTATGTTTACAAATGAAGCGTCTTGTATAAAGGTTTCAACTTTATTATGTTATTGTTATAGTGGCTTACAAGGGTCAATGGTTGTTGGTGACCAACAACATTATACAAAGGTTCCTTAAGTCTTTATTGCCAAGCATGATCAATTCAAAAGTGATAAAATGCAAAAGGCTATAGTATCATTTGATGTTATTGGTGCAAGGACTATATTTGATCTTTTAAGGACATCATTTGGTTAAATGTTTTGATTTCATTTGATCAATATGAAAGAAAGGTTATTCGAAGGTTTCTTAAGTGAGTGACCTGGCCAGTAGGTCTTGGCATTCTTAGGAGCAGACAACTATCTTCTTATTCCATGCTTTTCACAAAATGCATTAAACTCACCGGATGTAAACTCTCCACCTCTGTCAGATCTCAAACATCTTATCTTCACACCAATCTCATTCTCCACCCTAGCCTTAAACACTTTGAATTTGTCAAGAGCCTCTAATTTCTCTCTCAAGAAAGTGACCCACATCATCTGGGAGTGATCATCAATCAGCAAAATAAAGTATTTATCTCCTTGCAAACTCCTAACCTTGGTAGGACCATACAAATCAGTGTGCACAAGTTCCAACAATCCACTTGAAGATTGTTCTTTACTCTTGAATATAGTTTTACTTTGTTTTCCCAACTGACACTCCTTACACATGCTATTAGCAAGTTTTACAAGCTTTGGAAGATCTCTCATAGCCTGAGTAGTACTTATCTTGACAATGTTATCAAGGTTTACATGACACATTCTCCTATGCCATAGCCAACTATGATCAATTTGAGCAATCAAACAACTTTTACCAGTACCACTCAAATGAAAGATATTACCTCTAGTCTATGTACGAAATGCAATCTCAGTTCTAGAGCTTTCCAAACTTCTACATTTTCCATCCTTGAATCGGAGATCATATCCCTTATCAACCAATTGTCCAACACTGAGAAGATTATGCTTCAGTCCTTCTACATACAAAACATCATTAGTGTTATTCTTACCATCATGAGAGATGGATCCTCTGCCACAGATTCTACCAACTGAATTATCTCCAAACTTCACAATTCCACCTTCATACCTTTCCATACTTATAAACTTACTCTTATCACCTGTCATATGATGAGAGCATCCACTGTCAATTACCTATTCATCCTTTACTTCAACCTGAGCAGCCAAGGCTCTTTCCACATTCACACAACTAGCAGATTCAATAGGCACCGGATCTTCTTCTTTGATAGCAATGAACACCCATTCATTTCCTGAGGTACTTCCCTTATCAGATTCATCATCAGTGACTTCTTCTTCAGCAGTTTCTTGGACATAGTAGCATTTCTTCTAAATCCTAGGTCTGTTAGGGTTTGGCTTTGAAACCCTCTCTGGACATCTTGAGGCAAAATGACCAATCTTATTGCAAGAAAAACATTTGAAAGGCAACTTTCCTTCATACTTACCAGATCCTCTTGGTAGTCTTTTAGCAAAAAGGGCTTCAAGTTCTTCAAGCTCTGATTCATCTTCTTCAAGATCCTTCCTTGCCTTCTCAAATCTAGTTAATCTTTATGAAGAGCTTTCACCTGGATCAAATCTTTGCTTTCCAAAAACACTGGCCTTAAATGCAGATTCAGATTTAGGAAGAGAATTACCAAACTCACTCATTTCAAATGTTGAGAGCTTGCCAACAAACTGATCCCTTGTAACAATTGTCACAGTCCTAATTTCCACAATAGCAGCAACTCTATGCTTGTATGAAGCAGGTAAGGATCTGAGCACTTTGCCAACAATCTTTGATTCTTCCAGTGTTCCACTAGCACACCTGATACTACACACAAGTTCATTCACTTTTTGCATGTAGGAAGTGATGTTTTCATCTTCACTCATCCTCAAATTTTCATATCTACCCTTCAAGCTTTGCAACTTAACACATTTGATATATTCATCACCTTCATATAGAGTTTCCAACTTCTTCCATATTTCATGAGCAGTTTTTAATTCCAGGACATTTGTCATTTCTATATCAATCAAGTCACTTAGCAAAGCTTCTTTAGCTTGAATGTTGTTTTCAGCATCTTTGAGTTGATCTAGAGTTGAGGAACCTTTCTCTGGAGGCTTATACTCATCCTTAGTTATCAACCAATAAGCATCACCCATGCATTACAAATGGCACTCCATGCGACTCTTCCAAAGAGAGTAATTTGTTTCATCAAATCTCAGGCTGTCCTTCTTGTAAGTTGACATCCTGGATCTCCTCAAGCGATCAAGCTTCTTTTGGAGGAACTGACTCTGATACCAATTGTTGAAAATAGGGCAGACAACTGAGAGGGGGGTGAACCAGTTGTGACAAAAAAATTTATTATTTTCTACAATTAAACTTCTTTACCACTTATTAACAGATGAATGATATAACCATGAAAGCATGAATCAACATCACATGAGCAGAAGCAAAATTAACATACATAACACCAGGATTTTTACGTGGAAACCTGGTTAAGGGAAAACCACGGCGAGGGTTAACCCACAAGATTTATTCTTTGTTAAAAGAATAGAAAATGGGAAGGCACTTGCCTTCGGGTGCACTGCCTAGAGCTCACTGCTCAAAAGAGGCTCACTGCCTACAAGATAATTGTATGATTAACACAAAAAGATTGAACTGAGAAACAACATCTACTTTATGCAAAGTTTAGTTCCGTTGAAGCGCATAATACTTTTGCTCTACCCCCCAAACACTTCTTCACTATCACCTCATCCTTTTCTACTCTTCCTTTTCTGCTCTTCCTCTTCTCTTCTCTGACTTTCTTCATTTCTTAGGATCTTATCATTTTCACACAAGGATACATTTCCACAACTCAACCACACATATTTATATGCTTCATCAACCTTGGAATAAACATCAAGGTCAGAACTACAAACATCTAGCTTAATGTGAATCACTATACTATTGGCCAAACATAGCTGGGACCCAAACCTTCCTCAAACAATACGCCACACTTCATAGAACCTCTCTTAGATCATCTGCAACATGCACAAAGCATCTGGTCGGCCAAGACTAGAAAGAACAGCAACACTCAAGGATAAATCTTCAAACATTAGCTCAATCCTCAATGCAGACCACCAACACAGTATGCACACAATCCAGAGACCACCACAAGCACAATGAAATCAATTGTACCACCTCACTTCACCAGAAACACTTGCATCTTCATCCAGGAACTTAAGAACTCTCACTGTCATGACTGTCACACTAGAAATATTGTTTGTAGACCTCTAAACCATGAACCTCTTGAGTTGAGGATACACACTGACATCCCAAACACTCCTCTAGATCCGCAGATCATAATATTCCAATGCGGATCAATCCGGACCAATTTTCTGTCACTCTATCACCTCTAAACAATTGCAAAACCTAGTTCTACACAGATGGCCATAACTTCACAAATTCTTCATGCTGATCCCTCAAATCTTAACTAGAGCAACTTCAGACAATCCTTCGCAACACCCTTTTGTCTGTAGACTCTGATCTTCATCTTACTAGGAATGCGGAGCAATTTACTTCACTGAACTACATTGTCTTCACTCTCTTATAGAGAGATGTGTAACTCACTTGTTTCTTTCAGAGAAGCTAATCTTCTCAATATCCTCAACATGCAAGTCTTCTAGAATGGGATACAGTTGACACCAATAGCAACAAGGATATGTTGACATCAATGACAACACCGATTAGGCACATATTTGCAACAGTATGTGATATTGGTGTTGATAAGTTGTTATAGCTATGAGGCTTGTTGGTATTAATATGATGACCATGTTATACAAGGTGTTTGACAGTGTTTGACATCAATGCCAAAGGGGGAGTTTGTTGACCCTCTTGGCAGTTGGCATGGATGTCAAACAGGTACACAGACAGTTTGGTATGTTGATACAACTTGAGGATTGATTGGCAGGTCTTGATGATCACATGATATTGTTGTTTGAGGTCTTGAGGTCCATATTCAAATCAGGTCTTGATGCTAAGGTACTTGGTGTTGTGGTATATGTGGATGTTGATCATTAGTGTAATGGTCCATGCTCTTGGTGTTCATATTGTTGGATGTTGTATAAAAAGGATGTCAAAGCATGTCATTTGGTTATCATTCTATGTTTACAAATGAAGGGTCTTGTATAAAGGTTTCAACTTTATTATGTTATTGCTATAGTGGCTTAAAAGGGTCAATGGTTGTTGGTGACCAGCAACATTATACAAAGGTTCCTTAAGTCTTTATTGCCAAGCATGATCAATTCAAAAGTGATAAAATGCAAAAGGCTATAGTGTCATTTGATGATATTGGTGCAAGGACTATATTTGATCTTTTAAGGACATCATTTGGTTAAATGTTATTGATTTCATTTGATCAATATGAAAGAAAGGTGATTCAAAGGTTTCTTAAGTGAGTGACCTGGCCAGCAGGTCCTGGCATTCTTAAGAGGTAAAAGGTTATGTTTTTGTTAAAGAAGTTATCATCCCTTTTAGGTCAAACCTAGACTCTCGGTGACATTGATATAATTGGGCAAAAAGAAAGTTTTGTTATTTATTTTGCAAGGTCAAACTTTGGAATATGGAGGTCTCAAACCTTAGGGTTTGAAAGTTTGAATAAATTTGAGAAATCATGAGTTTTTGAGGGAGAATCTATGAAATTCTAAGGTGACTATTGTGTTGACTATTCAAGATGTGACAATGCTTAGCTTTAGTGAGTAGTGGGAAAGAATAGAAAGAACTAGACGGTTATTTCAGTTGCTACAGCTTGAGATTACACCAAAGGCCTTAATTTGTCGGTAGTTTTTCAAGTGATATATTTCTTGGTCATTGTTGTTATTACATCTGCTTAATAGTTATATGGTGAAAAGATTAATGTTTTATTAAGCAAGAAAAGAAAATTGTTTTGGGTTTGAGTAACCCTAGTGTTTACATGGCACGGGTTCTTGATAATTTGCAAAGATTTGTTACACTTGTTTGAGTATTGATAATGTAGGTTAGGGTTTGGTAAATATGAACAATATACAGATATGTCCTTTAACCCATATGCAATTATGGTTAAGGTTTGTTAACGGCAGTTTGAGAAGATTTTCATGTACTCATATGAAACTGGTTATGAGGACTTTCAATAATTGTTTTCACAACCATTCAAACCTCTTTACCATGATAGTTGTTGAAGAAGTTGAAAGCTGTTGTAGGCAGTTTTGAAAAGATAGTTACCTGTATAAACTATTTATTGAAAGGAAAATGAAGTTATTGAGACAGTATAAAAACATTTAAAACACTTTGTTGAGATGTCTATGATACTGTACATACTTTCAATATCATTGAGATAGCAACAATGTGTCTTAATGCAAAATCATTCTTGAATTGAGAAGTTGTATGTGCACATTTATGGTTGTGATTCTTGAGTCTCAATTGAAATGAGAGTCAAGATCTGGATTGTAATTAAATAGAGAAACCCTCTGTATTGATTTCTAAATCTTCATTTTATCTTTGAGAAGATATTGTGCCAGTGAGGCAGTGAAATTGATATGCCAGTGAGGCAGTTACTACCATGAAAGGTAGTGAGGCTACCATGAATGCCAGTGAGGCTATAGTAACATCAAAATGCTAGTGAGGTAGTGATATAAGTCAATGAGACAAAAAGCCAGTGAGGCTCTATAATTGGTGATATTCATGATTAAGCCAATGAGGCAATTTCTGAGTGGTTTTTCATCCCTATGAGGGTTTTCCACTCATGAAATCTATTGTGTCATGGTCTCTATTGTTGTTTGATCCATTTGTCTTTCATGCTTGAACATTTAGTCTTATTTGTTGTTCAGTATTTGATTTCTTTCTTTGATAAAGCATACTGTCAGCATAATTACTTTGTGTTTTCAAGTTTGATAAGAAGTAAATAAATTTGTTTTTATCTACAACATTGATTCACCCCCCCCCTCTCAGTGTTGTCTATACTCCAACAATATACAAAACTCTATATTATAAGGCCCAGTGATGTAAAATAAGGTTGATGGATATTTATATTAACCTCTAGGTAGTGTAACATTGACAGTTACATATTTATATAAACCCTTATGTAGAATAAAGCTGACAAATGATGATTTATCCATGAAAATAGAAAGGAATCCTTTTGAGTTCTCTGTATTCCAAGATTGGTGTCACTAAGAGGCAGATGATAGAAAAAGAAATATATATATATAGCTCTTAAAGACTCATGAATTTATTGCGAGAGCAAAACCCTATTCCTTATTGGGAGTCAGTGGACTCAAGGAATTTTAATGGTCAAAATTATCTTATTTTATAGTAGACTCAATATTATCTAAGGAACAGACTGAATAAGTCAAGAATGTTTATATTATTCTTAGTATACTCATATTCTAAGTATTCTGAGTAATGAGGATTCTTTTGGTGCCTAATTAGTCTAGAGAAGACTAGAGAGTACTACTCTCTTGATGCATTTTTATTACTGGGGTTCCAAGTAAGAAAGTGGAAACCTAAAAGCCTTTTGATTAGGAGCTATTGTTTGTGACAAACCATCTAGAGAATGAGTATATTAGCAGATATAATTGGCTCTTCCTATAGTCCAAGATTGAAACTATTTAACCAACTCAAGGGTATATGCATACTAGGAGATGGATAGTTATAGTTCTCATTAAATGAACTTATTTTAGTGTTAAGTGCACAGAAGATAAAGTTAACCTAATACTAGGTATTCCTGATATGATTTATACCAAGTTGGGTATGTTGGGAGATTCAAGACTCAACCCCACATGATTAATGATAAAGGTGTATGCGACATATATTTACAAGGATGTTATATATGAGTTCATGACCTAACTTATGTTGAAAGTTGGTAGACTTAAGTAGACCAAGAGGTCGAAAGCATTTTATTATCTTTTATGATTCTAACCTATTAAGGTTAAAGGATTGAACTTAGTCAAAAGACCGGTTAAGAGAAATGATATTACTCATTAAGATATATATGAATGGGGATATACATCTTATATTATGTTTATTCATGTTATGTGAAATGTGTGGTCGAACAATGCCAAGTGGTCTAGAGAAGACTAGATGTATTTGTTCCCATGTTTTTTTTATATATTTGTTATTATCTTTGGAAAACAAGGATATTGGTATTTCCATGTATTAGGTTAGAGAAGATAAACCCTAGAATCAAAACCTTGAGGGTTAAGAAAACTAGTATTTTAAAAGTCATATATGACATTATATATGATGGTTGATAGAGAATAGTTGAGATAACCATAGAGAAAGACAGAAAGAATCTAAGAAGCACTTTGATAAATCTCAATGATTTCTGATTTTTGATAGAGTTGAAACTTATTATATATTGCACAGGAGTGTTAATATTAGAGTCAATGAGTAGGATGACGGGAAGTCATAGACCCTAGAAATTGTAAGTATGCAAAGAGGGACTCTTTGAAAGGTTGGAATTACCTAAAGCTTTATATTGCATGTATATCCTAGATTAAGGATTAAGTCAGATTGACTAGAATGGAATTATAGTACAGACAATTTTATGTCTAGAGTTACTAAGTGAAGAAAGTCAAACTGTAGGATGAGATAGTCTTCTAGTCAAGTCAAAGGTGTGTGAACTCATGACTACATTCATTGCAAGTGTCTATTTATATTGAATCTTTGGACAAAGTAATGCATCCGTCTTTGCATGCATTAGTCACTTCATTGTGCTCTAAATTTACATATTGATGCAGGAGCATCCCTAGTTAAGAGAAATCTTGCATCAACCAAAAAAACATTTACATTTCAGTTTGTTCACATTTTAGTTTGTTTCTTTTCATTTTCTAGTTCAGTTCAGGCAGATCATTCAATAGCAGTGTTTGTATTTTGGTCTGCATTCTACTACAGTTGTATTTCAAACATTGCAGACCTGGACTTAGCATGTAGATACCTTCATACACATCATATCCAAATCTCAGAGCATTTGGATTAAGTACTAGAAAGTTATCATTATCAGAAGATCAGTTGTTTTCTCATAACAGAGCATTATGGCAGTCTCATATAATCAACTAAAGAAGAAGACCTTCGGAGCATTTCATGACCTTTGAAGATTAATGACACATCATTCAATGTTGTTTGGTTCATGGCCGACCTTCCTTGAGATCTGCACATCATCCCATTAATTTGCAGAGGAACTCTATGCAATTAGGTCTGACCTATCCGTGCACACACGTTACAGCTCTTCATTGGAGTTTGTGATCTTCCTTGGCCAATGCGGAGGAACCTTTTGTACCATAGATGATATATATTCATGTAATAGATGCCTAGGAAAGTAGTTATCAAGCTCATTAGATAGTGATAGTTTGATAGTTTAAATTTTGTGTGAAGGAGCTTCAAAGCTACATCTTGAGAATATTCTGATATTTTGTAACCAGGCCTGAGAGCCCTATTATAAGCCTACATATTGCTGGCTGATCCGTATTTGAATTCTATGATATACTAAATGACTGAATCTGCATTTGGTTCATATCTTTGAGTTGTTTTTGTTGTGTTTACTCTAGCTACACGGTTTGGACTGTTTATTCTCCAAAGTAATGCATCTGTCTCTGCATTCATTAGTCACTTCACTGTACTCCAGATTTGCATATCCATCTAGTAGTGTCATACTCAATTAGAAGGAGTCCATAGTTGTATGATCGTGATGGTTATGTAGGACACAACACTAGAGACTCAGATGGCAAAGAAATGTTGATTCCATATATCTATACTCTTTGCGAAGGGTAGGGCCACTTCTAGGAAGGAAGGTGTGCAGGGGACCACCAATTTGTGGTTGGAGGTAAAGCACTCAGATGATGCTCTCCCTCCCAAGCAGAAGACAAGCTAAGACTTATGAAGATAGATATCAATATTCCATATGTGGTGTATACCATGTTATGACTTGTGATAGTCAAACTTCTGAGGTAAAACTATTTTTTATGCCAAGCGTAGTTTATGTATTGTAAATAAAAAGTGAAAGGAATTTACTATGATTCTATCTTTGAATATTTTGTAATTTCAAGGTTGAAAATATTTAGAAAGATATACTTTATTTCTTTGTGATTGTGCAAATGATTTATATGTTAAAAAAAAGTTTCTCTCTCATGTTTACCATGTTTATTTACTTCTTATAAATACTTGAGTTCCTTCAAGTAATATGAGAAGGTATCCATTACACCCACAAATTAGTCCTTTGACACCTCTATTTCCAAAATTAGGTTCTCCTCTGTTCACTGATCTCGGCACTTCTTTTGGATTGTCCGTATCTATCACCATTTGTGAGTTATGCTCTGATCATCATAGAACTAGAGTTTAATGCATATTTGACCTAGGGTTTCATAAAAGGGCTTGATTAAATTAGATCTTTCCATAGTGCTCTTGAGTACAAGATATGTAGCTGAGTCCTCCTTCATTTGGTAGTGATTTAGCTCAGTCTTGTCCTTGAATGTTATTGTGGAAGAGGGTTTGATCTTATGTGTATGCTTGCTTTCATCATTCATCTTTTCCATACATAACAAGAAGAATTCTAAAAAGGAGATAGAAGAATTTGATGAGTCGATTGATTTATTTAAGGAGAGAAAACATACAGATAGATAGGGGATCAATCAATACAAACGAAGAAGCATACATGACTCTGGAAGTAGCTTGGTCTATCACTAGGGCTCATGTAAATCAAGATACCCTCATGGATCATGGGCTAGCAAGTTGCATTATGCTAGGTTTCCATGAGTTTAAATCATATGAAGCACACAGTCTAGCAAGTTGTGTTATGCAAGGTGGCTCATAGACTATACAAATCACAGGCTAGCAAGTTGCATTATGCTAGGTGACCGTATACTACCAATGCCTCAGGAAGCATAAAAATAAACATCTTAAGGAGCATAGAACTTCAAGGAGCACAAAAATAAATAACACCTTAGGGAGTGTATTGATAACCATTCCTCAGGGGGCGCTATGAAAAACACCACTACAAGGGGCACATCAATAGGCTAAAGCTCAAGAGGAATGAATGAATGTGAATAGGGAATATATGCCCCCCTTAAAATGTTTGCATGTATAATATGCAAATATTTTAAGGTAGAGAAGAGGGGAGAGTATAAGAGGGGAGATCCTTAGAAAGAATGACTATCCCTTGAACAAGTTGTCCTTCTGCCCCCAGAGTGTGGGTGGGAACAACCATGAAAAATAGAATTGTGTTGTTATTGAAAGGTGATGGATTCTATCGCAATGTGATGGCAGAGGTGCATGATGCCATAACAAAGGAGACTTAATCATGATGATGTAGAGAAAAGAATGTTATTTGAAGAAATAAGAGGTCCTACAATAGAAAGGGAGGTGTGAGCACATGTATCACAAAGGTGTTGAATTTTATCACACAAGGCTCAGCATTCACTAGTGGAATGGCCAAGCACTCAATGATATGCACAGAAAGGAAGTGTTGATTGATTGTTTTGTGGAAATATTTTGCATGTTGGATGAGGAAGATTGATCAAGCGATCTTTGAGTAGACTCAGAAAAATACACTCTTGTTGAGATAGAAGAGATGAAGCGAGTTGAGTAGAAAGCAACACTTTCTCTTGTGGAGAAAGGCTTGATTTTTAAGAGAAGGAGCCATAGGGACATTAGACAATGGTGGAGGGGATGTAGACATAGGATAAGGCCAAAAACCTAAACCTACTTTATAAAAGTGCATTGTTAGTTTCACAGGAACCGTAACTCATTGTTCCATACACTCTAAACTATTTCTATTGTATCCATGTTTAGAAATAATTTTGAATCTAGGCCCATAATGTGTCTCTAAATTAGGTAGAGGAGGAGAGGCCACATTATTAGATTTGTTGAAATTACAAGTGTGTCACATGTTGAAGAAGAAGTAATAGAAAAATTGATATGAGGAGGAAGATCAATCCTTATGTCAGAATTTGGATCCTTGCTAAGTGTGGGAATGTTAGGGTAAGAAAGGTCAACTTTATATTCACCAGGCCCATGGGGGGTGAAATCTAAAGAGCCCCAATCATTGCCAAGACATGCATTGGAAAAATAAAGTACATCACCATGAATAGAATGTGAGGAAAGTGTTTGATAATTTGTTGAAGTAGAAGAATTTTGAGTGGTGAGTTTGGAAGAAGGAATAGATTGTGTAGAGTAAGTCGAAGCTACCTTTTGGATCTTGGGTTTAGATTGCATGATTTTGTACTCTCTAATGAAGAAGGATGTAGAATCTAGTGAACCTCAATCATCAACAAAAAATGCACCCAAAGGAAAAGCACTATTTACTCATTACTGTTGTTAGCAATGGAGAATAGTAGGTTAGCTTTTGTTGAAAGTGGAATCAAAGTGTTAAGAGATTTTGAAACATGAGGTCGATACCCAACTTTTGCTTACAAGCAACTTTGTGGATTTGGACCACCCTCAATTGTATAGAGTTTTATATTATAAATGAACTTCAATTTATTATGAAGAGTAGATGGGATTTCCCCCATGGCATGAATCCACAGTCTACAGAGAAGAAGATTATATGAAAGAAAATCAGGCATGACATGGATAAGAGTAGGCAAGGTCACAGGTCCAACCTTAACTGGTAGTGTGATTGTACCTAATAATTGTCTCCTAACATTATCAAACCCACAAATAGAAATAGTATCCGGTTTGATAAGAGACGTATCTACACCAATTTTGTGTAACAAGTCTATTCTACAAGCATTAAGGCCTAATCTATTATTGATTAGACTACACTTTATTCTATTTTTATTAATGATGACCAAAATCATAAGAGAATCATGTTGTTGAACTTCAAGAGGAGGTAACTCATGTTGTTGAAAGATAGTATCCAAACTCGTTGCATGCATACAATCTAATAGGGCTGCTATGTCATTCAGTCTAACAAAAGATGTGACAAATACCTAATGTAGAGCCTCCTAGAGCATCCCATGGTATGTAGGCGAGGTTTGTATTAAGTCCTAGAGTGACATCTTTGTCAGAGTAGCATGGAGTTTCTCAACAAGATCATATTCTATGTTAGTATGTTGAGAAAGATGAGGTGGTGGAGGAAGAAAAGGATGAGAAGATGGAAGAGAAGATGGAACCAATGTTGTTTGTTTACTTTGTTTGTTGTTGTGAGTATTGTATGTGTGAGCAACCATGTGGTAACTAGGTTACTGCAACACATTTTGAACAAGTTGGTTGTTTTGAGTAAGTTGTTTCACATAGTTGAGAATGTAACCAAGAGGTCAAGGTAGGTTTGGAGCACCTCAGACAGAGATTATAGGGTTAGAACGAAGATGTATAAAAATTTTAGGTTTTGCAAGTTCTTTTTGGGAACCAGAAACATAAGCTATATTGATTTGTTTTTTATCAACATCTATCCCTATGGGATCCAATGTGAGTTATGACTTCTCATTCACCAATTCCACATTGTCATAAAGGAGAGCATTGGAATGAAGAGCAGACAATGTGATAAGAAAATTATCGATGATTGTATCCTATGTGATGTCCAATGGGGTTGAACATGTAATCAAAGGAGGAAGAAGAGAGGTCTCCACATCCTTAGTGATATCCAAGGGACTTGAACATGTAGCCAAAGGAGGAAGAAAAGAGGTCTTCACATCCTTAGTGATATCCAAGGTACTTGAACATGCAACCAAAGGAGGAAGAAAAGAGGTCTTCATATCATTAGTGATATCCAAGGGACTTGAATATGCAATCAAAGGAGGAAGAAAAGAGGTCTTCACATCCTTAGTGATATCCAAGGGACTTGAATATGCAACCAAAGGAGAAAGAAAATAGCTCTTCACATCCTTAGTGATATCCATGGGACTTGAATATGCAACCAAAGGAGGAAGAAAAGAGGTCTTCACATCCTTAGTGATGTCCAAGGGACTTAAATATGCAACTAAAGGAGGAAGAAAAGAGGTCTTCACATCCTTAGTGATATCCAAGGTACTTGAACATGTGACTAAAGGAGGAAGATCAAAGATCTTCACATCCTTAGTGATATCCAAGGGATTTGAATATGCAACCAAAGGAGGAAGAAAAAATGTCTTCACATCCTTAGTTTTTTTTTGGATTGAGAATCTAGCATTAATTATATTCAAAATATGGTGAAAGTTACAATCTTGTGGGTAAGAGAACCACATCAAAATTTTGTTGCCACTTCCATCAATCTAAAAATATATCAATTCTCTAATATCTACAAAATAGTTTTGCCAACTATCAAAACTATAGTATATACTAGAGAGAATAGTTTCTAACATCACACTATCAAAATAAACACTATTATAAATAGGAATATCATCTACTATCCTTTGCAGGATTCATTGACTCAATTATATTCAGCTACTGCATTCTGATCATCTATCATGCTATCTCTTTCTGGATTCTTTTCATAATTTGTTGGACCTATTTCTTGTCTCTGATCAACTTCCATGTCTTCATTTGTTACTCTACTCATTTTAGCTACCAGTGCCTCTTGTTCTCCATCTACATATTGATAGTACCAACCTTGGCTATCATCTAGCTCAGTTCCAGACCTTTCTTTCTCTACGCTTACATGTTTGAATTCCCATCTTGCATCGTCATAGTACTCAATCTCATGGTCCCAAATGTGAAATCTATTGTTACTTTTAGATGCTCCACTAGAAAAATTTCCATGATCAGCCTTATCATTCAGTTGCTCCATGCAGAGGCTAAAGTTTTGCCCTGTAATTCCCATTGTCTCTAAAGCTCACTCTTTTCTAATTCCTTCTACTTAAATTGAGCATAAAGAACCTAGAATTCTATATATCCATTAGAGAATCTTGGTTCAATCCTACTCGTGTCCTTAGCACAAAAATATGTCTCTTTAATGTCCTCTTTGTGTATGAATGTGCCAGTTTCCATCAACTCTTTGAATTTATCAAAAGAAAGTTCAATAGCAATTGTAACCTATTCAAAAAAATTGTAGTATGTGAGACTAAGAAAAGTCCCAGTGAATGATCTCCCCCTACCCTAGAACCTCTATTCATTCCTTTTTTTTCCAAAGGAACCACAGGATTTTAGTAGATAGAACTAGCCAAAAGGAATTAGCTTTAGATTTAAAACCATAAATGAAACCACATAAAATTTCATTTCTATTTAAGACTTCAAATGGACTCCACATTTGAATATTACCTATAAAGAAAGACCAGATCTCTTTAGCATATAAACAGTCAAAAAAGATGTGATACACAGACACTAAAACATTACAAATAACATTCTCTAATTAAAGATTAAGGTGTTGAATACAAGGAATACTGAGAGGGGGGTTGAATTAGTATTCCACAAGACCAATTCTTAACATGTTCATTAATACAATTACCAAAATTAATAATATGAAAGCAGAATAAACATCAGAACTAAAATTCTTTATTGAATTTTCGCAATCTGCTTCTACATGTGCCTCTAGGTTTTTGTTTTGATTCTACATCTCTGTCACATGGGGATGGAGGGTACTGCCTCTAGGGCCCTGCCCGTGTCAGGCGCTGACTGTTCCAAGATCTGGAAAAATGTCTTGACGAGACAACAGGACCTTTCTCCTAAAGGTACATCTGCGGTCCTAGTGCAAAAGGAAATGGCTACAGGAATAGCTCTTGACATATCAGCTGACCTGGTTGAGGAAATCGTGGCCTCCATGGATCTCACTCTTGTGGGTAAGCTTTTTTATCTTCACCCTAGTATTGAAATGGTTCAGAAATGGGTTTCCAACCGGTGGCATATTAAGAGTAGTGTGACAGTCATCACTATGGCGTGTGGGCTTTTTCTTTTTTGATTTACTAGCAGAGAGGACATGATAGCCATTTTAGCAGGAGGGTCATGGCTATATGGTACTAACTCACTCACACTATTTAGTTGGTGGCTAGGGTTTGATCCCAGCACTGACTCAAACTGAACAGCCCCAGTCTGGGTGAGACTTCCAGGGTTTTCCTTGGAATACTAGGATGAAAAAGTTTTTTCTGCTATTGCCAACTCCTTTGGCTAGTTTGTCACCTTGAATAATACCACTCAAACTAAATCTTGATATGTATATGTTCAATTCTGTGTCAATGTGGAAGTTCACAAACCCCTTCCTATGTCCATTGAGCTAAACTCAAAATATGGGATCTAGATGCAATCAATTCTTTATGAAAATGTGACCACCTTTTGTCAACTCTGCAAGAAGAAGGGTCACTTGATGTCCCATTGCAAGCTCAAGAAAGCTGAGGAACCCACAAACTAGGATAATGAGGAGAATAATCCTAGCTCCTCAGAGCAATCATTAGATAAGAGATTGGAAGATAATCTTGATCTACAGGGAATGGGGGGTAATGAGGAACAAGATCTCCAGCATTCCCTGCCAATTTTGGAAGATGGAGAGATCAACAAGGAAACCCATCCAGAAGAATAGGTTCAAGATTCTGGTGGAAACATTGAGGTTCAAGATGTTGTTTCAGACCTTCCACCCCCTCTGGATAATATTCAAATCCTAGAGTCAATTTTTGATAATGGAGAAATGAGCTCTCAACCCTCTCCAAGACAAATCTCATCTCCTATCTCCTCTGGAGTAAGGACTAACGGAACTCAGAATGATGTTCTTATTAAGGAAAGATTAACTCCAAAACAGAATGCAGGCCCAACTCTGCCCCCTGGACCAAGGCCTAGTGAGAAACATAGTGACCAAGATGAATGGATTACTCCAAAGAAGAAGGGTCGTAAGTCCAAGAAGTCTGTTGATGTTGGAATAGACCCCAAGTCAGGTAGGCCATCCTTAAGGGAAACAAGGCAAAGGGAGGCATCTAGAGAGATAGCTAGTGGTAAACAGAAGACACTGGAGGTTCACTTCCAAAAACTTTTCAAATGAGGATTTTGTCATGGAACATGAGGAGTCTTAATAGCCCTTCAAAGAAATTTCAAGTTAAGAGCTGTATTTTAGATCATAAAATTGATATTCTCTTACTTTAGGAAGTTAAAATGTCAAACGAAAGCTTCAAAATGGTTGCTGATAGGATCTGGCCTAATGCTGCTTTTTGTATTAGTCCTATTGTTGGTGCTTCAGGGGGGATTGTTATGATGTGGAATAAAGCCAGAATTGGAGGTATGCTTACCTTCTTTAATAAATATTGTCTTATGATTAATTTTTCTTTGCCTTCTTTCCATTGGACGTTGGTCAATATTTATGCCCCGAACACTAGGGTTTTACAGAAAACTATGTGGATGGATCTGTCTGTTCATCTCTCCTCTACCCCTGATTCCCATTGGATGCTGGCGAGTGATTTCAATACTCCTTTATACCCCTCTGAGAAGTCTAGGGGCATCCTTGACTATTCTAATAGTATGCTTGATTTAGCTAATTTTACCAATACTTTTGGGCTCCTGGATATTGAGCTACAGAATCAAAATTTTACTTGGACCAACAGAAGAAGGGGTGATCAATTGATCCAAGTTAAACTGGATAGGTTCCTCATTTCCAATAACTGGGATAACAATCTCAACCTGAGTCTTTCATCCATCCCTAGGACTGTTTCTGATCATAATCCTATTCTCCTTAATTGGGTTAAATAGAAAAAAAGGGGGACCTTTCCCTTTTAGATTTGAAGCAATGTGGATTAAACACTAGGATTTTAGAAGTCTTCTGGCTAGATGGTGGCAACTCCCAGTCCAAGACACACCTATGTTTAGACTATTTAAGAAGATCTTGAACATTAAAAAAGAGGTATGTGGATGGCATAAGTATAGTTTTGGGAATGTTTGCCCAGAAGAAGATCATCTTTGGAAAATTGGCTGATATTCAAACTAGAATAGCCCAAGGGGACTCTTCCGAGGATACTTCTCAATCAGAAAACAACTTAATTATAGATTGGAAGAATCTTATGAACAGAGAGGAACATTTCTAGAAATAGAAGTCTAGAGTTCAGTGGCTCAAGGAAGGATATCGTAATACTGCTTTCTTTCACCTCTCATCTATGAAACACAGAAAATCTAATACTATTTCTAAATTGTGTGAGGAAGATGGTAATGTAATCACTAATGATAATGAGATTGGTAATCAAGCAGCTAGTTTCTTTCAGAACTTATTGTCGGAACAAGCTGTCAATGCTGATAATGGGCAGATAATGGACCAGCTCCTCAATAATATTCCTTATTTGATTACAGAAGAGGATAATGTTGAAATCCTAAAACCTATTTCTGAGGATGAAGTTCAGGGAGTTTTATTCTCTGTGGGACCCTTCAAAGCCCCCGACCCTGATAGTTTCCCTCCTATATTCTTCCAAGAATTCTGGGACATCGTGGGCTGTGATATTACAGCTACTGTCAGAGACTTCTTCAGAATGGGGAAACTCCTAAAACAAGTTAACAATACCTTTATTGCTCTGGTCCCTAAGAATCCCAACCCTGAGTTACTTGTTGATTTCAAACCTATAAGTTTGTGCAATACTATTTATAAGTTATTTACCAAACTTCTTGTGTATAGATTCCAACCCCTACTGGATAAAATCATTTCTTCTTCTCAAAAAGGCTTTGTTCCTAGAAGATAGATATTGGATGTTGTTATAGCCACTCATGAAACTATCCACTCAATGGTGAAAAGCAGGATCCCATGTATGGTGCTGAAACTTGATATATCTAAAGCATATGATAGAGTTTCTTGGTAGTTTCTTTTTAAAGTTATTTAAAAGTTTGGTTTCAATGAAACAGTGTCCCTCCTCATCCGAGAAGTTGTAACCACTGCTAATTTCTTGGTTCTTGTCAATGGGATTCCTAGAGGTTTCTTCTCTCCCACTAGAGGCATTAGGCAGGGTGATCCCCTATCCCCCTATCTCTTTATCATATTGGTTGAGGCTCTTGGGAGGTATGTTCAGTCAAAGATCCTTTCAAGGGAAATTGTGGAGATAAAACCAATTTCTTCTCTCCCACCTATGTCTATTCAGCAATTTGTGGATGATACCATCCTTTTTGGCATCTCCTCAGTTTTGGAAGCCCGTAGTTGGAGAAATGTCCTCAATGATTATGCCAAGGCTTCTGGTCAACACATCAACTTCCATAAGAGCAATGCTTATTTCTTCAACACTCTAGGAGACCTTCAAAGAAAAATTATTAACATCCTTGGATGTGCTGCTGCTGATCTTCCTTCAGTCTACCTTGATCTCCCTTTAACTATTAAGGAAGTTACTCCAGGTTTTTGGAATAGTATCCTGGAAAGAACTCAAAAGAAGTTGGTTGGCTGGAAAGGTAAGCTTCTGAGAAGTGCTAGAAAATTGCAACTTCTTTGGGCTTCTCTTCAAGGTATTCCTACTTACTTTCTCTCTCTATTTAAAATGCCCAAGTATTTAACTAAAAAACTAGAGCAAATCCAAAGAACTTTCTTATGGACAGGTGTGGAAGATAAGAAGAGAATGTCCCTAGTCAATTGGGAGAAGCTATGCTTCCCCAAAACTCATGGTGGTCTGAATATTAGAGCTATTCAAAATATGAATAAAGCCCTTTTGTCCAAAATCAATTGGAATCTTATTAGTAGTAATAAAGAATGGGGGGAAATTATGAAAGCTAAGTATTTACAGGGTGTTGATAACTATGACTTCCTATATCAGGAGGGTCTCCCACAGGGGTCTGTGATTTGGAACAAAATGATCAAATCTAGAAGCTTAATCAAAAAGGGGCTAAAGTGGAAACTGGGCGATGGTAACCTCATAAACTTTTGGGAGGATCCTCGGGTCGCTGACAAGGCTCTTTCGGCTCAAGAGGCTAATGAGGTTATTGCTGGTATTGCCAAACATTATTTTGGTACTAAAGTTTCTCATTATATCCAACAAGGACATGGAATTAGACATTGGAAAAACTTGCTTGAGTGTTGTAACAATCGACCTGAGCTTCTCCCTTGAATGAATTATATTCAACAAATGTTGTTGAGAACCAGAATTCCCCTCTTCCCTAGATCAGATGAATTACTTTGGACTGCAGATAAATGAGTTCTCTTCTTTGTCAAATCTGCTTATTATCTATTGATTAAAGATGAATACAAAGATGAGCTTTGGATGAAAGTCTGGAACCATAAACTTATTCCAAAAGTCAATGTGTTCTAGTGGACAGTGGTTCATAATAAGATTTTAACTCAATACAATCTTAAAATAAGGGGTTTTTATATGGTTAATAGATGTGTCATGTGCCTCAAGGAAGAGGAAAATGTTCCTCATTTGATTCTGCATTGTGAATTTGCCAGAGAAATATGGATTAGAGTGCTTCTGAACTTTGGGCTACAATGGGTCTACAATAAATATATTAAGGAAGTCATTGCTAAATGGATTCCTTCATTCTCACACCCCTGGTTAGTGGAGCTTTGGAACCAAACCCTTCCCTTTATTGGTTGGACCTTGTGGAAGGAAAGGAATAACAGAATTTTTAGAGAGGTTGCCAAAGATTGTTCTCAAGTTTACCAGTCTCTCTCTAAGATCCTTACTGAAAGTGTTACCAATTCTCATGCCAAAATTGTTGATAAACCTCTCACCCAGCAAGAGGAAAGTATAGCTACTAATTGGGGGATACTTAATCAAATACCTGCCTTTGACAACTCTAAGCAACTTCTGAGGTTAAATACTAGGTGAACACCCCCGAAGTCTGGTTGGCTTAAACTAAATTTTGATGGGGCTTCAAAATCTAATGGTAAGGCTAGTGGAGGTGGGGTTATCGGGAATGATAGAAGGGAGTTTGTTGCTGCCTATGCTGGAGTATGAGGTCTCCAAAGTAATAATTTTGTTGAGGCCTCAGCACTGTTATGGGGTGTTAAACTAGCAATCACTTTGGGTATTCAAAATTTGCATATAGAGGGAGATTCTAAAATCATAATTGATGTCATTACTAAGGTTTCAGTGTGTGGGTGGCATCTTAAGGATATCATTACTGATAGCCAAATTCTTATCCAGAGTATTACTAGGGTGGATTTCTCTCACATTTATAGAGTGGGCAATGAAGTTGCTGATGCTCTTGCCAATCATGGTCAGCAGTTTGAAAATTGGAGATGTTGACACCAATATAATAATATCCCCCTTGCTATAGGGGTGTTAATTCAAAAACATATGACTTCTTAATGATGCCTTATTACAGTGTGGATGCCAACAGGGTGTTGTCGATCTCCCGTGGCTGTTAGAAATGAAAGCAACACTACTTCAATGGAAATCTGATTCGAGATAAATTTTAACAAACTTTAATTGTGTGTTATTAATGGAGATTGTAACAAAACATAAACCCACAATACAAAAATATACCAGAAGCAAAATGAAGCACATAACACAAGTGTTTAACATGGAGAAAACCCTTTTGGGTAAAAAACTCTACCAAGAAAAGAGGCCAAGTTGTATTATCTTCACAAAAGGAGATTACAAATACATTCACTTCCTCTATACTCCAACCTTCACTCCGGTAGAACCTGGGTACCTATAAACTGTTATATTCCTCTCATCTACTATGCTATGGTTTATATGGAAATTACACAACCTCAAGACATTAAATGACTTCTTACAAGCCCATAACACTTGTTAAGAGTCAACAACACAACCTTGAGCATCCATGGCCAAGAATAGGCTCTTAAGGGGTCATAAATGCTGTCATACATGCATCCTACACTTGGAAAAATGTTCCCATGCAAGCTTGAATGACTTGGGGCCAAAAATAGCCACTTACAGCATCTTATGACGCGTCATATGCTATTATTAGTGTCATAGATTCTTATGACAACTTACAGTTGTCATAGAATCTCTTACACCCTCTTACAACATCTATGACATGCATCATAACACTAAAAATAGATTATTCCTCCACATGTGCACCCCACTTTGACTAATTCCCATTTACCATAGTAAATGACATCCCGTAACTACCGCCGGTAACTCTGAGACTTACCATGCATTAACTCTGTAATTACCATGGACAGTAAATAATTTTTACCACTGCCAGCGAAACTTGTACAATTCTTATGGGTAATTACAAATTACAAATAATAAATGGAATAAATACAATATTGAGATTTACAAGGTTAATGGCACCTTATCCCAACATTCTCCCACTTGACATTATACATTATAAATCAACCCATAGGAAATTAAATGAAAAAAAATCAGGCACTAGAAACAAGGCCCATGGCCTCTCTGCACCACACGAACTTCTTTGTGCTCACAGGCTTGGTCAATGAATCTCCAACATTCTCTTGAGTGACTATCTTCTTCAACTCAATCTCTTCATTTGCAACCAACTCTCGAACAAAGTGAAACTAAATATCAACATGCTTAGTTTGAGCATGATACATGGGATTCTTAGCCAAACAAATAGCACTCTGGCTATCACAACCAATCTGAATATTCCTGCAATCAAAACCAATACCTATACACAGTCTCCTCAACCAAACTACCTCCTTAGAGACATGAGTTGCAGCCATATACTCTGCTTCTGTGGTGGACAAAGCAATTGTGGGCTGCCTCTTACTCATCCAACTCACTACACCTCTAAATAGAGTAAACACATAGCCACTAGTGGACCTTCGACTATCCAAGTCACCTACCCAATCTACATCAACAAAACCCTATATGTCTAAAGATTTATCAGCACTATCAGTACCAGAATAAACCAAAACATGATCAATAGTACCTGCAAGATATTTAAACACCCTCTTCGTATAGTTCCAATGCTATCTACCAGGGTTAGACATAAATCTGCTCAAAACTCCCACTGCTTGGGCAATATCTGGTCTAGTGCAAACCATTGCATACATCAAACTCCCTACAGCACTAGCATATGGCACATTAGACATATCCTCAAGATCATCCTCAGTCTTTGGACACATATCTAATGAAAGCTTAGTACCAATGGGTAAAGGAACTCTAACTGGATTACAGTCCTGCAAACTAAACCTCTGCAAAATAGTATTCATATACTTACTTTGTGACAACCAAAGCTTTCTATTAACTCTATCCCTCCTGATCTCCATTCCCAAAATATACCTTGCAGCACCAAGATCCTTCATCTCAAATGCACCTGAAAGTTGGGCTTTAAGCTCACTAACCATACCCTTAGTATTGCTGAAAAACATGTCATCAACATACAAAGCAATAACCAGCATAGAATCATCAACACAATGATCCTCCTTGCTTCTAACAAAACCCAATTTCAAAACAAATGAATCAAACTTTTGATACCACATTTTGGGGGATTGTTTCAAACCATAAAGAGACCTCTTTAACCTGCAAACCCAATGTTCTTTATCTTTTACCTCAAAACTTGTAGGCTATTGCATATAAATTTCTTCTTCAAGATCTCCATGCAAGAATGCAGTCTTAACATCCATTTGCTCAATCTCCCAATCATAAGCTACAGCAATGGATAAGAGAAATCTAATAGAAGTCAATTTAGCAACAGGGGGGAATATCTCACCAAAATCAACTCCCTCTCTCTAGGAGTAGCCCTTGGCTACCAGTCTAGCCTTGTACTTCTCCAATGACTCGTCTGCTCCAAACTTCTTCTTGAAGACCCACTTACATCCTATGGCCTTTCTTCCTTTGGACAAATGAACAAGATCCCAGGTGTTATCAGAGTCTAAAGCCATCATCTCCTCCTACATGGCTAGCTGCCAAGACTCACTACCATCTACAAAAATAGCTTCCCTGTAGGATCTAGGTTCATCATTAGTACTCAATAAAGCAAATACACAATGGAAATCTGGTGGGCTATACCTATCAATTGGATTCTATTTTCTTGTGGATCTCCTCAAGGGTGGAGTAAGAGACTCTACTTGTTCTTCTACATGATCATCTGCACCAACTTCTTCTGTCACAACATATTCATCTTCATCAGAACTACTTGAATCTTATTCTTCTTCTTCACCCCCTAATCCATCATTCTATTCTTCCTGAGGTGCATCTTGCTACTCTAACTCAAAGTGCACTCTCTTTACCTTTTCATCTTTTTCTTTTGGCTACTCAAGTTCAGAAATAGCTCTAAGTTCCCTAAAAATTACATCTCTAGAAAAGATAATATTACAGGTTAGTGGATTTCAAAGCTTTTAACCTTTCACATTATCACCATATCCAATGAATGTACACTTTTCAGCCTTTAGATCCAACTTAGATCATTTTTCCTTAGGCACATGAACAAAAGCCTCACAACCAAAAACCCTTAAATGTGAAACAGAAGGTTTCTTACCTGTCCACACTTCATAAGGTGTCGAATCAAGAGCCTTACAAGGAGATCTGTTTATCAAGTAGCAAGCAGTACACATAGCCTCTGCCCAAAAGCATTTATCTGACTGTGCATCACTAAGCATACTTCTGGCTCTTTCCATAATTTTTCAGTTCTGCAACACCATTCTATTGTGGTGTATACATAGTTGTCTTTTGTCTAATTATACCTGCATGCTTGCAAAACTCATCAAATTCCTTAGAGAAATATTCCCCTCCATTGTTAGATCTTAATATTTTTATCTCTAAACCTGATTGGTTCTCTACTAAGACTTTGAATTCCTTAAACTTAGTGAAAACTTTAGATTTATGCTTCATAAAATAAATCCATGTAAATTTGGATACGTCATCAATGAAGGTTACAAATAACAAGATTTTCCAATAGATTCATTATCCATAGGTCCAAACACATCCATATGAATAATTTCTAACTTCTCTTTTGCTCTATTGCTTCCTAAAGGAAATAATTTTTTGTTTTGTTTACCAAACACACAATGCTCACAGAAATCAAAGTGCTCATCAGAATAAGAGAAACTATCCAACAAATTTTTACTCTTAATAGTTTTCAGTACATTATTGCTTGTGTGGCCCAATCTACTGTGCCACAACATACATGTATTTTTAGTAGTGGCCTCAAATACATAGGAGACATTATAAACTGTAGTGGCTTCAAGCTTAAACAAGTTCCCGAATCTCTTCCCTTTCGCTACCACCAAGTTTCTTCTCACCAATCTGCAGCCATGCTTGTCAAATGTCACATGCATTCCCAAATCATTCAACTTTGAAATTGAAATCAGATTTCTAGCTAATCCAAGAACATGCAAAACATCTGGGAGGGTTTTAATCCTCCCATCACTAAAACACAACAATACCTTTCCTTTCCCGACAATCGGATATGTAGAGTTGTCACCAAGGTAGATATTACCTCCATCATATTCTTCATATGTGGAGAACCATTCCTTATGCGGGGTCATATGAAATGAGCATCCTGAGTCAACCAACCAATGATCATTAGAAACAAGATTACATGTAGGAAGTAAAACTTCTTCACTTGCATTCGAGGACTTATCCGAAGCACTCTCCCACTATTTCTTGGGGTTTTTGCACTCCTTCACATGTCCCCTTTTACCGCAGTTCCAACACTTAACTCTATTCTTTTTATCAGGAGTCTTAGATCGGCCCTTGGACTTGTCCTTAACCCCTTTCTAATCTCCTTTAGGTCCCCCTTCCTTAGACCTTCCCCTGACACTGAGAGCATCCCCTAAACTATCTGAACTCTTCTTCCTCAATTCATGTGACAGGAGCAATGAAACAAGAGCATCCAACTTCGAATCTGTAAGGTTAGCAGTGATAGCAAGGATAACATTCTCCCAAGACTTGAGTAAAGAACAAAGAAGTAAGATACATTTATCTTCCTCACTAACCTTAACATCTACTGAATTACGCTGACTCACCAATAAATGAAAAGAATTTAAATGCTCTGCAATTGACTCACCCTCTTTCATTTTCATGGAAAATAATTTTCTTTTTAAATAAAGTTTATTTACCATACTCTTGGCTTGATAGATCTCACCCAACCGTTTCCATAACCTGTATGTAGTCTCTTCCTTTGCGACATTCAATAGGACAGAGTCTGAAAGACACAACTGGATGGTTCCCCATGCCTTCTTATCTATTCTATCCCACTTATCTTGAGAGACATCGTCAAGTTTCTTCTCTTTTTGGACAACCAACCATTGGTTTCTTTCTTCCAACAAATCTTCCATTTTTAGCTTCTACAACTCATACCGCATTCTGTTGAACTTCTCAATGTCCATTCAAGAGGTTGATGCAATGGTGGATGCATCCATAATAACAACACAAGATCTACAAAACAAATGCAACCAAATCTCACACTGCAGCTATAGCTTCCACACTACCACCCAAGAGTCAAAGTTGGCCAGGTTCTGATACCAAATGTTAGAAATGAAAGCAACACTACTTCAATGGAAATCTGATTCGAGATAAATTTCAACAAACTTTAACCGTGTGTTATTAATGGAGATTGTAACAAAACATAAACCCACAATACAAAAATATACTAGAAGTAGAATGAAGCACATAACACAAGTGTTTAACATGGAGAAAACCCTTTCAGGTAGAAAACTCCACCAAGAAAAGAGGCCAAGTTGTATTATCTTCACAAAAGGAGATTACAAATACATTCACTTCCTCTGTCCTCCAACCTTCACTCCAACAGAACCTGGGTACCTGTAAACTGTTATATCCCTCTCATCTACTATGCTATGGTTTATATAGAATTTACACAACCTCAAGACATTAAATGACTTCTTACAAGCCCATAACACTTGTCAAGAGTCAACAACACTACCTTGGGCGTCCATGGCCAAGAATAGGCTCTTACGGGGTCATAAATGCTGTCATACATGCATCCTACACTTGGAAAAATACTCCCATGCAAGCTTGAACGACTTGGGGCTAAAAATAGCCACTTACAGCATCTTATGATGTGTCATATGCTATTATTGGTGTCATAGATTCTTATGACAACTTACAGTTGTCATAGAATCTCTTACACCCTCTTACAACATCTATGACATGCATCATAACACTAAAAATAGATTATTCCTCCACATGTGCACCCCACTTTGACCAATTACCATTTACCATAGTAAATGACATCCCGTAACTACCGCCAGTAACTCCGAGACTTACCATGCAGTAACTCGAGGACTTACCATGCAGTAACTCCGTAATTACCATGGGGCAATAAATAATTTTTACCACTGTCGGTGAAACTTGTACATCCCTTATGGGTAATTACAAATTACAAATAATAAATGGAATAAATACAATATTGGGATTTACAAGGTTAATGGCACCTTATCCTAATAGTGGCAAGTTGAGGTGGCTGCTTAAGTACATGGTAATTATGATGCAGTGTACTTTTCTGACCGATGCCATTTTGGCACTATTGATCTCCCACAATAAGCTGAGGTGGATGTTTGATGTTGATAGAAATTTTAAATGTATTATTTTGGAGCATGGAAAGGACTTGCAGTGATTGGAGAATGTGGAGGCATATATGAGTAATGATGGCTTAAGGATGCCGAATAATTTCCTCATTTATTTCACTATCATTCTTCTTTATCATTCTTCTTAATGCCAGCAAATTTAATTCTTGACAAAGGCATTTTGAAGAAAGTGAAAGCCGTTGTGATTTTCTTAAGGGTTTTTCTCTCCTAGTGTGTGGGTTTGAAGGAAAGGCGATCATGGGGGGAGATAGAATTTAGACTGAACCTATCTCTTGCAGTGAATTCAAGGATAATGCGGTAGTGTGGCACTATTGCAAAAAAGGAGGCATTAGTCCTTTCCTCGAGTGCTTTAATGGTCATGACGAAAACCTTTTAGTACAATGTGCCCTTTCGTGGGATAACCGCAGAGTAAAATTTAGCAAGATTGGGTCCAAAATTTTAGAGGAAGTCATTGCTATGGCAAATGGCCTTTCCACCAAAGGCACAAAACTGAAGATAAAGGCTAAGGTTGCTGACCACCAAAATCAGAAGCTTTTTCTAGGTGAGGGAGAGGCACTAGTTCCTAATCAAGGAGGGTTTGATCATGCCAAGCTCCTAGAGCCCTGGGATGAGATGTGCTACCTGCTTATGAAATATTTTACCTTGGAGGGACGCTATACCAGGTTCTATAATTACCATCTTCTCCTTCTTAACCATTTTAGACGTAATGCTCTTATTAGTTTTCCTTTTTTCTGATGTCTTATTTGGAACACTCTATTCACCATGTGAAAGCTAAGTATGAGAAGAAACCCTCTAAGTGGCATGTTTCCCTTCACCAAGGTCTTATCCATTGCCTGTATAAGTTTCATCTCACCTTGGACCCGCCAAAACCTATTCAACCCACCATTGTTGAAATCCCTGTGGATAGTCCCTCCATTACTGCTACCTCTTCTGAGAAACCCCATCAATCTGATGCAATAGAGGGGTTTCAAATATTCATCAAACTCAAATTATGTGAACCAAACAATAGTTAAGGCACCAAGTCCTAAACTTCTCAACTTTCACCTTTCAACTAGGCCTAGCCTAATAGGACAGCAGACCCTATTTTGGGGATTTTTCTCACAACTTTCCCAAAACACCTCCCAAACCAAATAGATATTTAGATACCCATTTCCAATTTACACAACATGCCACGAAACCAATATTGACTCCTTTGGACCAAGGGCCTCAAAAATGGCATTTTTCATTGTCTAGAATTGGCTAATTAGGCCTAGTTTACAAAGGAACATACCTTTAAACACCCAACAACCCCTTGGACTTGATGGGGAAGAATTCACCATGTGTCCAAACCCCTAAAAACACAATTTTTCTCAAGATAAACTCTCACTAACATGCCAAATCCACAAAACCCTTAGTTTTGGCCAATTTGAGGAGGATTTATTGAAAATGAGGGTTCTAATCACTTTCTCCACAAGCCACTACCTCAAACACCTTGGAATAGACCTGCACAAACTCACAAAACCATCAGATATACTGTCCCATTGACATTTTTCCAAAACCCCTTTTTAGTTCCTCTTTTCCACATTGAAAACCCTTCCAAACAACCCTAAGACACCACCCTAAAACCCCCTAACTAGCATTATCTAACTTTGAGGATTTAAGAGAACCTCTATCAGGTCTAATGGGGTCATTCCACTAAGCCATAGAGATTTACAATGGGTGGAATTCCCTAAATCATCATATTATGCTCTTAAACCCCTATTTTTACAGTCAAACAGGTAGTTCCAAAAAAATGTGATATCTCCCTCAAAATTCACTGAAAAAACCTCAAACCAATTGAAAATGAAAGTTAACTCAACCCCCTACCACATCCAATTGGTTTTAGATCAAGACAGATCCGTACAGAGAAATGGTAGGACCTGGAACAGTAGATTTTGCAGAGAAATAGTAGAAGAAATTGTTTTATTCAATTTTTGCACCTCCAAACTCCCTCCAACCCCTAGACTCAGGATTTGGAAGGTATTTGAACACTTTACAAATAGTTCTCAACTATTTTCTAACTTCCATACATCCCCATGGTCATTTTCTCCTTCACTTATTACAATGTTTTATTGAATCTTTCAAAACAACACTTATAGACCCTTATGCTATATGACCTTATCAACCTAGACATGACTCAAAACAAGGAAACATGACTTAAAACATGTGAAATTGGTCATTTTTACCTTATTATATCCGTGTAGGTGATGAAACACATCACCCCTACAATTTGACACCATTTGACCAACATAAGACCAAAGGTGACCATGGTGCTCCTGGACCATACAACCCCCCTGAAAAAAGACTCATGTCACATGAGTAAGGACTTGTCTTTGCTCCAACTTTCCTGCCACATGCTCTCTAATCTTCAAATATTCTTCCTTGATGTAGACATTGAGATCTTGCAACATACTTTGCATCCTTGCACATCCTCGCACTTGTTTGTACATGTGTATGACTGTCTTTTTTTTGTAATCAGGCATGCAAGAGGTCTCCTAACTGTCCTCTACCCCAAACATGGTAATATTCCTATATTTATACCTTCAAACCAACCCCTACTAGTGGTTCCTTGGACTACCTTCCTCTTTATGGTAACTTCATGCTTGTATCTGCCACTAATCTCTTGTCCACCCTATCCTTTTAGGACTGTCATCTGATTTACTATCTTATCAACATTATTTGCCAATGTACCTGCAAATCCACCTTGCTCCTTAGCCTTGATCTCAACCAAGGGACACAACATTGTTCCTACCATGATGTTTTCATGAAAATTTACTATCAACTCACTTTTTACACTTGATTCAACCTTCACACCTGCTGCTATAGCACTTTTGTCTTCTTCCTTCTATCTTTAACTCTTTACCCTCAAACGATCTACTCCCTGTGCTCTGATACCACTTTGATGAAATAGAGGGGTTTCAAATATTCAACAAACTCAAATTAGATGTGAACCAAACAATAGTTAAGGCACCAAGTCCTAAACTTCTCAACTTTCACCTTTCAACTAGGCCTATTTGGGCTTTTTCTCACAACTTTCCCAAAACACCTCCCAAAACAAATAGATATTTAGATACCCATTTCCAAGTTACACAACATATCTCGAAACCAATATTGAATCCTTTGGACCAAGGGCCTCAAAAATGGCATTTTTCACTGTCTAGAATAGGCTAATTAGGCCTAGTTTACAAAGGAACATACCTTTAAACACCCCACAACCCCATGGAATTGATGGGGAAACATTCATCATATGTCTAAACCCCAAAAAACACAATTTTTCTCAAGACAAACTCTCACTAACATGCCAAATCCACAAAACCCTTAGTTTTAGCCAATTTGAGGAGGGTTTATTGAAAATGAGGGTTCCAATCACTTTCTCCACAAGCCATTGCCTCAAACACCTTGGAATAGACCTACACAAACTCACAAAACCATTAAATAGACTGTCCCATTGACATTTTTCCAAAACCCCTCTTTAGTTCCTCTTTTCCACATTGAAAACCCTTCCAAACAACCCTAAGACACCACCCTAAAACCCCCTAACCAGCATTCTTTGCCTTTGAGGATTTAAGATAACATCTATCAGGTCTAATGGGGTCATTCCACCAAGCCATAGAGATTTACAATGGGTGGAATGCCCTAAATCATCATATTATGCTCTCAAACCCCTGTTTTCACAGTCAAATAGGTAGTTCCAAAAAAAACATGATATCTCCCTCAAAATTCACTAAAAAAACCTCAAACCAATTGAAAATGAAATTTAACTCAACCCCCTACCACATCCACTTGGTTTCAAATCAAGACAGATCCATACATAGAAATGATATGACCTGGAACAGCAGATTTTGTAGAGAAATGGCAGAAAATTTTGTTTTTATTCAATTTTTGCACCTCCAAACTCCCTCCAACCCCTAGACATAGGCTTTGGAAGGTATTTGAACACTTTACAAATAGTTCTCAATATTTTTCTAACTTCCATACATCCCCATGGTCATTTTCTCCTTCACTTATTACATGGTTTTATTGAATCTTTCAAAACAACACTTATAGACCCTTATGCTATATGACCTTATCAACCTAGACATGACTCAAAACATGGAAACATGACTTAAAACATGTGAAATTGGTCATTTTGACCTTATTACATCCATGTAGGTGATGAAACACCTCACCCCTACAATTTGACACCATTTGACCAACATAAGACCAAAGGTGGCCGTGATGCTCCTGCATCACAATCTACCCCCCCTAACACCTAGAAACTGCAAGGAGTGTCCTTTTCTGACTCCCTGGAGGAAAATACTATGAAATATAGTCATACTCCTACTTCCAAAGGTAGTATGAAAGTGAAGAAAAGGAAATTCAAGGAGGTGGTGTCTACTGTGGAGATCACCGAACTGGAGGACAAAATGGGGGCCCATAAAAATCAAAATAGTGACAGTGAGGGACCACAGAAAAAAGTGAAAACTAAAATGGCAGCCAAATCTAAGAATGAGGGTCACTCTTTGAGTGTTAGAAGGTCTGGTAGAATTGCAAGCAAACCTACTCCTCTAGCTAAATTGATTGAATACTCTGAAAGTGACTCTGAGTCATCTACTCAGGAGCGTGAGAAGTCTAAAGATGAAGACATCGAGGTTCAGGAGATCTCAGAAGAGACTGAAGGGATGGAGGAAAGGAGATGCAAGTTGGGGATACTGATGGAGGGGATTTTGGTCCTGTTGATCATGCTCAAGCTGGGGATGGAATGATTATTGAGGAGGCTGAAGAGGATGCCAAGGAGGAAGGCGACATGCAAGAGAATGAAATTACTATTCTTAGAGGCCGTGTGGATTCCCTGGAGCAGAAGGTTTGCTCCATTGGATGTTTCATAAACAGCATGCTTTATCGATCAACTACGCTTAATTTGACTCTGCTGCAGGAACAGGATACCCTTGCCCATGGTGCAGATGAAGAGAAAATTAAATAGTTTGATAAAAATCTATGAATTTCTGTCTATAGGCTAGGAGGATGTTTCTCCCTAACTTTGTTTATTTGCTTTCTATTTATCTATTGTCTATCTGCTACTTTTTACTCTCTGTTGTTTATTGGCTGTTAATGCTATAGTTGTTTTTGGTGGCTCCTTTTGTTCGTGAGCCTTTATTGTTCCTTTTTGGGCTTCTGTTGTAAGGGTTTGGCCCCTAGTTTTTGCCGCCTTATATTATCAAAAACATTACAAATGGGACATAATACATTGTCACAAGTAGAACATAGTTTGTTTAAGATCAACAACCATCTAAAATAGGCTTTTTTTAGCTCTAAGACTTTTGACCAAAATAGTTTAAAGGATTTAACCAAAATTTTATCAACCATGGTGTCACCCCAAGTCACAAGAATGTGCTTGAAGATGCACTATGAATTGGATAGCATATTATAGATCAGTTTTGGTCTCACTTCAAGCAAACTGGACCCATCCTTCCATTTTACCTTTTCAATACACTCTTCTCTTTCTACAACAACTCTTAGCTAGACTTTGTTTAAAAAGGCTTTCTCAAGAGTAGAGAATGTTTTGAATTGGCTAGATGAAAGATGAAACTCATTTTTGACTATAAACCAAGTTTTGGGAAGACCATCAACAAAAATATCTTGCAGGCAAACCAGGCCTTTGTCATTACACAATCTGGTAGAACAGCCTTGTAATAATGCAAGATATTTAGCCTTGTGTTTTACTTTCCACCAAATAGACCTCTAGCCCCAAATTTTACCCTCACTCAGGTTAACAGCCTCTCTGCCATCTAAAATCCATTTAGTACATTCCCAAGCTTTCCAAATGCTCCCAAACACAGTTGATCTCCCAGGCTTAGATCTGAAATCCCCAAATAAGACATCATGAGAATGGATTTTCCCCCAATTCTTCTTTTTCCCTAGAGCAGCCAATTCAATATTTTTTCTGACTAAAATTTTCTAGGGCTCATCACCTTCCAATGATTTGACAATCCATTTTGTTGCCAAAGCAACACCCTGCATCTTAAAATCTTTGAGTCCACCCTCCTAGATCCTTACTAAGACAACACCACTCCCATTTCACTAGATGCTTCTTTCTATTTCCTTTTCCATCAGACCATAAAAACCTCTTAATCAATTTATGAATGACCTCAAATTGATAGTTTACAAAAAGCCACATTGAAGAATAAAAAATGGAGTATGCAGAAAGAATCTTTTGGCAGACCTACAACCTGCCAGCCAAAGAGAGGTGCATCCTATCCTAGTTCATTAATTTCCTTTCAATTTTAGCAAATAGCCAATCCCATATTTGTTTCAAGGAGGGGTAGATGGCAAAGGGGATCCCAAGAAACCTCACTTGCTTCATTGGGCCCCCCCACTACCATTTACTAGAGTCCAACCAATCTGGGGGAGAATGGTCCCAAGTTAAGAGTATAGATTTAGTAGAGGAGATTTTTGCACCAGATGCAAGGTAGAAGACCCCAAGTCTCTTCTCCAAGCATTCTAGTTCCTATTTATTTACTCTAGGAAAAAGTGCAGTGTCATTTGCAAATTATACATTTAACAGCCTTTCTCCATCGGGCAAAGAAATTTCTTCCAATCTGCCTTCTAAAAGATCTGTTCTTAAAATATAGTAAAGAGCTTCTAAGGCTATCACAAATAAGGAGGGGGCAAGGGGGCATCCTTGCCTGATGGATTTGCCCATGCTGAAGGGAGCAGATAGCTCACCATTGACTTCAACCTAAGCAGATGCATCTTAGAATAATAATTTAACCATCTTGCAAAAACCTTCAAGAAACCCTATGGCTCTTAACATTTTCAAAAAAAATGACCATTACACCCTATCATAGGCCTTTTCAAAATCTAGGAGAAGTATACCAGCATTCTTCTTGGTCTCATTAGCCCAATGAAGAGCTTCCCGGCTTGTTATAATATTTTCTAAAATGTATCTACCTTTTATAAATCTTGTTTGGGTTGAGTTAATAATCTCTGGCAAAATTTCCCTTACTCTTAAAGCCAATACCTTGGCTAATATTTTATAGGAAATATTCAATAGTGTGATGGGTCTCCAGTTCTTAATTTTAGATTTGTCTCCTCCCTTGGGTAAGAGCTTTATAATCCCTTTGTTAATCTCCTTGCCTAAAGTTCCCTTGATTAAAGCCTCATTATACAGCTCAAATAGATCATCCACTATCCAATCCACATTAGCCTTATAGAACTCAATAGGTAGGCCATTAGCACCCGGGGACTTCCCATTGCTCATAGACCTGATAGCCAACACAATTTCCTCTTTTGTGAGATCTTTTTTCTGAGCTGATCTTCATCTCAGGGCTTATTTTCTTCTTGCAGATTTTGGAACAAAAGTCTTGAGCATCCCAACATTTAGGATGATTATCTTCAGCTTCAAACAATTTATCATAAAACTTTTTGAAAGCTTCCAAAATTTCCCCCTGCTTCTTTAGACTCTTACCGTAGACCGCTACCATCTTGATGTTTTCTTTAATGTTCTTATGTTTAAGCAGATTGAAAAACAAATGTTCCTTTATCTCCATCATCCAGCCAATTTAATTTTTCTCTAATTTTAGCCCCCTGAGCCTTTCTAACCTGACATTTTTTAAGCCTATGTTTAACCTTCACCAGCTCCCCAATAAGAAGTTCATCCTTAGGATTATCCTAAAGCTTTCCCTCAATATTTAGAAACTCTTCTTGCAACAGGGATTCTTCTCTTTTCTTGTCCAAGGAATACTTTTTCCCTACAATTTGGAAAATATATTTGTAGGACTCGGATAGTTTATTCTAGTATTCTTCCATTTCATCCTTCCTATAGAGGGATAAGTAGATACCCCTCAAAGTTTTGATGCCAAACAAGCTGTCTTGATCCTTTAACAGTTCACAATTCAGTTTGAAAAGATAGTTTTTGATTGATTTGACCACTGGTTTCCTGTCTTTGATTAGAACCATAGACTTAATAAGATGATGAGCAAATAAGGTATTGGGGATAACTTGAACTTTATTTCCTTCTACTCCATTCTGAACAAGAAGGGTATCTTTCTCTACATAAAATCTATCCAACCTACTATATATTATTTTATTAGCCTTTTGAAAGTTGGACCATGTGAACCAAATTGCCTTACTTTTATTTTTTTCGCCCTCTAGGGTGTCAACCAGCTTCAAGGATTTTTTTAATCTTAGCCAGAAAATTTTTTCATTCCCTTTCCACTCCAAGGGATTGCCACCAATTTTATCTTCCTTCTGCTCAATCATGTTAAAGTCCCCCCACTATCCAGGGTACCTTAGGCAATTCTAGGGCCATCCAATTCCATAGTTCTGCTCTCTTAATGTATTCATTGGGGGCATAAACTGAGCAGATGCCTAGAAGCATGCCCCCAACATCTAAGGTAATCTAAATACATCTATTGCAAGGAGAATATCCTGAATCCTTGAGAAGATTATCCCACTTCCTATACAATAGTATGGCATTTCCTCCTTTATCCCTCTCATGCTTAGTGGCAAAAGCCAGGGCATCTCTCCATATAAATCTTAAAGTATTATCCAACAAAAACCCTACATCTTTTACTTCTTGCAGCATTAAAATATCCATATCTTTATTTTTATTGCAGAAGTCTCTAATAGCATACTTCCTATCAGGAGATTCAAGGCCTCTAACATTCCAACTGAAACAATGAATGATTTTCATATGAGACTCGATTAGGTGCTTTTAGGGTTATCCCCTCTCTTGTTATTGTCAAAATATTTAGGGATAAGGTCATACTTTCCCTTTTTCCTAGCTTTACAGAGCTATTGGTTCTACTCATATTTTTCCTCTTTTTTCCTTCCTCTTCTGATATGTCTCCCCCATGAGGGTTAGACCTTTTATCAGGGGCAAAAGACACTTTCAAACTATCTTTCTTGGGAATTCCAGAATCTACTCCTTGGGGATCAGTGGCCTTTTTACCTATCAGGAATTTTTCCTTTAGGCTATCTAGCAGATTCCTCTGTTCTGCAACCTCTCTAATCTTGTCGAGGGCCAACTGCTGGGCATTTTTCCTACTTCTCACATTGATAAAACCATTGTCAGAATTTTATCCTTGATTATTTTTGTCAGTATCTTTGGGCTTCTCATCAACAACTACTCCCCCAACAAGCCCAAAAGGTGCAGGGGGATGAGTATCTTCAATTTGAGATATTAAAGATGGATCCTCTTCCATTACTGTCAATATCAGTTCCTCCTAAGGAGAAAATACTAAGACTTTCATCTCAAGTGTTGTCTGACTCATCATCTTGATGGGTGTCACTATCCAGCATCTCTCAGTCCAAGGCCTCATTGACTGGAGGGATATTGGGGTGGAGACTATTGTTTTTGTCAACACTTTGTTCCAAATTATTGGCCAAGCCAATATTATTGATATTGTTTAAAGATTCAGAGGGGAAAGCACTAGGAGCTCTACTAATGTCCTCCGAGCCTCTAGAAGGACCATGGGAAGCCAATTTTTTGTCTTTATATTCAAAGCCTGGGTTATCTTTTTTCCCTTGTTTATTTAAAACCAGGTAGTCTCTTCTTTGATGCCCATAATTTTTGCACAGGAAGCAAGAATTGAGGCCTCCCAAACCCACAATTTCACATTGAACAATCTTGTTATCCTAATTTAATTCTATAATATCTAGAATTTGAGATTCTATGTTAAAGGCAACCAGTAAACTTGCATCAAGATGAGGAAGGGTAGATTTGGTTTCATCTATTTTAAGTACTCTTCCAAATGGTTTAAGAATTTGGAGCAAGAAATTCCAGAACTGTACTGGAACATTTTTCACCAACACCCATCTGGGCATTAAACAGAATTGAATCTCTTTGTGTGTCATATCCGGAGACCAAGCAAATGCTTTGAATAATGCCGGCCCAATATTCCAAAATTTCTTCTCTAGTGCCCTTTTCTGCATATTATGATTCTTGAAAAAAATAACAAAAGTCCCCGATTGGATCATCCTACAGAATGAATAGTGGATGCCTAGTTATTTGTCCTAGACTAAAATTAACCAGTTATCAAAGAATTTTCTTTAAGGAAGTTTATCAAGATTAATGCATGTAAGTAAGATAGCCACATTTCTCAACCTAGCTTCCTCATTTTTCACAGCTTTAACCATATCATCGTTAGGATATAAAGATATTTTCCTTGGCAGGGATGAGGACTCACCTTGTCTTTGTACCACATCCTCATTTCCCTTCATTGCTTCTTTGGGGAATTCTCTGTTTCCTCTAAAATCATCTCCAACTGTGAAGTCCACATTTTCAAACAGAGTCTTGGCACTATCTGCATTGACAATCTCCTTGAAAGCATTTGTTTTATTTCTTAGGTTATCATCCCCTCCATCTAAATTGGCATCCATTTTGCATTTACTCCCAGCATTTAATTCTATCCCCTGCAAGTACATCCCCCACCAGCACAAGCCCAACGACTACTTTGGGTGACACCAGGGTGACGCCACAAATAGACGAGAATTGTCTCCTTATAAAAATATGAAAGGGAAAAAAATTAATTAAAAAACTACTGCAAGAAAAGACCATGCCACAAGAGAGAAAAATATGGCCAGAGACACAAACTAAAACAAGCAGAATTCCAATAAAAAACACAAGGATTTCAAAGAGGTTCCAGCACAAGGAGAGACCCCAAACATGAAGCACACCAAGGCATACAGAAACCCTCGTGCAACCTCTGGGCTCTCTCCGCGTCTTCACATCCTTAGTGATGTCCAAGGGACTTGAATATGTAACCAAAGGAGGAAGAAAAGAGGTATTCACATCCTTAGTGATATCCAAGGTACTTGAACATGCGACTAAAGGAGGAAGATCATCATGAACTATGGAAGATGTGGTAGAAGTAGAAGTGATATGCTCAACATCTACTAATGTCTCATTTTTAGAAGAGAGATCACCCAAATGAAGAGAAGGTAAAGTAATATGTTCATCCAATGTTAGGTGAAATTCTTAATCCACTAATGCTTAAAATTTTGAAGGGAGAGCATTGGAATGAGAGAAGGTAGAGTGAGTTTAAGAGATGTATTAATGATTTCATCCTCTTGTGCTAAGATGTCCTCATGATTAGGAGGAATCTTATGAAAGGGATTGAAAGAATACAATGGCATAGGAAATGCTTTATTTTTACCATATTTAAGGAATGGAACATTAATTTTGCCAACTTTTTGACTAAAGTTGGAAAGTGATGAAAGAAAAGAAGAGGACACGTTTACATTTAGAGAGTTTTCTTTATCTTTTTTATTTCAAATCTTAGAGAAAAGATAGATGTATGAATGTTCTTTCTTTCTAAATTAAACACAAATGACAAGTATGATATGCTACAACAACTTTTAACTAGATTTAACAGCTAATCAAAATAGAAAAGATTTGAAATAAGATTACAATCATGACCATTAAGTGCAAGACTAGAAGGGTTTACCAAAAAGATGAGGTTTTTGGTAACCACAACAATGAAGAAGTATAAATGCAAGATGTGTAAATAGGAAATGTTTAATCAAATCAAATACTAATCAGATCTAATACAACAAAGTAGAAAGTTGCAAATGTAGGATGTGTCAGGTTCATCAAAATGTAATATAGGAAAAGAGATCTGGCATAACACATTCATTAACCTATATCAATCTTTCTCTATACCCTATTGGAACACAAACCAACAAGTCTTATGTACTTGGCTACAGTCCTCAAGGGAGAACCAAGTTGTTTGGGTTCTGTTCCTTTGTTGAAGGAAGAGAGATTGAACTAATGAGACTAGATCTAGGGGTTTTCGTGACCAAATTGATAAAATGAACCACTTACAGGTGTTACAGATCTTATGTGTAGGAACAGAGGGCAAATTAGGAATGTGTAGAGTAGATGGAGTCTATAGCCAAAAATTAGGGCAAAAAGTGTAGAACTCAGATGTTGGGCACCCTAATCCTAGGGTTTTAGTCTGAATTTCAGACCGACGATCCGTATCCCAAATTCTTCCATCTTTCTATCATTATTTTGTGCTGGAAACCCCCAATACGATCTACACACATAAAACAGTGAAAATGGTTGTTCTGTATAGAGGCTTTCCTTGGTCAAACCTCACATAAGTGTTCTCACTTCTACAACAGTAATGATAATTGTGATAGAGAGTGCGTACTCTTGGTGAGCAAAGGCAAAACATGCAATAAAGTTTGCAATAATGAAATAGAATGCAAAACAATTACCATGAGCATGAAACCCTAGTTGAATGGATGTAGCAATCCAAAAGGAGTTGAAGGAGATGGAAGAAGCTTCCTCGCAACCCTGTAAGGGGTAGTACACATAGCAATAATCTGCAAAAATAGAGATCTTGTAGCAAGAGATAGTTTGTTAGAGAGAATCATCATAGAGATCATCTAGTGTAGATGAGTGAGAGAGACTTGTTTAAATATGTATCTCAATTACTGTTAGAGGGCCCAATTGAGTTGAGGTCAACAAGGTGCATCACTTAAGTCATAAGGTAAACATTCAAATATAAGTTGTCAGGGCCAAATTGCCAAGACCCAAGCACTAGGCACCCTAGTCCTGGTGCTTTGGTCTCTTCAAATGTCATATGATAGAGGATTAAGCCTTGAACATATAAGCTAAAATAGGTGCTAAATCTAGTGTGAAATTGTAAGAGGTATCAATTTTCTACACTGCAAATACAACTAGAATAAAGCAATGAATAACCAAACCTCTCAAATTGCCTCCTAATCCATGTAGACCTCCTCAAAATTTGAGGTTGAGGTTCTTCTTCTAAACTTTTAGAGCTGCTAGAGCTCTCCTAAGTACCAAGTCCAATAGGGGCTTTTGGTTTAGTCTTCTCAGGGGTAGAAGGAAATTGAACCACATCCTCTTTCTTTTCTTTCTCTTCTAGAGAACAACAGGAGAAGGTTTCACTTCTCTAAAGATAACAATTCTTCTATACAAGACTTTTTCAGCCATAGGATCCCAAAGCTTGTACCCTTTCACACCGACATCAAAGCCAATGAAGATACACTTAACTGCCTTGTTTTCCAATTTTGACCTCTTCTCCTTAGGAACATGTGCATATGCCTCACAACCAAATAATTGAGGATGTCTCAATGAAGGCTTTTTACCAGACCACACCTTCATAGGTGTCTTCTCAACAAGCACTAAAGTAGGAGACTTATTAATTAGGTAGCAGACAATGGCTACAACTTCAGTCCAAAACTTTTGTTCAAGGCTGGCTCTACTAAGCATACTCCTAGCCCTCTCCATCAATGTCTTGTTCATCCTTTCTGCAAATCCATTTTGCTAAGGGGTGTATGGATTTGTCTTATGTCTTTCAATCCCATGTTCTTTATAGAACTTCTTAAAATCTACTAAACAAAACTCACCACCGTTGTCAATCCTCAAACACTTAATCTTTGTACTAGTCTAATTCTCTACAAAAGCTTTAAACTCTTTGAACTGGCTAAAGACTGTTGCAAGGTGTGGCCCTTGGTCTCCTTGTTCAGCACTGCGCTGTGGTAGTTTGTGACAAGGGCTAAACTGCCTCCCATGTTTGTTAAGTCAAGTGGTTGTATTGGCCATTAATAGGTTGATCTTTTGGTGCAACGGTAGCTAACAATTAGTATTAGAGCTAAGGTCATGGGTTCAAACCCCGTACTTGCGCTTGGGGGGATTGTTGCAAGGTTTGGCCCTTGGTCTCCTTGTCCAGCGCTGCACTGCGGTGGTTTGCAACAAGGGCTTAACCGCCTCCCATGCTTGTTAAGTCAAGTGGTTGTATTAGGCATTAATAGGTTGATCTTTTGGTGCAACGGCAGCTAACAAAGACTTCACATTTGCTTCTAAGGAAATAAATCCATGTCCTTCTACTATAATCATCAATGAATGATACAAAGTATACAGATTTAGAAATCAAAGGAACATTCATAGAACCAAACACATCAAAATGAATTAGATCCACCATCTCAGAAGACTTGTGAGAACTAGAGTAAAACTGAACACGGTTTTATTTTCCATATATGCAATGTTCACAAAAATCAAACTCAAGATTATAGTCATTTACCCCTCAACGAGGTTATTATTTTTTAAGGCTCTAAGACCCTTCTCATCAATATGACCAAGTCTCTCATGCCACAACATTTTATTCTCTGTAGGAAGTTTAAGTTTCATCTCCAAAGCATGACCATCCTTAGGTACCCATAAAGCACGACCATCGAAAATAGATGCATCACATTTCTTCGCTACTGGTTCCAATAGTGAGGATGAATAATCTAAAGCACTATTTTTTGAAACAAAAGAACTATTTCATTGAACAATGCATGCATCCAGCTAAAACAAAGTGCCCTTCTGAACACCCTTAGCATCTTAGATCCTCCATTTGAGAAGACAACCTGCACACCCAAATTATTCAATTTACTTATAGAAGGTTTCATGCTAAACCAATGATATGTACAACACCATTGATCCCCTTCACTCGTTCATCAGGGAATCAAATCAAGACTCTTCCATGGTAAACAATCTTCAGGTGAGAGTCATCAACTAGGTACACCTTCCCACCATTGAACTCTTCATACTTTGTGAGCCAATCCCAATGTGATGTCATGTGGAAAGAAGCACCAAAATCTATCAACCACACATCTTTCGATGCATGGGTGGCCAAGGAAGCAACAAAAGCATCACCATCATCTTGGGAATTGTTAGAAACTAAATCAGAGAAGTTCTTCTTTTTCTTCTTCTTCCCCTCCTTCTTATACTCCTTTTGAAAGTGCCCAAGTTTTCTATAGTTCCAACATAGTGCACTAGACTTTCCAGGAGACTTAGATCTCCCACGGGATTTGGATCTTCCTTTATTTGATTTCTTGTCCTTCTTTTTCCCTTTGTATTTTGATCAATCACGAACCACAAGAGCCTCCTTGGTCATTTTAGAAGATTTTCTTTGCATCTCTTTAGACAGTAATGATGCAACCACTTCATTCATCTTGAAGGTGGTAGTGGTACTCCCAATGGCCATCACAAGGTGGTCCCATGAACTTAGCAAAGAACACAGCAAGGTCATGCAAAGATCCTCCTCCTCCATCTTCACTCCAATGGAGCTCAACTGGGAAACAAGCATATTAAAATTGTTTAGGTGATCTACGACAAATCCTCCATCTTCCATCTTTGGAGAGTACAACTTCTTCCTTAGGAACAACTTATTTACCAAGAGTTTAGCCTGATAAATCTGACCAAGTTTCTTCCATAGATCTGCATCTATAGCCTCTTCATGGACATTCAATAACATGGAGTCAGCCAAATAGAGTCTCACAAGACCCTTAGCCTTTCGATCCATCAGATCCCAATCTTCTTGTTTCATGCCCAATGGCATCTTTCTAGATATAGCAATTCATAAATCCTAATCTACAAGCATGTCCTCCATTTTGAGTTTCCACAACTCAAAATTACTACCATTTAACTTCTCCATCTCTGTTATTCCATATGTGATTGCCATCTCCTTCCTGCAACAAGATCACAAACTACTCTACACAAACTCCCTCTCAATCAAAGATCAGTACAAAATCCCTCTACCCGACAACTAGGACCAAAACTAGCTAGGCTTTGATACCAATTGAAAGGAAGTAAGGTATGCAGAATAGATTCCTACACTGAACTATGTTGGGATAAGTTGCCATTAACTTGCAATCCTAACCAATTCATGTGTCTCCAAAGTTCTTGGAATGTGTTCCCCAACACATAAAGACTTTGAGAGATTAATTATTTATTAATTATATAACTTTGACTTTTGCAATCAATTCCTAATTGATAAGGTCAAACTTGAGCATCCATTTTTAGAGTGGGGGCCATGAAGATTTTGTTGACTTCTCCTAAGTCTATTTTGAGAGTTTGATAACTCCTAGTAAGTGGGAGTTAAACTTGGGCATCCCCTTTTGATGGGGACTTATATTTAGACTTGGAGTTGTACTTTTTTATGTACATAAGAGGATAATGTTGAGACACCTTGCATGGATATAATGTTGGAGTTAACTAAAGTATTAGAGATCCATGAATTGGCTATTACTTGCATGAGGTCAAAAAATCTTGCATGGATTTACATGTTTTTTGCATGTTACTTACATGTACTTGCATGTTGTTGCATTTTGTTGCATGTTGTTGCATGTTACTTGCATGCACTTGCATGTTGTTGCATGTTATGTGCATGTGCTTGCATGTTGTTGCATGTTATGTGCATGTGCTTGCATGTTGTTGCATGTTACTCCTATGGACTTGCATGTGCTTACATGTTGTTACATGTCACTTGCATGTGCTTGCTGACAAGGTGTCATTGTACCTCTTCATTTAATCTATTTTTAGATGTCAATAATCCAAGGGCTATGTCCTCGGTTGTTTGCAACTAGGGATTCTACAGTTACCAGTTTTCCTAGCTAATCTTAACAGCTTCTATTAATTTGAAAAGATTAATCTGACTACTTACTAAATGAATTTAAGGAATGCTAAAACAAAATTTAAATAGGAAATTTACTCAAAGCAATCTTAAAAATAGTAACATGCATCTATCTATTAAAATCAGTAAATACTTTTCACAACAAAATTTGAAGTACTAAAGCAATGGCACTAGCCTTCTGCCTTGGTGGTGAGAGTGGGCCCTTGCTCCACACCCTTGGGGTTGAAGGCTACAGTGGAGAATCAGCACAAAAGAAGATCACAACTAAACTTAATCCAATTCATTCACTTTGCATTCATGAAAAGAATATTGCTATCACAGAACTGAGATTACCAAGAATCAAAATAATTCAATCATTGTATATTTCTTCTGTTGTTTCTATCAGTATATATCGAAATGAGTGATGACATATCACTTATCTTATCTATCAGTTCTTCTATGAGATGACATCCATCTCTTTCTTACACTAGTTGTTCTAACTATGGAAAATAATCATGCAATAAAAGAAGACTGAGTGGAACATAAGTCCACTAAGAATTCTAAGTTTGAGTCTCAATACATTTGGGCAGCGAGGCCCTGAAAATATGGGTATTGAATCAGTTCTATTTGTAACTCATGTAAAAACTTTATAAAGATAAAAACTCCAGCAGTTTAACTAAAGATGACCCTTCACCACTCAGGTGATGATTTGAGTGAAATGAGGGGTATTAAGACCACTGCTGAGAGTGCCTGATCAACAACGGATGCTGGAAATATGCCCTGTTCTCAGAAGGCGCCGGAGATATATGTCCCTGTCTACAGCTCCGAAGATATGTCTGTAGCTCCGAAGATATCTGTAGCTTCCCTTGTTCAGCTCTGGAGATGCTCTAGACTCCCGCAGAGCTCTAAAGAGGCTTTCCTCATTACTTCAAAACTTTAGGTGTCATGGTACTCTGGTATTGTCTCCGGAGATCATTGAAGACTATCTCCGGAGATGCACAAAATTGTTGTTCCTGGCATCTACACTTGTTGATTCAAAAAAAGAGAAGTTTCTACATTTTTTCCATCAATTCCATTCACATTAGTCTCTCAATTAGAAATTGTAATCTATCTCAATTAATCATTAACTAGAATAATCTTGCTAGCTTATTTGGGTGTAGGCATTAAGAAATATGGGATCAGGAAGGAGAAAAAGAGAGGTAAAAAGATGTATTTCATGGGTGCAACTTGGCACTCATCATCCCCCCATACCTAAGGTTTGGCAGGTCCTCCTGCTTCTCACATTCTAGATTTATTCTGGCGAAGCAGCTTGTTAGTCGAGCTATAATCCTGTGCATAGGTGGTCTAAGTTGTGCGGTTGATATTACCATTGCCTCTATATTCATCAACCTGCTTCATCTAGTCCTGCAATTTCTCATCTTCCATCTGTTCCGCCCAGACAGGGAGTGGTTCAATTATTAGAGGGGGCCTGAACCGTCCACCTATCCATTCATGCTTATGATTGTCCATCATTTTGGATATCAACTTTGCTTTTCTCATAAATAATAGTAAGTTTGTAGGAGTGACCACCTCTCTCATTTTCTGCTCCGGGGTCAAAATATTCCATCTCTTCTTTGCTATGGCAAGTACTGGGTTTGCTGAATTGATCATGAAAAGACCAAAATTGATGGAGCATTCTTGCAAACTTTTTAGGTATAATGGCAAAATTTTGTTCTTATTCTCAGGATGATAGATAAGGGACCTAAATTGGATCTTAAAAGCACTGGGATTGGGACATTCCTTCCTGATGAAAAAATCTATTTTTAAATCTTTCTTGAGATGATCTTCCATCCTTTCATTCCAGATCTGATGATTCCTCATTAGGGACATAAATGCTTTAAGCTGTCATTCCCCCACAAAATGATTAAGAATGAAGGTTATATCATTAACACAGAACCCATGTAAGTATAATTCACATAGGAAATTCTTGTCCCCATCATTACTCCTTGTATATGATGTCATGAATCCTTCTGTTGTCTCTGTATCCTCAACCAAGTCAGATAGGATTAAAGAGAATTTCCTCTGCAGGACTCTTTCTTGTAAGAACATAGAATAGCTAGCACTTGGAGGCCTACAGGATAGAATTTCTGAAGAAAGGGAGGCCATTTCAAGGATTTTTCCTTCCAGAGTTTCTATTCTTTTTGTTTTGGTAGTGACTACCCTTTGTAGTTGCAACATAGGCTTGGAAGCCCCATATTCTCTACACTTCTTCTCCCAATGGAATAGGGCTTTAGGAATGTCAATGGGGATTGGACCCACATATGCATCTGTTTGGATTTCCTGCTCAGTGGTTGCCCTTGGGCCAGCCAACTCTTGAATATATTCCTCCTAGTCATCTAGTTTGTTTTTGGCCCAAGTTAACTATCTATCCTGGCTTTGTATTTTCTCAATCAATGCTGCCATTATTGTGAGGCTATTGTCTCTAGCCCTAGTGAGCTCAGAAACACTCTGTGCTACCTCTTTCTCTTTCTCTTCCAATAGTTTGACTGCCTCAATTTTCTGGGCCTCCAATTCTGCCTCTTTCTCAATTCTCTGGGCTTCTAATTCTACCTCTTTCTCTTGGATGATCTTGTTTTTACTTTGGAGTTTTGTTTGTAGATTTTCAATGATTTGTTTTTGCTCCATTTCTACCTCTATTCTAACCTTCTTGAGGTAAGTAATAATCCGATTCTTCCCCTAGAGTAGTCTCTTTAAGTATTCAATTTCTTCCATCATTTGTTGTTCTTTTGAAATTTCCACATCCTCTTGATTAGAGGGATGATGGAAGGTTTCTGCCTCTGCTTCTGTTGCTACTTCTGTGGCTATTTATGTGGTTGTTGGCTAATCATTAGGGTTTTCTATGACCATCTGCCCTACACTGTCAATTGTATCCATTTGCCCTATTTCATCTCTTTCTACAGATTGCATGTCCTGAGGGTCCTCTTGGGGTTCCTCTGCTTCTGCTAGCACCGATGAAGGTCCAGCCTTATCCTCATATGTTCTAAGACCCAGGAGTACCTCAGCCAGGAGGGCAGTATCTTTCTCAACCTATGAGAGCTATCTTTTTCTTTTGCTTCTCCGTAGCAGAGGTGGGGCAGGTGCCTCCAGAGTAGGTCTCTCTTCCTCAGAATATGAGGAAATAGTAAAAGTTTGTATGTGTTCTTTCTCCGGAGCACATGATGGTTCTGAAATTGGACTTGACTCCAGGTGAACAGATTGTGCTAGGGAAACTTCTCTTTGTTTCCTCTTCCTGACTAGAGGGATCTCCTCTGAATCATGAGATGGTTCTTTAGCCCACCAGGTTCCCTCTACTCTTTGTCCTAACCTTCCCTCTGTTAATTCCTCAGGGCATGATTCCTCAGTTAGAGTCATCTTTCTCCTAACTGATCGAGTCATGTATGGGGTTTGTCTAGGAGCGGACTCTATAATTTCTTTACCGTTCCTCCTTTTATCAGGAACAAGGGCTGCAGATGAAGATGCCTCCTGTGAGGGTTTCTTTCCTCTTTGAACAGCTATGGAGGAGGCTGAAGGCTCAGTTTCTTCTTCTTGGTGAGTAGGAGAACTCTCACCTCCTGGCTGTACCATTTCTAGTCCTCTGTTCTGGGAATTATGTTCAAGAAAGTTTTGCCATAATTTCTCCCCATTGGCCTAAGATAGGAAGTGGTGCTTAACTACTAGAAAGATGAGACCATGATGTTTCATGGGACCCTTATTTTGCTAATATTTCTCTGTAGTTGCCCTAATGGCAGAATACAGGAAATTGGGGATGTTTATGCAAAACTCAGGGTGTCTATTTCCATGTCTTAGAAAAATAGCATTTTCATGATTGGCCCTAAAACTAGAGAGAACTGACATCACAAGTAAAATATTTCATCAGCCAGGTGGCAACAGATTGCCAAGGGTTTGGAAGGGTGGACCTAAGAATCCCTTTTACTTCATTTTTATTTGAATGTAGTTGTATGGCAGGTTCACCTTGAATAGAGAAATTCTTAATTAAATCAGTGTATAAGGTTTTCAAGTGATAAAACCTCTCACCTTGTTCAGGAAGTCCAAAAATGTGGCTGATAGTGGCTGAGGAGAAATTGATTCAGACCCCTCTGACAGTTGTCTGATTGTCCCTTAAATTTCTGAGGAATTCATCCACAACATCTTCCTGAAACCCTTCAAATTTTTTTAGGAAGTCTAACCATCCTGCAACTCTTAGAATGTTTGCTGCAGCTTCATCCTATAGAAGACCCGCAGCACTTTCTGGCTCAGACTTCTTCTTTACCCCCATTGCTAAATTAGTTCCACCTTCTATGCTTAATTTCTCACCTCCTCAATCTGTAGTTTATCCTTTCCTCTTATCTCTGTAGGCTTCGGAGGACTGTTCAATTTGCTCTGTAGGCTCCGGAGTACTATTTAATTTGCTCTGTAGGCTCCGGAGGACTGTTCAATTTGCTCTATTCTTCAAGGTACTTTAGAGGTTCAAATGAGGAATGTTATGTTTCTTAGTTTAGGCTTATGCAGATTAGTTAGAGTACCTAGGCAGTCATAAATGCAGCAGAATGACAGGACACTCCGAAGGCAAGGTGGCAGTACAGTACAGATGGTGGCATGTGTGAATTTAGGAAAGAAACTGATGGTAGGAGGACGTGTCATCGTGGCGGCACCCAAAACCAAAAGATAAGATAGTTGCTATTAATGATTAATTAAATATAGAATTACCTAGATCAGTTTTAATGATGAGGGTGATGTACATGGCAGAGATGTTGCGTCTTGTTGGAGACTGCACGCATCATGGCACATGAGTAATTTTTGGTGGCTAGAGATGACGTCCTCTACTCAGCTAGCATGTGACCTACAATCATTGCGCTGAGTGGTTTGAGAATCCATGTTCTTTGGGTGATGTCAGTGTCAGCTTTGTTAATACCCTTGCAAATGATATGCGTGCTAGTTGAATTTATTTTTGTGATAAAGTAGAGGATGAGTCATGATGACCTCATCATGTGATGTGTCTACTTTACCGCCTGGAGAGGTGGGTCCCCTCCCTTATTATTGAAATTAACTTCCTTATTGACAGAGCGCCAGAGGTGCTCCTAGTTTGGGAAGCGCCGAAGGTGCTCCTGGTTTGAGAAGTGCTAGAGGTGCTCCTAGTTTGAGAAGCGCCAAAGGTGCATTTGGTTTGAGAAGCGCTGGAGGTGCATTTGACTAACTCCGGCACCTGATCACCTCCGGAGCTCAATTGTTTCAATTGTCTTGAAGAAGGGAATCGCCATTTGTTAGTTTTCAACTCCCTTGGTTGAGAAAGACAGTCATTTAGTGGTTTTCCATCTTTCTCTTTTTTTTTCTTTTTTTAGAAGGTTGCTATTTGTTGGTTTTCAACCTTCCTCTTTTTTTTTTTTCAAGCCAACACTGTGACAAAGGAGGTATCCCCTGTATCAAAACTCAAATCACTGAGAAACTCTTCTTTAGTAGATGGTCTTTTATAGAGTCTGATTCAGTCACCATTTACTAGGAATGTGTATGTGCTTCCATCAATAGGTTCCAATAATACTATTCCATTTTCAAAAAATTCCTTTACTTGATAAGGACCCATCTAGTGAGTTTGCAATTTCCCTTTGAACTCCTTGAATTTAGAATCATAAAGAAGAACCCAATCACCTTGTTGAAATGTCCTCCTTTTGATGTGTTGGTCATGCCATTGCTTCCTCTGATACTGAACCAGTTCTGTTTGCTGAATGGCCTCTGTCTGAATTTCATCCAACTCACTGAGCTGAAGAATTATGTTCTATTGAGCTATAGACAATGGTAGACCAATATCCAATGTAGTCTTAAGTGTCTAGAGTTCAAATTCTATAGACAAAATAGGCTTTTTCCCATCAACCAATTCATATGGTGAGAACTTTGTTATGGACTTCCAAGTGGTATTGTAAGCCCAAACTGCTTCAGGTAATCTGCTAGCCCAATCTTTTCTGTTCATTGCTACTGTCCTTATCAAAATATTTTCAAGTTCCCTATTAGTTATTTCTACCTGCCCATTCGCTTGAGGATGGTAAGGTGAAGATTTTCTGTGTTTGACTTGATATAAATCTGTGAATGCTTGGATTACCTATGAAGTAAACTGAGGTCCTCTATCTCAAACTATTGATCTTGGGCCTCCAAACCTTAAGAAGATCTTATTATAAAGGAAATCAGCAACTTTTTCTTCCCTTGCAAATTGTAATGCTTGAACCTCATCCCACTTAGTAACATAGTCTGTGCATACTAGAATGTACTCCTTACCTGATGATGGTGGGGAAATTAGTCCCACAAAGTCTAAACCCCACTGCTCAAATGGTTCTATCATGACTTGAGGATGCAGTGGCATCTCCTGGGTAAAGGTTGGTTGTCCCATCCTTTGGCACTGGTCACAGTGCTGCACATACTTCTTTGTATCCTTATGAAGAGAGGGCCAGTAGTAACCAGCTCTGAGGATCTTGTGGACTATCCTATGGAAAGAGTAATGGCCACCAGATGGTTTATCATGACATGATCTCAACACATCAAAAATCTCATCAGCTTTTAAACACCTGCATAGAATGAAATCAGGACTACATTTAAATAGTAAACCATTGAACCATTTGTAAGATAAACTTTCTTTAACCAAGCATATTTTTTTTTGTTTTGAGGTAAAATGGGATGGATACAAGCCTGTAGCTAAAAGATTAGCTATGTCAGAAAACCAAGGTGCAGTAGAGGAGATAGCAAAAAGATGTTCATTTGGGAATTTGTCCTCCACTGGTTGGTTTTCTCCTCCTGTATGCAATCTTGACAGAAAATCAGTAACCAAATTAAACTTTCCTAGATTATCAACTATGGTAATATCAAATTCCTGCAATAACAATAACCACCTAATGATCCTTGCACCTACCACTGGTTTATTCATTAGGTACTTGATGGCTGCATGATTAGTGTGTACAAATATTTTATATCCAGTGATATAATGCTTGAATTTATTTATAGCATAGATGACTACCAAGAATTCTTTTTTAGTTGTGGTGTAATTTCTTTCTATGGAGGTAAGGTTTTTGCTGATGTAATAAATGGCATGCATACTTTCTCCTTCCTCCTTTTGTCCTAAAACTACCCCAATGGACTCATTTGAAGCATCAGTCTGTATGTGAAATGGCAAAGTCTAATTTGGTCCTCTTGAAATTAGTGTGACAGTAAGCTTCTCTTTCAAGGTTTCAAATGTTGGTTGACATTCTTCTATCCATAGAAATTATGTGTCTTTGTTAAGTAGGGTAAACAGGGGAGCAGCTATTCTGCTAAAATTTTCTATGAATCTCCTATAGTAGCCTACATGACCCAGAAAACTTCTAACATCTGTTTGATTTTTAGGGGAAGGCAACTATGTAATTACTTCTATCTTGTTTTGATCCACTTTGATCCCCTTTGATGAAATGTGGTGTCCTAAAAAATTCCTTCCTCCACCATCATAAAGCACTTTTCATGGCTAAGGGATAATTGATTTTTCTCACAGCATTTCAGTACTTTCTCAAGGTTTGTGAGAGCTTCTTCAAAATTATCCCCATACACAGTAAAGTCATCCATATATACCTCCATCCATTCATTAGCTAGTTCAGTAAAAATAGCTAAAACAAGTCTCTGAAATGTAGTTGGGGCATTACATAGTCCAAAGGGAAGAACTTTGTAAACAAAAGTTCCCCAAGAGCAGGTGAAGGTGGTTCTGTCTTGATCTTCAGGTGCTACTTGAATTTGATTATACCCACTGAATCCATCTAGAAAAGAAAAATACTTTCTCCCAGCAAGGTTGTCCAGTACTTGGTCAATAAATGGTAAGGGAAAGTAGTCCTTTTTTGTGGCTTTGTTGAGTTCTCTATAATCAATACATACCCTCCATTTCCCATTCTTTTTAGGCACTATGAAAAGGGGTGAGATCCATTGACTGTTTGAGATTGGATATATGAACCCTACTAGAAGTAATTTTCCTATTTCAGTTTTGACAATGTCCTTTAAAGCAAGATTCAATCTTCTCTGGGGCTGTCTGACAGGTTTAACATCCTCAGTGTATATATAATGGGTACAGATCTCAAGAGGTATGCCTTTCATATCTTGGTATTCCGACACAAAAGTTGTTTAATGGGAAATCAGAAGTTGGATGAGTTTTTCTTCCTGATTGGTTGTTAACTGAGTATTGATATAAAGTGTTTTCCCTGGTAGAATCATGACCTGTTTTGTGATTTGTTCCATAGATGTAGTTAATCTGCACATTGGAGTCATAGTATTGAGAGGACAAGAATGTGGAAGCAACATGTGGAAAGTTGCTAAGTCTCTGTAAAAGGTTTCCCCACAAAGAATGATGTTGGCGAGGGTACAATGAGAAGAAGTAAGAAGTTCTCTCCTAGAGTCTTGGGCGAGTTCCATCACATCCTCATTGATTAGGATGTGAGTAATGTCTTCTGTTGTATCATAGTATATTTCTTCTTCTAACTCTCCTAGATGTTCCTTGATGGTTACCATAGCTACTGAGGCACTATTGTCATTGTTCTCTGGCTCATCCACCCATACTCTTCATGTATAATGCATTGATGGTTTAGCTGGAGGATACAGAGATATTTTCTTCAAATCTATCTCATTAGAAATGACCATATCCCCAATTCGACAATCAATAGATGCTGCTATTGTAGCCATCCATGGTCTTCCTAAGATCAGTGGATAAGTATTTCTCTGGTTTCTAGGTTCTAATATCATGAAATCCACTGGAAATTCCCATGAATCTATCACAACTAGTACATTGGTGATTACTCCTTTTGGAACAGCTACTGACTGGTCAGCAAGTTGAAGAATTGTAGTTGTGGATTGGATACCTGATAGAGCTAATTTGTCCATTGTGTGAACTGTCATCACATTAATTGTTGCTCCCAAATCAACCAGAACATTTAAAATTTCTACCCCTGAGATGAAAATAGTTATGACAGGATTTCTAGGGTCTCCATATTTTGGAAGGAGAATTTCTCCCATCAATAGATCTACTACTTTTCCTTCCACCTGTATTGTGGAGGGAAAGTTTTTCTTCCTGCCCTGCGTTTTGATACAATACTGTTTAATGAACTGATTTAGTTCCAGTACATCTCTGATTGCTTGGAGTAGAGGAATTTCAATGTTTAGTTTCTTGATTTCTTGTAAGAGTTTTGATTCCAGGTTGGTTTGGATTTGTTTTTGTAAGATCTTTTTCTGGGGAACATACTGTTTAAGCCGTTCTCAATATGGTGCTAGTTTTTCCATCTCTGGAGCATCTCCGGAGCTCTTGTCAGAACTGTGTTAAGGAATGTTCTCTGGAGTCGGTCTTTTAGGAGAAACTCCAGAGTTGTCCAAGGATGATTCTTCTAGCACTTTTTCATTAGTAATCTCCTCTGGGAGTTGAGTGGACTAATTTTTAAGTTCCTCATCATTGGTTACTTCAACTATAGTTCGAGGAGATGGTCTTGGGAATGCTTTCCCAGAACATAGATGGAGGTTATTTGAATATATAGCATTAATTCCAGCCATATTTTCTTGCTCTGTCATGTAAACAGCTGCTCCCTGTTTATTCTGTGGGTTTGGTATAGGCTGAGCTGGTAAAGGTGGTTGGCTAACTAGTTCATTTTGTGATTGACCTTGTGTGTTGGAGAGTCCAGTTAGTAAAGCTTGTTGTTGAGGTTGGAAATGTCTAGGTTGTCCCTGGTATTGTTGATTATATCCCTATTGAGAACCCCATTGAGGTTGCATGTTTTGTGATCCAAACTGTGGTGGCCACTGTTGATTTCCCCAAGGCTAATTTTGCCAATTTTAGTTTTGCCAATGTTGACTTGGCCAATCTTGTTGTCCCCAAGGAGGATTATTTTGAGGCCCATGCCAAGTTGGATTCCATTGATTATTTCCCCAATTAGAAGGACCCATGTAAGAAGGTTGGTTTGGATACTGATTATAAGGGAAATTCCTAGCTTATTTTTGTCCTACATAGTTCAATTCTTCTTCCATTACAACATTCTTCTTACTCAATCTTTTCAAGGCTGGAAGTTGACTACACTGACTGGTAGGATGTTCCCTATCACAGATCTGACAAATCTCTAATTTGTCCAAAGGGCATTCTCTCAACATATGCTTGTCTCTACACCTAGGAAATAGATGGAGAGCGGTTCAGTTGTTCTATTTTGATCAGTTTTCTAGTTTTTGCTTGAATCCCATCCAATGTGGTATTTAATTGGACCAAAATGTCTATTTTTAGATTTGCAATCTCCTCCATTAATTGTCCTATTTCATTCTTCCCTTTAAAAGTTTTGGATGACCTCACTCCATTTTGGGTTCTAGAATAGTTCCTGCAGAGTTCTTCTATAGCAGGTATATCCATTTTGTTGATATTTCTTTTTCCCATTAGATCCAGTGCCTGTTTTGATTCTTTATCCAATCCTTTTACAAACAGGGTTCTGGCCAAGGAGTGATCTACTGGGTTGCCATACCTTCTCAAGGTGAAATTAAACCTATCCACATAGTCCTCTAAGGACTCTTCCTCTCCCTGCCTAATTTTAAACAATTCTTCATTTTTATTACTGGATCTACAGTAATCTTGGTATTTTTTCAAAAACTCTGTTTCCATCTGATCTCAAGAATGGATAGAATTCTAGGGTAAACCCATAAACCATCTCATCGTAGAATCTTTCAGAGTTGAAGGGAACAATTTGAGTTTCTGGTTATCTGATCCATAATCATAAGTTTGGCAAACTACTTTGAATTCAAACAAGAACCGATCTGGATCCTCAGAAGAAAGTCCTCTAAAATTTGGCAAGTGTGCTGGTGAGATATTCTTCATAGGAGCATTATCTCCAGCCACCAAAACAATAGGATATGAGAAGGTTCTTGGAGCCTAATTCTTCTCTTCTTCATGATTATCATTTTCCATGTTTAGTACTGGTTCTTCTCCCTGAGGTTATAGGAAATTAGGTTCTATTAAAGGATCTGCCTAAAACTTTTGTTGTAATTCCTAGATATAATCGGCAAGTGGAAGATTTGGAGGGTCTAAGGAATTATTGTTTTCCGGTGCAGCTTCCAAAGTAGGCTCTTGGTTTCTCTCCTCAACAAGATCTTGTGCCACCCCACTGCTTTCCCCTATGACTTGTTGTTGGGGTGTCTGCTTTATATATCTTCCTTTTGAATCTCTAGCTCTAACCATACAGATCTATCCTAAAAACTATTTTAACTTAGTTTCCCTAATTAACACAAGACATCCCTGGCAATGGTGCCAAAAATGACAAGGTGTCATTGTACCTCATCATTTAATCTATTTTTAGATGTCAATAATCCAGGGGTTTTGTCCTCAGCTGTTTACAACTAGGGATTCTACAGTTACCAGTTTTCCTAGCTAATCTTATCGGCTTCTATTAATTTGAAAAGATTAATCTGACTACTTACTAAATGAATTTAAGGAATGCTGAAACAGAATTTAAACAGGAAATTTACTCAAAGCAATCTTAAAAATAGTAACATGCATCTATCTATTAAAATCAGTAAATACTTTTCACAGTAAAATCTGAAGTAATAAAGCAATGGTACTAGCCTTCTGCCTTGGTGGTGAGAGTGTGCCCTTGTTCCACACCCTTGGGGCTAAAAGCTACAGTGGAGAATCAGCACAAAAGAAGATCACAAATAAACTTAATCCAATTCATTCACTTTGCATTCATGAAAAGAATATTGATATCACAAAACTAAGATTACCGAGAATCAGAATAATTAATCATTGTATATTTCTTCTGTTGTTTCTATCAGTATATATCAAAATGAGTGATGACATATCACTTATCTTATCTATCAGTTCTTCTATGAGATGACATCCATCTCTTTATTACACTAGCTGTTCTAACTATGGAAATTAATTATGCAATAAAAGAAGACTGAGTGGAACAGAAGTCCACTAAGAATTCTAAGTTTGAGTCTCAATACATTTGGGCAGCGAGGCCCTGAAAATATGGGTATTGAATCAGTTCTATCCGTAACTCATGCAAAAACTTTATAAAGATAAAAACTCCAGCAGTTTACTAAAGATGACCCTTCACCACTCAGGTGATGATTTGAGTGAAATGAGGGGTATTAAGACCACTGCTGAGAGTGCCTGATCGGTAGCGGATGCTGGAAATATGCCCTGTTCTTAGGAGGCACTGGAGATATCTGTCCCTGTCTGCAGCTCCAGAGATATGACTGTAGCTCCAAAGATATGTCTGTAGCTCTGGAGATATCTGTAGCTTCCCTTGTTCAGCTCTAGAGATGCTCCAGACTCCCGCAGAGCTCCAGAGAGGCTTTCCTCATTACTTCAAAACTTCAGGTGTCATGGTACTCTGGTATTGTCTCCGGAGATCATTGAAGACTATCTCCGGAGATGCATAAAATTGTTGTTCCTGGCATCTACACCTATTGATTCAAAAAGAGAGAAGTTTCTACATTTTTTTAGTCAATTCCATGCACATTAGTCTCTCAATCAGAAATTGTAATCTTAAGTAATCTATCTCAATTAATCATTAACTAGAATGATCTTGCTAGCTTATTTGGGTGTATGCATTAAGAAAGATGGGATCAGGAAGGAGAAAATGAGAGGTAAAAAGATGTATTTCATGGGTGCAACTTGGCACTCATCACTTGCAGGTTGTTGCATGTCACTTGCATGTGCTTGCATGTTGTTGCATGTCACTCCTATGGACTTGTATGACCTTGCATGTTGTTGCATGTCAGTTATATGACCTTGCATGTTGTTGCATGCCAGTTTTGTGAGATTGCTTGCAAAACACTCCAGCTCTAGAAACTTGCAGAATGGTACATCTCAGTGTTTCACATAATGGGGATTAGTTAAATGTTGTTGCAAATGCTTGCATGTAAGTTGCATGTTAGTTTTAAGATATTACTTGCAGACACTCCAACTCCAAAAAGTTGCAGGATGGTACATCTCAGTGTTTCAGGTAATGGGTATCAGTTGCATGTTGGATTCGGTGTTTGCATGTCACTTGCATGTACATAACAAAGTAATTTAGAATAACCTTGGGGACATCAATCTTGCATGTTGTTTGCATTGAATTGATGTGTATTGATCACTTTAGTCAACAGAAAGTAATTGGGCAAATATGGACGCCCATTTGGAAGACTTTCTATTGTTGCTTTTATTTAGAAATATGTTTGATGTTGGCAAAGCTAATTTTAGCATACTTGGGCACCCACATCATGAAGAGGCAGTTAACTAAAAGATTGGACATTGTTTGATTTCATTCCTCTCAATTTCGAGTGCTTGGTTTTTGCATGAGCATTGGTTGTTATGTTATCAACTATAATTTATTGCATTTTGAGTTTCAAGCTTTCAAATTAAGAAGCTCTTGAATTATGAAGCTTCATATGAATTAATTAAAGAGCCCCATACATTTTTCAAAGAGTTAAATTGTGAAAAAAGACTTAGAAGAAAAAAGCAACAAGCTTTTTAAAGTTTTTTACACATTTGAAGATTGAAGAAGCTTTTGAAGTGCATCAAGGAATCAAAGGATTTCAGTATTGAATATAATCTTTCATAAGAGATTTAATACAAGCATAAACACCTTTGGTGTGGAGTTTTTTCCCTTAGGGGTTTCTCCACACAAATAATTGTTTTCTTCTTGCAAGCTATTTTCTTCTACTACTATTGTCACATAGAAATGCACCCTGCTTGGAGAGTGTCCAAGCATTCTAATGACACAATGGGAATGATCTTGAAGTGTGGGGCATTGCAAATTGAGATTAGACCTCTGGAGAAGGCCAGCTTCCTATATTCTAAGACTAATGCTTAGAGTAATATATATAAACCTAGTGCTAATGCTATAGGGGAAAAGGGGTAGAAGGAAACATAAATAGAAATAGGTGATACACTAGGTTGAATAAAAGAACCCTCACAGAACTGAGAAAATGCTCAAAATGACTAGATACAACCAATAAACATACACAGATCAAGTTAATTTTAACAGAGGCAAGGAGCAAGAGATGATTAGAAGGAATTAAGCATTCACAAACACATCATCCTTAGATCACACAGAGTCAAAATAGCATGAAGAGGTAAAATAACCAGCATGTATTTAATCAGAAGGCAAGGTTACAGTAGAGGAATGCTCTATTTGGAATCAGAAGCATAAATTACTAAATCTTCCAACCTGATTTACATCTCATTTTTATGCATATATAGTACTTGCATTTTGACCTAAGTCAGTTACAATGAATACTCCCCATGGGCTTTGTTAGAAAATATCTACGTCTGAAGGGGGTGCTGACCTACCAGAAGTTATGGCGTGGAAAACTAGAAAAAGTAGATGAGAGATATTCCTGGTCATTAATGTGAAATAGCTGAGTTGTTTGATTTATAGCAATGAATGCTACAAATATCTGGAAAGGGTAGGTGAGGAATCAGATTTGCATTGCACACAAGCAAGATGCAAAACCTTCGAACAAAGTTTTACGGCACTGTAGATTCCTGAGTCCTCTAAATTTGGCATCTGATCACTTGAATTTGCTGAATGATCAAGCCTTGCATCTGATACAATCGGCCCCTAAATTCCTTGTTTGAAACTACTAATTTTGGATGCATGCATCAAATTTATCTTTTCCACAAAAGGGCCATCATTTGTATGCATACAGACATACAAAAACTAGATACACTTTGAAAAACATGATTACGTCATCATCCTAAAGAACCTAGTCAAAGAGGAGATCTAGATGACGTCACCTGCATATCGGGTCCTTCAAACTATTCAACTTTGTACCTATGTGATTTCTTCATTTACCTTTTACATATGCAAATTTTGTATATATCAGGTTGTGAGGGCGACCTCAACTGAGTCATACTGATATATAAAGGTCTTGCTGAAATGTCCATTGTATGTGCTTTTGCTTCAGCATTTTAATTGGCCTTTGAATCACCTTTGAATCTCTTTGACACATGTCATCATCTGATTGACCGCTGAGCTGAACCTGAGGCCCATCCCTGAACATTTGCATGCTTTATCGACCATCAGAGAGACCTCAAACTGAGCCACCGATGCACTAAGTCTCATCGAAATCCTTTGTATGTGACTTTGTATATGTGATTGTATATGAGATACAATCGCATGCACATACAATTGTGGAACTCAATGGATTATCAACCAAAATGGAACTTTAGAACAGGTCTGGCCTACATATACATGCATTTCAACATACAACTGCGGACCCCATCGCTGAGTTTACCAAATTTAATTTCCCAGTCGGGTCCGCATTGTATATCCCCGTTGTATCTAACCCTTTGTATATCACATATACAATGCGAAATATACAAGCAAAACTGCATACAATCACTTGTACATACAATTATTGCATCTGACCTTTGCATGTGACTTTGTATATGACCTTGTATCTGCCCTTTGTATCTGCAAACATACAATGTGAACATACATACAAAGATGCATACAATCGCATCTACCTTTATAAACCAAATTGCATATTCTTTTCGGGTCTGAGATTGTATGTCAGGGTTGTATCACCATTGTATATAAGATTGTATGTGCAAAGATACAATCGCATATACATACAATAGGAACCCCAACCTTTGTATCTCCGCCTTGTATATTGACTTTGCATTTTCCCTTTTGTATATCGCATATACAATGCGAAATATACAAACAAAATTGCATCTTCCCTTTTGTATCCCACCCTTTGTATATACAATTGTATATACGATTGTATATGAGATACAATCGCCCTATAGACAAAAGCATACCTCATATTTTGCATAAGCTCTTGTATATTGCATTGTATATGCAATATACAAACGGAGATGCATACAACATAACCTACAATGAACCCGATGTACATTCACTTTTGTACATGACCAAGATACAAGGAAAAATTGTATCTAAGACACAATTCGACCAAATGACAGAAAACCCCCCAAAACAAGGATGACATCATCATCATATACATGAAAAATGGCTAAGTATAAAACTGACAAATCTCTGCGATGGAAGGCACTTGAAGACAAAAGATTTCTGGGTTTTTCTGGGTTTTCTTCAAGGATTCTCCAAGAAAGTGTTTGGGATTTTTGTAAGGTAGAGCATAGGTTTTTGAAGGATTTAAGCTTTGTAGGGTCATTTTCTAAAGGATTTTCAAGGAATATACAAGGTGAACTATTTAACTCTGGACAAAGGAAAATAGGCCAACAACTACATTGATTAAATTGGAGAAATACTCTAACATCTAAATTGAAAGTAATTTTTAGACTTAAACATGCTATTAATTTCATATTTGAAAAAAATTTAAAGCTACATGCTGCAACTTTACCTTGTTCTCTCTTCCTTTTTCCAACATGCGGTATTAGAGCCATTGGTTGCACTGAGAGAGGGATGCTTTTTTCTTAAGTATTGAAGGAATTTTGGATGCAAGGGAAGTTCTATGTGTTAACATTGTTTTGCAGATCTGTGAGTTTGGAAGCCATGGTGTTTACCTCTCAGATGCATATTGTCAAAAGAATCTTTATTGGGCTCTTCAGGCTCAAGGTTATGGATCTTTATGGAGTTGATCTTGTGGTAGTGATTTGGGGTTCCATTTTGACAATATGTGTATATTCTCTTGTTTGGTGGTTTTATTCCTTTACCTTGTGGTCATGTGTAGTGAAAGGGTGTTTATGTTGGATGGTTACTTCTAGTACCTTAATCACATGGAAAACACTCATTTCTTGGACTACAATTTGGAGTGCTTATGTTGGGTTCATGGTTTTAGTCAATGGTTACATGAAAGTACTTGATGATTTATCACTGGTTGTATGGAGTTTGTGGAGTTGGTATTTTATGATATGGACACTCCTGAACAACTTAGTTTCTCCTTTCTCATATTCAAGCTATCTTGAATATGAAGGTTTTCACAGTTTTTCTATTTTAAAAGATTGTGGGTTTGTGGATTTGTGATATTCCATTATTTCAGATGACATATTTAATGGTGTTTCATTGCTATGAATATTTGGATGTTTAAGTGGTTTCAGATTTACAGAGATATGGTTTTACAGGTTTTACATGTTAACCAAAATTTGTGGATTGTAGATCTGTGGAAAATTGTGTTCAGACACTTTCTAGATGGAAACAATTTCAGATTTGCAAGGCTACTTGTTGGGTTCTTATGATCTATGGTTTCTCCTATATGGATTTATTTGGCAAATCAGATCTAGAGTTGATTCTGGTGTTTGAGTCTTGGAAATCTACATGTTATAGCTGGTTACATTTGTTTTACATGTTAATGATGTGGAGTTGAATCTATTTTTTCAGTTATTAAAGGTTGAAGCACTGATCATGTTTTTCTCCTATGAGATGTTGCATGTGTGCAGATCTTGTGAATAAGCTGATGTGGGTTCTATTTGGTAGGCCTTCTCTTGGTCATCTTAATTACATTGGTATTTTTTGTATTGAGACAAAAGGGTAGTTTGGAGTACCTGATTTAGTTATTCATTGGAATTTATAGCAATAAAGTTATGTTGCATGAGAAGCTTTTTTCACTTTTAGTGGAGTTTTGGTAATGATGTTGATCATGATACCATGCATTACTTGGTATCACTTTCAGTGGGAGGTTTTTGCAGTTTTATTATGTATCCTAACTTCTTTGTTTCAAGATATTGGTTCTAAACTATTATTATTGCAGTGTTATGAGCCATGCATAATCTTTTTAGAAGATGGATGATCTTTTGCAATAGTTGTTGGTGTCATAAGAAGCTTTTGGATTATGCCTTTAGTTTGCATTAAGGGTTGACTGACATTTTTGGTTCTATTAATAGAGGATGTTAGATCTTCATGTTTTTTAAGAGGTGTTGACATCTTGGTTTTCTATGGAGAACTCTTGGAGTTTTTTAGTGAGGTGTTGAGTTTATAACTTATTAGTTTTTGATATATGATCCTTGGTTTAGAGGATGTATAGTATTATGTCATGATGCACTCTTGATCATGAGTTAGAGTTTTTGGCATGATATAGTTGCTCTTGGGAGCAGAATATGTTCATTGAAGCATATGATCTTCTTTTGAGAAGATGTTAGATCATGATATCATGATATATTCCTGATTCTAGAGTTAGAATTTTGACAATGGTTTGGTTAGTTCTCTTTGGTTTTTGAAGTATTAATCATTTACTTGGAGCTTCATGATTGTGCAGATTGCATTTGAAGTTGGTATGGATTGATTTCTGAAAACTCATGGATACTAGAGAGACTTGGGTGAAGCTTGATATCTCTTGAACTTAGAGATATGTGTTGGAAAGATTTCTCATTATGAGATGTCAACAAAAAGGACCGAGAAGCCTACACTTGGAAATGGATGTGAGTCCATTATAGACCTTATGAGAAGGTTGTCTTTATTATAAGCTTTTATTGCTTAGTGTTATATGCAAGGATAATCTTGTATCCCACTCTTGGTCTACTCAGCAGGTAAATGATCTAATAGGTGTTGCCCACCTGATTATTAGATGCATTCTTTATATGTATCTCGTCTTCTCTTTTACACTAGTCTTGAAAAGGATTGTTGAGAAGTAGATGCATGGATTTATGGATTTTTGTTGTTCTCATTATTATTTGATCTTGAGCTATGGAACTAGTTCTGAGGATTTGTTTTAGAGAGGTATAGAAATGGTTTGTGGTTTTTGGGCTTATTCCCTTTGTTGTGGGAATGTTTGGCTAGTTTGATCTACTTTTAGTGAGAGGTTAACATCTATTGCTACCATGTTTTCATCATAATTTGGATGTTAGATGTTGATACCTTTTCAGTTTAGGAGTGTTGAAAGAGATCTTACTTTACACAATTTGGCACAGGTTAGTGTGGTATAAAGACATGGTATGATTTTGCAGTTTCTCTCTTTCCTGGTATATTGTCTTCTTCTTAAAGGTTCTCATGTTTATGGAGTTGAGGTTTGCATTGGAGTCAAGTGTTATTATTGTTAACAATAATTTGGTAGCTCCTTGATCTCTTTCTTCATTGGTTTAGAGGACTTGGGAGAGTTATTCAGAGATTGGTAATGAGAGATGTTTTATGCATATCATTATATGCTTTGACACTATATAGGAGGATTTGTAAATGCCTTGATCTTATTTTTAGATTTGACATTACCCATGCAGTGGGAGTTCTTGGATCTATATGCTCTTTATTGTCATGATATCTTCTTGGTTGTCTCAGTTTGTAGGATATTGATGTGAAGATGATTTTGCATGTTTCACTATTTGGATCTGCGAGTTGTGTAGGTTTAGTGGGTTGTCTTTACCCATTGGTTGCATTGAAGACTTGGATGTAGACTTTCAATATCCACATATTCATTCAGTGTTATTGCAAATTTTGTTTGTTGGCCTTGTCTTTGGTCATTAATTTGTACACTGGTATGTTGCATTAAGATGGGAGGATGGATGATTAGCGGGATTGTTTTATAGGGACTTGACTACAGTTTTGAGTTGGTATGTTGATGGCATGGAGTTCTACCTATGATGGTTTGTTTACCCTGGTTTTGAGGTATGGATATTTTTGGATGAGCTAGCAACTTGTTGTGGTTGTTTTTCCATTTGGTATGAGTGTGGTAGACACTCAGAGTCTTATGTTATCATATGATTTGATGCTTGTGTTCATGTTGAGAGTGGTATAGGTTTCAGTGGCAATTGATATGTTTCACCTTGGCTTGTTTCTTGTTTATCATGGGTGACATGATGTGAGGAGTTCTTGTTAGGGATTGCATGTAGAAGATATCAATTAAATACAAATAAAGATTAAACAAAGGAATGAAAATACATAGAAATAATAACAATGAGAGACAAGTTTTAACATGGTTCACCCAAACTCGGGCTACATCCACCAACAAAGAGTCCAATATTATTATCCAGTAAATCAAACTGATTACAACTAGCAATCCTTGCAACTCAATACCACTGCAAAATGCTACAATACATCAACAGAAACCCTAACCCTTAGCCACTTTTATCAAGCCTTATGTCGGTTACAAAAATAGGGTTTTTTTATGTCGGCCAATAGAAAAATAACTCCCGATGCCTTAATAAAATAATAAAAAATTGTTGGAGGTTTCGGGGGCACTGCCCCTCGACCCTGCCCTGTATCGCGACAAAGAGCGCGCCAGGGGTGCTGCCCCTTGACCTCGTTAAATGATTTGGGGGGAAACCGCAGTGATAAAAGTGGGGTAAATTTAACCTCCGAGTCTGATTAGGCTCCATATAACAACAATCTCCCACTTGGAGACTGATCAAACTCCACACCATATCATCTCCCACTTGGAGACTGATCATAACTTTGCTGACCCTGTAGCTCCCACTAGAAATAAGTACCCTGAACTCTATTGTTTTATTTTTTTGTTTTCAGTCTTGAAGACCAACCGAAGCTGAAGAGGAGCTTAGATTCTCCCTTGTCACTTCCTTCGTAAACATATCCGCTAGATTTTCATCTGTGTGTATCTTTTCCAGTCGTAACTGTCCATTATCCAACACGGATCAAATGAAGTGATACCTCAACTGTATGTGTTTGGTCTTTGAATGCAAGGCAGAATTCTTTGCAAGATGTATGGCACTTTGGCTGTCCGTAAAGAAATAATTGTTAGCCTGTTGTTTGCCCAATTTCTCCATGAAAGATTGCAGCCATATCATCTCCTTGCTTTCCTCTGTTGCAGCTACATATTCTACCTCCATGGTGGATAAAGCAACCACCTTTTGCAACTGTGAGATCCAACTCACTGTTATCCCACCTATAGTAAAGACATAACCTATAGTACTCCACCTGGTATCAATATCCCCTGTCAAATTTGAGTCCACATAGCCTAATAAATTAGTATTAGAGCCCCCAAAACATAAGTATTTATTGGATGTACCTCTCAAATATCTAAGAATCTATTTTACCGCATTCCAATGCTCCAATCTAGGATGACTCATATACATGCTTACGACTCCTATAACATGTGCAATATCTGGTCTCGTGCATACCATGGTGTACATTAAACTTTCTATAGCTGAAGCATATGGTACCTTGGACATTTTTCTTCCTCCCCTTGTGTCTTAGGACACATCTCCTTAGTCAATTTCAAATGACTAGGCAAAGGTGTGCTAACAGCTTTTTCATTCTCCATATGGAATCTCTGCAACACCTTTTCAACATAATCAACTTTAGTTAGAGTCAATTTTTTGTTCTTCCTATCTCTGTAAATTTTCATACTAAGAATTTGTTTTGCTGCCCCTAAATCCTTCATAGCAAATGATTGTGCTAACTGTTGTTTTAACTCTCTTATGTGATCCATGTTAGACCCTGCTACAAGCATGTCATCAACATATAAATATAAAATAATGTAGTTGTCATTATCCAACCTCTTAAAATAAACACAATGGTCAGAATTACACTAGTTGTAGCCTTGCTTAGCCATAAAACTATCAAACTTCAAATACCATTGCCGAAGTGCTTATTTCAAGCCATACAAACTCTTCTTCAATCTGCACACCAGTTTCTCCTTACTGTTGACCTCAAATCCTTGGGGTTGTTCCATATATATCTCCTCCTCCAAATCACCATGGAGAAAGGTAGTTTTCACATCTAGCTATTCCAAATGCAAATCTTTAGCAGCCACAATACTTAAAATAGTACGAAGAGAAGTCATCTTAACAACTAAAGAAAAAATCTCATCAAAATCAATGCCCTTTTTGTGTGCAAATCCTTTTACAACTAACCTGGCTTTAAATCTTTTCTTACCTCCATCTTCCTCTTTCAGCCTATAAACCCATTTGTTTGGTAAAGCATTTTTACCTGCAGGTAACTTACATAATTCTCAAGTCAGATTTTTCAACAAGGAGTCCATTTCTTCTTTCATTGCAAGCTCCCACTGAACCTTTGTATCCACCTGCATAGCTTCATCATACCCTTCTGGTTCACCATCATCTATTAACAAAATAGAATACAAAGAGGGAGAAAACCTTTCAGAAGGTCTACTTAGCCTTGTTGACCGTCTAACACTCACTGGAGTTTGTGGTATTTCTTGTTGTTGTTGCGAAGCATGAGGAACCACTGGAACATCACTATCTAGAGTATCATCCAGCACCACATAATCCTTTTCTTTCTTCTCATGTTGCTAGAACTAATCTTTGTACAACACTTTCTCATTGAATACAACATCCCTGCTTCTCACAATTTTCTTATTTTTAAAATTCCAAAGCCTATAACTAGATTCATTATTGCCATATCCAACAAAGGTACACTTTTTAATTTTGCATCCAGCTTGGTTCTATTTTCAGAATCTACATGTGCAAATGCTTCACATCCGAAGGTTTTGAGAAAAGAATAATTCACCTTCTTACCCATCCATTCTTCCTCTGGAATACCACAACCCAAAGGAATTGAAGGACCTCTATTAATTAAATATATAGTGGTATTGACAGTCTCTACCTACATAATTAAAGGTAGCCTGGCATGCAATCTCATGGTCCTTACATGCTCCATTATTGTCCTATTCATGCGCTCAGCCACTCCATTCTTCTATGGAGTCCCTAGAACCATTTTCTGCCTACGAATTTTATTAAAGGAACAATAATCCTTAAATTCTTTGCTGCAATACTCACCACCATTATCATATCTGAGACATTTTAATCTTTTACCCATCTCATTCTCAACCAAGCTTCTCCATTTCTTAAATGTTTCAAATACATCATATTTCTACCTAAGGAAATAAATCCAAACCTTCCTAGTTACATCATCTATGAATGTAACATAATACCAAGAGCCATCGAGAGAAGATACCTGAGCTGGTCCCCATACATCTGTATGCACAAGCTCCAACTTTTCATCTTTTTTTTGCTTCCCATCCTTGAGAAAACTTACTCTCTTTTGTTTTCCATACACACAACTTTCACATAAATCCATATTAATACATTTTAGACCTAGTAAAACTTTCTTAGAATGAAGTACCTTCATACCTTTTTCACTCATATGCCCAAGTCTGTCACGCCACAGTATTGTATCAGAACCTGCAGCAACAGTTTCAGTCTCTTCTTGCAAACCTGTAGGAATTGTTCCTGAACCTATTTATTTTTTCTCTACAACAGCTAAAGTAGAAGGAATAGTATGACCTGTACAAAGATATAAGGTGCCTACTTTCACACCTTTTTCTACTATTAAGGCACCTCTTGAAAGCTTCCAATTTTTATCAGTAAATATAACAATGCAACCTTCATCAGCAAGCTACCCTGCTGAAATTAAATTCCTACTCAGTCTTGGAGCGTGCCTTACCTCTTCTAGTAGCCAATGATTCCCATTTTGCAACTTAATCTTGATTCTTCCCTTTCCAACAATCTAACAAGGTTCATTATCTCCCAAATAAACAGCCCAAAATCCCCTTGGACATAATCAAGAAAATAACTTCTATCCAGGTCGTAGCATGAAATGAGGCCCCTGAATCAAAAACCCATGAATCATCAGCATTATCTAGGGAAAGAATCAAAGCATCATCTTCAGGTTTATTACTTACCACATTTGCCTCCTTATTGTCTTCTTGTTTGTCTCCTTTATTCTTTCGAGACCAATAATATTTCTTCAGATGACTTGATTTCCCACAGTACCAACAATCTTTCTGTCCTCTGGATTGGGACCTCTTGTCCTTTGATTTTCCTTGTGACTTCCCATGACCTCCAGAACCTTTTCCTCTCTCCTTTGATTTGCCCCTGCTTTCTGCATTCAAAACACTACCTAATGTGGACCCTCCTGAGCTTTTCTGTTGCATTTCCTCGCTAAGGATAACACCAACAACATTATCAAATTTTAAAGTATTTGAACCAGAGATAGAGTTACTTACAACTATTACCAAGTTATTCCAGCTTTCTGGCAAAGAACATAAAACCAAGAGAGCCCTCACCTCTTCATCAAATTTCACTTTTACAGAAGTTACCTGACCGGTAATTGTATTAAACTCATTTAAATGATTTGTCACATATCCACCTTCAATCATTTTTAGATTAAAAAAATGCTTCATAAGAAATACCTTATTTGAGGCTAAGGGTTTTTCATACAATTTAGCTAAAGCTTTCATCAATTCACTTGTTGTCGTTGCTTCTATTATATTGAACGCCATAGATGGTGCCAGGCACAACCAAATGGTTCCCAGTGCCTTTCTGTCCAGAAGATTCCAATCCTCATCAGTCGTTGCTGCCGATTTCTTTGCTATTCCTTCCAACGGCCTCCATAAATCCTTCTGATAGAGATAATCCTCTATCTGCATCTTCCATAATTGATAGTTCTGCCCATTGAATTTATCTACCTTCAATTTACCCTCATCTGCCATTGTTCCCACTCAACCGTGAGACCTTCCTGCAGATGATAATCAAACACAACCCACTATGATACCACTTGTTAGGGATTGCATGCAGAAGATATCAATTAAATGTAAATAAATATTAAACAGAGGAATGAAAATACACAGAAATAATAATAGTGAGAGACAAGTTTTAACGTGGTTCACCCAAACTCGGGCTACATCCACCAACAGAGAGTCCAATATTATTATCCAGTAAATCAAACTGATTACAACCAGTAATCCTTGCAACTCAATATCGCTGCAAAATGCTACAATACATCAACAAAAACTCTAACCCTTAGCCGCTTTTATCAATCCTTATGTCGGTTACAAAAATAGGGGTTTTTATGTCAGCCAATAGAAAAATAACTCCCAACACCTTAATAAAATGATTTGGGGGGAAACCATGCTGATAAAAGTGGGGTAAATTTAACCTCCGAGTCGGATTATGCTCCATATAACAACAGTTCTTGTTTGAGAGGATGGTTATCATGGTTGCTTTTGCAGGTATCTTGTTGGAGCACAAAAGCATGTTGAAGAATCAATGGTACATTGATGGCTAGGGATGTTTTTCCCTGTGATTTAAAGTTTGATTATATCATTTAGAGTTATTGCAATGTATAATGTCAAGTTGGAGAATGTTTCCATTAACTTGCAATCCTAACCAATTCATGTGTCTCCAAAGTTCTTGGAATGTGTTCCCCAACACACAAAGACTATGAGAGATTAATTATTTATTAATTATATCACTTTGACTTTTGCAATCAATTCCTAATTGATAAGGTCAAACTTGGGCATCCATTTTAAGAATGGGGACCTGAAGACTTTGTTGACTTCTCCTAATTATATTGTGAGAGTTTGATAACTCCTAGTAAGTGGGAGTTAAACTTGGGCATCCCCTTTTGATGGGGACTTATATTTAGACTTGGAGTTGTGATTTTTATGTACATGAGTGGATAATGTTGAGACACCTTATATGGATATAATGTTGGATTTAACTAAATTATTAGAGATGCATGAATTGGATATTACTTGCATGAGGTCAGAAAAGCTTGCATGGACTTGCATATTTTTTACATGTTACTTGCATGTTGTTGCATGTTGTTGTATGTTACTTGCATGTTGTTACATGTTACTTGCATGTAGTTGCATGTTGTTGCATGTTACTTGCATGTGCTTACATGTTGTTGCATGTTGCTCCTATGGACTTGCATGTTGTTGTATGTTGCTCCTATGGACTTGCATGTTGTTGCATGTCACTTGCATGTGCTTGCATGTTGTTGCATATGATTGCATGTTGTTGCAAATGCTTGCATGTTAGTTTTAAGATATTACTTGTAGAACACTCTAACTCCAGAAAGTTACAGGATGGTACATCTCAGTGTTTCAAGTAATGGGTATCAGTTGCATGTTGGATCCAGTGTTTACATGTCACTTGCATATACAGAACAAAGAAATTCAGAATAACCTTGGGGACATCAATCTTGCATGTTGTTTGTATGAAATTGATGTGTATTGATCACTTCAGTCAATAGAAAGTAATTGGGCAAATATGGACCACCCATTTGGAAGACTTTCTGTTGTTGCTTTTATTTGGAAATATGTTTGATATTGGCAAAGCTAATTTTAGCATACTTGGGTGCCCACATCATGAAGAGGCAGTTAACTGAAATCTTGAACATTGTTTGAGTTCAATCTTCTCAATTTGGAGTGCTTCGTTTTTGCATGAGCATTGGTTACTATGTTATCAACTACAATTTATTATATTTTGAGTTTCAAGCTTTCAAATTAAGAAGCTCTTGAATTATGAAATTTCATATGAATTAATTAAAGAGCCCCATACATTTTTCAGAGAGTTAAATTGTAAAAAGGACTTAGAATAAAATAGCAAGAATTTTTTTGAAGTTTTTTACAAGTTTGAAGATTGAAGAAGCTTTTGAAGTGCATCAAGGAACCAAATGATTTCAGTATTGAATGTAATCTTTCACAAGAGATTTAATACAAGCATAAACACCTTTGGTGTGGAGTTTTTTCCCTTAGGGGTTTCTCCACGTAAATACTTGTCTTCTTCTTGCAAGCTATTTTCTTCTACTATATTGATTAAATTAGAGAAATATTCTAACATCTAAATTGAAATTAATTTTCAGATTTACACTTGCTATTAATTTCATATTTGAAAACATTTTAAAGCTACATAGCTGCAACTTTACCTTCTTCTCTCTCCCTTTTTCCAACAAACTAATGAGGAGAGAGTTATGTAAATTTTTAATCTTTATAGTAACATAGAAGAAGATACACAACATAAATCAAATCAGCAATACCATTTAACACAATATGTATGTGGGGAAAATCTTTTCAAGTAAAAAACCCCACACTCCAAAGCACAACCCAATGTATTATTCAGTAATCACATTATAGTTACAATACAATTATAGAGCCAAGCTCTTCCAGGAGTTCACCAACATGTAGTATTTGGAGTAATTATGGCAGCATAACAACACCTGCAAATAACTATATAACTCCAACTCCAAGCACCTGTATATATAGCATTCATAAGGCAATCTAGCAAGCTTCTAGAGGAAGGTGCCTACAAGGTCAAGATGCCAAAAATCCATGCCCCCTATGCATAGTGACACATGGAGCATCTTCACTTACACCACTGACAACTATCATAATATGCAAGATTCACCTTCCCTAATATGGGCGCTCCATCCAAGAATACTCAATGACAAATTCTCTTACACATCTTACAACTGTCATAGCTGATAGCTCTTATAGTTGTAAGAGAACCTATCATAATTGACTAATAATAGCTTATTCCCTTACAACTTGTCATATACCAACTTGGGTGCCTAGTATGCCTTGTTATAGAGTCAAAGATAATTTATGACATGCATCATAACACATGTCATAAGTCCCTCTATTTCTAGCTCTTACAATGTCATAGAATCTGTCATACTCTTACCCATCATGAACCATCATAAACCTCTTACAACACAAGAGAGATGTCGACACTTGGAAAAATATTCCGACCATAAAATGGGATGCCTACTTCCTCATAAGAGGACAAATGTTATCAATCCACATTCCATGTAGGATGACACATCACCGTGCCAATTCCCACAAAGTGGCATAATAAATTATACATGAATAATTACAAACGTAGGCAACTAATAACAATTAAATAAATAACAATGCTAGGAATTTGCAAAGTTTGAGACACCTTAATTTCCAACAAGCAGCTTTCATCTCCTCATTGTGAGGTGATAAAGTTCTAATTAATTCTTGTTTTCGTGCTTTGATTACTACAACCCATTTTAGCATATCACATATCCTTATGGGTTGATTTGCATTCTCCATTTATCTCTTGCATATAGAGATCACTGTGAAAATCTACTCTAAGTCATTGAGTACGATTTATTTTGTCAATATAGCATTGTTATTTTGTCACTACTTGTCACAATTCTAGACACACTTAGAATTCAAAGCACACACTATTTTATTTATATCAATCAATCTAATTGTCGTTGAGGTGGAAATACCAAAACAAGGTTTGACTGAGGCAAACTCCTATATAGCCCAACCCTTCTTTCTTGTCTTTGTATTTGTTGGTTTCACCAAGAAGTCCAACAACCCAAGGAACAACTAGAAAGATTGGCATGAAGGTCGACGACAAGAAATCATACTGTACATGTTCCATACGGACTATAGCACTACGTGTAGATGTTCGTACCATGTGCTATCGTCCTGGACAATGGGCTTCATCCTCTGGTGCCAAGTACCTTGTCAATTTGTCTCTCTATTTCTACATTCCATTTTCTAAAATATTATATCAATTTTTGTATTTTCCTATTTTAGTTAGTTAAGTTATCTATAATCCATTCGATTGCAACATATGGATATAGTCCAAACATTCTCACCCTTCCTGATTGGATAGAGGCAAGATATACGTCTTCATCAACTAGTATCCTAATTTTTTAACAGATAATTGTTTTTTCTTATGAGTAAATTAGTTAGAGGCAATTTTTCTATTAAACATAAATGATAGCATAAAATGATGATTTCCATGGCATCATAAATCAATTCGCAGACCAAGCACATGTAGAATCACACAAGCGATAAATCAAACACTCCCAAGAAGACATTCACAAGTCTCTCATAAAGGGAATCCAGAATTGCAATTGATTCAGATGAGGTTTTTCACTAGTTTTAACAACATAAGGATGGTGAGGTGAGATAGTCAAGCATCCCATGTCATCTACTCCACATTTCACTCATTGGTCAATACCTAAATTTCCTGCACACTCATTACAAACATTACGCGCATCTACTAAAAATGTAACAATAGCCAAAACAGTGATAGAAATTATGTAAATAAATATTAATCATTTAATAAGCACATTTCAATTAAATCAAGTATTCTAAGAACACAATCAAGATACAATTAACCATCTAACATAGTCATACTAAACGAATCATATCCACCCACCCAACACATTATTTAAATGAAAATAGTTAAATTGAAACTCCAAATAAATATAAGCACACATATATGTATCAATAAGAGTCACATCAGTTCAAATAAACACATATCGAGAATCCAAATCAAGCATTGGTATCGACTAGTGATCACCAATCCATGATACAAAATATCACAACAAAATAATCGATACACCAAAGGCGACGAAGAGAAAGGCACAAATTCCTATGGGCATTATATAAAAAATCATCCAATAATGAATACATAGTTGAACTAGCCAGCTTTTACAAAATTTGATCCATCGGGGGGTACAAGGTATTGGTATTTGAGAGAAGTCTAGTTGAGGTTGTGAAAATCTACACACAAGAAGATTTCTCCATTCTTATTTTAGATATACCCATGTAGAATTCTTAATGGGAAAATGATCTTGGCCTTAATCATCTGGGTGAGATCCTTTCACATCAATAGCTCAATATGAGGGTCCATCGATCATTATTTTTGACACATAAGCCATCTGAGGGGTTTAGTTTCAATAGTGTGTTGTATGGTTCCTTTTCATACATTTCAAGGTCATTATAGGACCAAGCCCACATATATTTGAATTCCTAGGAGAGAGTTACCAATATGTTTTCAAAACCATTTGGAGTTTTCTTGATAGCAAGATAGTCTTACCTAGAAAGAGCTCATATTCATGATAGATTTTTGATCTAATGATCATATATTTCTACTTTTTTGCTTCATCTGGTCATCAAAATTGAAGATATTTTCCAAATGATTGGTCCCTTTAAATTTTAGTTAGAACTCAACTATATAATTTGATTACCATAAACCTTAGGTAGTTTCTCTCTTAGACTATCTTAGAACTCAACATCATTCTAGATGAAAAGAGTATTGCATTTATCACTATAAAAGACTCGTCAGTAGATGTCATTATTGAGGATAGAGGGGTGGATAATCATATTGACATATGATTCTCCTCCAAAGTCCATCGACTAATTAAAAAGACCAAAATTGGGATTGAAATTGGCCCCTACAATAGCCATTTGATTAGTTTCCTTATTTTAGAGCCATAGGATTACTTTAATGCTAAGTGCATCAAAACTTTCAATAAATTCCCACACTTAATGGTTGTATTCCTTCAGCACAAATGGAATGAAATCACCTTACAACCAAAGTGGTATACCCAAATATGGTCAACTATTTGATACCTCATCTCTCAAGAATTTGCAACCCTTGAAGGAGTGATTCATATTTAGCTACATTATTGATGCAACAAAATTTAAGTCAGAGTGAGTAAAATGATTTGCTCTCTGAGGGAGAAAGAAATACCATACTTGTGCTTTCTAAACTTTGCATTTTGAACCATCAAAATACATCTGGTAGATATCTAAATGATTTTCCTCCCCACTTAGGAGTTGGGTAGGCATGACAACTTCTGGTTCATTAACACAAGAATTTCTAAGACATAGGTCATCAAATAGATTGACACTTTCAAACTGCTAGTTTAGAAGCCCATGGTCAACCATTTAATTAGTCTCATATACATCTAGGCTACATGGTCCAACCTATATATGAGTGTCTTCTTGATCAAAATCATAGGTATGGGACTCCACAATCTGTTACATGATGGTCATTGTGTTGAGGTCTTTATTGATATTAAATGAAGTATGGATCCACATAGTGGGGTGAAATTTCCTCATTGTCAATCTAAAGCCTTACACCATAGTGGGTTCTTGTCATCATATACAACCATTCCAAGGACTATATTCATCCATCCTTATGGTGAAATCCTTAGGTAAGCAAATCATGAAGAATGGTGTTAGATTAATGACATACATATCCTATGAAACAATCACACTTGGGTAGGAATATAGAGTGAGGTAGCAACCCCTAATGAAACCAATGGTGGGGATAGGAATACCATATAATTGAGTAATACCTTTGACAACTAAATCATAAGTGAGATCAAGGACATCAACAACTAACTTCAAAATGACAATGTTACTTTCCATTGAATCAAACAAGTATCTCTCGACTAGTTTATCGTTGATAATGAGAGTAAGGTAAAAGGGTTTGGGTTTATGTTTTACCTCATTCCTTTGGTGACCTACACAACAAGTGATCAAACCATAGATATAAAGAAAAAAGCACATGAGAGTTGTATCATTTAAAAAGGCAATTTGTATCATTTAAGAGAGTCGACGTCGACCTCGACCTCGACCGTTCTCCAAATGTTCATAATAAAAGTCGCGATCCCTTGGAAAATGGTCGCTATCCTTTGTTAAAAGTTCGCTTCCCTCTTATAAGAGGGAGACATCATTAAAAGGAAAGTGTATCATTTATAAAAGTATTTAGAAAATTAAGGTTGTCATTTTTAAAAGTAAGACTATCCTTTATAAAAGTAAGAGCCTAATTTATAAGGATAGATTATCATTTATAAAAATAAGACTATTTTTCATCCTTAAAAGGAAAGCATATCATTTATAAAAGTATTTAGAAAATTAAGGTTGTCATTTTTAAAAGTAAGACTATCCTTTATAAAAGTAAGAGCCTAATTTCGAAGGATAGATTATCATTTATAAAAATAAGACTATTTTTCATCCTTCATATAAGGAAAGATTATCACTTATAAGAGTAAGACTATTTTATAGAAAAAGAAAGAGTAAGTTTAATAAAAAGTGACTTTTATAATAAGTAATAAGATTAAGTAAGGATAATAAGATTAATTAAAAGTAAGATTAATAAAAACAAGATTATAAATTTTTTAAAAGTCTTTTTATTTTTTAAATTGTTTATTTTTTAGAACTAATGGATCCTACATAGAGTGATATACACATACATATTTGATAGATGGGGATAATGGAGAAGATTGAAGGCATAGAATCAATTCATAAGGACCACCTTTTATCATATCTACATGCATATGTTAATTGGTCTAACCCATCTTTGTTTTCAAAGATTTAGACCTACAGGCAATCCTTCTTTACAAGAAATTTCAAGCTTTGGTGGGGTATTTGCATAACATTTTACCATGATGCTTTATTTTAATAAGAATAGATAAGAGCCAACATTTCTAGGTCATCATAGAATAATTCTCTATTCTCTATTCTCTTCGACTTGAAATCAAATTGCAATAGAGAGGGTGATGGTATAAGTTGTGAAAAATGAAGAGCCATCTATTATACTACAAAATAAGTTTGCACCAACCATCCTTGGGATAAGGGTGAGAAAAGAAGAGTGGGTAATGATATGTTTCTTCACACAAGATTGTTAACAAGGCAATAAAAGGTCATCCTCTCAAGATATCACTCTCTACTAAATTTCCAATCTACCAGGACCATTCATACTATGACATAATTTGTGAAAACTTAACAATCATATTTTAGTCTATTCTACTATATATATGTGTGTGTGTGTGTGTGTGTGTGTGTGTGTGTCTAATTTTACTGGTTAATAATTCATGTGGCATAGGTTTATCTTCATCATTCTCAAATTCATAAGGTTGTCTTTTCAACATATCCTTCTCTTGCTTCATATTCATGCCTTATGGCATTAAGGGGAGTTAAACCTAGAAAACACTCTTATGAGTGCTCTTTATTATGCCCCACAATCATTTAACATGTTTATATAGCTCAAGTTAAAATTAGATACTTTTTATCATCTCTAACTAACTCACTTTCAAGATTTTTTTTAATATCAAACCATGTATATGCATACCATATTATACAAAAATGTAAATGTTGTAGTATCTTTTGGCAAGAAACCTAAAACAAGTTTTTATATTTCTCTCTTTAATATACATTACAATTCTTGTTATGACCTTGCGCAATATGATGTTTAGAGGTAACTTGTTGAAACAATTGGTATTTTGACTTAAAGAGCTCCTATTATCTATTGAAGATAGATCTTATTGGCAAACCTCCTATAAGATATCATTAAAAAGGCCATGAAATTAGAGATCCCCTAAATCTAATTTGTCATCACCTCCTTGGGATATTTTTTAAAACATTTGATTTTAACCATCTTTTCTTGTTTTTCTATTTATCATTACAATGAAAAATAATAGTGTTCTTAACAAGTAGTTAAATTGGTGTATCTGGTGGTTTACTTAGGTTAAATACAGAGTCCATGGCCACTTCAAGAAAAATAGCCATTCTTATGATTGACTTTCCAAATTTTCTGTCATTTGGATTTGGTAGCAATATTTACAATGGAGTGTTTTTTAATTTCTCAGCTCCCTTTGGATAACTTATCTAACAATCATATCATACTCATATGATCCCAAGGGTTATGAGATTATGGTAAGATGGCAATGGAAAGGCCTAGCACATACATTAGAGAGGCAATAAATAGAAATCCTTCCATCACTAGAGCTATGAAAGTTGAAGGACTAAATTCTCTGATGATAAACCTAACATCTCTTATAATAATTATCTTGAATATGAAATAATTTGATAAAAACCTTGGACGAGTTTGCATAGCTAGGGGATTGATAACATTTGATATTAGTTATTTGAATATTGTTATAATCAAGAAGCAATGTTATCCTATATGTCATGGAGAAGAGAGGTCCATTAAGGGGTAATACTGCAAGCTAAATAGGTATGTCCAAATGAGTAAATCTAAGATGACATTTTGATTCAATATATAAGTATATTTCATTACTAGCTAAAGAGGTCAACGTTTTCTCTAAAAACTATAAATTTATTGGGTATAAAAGCACCTACTTGTAATGGGTGGTTATTGCCCTTATACACTGTCTCGGGAGAAAACCTGAAAAGGATAGCTCACCCGTTGCTTTAATTTTTTATGGATCATTACTATATGTTTTATGACTATTTATTTTCCTTGTAGAAACATGGCAAATTATACTTATGAAAATCCCATATGATCTCCTTAATAAGATTGTTAGATATTTTTTAAGTATTGTCATAGCATATTATATGTTGACTTATTTAATTATGGGCTTTTATTATTTTTGCACCAAAAATAAATTTTATTGATTATTATATTACTAACTATGTTGGTAACCTTATTGATATGACATATGTTAGTGTAGGTTTTTATTTCCTAGTTGGGTTATTTATTTTTTCCCTATATTCCTAGGTTTTTCCTACACTTTTATTAATCTCGCTTAGGTTAATAAAGCATGTCTTATTAGGTGAGTGGTTGCGAGGTGTCACCTTCCTACATGTGAACATCCATTAGCTATCTTGGGAAGATACTTTGCTATCTTTAGTCCGATAGATGGTTGCTCCTCATTGGTCGGTGTTGCCACCTCCTCCCTCTCCCTGGTCTATATAAGCATGCTACATGGCTTGTATTTTGTATCTCTTGCTTTTGCATCCTCTTAATGCTATTTTGCTTCTAGAATTTGGATTACTCTCTTGGAGACTAACTCTGTGTTGCTATTTTGATTTCGTATCATTTGCATTCATAGTTTAGATATCTATTCTTTGCACTAGTTTTCCAAGTTAATAATCTTTTCAGATTCTAACATGGTATCAGAGCCTTGCTATGTGCAAGAGTAGATTTTAGTTTCCTTATTTGAGAGATTCAAGGGGGGGCTAATTAATCTTATTGCAATTTTTTGAAAAACCCAGTATGCTCTTCTCATGCATCTTCGAATGATCTTGAGAATTAGAAAAGTTTGACAGAAACTTTTTTAATCTCTGGGGTTTGCACATGTGTTTTATGAAATCTGGGTGATTGCAGCATTTTTGGTTATACTGGCAGCATTTCCAGTTGTTCCAACATGTCTAGGAGGCTTGAGAAAGTCAAATTTGGCTTTCGTTTCACCGAAATCAGAGATCGTCATACACAGTTGTGGAACCGGGGTTTTCAAGCTCAAATCTGACAACCAACTTGCATATTTGGTGTTTTCAATCAATATTGCAGGTTTAAGCATGCCTTTGCTTGTCTTAGGTAGTTGATTCAGCCTTTGCATGCTATTTTTTGGTTGCTGAGGTCATTTTTTTGTTGCTAAAGGTGTATTGTTTACATTAGAACTACATCTTCTGTACATCAGCAAGAAAAACACCTCCTGGGTTTGGTTCGCAGCACAGAAAAACCATCTAAATATCTTTTAGTTTTTGTATGCAATCTGTATATTTTGCATAATCGAACTCAGAAAGCTATAGCAGTACCCCTCTCCGTTGGTAGTTGCAATTTTGAAAGCAGTTTTCAAATGCTCCATTCTTGCTCATACGGACTCCGTTTCCCATGAATTTTTTTTTATTTTGGCTATTTCTTCATGCTCTATGCACTAGTGTAGACGTTTTTTTATTTTGATGCAGAGATTTTTTAGAAATTTTAGATTCTCTGTCATGACACTACACAATTCTCATTTTGGGAACTTCGAAGGATCATAACTTTCACATATGACCTCGTATCGAGGCAATTCTTTTTTTGAAAGTGCATGATTTTTCGAGTAGATTGCAATGGTGTTGTTTATGTCTCTGGATATTGTGCCAAAGTTGTATTTTCAGCATATGCTCTTCATGAGGGTTTTGTAATGCATTTAAATCAAGACCACTTAGTATTTCTTATTAGTGGCAGTTGTAAACGCACTAATATAAAGTGTAAAATCATATTTTCTTGGGGGGGTTCTTTGATTAAGTGAAAAGGGGGGGTTGTCTTGGTTGGGTTCTCTTCTTTTCAGCCTTTCTTCTCTGCATTTCTTCATCATGGATCAAACAAATCTGCCCATCCTAACTCCATACAATTACTTTGAGTGGAAATCACGCATGACAATTCACTTAAGGAAAGCTGGATTAAATAGGATAACTATGGGACTTGAAACTGAACCTGCTAAAGATGAAGATAAGCCTAAGTTGTTTAACAAATGTGATGAAGCATATGGAACATTGTGTTTGTCTGTTACTCCTAATTTGCTCTTTCACATTGAGTCTTTGAATACACCAAATGAAATATGGACAAAGCTAGAAAAACTACTTGGCACACAAGATTCAATGAGGGGTCATATGTTGGAAAATGAACTAATTAGTTTAAGTCCATGCAATTTCAACACAATCCAGGATTTCTTCACTAAATTGAAATCACTAAGGCTGCAGTTAAAACAATGTGGAATTGAAAAGAAAGATGAACAACTGATTCTTAGTATTCTCTCTAAGCTAAGTTCAGAATATTCTATGTTTGTTTCTACTTTCTATGCTACTAAGGGTACACTTGGTACTCAATTCACCATGCCATCTTTAGATGATTTTGTTGTCAATATCACTCGGGAACAGGACAAGCTAATCCAAATGGGCACTCTTAAGTCCTCTAAGTCACATGCCTTGGCTGCCAACCAAGGCACAAAAGAACAAAAAGGACAAAGTAGTAGCAATAATAGTAAGGATAAGAAATAGAAGAATAGCAAGGAGAAGAAGGATCAGATACCGATTGCTTCAAAAGCAACTAATGAGACCCAATCTTCCAAGGGTGACAAGCCTAAGAAAGAGAGGGTCCAATGTGCCTATTGTAAAAGACTCGGTCATGATGAACATAAATGTCTGAAGAAACAAATTGATCACTTGACACACATTCTTAAGAAGAATAATATCAGTGTTCCTGAGTCTATCAAATAGAGTTCTAATGAGGGGTCTAATAAGGCAAAAGAAAACAGCAAGGGGAAAGGAAAGGGCAAGGCCCTTGTTGCAGTTGCTTCTTCACCATCCACTTTGGTTCTTGATTCGGGTGCTTCGCACCACATGGCTTCATCTAAGGAAGAACTTGCATCTTTGGAGCCGTGCACTATGCCTTCTATTTTGATGGGTGATGACACTTCTGTTAAGGTGTGTGGGAGAGGGTCTATTGATGTGGGGGATGGCACATTCCATGATGTTCTTTGTGTACCCTCATTATCAACTAATCTCCTATCGGTATACTAGATCACTAACACAGGTTCAGGCAAGCGGGTTGAGTTCACTCCCGATTCAGTGGAGATTCATGAGTTACACAGTGGTTCTACAGTTGCAGTTGGGAGAGAAGATCATCAGTATCTATTTTCTCACTTTGTTCCTGATTCTCCTTCGACTGTTTTGCTCACTCATTCTATTGATGTGAGTAGATTATGGCATGAGCGGTTTGGCCATCTTAACTTCTGCTACTTGCAGCAACTCAACCAGCAGAGCATGGTCACAAGGTTGCCTTCAGTTTAGTTTTCAGGTGGTGTTTGCCAAGGTTGCATTCTTGGTAAGCATCCTAAGGAAAATTTTGACAAAGGTAAGGCATGGAGAGCTTCACAGATACTAGGGTTAGTTCACAGTGATTTGGCTGGTCCATTTCAGCATCCTTCTTTTAGTAGGGCTAGATATGTCCTCACATTCATTGATAACTTTTCTTGATATACTTGGGTGTACTTTCTCAAATAGAAGTTTGAGGTATTTGATCACTTTTAGGACTTCAAGACTTTTGTAGAGAAGCAATCCGGGAAAGCCATCAAAGTTTTGCACACTAACAATGGTGGTGAGTATGTCAACCATCAGTTTGAGAAGTTTTGCACTTCAGAGGGGATTGATTTGCAGCATTCAGTTCCATACAATCCTCAGCAGAACGGTGTTGCAGAATAGAAGAATAGGTCCTTGAAGGAAATGGTGAACTACATGATTCACTCTAGATCTCTTGCACCACAGTATTGGCAGAGGCCATTAACTGTGCTTGTTATATCCAGAACCGTGTTCCTCACCGATCCTTGAAGGGAATCACTCCTTTTGAAGCTTGGAGCGGCTAAAAACCATCAGTTAAGCACTTTCAAATTTTTGGTTCTCCTGCATGGGCCCACATTCTTGCAGAGAAATGCAAGGTCTTGGATCCACAAAGCAGACCTTACATATTTGTAGGTTATCCTGATGGTGTGAAGGGTTATCGGTTGCTCCACCCTACTACACATGAGTTGTTCATTGAGAGGAGTGTTTAATTTGAGGAGGGCTCTTCAAGCTCACTCTCTATCACTTCTCCAACTCCTTCTACTTTGACATTGGAGTCACTTGGGATACATGACAGATCTTCTGATGAGTCAGATTCACCTGAGCAATCTTCTACCTCCACTTCTGATGCAGAGAGCGATTCAAAGGACTCACCTCCTTCCTCTCCTAGTCATCATTCAGAGGTTGATGATTCTCCTCCAGATTCTCCATCTTTCAGTCCACTTTGGGCTAGACAAACCTTGCATTCTGTAGGTGATTGGGTTGGGGATCCATCAGACACCAGGCAGACTCGTTCACAGTTTCAGGATGCTCCACATGTCTTCGTTGCTATTGCCTCAGATCCAAAGTCTTTTCATGAGGCTTTTGGTATTCCTGAGTGGGATACAGCTATGCAGGAGGAGTATAGTTCCTTGATGAGGAACCACACTCGGGATCTTGTCCCTCTTCCTAAGGGAAGAAAACTTGTTTGATGTAAGTGGATCTATCAGACAAAATTTGCGGCAGATGGGTCGGTTGACAAGCATAAGGCTCACTTGGTCGCCAAAGGATTCTCCCAGGTTCCTGGGTTGACTACTCTAAGACTTTTACGCCAATTGCCCAAATGAATTCCATCTGACTTGTTCTTGCCATTGCTGCAGCTAATCATTGGGAAGTACACCAAATGGATGTGAAGAGTGTTTTTCTTCACAGCGACCTTTAGGAGGAGATCTACATGGAGCAGCCACAGGGGTTCCTTTAAGATTCTTCACTTGTGTGTCGTCTTTAGAAGTCTCTCTATGGCCTCAAACAGGCTCCTCGGGCCTAGTGTGCCAAGATGGGCTCCTTCCTTCTATCAGTTGGGTTCACTCAGTGCCATTCTGATCCCAATGTCTACATTCTGTAGCAAGATGATTCACTCCTATTTTTGGTTCTTTATGTTGATGACTTGCTGATCACAGGGAGTTATTCATCCACCATTGGGGCTATCAAAACTTCCCTTCATGATAGGTTTTTGATGACTGACTTGGGCTTGTTGCATTATTTTCTCAAGATTGAGATCTTTCAGTCTTCTTCTGGGATCACCATCACACAGTCCAAGTATGCTCTAGATTTGCTCTCAAGGTTTCATATGGCTGACTGTAAGCCTGCTCTGACTCTCTTTCTTTCTGGAGTCAAACTTGAGGCTTATTGTTCTTCTCCACTTGTTGATGGCACTTTGTACCAACAGCTTGTTGGGAGTCTCATTTATCTGACTCATATGAGACCTGACATTTCATATGTTGTAGGCATAGTCTCTCGATTCATGCAGGAGCCTCATGAGCTACGCTGGAAAGCAGCCAAGCAGATCCTTCACTACATTCAGGGTACTCATAGTTTTGGGATTCACTATGCACCGGGCATTGAGCTTGACTTGGTGGGCTACACAGGTTCAGATTGGGCGGGCGATTCTCAGAATTGCAAGTCTACTTTAGGTCATAGCTTCTCAATTGGTTCAGGTCCTACTTGTTGGTCGAGCAAGAAGTAGTCTGCTATTCCTCTATCTTCTACTGAGGCTGAGTATCGAGGGGCTGTGAATGCCGCCACTAAGGCCATTTGGCTTCAGAATCTTCTCACTGAGTTTGGTATTCAGATCAGATGGCCATCAGTCATATTTTGTGACAACTAGAGTGCCATTCAGATCTCACAGAATCTGGTCCATCATCAGCGGACCAAACACATAGAGGTCCACATGCACTACATCTGGGAGCTCATCCATGGCCACGTCATTGACCTTCGCTACTATCTGACTTTTGAGTAGGTTGTTGATATCTTCACCAAACCCTTCACTAAGAGCGAGTTCCTTCATTTGTGAGCTTTGCTAGGGGTGCAGGATGCTTCATCTTCTGGGGGGGCTTCTTCCTCTCACTCGAAGTCCTAACTCTCTCTACTTTTGGGGGGGTCTCTTTTCTCTCTCTTTGGGGGGGAATTTTATGTACATGGGTGCCTCATCAGGTTTGATTTGCTAGGACCCATTTCTACATCCACCTAAGCTTCGCTTATTGGGGGGTGTTAGTGTAGGTTTTTATTTCCTAGTTGGGTTATTTATTTTTTCCCTATATTCTTAGGTTTTTTCTACACTTCTATTAATCTTGCTTAGGTTAATAAAGCATGTCTTATTAGGTGAGTGGTTGCGAGGTGTCACCTTCCTACATGTGAGCATCCATTAGCTATCTTGGGAAGATACTTTGCTATTTTTAGTCCGATAGATGGTTGCTCCTCATTGGTCGGTGTTGCCACCTCCTCCCTCTCCCTAGTCTATATAAGCATGCTACCTGGCTTGTATTTTGTATCTCTTACTTTTGCATCCTCTTAATGCTATTTTGCTTCTAGTATTTGCATTACTCCCTTGGAGACTAACTCTATGTTGCTACTTTAATTTTGTGTCATTTGCATTCATAGTTTAGATATCTATTCTTTGCACTAGTTTTCCAGGTTAATAATCTTTTCAGATTCTAACATCATATACCTCAACCTATGTCTTCAAAATATGGTGTGGCTGCTATCACACAGATGGAGTAATATTTAAACAACTATCTTCTATAGCTATTTAATAAAAAGATGACTACAAATTCACTACAAAAGAATCAATGTGCTTAGGAGATTATTGGAAATGTTTTTCATCTAGGTACTATTACAAGTCCCACTTTATTATATGATAAAGTTATTTACTCTTACTCAAGATTCTTGTTTCTAGAAATAAAGCACATTTGAAGCTCATGGACACTACCTTCAAAGGAGAGTCCTTCCATCATAATATTATCCTTCAATTTTGTAAGAGTGATTATCAGATGGCAAATATAAGTATGTCAAGAAGATCTAGGCTAGGCTCCCAAACATAAAAATTTTATATGCAATATAACATCAAACCTTTGTGCAGTACTAAATTCTTCAAATTCAAATCAATGCTTGGCCATCGAGGGGGGGTGTGCATGCCAATAACACCTCTATATGTAAGACCTAAGTCATAAAGTAAGACCTTAGACATTTTGATGCCTTGGAATGTAAGGAGTTGCCATTGAGGGGGAAATAATATGTGTAATAATGGCAGCTCTATGTAAGACCTAAAAGTTAAAAAGTAAGACATCTAGGCATTATATATGGTTAACTCCTTGCATTATATGTAAGCCCTATGGGCATATTGAAAATTCTTCTCTATAAATCTTCCACTTGTAAAAGCATTATATTATGTAAGACCTATGGGCAATATGTAATGAACCTAGAGGGGGGCTAGTTTGAGGGGTTCCAGGCTCCAAGAAAAACATTGTAAGACCTCGCATCATTTTTTAAAACATGAGATTATAAATTGTGACAAGATGACTTTCATGCAGTTCGGAATACATGCTCTTCATTTTGGCATATATTTGTATCCATGTTTATCACTATTAAAGAGGACCTATGTTAATGAGGTGCTTCAATTTTTTCTTTTATAGAAATTGACATGTGATGCCCCCTATTAACATTAAGGGGGTTTGTTAGACATAATGTTATTAGGGGTCATACCCTTATAACATTTATATAATGTTCTAATATAAGGTTATAAAACCTTATGTTATAAAGCATCTACCATTTAATAATTAATAATCTAATAACTATTATATTATTAATTATTTATAAATGGTTGCTTTGAAAATGTGTGACTAATACCCATTGAGGTATTTTGTCACCCCTTCTCCTTTATTTAAAGAGGTTCTCTCTCATTTGAGAGTGTGTGAATTTGGACTTTTATAGTGAATTATATCACTATGCACAGAAGGTATTACTGGCCATGTGGAAGTATGTAGAGGAGTATATTCTCAAGTTCAGTATATTTCTTAATAGACTATTATTTGTAAGTGTTTTAATAAAATGATGCTTTATAGGGTTTTTTACCCGAAAGGGTTTTCCCCCTGTATATCTTGTGTAATGTGTTAAATCTATGCGTGCATAATTCTCTTTTATATTTATTTTATATTTTGTATATAATGATTAGTATCCTAAGAACCTAATTTCTAACACCACCTCTATCTTAGTCAAAATGAGTGAACCAATCCACTAATTGGCAATTCAACTCTTGACTTCTTAGTTAGGCTGAGTTAACTCATACCTATTGGCCATGTCATCTCTTTGATTCATGCATCCAAGAGGACTATATATATGTATATTGTTGATTATAACTTTGTATCATAATATTGAATATAAAATGGCAATTATTCTATTCATCTAAATTTGTGCTTAGCTTCTAGGCATTTGGTCTTGGGTATATTTATTGATCATAACAAATTCTAACAAGGTATCAAATCCATTGTTGGAAATATTGTCATTGATGTCAAAGGGAAGTTGATGTCATAGAAGAAGAATATGTCAAAAGGAAATAAATGTCACAAAAGAAGAATTATGGATGATCCAAAATTTTCTAAGGCATGATTTCTGCCTTTAGTCGGTGAATCACTTGGTTCACAAAGTCTCAAGTTTGCTGATGGATAGTTTTCTCGACATCCAGTGAGTCGATGAAAAGATGACAAAGAAAGATTCTAAGGCATGAATGATTTCAGCCTTCATTTGGTGAATCACTCGGTTCACTAACTTTTAAGTTCACTGACGGCAGGTTTCTCTGACAGATGGTTCACCAATAGGAGAGTTTAGCGATGAAGGCTTAAAGAAGAAAGGTTAAAGTCTAAAGTTTCTTTAGTTCAACGATGGACAAGGTATCGGCAAAATCTTTAGTTCAAGAACTCAAAAGTTTATCGACAACCAATTCATCGTTTGACTATTTTTCCGACAAGGGAAAGTTGGTAAGGTATCAGAAAAGTCTTTAGTTCGCGAACTCCTTAGCTTGCCAATTTCAAGGTTCGTCGACAGGCGATTTTGCTGATAGAAGAAGATTGATGGCTCGTGGTTTGCTTGGTTTGCCGACAAGTTTGTGAAGATATGACTTCATTGATCTAAAGCCTATATCAGCAAAATATCAAGTTTATGAAGTGCTACTTTTGCCGACAAGTTTATAAGTTTCAGAAATCTTTGATTCGTTGATAAATGGTTGAGTGAAGTCTAAGTTTGTGGAAATGAATTTTTTCTGATAAAGGCATTGAAGTTTAAGTTTGTAGAAATTAACTTTTGCCAATAAAGGTGTTGAAGTTTAAGTTCGTGGAAATGTAAGTTTACCGACAAGTTTGTAATGAGATGTAACTTTGCCAATAGGAGATATGATGGAGATTATGTCAGTAAGTTCATGGAAAGTAGATTTTGCCAACAAAGGTTTTTTGAGAAATGGTTCATGAAAAGCCACTTTCGTCAATAATGAATAGAGGATTCAGTTTGTCAATGTCTTACATAGGCGACAAAAAGAAAAGGGTCAAATCTTATGGATTTGACTATAGCTTGCACAAAGTGATTGATACGTATATGAGAGTTAAGGATAAATGTGTGTTATTTGGAAGTACGCACATGTCGAAGGCAGAAAAGGCTAGGGAGAAGATATTATCTGATCAGTTTGAAGCCAGAAGATATATATATATGAGAAACACTTATTGTTAAGGATGGCCAACTCAGTTGGTTTAAATTGGGCCCAGGTTCATAAGTGTGGGAAATTAGGTTGGGCTGACCCTATGAAATGTAGGTGTTGGAAATTAAAATACATAGGCCAACCTTATGAAATGTATACATTGGAATTCAAAATACAGAGGTGGACTTTGGAGAATGTTTTAATTTGATGTATTATAGCTGACATGAGGATAATAATTTTTAGATTGATATTTAAAGCAAATCACTTTGTTCATTTTTTATAGAGTGTATAGAGGTGAGCATCAAAGTGAAGAAGTGTGGATATATATGCAGATATGAATGAAGTGCGAAGGAGATGAATAGAAGATAATTCAGAAGTCGCACACAAAAGTGATGATTGTATTAAGTAAAAGTGTACGTATATCATTTCTCTTATAATCATTTTAGAGATTCTAGAGGTTGGTGCCTCTCTTTATCTAGGTTGGTGCTCAGTTTAGGGGATTGTAGTCTCCTTTGGGTTGGTGCCCATAAACCTTGTATTGGATGGGGGATTGGAGTCTTTTGAGGGTTGGTGCCTTTAAATCATATTGTAATAATCAATTTTCTTTGTGAGGCTAGATTTGGACAGTAGATCCAAGTAGCTTGCTCACCATGGTTTTCCCTTCTTGGGTTTCCATGTAAAATCTGGTGTTATGTTCTCTTGTGTGAATGTGTGGATATGTTTATGTTTGCATAGTTCTTACTTAATTTGATTGATGCAATAAAGATCATGTTGTTACAGTAGAATTGAAATAAAAATTGGTATATACTATAGAAGGTCTCAAGCACAATCTTCTTAGTGTAAGTCAGATGTGCAACAAAGAATACAACCTCATCTTCCATGCACAAGGATGTGAAATCAAAAGAGCAAGCACTAGCAAACTTGTGACAGAAGCAAGTAGGAGAAAGAATAACTTGTATAATCTTAGTGAAGTCAAACAAAGGAATTATCTTCTAGGACAAACAAATGGAAGTTGGTTGTGGCATAAGAGGTGGGACACATCAACTTTGACATTCTTGTGAAGATCAACTCTAAACATGCAGTTAGAGACATGCCAAAGATTGCTAAGCCTACAAGCACCTTTTCTAAAGAATGTTGAATTGGGAAGCAGACATAGACCGGATTCAAGACCAAGGAGTACTATTCTACTGATCCATTGGAGCTGATTCATATAGATTTATGTGGTCCTACCAAAATAGGGAGTCTTCAAGGTGAAAGGTACTTTATGTTGCTCATTGATGATTACTCTAGAATGACATGGGTTACATTTTTGAAAGATAAATCAAAAGATTTTAATAGATTTAAGATCTTCGAGTCTATGGTTGGGAATGAAATGAATGCTAGAATCAAGTGCTTAAGATCAGATAGAGGTGGTGAGTTCACATCAAATGAATTTGAAGAATTCTGTGAAAAACATGGAATAAGGAGATAATACTTTGCTGCAAGGACTCCTCAACAAAATGGAGTAGTTGAAAGGAATAATAGAACAATTTAGGAGATGGCAAGAACAATGTTGAATGAAGCCAAGATGCCTAATATTTATTGGAAAGAAGCAATCCATGTTGTTGTCTAAATTCTTAACAGAGGATAGATAAGAATAAATGACACAAAGACTTCATATGAATTGTGGAAAGGCAGACCTGCATCTATCAATTATTTCAAAATATTTGGAAGCAGATGTTATATCAGAAGAGATGAAGACAACTTGGGCAAGTTTGACTCAAGATCTGATGAAGGAATTTTTCTTGACTACTCAACTAGAAGCAAGGCATATAGATGCTACAATAAAAGACTACAGTAGATAGTTGAGAGTGAAAATGTTAGGGTTCATGAAGAGTTACATTCATACACACATGATCAAGAAGACTGCTGCTTAGAGGAATCTACCTGCACAGAAGAAGATGAAGTAGAAGAAGAAGAAACATAGAAGGAGACTACCAAGGCACCAGCAAAGTATATTCAGAAGAATCACTCTAAAAATTAGATTCTTGGAAACAAGGATGATGGTGTTTTGACAAGGAAAAGATTGGCAAATATGAAAGAACAAGTAGATTTTTCTTTATTGTCTAAGATTGAGTCTAAAATTTTTGTAGAGGCTAGCAAAGATGAAAGTTGGATTGATGCAATGCAAGAAGAGCTAAATCATATTGAGAAGAATGGAACTTGGTAACTTGTCCCAAGATCAAAAGATAAAAATGTCATTGGCACAAAGTGGGTGTTCATAAATAAGTTGAATGAAGATGGAGAAGTGGTTAGAAACAAAGAAAGGTTGGTCTGCAAGGGCTATTCACAAGTGGAAGGCATTGATTTTAAGGAGACATTTTCCCCTGTGGCAAGATTGGAAGCAATCAAAATGTTTCTTGCTTTTCCAATTCGCAAAGACTTCAAGGTGTATCAAATGGATGTTAAATCTACCTTCTTGAATGGTGATCTAGAAGAAGAAGTTTACATAGAGCAACCTAAAGTATTTTAGTTATCAGAAGATCAGAATCTGATATGCCAACTTTAAAAAGCTTCATACGGTCTCAAACAAGCCCCTAAGGCATGGTATGCAAGGTTAGACAAATACTTACACCAACAAGGCTTCAAGAAAGGTATTGCAGACAACAATCTCTACATCAAGGCAGAAGGTGAGCACATGTTAATAGTAGTTGTATATGTTGATGATATTATCTTTTGTGGTAATGATGGGATGTGCAAGAAGTTTGCATAAGAGATGCAGAAGGAGTTTGAGATGTCTATGATAGGTGATCTTTCATTCTTTCTTGGACTTCAAATTGTTCAATCAAATAAGGGTATCTTTATTTCACAAGCTAAGTATGTCAAGGAAATGTTGAAAAAGTTCGATATGGATGACTGCAAACCAATAAGTACACTTATGGTAACAAGGATCAGAGACTAAGAATTCTAAGAAGAAGAAACAAGACACTGGTAAGAGTAATAAGGGTAAAAAGAAAACCAAAAAAGGCAAAGGGATCAAGGACCTCAACAGCAGGATGGCAGACTTGGAGAAGAAATTCATGATCTTGGCTAGGTTCACTTCCAAGGTCATGCACAGGTCGGCGATGACTCTGGCTATCCTACATGACATTGAGCTCACCAGGCATGGTATGAAGGACAAGGAGTTGAAAGAGTATGAGGATATGTACCAGTTTCTCATTGATGACTAGGAACAACTGTTCAATCAGTCCTAGGGGCTATTCTATGTTTTCATGTTTAGTGTGTTGTCTGTCTACTGGTAAACTATTGTATCTGCATCTTTTTGTTGTTGGTGGTCTCTTTTGGTTGTGATGGTCTCTTTTTGTTAACTCTTTAGCGTGCCCATGGGGCTATATTGTGATGGATTCAGCACCCTTGTTTTGTCACTTATATTATCAAAAATAGGGTGTCATCTTAGCAAGGATGGTGAGTCATCTCAAGATGATCAGACTCTTTATAGGTCCATCATAGGAAGCTTATTACTTGACTTCATCAAGACCAGATATTATGCAAGCAGTTTGTATGGTGGTTAGGTTTCAAGTCAATCCAAAAGAGACACACATAAAGGTTGTTAAAAGGATTTTCAGATAATTGAAGAGCACATTGGACTATGGATTGTGGTATGAGAAGGAAAAGGACTTCTCTAACTACATATATAGATGCAGATTGGGCTAGCAGCATTAATGATACGAGAAACACAAGTGGTGGATCTTTCTTTCTAGGAAATAGATTGGTTTCATGGTTAAGCAAGAAGCAAGATTTAGTCTCTCTATCAACAACAGAAGCAGAATATATAGTTGCGGTATCTTGTTGTATCTAGGTTTTATGGATGAAGTAGACATTGAAGGATATCAAGTTAATATATGATGAACCCATTCCTATTTTGTGTGATAACACAAGTGCCATCATCATATCAAAGAATCCAGTGATGCATTCTAGAACCAAGCATATATCTATTAAGTATTACTTCCTGAGAGAAAGGGTTGCAGGTCAAGATGTAAAGTTGGAGTACATCACCACAAAGGATCAGATTGCAGATATTTTTACAAAACCCCTTCCCAAAGAGACATTTAAGTATTTAAGGAAGAAGTTGGGAGTGATATCACTCTCATCAAATCAGTAAAATCTTATGATGAAGCAGCTATCCAGGGGGAGCAGCTGAAGGCATATCCTTCATCCCTAGTCAGACAGTGGCTACATCTCAGGGGGAGCAGGTAGATAGAAGACAGTGTAGATTAATCAAGTTTGATGTAGCAAAGGGGAGAAATATAGTAAGGAGGAGATTAACAGACATGTGGGGCTTCACAGAAAATATTGTTACATCCCTTTTCCATTTATGTGAAAGGGGGAGAAATTTTAGAAGTTCAAAAATTGTGTAACAGTTTAGGGAGAGATACAGAAAGTGAACATTCAGAGTTTACTTCTTTCTAGTTGCCATCAACAACAAAGGGGGAGATTTTGGAAATATTATCATTGATGTCAAAGGGAAGTTGATGTCATAGAAGATGAATATGTCAAAGGGAAATGGATGTCACATAAGAACTATAGATGATCCAAAAGTTTCTAAGGCATAATTTATGCCTTTAGTTGGCAAATCACTTGGTTCACAAACTCTCAAGTTTGTTGATGGATAGTTTTCCTAAAATCCAGTGAGCTGATGAAAAGATGAAAAAGAAAGATTCTAAGGCATGAATGATTTCATCCTTCAGTCGGTGAATTGCTGGGTTCACAAACTCTTAAGTTCATTAACAATAGGTTTTTCTGACAGATAGTTCACCGATAGGAGAGTTTAGGGATGAAAGCTTGAAGAAGAAAGGTTAAAGTCTGAAGTTTCTTTAGTTCGTTGATGGACAAGGTATCAAAAAAATCTTTAGTTCACAAAATCAAAAGTTCACCGACAGCCAGTTCGTCGATTGACTATTTTTTTGACAAGGGAAAGTTGGTAAGGTATCCAAAAAAACTTAGTTTGCAAACTCCTCAATTTGCTGACAGACAATTTTGCTGACAGAAGAAGATTGATGGCTCATGGTTTGCTTAGTTTGCCGATAGGTTCGTGAAGATATGACTTCATCGATAAAGCCTGTATCGGAAAAATATCAAGTTTACAAAGTGCCACTTTTGCCAACAAGCTTGTAAGTTTTAGAAATCTTTGATTCACCAATAGATGGTTGAGCGAAGTCTAAGTTTGTGGAAATGAACTTTTGTCGATAAAGGCGTTGTAGTTTAAGTTTGTAGAAATTAACTTTTGCCGATAAAGGTGAACATTGAAGTTTAAGTTCGTTGAAATGTAATTTTGCCAACGAGATTGTAATGAGACAACTTCATCGATAGGCAATATGATGGAGATTATGTTGATAAGTTCGCGGATAGTGGATTTTTCTGACAAAGGCTTTTGAGAAATGGTTCGTGAAAAGCCACTTTTGCTGATAATGAATAAAGGATTTAGTTTTTCGATGGCTTACATAGGAGATAGAAAGAAAAGGGCCAAAGCTTATGGATTTGACTATGGCTTATGCACAGTGATTGATACGTATATGAGAGTTAAGGATAAATGTGTGTTATTTGAAAGTACTTGCAAGTCCAAGGTAGAAAAGGTGAGGAAGAAGACATTATCTGATTAGTTTGAAGCTAGAAGATATATATATATATATGAGAAACACTTATTGTTAAGGCTGGCTGACTCAATTGGTTTAAATTGGGCCTAGATTCGTAAGTGTGGGAATTTAGGTTGGGACGACCCTATGAAATGTAGATGTTGGAAATAAAAATACATAGGTTGACCTTATCAAATGTATATGTTGGAATTCAAAATATAGAGGCCACCTTTGGAGAATGTTTTAATTTAATGCATTATAGCCAACATGAGGATAATATTATTCAGATCAATATTTAAAGCAGATCACTTTGTTCATTTTTTATAGAGTGTACAGTGGTGAGAATCTAAGTGAAGAAGTATGAATATATATGCAAATATGAATGAAGTGCGAAGGAGATGAACAGAAGATAATTTGAAAGTCGCATACAGAGGTGATGATTGCATTATGTAAAAGTGTATGTATATCATTTCTCTTACAATTATTTCAGAGATTCCAGAGGTTGGTGCCTCTTGATCCTTGTGAGGTTAGTGCCTCTCTTTATCTAGGTTGGTGCTCAATTTAGGGGATTGTAGTCTCCTTTGGGTTGGTGCCCATAAACCTTGTATTGGTTGGGAGATTGGTGTCTCCTAAGGGTTGGTGCCTTCAAATCATATTGTAATAATTAATTTTATTTGTGAGGCTAGATTTTGATAGTAAATCCAAGTAGCTTGCTCACTGTGGTTTTTCCCTTCTTGAGTTTCTACGTAAAATATGGTGTTATGTTCTCTTGTGTGGATGTGTGTATATTTTTATGTTTGCATAGTTCTTACTTAATTTGATTGATGCAGTAAAGATCCTATTGTTACAGTAGAATTGAAATAAAAATTGGCATATACTTATTCACCCCCATCTCAGTATATCTGTGTGTTCTAACATCCATGATGTCCTAAAGTTAGTCCATTTCTAAGATTTAAGATCATGGTTATCCTTGAAAAGTTGAGTATGCTCTTCTATTTCATTAAATGATGATCTAGAGAAACAAAAAACTTGATAGAAATACCAAATTATGAGGGGTTTTAATTTCTAACTTTATTTTACAAGTATCTTTGAGCAATTTTTGGAGCAAATTTGATCTCACCATTGAATTCATGGTGTCCAAGAAAGTTAATTTTGCCTTTGGAAGTGTCCAAATCAGACATTCGAGGCTAGATCTGCAAGGGTTTGAAGTTGGGAGGTGCATGCCAGATCTAGCAAGTACTTGATCGTTTGGAGCATTATGGGTCAAACTTGACCCCACCATCACATCCAAAAGGCTTGAGAATCTAAGTATCAACTAAATTGGAGTAGTTTACCTAGGCGCCATACAATCACAATATTAAAAAATTATAGCATTAGGCCTACGCCTATATAGTACATGTAGGTAATGTAGTGACAACTGTTCTCAGCCTTGTCACCACCTACAGCACTACCACTAGTGGATACACCAAGGCAGTAGCCCTCATACCATCTCCACCTCAGGGCAGAAAATATTCAATAGTGCCTCCCTGCTTCATTAAATAAGGGAAAAGTGTCATACAGTTTCAAATGGTCTAAATTTGTGGTTTCAGTAATTTTAAATCTGAAACATGTTCTTATTCTTATTCTAAATTTATAAAATATATTTAGATACACATATATTCATTTAATATTAAATAAAAGATATATGTGTTCTAGTATTATCATTGGTTGCTATTTCAATTAAAAATTAGATTTCATTCAATTAAATATTGTAATATAAATTAAAGAAAAATTGCATATATAATTGTAAAAAAAGAAAGAGAAAATCTAAAATTTGAGAAATTATAAAAGGGGACATTACATGGCTGGATGCAGTCACATAAGAACCCTTATGACAATGGCAAGAGACGACTTATTTAGACAAGTAAAAGTATTCATTCATGGCAAGGATTTGAAGTCCTATATAATATTTTATTTATTTTTTAGTTGATGGTGAAAACCTACTGTTGGGTCCCAAAACCACATGTCCAAAATCCTAGAGCATTTCTCCTCCTGCCAGGATAGGGGTGTCCTCAAGAAGGTAAGAAAGAGGCTCATCTACATATTGAGGATGGTTATGGCCAACGAACAAGAGTGGGTTTTCTCTCCTGCGCTTTGAGCTCAGCTTAAACTCAGGAGGGTAATCCCAGAGGTTTGATAAACCAGATGAACAACTACAAACTAGTGGCTAAACCCAACCCATTAACTTGGTTCCAAATACTGTCACTAAACCAAAAACAACCATTATAGACGTTGGAAATTAAAATACATAGGTTGACCTTATGAAATGTATACGTTGGAATTCAAAATATAGAGGCTGACTTTGGGGAATGTTTTAATTTGATGCATTATAGCCAACATGAGGATAATATTGTTCAGATCAATATTTAAAGCAGATCACTTTGTTCATTTTTGATAAAGTGTACAAAGGTGAGTATCAAAGTGAAGAAGTACGGATATATATGTAAATATGAATGAAGTACGAAGGAGATGAATAGAAGATAATTTGAAAGTCGTACACAGATTTGATGATTGTATTATGTAAAAGTGTATGTATATCATTTCTCTTATAATCATTTCAGAGATTCCAGAGGTTGGTGCCTCTTGATCCTTGTGAGGTTGGTGCCTCTCTTTATCTAGGTTGGTGCTCAATTTAGGGGATTGCAGTCTCCTTTGGGTTGGTGCCCATAAACCTTGTATTGGTTGGGGGATTGGTGTCTCCTTAGGGTTGGTGAATTCAAATCATATTGTAATAATCAATTTTCTTTGTGAGGCTAGATTTCGATAATAGATCCAAGTAGCTTGCTCACTGTGGTTTTTCCCTTCTTGGGTTTCCACGTATTTGGTGTTATGTTCTCTTGTGTGGATGTGTGTATATGTTTATGTTTGCATAGTTCTTACTTAATTTGATTGATGCAGTAAAGATCCTATTGTTGCAGTAGAATTGAAATAAAAATTGGTATATACTTATTCACCCCCCTTTCAGTATATCTGTGTGTTCTAACATCCATGATGTCCTAAAGTTAGTCCATTTCAAAGATTTAAGATCATGGTTACTCTTGAAAAGTTGAGTATGCTCTTCTATTTCATTAAATGATGATCTAGAGAAACAAAAAACTTGATAGGGGTTTTAATTTCTAACTTTATTTTACATGTAGCTTTGAGCAATTTTTGGAGCAAATTTGATCTCAGCATTGAATTCATGGTGTCCAAGAAAGTCAATTTTGCCTTTTGAAGTGTCCAAATCAGACATTGGAGGCTAGATCTACAAGGGTTTGAAGTTGGGAGGTGCATGCCAGATCTAGCAAGTACTTGATCTTTTGGAGCATTATGAGTCAAACTTGACACCACCATCACATTCAAAAGGCTTCAGAATCTAAATATCAACTAAATGCCTCAAAAAATGTCCTTCATTGGTCGTATGAATCATATAGTCATAATATTAAAAAGTTATAGCATTATACTATGCAGGCCTATGCCTATATAGTACATGTAGGTAACGTAGTGACAACCATTCTCAGCCTTGTCACCACCTACAGCACTACCACTAGTGGATACACCAAGGCAGTAGCCCTCATACCGTCTCCACCTTAAGGCGGCAAATATTTGGTAGTGCCTCCCTACTTCGTTGAATAAGGGAAAAGTGTCATACAGTTTCAAATGGTCTAAATTTGTGGTTTCAATAATTTCAAATCTGAAACAAGTTCTTATTCTTGTTCTAAATTTATAAAATATATTTAGCTACACATATATTCATTTAATATTAAATAAAAGATATACATGTTCTAGTATTATCATTGGTTGTTTTTTATTATTGTAAGGTGCAAAACAAGGGTACAGATCCCTTTACAAAACAACCCAGAGGGCAAGCAAAGGCCTCACACAGGCCAAAAACAGTGCTATAATGGTAGATGAACAATAAAGCCCAACAGGCTAAGCAGCAAAAAGGCAACAAGGCTGCAAGGAACAACAACCTAAACATTTGCAAAACCAGACCTATCAGGTCAAACACCCTTGGCTCGGGTGCGGTTCTGTGAAACATGCTTGGGAAGACCACGCTTCCTCCTTTGGACAATAGTTCAAAAAACATCATCTCCATCCACAGAAAAAAAGGAGGAGAAACTCTTTCCAAATCCTTAGAAGGGGGCAGAGCCTAGGGCACAACAACACTAGCCATAGTATCAGTCTGAGACATAATAATATCAGCAGGTGAGATCTCGGCAACAGTAGGGAAGGTCCCTGTAGTAGTTCCAGAAACAACAACAACAACAGGAGAGGTCCCTACAGCACCCCCAGCAACACCAGCAATAGGGGAGAACCCTGACAACACAGCAGCAACCCCAATAGTAGATGTTGCCCCAATAGTAGTATTAGCAGAAATAATGTGAGAAGTCTCAGCAGTAGTCCTAGCAGTAGAACTACCAGCAGCAGCCTCAGCTACAAAATTAGGAACCACCTCAATATCAGGAGCAGACCCATCATCATCAGAGGAAGGTTCAGCCGCCTCTAACCCAATAATATCCTCAGCAGCATCAACTATAAGATGTTCAGGCAAAGCATTCTTCCACCGGGAGGAAGTATGAGGGATCTTTAAATGAGGGTACCCAGAAGCCAGATGACCCATAGCGAAGCACCTATGACACCGGAAGGGAATACCTTCATAGTCCAAAATCTGCCTTCAAGAACTATTAGCAACCTACAACACAATCTCCATAGGGAGAGGCTTAGAGAGATCCAGATCCACAAGAACACGAGCATAATTGGTATGAGAGAACAAGGTAGCCGCTTGATCCACCATAATAAAAGAACCCAACAAATTACCAATACCCTCATAACAAGAATTGCACCAAAGATGCAGTGGAAGGTTCAGGAGGTGAATCCAAACAAGCATTCTATTGAAAGACTCAATCAACGGGTTAAAGGAGGGAACCCAAGGCTTGAGAAGGAGGGCATGTTGGCCCCAAAACCAAGCATGAGTATTAAGAATAACATTCTGATCAGAAATTGAATAAAAAACAACTACAAAGAAACCCTTTGCACAAGGGTAAATTTCTATTTTCCCTTCCGTGATAGGGTGCCAATGCTCCGAAATCTAGAGGTTCAAATCATCCAGCTGATGCCGCCAATGGTCAAATCTACAAATCAAACCCTTCTTAGAGAAATAGTCCACATTTTTTAAAACCTCATACGCCTAAAAATGACACGATTCATCCTAAATAAATATTCTAAATATTTATTCCCTTCTTCTATTAATTAAATAAATATTCTAAATTTATTTAATCGATTCACTGCTCCATAATTAAATAAAATCTATTTATTTAATTAAAATTCTTCTAAATGCCCTACACAATTAAATAATCCTAAATTATTTAATTAAGCCAAATTCCTCTATCCTAAGTTCTAAATTCCAAAAATCCACATCACCTTTTCCACCTCACCTTGTCCACCTCATCAGGTTGCACATGTAATTAAATATATTTAATATTTAATTACCTTATTTTCCCTCACCCACATGGCCTATTTCTTCTCAAATCAGAGGTTAGTTAACTAATCAATCAAAAGTGTTAACTAACCTGTCAATTGAGTCAAATCCTCAATCAATTCAGTCAGTTCCATAATTTATTCTTCTAACTAATCAATCAAGTCTGTTAACAGACTAGTCAATGGAGTTAACTCTCCAATCAATTTTGTCACATCCCCTCTTTCATGATGGAGTTGGGACACTTGTCACATTTCTACTGGTTGCACATTCCTCAACCATTCTCAGCCATTGATCTTCATATCTCCTCTCAACCGTTGATTCTCATTCTTCTGAGTCTATAAAAGAAGCTTCATCCCTCCATTCTAATCATCCAGGCTTTTGACATCGTTACTCTGCAGAAATATCACCAGCGCGCCTTTGGCACCCTTTTGTCACCTACAAGCTTGAGATCACATACTTGCATTGGAGCTCATCTTCATTGCATATCACCATAGCCATTCACCGTCAACTTCCTACAAACAGCTAAAAAGATTGCACTCTCTGAGGGCTCATCTCATCTGCAAAAGGATGATTTGTGATAGGCGAACAACAGAAGTTTCGAAACGGGAGAGGTTTGCACTGTGTTTGTTCATTGCTTCGTTTATTGAATCCTTCTTGTTTCTCTATTCTGTTGATGTTTGGGTCTTATTTAATTCATTTGATTGATTCACGTTTTACCCTTATATTTTTGGCACCCACCGTGGGGCCGTTTGCCCCTTTATTTTACCGTTTCTGAGCTTTTTTGAAGGCAGGTTCCGTACAGGTCACGCAGAGTCACGCACAGATTACTTCGGCACATATGTTCATTTAGGCGGCGCTTTTAAAGACTGTTACGGTGCTTTTATCCTTTCTGCGCATTTGTGTATTTCTATGGCGCTTTTGCGCACTGTTACGCCACTTCTGTTATTATTGTGCATCTGTTCCTTTTCACGGCGCTTTTGAAGACTGTTGCTGCGCATCCATTCATACTGCGCATTTATTCCTTTTAACTGCGCATATGTTCAATATTGCGACGCATTTATTAATGCTGCGCTTCTGTTGATCATTTCTGCACATCTGATCACTGAAACTGCGCATTTGTAACAGGCTATGGTTTCAGTACTTTTCTAGAGGAAGTTGCTAACACTAACCTTTTTGCAGGTGTTTTCTGGAGTTGTTTTGTAGGATAGGATCGGGTTTAGTTCCATGTAGTTGCATCTAATTAGTTCACATTTCATTTTCTGAGGGAAAGTAAAAATTAATGTTCATTCAAATCTTCATCTAGTTCTAATTAGGGAGGAAGTAACTGGATTATTTCTTGCTTGCATTGCAAACACCTTCCAAGTTATTGCTATCTAAAGATTAAAATTGAACTCATCAATGATCTTGAAGTTAAAATGAACCATTGCTATATCGTGAGACCTGAATTTCAAAGTTAACAATCTCGTGCTACGCGGTTTAAAAATTGAACTCACTACTGCTTTCTGAAGTTAAAATGAACCATTGCTATATCGTGAGACCTGAATTTCAAAGTTAACAATCTCGTGCTACGCGGTTTAAAAATTGAACACACCACTGCTTTCTGGGATTTAAAACTGAACCACTGCTATATTGTTGAAATCACTTCAAAGTTCTGTTTGAGTAGATTAGCCCATTTAGTTTTTCACTTTTAATTAGGGTGGATTAATCAGTGTATTCTGTGCTTGCGAATGATAATAGGCTTATGTTCTCCCCTCTTCTGGGAACGACCCTGAGTGGTAACAGGCTAACACCAAGCCCTACCAAGCCACTTAAAATGAATTGTGCTTGAGGTGAAAACTTCCTGCAACAAGTGCTGTTATGTTACACCGACGGCCAACCTCCCCCAAAACCCTCTCAGGCGCAACCCTGTGAGGCTGGGAGACTCCATAACGGAGAGTAGCGCCACCGCACGTGTAACCACTTGAACGGTTGCCCGAATTAAATACCTCTTGTTTTAGTGGCCCAAATCCCTTATAATCCATTTCTCGCCTAGGATTTTGTGCTTGCTTTTGTCCAAAATAGAGTCAAAAAAATTACAAAAACAATGAAAAACTACAAAATATTCTTTGTGCTTGCTGTGTTTTCTTGCTATTAAATTCATAATATCAGATCAGGAAGACCTTTTCTAGCCAAAAAATACCAAAAATAGGAGAAAAACTAAAAATTTTGCAAAAACTTCAGAGCTGTGCATTTACACATTTCTGCTGCGCATTTATAGAGACTTGCTGCGCTTTTGTAATGACTTGCTGCGCATATACCTTTTTTGCTGCGCATATATGCACTGTTGCTGCGCATATATAATTCACCAGACCAGCACATTTACTGCGACTTGCTGCGCATTTGTCCATTTATGCTGCGCATCTGTTTCTGCGCATATGCGACAGTGAGCACTTGCCCTATTTTTGAGGAGATATTTTCACCTGATCAGAGCACCCATTTCAGCCTAGTTTCACTTTCCGAGATCAGAGTCAACTTTGCAGTCAATCTCCATCCGTTTCACCAAACTCTTTCTCTTTCGTCCATTGTCTCACTCACTTTCTATCCAAATCACTCTTGTCCCAAAGTCAGCCTATCCCATATCGATTCGGCATAAGTCCTTCGTTTCATTAGTGAATTCACGTAAGCCTAGTAGGTCACAGTACCTTTGCTAGTAGTCTTGTTGATCGACTAAGCCCTACACAGTAAGACTGGTATCGAATACCCTTGCTAGTGGCTAGAATCTTGTGTCAACCATCTTACTTGAAGTCATTGAGTGAGAGAACCCATTGTCCAAGTCTTATCCTAGGCATCCCATTCATAATAGTCTCGGTCGGCACCTCGCCAAAATTTCTAATCTTGGTCCACTTCATCCCACCCCACCTTGCATGGTTCTTACTCGATCCCAGTACAACAAGCAAATCAAAATGGCCGACTCATCTGATCACCTTCTCCCACCACGTGATGGTGAAGAAGAGATTTCTCATGAAGAATTAGTGGCGCACATGCAAGATAGAAAATTCCAACGCATCGTAGAGAAGATGATCCTTGAAGACCCCCATAAGTATTTCCATCATCTTGCTAGTCTTGGAATCAAACTCCCCGCAGACTTTGACATTAGCTCCATCATGGAAAATGCAGACAATGATCATGAGAGGGGCACAAATGACACAGTCCCACATGCGCATGAGAGAGGCACAAATGACACGGTCCCCCATACAAATGAGAGAGGAAAGCAACCCGTAGATCCAACTGCTCCTATGGCGGACGTGAGACAACAAATCGAAAGTCTAAAGCTCGAGATATCCAACCTTAAGACCTGTACAAGTTCTAAGAACTACTCTTTGGAAGATATAGCACCGTACCCCTTTGACAAAAATTTGATCATGAAACCATTCCCCTATCAGTTCGGAGTTCCAAAATTTGACAAATATAAAGGGAAGGGGGACCCTAGAGATCATATCAGGGAATTCACTGCAGCATGTTTAGAAGTAGCTCACAACGAGACCTACTTAATGAGACTATTCCCGCGATCTTTAGGTGGTCAAGCTATGGAGTGGTTCTCGCGTCTCCCACCAAGAATCAAAACTTTTGATGAACTTGTCAATAAATTTATAACGCACTTCTCTTACAACATAGAACACGAGGTATCTATGCTAGATCTATGCAACACCAAGCAGAAGAGTGGTGAGTCATTCGCCGCCTTCCTACAACGATGGAGACAGCTAGCTCGTAAGTGTTCTTACGATATGCCTGAGAAGCAGCTATTGGAAATGTTTGTCCACAATCTAAACACTGATCTTAGCTATCAGATTCAGATACAATGCCCTACCTCGTTTGCCAAAGTCATTGAAATGGGCCTCTTCATTGAAAAAGCTATGATCACTAAAGGAACTCTCAAGCTCTACAAGGACACACCTCCTTCCAATTACACAACAGATAAATCAAAGTTTTGGACCAAGAACAAGAATGTGGTCAACGATGGAGTAGTGGACGCCAAGGCGGCAGCCCCTAAGCAACAACCCATATTCACTCTTAAGGGAGAAGCAAATACCAGTGCACTCAACAAGCCACCCCCTCGAGAACCTAGACCTTGGTTCAATTCAAATCCAAGGAGAAAATTCACGCCGTTGGGGGAATCTCAAGAGTCTGCCCTCAGGAAGTTGTTGGCTAACAATGAAATTTCTCTACCGCCAACAAGTGACTATGAGCCTATCGTCAAACCTCCCTATTGGAAGGACACAGACTATTGTGAGTATCATCGAGGAAGGGGGCACACGACTAACAATTGCATCAGCCTCAAGAATGTCATACAGGATATACTAGATCAGAATCAGGGAGGGACACAACAGCATACCTCCAATGAATCTCATGTGGCCTACCGGGACCCTCTTCTGAACCACAACCGACCGTATAACAACAATCGCAACAATGGCCAAAACAGCAACAATGGTCACAACGGCAACAACTCCAATGGCAATAACAATAATGACAACAATCGCAACAGGCCAAATCAGAACAGCGGGTCGAGTAATGCTAACTATGCAAGCGTTCCATTCGAGTACACCATTAATTGCATTTCTGAGCATATTCCACAAGTCAATGTCATCTCCCCCAACCAACAACCAGGACCTCACAGAACTGGTTGTAGTATAATTACCCGCAGTGGTAAAGTCACGATCAATACCACCCCTCCAAGGTCATCACCATCTCCGTCCAACCCCCGCCCATACAATGTCATCAACCAGTTACAGAAAACGCCGGCTCACATTTCTATATTGGAGCTCTTGCGTCTATCTCCTTCTCATAAGGAGATTCTTGAGAAAGCCTTAGTGGAAACTACTGTCCCCACTAACCTAGCCCAAGAAAAGTTTCAGACCATGGTAGGCAATCTGACATCCTCCACTTCCATCTCGTTTATGGAGCAAGATGACCTTTCCATATCTCAACCCCACAACATGCCTCTACACATTATCGCATTCGTACACAAGCACCGCATCAAGAGGGTTCTCATTGATGGGGGTGCCAGTTTAAATATTTGCACGTTGAAGCTAGTCCTTGCACTGGGGTTCTCCGAACAGGCAGTTGATCCAAGACGGAAAATTACCATCAAAGCCTATGACGAGGAGGAAAGAACCACAAAGGGCACGGTTGTCCTACCCATTCAAGTGGGACCGGTAATCAAAGATGTAGTGTGCCAAGTCCTTGACCGAGAGCTTGCTTATAATATCCTACTAGGGAGACCATGGATCCATGCCATGAAGGCTGTCCCCTCCACCTATCATCAATGCATTAAGTTCCCACACGATGGCAAGCAGGTCACCATTCAAGGTGACCCTGACCCCTACCAACACTGCAATTCTTTCCAAGCAAAATCTAAATGTGTCATACCCAACAATAGAGCCTACATTTCCCCTACCCCACAACAGGACCATACCACTGAAGCTTCCTCCTCAAGGCCCAAACTGCTGAAACTTACCATAAAAGAAAATGGCATGGGGGAATACTCCATTGAGCACAGCCTCAACCTTGCCAAAATGCCTTTGTCTCCTTGCTCTTTTGGCCAACCCAAGCATCAACCTAGGCATTTTCCAAAGCCATCTGCTCCTCCTATAACTCCCGCAAATCCCTTTGTAAAATGGGGGACCTTATCTGATGAGACAGAGGAGCGAGATCTCCTGTAATGGCTTTATGCTGAAGAAGAAAACACACCCCAAGAGCCGCCTAGACTCCCTACAGAACTCTATGGACGGGGTGAAATTATTTTGCACAGGATGGGGTACGAAGGACAAGGCCCCATAGGCCTCAGAAAAGAAGGAATCATCGAACCTATACAACCTTCTTCATCCTCTTCGACTAGAAACACAACTGGCCTAGGGTACAAAGGCAAAGGTAAAGCCAAGGAAAATGCCTGCCTTGTGGAGACAATTCAAACACTCCAAGTGGATAGTGACACAGATTCAGATGATTCAAATGAGTATGAGTGGGACGAGCTAACAGAACACTCCTACGATGACAAAGAGATTGACACCATCCAAACTCTTAACCCCTACCATGAGGAACAGACGCAACGGGACAGACCACTGGAGTCTGATTTGCCCCTCCCTGAGATTATGGCTTTCGAGGAAAGTTTAGATTCCATTGCGATAAACAACTTGGAAGAAAGTACCACCCAGAACACTACCCCCGCCAGTGCCCACAACATTTCCATTCACACCATTAATGAATCAGATCTCTCATCCGACTCCCTTCCCCTCTTACACCCTGAGCTTATTGACTGGGATCTGCAAGGAACCCCCCAATTAGATATGTTCCAAAACGATGATGCTTACATTGACTATATGGAACTTAGGGATCACTTACCAAAAGGAGATCATAAAGTTGGTTTTGCTATCGAACTCAATACCGTGGCTTACTTCAGGGAGGGTGCCAAGCCTTCTAGTCGCAAAAATATCAAAATCAAAAATGGATCTGACGGTGAAAACCGCCGTGTGGCAGTGTCAGATCATAAAATAGTAAAAAGAAAGGACGTATTCGAAGGTGAAAACCCAACTGTGGCACCTGACGATGGAATGCTTGACACCCTCCCTAGTGATATGTACCAGGAACGGTCACAGATTGTGGTGGAGCCAACAGAGCCAGTGAATATTGGAACCGAAGAGTAGCCCAAGATTATCCACTTCACAAAATCTCTCACACCACCAGAGAAAACCAGGTTTGTACCATTCTTTAAGAAGAAGAGAGGCAGCTTTGCTTGGTCATATGCTGACATGCCAGGTTTAGACCCAAACCTGATTCTGCATCATTGGCCATTGGATCCAGGGGTGAAGCCCGTAAAGCAGAAACTGAGAAAGATGCATCCTCATATAGCCCTTTTGGTCAAGGAAGAACTCAAGAAATTGCTAGATGTGGGGTTCATCAGAGCCATAGATTACCCTGAATGGATATCAAACATTGTGCCAGTTCCTAAACCAGATGGCAGGGTTCGACTATGCAACGATTTTCAAGACTTAAACAAAGCATGCCGCAAGGATGACTTTCCATTACCTAACATCGATATCATAGTCGACCTCACTGCAGGACATACAATGCTATCGCTCATGGATGGATTCTCAGGGTATAACCAAATCAAAATAGCACCAGAGGATCAACACAAAACAGCTTTCACTTGCCCATGGGGTACCTTTTGCTGGAATGTCATGCCTTTTGGGCTGAAAAATGCAGGTGCTACATATCAGCGGGCCATGATAACTATATTCCATGACATGATGCATGTGACCATGGAGGATTATGTTGACAATATCTTAGCAAAATCTCTCACAAGGGACTCACACCTAGACATATTAGAAAAAGTCTTTCAACGGTTGGATCAATTCCAAGTCAAACTGAATCTGAAGAAGTGTGTGTTTGGGGTAACATCGGGCAAGTTGCTAGGCTTCATCATGTCAGCAAACGAAATAGAGGTAGACCCGGCCAAGGTCAAAGCAATAATGGACATGCCACCGCCCAAGACTCTAACACAGTTGAGATCCTTACAGGGCAAGCTGCAGGCCATCCGCAGGTTCATCTCACAGTTGGCAGACAAGTGCCAACCTTTCAGCCACCTCCTACATAAGAATATTCCATTTAAATGGGATGAGCAGTGCGAAGAGGCATTCAACAAGCTAAAGGAGTACCTTATGAACCCTCCTATAATCATGCCTCCGATCCAAGGAAAACCTTTGATTCTCTACATATCTGCTACACCTACTGCTCTTGGGGCTCTCCTAGCGCAACAAGACTATGAGAACAAGGAAAGAGTTGTATACTACATCAGTCGAACCTTAGTGGGCTACGAGTTACAATACTCACAGGTAGAATGATCATGCCTTGCAGTGGTTTTTGCTTCACAAAAACTCCGACACTACATGTTGGCACATCCTGTCAAACTCATTGCCAAAATCGACCCACTAAAGTATCTTCTCAGCAAAGCAGCTCTCACAGGTCGACTAGCAAAGTGGGTTATGCTTCTTAGTGAATATGATATAGAATATGTGGACAAAAAAGCCATCAAAGGGCAAATCATAGCTAACCAACTGGCTGAGGCACCATTACAGGACACTTCACCAATGCAGTTTGAGTTTCCCAATGAGTCTTTATTCACTCTGTCAACATCTCCTTGGAAACTCTACTTCGACAGGTCTTACACCAACCATGAATCGGGGGCAGGTATCCTGTTTATCACTGCCCACGGCGACACAATTCCAAAGTCCTACAGGTTGTTATTTCCATGCACTAACAATATAGCGGAATATGAAGCCTTGGTAATTGGTCTCAAGATGGCCACTGAGTGGAAAATCCAAGCACTATGTGTCTACGGTGATTCTCAACTTATCATAAATTAGGTCAACAATGAATATCAAACCAAAGATGAGAAGCTCATCCCATACAAACGGATGGTCGACGACCTCAAAGTACCCTTTGGGACCATCTCCTTTGAACAAATACCCAGGATCGAGAACAAAGCAGCAGATGTAATGGCTACCATAGCCTCTCTTCTTGAAATACCTGAGTACGAGTCACGGTATGAGTTCTTAGTAGAAACCATTCGGCAACCGGCTTATGATCTCCTTGAAACCCATTCCATTTGCCTCCTAGTAGGATCTGATTCACCTTGGTACGGTAAGACCTACACTTACCTCAAGGACAATATTCTTCCACCGGACCTCTCTTCCAACCAAAAACGGACTTTCATCCGACAAGCCTCCCGTTACACCATCATAGCTAATACCCTTTACCGACGTGGTCTGGATGGTACTTTACTCCGTTGTCTAGAACAAGAAGAATTCGTAACTGCCTTGCGAGACATACACGAAGGGATCTGCGGAACACACTCCAGCGGTCCTTCCTTAGCCAAGAAACTCATGCGTTTGGGTTATTACTGGCCAAATATGGAAATGGATTCATATCAGTTCGTCAAAAAGTGCAAACAGTGCCAAATACACGGGAACCTGATTCATGCACCTGCTCAGGAGTTGAGACCTTTAACGACACCCTAGCCCTTTTGCCAGTGGGGACTTGACCTTGTGGGAAAGATTCATCCACCTTCTTCCAACGGCCATAAATTTATCATAACCGCCACTGAGTACTTCACCAAGTGGATTGAAGCCGTTCCCCTAACAACCGTCACAGGAAAGCAAATTTTCTCGTTCATTCTGAATTACATTATCTGCCGATATGGCATCCCTTCATCCATCATAATGGATAATGGGAGACCATTCAAAAATCAGGATGTCCAGGGACTTTGTGAGCGTTTCAAAATCCAACATCGTTTCTCCACTCCATACTACCCCCAAGGTAACGGCCAAGCTGAGGCATCGAATAAAACCATTCTGAAAATCCTAAAGAAAACTGTCAATGAAGCTAGTCGCGATTGGCACGTCCAACTCAATCTCGCTCTGTGGGCCTACAGAACTAGTATACGCACTCCCACAGGTGCTACACCCTATGCCCTTGTCTATGGTTCTGAAGCCATCCTTCCCATTGAAGTCGAAGTCCCATCCCTCAAGGTGTCGTTGAAAGGTCTCATATCAGATGAAGAATACAGAGTCTCCAGGCTACAAGATCTAGAGCTGCTAGAGGAAAGGCGCCAGAAGGCTTTTGACCATCTCAAAGCCTATCAACAGATGATGTCTAGAAGCTACAACCACAAGGTTAGACCAAGGTGCTTCAAGGTTGGGGACCTAGTTCTAAAAGAGAACCCTCGCAATCAGCAGGACAGAGAAAAGAAAGGTAAGTTCGAGCCTAACTGGCTTGGGCCCTATGTGATTGTAGCTGCTTACGGATCGGTGGCATATCAGTTGGCCACTTCAGAGGGTGAGTTGTTTGATGATCCAATCAACAGCATGCACCTTCGCCGCTTCTATACCTAGGAGAACCCCAATGCAAGGGGGCACAATAAAATCAAAAATCAAAAAATCAAAAAAAAAATTGAAAAGAGAAAATACAAAAAAAATTAAGAAAAAAAGAGAAAATACAAAAAAATCATTCTTTGGTGAAAACCTGGCAAACAGGCGCCTTGGATAGGTATCGTGATGAAAACCTGGCAAACAAGCGTCATGTTACTCTCTAGCTCCTCGTGCAAATAAAAAGCAAGTGATGAAAACCTGGTAAACAGGCATTACTTGTGATAAACCGCCTTCTCCATCTTTGAGACTCCAATCACCTTGAGTCCATTCTTCCTTCGCTCATTTTCCATTCGACCCATATCTACCCCACAATAAACACTTGACAGTTACCTATCATGGCTTGATACTCACCTTGTGGCCTTGTCAACCAAGGTTTTGTCCCATACCGTCTCCTCAATGTGAGCCTAGTATAGTGTCTCTCGTCGGTGTCCATGGTCCAAGTCCATGAACTACGTTGCCTCTGCGTCGTCACGTAGGCAAGGCCATTATTCTAATGCGCCCCCGAGGCTTCCATTTCTCCCACGGTCCCATTCATCCCCTTTTTTGTCTTCATTCTTGTCGTCTTTCTTCTAGTCCATCCATGGTCCATTAGGGTTTACCCCGAACTACGTTGCCTCTGCGTCGTCACGTAGGCAAGGCCATTTAGCAATGAGCCCCCGAGGCACTAGGTCAGTCCCTTAGGGTCCGTCTCCCCAATAAGGATTGTTCAATCTTCTCACCAAGCAAACAAATGCAAGCAGAACACGCACCTCAAGCAGAAATATTGACAATGAGCATCTTAACCTATCCAATGCAAAACAAATACCCAAGGTCTTCTAAATGATTTTATCTAAAATATGGCAAGAAAAACACATCTAAATGCAAGAATGTTTTGTGGATTGGAACCATGGTTAAGTTACAGAGTCTGGATTTTTGTTATCATGTCTTTCTACGCTACTCAAGGATGCCAAAAGCTAGAGATGCTATGATGGGGGCATGATTATTTCCTTTGTTTGCTACTTGTGGATTAAACTTTAGTAATGTGAAGCCTTGTCTAAGGACATGATCGGCAAAAGATCATCGAGGACATTAAAGGTATAACATGAACGGGGGCAATCCTTGCTTGTTGAAATGCAGGAAGTACTCAGGTCATCTAGATTCAATTTTGACTAGATGCTTGTATTCACTTACAACATTTCAGAAAATGTACCAAAAACAAACTGCCTAATGATGAAATAAAGCACTCTTAAAGCAAAGCATCCATCCTATATCCACATACACATTCGTGCAATCCTCATTATCCAAACTATGCAGAGTAATGATATCAAGAAAATTTTCTAAGTCATCTTATCACAACCATTCTTCTATCTATCTATCATGTCATTCTTGTGTCGATAAAGTACATTTGGACTTCACAAAAACAAAGCATATAGGAGCATACCATATCATTCGTAGGACTAGTCATGCACATGCTTCGGTTCGTAGAATACACCATCCAATGCATTAGGTCACCAATACATTTGCATCACATCACATCATAAAGCATAGATAATCACATCAAACTCATATCACATATGCATACATTTGCATTAGATCATATAGACGTCCCATAACACAGTTAACATCATCAAATAGAAAATCATAACACATATGCATACATTTGCATTAGAACATATACACCTCCCATAACAAAGTTGCCTCTAACATAGAAATCATATTACATTTTGCATTCATTTGAAAACATTAAATCACATAGACATCATATAGCAGCATATCACAAAGCATCACATATAGCATCAGATAGACCATCTAACTATGCACATACATCACATCATATAATAGAAGTAAATCTTCATCGCATAGCACATGCAATAGATACACAAAGCTGCATCATCATATATACTATCATATAAAAGAGGTCCAAATGTACAAAATCGTCATCTATCTCTGGAATAAAAGTGTCATATACAATATGCATCCAAATGGATGGTGATACATGTCCCAAAGTGTACAAAATCTGGTCTGTGTCTATCCCTGCTACTGTGGGCCACCACTGCCAGCTCCTGACTGCTGAGGACCCATCACGGAGGCCCCTGACTGTGATGGACCTGCTCCATGAGTCGCCCCAGACTGACTCCTGAAGCTCCCTGCCCTCTGACTTGATGCCACGGCACCATGGTATAACCCTCAGTAATACTGAGCCTGGGACTGTGCTCTGGCCAGATCTGTCTGTGCCTGTGCCAACTGCATCTGTAATTGGCCAACATGTGCCTGTGCCTGCTGCACCTGCCCAACCAAAAATGAACTCACTGCATCTATCCCCATAGTGGCCACAGCAGTGTCCCGCTCTACACGGATAATCCGTACCTGTGCGTCTGCCATGTCTCTCTCGCGAGTCAACCCAGTGATCACCGCTGCGTCTGTATCTCACCTCCTCTCTACCCTCCTCAACTGTGCCTACAGCTCGCACCTGTCCCCTCAGGCTGGCTATAGTCCTCTCATGAACCTCTCCCTGTACTGGCCCCTGGGCTGCCTCTGCATGTCCTGGCCCCTGTGGCTGGGGCACCTGCTACTGTGGTACCTGCTGAGGTGGTGGCATCTGTGCCTGCTGAGGTATCTGCTGCTGTGCCTCTACCTGCCCTGGCACTGCCTGCTCAGCCTAAACTATCCTCCTCCGCTGTCTCAACCTCTCTCCGGCTCTACCACCCCGTCGTCCTTGTCCTCCTCTAACTCCCCTCCGCCCTGGGCCAGCCTCTCCCTCCTCCTCTGAGTCCGCCTCGTCAATACGAGGCACCAGCATGTCGGGTCCTGAATATCTCAGGAAAGGATGTGCAGTGATCCAATCCTCGTACTCCTGTGTCACCCCTGCATCTGCTATCTCTCTCCTCATGTCCCATGCCACATACGGCGTCTGTTGGAACTCTGCTAGAGCCTCCTTGTAAGAAGCCATCGGCCCCCATCGGACCCTCTCTGCATGCGTCCGTGCGAGCATAGCCTGCCCCTGTGGCATGCCCTGCCTCCTACCGAACTGTCTCAACACTCGGCCCACCATCTGCCTCTCCAGTATATGCCGTGTCCAGCCTATCATCCACCTGGTCTGAAAGCAGTATGGCAGCTCGTCTCCCTCGTGATCCCACGGCTCACAATTGAGATATGGTCGCCAGACGACCACATCCACTCCATCCAAGGTGTGTCTCCAATACTCTAGCTTCCCTAGCCTATGCTAGGAAATCACTCCTGCATAGCCATAACTGTATGGCTCTCCTCGCTGCCTCGTGAAGACACATATCGGCCTAGTCACCGCTATGTGCTCCCACAGCCAGAACTGTAACAGCAACACCCCAGCCGATAGACTCATGCTGCGGTGGTACACCACCTGATGCATGTCATGGTATAAATGGGCCAGTACGCAGACTCCCCATGCATATCGGGTGCCCTCAGTCAGCATCCGCTCCATGACCCTACCCCATCCAATGGGGAACCCATGCGATCTCCTGTCCGGGCATACAACGCCCCCGATCAGTCCAGCCACAATCCCAGGGAAGTAGTCATAGTAGTCGTATATATCCTGCCACGGGATAACCTGTCCAGCTAGCTCAGGATCATCAAACACCCGCTGGCACTCGACGAGTCCCACATCCCGCTGTGCATCATACTCTACTAACTCACCTACCACAGGCAAGTGCAGTATCCAGTAGACGTCCTCCAAGGTCACCATCATCTCTCCCGTCAGAAAGTGGAAGGTCCCGTCCTCACTGTGGAATCTCTCCACGGCAGCTGTTAGCAGTCCACGATTCGCCCGCACCTCGGGCATGCAGCATACATAATCTAAACCCATGGCACCAAGCGCCACTCTGTCAGTCTCCGTCAGCATATATCTCTGCAATAAGGGCATGGGAAACGTCTCCCTCGACTGCAGTGTGTCCCGAATATCCTCCTGCAAGCAAGCAAGGTAAAGCGTCAGTCTCAAGCAACATATACCATACTCAACATACCTACTAAACTATATCAACTAAACTTAGCATTTCAAATTGATCAAAACAGCACACTACATCTCTTGACTAGATTTCTGCAATCTCAGAGATAGCTCATCGATTACCGCGTCAAACAGGACGCTAATCGAGTCAATTTGGCTAAGTCCTTTGCTATCCACAGCAAATGCGCCACTACAGGTGGTAAAAGCGTCATTTTTTGGTATATGCACCGCTAAAATCAGCATATGCGCTGCCTCACACATATGTGCCGCCACAATGCACATATGCGCCGATCCAGCAAATGCGCCGCAACATTCGGCATATGTGCCGCCAAATTATGAATGTGCCGCTACAATCGACATATGCACGGCATTAACAGATGCGCCACTACTCTCAACATATGCGCGGCTTAAATACACATGCGCCGCCAAATTGCATAAGCGCAGCTACATTGCACAGATGCGCAGTTTTCATGTATGCGCCGCCGAAACCTTCATATGCGCCGTGCAACGACAAAAGCGCCGCTTCGCGAGACATATGCGCCATTCTGCGTTTCAGCGCATGCATTCGACCTATTTTCTACGTGCATTTATGACACCTAAAGTCGACCCTAGGAGAAATTTTTCAAAGCACATACCGGGGGTCCTACCTCTGCTGGCCGCCCGAATTGACGGACTCGCTCAAATCGATGCTCCTCGCGTGGAATGTCTGCTACTCTGGCTGCCATGCTGCTCCAAGTTTGCTCTAGGCTCTCTCAATCCAATCCAGAGTAAACAAGTGTACAAATGACTATTCTTGTGGACCCAGCTCCTATTTATAGCCTCCAAACCCTAATTCTGGCTAGGTGATGACTGTGACTACTTCCCATGCCCGTTTTTCTTCCCGTTTTCTTCCCGCATCCCTGACTGCGTCCCTTTTCCTCCACCCTATCCTAACCCCTTCGTCTTCGTGAGATTGTCCGTCTCTGTTTCTTTCACCCTTTTCCTGTCCAATCTCCCGAGGGGGCATCCTATCGTCATTGAACCTATACCAGGGGCAAACTGGGGCATGTATCATCATTCGGACTATCGAATTCTTTGAAGCAACGCTATAAACTGCATTGCATCAAAGAGGGGCAAACTGTATACGCTTAAAAATGACATGATTCATCCTAAATAAATATTCTAAATATTTATTCCCTTCTTCTATTAATTAAATAAATATTCTAAATTTATTTAATCGATTCACTGCTCCATAATTAAATAAAATCTATTTATTTAATTAAAATTCTTCTAAATGCCCTACACAATTAAATAATCCTAAATTATTTAATTAAGCCAAATTCCTCTATCCTAAGTTCTAAATTCCAAAAATCCACATCACCTTTTCCACCTCACCTTGTCCACCTCATCAGGTTGCACATGTAATTAAATATATTTAATATTTAATTACCTTATTTTCCCTCACCCACATGGCCTATTTCTTCTCAAATCAGAGGTTAGTTAACTAATCAATCAAAAGTGTTAACTAACCTGTCAATTGAGTCAAATCCTCAATCAATTCAGTCAGTTCCATAATTTATTCTTCTAACTGATCAATCAAGTCTGTTAACAGACTAGTCAATGGAGTTAACTCTCCAATCAATTTTGTCACATCCCCTCTTTCATGATGGAGTTGGGACACTTGTCACATTTCTACTGGTTGCACATTCCTCAACCATTCTCAGCCATTGATCTTCATATCTCCTCTCAACCGTTGATTCTCATTCTTCTGAGTCTATAAAAGAAGCTTCATCCCTCCATTCTAATCATCCAGGCTTTTGACATCGTTACTCTGGAGAAATATCACCAGCGTGCCTTTGGCACCCTTTTGTCACCTACAAGCTTGAGATCACATACTTGCATTGGAGCTCATCTTCATTGCATATCACCATAGCCATTCACCGTCGACTTCCTACAAACAGCTAAAAAGATTGCACTCTCTGAGGGCTCATCTCATCTGCAAAAGGATGATTTGTGATAGGCAAACAACAGAAGTTTCGAAATGGGAGAGGTTTGCACTGTGTTTGTTCATTGCTTCGTTTATTGAATCCTTCTTGTTTCTCTATTCTGTTGATGTTTGGGTCTTATTTAATTCATTTGATTGATTCACGTTTTACCCTTACAACTGTCTGTGAACATCTTTGTTCCTCTCAATCATATTGCTTCTTACCTCTGCTAAAATCATCTAATCTATGTATATCTACTTGCTATATCTGGTTATGTTGTGCATTTTCTCAGTTCTATGAAGTTTGCTTTTAATCAGTCTGGTGCATCACCCTTACTTTTCAAGTTTTCTAGTTTCATCTTTCATTTAAAAGCATTCCTTCTCACTTTTCCTCTGAAGATTTAGTAGTTTTAGGTGATAACCAGTCAAGGAAGCCGGCCTTCTCCTGAGGTCTTATCTCATTTCGCAAGGTCCCACACTTTGAGATCATTCCCATGTTTCTCTAGATTGCTGAAGTTTTACAACTGCAGCTAGGGTGCAAATCTGAGAGACAACAGTTTCTGGCACACCCGGTGGGACTTAACAATTATTTTTGTTGGTTATGATATGCTACCAGCATTATTAGTCTTTTAAGAGGCAATTTTATGCATATCTGGCGACTCATACTGAGGAAGGACAAGTAGATCAGTGTTGCTGTCACATTTTATGAGAAAAATTCAAAATCAGAGTTCGAGCTCATTTGATTATTTGTAGTTGTCTCTGCGAAGTTTCAGGCCAATTGCACCTGTAGTTCCTGTACCAGCTCAAGCAAACCTACCTCTAGTTGTTCCAATGGCAAGAAATCAGCCATTTGTGGCTTTTGATGGGGGTAGCCCATTGAACTTAACAGTACATGACAACATACCCATGGCAGCTTTGAAGAGTCTGCCCTATTTCACAGGAGAGAATCAAACTACCCCAATTGAGCACATTAGAGACGTATCTTCTCTATGCGGTGTTCATTATATAACCCAAGAAAACATTGTCATCAGGCTGTTGGCTGCCTCTTTTAAAAGAAAAGCATTACAATGGTTTAGGAGTTTACCAGTGCAGACCATAGGAACCTAGGACGATCTAGGTGATAAGTTAAATAAACAATTTCAGGATAAGTCAGATAACCTATCATTGGTTGAACAGATGACTACAATAAAGAGAGCTCCCTAGGAGCAAATGATGGATTTCAACTTCAGATTCCAAAAGACATGGGACAGAATTCCTTCCATGGTAAGGCCTCCATCAGAATATGCTTTTCTGTATTTTTTGAAAGCTTTAAATAGTGATATTTCAGTGATGATTCAATCATTAGGAGGTACAAGCCTACCTGATGCATATGAAATAGCTATTAGAGCAGAAAACAACCTGATTCAAGCTAGTAAAATAGCTCCTCGACCACCAGTGCCCATTTTCCCTGAGATTCAAGCTTCAATGGCCTTGCCAATCCCATATTTTGCCCCTTTACCTGCTATAGCAGCATTGCCAAATACTGTCAATTCTGAAACTACTGCTTCTAGCTCATCACAAGAGTTAAAAGAGATTAAAAATAGACAATAGAAATTAGAGAACATCCTGCAAACTTTTGGAAATGAACTGGTCAACATCAAAAAGTAGCAGTCCCAGAACAGACAGCCTTATCAGCCACACAATCAAGGGCAAAATTAGCCTTATCAAGGGCAAAATCAACCATATCAAGCCAATAGGCTTCCATATCAAGGCAATTACCAGGGTACCAAGTAGAATGTGAACCAGAGGCCTTTCCAGCCTTACAATCTTGTGCCCATTAATGTAGTTAGGGACCTTGTCCCTGTTCAGAATAACCTTGCAGCTGAGTATGAATGGTGTTTTCCATGCAATCAGCCACACAGTCAGGCAGCCTGTTCAAATGGGGTGATAAATCAGGCTCTAATAGTGCAAAATGTTACAATCTCACAGCCAAACACGCCTAATGATGGGGCTGCACAACAGCAGGAACAACCTCAAAATGATTCTGCCTTCATAAATTGGCAAGAAGGTGAATTATGTGGCTTAAATAGAGATGATGCCTCAGTTGCGGCAAACACAAGAGTTAAAAAGAAGGGTTATGAGATAAATCAAGTAGTAAATAAAGGAAAAGGACTTGCTAATGCTTCTACATCCTAGATTCCCCATATTTTGCAAAGAAATACTCAAGCAACTGCAAGGGAACAGCCTCAGTTGCAAGCTGATATTGTGGCTACAAAGTCACATCAAAAGGTAAATGTTACTCCACCTTTCAATATTATTGAAAATATGGAGAAGATGAATGTGACAATGTCTATGTGGGATTCCCTAGCCATCCCAGGCCAAAAGGGAATGTTACAATCTGTCTTATCTGATTTAAAAGTGTCCAATGATACAACTGTTGACCCAGCTAGGGTTGTCCTTACCAATTCATCCCAGGACAACAATAAACAGCCAAACAAGAGTGCTAAACCACTTCCATTTTATGTGTCTTTAATAATTGGAGACAAGTTGGTACATAATTGTATGGTGGATAGTGGCGCAAGTAGTTCTGTAATGCCAAAATAGATTGCAGATCAATTAGGGTTGAAATACCAGCGCCTTGAGAACGGTGTGCTCCAACTAGATGCCACAGCTGTAAATACTGTAGGTGTGATGAAAGAACTAGGTCTCACTCTGCACACTTGCCCAAATGTTTCCATTTCCCAGGAGGTGTTCATCATAGATTTACCTCCTTATTTTGCTATGTGTTTGTCAAGAGAGTTCACAGCCAAGATAGGAGGGTATTTATCCTCGGACTGGTCCCACATGTTTTGTAGGACCAGATATGGCACAAAAGTGACCGAAAAATCTAAATTACTTGTCAAACATCACATAGAGCCTTATGTACCAAGTGTTGTTAATGCAAATTGCATTATTTCTGATAATCTTGAACTTGTTGTTGCTCAAGAACTGCAAGCTGAAAGTATACCAGAAGTACTGTTAAAAGAGTGGGCCTTAGAAAATGTTGCGGACGATCCTGAGGAGCACATTCAAGAAACTGGTATGGGGATTTACATATTGCATGAGCCTGAAACAACAATTCCAAGCCTGGTAAAGAATGATGAACAACAGACAGAGTAGCAAAATGAGGTATGGAAAATGTACTTTGATGGCTCTAGGAGCAGGAATGGATCTGGTGGTGGTGCAATGCTTGTGTCTCCACAAGGTGACAGATATTTTTCTTCTTTCCATTTTGTCTTTTCATGTACAAATAACACTGTTGAATATGAAGGGTTGATTCAAGGTTTGCAGTGGGCAAGAAAGAGGAAAATTAGCTATTTGCAGGTGTATGGTGACAGTGAACTCATTGTAAATCAAGTGAGAGGGCTGCATGTTACAAAGAATGATGTTTTTAAATGCTACAAACATAGGGTATGGGATATGATTGAAGAGTTTGATGCTTTCAATCTTATCTCTATTCCAAGAAGTTAGAACTATCATGCAAATAGGTTAGCTGCAATTGGGGCTCAGTTTGATATCCCCAGTGATATTCAAAGAGAAAAGGTGCAACCTCATGTGAAAATAGTTGACAGGCCTTCTATCCCTGACAATAACATTTATTGGCAGGTTTTTGAGAGTGATGAGAAAATTTTGCGGTTCCTGTTAGAAGAGGATGAGTTTTTTGTAATGAATCAGGATAAACTCAAACACCAGTATGACGATGATCAAGTTATTCAATTGAGAACAAATAAGCTGCCCAAAGGGTTAGTAACCTTGGAATCCATTTTGGGACGGATGATCACCTAAAGAAGAGCAAAACTAGTATGCAAGTCAAAGAGGAATATTACGAGGAGCTAGAAATTTTCAAAGGTAAGCTTCTCAAAATTGGCAAAATCTGTTCACCTGAGGATAGGAGAGCTTTTATTGCTCTTTGTCAAGAATTTGAAGACGAGTTTGCTTGGGATTACTCAGACCTAAAAGGGTTTGACCCTCATATTGCCTAGCATACTATAGAGTTAGAGCCAAGTGCAAAACCTGTGAGGCAAAAACAAAGACCTTTAAATCCAAAACTTGACCCTCTAATGATTAAAGAACTGACCAAGCTTATCAAGTGAAATATCATTTTTCTGATCAAGCATACTTCTTGGGTCTCCAACCTTGTCCCTATGAGGAAAAAGAATGGCGAGATTAGGCTGTGTGTCGACTTTAGAGACCTTAATAGAGCCTCCTTAAAAGACCACTACCCGTTGCCCTCAATGGAGCAAATTCTGTAAGTAGTGGCTGGTTCAGAAAGATTCTCCTTACTTAACGGATATTCAGGTTATAATCAAGTATTAGTCAGGGAGGAAGATTAGTTTAAAACTGCTTTTACTACCAAATGGGGCACCATGGCCTATAAAAGGATGCCTTTTGGTCTGTCAAATGCGGGCTCTACTTTTTAGAGAGCTATGGATATGGCTTTTAAGGGTTTGCTGTATAAACTGGTGCTGGTGTACCTTGATGACATAACGGTTTTCTCCAAGGATGAATCTAAACATTTACTCCACTTGAGGCAAGTGTTCAAGAGATGTAAAGAGTTTGGGATATCTCTCAATCCCAAGAAATGCATTTTCACTGTGCACAAAGGCAAGATGTTAGGACACATTGTGTCAAAAGAGGGGATTACCATTAATGTAGAAAGAGTAAGGGCTATTTTGGAGCTGCCTTTACCCAGTCACAAGAAGGGACTGCAAAGTTTTATTGGCAGAATTAATTTTCTGCGAAGATTTATAGCCAACATTGCAAATCTATTAAAGCCTTTGACGTCTATGTTGAAGAAGAATACAGTTTTCAGTTGGACAAAAGAAGCCAAACTCAACTTTGAGTCCATAAAAGAGGCATTATCAGCTGCACCAACTTTGGTAAATCTCAATTTCTCTAAAGATTTTATCTTGTATGCTTATGGTGGTCTGGATATAATTTCTACAATTCTGGTACAGCAGCAAGGTGAAGTCTTTGAGCAGCCAATTGCTTTCTTTAGTCAGGGACTGGAGGAGTATGAGCAGAGGTATAGCTTCATTGAAAAACATGTCCTTGCAGTGGTAAGGAGCCTTAAGAAGTTTAGGCATCTTATTTCTAATAATAAGATACACTTGATGGTTGTGCACCCTAGCATGAAAGAGTTTCTATTAGGTAAAGATGTTAATGAGAAAAGGGATGGTTGGATCACCAAAGTCATGGAATATGACGTAGATATCAAGATAACCAAGCTTCTCAGAGGCAGAGGACTCAGTGAACAACTTGCTACCAGTTTTGAGAATGAAATAGAAAAAGAAGAGGAGGTGCTTCTAACCATTGAAGATGCACATCAGAATGATACAGCAGCAGTGGGCACAAGTTGGGTTAATAACATGACTCAATTTTTGCAAACTGGTGAATGTCCAGCAGTTTTAAATAGAACCAGGAGAAGGTATTTTAGACTACAGTCCATTCCATATGTTTTAATAAATGGCATCCTTTTCAGAAAAGATTTTAATGGTGTGTTATTAAGATGCATTGATAATGATCAGACTGACAAGGTGCTGCATGAGTTTCATGATGGAACAGCAAGGGGTTATTTTGCCCCAAAGACTATTGCTTGGAAAATAATGAGAGCTGGATATTACTGGCCCAACTTATTCAAGGATGCCCATGCATGGGCTAGAAAATGTGTCAAATGTGCCATTTTTGCAGGCAAAGAAAGGCTACCAGCTTTACCTCTACAGCCAATTCAACTAGAACAACCCTTCATAAGATGGGGTATTGATTTTAAAGGTCACATTAACCCACCGTCAAGTGCAGGTCACAGGTGGATACTCACAGCTATAGACTATTTCACAAGGTGGACTGAAGCAGTGGCTCTGAAGGAATCCAATGAAAATGCTATTTTGAATTTTTATGATGATTTGGTATCCAGATTTGGAGTACCTGAGTCAATTGTCTCAGACAATGCTTTAGCCTTTGTTGGATTAAGGATAACTGATTGGGCTGTGAAGAATGGAATTTATTTGACCACTTCATCAAATTATTACCCACAGGGTAATGGTTTGGCTAAATCTAAAAATAAGAACCTCATAAGGATTATTAAAAGATTAATGGAGGACAACCAAAGGACCTAGCACACTAATCTGAAATATGCCTTATGGGAAGATAGAATAACTCCCAAGAGGTCTATTCGAAACTCCCCATATATGTTAGTTTATGGGAAAGAGGCAAGATTGCTTGTATCTATGGAGCTGCCAGCACTTGATATCGTGAATCAGCTGGAGATGTTTGAAGAAGAAGACCCCATGGATGTCATATATGCTCAACTTATGGAGCTTGAATAGATTAGAGATAAAGCTATGAAGGCTATGGAGTACCATCAGCTTCAAACCAAAATAAATTTTGATAAGAGGGCCACTCCCAGAATCTTTAGGGAGGGTGATATGGTACTCAAATGGGATGAGTTGAAGAGCAGGCCAAGAAAACATTCCAAATTTGATAGCATGTGGAGTGGCCCATTTATCATTACTGAATGCGAGGAGCACAATGCATTTCAGTTATCAAACATGGATGGAGAAAATTTGCCTATCCCAATTAATGGGATACACCTAAAGAGGTGTTTTTAGGCATGACTTACCTTGTAAAGTAGTAGATTAGGTTTCTTGCTTTCAATAAGTGTTGTTGCACAATAGTTTAGATCCCATTTTGTTTTCCCTAAGTACTGTCTAGCACAGTTCATGGTTTGTTTTCAGCATTTTGTTCTAGTTTTGATCTTCCAGTGTTCTTCATTGCTAATATTCTGAGTTACTAAGCTCAGGATTGTTTGTCAAGGCTATACTTTAGTCTCTGTGTGACTCAATGCCCAATGGATGCTTAAGGCCACTTATCTAATTATTTAGTAGGCAAACATCCCATAGAAGTCGCCAAAATGTTGACCTATTTTCCTCCATCCAAAGTTGAATAGTTCACCCTGTATTTTCCTTGAAAATCCTTTAGAAAATGACCCCAAAAGGCTTAAATCCTTCAGGAACTCATGCTTTGCCTTGCCAAAAATCCCAAAATCTTGCTTGAAGAATCCTTGCAAAAAACCCAAAAAAACCCAGAAACCCTTTGTCTTCAAGTGTTTTCCATCGCAGATAAATCTCAATTTTATACTTAGTATTTGTATATGCATTTTCGAATGTATGTTCGCATGTACATTCGCCATTGTATGTTCGCATATACAAAGGAAATGTACATCAGCCAAGGGGTGGAATGCAGGGATGAATGTATGTCAATATGTACAATCGTGCATCCAAAGGAAAAGATACAAGGGGAAGATGCAAAGAAAACATACAAAAGACACATACAAAGGCGACATACAAGGATACATCGGTGGAGAGATACAAGGCGAAAGATACAATGCCCGATGCACATACAAATGGAAACCATACAAGTTCACATACAAAAGCAAATCCGAGATACAAAGTAAAGATGCATGTATGTGCCAACATACAAAGGGCAATATACATTCACAGATACAAGGGTCATATGCAATGTAAAGATACATCTGCAGGATACGAGGTTGAATGTACATTTGCAAGATGCAAGGAAGAGATACAAAGCCTGGGCCCACCAATTTTATATATATTCGATTGTATATTTGAATATACAATTGCATATACAAGGGGCATATGCATTCCTGACATATAAGGCCCGGACCTGAAAAGAGTTTGCATTTTGATTTATTAAGGCAGATGTTTGTTGTATATTTGCTTGTATGTTTGCATTGTATATTCGCACATATAAAGGATACATACAAGGGAATATGCAATGGTAGCATACAAGGTCAGATGCATGTTTGCAATGTGCAAAGTGATTGTATACAGTTATGTTTGTATATTCGCATGTATATGCGATAGACAAGGCCAACATACAAATGGAAAACATGCAAAGTCCAGACCCAACTGGGCAATCAAACACAACGAAATAATCTTTTGAGTTCCACATTGTATGTATATTTGTGATTGTATGTTTGCATATACAATCAGATATACAAAGGTCATATACAATAGTTTTTTGGTGAGAGAATATGTATCGGTGGCTCATGCAAAGGTATTTCCGATGGCCGATAGGGGATGCAGTTTTTTTTAGCGATGGGTCCCAGCTTCAATGCTGCAGGGAATCAGGTGGTGCCATGTGACAGGGGCGGCAGATGCAAAAGGTAATATGAAGGCAAATGCATATGCGAAAGGAGGGAAATCGCATAAATGCATAAGTGAATCCAGCAGTCAAGTACAGGAGCGCTTGTATATGCAATTGCAAAATACAACGATATACAAGCACAAATATGCAAAGCGATATACACAGTTGACCAAATCTTTGACTGCCTTTATCTCCCTCATTCTGACGAATTTTGACACGCTTCAAAAGGCAAAAGTGCCTATTTTTGCCTCCTCTTTCATTTGGCGGGCTCTGAGCAAGATTTTCTCACTTTCAAATTTTGGATCTGGATTTGCATGCTCAATTGACTGGATGTTTCAACGACCAATTTGAGTTATGCAAATACAGATATTTATGGCATTTATGGGTGCAGATTGATGATTCAACAACTTACATTAAAGACTAGAAATATCTTCCATCTACACCAGTTCTAGATCTTTTGTTCCATAACTTCTTGCAGGTGGACGTCCCTTCAAGCATATATTTTTCTGATATAGCCCATGGGGCGAATTTATTGTAACGGACTTAGGTCATTTGATATGCTATATATACATTGGATGAAATGTAATTAGGGTTGGAAATTTTTTTGGCTTTCAGGCTTTCTGTTTCCAAACAGAGCTTTTCTGATACTGTAACTATTCCTTCCTATTGAATATATGCAAGTTATCTTACCCCTTTTACTGAGTTTTTAGTTTAGTGTAAATCTGTGTGTGATTGTCTGTGAACATCTTTGTTCCTCTCAATCATATTGCTTCTTACCTCTACTACAATCATCTAATCTATGTATATCTACTTGCTATATCTGGTTATGTAGTGCATTTTCTCAGTTCTGTGAAGTTTTCTTTTAATCAGTCTAGTGCATCACCCTTACTTTTCAAGTTTTCTAGTTTCATCTTTCATTTAAAAGCATTCCTTCACACTTTTCCTCTGAAGATTTAGTAGTTTTAGGTGATAACCAGTCAAGGAAGCTGGCCTTCTCCGGAGGTCTGATCTCATTTCGCAAGGTCACACACTTCATGCTCATTCCCATGTTTCTCCAAATTGCTGAAGTTTTACAACTGCAGCTAGGGTGCAAATCTAAGAGACAACACTGAATGCAAGAAGCACAATGCATTTCAATTATCAAACACGGATGGAGAAAATTTGCCTATCCCAGTTAATGAGATACACCTAAAGAGGTGTTTTGAGGTATGACTTGCCTTGTAAAGAAGTAGATTAGGTTTCTTGCTTTCAATAAGTGCTGCTGCACAACAGTTTAGATCCCTTTTTGTTTTCCCTAAGTGCTGTCTAGCACAGTTCATGGTTTTCTTTCAGTATTTTGTTCTGGTTTTGATCTTCCAGTGTTCTTCATTGCTAATATTTTGAGTTGCTAAGCTTAGGATTGTTTGTCAGGGCTATACTTTAGTCTCTGTGTGACTCAATGCCCAATGGATGCTTAAGGCAACTGATCTAATTGTTTAGCAGGAAAAACATCCCATAGAAGTCGCCAAAATGTTGACCTATTTTCCTCCGTCCAGAGTTGAATAGTTCACCCTGTATTTTCCTTGAAAATCCCTTAGAAAATGACACCAAAAGGATTAAATCATTCAGGCACTCATGCTTTGCCTTGCCAAAAATCCCAAAATCTTGCTTGAAGAATCCTTGCAAAAAACCCAGAAAAACCTAGAAACCCTTTGTCTTCAAGTGCTTTCCATCGCAGATAAATCTCAATTTTATACTTAGTATTTGTATATGCATTTTCGAATGTATGTTTGCATGTACATTCGCCATTGTATGTTCACATATACAAAGGAAATGTACATTGGCCAAGGGGTGGAATGCAGGGGTGAATGTATGTCAAGATGTACAATCATGCATCCAAAGGAAAAGATACAAGGGGAAGATGCAAAGAAAACATACAAAAGACAACATACAAAGGCGACATACAAGGATACATCGATGGAGAGATACCAGGTGAAAGATACAATGCCCGATGCACATACAAATGGAAAACATACAAGTTCACATACAAAAGCAAATCCGAGATACAAAGTAAAGATGCATGTATGTGCCAACATACAAAGGGCAATATACATTCACAGATACAAGGGCCATATGCAATGTAAAGATACATCGGCAGGATATGAGGTTGAATGGACATTCGCAAGATGTAAGGAAGAGATACAAAGCTTGGGCCCACTAATTGTATGTATATTCAATTGTATATTTGAATATATAATCACATATACAAGGGGCATATGCATTCCTGACATACAAGGCTCAGACCCGAAAAAAGTTTGCATTTTGATTTATTAAGGCAGATGTTTGTTGTATATTTGCTTGTATGTTTGCATTGTATATTCGCACATACAAAGGATACATATAAGCGAATATGCAATGGTAGCATACAAGGTCAGATGCATGTTTGCAATGTGCAAAGTGATTGTATATAGTTCTGCTTGTATATTCGCATTGTATATGTGATATACAAGGCCAACATACAAATGGAAAACATGCAAAGTCCGGACCCGACTGGGCAATCAAACCCAGCGGAATAATCTTTTGAGTTCCACATTGTATTTATATTTGCGATTGTATGTTTGCATATACAATCAGATATACAAAGGTCATATACAATGGTTTTTCAGCGAGAGAATATGTATCGGTGGCTCATGCAAAGTTCTTTCCGATGGCCGATAGGGGATGCAGTTTTTTTTAGCGATGGGTCCCAGCTTCAATGCGGCGGCAAATCAAGTGGTGCCACATGGCAGGGGCGGCAGATGCAAAAGGTAATACGAAGGCAAATGCATATGCGAAAGGAGGGAAATCGCATAAATGCATAAGTGAATCCAGCAATCAAGTACAGGAGCGCTTGTATATGCAATTGCAAAATACAACGATATACAAGCACAAATATGCAAAGCAATATACACACAGTTGACCAAATCTTTGACTACCCATATCTCCCTCATTCTGGCAAATTTTGACACGCTTCAAAAGGCAAAAGTGCCTATTTTTGCCTCCTCTTTCATTTCGCGGGCTCTAAGCAGGATTTTCTCACTTTCAAATTTTGGATCTAGATTTGCATGCTCAATCGACTGGACATTTCAGCAACCAATTTGAGTTATGCAAATACAGATATTTGTGGCATTTATGGGTGCAGATTGATGATTCAACAGCTTACATTGAAGACCAGAAATATCTTCCATCTGCACTAGTTCCAGATCTTTTGTTCCATAACTTCTTACAGGTGGACGTCCCTTCAGGCAGATATTTTTTTGATACAGCCCATGGGGCGAATTTATTGTAACGGACTTAGGTCATTTGGAATGCTAGATATACATTGGATGAAATGTAATTAGGGTTGGAAAATTTTTTGGCTTTCAGGCTTTTTGTTTCCAATCAGATCTTTTCTGATACTATAACTATGCCTTCCTATTGAATATATGCAAGTTATCTTACTTCTTTTACTGAGTTTTAGTTTAGTGTAAATCTGTGTGTGACTGTCTGTTAACATCTTTGTTCCTCTCAATCATATTGCTTCTTACCTCTGCTAGAATCATCTAATCTGTGTATATCTACTTGCTATATCTGGTTATGTTGTGCATTTTCTCAGTTCTGTGAAGTTTTCTTTTAATCAGTCTGGTGCATCACCCTTACTTTTCAAGTTTTCTAGTTTCATCTTTCATTTAAAAGCATTCCTTCTCACTTTTCCTATGAAGATTTAGTAGTTTTAGGTGATAACCAGTCAAGGAAGCCGGCCTTCTCTGGAGGTCTGATCTCATTTCGCAAGGTCCCACACTTCGAGATTATTCCCATGTTTCTCCATATTGCTAAAGTTTTACAACTGCAACTATGGTGCAAATCTGAAAAACAACACTGAATGCAAGGAGCACAATGCATTTCAATTATCAAACACGGATGGAGAAAATTTGCCTATCCTAGTTAATGGGATACGCCTAAAGAGGTGTTTTGAGGTATGACTTACCTTGTAAAGCAGTAGATTAGGTTTCTTGCTTTCAATAAGTGCTGCTGCACAATACTTTAGATCCCTTTTTGTTTTCCCTAAGTGTTGTCTAGCACAGTTCATGGTTTGTTTTCAGCATTTTATTCTGGTTTTGATCTTCCAGTGTTCTTCATTGCTAATATTCTGAGTTACTAAGCTCAGGATTGTTTGTCAAGGCTATACTTTAGTCTCTATGTGACTCAATGCCCAATGGATGCTTAAGGCCATTGATCTAATTGTTTAGTAGACAAACATCACATAGAATTTGCCAAAATGTTGACCTATTTTCCTCCGTCCAGAGTTGAATAGTTCACCCTGTATTTTCCTTGAAAATCCTTTAGAAAATGACCCCAAAAGGCTTAAGTCCTTCAGGCACTCATTCTTTGCCTTGCCAAAAACCCCAAATCTTGCTTGAAGAATCCTTGCAAAAAACTTAAAAAAATCCAGAAACCCTTTGTCTTCAATTGCTTTCCATCGCAAATAAATCTCAATTTTATACTTAGTATTTGTATATGCATTTTTGAATGTATGTTTGCATGTACATTCGCCATTGTATGTTCGCATATACAAAGGAAATGTACATCGGCCAAGGGGTGAAATGCAGAGATGAATGTATGTCAAGATGTACAATCACGCATCCAAAGGAAAAGATACAAGGGGAAGATGCAAAGAAAACATATAAAAGACAAAATACAAAGGCAACATACAAGGATACATCGGTGGAGAGATGCAAGGCGAAAGATACAATGCCTGATGCACATACAAATGGAAAACATCCAAGTTCACATACAAAAGCAAATCCGAGATACAAAGTAAAGATGCATGTATGTGCCAACATACAAAGGGCAATATACATTCATAGATACAAGGGCCATATGCAATGTAAAGATACATCAGCAGGATACAAAGTTAAATGTACATTTGCAAGATGCAAGGAAGAGATACAAAGCCTGGGCTCACCAATTGTATGTATATTTGATTGTATATTTGAATATACAATCGCATATACAAGGGGCATATGCATTCCTGACATACAAGACCTGGACCTGAAAAGAGTTTGCATTTTAATTTATTAAGGTAGATGTTTGTTGTATATTTGCTTGTATGTTTGCATTGTATATTCGCACATACAAAGGATACATATAAGGGAATATGCAATGGTAGCATACAAGGTCAGATGCATGTTTGCAATGTGCAAAGTGATTGTATACAGTTCTGCTTGTATATTCGCATTGTATATGCGATATACAAGGCCAACATACAAATGGAAAACATGCAAAGTCCAGACCCGACTGGGCAATCAAACGCAGCGGAATAATCTTTTGAGTTCCACATTGTATGTATATTTGCAATTGTATGTTTGCATATACAATCAGATATACAAAGGTCATATACAAAGGTTTTTCGGTGAGAGAATATGTATCAGTGGCTCATGCAAAGGTCTTTCCAATGGCCGATAGGGGATGCAATTTTTTTTAGCGATAGGTCCCATCTTCAATGCGGCGGCGAATCAGGTGGTGCCACGTGGCAGGGGCGGCAGATGCAAAAGGTAATACGAAGGCAAATGCATATGTGAAAGGAGGGAAATCGGATAAATGCATAAGTGAATCCAGCAGTCAACTACAGGAGCGCTTGTATATGCAATTGCAAAATACAACGATATACAAGCACAAATATGCAAAGTGATATACACACAATTGACCAAATCTTTGACTGCCCGTATCTCCCTCATTCTAGCAAATTTTGACACGCTTCAAAAGGCAAAAGTGCCTATTTTTGCCTCCTCTTTCATTTGGCGGGCTCTGAGTAGGATTTTCTCACTTTCAAATTTTGGATCTGGATTTGCATGCTCAATCGACTGGACGTTTCAGCGACCAATTTGAGTTATGCAAATACAGATATTTGTGGCATTTATGGGTGCAGATTGATGATTCAGTAGCTTACATTGAAGACTAGAAATATCTTCCATCTGCACCAGTTCCAGATCTTTTGTTCCATAACTTTTTGCAGGTGGATGTCCCTTCAGGCATATATTTTTTTGATACAGCCCATAGGGCGAATTTATTGTAACGGACTTAGGCCATTTGAAATGCTATATATACATTGGATGAAATGTAATTAGGGTTGGAAATTTTTTTGGCTTTCAGGCTTTCTATTTCCAAATAGAGCTTTTCTGATACTGTAACTATGCCTTCCTATTAAATATATGCAAGTTATCTTACCTCTTTTACTAAGTTTTAATTTAGTGTAAATCTTTGTGTGACTGTCTGTGAACATCTTTGTTCCTCTCAATCATATTGCTTTTACCTCTGCTAGAATCATCTAATCTGTGTATATCTACTTGCTATATCTGGTTATGTTGTGCATTTTCTCAGTTCTATGAAGTTTTCTTTTAATCAATCTGGTGCATCACCCTTACTTTTCAAGTTTTCTAGTTTCATCTTTCATTTAAAAGCATTCCTTCTCACTTTTTCTCTGAAGATTTAGTAGTTTTAGGTGATAACCAATCAAGGAAGCCGGCCTTCTCCGGAGGTCTGATCTCATTTCGCAAGGTCCCACACTTCGAGATCATTCCCATGTTTCTCCAAATTGCTAAAGTTTTACAATTGCAGCTAGGGTGCAAATCTGAGAGACAACACTGAATGCAAGGAGCACAATGCATTTTAGTTATCAAACATGGATGGAGAAAATTTGCCTATCCCAGTTAATGGGATACACCTAAAGAGGTGTTTTTAGGTATGACTTACCTTGTAAAGCAGTAGATTAGGTTTCTTGCTTTCAATAAGTGCTGCTACACAATACTTTAGATCCCTTTTTGTTTTCCCTAAGTGATGTCTAGCACGGTTCATAGTTTGCTTTCAGCATTTTGTTCTGGTTTTATTCTTCCAGTGTTCTTCATTGCTAATATTCTAAGTTACTAAGGTCAAGATTGTTTGTCAGGGCTATACTTTAGTCTCTGTATGACTCAATACCCAATGGATGCTTAAGGCCACTGATCTAATTGTTTAACAGGCAAACATCCCATAGAAGTTGCCAAAATGTTGACCTATTTTCCTCCATCCAGAGTTGAATAGTTCACCCTGTATTTTCCTTGAAAATCCTTTAGAAAATGACCCCAAAAGGCTTAAATCCTTCAGGCACTCATGATATGCCTTGCCAAAAATTTCAAAATCTTTCTTGAAGAATCCTTGCAAAAAACTCAGAAAAACTCAGAAAACCTTTGTCTTCAAGTGCTTTCCATCGCAGGTAAATCTCAATTTTATACTTAGTATTTGTATAGGCATTTTTGAATGTATGTTCACATGTACATTCGCCATTGTATGTTCACATATACAAAGGAAATGTACATCGACCAAGGGGTGGAATGCAGGGATGAATGTATGTCAAGATGTACAATCGCGCATCCAAAGGAAAAGATACAAGGGGAAGATGCAAAGAAAACATACAAAAGACAACATACAAAGGTGACATACAAGGATACATCGGTGGAGAGATACAAGGCAAAAGATACAATGCCCGATGCACATACAAATGGAAAACATACAAGTTCACATACAAAAGCAAATCCGAGATACAAAGTAAAGATGCATGTATGTGCTAACATACAAAGGGCAATATACATTCACAAATACAAGGGCCATATGCAATGTAAAGATACATTGGCAGGATACGAGGTTGAATGTACATTCGCAGGATGCAAGGAAGAGATACAAAGCCTGGGCCACCAATTGTATGTATATTCAATTGTATATTTGAATATACAATCGCATATACAAGGGGCATATGCATTCCTGACATACAAGGCCTGGACCCGAAAAGAGTTTGCATTTTGATTTATTAAGGCAGATGTTTGTTGTATATTTGCTTGTATGTTTGCATTGTATATTCGCACATACAAAGGATACATACAAGGGAATATGCAATGGTAGCATACAAGGTCAGATGCATGTTTGCAATGTGCAAAGTGATTGTATATAGGTCTACTTGTATATTCACATTGTATATGCGATATACAAGGCCATCATACAAATGGAAAACATGCAAAGTCCAGACCCGACTGGGCAATCAAATGTAGCGAAATAATCTTTTGAGTTCCACATTGTATGTATATTTGCAATTTTATGTTTGCATATACAATCAGATATACAAAGGTCATATACAATGGTTTTTCAGCGAGAGAATATGTATCGATGGCTCATGCAAAGGTCTTTCCGATGGCCGATAGGGGATGCAATTTTTTTAGCGATGGGTCCCATCTTCAATGCGGCGGTGAATCAGGTGGTGCCACGTGGCAAGGGCGGCAGATGCAAAAGGTAATACGAAGGCAAATGCATATGCAAAAGGAGGGAAATCACATAAATGCATAAGTGAATCTAGCAGTCAAGTACAGGAGCGCTTATATATGCAATTGCAAAATATAGTGATATACAAGCACAAATATGCAAAGCGATATACACACAGTTGAACAAATCTTTGATTGCCTGTATCTCCCTCATTCTGGTGAATTTTGACATGCTTCAAAAGGTAAAAGTGCCTATTTTTGCCTCCTCTTTCATTTGGCGGGCTCTGAGCAGGATTTTCTCACTTTCAAATTTTGGATCTGGATTTGCATGCTCAATCGACTGGACGTTTCAGCGACCAATTTGAGTTATGCAAATACATATATTTGTGGCATTTATGGGTGCAAATTGATGATTCAATAGCTTACATTGAAGACCAGAAATATCTTCCATCTGCACCAGTTCTAGATCTTTTGTTCCATAACTTCTTGCAGATGGACGTCCCTTCAGGCAGATATTTTTTTGATACAGCCCATGGGGTGAATTTATTGTAACGGACTTAGGTCATTTGAAATGCTATATATACATTGGATGAAATGTAATTAGGGTTGGAAATTTTTTTGGCTTTCAGGCTTTTTGTTTCCAAACAGAGCTTTTCTGATACTGCAACTATGCCTTTCTATTGAATATATGCAAGTTATCTTACCTCTTTTACTGAGTTTTAGTTTATTGTAAATCTGTGTGTGACTGTCTGTGAACATCTTTGTTCCTCTCAATCATATTGCTTCTTACCTCTACTAGTATCATCTAATCTGTGTATATCTACTTGCTATATCTGGTTATGTTGTGCATTTTCTCAATTCTGTGAAGTTTTCTTTTAATTAGTCTGGTGCATCACCCTTACTTTTCAAGTTTTCTAGTTTCATCTTTCATTTAGAAGCATTCCTTCTCACTTTTCCTTTGAAGATTTAGTAGTTTTAGGTGATAACCAGTCAAGGAAGTTGGCCTTCTCTGGAGGTCTGATCTCATTTCGCAAGGTCCCACACTTCAAGATCATTCCCATGTTTCTCTAGATTGCTGAAGTTTTACAACTGCAGCTAGGGTGAAAATTTGAGAGACAACAATAATATTTAATTTATTTTTTAGTTGATGGTGAAAACCTACTGTTGGGTCGCAAAACCACATGTCCAAAATCCTAGAGCATTTCTCCTCCTCCCAGGCTAGGGGTGTCCTAAAGAAGGTAAGAAAGAGGCTCATCCACATATTGAGGATGGTTATGGCCAACAAATGAGAGTAGGTTTTCTCTCTTGTGCTTCAAGCTCAACTTAAACTCGAGAGGGTATTCCTAGAGGTTTGATAAACCAAATGAACAACTACAAACTGGTGGCTAAACCCAACCCATTAACTTGGTTTCAAATACTGTCACTAAACCAAAAACAACCAGCCACCCAGGTACCTCAATATAGTTGATTACTACACCCTGCAAATGTATCCATAAATGATAACAACATAGCATCTCTTAAGATGAATCCACTAAACTTCACATACACAACCTACAGGGTGCAACCATGCATGAATATGATTCTAAATGATTAAAATAGTTTTGCGTTGCTTTATATTTATCCCTGGTTATTAATTGAATCACAAACAACATGTAAAACTAACCTAATCCTACTCCTACAAATACTAGAATAGAGGATCATTAAAAAGAGTGTTGGCCCTTCACCAAAATGGACCGGTGCATACTCCATTGGGCAACAGAATCATAAACAACAAAGAGGAGGGCAATACATCCAATAAAGAATCAATAGAAACTAGAAATGCATTTACATACATTTCTCATATTAAATCTCATATGACAAACATACTTAATGATCCAGAAAAGACATGCAATAATCCTCTTGCAACAAAGGAATGGCCAACACAAAAGCTTGTATTGATTTAAATGTTGTCACACATTATCAAATCTATGTTGTACAATCATACCAAAAAATGTGGTAAGAGAGGATGAGTAATTGGGTTCAAACATCCCCTAAATAATTACATTCTTCCATGGAGACATATCATTATATGAAGATTTGCATTACAAAATCCTTCCTACACTATACCAAAAGCATCCCCACACTTGCAGCCTAAACTAGCTTTGTTTGATGCCCTAGATCCACCGTGAGTAACTGTACCTCCATAAATTGGGTTAACAACCAACCCATATTATATCTTTAGAACATGTACATATATAACATTATTTTCCATTGTTGCACTTGGGTGAGAATCACCTACCCTATGTACTTTAGTAACATCAGCATTGAATTACATCTACCATGCCATTAAGCTCCAAAATGATTATTAATGGCAGTCAGAGAGTCGTTGGAGCATCCCATCGCGTATTGATAAGCTAATGGACTAGGAAGAAAAATTCGTTGAGCCCCAATAGATTAGGCCTTCACCATGCATCCTTCTTTAGAATTAGGAGTAGAAGACTCCTCACAACTATGACAAGCACATAGGATGCACCAATCGGGAAGGCTAATTTATTAAGCCCCGACAAATTAAGCTTCAACAAATTATCTCTTGTTTAGATCAAGAGTAGGAGACTCCCTGATCTCTGAAGTCTAAAAAACACAAAGGCAAAGCAAATCCATCGGGCTTTGGCAAATCAAGCCATTGTTGAACATCCATCAACCTAAGCAGGAGAACAAGCACCTCCCCGAACACTGAAGTATGAAAAACACCACAAACGAAAATCTACCTTAGCATATTGGGCTTGGTCATTCCTCGATGAATATAAAACATATATCAAACTCTGGAAACCTTTGGTCTTTTGAAGGAAATCATACCTCCATGTGGAACCCTAATGGAATGCAACTTCATTGGGCCTTGACAAATTGGGCTTCCACCGAACTATCCTCCTTTGGATCAGGAGTAGGAGACTCCTGGCAACCCCAATGAAATACATCGGCAAGGTCAACTTCATCGAGTTTTAGAAAATTGGACCCACACCAAACATCCTTCCATTTGATCATGATAAATACGCCCCTCTCGACTTCGCAATCCCAAGAGACTTTGGCAAATATTAAATGTTGATATTAGGGATCAGAGCTACCTTAAACACATGCCCAGAGAACAATGAAAACCAAGAACACCTGACGTTGTGATCCCAAAAAACTTGGCAATTATGAAGAATTGGGGATCGGGGAAGTTCTTAAACCCATGCCTAACTATCAAAGGTAAATAGAAATGCCTGACTCTGTGATCCCAAAAAAATTAGACAAAACAATCAAGGATCTAAGGCGGAGCATCGAGGCCGACAAGAATGGCATGCTAACATGGGTGACCCTGAAACTTTGAGAAGCTGACAAAGGCACAAAACTTAAGGAAAAAACTAGAAACAACCCAAACTTAGACTTTTATGGATTTTTACCTATATTAAGACATATGGGGGACCCATTTAGGATGTCTCATATTGGTTATCAACAATGAATCAAAATAGGCTAAAGTCAATCAAAGGCACAAACATGGGATTCTTTAGGCAATCTGGGATTAAAAAATCTAGGTCCTAACACCTATCTTTCAATCCACTTGCCTATCCTATATATAGTTGCAAACAAAACATTTAAATGAACTATGTGAAAGTTGATGGTTGTTATGATTTTAGCTAAAATAGTTGGCATTTGATCATTGTTGAAACTAGTTTTAAGATTGTTAGTGCATCTACCATAATTTTCTGATTGATGTAAACATGTCATGGGTTTTTGAGATAAAATTAGAGCTACAATAAGTGCTTGCTTTCATTCCATAGTAGCATAACCATTTGAAGTGTCTAATATATTTAAATATTGTACATTAAATTACGCAAACATACTAAGTTTTTCAAGCATTTGATGCCTTGAGAATGTTATGCTCCTCATAGTTGAGTTACACCTACAACATCCATGGTGCCTACATCATTGATGTTTTTAATGAGATCTACATCTTAGTAGAGAGTTTGAAAAGACTTTAATCACAGAATATGCACAAAATGGGTTTGTCAAAAAGACTTTGAAAACTTCTAAGCAAATATAATTAGCAGTTGTCAAGCCAATCTTCACAGTCTTTGCAAACATCATTCCAATTGTGACAAAATTAGTTAGAGCTTTGGAGAAAGGCATGAACATCCATCACAACATAATAAAAAGTGGGTTTTGTCACACATTATGGTTGTGATTGCCCTAGTCGGTACATGTGCATAAATATAAAATGGTTGCAACATCAAAGAGGCTTTTCACTTCATGTAACTTCCTATAAATGTAAACTCTATTCTCACTCAACTTCAATTGAAACATACATTCCTACTATAGATTTACAAAATTAAGATTTGGGACATCTTACTAATGTAGGAACGGTGCTTAGTAGAGAGTGTTAAATGGTGTGCCATGCATGCTTATTAACAACTATTGATCATTTAGAGGTTCATATATTTGGTATTGTCATCCCTTTTGAAATGTTTGCTTATGCTCAAACCCATAATCTAATGATCTTCTTTTGATATAGATAAAGCTAAGTTTTATTAAGCTAGCAAAGAAATACATGAAGCGAATATCTGTAGAGCTGGAGTCGATGGAAAACTCAAAATACTTTTGATTCATTGGCTATGCTTTGTACTTAACAAATATATTGACAATAAGATTTTGTATATTTAGTGGATATTGATCTTCATGGGATTGAAATCCATTATAGCCATTGCAAGTTCAATTGACAAGTGTAAATTCAATCTATGCAACCTTTGTGTGTGATTTTATAGTTTGCATACACCATTTTGAAATTCTTGTATGTCTTCCTTTTTCTCAATTCGCATTGTCCTTACAGCCCTCGACAAGCACTGTAATTGTAGTGTAGCTCTTGCCTTTGTATATTAACAACATGCAAGAAATAGTTTTCCTCTCTAGCTATCTTTGAGACACTTAATCAAAGGCATACTTTTAGTCATTTGATAGGCTAATTTTATGTCATTACTCTATAAATTTTAATGAATTATCTTTATGCATGTAACAAATTTTAGTTAGTTTGTTTTTATACTTGGAAACTTTTTGGTTGTACACGTCTACTACAAATAATAAGGTATTAATGTTCTGCACGATGCATCCAACTACCTCCAACAAAACATTTTAGTTCACATGGGGTGTAAAATATACCCCTCAATGAAAATGAACATGTGGATGGAACTCTTAATACATATTTCCACTACACCCAACCCACTTAAAGTTGGTTCATACTCAAATAAAACTTACCTAAATGTGAGAGATAAATAAATAGGAGGGTTCATTTCATTTAATATAAACAAGCAATAAAGTGATAAGAAATAGTGATGTGATGTATCTATTGATGTAATTATTTAATCGTACTTTATTATAGTAAGTTTACTTAGATAATTAGTTTTATTTACTTAGGTAGATTTAGCAATAATGAGCACTTCACATCAAGTTGAGCTCACTTGATCTTCAAGTTGAGCTCACTTGATCTTCAAGTTGAGTTCACTTGACTTAATCTCTCTTCCTGTTAAGTCCACCACTTGTTCACTCTGAATGGATAACTCAAAACCTTTGAGAAACTTGCCACTTGTTCACTTGTGGCTAACTCAACTCCTTTAGGAAACTTGTCTTTCTAACTTGTTCTCCCAAAGTCTATATATTATATGTTATTTCCTCCATTTCAGAGAATCTCTCATTAATCTCTTTTGCATATTGCATTCTTGAATACAATAGTATTATTCATTCATATTGATCTTCTCTTTATGCTTTCTTTTAACTCTCTTGATTTTGGGTGGCTATTTCCATAACCAAATCTAACAATATCATTTCGACTACAACAATCTTCTTATATCCCCTAACATATTCAATCATATTCAATTAGTAGGTTACAAGTGACTTGTAAAATTTAAAGATTAGATAATAAATAAAAATAAAAACAATCAATTTAAAAGCATTGGCAATTTTAGAGGATTCCACCCCAAACTTTAAAAAATAAAATAAAAAGAAAGTAAGAAACAAAAAACCTAAGTCAAATATTCTTCTCAAAATTTAACATTTTAATAGAAAACTATAAGGTTTTGCATTCTAATTAAATTTGTTTATACTTTGTACCATAAATTTAACAAATTAATTATTCATTATTCATTTTAAATTCTAAAATTTTTAACTAAATCTGATTATTTGTATAGCTTTAATTATAAATTATAAATTATAAATTATTTATTACATTTGTATTAATAAAAACAATTACCTTTACACATAAACATAAATGTTTTATATAGATTAACATTAATTCTTTATAATTGTTCAATTTGAAAAGGTCTCCCACTCCTCTTCCTGCCCATGAGTTGTTCGTTACAGGTTTGCAGGGTTCGGCTACTGCTAGGACATTGTCTATTGCAAGGACCTCCTCTGCTATTGTTGTTGGTGCGCCGTCCATGATAGAGGGTTTTTCTATTGTTGTTGGGGTGCCATCCGCAACAAAGGGTTTTTCTAATGTTGGGGTTGCTGTTGTTGGTGCATCGCCCGTGTCTGGGGTTGCTGTTGTTGTTGTGCCATCTGAGACAGGACATTTTTCTATTGCTGAGTTACCAAGTTCTACTATTGTTGTGGTGCATTCTACTGTAAGGTCTGATAATATCACTTACTAAAAATAACCTTCGACAAGCAATTCAATCCCAAAATAATTAAATAGAATAAAATATTTATAAAATGGAGTGAAAAATGAGACATAATTAAATAACTTTCATCATTATATCCAAATAGGATTACATACATCATTGAATCAATAAGTATAACAAAACAAGGTCGTGCCTTTACAAGATTTAGTCATGAAGGCTTATACAACAATAACATATTAGCAATATATAATATCCTTTCGCAAGTGCACCATTGAACCTGAGAGAGAGGGAGAGAGAGTATCATCGTGGTGATATGCACTCTGCCACGAAGCATAAAGCTCCCCTGTGCTACCCAACTGGGAAGCCTGACCCATCTCGAAGGGTCTAGCACACTGAAACAGGCTTAGGTGAAGGAATCTAGTGCTCTTCTTAACTTATTACACATAAATGCAAGAATGCAAATGCCTCCACAACTCATACATACTTCTCAAATTGATCCTAATTTGTCCCCATAAGTATCTAAATCCTCTCTTTAAGTGAGTAAGAACAAATTTTTTTCTCATATTTTAACATCATATAGGATTTTATTCCAGATTAGTAACTTTACAAGTATGATCAATCTATCCTAAGATCATATTAAGGACTATATAATTGTAACTTTATATCCAAAGATTGTTATATGTAAAAGCATCAAATTTAGCTCTAATTCCAATTGTTCAAGTTGTACTAAGTCTATTGAGTCCACAAACAATATCATGGAAAAATTATATCACTTTTACAACAAGATATACATATGAGCTGAAACATTATATTCATCCATTAATTAAACATATATTCTTAATAATCCAAATACTCACACCATTAGTTTGATTACCATCTAGCTAAACTTAACTCAACAACACCAACAATCATTGAAAGACATTTTATTGTTTAAACTTTCCTTTTAAATTTGCAAGGTTATACTATCAATTATTTTTATACGATGACTTAACCAAATGACACATTTAACTTTAAAAGTCTATATCCTATAATGTTCTTTCACTTTGAGAAATGTGTTGCCTTTGTTCTAATTATATTTCTTATAAAGAAATTGTCGATATCTAACTAACATTTATTTGCCTAAGTAGATGTGAGCATATGGTATTCATCAGAACGGATTGGCCTATTAAGGAAAACTAATTATCTTTCATAAATATGTTGATTCTAATGGACTAAATCAATCTTAAAATATTGTAAGTTTCAATACTACAATGATCACCAGAGCCTTCTATGCATAGCAACTGCTAAAAGTTAGAATAATTCTAATAAAATGTATATACACAATCAACTTGGCACTCAGGGATTTGATGACTGTAGTATGCACAATTGGCTCTTGCGTACAACTCCGCAAATGTTATGATGATGAATTATGACTGCAAAGACATCGATTTACCAATGCTAGGCTGCTGCTAGCGAGTGCAACACCTTGAGCAGGTATAAGTTAAGCATTCAAAGGAATTAAAGATATTTAAACGTATAAAAAGCATTGATTCCATAAAAGGCGACGACCATCAAGGAAAGACCATTGGATAGACATTAGAGACTTCCATCAAACAAGGTTGGCATGCAAGGTTCGGTAAAATATATACATAGAAAGGTCGAAATAATGCTAAAGGCTGAAACCAAGCTACTATAAGAGACGTTGGTATAGAATACATGCTAGGATTTAAAATGCATGCTGAAATACATATTGGAGAGAGGTCGTTTAACTAAGGAAAGGCAGATAGAACCTCAAGTAGGCCATTCGACAGGCCGTTGAAAGTTTTATGAAAAAGGTTAGTCGACCCCTAGGAAAGGGTCGATTCAGAAGGTTGAGGGCACCATAGTTAGGACTAAATCATAGTTTTAATGATTTCCCACACCTGGAAATTTCCACACACCACCATGACTTGCACTTCGATAACCGTATGACGAAGATCTCCCTGGCAGTGATTGAAAGATTACTTGAAACAATTTTTCAGCAATTTGAATGACAAAAATGGCTTAAAGAATGTCTTCTCACACATGGCGATGATTGCAATAAGGATTTGATGAAAGAAAAACTGAACATTCTCACACAGAGGACAATTCTAAAATTATTTTTGCAGATTTCCATGAGTCTTGCTATATTATGAGATGCCAAAGATAAAAGAAAGGCCACAGAAGCCATACGTGAAATGTATTACAATATGAAGCAACCGAAAGGAACACTAAGAATAAGAAGCATGGTGTAATATTTAATAACAAAAAGGAAATAGTAAGGTCATTTCATAGGGTCACTTAGTGATTCAATTTGCAGAATAATTCTATAACAGCAAATAATGAATTAAACAAACTTGAGGAACATTTGGAAACATAGGACATTATGGCCTTTAAGGTGGATAGAGTGTCATTACAGGTCGACCAAAGGCATCAGGCCTAATAGAAGGTGAAAGAAATGATTTCCAATAATAAAGGAATGACTAATACCAGTACTACAACAGTCGAAGGGGAGGACTAGCTAAGAGTATCTGACAAAAGGCTTTAAGCTTATCATAAACAATACAAGTGGTAGCGATACCACAAATAGAGTCACCAAAGATATCGAGCAAAAGAAGGTAACTCCACAAATTACTGAGTAAGGATCAACAAGGTTGACAATCCAACAAGGATAAGACTACGAATGTTACCCAGACAATTTCAAAGATTAAACATGTGATGCCTACTTTTTTCATTTCTGTTCATGAGACTATTTACAGTGCTATTGCTATTACTTTTATGTTGAAGGACTATTGATCCTGGAATTTTGTTTATTAAACCTAATTGATTTTTAAGAAAACAATTGTGCAATGATAATTAGATGTTGCTTTTAAGAGAATGATGAATGGATAATATTAGAAATGGAACTTTAATGTGATTTCAATATGATTATATGGTAGAATGTTTAGGTATGCATGTATTTAAATTGCTTCAGCTATGATATCTTTATGAGTTATTGACTTCGAGTTTGAGTGTGCAGGTATTGCTAACGAAACCACAAATATAGGAGATCATTCCACACCCTATGTTGTATCCCTTGTGAGCCAATCTAGTTCCACAAGGAACTAAGATCAACCTCGTGTATGGTGAAATGTTGTAATGTTGCATGGGGTCAAGGGAATTAGGTATATCTTCTGATTTACTTATATTATGATATGTGTTGTAAGAAATGTTGTTATGAATCTTGTTTTAACTTTATTTCTTTTAGACCCTCTTCTTCTGTATTTACTTGACACTGGGAGTCCTAACTAGGTAAAAATCAACCCTAGGTTATACCCCATGGGTCTAGGGACACTTTTGTCTAGGATAACCTTGGGATAACCTCCATATGGTCACTTTAACTTCACAGGAAAGTTAAGTGACGAATTTAGGAGCATGGGGATAATGGGATGAGTGGAATCCACACTTAGACCCACTTCCAAGTCATGGAATGACTCCATGATCTACCAATAATGGAGTGCTTTGTCTTTTTGTGCCTCTCTTTTGGTGGGAGTACCCCATAAAAAGGGTGGTGTGTCATCCACTTCCTTTTTATTTCTATTTTACTTATTATATTTTATTCCTCCATGTGTTGGAAAAGGGCTATAGTGGGGGATCTCTTGAGTGGGGTTAATTGTTTTAAGTCCACTAGGGATAATGGATGAGGAGTGGGTTTAGTTTTTTAATGCCAATTGGGGATAAGGGATAATGGAGGGAATTTATTGTTAAGAGAGGAGGGAGAGGGTAAGGGAGTTGGATTATTGTGGAAAAAAAGAGAACTTGGAGAAGGAGACTAAGGGTGGAGCTCTTCTTCAACTACTTCCATAATTGGGCTTGTAGAGGTTAGTGAGCCAGTTTACTCACCTTGTATGTTTTTGTTCTTGTTTGATGAATGTGGATTTGCGATGGTTGTCTATGTGTTATTTTTACTATTTTGGGTTGTGTTGGGTGTATGAAAGAGCTTCTTCCAATTGGAAGATAATGCTCATCATGTATGGGGAAGGGAAGGTGTGAACCTCCTCGAGTGTATTCTTGTTTTGGTATATGGAAGCCTTGAGGGCATATTGGTAATTTTGAGCCTAGAGGGTTATAAGGCTTGAGAGCCTATTTGGGATATCCCTGTGATTTTTATTATTTGGATGGCTTGAGGCCATGAGAAAGAATAATTTTGTTGGCTTGAGGCCATGAGATAAGCTATGATAATTGTTTGAGAAGAATGACACCTTGGATTAGAGAGAGTCTACTTCCCTACCCCCTTTGAACTCACCTCAGCTAAGTCTTTGTATTGTGTGTAAAACCATGGGAGTTTGTGTGTTGTTGCTTCTATTGTTGTGAATCAATGTTGTGGAGTGTTTTTAGTTTATTCTACCCTGGGTATGTGGATGATCTCCCTAGCTCAAGGGTGACCCTCTTGCGGGTCTATGATAGGGAGGAGAGCTTGTTGTGTGGTGTATTCTTTCCTTGGTTGTCATACAGGTATATCTTGGAGCATGTTGAGAGGATTGGAGGAGTTTTCCTTGTTTAGAGAAAATGTTCTATCTTTCCATTTGTAATGAGAGCTTGGTCTATTTAAGTTTTCTTCCTGGATAAGTTTCTTTTAAAGAGGAGAGATTGCTCCCTCTGAAAGTTGTAAAAAAAATTGTATTGGGAGAAGAAAGTAAATTCCTCCCTTAGAGTGTTTGTGAGTTGTGAAGTCTTTCAGTGTTTATTATCAAAATTGTAAAGTTGTGACATTAGTTGTTGATTTAGTCAAGTGGATAAAATTTATCTCTTGTATTGCTTAGTGGAAATTTTATATTTACTAGATTATATTAGATGTTAATTTGCCTTTGAAAACAAAATTAAAACTTGATTTAAGTATGCAATGGAAAATAATCTAAATCGATTTGCAGGTCTATTTGTTTGGTTATTGGAGTGGAAGTTTTATTAGTTCTCTGTATTTACTCTTAATCGTTAATTTTGATTTGAGTTAATAATGTAAACTTGATAGATTAAAATTATTAGAAAAAAAAAATACAAATCTAAATGGTTATTTATTTTCTATTTCACTCAAGAATTCTTTATATTGTAAATTAAAATGTTGGAGAAAATGCGAAAAGAATTCGTTAATTTTTAAACTAAAATGTTGTAAGAAATATGAAAATTCGTTATGATTTAAATATGTAAAAATAAATAAATATATATAGATATATTTTTTATTATTAATTATTTGTTGGAAAACTTGAAATTTTGCTATATATATATAATTTATTCGAAAATGAAATTGACAAAATTTGCTACACTTTATATAAATATATTATATATATACATATATATATATATACATGTATATATATATATATATATATATATTTAATAAGTGAAATTATGTAATTGTGATGATATATATATGTATATATATATATTTTATTTAATATTAATGAAATAGCAAAAATGTTGTAAAAACTTCACAATTTACATACACAGTCGAAGCATACATGTAATGATGTGGGGGAGTTTAAACCCCCACTGGAACTTAATAATAAAGAGGGTATGGGGAGGGGCGAAGCCCCACCCACACCCCACGAGTTGGGATGTGGGTGGGGCTTCGCCCCTCCCCACACCCCCCCTCGCCTTCACTAAAACCTCCGCGGCCACTATCTACACCGCGGACTTCCCCTGCTAACCGTCGGGCTTCAGCCGTCCACCATTCCACTCTCTGCGCGGCCCAAACCCCCTCTGCGCCCTTCGATCGCCGCCCTCTGTGGCCTCCAAACCTCCCATATCCTCCGCTCCTTGCGACCCCTCCACACCGCCACCTCCATACCACCATAACCTTCACTACCCCTAACCTCCCTGGCCGCAGCTCACAAACTCAAATCCGCCGTCGCCCTCCTCCTTCGCCACCGCCGCTTCTCCATTACCCTGCATCCAAAGCTAAAATAAACAACAATAAGTTTAGGGTTAGATAACCCTCATTGTTATAAGAAGTTTTTATAATAAACATTTGATTCCATGGGTGGTGTTCAATCTAAAATATATATATATTTAAATATATATGTGCTGGTTGTGGTTAGTTGTGGATTCCACTCACAAGGGAAATATTAAGTAATTATAAATATATATATATAGTTAGAAGTACTAGTTGTATTTAGTTGTGGAATTCACTTACAAAGAAGAAATTAAATTATTTATAAATATATATATAATGATAAATAGAATGCAAATTCTTTTAATAAGAATTTTTATTTAATTTGATCGTGCACTAATTTAAATTAAAATATGGAAGGAAGGTTTGAGAATACTTATAAAAGAAAAAAATTAATTATTATTTCTACACGACGAAAGAAACCAAAGAACATTTTTATCAACGATCAATTATATATTTAAAATAGTTCGCTCTATATTATGAAATATTAATTTCAGAGTTATTAAATGCCCAATGAAATTCCAAGGAATTAAACAAATTAACTGGATAGATTAATAAAAGTAAATAAATAAATAAGTAAACAATTGAACGTGAAATTAAATAAAATAACTTGAAGGAGGAGGAAATAAATATTGCAATGCAGTAATGAATAAACCGAGAAAACTAAATAGAGGCCAACTAATTAACAAACGTAGTGAACATCTTTCAAGCAAATTGTAGGTCCAGCAAAGTGAATGTTCACGTGTGTGGAATATTCTGAAAACACTTCTATCATTGATGTCTTAAACATACGCAACCGAGCACACTTACGCGTGCGAGGGGGAAATCTCAAGTAGTAAAGGAAAAAATTTTACAGTTCGTATCATGACCACATGTCGCATGTGGACATGACACGCGTGTTGGCGTGTTGTGACCGCACGTGAAATGTGGGCATGACAAAACATAAGTGAGGGAAGAATACCCATAATTTCCACATTGGGGTTTTGTTTACTGGTTCGACATTCCACTTTTCTTTCTGCCTATCCTCCATTTGTCCTCCTCTTTTCTGTCTCTCTTTGTATTCCATGTTTCTCCTTTTATGATTGCTAGTTTCTATCTTTTTTATTTTGTTTTTTTTTTTAATTTATTTTCTTCTAATTTTAGTTTCTCTTTTTTTTCTGTCTTGATTTTTTTTGCTTTCTTTTATTCTCTTTTTCTAATTTTCTTAAATCATATCATTTTCTACTAAAGATAAAATAAAGTTCAAATTAACACATTGTTTGTTATAATTAAAATATATATAGTGAGAGCAACACACCCAGGATGACCAATTGCAGAAATAAACCTTCACAAGAGAAGATATTTCACTGAAGAGAAAATGCATTGAGAATGAGATGAATAATCTACATATGGTACAGGCTTTTTAAAGCCGTGAAAAATAGGTGACAAGTATGAAACTTCCTGATATGGGAAACACAACTACCCTAATTAATTAAATGCACTATTAAACTATAATGCAAGCCTAAGTAAACTTAAGCGTAAATATGCTATTTACTCTAACACCCCCCCTTAAGTGCAACTTAGGGAGAATGAAGATGCAATATGGGTCCCATCTACACAACCATGTTAGGTGCCAATTTACAATGCAAAAAACAAATCTCTCACAACTAGAGAAAAGGAGAAAAACCTTGTGGGAAAAAACCCGTCTCCAAAAGCGAGAAAAGAAAATAAACACAATGCATGGATGGAGTGTTGGCAAGAGACACTATATGGATTCATGGTTGTTGTCATTGATGGCAACAAAGGTCATCCCACATATCCGCAAGTCATGATGTGTCTCTACCGGAAGTCAGAATAAAGAATGTTGTGGTCCGGTGAAGAAGAACAGAGCATGTGGCAAGGTCCGACAGATTGGTCCGAATCTCTCAGAGGAAGTGTCTTGGTGCAGTGCGGATTTGGGGAAGTCAAGAGGACTACCTTGAGTGGTATATTCCAAGGATTTAGCCTCCGGTGATGGACAAGGAAAAAGATATGAATGGTTGAGTACCGGATTCCTGAGAGACAGTGAAAACAGAGGAAGAACTGACTGGCAGAGTATCAGACTGCTTTCCGGATGTGTTACTGTTGATGACAGAGGTTGTGAAGGCATGAATCATGTTTGGCCGACATGATTAATGATATCTACAAGTATATGCTTGATCCGCATTGCTTGGTGAGGAAGGATTCAGCCGACAGAATGAGAGTTTGTAAGAAACTAGACTGTTCCGGATGCCGACTAGAAAAGTGATGAAATTACTTATGCGGATATATATAGAGGATGGATTTAGTTGAGAAGTGTGGTGATGTGTAGATATATGCGAATAAGTCCAGATAAGAGCAGAGGTAGCAAAAAGGATCCGGTATGTGAAAGATAGCAGAATAAAGAATAGAGGAAAGATGAAGTGCAGCAGATCAGTGTACTGAGCCTAACCGGAACTGAACTCCAGCATATGCAGATGCTTCCAATCAGTTCAAGACTGTGATTCTCATCACTTTGTAGACAGTGTGTCTTCTTGTAGGCAGTGGGCCTCTTGTGAGCAGTGTGCTCAGGCAGTGAGCCCTAATTGGCAAGTGCCATTTTTGTAATTTCCTATTCTTCTAACAGAGAATAATTTTGGGTTAATCACCCCGTGGTTTTCTCCCTTAACAGGGTTTCCACATCAAAAATACTGTGTCATGTGTTTCTTATTTCATGATTAATGTTTTTGTGTTTGATTCTATGCTGCATCAATTAAAAGGAAAGTTCAATAAGGGAAATAATTAGGATAACTGATTCACCCCCCCCCCTCTCAGTTATCAACAATTGGTATCAGAGCTAAGTTCCTCCTAATAGAGCCTAACAGCTTGAGGAAGATCTGGGATTTCAAATGGATGCATATGGTTTAAGGGAGCAACTCAAGACTGCTCTTGAGGATCTTGAACAGTCAAATTCTGAAGTCAGTGAATTAAAGGAAAGACTCAAACAGGCTGATGAATTCATGAGAGAATTAAAAGACAAATTAAGTCTCTCTATGAAAAAGAGAAAGGAGCTGCTTCAACAGTTGGCAAGACAAAGTGAAGAAAGCAATACAAATGAAGAATTGACTGAGCAAACCAAGTTATGTGAAAAGTTATCAAAAGAAGTCATTATGTTAAGACATGAAATGGAATCAAGAACTATAAAGTTTACTCAAGAGCTTGAAGAAAAAAGAAAGGCTGAAGACAATCTAAGACAATCTCTTAAAGAAAAATCAGAAGAATGCCACCAGATGGACAGGATTATCAGACATCTTGAATCTGATCTTGAAGATGCCAAAGATAATGAAGGAAAACTTGAGGATCAAATTGCCTCTCTCAAAAGAGACCTTCAAACAGCAAATGAATATAAAGAGAAATTCAAGATAAGTTCTGCTCAACTTGAAGTTCTTCTTGGAAGTCAAAAGAGGACAGATGACAAGTATGGTTTGGGATATGAGAAAGGAGAAAGCTCCGGATCCGGTCAGAAGAATCTTGGATCAGAAAATCCAAGGAGCAGGCCTAGAAGACCTCTGGTAAGACAGCCAAATGCTCAAAGATATCCATCCTTCAATGGATACTGCCACAGCTGCAACCACTTTGGTCACAAAGCTAATCAGTGCAGAATGAGAATGAATCAGATTAATTCATCCTTCTCCGGACAGTGCTTCAACTGCAAAAGGTATGGACACAAATCCCATGAATGCAGAATTATGCAAGTAAACAAATCATTCAAAGGTAGATGCTTCACATGCAATAGAGTAGGTCATATGGCTAATCAATGCAGATCAAGAGGATATCAATCAAATATGCAAAGAAATGTTATTTGCCAAATCTGCAATAGGTCCGGTCATAATGCTAAAGTCTGCAGAAACAAGAATCAGGACAAAAGAGGTCCGGTGTATAATCAGAATCAAGACAAGGGTAAACAAAAGATGAATGCGGATGAGGTTAGGAATCAGATGAGCAAGATTTGGGTGAAGAAAAGCTCAGAGAATGTAGAGGTTGGATCCGCACCAGACTCTGGTGCTGATATTTCTTCCAGAAATTAAAAAGTGAGCTCAGACTCAGGGGGAGACTCAAAGAAAATCTTGTTCCCCCAGCCAAACAAGTGGTGCCGGATGTGGCACAAGATGCGGATCAAAGGGTTTGTAGATATGAGTCTTGAGATACTTCAGTCAAGTTTTCAGAGGTCCGCATGGAGTTATGAAGAAGCTGTGATCGATCAAATAAGACCTGTTCAGGGAGATGCTCCGGTATGATAAAGGATTACAAAAAGGTCCGGAAAGATCCAGAAATGCACTATCTTGTTCTGCGGATTGGACAGAGTGTTTGGGATGTTCTTGTAATATGTTACCTCGATTTATTCATGATTGAAAGATCCGGATGATATCCACAGATCAGGACTAATCCGGGATACTCCAAGCTATCCAGACAAGGCAAACCGGAATGATGTAGGTGAAGCATTTATTGCAGACAGATATTAGGGTTCGCGGAGCAATTTAAGGGATTTCTCAAAGGTCATTTGCTCATTCTGCACTCGAGAAGAAGCGAAAAGTGGAGCTCTGCAACAAGGTTCATCAAGCACACCAAGGATCTCCTGCCGAAGTTATTGCATAAAGAAATCAATCCAACCACTCCGTGCAAACTGAAGGCGCATAAGGTATTCTCTGTTTTTCATTACCTTACTGCAAATCTTTGAAGAATGGCTACTCCAAACATAGTTAAGATCTCTGATAGACCTCGCCCCTCATTCAAGAAACATCCCTACAAATCATTGGAGGTAGATCCACTAGGAGCCTTCTCTAGTGTTCCTCACGGAGTTTTACATACCGAAGACATTAGGGTTTACATACATGCAAGCATTGAGGAATTTGGGGAATTCAAATTAAGAGACCTCTATCACAAGCAGCTGATAGATAATGCTTTTGAGCTTAAACCAGAGTATAAGGATATCCAGAAGAAACAATTTGAGCAATTTATTCATTTCCCCTACTTTGAAGAAGATGAATGGGTCTGGTATGTACTGAGCAGGATGCATGACAACTTTCTATGGCTAGATAGACCCTGCAAGATCACAAAAGAGGCAATTAGAGCAGTAACTGGTCTATACTCTTCCGGAGGGGTACCTATCCTCAAATCTGTCAAGAACAACATTGTAACTGAGGCCACCGGATCAAAATTTGATAAGAGGGCAATGACCATTGAAGATATTTCGGATCTGGATATCAAATATGCATCAATGATAATAGGATACAAGATCTATCACTCCAGCAGGGAGAATTCTGTATCCGGAACTGCAGTATACACTGCCTATGAAATGCTAAGAAAGAATGCAGAATATGATCTCTGCGAACTACTGCTAAGCCAATTAATGGAAAATATACAGAAAATCAAGAAGGATAAGAAGAATTCCTTTAAGTATGGTACTCTTATTGTATGTCTATTCTTCTACTTCATGAATGAGCTACCCGGAACAAGTGGATGGGTATGGCAGAATGACAAACCTGTTGCAGTCCTTGGGGATGCAAAAGCGAGAAATACAGCTCTATGGGGATACTTCAAAAACTTTCAGAGCATGATGCAAGCAAGAGAGAGAATTCCCCAGTCTCTTGTTGAAAAATACAAAGACTCAGTGTGCTTTATGGTTGACACTGATCAGTGCCTAATGGAGGCAGTAGAGCCAAGGACTGTCTGGATCATGCCCATGGGGTATGAAGTGGATGAACAGATAGTGGAGCTGCATGTTCAACACATGCTAAGTCAGCCCAAAGATCCTAAGGCAGAAAGGTTTGGAACCTTTGAGGAGCTGAGTGTAAAAATACATGTAGAACTCAGGGAACCTGAGATTAAAAGAAAGGTGAGAAAAGAAGTAGAGCACATTGCTCAAGGCCTAGGCATCTCAAAGGAGGCACTTGATGCCAGCCGGGAAAAGAGGAGGAAGGCCGAGGAAGAAGAGAAAAGTAAAGAAAGTGCTCCGGTTGAAGCTTCCACCCGGACCAGATCATCAAAGAGATCTGCACCTCCCACAACCAAAAGTTCAAAACCGGAAGTCCAGGCATCCGGTAAGAGATCCAAGACAAAAGCCACAAGGGCTTATGGAAGCCAAAAGGATGAAGAGGAAACAGAGTCAGATGAGGGAGTAAAAGAAATAAAGAAACAGAAGAAGAAAGGATCCGGTAAGCCCTCCACAGGCCAAGACAAGGATGAAATGGCAGAGGTATCTGTTGAAAAGCCCACTCTGTCTCTAGAGAGCATAATCAAGTCGGTCACGGTGGATGGAAACCTTCAACCAATGACTGAATCATATGATGACTTCAGTGAGGCCGACCAAAAGACTCTGCAGGAGGCCACAGTTAAATATCTTAACATATATAATAAGGCTTTCATTGAAATAATATCTCTTATTCCTAAAAGCCTAGAAAAGGAATTGGAAGTAAGAAAGAATAATGCTCATGCTAAAGATCTTGAGATCCGGGAGCAGATAGCTATTCAGCTATATCCTCAAATTGATCCCAAGACAATGAACATTATCTTCAAGGACTGCAAAGATGAGTTCAGAAGCAAAGCCAGGATGAATCAACTCATGCTTGGTGAGACTGACAAAGTGGCCCAAGAAACAGAAGAGATCCTCCGGAAGGCCTTCAAAAGGTTCAATCTTCCTGTTGTAGAGGACTTAGGTACAGAAACAGCTGAGGACTTGGGACCCTCTGCTCCAGAAGAAGTGGCCCATGAACAAGCTAGCATCTCTCCTCCGGTTTCCCCTAAAGTCTCCGGATCCAAAGAAGAAGAGCAATTACAGGAGAAGGAAGCAGTGGTGAAAGACAAAGAGGTTGACAGCTCCAAGACTGCAGAAGAAAAGAAACATCTGTCTCCGGCAAGAGACACTGCACAAACTGTTCAACAATTTTTGAGCAAAGAAACTTTAGAGATTGATGAACCGGAGCTTCTAAAAGGCCCATTCGACTTTGACTCTCTCTCTCCGATACAAACAATGAAGATAGCCTCATTTGCAAATGCCAAGGCAAATGAAAAGCTCCTGAAGTCTCATATGGAAGACTGTGAGTTGATAGAGGCTGCTTCCGGAGTACTTGCAAAGATTATGCCATCAATCCAAATAGATCCGACAGCCTCCACTTCCGGTAATCTAAAAACCCTAGTCAGCAGTGTTGATACACATTTTGATTCTCTAGAAAAATCAGCTGAAGAAAAGGTCCGGAAGGAATTTTTGGATAAGAGATTTTCAGAAATATTAGAATTAATCTCTAAAGATAGGAAGATTGTAAGCATTGGAATAAAGAGCTTAGAGAATGCTCTTAAGGATGGCGGTGACATCTATAAATTTTGTATATCCTGGTCAAAGGCAACAGCAGCATTTGACAAGAAAATAAAAGAGGAACAGGATAAGCTACAAAGCTTATCTCAAAGTTTTGATCCTCTCTCTTCCTCTATAATAAATCAAGAATGTCAGACTATTGCAGTCTTGAATGAAATAAAGAATCTTGAGAAGGAAAGAAAGAACATCACTAACCGGATGGGAGAACTTAGAAGGATTATAATCCCTAAGTTGGAAACTATGCATGAGGCCATCAATGATGCTCAGACCACCGCCCAAACAAAAGATCCGACAGATCTCAAGCGGGCAGAAGCTTTTGCATTTTTGTTAAGTGGTCACATTTCAATTTTGGATAGAATGAAGCAAAGTTGGGCTACAGAAATGATCCAATTGCAGACATCCTTTGCAGACATTCTTCAGTACATGTGAGTATGTAAATATGCGGCTATATATAGAAAATTTTTGAAAATTTTTGTGTGCGGACCCTACCCTTTGCCATTGATGTCAAAGGGGGAGTGAGGAGTAGTGAAAAATGAGGAATCCAACTAAGGGGGAGTTCCAGAAATTGTATATAAAGACAGAGCATCAACAAAGGGGGAGCATAGTGAAAACACTTAGTCATTTTTCACTAAGTGTTGCCATCAATGCCAAAGGGGGAGATTGTTGGCAAGAGACACTATATGGATTCATGGTTGTTGTCATTGATGGCAACAAAGGTCATCCCACATATCCGCAAGTCATGATGTGTCTCTACCGGAAGTCAGAATAAAGAATGTTGTGGTCTGGTGAAGAAGAACAGAGCATGTGGCAAGGTCTGACAGATTGGTCCGGATCTCTCAGAGGAAGTGTCTTGGTGCAGTGCGGATTTGGGGAAGTCAAGAGGACTACCTTGAGTGGTATATTCCAAGGATTTAGCCTCCGGTGATGGACAAGGAAAAAGATATGAATGGTTGAGTACCGGATTCCTGAGAGACAGTGAAAACAGAGGAAGAACTGACTGGCAGAGTATCAGACTGCTTTCTGGATGTGTTACTGTTGATGACAGAGGTTGTGAAGGCATGAATCATGTTTGGCCGACATGATTAATGATATCTACAAGTATATGCTTGATCCGCATTGCTTGGTGAGGAAGGATTCAGCCGACAGAATGAGAGTTTGTAAGAAACTAGACTGTTCCGGATGCCGACTAGAAAAGTGATGAAATTACTTATGCGGATATATATAGAGGATGGATTTAGTTGAGAAGTGTGGTGATGTGTAGATATATGCGAATAAGTCCAGATAAGAGCAGAGGTAGCAAAAAGGATCCGGTATGTGAAAGATAGCAGAATAAAGAACAGAGGAAAGATGAAGTGCAGCAGATCAGTGTACTGAGCCTAACCGGAACTGAACTCCAGCATATGCAGATGCTTCCAATCAGTTCAAGACTGTGATTCTCATCACTTTGTAGACAGTGTGTCTTCTTGTAGGCAGTGGGCCTCTTGTGAGCAGTGTGCTCGGGCAGTGAGCCCTAATTGGCAAGTGCCATTTTTGTAATTTCCTATTCTTCTAACAGAGAATAATTTTGGGTTAATCACCCCGTGGTTTTCTCCCTTAACAGGGTTTCCACGTCAAAAATACTGTGTCATGTGTTTCTTATTTCATGATTAATGTTTTTGTGTTTGATTCTATGCTGCATCAATTAAAAGGAAAGTTCAATAAGGGAAATAATTAGGATAACTGATTCACCCCCCCTCTCAGTTATCAACATGGAGGACTCAATCACACCCCCCAATGATTGCATACATCATGTATATACAATCAATGTCCCCCACATAAGAGGGAAAGTGAGAGACTATATAAACCCCCCACAATGAAGAAGCTCCAATACTGATGAAGGATGCCTAAAGATAGAAGATGATCCAGTGCCTGCAAGCAACACCTCTTCCCTTAGGAAGAAACAGGTCCACCAGATGAAGAAGGAACCACTCCATATCCAACTAAGAAGGGGAAGAAAGTCTCCAAACGGAGCAATCCATCACATGATCATGATCAACCACAACCAACAAATGTGACAGATCAAGAGGAGGCACAACCAAGTCAACCTCCAAAAACAATCTAAATGAATCAACTGGCATGCTGCAACTGTCATTAAAGAGGAGAGAAATCCCCTCAAGTGAATCTCCCAAATCTGCAAGGTGACTCTACAAATAATCAGAGATGCCTGCTAAGTACTCATCCAACAAAACAAGATCTGAGGGATCAAAGATAGCCTGTTGGGCTGGAAACCCAACCTCTGAAGTAATAGGAATAGTATCAACATGAGTCTAAAGTACCAAAAAATATAGATGACCAATATTACTATCAACATTGGCCGAGGGTGTGCGAGGTACATAGTCATCCCCCTTAACAAAGTGAGAGAAGCTATACAATCGAGACTCATGATCAGCATTACCAACAGCAATGAGTTTTCCAAAATTAGCTTCTCTGATAAACACATAATTAGCTGTAAACTCCACAGTCTTAGGGACTTCACCATGTGTTATCTGGTATATAGATAGAAGATTTGTGTTCAATTCTAGAATGCACAATACATCCCGAAAGCAGCCATCACCTACGTCAATAGTGCATGTCCCTCGAACATCCAACAACTTATTGTTCCCCAACAAAATTTTGGAATTGTCAGAGGGGTGCAAACCCATGAAAGGATAGGGTGAAGAACTCATGTGGTGAGATGCACTAGAAACCATCTATCACACCAAGAATCAACTGCAAAAGTGACCAGTGCATGTCCCTTACCCATGTAGTGCTTATCTTCTTTACTGTTTGCAATGTCTGCACTACCAGACTATGTGGGCTTGGTGGATGGAGTAGATGAAGATGTAGAGGATGTAGAAGGAGTCACAAAAGATGGTAGTGGGATATTATTTTTCTGAAGAAGGTGGGAGAGCTCATCTATCTTCTTTGTGTAACAATGATGCTCATCGTGCCCCTTCTTTTTACAATATACACAACTGACTTTCTCCTTCTTTGGTTTTTCTTCTTTTTTAGTGGTGGGGGTCTCATTTGACTCTGTTTTAGGTTTTGGCTTCTTCCCCTTACTCTGTGAGCCATGTGCAACCAATGATGATTTTTAGGGACCCCTCCAACTAGGCAAGTTTGGCTTGCTCCCTTATTAACCAGTCACAGAAGGTCTCAAAAGAGGGCATCTAGAATGCACTACCTAAGGCATCCATTGTGGAGTAAAAGGTAGAGGAAAACATAGCAAAAGAGCCTCTTAACTTAGATAGAATCAAAAAAATGGACTCCTTATCAGTTTTGCTCTTTCCACATCCTGCTAGTTGTGACCTTATTGATTTGAATTTCATTAGGAAGTCATCAATAGTAGGAAATGCTTCAGGGATAAGAAAGTTTAACTCAGCCTCCAATTGCAATGCACGGATCTCGCTAACCTGACCAAATAGGTTTTCTAACTTATCCCAGATTGCTTTGGGTGTACCCAACTCATCAACATGGAAAAGGAAACTATCTGAAACATTTAACTTCATCAACGCCATAGCTTGGTCACATTTATTTTGATGGGCAAATATTTCATATTCTTTGGTGAGGGTGGGTTGGGGAGCATTCAATGTGGACCATAGACCTTGAGACTGAAGCAATCTATGCATTTTCATTTTCTAGGTATGGTAATTATGGGGAGTTAATAATTCAATGGTTCCAGGAGTATCCATGACAAAGATTGCACTAAAAGGCAAAATTAAACCAAACTGATAAAAACCTCCAAAAAATGCAACCTCTAGAAATTATTTCACCACTTTTCCAAAATTACTCCAAGCAAAAACCTGATTAGTTGAAACTGATAAAAAACATTAAGCAAAAATAAAGGCACCTTGATCAACTGGCCAACCTCCACACAAAGCACAATCACTAGCCTCTTCAACATCTGTTAGTCTTACTCACACCAACCAAATACACTGTAGTGGTATATGAATAGCAAAACTATCCTCCACACAGCCAATGTGGGACTAAGATCTTTCAGTGAAAACTTCAACCTGATCATGCTGGTCCCACCATAGCAAACCTTAGAAAAATATTTGATTGCAAACTTTATAATTATAAAGTTCATAGCCACATCAAAGCAAAAAATCACGGCTTAACCAAGCCCAAATCAGCTTCAAAGAAAACACCCCTCAAGAGCCTACAAATGCCTTCCAACAAGGAATCATGGCTAGATTGAAACTGAAAATAAAGCTTCAGAATATCGGCCTTCAATGCTAGAATAAACACCAAAAAACATGCCTCCAAAAGAAAACGCGGTAGGAAAAATTTATGCCTCTATACAGAGAAATAGTACCTCCACACAACAAACCCAAATTGCGGCCTCTCCAAGCAGTTTCAACGCCTGCCTCTTTTGGCAGAATCGTGCCCTCTTCAACACTTATTTTGGGCTTTTCAATGCTTGAAAAAATTAGCCTCCAATCAATTGCATTTGCCAGCAAAAAAAAAGAATAATACGGCAACTTTGAAAATTTAAAAAAATTTCAAATGTCAAATGATCTCCAATCAATCTCAAAATCTCCAATGAAGACTCTTAGGAAGGAGTTGCAGTGGGTGGCTCTAATACCATGTGAGAGCAACACACCCAGGATGACCAACTGCAAAAATAAACCTTCACAAGAGAGAAGATATTTCACCGAAGAGAAAATGCATTTAGAATGAGATGAATAATCTACAGATGGTACAAGCTTTTTAAAGCTGTGAAAAATAGGTGACAGGTATGAAACTTCCTGATACGAGAAACACAACTACCCTAATTAATTAAATGCACTATTAAACTATAATGAAAGCCTAAGTAAACTTAAGTGTAAATATGCTATTTACTCTAACATATATATATCTTATTTTCCAATTTGTCAGTATTTAGGAATAGAATAAATATATAGCATTTATCTTTCTATCTTAACACATGATTATTCACAAGAAATAGTAATTAATATTAAATGAAAAGTCATTTTCTCCATATTAAATAATGTAAACATAACCTGTTATTCTATTTCAATGAGAGGACAATTAATTTTACCGATCAACTCATTTAACTTAGTATCTAGGAAGTAGTGATAAATATTTCTATGAAAATTAGTAAACCAATTCATCAACATATGGTTTAGAATGATGAAAATGCAAATGAATGCAACTAAAATGCCAACTAGATGCATGTGTGTGTAGATTCCTTTCACCACAGTCACCATCAGTCGGCTAGACACCCTCTCCTCGATGATACTCTCTCTCTATCGAGAGTGTATTCATGTCCCACACATGAGTCAAAATTAGTCAACGATCATTAAAATAGTAATATTTAATTGAAAATTAATTATTGAGAATAGGGGTTATGACATCCTTCCCCCCTTAAAAGAATCATCATCTCGATGATCAAATCAACTTAACTAAAGATAAGGCTTCATACCTCTTTAATTATGTTTTACCTCAATGTCAAAATCAGCCCACCTGACAAATATATCATTGCTCCAAGTCCCTGTTTATTCATAACAACAAAAATTCCTCTGTCTAACATTCATTCACTTGCACACATTGTTAGCACATCATTGTTCATCAAATTAACTTCATTTCTATACTTTTAGACAAGTAAAACATGCAAGGTAATTCATTTCTTTCATACAATCTTCTATAGTGTAATCAAATATTTTTCATATTCCAAGATATTTACAGAAAGAAATCAATTATGTTCATTTTGTCAACATGCCTACTCATATGAGACATCAAAACAATTGCCCTTATGATGAAAAACAAGCATCCCATACTACTTATTATCATCAATTGCAAATCAAAATCTCAACAACAGAAAGTATCGATAATTTACAACAAGATCTTTAACTTGATCAATATGAAAGATAAGAAGATCATCATGGTCGCAATACTGATACAACCATTTACTAAATTTAGCAACAAAAAGTAAATCTTGATCTATAAATGGAAAAAGAGACTTTCTATTGGTAGAGATACGAAAAAATGTATAGTTTCTATAATTTTTCAAATGCAGCCCTAGTTCATAGAGAAAGAAGTACAATTACATTCCTTGTCATACAAAGGTTTAATACATGCTATATCCATTTTTTTGAATTACATAAAGAGATTCAAATGTACAATATATTTTTAGCTACCATAACCCACCAATCTTCTGCAAGCCAAAGATCAAGAGTATGGTTAATGTGCTTTTTCCACCCAACCATAAACACAACACTTTCCTAGGATTCTTCTTAGCTTGAAGAATACCTGGTCCTACATGAGGTGCCTAGAAACCTATAACAAATGGGTAGGAGGGAAACTCTTGATGCATGCCTGATGTCTTATATGCATTCTATACTAGAATGAACATATTTCTTGCATACAGGATGTAGCAGAGAAACATATAATATAGAAACTATGCATTCATTATCCATCTATTTCAATGGTACAATATATCTTTGGCCAAAGCATTAATACAAAAATTGGTTGATCTTGAAAAAGAAGATCACCTTCTCTACTACCCCACATTCAGCATCTTGTCCCGGAAGGTAAGCTTAAAGCTTATCACATACAGCACATTCAATAGCAATAATCTATCTCAAATTGCATAAAATACAGACTAGATAAATATGATAGTGCATAACACACACAAGTGCACATAGAATGAATAATAAGAATGCATGAACCCTTGGTGCATAACTCACACATGGTACAAATACATAATTTACTTATAGTGCCTCACTCGCACAAAATATGGAATATGCATTGCATACTATGAGCATTACTCGTTCAAGTTTACGTACAATAATTATGGTAAGTGCATCTCCCGCACAAGTGCATCGCTCGTACAAAAGGTGAAATATGCATAAATTGCAATAGTATAGTTATAATGATTATTACTTGATCCTAAGTATAAAAAGTGTATCTCACACACAACTTAGGAATGTAATCATTATTCGCAGCTTTATTTACGCAAAGGAGTCAATGACTTACTCTAGTGCATCACTCGCACAAGGACGACAATGATATGAATATGCATCACGTACATTAGTATAATTATTTCCTACTAATTTCCTAATGAGGTAAACATTTATCTATTTTAGTTGTGTGTTGGTCCTACTCGACCTTGCATTGCACATACTTTGGGGTAATTAAATGCCTTACTAACATTCTGAATTCAAGCGGCTTTCCCACACCACATTTTGGAGTTCAATAAAATATAGTAATCAGTATAAGGTACACCCATGGCCTAATGGCCAATATAAAGCATGTAACTTCCACATAATACATCTACCCTTTGATTAAATCGAAACACAGCAATCACATACAATACTCCTTGTCAGAGTGCAGTCAACATTATTCCATTTAGAGAAAATTTTCACCATCCAAGCACACTAACGAATTCAGTCTAGTTCATATTAGACACAAATAACATGAGTCAATCGTCATAAAGCTCACCTATCATCCTCAAGTTAGAAGCCTCCAAGTACTAAGAAAATTTCGACGCAACTCAGTTTCAAGGTTGGCAATACTATTTTACCATATTTATAGACACTACGTGTTTGCATCAATTATGAATCCACCATCTCTTGCCCCTAGCATAAACTGAAAGAGTTCATTCTACCCCGTTTCTAGTACATAAATACACACCCGGAACCTAGTGTATTCTCTGCATTCTACTCCCTTATACATTCCATCAGAGCCTTCATGGCATGATAGAGAACATAACATAACATAATACATGACTAGTAGTCAAAACATTCAAGCATAGCCATCGATAATAAAGAAACGAAAAGATATCAAGCGGAACAAAAATCATTAAAGCATAAAATGAGCTCAACAATCAAACATATTCATAAGAATTGCAAGGTAAAACTCTTGATGTCTATACTTAGGCATAAATAAAAATAGAAATTTTTCATGCTGCCCCGAGTCAACATCTTGAAATTTTTATCCAGTAAAATAAAATAAAGTATTAAATCCACAGTTTCACTTTATACGAAGGGAGCACAACTCTACACTTCACCTTGATCAGAGGTGAGTAGGAGAATACGCATGGTCACTTCGACAAACAAGTATTCTAAAACTCTAATTGCATTCATAACGGAAGATTATTCCAAACAATTACTTGCATTGTAATTCATACATTAAATCCCACATATGTAATCAACACAAATACCATTGAATTTCCCCAAAATATTTACATGTTCTAAAACCAAAGTCTCATTTTATTTACTTTTGGATTCTTACATCCTTATTCTATATAGAAGTTTTTATTTTTCCGAACATAACATAACATAACATAAAAGTTTACATATCATTCTCAAATAATGGAAACTCTTTTGGTTCTTCTTCTCCCTCCAAACACTCTGTAATCTCCTATTCATTCAGAATGGTTGCATTCCAACCACATCCAATAGGGAAATCCAGATGGGTCGAGGGTTTACTTTTGGCCCCCTTGTTCATTTTTGCCTCCTTGTTCTTTTTCTTCTTCCCTAGGCGAATACGCTTAAGCGCATCCGCCAATGTTTCTGAGTCCTCCCTTTTATCTTTCTTCACCCCCTTTTCCTTGGGTTCCTTAAGTTGTTCCTTTTCAATCGATGACCTAGGCATCTCATTATGTTTAGTTTTGTTGACCTGTCCTTTTCCCTTAATGTTCCCTCCATTCTGACATAAGAAATAGTGTATTATTATAAGCATATCCCATATAAAACCTCGCAATGAGCCCTAGGGTCCAAGAGTTGAACCCGAACTTTGCTCTGATACCAAATGTAAGGTCCGATAATATCACTTACTAAAAATAACCTTTGACAAGCAATTCAATCCCAAAATAATTAAATAGAATAAAATATTTATAAAATGGAGTAGAAAATGAGACATAAATAAATAACTTTCATCATTATATCCAAATAGGATTACAAACATCATTGAATCAATAAGTATAACAAAACAAGGTCGTGCCTTTACAAGATTTAGCCATGAAGGCTTATACAAGAATAACATATTAGCAATATATAATATCCTTTCACAAGTGCACCGTTGAACCTGACAGAGAGGGAGAGAGAGAGAGTATCATCATGGTGATATCCACCCTGCCACAAAGCATAAAGCTCCCCCGTGCTACCCAACTGGGAAGCCTGGCCCATCTCGAGGGGTCTAGCAAACTGAAACCAGCTTAGGTGAAGGAATCTAGTGCTCTTCTTAACCTATTACACATAAATGCAAGAATGAAAATGCCTCCACAACTCATACATACTTCTCAAATTGATCCTAATTTGTCCCCATAAGTATCTAACTCCTCTCTTTAAGTGAGTATGAAAATGTCCCCACAACATCATATAGGATTTTACTCTAGATTAGTAACTTTACGAGTATGATCAATCTATCCTAAGATCATATTAAGGACTATACAATTCTAACTTTATGTTCAAAGGTTGTTATATGTAAAAGCATCAAATTTAACTCTAATTCCAATTGTTCAAATTGTACTAAGTCTATTGAGTCTACAAACAATATCATGGAAAGATTATATCATTTTTACAACAAGATATACATACGAGCCGAAACATTATATTAATCCATTAATTAAACATATATTCTTAATAATCCAAATACTCACATCATTAGTTTGATTACCATCTAGCTAAACTTAACTCAACAACACCAACAATCCTTGAAAGACATTTTATTGTTTAAACTTTCCTTTTAAATTTGCAAGGTTATACTATCAATTATTTTTATACGATGACTTAACCAAATGACACATTTAACTTAAAAACTCTACATCCTATAATGTTCTTTCACTTCTGAGAAATGTGTTGCCTTTGTTCTAATTATATTTCTTATAAAGAAATTATCGATATCTAACATTTATTTGCCTAAGTAGATGTAAGCATATGGTATTCATCATAATGGATTGGCCTATTAAGGAAAACTTATTATCTTTCATAAATATGTTGGTTCTAATGGACTAAATCAATCTTAAAATCTTCTAAGTTTCAATACTACAATGATCATCAGAGCCTTCTATACGTAGCAACTGCTAAAAGTTAGAACAATGCTAATAAAATGCATATACACAATCAACTTGGCGCTCAGCGATTTAATGATCGCAATATGCACAATTGGCTCTTACGACTCTGCAAATGTTATGATGACAAACTATGACTGCAAAGACATCAATTTACCAATGCCAGGCTGCTGCCAACGAGTGCAGTGCCTTGAGCATGTATAAGTTAAGCATTCAAAGGAATTAAAGATATTTAAATGTATATAAAGCACTGATTCCATAAAAGGCAACACCCATCAAGGAAGGATCATTGGATAGACGTTAGAGACTTCCATCGAACAAGGTTGACATGCAAGGTTCGGTGAAATATATACACAGGAAGGCCGAAATGATGCTAAAGGCTAAAACCAAGCTACTATAAGAGACGTTGGTATAGAATACAGGCTAGGATTTAAAATGCAGGCTGAAATACATATTGGAGAGAGGTCGTTTAACTAAGGAAAGATAGATAGAACCTCAAGCAGGTTGTTCGACAGGCCGTTGAAAGTTTTATGAAAAAGGATAGTCGACCCCTAGGAAAGGGCCGATTCAGAAGTTTGAGGGCACTGTAGTTAGGACTAAATCATAGTTTTGATGATTTCCCATGCCTGGAAATTTTCACACACCACCACGACTTGCACTCTGGCAACCGTATGATGACGATCTCCCTCGCAGTGATTGAAAGATTACCCGAAACAATTTTTCAGCAATTTGAATGACAAAAATGGCTCAAAGAACGTCTTCTCACACATGGCAATGATTGCAATAAGGATTTGATGAAAGAAAAACTAAATATTCTCACATAGAGGGCAATTTGGAAATTGTTTTTGCAGATTTCCACAACGAGTCTTGCTATATTATGAGATGCCAGAGATAAAAGAAAGGCCACAGAAGGCATACGTAAAATGTATTACAGTATGAAGCAACCGAAAGGAAAACTAAGAATAAGAAGCATGGTGTAATATTTAGTAACAAAAAGGAAATAGTATGGTCATTTCATAGCGTCACTTAGTGATTCACTTTGCAAAATAATTCTATAATAACGAATAATGAATTAAACAAACCTGAGGAACATTTGGAAACGTAGGACATTATGGCCTTTAAGGTGGATAGATTGTCGTTACAGGTTGACCAGAGGCATCAGGCCTAATAGAAGGTGAAATAAAATGCTTTCCAATAATAAAGGAATGACTAATACCAACACTACAACAACCGAAGGGGAGGACTGGCTAAGAATATCCGACGAAAGGCTTTAAGCTTATCGTAAACAATATAAACGGTAGTGACACCATGAATAGGGTTGCCAAAGATATCAAGCAATAGAAGGAACTCCATGAATTACTAAGTAAGGATCAACAAGGTTGACAATCCAACAGGGATAAGACTACGAATGTTACCCAGACAATTTCGCAGATTAAACATAAGTGAGGGAAGAATACCCTTAATTTCCACACTGGGGTTTCATTTACTGGTTCGGCATTCCTCTTTTCTTTTTGCCTATCCTTCGTTTGTCCTCCTCCTCTTTTCTATCTCTCTTTGTATTCCATGTTTCTCCTTTTATGATTGCTAGTTTCTATCTTTTTTTATTTTTTTTTTAATTTTGTTTTCTTCTAATTTTAGTTTCTCTTTTTTTTTCTCTGTCTTGATTTTTTTTTGCTTTCTTTTTTTTTATTCTATTTTTGTTTACCTTCTATCTTTTCTATTCTTTGTATCTATATTTTGCTTTCTTTTATTCTCTTTTTCTAATTTTCTTAAATCACATCATTTTCTACTGAAGATAAATAAAGGTTCAAATCAACACATTGTTTGATATAATTAAAACATATATATATATATATAAACACACACACACACACACACACATATACACCTTATTTTCCAATTTGTCAATATTCATGAATAGAATAAATATATAGCATTTATCTTTCTATCTTAAGACACGATTATTCACAAGAAAAAGTAATTAATATTAAAGTAAAAGTCATTTTCTCCATATTAAATAAAGTAAACATAACCTGTTATTCTATTTCAACGAGAGGACAATTAATTTTACCAATCAACTCATTTAACTTAGTATCTAGGAAGTAGTGAGAAATATTTCTACGAAAATCAATAAATCAATTCATCAACATGGGGTTTAGAATGATGAAAATGCAAATGAATGCAACTGAAATGCCAACTAGGTGCCTGTGTGTGCAGATTCCTTTTGCCACAGTCACCATCAGTCAGCTAGACACCCTCTATTCGATGATACTCTCTCTATCGAGAGTGTATTCATGTCCCACACATGAGTCAAAATTAGTCAACGATCATTAAAATAGTAATATTAAATTAAAAATTAATTATTGAGAATAAGGGTTATGACATCTACTAGTTTGGGTTATTTTTCTGCTGATCCAGAGATTGGCTCTTTTGCTAATGTGGTTTGCACTAGAGTCTCATCTCCTTAGATGAAGGTTGTCCCTACTACTGCTCGTGTTGCTCCTATGAGTGGGGGTAAGGTAAAACCTTCTGCTCTACCTCCCTCTGTTGTGATTTTAGGGGATGAAGTGTTAAAAAATGAGGAGTTTTTTTCTTAGAAGGGTTTGATATGCAGATTTGATAGACTCTGGCCATAACTCTCAGATCTAAATAGTTGGATTTCTAAGTAGTTGTACCCCCTTACAAAGGGGAAAATTAAAATTTACCCATGTGCTAAATGATTCTTTGTAGTCGCAGTTGATTTAATCTCTGATCAAAATGCTATTTTTGTTAGTCGCTCTTGGTTTTGGGGACAACATGCACTGCTTCTAAAGCCTTGGGTTTCAATCAGCTTCCAGTTTCGATTCGTCTACCAATTCTACCTCTTCATTTTTGGTGTGAATATTTCTATAAAGGCATTGGTAACTTGGTGGGTCATTTTATCATGGTGGATCAAGCCACTACTTTCTTCTCTCACACCGCATATGCTCGTATTTTATTGGAATTGGATTTTTCTATGCCTCTCCCGGCAGAGGTTGTTTTACAAGTTATTGATCGCTCTTAATGTCAACCCTTGGATTATGAAGGTATCCCATTTCGTTGTCGAAGGTGCTTTAATATGGGTCATTTGGTATTAGAGTGCCCTCGCTTGAAGGTCTCACATTCTTTATCTTGGTGGAAGAATGCTCTACAAGAACACCTTATGGTGGATGTTGTTAATGATGATCCTATATCAGAAGATTCTGAGCCTCTTGCTAATGTTGGGAAGGAGACCCCTCCCCCACTCTTGATGCCTATTACTACTTCAGTTCCTAGTGATGGCCATGTGCCATCATATTTGCATGGTTCATTTGTTGTTGGGGCTGCTGCAAAGACCTCCCCTACTGTTGTTGTTGCGGCTGGGATTGCTATAGGGACCTTCCCTGCTGTTATTGTCATCGTGCCATCATATTTTCCTGGTTCATCTGCTGCTAGGACTACTACAGGGACCTCCCTGATGCAGGAGCATCCCTGGTTCAAGAGAAATCTTGCATCAACCAAAAACATTTGCATTCTAGTTTGTTTGTAGTTCAGTTTGTTTCTTTTCCAGTTCAGTTCAGGCAGTTCAATCAGTAGCAGATTTTGTATCTTGGCCCAGTAGCATTTTCAGATCTTGTGGAGCTGGATTTAGCATCTACATTCATTCATCTACATCATATCCAGAATTCAGAGATCCGCACTTTAATACCGGAAAGATATCGCTATCAGAAGTTTGACTGTTTCTCATAGCAGAGCATCTTGATATTCACTAGCAACCAGCTGAAGGAGAAACTTGTAGAAGCATTTCCCGATCTTTGAAGCCTAATGACACATCATTCAATGATCTTTGGTTCGTGGTTGACCTTCCTCGGAGATCCGCACATCATTCCATTCATTTTCTGGAAGTGTTTACACATTTAGGTCCGACCTATCTGTGTTCACACGTTACATCTCTTCTTTGGAATTTGTGATCTTCCTTGGCCGACACGGTGGAATCTATTGATCTAGACTTGATATATATTGATGTAATAGATCCTTAGGAAAGTAGTTATCAAGTTGTAAGCATACGCATAAGTTCACAGTTCAGATTTTGTGCGAAAGAGCTTCAAAGCTTTATCTTGTGAATGTATGTAATCAGGCCTGTGAGCCCTAATTGTAAGCCCACATGTTGCCAGCCGATCTCTATTTGAATTCTATGATATACTAAATGACTTAATCTGCATTTGTTCTATTTCTTTGAGTTATTTCTATTGTGTTTACTCTTACTGCACGGTCCAGATAGTTCATTTTGTGAACCCTCCTACTGTGACTGCACCACTCCCCTACTATTACTGTTGTTCGGGAACCTTTTGTGACTGGGACTGTTGATGTAGGTGCACTATTTGTTGTTGGGACTGGTGTTGTTGTGACATCTTCTTCCTCGCCCCAGGCTCTACCTCCTTCTAAGGATTTGGTGAGAATTTCACCTCCTACATCTCCTATTTTTGCGGATGGAGATAATGATTTTTTTGGACTGTTGTCCAAAGAAGGATGAGAGGTCTTCCAAAGCATGTTTCTCAGACCCACACTCGGGCCAAGGGTGTATGACTTGCGAGGTCAAGTTATGTAATTGTTTGTCTATTGTTCCTTGCAGCCTTGTTGTAGCTTTGCCTTTTGGGCTTTGTTGTCCATCTGTTGTTAATGTGTTGTTTCTGGCATGTGTGAGGCTTTTGCCTTAACCTCTAGGCTGTTTTGTACAGGGATCTGCACCCTCATTTGCAGATTACCATAATCACAAACATTAATTCTTTATATTTAATTTGAAAAAATTAAGATGAAAAGTAATATATGTGTGTGTGTGCGTGTGTGTGGGAAATAAAGTAAGCTTACACTAATTTAGGTTAATAAATTGATATAAATAGTAAGATAGAAAATAGATTCAAATAAAGAACCAAGGTTGTAAACAAAACTAGAAATGAGATGGTTAGAGTAGCTTGGTTCAATTTTGTCTATCTTAAGAAGTTGATGAAGAATGATCAGCTATAAAATGTATTCAACAATTACAATATGATTTCTCCAATTGAATCGACATTGTCTACATTGTTATAGATCTCCCAAAAAGTATGCTTTGCTCCTAAACATGATTTCTCATAGTCTAGTCCTCTTGCACAATTATGTCCTTGGATCTTTTGTTGGTTAGTACATGTGTGCCTACACTTTCACCTATGACTGAAACTAGGTGGTGCTAAGAAATACCATTAGGGGCCTATTATAAATAGAGGGAAATCCTTTTGAATTCCTTAAGAATAGTCATACCTCGTTGTAATAAACAAGATGGAAAGACACACCAAGCATGGATGCAAGATGCCTAGATGATGAGGTGTAGTATCTATGATGCAAGTTGTGAATCTCTATGTGATGTGAATAAAATATGATATTTGAATCTATTTGTTCCTTTTATGATAAACTAATGACCTAAGGCTTTTCTTCAAATACAAGTTCTTTGGTCATCAATTCAAAACATTTGGAGTGCAATCCAATGGGTAATGGTCAAATTATCTAAAAAAGTTGTCTCGAGAAAGTGTGAATCTCTATGTGATGTGAATAAAATTTAATATCCAAATCTATTTGTTCCTTTTATGATGAACTAATGACCTAAGGCTTGTCTTTAAATACAAGATCTTTGGTCATTAATTCAAAATATTTGGGGTACAATCCAATGAATAATGGTCAAATTATTTGAAAAAGTCATCTCGAGAAAGCAAGAAAAAAGTTTTGAATCAGGCGGATAAGATCATGAGAATAGTTTTATCTAGAGGACATATCCACACACAAGGTCAAGCCCAAGATTAAGAATTATTACAAAAATGTTGGTTAAATTACTTAAGTCTAAGATAAGTTAATCCTTCAATTTTTAAATCAACTTATATATAAAATAGAAAAAAATAAATATTCAAATTATATTATTTATAACAATATTAAATATAAATATTAAAAAAAATAAAAAGACAAATTGCACATTTTCTATTCTATAATAATTGATATTTTATACTCAAATATAATTTTGTTTGCCTTTTTAATGACTTATTTTTATTATATTTAATAGAAAAACTATTTTAAATAATTTTATTTTTTTTTAAAAAAAAGGGCATTTTCAACAAAAATTTCAAAACATGAGAAACACGCTGGCATAAGTGGAAAGTGAGTTGTGTAGAGGGTAGCTCGTGGTGGTTGTTGGAATTGTTTACTCAAATACATGTGATGGTCTAACTCTTTCATTATTTTATGAATAGGTATTAACAACTATATGAATTCGTTTACCTTATATTATATTATATTAGATAGAAGTTGATACAGATTGGCTTATAATCCATTACCTATGTACAGTTGTTTGCAAGGATGAAGTAATTTTCTTGTTAATTAATAATAAATAAAATTAGTATAGATATTTTAAATATATTTATTTAAATGATAAATAAAATTAGTATAGATATTTTAAATATATTTATTTAAATGATATTGAGAAATATAATTTTAAGGAGCTTATTTATTATCTACCAAAGGTTCAATATAAATATTCTTAAATAATATTTTTGGACATCTTTTAAATAAATGTATTTAAATTATTTATATTAATTTTTTATTTTTTAAATAAATTTATAATTATGTCATATTGGTATTATGTAGTTTCAAGTCACATGTATAAATATTTTTTTAATCTTAAATTTGACAGCAATATCAAATAATTAATATATATTTAAAAAATTATTTAAAATTAACTTTTATTTAAAAATATAAATTATAATTATAGATGACTTAATTAAATATATAAATATTAAAAAGTCAAAAGGACTGAAATAAATTTAATTAGGGCATAACTTATCTAAATTAAGATAATTGGAAAGGCAATATAAGCTCACAATGACCACGTATTTATAAAATCCTTTACAAAGTTGAATTCATTTATTTATTTATGAGTTGTATTGATTTTTTTTCACATTTAATATAGCCTTCAAATGTCAAAGCATGCTTCTCTTCTCACTACCTATTCAATTAGGAAATTACAAGGCCACAAGCCACTAACAGCTACACTAACTAACTAGAGAGTTGCACTTCAAAACTGTATTGGTATTTATTTTTGCACATTTGATATAGCCTTCAAATGCCAAAGTATACTTCTCTTCTCACTACCTATGCAATTGAGAAATTACAAGGCCACGAAACCACTCACAACTACACTACAGAGAGAGTTGCACTTCAAGATTGTATAAGAATTATTTATTTATTTATTAATTTATTTTTATTGGAAGAATTATTCTTATTTACTTACAAGTTATTTTATTATTATTCTTATTTACTTACAAGTTATTTTATTTATTTAAAGAGTCATTTTATTTTACTTTAGAACTATTTAACAAATATTTTATTTTATTTGTATTGTTTATTTTATTCTTATTTGAAAAGTTATGAGTTTTTCTATCTAGTGATTAATCTATCTAGAGTAAACCAATCAAAACAAAGTATTATTTTTCATGTTGAACAAATTTTAATTTTCCTAAGTCTATATGACAAAATTTTAACAAAAAATATTCGTAAAATCATTTATTGTGTTGTGATTGGCTCAAAATTTGAGCTCTTAAGGACTGATTTTGTGGAAATATTATTTTGAGTAAAACAAACATACTAAATTTTAGCCAAAATAAAATAAAATCACTAGGAGCTCCTAGATTAACTTGTTAAACAAATAATATTTTTTAATGTTAAACAAATAATATTTTTTCTTTAAGTTTGCAAAAAATTAATATTTATATTAATATAATTATTTAATTTTGAATTTATATTAATGTTATATTATAGTAAAACGACATACTAATATTTGTGTATAAACATTAAATATTGAAATATTATACTAATCTAAATATTAATATATTATATTGTGTAATATTGAAATTATATAATATTCATATTAATATTTATTTTTTATCCATTATATATATTAATTATAAAATTCTTATTGTAAATATCAATAGAATAATATATTAATAATAAATAATATTTATGTTAAATTATTAAAAAATTTAGTTTCAATTTTGTGATCAAAATCAATGATTAAATTGATTTTCTAAATTTTATTCTTTTATTAGTACTTGTCTTGCACATACTATTGTGTTCAAAACTCTTTAACATGTAATTAATTTTTTATTTTTGATTAGATCAGCTGGAAAAGAGGGTCCAAAACCCTATACAAAGCAGCCCCCAGGGAAAAATAAGGCCTTAAACGAGCTAGAAATAGTACATTGACAGCACACGGACAAAATAGCTACAACAAGGCAGCGAGGAACAACTAAACAAATGTAGAACCTGACTGATTAGGTCAAACTCCCTTGGCCCAAGTATGGATCAGAGAAACATGCTTAGGAAGACCTCTCTTCCTTCTTTGGACAACAGTACAAAAGACACCCTCATCTCCAGCGGTAGAAGTAGGAGAAGAAGGCGGTGAACTATGTGCCAAAACCTTTGAAGGGGGAGGAGCAGCCCTAATGAAAGAAGGCACCTCGACAGCAGTAGTAGATATCCCAACAGCAGAAGTCGAATCTGAAGAAGGCAAAACTAGAGAGGAAGAAGCCAGAACATAACTAGAAGTAATCTTGCCTGAAGCAGGAGGAGCTGACAAGTGAGCCAAGGAATGACCAGAAGAGTCCAGAGAATGCAAAGGAACCAAAGCAGTAGCCCCCCCTCAAGAACAGCCCCATCAAGGAGTTCATCCTCTTCAGAGGACTCATCCTCCCAAGAGGAACAATCATCCTGGGTAGCACTAATAGTCAAGTGCTCCATAAGGGGATCTTTCCACCAAGTTGCAGTGCCCTTGCAGTGCGTGAGAGGACAACCAGAGGCCAAATGACCTATAGCAAAACATCTTCTACATTTGAATGGGATACCCTCGTAATCTAATAGTTGTTTCTAGGGCCTATCCCCTACCATCAAAACCACATCTCCATGAAGAGGTTTGGAGATGTCAATATCCACTAGGATGTAGGCAACTGTGGAATGTCCCATGAAAGAAGTAGTAGAATCAACCTTGAGGAAACAACCAATGGCATTGTCGATGCGCTTGTAGCAGGAATCCTCCCAAAACTAGAGAGGGAGATTTGGGAGGCAGACCCAAATAGGTCTGATGTTAAGCGGTTCTGTAAGGGGATCAAAACACAGAGTCCAGGGTTTGATGGAGAGGGAATGCTCCCCCCACAACCAAACCCTGCCATCGAGCACTAAGTCTCGCTACTCTGAGGAAGAAAAAGTCACAATAAAGAACCCTCTTGCATAGGGAAACAACTCAATCTTACCTTCAACAGCGACTTCCATGACTCCATGACCCAATTGTGGAGGTTGGGTAGAGAGGGACAAAATCCATTGAATCTGCATATCACTCCTTTATTGTGATAGTAATCCTCATTTTCTGTGACCTTCGGGCCACACACCACAACAAGAGACTCCCAGGCACAAGGGATAGGCCAAGAGCTATGCTGGTGTGGGTGAGACCAAGCACCAGCGCCAGTCATAGCAGTAGAGAAGGATTTCCAAGGTCCTCCTGGAGCTCAAAGCCCCGCAGCAGCACCATCCCCAATAGTAGGGCCACAGATCACATTTTCCTCATCGTCCTTGCCCCCAACAGTAACGCAAACCATTGCAACTTTGGGAGACACACGCTCAGAACTAGACAAGCCCAGTAGTCCTAAGCTAATATCCTGATCTTCGTGAGGCCCCTTCTACTATCGTCCAAAGTTGCCTCCTTCTCGTCTGTTATAGCTACCCGCCCGACCGTTGCAAGCACATTCCCATTCCCACTTGCATCCAATTTTGAAATCTATGAGCTCTCCTTGCTCGCCATCTTCTTCCTTGTAATTAATTTTTGTTAAACAAGTTAATCAAGAGCATTTTTTTTCTTATATAAGTTATATAATTTTTTGCTAAAAATGCAAACTTTTTTTAAAAATATATTAAATAATTTTTTTTATCTACAATTTGATTTGGATTTAGGAGATACAATTCTATTGGCTAATTGATTGAGGGTCTTATTTTCCCCATCTTTCTAAATGTCTCCTTCACTCCCCCTATATTATCTCCATCATATAATAGGAAAAAAAATCATTTTTTATTAGCTTGTATTTACTTCCATTTATAGGTTTATTATTATTTTAATAATGCAATTTTTAATTAGTTTCACAATTAACTTAAACAAACTCCTAAATTTTCTAGATAACATACACATAACTTCCATTATCACAATTTCTCATTCCATACTAATTAATGAATTTAACTCCACCATTTAAACATCATTTTAAAAATATTTCTTATGTATAATTAAATAATATTTAAACAACTTAACTATTAAATAATAATATTTAGGCTTCTTAATGCTCTACACATGCATTATTTTCTAATTACAAGACAAGTTTCATTATTACAATACTATAAAGGCAAGTACTCCCCACTACATTTTGTTAGTTGGATTTGTTTTTAATTTTATTTTTATTTTTTAATAATTTTTTAAAATATACAATATATATTAATTTTTAATTTGAATTTAAAAACTTTATTAGTGTTAAGAATTATATATTTTTAGTTTCATAAAATTAATAAATTATTTATAGTTTTTCAATTATTAGATTAAATTTTAAAATTGATATACATACTTTAAATATTGCACCAAATATTTCTAAAATTCATTAGCCTAATAAAATTGTCATCCAATCTTAACACATTCAGGTTGCATGAATCTAGTTTTAAGATAGCTTAATAAATGTCATGTACAATTTAAATCTTATAAATAAAACCCATTGAAGTTTAGGAGCATGTTACCCATTAAGTGAGCTTTAGACTAGAAACTCTATTGGCAAACTCCTTTTGTCTTACACTACTTTGGTCATTGTCATAGATACATTGTCCTAATACTTAATTTATTTTATTTTGTATCTAAACTAACCATAATCTTGCATTTATCACTTTGAATGACATTATCCCAGCCATCAAACTGCATTGGTCCAAATCCTTAGGGTTTTCCCCCTCCTAGATTAATTCATGTACATGGAGATGTCCCCTAGACAAATCTACATATGTGGTCCTATCCATCTCTTCAAATTCCACTCTTTCCATTCCCGAGGTTGACAATACTAGAAATTGATTGTTACCCCTTCATCTTACATGTTGAAACAATGAAGCACTCATGATCTTGTCTTCAAGGACAAGCCATAGCTTATTAGTAATCCGTCAAAAGGTATCATCAAAATCATAGTACAAAGCAATATCTACGCTCTTACACCATCATTGCATAAACATATACTATGTTAATTTATCATCATAAGAATCTTGCATTTATGTCTTGTGTCTTTATCTTGTTCATTGACATAAGGCTTAACTACTAGTAAGGAAATCAAAGGGATTTTTCTCTATCTATAGTAGGCTCTTAAAGGTGCTTTTCAACAACATCGATTTTTCAAACATAGGCACATGCAAAGGTGAATACATTTCTAAAGTCAACAAATGTATAGGACATAACCACAAGAAATGTTTTATCATTCACGAGTACTTCCAAGAGTGTAAAGACCAATGTGTTACAAGCTTCATGTGTTCTTACTTAAGGGCGACCTAATTCAAATTTGTGAAGCGTACGGATGCTATTCCTTGAATGATGCTTCTATGAAGGATGTTTAGGACCGGGCTAAGCATGTATTGGGATCTGCAAAGAGTGTGTCTCTTCCTGGAGTAGCATGTAGTTCATGTCAGAGCTTGCCCTCTACATATTTTATGTAGTGTGATCTCTGGCTAACTTGTAAATTGTAATATTCTTGTTGTATTGGCCGACTTGTAATGTAATCAATGTAATGTCATGTATATATTGTAAACCTGGTTGATCTAGGTGAAGTATGATTGTGAATGAGCATGTGAAGAGCAGAATATGAATATTATATGCATTGTGATGTGCGACTAGAGGAGAAAGAGCAGAAGTAATAAGGGTTGTTCAAATTCATCTTAAAGACATTTTTGTGACAAGAGGCAAGTAAAAAGTGTGCCTAACTAATCCAGTCATGAGAAGAAGAGTGAAGAGGCACAATTACAATCATCAAAGGTGTGAGCTTCATGGTCAGTTTCATACGATAGAAGGATTGTCATGTTGTAATCTTTACTAAGTTCATTCTTAGTTCAGGGTGTATTTGCTTCCTTGGGTTGTAGCCCTAAAACAAAGTATGCAGGGAGTTGTAGCTTCCTTGGGAGTGACCCTCAAACCTTTCTTTAGGGAGTAGTAGCTTCCTTGGGTTGTAGCCCTAAAATAAAGTATGTTGGGAGTTGTAGCTTCCTTGGGAGTGACCCTAAAACCTTTCTTCAAGGAGTAGTAACTTCCTTGGGTTGTAGCCCTAAAACAAAGTTAGCAAGGAGTAGTAGCTTCCTTGGGTTGTAGCCCTAAAACAAAGTTGTAATTTTGAGCTTCATATATTGTGAGTTAATCCTCACCATGGTTTTTCCCTTCTTTGGTTTTCCACATATATCTAGTGTTATGTGTTGATGTGCATTGTGTTGATAATTCATGTTTATGTTGATGTTGTAATGCTTAAGTTTTAATCTACTTCGGAGGATTTCAAGTTTGTTTAGATACTTATTTGCCCCCCTCTCAGTATCCTGGTGTGTTCAACAGAATGAAGAGGTAAACCTTGTTGCATTTTGTGATGATCTTTTATACTTTCATTTAAGGTAGTCAAGGTTGAAGAGTGTGGAGAAGAACTTATGGAAATCTTCAATTTCCACAAGGTATTCAATGAAGATTTATATATTGCAACCTGTGATATGAGTGACATGAGAGTTTGGTGGAGGAGGCTGGTTACTAATGGGTTGGATCCCATGAAGGAGAGGAGGAAAAATTTGGCAGAGGAGGACAGTACATGGTGGATGCAAATCCACAAGAGGCAAGAAGAGTGGTGAATGGAGTTGTGGGAGGAAGATGATAGTTGTTCCATCATGGTGCTGGAAAAAGAGGAAGTAGTTTGGTGCACATCCCACAATGATGGAGTTCACTACAGATTGCTTGCAATCTGAATGGGTGATTCTATCACTCAACTCTACCTTTGTGAGCCTATGGTCACAAAATTTCTACCTGATGTGTTTGATGCAGGAGCATCCGAGCGAATGAGCCACCCCGCATCGACCAAAAAGATTTGATATTTTGGTTTTAGTTTTGTAGGTCCAGTTTGGTTAAGTATCAAGCATTTCTAATTTTGACACATTTATCTGGTAGCTATTTTGTATGTCCTCATGATTAGCGAATTGATTTTTGCATTTTGATTAGCTTGGTGATGGTTTTGCTTATGCATTTTGCATCAAGCGAAGTCAATCTTTCGTTGTTGTATATTTGTCGAAGTGTCATGGAAGAGTTCTCACATGCTAAGGGGGCATTTTGGTTTTGTTGTGCATTTCAACTTTTGTCGCAACTGGCTAGGTTGTATTCAAAATCTTCATGCACGTAACATGTCACCTCACATTACCCATAACCAAACATAATTAACCATCTTGTTTAAGGTTACGTATACATCATGATTATCATAATTATAGTTTAACAAGAAATGAATCAATATCATCATGAAATTAAACATGCTTTTCTTTTCTGGATATTTCAAAAGTTTAGATTACAACAATCCAAAGATAACTTACTAGTGAATAACTTTCACTACACAAGTACAAAGCTATTCTCATGGCATCATTAATAAGATTATATATAATAACTAACTATTAAGTCATATAAAGAATGCACTGTATCTAGAACTTTGACATCTATCTTCATAAGTCTCAGCTTGTCTTCTACTTGGGAAGGAGAGCATCACCCAAGTGCTTTTCCTCCAACCACATACCAACAGTTCCCTACACAACTTCCTACCCAGAAGCAGCCCTACCCTTCACTAAGGGTATAGATATAAGGAACCGTTAGGTTTGCCATCTGAGTATTTGGTGTTGTGTCCTTCATAATGTCTCACGGTCACACAACTATTGATCCACTCTAACTATGTATGACACCACTAGAAACATTATGCCATCTGGAGCACAGTGGACCGACAAATGAATGTAGAGATGGATGCATTCTTTTGGCCAAAGATTTACATACATATATGTTTCACAATGAACTTAGTCATATGTCCACAACCTCGACTTGACTTAGAAGTTGTCTCATCCTACAGTGTTCAAAATTTCATCTTTCTAGGTTTTGATAAAGATGGGTCTTTCTCCTATAGTCCATCTATCTTGGACTTTAACTCAATTCAAGAGTGCATCATTACTTGTCTTACGATGTTTGGTAATAGGGACTCTATGACACCACTTCACCCCCTTTCCCATGTTTGCTTTTGCAATTTCATAGTTTTAGTTTACATGACCAACCTTGGTCTAGTTTTCTAGGCTTTCCTAGTTTCGGGTTTTCTCCATATCACATCGACTATACTTAAACCATTATAAGCTTCAAGTAGTCAAGATGAACATATACCTTTACTCAAGGGTTTTTACCACCCTATACTTCATCATGAAGCATGGCCATTAAAAAATAAATAAAACATATAATGTTTTCATTTAAGGGTTTGCTCTCTTGACCAACAAGGTAGACATGCATATTAATACAACTTTCTACATAGTTATCTTTAACCATAGGTTATCCCTTTATGGGTATTACAAGTCTTTATATTCTTCTATAGTCATGACTATGCTCGAACGCATGGAATTCTTATCATATACATAGACAAACTAATGCATTACTCCATGACCCACGTGCCTCTACAGCCACCATGGTGTTGTGTTGTCGATAGCATCAACTTACAACAGTTAATTTTCATCATACTAAGAATAGGCCGTTAGCCTTACTATTATTTTATTCTCTTTTAAGATAAATAAAGGCTCACAGTCTGCATGCATAGTTACTAAAGTCGTTGCTAAGGCTCTCGACCAGCATACCCAAATTGTATCTTTCTTTATATGAAGGATACGCATAAAGAAACACAAAAATTTCAATACTTCGGCTTGATAAGTTGTGACAGGTTTAACTTCAAATCCATTGCATGGATAGCATGGCACTACTACGTAGTCGGCCATGAATACTTTTATACATATGCAATGTTATCATTATAACAAGTAGCACTATATGTGCTCTTGACCATTATGGCCATCAACTTAAAGAAGTTATCATTAATAAATCATGACAATACAAGTTTGTGGCTTATAGGCTTAACAAAATCACAGCTAATATAAGCTTTCACTCTGGCCATCAATTATCTATCGAATGGCCTGCAAACAGTAGTATTTTATATGCAAATTACTCATGATCAAATTACACAGTCATGCATGTGTGTTAGCTTGTTGCTGATGCAAGATATTAAGCAATACACCACCATTGAAGTATCGGCTCCTTCTATGAACTTTAGTGCTTTATCTTATTGCATGTGTCTTTCTCTTCACAAAAGACAACTATCGACCACTGCCAAGAACAATACCAAAAACATATGCTCCCAACCCACAAAACCCCCACACAAAGACTTGTTTTCATGCAAGGTTCTCCACTTCGTTTATCCCCTCCACCCTCGCACTAAAGGTGGCGAGTTAGTTGGCATGGCCACCAACTCGCAGGCTCATTCTCAGATCCATAAGAGCCTTACCTCCAATTCAGGAGTAATGCAAAAAGAGGTTATCTAAGCTTAGCTCGCAACAGTCCCCACTCACTCCACATTTTGTGGGTCATGAGGTGGATAATCACAGAGCTCTCAACTTGACACAAAATACTAATAATACTCGACCACTATAAGTGGATTGATAAGTAATTATGCTTAATACAACATCAATTACATGTAAAATGATGTATTGGCAACATCACAATAACTTGATTGTTGGGAATTAAGGTGTCTCAACCTCGGTAATTCCTTGTATTATTTCATTGTATTTATTTATTTATTGCCTATTATGTAATTAGGATGCAAATCTTGTTTTGTCATCTTGTGGGAGTTGGTACGGTGATGTGTCATCCTACGTGGAAGGTGACAACATGTAAATTTGTCCTCACATGAGGAGATAGGTGTCCCACTTAGTGGTAGGAATATTTTGCCATGTGTCAGCATCTTGGATAGTGTGTAAGGGAATATTGGCCAAAACGGTCATGATAGATTCCTATGACAAATCTATGATGCATAAGAGTCGTAAATGGAAGATTCTATGACAAGTGAAGACATGTGTCACAAGGCATCTTAGAAGAAGGCATCTTTGGGTGCCCCAAGGAGGGTTATGACAAGTTGTAAGAGAATATGCTATTTGTAGCCTGTGTATGATAGATTCTCTTACAAATGTAAGATATGACAGCTATGACGGATTCTATGACAGTCGTAAGAGTCGTAAGAGTATCTGTCATTGCCCAACTTGGGAATAGGTGACCTCTTTGGGATGGGGTGATATGACAAGTGTCATGAACATTCTACAGTGTTGGACAAGTGTCCCCAAGCGTGGATTTTGGGCCATGAGGCCATGTTGGATGCCCGTCCCAAGATAGAGTCATTTTTGCCTTCTATCTTCTATATAAATAGACGCTTTTGAGAGGAGATGTTATTATGTGATTGACAGGTACTATTATGCTATCGGATTATCTCCAGATATGAGTGTCGAAGACTCCTGTAAGAGCATTGGCTCTATAACTGTATTGTAAACCTCATTGTTTAGATAATACATTTGAGCTATGTTTTGGAGTGGGGTTTTTCACCCATAAGGGTTTTCCCCATGTATATCTTGTCTCTCTCTTCTTCTGTCTTACATTCTTGTGTATGTGTTTGCTGCAATAGCTCTATTGTTGGGTTAATAACATTGTAATTGTAAATGTTGAAAAGAATTTGCACTCATCTCTCCTCATTAGATTAGTGTAGGAAGCAATTTTTGCACACCTAGCTTCCTTTCAGTTGGTATCAGAGCTTGATCACCTTTGGTCCTAGTTGTTGGGTAGGGGTTTTTTGAGCTAATCTTAGGTTGAGTGGGAGTCTATGCAGAGTATTATGTATCTTGTTGTAGGAAGGAGATGGCAGGCACATCCAGAAAATTAGAGGTGGAGAAATTCAATGGCACTAGTTTTGAGTTATGGAAACTTAAGATGGAAGACATGCTTGTTGATTTTGACCTATGGTAAACCGTATCCAATGTAAAACCAACCGTAATGACACAAGATGATTGGGATCTCAAAGATCGAAAGGCTAAGGGTCTCATAAGACTCAGTCTAGTTGATTCTGTCTTGTTAAATGTCCATGAGGAGAAGACCACGAAAGACCTTTGGAAGAAGCTGGGTGATGTTTATCAGGGCAAATCCCTAGTGAACAAGCTTTTTTTGAGAAAGAAGTTGTTTTCTCTAAGGATGGAGGATGGAGGATTGGTTGTAGATCACTTGAATGATTTCAATATGTTAGTTGCATAATTGACATTCGTTGGTGTGAAGATGGAGGAGGAGTATCGTTGTATGACCTTGCTTTGTTCTTTGCCAGATTCATGGGATCATCTTGTTATGGCTATTGGGAGCAACACATCCACATTCAAAATGGATGAAGTGGTATCTTTGCTGTTATCTGAAGAGATGCAGAGAAAGTCTTCTAAGGCAGCCAAAGAGGCTCTTGCGATTCGTGGAAGACCCAAGGAGAAAGGAAAAAAGGACAAGAAAGCTAAGAAGGGTAGATCCAAATCCTGTGTGAGATCCAAATCTCCTGGAAAGTCTAAGGCTCTCTATTGGAACTGTGGCAAAACTGGGCATTTCTAAAAGGAATGCAAAGAGGAAAAGAAAAAAAAGAAGAAGAATGTTCTAGATTCAGATTCTAACAAGTCACAAGATAATGGTGATGCCTTCATTGCAGCCCTAGCCACCCATGCATCTGATGATGTGTGGTTGATTAATTCTGGTGCATCATTCCACATGACCTCGCATCGAAGATGGTTCATGAAGTATGAAGAGTTTGATGGTGGAAGAGTGTACCTGGGTGATGATTTTCATCTAAAGATTGTTGGACATGGAAGAGTCTCAATTCGATTCCATGATGGACGAGTGAAGGGGATCACTAGGTTTATGCACATCCCAGGCTTGGCATGGTACTTGCTTTCTATAGGTATGTTGAATGATGTAGGTGTGCAGGTTGTCTTTTCAAAGGATGGATGCAAGATGACTAGAGGATCTATGGTGCTTGCAAAGGGTACTCAGATAAGTACTTTGTTTCAGCTAGAGGCATGCACTTCATAGTGCAATAGTTCTTCTGACTCAAAGAAAAGAGTTGTAGTCACTTCATCCCCACCATCTGAACAAGCAGTGAAGAAATCTGTTGTAACAAATTCTAATGGCAATGCATCTTGTGTACCCAAGGGTGCTCATGCTTTGGAAGTTAAGCTTCCTACTGAAAAGACTATGTTATGGCATTTGAGATATGGTCACATTGGTGAGAAGGGTCTTAGAACCTTGAAAAATAAAAACATCATTAAGGGGTTAAATGACTGTAATCTCGAGATTGACTTTTGCGAACATTGTGTATATGGAAAGAAAAACCGTGTTCAGTTTTACTCTAGTTCTCACAAGTCTTCTGGTGTATTGGATCTTATTCATTCTAATGTGTTTGGTCCAGTTATTGTTCCTTCAATTTCCAAATCTATATATTTTGTATCTTTCATAGATGATTACAATAGAAGGACATGGGTTTATTTTCTCAGAAGCAAGACTGAAGTCTTTAGTCGGCTCCAAGAGTTTAAAGTTTTTGTTGAGAATCAAACTAGTAAAAAGATTAAGTGTTTGAGAACTGATAACGGTGGTGAGTTTTGTTCAGCAGAGTTCGATAAGTTCTATAAAGAGCTAGGGATTGAAAGACATAAGACAACTCCATACACCCCACAACAAAATGGAGTTGCAGAGAGGATGAATAGGAAACTAATGGAGAAGGCTAGGAGTATGCTTAGTGGAGCAAGCCTCGAACAAAAGCTTTGGGCTGAAGCTGTAGCCACTGCTTGCTACCTAGTAAACAGGTCTCCTACATCAGCTCTTGTTAGTAAGATACATATGGAGGTATGATCTGGTAAGAAGCTTTCAGTTAGACATCTTCGTGTTTTTGGTTGTGAGGAATATGCACATGTACCTAGGGATAAATGGTCTAAATTAGAGAACAAGGTTGTTAAGTGTATTTTCATTGGCTATGGTGTCGGTGTGAAAGGATACAAGCTTTGGGATACTATGGATGAAAAAGTGTTGTATAGCAAAAGTGTTATCTTCAAAGAGCTAACACCTTCTTCCATTATTCTATAGCTAGAACAAACAGAAAAGAAAGAAGATGTGGTTTAGTTTCCTTCTACCCCTGAGAAGATTGAACTGACAAACCCTGTGAGACCTGATGATGAGGAGAGCTCTAGTAGCTCTGAAAGCTTAGAAGAAGTAGAACCTTAACCTCAGTCATTGAGGAGGTCTACACGAACAAGGAAGCAACCTGATAGGTTTAGTTATTCATTGCTTGATTCTAGTTGTGCTTTTGCTTTGCTTACTAACATTGATGAGCCTAGAACTGTAAAAGAGGCTATGGGCATGAAAGATGTAGGTTCCTGGAAGGAGGCCATGGAAGATGAGATGGCTTGTTTGGAGAAGAATAAAACATGGGACTTGGTGCCTTTGCCTGAAGGATGGAAACCTATTGGATGCAAATGGGTTTTCAAGAAGAAATTTGGTGCAGATGGCAACGTTGAAAAGTACAAGGCTAGATTGGTTGCGAAGGGTTACTCACAAGTGGAGGGAATTGATTATGGTGAAATTTTCTCTCCCATTGAAAAGTTGACATCCATTCAGTTCTTGTTATCTTTTGCAGCTGCTTATGACTTAGAGGTGGAGTAGATGGATGTGAAGACAACTTTCCTTCATGGTGATTTAGAGGAAGAGATTTGCATGTCACAGCCAGAGCATTACATAGAGAAAGGTAAAGAAAATTTGGTTTGCAAGTTGAAAAAGTTTTTGTATGGTTTAAAGCAATCTCCTAGGATGTGGTACTTGAAGTTTGATGCCTTTGTATTGTAGGTTGGATTTTTGAGATCAAAATTAGATCATTGTGTGTATTATAAATTTGACAATGATCGCATTCTCATTATTGCATTGTATGTTAATGATATGCTATTAATTGGGAATGGTAAGAATATGATTTCTGATTTGAAGTCTCAGTTGTCAGCATAGTTTAAGATGAAAAATCTAGGGGCAGCCAGATACATTATGGGAATGGAAATTGGAAGAGACGGAGCAAACAGAAAACTTTGGTTAAGCCAAAGTAAGTATGTGAAGACTGTGTTGGATAGGTTCAGCATGGCAGATTGTAGACCATTGTGTGTTCCTGTTTCATTAGGGACAAAGTTGTCTGTTAATGATTGTCCAAAATCTCCTAGTGAGGTGGAGGACATGAGCAGAGTACCTTATGTTAGTGTTGTTGGCAGTTTGATGTATGCTATGGTCTGCACAAGACCAAACATTGCCTAAGCAGTGGGAGTCCTTAATTGATTTATGGCTAATCCTGGATGGGTACATTGGGATGCAGTTAAGAGAGTGTTCAGATATTTGAGGGGTACTTTCGAGTATTCCATATGCTATCATGGTAATCCTACAGGACCTCTGCATTTAGTTTGTATTCATGGATTCATGGATTCTAATTGGGCAGGTGACATTGATAGCAGGAGATCCACCAGTGCCTACATGTTCACTATGTTCGGTGGTGCAATTAGTTGGATGAGTAAGCGACAACCTGTGGTTACTTTGTCCATGACAGAAGCTAAGTATATGACAGTAACTCATGCTTGTAAGGAAGCCATTTAGCTTAAGAGATTGCATTCAGATATTGGTGTTGATGCAGGATAGATTACGATTTGTTGTGACAATCAGAGTGCGATTTGCCTAGCAAAGAATCCAACTTTCCATGCCAGAACAAAGCATATTGATGTACAGTTTCACTTCATGCAAGACAAGGTAGAGGATGGGAAGGTGAATTTGGAGAAGGTAGACACTTTGAAGAATGTTGCGGTTGCATTGACGAAACCAATGGGCATAGAGAAGTTCAGATGGTGTTCGGAGTCTATGGGCCTCTCGGCCTATAGCAATTAAATCCTATTATTTCCATTGGCTCTTACAAGGTGTTCGACAAGTGGGAGAATGTTGGGAATTAAGGTGTCTCAACCTTGGTAATTCCTTGTATTATTTCGTTGTATTTATTTATTTATTGCCTATTATGTAATTAGGATGTAAATCCTATTTTGTAATCTTGTGGGAGTTGGCACGGTGATGTGTCATCCTACGTGGAAGGTGACAACATGTAAATTTGTCCTCACATGAGAAGATAGGCGCCCCACTTAGTGGTAGGAATATTTTTCCATGTGTCGGCATCTTGGATAGTGTGTAAGGGAATATTGACCGAAACGGTCATGACAGATTCCTATGACAAATCTATGACGTGTAAGAGTCGTAAATGGAGGATTCTATGACATGTGAAGACATGTGTCACAAGGCATTTTGGAAGAAGGCATATTTGGGCACCCCAAGGAGGGTTATGACAATTTGTAAGAGATTATGCTATTTATAGCCTGTGTATGATAGATTCTCTTACAACTATAAGATATGACAGCTATGATAGATTCTATGACAGCCGTAAGAGTATCTGTCATTGCCCAACTTGGGAATAGGTGAACTCTTTGGGATGGGGTGATATGACAAGTGTCATGAACATTCTTCAGTGTTGGACAAGTGTCCCCAGGCATGGATTTTGGGCCATGAGGCCATGTTGGACGCCCATCCCAAGATAGTCATTTTTGCCTTGTATCTTCTATATAAATAGGTGCTTTTGAGAGGAGATGTTATTATGTGATTGACAGGTACTATTATGCTGCCAGATTATCTCCAGATATGAGTGTTGAAGACTCTTGCAAGAGCATTGGCTCTGTAACTGTATTCTAAACCTCATTATTTAGCTAATACATTTGAGTTATGTTTTGGAGTGTAGGGTTTTTCACCCATAAGGGTTTTCCCCACGTATATCTTGTCTCTCTCTTCTTCTGTCTTACATTCTTGTGTATGTGTTTGCTGCAATATCTCTGTTGTTGGGTTAATAACACTGTAATTGTAAAGGTTGAAAATAATTTGCACTCATCTCTCCTCATTAGATTAGTGTAGGAAGCGATTTCTGCACACCTAGCTTCCTTTCATTGATTATTAATAAAGTAATATCATCAAGGTAGTATCACCAATATGTGAATATGGGGTCGAGTCCTCTCCCCCTCTTTGCCTTGTTTCAACCATAAACAAAATGATTAAACTATAATCACAAAATATAGAGAAATAGATACGTGAAAAGGAAGACTCGGACAAAACAACCAGGTTTACTATCGACCGAAAAAAATGATCTAAAAACACTATCAAGTCAAAACAATGAAGACAACTTTGGGAGACTCAAAAATCATTACTTCAACATTGGTTGAATTCGAAAATGACTTAAACATGGAAATGACAAACTCACCCTATTTTTACATGAGTTCACAAAAGTTTAACCTCGCTACTCATATGGCTATCTGACCTTTTCCCAACATCTATCTCCTCCTTTAGGGTGATACTCTCCTTCTGTCCTTGGAGGGAAATTCTTTTCCTGGTTACACTCATAACCATATAACCATGATTAGTGTATCATCATTTGATTCGTAAAATATTAATATAAAATGATCTTATCAACATGTAATCTCATGTCTAACTAACATTAGTCAATATTCATATAATCAATGATTTTATTTGATATTTTCCAGAAACATCAAATCATTAAACTATGATTAATCATCTTGTTTACCACACAAAAGCAAGATTAAACTAAATAATAAGTTGGGGATGTAACATATCTCCCCCCATAAGAATCATCATCCCTGATGATTAAATGTCTTCAAAATCAAACCAACATAATAAGAAAAGTGTTGTTTTAGCATAGTAAAAAGTTTTTGAAAAGAGACGGGGAAATCTCGTATAAATATCCTCATAGTTTTCCCAGGTGGCAATTTCCTCTGCATACTAGTCCCACTAGACCTTGCATTGAGTTATCTCTTTAATACAAAAGTGTAGCTTACGCATTTCGAGCACCTTGATGGGCTCGATCACTACCACCCCTGGGTCCTTCACCTATATAGCATTCCAATCAAGAATAGGGATATGATTATCTCCAGAAATAAACTTTTTCAAATAGGAAACATGAAAAATATTATGCATCATGGCAAGGGCTGGCAGGAGAGAAATTTTGTATGCAACTAGGTTGACCTCTTCGAGAACTTCAAAGGGACCCACATGTCTAGGAGCCAGTTTGGATGTCTTTCCAAACTTAATGGAGTTCTTTTGAGGTTTTTTTCCTTAGAATAACTTTTTCTCCCACTGAGAAATGCCTTTCGATGCATTTAGCATCGGCATAACTTTTCTACCTATCATTGGCTTCTGCTAGCCTTTTCTTAATCAAATGGACTTGTTCTTCCATTTCTGACAACATTTCTAGTCCAAGGCTAACCCTATCTTCTAGCTTATCCCAGCTTATAGGGGTTCAACACTTTCTTTCATATAATGCTTCAAATGGAGCCATCTTAATAGCAGAATGATAGGAATTATTAAAGGCGAATTCCACCAGAGGAAGATAATCTTCCCATTTGTATTGTTGGTCCATGCAATACATTCTCAATAAATCCTCCAGCACTTGGTTTACCCTTTCAATTTGACCATTCATCTCAAGATGATAAGCAGAGCTTATATTCAATTGGGTTCCAAGTGAAGAAAATAAGGTTTGCCAAAATCTTGATGTCATACGGGCATCCCTATCTGAGATAATCTTCTCAGGAATACCGTGCAATCTAAAAATTTCTTGCACAAATTTGCGAGCTATGATGGGTGCCCCATCCATCAAATTCCTAGGTATAAAATGTACCACTTTGGTGAGTCTATTCACGACAACCAAAATAGAATTGTGCCTGTTCCTTGACATAGGAAGTCCTTGCACAAAGTCCATGCTTATGATTTGCCATTTCGACTATGGAATTTCATGAGGGTATAAAAGTCCTATCGGGTGATGGTGTTCCGCCTTCACCCTCTGGCATTCTATACACGTAGCTACAAACCTTTCAGCATCCCTCTTCATTCCTTTCCAAAAGTATAAGGGTTTCACATCAACTAGTAACTTTGTTACTCTAGGATGTCCTAAATAAGGTGCAGAATGAACCTCTTTCCACACAATGTTCCTTAGCTCCTCAGAGTTCGGAAGATACATCCTTCCTTTATACCTTAGTAACCCATCTGGTTCAAGGTAAAATCCATCATATTTTGGATTCTGAGGATTTTCCAAAGGGCCTGTTTTACCTACTCATAAAACTCTTCTCCCTTAGACTTTTGTAACACCCAATTCTTAAAATCAGAATGTATGGAGATCATTGAGGAGATATGTCTTCTCCTACTTAAGGCATCTGCCACTCAGTTTTCCTTTCCTTGAATATATTTGATCTCAAAGTCATAATCTGAGATTAACACCAACTACCTTCTTTGGTGGGCATTTAGATGTGGTTGGGTGAACATATATTTGAGTTCTTGATGGTTTATTTTCAGTTCAAAGGGTTTTCCAAGCAAGTGTTGTCTCCACATTTGCAGAGCATGTATTACTGCTGCCAATTCCAAATCATGAGGGGCATAGTTTTGTTTATAAGTTTCTAGTTTCCTGGATTCATATGTAATGACTTGTCCATCCTGGACTAGTACACCACCTAAGCCTTCTGTTGAGGCGTCGATAATGACTACAAAATGACCTTTCAGGTCAAGTACTTTCAAGATTGGTGTTGAAGTGTATCTTTCCTTCAGTTGGTCAAATGCCTCCTGACACTTGTCTGACCACTCAAACCTCTTACCTTTTTTCTGCAAAGAAGTTATAGGATAAGCAATTTTAAACTTCTTGTAGTATCTTTCTAGGCCCATGAAACTTCATACCTCATGTACATTCTTTGGTGTTGGCCATTCCAATATGGCTTTAATCTTGGCTGGGTCCACAGCTATTCCCTTAGCTGAAATTATGTGGCTCAAAGACTGCACTTCCTTTTGAAAGAAAGTACACTTAGAGAGCTTGCCATACAATTTATGCCCTCTCAACATCTAAAGAACAATCCTTAAATGTTGAAGGTGTTCTTCCTCATTCTTATAGTAGATTAGAATATCATCAAGAAAAACTAGGACAAACTTGTCCAAACAATCTCTAAACACATTTTTTATTAAGTTCATAAGTGCTACAGGTGTGTTTGTTAATCCAAAGGGCAAGACAGTGAACTTGTAATGTCCATACCTTATTCTAAAGGTTGTTTTGTGGATATCCCCATCCTTTAACCTCAATTGATGGTACCCAGATCGAAGATCGATCTTAGAAAACACAGTTGCTCCTCTCATTTGATCAAAGAGATCATCAATATAGGGCAATGGGTATTTGTTCTTTATTGTTGCCTTATTTAACATGAGGTAATCTATGCATAACCGTAATTTACCATATTTCTTTTTCACAAATATTACTAGTGCTCCCCAGGGTGACACACTGGGTCTTATCAATCATTTATCCAACAATTCCAGTAATTGAGCCTTTAGCTCCATTAACTTAGTTGTGGTCATTCTATATGGAGCTTTAGATATAGGTTCCAATCATGGAATTATATCCATAGAGAAATCAAAATCTCTTTTAGGAGGCAATCCTGGTAGTTCATCCGAAAATACGTCCTCAAAATCTCTCAGAAAAGGGTACTTGTCCATATCTGATCTATCCTGACCTATGGATTCCCTCTTCTCAAGTCCATTGAGTTTCTAAGATTCATAAAACATTAAATCATCTTGGAAATTGGTTTCCTCGTAACCATTTAGTTTTTCCATTTTAACAACAAAAAGCTGGCATCCCTTTCTTTGAGCTCTTTTCATTTGTAGGGCATAATTTTTTCTTAGTTTGACTTCTCTAGGGTTCCCTTGCAAAAAGACTTTGTTCCCTAGGTCATATAGACATTCTATTGTTCTGGCATAACAGTCCACCCTAGCCTGGTGTCTCCATAACTAGTTTATTCCAAGGATAACATCATATGAGCCTAATGGGGCTATGTAAAGGTTCACCACAGTGGAGAAACTTGGAAGTTCAACCTTAGCCTCAAACAAGCATTGCTCTACCTGAGCCTTGGTCTGATTTGCATATTCAACTGACCAAGTGTTTGCCATGTATCTAGATCTTCTAGGAATTTTATTTAAAACTTTTAGGGAAATAAAACATTTTGTTGCACCAGTATCTATCAAAACTAAAATTGGAAACCAAATAAAATACTTGTAGTTTCAATGGGAGTGATTTGGTATTCAGCGTGCATATTATCCATGGTTGCATGTATGCATTGTTGGAAAGCTGTCTGCTATGAGGGTAATGGATTTCCTTGCGATTGAGTTCCCTACGTCTTATTAGGACATTGGTTGGCATAATGATCACCACTACATTATAACACCCTCCCATGGGTCCTCGCCTCTCCTAAGGCTTCCCAGAATTATCTCTAGTTTTCTTGGAGTTATTATTACCTTTCTTTTCCCCCTGGATTCATTTTGCTTCTTCTTGGACCCTTTATCATTTTTCTTAGTGAAATCTTGTTTTTCCCCCTTTTTCTTAAAAGATTGAGAGGATTGCGACCAATTATACCTTTTGCTATTCCTTTCCCTATAAGCAGACATAGATTTCAATTTATGTTCTTATTTAATAGCTTTTTCATAAACCTGGTCCATTGAAGTGGGACCATGCACATCAACTTCTCCCCCAATTTGGGTGTTCAATCCCATAATAAATTTTTGGATGCGAAATCTCTCGTCCTGTTGATATTATGGAACATACTTGAGTAGGCAAGTGAACTTTTTCCCAATATTCATTCATAGTTAAATCCCACTGTTTCAGATTCTAAAAATCTATAAGCTTTTGGTCATAAAATAGCTAAGGCAACCATCTTTGCCTAAAGAGTTCCACAAACATGTCACAGGTTAAACTTGGAGACCTCGAGCCTAACTCCATTTTCTTATTCATCCACCATGTGGATGTTTCACCCACCAACTGGTATGCTCCCCATACTGCTTTGGTGATTTCAATATAATTTCTTATTTCAAAGTATTTTTCCATTTCTGTAAGCCATGCCTCCGCAACATCTCTACTTACAGACCCATCGAACTTGGGAGGCATAACCTTTTTCATATCTCAGGATAATTCCAAAGCCAAGTGGCTTCTTCTATCTCCTTCCTATTTGGCCTCAGAGTTATTCTCTCCGCATTCACTTTGGGTGGTGTCATCATGACGTGCCTCGACATCACCCCCATAATAGGCTTCCCGCCTGGGTCCATGCTGACCCCTGATCTCCTGCTTGAGAGTTTCAATTCTTGCTCTAATTTCTTGGAGCATAGCAAGGATCTAGTTGAGTTTAGATTTGAAGTGGCCTAAAAGTTGCCCTTCTTCCTGTCTATCTCCCATATTGGCTCTTATTTGAACCAGGTTGCAATCTACTGCTTCTAAAGTTTGCAAATTAATCATTCAATTAGTTTTTCATACCATTGAATCCATTCATAAATGTAAATCCATTCTCATTCATGTAATCTTTAACAAGAAAGGAAAGATTTGCCAAAATTCAAAATGCATTATAGTTTTCCATGGATTACATATAATCCATCCATAGTTACAAAATTTTGTTTACATATTGCTACTGCAAGTCATTATCAAATTGGAATACCTTCCCATATTCATTTCTCATCCTTGAGATTTATCAAACCAGTTTTAGGAGGTGGACGTACTCGCAGGCGCTCATCCATAACCTCCTTAGTAACATTAGGATCCTTAGGGTCACTTTCCATGACTGGTTCCTTAGGTGCAAAGGGTTTCACTGATTCATTTTCAGAGATAGAAGCAGTAATCCTATCTACTTTCCTCATCTCCTGCTTGATGCATTTAATAGCATTAACAAAGGTTTCATCATCATCCAACCATGTACCTACCAAGCAACCAGTTTGTTCAAGGTGTTTCATTCTTCAGGCTCACTCCCTCAAGGCCTTAAGGTAACGTCCATCCCATTACCTTCTTTCTAGGTGTCATTCTTATTCTTACCATTCTTGCATAAGAACATCCAAGCATTAGCAACCATTAATGTTGGATAAAGAAAAACATTATAGTGAGTCCATAGGTCCATGTATTGAACCCGGTAACTCTGATACCATATGTAACATGTCACCTCACATTACCCATAGCCAAACATAATTAACCATCTTGTTTAAGGTTAAGTATACAACATGATTATCATAATTACAATTTAATAAGAAATGAATCAATATCATCATGAAATTAAACATGATTTTCTTTTCTGGATATTTCAAAAGTTTAGATTACAACAATCCAAAGATAAATTACTACTGAATAACTTTCACTGTACAAGTACAAAGTTATGCTCATGGTATCATTAATAAGATTATACATAATAAATAACTATTAAGTCATATAAAGAATGTATTGTATCTGGAACTTTGACATTTGTCTTCATAAGTCTCAGCTTGTCTTCTGTTTGGGAAGGAGGGCATTACCCAAGTGTTTTTCCTCCAACCACAGACCGGCGGTCCCCCGCACAACTTCCTACCTAGAAGCAGCCCTACCCTTCATGGAGGGTATAGATATAAGGAACCATTAGGTTTTCCATCTGAGTATCTGGTGTTGTGTCCTTCATAATGTCTCACGATCACACAACTATAGATCCACTCTAACTATGTATGACACTACTGGAAACATTAGGCCATCTGGAGCATAGTGGACCGACTAATGCATGTAGAGATGGATGCATTACTTTGGCCAAATATTTACATACATATACATTTCTCAGTGAACATAGTCATATGTCTACCACCTCGACTCAACTTAGAAGCTGTCTCATCCTACAATGTTCAAAATTTCATCTTTCTAGGTTTTGATAAAGATGGGTCTTTCTCCCATAGTCCATCTATCTTGGACTTTAACTTGATTCAAGAGTGCATCATTACTCATCTTATGATGTTTAGTAATAGGGACTCTATGACTCCACATCACCCCCTTTCCCATGTTTTCTTTTGCAATTTCATAGTTTCAGTTTACATGACCAACCTTGGTCTAGTTTTCTAGGCTTTCCTAGTTTCAGGTTTTCTCCATATCACATCGACTATACTTAAACCATTATAGGCTTCAAGTAACATATACCTTTACTCAAGGGTTCTTACCACCCTATACTTCATCACGAAGCATGGCCATTGAAAAAAAAATAAAACATATAATGTTTTCATTTAAGGGTTTGCTCTCTTGACCCACAAGGTAGACATGCATATTAATACAAATTTTTACATAGTTGTCTTTAACCATAGGTTATCCCTTTATGGGTATTACAAGTCTTTATATTCTTCCATAGTCATGACTATGCTCGAAGGCATGGAATTATTATCATATACATAGACAAACTAATGCATTACTCCATGACCCACGTGCCTCTACAGCCACCATGGTGTGGTGTTGTTGATAGCATCGACTCACAACAGTTTCTTTGAACATCATACTAAGAATAGGATGTTGGCCTTACTGTTATTTTATTCTCTTTTAAAAGAAATAAAGGCTTGCGGCCAACATGCATAGTTACTAAAGTCGTTGCCAAGGCTCTTGACCGGCACACCCAAACTGTATCTTTCTTAAAAAGGATACACATAAAGAAACATAGAAATTTCAATACTTCAGCTCAATAAGCCATGACAGGTTTAACTTCAAAGCTATTGCATGGATAGCATGGCACTACTACGTAGTTAGCCATGAATACTTTTATACATATGCAATGTTATCATTATAACAAGCAACACTATATGTGCTCTTGGCCATTATGGTCATCAAATTAAAGAAGTTATCATTAATAAATCATGATAATACAAGTTTGTGACTTGTAGGATTAACAAAATCACAGCTAACATAAGCTTTCACTCTAGCCATTGATTAGCTATCGAATGGCCTGTAAATAGTAGTATTTAATATGCAAATTACTCATGACCAAATTACACAATCATACTTGTGTGTGTTAGCTTGTTGCCAATGCAAGATATTAAGCAATACATCGATGTTGAAGGCTTGGCTCCTTTTGTGAGCTTTAGTGCTTTATCTTATTGCATGTGTCTTTCTCTTCACAAGAGACAACTATGGACCAGTGCTAAGAACAATACCAAAAACATATGCTCTCCAACCCATGAAACCCCCACACAAAGACTTGTTTGCATGCAAGGTTCTCCACTTCGTCTATCCTTGCCACCCTCGCACTAAAGGTGGCGAGTTAGTTGGCATGGCCACCAACTCATAGGCTCAGTCTCAGCTCCATAAGAGCCTTACTTCCCATTCAGGAGTAATGCAAAAAGAGGTTATCTAAGCTTAGCTCGCAATAGTCCCCACTCACTCCATATTTTATGGGTTGTGAGGTGGTTGATCACAAGACTTCTCAACTTGACATAAAATAATAATAATACTCGACCACTATAAGTGGATCAATAAGTAATTATGCTTAATAGAACATCAATTACATCTAAAATGATGTATTGGCAACATCACAATAACTTAATTATTAATAAAGTAATATCATCAAGGTAGTATCACCAATATGCGAAGATGGGGTCGAGTCCTCTCGCCCTCTTCACCTTGTTTCAACCATAAACAAAATGATTAAACTATAATCACAAAATATAGAGAAATAGATATGTGAAAAGGAAGACTCCGACAAAACAACCAGGTTTACTATCGAACGAAAAAAATGATCTAAAAACACTATCAAGTCGAAACAACGAAGACAACTTTGGGATACTCAAAAATCGTTAATTAGATGTTGGTCGAATTCGCAAATGACTTAAATAGGGAAATGACTTAAACTCACCCTATTTTTGCATGAGTTCACAAAAGTTTAACCTTGATACTCAGATGGCAATCTGACCTTTTCGCAACATCTACCTCCTCCCAGGTGATACTCTCCTTTCGTCCTTGGAGGGAGATTCTTTTCCTGATTACACTCACAACCATATAACCATGATTAGTGTATCATCATTTGATTCACAAAACATTAAGATAAAATAATCTTATCAACATGTAATCTCATGTCTAACTAACATTATTCAATATTCATATAATCAATTATTCTATTTGATATTTTCCACAAACATCAAATCATTAAACTATGATTAATCACCCTGTTTACCACACAAAAGCAAGATTAAACTAAATCATAATTTGGGGATGTAACAATGCATTTGAAGTTATGGGAATGGTATGGCAACATGAATCAATCTTTTGTTTGGATGTTAAGTTGATTGAAGTCATTCGCTATTGTGATGATATCTCTTTGTTTGAAATTTCCCGTATGCAATCGCCAATGTGTATCTACTTGAGCATATATTTGCTATTTGAGGAGGTGGCTTGATGTTATTTTAGACAATCCAAAAGGTAGATGGAGGGTGGAAATTCCATTGTGACATTTGGTCTTTGACCACATTTTAATTTGTGTCAAGACTAAACAGAGGCGACACCTCATGTGATGATGTCTTATTACAAGTATGTGCCTAATAGATGTTGTCATTGATGTCAACATATCTTTGTTGTCATTGGTGTCAATTGTATCTTATTTTTTTATTTGGTTAGAAGCTTTATATGTTGAGGATATTGAGAAAATTAGCCCCTCCAGAAGAATCAGAAAGGAAATAGTGAATCATAGTGAAGACAATGAGTTGCATACTAAAGAACAGTCCAGAAGACTGCTCTGCATTTCTTGGAGAGTGGAGATCTTGGTCTGCAGATTGGAAGTTATTTAGAAGCATGTCTCAAGATGCTAAATCCTAAGTTTGAGCCTCCGGTATGGAGAATTGAGTGAGTTACATTCACCAGAGTAAAACTTGTTTTTTCTAATTATTCACTAGTGACAGGGAGAAAGTATTTTGCTCCGCATTTCTTCGCATTGAAGTATTTTGCTCTGCGGTTCTAGAAAGAATTATGGGATGATGATAAGTGCCTACAACTACAATGGTTCATGATTTGGTGATCCGGAAGCTATCCTTCTTTTATGACAGTTGAAGACAGTGAAGTTCATGTGCTCCGGTGTGAAGAATCCCATGGGTAAAGTGGTTAGAATTTGTGCAGTTGCTCCTAGTGATTACAACATGCTTGTGGATGCCTCTTGATCATGTTCCTACATTTACATTGGTCCGTGTTAAGGAATTGAGATCGTGTTTGAAGTTTACTCCCAGATAACGTAGCGTGTAACCAGTCTTAGATGACTTGGTTAATTCCAGTGATTGCGAAGATATATTGAAGATTGTAGAAGCATGTAGTGGTGTGGAAGATCATTTTTGAGTCCCAACTAAGGTATGGAGTGATCGCATACATATTTACTACATTTCCTTAGCTAATTTTGTAATAGGTCCAGACCTATTTTATGTATGTTTGTAACGCCGACCTTGGAGATTGTTCCAATGGTTGATGATTGTAATGGCGACCTTAATTATCATTCCAAGGTTGATGTAGTGTATAAATACTTGTAATTGAGTCATGAAAATGCATCCAAGTGTGAAAAATGTGAAGTTAAGTGAAGAGGTGTAGAAGGCAGAGTAGAGCAGAGCAGAGGATGAGTATTGCGCTTCAATGGAACTGAATTCAGGCATGGAGTAGATGCTATTATCTCAGTTCAAAACCCTTGGCAGTGAGCCACCCCTTGGTAGTGAGCCTTTTTCTGGGCAGTAAGCCTTATCGGCAATGAGCCTCTAATTTTTAGTATTGTTATAACTTATATATCTTGTGGACTAACATCCATCGTGGTTTTTCCCTAAACAGGGTTTTTCATGTAAAAATCTGGTGTCTCTTGTGTATGATCTTGCAATTGTGTTTATGTTTCTGAGTTTATGCTTTCATGACTTAATCATAACAAACAGTGGACAAGTGTTTAATGTTTTAAGGTGTAGAATTGTTTAAGTTTTGAGGAAACTGATCCACCCCTTCTCAATTGTCTAGTTCATTTCAACAATTGGTATCAGAGCCAAGTTCCTCAAAAGAAAGCTTGACTGCTTGAGGCTGATCCAGGATGTCATATAAGAAGGAAAGTCTGTAGTTCGATGGAACAAACTACTCCATTTGGAAGATCGACATGAAAACCCATCTCCTTTGCTTGGGTTATAGTGTTTGGAAAATAACTGAAAATAAGTATGAAATACTGAAAAATGGTCTGCAAATTGAAGATGAAATCAAGGAATTTGAGTTGAACATAAAAGCCAAAGATGCCCTGGTAAGCGCCTTATCCAACATTGAAGTGACCAAGATCATGGAGCTAGAAACTGCTCATGAAATCTAGAAAAGTTGAAGAATCTATATGAAGGAGATGAATCTGTGAAGAGCGTCAAGTTACAGAGTTTGAAAGCAAAATATGAATGTTTGAAGATGAGCAAAGATGACAACATAACATCCTTCATGCAAAAGGTCGACAAACTTGTGAGTAGCATTAGAAGTGTAGGAGGAAAAATTAAGGATATTGAAGTTGTGAACAAAATTCTTAGATCACTCCCTAAATCATATAAGCATAAGGTGGCCGCAATTGAAGAAGTAATGACAGTGACAGATTACAAAAGATTAGTTGCTCGGGAAGCTGACAACCTTTGAAATGAGAGAACTTGGTGATTCACTTCCAAAGACATAGATTGCTTTCAAGGCGAACACTTCAGAAAGAACCCCCAGATTTGACAAGTACAAGGTGGAACCAGATTATGAGCTTGAAGAACTTGAAGCCAACTTTGTCAACAGTCTACCTAGAGGTACTGATAAGTTCAAAGGCAAACTACCTTTCAAATATTTCAGTTGTGGTAAAGTTGGTCATCATGCTTCTAGATGCCCCACAAGAGTTCCTAAGATAAGACCTGATAGACCTAGAATCCCAAAGAAATGTTATTATGTTGAAGATCTTGATGATGATGGAGTATCAGATGGTGAACCAGATAATGCTAGTACATCCGGTAATGAATGCTTGTTTATTGCTATTAAAGAAGAACCTGTGACTACTAATCCTGCTAGCTATGTGAAGGAAGAAAAACTAATGGAAAGTGCCTTGGCTGCTCAGGTTGTTGAAGACAAAGATCAATGGGATATTGATAGTGGATTCTCTCATCACATGACTGGTGACAAAAGTAAGTTCATAAGTTTGGAAAGATATGATGGAGGATTGGTTAGGTTCGGTAATGATACAACTAGTAAGATTTGTGGAAAATGATCCATTTCTTTTGATGGCAAGCATAACGTTGATGATGTCTTATATGTGAAGGGATTAAAGCACAATCTCTTGAGTGTTGGTCAGATGTGTGGCAAAGGTTATGATCTTAGATTCAAGGACAATGGATGCAAGATCTTGGAAAGCTCCAAAACAGTGATTGCAACTAGTAAGAAGACAATAGATAACATTTATCATTTGAAAGGGACTAATGAATATTGTTTGTTGGCTCAGAATGATGAAAGTTGGTTGTGGCATAGAAGTTTGTGTCATGTCAATTTTGACAATATTATGAAGATAAGTTCCCCTCAGGCTGTAAGAGATTTGCCCAAGCTTGTGAAGCCTGCTGATACTTTGTGCAAGGAGTACCAATTTGGAAAACAGACAAGAACAAGTTTCAAGAGCAAGGACCAATCTGTTGATGGACTATTGAAATTAACGCATATAGATCTTTGTGGACCTACCAGAGTAAGAAGTCTACAAGGACATAAGTATTTCATGTTGTTGATTGATGATTATTCTAGAATGACTTGGGTTACCTTCTTAAAAGAAAAAGCAGAAGCACTAGAAAAATTCAAAGCATTCAAGGCAAAGGTTGAGAATGATCTAGATTTGAAGATAAAGTGCTTGAGGTCTGATAGAGGTGGAGAGTTTAAATCAAATGAGTTTAACTTCTTCTGTGAGGAACAAGGGATAAAGAGGCAATTATCTGCATCGAGGACTCCACAACAAAATGGAGTTGTTGAAAGGAAAAACAAGACAATTCAAAAGGCTTCTAGAATAATGATGAAGGAAGCTGACCTATCGGAAGTATATTGGAGAGAGGCATTTCACACTACTATATACATCCTAAATAGAGTCTAAGTAAAGGGTAATAGTTCTAAGACTCCTTATGAGTTGTGGCATGGTAAAGTTCCTACTATGAACTATTTCAAAGTTTTTGGTAGTAAGTATTATATCAGAAGAGATAAAGATCTAGGTAAGTTTGATGCAAGATGTGATGAAGGTATCTTCCTTGGATACTCTACCAGGAGCAAAGCCTACCGGTGCTACAATAATAGGTTGAAGAAGATCATTGAGAGTACAAATGTGAAAGTTGATGAAAGCAAGGAAAAGGTATCAAGTGGATATGAATTTGATGAACCGGATGTCCCTACAAACAAAGTAGTAGTGCAGCAAGAAGAAAACTCAAAGGAAGAAGAAGAACAAGCTTTGGAAATCATTACTAAGACACCATGTATGTGAAGTTAAATCACTCTGAAGATCAAATCATAGGAGATAAGAGTAAAGGAGTTCAGACCAGAAGAAGAGTTGCTGATGAACAGGTTAATTATTATTTGATTTCTCAAGTGGAACCTAAAAATGTAAATGAAGCTTGCAATGATGAAAATTGGGTAAAGGCTATGGAAGAAGAACTAGTGTAGATAGAGAAGAATCATACTTGGGATCTTGTTCCCAAACCAGCAAATAAAAATGTGATTGTCACCAAATAGGTCTTTAGGAACAAGATGAATGAGAATGGTGAAGTGGTAAGAAACAAAGCAAGGTTGGTATGCAAAGGATACTCTCAAGTTGAAGGAATAGATTTTGAGGAAACATTTGCACCAGTGGCAAGGATTGAATCAATAAGAATGTTTTTAGCATTTGCATCCTACAAAGATTTCAAGGTATATCAAATGGATGTAAATTCTACATTCTTGAATGGAGAATTAGAAGAAGTCTATATTGAACAACCAGAAGGATTCCAGTCATCAAATCAAGGTGACATGGTGTGCAGATTGAAGAAAATATTATATGGACTAAAACAAGCCCCTAGGGCCTGGTATGCAAGATTGGATAAATATCTGATATAGTTAGGGTTCAGTAAGGGTACTACCAATAGTAATCTCTATTTCAAGATCAATAATGAATAAATCCTGATTGTTGCAGTCTTTGTTGATGACATTATCTTTGGAGGCAATGAAGGTATGTGCATGGTTTTTGTTGTGGAAATGCAAAATAAATTTGAAATGTCCATGTTTGGTGAGATGAATTTCTTTTTAGGTCTGCAAATCAATTATGATTAAAAGGTATCTCCATTTCTTAGTCTAAGTATGTGAAAGAGTTGTTAAAGAAGTTTGGGATGGAAGACTCTAAACCGGTAAGCACTCCAATGGTAATTGGTTGTAAGTTGAGCAAAAATGATGACTCACCTATGGCAGATCAGAAAAGATATAAATCTATGATTGGAGGATTACTTTATCTGACCCAAACCAGACCTGATGTAATGCGTGCAGTTTGTCTTGTGGAAAGATTTCAAGTAGAACCTAAAGAGTCACATGTGATAGTAGTCAAGAGAATACTGAGATATTTGAAAGGCACAATGGTTTATGGTTTGTGGTATCCAAAAGACAATGATTTCACTCTTAATGCATACACTGATGTAGATTTGGCTGGAGATGTGGATGACAGGAAAAGTACAAGTGGAGGTGCATTCTTCTTAGGAAAAAGGATGGTATCCTAGTTAAGTAATAAATAAGACTCGATATCTCTGTCTACTGTAGAAGCAGAATACATTACAACAGCATGCAGTTGCACTCAGGTGTTATGGATGAAGCAGATATTGAAGGACATCATAATTATGTATGAAGATCCAATGCAATCTTTTGTAACAATACAAGTGCCATAAACATTTCAAAGAATCCAATAATGCATTCAAGGACAAAGCATATATCCATAATATATCACTTTTTGAGAGAAAAGGTGAGAGAGAATGAAGTCAAGTTGGAGTATGTATCTACAAAAGATCAAATTGTAGACATTTTCACCAAGCCTCTACCTAAGGATACTTTTGAGTATCTCAAAGAAAAGTTAGGGGTTATTACCCATCCTGCTGTAAACTACGATGCACAAGAGTGCATTAGTCCAGTGGTGCTTAGAGTCCCACCTCCAGATCTGGATTGATGCTTTAAGGGCTACTTCTCAGGGGGAGTAGTTAGAGAGTTCAGAGGAAAGTTGGATCAGAGTAGCAAAGTGCAAGTATGTGCCCTTTGCCATTGATGTCAAAGGGGGAGAGAAATCATGTGAAAAACTTAGAGAGAGAGTGTAGATGTGTAAAGAGAAAGGGGGAGAACCTTGTCATGTTGTGGTTTTTCACATCATATGTTGCCATCAATGACAAAGGGGGAGATTGTTGCAAGTATGTGCCTAATCGATGTTGTCATTGATGTCAACATAGCTTTGTTCTCATTGATGTCAACTGTATCCTATTTTGTTATTTGGTTAGAAGCTTTATATGTTGAGGATATTGAGAAAATTAGCCCCTCTAGAAGAATCAGAAAGGAAACAGTAAATCACAGTGAAGGCAGTGAGTTGCATACTGAAGAACAGTCCAAAAGATTGCTCTGCATTTCTTAGAGAGTGAAGATCTTGGACTATGGATTGGAAGTTATTTAGAGGCATGTCTGAAGATGCTAAATCCTAAGTTTGAGCCTCCGGTATGAAGAATTGAGTGAGTTACATCCACTAGAGTGAAACCTATTTTTTATGATTATTCACTAGTGACAGGGAGAAAATATTTTGCTCCGCATTTCTTCGCATTGAAGTATTTTGCTCTGCGGTTCTAGAGGGAAGTCTAGGATGATGATGAGTGCCTACAATTACAATGGTTCATGATTTAGTGATCTACAAGCTATCTTTCTTTTATAACAGTTGAAGATAGTGAAGTTCATGTGCTCCGGTGTGAAGAATCTCATGGGTAAAGTGGTTAGAGTTTGTGCAGTTGCTCCTAGTGACTACAACGTGCTTGTGGATGCCTCTTGATCATGTTCCTACATTTGTATTAGTCCACGTTAAGGAATTGAGATTGTGTTTGAAGTTTACTCCCAGATAACATAGCGTGTAACAGTCTTCGTCGACTTGGTTAATTCTAGTGATTGCGGAGATATATTGAAGATTGTAGAAGCATGTAGTGGTGTGGAAGATTGTGTTTGAGTCCCAACTAAGGCATGGAGTGATCTGCATATATCTTTACTACATTTCCTTAGCTAATTTTGTATTAGGTCCAGACCTATTTTATGTATGTTTGTAACGCCGACCTTGGAGATTGTTCCAACGGTTGATGATTGTAATGCTGACCTTGATGATCATTCCAAGGTTGATGTAGTGTATAAATACTTGTAATTGAGTCATGAAAATGCATCCAAGTGTGAAAATGCAAAGTTAAGTGAAGAGGTGTAGAAGGTATCTACTGAATTCAGGCATGGAGTAGATGCTATTATCTCAATTTAAAACCCTTGGCAGTGAGCCTTTTTCTAGGCAGTGATCCCTATTGGCAGTGAGCCTCTAATTTTCGGTATTGTTATAACTTATATACCTTGTGGACTAACATCCACCATGGTTTTTCCCTTAACAACCCAGTTTTCTACTTAAAAATCTGGTGTCTCTTGTGTATGATCTTGCAATTGTGTTTATGTTTATGAGTTTATGCTTTCATGACTTAATCATAACAAACAGTGGACAAGTGTTTAATATTTTAAGGTGTAGAATTATTTAAGTTTTGAGACAACTGATTCACCCCCCTCTTAGTTGTATGGTTCATTTCAACAGTCTCCCTTTCAAATGAAACATCACACATATAATGAAAGGAGGGAGGACTAGATGTGTGGGCAGCCAGATTAGAGAGATCCCAACGTAGCAAGAAAAGAAATTTAAATTCAGTTAAAACATTCTAATTTCTTTCCCATTGAGGGCGACTCTTCATTGGTTTTTGCATTCTCTAGGAAATGAAAAGCCATGTTTTAATATGGCACAACAGATTGATAGAGAGCGAGGTCGATTTGAAAGATAATGACAACCATGAATTATTCAAATATCCAAAGTTTCAATTTGGTGATTATATGAGTAAGAGAAATATGAAGAGCCATGCTTCAAAGCTATGAAGGAGATAAAGGGGCATGATCAACTTGAAGGGGAGTCATCTTGACTCAATCTATGTTCTCTTAATTCAGTGTCTCTTCCTCTTCTGCGGTATCAAAGGAAATGGAACATTAATTAGATATAACAATCTTGATTGATGGAGAGAAAGGCGTCGACCATTGAGGGAAGGAAGAGAGGCTCGACCAGAGGGTAGGAGAAAAACTTGCAGAGAATGTGGGTTAAGGTGCTTGAGGGTGCAGATAGAAGAGAGAGATAGGAAGCCTTGTGAGGCTATATGAGTGTATTGCAAACAAAGGAGAGTATGTAGAAGTTTGTGTGAGATATACAAGCTGTAGATGATCATGCAAAGTGCAACAGACTTTGTGGAGAGAACAACTATTGAGAGCCAAGTTTTGTAAATTTTGGTAATGCAGATTTGTTTTCATTAAGATTGTGTATTTTGTTGAAATCAAATGTGAAGTTGAAATTTCAACTTGAACAAAAAAATATTTTGGCTTGTACAATTCTATGCTTGTGTGAGTTTTTGTGAAGAGAGGGGTCCCTCTACATTAAGATCAAAAGAGATAGAGCAAATATAAAAGTTTGGTTGGGCCAGAGTAAGTATGTGAACTCGGTGTGGGAGGGACTCAACATGTCAACTTTCAGGCCATTATGTGTTCCTATTATAATGGGGATAAAATTATCAATTAAGGATTGTCCAAAGTCTCCTAGTGAAATGGAGGATATGGATAGAGCACCTTATGTTAGTGCTGTTGAAATTTTGATGTATGCCATAGTCTATACAAGACCAAACATGTCCCAAGTAGTGGGAGTCCTTAATCATTTTATGGCTAATATTGGACAGGTACATTGGGATGCAGTGAACAAGGTCTTCAAATATTTGTGGGGTACTTTCAAGAATTCCATATGTTATCATGATTATCCTACAAGGACTTGACATTTAGTGTGTATTTATGGATATGTGGATTCTGATTGGGTTGGTGACATTGATGGCAGGAGATCTACTAATGGATATGTTTTCACTATGTTCGATGATGTAATTAGTTGGATGAGTAAGCGATAGGTTGTGGTCACTTTGTCTACTATAGAAGTAGAGTACATGGTATCTACTCATGCTTGTAAAGAGGTCATCTAACTTAAGAAATTGTGTTTAGATGTTGGGCTACACACAAGAGTCATTATAGTTCATTGCGATAGTCAGAGTGCCATATGTCTAGCAAAGAACCTGACCTTTCATGCGAGGATGAATCACATTGATGTCTAGTAACATTTTGTTTGTGATATGGTAGAGGATGGAAGGGTCATGATGGAGAAGGTTGATACTTTGATGAATGTTTCAAATTCGTCGACAAAGCTAGTGAGTACAGACAAGTTCAAGTGGTGCAGCGAGTCTATGGGCCTCTTGGCCCCTAGGAATTAGTTTTCAGTATTGGTAAGTTTCCCCTTTGCTCTTACAAGGTGTTCAACAAGTGGGAGAATGCTAGGAAAGGTGTCTCAACCTTGCTCCTAATGTTAAGATTACAAACAATGTATTTTTTAGGTTAAAAATAGAAAAACCTAATTTTTGAACTATAGAGTTATTTTTTGGCCAAAATAAAAATTTTGAGTTGTTCGATACTAGTTCTTTGATACCTGTTACATGGACCTCTTTGAGCTCTACAATTTAAATAAAGGGCCTAATTAGCCTTCTAGATCAAAAGTTATGGCCTCTAAAAGTTGAACCTCTTGCATTGGAAACACAAAAATATCAACACATAAAAGAGCTGTAAAGGGGAGTTACACTTGTTAACCAACACATTATAAGTCATCTTTGGATGGGGATAATAAAGTCAAAATGGAACACCTAATTTAGTTAGTGGATTACAACGAGGTTATGACAAGTGGAAAGAATATGCTATTTTTAGCCGATAGACTCATCTTGGAATTTGGGTGTTGGATTTCCAACCAAGGATTTGGACACCACTATTTTGGAAGGTTTTAGTTCATGGTTTTCTAATTATCATTTAATGGTTTCATGTATTGTATCTCCTATTTATTGGGTGCTTGAGATGTAGGTTTCATACTGAGTTTTATAGGTATTGTTATGCTGTCAGAATTCCTCTAGATCTCTAGTTGGTGATACTTCTATGAAGTCTTGCTCTGCAAGTGTATTGTAACTGTGTTGTTTACTAAATATTATATTGAGTTGCTTTAGAGTGTGGGTTTTTCTCCCGAAAGGGTTTTCCACATACCCCTGTGTTATGGTATATTATTTATTTTATGTTTATATATGTTTCTACTTTATTGTTAAAAAGACTGAAATTTGCACACTCTCCTCAAAACTTTAATATAGGAAGCGTTTTGCGTACCTTACTTCCTTTTAGATATGACAAGTGCTTTATGTTTTGTTATTACTGTAGAATGCATCTCTACATAATTAGTGGTAACTAATAATAATAATTTAAATAATAAATCAAAGAAATTTGTTTTATATTATTTGTTAGTAAATAAATAAGGGCCACATAGTGGCTAAGACTTATACTCATTTATTTTTAATTTGTTTATTTGTACAAAGTTCTTTGTAAAATAGTATTACAATAATCAAATTGCATAATTTTATTAATTTTTTAAAAAATTACTTTACAATAATATTATTAGAAATAATATACCAATAATATTATTATGTACTTTTATTAAAGTTTTATAAATTTACATTTATTTTGTTAATCAAATAAAATATTTAAATTGAATAAATATAATTAGTATTGTAGTGTTGTATATTAGATCTTTATAATTTTATAAAAAGTCAAATCAATATGAATTTTTAGTGAAAAAAATATTGAATTTGAGTATATAATTTTTGGTGAAATAGACAATCATTATTAATTTAATAGAATTGAATAAGAATCATCTTTTAAATATAAATTTATATAATTTAGTTTATTCAAAAAAAAAAAAATACGAGACAAAAATATCTTTATTTTAATCAATTTCCATTCAGACTTAAGAAAATTAAATTATTTTGATTGATATTACATTAAATTATAATAATTTTTATTTAAATAAAAAATAAATATTTTAATTTACAATTTTTTAACAAAAGATTATATTACCAACTTGTACTATATTTTTAAAATGATTAAAAAATAATTAGTATTAATTAATAGAAATGATAAACTTTAAAATAATAAAAGATAAATATAAAATCATTTGAAAACTTTGCTTTATTTTTAGCCATTATATGTCACTTAAGATGCCAGTATACTTACTCTCATGCAATGCTTGTGTTTGGACCATGATTGACCAGAGTATGAGTATTAAGGGACTCACAACCTATTCTATTCTAATTAATATTTTAAAAGGAGATTCCACCGTGTATAGATTAAAATTGTACAAATATAATTATTAAATGCATTAAACAATTTGAAGGCTCGAATAAGGAATAAGAGATGAAACTCCTCACCAATCATATTACCAACTTTTACATTAAAAAAATAGCTTATAATTATTTACAACTAGTTAAAAATTATAAATACAATAGCATTTACCTAAAGACACATCCTAAAATGATGTATGGAAATGATGAGGAGCACATTAACTGATAGTCAACCTTAATTTTTTGTCCCTACATATTGTTAGGTGAAGCATGGAGTTTTATTCCTCACTTTTTCCACTTGACATTTATACAAATTTTTTTATAAACCTATAATAAGGAGATATGTGGAAGGTTTGATTTTTATATCTTGTATTTGTCCTCTTTGTTTTTCACCATATTTCAACCTTTGATAAATTCATTTTTGGAAATTATGAGTTACAAGGTGCAATTTCAGTCCCACTTTATTCATATGAAATGAAATGAAATGAAAATTTTTAATGACGTGGGAAATAGTCTATGGGACCCACAGTCACAGCAGCCCACACAAAAATAGAAGAACCAACAAGTGAACTCGAGTTAATTCTGACTGCCACTGTCAATCTTCTTGCTGATTCTTACATATCATTTCAAAAAGATAAATTACAAATTTATTTATTATTAACTCTTTAAAAAAAAAATTGTAACCACCGAAATGAATGAAATACCTAGAAGCGGTCAGAAGTCCAATAAAAGGGAAGGGAAGAGTGGGAAACAATGTCGACAAACTGCAATTTCGGAACCCCGTCATTTGACGTTAATGATCCGGTGAATAATAGGGCGTCAAAATCTGGCGTCAGAGCGTCGGAGGGCTGGAATTGCGGAACCAAAATGGCCTCTAAACTATGTCCATCTTCTCCCGCTTTGGGACTTCCCAATTCCTCGCTGAAGCCCAAATTGCGTCAATTGAATGAAATTCCAAGGCAGACCGTGAAATTGGGGAGAAATCTGCCACGGAGATCATCACAACACAGTTCCAATTCAGTTTTCTCAGTCCAGTCGACTACCCAAATCCATGACGAGAACCCGTCATCTTCCGTCGACTTACAGTCTGTTAATGTTGATGACAATGGGAGTGTTGATTTGGCAGCGACGACGGTTCCCAGAGATTTGGTCTCTCTACCCAGTTAATTTTTTTTGCGTTTTCAATGATTTAATTTGTACCCATTTCGGTTTTGGCCTGAAAAATCCTTTTTTATAGTTTTCGAAGTTTCTGTCAAATTCCCAGAGATTGTGGTTTTGTGCAGGGCCTCTGTCTGTAACAGATCTCGCTACGCCGCCCAGCCATGGATCTCAGGTCCGCGTGGCCTATCAGGTAAGATATGGTTCGTGGATGAAAATTATCTTTTTGAATTTAATGAATTTCTTCTATACGGAGAAGTACACACAGGAGGATTCCAATTTGGGGTAATGTATGTCATAGTTTATCTGAAATTATTATTTACTTTGTGCCGTAACTGATTTGGGTCACCAGCGAAAATTTGTAACAGTCTCAATATGAGTCCAATTGATTAGGATGCATTGCGTACATGATAATGTATATCATAGTTTATCTGAAATTATGATTTACTTTGTGCCGTAACTTAATTGGGTCACCAGCGAAAATTTGTAACAGTCTCAATATGAATCCAATTGATTAGGATGCATTGCATACACGAGGATGATATTGGTTGGAATTTCAATGGATATTTGAGGGTTACAGAATCGTTCATCTTTGCTGAAATTATGTCCACAAGGCTCAGGAGAATCTCGCAGAATGTCTTACAAAAGCTATATCCGTGGAAATATTTGGTTGAATACTCCTTGCGTTTGATTAATTGGTTTTTAACTTATAATACTCAAAGAAAGATAGGTTTTGTTTTTCAAATATTTATAATTTTTTCACAACATCATATGATTTTGAATTGTTGAACCCAGGGCCTAAATTTGACGGTTGACCTCTCAAGGAATTTTTTTTTGACAGTTATCTATTCAAAGTTGCCCTTCAAATGTTAAGATATCTGATATATCTTATTTTTAAAAATGTATGTCATAGATTAGATATATATTTAACTATAATTGTATATAATTTTTGACGGTGTATATAAAATCTTCCCTTTCATGTAATACCATCTTTCCAAAATTTTGATTCTATTCTACCACAAAAAACTCTAAATACAGTCATACAGCCATCAAATTTATGCTCTGAACTTGGAGCAGCCTGGCTAGAATTTTAGGTCACATTTGCTTTTCTGGTTAAACTTTGCAGTTTTATATGTTAATGCAAGACCAAGTTGTTTAGGAGCTATGGCCCAGTGGTTTGGGAAACTGCTGTGCATTGTACTAATAATTCTTATGCATAATCAAATTTTCAAGGTATTGAGACTTGGGTTTTGTTTGGAGTTTAGGGAGTTCCTGGAGCATACAGCGAGGCAGCTGCAATGAAAGCTTATCCACACTGTGAGGCAGTACCTTGTGAACAGTTTGAGGCTGCATTTCAGGTGTGTACATAGTAATACTTAATTGAAGGAGACAATTGAAGTAAACTTGCGGGTTACAAGTATCTTGACAAACTATTCAATGAATGCACAATGCCTCAGAAAGCTATTTGCTCAAAGGATTCCTCAAGCATATGAAGCAGGTTTCCTCCTTTGATTAGTGGTTTGACAAAACTAAACTGTTATTTTGGGTTAAAGACCTGTATATGCCTCATTTTGACATTTAATGGAGTAGTTATATTTATTTGACACTTAGGTTTGGGTGGTACTGATAACAAATTTTTACTCCCTTATTAGCTGCACACAGTACAGAACTCCCCATGACAAATTGTTCTTATTGTTCCTGCATTCTTGCCCTATTACTTTACTTTTTATTATTCCCCGGTGACAAATTGAACTCTTTTGGAGCAGGTCAAAGGACTGGGCTCTTACTGCCTCATAATCTCTCTACCAACAAAGATGGTAAATTGTGATTGAAGATTTTTTTCTCTGTTTTGGCAGGCTGTTGAACTGTGGCTTGTAGACAGGGCAGTGTTGCCCATTGAAAATTCTCTTGGTGGCAGCATTCACCGTAATTATGATCTGCTTCTTCGCCACCGCTTGCATATTGTGGGTGAAGTGCAGCTAGCAGTTCATCATTGCCTTTTAGCACTTCCTGGTGTGAAGAAGGAAGAGCTCAAGCGTGTTCTAAGCCATCCACAGGTGAAGCTTTTATGGTTTCCAAAGGGTCTGTTTTCTTCTAGTTTTTTATTTCAGTGTCTGTTTGAGTTTGACAGCTAAATTTCTTGACAGGCACTTTCTCAATGTGAGCATACACTGAGTGCTTTGGGTGTTATACGTGAAGCAGTAGATGATACAGCAGGTGCAGCCCAGGTAGTATAGTTCTCCATCATCACTCTTTGGTGAACTTTGCAGAGACAGAAACTGGCGTTGTGTTCTATTGGATAATGGAAACTAAATTTTGCAAGCTTTTCAAATTTTTATTTTTGGTCTTGAAAACTACAGTGTGATATCTTCATCAGTTTTGAATTTGAGTAGATTAAAAATTTCAGTAAACAATCAAACAAAAATATCCTTGAGCATAATATACTTAAAGAATCTGTCAATTAGTTTTTGTTTTAATTTTGTTTTAATTTACATGAATGTGCAGTTCATAGCTGCCCATAATCTCCGAGACACAGGGGCAGTTGCAAGTGCACGAGCTGCTGAGATTTATGGCCTCAGCATTGTTGCAGATGGGATTCAGGCATAACTCCTCAAGTCATTATCAATGAACAGTAATATTACATGATACATAATATGACTGGAAGGCATTTGGTGGTTAAAGCCTACAAACATTTGTTTTTGATATATAATTGTCCATGCAGGACGATTCAGACAATGTTACCCGCTTTTTGATGTTGGCCAGAGAACCAATAATTCCAAGAATTGACAGGCCATTCAAGGTGATTTTTCTTCACTTGTGTACTTTCTGCTATGGTGTTAGTGGATTATTTATATTCATTCTGATAATAAATACAGTTTCAGTTTGTTTACTGCTTTTGTTCTCTGAGATGTTGAATTTTCTTTCATAGCATTGAAATGTGTATTTTTTTTGCTTTGCCAGACAAGCATCATGTTCACTCTTGAGGAAGGACCAGGAGTACTTTTTAAGGCACTTGCAGTATTTGCTCTGAGAAATATCAATCTAACAAAGGTTGTTTACTTTTCAGATATATTAAATATGCCCATCTAGCATGGTTAGCTGTTAAACAATTCAATTTTCCTGTAGTCCCACTGAATATTTTGTACAATTTCACAGAAACCAATAAGTGATATACCTGGCAAATGAGAACTGGTATAGATCATCTTAGGAAAGAGCTTGGGTTGCCGCCTTTCTTTCCCATTTAGATGATTGCACATTTTATCTGATTAGCAGTCTGACTCAGAAAGAGTTTATGTTATATCTTGGCAGATAGAAAGTAGACCTCAGAGAAAGCGACCTTTGCGAGTAGTTGATGATAGTAACACCGGTGCTGCAAAGTAAGTAATGTATCATACTTGATTAAGGTTAAACTATCGATTCTATCTGCAATGTTTTTTTTGCCTACATAAAGAGTATTATACTATGTTGCAAGAACAAACATGGGATTTGTATATACATAGGATCCCAAACAGAGAATTGCATCCTCATCTCAGCAGGCTGACTGATATTGGCAAATGCAAAACAGCCTCTATATAACATCTGTATCACAATAGAGAGTGTTAGAGCCATCCATCTCTAAATTCATAATATAGGGAATATAAGAGTCAAAACAAGACATAATGACAGTAATTTTTTTGGACTCATAAAAAGTGTGATTCCAGAGAACAATTATAGAGGTTATCAAAAACCTGATAGGGTTAAATTTAACTCAGTTTGAAAACATGCTTCATAGAGATGATGAGATTTGAAAAAAAGTTAAAAAGCAGAAATCAGGTACTGACATTGCTTACCGAGATGGCTCTCCATACCATACATATCCAGATTAGCACCGGCCCATGATCCCTTGGGATCAATGTTTAGGTCCTTGTGGATGCGCAGTAGCATGCACGTCAATTGATGATTCATGAATTGCTTAACGAGTGCTTGAAGCATCTGTCATAAAGCATCAGGATGCCCTATCTCTGGCCAAACAATTTGCCTCCATCCTCCTCAAAATTCTCTTCTCTCTCAGTTGACCTTGAAATTTGAATTAGAATGCAGGAGAGTTGATAATGGGCTAAGAACAATCTAATAATGAAGGGAGGGCCTGAAAGAAATGCAGATCCTCTGTGGGTCATTTTCCTCAATCCAAATTTTTTGATTCTTTATCTGTGAAGCAGGCTCAAGCTTGATGTCTTCCATACCTGCAAAGAGGGCTTCCTCCATCTTGCAAATCAAATAGGTAATGAATTAAGATAGTTAAACTATAGCTAATATTTTTCTGCTCAAGTTTACCAATTTACCAACAGAAACATTAGTATTTTATGATATACACTTATGCTGATGTACCCTTTGGTAATGCCACATTCACCTTTCAATAGACAACATCGCCCTTCTCTTCAATTAGGTTGTCAAATCGGCTTCTTTTGCTAGACATCTGTCTAGATAGCTTCCTTTTTTTATTGCCAACTAGGAACCCCTTTTTTATGACAAGCTGGTTGATGTTGCTTTCAGGGGTTAGCTTAAGACCTACCTTACCAGATTTGCTCCCCACCCCTGGCCTGAATGGGCTCGGGTTTGTCACAGGCATACCTGGGTCGCCTGGGCAAACCTGCTCAAAGAAATGAACAAATATACAAAATAATAATTAAAGAAACATTGTAGGGCATGAGAATGGTTTGATAAAACTGAAATAAATGTAATCTTTAGTCGTCCACCTCTGGTGCCATGCCCGCCACAGTCGCATAAAACTGAATGAGGCAACCTATGTTCCGTTCATTGTGAACAGATTAAGCTTTATAAAGATGTGTGGTATGAATTGCAGAAATGGAGGCTAGTATTCTTTTTGGGCAACCTTGTCTGCCTCTTGTTTTGTAATGTCTGGTACAATCATTATCTTCAGCTTTGTATAAAATGATGTATATATCTTGTGAGATGATTTTACTAGGAGGGCAGCGATGTCAGTAGGAGTAACGGCATTGGAGGGGGTATGTATGATATTACGTTTTTTCCATTTGCATCCTTACATAAAGAATAAGGTCTCAAATATCTTTATTGTTTTCCAAAATAAAAATAGAGCTTGTAAATTTGTAATAACCTCCTATTTTCTTTGTATATTCAGATGATATTTTGAGCCAAGTAGAATTCTATATTTATTGTTATTTGTTAATATTAATAAATGCAGAATATTAAATTAAACTCATTGTTAATATATTTATAAGATTATATGTATTTATGTTTAACTTCATATTTATATATCTATTTTTTTGATCCGTTATATTTATATATCTATATTAATAGATTAATACTATTTTCTATATATTTTAAATAATATATTATATATATAGTATGGCCAAACCTGACCGTACCAAACCCGGGAAAAAAATCACTGTACCAGGGAAGCCGAACACGTACCTGAATCTGAACACGAACTGGCAACTTAGCTTAAGAGTTAAGAAAGTTTATCAAAGCTTCTATGTCAGCTTTAATGGGAATGATGTCTGAGATCTGAGGCATAGAGGGAGATCACCTTGCAAATTTAATATTGCAGTCAGCCTCCTCCAACCACCCCTAGATTGCCTTTATCCACTCCATCAAAATTGAACTTCAAAAAGCAATCACTCAGGGGCTTCTGTTTAGGACCTGTTATTTTATACTTTTAATAAATTAATACTATTGTCATTATTGGAAGCAGCTTTCATGGACCAGGCCTTAGTCATCTCAGAAGTGGCTACGTCAATGATAACCCAAGTTTGCTCTTCTCTTTGGTCAGTTCCAGGATTGAACCAAATTAATCAATGTGTTTGAGAGATCCTACTTAAATTAAAGGAATCCATAAATATCAGCTAGAGTTCCTAGGAGAAGGTGCATTGGAGGAGACGGTTAATGTTTTCTTTAAGCATCCCAGATGAGACATATTGAGAATGGACATTGAAAACCTCTCTTTGTCAACTGATCATGAATGAGGATCATATCTCTAGAGCAAGCTAGAGCTAAGAGGAGACTATTGATAGGCTCTCTTTGCCAACCTTATTTAACCAGATTTCTGTCTAGATAGGCTCCTCCCTGCTTTCAAATAGTTTTTTTTAATTTTTTATCAGTCAAGTGAGGGGTAAGGACTCTCTCCCATCTTATATATAATAATAATATATATCAAAAAAGTATTACATTCTGTTACTTCAGCCTATTAACAGGGGAGAGTATATACATCTCAGCCTTAAAACTGAGTTTATACAAAAAGGGGCTGAAGAGCAGGCCAAGTCAACTGAACGGTAAAAACATTACGGATACTTGTAGACTTCCTATGTTTATACATAAGCCCCTATGATCTGGGCAGGAAAGAAACCAAACCACCTGTTACTAATCATCATCCTTGAGCTTGATCACCTTGGAGCCAAAAGAACCATTGGTAAGTTTGACCAGATCAGCACACTGCAGCAGAAATTTGATGACGGGAGTGCATCAGAATTATTGTTGAGATGGGGGCAATTTCATCCCATACAGAGGCCAGGCCTTGCCACAAATTAACAGTATTGTCAACTATAATGTTTTCCCTGCTATCGATCCCTTGATTGGAAAGGAAGTCTGCCACTGTGTTGCCTTTACTGTAGCAATGTTGGATTGAATAGGATCTAAGTGAATCTAGGATTGTCCAAGCTTCACATAAGATGTTATTTATCTTCCAACTTGACGATTGTCTTTTCCTGACACATAGGATAACTGCCATTGAGTCCCCTTCAACAATAACTGAATCAATCATGCATGACTGTACCAATTGGAGGCTGAGGATGAATGCTGAAGCTTTCGCTTCATTAATGGTCCTAGCCTCTAGGCATGAGTTTCTTGGACGGGGACTACCTGCTCTAGAGGGCCCTGGGTTGCCCTTGGAAGCACCATCAAAACTCAACTTGAACATGCCATCTTGTGGAGGAGCCCTTCTGACAAGATCTCTCTTTTGAGGGGGATGGTTGAACCAGACAGTCCCATTAACAGGAGGCAAACTCAAATTCTCCCATTTCTTCAAAATATCCCTATCCCAAGCAGTGAAGAGGCATTTCTTCAGTAATTTTCTTGAAGCTCGGCTCATTACCAATTTAGAAATGGTAATTTCCAATTTAGCTAGAAAGGTGTTTCAAGCAAGTGAAGCATTCAACAATATGTCTTCCTTTATTTCCAAATGTGCCAAATTATTAAAGAGGGGCTTACTGTCCAAAGGGTGGAGAAGTTAGCTTTTGGTTTTGATGATGGCTAATGCTTAAACAGCTGGAGTAAAGTGTCTGGAAGATTCTCCAACCAATTCAATTGAGCACACAACCATCTCCAACATTTTTCTGTGAAGGGGCAATGAAGGAAGAGGTGGTCCCCAGTTTCCTCAGCTTGTTTGCAGAGCACGCATCTGAATGGACTGGCAAAACTCATTTTCATCAACCTATCTCCAGTCAACACCTTGTTTTGAATTGCAGCCCAAAGCAAACACTCCTACTTTAGGCAAACAATTCTTATGTCAATATTTGATTGATGGCCAATCTTGATCTAATGGAGGCACTATTAGGGAGTGATAGCCAATTTAGTGGAATAGGAACCATTTTTGGAGCAGACCCATCTCAGTTAATTGTCATCTTCGTTATCAAATAGGTTTTTAACCAGTATGCAGTAGGCTGCTTTCCAAACAAGAGAATCCTGCCCATTTCACTTGGGAATTCTGAAAGACGCTAGGAGTTGGGACATAATATTTTTTCCTTAAAAGCTTCATTTTCCAAATGAAAATGTTTCAGGTCCTTTCCAGAAAGGACCATTGTCATTTGTTTTCCAATGGCCCCTAACTCAGGTTTCATACTTGGCTTTCATGAGTAACTTAAACCATAGTTACCAATTCTGAATGGATCCAGATTTTTTGGACCAGCTGGATTTGTCTGATTCAATCCTGACTTTTCAGTTCTTAAAAAAGGTTTGCTGATTTTTATTTCAATTCTGGATTTCCAAAACTTTTTGACCTCCCAAACAAATCAAATTTTTGAACCTGGTATGACTCAAGTCTTCTATAATTTCCATCTCTGCTGGTGTAAAGAGAAAAATCGAATGATTTTAGTAAAAAGGAAACTTAGAATTCTTCTTGATATCGTAAGATAAAGGCCAGCAGCCTGCCTAGCTTCCTGCAGGAGGAGATGAAAATCCAGATTGCTGATCTTTGACCAGTATGGACTGTTGTGGAAATTTACTTGGGTCAATGTGGTCCAGCTATTTTGATCTCAGAGCTGTGCTTGAAAGGCTATCTCTGTCTTCATATAAATGTGAAATCAGTTTGGCTCCAATAGTGAGATTCATGATGGTACCTTTTCCTAAGCCAGATTCTTTACTTGCCTTAGGAAAAGTGAACATTTGTTTGTGCCATGAGTGTGTGCCTTTTTCCTTCCACTGACCATCCCACACAGAGATTCTATGGGCGGATTCAGTAGCATTAAATATGCTATCTGGGACTTGAAGGATAAAAAACAGGTAAATACAGGTAGCACTTTTAGCAACTGGAGCTTACTTGCAAAGGATACTCAATTCTATTATCATCCTCCTATCATGTTTTTGACTCTGTCCAGTAATGGTTGTCACGAGGGAGCTGAAGCTTGCCTCAAAAGAGTAGAATACCAAGGTAACCATATGAATTTAATATTGAACAAGAACAAGAAATCAGCATTTGCAGAGTATTCATCATTCACCGTGCACTATATTTGCATTGAATTATCTAGTATCATTTTTAAGGAGGATCGTGCAACAAGATGCTAGCTCAGAGAGGCAGTTAAAATTGCAAAGAGGTCTAACAATTTGAATGGAGATGAAGGTTTAGGTTTAAACCAATCTTGGATTCCAATTATCCAAAACCTTAGGATTTTGCAAGAATAAGTGTTAATTAATTAATTTGAGATTTTAATAATGTTTGGCTTTTAATTATTTTTACTTAGGCCCAGGTAATTAACCAGGTAGCCGTTGGTAGTTGTAGCCTTGTCACCATGCTTAATGCTTATAAGGATTTCCAAGTGTTGTAACCTCTCATCCGATTCTCTTTCCCTGTGGACTATAAAAATGGGTCTAAAACATTGAATAAAAAATTCTTTTGCACAGTTTTTTGCCAGAAACCTTTTAAATATTCAGACTATGGAAACCTAAGATATGCAATCATTATTAACGCGTCTTTTAATAAACATTATTGAAAGCAATTTCTGATTTATTTCTGTCAAAGCATTGGCTAGAGGCTAGTTAAAGCTCTTGCAATCTTGCAACACCTAATTGAAGACCACCGGATACAAGACATTCACAAACTGCAAATGAGAAACAGCAATCATGGAGGATACTTGCATTCTCTTTCTATCTATATCTCTGTTATGTTGCCAACAAGATTAAAGAAACTATGAAGGAAACTGAGTTCAGTAATACCATAATTATTGGTTGTACCTGAAGTTGAAATACAGAGGTATCTTACATTAAAATGAAGAATGTGTTCGTGCTTCTTTAGTTATAGCTAGGTGGCTGTAGTTAAAGCAAAAGGTTTTAGATTTTTTTGTAAAGGTTCGCATTCTTTTGAGACAAATTATCAATTGTATAAATGATGTCATGGTACAGGTACTTTGACTATCTCTTCTACATCGATTTTGAAGCATCTATGGCAGATCCACGAGCACAAAATGCCTTAGGTCATCTACAGGTATGATGCGTCTCTGTTCTGCATTTCATTAAGTTCCAGATCTCATTCCAGCATATTGTATCATATTTACAATATATCAATTAATGTATATTATACTTAGGATTTTTATGTTAGATTTTATATGTATATTTTAATAGTTGTGTCAAGTTATATTTTATATTCCTAAATGTACTGTTTTGGTTTATGAATTCTATAGTCCTCAGATTTTCATGAAAGCAAATAAAATTTGAACAGTGGCTGAAAATGATGCTTTACTGATCACTTGTAGGAATTCGCAACATTCATGCGGGTGCTGGGTAGTTATCCTATGGATATGACCCCCATGGGTCGGTTATGAGCATATCAAGAAATTCTCCTTTCATTCCATATTCATTTAGCTCCAGAAGTTGGTACGCTATGAACATTTCAACATATCTTCTCTAGGTTGAGTGTTTCTTTAAACTGGAGAAAGTGCGCTGACTGCCAATTTCCTATGTTGAGGCAATCAAAACAGACATGCCAATTTCCAGTAATCATTTGCATGTTTATGATGGAATATGAGAGGGGGTTATATTACTTTTGTTTATGGAAGAGTATCACAAATCTTGCCTGTTTGTCCATTTCGTGAAGTCACCTTGCAGTGATTGATACTTCACTTTTTCAAAAATATGTAGATACATGAATATGTATATCTTTTGAGCTGGAATCACTTATTCAGTTATTCTTTATTTGCAATTAAAATTAAGGCGTGCAGCTCCTGATGATATCAGAGTATAAAATAACTTCCGGGTCAAGAGATTGATAACATATTGTATTCAATGCATAGTAATGTGAGTACCATGGAATTCTTTTTTCCAATCTCAGAAGGGTCGAGAGAATTGTTTATGAGTGTATCTATATGCTCTACAAAATTTATAGCCTTGAAATTGTAGATAGTGTCGGGACTAAGTTAAAGTTTCCTGGGAAGAGTGATTTGTACAATAATTACAATTCAGAATGGACTCCTTTTATGCTGTTATATTGTAGCTGTATCTGTAATGGCATCTTTTGTCCATTAATGCAAGTCTTCGAATGATTTGGGGGCTAGCATTCTCCCTTCTCTTTCTAAGCGGCTTATTTTTTTACTTTCCTGTGCATTTGAATTTGTAGGTGCTTATGTGCATTTAAATTCAGAAAAACCATCTTTGGTAATATTATCTGGTTCGAAGTATCAAAATATAGTGGCACAAAAGGTTCCTTGTGATTTGCATTCTCAACTAACATGATAGGTCGAGTTATAGTAAGAGCATAGATATCTAAATATTACCTAGTAATGCCTTTCGAGAAGACATAACTGAGTCAAGTTTACCACTAACAGAATCTCAATAGAGTAAATTTTGCTGAATTTAATGAGATGTAAGCTTGATATATGTTTTTGCATTTGATATTAGGGATAGAGACAACCTGATTTATGTTGTATCTATACTAATTGCTAGTCATGGTCACAAGTTTGATTTGTTTTATCTTCAATTTTACAGAGGAATCCTATGGAAACAATTATATATCAGTCTATAATTCAAATTTTCATTTTCAAATTGGCAATAGTATGGAGAATACTTCCCCTAGATTCGTACAGCAAAAGTGCCTCACTCTCTTGTCTGATGACGACGGGAAGCACTTTATGTTCAACGTTGCTGCCAGCAAACAACTGTATACATGACTGTGGAAAGCCCTCTCCATGCCACTAATGTTAACATGCATTGGTGACCATTCTCTTGATGCCATGTTGGCATTTTACCATATGTTGGCATGGGAAGACAGTTGTCATTGAGTGGATTCAAAGATCCCTGAAACTGAGAATGATCTTGTCTATGCAATGCTGTAAAGGATGCAAAATCTTTACCATTCATGTGGAGGACAGTAAGTCTAAATCTAGACTTCAAGATTGCCATATTCTCCATGTTTGACTTGTCTAAAGTTTTCTTGAGTCTTATATTTTTTAGTATATATGAATTGTTTGTTAGTATCATATTATTTGGTATGATGGGAATTGGCCATTGGTTGGGAGTCGACCTTGGTTTAGTCTCCTGTATTTGGCTTTAGTAGATCTAAAAGTTCAATTTTCCTAAGGGTTGAATTATTCATATTGTAACTAAAAGGATATAAACGAAACTGAAGTTTACTATCCAAAAGATTGATCCGATAACCTAATCCTAACCTTAAACCTAGCATAACGCTAAAAGATATTGAAGGTCTTTGAAAAAGTTGTAATTCAGTTTTGACTTGTTGAACCACTGCTGTGGTAGCCATCTTGGGTTGGAAGCTGCAGCCCCAATTGCCCCTGCGTGTCCTATTGACATTGAAGATGGGAAAATTATGAGCTCACCACCTTTTTCTTGATTGTGCTGTTGGGAACTCTGTGAAGGAGTTGTTTTAATCTTGTGTTTTGGGCAACATCTAGGGTTTGAAGACTCTCATGCTCGGCAATTTGATAGAAGAGGGGCTTTTCACATTATAGTGACAATTGAGATTGGATAGAGAAGGGCTTTAGTGTTTTGAATGTGACATTTATGAAGTGAACTTTTGCAACTTCTTGCATAATTATCTCCATTAGCGAAGTTGGCATTGCTTGTTTTGTTTTTGTTTTGAAAGCTTAAAATGAGAAAATGTGTCAATTGATTTGTGGGAAGAAAAATGTGTATCTATGTTGTGAATAAGGTTTTTACATTTGAAAATTTTCTTTATGAAAAGGGTACAATGTAAATTTGTATATATGTCAGCTATTTGTTGTTATGTACCTTCAGTGTTGGAAGAGACCAACCATCACACCTTTGTTGTTCGAGTCATCTAAACGACATGTAGATAGAATTATGAAAATATTTGAAAATAAAATATTTTCTAATTTTTAATTTTTGGGGACCTTGGAAGTGAAATTGCTCATTGGGAGTTTGTTTAGATTGAGCCCCCTAAATAATGGTGGAGCTTTGTTTAGGGGTTTCAAATACAATTAACGTCAATTTCCAAGTCTTTTGTCTTTATTCAATATTTCATTTTAACCTCTAAACGACACATATCACCACCTTGAGGGACAACGTTGCAACTTTCAAAGAGAACCATTCATTTACTCTCTTAGTAGGGAAAAGTTTACTAGCTAATCTTCACTAGTTGACAAGTCTTTAAAACCACAACCTCCAAGTTTGGCAAAAGGAAAAGACCATGTTCTTTGCTATAACTCAATCTTTTTAAAATTTACATTTGTCCTCACTAAATTGCCCAACCATGATTTCTTTGAAATTTTATAAAGAAAGATTTCGTCTTAAATGATGGGATTGATCTCTAATCTCATGTACTTTACAATACACGTTTTATTTTTGGGTCCTCTTTGCTATTACTATAACATAAATGTTTACTCTTTGAAATTTCACCATGAAATCACAAATGATGATTTGGCTTGAAGTCCTACTTGCAAAGGATTTACAATGGTTGTTACAAAATTGGTTTATAAATGGTGTGAAAAGCAGAGGCTCCATAATAATTGTTTTCCATTTTTGAACCATTGAATCACTTCAATCCGATTAATATTGGTCGTTTACATCTTGTAGATTTCCACAATTGTATTATGGATTATAGTTTCTAGATACAGCTAAGTTTGTATTCTTCTTTTAATTACGCTAGAGGCGTTCTACCGTCACAGTGGGGTGGAGATGAGAGCACTCATTTTTTCTGCCTAAATTTATAGAAGAAAAAATTAAAATACCAAAAAAGAAATAAAAAAATAAAACTTAAGAAAATCAAAGAAAAAAAATCAAAAAAGAAATTAAAAACCGTTGAAGGAGAAAAAGCTATACGAACGAAAAAAAATGGAAAAAATAAAAAAAAAAACTAAAAAAGAAATTGGAAAAAATAAAAAATAAAAATGACAAAAGAAATTGGTAAGAAAAAGCTGGAGAAAATCATGAAAACTCTAGAACCAAAAAAGAAATTGGAAAAAGTTAAAAAATAAAAACCAAAAAAAAGGTGAGAAAATCATGGAAAAAAAAGGATATCCCTTGGCGTACTTTAGATATATATTTTTAAATATAAATATACTAGTGCAACCCACAATCACTTGATCCAATTGTTTTTTTTTTGGGGGGGTTTGGCGCTCGACTCTCTACTATGGTATTATGGAGTGTGGGCTCTACATATATGGAAGCTTATAGCCTTGTAACTGAAGTAAGAGACTTCCCATGAAAATAAACTTTTCACTATTTGATTATGCGCTAATCAAATAGTGGAAATTGAGTAAATAAATATTACACAATACCAATTAACCACACCAAGTAGAGGTATGTGATAGTCTTCGATTTATTTTAAATTTATTACTAAAAACTTTTGCATGCTAATTAAGATAAAATTATTTAATAGGCTAGCTAGATATATTGTATTAATGAAATCTATAAAATCACTTGAAACTAAAATATTATATTAAATTTTATATGATTAGATTTGAATTTAACAAACCAAAATGTTAAGATGAAATGTCATGACTCAAGGTGGATGAGCAGGAAAACTTTCAGGTCTAGTGTTTTGAATAAGTAGGAAGATAAGGATGATGAGGAAGGAGAACGGGAAGACATTTTGGGTGCAAGGGAGGAAGAGAAGATCATTGATTTATGATTGGAGGCTTCTTTGGAAAAGGAACACAGTTCTTCCAAGAAGCAAAAGAAAGTGACTCAACCTATTTTTGTGAGATGTTGAAAATTTGATTCTAACTAAACTACTGCCATTTAGAACAAACTTCAATCACACATTAGAATCCCAACCAACGAAGATGTACATCTTGTTGCTGTCCAAATAGGAAGACTAAGACTATCCAGGTTGGATTCTTTTGTTGCAATTGAAATGGAAATGAACTAACTAAACTAATGAAATTAACTAAGCCCAACAAAAAACAGGGAAATAAACAGAGACAGAACTAAATTCATAGAAACAGATTTAGAAGCTAAAATAATAGAAAGCAGGGAAGTTGGCACCAAGATTTTGAGCTCACTACCAAGGACACTAGCGCGCAGTGTGGACGTCTACGCCTAGCGTTGTTGTCTATACGACCCCAAAAACTATAGTCCATACGTGTACGACTTTGCATGAGTTTCAATAAATCAAGAGATTCATCCGAAGGCTATCACGTCGGAGAACAAGAAGGCTCTATTCTTTGAGGATGGTGATCACATGCAAGAGTGCAAAGAAAATTGGAATAAATCACATGAAATCAATAACTTGGAATAGATAGCTAACATGCAAATACACTGGTGTAAGTAGTACAATAGTGAGGAATCAATTTGGGAGAGCTTCGTTATGAAAATTCGTGACCCTTGGAATGACAAAGTGAAAACAATTTTTATAGAATGGGAAGGAGGGCAAAAAGTTGGGCAAAGAGTCATTTGGGCGCGGATAGGCATGCAAAAAAGCTCGGAATGCGCAAGAAAAAATGCACCTTCTAAAATGAGTTGACGAATTGGGAAATGCTATCGAGGCACCAACGCTTGGTGCAGACGTCCGCGCTTAGTGCTCTAGTTCAGGCAACTTTAGGTCTTAAAAGGTCGTGCCAGTTGGGGGCATTGCTAGGATTAAGGCACTTTTGCAGATTTAGGCTTAGGCAAGTAGAAAGAAGTCAACATAACAATTAAAGGGAAGGGAACACTAAAGCAAGTACCAAGTAGAGCGTGAAATTGTGTGCAAGCACAATTTATTACGCTACATTTAGCCCCCACTTTAGCTAGTGTATGCTACTACATGCATATGCAAGTTAAAGTACAGGAAATTAATAACATGAAAGCAAATTTTTACCCAAATACTGTGCGAAGGATGTAAAATGTCACTAAGTGAAGGTATGAAGCCCCTAACCTGATTCTGCAAAACCACAATGTTAGGCTAAAAAATCTGCACACGCCACAGATGTTAGAAGCACACACACATAAATATATAAAACTAATGCTAAGGAGGATTAGACCAAATATTATTTGCCAAGACCTTTGTGGTTAACAAATAATATAATCTAATGTGCACTAATCTAAACAAACACATGAAAACACGAAGAAAGCTAAAAAAAAATGAGGAGTATGATTCCAGGGCTAGCAAAATCCATTGTTTGCTAGGAATCATACCAAAAAACTTTCATAATTCACCACGGCTAGCAAAATATGTTGTTTGCTAGGTGGCTTATGAGAAGTGCCGAGTGGTAGCAAATGTAACATCACAGGCTAACATTGCTCTGCTAGGTGAGTTACATGTCGGGCAGTATCAGAAATTACAGGACTAATGAAATCTATTGTTTGTTAAGTAATTCTAATAAAGGTGGTATGGACCACAAGTGCTACGCCAAATGTTGTAGGGAGCATACCATTTGTGTGGTGTGTGATAAGGTGTGAGATAGCAAATGTATGCCCCACCTTAAAATAATTGTTTACAACATGAAGGAGCAGTTAAATTTAAGGTAACAAGAGGACAACAAGGCACAAGAGCTTTTAAGAAGCATATGCATAGAGGATATGTTCCCAAGAGCTACGTCATGAAGGGGATTGCCCCCAAGCAGGACAACTAAGGTGATGCTGCAGGCATCATACACAAAGATTTGTGTAAGCATGGCATGACGCTGAGCAACGCAATAAGGTGTCACATAAGATTAGCAACATTGAAAGTAAAAACACAAAGGGATCTATGTGTGTTGGAGTCAGTACAATATATAGTCTGACTTGTGTGGGACAATTTTTGCAATTGATGTTTGTAATTGTCATCCAAGCACATAGAACTACGAATATGAAGGAGGAAAGGCACATGAAGGCAAAATAATTTTTTTGGGTCAACATGGAAGGATGCTAAATCATCCCACACTTTGCATCGTCCCCAAAATATGTATGAAATTTCAAGTACAACACATAGAAGAATGTAGATACAGATAGAAAAATGACAACATTTTCGTTCCCCTTATTTCCATGTGCCTACAAGGGCATCAAGGGTCATCCAAGGAGGACTAACAAACACTCAAACATGCCATACATATGCGAAGATTACAAAACACAGGCAAACACACATAAAAACAAATGCACAAAAGGATTGCACTCAAGGATTGGGCTCTAGCATGTTATTTGCCTCCCAATCTTGCTCATCATAAGGGGATGTAGGATAAGCCATCAGAGGGACCACATTGAGGGCAGTGCTGGGCACAATGCCTGGTTCATCACACAGAGGATTAGTATCCAAGGGAGGATCCTCGCATAATTCACTGAAGGCAAGGTCCATCGATCATGTGAAGATCGCAAACAATGATTGTATCTCTCCTAAGGACTTAAATACATCCTCTTCAGGGCAAGGTGATTAGAGTTATTGTCAGAATAGGTGACAATCGGTAGTCGCCCAGTGTTGACAGCGAGATCGCGAGCACTGGTGGCCACAGGTGGAGATGAGGTCTCCACAACCGATAGAGTAGAAACTGAAGGACTCAGTGGTGGTGAGGGTGGTGTGCACTTTGGTTTGTGGAAAGGCAGGGTGGGGTAGTGCTCTGGTTTACGCTTAGGCTGAGGGCATGGAATGTACATGTCAACGGTAGTAGGACACAAGATATCAGGAAACACCTGATGCTAGGTACGCAAGACGAGAGCTGGTTTTGACAAAGTGGTGCTATAAGCATTGCTGACGTTAAGTTACGATGGTGAAGGAAGAGTCAGAGATGGAGGAGAAAGAGGTGGAGGATCAACAAGCTGAGAGGGCAAAGGGTTCAGGGGATCCATGGGCAGCTGCACAGGAGAAGGATGCTCATCAGGAGGCTGCACCTTAGCAGCGCTTCCATGGTTCGCAACACGATGCCGACGCCGGCAATCTCTCACCTGTTGGTTTTGTCGAGAGTGAGCCATAGACTCTGCTGAGGGAGCCGAAGGGCCTTCCAACATGGGTTATGGGTTGTCCACATTCACAGGTATATGTGGGGAGACCGACAAGACCTCTAAGGATTGGGCAATCATAGGTGAGGGGGGTTTCCTCAACATGGGTTGCTTTCCTCTTGCCGTCGCAGGGGCAGGAGGAACAAGAGCAATCGCCTAAGGTCAGGGAGCCACAAGAGGAGGAGGAGCAGGAGCACTCGGTAGTGGCAGGTTTCCTCATGCCGCCGAAGAAGCAGGAGGAAAAAAATTGACCAACGGAGAATTAGAGGTCCCCAAGAGCACGTGGTGCATTAGGATGTACTCACGGAGGTCCTTGAGGTCTCATGTAAGACACAAGAGGTGGAACTGCAGAGTATGTTCCTGAAGCACAAGGGAGGGGAGGTGCACTTTGTGCGAATTGCTTTCCTCATCTTGTCGTAGAGACAATGGGAGGAACGAGAGCAACGTCCAACGATAAAGGCAAGGGAGGGGTAGTAGCCAGTGTAAATGACGAAGAGGCACCAACAAACAATTGGGCTATACGGTTCGCTTTAAACTTCTGGTATGAAAGGAACAAGAAGTCGCCATGAGGCCACATCAGCTTGATTGTGTCAGCCAGAAGTAGTTTAAGGAGAACCTTCCTCAGAAGGCGGGGGGTGTAAAGTACTCAATACATCACCAAAGTTCCTGAAGTAAATAATCCACTAAAATACATCATCTCAAGTAAAAGATAAATCTCATAAACATTAATCAATGAAAGTCATTAAATCTTACAAATCATGTGTTTAATCCAGGAGTTAGCACTATAATAGAATATACAATGTCCATTGGCTTACATGCCATAAATCATCCAATGATAATTACAAGATACAATAATCATGTACAATATAAGACTAATAAATCAAATCAAACTCTCCAGCCGCCACAAACCCACATGATCCTCTTGCAAGCTGAGAGACACGAACATGATTCAGGTGTTTTTTCGCCCAACCATGAAGCACTTACACTTCCCCGGATCCCTTCATAACAGGAAGGAAACCCAACCCTACATGAAATGTCCAGCAACCTAGAAACAACTGGCAGGAGGGAACACCTGATGCAACCTGATATCTAAGTGCAAATCTAAATGATGATATGCAAATGTCTCACAACAGGATGTGGCAAAGATATATATAAATAAAGTTTTGCTAGATAAATATTCATCTATTTCAATGAACTCCCAGCTTGGCCAAGCATATAAAATAGTTACGGTCAAATCTTGAAAAGAGGAAAAGCCATCTTTGTTACCCACATTCGACATCCTAGCCCAAAAGCAACCCCACATGCATAAAACAACAAGAAGAAAAATAATTCCCTTGTATGCCCATTCAGGAAACATATCTATATGCGAGAAATAAATTCTAACCCTAGTACCTATTTTCAATAATCATATCAAGCAAGAAAACTAAGCTCTTCAGAAGACAAGTATATTACTATGTGCGTGTAAACATAAAATAATCTCTTTTAAACAATGATCGTCTTTTCTTTAATATTCCACAACTATTTCTACTTAACACTCCATTAAATATTAAAATGGTTTAAGCAAACATATATTTTCAAAATCTCTAATGATGTTTTTATACATCTTGCAAAAGGTTCAGTGTACTTGAATAACATGAGTTTGGATTCTATCCCATCGTATAATTTTGCTTACTATTTTTCATCCTCTATCAACCATTTAAGTAGTACCATTCTACGTGATGGTTAAATCTATGTGTCTACTATAGATATTGTATAGCTATTCTAGTTTATACTTATAAAAGTAAGCACATGTACATTCTCATTAGATAACTTAATCTTTTAGTTCAAGACAAAAATACCATACAAATCCACCTTACAAAACAAGGCTTTTGAGTTCATCATTATACAAAAAAAGGGTGTAAGTCTTTGAGGTTGACTCGGGTATACATCAGCCCAACTCGTAAAACTAAAACATTCACAAATCATTATAAAGGACAGTAATCAAGGTCGATTTCAAAGGCTTTTCATGAATGACAGTATTCTTACATAAGCCAGCATAAATTATATAAGCTAATGGACAACAAAAAAAATGGTGGTTTTTATTTATTAAAAAAATGGCTCAAAGGCTAACATGTCGCCACAGAGAGAAGTCAAAAATGGTCACTTATCAAGTTATATTGACCGGACAAGAAGTATGGAGTTTGTTAAAAGTAACACCACAAGTCATTTTCCTTTTAATAGAAGACCGAGTCCAAAGCAACGATCTGCATAACATGGAGATCCAGTGGGTGTGGTAAAATAGTAAGCTAGGCATAGGTTATACAACCAACGCAAGAAGAGAAGGTAGTTGCAACTATAGGCGGTTTAAACAGGTTATGTGATGCAATAGAAAAATTAACAGACATACAACTTCTACAGGCATATCCTTATACGTCATACTGACGACTCAAATACATGTAAGGCCGAAATTAGATCTACAGGCCGAACAAACTAAAAAGAAAAGAAGGTGTTTTAAAAAGGGTGGCGGTGAGATTCCTATCAGTAGAGACTTTTTCAACTCATAGAGAAACAATTTATAACCGATAAGGCGCCTCAATATGGCAGTGAAGTGCCTTTTTAACAAAAGAGGCAAGCTGTAAATCTATATTGACAGGCTGCTAACATACAGAAGAGGAGGCGTTTCAAAACAAGATGAAACCAATCATTTAATTCAGGATAAAAGAAACAATAACAGGACAAGGTCGATCCAAATAGAGGTCCCCTGACACATCCTTCTGGCCATTCTAGAAATAAAAGAAAAGGTTGAGGGATACACAAGGAAATCAATCCAATAAAGATTGATTTTTAGAGAATTTAGTTCAGACCAAACATAGATTTAAAGCCAAATTAAAAATATATATATTTGCTCACAGAAAAGAAAAATAGGTAAAAGTATTTCAAAAGGAGATAAGTACCCGGTTATTACAAAGTTTAAACTCTTACTCTTTGTTGCTCTGTGCTCTAAATTCCTCTCTTTCTCACGCTTATCCTTTTTGCTCTCTCTGCTCTCTGTGCTTTCTCTGTGCTCTTCGTCCCCTTCTTTCTTCTCTTGTTCTTTTTTTGTTGTGAGTGTTTTCTGTGTCTATCTTTTCTTGGCATCCTTTTTAATCTCTCCCATGCCTTTAAATTAGGCGTCCATATATTTAGAACTGAAGACTTTCTCTTTTCTTTAACTCCCCTTGCATGGCCTCTTTTCTATCATTCTTTATTGCATTGGTTTTTAAAAAAAAATAAGAGAAAATCGATGAATTTCATGCAAATACTAACTTTATTATTTGACTACATCATACCAGTATAATACATATTAATAACACTTCATCATCCAAATATTTTACATTCATAAATGTTTAGGTATATAACCATATGTGTTTGCTTTTATAAATATCTTTAAATATAGTATTTTACAAGGTAAAAAAAAGCTTGCTTTTTTATTTAAAGTAAACGCATGAGTTATTTCTTTTCTTTTAAGATAAAAGAAAGTTTTTATTTATCTAAAATCTTTAAAAAATAAGAGAAGAATATATGTACCTTTTATATAATTATTTATTATTAATATTATATAACGAAGAAAAGGAATTATAGCTTTTATTAATTAGTTTTATAATTTTAACTAAGTCACAATTTCTACTTGCAAATATAGACACACCTATATTAATTAATTTAATCATATTTAATATAAATGTCAAAACCACAAAATTAATCAATTGCAACCTATTTACTAATACCTATCTTTGTTTATTCAAGCAGGTGCGCAGGAGATATTCATCAACATGGGTTATTATCCTCTACGAAGAAGGAAAACTTAATAAAGATATGATGTTATTTTGCCCTTGTCAAAGTATACAAAAACAACCAAAAACCAGTTTATCTAATTCGAATCAAACAATCATGCCAACCAAAAGCTCAAGAAGATTTTTTCACAAACACTCAACGAAGTCAATCAATATGCAAAATAACATGATGCTAACATGGTCTAAGTGGTGTGTGCAACATCAGGTTCCATCCTTTTAGTTCTTTCCAAGTGGCTAGACACCTCTACCTCGGTCATGTTCTTATCTTCGACGAGTACTTGTGCTCAGTCGCACTCCATATTGCATTAATAGGTCAGTTCAAAAGAAATCCATAGCTGAAGAAACGTAAATCTATCATAGTAACTAGATTCCATCAATTATGACCATTTACCTATTAGGTTTACACAATTAACCATTATGTAAAAACCATCAAGATAATAACCAATAGTAAAACCAGTCTCAAAGTTCAAGACGTGACATCCTTCCCCACTAGGAAGAGACATCGTATAGATGTCTCATTACACAAAATTGAAATAATAATGTATCCAAAGTATCATCAATCAATAACAGTATCTCAAGTATCATCTACTATGCATAAAACAAAGAAACTATGCTAAATTCGCCAAATGAGGAAAAGATCTATCAATCTCATAAGCATCCTCCCATGTGGGACTGTCCATAGAATATTGGTCCCATTGGACCTTGTACTGCACAATCTCCCTGTTACACAACTTAATGTTGCGCCTCTCTAAAATTAGAATGGGCGCCACTAGCACCACTCTTGGATTTTGTACCTGTAAAGCACGCCAATCAAGAATATGTGAAGCATCGGGATTGTAAGGCTTAAGTAAAGACACATGAAACACGTTATGGATTCTGGCAAGAGTAGGTGGTAGAGCAAGTCTATAAGCTATAGGATTGATCACTTCTAGGACATCAAATGGTCCTACAAACCAAGGAGCAAGTTTGGACGCTTTACCAAACAAAACTAAACTCTTCTGAGGCTTGACCCTCAGGAAGACTTTGTCACCAACTGAAAACTATCTAGGCATCCTATTTCTATCTACATAGCTCTTCTGACGATCTGAAGCTTGCTTCAGTTTCTCTTTGATTAACTTCATCTGATCATCTATCTCCCTAAGCATGTCAGGACCAATCACTATTTTGTCCTCTACTTTGTCCCAACTGATAGGTGTTTGACACCTACATCCATAAAGAGCTTTGTACGGTGCCATTCCCAAAGATGCATGGTAAGAGTTGTTGTAAGCAAACTCCACCAATGGAAGATACTCCTCCCATTTGTATTGTTGATCCATACATTACATCCTGAAAAGATTTTATACAACGTGATTGACTCTCTTCGTTTGACCATCTGTTTGAGGATGATATGCCGAACTGAAATCCAACTTAGTCCCCAAGGCAACATTCAGGGTTGTCCAAAATTTGGATGTCATGCGAGTGTCACGATCTGAAATGATCATCTCCAACACTCCATGCAATTCAGAAGATCTCCTGAACGAATTTCTTAGCTAAAACCAAAGAACCATCTGAAAGATTCCGTGGAATGAAATGTGCTACCTTTGTTAACTTGTTGGGTGAATATTTTGTCTTCAGCTAACTGAAGGAAAAATGGTGATATCAGCCACAATATGATGAGATAATATCTCTCCTCTCAACAAGGGGAGGCTCCCTCTTATTGCCAACTTAAAACAAATTGATAACTAATTAAGCCCATTTACACTAAAGACTAATTTATGGGTGATTCTATTTCATCTATTTCTATTTTTTCAGAAATGATGTTTACAATTCTCAATATAAGACTTATATCATATGACTTCTACAAATTACTATCTCAGAGCAATGATAACCAATATGTAATCCAGTTATACAAAAGAACAACAAAAATAATACCAGCATATTTGAACCACGAAGAAACCCATGAAAACACAAAATTTCCTGTTGCTTCTTATGCTGAATGAAAATAAGGATTCTGGGATATAATGCGGCCTGAAGTCTTCAATGTATCCCAAGATATTACAAACTGATCACATAAATCAACTTGCAGCCCAAAGTCTTCAAGTTACTTCAATTTATAAACATAACACAATTTCCACAAATGATAATGCAGCTCAAAGTCTACTAAAATCAGATTTGGAATATATCTTAATCACTTGATACGCACGCACTTCAATCACTTATCAATGATAAGGCAATAGAAAAGACGTAAGAACAATTCTATCACTTAACAAATAATATCCAACACAAATATTGGGCACCAACTTGCTCTTCTTATATTGATAATTGCTTTGAAAAATGATTTATACAAATGAACACAAAGTCTCAATTTGCTTTACAATTCGGCAGAGTTTTCTTGCAATAGGTAAAAGATAGATAATTACAAAGAGGCCCCCTTTATTTATAGTGAGAGGCCATGAGCAAAAATAGGGAAAATACAACTAACTTGACTTATTCAACAAGAAGAGTCCTTATTGATTTGGGACTTTCCTTGTTTTCACATGTAATTACATCTTGAAAAAGTACATGCGAAAATGTCCAAAACTAAAAACAAAGTACATATGAAAACTACAAAAATGTACTAAGGCATGCACATCTGAATTAACTTTTCCCCCCATTCTTCTTGAGAAAATCTTCGTACATGGTGAACATTGTTTGCATCTCCAGGCTGTCAGGACCAGCAGTGTTCTTGGAAATAACTCAAGCTTTGGTTATTGCATCCTTCACTGCAGTGACCGCTTTCTCATGACTTGTCAAATTAGCTTTCAAATTATCCAGAGTCAACTGGTTGTCTAGAAGATTATCCAGAGAAGTGACTGAAAAAGCTTTATCTTCAAATTCCCTCTGAAACATGCTCTTGAATTCTTGGACCATTTCCAACTTGTGAAGAAGGTCAACATTGCTGTCCATGCTAAGCTCCCGAGCACTTTGCAAATCTTTGAGCAAATCTTTCAACACATTGCTATGGTGAATCAATGATTCCTTGGTTTCTACATATGATTCACGATTTGATATGATGCCAATTGATACCAAGGTTTTCATCTTCATTTTCTTCATGTCGGTCCATTTCTCCAGACTTGCATCCAAATATTCAACCTCCTGAGACAAAGTGTCAACTAAGTCATCCAGTTCAGATCTCACCTTCTCTATTTTGCTTTTCTTTTCAACTGTGTTTGTTAGAAGAAGTTCCCCTTGTGCATGCATCCTTTCAAGATATTCTTCAACTACTTTTCCCTTAGCATGAGTCCTTTCTGCTTTCTGGATAATAGGATCCTCCATGATAGTAATTGCCTTAGGTTCCACGGCTTCAGATGACAAGGTGATCTTCCATATTACTGTAGCTAGCTGCTCTACTCTTGCCTTGTATTGATCCTTCATTTCTCTCTCATGATCAAATTTCATAATCAAAGAATTGAGAGTTGATTGCACATTAGCCTTAGCATTTTCATGAGTGATTTTCCCTAGTTCAATCCTAGAGATTGAATAATCACTCATGTTGAATTTCTCAATGGTAGCATCTGGTGGAGGTTGAGCAATTTCTACATACTTGTGACCTTTGTCTTCCAATAGCCAAGAAAGAGTCTTAGGCTTCTTCTGAGTCTTTGCTTTAACAGGTACTAGCTTCTCAACATCGAAGTCATCTGGAGAGATGGTTTGCTTTTTCCTCTTTAGAGTGTAGGCTGGGAGCCATGGAGGAAGCACTAATGAACTAGCATCTGGCTTAGAACCCATTGCTTGCACAAAAGGAATTGCACCCACACTAGTTGTAGTGATTATCGGAGAAGTGTTTGTAAAAATCGCACCTGACACATTAACATTAGCAGCCTGCTCAATTCCTAAAACAAATTGGTCCAAAATTTCTTGATCACCAATGTCGTATGAAGGAGAAGATAAACTTGGTAGAGATCCCAAAGAACCAAAAATAGCATCAAAATCAACTTTAGGATGATCAAAAAGCGTTCTAGAAGAAGATGGTGTAGATGAACCAAAGATGGTATGACAATAGGAGTAACTAAAGTACTAGAAACAACAAGCATTGAATCTGAAACAGGCATAGTGGGCAAAGAAGAAGAAGTTTGAGGTTCTTGTGTCAAGTCTTTTTCAGAAGACATGATTGGTTCCTCTAACTGTTCCTGTCTGTCTTCTTTCTCTACTATGTATTCATCCTCTTTTCCCTCTGAAGACCTTTCTTTAGTGTCCATCTCTTCAGCAACAAGCTCTTCAATTGTCCATTTCTTCTCCAGTTGGCTCTTCTTCAGACACTTTGGCTTTGCCACCTTTTGATACAAATTTTATCTTAGGCTTAGGAGCCTTAGAAGAGCTTGGTGCATCACTTTTTTTTTTGGTTCTTATTTCAGCCTTTTTGCCTATTTGCTCTAAAGTATCCTCTTCTAAGCCAGTGCCAAAATCCTTCAATTGAATCCCTTTGCCTTTCAGCCACACATTAGTATTTGCCAGGATAGGCTCAAATCTTTTCCTTATGGAGGTTAATTCTTTCTTTGACCATAAGACTATAGGCAAAGGAGAACCAACAACATTTTCATTCACATACCTGGGATTCACGATGTCTTCATCATCTATCATTCCTTCTGGAATATCAGCCAGTTCTAAGTCCTTAATTTGACTTAGGGTTAACTTGTAGAAATCCAATTTCCTGATCTCTTCCTGAGTCCTCAAATCAGCCCATATATCTTCTACCATTGGGACATGTGATAGAGTCTTCCTCTTGATCTTGTCCTTCACCCTTCTGAAATCAAAATTGTTTCTCCTCTTGAAATGCTTCATTGTTACCAATTGCATTTCAGTCTCAAGAGCCTTAGCTTTTGCAGAAGTAGCTAGAGAGTACATGCCAATTTCTATAGGAAACTTGAAGCTAGGTTTCTTTAATTCCATCTGCTTGTTATGCACAACAATCATTTGCCGACATAACTCCATCAAAACAATTTTGTCACTAGGAAATTTGTGTAACATGTATGGATATCCTTGGAAATAGCCAACCCTCATATAAGTAAAAGTTGGGAATTGAAGATACAGACAACCAAAACTATTCACCACCTCCTAGGGTTCATCTAACACTCTCTTCTATTCCAATTGGGGATCAAAAAGACACAAAAACACTACAAAGAAAGCACGTTTACCCTCCAGAAGTGATGAATGGATCCCTTTAAAGTCAATCGGGGTAATACTGATACACAAGAATGACTCTTTGGTCTCCTTCTAAGGTTAACCCTGGAAAACTTCTCATAGAAGCAGCTACATATACCAAATAAGATGTCATGTGGAATTTGGGAAGTTGTTGACACCTTGGTTAATTGCTCATGAAGAGCATTACTTACCTGCTCACCCTAGAAAATATTTTGTTTACCTTGGAGGATGATTTTGATATAAGGATACATCCACTCATGAAAAGTGAAGGAAGAAGGAAGCCCTCTAACTCTGCTAAGAAGAGTTATCAGGTCACTAACCTCTTCACAAAGTCACTCCTTAGGAAGCTCTTGGGCTATCTGGAAAGATTAGACCTGGCAGTTTTCAACCATTTAGTGTTTATGATCCTTTTTGCTTTTTCAGTATCTTTGTCATACTCCCTCTAAACAATATTGAAATTAATCTCTACACTTTCCTCTGCACCAGGACACATGAAGACTTTATCTATGAACTTTGCATCTAACCTTATTATCACATTGCCTTGTGCATCAATCACTGTTCTATTATCTCTATTATAGAAATGAGCTACTTGAAGAACAAATTCAGTATTGTGGGCTGCTACAGGAAAAGACACAACCAAATAGATATTGTTGTCCACAGTCCTCTTCATATAATGACTCGAATTTTGTTGCTTTGTCCTTTCTACAAACTCGGCCATATCCACATGACCAATTTTTGTATCCCTTATTTCATCCACATTGGATATGACTGAAGTTAAGGGGAACACACCCTGGTATTTGTACTTCATTGCTTTGGCATTCTTTGGCGAAGGATCAGTCATTTGAAAGATGAACTCCCTTGGTTGAGAAAAAGATCTTAACAATCTTGCAGAAGCAACTACAACAATAGAAGGCATGATTTTGCAGTGTTAGGGAAAATTTGGCAAATTGGGAAACTGTAGTATTGAAAATCATGATCAGCAACATGAGCTTGAAGGGGCTAGAGAGCAATAAGAGCAAAGAACAGAGGGAAAGTAGGCTAAAGTTAACAGATGTGAAAATTCTCCAAAGTTAGAGAATTTTGGGAAGAAAGTGCACAGGCGGCAAAAATCACCGCCTCTACATGTAGGAGGAATTGCATTGTGATGTCAGGGCGGCAAAAATTGTTGTCCCTGCATATGAGGGATAAAACTTGCAAAAACGCATGAGCGGGCGAAATCACCGCTCATGCATTCACTCTTGAAAAATTGACTTATGCACGGGTGGCCAAAATCGTGGCCCTTGCATTTAGGTAAAACTCAAAGGTATTATGTATGGGTGGCAATTTTTGTCACCCCTACATCTGCGAAAAAAACATATAGATATGTACCGGTGGTAAAAATTGCCGCCTTTACGTATCAGAGATAAACTTAAAGTTTTTTCTTGTATGAGCGGATCACCGCTTAGACTCGACTTAAAATTTGAAACTTCATGTGGGATCGGTGTTTTTTGATGTCCCCGCATATTTGGTAATTCAAACTCAGTATAGGTTGCATCGGCGAAAAATGACATACTAACAAGATTTACACAGGAAAGAACAAAGGTTACAACATGGAAGACTAGGGATCCATTTTATAGGTTTCCACATAGAAGAACGATAGGATTTAAATCCAAAAGTTTTCACAGATGAAACAATTGATTTAAACATGACCGAAGCTTAAAAACTAACAATAAACCCTACCTTATGATAAGTAAAAATGAAAATGAACAAAGGAAAGAGAAAACCCTTACCCGATGGCAAAAGAAGATGATCCACCGAAAACCCTAATTCAAAAAACTCCGAGCTTAAACCCACTATGCGTGTCAGAAATCTTTGAAGGATTGGTTGAGGACACAGAGAAAACACGGATGTAGACAACAAACAACAATGAAAATAAAACAAAAATAAAACTAATCAAAAACTCACTTAAAACATAAAAACTGAAAAACTAGATATTGCACTTATTGCACTCCGTGTGAAGTAGGAGATGCTTAGACGGAGAAAATCACCGCCATCACACAATCAAAGAGACAACATGCACGGGCAGCAAATGTTACCACCCTTGCACTTGAAAAAAGTATTAACATGCATCGGCAACAAAATTTGCCACATGTGCATGTAACAAGAAACTAACATGTTAGGGTGGGGAAAATTACCGCCCCTGCATATTGACCACAAAAACTCTAACTCAACCGATAAGGGCGTGGTTCAGTGGTTAAGTCGCTCAGTTGTAGTGGCGGCCACCAGAGTTCAAACCCCCGCTGGGCCAATGAGCTCGCAGGCTTTACGCCTTCACTGGGCCAACGAGCTTGTGGGTTTGAAGTGTTCTTGCTAGGGGATGAGGTCCCCCGTGTTGTGGCCTCACCGGTTCATTGCTCCGAGCAAAAAGCATTCACGTGGAGTCGGAGGGTGTGTCGCACCAGCGTTGTCGGTCACGTTAAAAATTTTACCAGACGCATTTAAAAAAAAAACTCTAACTCTCGAGAAAACCAACAAGCATTAAAAAATTAATTTATTTGATATTTGACTTGCTTTCACAAACACCAAGAAATCAAATCAAGGTGACATTCGGGTGAATTCTCCAAAGTTAGGGGACCACGCATGAGAGTAAATAGATTTTCCTCGTTTTACGTGCTTAGAGTTGTAGGCTACGAAATGGACAAATTTCGTAGGGGTCATCCTTCAAATCATGTCAATTCTTCGACATGGGCAATCCCTGATTAAAATCCATGCTTATCACCTGCCACTTATGTTCAGGAATGCTGTGTTGGTACAACAACCCTGCTGGATGAACATGCTCAACCTTGACCCACTGGCACTCTAAGCATCGAGCCACAAATTCCGTCACATCCTTCTTAAGTCTAGGCCAAAAATATAAGGGTCTCATACCTTTGACCATCTTAGTCACTCCAGGGTGCCCCAAATATGGTGCATTGTGGATCTCCTGGAGCACTAACTTTCTCAACTCTCCTGAGTTAGGAATATACATCCTTCCCTGATATCTCAAAAGTCCATCTGACTCAAACACATAACCATCAAACTGATGATCTAAGGAGTTTGTTTCTAAGGCTTGCTTTACTCTTTTTTAATGCTCATCCCCCTGAAGCTTTTGAATCACACTCTGTCTCAAATTGGATCTCGTGGTAACTATGGCAGCAAGATGTCTTCACCTACTAAGAGCATCTTCTACCATATTCTCCTTTCCTCTTATGTACTTGATCCCAAAGTCGTACTCACTGAGGAATTCTAACCACCTTCTCTGTCTTACATTAAGGTTAGGTTGTGTGAAAATGTATTTCAGCCCTAAATGATCTATCTTTAACTCAAAGGGCTTACCTAGAAGATAATGCCTCCACATTTGTAGTGCATGAACTATGATGGCTAATTCAAGGTTGTGCGACGCATAGTTTGACTCATACTGCTTAAGCTTCCTTGACTCATAAGCAACTACTTGCTCATTCTACATTAACACTCCTACTCCTTCTCCTGAAGCATCAATTATAACTATAAAGTTTCCATTAGGATCTAGTATGGTCAAGATAGGAGCAGTTGTGAGATTTTCCTTTAACACTCGGAAAGTCTACTCACACTTTTTTGTCCACTCAAAATTTTTACCTTTCTTTTGTAGTGAGGTAATCAGTGCTACTATAGTTGAGAATCCTTCCACAAACTTCCTATAATATCTTGCAAGTTCCATAAAACTTTTGACTTCTGTCACACTTTGAGGTGCAGGCCATTCCATTATCACCTTAATCTTTTCAGGATCAACTGCAATCCCTTCCGCTGAGATCACATGACCAAGATAGTGCACCTTATCCTAATAGAATGTACACTTAGATAGCTTACCATATAGTTTTCACTCCCTCAAGTGCTATAAAACTATCCTCAGATGCTTCTCATGCTCTTCTACTGTTTTAGAGTATATCAAAATGTCATCAAGAAAGATTAACACAAAGTTGTCTAAATAATCACTGAATATGTTATTCATCAAGTTCATGAAGGCTTCTGGAGCATTAGTTAACCCAAATGGTACCACTGTGAACTCGTAGTGCCCATAGCGAGTTCTAAAAGCTGTCTTGGAGATGTCCTCATCCTTAATCCGCAACTAATTGTAGCTGAATCTCAGGTCTATCTTCGAGAACACTGTGGCTCCCTTCATCTGATCGAAGAGCTCATCTATTCTTGGGAGTGGGTACTTATTCTTTATAGTAGCTTTGTTAAGCATCCTATAATCAATGCATAATCGTAAAGTACCATCCTTATTCTTTACAAAGATGACCAGTGTGCCCCATGGCGACACACTAGGTCTAATGAATCCTTGATTCAGCAACTCCTACAATTGTGCTTTAAGTTCATACAATTTTGTAGTAGTCATCTTGTAGGGTTCCTTAGATTAAGGCTCAGTCCCTGGTAGCAAATCAATTGAGAAGTCAAATTCTCTCTTCGGTGGTAATTCTGTCGACTCCACAGGAAACACATCTCAGAACTCTCTAAGGATTGAGTAATCATTGAATGTTGATTCTTCATTGTCAAGGTACTTTACTTGGACGACATAAATGACTCACCCTTTCCTCTTGGCTTTCTTTAACTACATAGCCAAGATTTGCCTAAGCTCTAAAGGTCTCTTAGATCCATTAATCTCCACCTAATTTCCTAGGTCATCCAAACATCTAACAACTTTGTCCTCACAGTTTACTAGAGACTTGTGTTCCGCTAACCAGTTGATTCCCAAAATCACATCATAAGACCCTAAAGTCACTACATACAAATTGACTTGCATTTGAAAACTTGGGAGCTCTAATTCACTGCATGCTAGATGTGGGTCTACTCTCTTCTCTGCTCTATTGTCATATTGTACCATCCAAGAGTTTTCCATATGTCCAGGTCTAATAGATAATTTAGATACTACTCTAGGATCTACAAAGCATTATGTGGCACCAGTATCAATTAAAATAGAAACATGTAGTCCATAGAGCTTACCTTGAAACTGTATAGGTGCATCTTGAAAATTAGCTTGTCGGTTGTCCACTACGACATGTATATGATGTTGAGATGCTCCTTGCTCATTTATGTTTCCTCTTCCCACTGATCTCTGAGGACATGAATTAGCGTAATGCTCTCCTCCATAAACATAGCATCTGCCCCTAGGTGACTTTGGTCCTTCTGACCTATCCCACTGATTGTTGTTACGGTTGTTATTGTTATTGTAACCACCTTTTTTGTTTCCTCCATTCTGGTGTCCACCATTTCTATCTTGAGAGTTATTACCTCTCTTCCTATTCCTGATTTGCAAACTATTATTACCTTGGTTGTTATTCTAATTATAATTGTGCTGGTTATTCTAGGGCCTCTTGTTGGCAAACTTCACATCTCTCTACTTATGGTAACTTGCTTCTTATTGCAGCTTCTGCTCTTGTTTAATGTCTTTCTCAAAAACTGCATCCATAGTTAGTGGGTTATGAATGTCTATATCTGTACCAATCTGGGGCCTTAAGCCCATAATAAATTTCCTAATTCAGAATCTCTCGTCCAACTGGTACTCTGGAACATACTTAAGTAGATGTGAGAACCTTTCCCAATATTGGGTTACCGACATTCCTCCTTGAATCAAATTCTGAAACTCTGTCATCTTCTTGTGAAAGAAGAGTTGTGGTAACCATCTTTTCTTGAAGAGTTGCAGGAAATTTTCCTGTAATTTCACCAGGCAACAGTTTTTTATCTGCTTTCTTATTATCCCACCATGTTGCCACTTCTCCAATCAGCTGATAAGATCCCCACATAGCCTTGGTGTGATTAGAAAGATTTTGGAACTTGAAGTATTTTTCCATTTCTATTATCCATGCTTCAGCTCCATCATCAATGGTCCTACCATCGAATTTAGGAGGTGTGACCTTCCTGAGGTCCTTTCCCAACTCTTCTGCAATCCTTACTCAGTTATTAGCATTCTCTTCTACCTCCAAAATCTGGGCTTCTACCCTCGGATTCTCATTATGTGCCTCCATTCTTGGGTTCTCATTACCCTGATTCGCATTTGCACCTTCTTAGTTTGGGTTTCCATTTGGATTCTGGTTTCTACGGTTCCCTCTAATTTGTTGCTCAAGGTTATCCATTCTTGTACCCTGCTGGGTTAAGAGAGCAAGAACTCAATCCAATCTTCCATCTTGATCATTATTAGTGTCTTCGCAGTTCCTTCCATTTTGATCATTGCCTGATCCTCCACCATGATCAGTGTTTCTAGTATTCATGATGAATAATCTGCATCAAAGTCACAACTTAGCGTAATAGTCCAAAAAGGCCCTAGTGTCAAACCTAGAGCTCTGATACCAAATGTAAAGTACTTAATCCACCACAAAAGTTACTGAAGTAAATAATCCACTTAAATACAACATATCAAGTAAAAGATAAATCTCATAAACATTAATCAATGAAAGTCATTTAATCTTACAAATCATGTGCTTAATTCAGGAGTTAGCACTATAAAAGAATATACAATGTCCATTGGCTTACATGCCATAAATCATCCAATGATAATTACAAGATACAATAATGATGTACAATATAAGAATAATAAATCAAATCAAACTCTCCAATCGTCATGAACCCACATGGTCCTCTTGCAAGGCGAGAGACAGGAATAGGACTCGGACACTTTTCCGCCCAACCATGAAGCAATTACACTTCCTTGGATCCCTTCATAACATGAAGGAAACCCAACCCTGTACAAACATCTAGTAACCTGGAAACAACTTGGTGTAGTCACAGTAGGAGGGTTCACATAATGAATAGTCTAGACCGTGCAGCAAGAGTAAACACAACGGAAACAACTCAAAGGTTTGGAACAAATGCAGATTTAGTCATTCAGTATATCATAGAATTCAAATACAAATTGGTCGGCAACATGCGGGCTTACAATTAGGGCTCACAGGCTTGATTATAGATTATTAGAATATGCACAAGATATAGCATTGAAGCTCTTTCACAATGAATTCCACTATCGATCTTCTAAATCGTGAGAACTTAATAACTACTTTCCTAGGCATCTATTACATCAATATATATAATCTCTGGAATATTAGACTCCTCCGCATCAGCCAAGGAAGATCACAAACTCTGATGAAAAGTTGTAACGTGTGTACACGGATAGGTTAGACCTAAACATGAAGAACTCCTCCGCAAATGAATGGAATGATGTACGGATCTTAGGGAAGGTCAGCCAAAAACCATAGAACATTGAAAGATGTGTCATTTAGCTCCATGTGTCAAGAAATGCTCTGCAAGTCTTTTCCTTTAGCTGGTTATCTGAGACTGCCAAGATGCTATGCTCTGAGAAAACAGTCGATCTTCTGATAGTGATAACTTTCCAGCATCTGATCCAAATGCTTTGAATTCTGGATATGATGTGCATGAATGAATCTTGATGCTAAGTTTAGCTCTGCAAGTTCTGAAATGCAACTATGGTAGAATGAGGACCAAGATACAGAAACTACTTCTGACTGAACTGCCTGAACTGAACTAGAAAATGAAAAGAAACAAACTGGGATGCAAACAAACTGAAATGCAACTATTTTTTTGGGTTGATGCAAGATTGCTCTTAAACCAGGGATGCTCCTGCATCAGACATCTAGGGCTATTGAAAAAAAGTGAGTCCCTCACTTTGCTGGGGCTAGAGGAAAACCAAAACAGTCCACCTCAGCTTGTGAAATCCAAGATGAGTCTTTTGTCGGTCTGCCTTTCCACTTCACAAGGTATTGTTTGTACTATCTTCCTCTAGTGTTGCATTTAACTCTACTATCCAAAATGTCTTCAATCTGCTCCGGTGCTTGTTGTGGTAATTGCTTCTTCAAGTCTTCCTCAATGTTGTCACTGAACTCTGCTTCATGATATTGATATAGGTCTGCAATGTTGAATATAGGTGATATACCTAATGTCTCCGGTAGCTCCACTTCATATGCATTTCCTAAATCAAATCTCCTGAGTATCCTACAAGGTCCAAACTTCTTCATCTTCAAATTATTATATGTCCCCACTGGAAATCTTTCTTGTCTCAAGTACACCATCACTTCATCTCCTACTGCAAACTCTTTATGTCTCTTCTTCTCATTTGCCTGCTCTTTATACTTGTTGTTCATCTCCTCCAAATGCTTCTTCACCTGATTATGCACTGTCTTCATATGTTCTGCAAATTCTTCTACTTATGTACTTCTCTTTTCCTCTGCACTGATATCTCTCAATTCTACTACTCCTCTAGGATTTACTCCGGTAACAATCTCAAAAGGTGTTCTTCTGATACTCCTATTTTCTGAATTATTGTATGCAAACTCTACTTGTGAAAGAATTAAATCCCAACTTCTTGACTTTTCTCCAACCAAAAATCTCAACAAGTTTCCCAAACTCCTATTCACTACCTCTATCTGTCCATCAGTCTATGGATGAAATGCTGAACTCAATTTCAAATCTGTCTTCATCTTCTTCCAAAGTGTCTTCCAAAAATATCCAAGAAATCTGGTATCTCTGTATGAAATTATGCTCTTAGGTAATCCATGTAATCTCACAATCTCTTTGAAAAATAGATCAGCTACATGCACTGCATCAGTTGTCTTCTTACAAGGTATGAAATGTGCCATCTTTGAAAATCTGTCCACCACTACAAATATAGAGTCATGTCCTCTCTGTGTCTTAGGCAATCCCATCACAAAATCCATACTAATGTCTTCCCAAGGTCTCTCTGGTATTGTCAAAGGTTTATACAATCCAGTATTTTGACTACTTCCTTTTTCAACTTGACAAACTCTACAACTTTACACAAATTTCCTAACATCCTTATGTATCTGAGGCCAAAGGTAATTTTCACTCACCAAAGCCATTGTCTTATCAATGCCAAAATGTCCTGCCAATCCACCACTATGTTTCGCTTTGATCAAATTATCTCTCGTGCAACTTCTAGGTATGCACAACCGATTTCCTCTGAACAACATATCCTCCTGAATGAAATAGTCCAACCACTTACTCCTATCTATGAAAACAAGTTCCTTACATGATTTCCAAGGTTCTGCAAAATCAGTGTCCCCCTCATACATATGTTTCAATTCATCAAATCCCAATACTTCAATCTTCATCTTTGTCAACAAGTTCCTTCTCCTACTCAATCCATCTGCAACTTTGTTTGATTTTCCACTCCTATGCTTCAAAACAAAAGTATAACTCTGCATGAACTCCACCCATCTAATATGTCTCTGATTCAACTTTCTTTGACTGTTCAAATATTGCAAAGCTTGATGATCTGTATACAACACAAACTCCTTAGGCAATAAGTAATGTCTCCACTTCTTCAAGGCTTGAATTATGGCATAGAACTCTTGATCATAAATAGAATATCTCCTCCTTGCATCATTCAACTTTTCACTGAAATATGCTACAATTCTACCTTCTTGACTTAACACTGCTCCTATTGTATTCCCACTTGCATCACAATCCACTTGAAATACCTTATTGAAATCTGGTAGTGCCAAAACAGGCTGCTCTGTTACTTTTTACTTCAACAATTCAAAACTTCTATCTGCTCCTGATGTCCATTTGAAATCTTTTCTGTCACCTCTCATTGTCTCTGTCATAGGGTTGCATACTAAATAAATTTTTTTGATGAACTTCCAGTAGAAACTAGCTAATCCATGAAATGATCTGACTTCTCCAATGCTCTTCGGTGTAGGCCATTCAATAATTGCTTTTACTTTCTCAGGGTCCATCTTCAATCCTTTTGTAGAAATCACAAATCCCAAATATACTAACTCTTCCTTCATGAAACTACACTTCTTGATGTTTGTTAGCAATTTCCCTTCTCTCAGTCTCTGTAAAACATGTCTAAGGTGCCACAAATGTTCTTTTGTCTTGCTAAAAATCAAGATATCATCCAAATATACAATAACAAACTTACCCAAGAATTTCTTCAAGACTTCATTCATCAATCTCATGAAAGTACTCGGTGCATTTGTCAATCCAAAAGGCATCACTAACCACTCATACAATCCTTCATTCATCTTAAAAGCAGTCTTCCATTCGTCTCCTTCTCTGATTCTGATCTGATGGTATCTACCCTTCAAATCTATCTTTGTGAAATATTTTGCTCCACTGAAACAGTCCATAATATCATCTATCCTAGGTAAAGGAAATCTAGACTTAACTATGATCTTGTTTATTGCTCTAGATTCTGTACACATTCTCCATTATCCATCTTTCTTTGATGCTAACATTGCAGGTACTGCACAAGGACTCAAACTTTCTCTAATCAAACCTTTCCTCAATAGCTCTTGTATCTACCTATTCAATTCTTCATTCTCTATCGGTGCCATTCTATATGTTGCTTTATTAGGCAAATTAGCTCTAGGTATTAGATCCATGTGATAACTTATACTTCTTATAGGTGGCAATCCTTCAAGTACATTATCTGATATGATGTCTTCATACTCTATCAGCAACTCTTTTATCTCCTCCGGTTGTGATTCTTCTGTCTTCTTGAATGTTTCAAGCTTCTTAGGGATCAAAGCATAACACATATTCTCATGTCTTAAACCATCCAAAAATTTCCTTACATCTACCAAACAGATTCTAGCATTCCCACATACTTCACTCTTAGGATCATCCTCCAAAGGAGTCAAAGTAATTCTCTTTCCTTTGTTGTTATAGTGTATGTATTCTTCCTCCCATCATGTATAGCTTTTCTATCATACTACCAAGGTCTACCCAACAAAATATGACATATATCCATAGGCATAATATCACACAATACTTCATCATGATAAGATCTAATATAAAAATTCACCAAACATTGTTCACTCACCAATATCTTATGATCATCCTGAATCCATGCTATCTGATAAGGCTTAGGGTGTTTCAATCTTTCCAACTTCAGCTTAGTCACCATCTCCTCTAAAACTAGGTTATTAGAACTACCACTATCAATGACAACTTTACAACACTTACCTCCTGATTTGCATCTGGTTCTGAACAAACTTTTCCTTTGTGGCGGTTCTTCATTTGTCTCTGCTTGAAATAGTGCTCTCCTCTAAAAGGAAGCTAGGTGTGCGGAAACACTTCCTACACTAATCTATTGAGGAGAGGGCTATGCAAATTCAATTTTATCCTAACTATTACAGCAATGTTAAACCATTAACATGAGATATTGCAGCAAAACATAAGAACTAGAAAGTAGATAGAAGAAGAGAGACAAAGATTTACGGTGGGGAAAACCCTTATCAGGTGAAAAACCCCACACTCAGAAACCTGCACAATGTATTAAAAAATCTGAAAGAATGTTTACAATACACTTGCAATGCAAGCTTCAATGGTCTTTGACACTCATGTCTGGAGTCAATCCGGCAGCATAATAGTACCTGTAAACCTATGATACAAACTCCATCTCCAAGCACCTGTATATAAAGGAAATACAAGGCAATATTGGACCTTTCTTGGAATGGGCATCCAATATGGCATCTTGGACCAAAACCCACGCCTAGGGACACTTGGTCAACATTGTAGAATGTGTCTGACACTTGTCCACAGCTCCCATTCCAAAGAGGTTGCCTATTTCTAAAATGGGCTATGACAGATGCTCTTACGACACTTATGACCGTCATAGAATCTGTCATAGCGGTTACAACTTACAGCTGTAAGAGAATATGTCATACACATGCTATAAATAGCATATTCTCTTACAACACATCATATTCCACCTTGGGGAGCCCAAATATACTTTATTCAAAGATGCTTCATGAAACATGTCATCACCTGTCTTACAACCTTCTATTCTCGACTCTTACATGTCATAGATTTGTCATAGGAATCCATCATAACCGTTTCGGTCAAACATTCCTTACACAACATAGAAGATGCCGACACATGGAAGAATATTCCTACCACTAAGTGGGACGCCTATCTCCTCATGTGAGGACAAAAATGGAAGTTGTCATAATCCATGTAGGATTGACACATCACCATGCCACATCCCACAATATGACAATATGGATTTTCCAATTATTTACAACATAGGCAATTAAATAATAAATACAAACATTACAAATGCAGAGAATTACCAAGGTTGAGACACCTTAATTCCCAACATTCTCCCACTTGTCAAACACCTTGTAAGAGCAATAGAAAACAAGATTTATCTGCTATAGGCTGAGAGGCCCATAGACTCTGAACACCATCTAAACTTCTCTGTGCCCACTGGTTTTGTCAATGCATCTGCAACATTCTTCAAAGTATCTACCTTCTCCAAATTTACCTTTCCATCCTCAACCATGTCCCTCACGAAGTGAAACTGAACATCAATGTGCTTGGTTCTAGCATGGAAAGTTGGATTCTTTGCAAGGCAAATTGCACTCTGACTGTCACAACTGATCATGATCTGACCTGCATCAACACCAATATCAGAACACAATCTCTTAAGCCAAATGGCTTCCTTACAAGCATGAGTTGCTACCATATACTTAGCTTCTATCGTGGACAAAGCAACAACAGGTTGTCGCTTACTCATCCAACTAATAGCACCACTAAACAGTGTAAAAACATAATCACTGGTGGATCTCCTGCTGTAAATGTCACCTACCCAATCTGAATCCACAAATCCATGAATATCAACAAAATGTGGAGGTCCTAAAACATTACCATGATAGAAAATGGAATACTCAGAAGTACCCCTCAAATATCTAAACACTCGCTTAATTGCATCCCAATGAACCCATCCAGGATTAGCCATAAATCGACTAAGGACTCCCACTGCTTGGGCAATGTCTGGTCTTGTGCAGACCATAGCATACATCAAACTGCCAACATCACTAGAATAAGGTACTCTGCTCATGTCCTCCATCTCATTAGGAGATTTTGGACAATCCTCAACAGACAACTTTGTCCCCAAAGAAATGGGAACACACAATGGTCTACAATCTGCCATGTTGAATCTGTCCAACACGATCTTCACATACTTACTCTGGCTTAACCAAAGTTTTCTGTTGGTTTTGTCTCTTCTGATTTCCATTCCTAGAATGTACCTGGCTGCCCCTAAATCTTTCATTTCAAACTGAGCTGACAACTAAGATTTACAATCAGAAATCATATTCTTACCCTTCCCAATGAGCAACATATCATCAACATATAGTGCAACAATGAGAAGACAATCACCATCAAATTTATAATACACATAATGATCCGATTTTGATCTCACAAATCTAATTGACAACACAAAGGCATCAAACTTCAAGTACCATCTCCTAGGGGATTGCTTCAAACCATACAAAGACTTCTTAAGTTTGCAAACCAACTTTTCTTTACCTTTCACCATGTAATGCTCTGGCTGTGACATGTAGATTTCTTAATCCAAGTCACCATGAAGGAAAGCTATCTTCACATCCATCTGTTCTACCTCCAAGTCATAAACTACTACGAGAGACAACAGGAATCGAATGGATGTCAACTTTGCAATCGGAGAGAAGATCTCACCGTAATCTATACCCTCCACTTGTGAATACCCCTTCGCAACCAATCTAGCCTTATACTTCTCAACACTACCATCTGCACCAGTTTTCTTCTTGAACACCCATTTGCATCCAATGGGTTTCTGTCTAGGAGGCAAAGGCACCAAGTCCCAAGTATAATTCTTTTCCAAAGAAGCCATTTCTTCCTCCATGGCCTCCTTCTAGGAAGCTGCATCCTTCATATCCAAAGCCTCTGATACAGTTCTAGGTTCATCACTGTTAGTAAGCGAAGCATAAGCACAACTAGAATCAAGCAATGTAAAACCAAACCTTTCAGGTTGCTTTCTTATCCGTGTAGACCTCCTCAAGAGCTGAGGTTGAGGTTCAGCTTCTTCATCTGAGCTTTCAGAGCTGCTAGAGCTCTCCTCATCATCAGGTCCAACATTGTCTTTATGTTCAGTCTTCTCAGGGGTGAGAGGAAACTAAACAACATCCTCTTTCTTTTCACTTTCTTCTGGTTGCAAAACAATGGAAGAAGGTGTAATCTCTCTGAAGATGACACTTCTGCTATACAACACTTTTTCAGCCACGGGATCCCAAAGCTTGTATCCTTTCACACCAACACCATAGCCGATGAAGATACACTTAACAGCTTTGTTCTCCAACTTTGACCGCTTCTCCCTAGGCACATGTGCATATGCCTCACAACTAAAAACATGAAGATGCCTTACTAAAGGCTTTCTACCAGACCACACCTCCATGGGTGTCTTTCCAACAAGAGCTGATGTAGGAGATCTGTTTACCAGATAGCAAGCAGTGGCAACAGCTTCAGCCCAAAACGTTTGTTCTAGACCAGCTCCACTAAGCATACTCCTAGCCTTCTTAATCAGTGTCTTGTTCATCCTCTCTGCAACTCCATTTTGTTGCGGTGTGTATGGAGTTGTCTTATGTCTTTCAATCCCAAGTTCCTTGCAATACTTATCGAATTCTGTAGAACAGAACTCACCACCGTTGTTAGTTCTCAAACATCTAATCTTTTTACTAGTCTGATTTTCAGCAAAAGATTTAAACTCCTTAAACTTGCTATAGACTTCAGATTTGCTTCTGAGAAAATAAATCCATGTCCTACTATAATCATCTATAAAAGATACAAAGTATACAGATTTTGATAACGAAGGAACACTAACAGGACCAAACACATCAAAATGAATGAGGTCCAAAACACCAGAAGACTTATGAGAACTCGAGTAAAATTGAACACGGTTTTGTTTTCCATAAATGCAATGTTCGCAAAAGTTGAACTCAAGATTACAATCATCTAACCCCTCAACGAGGTTCTTATTTTTTAGGGTACGCAGACCCTTCTCACCAATGTGGCCAAATCTCTTACGCCATAACATTGTCTTTTTAGCAGGAAGTTTAACTTCCAATGCACGATTACAACCATCAAGACTAGAAACAACAGATTTCTTCACTGCTCGTTTAGATGGTGGGGATGAAGTGATTGCTGCCCTCTTCCTTGAGTCAAAAGAACTATTGCATTGTGGAATGCATGCCTCCAGCTGAAACAAAGTACCTCTCTGAGTACCCTTAGCAAGCACCATAGCTCCTCTAGTAATCTTGCATCCGTCTTTCGAAAAAACAACGTGCACACCTGCATCATTCAACATACTTACAAAAAGCAGGTTTTGTGCTAAGCCTGGGATGTGCAGAACCCCAGAGATCCCCTTCACTCGACCATCAGGGAATCGGATAGAGACTCTTCCACGACCAACGATCTTCAGATGAGAGTCGTCACTGAGATACACCTTTCCACCATCGAACTCCTCATACTTAGTGAACCAGTCTCGATGCGAGGTCACATGGAATGATGCACAAGAGTCGATTAGCCACACATCATCAGATGCATGGGTTGCCAAGGCTGCGATGAAAGCATCACCATCATCTTGTGACTTGTCAGAATCTGAATCAGGAGCTTTCTTTGTTTTCTTCTTCTCCTCTTTGCATTCCTTTCAGAAATACCTGGTCTTGCCATAGTTCCAACAAAGAGCCTTAGACTTTCCAGGAGATTTGGATCTCCCATGGGATTTGGATCTACCCTTCTCAGCTTTCTTGTCCTTCTTCTTCCCTTTCTCCTTAGGTCTTCCACGAACTGCAAGGGCCTCTTTGGTTGCCTCAAAAGACTTTCTCCGCATCTCTTCGGACAATAGTGAAGAAATGACTTCTTCCATTTTGAATGTGGATGTGGTGCTTCTGATTGCCATGACAAGATGATCCCATGAGTTCGATAGAGAACAAAGCAGGGTCATACACCGATCCTCCTCCTCCATCTTTACACCAATAGATTTCAATTGTGCAACCAGCATGTTAAAGGCATTCATATGCTCAGCAATGGATCCTCCATCTTCCATTCAAAGAGAATACAACTTCTTTCTCAGGAAAAGTTTATTGACTAGGGATTTGGCTTGATACACATCCCCCAACTTCTTCCAAAGGAGTTTTGTAGTGGTCTCTTCATGGACATTTAACAACATAGAATCAACAAGACTAAGTCTTATGAGACCCTTAGCCTTCTGATCCTTAAGATCCCAATCAACTTGTGATATTACAGCTAGTTTAGTTTCGTTCACACTATCCCAAAGGTCTCGGTCAACTAACATGTCTTCCATTTTGAGCTTCCACAGCTCGAAATTACTGCCATTGAACTTCTCTACTTCAAACCTGCCTGATGTGCCTGCCATCTCCTTGTTGCAATAAGATACAGAATGCTCTGCATAGAATCCCACTCAACCTAAGATTAGCTCAAAAAACCCCTACCCAACAACTAGGACCAAAAGTGATCAAGCTCTGATACCAACTGAAAGGAAGCTAGGTGTGCGGAAATGCTTCCTACACTAATCTATTGAGGAGAGGGCTATGCAAATTCAACTTTATCCTAACTATTACAGCAATGTTAAACCATTAACATGAGATATTGCAGCAAAACACAAAAACCAGAAAGTAGACAAAAGAAGAGAGACAAAGATTTACGGTGGGGAAAACCCTTATCGGGTGAAAAACTCCACACTCAGAAACCTGCACAATGTATTAACAAATCTGAAAGAATGTTTACAATACACTTGCAATGCAAGCTTCAATGGTCTTTGACACTCATGTCTGGAGTCAATCCGGCAGCATAACAGTACTTGTAAACCTGTGATGCAAACTCCATCTCCAAGCACCTGTATATAAAGGAAATACAAGGCAATATTGGACCTTTCTTGGAATGGGCATCCAATATGGCATCTTGGACCAAAACCCACACCTAGGGACACTTGGTCAACATTGTATAATGTGTCTGACACTCATCCATAGCTCCCATTCCAAAGAGGTCACATATTTCCAAAATGGGCTATGACAGATGCTCTTATGACACTTACGACCGTCATATAATCTGTCATAGCGGTTACAACTTACAGCTGTAAGAGAATCTGTCATACATATGCTCTAAATAGCATATTCTCTTACAACACATTATATTCCACCTTGGGACACCCAAATATACCTTATTCAAAGATGATTCATGACACATGTCATCACCTGTCTTACAACCTTCTATTCTCGACTCTTACATGTCATAGATTCGTCATAGGAATCCGTCATAACCGTTTCGGTCAAACATTCCTTACACAACATAGAAGATGCCGACACATGGCAGAATATTCCTACCACTAAGTGGGACACCTATCTCCTCATGTGAGGACAAAAATGCAAGTTGTCATAATCCATGTAGGATTGACACATCACCATGCCACATCCCACAATGTGACAATATGGATTTTCCAATTATTTACAACATAGGCAATTAAATAATAAATACAAACATTACAAATGCTGAGAATTACCAAGGTTGAGACACCTTAATTCCCAAAATCCTCATCACAAGTGATTCTCCTTTCTCAGATTTACCAACTCAATTCGATGATCCAATAGGTTCTTCTTCCACATAGGCTGCTCTTCCACTGTTTTCTGTCTTCTTGCTTGTACTACCCTGATTACATTCAAATGCTCTATGTCCTTCACCCCCAAACTTGAAACAAGTGCCTTTGAGTGTTCTCCTATTAGGTCTTCTTCCTTCTCTTCTGTATCCTTCACTCTGGTATGGACTAGGGTTTTTTCTGCGGTAGAAAGTTCTATCATCTCTCTGGTATGCATTATTATCTCTGTCCTCCTTCTTGAATGTGTTCTCTTGTCTACTCTGCTCTAGATATGATCTTTCTCCTCCAGAAAATGTTCTACCTCTTTGAAATTTACCTCCTCTACCTCTTAGCTTCTGATCATGCCTCTTGTTCAACTTTTCCTCAACTTTCAAAGCAAACTGATATGCTTCCTCCAAAGATATCATCCTCACCAAACTCAGTTCTTCTTGAATGTTCAATCTCAATCCATTGATGTATCTAGCCACTTTCTCCTTGCTTGCTTCACTATGTCCTGTCCTTATGATTATCTTATGAAATTCTTCAGTATATTCCTTCACATATTTCTCCTTTTGTCCCAGGTTTTGCAATCTCTTCAATAGCTCCAATTCATAGTCAACAAGTATAAACAGATTCTTCAATTTTGTCACCATCCTATCCCATTTTGTAATCTTTTCTTTCCCTCTTTTGTTTTTGTCCAACTGAACTTCTTTCCACCATATAGCAACATGTCCTTTCAACTTTGTCTTCACAAATTTCACCTTCTTTAGATCTTCAACTTCTTCATATTCAAAGTATTCTTCCATGTCAATTATCCAATCAATCAACTCCTCCAGATTCAAATTACCAATGTAATTTAGAACATCAACTATAGGTCTTTTCCCAATCTTTGAAATAGCTCGCAACATCTTGATTTGATCTGATTCATCTTCTCCATCACCTCCTAGGGTTTCGCTAGTTTGATCAGTGGATTGAAATTCTTCTTCATCATCACTTTCAACATTAGGTCTAGGTGTCAATCCTCTTCGCCTATCTTCCTTGACAACATCCAATTGAATTCTCATTGTTTTCATCATTTCCATCATCTCATCCATTATACCAACCATCATTCCAACAACAGGGACTCTCCTCGGTGGCATTCTTCCTAGGATCAAGTACAAACTACCTCAAGTTCGACGATCGAGCTACAAGGTGGGAACTGCCTCACAATCAGCGATTGGTTGTGACACAAGTAGCCACCTCAGTTCGGTGATCTGTCCACAACAAGATCTTACAGAATACCTTCACCAACTTCGCTCAATTCACTCCCAAATATTCAAACTTTTGCTCTAATACCACTTGGTGTAGTCATGGTCGGAGGGTTCACAAAATGAACAGTCCAGACCATGCAACAAGAGTAAACACAATGGAAACAACCAAAAGGTTTGGAACAAATGCAGATTCGGTCATTTAGTATATCATAGAATTCAAATACAAATTGGCCAGTAACATGCAGGCTTACAATTAGGGCTCACAGACCTGATTACAGATTATCAGAATATGCACAAGATATAGCTTTGAAGCTCTTTCGCAATGAATTCCACTATCGATCTTCTAAATCATGAGAACTTGATAACTACTTTCCTAGGCATCTATTACATCAATATATATCATCTCCAAAATATTAGATTCCTCCGCGTCGACCAAGGAAGATCACAAACTCGATGAAGACCTGTAACGTGTGTACATGGATAGGTCAGACCTAAACATGAAGAACTCCTCTGCAAATGAATGGAATGATGTGCGGATCTCAGGGAAGGTCGGCCACAAACCATAGAACATTGAAAGATATGTCATTTAGCTCTGTGAGTTGAGAAATGTTTCGCAAGTTTTCTCCTTTAGCTAATTGTCTGAGACTGTCAGGATGCTCTGCTCTAAGAAAACAGTTGATCTTCTGATAGCAATAACTTTCTAGTATCTGATCCAAATGCTCTGAATTATGGATATCATGTGCATGAATAAATCTTGATGCTAAGTCCAGCTCCGCAAGGTCTAAAATGGAATTGTGACAAAATGAGGACCAAGATACAGAAACTACTTCTGACTGAACTACCTGAACTGAACTGGAAAATGAAAAGAAACAAATTGGCATGCAAACAAACTGAAATGCAAAAAAAAAAATTGGTTGATGCAAGATTGCTCTCAAACCAAGGATGTTCCTGCATCACAACTGGTAGGAGGGAACAGCTGATGCAACCTAATGTCTAAGTGCAAATCTAAATGATGATATGCAAATGTCTCACAACATGATGTGGTAGAGATATATATAAATAAAGTTTTGCTAGACAATTATTCATCTGTTTCAATGAACTCCTAGCTTGGCCAAGCATATAAAATAGTTACGGTTAAATCCCGAAAAGAGGAAAAGCCATCTTTGTTACCCACATTTGGTACCTAGCCCAAAAGCAACCCCACATGCATAAAAGAACAAGAAGAAAACTAATTCCCTTGTATGCCCATTCAGGAAACATATTTATATGCGAGAAATAAATTCTAACCCCAGTACCTATTTTCAAGAATCACATCAAGCAAGAAAACTAAGCTCTTCAGAAGACAAGTATGTTACTACGTACGTGTAAACATAAAATAATCTCTTTTAAACAATGATCATCTTTTCTTTAATATTCCGCAAGTATTTCTACTTAACACTCCATAAAATATTAAAATGGTTTAAGCAAACATATATTTTCATAATCTCTAATGATGTTGTTTTTATACATCTTGCAAAAGATTTAGTGTACTTGATTAACGTGAGTTTGGATTCTATCCCATTGTATAATTTTGTTTACTATTTTTCATCCTCTATCAACCATTTAAGTAGTACCATTCTACGTGATGGTTAAGTTTATGTGTCTACTATAGATATTGTATAGCTATTCTAGTTTATACTTATATAAGTAAACACATGTACATTCTCATTAGATAACTTAATCTTTTAGTTCAAGACAAAAATACCATACAAATCCACCTTCTTACAAAAGAAGGCTTTTAATTTCATCGTTATACAAAAAAAAGGGTGTAAGTCTTTGAGGTTGACTCGGGTATACATCAGCCCAACTCGCAAAACTAAAACATTCACAAATCATTATAAAGGACAGTAATCAGGGTCGGTTTCAAAGCCTTTTCATGAATGACAGTATTTTGACATAAGCTAGCATAAATTATATAAGCTAATGGACAACAAAAAAAATGGTGGTTTTTATATTATTAAAAAAATGGCTCAAAGGCTAACATGTCGCCACAGAGAGAAGTAAAAAATGATCGCTTATCAAGTTATATTGACCGGACAAGAAGTATGGAGTTTGTTAAAAGTAACACCACAAGTCGTTTTCCTTTTAAGAGAATATCAAGTCCAAAGCAATGATCTGCATAACATGGAGATCCAATGGATGTGGTAAAATAGTAAGGTAGGCACATGTTATACAACCAACACAAGAAGAGAAGGTAGTTCCAACTACAGGAAGTTTAAACAGGTTATGCGACGCAATAGAAAAATTAACAGACAGACAACTTCTATAGGCATATCCTTATACGTCAAATTGGCAACTCAAATACATGTAAGGCCGAAATCAGATCTACAGGCCGAATAGACTAAAAAGAAAAGGTGTTTTAAAAAGGGTGGTGGCGAGATTCCTATCAACAGAGACTTTTCAACTCATAGAGAAACAATTTATAACTGATAAGGCGCCTTAGTATGGTAGCGAAGTGCCTTTTAACAAAAGAGGTAGGCTGTAAATCTATTTTGACAGGCCCCTAACATATAGAAGAGGAGGCGTTTCAAAACAAGATGAAACTGATCATTTAATTCAGGATAAAAGAAACAATAACAGGACAAGGCTGATCCAGATAGAGGCCGCTTGACACATCCTTCTGGCCATTCTAAAAATAAAAGAAAAGGTCAAGGGATACACAAGGAAATCGATCCAATAAAGATTGATTTTTAGAGAATTCAGTTCAGACCAAACATAGATTTAAAGCCAGATAAAAAAATATTTACACACGGAAAAGAAAAAGAGGTAAAAGTATTTCAAATGGAGATAAGTACCTACTTATGTACAGAGTTTAAACTCTTACTCTTTGCTGCTCTGTGCTCTGAATTCCTCTCTTTCTCACACTAATCCTTTTTGCTCTCTCTACTCTCTGTACTTTCTTTGTGCTCTCTGTCCCCTTCTTTCTTCTCACGTTCTTTTTTTTTGCTACGAGTGTTTTTTGTGTCTATCTTTTCTCGATGTCCTTTTTAATCTCTCCCAATTCCTTTAAATTAGGCGTCCATATATTTAGAACTGAAGACTTTCTCTTTTTTTAACTCCCATTGCATGGCCTCTTTTCTATCATTCTTTATTACATTGGTTTTTTTTTTAAAGAGAAAATCGATGCATTCCATGCAAATACTAACTTTATTATTTATAACCGTTGACTACATCATACCAATATCATACATATTAATAACACTTTATCATCCAAGTATTTTACATTCATAAATGTTTAGGTATATAAGCTTATGTTTTTGGTTTTATAAATATCTTTAAATATAGTATTTTATAAGGTAAAAAAAGCTTGTTTTTCATTTAAAGTAAACACATGAGTTATTTCTTTTCTTTTTAAGATAAAAAAAGTTTTTCTTTATTTATCTAAAATCTTAAAAAAATAAGAGAAGAATATATATATACCTTTTATATAATTATTTATTATTAATAATATATAACAAAGAAAAGGAATTATAGCTTTTATTAATTAGTTTTATAATTTTAACTAAATCACAATTTCTACTTGCAAATATAGACACACCTATATTAATTAATTTAATCATATTTAATATAAATGTCAAAACCACAAAATTAATCAATTGCAACCTATTTACTAATACCTATCTTTGTTTATTCAAGTATGTGAGCAGGAGATATTCGTCAACATGGGTTGTTATCCTCTATGAAGAAGGAAAACTTAATAAAGATATGGCATTATTTTGCCCTTGTCAAAGCATAAAAAAACAACTGAAAACCAGTATATCTAATTCAAATCAGATAATCACGCCAACCAAAAGCTCAAGAAGATTTTTCCACAAACACTCAACGAAGTCAATCAATATGCAGAATAACATGATGTTAACATGATCTAAGTAGTGTGTACAACATCGGGTTCCATCCTTTCAATTCTTGCCATGTGGCTAGACACCTCTACGTCAGTCATGTTCTCGTCTTTGATGAGTACCTATGCTCAGTCACACTCCATATTGCATTAATAGGTCAGTCTAAAAGAAATCCATAGCTGAAGCAACATAAATCTATCATAGTAACTAGATTCCATCAATTACGACCATTTACCTGTTAGGTTTACACAATTAACCATCACGTAAAAACCATCAAGATAATAACCAATAGTAAAACCGATCACAAGGTTCAAGACGTGATAGGGGGATTGAACTCACTATGGTAGATTGTGTGCACCTGGCCTTCATGTGGGAACTTTAAACACTTGTTGACTACTGAAGGGACTGCTCTCATGGAAATGAGCCACGGATGGTCCAATTTCATGTGAAATTGGTCGTAGGTAGGGATCACAAAAAAGGTAACGTCTAGGGCCTTTGGTTCAACCCGGACAGGCAGGGTAAGTGAACCCATGGTAAACTGAGGCCATCCATCATGTGCGTGTATCCAGACTTCTAATTTCTTGTACTAATCCTGATACAACTTGTATATGTAGAGAAACTCCTCAGTAATCACATTTACCATGCATACCGGATCAATCGGTACGCCCTTAATGGGCCTTTCGTCAACCATGTCAGTGATATAGAGGGTTCCATCATAAATGTGCAGTGGCACATCGATGGGCGAGAAGGTTATGATAGGCTTGGAAGGAACACGCTTTCGACTAGGTCGAGGGCGGTCATCCACCATAGTGATCATCCGGAAAAGAAAGGAAGAAGGCTTGTCAGTAGGCTCTGAAGCAATCACTATGTCAGAGGGAAGCTCAATAAGGTTCATCGAATGATTTGGCAATGGGTTCATATAGATCTAAATGTTCTAGTTTTGTGGAGTGACTGACTTATTCTCTTTCTCATTCACTCTAAAGACTTGGATAATGTTTTGATCAATTAGGTCTTACACATTATGCTTGAGACGCATGCATCTTTTAGTATCGTGTCCAGTTACTCTGTGGAACTGATAAAAGGCCTTCAGGCCATACGAAGGGGGTAGGGGTTTAGAAGTATGAATGGGGTCAACAAGTGGAAAATGGATAAGGTTATTGTTTAACAGTTGTTACATGATGGAATAAAGGGATTCAGAGAGCGAGCTAAACTGACGAGTCCTTGGTTTTGCTTGCGAAGAGAGGGCCATAGCACTATTATTAGGTGTTATGGCTGCTACATTATTGTTATTATTATTAGCATTAATTTTGATAATGTTCTTATTTTTCTTGTAATTGAAAGAAGAACCGACATCAGATTGCCCAGCGGGAGTCTGTAATGAGGATCCTTTGTACTGACTTATCGATTGCTGATAATTACAGAGTGTCGTGCAGAGATGCGTAAACAATGGGTAATGCATCAACAAAATCTTCTCTAATCTACAGTTGCAGGTTTTTGATGAAAACCTATTACACATCAGAGTCAGGAAGAGCGTAAGGTATCTAAGAGAAGATAGTTTGATACCGGTCAATGAAGTCAGTCAATTTCTCGTTCGTAATTTGCTTGCAGTGGACAAGGTCATTCAACGTGACCTGTGGTCCAATGTTAACTTGAAAATGTTGAAGAAATTGATTAACTAGTTGATAGAAAGAAATGATGGAATGATCAGGGAGAGAACAAAGCCAGTCCAACGTCGTGTCCTTGAGAGACCGGGGGAAAAGTTTTGCTAGCAGAAAGTCATTGAAAAGGAAATCATTGCATAAAGTGGTAAATGCAAACACATGGTTTTACGAGTCTCCCTTACCATTATACTTCTTAAGACACAGTGCCTCGAAGTTCTATGGAAGAGGTGCATGGAGAATAGATGGTGATAACGGGATATGGGTATAATATGAAGGAATGGAAGGTTGATATGTAGAAGTGGATATATTGACCAACTGTTGTTGCAAGCAATTGACATTTTGTAATACTTGGTTAATTACAAGGTCAATAGTGTTGGCGGATTATGTTTGGATATTTTGGTTTTGAGTGGTGGATTGAGAAGAGAGTGGTGGTGGTTGAGGGACTCCAGGGTTGGCACTTGAGAAAGTGAATGATAAGGAAGTATTCGAAAGACCAAAACCATACTAATGTATGGGTTCCCACCTAATCCCATAGAAGTAGTGTTAGCGTTGTTTGGTTGTGCAGTGGTCGTCAAAATCTAAGAAGAAGTGAAAGTATAAAGGGAGGAGGTCGGCATAGGCATCAAAATCTAAGCTTGAGAGCTATTCAACTGTGACTCACTAAGTGTCTGTGTGCAACTAGATAATGAAGGAACATTGGTGTTCACTATATGATCCAAGCCATGAAGGACATCCACACTATACGGGTCACTATTTAAGAACGATCTAAGATTCTCAACCAAGGGTACAATTTCACTGGCTAGGTGTTCGGTACCCAAGTAATCATGAAATTCACCCAGCTGGTTATCTAACGATTGTAGTTGGGTCAGAGATACACTAACAACAGACATATCTATACCAAAAGAATCTATGAAGTCATTTAGTCCAGAGAAAGGATCGGTGTGAGAGTGTGGGATATCAAGAATCTATACTCTAGAATTAGCCAACGATAAGTTGAAAATGTCACTATCTAGCTGCATGGTGCCAAAGCTACCAGAAGCATGGGAAGCCATGAATAGTCTCACACTTCTACAGACGGATGATTCAGAGTTAGAGCATCGGGTTGTAAAACTCATAAATTAATACAAGCTCTGTAATACACACATATAGATTTAATTAATAAGACAGAGGAGAAGAGGGAAAAAAAAATTGTTTTACAGAAGGAGGTGTTCAATTTTTTTTTCTATTTTAAAATGTTTTGCAAATGTTTTAAGTACGTCTGGTTCACCAAAATGTGAGATGTTGAAAATTTGATTCTAACTAAACTACTGTAAGTTAGAACAAACTTCAATCATACATTAGAATCCCAACTGATGAAGATGTATATCTTGTTGTTGTCCAAATAGGAAGAACAAGACTACCCGGGTTGGATTCTTTTGTTGAAATTGAAATGGAAATGAACTAACTAAACTAATGAAATTAACAAAGCACAACAAAAAATAAGGAAATAAACAGAGACATAGAACTGAATTCACAGAAATGGATCTAGAAGCTAAAATAACAGAATGCAGGGAACCTGGCACCAAGATTTTGAGCTCACTGTCAAGGACACCAGTGCATGGCACAGACATCTGTGCCTAACATTGTTGTCTGTACGACCCCAAAAACTATAGTCTATACGTGTACGGCCTCACATGAGTTTCAATAAATCAACATATTCGTTGGAAGGCTATCACGTTGAAGAATAAGAAGGTTCTATTCTCTGAGGATGGTGATCACGTACGAGAGTGCAAAGAAAATCACATGAAATCAATAACCTGCAATAGATAGCTAACATGCACTTACACTTACGCAAGTAGTATGATAGTGAGTAATCAATTCGGCTAAGCTTTGCTATGAAAATTCATGACCCTTTGAATGACAAAGTGAAAAGGGTTTTTATAGAATGGGAAGGAGGCCAAAAATCTAGGAAAAGAGTTGTTTGGGTGTGAATAGGCATGCAAAAAAGATCGGAATGTTGCACAAGTAAAAATGCACCTTCTAAAATGAGTTGATGAACTGGAAGATGCTATCGGGATGCCAACACTTGGTGCATATGTTCGTGCCTAGCGCTCCAGTCAGTGCAACTTTAGGTCTTATAAGGTCATGCCAACTTGGGCATTGCAAGGATTAAGGCACTTTTGTAGATTTAGGTTTAGACAAGCAGAAATAAGTCAACATAACGGTTAAAGAGAAGGGAACGCTAAAGCATGAAATTGTGTGCGAGCACAATTTACGATGTTATAATTTAAACAACGACAACAAATTCTACTGCATCAAAGGTTAAGGCTACTAGCCTCCTCCTTGCTCACTAGAATCTATGTGGTTGTGTTAATGTAACTCTTATCACTCATGTAACTCATTTTGCAAAGCCTAGTTAGCAGCATCGAAATCAGATATTGGCAAGGAGCCCCAATCTTCTCAACAGGATACTCATGGAGATGCATCCCAATTTAAAAAGACACTTTAAGGAGGGTTTTACAACATCTGATTTAGTTTCAAATATTATGAAAGAAGCTCTCAAATGTGATCATTTTGAGCAAGGGAGTGTTAGAAATGAAGGTGTAAACCACACAATAGAAATTTGATTCAAACATTATTTATGCCATCTAAACAATGTAGAATCAATGGAAATTGCAACATAAATAAAACCCACTACACAGAAATAACAAGCATTAAGAACATAACACATAACATAGTATGTAACATGGAGAAAACCCTTTCGGGTAAAAAACTCCACCAAAAAAAGAGGCTCCAAGTTGTATTATCTTTAAATATATGAGATTACAATATATGCACTTCCTCTATTTCTTCAATCTTCAATTCAGCGATGCCTGTTACTCTCAACTCTAAGAAAAACATAATACAATATCCTTATAAAAAAGGGTTGCCTTCTAGGGCAAGAAAACTGACATAATATTGACCATCAAATCTATGACCTAATGATGAATAGTCCAGATTTACAATGATAAAATATAAATAAGATGGAAACCTCCCTGCGACCCCCCGTTGTGGATGAATGAGCATCGATGGACGGATATAAACATGTAGTTGAAACAAGACCACTGCTAGTGAAACCTTTCATCCCTTATGGGTGATTTACAAACAATATTAGGAGTAATTAATTACATCAGATTTACAAGGTTGATGGCACCTTAATCCTAACAGGGAGATATTGTGGTTTTAGCTCCAGTTGTGGTGGAAAGTGTGGGTGATGGGAATGGGTTCCTTCGTGGGCCTATACTTCACCCAAATGGGCATGGTGAGTGGACTAAAGCATTAGGTTAAAGTACTAGTGCAAATTTAAGGGCTAGTCTCTACCCAATTGGAACTAAGGAAAAAGGATTATAACCTCTAGATCAAGAGTAGGACAAAAATCATGGGCAGAGCTGCTCAAAGGTAAGGTTTATGACAATTTAGCTGTCTTGTTCTTTGGAAGCAATTATGGACAAAGAGAGCTTCCATCTTAAGGTCCCTGATTTTGTGGTTGATAGATCTTCTTCTAGATTTGAAAACACTCTTATAGGGGAGTTTCTAGGCTCCAAGCTTAATATTGATATTGTTAGAAGCTGGGCACTTAGAAAATGGAAACAAAAATGTTAGTTCAAAATCCTTACAATGGGTAAAGCTTTTTTCTTAATCTCCTTTTTGAGGAGCATTCTCATTCCCCACTCTTGGTCTACTTGGCGGATTATCATCTGAGATGTATTGCCCATCCTTTTAGATGCATTTTGTTTTATGTTTTATCTTCTCAAGGATATGGATCTTGAGCTATGGTTGTTAGTTCTTGAGGGTTCATTTGAGGGATGTTTGGCATTGTTAACTCCTTGTGCATATGAGTTTGATTTATGATGTCATTTATGAGGAGTTTAAGAGATGTTTATTGGGCTTATTCCTAGTTTTGGGAATGGAAATTTGAGTTTGATCTTCCTTGGTTAGAGAGGCTTACATCCAAATTTCAACTGCCAACGAAGAGGGGTTTTGCTGTAGCTTTCTAAGCATGTTTCTAAAACATATACAGACTGCATGCAAAAATAGAAAGATACCCAGACAGTTTTTCCGTGCTGCGAACAAAACCCAGAAGGCATTTTTCTTGCAGATGTACAGAAGATGTTGCTCCAGTGTAAACAGAACGCCTTTAGCTATAAAAAATGACCGCAGCATCCAAAAAATGACATGCAAAGGCTGAATCAGCTACCTAAGACAAGCAATGGCATGCTAGAACCTGCAATATTGATTGAAGACACTAAATATGCAAGCTGATTGTCAGATTTGAGCTCAAAACCCCGATTCCGCAACTGTGTATGACGATCTCTGATTTCGGTGAAACGAAAGCCAAATCTGACTTTCTCAAGCCTCCTGGACGCGTTGGAACAACTGAAAATGCTGCCAGTATAACCAGAAATGCTGCAATCACCTAGATTTCATAAAACACATGTGCAAACCCCAGAGATTAAAAAAGTTTCTGTCAAACTTTTCTGATTCTCAAGATCATCCGAAGATGCAAGAGAAGAGCATATTAGGTTCTTCAAAAATCTGTAATAAGATTTATTATCCCCCCCCCCCAAATCTCTCAAATATGGAAACTAAAATCTACTCTTGCACATAGAATAGCTTTGATACCATGTTAGAATCTGAAAAGATTATTAACCCAGAAAACTAGTGCAAAGAATAGATATCTAAACTATGAATGCAAATGATACGAAATCAAAATAGCAACACAGAGTTAGTCTCCAAGAGAATAATGCAAATGGTAGAAGCAAAATGGCATTAAGAGGATGCAAAAGCAAAAGGTGCGAAATACAAGCCAGGTAGCATGCTTATATAGACTAGGAAAAGGGACGAGGTGGCAACATCGACCAATCAGGAGCAACCATCTATCAGACTAAAGATAGCAAAGTATCTTCCCAAGATAGCTAATGGATGCTCACATGTAGGAAGGTGACACCTCACAATCACTCACCTAATAAGACATGCTTTATTAACCTAATCGAGATTAATAGAAGTGTAGGAAAAACCTAGGAATATAGGGAAAAATAAATAACTCAACTAGGAAATAAAAACCTACACTAACAGATATAGGTGGTCAAAACTCTAATGATAGGCATGTAGAAGGAAGCCATTGGGATTAGAGGGTTTAAAACAAGACTAAGGGGAACTAGAGGCCTTGGGATTTACTTTGGCATACAAGGATACATTAAATAATGGCTTAAAAATTAGAAAATTAAGCAATGAAAATAGATTATAATAGATCTATACATTGAATGAAGGATACCATAGGGCAAAGGTCTAGTTTGGCTATAAATGTCAGGGTTCACATATTTTCTTTTCTCTTCAAATTGAATGAATAATTCCATCATACATTCAAACCACCGGGACATACAATCCTTATCAAAATATCCAAGCTTTACATGGTGTCATGCTCTCATACATTGTGGGGGTCACATTGGTTCCAACACCATGATTGCCTATTGCATCATGATTCTATATACACCAACACTACATGGTATTGTGCTTGCATATTCCATGGGGGACACACTAATTCCAACTCCACAATTGTGTTTTGCATGATGAATATGTATACACTAGATTTACAACGATTTGTGTTGCATGTGTGGATAATTATGATTATTCTTGATAGTACTACATGGTTTTAATCATCAGCCACACCGTGGTTTGAGTGTTGATTGGTACACTTAGTATGCCTTGATGTATTTTTAAATTTGACATTACCCATGCAGCGAGAGTTCCTAGATATGTATGTTCTTCATTGACAAGTTTTATACAAGGAGCTTGTGATTGCGGTATATGGGTTGGACATATTGTTGGCATGAGTTTACTAATGTTGTTGATACCTAGGAGGTAAGGATGGTTTGCGTATTAGAATTTGTTGTGAGTGTTATTTCTGGTCCTGTGGGTTTTTACCTTTGACACCAACTTGGAGCCTTTGTTATCACTTGGATTTGATGCTTATGTTCTTTGGATTGATGCATCTTCACCTTGGAATGTTCATTTTCTTCCATAAGTGGCATGATGGAGGGTGAGAGTGGTGCAGGAGCACCTACCTGACAGCTGGCCTCCATGAGGCAGTTAGTTTGTTTTGAGTCTTGTTAATGTTTCCAAGAAGGTCTTGTAAGACCAATGCATGTAATAAGGTCATGTTGACCATGCTTTGCTATTTTTAGCTAGTTTGTTAGGACAACTGTTATGCTGTAGGTCCGGTTGGATCTCCCAGCCGCCTGGAGAGATTTCCCAGCCGCTTGGAGTCGAGTGGTAGTACTCGCAAGAGATCCTATTTAAGCATGAGGATCGGTTGGTTTTAGATCATCGAGCTAGGCTGCACAGAGTGAGACAGAGAGAGAGACTGATCATTGTATTGCATCTTTTGAAATCAAATAAAGAGATCCTGTTTGTGTTCCTTTTCTGTTTGATCTCCATTTGTGAAATCGAGTTACTGATCTGGTGGTCTTATGGATTCTCTGATCCATTCCACCGGTTGATTCGTCGAATCGGTGGAATGGCTGTGTATCATAGGTTAGGAGGTAGTTTTCCTTTTCTGTTTGTTTGCATGCAGGTGTGCAGGATCGCGATCGAAAGGTGTTGAAGACCCTAGCATGGGTATGTGCTAGGTCGAGCTGATAGTTAGAGTTTGGAAGATCACCCTGAAAGTGGATCGGGTCATCCCAGGAGGTTCGGCGGATCAGAACGGTGAAAATCCGCTAAGGCTGGAAATTCGTCAAAACGGCATCATCAGGATATTTTGGTGTATATCCTGCAGTTACTTCGGGCGTCATCCGAGTAAGCGGAGATGAGCATGATGCAGTCGGTTGCATAAAGTGAATGTGTTTTGGGGTGATCATCATCAGGAGTTGCCGAGGAGGAGCGTATCGGCACAAGGTAGAAGATCAGGTTGATAAAGTCATCGCGGGCCAATAAGGTTAAGTTTGGCCGACAGCAGGATATTTGAAGGAGTTGCATATGACGTCATCGTCATCAGGATATACGTCATCAGGATAATCGTCATCAGGATATCGGGGTGACGTAAGCATCGAGGGGAAGGTGCGTGAAGTTGAGTATCATCATCAGGATATATGGGGGGAACTGGATGTTCTATATCCTGCTAATGAACATGATGTTGAACATCATGATGCTGAAGGTAGAGGTTGGCGGTAAGATGAACAGTGAACGTCAGGAGGATGTTCGCGCTTGCCGAACATGATGATGCTGCCGATAGTCGAATATGATGATGCTGCTGACATGCGAAAGGGCGAAGGTTGGTCTGTAGGAGGATATCGGTCGGCAGAGAGAATATGATGATGCTGACAGTGTTTAGGGAAATATGATGATGATGATGAAGGGTTGCGGACATCCATGCTGTATGTCAAGGTTATAGTGTGGATGCCTCTGCATCATAGTGGTATCAGAGCTCAGCAAAAGGTCTGGGCTGTTGTGTGTTGATTCTGTCACCGAAAGGGCAAAGGTAGAGTTGATTGTCACTGAAAGGACAGAGGTAGAGGAGTGAGAGGTTGACAAAATGCCTCCGAAAGGTACTGGTACTGCAAGGGAATTGCAGGAGATGAAGGAAAAACATGCCAGAGAGATGAGGAAGATGAAGGAGCTTGCTGAAGCACTTCAAGCCAGGCTTGTAGCCCTGGAAAAGAACAAAAAGAGGGAAGTGGAAGATAGTGAATCTGAAGAAGATGAAGATACTGTTGAAGAGTATGAAGAGGTAGCTGAAGATCTGGATGCTGAAGACCAGAGACTTGCAAAACTGTTAAAGGCAGTGCAGAGTGATAAACCTAAGGTAAAGGTTGATGTTTCCAAGTATAATGGAAGTTTGAATGAAGATGAGTTGCTGGATTGGATTGCTGCACTTGATAATCACTTTGAATGTGAAGATGTTGCTGAGGATCAGAAGGTAAAGATTGCAAAGACCAAGTTAGGAGGTCATGCTTTGGTATGGTGGGATTATGTACAATCCGAGAGAAGGAAACAAGGGAAGTCAAAGATCACTTCATGGGATAAAATGGTAGCAAGGATCAAAGGTAAATTCTTGCCAAGGGATTATGAAATTCAGATGTTTAAGAAGCTACAATTTTTAAGGCAGAAGGAAATGGATGTGAAGGCATATACTGAGGAGTTTTATAAATTGAGTATGAGATCTGGTCATCATGAGAATGAGGTAGAAAAGGTGGCTAGGTACTTGGCTGGTTTGAGATTGAACATACAGGATGAGTTAGTTTTAGCTAACCCTAAGAATGTGGACGATTGTCACCAAATGGCAATCAGGATTGAAGAAAAGATGAATAGGGGACAAGATAAGTCCATGAGAGGAAGAGGAAACAATATGAGGGGAAGAGGATCAGCCCCTACAACAAGGCAAACCAATGAGGGTCAAGAAGACACTGGTAAAGGACAGGGACAGTCTGATTTCAGAGGTGGATGGAAAGGTAATAGAGGAAGATTTGGAGGTGGTAGAGGTTCTACTACATTTTCAGGCAAGTGTTACACCTGTGGTGAGTTTGGTCATCCATCTTTCAAATGTCCAGAAAGCAAAGGTTCATCATCCAGAAATGATAGAACTAATGACAAGAGAGTACAACTTGTGCAAGAAGAGAAAGTAGAGCAAAGTGTGCAAAGTTCAAACACTTATCAAAGAGATAGGGAGCCTGACAATTATGCATATCCTGAGGAGGGAGAAGCATTGATGCTTAGGAGAATTAGTTTGCAGGCTAGGAGAATTAGTTTGCAGGCATCAAAGGATATGATGCAAAGAAGAGCTCTTTTCAAGACCACATGCAAGAGCAACGGTAAAGTATGTAAGGTTGTCATTGATACTGGTTCAACAGACAACATGGTATCTCAGGAAATGGTGGATAAACTAAATTTGGAAAGGATTCCACACCAACACCCTTACAAGGCATCTTGGGTGAGTGATAGTCAATCACTTTTTGTCTATGAACAGGCATATGTGGATTTTCAGATTGGAGCATATCATGATAGAGTTTTGTGTGACATTTTGCCCATGGAATGTTGTCACCTACTGTTGGGTAGACCATGGCAATTTGATAGGAGGGTACTGTATGATGGGTATACTAATACCTACACCATCAAGAAAGATGGGAAGACTATTATGTTGATGCCATTGCAGGCAGATGCTGCAGCACAGGGGGCAGCCAAAATCATTTTAGTGGGAAAGAAGGAATTTGTGTAGAAGCCTATAGGAGCAGGCATAAAGGCAGTTGAGGACACTGCAGGGAAAGGAGTTGTTAAGGACAACAGGTTGAAGAAAGTTTTAGTTGTGACTGACAGAGGTTAGCAGCAGGTGCAGAAACAGGTTTGCACACAACCACCAGTTGAGAGGAATGACAAGGATGTTGTCATAGTTGGGACTATTGTTTGTCCTATAAAGGTTGAAAGAAAGACAGGGTTGAACATTGCAGAAGTTCAAGAGGCAGTTCAGACAGAGGTTCTGGTCAGACAACCTGACAAACACTAGGTATGTGAGAGAAGGGCCTACATTGACAGGCATGAGGATTTACTTGCAAGAAAGCAAGTTACAGTTTAGAAGTCTTGGAGCAGCCAAGAGCCAACAGAGGATAAAGCTGGAACAGGTCAGAACACTGACAAGGCAAAGTGTAAAGGTGGAGGACTTCCACAACCCAAACTCATGGGACATGAGTTCTTTTCTGTTGGGGAGTATGGTGCAGGAGCACCTACCTGACAGCTAGCCTCCATGAGGCAGTTAGTTTGTTTTGAGTCTTGTTAATGTTTCCAAGAAGGTCTTGTAAGACCAATGCATGTAATAAGGTCATGTTGACCATGCTTTGCTATTTTTAGCTAGTTTGTTAGGACAGCTATTATGCTGTAGGTCTGGTTGGATCTCCCAGCCGCCTGGAGAGATTTTCCAGCCGCTTGGAGTCGAGTGGTAGTACTCGCAGGAGATCCTATTTAAGCATGAGGATCGGTTGGTTTTAGATCATCGAGCTAGGCTGCACAGAGTGAGACAGAGAGAGAGACTGATCATTGTATTGCATCTTTTGAAATCAAATAAAGAGATCCTGTTTGTGTTCCTTTTCTGTTTGATCTCCATTTGTGAAATCAAGTTACTGATCTGGTGGTCTTATGGATTCGCTGATCCATTCCACCGGTTGATTCATCGAATCGGTGGAATGGCTGTGTATCATAGGTTAGGAGGTAGTTTTCCTTTTCTATTTGTTTGCATGCAGGTGTGCAGGATCGCGATCGAAAGGTGTTGAAGACCCTAGGATGGGTATGTGCTAGGTCGAGCTGATAGTTAGAGTTTGGAAGATCACCCTGAAAGTGGATCGGGTCATCCCAGGAGGTTCGGCGGATCAGAACGGTGAAAATCCGCTAAGGCTGGAAATTCGTCAAAACGGCATCATCAGGATATTTTGGTGTATATCCTGCAGTTACTTCGGGCGTCATCTGAGTAAGCGGAGATGAGCATGATGCAGTCGGTTGCATAAAGTGAATGTGTTTTGGGGTGATCATCATCAGGAGTTGCCGAGGAGGAGCGTATCGGCACAAGGTAGAAGATCGGGTTGATAAAGTCATCGCGGGCCGATAAGGTTAAGTTTGGCCGACAGCAGGATATTTGAAGGAGTTGCATATGACGTCATCGTCATCAGGATATACGTCATCAAGATAATCGTCATCAGGATATCGGGGTGACGTAAGCATCGAGGGGAAGGTGCGTGAAGTTGAGTATCATCATCAGGATATATGGGGGGAACCGGATGTTCTATATCCTGCTGATGAACATGATGTTGAACATCATGATGCTGAAGGTAGAGGTTGGCGGTAAGATGAACAGTGAACGTCAGGAGGATGTTCGCGCTTGCCGAACATGATGATGCTGCCGATAGTCGAATATGATGATGCTGCTGACATGCGAAAGGGCGAAGGTTGGTCTGCAGGAGGATATCGGTCGGCAGAGAGAATATGATGATGCTGACAGTGTTTAGGGAAATATGATGATGATGATGAAGGGTTGCGGACATCCATGCTGTATGTCAAGGTTATAGTGTGGATGCCTCTGCATCAGAGAGGAGTTCTTGCTTGAGATGGTGGTCACCTTGGTTTTATTGCAGGTATCTTGATGGAGCACGAGAGCATGTTGGAGATTCATGTGGTTTCATGTATGGCTATAATGATGTATTTCATTGATTGACCCTTATGCAATGTATACAAATGGAAGAATATTAAGAGAAGGTGTGTTGTACACCTTGCATAAAAACAAAATATTTTATTTATGTAAAATAAATATTTATTTGTGATGCATATCAGGGGATGTGTTTGGCCACATTAAATATTTATGTAGGTCAACTTGTAAAGTTGTATGTAACACTGGGTTAGTTATTTTATGTGTGGGAGACATAGAATAATTATTATTTGGAAAACTCAGTACCATAAAGTAAAAACTTAGTATCACGAATTAAATGTGGGAGTCGATGGTTTTGTCCTCTCAATGTTTTGAGACACATGGTTTTCCTAATAACACAAGTTGTATTTGTGTGAGCTCGAGTCTATAAAATCAAGCACATGATTAGTGGTTTGGGTTGGTCGGTTGAGTGGGTTGTCACTGTATTGAATTTCTCTTATGTGTGCATATGTGAAGCATGGCATGAGATGTGTGGTTACATGCTTGGACGGATGCATTGGAGGATCTTGATATTTAAGAAGTGTCCATGAGACTCAGTAAGTATGTTGTAATGTTTTATTATTGAATAATACAATTGAGTGTGGATGCTTTTGGAGGTTGGGTTTTTTTCTCTCTTGAGGGTTTTCCCAAGGTATATCTTGTGTCACCTTGTGGTATGTTTACCTATTCTTTTGTATGATGGATTTTGGTTATCATGGTTAATATTTGTTTGCATATTTATCTCTCATGGGGTTATGTGGCAATGTTCTTTATTACTATATTTTTTCCTTTCACCAATGAACATATTTCAACCTTCACCATTGTGTGTGGAATTCTTAGTGTTGCACATGAAGATGTTTCAATTTTCTTATTTGTAGAAAGATTGCAAGCTACAACAACTGATTGGTTTAACCGTCTTGTTGTTGGTTCTATCAAAAGTTGGGAGTTGATGAGTAAGAAGTTTCTTGCACTTTTCAAGCCTACAGAAGATAGCCATATCTTGTTTGCACAACTCTCAAATGCCAAGGAAGATAAAGGTGAATCGATCCAAGAGTTCTTTGCAAGATTTAATCATCTAGTTGTCAAAATTGTCGATGCTTTAAATCCTTCTTTTGAAATTCTCCTAAGTTGTTTTATCAATGCATAATCTTTAGAAGTTGCTTTCTTTCTTAAGCAAGCAAATGTTACAGATTTGAGAAAGGCTCAAGAATATGCCATTGAGTTGGAGGACTATATGATTTCTTGTTGGTTAATGATGATAATATTTTTGTTGTCACCAAGGTTTAAACCCCCTCCAAGCCATTGTGCTCATGGGACTTATGCCTCTATTGGGCCATTGAGCTTACGAGTTTGAAAAATGTTAATGCCATGGGAAGAGGTAGCTCAATTGTGTCCTCTCTGGCTCAAGCTAGGCTAAAAATTCTTAAGTTTAACTCATCATTTTTTTTATGTGAATAAAAATAAAGAGGTGATTTAGAAGTAGAAATAGAAAGTAAATAAGTAGAGCCTTCATTAAATTGATCTTATTTAAAGCTAATTTAGAATGTTCAGGTTGGATTTATTATTCATGGGAGGATGATATTTTTTAATTTGAAATGACTTCATCATGAGCACTACAACGTAAGTGCAACCATAATTTTGTCTGCTGGGATGAAAGTAATAAAATGCCAGAAACAAAAAAACAAGTAGGAAACACCCACCTAAAAAATGAAAAATCACAAAAAATACTTGATTAGCACTCAGATTGGGAGAATGGATAGAGGATGGGATAAAATGAGTCCTAAAACATGCTACAAGGAATCGGATGTTAAAATAGGTATAATCCATAAAGTCAAAATTATAGGGTATGCAATTTTCAACATTATACTTCCAAAACTTAAAGTTAACGTTGTTAAATCTCTTGATCTCCATTTCAAATGTGCATGCCATTCTCTTTTCCTTAAAAATATGATCACACTACAAAGCTCTCACTCTTGCTAAGCATTAATAACAACAACCTACTCCTCCCACAAATCTAACAAGTTGGCCAAGCTCTGATTCCAAATGAAGGGAAATACATCTACTTTCCACTTAATACAAAGAGAGAAATAATGCAAGTAAACTAGATCTAAAATAATTTTAGCAAAGTAACAACTATAAACACAAGATATTGTTGGGAATTAAGGTGTCTCAACCTTGGTAATTCCTTGTATTATTTCATTGTATTTATTTATTTATTGCCTATTGTATAATTAAGATGCAAATCCTATGTTATCATCTTGTGGGAGTTGGCACGGTGATGTGTCATCCTACATGGCATATGACCACATGTAATTTTGTCCTCACATGAGGAGATAGGCGTCCCACTTAGTGGTAGGAATATTTTTTCATGTGTCGGCATCTTGGAATGTGTGTAAGGGAATTTTGACTGAAATGGTCATGACATATTCCTATGACAAAGTTATGACATGTAAGAGTCAGAAATAGAAGATCCTATGATAGGTATGGACATGTGTCGAGAAGCATCTTTGAAAAAGGCATCTTTGGGCACCCCAAGGTGGGATATGACATGTTGTAAGAGAATAAGCTATTTATAGCCTGTGTATAACAGATTCTCTTACAACTGTAAGTTATGATAGCTATGACAGATTCTATGACGGTTGTAAAAGTCGTAAGAGCATCTTTCATTGCCCATTTTGGAAGTAGGCGGCCTCCTTGGGATGGGGTGACTTGACAAGTGTCAGGGACATCCTACAATGTTGGAAAAGTGTCCATAGGCATGGGTTTTGGGCCATGAGGCCATGTTGGATGCCCATCTCAATGTGGAGCCATTTTTGCCTTGTATGTTCTTTATAAACAGGTGCTTTGAAGAGGTGATGCATTAAGTGATTGACAGGTATTGTTATGCTACCGGATCATCTCCAGATACGAGTGTCAAAGATTCCTGCAAGAGCATTGGCTCTGTGACTGTATTGTAACCTTCATTGTTTACAGAATACATTTGAGCTGTGTTTTGGAGTGTGAGGTTTTTCACTCGTAAGGGTTTTCCCCATGTATATCTTATGTCTCTCTTCTTCTGTCTTACACTCTTGTGTATGTGTTTGCTGCAATATCTCTGTTAGTGGGTTAACATAATCTGTAATTGTAAGGATTGAAAAGAATTTGCACTCTCCTCCCCTCATTAGATTAGTGTAGGAAGTAATTTCCACACACCTAGCATTCCTTTCAGTTGGTATCAGAGCCTGGCTAGTTTTGGTTCTAACTGCTGGGTAGGGGTTTTTTGAGCTAATCTTAGGTTGAGTGGGAGTTTGTGCAGAGTATTCTGTATCTTGTTGCAAGAAGGAGATGGCAAACCGTTTTAAGTGCTAGAAATCTTGCGATGTGAACTATCACACTGAAAATCCTTCAATGGATTTCTGTCAACTTTTTGGGACATTATGGGATGTTTTAGTGTCTCATATCTCATTTTAAAAAATTTCAGGGGCTTTTCAGAAAATAAAAACTTTAATATATTTTAGCTCACAAATGATCTTTGCATGATTCCTTTGCCAAAGGTCTTATATTTCAGTTATGGAGCTTTCTGTAAGTTTTCACTTCAATCCATGACCAAATGCAAACTTTCCTAAAATGGCAGTTACACTATCCAAAACTGGCAATTTGCTATTTTTAGCAGTTTAGAAAAACTGAAAGTCCTACATCATTATTCAGGAGATTATGGAACCAGAAACATTAATAATGGAAATAAATGAAAACAACTATAATGATTTTGAATCAACTTCTTTTTGGGTGATGCAAGATTGCCCTTACACCATTGGATGCTCCTGCATCAGACACCCAAGGTAATTTGAGAAGTGACCCTGTCACATCTTAGGTGTTTGTTTGAGGAAAACCCAAAGAGTCAACCTCTGCCTTAGACAGCCAAGAAGAATCTTCAACATGCCTTCCTTTGTATTTCACCAGATATTCTTCACATTGTTTGTTCTGAGTACTTCTTCCCACATGGCTATCCAAGATCTCTTATATCTCCTCCATTGAAGTAGATGCCAGAATACTCCACTGTTCTTTTGTTGGTCCATCCTCTGTGCCACCTTCATGATATTTTGTTAAATCAACAATGTTGAACACAAGGGAAATATTGATCCCACTCAGCAGCTCTACCTCATATGCATTTCCTGAATCATGCTTCTTCAGGATTCTGCAATGTCCAAATTTCTTCATTTTCAACTTATTGTATGTTCCAATTGGGAACCTTTCTTTTCTCAAGTGAACCATGACTTCATCTCCTACATGGAACTCCTTATATCTCCTCTTCTGATATGCCTTAGCCTTGTACTGAATATTCATTTTATTAATGTGCTTTCTCACCTCTTCATGCAAAATCTTCAGATGTTCTACAAAGTCTTTGGCTTTAGCACTTGTCTTTTCTCCTTTGTCCATCTTCCTTAACTTAGAAGCATTTCTTGGGCTATTGCCATATACAATCTAGAATGGTGATTTACCAGTAGTCCTATTGACAGAATTGTTGTAAGCAAATTCTTCCTATGGTAAAATCAAATCCCATCCCTTGGGCTTATCTCCTACTAAGCATCGTAGCAGGTTACCCAAACTCCTATTAACCACTTTCGTCTATCCATTAGTCTGTGGATGGTGTGCAGAACTAAACTTCAAATCTGTCCTCAACTTCTTCCATAATGTCCTCTAGAAATAACCAACAAACTTGGTATCTCGATCTGAAACTATGCTCTTTGGTAAACCATGTAGTCTCACCACCTCTCTGAAAAATAATCAGCAATATGAACAACATCATTAATCTTCTTGCAAGGAATAAAATGTGCCATCTTCAAGAATCTGTCCACCACCAAAAAAATGGAATCATGTCCTCTCTATGTCCTTGTTAAACCAAGAACAAAATCCATACTAATATCATCCCATGGATTCTCTGGTATAGGTAGTGGCTGATATAGACCTGTATTCTGACTTGCTCCTTCCGCCATCTGACATACTTTGCACAAATTTCTTCACATCTGGCTACAACTGTGGCCAATAATAATTTTCACCAACAATAGCAATGGTCTTATCTCAACCAAAGTGTCCAACCAATCCTCCACTATTCTTCTCCTTAATCGGGTTCTCTCTCATGGAACTCCTCGAAATGCACAATCAACTTCCTTTAAACAACATGCCATCTTGGATTATGAAATCCAACCATTTTTTCATGTCCAAAGTAATAGGTTCTAGACAAGCTTTCCAAGCCTCTGCAAAATCTGGATCTTCATAATACAAACTTTTGAGCTCATCGAACCCAACAACCTCTATCTTCATTTCTGTCAACAAATTTTGCCTTCTACTCAAGGCATCTGCAACTCTGTTGGACTTCCCACTCTTGTGCTTCAAAATAAAAGTATAACTTTGCAAAAACTCAACCCATTTTAAGTGCCTCTGGTTCAACTTTCCTTGACTATTAAGATACTGCAAAGCCTGATGATCAGTATATAAAACAAACTCTTTTGGCAACAGATAATGTCTCCATTTCTTCAAAGCATGAACTGTAGCATAAAATTCCTGATCATAAACATAATACTTTTTCTTGGCATCATTAATCTTCTCACTAAAATAGGCAATGAGCTTACCTTCTTGACTCAAAACAGCTCCTATAGCACTACCACTAGCATCACAATCTACCTAAAATACCTTATTGAAATATGGAAGTGCCAAAACAGGTTGCTCTGTAACTTTCTACTTTAATGTGTCAAAACTTTTGTTGGTTCATTTAGTCCATCTAAACTCTTTTCTATCCCCTCTCATTGTCTCAGTCAGGGGTGCACAAATGCTACTAAAATTCTTGATAAACTTTCTGTAAAAACTTGCCAAACCACGAAAAGATCTTACCTCTATAGCACTCCTCGGTGTAGGCCATTCAATGATAGCCCTTACGTTTTCTGGGGAGATCTTAAGACCTTCCTCTGAGACAACAAATCTTAGGTATACCAACTCCTTCTTTGCAGAACTACATTTCTTCAAATTAATCAACAACTTCTCCTCCCTCAGCTTCTCTAGAACTCTTCTGATATGCATCAGATACTCATCCCAAGTCTTACTAAAAATCAAAATATCATCCAAATAAAGAATAATAAAACTTCCCAAAAATTCTTTCAGTACCTCATTTATGAGCCGCACGAATGTGCCCGGTGCATTGGTTAGCCCAAATGGCATGACTAACCACTCATACAAACCCTCCTTTGTCTTGAAGGTTGTCTTCCATTCATCTCCTTCTCTGATTCAGATATGGCGATACCCACTCTTCAGGTCAATCTTCATGAAGTACTTGGCTCCTCAAACAATCCATTGTCATCCATTCTTGGCAATGGAAATCTGTACTTGATCGTGATCTTATTTATGGCTCGAGAATCTGTACACATTCTTCGCTCTCCATCTTTCTTTGGTGATAGTATTGCAGGTACTGCACATGGAATCAGGCTCTCCCTTATGAGTCCCTTCCTTAACAACTCGTGAACTTGTCTGTTCAACTCTTCATTCTTTGTTGGAGTCATTCTGTGGGCTGCCTTATTTGGCAAACTGGCTCTTGGTATCAAATCTATTTGATGACTTATCTTCCTCATTGGTGGTAAACCTTCTGGTACATTATCAGAGATAATGACCTGAAATTCTTCCAACATATCTGAAACTTATGCCGGTACATCTTCACATTTCTCTTGACTAATCTTAGGAATCAATGCAAAGCAATGATGCTCATGCTTCATACCCTCCAAAAATTTCCTACCATCTACCAAGCAAATTCTGGCAATACTACATAGATTTTCTTCCACCTACTTCAAGGGCTTCAACTTGTGACGAACTCTATCCTTTGTTATGGAATATGTGTTTGCATGGCCATCATGGACAGTGCTCTTATTATACTTCCATGGCCTCCCCAACAACATATGACATGCATTCATCAATATGATATCACACAACACCTCATCATGGTAGTCCCCAATCTTGAACTTCACTAAACACTACTCATTGACCAAAGCTCTGTGTTCCTTCTACAACCATGCAATCTGATATGGATGTGGATGCTTTCTTCTTGTCAACTTCAACTTGTCAACCATCTCATCTGAAACAAAATTGTCAGTGCTTCTATCGTCAATAATAATATCACAACACTTACCTTCAAATTTGCACCTTGTGCGGAATAAACTCTTCCTCTGATTGGTTCTTTCTCCTCATTCAACAGGGTTCTTCTGACAACTAGGGTTTCTCCCCTTTCAGCATCTTAAGAATGCTCAGAATGTGCATCTTCATCTACATGTGCAACTCATGCATTACCTTTAGGTCTTCTATTTGTCCTTCCTTGATCTTTCGGACACTCGTATGGTCGATGCCCTTCTTCTCCACATTGGAAACAGGTTCCTCTAAAACATCCTCTTCCAGGTCCTTGCCCAGGTCGACCTCTCCCTCTTCCTCTTTGCTCACCATTGTTCTGGTCACGAGGGCGATAGGCATTATCCCCTCTCTGATTTCAACTAGTGCCAACTTCTTCACTTTTCTTTTGATCTTCATTACGGCCTCCATAGGGTCTTCCACCAGTCCTTCCACCTTGACCTCTTCCCCTTTGCTTGCTATCGAATCTTTTATTTAGCTTCTCTTCCACCTTCAGGGAATACTGGTATGCATCTTCTATGGTGGTCATTCTGACCAGACTCAGCTCCTCTTGAATACTTGGCCTCAACCCATTAATGTAATGGGCTACCTTCTCCTTGTTGGCCTCTGCATGGCTTGTTCTAATAGTAATCTTATAAAACTCTTCTGTATACTCCTTAACAGACTTGGTACCTTGCTTCAATCCTTGCAGCTTCTTCAGCAACTCCATCTCATAGTCCACATGAATGAACTGCTTCTTCAGTTTCTCCACCATCTGATCCCATCTGGTGATTTTTCTTTTTCCTCTTCTGTTCCTCTCTAATTGGACCTCCTTCCACCAAATATTGGTGTGGCCTTTCAAATTTATTTTTGCAAACTTGACCCGATCTGGGTCCTCCACATCTTCATACTCAAAATACTCCTACATGTCATTGATCCAATCAATAAGTTATTCTGGATTCAAATCTCTGAATATGTAGAAACTTCAATCCTAGGTCTCTTTCTGATCTTTGAAATGGCCCTCAACAACCTAACTTTTGCAGGATCTCCTGCAGCTTCTTGTTCTTCCTCGGATAGCTCTTCTTCAGCTTCATCTTCACTTTCTTCTCTTGTTCTCGGCTCAAACCCTCTTTGTAGCTCCTCTTGCAATGCATTGATTTGCCTTTGCAGGGCTCTAAATCCCTCTTCCATCAAAGCATTCCTCCCAATACGATTTCTTTTTGGAGGCATCTTTATCTTTACAGCAAACCCACAACCTCAGGTCCTAGTGCAAATTGCCTGACGGTCGGCGATCTATCTACACACTCAGGAACCCTTGCTCTGATACCACTTGATGAAGGGGGTAAATAATAAAACACAAAACAACAAAAATGGTACATAGAAAATATAATATTTATTTATTGATTTGGACAACTTATTACATTACATAAGCTTAATTACAATAAGAGGAATCAATCCTCCATAGGCTATAACACACTACAGCTACACATCACCAGGCTCTAGAATCTTTTGCCTTCTGTAACCCCAAATCAGCTAGGGTTTCTATTTTCCCACCTATTCTTGACTCTATACTTTCCCCCATTAACTCTGCTACTACCCAGGGTTCCCAAAATAGTCATAAATAGCACTTTTTGGCGCCCTCCAACTAAATTTTAAAATTTGTAACTCCCTCCAAAAGTAGGTCAACTTTCAGGAAGCATAACTTTTGATCCGGGTGTCCGATTGACGAACCATTTTAAGCGCTGGAAAGCTCGCAATGTGAACTATCGTGCCAGAAATCCATACTTTTTGGGATGTTATGGGATGTTTTAGTGCCTCATATCTTATTTCAAAAATTTTTAGGGGCTTTTTTAAATAAAAACTTTAATATCTTTCAGCTCACAAACGATATTTACCTAATTCCTTCGCCAAAGACCTTATATTTTAGTTATTGATCTTTCTGTTAGTTTTTGCTTCAATCCATGCCCAAATGTAAGCTTTCCTAAAATGGTAGTTACACTTTCCAAAATTGGCAGTTTGCTATTTTTAGCAGTTTGGAAAAATTGAAAGTCTACATCATTATTCAGGAGATTATGGAACCAGAAACACTAATTATGGAAAGAAATGAAAACAACTGCAATGATTTTGAATCAACTTCTTTTTGGGTGATGTAAGATTGCCCTTACACCACTGGATGCTCCTGCATCAGGGTCACACCATGTGTATACTTTGTGGGGTCACACTTGTTCCAATTCCACATTGCCTTATACACCATGGCAAACATCACACTAGATTTTCACATTCAAGTACAAGTTTCACTTCACACATGCTGCATGTAATGATTAATGCCTATGAATTTTTATGTATTGATAATTTTTCTAGGTTTAACTAATGATATTGTGCACATGTGTTAAAGTATAACATGTTTTGTTAGGTACACTAGGACATCAAGGCGTCATCTAAAGATTAATTGTGATATTCTTTCATGCTTGTCTATTTCTTTTACTATATATTTTTACTTTCGCATGCATGATTCATGTACATTCACATGCACACCAAAGTGGGGGCAAAATGTAAGGGATAAAAGTGCATACCTTGTACTTCTACATATTTGCTTTAAACCATTATGAACAAATGTCATTTAAATACATAATTAGTCCCTAATTTTGACCTATTTTGCATATTGATTGACACATCCTAAAATTTGCTAGCCAACTACCATTATTGATCCTACTAGTTTGGACCAATCACCATTCCCAACACTTTCTTAGCCTAGCCTAGGTTGCATGATGCAACCCGATTTGTGTGCCAGGCCACATAACATAACCTAGCACACCTTACTCAAAATTCCACTTTTCTCATTCTTGCATTGCCCTTTTTTGAAGTTAGGCATTATCCCATTGGAATTCATGCTAAAATCTTGAATTGTGCAACCGGGGACATTAATTTATAGATCTACTTAGGCCATTAACAATCAACTGCCACTTGTAAAAATACACACTAGAACATTTTGATTCACAAGCAGTTTAAAGCATTATCTCTACATAATACCTTAGTTCAATTAGGACATTTTCATTTTCATTGCTTACATAGTGTGTTTAATAATCTTGCTAATGCCTTAAATTAACATATCAATAAATACATGTCATTAGTTTTTCAACTCAAGAATTTTGGCATAGTGGTTGGTGGTATAATATAAATTATATTTTGGAAGAGTAGGCTTTGGGGTGTGAAACATGAAAATTAAATTTTGTAGATTGGGTCACACCATGCAACTTTGTCTAAGGTGGTAAGAGACCTAAATGTGTGGACTAATCACAACTAAGACAATGTGTAAGAAGGTTTGGCTAGTGGATTTTGGAGTAGGGGTCAATTTGTGTGTCTAACGAGTTAAATTGAGCACTATGATTATATGCTTACATGTGCTCAAAGTGGTGTAAAATGAAAGTGTAAAGTGCAAGGAATGCGCTTTCATCCCTTATAGGTACAAACTTGCATGTTTTCTTTGGGACTGTTATCGTTGACAACTCCACTCTTCACACCCACCCCAACAAAGGTTTGTAGAATGGAGGTAATAATTAAAAAAAGACCTTAATACCACTTAGAGTGAAAGGACTCTCTACTTTGTGCTATAAATACACATTAAAAACATAATTAGAGCCTTAGTGATCGGCCAAAATCCTATAACATTCTAAGCGACTTAAATATATACAGTTCTTTGAAGCTTTAAACCTTGTGCTTCTGCTAATAGATGTCTTCTTATTTTCCATCCATACACATTGTGGGCTAGGGTTTAGGATTTCAAACATGCAGAAAATAAAACTACAACAAACCCTAACTGCAATAGAGAGCAATCTAGTCTAGAAAATCATCAAACAAACATGAAAATAAACTAAAATCTAAGCTAGTTATTGACTAATCTCTATTGTCCTCCTCTATCTTGCATTCTTTGTTCTCAAATTTGCAGGTTTATGCAAAATCTTGAGAAGCTCATGGTTATGGACAACAAGATATCAGAGGGTTTACAACAAATTTTGAGATGAAAATGAGCATAAGAGAGCTTAAGGGGGAAAAATGAGAGTGTAAGAGGTGAAAATGAAGCTAAAAGAGGTGTTTTATAGAACACCTGATTTGAATGAATGGAAAGGATTTGATGTTGACTTGGGAGCCAAATCAAGGGCTAGGATGAGTTAGGGTTTTCTCATCACAAGAGGACAAAAGTGAATTTAAAATTCACAAATATGGTGAGGTGGGAAATGTTTAAATTAAATAAACTTGATTAGTTTATTTAATTCATTTGAGGAAGGGGACATGTGAAAGGGGATTTTTTATGGGATTGATTTATTTATTTGAATAAATCAAGTGAACGGGACATTATGAATAATTAAATAATCAATTAGGATTAATTATTTAATTATAGAAGACACATGGATAAATGATTAGAAATGATGAAATTGAATTAATTAAATAATTAAAATTATTGAATTAATTAAATAATTAAAATTATTGAATTAATTAAATAATTAAAATTATTTAATTAATAGTTGAATCATGGAATTTACAGGAGAAAATTGTGCTGTCACATTTGCGATAGGAGGACATTTTTAAGTGTCTACATTTTGCCCCTCTCTGAGATGATGTTTGAGATGATGCATTTTTGTCGAGCAACATCATTTCAAAGAAGCTAAAGAAATGGATAGAGGAAAAGGATGATGAAAGATAGGATGATGATGCCCCCTCGAGAGGATAGGCGGGTTGGACAAACACGGGTAGGTTCTCGAAATGTAAGGGATTGGTTAAGGAAGAAAGATAAGAGAATGGATAGAAGAAAGGAAAGGATGCGTTAAGCTGCAATGAAGGTGGAGGAATGAGTATGCGAGAGAGAAATGGTGGAGGGATGAAAGATTGGCTAGAAGAATGGAATGAGATCTTGCTTTGATAGATTCTGAGCTTCTCACTTGCAATTTTTTTGCTTATCATCATAGAACTTATTATGTCAAAGGACGATAATCACCATTGCATGACGAAGGCCATAGTGGAAAGTGTAGTCCCTTGTGAAACAGGCACATGACAGACAAGGAATGCCTGACTCAGACTAGGAACTGTGATACCTTGTTAAAACATGCGATGAGATAATTGTGAGGTGTGTGAGTCCTTATGCAAGGAAGTATTTGTTCTTTCCAATGCATAGGATGTCTTTGAGTCACACCCAATGGAATCATGATCACATGCAAGGCACCAAGTTGCCCTAGTCATTTTGCCAAGACAAATCGCAAACATCAGTCAAAGAAAAAGGTCTCGCTCTATCCTCGCTTCTCTTAATCATTTTGTGCTAGGGAAAAACTAGGTTTACATGCAGAAACAACAAACTATTCAAACCCTAACTGCAATAGAAAGCAAACTAGCCTAAAAATATATCAAACAAGCACAAAAACCAGTAAAAATCTAAGCTAACATTGACTAACTTCTATTGTCCTCCTCAATCTTGCATTTTTGTTCTTAGATTTGCAGGGTTTGCACAATCGTGAGAAGCTCAAGTATGTGGGCAGCAAGATATTGGAGATAGTATATGAGATGCAGAGCTAAAAAATGTCTTCTAAGAGGTGAAAATGGAGCCAAATAAGGTGTTTTATAGAGGAGGCTGATTTGAATGGAGGGCTAGGATTAAGGGTTGAAAATGGAGGGTTGTGATCGATTAGGGTTCCTCTACACTAGAGGACAAAATAGAATTTTAAATTCAAGAAATTGTGAGGTGGATAATGTTTAAATTAAATAAACTTGATTAGTTTATTTAATCCATTTGGGGAAGGGGACATGTGAAAAGGGATTAAGTGAGGGTATTTAAACAAAATGTTTTATTTGTTTAAATTGATGAAAGAGGACATTATGATAGGAATGATTAAATAATTAATTAATTAAAATCAATTATTTAATCATAGAGGCAAATTAGGGAAAATCAGGAGAATGCGGAAGTGATTAAGGTTTTGAAATGTGAGGAAACTTTTAGGTGTCTACATTTTGCCCCTCTTTGAGATGATGTTGCGACCAAGTAACATCATTTCAAAGAAGCCAAGGAAATGGATAGAGGAAAAGGATGATGATGGAAATATAGGGTGATGATGCCCCCTTGAGAGGATAGGTGGGTTGGACAAACATGGGTAGGCTCTCGAAATGAAAGGGATTGGTTGGGGAATGGATAGGGGAAATGAATGGTATGTTAAGCTATGACAAAGGTAGAGGAATGAAGATGCAAGAGAGAGATGGTGGAAGAATGAAAGATTGGCTAGAAGAATGGGAATGCGATCTTGCTTTGATTGATTTTTGAGCTTCTCATTTGCAATTTTTCTGCTTATCATCATAGAACTTATTATGTCAAAGGACGACAATCACCATGGCATGACATAGGCCAAAGTGGAAAGTGTAGTCCCTTGTGAAACAGACACATGACAGACAAGGAATGCCTGACTCATACTAGGTAACTGTGATACCTTGTTAGAACATGTGACGAGATTATTGTGAGGTGTGCAAGTCCTTATGCAAGGAAGCAATTATTCTTTCCAATGCATAGGATGTCTTTGGTTCACACCCAATGGAATCTCGATCACACGCAAGGCACCAAGTTGCCCCAGTCATTTTGCCAAGACAAACCGCAAGCAACAATCAAAGAAAAAGGTCCCGCCCTATCTTCTCTTCTCTTCATCACTTAGGGGCTACCTTGAGAAGCATAAGAACGAGACTGCAAAATAATCTGAATGAAAGATAAGACAAACTAGACCAACAGCCAGTTGGAACTTTTGCCAAGTGATATGTGCTTGATTGATTGTGATTAGATGAAGAAGGCCTAGTTTCAGGAAAGAAGCATGTCGTATAAGATGCTTGGTCTGGTTTCGACAATTACTTGTCTAAGGCAAGTGATTGATTGAGAATGGAGAAGGAACTTGGTTTCAGGAAAGAACATGTCGCATAAGACACCTGGTTTGGTTTTGACAATGCCCCTACCTATCTAAGGCAAGTGATTGATTGAATGACACTAGTGTTGTTGGTCATACGAGCAACACCATGGCTTGATTGATGATGGATTGAAAAATGACACACGTTGTATAGGGAACAGAGTCCTAGTTTCGACGATGCCCCATTCTGTGTAGAGTATGTGATAGTTGATAGGACATGATTATCATGAGGAGATTGATTGATTTGACTGATTGGATAACTTGTTTTTGTTGATTTTGGGATTGGTTTTGAAGTGCGTGTTGCTGTGAAAGATTGATTGTCTGATCAAAGTGTCTATTTCGTGAAGGGACAACTTATTATGATGGTTGACAGGACAGGGCCTAAGGGACTGATCTAATGCCTCGGGGGTGCATTGAAGATGGCCTTGCCTACGTGAAAGCTCAGAGGCGACGTAGTTTGACCATGCAGACTGTGGATGATTAGAAGAACTAATTTGAATGATATAATGATGGTGTGAGTGATTAGGAGATTTAGTTGAAGAATTGAATGATTGGAAGAATTGATGGAATAATTGTTTTGGTTGGAATGATGTGATGAATTGAAGTGGTTTGAATGAATGGATTGAAGAATTGATTTGGTGGATTGATACAATGGGGTGATCGATTTTATTGCTTGGGTTTTGGTTGGATATTTGATTTTTTTTGTGATTTTTGAAATATATGATGTTTTTGGGATTTTGAAGATATTTGGATTTTTTTGTAGTTTTGGAATATTTGATGTTTTTGGGTTTTTAAAGATATTTTGATGGTTTTGAATTTTCGACATGTTTTGATTTTTTTTAGATTTTTGAGATGTTTTGATTTTTGGGAATATTTCAATTTTTTTTTTTGGATTTTGAGGAAATATTTTGATTTTTTTTTTTTTTTTTTTTATTTTTTTGTATTTTTGGAATATTTGGTTTTTTGGTGTTTTTGAAATGTTTTGATTTTTTTGGGATTTTTGGAATGTTGTGATTTTTTTTGGATTTTGACATATTTTGATTTTTTTTGTATTTTTTGAAATGTTTGTGATTTTTTTTGGATTTTGACATGTTTTGATTTTTTTGTATCTTTTGAAATGTTGTGATTTTTTTGGATTTTGGGAATATTTGATTTTTTTTCAATTTTTTCAAAATGTTTTGATTTTTTTGGATTTTGGGGAATATTTGATTTTTTTGGTGTTTTTGAAAATATTTGATTTTTTGGGATTTTTGAATGTTTGAATTTTTTTTGGATTTTGATAATATGTGATTTTTTTGTATTTTGGATTGTTTTGGGGAATGGCATTGGATCACAATTTTTGTAGCCTTTATGCTAGATACCAATGACAAGGAGAAACCAAGTCTAGGTGCAAGGATGAATGAATGGGATTGGATGAATGGATAAACAGACAAGTAATAGAGAATGGATGAATGTATGCGTAAGAGGGCAAGGATGTGATCTCCAAAGGCTATGTCGCATAAGAATAACATGCCCCATTCGAGGTGGAACACTTAGGATTTTTCATGACAAAGCTTAGGATGATGGGATGATGATAGGATTGTGAAGGATATGTTTGGTCTGGAGGAATAAGGTATGTCAAGAGATACCCAAAACATTTGTCAACATTGTGCCCCCAATCTTTATCAAGATCAAAAGAGGAAGGAAGGATGAATGGATGTGATATGATAGGCATGCGGGTGTATGAATAACGGTGGTAAGGTGGAAAATGATAGGAGGATGAGACAATGTGCCCCAAAGTGTAAGTGGCATAGAAGATTAACTTTTTTGATGGCATGAAAGTGAGATGGATAAGGTAGATAGTGGATTATGAAGGGAATGATAGTGGATTATGTAGGGGATGAAAGTGAATTATGATGTGGATTATGTAGGGAATGAAAGTGGATTATGATGTGGATTATGTAGGAAATGAAAGTGGATTGTGTAGGAAATGAAAGTGGATTATGTGGGATTTATGTAAGGATGGATGAAATGTTTATGCCAAAGCATGTACCATAGGGAGATGAGGTGTGAAATGTGTAGGATAATGAATGAGTGATGGGGTGATGGAGGTATGGAAAGGAATCATGACCAACGACTACACACACTATGTTAAACATGGAAGCTTGTGATTGGATGGAGGCGTCGGAAGCAATGGTGATGTTCACTTAGTGGATGGGTGATGTAAGGATTTGGGGACCCACATAGCCTTAGTATTTTTATGATTTTTGTTTTCATGTGGGATGGAGGAATTTGATATTTTGGAATAGAATGGATGGACGAGGATGGTTGGGATTTTGAGAGTTGGATGCCTCTTTTGACTTGATTGCTTTTTGCTTAGGGACCCAAACCATTTTAGTTTTGGACTTTGCTTTTGACGGTATGGGTTTGAATGGATTTTTGAATGTACTTGACTTTGATTCATTGTAAGTGTACCCTAAGGCATTAGGACCCTTAGGATTTTTGGCTTCATAGGTAGAGGCATCCAAATGTTTATTTTTGAATCCCAGGTGGTGGGTGGAATGAGTGGAAACTTTATGTTTAGACAATGTGTGCTTTTGTTGGTCATGATTAGGAATGTGTTTTTGGATAAATGGATAAGTGGGTTGGATGATAGGGATGTTAGGTGTTGGAAGCAATGGAGGTAAAGTGGATGGAGGGAAATTAGGAGTTGGAAGGAGTGGAGGTAAATTGAATGGCAGAAGGTGAATGGTCACATGCTTTTGGCATTTGTAAGATGATGGGGGTGGAATGGCAACATATGTTTTGGGAATGTGATAAGGATTGTGATGGAAAGTGGTAGACTTCAGAGGAATGGTTGAAATACCAACATCTTTAGATTGTTGTCCTTGGGGTGTGTATCCAAGGCCATATGAGTGAGGAGGTACTTTGACATGTATAGGCTCCAAAATACCTTGTTCATGAAGGCCTAAGCCTTTACCTTAGTAATTCATGTTTTGGAGTATGCGATTGACGATGGGACTATGTGTGTTTTTGGAACTAGACATGAGTTCTTTATTGGATGGAGAAGGTGATGTGGTGGATAATGGTTGTTGTTGTCCCAAGGAGGAACACTCATGAATGAAGGTGGATAGGCCAAGTGGATATGATGGTGGATTTGTAATGGAGTTGGTGGATGTGGAAGGATCATTAGGATCTTTATTATGTTCATGCAGATCTAAGTTATTTGTTTGATCTTCTATGTTTATGTGTTCTTGGGAGGCACATGTCTCATTATGGCAAGTGCAAGTGGATGTGTGTGCATCATCAATGGGTGAGGCAACAAGCTCTAAACCATGGAATGCATAAAGTTGGCTAAGTGGGTCATCATGGTCTTCATGATCATGGAGGGGATCTTGATCATATATGGGAGCTTGATCATGGAAGGATTAAGTGTGTTATGGATGGGTGGAATGGAAGGGGTTTGATCTTGATTCGAATGAGGGCTAGATGTTTCCAAATGATTACGATCATGCTCTTGATGTAGCTCGTGACTTTGAGTGGAAGTGAATGACTCTAGGAGAGGCTTGGTGGTTTGTGGACCACATGATGGGGTTGAAGGAATGGACATGGCATTTGAAGGTTCTTTGAGAGGCTTATGAATGGGTGTTTGACATGGGGATAAGTTGTTCCTAGCTAGTAGCCAATGGATCACATCCTTTCCAAGTATATGTGCGGAAGGACAATATAGTGGATGGACAATGAGGGTAGATGGTGTGGACATGTGATTAGGATTAGGGTGCGGTGGTAGCATGTACTTATAGGATGGATGAGGTAGACTTATGTTTCCCTTGTCAAAAGTAGCATTGGAGTTTGAAGGCACTTTGTCTTGTTGCGAAGGTGGACTTGGATAGGCTTGTAAATGGGCTTGGAGTGCTAGAACCTTGTTCTCTAGGATTGGCATGGAATGACACATGTCTTCATATCATTGTATATCTTCTTGTGGGATTAGGTCCATGTTGTGCTTGACTAGGATGAATGATGATGTGGAGTGAATAGGAATGTGATGAGTGTGGGATTGGTTGGATGATTGGATGGGTGATTAGGGGTGATTAGGGTATGGTTAGCGGTGATGGAAATGATTAGGGTGAATTTGATTAAACAATGTGAGTAGAAAGGGTGATTAGGATGTGAAGGTTGAATGATGTGAGTAGAAAGGGTGATTAGTGTGTGAAGGTTGAATGATGTGATTAGAAAGGGTGATTAGGGTGTGAAGGTTGAATGATGAAGGTATGAGTAGAATGCAAATTGATTGGGATATGATTAGAATGATGTTGATTGGATGACAAGGATTGTGTGGAAGGATGAGGATGAATGGGATAACTAGGAGGATCGACTCCCTCTGTCTTCTTTTTGCAACTATGTCTTTACCAAATGAGACTTGTGAATTGTGGGATGATAAGGAGTTGGCAATGAAAGGTGATGAGGCCTGGACTATGACAGAGGCTAATGAATATTAGTCTTTGAAAAGTCTAACTCCGAGAGGGTACTCTCGTCTACTAATGACCTTTCAAAGTATAAATTGGATTTATCGAGACCTTGAGGTGTGAAAGAAATGATAAAGTGAACCCATGAGTTTCAGAATTCACTTGGAATGATGGACTTAAACTAGCCTTGGAGTATTAAGCCCAAGTTGTGATTGATGTGAGAAGATGTTAAGGTCTCTTGGTCTGAATTTGTACTTGTGATACAGTCTAGCTTCGATAGTTTCTCCCTATGTTTCAACTTTAGGAAGACTAATGTTTAGGGTCCTCTATAGATGTCGAGGATTGAATGGAAAGTTGTGATGAAATGTGTTCGTAAAGGAATGGAATTGGATATGCAATGGGTGGCTTTGACACAATTGCAATCAGATTTGATAGGGAGGATAGATACTCAAAGGCTTTCCTATGGTTGTGGTGTGTTGTGATGTGTAATGATAAGATGAAATGGATTGGATTGAAATGAACAGTTAGATTGAATTAGAATGAAGACGATGGCATGTAGTGACGAGATGAGATGATTTGGATGGTTGTGATGAAGTTGATTGGATTATGAATGAATGGCGAGGGTATGATTAGGATTAGATTGGGATGACTAGGATATGATTAGGAGAATGATGAGGATTACGATTAAGGTAAGGTGTAATGATTAGAAATGATGATTAGGATATGGTTATGATGAGTTGGAATGATGAATATGATATGATGTGAAATGAAAATATGAAATTAAGGAAGAAGGTGACAAGGGATGATCAAGGTTTGGATTAGGACGACTTGGGTATGAGTATGGTATGATACGGAATGATTAGGGATGATTAGGATGATATTAATTGGATGAGAATGGTGATACAGAACGACAAGAATGAAGATTAGGACATGATTAGGATGTGGTGGAATGATTTGGGACAAAGAATAGAACATGATTGGGATATGGTTGAATGATGTGAAATGAGTAGGAAAGATGACTTGGATGGATTAGGATGATGTGGATTAGATGAAAGAGGTGATTAGGATATGGTAAGGACGACTAGAAGAATGATTAGAGTGAAATGGATTTGATTCGGATCACGATGTGTAATGATTATACATGATGAATTGGATAGGATTATGATACTTAGGATATAATTGGGATGAGGTGGAATGATTTGGAACGATGAATAGAATATGATTAGGAATAGGTGTAATGATTAGGCATGATAAGAATGTGATTAGGATATGATTAGGGATGACTTGGATATGATGTGGCTAAGATGGGTGATTAGGATACGAAGGTTGAATGATGTCGATATGAGTGGGATGTGATTAGGATAGGATGAGTTGGAATGGTGAATATGACATGATGTGAGATGGATGTAATGATTATGAATGATTAGGGTATAATTATGATGAGGTGGCATGAAGAAGATATGACATGAATGTGATTAGGAGTGATTAGGATCGATGTTGTTTGGATATGATAGGACGATGTGTAAGGATAATGGGATTAGGGATGTGGTTGAATGATGAAAAATGATTAATAGGATATGGTTGGGATGAGGTTCAATGGTGAAGATATGATGAATGGGATATGATTAGGATGTAATTGAATGATTAGGAATGTGATGGAAATGGATTAGGACATGACAAGTAGGATATGATGACCATGATTATGGTAATGTGGAATGATTTGGAATGAGTGATTGGATGATTAGATAGGTGATTAGGTATGATGTGATTAGGATATGATTGATTAGGATGTAATGGATTGGTATGATGTGTAAGGATAATGGGATTAGGGATGTGGTTGAATGATGAGGATATGATGTTGACATGGAATGAATGTGTGGAAAGAATGTCAAGGGTGATGATTAGGCAAGCACACACATCAATCATAGAAGACAATTGGCATTTAGTTGGATGTTTTTGATGACTCGTGATGTTTTGCAAACACTTGTAGACATGCACAATCCTAGGCTAGGCAAGGACTATATTTGTTGAATCCCCTAGCTACGCCTATTCAAAGCGAATAGCTCCAGGATCTTGGTAGCACCAGCTCCCCTTCATGGCACTCACTTCTCGTGCATACCAAGTTCTAGGTTTCCCAAGGCTCGTCCCCCCACCAAACCTTAGGATTGTCCCTGCTATCTCGGCTAAGAACTGCAAGAATCAGGGCGGCTTCAAAGGTTACCCTTCTACATCAACAAATAGAGGGTTTTTGGCCACTGTACAAAAAGGTTCTATTGAATATCCGGGGGACCGACACCCCACGAGCATCTAGCAAGCCACTTAAGGCTCTAACTAACCCTACTAGGAGTTTAATATACACAAAGGTACACCTCCTTTCAAGCTAGAACTGTATGGTGAGCACTCATACCGGTTAGACTTGGCTTTCACCTTATCCTTAATTTATATAGCGGGCCAGACGAAAGTCCTGCTTAGGGTCGCAAGTGAGTTCCACTTTTGATGTGTCTCAAGAGAAGGCCCATAAGGCTGACAAAAGCAAGACAAGTTAACATGTTTTTGATCCCTAGGCTCACACTAAGTTGCAAGGGCAGAGCATACACATGTGTACTTGCTCACACTCGCACATGTTCATTGACCTTAGAAAATAGATGTGTGGTGTGATAATGAAAGTGTTGAGAGATGCTTTTGATTCCCAAGATCACATGATGTGCGAGGGAAGAGAATACACATCTCAAAACATAAACACATCACCAAACATAGCAAACACTGGTTCATTTTAAGCCCTATGATATGTGAAAACAACAAGTTATGTTCATTTTAGTGCACCAAAACCAAATGTGCCTATGATAACCAATCACACACATCAAAAGGAAATCTTGCATCAAATGTGTTAGTAGTTTTAGTTTGTTGTCTTCAGCCCACGAATGCCACATGCTGCAAATCAGATGTTAGTAGCAGAAAAACTCCATGATAATGCCAAAAATAAGAAACATTAAGTGATTGTCCTGTTTTGCGAACCTCAAAGTCAAAAAGGGTCAAAAAGAGAATCTGCTAAAAATTAAAAATTTTGATAAGACATAGCAAAATAAACTATAGAATCAGAAAATTTAAGAAATTCTGAGCAATTTGAAAAAAAAAAATCATTGAAATCTGATAAAATGTGCTCAAGTTATGAGCACTCAAAGTTTGAAAGTGAGTTTGACTTTGACCAAAAAATTGACTGATAAGATGATGTCATTACCTGAAATTGACTGTGCCATAGTGAAATTGGGTGAGTCTGCTCCACGATGTAACTTGTTTCATGAAAATCCAACATATCTAGTAAAAGTTATGAAAATTTGAAAAAAAGGGCCTGTTTCGGCATATGTGGGCAAATAGGTCAAGCCAGGCAGTTTGAGGAAACCACTAGCGGTTACTTACTTGGCGGTCACATGTTGTAGTTAGTTGCTAACAGTTTAGCTGGCAGTTTATGTTTGGCAGTTATGTCTTAGCAGTGTCCGAGGCCAAAAAGGGAAAAAAAGAGTAAAAAGAGTAAATAGGCCCCGCGGTCACTAAAGTGACCAAACCCCACAGTCGAGAGGGGCTAAAAACCTGCTTGCCAATCAAAAGTTTAAATCTGAATGAGCACTGGGTGGGAAGTTCGAATGAGCGGTTTGAAAGGTAGAATAGGCAGTTTAGGGTTTTGTTGTTTGGTTTAGGGCTGACTGTGGTTGAGGTTAGGGTCTAAGTTGTAAGCCGCCAGTGTTAAGGATCGAAATCAAAATCCAAGCACCTCGTGCCTGTAGTTAGGGTTTAATCCTGTCGACAGGCAGTGTTGGATGGCAGTGATGATTACCAGAGATTGGTGCAGTGACCAGGGAGGAATTGAGAGTTTATGGGAGCCGTTGATTTAAGGGAATAGCGACAAGGTGTTTTGGGGACCGATGGCGGATTTGAAGACCGGTGGCGGAGGCAATTAGTTTGCAGGCTGCAGAGGTCGACGTTTGAGAGCTGTGACCAGGGAAATGAGGCAGAGGTCTAAGGTTTTCTGAGGTCGAGGAAATAAAAAACCAGGAGTGGCGACTGTAACCTAGGCAGTGGTTATAATTCTAACAGGTTCGGTGACTATTTAATGAGTGTTGATAAGGGGCGGAGGAAGGTTTCTAAATGGCGACTGATTTATGCAGAGTGATGAGAGTTAGAGGTGTTTGAGGGTGCTGACTCTGGCAGTGGAGACTTTTGAGGTGGCTCTGACCTCAAATGGCGGTGGCGACTAGAATAACGTGGCAGCAGGGAGTCTAGCTTAGGGTATCGACCATGGACTAGGGTGGCAAAACAAAGGTTGAGGGTTTGTGAAGGGCAGTTTAGGGTTTGCAATGGTGGAGTGTGGAGGTGATGGGAGATGGTTAGAATGGGCGGTCGACAAAGGTTGTAGGGGTTTGTAAAGGGTGGTTTAGGATTTCTAGAGGGGCGACCGGGGCAAAATGGGGAGGTAAGTTTGCGGAGTAGTTTGGGAGGAGCGACGACCTTGGAGGGCTAAAACATAAGCAGAGGTGGGAGGCCGGAGGTCACCATAGAAAGTGGTGACAGCAGAGGTCCAAAGGCCTAGAAGCAGCTAGGGTTTTAGAGGAATCTCAAAAGACATTCGACATGCAGTTGAAATCTAAACAGCCACTTGCAAATAGTCAAATTTTCTTGCAAAAAATGATGAATAAAACCTGCAACCCAGACATCAAACCCTGCAAAAATTTAAACCTGGAAGCATGGATTGCAACCATAGACACCGTATAGCACTGTAAGACCAGTCCGTACGGTATAGACTAGTACCTAATAAATTTTCAAAAATTTCATAGTGACAGAAACATATCAAATTTTATGTCATTTTTCGCAGAAAGGGCATCCAGGACTCAACGGTGAGGTTTGTTTCTGCTCTAGAGGTCACCTGCGAAATTTGATTTTAAAAAATAACTAAAAATCTTAGATTTCATAGTCCTTCACGTCGGGTTTGTTGGTTTTCAAATCTGCAGAGGGTTTGCTAGTTCCAATGCACGGGTGGATTTGACCAACAAATTACGGGAGGTTGCGTGAGCTGCCTCCCCTTCACTTCTGGTTCTGCCACACCAAGGGGGGTATCCCTATAACTAAAGATATAACCTTTACTAGACCAATAACACAATGATTTAGCTTTACAATAACAGGCAGAATACTCTCACGTATGGACCAAGATCTGCATGATAGATCACAAGGTTGGCAACATTCTTGGACATATGTGTTTGGTTGGGTATGAGAGTATGCAGGGATCCTAATCCTACTCCTACACTAACAGATGGAAGTGATGAAATGGGTGGACATAATGTCCTGGATGCAAGACAAGGGGTTTTGCCTCATAACTACTGACCTAGAAGCAGACTGGTGCCTATCCATTGGGCAAGGAATCAACTAGACGTATACAACAGATGGTTTGCAACTTTCACTCAAGTTTCAGGGGGTTTAAACTGATGCTTGCCTTACAAACATCACCCAAGAATGGGTATATAACTGCCTCTACTTACAGATATCCCTGCAGACATGTAACCTTCCCCATGCTCAACCCAAAACAATTTAATCCACTCCTTGAATGGAAGTTAGAGATCAAACATGTGATACAGAAAACCATATCCTAGAACCTGAGAAACCCTTAGCAACCAGATTCAGAAGAAGGAGAATAACATGCAGCAAATGGAGACAAGCAGATAAACACATGCAATGAAGCATTTCTCATATAAAATCAACACTGAAACTGAAATATGTGCAAAATACATTCATGCTGCAACTCATAAACTCCAAAATGGGATACAATAACCAGGATCATGCCCTGTTCTTCATTATTTACACAAAAGAATTGCCCCCAGGCCTTCAACAACCTAAAAATGAGTCACACAGTCCCTTATATATAGCGAGGAAGGTGCATTCAACATTAATTACATGGTTGACTCAAAAATTGCCAGATATAATGCATCAGAAAAATGGCGCTCAGAATAGTTAATGCTGCAGAGGGACAAAGAGGAAGGAGCAGGTAGAATCGGGAGATGTGCCGCCATTTCTAGAAATGCATCATAAAAATGGTGGTTGAGCTATCAACTCGACCCATGCCTTCCTGCATAATCGCCATTACAGTTTCACTAACCCGCAGGCCCTAGAGTGTAGCAATAGCGCACCTCAAAATTTTCTCCCGCTAAAAATGGTTGCAGAAACGCGGGAAAAACCCATCGTTGCAAGATCAAAATGTGGCCGTCGATCATCCTCTTGTCGCTGGGATCAAACAACCCCAAAAACTATTGAAAAGTCGCGAACCAACAAAAACGTGCCACGCAGACACTTCAAGTTTCCATCACTGGGTCCCCGCAGCTTTTCCCCTTATCTTTCCTGTCGAGAGCCAACTGCTGGAACCTCACGCAGAAGCCACCACGTGGCAAGCTCCGCGGCACCCCTAGAACGCTAGAGACCCTTCGTGAAACTTTTGAGAAAGGGCAGCCTCTGCAGTCTCCCTTGAAACACAAAGAAACACTTTGAAACCCTCGCGGAGATTGACACCTGGCAGGTTCGACGGCCACCAAAGAAACAAAGCAACACCCTTGAAACACCTGCGGATGCAACCACGTGTCGAGACCCGCGAAACTTTACCAAACTGTGCTTAAAGTTTGAAGTGGCCCCCGCTCATGACACTTGTCGCAACCCGCAACATTCATGAAACATTAGGAAATAGTGTGGAAACCTACACGGAAACAACCATGTGTCAGGCTCTGTAGCACCTCATGAAACATTTAGAAACTTTTTGAAACACCCGCGGAAGCCGCCATGTGGTGCCTTCCGCGGTCTCTTGAAACATAAAGACCCCTCCTCGAAACACTCAAAAACTTTTAAGGCCCCTCCTCGAGACTTCAGCGGAAACTGACACTCGTCATCATCTGCGGCACTTGAGACACTCACTGGGGCCCACTTCAACGCTTCGTTGACCATTTGCAACAAGAGGAACAGTCTTGCGGAAGCTGACACATGTAACACTCTGCAGCAACCAAAAGGGACAGATGGCACAGTCTGCGCGCTTGTTGCAACATAAAGAAATTGCCCCCGCTGAATGACACTTGGCGCCCTCCGCGCGATCATTGAAACATTATAAAAAGGGGCCCACCCCGTCACTTCGCTCGTGCCAAGCTATGAAACACAAAAGAAACAATGCGGAGGCCGACACGTGTCGGCTTCCGCGACAACCACAAGAGACACGTGGTATGCTTCGCCCTTGCATAGAAACATTTTGAAACTTCAACGGAGAGTGACACGTGGCACACTCCGCGGACCTTGAGAAACATTAAGGGTCTTCGAACCCTTTGGAAACTTGGCAGAAATTGTGAAACCTTTTAGGGTCACTCGGGTGCCTCCACGTGGCGCCTCTCGCAGCTGGCATATTTAGACCCATCTAGCCACACTTAGAAACATTCTCAGACACTTAAAACTGTGACCCGAAGCAGTGACCCGGTATGCATTTTTTATGCATTTGACCCATTTTAAACATTTTTTAGGGGCCGATGGAGATTTCTGACCCGCCACTGCATATTTTGACTTGCACCTTAACTGATTTCTGGCATTTTTAGCACTGCAGAGGCCGAAAGACATAGAAATTTTGGATTTTTTGGGAAGAGATCCTACCTGAAACCCCAACATAAATTATTACTAACAGGGTTCACCAATGTGGGCTAGGGTTTAGGATTTCAGACATGCAGAAAATGAAACTACAACAAAGCCTAACTGTAATAGAGAGCAATCTAGCCTAGAAAATCATCAAACAAACATGAAAATAAACTAAAATCTAAGCTAGCTATTGACTAATCTCTATTGTCCTCCTTTATCTTGCATTCTTTGTTCTCAGATTTGCATGTTTATGCAAAATCTTGAGAAGCTCATGGTTATGGACAGCAAGATATCAGAGGGTTTACAACAGATTTTGAGATGAAAATGAGCATAAGAGAGCTTAAGGGGGGAAAATGAGAGTGTAAGAGGTGAAAATGAAGCTGAAAGAGGTGTTTTATAGAACACCTAATTTGAATGAATGGACAGGATTTGATGTTGACTTGGGAGCCAAATCAAGGGCTAGGATGAGTTAGGGTTTTCTCATCACAAGAAAACAAAAGTGAATTTAAAATTCACAAATATGGTGAGGTGGGAAATGTTTAAATTAAATAAACTTGATTAGTTTATTTAATTCATTTGAGGAAGGGGACATGTGAAGGGGATTTTTTATGGGATTGATTTATTTATTTGAATAAATCAAGTGAACGGGACATTATGAATAATTAAATAATCAATTAGGATTAATTATTTAATTATAGAAGACACATGGATAAATGATTAGAAATGATGAAATTGAATTAATTAAATAATTAAAATTATTTAATTAATAGTTGAATCATGGAATTTGTAGGAGAAAATTATCTTTTCACATTTGCAACAGGAGGACATTTTAAAGTGTCTACACACATGAAACATTATTTAGTAATTTCAAATATAATATTGTTGAGAAATTTTATTTTTCCCTAGTTCATGGTAGTAATCTTTTGTTAAAGTATTCTCATAAATATTACTATTAGGTGATAGTTCAAAATCTTGTTATTATCAAAATTAGGAGGTTGACCTTCTATCTAAAGGAGAAAAACATTGAAAGTTTCTTTATTTGAATGTGTAATACTTTTTCCCATCAATGTTTCAGATCACACTTTGCGATCTATCATCAGGATGCAAAGAGCAAGAAAAGAGGAGGCAAAATGATAAATCACAGACCAAAAACTAACTAAATAGAGGAAGGGAGTGAGGTGATGTGGGAACCAAGAGACCACAAGGGGTAAAAAAAGAGAGGAAAGAATGAAACTAACTACATTAAAGATCAACATATTTTTAGGAAGTAAACATATATAATGCGAAATTACAATACGAGACAATCGTATGTATACAAAAAGGTATACATACATGCAATCCTATATATACATACAATTACAAACAAATGTACGGACATGCATAAAAAGCAAACCTGTATTTATATAAATATATAAATTTATGTATGAGAATTTATATGCCAAAAAAATTACATAAAAATGCATAACCAAAGAGACACAAACACAAATACAAGAGGAAGAAAAAAAAAAGTAAATACAAACCTTTATATATGTATGAATGTATGTATGCATGCATGCTTATATATGTATGTATGTATACATGCATGCATGCTTATGTGTATATAAGTAAGTATATGTGTGTATGTATGTCTTTCTCTTATTTATTTATCTAGTTTTAATAAGTCTTTTTTTCCCGCTTTTTTATTCTCTTGTCCTTGAAATCCTTTCTTTGGTTTATCATTCTATTGGTATTTTTGAGCCTTTTCTTGATATAGGCTCCTCCTTGTATTTTTTCTTATATATATATATATATATATATATATATATATATATATATATATATATATATATATATATATATATATATATATATATATATATATATATATATATATATATATATATATATATATATATATATATATATAGCACCTCCCTGAAACTATTTACTTATTGGGATGGGGTGGCAATGAAGGCATGGCAAGATTTAGAATTTCCTTTGAACTATGACTCCAATGCAAAAATTGTAAAGATCAATAGGGTTGCCATTAAATGGTCCCCCCTTCTGGAAGACTGGAATTAAATTTGATGTAGTGAAGGGGAATCTAGGGATTTCGGGCTGTGGAGTGGTAATAAAAAATGACGCTGGCGACCTTGTATGGGGAATTTCAAAAAAATCCCCATTGATACTAATAATGAGGCAAAATTCTTTGCCCTCTTGAATGGACCGACCTTATGTAAATGAGAGAACATCACAGACATAGATATCAAAGGGGATTTGCAGATTTGCATCAATTCCATAAGAAGTGGGAAAGTTTTAAATTGGAAGTTAAAGAACATCATGGTAGCAATCTGGGATCATTTGGAAGGCATGAACAATCAACCACATTTACCAGGAAGGCAACCGAACTGTAATTTTTTTAGCAAATTTTGCATGTGAGCAGCTTGAGATGGAAATAAGTTTGAATGACAAGACAAAAAGGAAGGAAATCCCACTCTAACTTTATATGAGATCCAAAGATAGAAACCATATCCACCATGCCTAACAAGGAATCCAAGACAGGTTGGAACACTGTGAGGTTGCAAATTCCAAAATTCATTGTAGGTATTTTAAAAATGTTGGCTCGCTCCTTACACTCATGGTACCCATGCCACATAGAAAGCTAAAACGAATACAACGGCATTGAAGGACAACCAAATCCAACAATATATCTTGGCAGAAGTTCCTTGAAGAATCTTGCAGGCTTCTCTTCATGTGTTTGACAAGAACCATGGAAAAAGAGTTATAAAACCACGAATGTTGCAGTGTATAGGCATCGATCAGGGTTATGGCACAATGGATGTCAATTGAATGCGAATGTGCTTGTAACTGAGAGAAATTCGATGACTCAGAAGCTGTGGAGGAGGAACCCGAGGAGGAGGAATCACTGGATGAGCAAATCAAGCGCCTTTTCAAGACCGAACAGAATGAAGTGGTAACAACGATAAAGAAGGTCATTGGCTCTCACATCCTCTTTGGGGAGCATGTTCATGATGGAATCCTCTACGAGGAATTCCTAACAAATACAGTGTTGCTTCTGGGTAGGAAGTCTAGTGGTAAAATAATGACCAATGCAGTTGTGAAAGAGGACATGAAAGCCACGACCTATGCAACCATATCTACATTTAACAAGAAGCCCAAATATGGTTTAATGGCAAGAGTATTTGATGCAGTAGTAGTCAACAAGAACAAAGTCACCTCTCAGGCTCCGAGTCTCTTTAGAGATGGTATTCACAAGAACAATATGGAGACATTCAGTTACTTCATCAGCCAATATGTTGATTTGCTTTCACTCCTCAGATCAAACATGCCTCTAAAATTGCTGAAGGACTCCATTTCATTTGGCACATGCCCACTTCAAGTAAATGACTGTAACAAAATATGCTCATCTGAGCGGCTATTTTCTTGTAATTTTTTATGCTTTTAATGAAATGGGAGCTAGCCCCACTAGTAGCACTTATATATATATATATAGGTAGGTAGGTAGGCATGTGTATGTATATGTATACACATACATATATACATAGATAATATATGCATATATACATATATGAAGGTTTGTATTTACTTTTTTTGTGCCATTTGTATTTGTGTTTGTGTCTGTCTAGTTATGTATTTTTATGTAATTTTTTTTGGCATATATATTCTCATACAAAGATTGATGTATTTATATAAATATAGGTTTGTTTGCTTTTTATGCATGTTCATACATTTGTTTGTAATTATATTTTAAACGTTGTGCTTCTGCTAATAGATTTATTCTTATTTGCCATCCATACACATGAAACATTATTTAATAAGTTCAAATATAATATTGTTGAGAAATTTTATCTTTCCCTAGTTCATGGTAGTAATCTTTTGTTAGAGTATTATCCTAAATACTACTATTAGACCTGATAGTTCAAAATTTTGTTATTATCAAATTTGGGAGGTTGACCTTCTATCTAAAGGAGAAAAAAATTTGGTGATGTAACATTATTGTAAATCCACTAAGCATTTTCTTTAAAATGTCATTCCTTTTAAATTAGCTTAAAAATGTGTACCTTAAAAATGCGTGCCTTAAATAAATTCTACTACTAAAAAATCCTCCATTATATTCTATGAAACTCATAAATACACTTAAATTTTAGATTTTAGATATAAAAAGTAATTATCTTAAGGACATCAAATTTCCATAGTCAATAATGTTGGATGTTGAAAGTTTATGTATTTGCATGTGTAATACTTTTTCCCATCAATGTTTTAGATCACACTTTGTGATCCATCATCAGGATGCAAAGAGCAAGAGAAGAGGAGGCAAAATGATAAATTACAGACCAAAAACTAACTAAATAGAGGAAGGGAGTGAGTTGACGTGGGAACCAAGAGACCACAAGGGGTAAAAAAGAGAGGAAAGAATGAAACTAACTATTTTAAAGATCAACATATTTTTAGGAAGTAAACATATATAACGAAATTACAATACTAGACTTACAAGTCTACAAAAAGGTATACATACATGCAATCCTCTATATAAATACAATTACAAACAAATGTACGAACATGCATAAAAAGCAAACCTGTATTTATATAAATATATAAATTTATGTATGAGAATATATATGCCAAAAAAATTACATAAAAATGTATAACCAAAGAGACACAAACACAAATACAAGATGCACAAAAAAAAGTAAATACAAACCTTTATATATGTATGAATGTACATGTATGCATGCTTATATATGTATGTATGTATGTATGCATGCCTATATATGTATGTATGTATGTATGCATGCTTATATGTGTATGTAAGTAAGTATATGTGTGTATTTATGTATGTCTTTCTCTTATTTATTTATCTAGTTTCAATAAGTCTCTTTTTTCTTGCTTTTTTGTTCTCTTGTCCCTGAAATCCTTTCTTTGGTTTAAAGTTCTATTGGCATTTTCTAGCCTTTTCTTGATATAGGCTCCTCCTTGTCTTTTTTCTTATATATATTACATATATGTATATATGTACAACTTCATGTATACATGAACATATACTTTTGTATATACATATATACATGCCAACATATATATGTATGTATATACGTACATATACGTGTAATTATGTATGTATATGTGTATATATATGTTTATACGTACATATGTATATATATCTGTGTGTGTGTGTGTACATAGATACATATATGCATATATACATATATGAAGGTTTGTATTTACTTTTTTTGTGCCATTTATATTTGTGTTTGTGTCTGTTTGGTTATGTATTTTTATGTAATTTTTTTGGCATATATTATATAGAGATTTATATATTTATATAAATATAGGTTTGTTTGCTTTTTATGCATATTCATACATTTGTTTGTAATTGTATTTATATATAGGATTGCATGTATATACGCCTTTTTATAGATTTGTATGTCTCATATTGTAATTTCATATTATATGTGTTTACTTCCTAAAATCTATTGAGATCTTTAAAGTAGTTAGTTTCATTCTTTCCTTCTTCTTTTTTTACTTCTTATGGTCTCTTGGTTCCCCTGTCACCTCACTCATTTCCTCTATTTAGTGAGTTTTTGGTCTACAATTTATCATTTTACTATCCCTCTATTGCTCTCTACATCCTTGATGGATCACAGAGTGAATCTAGAAACATTTAATATCCTATAATGCTCTTATCAAATCTACATCACTCCATAATAATCAAGAGATCAAATAATACATTTCTATAAAAAATTAAGTAGATTTTTTTGATTAACATTCAAGAAAAGAAAAAATAAAATATAAATAGTAGATTATGGAATATAATCTAAAGATTTTTTAACACTTTTTTTTTTGCCAAGAACATTTTAATACAAACATAATAATAATAAAATCAATAAACATAAATCGCTCATAAATAAACCTAAATTTTATGTGAAAAAAAAGGTGATGATCTTGTTCACCAGTTTGTAGTGAATTTATGTTCGCTCGCAACTAACGAGTTAAGCGACGGAGATGATAATTTTTCCTTCTATGATTCCAAACGGTTATATAACTATAAAAAAGTTAATTCTTTACAGAAGGGGCCACTAAAATGGCCATTTTCTTCAGTACGTGTAAACTCAAGACCATCACCGCCCTTAAATATCTCGCTCCAAGCTCCTCTGTACTTCATTCTTCCTCTTCAAAACTTTTGAGTTTAAGCTCCGCTTCTTTCCCCACTCCACATAATACACATTTCCCTAGGCAAAATATTCACTCTCATTACTACAAAGGTTTCTTTAGTAGGGTTTTTGGCGAGGGTTTAAGTTACAGAAGAACGCATTTCATCTGCGCTGGTTTGGCTGAGAGAGAAAAAATGGAGCAGCAATTTGAGGAGTTCAGGCAGCAATTGGAAGAGTCTGGAAGCGTGAGGGAGCGCCTGCGCGGCATTGTAGCCGACCTCGAATCCGTCTCTCGCCTTATGCAGGCCAACCTACTACAAGTTCATTATGCTGCACACTCTCAAGGTACTTTCACCACATGTTCTTGTTTACTTTCTTTTGATTTTGTGTTGTTTACATGCGTTTCGAGGGTTTCAAGCTCACATTTCCTTCCTATTAAGGCAATGTAACTTGGGTGGGCCTGAAGGCGAAGGTGTGTACTTTATATTGGAGATCACATGTTAGAATCCCAAGGGTTAGGGTTCCTCAATAAGCAACATATAAGGTAAATGGAAAAATAATCCCTATTTGGAATGCTTACCTATAATTTGAGTTGGCTTAATGGTGAAGCCTTATGTACTCTAAAGTAAAAGCCACACATTTGAATTTAGAGGAGTTAGGGTTGTACATATCATTCGAACAATATACAAGATAAATGGAAAAACAATCCCCTTCTGATATGCTTGCATAGGGGCAGTTTCATGCACTAAATAGACATGTCACTTGAAGTAATTTAAAAAGCTACCACTATATTTTTGTTACCTTCCATATTAACTTGCTCTCTATTTTGTATAGTGTGAATGTGTTCTCTATTTTGTATGCTGCGAACTGGTTCTTTATTTGGTATAGTTTTGGACCTTGCATCTTCTTGAGATTAAGGCCATGTAAGCTTTAGTAAGCTACCTTTGCTGTTAACCTTCTTTTTGCTTTCTATTCTTAATTTATTGTTTATTTGTATTGTTTATCTTTCTTACCTACTTTTAGAGGGTTTGAACCTTGACCTGCTTAAATTAATGGCACATAAGCTTTGGATATTTAACTTCGATCTTAATGTGTTATGTTACCTAGACTAAATGTTGCTGGAAGAGTTTCCCTACATCTCATGCATGAAGAAGCAGGGTATTCTGGCAGGTTGTCATTATGGCAGGCAGGAGCTGCTGGATGTGCCCTGTATGAAGGTGCAAGGCAATTAGTATATATTTGGCTTACTATCAAAGTTGCCTGGCATGGAATTGTAAGAAAATTGACAAAGCATTCTTCCTACACGATGCTGTCATGTATGGTGGGTAGGAGTTTACCTTGCCCACATTGAAGGCATAAGACAATTGAATCTGTAATCATTCTGCCCACATAATTTTGTATTTTCTTCGGTGCAGTTAAGTGGAGTGGAAATATGCTTCAAGCGAGTCTGGGAGGAAATACATTTTGATGTAATAAGTTAGCAATTGAATAAAACAAAGTAGCAGAGGGACTAGCACCTGAAGATGCTTTGTCCTAGATCATCTAAGCAGTTCAAAATGTTAATTCCATGTGCTAAATAGGATACCAATACTACTTGATGGAATGACAAACGTACCAGGCAAACATGCTTTCTTTAGTTTCTTTACTGCCATTCTAATGGTATGTAGGCTCCTTTAGTTTAGTTTATAGGTTTCCTTTAATACGGTGTAGTTTAATCCAAGGCAGTATTATTGCGTGGTAAGTTTAAGCTACATTTTTAAAATTTAAAATTTGTAAGCTTTGATAACATTCTTACTTTTAAAATCAGCATCACATCACCAACCTCATCATATTTCTACTGAGTTTATCGACTGCCTCTTGTAGTGAGGGAGATTTGAACTACTGTGGTCATTATTGACAATGTTGTTGCATGTTGACTGATGTTATGGGCTGACAATGGGGGAATTTGAACATGGTCACACTCTTATGAATGTTACCATTATCTTCCTCCACAATCCCTTTGATATCCTTTAGCATAGTTTTTTTTAGATATAGTAGTGGGGGTTCTATTCCCCGCCTATGATATTAGATTATATAGCCGATTACAAACATACTCCAAATATCGTGATATAAAAGCTCCAAAAAGAGCAGAACCCAAACAAAATAAACACCTAAACGCCATGCTCTTATGAATGTTACAATTATCTTGCTCCACAACTCCTTTGACATCCTTTAGCATTGTTTTTTTAGACATAGTAGTGGGGATTTTGTTGGGCCACCCACCTATGCTCTTAGATTATATAATCGATTACAATACTCTGAATATTGTGATATGATAAGCTCCAAAAAGAGCAGAACCGGAACAAAATAAACACCTACTGAAATATAACATGGTCTGTAACATGCCTAGTACCCAACCAAAGACTATCAAACATCAATACAAAGAGCATCTTACTCGAAACCCCGCCCGTTTCCTAGGCACAGGAGAAGCATGTCCTGACATTGCTACCTCTTCAATCCATAACTCTTCTGATTGACTTGGCCTTCCTTTGCGGTGACTTGCTAATGTTAGAAAATGAACCCCATAACATATTTTCCTACGGTGGCGAGATCTATGGACAAAAGGGTTGTAGAAAATGGAATGGTAAAGTCATTGCCAACATCTAGACAACCATGATGGTGATGAACATGTAGGCCAGCTAAAACCTTCCCAATATTACCACAATACACCTAGAGGACACCCACTTCTCACCTTAGTTGTTCTATAACAAAATCATTCCTTACTCCTTGAGCAAGAGTGGAGGTAGAACCTTCGTCTTCTACCCCAGCTGCAATAGGCTTCTTTGGATCAGCCGTCTTCTCTAGATTGGCCAATGCCACAACGGAGAATTGATTTAGGAAAAATAATTGTAATAGCCATAGCCTAACAAAAACATTAGGAATGTAAAATACAAGATTTTATAGCCGCTTTGGAACACTTCCCTACGACAAGAACTTTGCCTAGAATTCGCTTTATAAACCCTAGGGCCATTGGTTTCTTACATGCAAAAGTACATTGCAATCACCTGTCCATTATACTCCCATTCACCAATTGTACACCATTGCACTCCCTAGATTTCTTATTGCCATGCCTCGCCTTAGATTATGCTAGCACCTTGCCAAGACAAGAAACGATTGAAAATCTACAACCCAACACCTTCTTACCATAGCCACCAAATAAGATCTCCAACACACCTTTATAAATGCAACGATTCACCACACTGCATACACCATTAATGTTTCCCATGTGCCGTACTCCTTCCAATCAAATGATCTCCTACGGAACTTTCTCATTGTCGTCGAAAAAACCATATGTTGCTTGCCATCCCATACTAGCCAACCTACTACACATTCTAATAATTACCACTATACACATTTAAAAATAATAAGAGCCTTTAGCACTTTAAATCTCAGGACTATAATAGCTAAGAACCTCAACTATTGCTCAAGGGGGTTTTGTGTTAATAAGGAAGCTAAATTTGGCTATCTTTCTGCTCTAGTATTGTATATAGTAGTTAGTAGATCTTGGTTTATGCATTCTTCGGCCAAGCAATCTGTTGCCTTGTTAAAATTCCTTTTATAGTGAATGAAACTTATCCTTTCAAATTTCTCCTTCAAGCTTTGAACCTCTTCTACATATCACAACCATAGAGTCACCTTTGACAATCAAATTAGTGTGGTTAAGAGAGATTGCCACTCCTAGCCCTCATATTCAGCTTCGTTGTTTGTGTGTATTCCTCGAAATAGGGAGCCACCATAACTCAAATGACTTGAGGAATCCCTAATCACAAAACTACCACCTACATTGCTAGGATTCCCCTTAGCTGCCCCATCAAAGTTTAATTTTGAAAAGCCCTCAGGAGTTGGGGACCAAGCATCATCACGAGTTTCTACCTTCTCTTGAGCATAATGAACTACTCTATAAGGAGCTACCAGTAACCCTTGAATAGGGGGAGATCCTTTAGTGTTGTTGACCTACCATGTGGAAATCATATTAAAAAAACATAGGCAATATAAAATATAGAGTACCCATAAGTTGGACACTATTGTTCTCAAACAAATCGTCTATTGCATTGAAAACTCTAAAAATGTTTTAAATTCAACTTTTTATCCTCTTTCTTGTTGGAGGCCCTTTGAGAGAATGGTTGGATGATTGGGGATAGTTGTACAAGGGCATGGTATGGCTTTCTACCAATGATTTCTCTTGGAAGATAAGATGAAAGACAATCATTCATGAGAACAATTCCCCACTTAGTGGAGGTGGGCTGAAGATTTCAAAGCAAGATTTGTCTTTACTTGTTATAACTGAATTTGTTTGTTTTCCATCTATTTTTGAGCAAAGGCATAGCTTTTATTTTTTATATTAGTTATATACAAGATTTTCCATGAAACTTTGGTGCACTTTATTGGTCTAGGTCCCAATGGTGACTTGGGGAACAAACCACTAAATGCATTTGATGTGTTATGTGCAAAAACATATTTCAAATGATCAAATAGAGCATTGACATTAATGAAAGTATGGAAGTGAAGAGGACTTGAATATAATAAAACAATATGCGAGTGTAATGTCCCCTTTTGAGCCATTGTTGCAAAGTGACTTAGATATTTGAAAATTTGGAAAATAACTTGAGCTTGAAGAATAGAAAGTCACTTTTCATGTATCTAACTATTTTCCCTTGACACTTAGAGTATTTTTGTGATAATTATGGCGAAGTCAAAAATAATAAAATAATTTGCCCGAGATTAGAGCGACCCACTTGGAGGATGGAAAGTGGGAAAATAAGGAGAAAATGTGAATTAAGCAAATGACAAATTAAAAATAATATTTTATTTATTAAAATATTATATTATTTGCCCAAAAGGTGACCGCCCAAGTTAAGTGGGAAAATAATAAAATATTATTATTTTATTTCTCCAAGTTGGCCGCCCAAGTAGAGGAAAAATAAAGAAAAATAAAATAAAATAATATTATGTTTTGGAGGTGGATTTAAAAGCAAAATAAACTATATTGGAATTGGGCGCCCAAGTTGAGGATTATAAAAAAGGTGTTTGGGAGTCATTTTGATCATATTTTGAAATTGTCATTTGATACTTGGAGAATTTCTCTTTGGCTGCAACGAAAGTTGAGCTACGAAATCAATGATGAAAACCCTTGCATTTCCAGGTGAGTTGACGAAAGCCTAGCTCATCAATTGGAGATTCCATGACAGGGATCTATTTGTGCTTCATTGTTGATTGTTGGTGAAGAGGAGCAGAATTGCATAATCAGATTTGCAGATCAGATTTGAAGGCTCCATCATTTGGTGGGAGTCATTGCATATTGGCTAGGGTTTTACCCTAGGAGTTGAGCGCCACCATCTAGGCTTCGAGTGAATTGGTTTTGGAGGCGTTTTTTGGAGTTTGTTTGCTGTTAGGGTTTGAAAGAATATTCAGAATTGGAGCAGCAGCATAGCAGACCTGGTTCGCCCTTATTTGTGAAGTGGATTTGGTGCTTGAAGACTTCATTGAGTTAGGGTTTCGCCTACACTTGGAGCGCCATCACTTGGAGGAGTTTGGAGGTTTGTCATAGCATCCTTTGGCATCATTTGTTATCATTTCCGGAGCAGCAAACCCTAGCAGACCTGTGCGCTTCATTTGGAGCAGCTTCCTTGTGTATTTGAAGATTCATTGTTCTAGGGTTTCGAGACTTAATTTTGGCACCACACTTTGGAGGACGATTTCCCATCATTCGGAGGTCATTTTGGCTTGGTGTTGATATGTGTAAACCCTAGGGTTTATAGCAGATTTATAGCTGGGCATATTTGGCTTGTTTGCCCATGATAATTTGATGTAATTGCAGACTTCATAATTCTGATTTATAACAGCAGACATCTGATTCAGTTTTACAGTCATTTTGGTTGCAATTTGGTGTGGATTCATTGTGTATTTCATTGTGTAATTCAACTATGTTGTTGGCAATCATATTGGCATGGTTTATATGATGATTTGGCATGTTTATTTGGTTTGTATTTTCAGTCATCTATTTATTTTGGTTTTCATGCAAGAATGATTCTATATTGTTATCATATCATGGCAAAAACATTCATGCATTGAAAACACACAAAAACCCTTCAAAAAACAAACAAGAAACCTAATCAGAAAATTCAGATCAGAACTGGAAAAGTGGATCAGATTTTACATGGGATCTTATAGTGGTATCAGAGCTATAGTGGTATCAGAGCTAAACATCTTGCTGGCCTGGAGGGTTAGATTGTTTATATGCAGCCACACGAAGTTGGTCCACACAGGGATTACTTCCGTAGAAGAGCAGGACAGCCGGAAATTCAAGAAGAAGACACTCCTTTTGCAGGTACACAACAGGTTGGGATGGAAAGAGATAGAGGTGGTAATGGAAATGAAAGTCGTAGGAGACTTGAGCAGCCTAACATAGAAAACATATCGAATACCATTGCCCAACAACAACAACAAATTGTGCAAACTTTTCAACAACTACTACCTGCAGCCATTGGTCAATTGAGGGTAAATCAGCCTACTCCAGGAGAGGACAGCAATACGGGGAATAATAAAGTGTTTTAGATAGGCCACTTCGTCCTACATTTGTGCAAAGAGGAGAATAATCATTCAAAGAAGAAGAAGATACTCACATAATTGATGATGTGATGGTTGCCTATGATGAGTACCATACACTTCCACAAGAGGTTAGGAATGCAATCACTTTGAATCAATACATGAATCAGAAAAAAGATAAGAAGAAAGTCAATCAGGAAAGAAGACCAAAGAAGCAACATGTTAAAAGAACACTAATACACTGAGAGGGGGGGGGGGGGTGAATTAAAAACTTTAAAATGAAACCGGCAGTCAAAGATTAAAGGCACACATAAACCATATACACAGAAGGAAACACGAGATATACGTGGAAAACTCAAAAAGGGAAAAACCACGGTGAGAATGTTGTTTGAGTCTATTGCTCAAATCGAACCTCACAATAAAAGATTTTACAGATGTTTTGTAAGCACCAACTTACAGCTACATTGACACCCAAGACAATGTTTTGAGGCTTCAACCTTCAGGTACACTGTACACCTAATTGAGCACCAACCCCATATAATGAGGCACCAACCCCAACGAGGCACCAACCCCTGAATCCTTACAAATCCTGATGTGCAAACACTGGTTCTTCACTAATGTGAAATGCACCCTTCAATTCATATATAGTCTCATCCGCACTCTTGCACTTTGTGTTTTCATTAACACAGTCTTCTCCTCTCTCTACGCTTTTGGCATTCTTTGTTTACTTTAATAGAGCCTCCCCCCTTTTCAATACAATCTACCTATGAACATTTGTATGTTCATGCAAACTTTGCACTCTATGCCTGTGAAAGAAAAATGTGCAGTTCAGTTAAGTAACATGTTCACAACAAATTCATTGTATATATATATCCATGCTTTAACAGTTGAACTGCCATCAATTGCCAAAAAAACTGAACGTCGACAATTTCAAGTTGTTTCATAATAGACTGCAATCAGTTTAACTGTCGCATAACTAAAACAAACTTCGGGCCTAGAAATAGATATTGGCAAAATGTCACGGAATCATCGGAAATAAGTGTCCACCGTTGAGTTTGAAGATCATCCCAATCACATCCATGTCAACACGACCAAAATCCATTCCGTCTCCTGACTCAACCTGTCGCTTATGTGGCCATGTGATCATTTGTGTGACGTGGACAACAATCATATGCCTTTATCGACAAAAATGCAATATTACAAACTTAGGCCTGTGTCGCTTTTATCGGAAAAAGTTTTTTTTTTTTTTTAAATTGGCCTTTATTGCCCTTTGTCGGTGAAATCTCATATTTCCAAACCTCCATTATTGCTATCGGTAAAAAGCTTATATTACAAACCCTTCGCTTTTGTTTCCTCTATCGGCGAAAACAAACTTTTCAGAACCTTACAAACGCTATCGGCAAATGTTGCCTTTTTCGAATCTCAGTCAATTCAATCATAAATGCTTATCGGCAAATATCGCTTTTTCCAAAAAACTGACGAGACTTAGTTGTTTTAAATAACATTACATGCTTGCCTTCACCGCTATCGGCTAGTCGACAAGTCGTAAGAAAACATAACTTGTGGACTAGTTCGAAAAATTGAAACTTTCCCGACAATGCTTCTAACATTGTCTCCATGCCTCCGTTGGCGAATCGGGAAAAAAGAAAACTCCTGAACTTCAGAAGACTCTGAACATGTGTTCTCTTCCAAGTCTTCAACAAATGGACTTCCTATATGCTGTTGGCGAATTGAGAAAAAACAAAACCGACAAACTTGCTGGTTCTAGAACTGCTAAAATCTCTGACTGGCTATAACTTAGCCAATTTTCACCCAAACTTCACAAAAATGAAACCAGGGATACCCATTTGGGTCTTTAACCAAATGAAGTCTTCAAATTGAACACACAACCTGAAATTAAGCAAATGACAAATTAAAAATAATATTTTATTTATTAAAATCTTATATTATTTGCCCAAAAGGTGACCGCCCAAGTTAAGTGGGAAAATAATAAAATATTATTATTTTATTTCTCCAAGTTGGCTGCCCAAGTAGAGGAAAAATAAAGAAAAATAAAATAAAATAATATTATGTTTTGGAGGTGGACTTAAAAGCAAAATAAACTAGATTGGAATTGGGCGCCCAAGTTGAGGATTAAATAAAAGGTGTTTGGGAGTCATTTTGATCATATTGCATAGTTCCACGGGGACGTGTCCCCCCCTAAAATACAGCCGTTCCCCACGTCTCCCCGTTTTCGAGACGGGGAGACTTCAGGGAAATGTCCCCACCGTCCCCCAGTTTTGCTGCTGCATTTCTTTGAGGCATTCTGTCAAACAGTTCACGTGCCTTGTCTATGCTTCCACATTTTGAATACATGTCTAACAGGGCAGTTGCAACTACAACAGTTGACAAAATTCCTCTATCCTTTATGTTTTGATGGATGTCCATACCCTATTCCAAAGCTCCCATTTTGACACAGGCAGGGAGGATGCTGGGTTGGCAAAGGTTGTGGAATTTGGCTTTACACCAGCCAATTGCGTTTGCTTTAAAATTTTTAAAGCCTTTTCAACAAATCCATTTTGTGCATATCCTGCAATCATTGCAGTCCATGAGACCACATTTCTTTGAGGCATTCTGTCAAATAGTTCACGTGCCTTGTCTATGCTTCCACATTTTGCATACATGTCTAATTTATAACTAATTTATACATCTTATAGACTTATACAGTTATACATCTTTTTATAACTAATTGTTCAAGTACTATATGTATTTCAGCGCATCGCTCCCCCCGCTGCCATCCCCTCGCCGTCCCCCACCGTCCCCAAAATTAGACCCCCCGCCCCCTCGTCCCTGAAACGTGTCCCCTGCCGTCCCCCCGTCCCCGTCCCCGAAACTCCGTGGAACTATGTCATATTGTGAATTTGCCATTTGATACTTGGAGAATTTCTCTTTGACTGCAAGGAAAGTTGAGCTACGAAATGAAGGACGATAACCCTTGCATTTCAAGGTGAGTTGGACAAAAACCTAGCTCATCAATTGGAGATTCCGTGACGGGGATCTATTTGTGCTTCATTGTTGATTGTTGGTGAAGAGGAGCAAAATTGCATAATCAGATATGTAGATCAGATTTGAAGGCTCCATCATTTGGTGGGAGTCATTGTATATCGGCTAGGGTTTTACCCTAGGAGTTGAGCGCCACCATCTAGGCTTGGAGTGAATTGGTTTTGGAGGCGATTTTTGGAGTTTGTTTGCTGTTAGGGTTTGAAAGAATATTCAGAATTGGAGCAGCAGCATAGCAGACCTGGTTCGCCCTTATTTATGAAGTGGATTTGGTGCTTGAAGACTTCATTGAGTTAGGGTTTCACCCTACACTTGGAGCACCATCACTTGGAGGAGTTTGGAGGTTTGTCATAGCATCCTTTGGCATCATTTGTCATCATTTCCGGAGCAGCAAACCCTAGCAGACCTGTGCGCTTCATTTGGAGCAGCTTCCTTGTGTGTTTGAAGATTCATTGTTCTAGGGTTTCGAGCCTTAATTTTGGCACCACACTTTGGAGGACAATTTCCCATCATTCGGAGGTCATTTTGGCTTGGTATTGGTATGTATAAACCCTAGGGTTTATAGCAGATTTATAGCTGGGCATATTTGGCTTGTTTGCCCATGATAATTTGATGTAATTGTAGACTTCATAATTCTGATTTATAACAGTAGACATATGATTCAGCTTTACAGTCATTTTGGTTGCAATTTGGTGTGGATTCATTGTGTAATTCAACTATGTTGTTGGCAATCATATTGGCATGGTTTATATGATGATTTGACATGTTTACTTGGTTTATATTTTCAGTCGTCTATTTATTTTGGTTTCATGCAAGAATGATTCTATATTGTTATCATATCATGGCAAAAACATTCATGCATTGAAAACACACAAAAACCCTTAAAAAACAAACAAGAAACCTAATCAGAAAATTCAGATCAGAACTGGAAAAGTGGATCAGATTTTACAAGGGATCTTATAGTGGTATCAGAGCTAAATATCTTGCTAGCCTGGAGGGTTAGATTGTTTATATGCAGCCACACGAAGTTGGTCCACATAGGTATTATTTCCGTAGAAGAGTAGGACAGCCGGAAATTCAAGAAGAATACACTCCTTTTGCAGGTACACAACAGGTTGGGATGGAAAGAGATAGAGGTGGTAATGGAAATGAAAGTCGTAGGAGACTTGAGCAGCCTAACATAGAAAACATATTGAATACCATTGCCCAACAACAACAACAAATGATGCAAACTTTTCAACAACAACTACTTGCAGCCATTGGTCAATTGAGGGTAAATCAGTCTACTTAGTCCTACAATAATAAGGTGTTTTAGATAGGCAACTTCGTCCTACATTTGTGCAAAGAGGAGAAGAATCATCCGAAGAAGAAGAAGATATTCACATAACTGATGATGTGATGGTTGCCTATGATGAGTACCATACACTTCCACAAGAGGTTAGGAATGCGATCATTTTGAATCAATACATGAATTAGAAAAAAAGATAAGAATAAAGTCAAACAAGAAAGAAGACCAAAGAAGAAACACAAAGAGTACAAACAAGATTTGAGTAAGATTCCTCTTCCTAATTTTGATGGTAGTGGTAAGAGTACAGCCCGTGCTTGGATATACAAATTGGATACATTCTTGAGACTTAAACCCATGCCGTTAGAAGATGCAATTCAATTTGCAACCATGCATCTAGACGGAGTAGCATATGATTGGTGGCATCATGGCCTTGTGACACAAAACCATGCAATGATTCATTCTTATGAGGAGTTTATTAATAACTCATTGCTAGGATTGACAGGAAAGATGTAGAAGCCTACGATAGGGATTTGACACAAATGAGACAAATTGGGCATGGTGATTCCTACATCAATGAGTTCCAAAATGTTGCTGTTATGGTTCTTGATATGACAGAAAAAGGGTAACAATGCTGTTTGTAGAGGGTTTGAATGATAAGTTGAAGGGTTTGGTCAAGGATCATAAGCCTAACACTCTACAAGATGCAATTCAGCTTGCACTTGATCTTAAGACATCACCTCCTTCATTTCAGTCCCAAAAGAAGAGCTTCAAGCATGAAAAATCAGATTAACATTCACTTGAGCAGCTCACACGTACAAAGTTTGAAGCACCACCAAAGATGGATCTTGAGACAAAGAATGATCTTTGCAGAAAAAAGTTATATTTTTCTTGCAAAGAACCATGGGAACCCGGTCATAGGTGTCTTGGAAAAGGTAAAGTGCACTACATAGAGGTTATTGAGGATGAAGATGATGACACTAGTTCGGAAAGTGAACATGGACAGCCAACACCACATAATGAAAGTGATGGTAACAAAGGAACTAGGATTACTTATCTTTCAGGAGCTCCAAGGTATAATCCATTCCTATTTGAAGGCATCTTGTTTGGGTGTAAGGTCATGTCACTTCTTGATAGTGGAGCTACTCAGAACTATATTGATGAGAGTTTGGTGGATAAGAGGGGAGTGCATAGTGATGATTTTGAGGGCTTTGATGTGACTATAGCAGGTGGTTTAACTATTCCATGCAAAAAGAAAATCAGCAAGCTTAGCATTCTATTTGGTGAGTATACACTTTGTGATGACTTCTATGTTCTTGATTTGAAAGATAATGATATTGTTCTTGGTATGCAATGGCTACATTCACTACATAGAGTCATTCAAGACTTGCAAACCATGGAGTTGAGTTTCCAACATGAAGGGAAACAAATCACAATGAAAGCATTAAATTACATGCTGCCACACTAAATTACAGCTAAGAATATGAGAGTTATGGACAATGAAACACTTGATGAGGACATCTATGAGGACTTTTCAATGTATATCAACATGGGACAGCAAAAGCATGATGAAAGATTGCACACTTTTGGGAAATTGGCTGGATATTTGATGAGGATTGTGCACTTTTAGCAAGAAGGTTGCACAAACTCTTTTTTGCAAACCTTGAGCAACTTGGTATAGTACATGAGAAACCACACCAAGGGCCTAGATTGATTTGGGAACCAGGAATTTGATGTAGGAGTATCAACATCCACGTTGTGGAGTCTAATTTTGGTGTTTTTCATTTATGCTGACAGCAGTCCCGACAACTTTTATTTCCCACTCTCTTCTGTTGGCACTGAACCTGAACTTTATAGGTATTTGAAATCAGCGTAGACTGGGCATTAATAGTTAGTGGAGGCTAATTTTGGAGCTGGGTGGCTTGGTGGCAGCAGTCCCTCATATCCATATTTCCTATTTTCTTTTGCATGAAGAAACGGAATTGGAGGTTGAAGTTTTAAAAGGGACTTTTCCTTTTCTTTCAGGCAGACTCCCTTTCCCAACGGTGGCATCATTTGGTGTTGGTGGTATTGCATTTGAAAGCATGGAGGAGTAGTGACTGTGGCGGGCATAAACTTTGATGGGAGGTCTGATGTATGGTATATAGCTGTAGTGCTTATGTGTGGTGTTTTGGGTTTTTGTGATTGCAGAGGTGTGCTGAGTTGTAGGCCTATTTCCAGGCCATTTTTTTTTTGGTTTGAGTTTAGTAGTTAGGAGCCAATAGCTTGACCAACTGTTTGTAAAACTGAATCAAAATGTTAATGAGATTTCAATAAGTTTGTTTGCATATGCTCTGTTGCTTAATTTCATTTGATTGCAGTTATTGAATTGATTAGTTTCTGGGATCTTTATTCCCCTGTTGCATCAGAATTGGTTGGTATGTTTGAGTCTAATGTAGATTTGATATATGTGATTGCTCGAGGGCAAGCAATCTCGGGGTGGGAGGACTTGTAATGTCCCCTTTTGAGCCATTGTTGCAAAGTGACTTAGATATTTGAAAATTTGGAAAATAACTTAAGCTTGGAGAATGAAAAGTCACTTTTCATGTATCTAACTATTTTTCCTTGGCAAAACGGAGTTGAATTATGACTTAGTATTTTTGTGATAATTATGGCGAAGTCACAAAATAATATAATTTGCCTTGGATTAGAGCGACCCACTTGGAGGATGGAAAGTGGGAAAATAAGGAGAAAATGGGAATTAAGCAAATGACAAATTAAAAATAATATTTTATTTATTAAAATATTAAATTATTGCCCAAAAGGTGACCACCCAAGTTAAGTGGGAAAATAATAAAATATTATTATTTTATTTCTCCAAGTTGGCTGCCCAAGTAGAGGAAAAATAAAATAAAATAAAATTATGTTTTGAAGGTGGACTTAAAAGCAAAATAAACTATATTGGAATTGGGCGCCCAAGTTGAGAATTATAAAAAAGGTGTTTGGGAGTCATTTTAATCATATTGTGAATTTGTCTTTTGATACTTGGACAATTTCTCTTTGGCTGTGTAATGTCCCCATTTTGAGCTAAGTTATATTTTCTAGTTGAGCTTGTTTCTATACATGGAGAGCCGGAAAGTTGGTATATGTCTATAGATGGAGAACCGGAAAGTTGGCTCAATTAGTATTTTGCTTGGGTTTTATTATATGAATAAAATAGAAAATGGAATCTTTAATTGCATTTTCTTCTAATCTATTTTTATGGAGTTTTGTGTGGAATAAGGAATTGCTCCAGGTGGGACTTATTTGTCATCAAAAGCCAACGTGGGAGGAAGATAGGTCCAAGCTATTCAAATAAAATTCAAATATTTCAAATGGCTAATCCAAGAGGATTGACTATCATGTGGAGTGCAAAATTCATTGGTAAAAATGTACACAATGTTCATTGGATCATGTGCCATGAGAAGGATCGATGCAAGAGAGAAGTAAAGGCATTTAAAATTATATTTGTGCATTCAAGGGAGAGCCAACGGCTATGAAGACAATTTTAAATGCTAGCAAGATAATTTTAAATGCTATAGAGGATCGGCGGCTAAGGCTATGGATCATTTTAAATGCAAATTTATTTATTAAATGTTTGCATGTGATGCATTTCATGAAGTTGTTAGAGATCGCCCAAGGAAAGGAAGAATCATTTAAATGCAAATTTTATTTATTAAATGTTTGCATATGGAGCGGTTGAGGAAATTAAATGCCGACGCCAATGTGGTTGTATTAAACAGCCACCCATGCAAGAAGGAACTGATTGGATTTAGAAAAGGATTTTAAATGATATGTGAGATTTTAAATGCTCATGTCCAGCCGCTCAAGGATTTGCAATCACCAACAAACAATATTGAATGCCAAGACAAATCGCACTATGAGGAACTAACTGATTTGCATGGAAGGATAAATAGATCATTGCAAGTTCATTTGAGGGATATGTTGAATCTGGTATGTTTTCTTATTCTATTATTTTGACTGAAAATTTTGATTTTTATGTCTTTTTGCAAGGTGATGACCCCTTGTATTTGTACGGTGATGATCCCATACTCTATGTGAGGTGATATTGTACGAATATTCACCATTGAGCTTGATATTGCAGGTTACTAAGGAGTATTTGAAGTATATTTGATATCAATTAAACCCTTGGCCATTGTAGAAGCTAAGCCAAGGTAGTGAATTTGGAGAAAAGCAGCACTGTGGAGATTTGCAAACATTTTTAGTTCTGATTTGTCATGACAGCCAACTGATAATGATGTTTCAGGGTTCATATGCATGATTTGGGTGAGGATTTTGGTGTTTGAAGACCATTGGAGAATCATAGAGACTTGATATGGTACCTAGGAGTCCATCGCTTGGCTACAAAAGGAGATTTTGGCAAGGACTTGGTCTCTAAATCATTTCTGGGCATTTGTAATCAGCATATCAGTCATAACAGCAGTCAAGTATTTGTGATCAGTCAATTAATTGAAGTCATATGAAGCTGCAACAGTGATCCAATAAGTCTTTGGGGCATTGACTATTGATTGTACGTTGATATTCAAGAGTTAGAAGGACATTTGGATGCAATTTCCATGATATATCTAACTCTGATTTGACTAATACATTGACTGTAATTTTGTAACAGCAGTGTGTATTTGTGAAGCAATTCCATTTTCATTTGATAATAATGCAAGAAGGTTGATGGTTCTCATGTCATGTGTGTATTGTTGAATTGAAGTGATTAGTGCAAGAAATCTTATCTAAAGTAGTTTATATTTTCAGTCATCTATAATAAGGTCTTTTACAGTGGTATCAGAGCCACGATCTTGCCAGCCTATGGGTTTTTGAAGGAAAAAAGCTGAAGCCATGAATGCTACGAGTCAAGGTAACTCTCCTATGGATAACATGGCGTTGAGTGAAAGGCTTCTCAAAGTAGGCAATGAACTTGAACATTCATTTCAGTCAAGGAAGGTACTTCTCAACATCTTAAAGGAAACGGAGGGTTGTTTACACATGGTAGATCAGTCACATTCTAGGGTATTGCAAGCAGCTGTGAATCCTATAGCATCTTCTTTGGGTAAGCCAAAGTTGTTGAGATACAAAGATCATGAGGTGAGATTGGTTATCACTTCTTGTTTAAGTGAAATTTTGAGAATTGCAGCTCCCAACATTCCATATCAGGATGACACAATGAAAGAAATATTTTCCTTATTGGTGGAAAGTTTTGAAGGATTGAATGATGTCACAAATTCTCATTTTCCTAGAAGAGTTACCATACTTGAATCATTTGCAAAATTGAGATTGAATAACATCTTGTTGGATTTGGCTTTGAATGATTTAATTATCAAAATGTTCCATTGTTTCTTTGCCAAAATCATAACATATCATGCAACAAATGTTAAATCAGCAATGCACACCATTTTGTCTCTAATCCTGGATGAGAAAGATGATATTTCTAAGCAGTTGTTATCTAACTTGTTGGCTGTTTGCAGGAAACAAGATGTTTTATTAGCAACATATGAGTTGTCACACAGATTGGTGGAGCAGAGAATTGAGGAAATTAAAGATCAATTAACAGAAGATGAGCTGATTTCACTTGGTTTGTAGCCTATTCATGGTGATTCTAGGACTGAAGAAGATCACATGGAGGCGAGTGATAATACATTTGAGAGGGATCCCGAGATTACAAGTAGTTATGAAGGGCATACTATTGGTGTTCAGTCATACATGCAAGGAGAAGACATCATGTTTGTTACAAAGATCATCCATGAGGAAGGTGATTCACATGAAGAGGACAAGGATCAATTCATACATGTCGAAGCCCTAGACACACATCAGCCCCATAAGGCGGAGTTGGAAGAGTTGCGGCCTATATATGATAAAGATCCAACCTTAGAAGATGCCACCAAGGAGTTGTATGGAGAAGCTTCATTAGAGGATCACATATGGCTTCACCCGGATCATATGGACAAAGAACATGCCATCATGGAGATTGTCTTTCATCAAGGAGATGGCTGTCTTATTACATTACACATAGAGATCCTTCATGACACTTGGAGGACAACAACTGTTTGGGAGCTTTGTAGAGGTTTGGATCATGTCTACATCATTGGAGGATGGCCTATGGATGTTGTTGACTCACCATTGAACATTAGTAATGACATTGGTAGTCATTTGGACTTGATTTTCAGTTATTGGGTAGATGATTTCCAACAAATGAATCATGAGATACATGGGATAGAGAATCAAGATATGGATAGGAAAGAAGATTGCATTCTTAATGATACACAATCATTTGATTTAGAGTTGATGAATTTTCTTATTCATAGTGAATTTAGTGAGTATGCCTATGTTTTGATATGGTATTTTTGTGATGATGCTTTACGGATTGGATTTGATTCAGAGTTGATGAATTTTCTTATTCATAGTGAATTTAGTGAGTATGCCTATGTTTTGATATGGTATTTTTGTGATGATGCTTTGGTGATTGGATTTGATGTTAACATAGCTTCAACGAGAGAGTTATATGAGGATGAATATGATAGTTCCATCTCTTTCAGCGAGGTATCAAGTTACTTCATGGTATGGATGTGTCATTGGAAGTTGAGCATGGGTGTGTTTGCTACATTATGCGACAACGGAAGCGGTCCCAGGATCTCCTTCAGCAATATCTTTGAGATGGTATGTGAGTTTGAATGGACGGGTTAGATGGGTTTGGGATCCTGGTATTCATTGATGTTCATTTGTCACTCCCGATTGCTTGGGACAAGCAATCTTGGGGTGGGAGGACTTGTAATGTCCCCATTTTGAGCTAAGTTATATTTTCTAGTTGAGCTTGTTTCTATACATGGAGAACCGGAAAGCTGGTATATGTCTATACATGGAGAACCGGAAAGTTGGCTCAATTAGTATTTTGCTTGGGTTTTATTATATGAATAAAATAGAAAATGGAATCTTTAATTGCATTTTCTTCTAATCTATTTTTATGGAGTTTTGTGTGGAATAAGGAATTGCTCCAAGTGGGACCTATTTGTCATCAAAAGCCAATGGGGGAGGAAGATAGATCCAAGCTATTCAAATAAAATTCAAATATTTCAAATGGCTATTCCAAGAGGATTGACTATCATGTGGAGTGTAAAATTCATTGGTAAAAATGTACACAATGTTCATTGGATCATGTGCCATGAGAAGGATTGATGCAAGAGAGAAGTAAAGGCATTTAAAATTATATTTGTGCATTCAAGGGAGAGCCAACGGCTATGAAGACAATTTTAAATGCTAGCAAGATAATTTTAAATGCTATAGAGGATCGGCGGCTAAGGCTATGGATCATTTTAAATGCAAATTTATTTATTAAATGTTTGCATGTGATGCATTGCATGAAGTTGTTAGAGATCGCTCAAGGAAAGGAAGAATCATTTTAAATGCAAATTTTATTTATTAAATGTTTGCATATGGAGCGGTTGAGGAAATTAAATGCCAACGCCAATGTGGTTGTATTCAATGCAAAAATATTAAATGAATGTATGCAAACAACCGCCTATGCAAGAAGGAACTGATTGGATTTAGAAAAGGATTTTAAATGATATGTGAAAGATTTTAAATGCTCATGTCTAGCCGCTCAAGGATTTGCAATCACCAACAAACAATATTGAATGCCAAGACAAATCGCACTATGAGGAACTAACCGATTTGCATGGAAGGATAAATAGATCATTGCAAGTTCATTTGAGGGATATGTTGAATCTGGTATGTTTTCTTATTCTATTATTTTGACTGAAAATTCCGATTTTCATGTCTTTTTGCAAGGTGATGACCCCTTGTATTTGTATGGTGATGACTCCATACTCTATGTGAGGTGATATTGTACGAATATTCACCATTGAGGTTGATCTTGTAGGTTACTAAGGAGTATTTGAAGTATAGTTGATATCAATTAAACCGTTGGCCATTGTAGAAGCTAAGCCAAGGTAGTGAATTTGGAGAAAAGCAGCATTGTGGAGATTTGCAAACATTTTCAGTTCTGATTTGTCATGACAGCCAACTGACAATGATGTTTCAGGGTTCATATGCATGATTTGGGTGAAGATTTTGGTGTTTGAAGACCATTCGAGAATCATAGAGACTTGATATAGTACCTAGGAGTCCATCGCTTGGCTACGAAAGGAGATTTTGGCAAGAACTTGGTCTCTAAATCATTTCTGGGCATTTGTAATCAGCATATCAGTTATAACAGCAGTCAAGTATTTGTGATCAGTCAATTAATTTAAGGCATATGAAGCTGCAACAGTGATCCAATAAGTCTTTGGGGCATTGACTATTGATTGTACGTTGATATTCAAGAGTTAGAAGGACATTTGGATGCAATTTCCATGATATATCTAACTCTGATTTGACTAATACATTGACTGTAATTTTGTAACAGCAGTGTGTATTTGTGAAACAATTCCATTTTCATTTGATAATAATGCAAGAAGGTTGATGGTTCTCATATGTCATGATGTGTATTGTTGAATTGAAGTGATTAGTGCAAGAAATCTTATCTAAAGTAGTTTACATTTTTAGTCATATATAATAAGGTCTCTTACAGGCTGTAACTTTGTTTCAGCAAGCTTCTAAGGACGAAAACCCTTAGAATTTAGTGGTTTGGACGAAAACCCACTCCACTTTGTGAGGTGGATCCATCTAGGGTTCATCATTGGATTTATTTGTAGGTTTTTGGCGTGGATTGAAGCTAGGGTTTGAAGGGAAATTGAACATATCAGCTAGGGCTTCATATTGGCACTAGGGTTTTGAAGTTTTAGGTAGATTGATGGGCTTTTTATGATATATTTGCATCAACATTTGATCAGCTAGGGTTTTGAAGAGTGGCACTTCAATTTTGGAGCTATTGTGATCTTTCATCATCACAAATTTGTCATCAGAATTTCTGAATTCATTGCAGATCTGAATAACAGGGATTTGAAAGTGTTCTTGGGCAGATCGTGGAGATTTTTGAAGGGTCAAGAGCATTTGTCTTCATCGCCTAGGGCTTGGGTTACTTGGAGGAGCTATCACCATCATTATAAGATTTGTTGACAAGCATTTTGTAGGCAGATTTTTATATCAGACTTTTGTGTTCAGTTTCAGATTGGTTGAAACAGTCTTTAGACAGCATTTGCATCATTCCTTTGTCATTGGCTATCAACCCAACATTGGCAGCTACCATTGGTGAGATCGCTTCACTTTTGTGGGAGGTTCGTGGCCATTGAAGACATCATTTGCAGTCATTATCAGATCTGAATTTGTAACAGACTTTATTCTACACCTGAGTTATGTATCAGCTCTGATATGTTGTATGATTGGCATCATAGCATCCTATTATCATCCGGGTATGTTGTTGTAATGAAATACTCTTCAAATCTTCAATTTGAAACAATCTAATTGCTGTTCCTATCTATATCAGTGGTCTGATTTATATTTTCAGTCATCTATTTATTTTGGTTTTCATGCAAGAATGATTCTATATTGTTATCATATCATGACAAAAAGATTAATTCATTGAAAACACACAAAAACCCTTCAAAAAATAAACAAGAAACCTAATCAGAAAATTCAGATCAGAACTGGAAAAGTGGATCAGATTTTACAAGGGATCTTACAATGAGAATTCCAAAGTTCTATACAAATGATTTGAATGATCAGATATATCAACTAAATTAATTCTGTTTGATGTTTATTCAAAGAATATTTATGATACATAATTATATGAGAAAAGAAGATGTAGAGATTGTTGATGCGTGTTTTACAACAGCAGCAACATTTAGAATAAAACACTGGGTATCCTATCCTCTCTTGAACAAAGCCTCTTGAGTGCTAAACTATGTGATCACACAAGAGTGCTCCAAGGTTCCTCTTGGGTCAGGGCTTGACTGGCTTGGGATAGACTCAGTGAAATGAAGTGATTTGCTGGTAATCACTAAGGGGACTTAGGCAATTGTTCTTAGTGTTTTCTTCACAAACGGGGAAAAAGACTTGGATTTCGTTACTTCCTTGAAAGAGAAAGGACCTGGGTTTTTTAAGTTCTACTGCTAAAGGGGGGGTGAACGATTTCTCAGCGAGGCTGCTTATGAACTATTCTTAGTATAGATCTAAAACAAATTGCAAAAGATGAAAAGGGTTTCGGAGATCTAATTGGTGCAAAAGACTACTGTTGATTCATGGAAACTGAAACCATGCTCTGCTTCATCATGAGACAACAACTACGCAGAAATGGTGTAATCTTATAGGGAGTTTATAAAGATTTTCAGATTACTCAAACATAGAACATGAAAAATGACATATGCAGAAAGTAATCGAAGCTAAGCCTAAAATGAGTTTAGACATGCACTGGGATTTGCAAGCCACAAATCGCAAATGGTATGAACAAAGAGTTCCAATCATGCAGCAACAACAATATTTTCCACCATTTTTAACTTAATGCACACTAAAAGAAACTAAAAATGAGACAGATCTGAAAATAGAGCTTATGATTTGATTTAAGGAAGTGAGAAAACCATGCTAATATCCCAAAGAATACTATGAACACTGAGCTTCAATGCTCATGTATTGATTTTGGAAATATCTTTTACAACAATCTTTCTCAAAACCTCAAAGTTTCTTCCTCAAAGATGAAAAAAGCTAAAACTACTGTTGCTCTTCTATCCTTCTAAAAATGACAAGTCTATTTCTCTATGAAATTTTCTGAATGTTCTTTACAAATGAGGCCCCTAGGCCTTTATATAGGCTTCCAAAATACAAAAGGGGGCCAAGATCTGATTTCCTTGAAATCCATGCCCAAATTAGGTCAAAAGAAACCCTAAAAAGAGGTGGCTGAGAAAGAAGATAAGGCTACCAACATTTTGGCAAATAAAAACTTGACACATGTCTTGGGGGGGTTCCATGCTGACTAGGATTCCATCATGACATTATCTAGGTGGGCGCCCCCTCATCCTGCTGACTAAGATCCTCTCAAGGCATCATCTAGGTGGGTGCCACCTCATCCTGTCTTTTAGTCCCAAGTTCAATGGATCTGGTGATGACATCTTCCAGCTCCTCCATTGGAATGCTTGGCAGGTTCTCCATTTTGTAGTCCATGACTGATAGGCTAGGATCACAGGTAGTGAGAGTGTTCTCCCAATCTGATCCTAGTTGGTGAACGTCGCCCATGATGGTCAAGAGTGTGGAAATATCCTCAAAGTGCCCCTTTTGGATAGGATGGGCAGCTCTGAAGTACATACTTTGCATCTTATCTCTTTAAGCATTGCGCATTCACCACTCCATCATCCCCTATCTTCTGATCGAACCACGCCTCTATTGAAATGATGATTTTGTCTTGAATTTCCTTCACCATCACTCTTGCTTGGGTGGCGTCACTTTCCATCTCCTCAATTATTTCTCTCTTGAAGACTAGAATAGAATACCAACTGTGGAAGTCATAGCCCTTATTGGATTGTATTATGTTATTCTCTACCAGGGCCTACCTTGGGGTAATCATCAATGCCTTTAAACTTGGAATGGTCTCTGTCATGTCTATGTTGAATCCCTGACATGTTTCCATTATTCCCTGAATCCTATCCATGAGGGTGATAACTCTTTCATACACCAGGACGAGATCATCCACGAATTTGTTAGCCTTCTCCAAGACATCTCCAATCCATCCCTTTGCTGCATGGCTGATTGACCTCATCTCTTCCAATTCAACTAGTGAATTTTTGGAAATACCTGCAGGCTGAGTAGTTGTCCGTTCGGTTGACTGTAGGGGATTCATCAGGCTCATGATATAGTGTTTCAATTCTTCATTTTCTTTCTTCAGCTGATTCTTCTTTTCTTCTTCCTTCCTTAGCCGGTACTTGATGGCTACTATCGAATCATCCAACTCTTCCACTTCCTGCCTCTTTGTAGTTGGTCCTAACTCGACCGTTACTACATCATATTCTTCGGGAGTAATATCCCCTTTCGCCTTGTCTTCCCTTGGAATAGCAATCTGAACCTCGCAAGACCCAGATTCTCCTTTGGTTATCTTTGAATATTTCTTTGCCCTTTTCTTTTCTACGGGTTTGCCTATCCTGTTGAGGAGGTCATCTAGCTCGGTGGATGGGTCGTACTCCATGACGGATTTCTTCTTCAATTCCTCCTGTAGCCACTTGGGTCTCGTGGAAGGATTGTTATTCTTAGGAGGTTCTTGCTGCTCATGATCTCCTTGTGGCATGGATATCCCGCCTTCATGGAATTCTTCATTTAGGAACTCTAGGGCCTGGTCTTTAAATATGTCCTCAATATGGACCACCTCTGGATTCCTTGGGGAATGTTCAGGAGGGGGTCCTACAACCAAATTAGAGGCCTTTTGTTGAATGGGTTCCATGGACTCGTGTTGATCTCTTCTGTCTTGTTCATTGGGGACTACCTCTTTCTCCAAATGTTCCTTATCCTTAGTAGCAGATGGCACATTGCCTTCTGGAAACAAGTTGACTTCTTGGATTGAGGAAGTGCTAGTTGAATGTGGCCTAGCTGTCCTTTGTTCTTCCTGTATTGGTTTCTTAGTGGAAACCTCTAGAACTTTTACTCTCTTTGCGGGCGGGTTATTCGCTGCCTTATTACTTGCCTCACCCTTTCCTGTGCCATGTTCCACCTCATGCGAGTCTTCAGTCATCTCATTATCAGAAGATTGGGATTCCAAATCTCCCATCAAATCACAGGTGAAGGGGATATTCTGCTTATTCAACCTATCCACATGCCGATTTATCCATCTTTGAGTGCTTACCAGAATTGGAGCCATCAAATCATCTAAGTTGGCGCTTTCTTGTTCAGCCCAATTCAGTGCCAGGAGAGGTTTATCTTTTTCATTTTCATAGAAGGACTAAACTTGCCTCCCATCTTCCTCGAACTGATCTGGAACAGAGAATACTCGAGTTGTTCTAATCATACCCAAAGATAACCTAGAGCACATCTTTCTCCTTATATCGAAATCATCTGCTGCATTTGCCCAGTGGTCTTCAAGGTGTACCTTGTGCTTGTGCCTTCTTCTGCAAGCTACCCAGGTGGTATTATGAGGGTCAAAATTTGCTCTTGAGCCATGAGTCACTAGGTGGTAAAATTGCAATTCCTCATTGGACTTTTCTGCGGCTTGAATGGATGGGCATACCTCAATGGCATCTCCAATTTGGATTGGGAAAGATATTCCAACCTTCTTCTTCTTCTTCTGGACTATGTCTTATGCCGATAGTTGCCTTGTGATTTCGAGCAAGACTATCTCGTCGGTGGGATACCTCGACAATCTGTATGGATAGGAGGAGAATCCGTGTACCCGGATGTAAGTGAACTTCGGGAACTGAGTGAACCAAGAGCTGTATTTCTTGACTAACTGCATGGATTTTGATGACAGTCTCTGATGAGTCCCTTCTTGAAGTGTTCTGGTGATATGCATAGAGAATGCATCATTGAACCTCTTGAAATGGGCTATGTTTTGAAGGTGCAACTGTGGGTAACAATCATAGACCTTGACTTGTCCTTGGTCATTTCCCACACGTCCTTTCCATGACAGTCCTTTATATCTGCAATTCCTTGCTAGCATGTAGATCACATAGGAACATATAGAAGGTCTTTGATTCCTCCAGATTCCTCAATTGTTCGTCAATGTTGTTGCTGATTAGCTGGGCCCAATCGATCATCTTTACCCCGTTGATTATCTCTCTACGAAGTAGAACATCCAAGGTTCGAAAGTCGAAGCTTGAGGGGATCCCATGACTCGGTTTAGTAAGACGACAAGGTCTCCATACTCCTGCTTGAAATCAGATTTGAGGGGTTTCTTTGGCAACTGGAATGATGAGACCTTTTCTTCCCCATCCATGAGGCATTGACTATTTACATGCAGGCCTCGACTCTAGCCTCAAACATCTTGAGTGCTGCTTCTTTGCTCTTGTAGAGGGTGGGACTGTAGGTAGGAATGTCAAAGGCTTCAACAATCCTTTCCTTGGAGAGGTAAGCCATCACCCTGTTGTCGGGAGCAACAATCTTTCATTGTTCAGGATCGTAATGCTTGATGCATTCCACTATTAGTTCAGAGCAAGGTATGGCAGGAGGAAAACAGGCCACTTGCACGATCCCATTACAGACCATCCTCCTTGCGATCTTGGATGGAGGGTGTTCATTTGTCCCATACATTCTTTTCTTAATCTCTTTTATAGTAACAAGCCCGATATTATTGTCTCCGACATTCTTCCATTTCGAGACAATCTTGGATTCGGGAAGTACCCCTTTGAGGACATCTCACATCTGAGTTTGCCGTGAGAGGTTTCCAGCTTTAGCATTGGCCATTGATGAAGAAATGATGTTCTTTAATTGTATGAAATTCACCTCCTCTTACGGAAATGTGTCCTTACTTGATAAACTGCCCTCTTTCCAATAAAAAGATTTGCCTTTTGTGAAGAGTCCTGCCTTAATTTGATAGGCCCTTGGTCTGATTTGATGAAACCCTGAAGAAAACTGATTTGCTCTTGGTCAAACTAGCCTGCTTCTTCAGAAATCAGACTGTAGTTTGGTCAAAAATGACCTGTTTACACAGAAAACAGACTTGTTTGCTCAGAAATCAGACATCAGGTGAAGATTAAGCTGCTCACTGAGAAATCATTCACCCCCCCTTTAGCAGTAGAACTTAAGAAATCCAGGTCCTTTCTCTTTCAAGGAAGTAACGAAATCCAAGTCTTTTTCCCCCTTTGTGAAGAAAACACTAAGAACAATTGCGGAAGTCCCCTTTGTGATTACCAGCAAATCACATCATTTCACTGAGTCTATCCCGAGCCAGTCAAGACCTGACCCAAGAGGAACCTTGGAGCACTCTTGTGTGATCACATAGTTTAGCACTCGAGAGGCTTTGTTCAAGAGAGGATATAATACCCAGTGTTTTATTCTAAATGTTGCTGTTGTCGTAAAACACATATCAACAGAGACGCCATGCATTTGGGAGAAATGCAACCACTTGTCATTTGTAGGTTTATGTTCTCTATTTTGTTGGTTTGTCTAAGTATCGTTGAACAAGTTTATTTAACATGGCTAATACTATTAGAGCTATGTGGTATTGAGTATGATGAATTTGAATTTTGTGGTTTGATCATATGTGCATGGAATGATGCTGAGGGTGGTGGCGAAGACAAGTGACACACAGTATTACTATTATACTACAAGACAATCAAAGTGCTAGGTTCTCTTGGATTAGTTGCTCCTCCTTAAGAAGTAGTGATCCCCAATGTAGTAAGTTGTGAGAGGAGATGTGGAAAGTGTTTTGCGACTTCAGCTTTGGTGTACCATTTCCCTTGATGAGGAACTTTATCCATATTGACAATCTAATGGATTGGAATTTCTTTATTCTTTGCATGTTGGACCTTGGCATCAACAAAATGATTTGCTTGTACATTAGACCTTGTCATGAAGCCCTCACCTCATTATCAATAATGAGTTATTCTCCCAGGCTTCTCCATGAAATTTGAACCATTCAGGATTAATTGCATATGTTGCCACATGTAGTAGGATGTTCAACTTCTTCGATCTCTAGAGAACAATGAGCTGAGTTTGCTTGTCATAGAATACCAAGATGGGATCTCTCTCATGAGTTGAAACCTTCATCTAAACGAGTGTGATATCTCTCTCCAAAGTTAGGGCACAAAAGACACAATCCTTAGATCTGCCCAATGCTTATCTAATGGCAAATGCAATTGCCATCTGAATCTACTCCCAATGTGTTGCAAGTTTCTCTTGTTGGCTGTAAATTTGTCCTTTTGCCTTCAAAATTCTCTTTTCTCTTTCCTTTTTTTTAATGCTAATGAGTGAAAAATACGGTGGGGGGACATTTGGTGTGGCCCTAACCCCCTTATTGTTGTATATATATTTTGGATTTTTCACTTTTTTGCCATTAGACATGATTTTAGAGAATTTCTTAGATGCCTCCCAAAATTGGGGATGACCCTCAAACATCTTGGGGATGTCGAGATACCCATAAAATTAAAAAACCAAAAGGTGAATGACCTTGGTACAATTCCTCGAGGAACCAAAATGTCCCAAGGATGATTGTGAAGGAAAAACAAGGGACATCAAGAGAAGTTTTGTGCTTGCTCCCTTTTCCTAGACATTAAAATATGTCTCCCATGTTTCTAGGGGGCTTGAGACACATTCACGTGGAATATTTATTTCTAGTTCCTTTCTTGTTGAGACACAATGTTATCTCTTGGAGAGTGGAGTAAATAGTTGATGTACGTAGTGCCTTGTGCCTTGAGGGTTGCAAGAGTTTGAGTACAAGGAGAGTCTAACAGCTGATGAGATTTTGGAGCTTGTGGACCTTAGATAGGTCTAGGATGTAGAGGTAGGGTAGGTTGAGATCTTGTTGGAGGAGTGAGCTTATTTACAGCGACGTAGTGATGATCCCTACTCCTTTTTCGTATACACAAAAAGATTCTCCCTATGTTTCTGGAGGATCTGAGACACATTCCTATAAGAAACTTGTTTCTAGTTCCTTTGTTGTTGAGACACAATCTTATCTCTAGGAGAGTGGAGAAAATAGGTGATGTACATAGTGCCTTGTGCCTTGAGGATTACAAGGAGAGCCTAGTAGCTGATGAGATTTTGGAGCTTGTGGGGCTTTGATAGGTCTAGGATGTAGAGCTATGGTTGGTTGAGGTCTTGTTGCAAGAGTGAGCTTATTTAGAGTCAAGTGGTGATGAGGAGTCATGGAGGCTCATAGGAGATGTGTCTCATGATGGCTTTCATTGTTAAGCTTGTTGCTTGATGCACATACTGTTATGACTCAAATACAATTGTTGTATTTTCCGAGTTTCATTTTGTCATTGGCTCATTTGTGACAAGGTTTCTTGCTATAGTTAGGGTTGCAGTAGATTTTTTGTATTTATAATTGTCAAATTCAATAATGATCAAATTCAATTGTAATTATATAGTGTTCAATGACATTTTTGTTATGTTAAATTATTAATGATGCTTATTTATGTAAATGAAATTGTGAAAGCTCTACTCCATATAAATACACACACACACACACAAACACACACATCCTCTTGCTATCCCCAAAATACAAGAAAGTTTAGTTGTACAAAAAGCATGACTCTCCATCTTGGAAACTCAAAGAAACATAGGTGATAGATCATATATGAAGTTAGGGTGGTAATCAATTTTAATGAGTTCCCTCCAAAATTTGTTGATAAATTTAAGGCCTTTGTCACTAACAATGCTCTTTGGAAATGTGTCCAATTTGTAGATGTGCTCCACTAATAGCTCAACATGTGAACCTTTGTTTGATCTAACAAGATTTGGTGAACAAAACATGAACGATAAGATAGATTTAGTACTCAATTAAAGGACCTGACGAGTTTGTTAAAAAAAATAGAGTAGAAGAATTATAACACAACCATGACAATGCCTGTTGGTAAGGTGTCTGTAGTAGTGTCTAGGTTGGAGTTGCGGCTGCAATAGTGACCTCTTGACTATGTAAACTCAAAATGCAAAATGAATAGACACCCTTTTACCTTCAATAAATGTGGGAAATCTTTCAGGATTTGAGAGAATGTTCCAACATCCAGTAGCATTTATGAAAGGGGGTTGAAGCAAGTGCTTGATTCATTAGCAAGTGCTTGATTCATTGGAGGATTTGGAAAATATTGTAGAGAGCAAGGAGATTTTGTTGTTCAATAATTTTAGGGAGATAGATAGAAAGTATGTCATGTCCCCATTTTTGCAAGTAACTTAATGGGTTCTCATTGTAAATTAATTTTATAAAGTATTTTAATTACTTTGTAAAATTAATATTTTATTAAGTTACTCGAGCATTTAAAAAACACTTTATAAATTAAAGTGTTATTGTACACACACATTTAAAAAGGGTCATGTAAAAGCATTTAAAATTGTAAGGTGTGATTGTGTACATAAAAACTTTCATTTAATAAAATTAGGGCCTATCCTAATTGATGAAAGTTTAAAAGGGTTGTTGAGAGTCATTGTTGAGCATGTTTTTCAGATGCTTGTGTTGATGTTTATTTTGTTAAATTTGTATTCAGTTGATGTCAAGGAGATGTTCCCTTGCATTCGCTGTACCGAGGAGATGACCCCTTGGTAGTTGTTGGTTTGGTGATGCTCCCTTACCAACCTTGAGGTGAAATCATCTCAGATTTCACAATTGTGCTTCAAAGTGTCTTTGGTTCGATTGTTGGGTTTTTGTCATTTGGTCGGAAACCGTTTGTAAAGCTTCATTGAAGATTTATGTTTGAAGACATTGCTGAATAATTCGAAGATATATATATATATATATATATATATATTCTCTGGGTATTGTTCATGCATGGGTTTTACTTACAAATTTATTGATTTGTAAAATATAAATTTGCCAGTGTTGAATCGATATATATCTCTGGTGTTGAAGTTTACAAATATTCAGATTTCAAAATATATTTATCTGTTGCATTTTTAAGGGACAATATCTGACAATTTCCTGTAGTCTTTAGTAGTGGTTTGTGGGTCCCGGGTGATGAATCGGCTTGCATAAGGAGATCGTAGCAAATATAAGATATAAGTTTGTGACAATTTCTGATAACTTAAGCTTAGTCATATTTCCAGCAGTGGGTCCCAAATCCCACTAACAGTCTTATATTATTTGAGTTCGTGTTTAAAATTTGAAGATAAAGGAATCACAGTGCTAAGGAAATCTTTGAAAGAGAAGTTCTATACCTGTCGGGGTAAGAAGAATTCGTGGAGTTAGAAGGCACACAGGCAGGTAACTTTACATGGAATCGTGGGACCCAGTGGTGAAGCAAAGTATCTTAATACTTTGAAAAGTAATTTCAATGCCAAGGAATGGAATCGTGGGTTGCACCTCATTAAAGGAGAGCTCTTTGTTTGCCAATAGAAATTGTGGAAGATAAAGAATGAAGTTCGCCGCTTAATTCCTGAGGACTCGTAGATGAAGGCACCGAATCCAAGATTCATATTCGCTGAGAAATCATTGTTAGACATGCCGGCTATAGCGTGATGAAGAGTTTGAACATCGACGAGTAACTTGCATTGTAGGCGGCCGATATCACATACCACCAGTGGATAAGTCGTCATTTATAAAGACTGGCGGATTTGCATCAGTCCATCATCTTTGTATAGAAGAGCTATCAGTTTGGAGTTTCTAAATTTATTGGAAGCTTATACAGGTGGAAGATCCGAAGCAGCTTCATTTTGTGTGCTGAACACCATATTTAAAGCAGTGGAGTCAAACAGTGAAATCGCTGAGTCAAAGATGCATCGTGGTGTCTATGGTATGCATTGAACACTCAGATCGTGAGTAATAAGAAAGAAGTATAGATGCCTTAAGAAGAATCACTGTTTATTGAACAAGCTAATCGGGCTAACTCAAAGGCAGCTTCCATCAGAGTATGTAATCATTATTTATACATTCTGGTTTATCACAATTGTCTTGTTTGAAAATTGGCTTTAACCGAAGGTGTAATTGAGAGTACAAATCTAGAATGTCAGAGTGGGTCTCTGCCATTATTGAATCTGAATTCATATTTGAAGACTGTCAACATCATCTATTCAAATCTTTAATTTGAATAGTCTATTCTCTTCTATTCTATCTATTCATTCTGCCCTTGTCTATATCAGTCATTAAACTTGTGCAGAAGTGTATGTTGTTGTAATCCGTCATAGAACTTCATTGAAAAGAATCAGAGTTTTTTTAGAGAATACCCAGAAGGGATATTACAGTGGCTCAGGTAATCAGTGACAGATACAGAAATTACATCAGAGTGCATCAGAGTTTAGCCAATATCCATCAGGGATATTACAAAGTAGAGGGCAGCCATTACTGCACCCATTGAAGCAAATATCTTTCTTGGAAATTTCTTGGCATACCAAAAGATAAAGATATTTTCAATTTCTTGGGATATTATTGGGAAATAATTGGAAACAAATTAGGAACCCCAGAAAACAGAAAATTTCAAATAAAAAAGAGAAATAACTGATTTTTTTTACATTTAAAGCTATCCTATTTGCATAGAGAGTGGGAGTGAAAGTATATGAGAGTGTACACCATGAATTTTGAAATATGGATTTTTCTCATTAATTTTGTGATCTCTGATTATAGATAATTGTAATATAAATCTCTTTAATAATGTTAGTAATATCTTTTCCAGAATGATAATGAATCAAGGGTACATGGTGACATGTTCCTTGCCCTTTTATGGATGTAACATGGGGACACCTCAGAAACATCCCCCTACCGTCCCTTGACTTGCAAAATAAAAAAAGAGCCTTGTTCTGTGGTCCTTCACACCACATTCAGCCCTAAATGCACAAAACATACCATTCCAAACCACATTTCAATTGTCACGGCCAAAATAATTTGTAGCGGCAGATTTGAAGGAGGTTAAAATTTTTTGCAATTGTTTGAAGACAAGGTATTAGCATGGCAGCATTAGTGACTAAGTAGTGAGCACTAAGGAGTAAGGAGAAGTAGCAGAGGTATCAGGTATCAGGTATGTGTATGTTTCTTTTTTTTCCTGATTTTTTTTCAAACTTTTTTTTTTCTATTTTCAGTTTGCAGTTTGCACTTGCCATCTTTTTTTCACAAAACAACATGGGCAGCAACGATGACAGTAGTGAACACGAAATAGAAGAAAGAAATATAAGAGTTTCAGCTGGAGGTTCATCAGGGTGTTTGTAATGTCCCCATTTCCGAGTGATCACCTAATGGAGTTGGTTAGCCTATCCTATTCTCGTAGGCTAAGACGAAGGGCTAAGGGAATGACCTAATTGATTAAATATTCTATTTAATCAATTTATTAGGGCAAAATGATGGTGAGAGGTGACTATATATATTTTTGTGAGTTGATTGGTGAGTTTAAAATAAATAAAATAATTTGCCCTAAAGGTGAGCGACCAAGGAGAGAGAAAAATAAATATAGGGAAGGAGAAAATAAAGGATAGAAATGCTTTTGGATATCTTGTAATGTCAAGGAATTATAATATAAAATAGCCTCGAAGGTGGACGACCAAGGGAGAGCCCAAAATATGAAATATTAAATACCCAAAATGGTTTTCTCCTCGTGGAGAAAGGATTAAAAATTAAAATAAAAATATTTTTATTGTGTTTGGGCTCCTAGCTTGAGGTCAGCCCTAAGGAGAAGGGAAAAAGGCAAATAAAATTCAATTATCAAAAGGAGGTCGGCTAAGGTTGAGGAGAAAGGAGAATTGGCTATAAATACAAGGTCAATGAAGGTCATTTCATCATCATTCACATTATATGTTCTCGAGTTTATACTCTTAGGTGCAACTTAGGTTGGGCTTTCATTCCAAGGATGAAAACCCTTGCGAATGTGGTGAGTTGGACGAAACCCTAGCTCATCATTGTGGAGGACTCATCACGGACTTCTACTTGTGCTTCATTGGTGACATTTGGAGGAGTTGAGCATTATTGCGAATTCAGATTTGAGGATCAGTTTTGGAGCAGCATTTTGGTGGCATTTTGTGAGCATATTGCATTAGGGTTCGCCCTAATATTGAGCGCCACATTTGGAGCAGATTGGAGAGCCCACCTTTGAGGGCGATTCCACTTGTTTGGAGCAGCCAAACCCTAAGCGCACCTCATGGAGGATTCGCCTAGCTAGGGTTGATCATTTGTCATCTATTTTGCATGTATTTGGTATGTACAATCATACTTTCTAGGTCTGATTTATAGTGCAGAAATCTAGGCATTTGTTTGGCATGTTTGTGCCCTAGAATTTATTATAAAATCAGATCAGAATATTTGGATTTGTAACAGCAGAGGTTTCATACAGAAAATCAGATTTTGTTGTTGCATTTGGATGCCCTATGTTGTGTTTTTCATGGTGAATTACATGTTTGTTATGAATATCAATTGGTAGCATCATTAGCCGTGATTATTTGTCATGTTTGAGCATATATATGTCGCTGTGATTAAATGTTTGAAATGAGAAAATAAAATCAGAATTCAGAATTAGGGTTTCAGCAGAAAATAAAAACCAGAATTTTAGGGCAGATCCCATTGGGGATATTACAGTGTGGGTGAAGGAACACAGTGACATAAACCGTTTGAGTGCCCTTTCAACCTCTTGAAATGTTATGCAAAGGGTTCTTTCAGACTCTCTAAACCTTTTCTCCAATTTGTGAGAGCTATAGACGAAGACAAAAAGAAAAATTTGGGGGTAGTAGAGTGTGGTTGTGTCATATTTGCAACAAAGATTTCAGAGGGAGCTACACTGGCGTATATAGTCACCTCTTGGGCATTACAAGATAGGGGGTTAAGGTTTGTAAACAAATAAGCATAGTTGAGAAGGCAAAGGTTAATTGATTGTTTATGGTAGGTGAAGCAAGGTCTAAGGGTATGCTAATGCCAATAGAATCTACACAATCTGCTATGCCATCCATGGTTTAGTGGTGATGTTGATGTTTCTACAAGAGGAAAGAGGAAGACTAGTGGTAGTGAGAGGGTAGGGACTGTTGAAGGTCTTCCGATGCCAATTTTTTTTTGCCCATGCCATCCCATTTCATGTGGCACGTTCTCCCTACTTCATACAAATGTTCAAAGATGCAATTCTTGTTGGTCCCGCATTAACCCCCTTGGAGAATGTAAACTATGCACTACCCTCCTCGATAAGGAATATTCTAAGGTGAATTTGGTGATGGATGACATGAGACGAACTTGGATGAGGACGAGTTGCTCTATTGTCATGGACGGGTGGATTGATATTAGACATCGACCAGTCATCAACATCATAGTCACATTTGCAGTTGGCTCTTATTTTCTTAGGGATGTTTATTGTTTAGGGAAGCGTAAGGAGCAAACTTCTAATCTCAGATTTTGAGAGAGGCCATAGAGGAGGTTGGAGCCTCAAATGTTGTACAGATGGTCATTGATTCGACATGTGTGTGTAAGTTAGTTGACATTATGGTGGAAGGTGCTTACTAGCACATCTTTTGGACCCTGTGTTGTGTTCATGTGTTGAACAATGCATAGAAAGACATAGGGAAGATAGGTTGGGTGAAGCTAGTGATATTCAAATGCTTATTTTGCAACCACCACACCTCACTTCCTCTCTTTAGGACTTTTTCGAGGAAGAAATTTTTCAAACTTGTGGAGACTAGATATGCTAGTTACTTTCATGTTGTTAGAGAGGATGCTTGAGGTGAAGGAGACTCTTCAGTTGATGATGGTTAACTTAGAGTGGGGTAGGTGGCTTGATGCAAATACTATTGAGGGAAAAGCTGTGAAACAAAAGATCCTTGATGACGATTGGTGGTCCATTATGAAGTAAGAGAATTCTGATTTTTTATTAAATTATCTAATTTATTAACATTTTAAAGTTTTTTATTTGATAATCTTATTCATTTTTGTATTAGCATTCACTTTTTGTCATTTGAGTCTTATAATCTTTTTTTGTTATTTGAAAATTTTGTATGCAATTATATTTGCTCTTTCATCTCACCTGTTGTAGATGTCATTAAATATGCTGATATAGTCTCCTAGTCTTGGAGAGATTTATGAGATGTTTGACAACATGCTTGGGTGGATAAAGCAAGCAATTTATAACAAGGATCCTCATTTGGGATGGTAGTATGAATACCTTGCTTCATATGGCAGCCTTTGCTCTAAATCCCAAATGGTGTGCACCAAGGAGTGGGAGAGTGCCTCCTTATTAATTATTTTAATCTGAAAAAGGGGACATGAGAATGCCTCCTTGTGATAATGAGGAGGTGAAAGAAGGGTTAGTGATGGCCTTTCAAAAGATGTATTCAAGTGTGTCATGTCCCCTTTTTCGGATTAAAATAATTAATAATATTATTTAAGTTGGTCCTGATAATTTCTAATTTTAAGGGCAACCTAATAATATTATTATAATTAAAATAAAAGGTGTTTTTAAACACTAGTCCTAAAATAAAAGTATTTTTAGTACTTAAAACAAAAATAAAATAAAATAAAATAAAAAAAGTATTTTTAAATACTTTTTATAAAAAGCATTTATTAAATGCTTGGGCCAAAAATAAAAAGTGTTTTTTAATACTAGGGCTCAATTTTTTGAACAAGGAGGCAACGATAAAAGGAGTGTTTGGCTTTTGGCTTCTCATTTGAGGATCCATTTTTCAGGCTATCCATTTGCATCCAATTTTCAGATTTGAGCAATTTGTTCATTCTAAGGCATCCAAGGACAAAAACCCTTGGTTTGTTCGGGGTTTGAGAGGGCAAAAACCCTCTTGAATTCCACATTTGGGGATCAAGGACGAAAACCCTTGTTTCCAATCTTGGGCGATTCCATTCGGAAATCATAGTTGTGCTGATTTGTGGAGGATTCAGAGATATTATCAGTTTGGTACAATGTTTTTGCAAGCAAATATCATTCTTTCATAACCAAGGCATATTTGGAGGTTAATATATTGAGCTTCAGATTTTTGGTGAATTTTTGGGCATCTTAAAGGGTTGGATCTGAGTTGTTGCAATCATACCAACTACTGGTCACATCATTTTAATTATCCAACATAAGTGATCAGCGTATTGGAGTGTAGCACCATCATTTCTAGGGATATATCAGTTAGATTTGGGCATTTTGCATGTATTTCCACATCATTGGGAGTGGTATCTGAGTTACTAGGTAGCTGTGCACCACATTGAGGAAGTGAAATTCAGTCATTTAGGGCACTTTACCAGTCACACCAGCGGCTGCACACATCATTTCAGTCATCACATAGCAAGCATTTGGAGGCTAAATGTCATGTCCCCATTTTAGAGTGATCACTTAGTGGAGTTGGCTAGCCTATCCTATTCCCGTAGGCTAAGCCGGAGGGCTCAGGGAATGACCTTTTTGACGAGTTTTCACACTTAGCCAATTTTGTAGGGCAAAATGATTGTGGAAGATGACTTGACATAATTTTGTGGTATTTTTGATGAAGTCAACACTAATAAAATAATTTGCCCTAAGGTGGAGCGACCCATTTGGAGGAAAATATGGAAAATGCCTTTAATAAGAATAATTTTATAATGATTTTTTCTTGAGGAGGACAACTTCATTTGAGGTCAAAAATATGTTACATCATGTGCCTAAGTGGTTTGCCCTTGGAGGATGGAAAGATGAAAAATAATATAAAATAAAATAAGGTTATTTCCTTGTGTTTGGCGCCCAAAAGGAGGTTGGCCTAGTGAGGGAGAAATAAAAAGGAAATAAAGGTAAATATTCCTTGAGGTCGGCCAACTTGAGGAAGTAGAAAAAGCATGTATAAATATAAGTTGTTTTGAGGCATTTTCGTCATCATTTATTCAGATTCCTTTTCATTGGAGATTTATCTCTTGGCTGCAACTTTTTGTTCAGCACCTTTCTAGGATGAAAACCCTAAGGAAGATAGGTGGATTGGACGAAAACCCAACACACTTTGGGGGTGGACTCATACAGAGTTCATATTTGCGCATCATTGGAGATTTGCAAGGGAAGACAGAGCATCAAAGCCATATTTGTTTCTGCAGAAACCCTAAGGCTAAATTGTGAGATTTGTGCCAAATACAATTTGGTGGATTGAAGATAAATTCAGATTTCAAGATCAGATTTGGAGCGCCTTCATTTGGAGTGCTTTGTGCACCATTGGAGCTAGGGTTTTTACCCTAGTTTGTGCGCCAAATGAGGGCGATTTCATCTTGAAGCATTGTTGATCTTTCGCAGCCCTAGCTGCCATCATTTTGCATGTGTTTGATCATTTCCAAGGAGCGCCACCTAGCTGAAGAGATTCGCCCAGCTAGGGTTTGTGTTTGAACATTCATTCTACATCATTTGGTATGTACAAACCTAATTTTAGGTCTGAATTGTAAGGGCAGATTTATGGAATGTATTTGGGCATGTTTGAGCCTATATGATTGATGTAATTGCATATTCAGAAGTTCTGATTTGTAGCAGCAGACTGATTAATTCAGAAATCAGATTTGTTCCCTCTATTTGTTTGCATTTGGATGTCATATATTGTGGATGAAGTTCATGATTGAAGATAATATCATAAGGGTTTCATATTGTCACATTATTTGAGTATTTTGGATGCATATATGTTCGCTGTCCCTATTTGTTTGAAATCAGAAAAATAAATAAGAATTCTAGGGTTTGGAGCAGAATTCTAAAAAGCAGAAATCTAGAAAATAATAATCAGAATTTTAGGGCAGATCCCATTGGGGATATTACACTAAAGTCATTTCCTAAATTGTTGTCAAGACAAAGGTAATTTTTAGCAGCATATTTGACAAGTTTCAAGGGTTTCAAGCTAGCCGTACACTTCCAGCCAACCATACCAGTCTGAGATCCATAGAAAAAATTAAAAAAATATTGTTGTGGTGGATTTCAAGGGAGAAACATGGTTATCGGTTCTGAAAATTTTGGAGCAGCAAACAAAACCCTAGATCAGGCTGTGCAGCATCTACAGACATTCCCAGCCAGGCCATACTACTGGACTAGGCTGTACAACATGCTAGTGAGTGGAAAAAATTAATAAAAATCAATTTGAGCATTGTAAAATTCTGATAAGCATTTGGTATAAATACTATAATTATTTTGAGGGCTTCATTGAAGGTTTCATCAGAAAATTGATTTTAATTTGCAAACTAGGGTTTGTAATTGGTGATCAATTGAGCATTGGCTATTTGGTTTTCAATTCATTTCATAAAATCAGAAAATGGCATAAAAATATTGCATTTTTCTTTATTGGGGACATTACAAAGTGAGGAGTCGGTTTTACTTCAAACACAGTGGCTTGCCTTTGCTAATCTTCACAGTCCAACATTAGAGCTACATTAGTCTATTTGACCCTATTGGATGGTGGCAATGGCATGGCAAGGATACACCAGAGTTGACAATGCTTGCAATTTGGCTCCTTTTGTAGTTTGCTAGTTCCTCTGTTGCAAAGAGGAATTGGTCCACATATAGCTTCATCTACTTGATCAAGATGAAGAGGCTTACCTCTTGACGAGTGGAGAATTTGGTGGCCATGCATAGTGCCTTGTGACTTCGGGATCGACAAACTTCAGCTTTAAGGGGGGATGTTGATCCTGAAGATGCCACACAGATTGATGAGGAGGCACAAGAGGGTTTGGTGGGTGCTCCATTGGATGAGTTAGGCCCTCATATTGGCAGTGAATCAGATTTAGAGTTTGATTTTGATTTAGGTGAGGATGAGGCAGAGGCATAGCAGCAATAGGTCTTATATTGTCTACTTTTGTTATTTTGTGTTGGTAGCCTTTCAACTTTTTTCATTTTGAATTTTTTATGTATTATGTATATGCACATTTGTAATGAAAATTCAAATTAAAATGATTCGACATTGACAGTTCTGAGTTTTTTAATTAAAATTTGTTTGTCAACTAATGTGAATTTTCAATTCAGCTCTAATGTTTCATAATATGGTTCTATAATGGATATGATGAATGCCTTATATACGAATAATTGAAATTTCCTATATTTTTAAAATTTTCCCTTTATTTAAATTGCCATCCCCCCAAAAGGCCTCCCATTCCCCTACCATTTTGGAAACGTGTCCACCTGATACCTGTTGTGCCCATCGGCGAAACTTGGTGTAACGTAGTAATGAACCCTTTATGTGTTAAAACACAACTAAGGTAAATAAGGCTTGTTAATGCCGAGAGGCATTCTACAATGGCAGCAAGGGGTGGAGTGTAATGGCGTGTGTTAAAAAAACTATTACCTTTTTTACCTTAAAATTGACAGCCATTTACATGTCAAATTATTAATATTTAGTAATAAATATAATATAAATCCAAAATAAGATAGGTTCTCATCAATAGACAACTTTGGATCATCATCATTCTTCTCATTTTCAAAGTGTAGGAAGAAAGTAAAATAAAACTTAAGAAAAATGTTAGAAAATCAAGTATTGTTAAATGAATCAATTTTTTAAAAAGTTTATGGGTTTAGAAAGAAAATATTTTGATTTCTTAATTTGAGATTTTTTCTTAATTTGTTAATTATAGTTGAGAAATTGATGGACATAGGGTTGAGTGAAGAAAAAAATGTCAACAGATATCAATTTGAAGTAAAATAAAATAACTTAAAGTAAATAAAACAACTTCAAATTAATATCTCTTGGCATTTAATATTACTATTTAATAATAAACATAATATTTCCAAAATAATGAGGTAAAACAAAGATATGCCATCATCAACACTAGCATGAAAGAAAATAAAACGCAAAAAATTGTTAGAAAATCAAAACATTACTTTGCATATGTTAAATGAAAGAAAAGGGCCGCAATTTTCTCAAAAAAAAAACATTACTTTGTATATATTAAATGAAAGAAAAGGGCCACAATTTTCTAAAAAAATGTTAGAAAATGGAACCTTACGTTGTATTATTAAATGAAAGAAAAGGGCTGTAATTTTTTTGTGTACTGTTAGAAATAATTTCAACCAAAATTTTATACATGTTTTAGGTTTGAATCTTTATTAATTTATATAAAAAATTGTAGTAGTGTAATTTAATCAATAAAAATTTTAAATTTGATTTGTTAATTAATTTGATGGGCAAGATATAAACCTTAAATAATTAAATAATTAACCAAAATTATGTATGCAGTAAATAAAATGGTTCCAATGTGAAGAAAATAAAATAGCTTCAACTTGATATCTCTCGGCATTTTTTTAGATAGATGTATTTAAGATATCTATACTAGTTAACCCTATCATTCTCCTTAACTATCAAGTCCAAGAGACTAATCTATACACAAAATCATAACTACAGTGTTAAAATTGACAACAACAGCCTCCCCAACCTCTTCAAATACCTCTTAAGTTTACAACAATGGCAACAATCATGCTTTTTATTTCAAGACAGCAATGTCCCATCCTAACGACAATGTTTTATATTAATCAGTATGATTAGCAATATTTCCTATAATTTTGTGACAGCAATAATAACATCCCTATTAATTGATCATAGTCTAATAAAAATGCTACTGAACACCACACTGATCAAGAATGATACAGATCACAATAATGACAGATTGCTACTGATCAGTGATCATAAGAAGATTACTAATCATAGAAAGATAGTTATGTCAAAAGACAATAATGATGAACAATCTCAACTGATACAACATTATTAACAGCTGATATATAATAATGATAATTCCCAAACAAGGACCTCAATAATACAATTGTGTTTACAAATGAAGTAATGGCAACAATATCCATTGATAAGCAGAAATGACAGCAAGTCAATGACAACACTAACATCTTTGGTGCAATAAAATGACAAGTCAAAGGATAGTATAATCATTTAATGGTTTTGTCTAGTAACAACAATGCTGATGAATTATAAATAATGATATATGCTTGCTGTTATCAAAGGCAACAGTTATAATCTCTAATCACAATAACAGCAGTCATGTTCCTTATTCACAAGGTTTTTGAACCTGATTATACCAAGTGTCTTCACAACTATAGAGAATTATGTTCATTTTTTGAATATTGACAACAATAATCGTTGTTGTCCCTTGGGAACAGACCTAACTGCTACCCAATAATGTTAATTGGAAATCTTAACAGCAACTTACATTGTTCCAAGCGTATAACCCATATATAAAAGTTATAGAGAAGAATGATAAAAAAATTTCAGGTTTGAGGCTTATCTAGAAAAAAATGAACATATTTATCTAGAAAAAAATGAACATATCTCGATATTATTGGTGATATATCGCAATATACTGCGGATTCAAATTTATTGCGATATTACTAGTGATTTCTCGCAATATTACTGGTGATAAATCATCGATAATAACATGATATATTGGTTGAAATTTTGGTGAATGTTGTAGTTAATGATATATTGAAAAACTCATGGTATTTTCAAGAAAATGTCGAGAACCCTGTCGAGAAAAGATATATTGGGATATATAGCAATATTTTAAAGATATTTGCTTCTAGGGAGCCTATACCCACTAGTTGTACTTCTTTCCCAAATAATAAAACAAGGTAGCAAGGCAATTGCCATTGCCACTCAGTCTGGTTTTCTCCTCATGGGGTTTTTAGGATAAAAATCTATGAGTTTATGAGTTTCCACAACCGTTTCTTTGCAAATTTTATTTTGTTATGCTTAGAATACTGTTTCATCTTAATAAACTTCATTTGATTCAAGCAAGTAGAGAACATTTTGTGATTCGTAAATTCTAAAAGTTCAATGGTTTACATATCATTTTGGTATCATAATGGTTTGGTCTTTGTGGGTTTGTGAAAGTCGTGTATGACAGTGATTACCAGAGCACAAGAGGCACAAATGGAGGAGTTGAATGTGTAGGTGTTTGCACTAGAAAATCACATGAAGGGAATAAAAGAAAACCAACAACGGTTGGGCCAACAATAGGAGCACATGTTAAAGCAATAGGTTGAAATGGCACAAGAACAATCTTCCATTGGAGACTTGGTAAAAGCCCTTGCCAAGAAAATTGGTATTGGAGAAGAGGAGGAAGAAGGTAAAAGTGCGGAAGATTGCTCGAAAGAGCCATATGAAATTAAGAAGAAAAAAATGCAAGTCCATCCAAAGTAGAGACTAAAGTAGAAATAAGGACTTTTGATGGATAAATTAATGCTGAATTGTTAGATTTATAGATTTATAGATTAAACAACTTGAAGTTTATTTTAGTATTCATAAAGTAAATGGGACAAAGAATTTCATTTGTACTTCTCATGGAAGGGCATGCTCTTGTATGGTGGCAGAATTATATTGTAAATTGCGAAAAAGGAAGAAGCCCATGTTAAATAGTTGGGATGAATTCGAAGAATTAATTTGTTAGAATTTTTATCTTATTGGGTATGAAACAAGCAACACAAAATGGATATATTACAAATAACAAAGTGGGCAAAGTGTGCAAGATTACACCATAGAGTTTAGGAGGAATTCATGTTGAATGACATGGACTTAGATGAGGAGGACATGTTGACAAAGTATCTTGGAGGGATCCATTCTCACCTTTTGAGGAGGGTGGTTACCATCAATCTCAAGGACTTCGGCATATTATGTGGAGGAGGAGAAAAATAGGTATGAAGGTGAGTACAAAAATAATTATAAATTTAAGGAATCAAATGTTGTTGTACAAAAGGAAGAAAAGAAAGAAACAAAGAATCATTGTAGCCATTGCAAAATGGCATGATAATTTTAATTGTTGGAAACTTCATCTTGAACTACATCCTAAGAATAAAAATAAGTAAAAAGAAAAGGAGGATCCAAAGAAATCTATGTTAGCAAATTCCAAAATAAAGAAAAAGAAAAGGAGGATCCAAAGAAATCTATGTTAGCAATCCAAGAAGACGGAATTGAAATAGAGGATAGTTTAGATGTAGATGATAGGCTTGGATGTGTTGCCACCAACACTAAAGAAAGGAATGCCACTGAAGAGATGATAAAACTTTTCATTTCGAAGTTGCAAGTAAAGAAGTCATTGGTAGATCCGGGTTCACAATGCAATGTAATTTTGGAAAATATGGTTAAGAATTTTGGTCTAAAAATTGATTAACATACTCATCCATATCCATTGGGATGGGTAAAAAAGGGTATAGAAATACAAGTAACAAGGGTATAGAAATGTACAAATTTGTGGTAAATGTACAATATGTAGATGTTACCACTCTTTGATGCATTTGGCATAGTTCTTGGGAGTCCTTATTTATATGTTCAAGATGTATAATTATGAGAAGTAGGTGGGTCAAAGATGGAATCAAATACATAATTAGAGGGCAACAAACAAGGGCAAAAGTTGCCATGGTAAGCTCTAATCGAGCAATAAAATTAATTCAAGAAACCAAGTAATTTTGTTTACTTTTGTTGAAAGATAAAAAAGATAATGGATTGGAATTTTCTACCATGGTTAACTTGTTGTACCCATAGGGAAATTTTCATATTGTGTCACATTTTAGCTAAAACCTTTTAATTTCTCGATTATGAGTCATAGTTCAACCCTTGCTGTGATCATCCATGTTTTTGTTGTCTCTAGTTAGTGTCTTTGTAGGGCCAACAAAATAAGCTTTCCAACACATCCGACGAGGCAAAGATTGGAACTTAGATGACAGATGAGATGAAAATTTCACTAAGACATGAAAATTTGTTTCCCAATTAGAGGGCACATACCTCTCTAAAGGGATACATGAAAACTTAAAATGAAAAACTGCTGGTCAATACATAGGAGCACACCTCATGATTGAATGACAAGTTTTCAAAAACAAAAAATCTGCTCCCTTGTATACCATTTCATCCTTTCAAAGACAAGCAAACATTTCAAGTCATAAAAAGTGCAGCCATATATATGGGTGAATGGTCATGAGAGGTGAAACATCAGTTTTCAAAAGAAAAAATTGCAAGGTTGAAGATAGGCACGTGCTTCCTTGAAGACAAACATCATATACAAAAAACAAAATATGTTCCCCTATACTGTTGCATGCACCATTCTATAGCAGTGATAAAATTTTAGAAAAGTAAAAAATGCAAACCAATATCCAAGTGCTCTCCTTCTCAAGTTGTTACAAGGTTATATCTAGGCTGGTGCTTTGTAAAAGGTTGACTAGACTCTTTCAAACACTCAAAACTTGTACTCATATTCAAAAGCGTGCGCCCTAAAAGGAGAGAGTAGATTTCAAAAGAAAGAAAGGTGTTTCCATGTGCAAGATTTCGTTCATTGACTTGTTATTTGAGCAGGGCGTCTAGGGTTTCATAGTGATTTTCAGTCATTGAGGCAAAAATAACAGCCTATTCTAAATGCTCTAGGGTTTCAAGAACATTCAAGGTTGCAGATTTTACTTAAAACATCAAGGTTTTAGCAGCTCATACTCAGTTTTCAGCTGATATTTGAGTAGTTTATGGAAGAATTGCAAACATCAAAAAACGATAAGCAAAGTATTTAGGGTTTCAACATTGAAGAGGATTGTGTAACCTTCCTCTCCAAGGGGTTTTGTAACACCAAGTCTACAAATTTGGTGCAAGGCACTGAAGGTTAGAAGAAGGGAAGCGTTGTAACAGTCATAGTTGGAAGACTTGGACTTAGCAGCCCAAACTTTTGACTTGGACTTGGGTCTTGACAAAATCTTGGCAAAAACTCGATTAAAAAAACATAATTACACAAATCCACTCTAAATTCGATTCTATCTTCAAAAACGCTTTCCAATCACTACTCTCAACTTGATTTGCAAATTTGGAAGACCAAATGAACCAAACAGTGAATCATTTGAATGTTTTAATGCTAGTTTTTTTTTTTTTTGACGCAAACGAGTGTGTGTCTAAAAATCACGAGTCCATGTTTGATGCAATGAGTTTTTTGCTAGTCCCAGTGTGCGAGTCTAGTCAATTCGGGTGTGTTTCAGATTTTGACCCATGAATCCCGATGGTTTTCCTACTACGGTAATAGTCCTCAATGATGTTTTAGTCATTGCAAGAACAAATAATGAGAAGTTATCATTTTGTAACGTCCCTTTTTGGGGCCATTCCAACTTTCTGGGAAAACTCCAACTTTCTTGGAGACCGTTGGTTATTTCATGTTGGGATTCTGACAGAGGCAGTAAGTTTGGGAGACCAAGATGAGCTCAATGGTGCTTTCCATATGCGATTCTGTCTTTCTAAGAGCACTCCACACTTCTTGGAGAACACCTGTTTAATCAGGGAGGGTTTCTGACAGTGGCAGTGAGTTTAGGAGACCAAGATGAAGTCAATGGTACTTTTCGGATGCAATTCCGACCTTTTGAGTGCATTCCAAACTTCTTGGAGGAGACTGCTATTTTTGGAAGGCATCAACCCGCATACAGTTCGTCATCCTGAGAGCCAAGGGTAATTATGGTATGGTCGGAATCTATATTCACAATCATTTTAATAGTTTCTGCAACATTAGTTATGCGGAAAATAATTAAAATTATTAAATAGTTAATACTTAAGTTGTTAAAAAAGTGAATAAAGCAAAAGACAACTTATGATTAATTATTTAATAAAAAGATCTATAAGTTGTGCAGAAAATTGATGTTAGACACAAGGGGGCCCTAAAGGGGACTTCTGCACACATGAAATGAATTATTTTATTATTTTGAGGAGAATATAGAGGGATAAGGGAAAATAATATTTTATTCCCTTAGAAAGTTATAAAAGGAGGTGTTGAGCACAAAGCAAAGGTTAGACTTGATATGATATTTTGCTTCTGCATTTGAGTGTGAACTTGTGTTCCTCTCTTATTTTCTCGAGGACGAAAACTCTCTTGAGAATACCAGTTTCGGGGACGAAAACCCCCTAGCTGGAAGTGGTGATTTCATCCAGGATCACATCTGTGTTGCAAGTGGATTTGTTTAATGCTGTTCATGAACATCTATGATATATTTCAGTTCCTGAATGTTTTGATGAATTTCTAGAGTGAGTTGGGGAGTGCATTTGCTGGTCCCACCATTTCCTAGTGTTTTTGCAGGTTGTACATCCTCCAAAGGTCTGATTTCATGAAGAAAGTGATTCTATCCTAGGTGCCAACTATCTGTGGGTGCTGTAACCTGTTGTTGAAGACTTTCTGATTTTAAATCAGATTTTCAGATTTTTTTGTGAGCTGCCATACAGGCCATACACATTGAACAAGGAGTGGGGAATTGGAAATCAGATTGCCCCCCTTATTTCCCATGTTTTTGGTGTTTTGGAGGCGCATTGTTTGAAGGAAGAAGTTTGCATCAGTTTCGGTTTGAACCAATCAGTTTTGTGGACTTTTCTTTGCTGGTTAGGGTTTCACTGTGTCATCTACAAACCCTCATTCTGCTGCAAATTCATATCAGATCTGTTCTACAGTGATTTCAGAGGTATCTTGAGTGTTTTGAGTTGGATTCAACATCCTCCTTCATCTGCAGTTGGATCAGATTATAATATCAGTTTGTTGCAGCCATTTTACTTGCAAATCTTACATATTGTAATGCATTCATGCTTATATGTATAATCCTGGATGGTAGTACCACTGGTGGCTTCTAAAACATGCATTCATATTGTAACAATTGGATGGTTTATCACCAGTTTTATAGCATTTCGTTGTGTTCTGCACACTCCACCGAATAAGTGAAGATAATGATGGCTTGTCGCTTTGTGTGCCTGTATCTTTGTTTGTAATTGCACATTTATCTAAATAAGCATAGATTTGGTCGCCTCAACTGCCTTGTGTGCTTCTTTCTGTTTGCAGTGGCACACTCCATTGAATAAGCGTAGAAGTGGTCGGCCCTGTCGCCTAGTGTGTTTCCTTTTAGTTTCTTGCATCAAGTACACTCCACTAAATAAGTGGGGACTTGGTTGGCACTGTCGCCTTATGTGCTTTAGTTTATTAGATCACTTCATGTTGCTGCATTTTTGATAGCTGGGTGTGGTTCTATACATCGTATGCTCTCACCTTGCCATTCTGGGAACTGGGTGATCATAAAATGTTAAGGGCATTGCATTGCAGTTTTACTTCAGTTGGAAATTTCAAAAAATAAATTGGGGTGGTTATTACACATTTCCTCCTCTTCATTCAAAGTGCTTCAAGGTCAATGGTTTGATTGCCATGGAGGTTTGGTGTTGCAAAGTATGTAGAGATGACAAAGGATAAATTGTTAGAGGCCATTTGTGACAAGACCTAGGGTTACAACACACTTTTAGTAAAGGGTGGCTTTTCATATTCAGGGCACCAAGATTGGTCTTCAAAGGTGTTAGGATTTCTTCAAAGGATTTGCTATGGACAAAACAAAAGAGCTTCTTTAGAATCATTGCTAGAGGCCAACGGCTAGATTTTCTATTTTTAGCTCGTGCTATTTTAAATCGTCACCATTTTTGAAGAGATAAATCATATTTTGAGAAGTCTATTTGTAGAATAACTATTTATAGACTGATTTTTTAGATGATCTTCTAGGTCTATTTTTAGTTGATAGTTATAGTTATTAGAAATCAATTTGAAGATTTTTTGGTTTAGGGTTTAGAATTTGTGGACAAAATTATATAATAAGCTTGCGTTTTCGTTTTGCGCAAGCCAACTATTCATAGCTTAGAAGTATTGGTTAGCTTTTAAAATTATTTCACGCAAAACTATGTAAAGGCTTATAAATAAGTGCTTTTGGCACTTAGATTAGGAAGGGAGAAGGATGAATGGAATTTGGTATGCCTATTTTGCTGCTGAAATTATTGTTCAAGTTTTTTATGATCTCGTGTATGTGTTTGTTTAGGTAAATCAAATTGCTTTCCTTGAAAATTGTAGGCTTTGTATTTGCTAATTTTAGTGAATTGCGCTCGTTGCAACTTTGTATGTAGTTACTTCATATGATATACTTAATCTTGTGTGCATCCTTTTTTTAAACCATTTGAATCCTTGCATTGTACTCACACTTTAGTCTTTGCCTTTAGCTAGAAAGAGTGAGAATTTATTATCTGCTATAGGTTGTTTGCTTTAAGTGAAAAAGACATAAAAATCTTTTCTTGAGCAGAAGTACCGAATTGCCTTGTGCCCTTACCTAACAACAAAGGGCATACAATATTTTGCAATGTATATTCAAAAAACCTAGAGTTAAATTGTACATATTGTAAAAAGCTAGATGTCGTGTCTTTAGGTTTTAGGGATTTTGTTTTATTTTTGTTATAGGGAGCTTCCCTTTCAATGTAAACTCTACCAAATTTTGGGTTGTATCAACAATCTCTACTAGAGAGCAATGAGGTCAAGAAACAACTTTAGGAGCTACTTGAACAAGAGGTCATATGCCCTAGTGCTTCACCTTTTGAGATAGTACAAAAGGATGGTTCTTGAAGGACATGTATTGACTATAGGGCTCTAAATAAGATCATCATGAAAAATAAATATCTTCTTTTGAGGATAGATAACTTGTTAGACTAACTTAAGCATGCAAAATATTTTACTAAGTTCGATCTTAAATTAGGTTATTAGTAAGTGCGTATGAATGAAGAAGATACATGGAAGACTACATTCAAAACTAAGTAGGGAATTTATAAATGGTTAGTACTTCCTTTTGGCTTATGTAATGCACCAACTACTTTTATGAGATTAATGAATGGCATGCTCAAGGATTTCATAGATAATTGTGTCATTGTCTATCTAGATGGTACTCTAATTTCCAGTGTTGCTTGCGAAGAACATTTTATCTACATATAACAAGTCTTGCAAATGTTAAAAGAACAACAGTTGCTATGTAACATGAAAAAGTGTGAATCTGGGAATGAATCTTTGGTTTCTCTAGGGCATGTGGTAGGGGGAAATTTATTTCTTCCTTTTCCTCCATAGCCTCTTCTTCGCATTAAATTTTAGCTAGGGGAAGGGACTTTCATTGGGGTAAAGAACATGATAATGCTTTTGAAATAGTAAAGTACAAAATAAATCATGCTCTTATGCTTGTTCTTCTTGATTTTTAATAGCCTTTTGAAATAGAGATTGAACCTAGTGAATATGTTGAGTGCCACCTTGCTTCAAGGTGGTAAACTTGTTTGTTATTATTTAGAAGTTTTTAGTTTAGTAGTTAGAGTATATTCGGTGTATGATGATAAAGAATTGTATGCACTAGTTCTAGCCACTAAAAAATGGAGATACTGCTTGTTTGGTAAAGCAACTATAGTGTACATTGATCATTAACCTCTACAATACTTAACTTAAAGTTGTTTTAAGTGCAAAACCTTCAGGACTCCTTGTTTGTTGTGTCTTGTCGTTCTTCATCCTTTTTAATCCTTGCAGGATCGTGGAATTGAACACTTGGAAGAAGGAATGAGTTTTTCAAAGAGAGGTTTGGTTGTAGTAGGTGCACTTGGAGAAATGAACACACCTCAATGAAGAATGTAAAGTTTCCAAAATTGGAGTTCAGTACAAAGATGTGCTCCTTAGCAACAAAATGCACCTATTAATGATGTTGCCAAAATATGAAATTTTACCCAAGTGTATAGGCGCACATAGAAGAGCAGGTGTGCGACAACACAAAGAAGGCATTTTCAATCTAAAATTAAAGTCTAATGATTAGACGTGCATAGGAAAGGACAAACACACCACAATGAATGCAAAAAATTTGAATTTTTTTAAAATAGTGTTTAGGTGTGCGCTTAAGGGAAGACATGCGCCTTAGAAGGCAAATTTTTTGAAAATGTATGTCTTTGTATAGACGCATGCAGGATCAGAGGCATGCGCCTATGCAAACAATCATCAATTTCAAACCGCCGTCAATGGTTAGGTGCAAGACGTGATGAGGGATACGCCTCAGTATACGGTATAAAGTTTCAAATTCGGCTTCTGAAGCTAATGCATGGACATGCACATGGTAGTTGAAACACACTAGTGTAAGACATGATATCAGGTTTTAGGCGTGTATGGGAGAATAGGCACGTGTTTCATTGAAGATGATAATTTTGAAAAATTTGAATCTTATGTTTAGGCATGCGCCTCACATAAGGAGCCAATTCCCACTTCAACTAGATGCGGGTGTACATGGAGGACCAGGTGCACGCCAATAGAAAGGGGGGATTTTTGTTTTTAATTTTTGAAACTTGGAATACTCCTTCCTCACAAAGCAGCGAGACCATTGGTGTGACCTCCATTCCATATAATCATACTACGACCATTTGTGAGATTCTCCTTCCACGTGAAGAGAGTGATTAGTTGGATTCTCCTTTGCTTAGCTGGCTTTTCCTAGAAGTGTAAGAGTAATTTGATCCATGCCATTAGCAAGGGTGCAGCACATGTGCCATTCTGGGTCCACCTCATCTACTTTTGTGGTGAGTAGATTAGAATATCATAGAGGCATTGACGTGCACCCAAACAAGGAAAGAATTTTTTTTGAAGATTTGGATTACGTGTTGAGGCACACACTGGAGATTATACACGCACTTGTACAAAGGATCAAGGCACATAAAAGGGTTTATTGGCACATGTGAAGATAGGGTACATGTTAAAAAGAGTAGTGTATTTAAAGGTTTTGAAAACTTTTGGATAGGCGTGTGCCTAGACAATGGCATGCACCTCATAGAAGAATCTATTTTCTTGTTTAAAATGCTTCACACAAGCCAGCAACACGTGCCGAAGTTTATAAGCGTGCCCGTTCAAAGGGCATGGATGATAGTTTAACAACAATTTTTATTTATTTTATGGCCGGCTCAGCTATCTTTAGAGGCGCCTCTTTTAGAGGAATGTGACCTTTTAAAAATAGAAGCAGCTATTTAAAGAGAATGAAAGGCCAATTTTAGGAGCATAGAAAAAACATTTGAGGTGTTATTTAAAGGCCCTTTACATGCTCATTCTTACCCATCAAGGTTAAAAATTGGTAGAATTTTATCAGCAGAAGACTAAGGTTTTGACAGCAGAAACAACATTCAAGAGCAATATTTTTGCAGAGTTTAATAGCAAACAACATAATTCCATTTAGCAACAGCAGGTACAGCAGGGTTTATAACAGCAGAATTGTGTTCTTGTACTCTTTTATCAGCAGCAGTAAGTGGTCGTTTTTGAAGGAAAATTGTCATAACAGCAGCAGTAGAAAGTATTATTGCTCCAAATTCTTACAAATTGCCTCTCGAAATTTGCAAAATTCAAGCCGAATAAGGCAAAATTTGTCTTAAATTAGCAGCATAAAGCATCCAAGGAGGTTGAATTGATAATTTTTCATTGACAGGATGCAATATTTAGTGCTTACTTTGGAGGTGCCCTTGGTCCTCACCCATGAATATTCTAAGGTGTAGGAAATTGACTTATGTCACGTCTACATAGAGAGATTCAACCTCGAAGAGAAAAGCAAGGAAGAAAGCAAAGTGGCAAAAAAATTGATGGGTTGTAGCCTTGTTGAAGTGATCATTCCCAATTTCCGCACAAAGCTTGGAATTCGTTTTGGCTTGCGTGATGTATTATGATCATGATAAGAGTGAAATAGGATCTGCACAAACATTGGTTAAAGGAGAAAAAATTAGTTTTGCCCAAGAATTTCGAGCAAGGCGAGTTTGTGATCATGATCACCCATTTCAATTGAATCATAGGCCGAGAAGAAGCTCATAGTTTCAAGCCATGGATGTTTTATCTCATAAGCACTATATGTAATGGCAGTGAACATTTTGATTAGGCTACCTTGATTAGCGATCTCTTACATAAGTAGTTGAATGAATGAGTTTTAATAACGTCCACGAGACCATACAGTCTAAGGGACCAAGCACTAACACATTAAGACCTCATCAAATTCTTTTCGATGTCTTCTCTTCTCTTATGAATCTTGACCAAGAAACGGGCCATGTTGTGAAGTCTCTTTTCCTTGAATAACTCACTCATATTGCCAACATTCATGTCATTATCTTGCCGCATACGGATATCCTTGTAGGCCTCGCACTTCGTGACGAAGTGCCGCTTAGTTTCAACCGCTGCAGAAAATGCAGGTCCTATCTTCCCACCTTTCCTTGGGAATCGTCCATCTACCAGTTTCGCACCTAAGATGGTGCGAACCGGTCCTCAATTGAGCAACTAAGATCCTAGCCTTACCCTTAAGATCGACACATAAGTAGGCCTTATCCCCATGCTCGCCAGAGGGATTGAACTCTTTCATATAATGCACTTTTTTCTGCCCAATCTGATTCGACCACATGGCAATCTTGAATTTTTCTAACACAAACTTTTTTATTTCCTCTTTGGTGTTAGGACATTCATGTAACTTAATGTCCCATTTTCCCAGCCACTTGATGTTTTGCTTCATCCAAGTCTTCTTCCTCCGATCTAACACCTCATTCATCGTTATATTAGGCCACAGGCCCATAGATGAAGGAATTTGAGTAGACTCGTGAGTTTTGAATGACGTCATGCTGGTATACAGATTTTGCACTATGATAAATATTTTGAAATTTGACTCTGTTTACCCCAATGATAGTGAAAACTATACCAACAGTTGGTAAGGGTGCTATAGTTTAACAACCTAGCTCTGCATTAAGAGGGGCAACTCACTCGTATGATAAAGATTTTTATTTTTGTGGTGTTTTTGACCCAAAAATACCAAACAACTTTTAAAGAAAAACAAAGAATAAGGAGAATTTGAGAGAAACCTAAACAATAAATCTACTAATATTGACTCGGGCTTCTTGCATGCAGGTAAAAGAATTATAACTAGTTCACTGCAACAGAAAGAGCACTTCTCAAAGCTTTCACATTGAATATCACAAAAGCTTTTGACATACAACAAGAAAGAATGGATTCCATAAATCTTTAACACACATTAAAGATTTCTATATAATAGAGATAATGAACTCAAAATCTTTCAATACTGCACATCACATATAACTTCATGAATAAGACTGAATGGTTCCACAACTAGATTAAAGGGAGGTACAAAGAAAATTATTTATTCAATACATGAAGAACAAACAACTTAGAAAATACTGGAATAACACCATTTTGATATCTTCTATTTCTTTGTATAGAGTTGTACAACTCAAACCCTTACAGTTCAAAATTGTGAAAGCCAAAAAGTTCTCTTGATACAATAAGCCACATATATATAGGCTTTTCTGTATAACTAATTTGTACTACCTTTTATTTATAACTTTCATAAATAATATTAAAAGATATTTCGATCCACTATAAAATTATAAATAAAACAAGTCTTTTCTAAGCCATATAAAATGACATAGTTTACATATAGAGAAACGGAACATGTGCTTAAAAACAAAGAAGAGTCTTTGAGTTATTTTGCCAAGTCATCCTCTTTTGTAATCTCTGATTTGTTTGAAGAAGAAGAAAGCCCCTTATAAATTTTGTATTGTTTCACTACTGGCGCCATTGTTTTTGTTTCTGGAACTATAGTGTTCAATAGGCGTTGTTTCCAAACAGAAAGGGTGTCTTTGACTTCTTTTGTCTTTGCTACCTGAGTAGATAGATCTCTATGGAAACTTCTTGCTGCATTTGATATGGTGGATAGTTTCATCATTACAGTAGTGTTAGTAGTATCTTTACTAAACAACGCTTTGGAGATTAAGTCTTTGAAACCTTGTTTGATCACCTGAGTATCCTCCAAACCCGAATGATTTTCTTTGAATATATCTATCTCTAATGCCATGCAACCCACAACAATTTCAGATTTGATATATTTAGCTTCTATTTCAACTCAGTGGTGGCTTGCTTGATAATTGTAATCTTCCATTCGATACTTCTTATCCATACCATGGCATTATATTCATAAGGTTTTATAAGAATCTTCTCAAAGAATAATGTTTTGACATCTATTTTTGACATTTCTTGAATATCTTTAGTTGCCAAAAGCCATACTATTTCCTCTTTCCTGATTACTTGAATCTCATCTTTTATTTCCTTTGATTTATCCATAATTTGTTGGCATAACTTAACTAATTCCTCAATGCACAAAAGTCCATCAAACATAATTTGTTCTACACATGCCTCTGAAGCTCTTCGAAATGCTCGAAATATGCTCAATTTCTCCATTGCGTCTTTATCAACATCTTGTATATTTGTGTCCCTTGAAACTGAAGGTTCATCTAATGGTTGAATTGAAATGTTTAGAATAGTTCTAACATAAAATGTTAAACATTCGGACTTGCTCTGCAAGTTGCTCTCTAGTAGTTCTCTTTGTTCTATGTACGAGTTTGGCAGCTGAGATTTGAAAATGGAGATGATAATGGAGGCACTTGGGATGAAGATGGGTTTTCTTTAGGAGGGGATGCACTATCTTCACATGTTTGCTTTTGAGTATCCTGAGCATCTTGGAGCCTCCTTATTGGTAACTTAACCCAAGCTCCAAAATCATCTTGGGCATAGGAGCTTTTTATTTTTGTTCCTTTATTAGGCTCTTCACCATCCCCTCCACGTGTTGTACTTGACCTTGTTCTAGGAATATTGACATTGGCTGTGGTTGTAGATGTCTTAGCTGATTTCTCTATTTGTTTTGCCACTTTAGATGAAATTTCTTGAGGTTTGGTGGCAGTATGCTCAACTATCTTGGCATCTAGCCATTTCTTAGACTTTCTCAGAACGAAGAAGGATCTTTCCCTAATATCTTTTATTTCCTTATCACTCTAGTTAATAGGTGTAAGAGGTCTGAACTGCAAAGTGTCTAAATAGACCTTATCAATCATATCCGAGTCATCGTCTTCAATTCCATCAACATTCCATCCCAGTTCAAAGTCTTTCATCTGCTATACTGTCAATCTGGACCGGTCTTTTTTCCTGACCTCAAAATCATTGTCACAATCCTCCCAATAATCTTCCAAATGAGGATGATGGAAACATTTAGTTCTTAAATACAAATGGTCCTTTGCATAGTTTTTGCTATCAAATAGGTACCCGAGACTGTGATAATGCATGGTGATTTTCACCAAAGATCTTTCTACATTTTGAGCTTCCGTGGATGATGGGCAAGTATAATAGTATAGGCCTATTGTAATGTCCCCTATTGGAATAATATTAATTTTACCCTAAAAATTCAAATACCACAAGTTTAGGGTTAGGGTTTCAGAATTATCATGTACTGTCCCCTTCTAGATTTGCCCTAGATTAAACCCTACAATCATAATTATAATAAATTAGGGTTAGGAAGATGACTTACAGGTAGTTATTTCTTCGTTATGCTCTTGAATATAAATTCTACACTCATCACATAGAAAACACAAGTGCATATATATATACATATAAACTAATGTCATTGTTAGGGCTAGCTGAACATATATCAAACTCAGAATACAATTCCAACATTACTATTACTATCAAACACATTTGGAGCATTGGGATAGGGACAGGATAGGTTTGACCCAACCAACCCATACAAGCCCAAGAGCGGAACTTTGGCCCTCTTGGCTTTGGTGATAGGACTTAGACATCCACCAAAGTGGGGTACTTATTAAGTGGAGTGCTGGTCTTACTTCCCTATCCATGCCTTATCTCTTATAATTAACAACTCATCATGGTAGGAATGGTATGGGGATCGTAGTGGAGTTCTCAGTTTATCCAATCTAAGCCCAAGAGCAGGACTTTAACCCTCTTGGCCTTGATGGCAGGGCTTTGACATCCATCCAAGGTGGGGTACATAGATGGAGACCTTATACCCTCTAACCTACGTCTCCTTCCTTTCCTCCATGATGAGGTTCCATATAATTTACATCTATAATACATTGATGCATAATAAATACTAGCATTATCATTTACTGTATTATCATCTCATATTCTATACATTATTCATTATACATAAGTAATGCAATCTGCAATAGATATTAATTCTGGTCTGCTACTGTACTATCAGACTTACAGATTATTATTATTATATGTGGCTTCCTCAAATTATATGTCCTTTGTCCGCTGCTCTGTCCTCCTATATCTGTAGACTTTATCTTGAATGAATAATGTATATTCTGCCTTCCACTTCCATCTTATATCTTCTCTAAATAACTTTAGAGCTGCATAGCTCTACATATGTATCTCTCTTTTCTGATCTATCTATCTGCTGCAGACTATATAAGTCAGAACTGTATCTCTTCCTTTATTCGACATGTATATATTCATATATTCCTTTCTCATCTGCCCTATTTTCCTATTGAATTGTCTTTCCATTTCCTTTTATACCTTCATATCATCATGAAGGGGTGTATCTTTTATTAATATTAGTGTCCTTCCCAATGGACATGTCCGATGTCTTCCTAATAACCATTGTTCATTTCCATTTGTTTATTCACTGCTTCATTAGTTTATGAATTGCATGCTAATTGTTATTATTTGTATTAGTTTGCAAGGCTAAGGTTATATTGACTGCTGTTTGCTGCAGTCTTAGTCTATGTTTAATTCGCTGCCCCTTTATTAATCGCAGCTATTACATATGCTGCCCTCTTGGCTTATATACATATTTATATTTTATGTTTTACAATTATATATATATAATTTATATTTTATATTTATATATAATATATATCATATTTTAATAATATATTATTATAAACATGATTATCATTAAAAGCGACTTCTCCATCTTACCATGATGTTTAAATCTTTAATTTAAACAATGTCTTAATATCGGGACATCACACCTTTTGGGAATGGATACCCTGCCTTATTCATGTCCTTGCATTTCTTGTTCACAGACTCCATTTGTCTGCATAACTCAATGATGACTAGGTGATCTCTTGGATACTTGGGTAATTTATAGGGGTACTCTTCAAAACCACCTATTCTCAAATAAGAAAATCTAGGAAACTGAATGAAATAACTTCCAAATTGTTTAATTAAATTTTCAACTTCAGGAGAAAATCTTTGACCCACATTAGCATCGAGTTCTCTAATAGTAAGCATAGTAAATGCATCGCTTACCCTTCTAGAGTGTTTATTGCTGTTATTTAGTTGCAATTGAGGGTAAAAAGCATAAATTTGAACATTTTCATAATAAACTCCAACATGTTGTAGTCCAGGCCAAGGATGCATGCTAGCAATGGCATAAAACAAGTATGAGGTCGTATAGAATTCCTGAGTGTTAGGGATATTTACCAATTGATTGTGAAGGTTATCACTTATTAACTTCCCCCAATCAATAAATTGTGAATTCCACCTTATTTCCGTGATAAATTGACACATCCAGTATTCAAAAGAACCAGTCTCTTTGTCTCCATTAACCTTGTGCAGTATGGTTATAATGTCAGATACATCTTCATTAAAATGTGACCAAGGAGAACCTTTGGCAGCTTGGACCTTATTTCCGTGATAAATTGACACATCCAGTATTCAAAAGAATGGGTCTCTTTGTCTCCATTAACCTTGTGCAGTATGGTTATAATGTCAGATACATCTTCATTAAAATGTGACCTAAGGAGGACCTTTGGCAGCTTGGACTTTCCCTTGATTTCTTGAACCAAAATTTAGCAATATTGTTTAAACAAGTATCCTTCCTCCCAATGAAATAATTAATGGCCTGTTCCATATTCATATTTGCATACTCATCCCTAATAGGAAGCCGTAGCATGGTGCTTATTGAGTGCCCATCCAGTTTTACGATCACCCGATTATTTGCATTTCTTACTTCTGTGCTCTTGGGCTCATAGTGTTTGACACAGGCTAACACCAAACCAACATTGGACAGAGGTTGGGAAACCCCCGACATGAGCTAGCCCACTTTGGAAAGTAGCCTCAACCATTTCCGACCTTGGATTTTTAGACGTATAGAGCCAAAACTCTTCCAAGTCAATATGCCCCAACTTGCTATCTCCCACATTTGATAAAGAGTTTTCAAAAATTGACTCTCTCTCAAAACCCTGGTAGGCCTATTTCATTTTGGGCATTTGAATTTTACTCGGGCAAGGGGGAAGTAAAGCAAATTTTGGGAAGAGGAATTTGGACGGGTAGCAAATTCACAGAAAATAAGGGTAACAGAATAATCGAATATTTTGGCTAAATAAAGAGATTCTAGAGCAAATGGGTAGGTTTACTTACTTGAAGATGTCCGTTTTTGGAGGAGTTGGTGATCAAATTTGAAAAGGTTGTAGTAGAAGTAGGGTTTCAACGGGCATGAATATCGGCTCCTTCTTTGCTTTGGAAACAAGTGTCTGCTCAAATGGAATAGAAATGACTTTATAACACCACATTTTCCATTTTTTCCCCTATGTCGGAGGTTCTCTGATGACTTGGAACAAACAAACTCTTTCACTTTTTCATTATTTCGTTCCCTTTAAGTGTCAGGGGTAAGGTGGGAACTAGGAACTTGTCGGAGGTTCTTTAGGTTCTCGGACATTATTATCTCCTTTCTTGCTTTCTTTTACAAGTCTTTAGTATTTACTTTTTTCTATGAGTTCCTAGTTATCGACGATCCACCGGTAATCAGGAACTAATATGCTTTGTCGAATCTTTCGGAGTTTTAATGGATACAGGAACTAAGTGTTGTGACGTTTTCACACATCGCCCCATTGCATATGGGGACCCCTTTTTTTTTTTGGGACTAGTTCCATTTTTTGCTTTGATCTTATAGTTTCTTGCCTGAATCCATGAAGTTGAGAAGAAGTTTCAACATGCTTGGCTCACGAGGAATTTGAAGAAGGCTTGAAATGGTGAAGAAAAGAGTGATTTTCCCGAGGATGAATGATACCCTAATTATCATTCCTTGATCAAATCTGGCCAATCCATGGCAGAAGTCTATCATTCCATAGGAAATGTCCAAGTCCTTCACCCTCAGCATAAGACTCCGTGATGAATAAGGAATCCTGTTCCAAGACTCCAGTCTAGAAGTTCCTGTTCCAAGACTCCAGTCCAGAAGTTCCTGTTCCAACACTCCTATCTAGGAATCCTATTCCAAAGTTGCTATCCAGGAATCCTATTCCAAAGTTCCTGTCTGGATTCTTGTCCCGAAGTTCCAATCCAGGGTCCTGAATTCAACAAGGCTTGTCATTTCCATGTCAAAATCCATCTTTCCACCTTAGAACCCTCTCCATTCCCGGCATGGAACTCAATTCTAATCTTGTTCCAAGACTCCATGTCCCACTAAGAAAGTCATTCCTTGACTCCAGTCCAGGAATCCAGCCCGGAGGTCCAGTCCGGAGTCTTGTTCGGAAGTGCCTATCTCGGAGTCTTGTTCAAGGAATTCCTACCCGGAATCCTGTTCTAAGGTTTTATCCATATCCTTATCCTGACTAGATCCGGAATTCAACAAGAACTGTCACTGCTTGGAATGATCATCCTTAAGCCATGGAACTCAGTTCCCGGCCCGACAGCTCCAGTCCGGAAGTTCAATCCAGGGGGTATCCTTCGGATCCCAATCTGACACTCAACCTCATTTCACAAACCCGGAAGATTCTCAAATCAGTAGGATTCTTCAGGAACTTAGGGCAATTTCAGAAAAAAATCAGTATTCAAAAGTATCCCTCCGCAAAGCTGGAAATGCAACAGGAACATTCTTGGTCGCATATTCCAGTACCTACTGGAATATGCGCCCAGGGAGGAAATTTATCACTGGTCGCATAATCCAGCAGGTACTGGATTATGCGCCCAGGACAGGAAGTGTCCAGTTCAGCCTCCTGACCTGTCCAGTCAATCCTGGCTTGAAAATTCTTTCTCTAACTCCTCTGTGGATGCCTGAATCCTAGAATTCACAGTCAGGATGGAAGAAACGAACTCCTTATCTCGCCATGGAAATTAGATTCCCGGAGGATGGAAGAAACGAAAGATGGAAGAAACAAGGATGGAACAAACGAACTTCGTGTCTCGCCATGGAAATCAGATTCCCGGAGGATGGAAGAAACGAAAGATGGAAGAAACGAGGATGGAACAAACGAACTTCGTGTCTCGCCATGGAAATCAGATTCCCGGAGGATGGAAGAAACGAAAGATGGAAGAAACGAGGATGGAACAAACGAACTTCGTGTCTCGCCATGGAAATCAGATTCCCGAAGGATGTAAGAAACGAGGATGGAAGAAATGAAGGATGGAACAAACGAACTTCGTGTCTCGCCATGGAAATCAGATTCCCGGAGGATGGAAGAAACGAGGACGAAAGGAATGAACTCCGTATTTCTGATTCCATGTCGACAACTGAACCTCCGTAAAAACAGCTAAGGTATACCTACTGCAAAACTGAAATCCCACTCAAAATTGAAGAAAAGATATTTCCAAGGCCAAAATCCATGAAACTGGACAGGCAAGGTCAAAAGCACAGAATCCTGCATATGAAATGTGTGCTCCTGGACAAATTTTGTCCTTGGGCGCAAAATCCTTTACCTCTGGAAATGTGCGCCCTAGGACAATTTTTGTCCTTGGGCGCAAAATCCCTGACAACTGAAATTTGCGCTCAAGGACAATTTTTGTCCTTGGGCGCAAAATCCTTGACTAGTGGAAATTTGCGCTCCTGGGGAACTTAGCCATTTTTCAGTGTCTCTCAGGGTAAAGGTATATTAAAAAATATATTTAAGTATAAGTTGAGAAACTTATACTTTAAATATTTTTCAATATACCTTTCAGGATGTTTGAGATAGGTCTTGAATCCATCGGATTTAACATGCAAAATCTAGAATTTGGAGGATCCACCAGATTTCAGACTTAGTCAAATTTTTCAGGATTTCAGGCTACTAGACTTAGCCAATTCCAAACAGGGAAGTTGCAAAATCATTCAAACGAACTTCGTATCTCGCCTTGGAAATAAAAAATTCCGCGAGGATGGAATAAACGAAGGATGGAACAAACGAACTTCGTATCTCGCCATGGAAACGTGAGATCCCCGTAGGATGGAACAAACGAAGGATGGAACAAATGAACTTCGTGTCTCGCCACCGAAGGCAGATTCCCGGAGGATGGAAGGAACGAAGGATGGAACAAACGAACTTTGTGTCTCGCCATCGAAGTCAGATTCCCGGAGGATGGAAGGAACGAAGGATGGAACAAACGAACTTCGTGTCTTGCCATCGAAGGCAGATTCCCGGAGGATGGAAGAAATGAACTCCGTATTTCTGATCTCATAGTGACAACTAAACTTCCGTAGAAAAGCTAAGAAAATGAACCATGCTCCCAATCCAAAACTGAAAAAACTATAAGTGCTTGGCCAAAATTCTCGACCTTCAGGAATTTGCGCTCTAGGACAAATTTTGTCCTGAGCGCAAAATCCCTGACCTTCAGGAATTTGTGCTCCAGGACAAATTTTTGTCCTGAGTGCAAAATCCCTGACCTTCAGGAATTTGTGCTCCAGGACAAATTCCTCCAGTTATCAAACAGAAGACTTTAGTCCGTCATGGGATGTTTGAACTCAGAAATTCCTGCAGAACGATCCTCCTCACCCAATCATGAATGCAACTGAACAACTTGATCCAGGACCTGTAGGAGGACGTGCCAGGCAGATTCCAACTCCTTCCGGGAGTTTCAGCTTGAATGAATTCCTGTCCATAGAAAGCAAAATTGCAACCTTCCATCTGAGTAAGATTCCATAGGAGAAAATATTCCAAGACTTAGCTGGATTTTAACAAAAGTTCAAGGATCATGCTGAGGAAGAAAATCCTAAACCTCAAGAAATCCCCGACGTCGCAAAATCCCAGACATCAGGAATTCCCCGACATTGCAAATTCCCCGACATGCCAAATTCCCCGACATTGCAAAATCCCCGACATTCATAAATCCCCGACCACCGACATGGGAGAAAAGGACAAAAAACTAAGTCGGCCAGTGATAAAGTTGGGCGGCTAAATTTCTTTTCCTCTAACCCAGGTCGGCCAAGTGGCAAAGGACAACTTACCTATAAAAGGGGCAGCGTCCAAGTCATTTCTAATCATTCCAATTCAAATCCAAAGCAGAAAACTACATTCTAGGAGCAGAAATTCATTCCAAGGACAGATTTCATCAAGAGAAGGACAACTTTGTCTAAGGAGGATTCCAGATTTTAGTATTTCCAAGGGCAGATTCTTCATTAGGGCAGAAATTTCTGTAGTTTTAAAGCAGATTTCTGAACTTTCCAAGAGCAGAAATTCATTCTTCCAGGGCAGAAATTCATCCTCCAGGACAAGTGGAATTCCAGGATGAGTAGGAATCCTCGACTCCATAGAATCCCTGACCACCTGGAAATTGCTCCCTGACTTGGAAATTCCCCCTGTCCATGCTTGGTAACCCTGGAATGAAGGAAAAGTCAGTCGAGTATGAAGAATGCCGGAGAATGAGGGAAATCCTTTGTTTGTTTAGGAATTTATAAGTGAAATTGATCAAAACTTTCAAAATCATTCATGTTTCATTTCATATTGCATTGCATTTATGGATTTTGTGCATCATGACTATTCGAGGTTTCCCATGTTTTGCAGGAATCCAAGACGAGGATAAGTTCCATGAGGAGGATGAACAAAGATGATCCGGGGCAAGCAGGATGGATGCAGAGAGTTCAAGCGCCGGAAATGATGACCATTTCAAGGATCCAGGAGTTTCGACAATAAGAAGACTACACATGCATACCAAGGGAAGGGAAGGCAACATCAAAGATTCCAGTTCGGCGACAGGGAGACTTCGCACAAAGGGATAAGGAAGATCAAGATGTCCTTCCAAAGATTTCAAATGACACAGAGAATGCCTGCATTAAGGATGGCGGAATGGGAGAAATCACTCCAAGTCTAGTATCAGGGATTCCAGTTCCGGACAAGAGGATCAATCCTTGGAAAACCAAGAGGATACACTTCAAGTTCACCATCCATCAGGAAGAACGGGAATTCATGCCAAGGATGAGGAATTCCAACCCAAGAATCCAGGATAGGGAATTCTATTCCACGACAGGGAATTCCAACTCAGGAAGGAATTCCATTCCAGGACCCTAAGGAAAGTGCGCCCCTGCTCAAGGAAGGATTCCTCCACATGAAAATCTTGTTCACCCTGGAATCTGCTCTCAGGACAAAGGACTCCAGGACATCATGGAATTTGAGACTAAAGAACAGGAGGAAGTTCCAGTCAGACAGGACATTCCTATCCAGGAGTCCTAGACAGGTGGCGACCAGGACAGTTGGAAGTTTTCCTTATACATTTTGACGACCAGGATAGGTGGCAGTCACCTACATGTGGATTCTGACGACCCCACCTGCTTTTCTAGGGTTTATGACCCAGAGCACATGTTTCAAGGAAATCTGATTTCCTTTTTGCCCTAAGATATTTTTGAGAGCCTATATAAAGGCTGAGGGATGCCTCATTGTATCTCTCTCTCTCTCTCTTTTTCTGATTTTATCATTTTGATGCTCCTAGAGCACTTGTTCTTCCTGAGCTGAAACTCCAAAGATCAGTCAGATTGTTCTAATACAGACTTCTGAAGCAATAATATATGCATTGAAGAATGGTGTTCATATATTTCTTTAGATTTTTGGCATGGTCTTATTGATTTCTTGGAGCAAATCTGAAAGATATTGAAGTTATTTCTTGTATTTTCTTACTTTCGTTAGATAGATGCGATGGAAATGTTCTTGTTGAATGATTGAAGTTGATTAGTTCATACCATTTGTGATCTGTGGCTTGCAAATCACTTTGTATGGTTAGTCTGAACGTAATCCATGCTTAACTTCAGCTATTTCTGTATGATCAATTCCATTTTCCATGACAGGACAGTGTGAAAACCTCTACCTCTACCCCAGAAGATTGCACCATCCCTGCCTAGTTGTTGTCTCATGGCGAAGCAGAGGACTGGTTCCAATTTCATCTTTAACAACAGTCATTTCCATTGATTAGATTCCTAAACCCTTACCTCATTTTTTGCATTTTCTTTTAGATTTTCACTAGGATTAGTTTTCTAGAAGCTTCATTGCCAAATCATCCGCCTAAACTAGAGAGTGGAACCTAGGAATTCCAAGCTGTCCATTTGTGAAAGAGTTCCATTCGCCCACAAGTACGAGTCCCAGGAGTGAATTCCATGTCTACGAAGGAGTAAGCCCACGTAAGTCCCCCTCGTGATTACCAGCAAATCACATCATTCCACTGAGTCTATCCCTGTGCACGTCAAGACCTGACACAAAAGGAACCTTGTAGCAGTCTCATTCGATCACGTAGTTCAGCGTCTGAGAAGCTTTATTCAAGAGAGGATAGGATACTCTGTGTTTTATTCTAATGTTGTTGTAGTCACAAAAACCTCATTAACACTAAGCTTCATCACTGAGCTTTGTCGGAGGTTCCATAGGTTCGTGGAACCTATGAAACTCCTGATAACTTTATTTTCTTGATTTCCCCGTTAATGTTTGACTCTTCTCTTGATGTTTCTTTGTCTTTCAAAACTTTTGGTGATACTGTGAACTAAGCCATAGTTCGGAACCTTTCGGAGGTTCCATAGGTTCCCAGAACCTATGGAACCTTTGATATTCTTATGCTTGAACTTTTGATATTCTTATGCTTCGACTTTCTTTTCTTCAATATCTGCAAGTTCTTAGTTGTCGGTGGTTTGTCGGTGAGTAGGAACTAATAAGCCTTATTTCGAAAACAAGAATCTTTCGGCGATTTGACATGAATCGGGAACTAGTCATTAACTTGGAACTTTTTCGAAGATTCCATAGGTTCTAGGAACCTATGAAACTCCCGAAGAATCTTTGAATGCTCCAACTTTCTTTAATATAACACCATATTTTTCCTTTTGGAATTTTTGATGGTATTGGGAACTAAAGGCCGACTTGGAACTTTTCGGCAATTTCTTTAGTTCCTTGTACCATAATAGTTCTCGGTAGCATAGAAAACATCGACAACTTAACAAAAAGACAAAGAATACAAGTTCCTAATTGATTAGGAACCTTCGACAAGGGAGTTCCTAGTAGCTTCAAAAGCTTCGACAAGTTCTTGATAGGGGTGAAAGCTCCGACAAAGGGAAAATACTTGGAGAATTTTCAGAAATTTCAACAAAGACTTTGGAGACTTGGGAATTTCATACAATGGTAAAAGAATGCATGGCTTCATGACATGAATTTTTTGAAAAATGAAGACTTAGTGCCATAACCAGAGGTTAGGGTAACATGTCATACCTTGTGTAATTGATGGTTCATCATGGCATGTTCACAGGACTGAACATCATTGGGTCATGTCAATATACTTGCATATATAGGCACCTCCCATAGTTGGAGTATTCTGAGTCTCTCAAGCATTATAGAAGAGTGAATGATGGTTTCGTCATGTACTTGGTGTGGGAGATGTAGAACCAAAGGTACATAAGGTTTTCTAAGAAAGCAAGAGCTGTCATATTTGAATGTGCGGATTGGTATATTGAATTCCCACATTCAAGTATTTGGATTCATGTCCTACCTTTACATGTTGCCGAGGTATCCAAGTGACGAAGTTATTTTCATGAAGTATCTTTCCCAAATCTTCAAAATACACTTTTGCTTGAGAGGGAGGCATAAGCTTGGAGTTGGTATCTCGATTCAATCGGGAATTTACAAGTGCAAAACAACAACTTCTAAGTTCATCAATGCGGAAATGGCTAGATTCACCTTCAACTTCCTCTAAGAAAAACACACTAATGACATGAAGGGCATCGTGTGATCAAGGTTGGGGAACAAGTATATGCCTATTTCAAGGATTGAAGACCATTGGGTCAATTGTGTAGACGAGTTTGAGGTGCAGAGAAGGGATTTTAGGCCCTTAACAGTTTGTCAGGTTGTGGATTTTCTATTGGAGGATGTAGAAGGGACTTCAGATGATGAAGATGATGTCTTATCAGCATAGTTTGTAAAGAACAAGATAGAGCAACAACCTCTACCCTTAGTCAACTAGTTGAACAAAGAAATTTTGTCAAATTAGGAAAGGTTCAATATTATTTTGAAACATAGCATGTTTTTCTCGAGGTCCAAAATAACATGAAAAACAATGGTTTGCAAGGAGAAAGCCTCAGTTATAGAGCCACCAATAGAAACAATGCTTCCACCTCCTTCAAAACAATTGATAAAAATCAAAACGAATTAAAAAAAAATGCAAAGGAACAGGAGAAGAAAAAGGCAGAAAGCATTCCAAAGGAAGGGATTTTGAGGGAGATTCAAAAGAAGAGGATTGGCATTGCTACACCTACCCAACATGAGCAGCCCATATTGACTCCTATCCCTCCATTGTTGATTAAAGAACCTTCTCCCAAGGAGGTTGTATTCACACCAACACAATCAGAGCTTAGGATGTTGTCTCTAATGCAAGATATTTCTCCACCCCAAGATCCTCTAGAAATTGGTGAAGGTTCAAGGGGAAGTTCCTATATTGGTACAAAAGGTTGTAGGGAGAGAGAAAAGCGCTCTCATACCAAATTGATTGACACCCTTAATAAAGTGCTTGTAGGACCTGTTGTGAAGAAACACAAGCACCAATCTAGGATGACCGAGATTACGAAGGGAAGTTTGATCATTGAAACAACTATTCCCCCTAAAGACAAGACCATTCAAGCTGTAGAGCCTGCTGATTTTCAGATTGTTAGGACCAATTCAGGGCCAAGTAGGAAAGGGTGATCAAAAGTGGAGAAGACAAGGAGCCTTGAAGGCTGAGGTTAAGTAGATTAGGAAATATATTTCTCATCTTCTATGATCCACTTTGGAGCCTACGGTGTTCATGCCCCAGGTTTTGGATTCCACCAAAGAGCAAAAATGACTAAATCAGCTAGTCGTATGTAGGAAGAATTTGGACAAGTGGCTTGAGGACATTTGTTATCAAGGCACCAAAGTGTTGGGAGAGAATGTACCAATTGTTAACATATCCAAAGAATGACATTTAGGGGATAGAAGATATTGAGAAATGCATGACATAGACATTTCCATCCTATGAGCAAATTGCGAAAATACTCAAATAGGTGGAAACTCTAAAATTGACTAAGGAGCAAAAGGACAAGGTGTTTAAGTGGAAAGAGTAATACTCATTTCTCATTAGAATATTAGATAAGGCTTCATCTATTTTTATTAAGAAGAAAAACAAATTATTTCAGGTTGAGAAATTTGTTTCTAGATTCATGTCACAAATTCCATGTGCATATATTGATGGTGAAGGAGTCATCTGCGACTTAGATGAAGTTCAAGGGGAATTCGAACAATTAATAAGGGAAAAATTCAGCAAGGGCCAACAAGTAGATAAAATGTATAGTTTGGCAGCAATTATGGTTTACTTCCAACAGACAGAAAAAGATTTAGAGGACTTCAAAAAATTGATTTCTAAATCTAAGTTTGTTCTTCAAGCTCAGATCATGCACCTAGATTCAGTATTGATACCAAGGGAAGGGAAGGTAGATCAATTCCTTCAAAGTTTGCTTGGCTATTTAAGGGAGATCTATTTTGAGAGATTCCTATTTTTGAGGCAAATCTATTCTTAGATTTCCTCTCATGCAAATATTATCAAACTTTGGATAATGTTTTTTATTAATTTTGTAATAAACTCAACTACTAGTTTAGCTAATATGTTGCATGTTTTAGAATTGTTTTTAGTGGCTAGGATTATTCTACAATAAAGCTTGCATTCATGCAAAGTTATTCCTAGTATATTAGTAGCAGTTAAATTCTTTTATTTGTTTTCATACAATTCTTGTAAACAGTATAAATAAGTGCCTTTGCACTTAGATCTAGAATGGTAATTTTCAAGTGCGCTTATTGCTGAGATTGCTGTTCACAAAGTGATTGCCCTTGCAATTGTTTGTATTGTGAATCGAGTGTTCTCAATGAATTTTAACAATCTTTGTATTGTTAAAGTTACTGGAAGAAGTATTGTGTCTTTGTACACAATCCTTCATACTTAATTCATAAATTTTGTTTACGTATGTGTTTGTCCATCAAATCTTGTTTTGTTCAAATTTATGGTTTTCAATATCTAAATGTAATTGAAAATCATAAATGACTCTAGTTGTGTTAGTTTTCTTTTCTGCAATAGATAGATTTATATCAAAAATTTCTTATCCAGTGCAAATACACTGAAAATGCTTTGTTCTCTAGACTGAGAAACAAAAAGACTAGTCTTAATTTAGTTTGTTTATCTAGCATATTTGAAAAGTCTTATAAATTCCAAGACAAAGAGAGCTTTCCCTACTAATTCGAAGAATAGTTTATTGTATATGCTGTTCCGTTTTGTGTCACATCAAAAGGTGTGAATAAAAATGCTAACAACGCTCATTGTTAGTGGATACTACCATAGTCATGGTCCTAACTAGGTTGCTATCACGATTGATGTCTCTTCTGTCTGTGTTCTCTTGCTAGTTTCTGTTTCTGAGCCTGTCTCTATACCTAAATTCGGTTTACTATTCAATTTTCTATTTCTCATGCATTTTTTTGATCCAATATGGATCATCAATGCAGAGATTAATCAAGCTTCATTAAAGGAGCATACATTTTCATTCCTGCAATATTGAGATCAATTCAAAAACCAAAATATCCAAGGCAAAATCACACAAAACTAGTCTCCTTGTCATCCAACAAAAGTGCTGCACAAAAGAATTTATAATCCTTGATTTGGCATTGTTGGAGCAAATTCTCATTAGGTGGAGCAATTTTGTAGTAGGGTTTTACTTTATGGATAGGATTTGAGGCCATTGTGGAGCTAAATTATGATTAATGACCTTATGATGTCTTTGAAGGCACATATAACTTAAGTGATCTATTTGTGCGTTGAGTTCAAGTGAACCCCATCTCAACTTTCATAACTTTTATAATGTGTAATCACTTAAAGTGGGTTGAAGTGATTAAATTAGGGCTTTGTTGGTAGGTAACTATGAAGAAAGGCAGTTGTGAGGTAGTTACAAGTTCTTTCAATGACTTTTTCTTCATGTAATAAATAGATCTTGAGGCTCTTAAATGCAAAAATCTTGGAGTATCTAATGCAAGTGGGCTCTTGTGAATGAAGTTTTTGTTTGTAATCAAAAGATATTAGAATATTAATGAGACTTAAATGTATGGAAGGTTTTCATGCACCTACTACGTTTTTCATCTTTAGCATTACTTGTGCAGCTTTTCTACATTATTGTTTGTTACTCATTGAGATTTTGTTGGACGGTCTTTAATGTCTTTTGTTCATTCTGGATCTCTACAAATGTCTAGGTGAACTACCTTCCTCGATGTTTCTAAATTGGCATCCAAGAGGAGCTATATTGCTATTCCTTGGAGGGTGTTTTGCTATTTACTTTCTTTTCACAGTTACACATGCATGTAATGAAATATCTTCTAGAAACATTTTTAATTTTCGTGATCATGTAAATCCCGTCATTGTACATTTTCCATTGGTAGTTAAGTAAGGTAAGCCTCCCCTACTAATAGAGGAGGTACTACAGTCCTGTACACTGGCCCTAACAAGTTTGTCTTAATATTAAGGATAATAGAATGAATGGCATCCTTTGATACAATTGACCATCTATCATAAATGTCAATTACATTATACACATTCAGAAATACAAATGGTTGTATCCAATATAAATATTAAGGAAAAGATTTTTCTTCATATCATCAATTATTTAGAAACATGCCAGAGAAAATACGAGCTAAAGAAAACTGTTTTAAGATCTTGGATTGCAAAGCTTGGCAACTGGTATTGCAAGATTCCAATATGCCCACTTCATTATTACAACTTCCTCAAGTATCTGAAAAGATAGATTTCCCAATAAATTTTGACATTTTAATCTTCTTTTCAGTAGTACCGTATCTCTTAATGTATGTGTGATGAAATTGTTAAATTTCTTGCAGAAGTGGATATTTGCTTGAGGAAACATCCTTTTGTAGTAAGACTATTCTTGTTTAGCTCTGAAACTATCGTAAATGTTGTTTCTGATTTTTAAATGCATTGCAGAGGTTCTTGAGAAGGCAAAAGTCCACATTGGAAAACTAAAGGAGCTTTACGCACAGCTTGCTGAGGTCATCAAGGGATGCCCAGGTCAATATTATAGGTAATAGTAACTGTTTTTATACTAATTTCATTCTTTAGATTATTCTATTAGTTTCCCTAATAGATGCTACTCTTGCTGTCCAGGTATCATGATCATTGGAGAAACCAAACATATAATGTGGTGTTTCTGATTGTTTTTCTGCATTGGTTGGAGACAAGCAATCTACTTTCCTATGTTGAAACACAAAACCTACTGGGATGTAAGGATTCTTACTTCATTCAAATAGGTGCCTTTCATTTTTGCATAAGATTATAATGGGCAATCTTAAGAAGAATCTATCACAAAGTTCTTATTCTTTTTGATAAGGTTGTATATTCTTTGTTAATCTGAAACATGAAGTTCTAGAGTATGTATTAGAAGATAACTATGACCACTCTAGATATCTGCACGCTCCTCCAAAATACATATATAATCCACAAGCACTAAGTGTCCTAAGAAGAAGAAAACTTTAGAAGATAAAGACCATGTCCAAAAATAGGCGTCCCTTGATCTCTATTGCCATTAATGTTTCACTAATGGAGGACCCCTGGACACTCTTCTCATTTAACCATTTACTTACAGGGTATATACAACACAACTGATGTGACTTAATAATTATTAAATACAAATTCTGTTCTGAAAGATAATTTTTTGACAGTTAAATGCTTGATGCTATACTGAAGATTTCACCTCATAGGTGAATCACAATTCAATACCATAAACTATCCTTATAGAGATCTTACCTCATAATTTAATCATAGATTATACTTCCATATTTAAAGCTTGGTCCAAGGAGTTGTGGTTTAATGGCAATGGGGGACACTTACAAGAGTGCAACCAAAGCTTTAATACTCCACTACAGAAAGGTGGCCAATAACTCTGGTGGACATACAATGAGGTTGTGGAGTAACGATTATTGTGTACATTCAAGTGTGAACTATGTTTATAATTCTTAGCAAGTGTCCAAGGAGTTGTGGTGTAATGGTAATGGTGGACACTCATAAAAGTGTGACCCAAGCTCAACTATATAAGCCGCCCAATAAGTCTTGTGGATGTGTGGGGTTGTGGTGTGTATTTAAGTGTGAACTATATTTACCATAGTTACCAGGTGATGAGGAATGGTACTAGTACACCATTTTCAAAAGAAGTTGAAGGACGGGTATTTGGAGACGACAACACACACACACACGTAATTTAGAAAAAATAATTATATAATGGATATGCAACTTTAATGTAAAATGCAAAAATGCTAAAAACTAAAAAATAACATTTTAAAGTATTTAAATAGATTGTAGTGAAAGCAAAGATATATTATATTGATATTTGATAATCATCATAATGATATGAACAATTATTTTTAAAAACATGGTATGGGGGTTGTTGGAAGTGATTATCTATGTTTCATCACATTTCCAAGATGGGGCTACGAGGCCTTTTTTTAGGGGATGACAATTAAAAAATAAGAAAAAATTAAAAATATAGGAAATTTCAAATTTTCATATAATAAAGGCATTGGTTATATTCATTATATAACCATGTTATGAAACATTAGAGCTAAATTGAAAATTCACTAGTCATACAAATTAATGAAATCTCAATGTCTAATCATTTGAGTTTTCATTTATCCATGTGGCATCTTTAGTATCAACATCTCACCATGCAGTTGGAATTTGTTGATACTTAGGAGTCTGTGGACCTTGAAGTATTTAGAACCACCAGCTTCTCCACTTGTCAAGAGGTAAGCCTATTCCTCTTGACTAACTAAATGAAACAATATGTGGACCAATTCCTCTCTGCAGCAAAGGAAATGACAACCTATGAAAGGAAGTGAATGGCAAGCATCCTCAACTCCATTGCATCTTTGCCATGCCATTTCCACTATATAATAGGGTTAGATTGAGCTAATGGAGCCTTATCTGTGCTTGCCTTTGGTTTGCTGAATGTTGGACCCTGAAGATTGACAAAGGCAATCCATTGCATTCAAAGTAAAGTTGCCTTCTTAATGGTATACATCTTTTGAAGGGCCTTCATGAGCCCTTTTTTCATGGAGGCACTCTCCTAGCCCTTGGTGCATACCATTTGGGATTTAGAGCATATGGTGCCATATCAAGTGGGGTATTTATGGTGTTCCAATGCCGCATCATAGTGGGCTTGATATGCTCGCCATATATTCCCTAGTTAGGATCTTTGCTATGAATTACTTGCTTCATCCGCCCAAACATGGTATCAAATGTCTCGTAAATCTGTCCAATTCTAGGAGAGTTTGTATTAGCATATATATTGACTTGCACAATTGGTGAGATGAAGGAGCTAACATATATGCAAACAACTTTAAAAAAAAAGAATAAGACTCAAATGACAGAGTGAATGCTAATATGAAAAATAAAAATAAGTTACAAGTTACAAACATTAATAAATTTAAAATTAGAAATCTTGTACTTCATAATGGACTACTAGTCATCATCAAGGATCTTTTGCTTCACACTTTTCCCTCAGCTGTGTTCGACTTTGTCCATCTACCCTACTTTGGATTAACCATCATTAATTGCAGAGGCTCTTGCACCCCAAGTACTCTCTCTAATAAAATAAAGTAGCTGACCTGAACTAGGATCTGAACCAGAACTGACAACTTAGTATTGCAGTGCCCTCTCCATGAGGCACATGCCCTTTTTGTCATCTCTTTTATTTGTTCATATTAACAAGGTGAATCCATAAAGGATACACTTTTAGTTCTATTCAGTATGAGTGGGAATTGCCCATAATACACTGTATAGATTGTAAATAGCAAGAACATATTTTTTAGAATCTAGATTAAGTTAGTTTTTGTTTACAGAGAGCTTCCACTTCCCCTTCTAATTTGCGTGGCGGTTCTATTGCACATTTGTTTCATTTTGTGTTGCACTAAAAGGTCTAAATTAAAATGCTATGTAGGAGGTCAAAAAAGTCAAAAATAAAATAAAAAAAGTAAAAACTGTCATTTTGGTAACTAATTCTATCTAGGTTTGCTTTGGGTCCTCCCAAGTCGACTTGTTACTAAGGTACGCTTTGCAGTGTACCTGAGTGAACTCGGGTGCACTTGGCAAGGCCTTGTTGGAGTCCATAGGAAATTGAATCAAGACCTAGATTGGGTGCATATTTGACCTAGATTTGGGTCATTTTTTGAGTGAACTAGTAACATAGCTTCTAATAGCCCATGTATAACTAATATATCACTTTAGTTCTTTTGTCTTTTGCTAAGTTGCCGGCTTGGGTATAGGTTTGGGATTTGGGTATTGCCAGTACAATGATTTTTTCCTTGGGTTCGGTACAGCTAGGCACAACTGTACTATATATGTTAAATATATATCAAATCATATTATATAGTATTTTAATATATAATATTATATATTAAAATATTATACATATATTAAACTTAAGTGCCATTCCACCACATGGCCATATGAATAGGCACAAAAAATTTAGCCAATTGTTAAAATTCCTTAGGAAAACAAAAACCATATCAATGCCAAGGTGGCTTAACCTTTTATGCAGGATGGTTTATTCATATTGTGACTTTAATGTAGGCACCTATAAAAGAGCAAATTACCATTTATTTAGATAATCATAATCAACAATTAAGAGATCTGCTTCTCTGGAGGTTTTATGAGCATTGTGTCGTGTTGTATATTATTGCTGTTATTACTAAAGTTCATACAACAAATATAAACTGGGATGCTTATAATTATGATATCATGGCCTTGGGATATTTGTTCAACTTGTGATGGTGGTCAATAAAATAAATGCTGAGACTAAATGTTGAATCTCACTGCATAACTAATTCATTTTTTTAGTTTGGAGGCTTTTGTTTTTTCTTGGGTGGCCTTGGGGCAGCAGGATCATGCCTTAGCCAGCCTAGATGTGCTCTCGACCCTGCTCCCATTCGATCCTGTGATGGGACCTGTTGTGACCAAATCACACATCGCCCCATTGCAAATGGGGACCCCCCCTTTTTTTTTGAATTCCAGTGCTTTGCTGAGTCTTGTATGATGTCTTAAAGCTATTTCATGATGAAGTCAGTGGTGTTTGAGTCTTAGAGCCCCTCGATGACCTGATCCTGATGTTTGAGATCTTGAAAAAGACTAAGTCTGGTATCCTGATCGTGAAGATCCTAAAAATTGGCTAAGTTTGAAATCTGGTGGATCCTCAAAAATCTAGAATCTGCATGTTAAATCTGGTGGATCTGAGACCTATCTCAAACATCCTGAAAGGTATATTGAAAAATATTTAAAGTATAAGAAATTCGATCTCTAAACTTATACTTAAATATACCTTACTTTGGAGACCTGCATTTTTGGGCGCGAATTTCCTCTAGTACTTGGGCGCATTTTTTTTTATCATCTGGACAAACTCACATCAGCGCCTAGAGGAAGATCAACTTCCAAACACTCCAAGATAGGGCGCCTTGATTGAAATTGGCATAAGAGACCTTAAACATCAAAATTTTGGACAAATGAATGATTCCAGAGTTTAGGCGCCCATTGCATGTTCAGAGGATCAGAAGAATTGCGCCCAAGGTTGAAGGAATGAGTCTTGGCGCCATTTCTTGTTACTCCTGCCAGTTTTAGGCGCCTTGATGTGAAGTAAGATTTGAACTAATGATAGATTGCGCCTTAGGTTGAAGTGGTATGGTTATGGCGCCTTGTAGCCTAAGTGAATCATTTTGGGCGCCTTGGTAAAGCAACTTGAGATACTAGGCGCTCTTCTTTAGTGAGTGAATCATTCTAGGCGCCTTGATGTGAGATGAAGGCTATACACCCAAGTGAGTGCCTAGAAAAGAATACACTCCACATTAGTCATATGTGAGCGCCTTAGCATGAGGAGGTCTAAATGTTGTCTTGATCCAAAATTGAAAGAGAATCAACTATCTTCCTTTAAGCGCCTTTTCCAACTAGCACACTCCAGAGCAATCATGAATGAGCACCTAGATTAAGATTGAATCCAAGGACATTCAAGTTTGAACGCTTAGTGAATGAAGTGTTGGAAATTTTGAGAAGTGGCGCATTCATGCATTAAACTATCTCCACTTTGGCGCCTTAGCATAGAGATGTTCAAACTAACCCAAAGTTGCGCCTTAATATGAAAGAGCATAATATGTTTAAGCTAACTCCTATCATGATGTTTGAGATCCTGAAAAAGTGACTAAGTCTGAAATCTGGTAGATCCTCCAAATTCTATAATCTACATGTTAAATCTAGTGGATCTGAGACCTATCTCAAACACCCTGAAAGGTATATTGAAAAATATTTAAAGTATAAGAAATTCTTCTTATACTTAAATATATTTTTCAATATACCTTACTCACTTGGACTTCCAAATTTAGGCGTGAATTCGCTCAAAGAAGCTTAGGCGCATTCTCTCATTTGCAGATACTTGAATTGGCGCCTTAGCTTGAAGACTTAAATGAGCGCCTAAAGCTAGATTGCTGGGAGGGGTGAATTTGGCGCCTTAGGTCCAGATTACTTCAAAGTAGCGCCCTAGATCAAAGAGCGCTCACACATAGAAGAATGGAGGTTGTCAATCCAATGAGTGCCTAGTAGAGACAAGAAGTGTTTGAGCGCCTAGATGGAGTGATCATTTGTGCTAGTGTGCTGTGAGCTTTGAATGCCGCCTAGAAGACAAGATGAGTGAAAGTGAAGTATTGGAAACTTTGACCTAGATTGGCGCCTAGAGAGAAAGGATCACTTTAAAACAAGTCTTGGTCATTCAAAGCCTTGAAAAGTAACAAATAGAACCCAAATTGTGTTAGGCGCCCATTTTTACCTTTGCCAACTCAATAGGCGCCTTGAAGGAATTGCTCAATCAAGACATTGAAGTTGGGCGCTTGGAGTATAAAATGATTCTAAGACATGATTGATCACCTAGAAGTATAAAATTGCAAGTATGAAGCTTCAAAGGGTTGGGCGTCACTTTCACCAAAAGCACATCATTTTGGTGCCTAAGGGAGGAGTTTGTGTTGAAAGATACCTTTTGGGTGAACCTTATAGGGGATTGACCTTCTTTAAACCTTTACAATTGCTAGAAATCATTTGAAATAATGAATGTGGGACTAAATGATGTTAGGCGCACTTTGTTCTTATTTTTACCTATATTTGCGCCTAAGTTTGAAATGGAGTTATTACATGTTTAAAGTTGTTTTTATCTTAAGAAGTTATTGATATATCGTTTACCTTGACTTGTAGGATCATCAATGATGCTAAGGAGTTATCCAAGGAATCACCTTCAAGTGAGGAGTAAGGAGCATCATGCTAGCCGCCTTTGAAGACTATCAAGTTGCATCATTGAAGGAAGGGGTGTTGGTGAAGCTAAGGAGTCATCAAAGCAAGTACTTGAGTCACCTTCAAGTTGCAAAGGAAACACCTTTCTAAAAGGTCACATCAAGTCCAACATGTTGATACTCTTCATCACTGACATCATGTTGGATCACATTAAGTTCAAGTGTATTACTTCAAGGCATCTATCCATTCAAGCTCTCCGAGGAATATCTTGCAAGTATACTTCATCAATGGTATTATGTTCGAAGACTTTCATCCATCCAAGCTTTATGTCAAGTTCTACAAGCTTCAAGTCAAGGTTCGTCAAGCTTCAAAGTTTCTTCTAGAGGTTATCAACATCTACTTCACATCCAAGGAAGGTGTTATCATCTACACTCCAAAAGGATCACTTTATCAACTTCTACATCAAGCAAAGACACTTCATCTATTCAACTTCAAGTTCCATTTCACCTTCAAGTCCAAGAGATTCTCCTACTCTTCATGAATGAAGATTATCATACATTCTACTTCAAGTCATCATCTACTCTATTACTCACTCTACATCAAGAGCATCATCAAAGAAGATTCACATCAACCTGCTTACAAGAAGAAGAAAGAATCACGAAGTTAGTCAAGTGAAGCAACAAGTATCATACATCTAGTCTACATGAAGAATGAACAAGGCAAGATCTACAAGATGTATTCCTAAATTACAAGTTCAAGCAATCACATTGAATACATCACTACAAGTTTGCTGATGTGGCGTATACCTCTTATCATTTAATTATATCAGCCGTATTGATTCAATAGCATTAAATGTATCATTTAATAAAAGAAGTCAAAGGGATTCCTATGTGGATGAATATTTTAAATACTTTCGCCTTACCTTATGACATTGGAAATCGTGCCTTCATTGCCTCTCTCTTTTGTGCTAAAAATAGCAAATTGTTGTAACTACCTCTGAGGTGGCATGATCTAAACCTTTGGCTATCAAAATGATCTTAGCCGTTCATTGTATCCTAGAGCACTATATAAAGGCCTTGTTGCCTCATTTGTAATGAAGGAGTTCATAGATATAGAAATTAGATTGTAGGCAAGTAGGAGTAGAATAAGAGACTCTCGAAATTCTTTGAGAGGGCTTGAAATTGTTGTAAATATTACTCAAGGTTAATGCAAAAGACATTGGAGCTACTTGTTTGGTGTTTAAGTGTTATCTTGTGGAGTAACTTGGTTTCCTGTACTTCAATGGAATGGAGAGATGTTTCAAGTAGATTAGCAGTAGATTAGAAGATCTTTGTTGTAATGTATGTTGTATTTGAATATTTGATCAACTCCTAGCTCATGCTTTTAACATCCATCGCTGATGAATTGTTGTGTAAAGCTAGTTTGAGCTTAATTTGCTTAAGTTCGATTGTGAATGCTTGTTTGAGCTGCGCCGTCTTATGGGTGCTCATATGAACCTTCATGATTTGAAAACCCTTTGCAAACCTTAGGAGATTGCACCAACTTCATGTAGTTGTAGGCATCCTTGGCAAAGTGAAGTTAGGTTTACTTAGGAGTTTGTCTATTCATACAACATTATTGCTTCATTGACCTTAGATTAACTTTCTGAACCCTTAACCTTTTTTCATTTTATTTATCATTGAGACCCTGAATACATCATCCCCACTTAAAGGAGGAATAAGCTAAACAAGTATGAAGAAGAATCTGCGTAAGTCCCTTTGTGATTATCAGCAAAATCACATGTAATCACTGAGTTAACCCATCAGGAATCATAAGAAGGAACCTTGGAGTTACTTCACTGGATCACATAGTTCAGCGTTTGGAGAGCTTTATTCAAGAGAGAGTGGGATACTCTAGTGTTTTACTCTATTGTTGACTTGTCTAAAAACAATCATCAACAGGACCCAAAACATAGGAACCCAGTAACATAGGTCTTTTGTATGTGAGATATGTCTTTTGTATGTGAGATATGCAAGTTTTGCAGTAACTTTATTAACTAGCAGAAAGTACAACTGATCAACATCAACTTAAAACACCTTAATTATTAGAAACTATTAAAGATGTAATTGTCTATAATAATTCGTTATGACCATCACAAGGTGCCTTTAAATAATACTGAAGTGGATCAACTTCAGGCGTTGTACTTGTATCTGGCTTGTTCATTGGTGGATGTAAAGGTATGTTTCCTTTCAGCAGTATGCTCCCCCAGGAGTGCTGGTATATGTTCTGTTGCAGCATCATTCTTGTTCTGTTAGTCATACTTTCTGCTTGAAATAGTCACCGCCATTGTGAAGCCCCATGACAAAACAAAAATGGTTATAGCAATATTCGCCTTCCCACCACCTCCTTGAATTGCTTCACATCTAGGCATTAGAAGTGTTTGATGTTGAATTATATTTGGTTTTTTAAATCCCTCTTGAAACTTTTCTGAATTGTGTTGACAGATATTGCTTTCTAGGTCAAATGCCCAAAGGCAGCAATCTTGTGCATTGTTTAGGACAATGTGTGATATAAATGTATCTTGTACAGCTATATGATACCTCTAAATATTCTTTGTCCATGTTCCTTGTTCATATAGATGAGAAGCAAATTTCTTCGAACTTTTACCTTCTAGGTAGAGATTGTAGTGCATTATCATCCACTTCAATAATAGATCCTAAATCTGTACCTCCACAAAATACATGCTAAATTGAGCAGAATCTAGAATGAGGCTCAATAAATGTAACGCTATTAGCTAATACATGTATAAAATACATGCTAATAGATTTTTCATTTTAGTTTTGAACTATGAAGAGGACCAAGGCGACTGAATTATAAAGAGTTTGAGTTCCTTAACACTATTACTAATTATGTTCTTGGTTATCTATCAATGTACGACTTACAAAAAATTCTATTTGCTTTCAATTTAACAACCTTGACTCTCTTCATGGGCTTACTCCCGTTGTATTTTGTTAATTCAAGTTGCTAGCACCATTGTGTTGGCCTTGCTTTCTTAAAAATTGCTGCTAGTAATGAGAAAACAAGGATAAATATGAGTTCCACAGAGTCTCCAAGAAGGGGCGATATGGGGACAAGTTTTGGGTACAGAAAATTTTCTCCCAAAATTTGGGGACAGTGGAGGAACAGCTCTTAAAATAATATATAAAAATTAATTTATGAGAAATTAATGACAAATAATAGTAAAAGAAGCTGCAACTTATCATTTATGTAAATAATATAAGTAAAAGAAGCTAAAGTTTATATAAAGTTGTACTGATGTAAAACATTTTGCATTAGAGACAACGAATCTTAATATATCTTCACCCCTATTTTGAGTGGAAATTGTACCATTGACCAATAATCTTCTGTTAAAATTTGTAGGATCATCTTTCACACTGCCTGATGTTACAATGTCAGCTATGCTGTAAACAACCTGAGTGAATTCTGGCACTATTTCTACAGTTTCTGTTTTCAAAGATGATAAAACCTGTTGCCATTCATCATCTGAAAAAAGAGTAGCAGACTCCAGCATTATTCATCAAACAAATATAAGTAGATACACCAATGCCAGCCAAATTTTGAATGAGTTGTTTTTTAATATCAGTCAGGAGCTTCAACATGTTCCCAAGTAAGGGATTCACTAGAGAATAGAACTTGACAAAGAGGTCCACAAGAAGTTGCGGTGCAGAGTACATGTGTGAAATCGAAGCATCTTCACTAAGATTATTATATTTACTTTTTGAATAATTTGACTGTAACCATAGTAGCTTTACTTGGAAATGAGATTGACTCAGCAAACCAAAATTAGAAATGGAATTCAATTACTCGGAATTTAATCTGGTGCAACCCAAAACAATTTTATTTTTTGCTTTTTAAAATCAGACAGGGTTTGAGGGCAGCACCCCTATTGCGTTCCCGCCACCAATCCCAACTTAAAGCCTTTAAGCCCATAAGGAATTTCATGGCGCATTCACCTTTTTTTTAAAGTTCCCTCTTTCTCCTTCTCTCACACTTTCAGTTGCAGCTTGTTCTTGGTGATTTGAAATGAGGGCTGGCAAGTGTTTTATAGTTTTTTAGGCTGGGGGGGCTTGGGGCCTTCCTTCTTGATTAGGTTTAGGGTTTCTGTTCTTTTTTTTAAATTTCTGAGTTTTTTAAAAAATAGATATTTGTTTTTAAAGGAGCCTGGGGACACTGTGTCATCCTTGGGATGGTTGAGGGATGTGTCCCTGGACACACCCCATAGAGAGGAATGTCCTCTGGCAAGTGTTTTCATAGTTTTTAAGGCTGGGGGGGCTTGGTGGGCCTTCCTTCTTGATTAGGTTTAGGGTTTCGGTTTTTTTTTTTTAAATTCTTAGTTTAAAAAAAAATAGATCTTTGTTTCCCCCCAGCCCTCAGGGACATCACATTTACTCTGGGGAACACTGATGAATACTGATATGAATGGAAAAAACATCTGGTCAGTTAAGAGTACTAGTTACTAGTTGCCAACAAGTATTGCATTAACATGATAAATTGGAAAATATGATTAGCAATAGATGTTAGTACAACTTCGTTTGAGTATTCATTTGACACGGATCATAGTTTTAAAACATAGCGAGTATTCACCCAATTCTCAAGTACTTGCAAGCTAAAAGTGCTTGGTGAGTTACTTGCTACAAACTCGGTAGGTGAGTTTTTGGGCAGTACTTCTCATGTTTTGCCGAGTACTTGTCAAAAATTGTTTTTCCAGTTACTTTTCCAATTTTTTTCGTCCTTTTTCTTGCTGTGGATTTGAATGACTTTTCAAAAATTCTCCTAGCTATGGACTCTATAAATTTATTTCTGATGCCTTTTTTTGACAGTTAAAATTAGGCTTCTATTAGGGCCTTCACTCCTTGCAAAAAAGAGATAGTTTTCAATACATACAACTGATAATCCTGATTACAGAAAACCATCATAAAAAATTGCTAAACGAATCCAACAATCTAGAAGAGAGAGCTATAAGGCGGAAAACTAACCACTAAGTATGAACTGATATTAAAGTTAACTTTTTAAACGGGGTCTCTTAAAACAAAATGGAACTTATTAGTGTGAAAACTTCTAATCAATAAACTGAAACAATTGAAAAAGGGTCCCTAAAACTTAGTGGCATCTGGACCACGTCTACCTGTTGGCAAGAGACACTGCTATGTTGAATAATTGAGTGTTGTCATTGATGGAAACAAGAAAAGGAACAAGGTTGGAACAGAGATTGTGGTCCGGTAAAGAAGACTTAGTCATATTGGCTAAGTATTGGCAATGTACAGAGGAAGAGACAAAAGAACAGTGTTTGGACTGGCATTGGTCCGCAGTTGAAGACCAAGGTTTGTGATTTTGGTATGATGTTCCTAACTCTCAGATGATATTATATCCAAGGTTTCAGCTTTTGATCAGTTCCGGAAGTATATCTTCAAATGGCCTAAGATCGGTAGAACAGAATACAATGCTATTCAGAGCAGTACACTTAGTTGTTTTGGTCCGCATTCCTCCGGTGTTGCATATCTTGATATGCGGTTTTGAGGTGTTGTAAACACTTGTATGAAGTGTCTAAATTCAGAGTTGAAGAGTCTGAAGTCCACTGGAAAGATAGTTACAAGCTGTTGAGTATCGCTACACTATTTGATAGAGTTTGACTGTGACAGAGTCTGAGTTCTGATTGTCCGCATTTTGCCGCTAAAGGATATTTTGCCTTGCGGTTCTGAAGGTATGGTTTGTGATGTCTGAGGAGTCTTTGACATGATCTTGAGCAAGTCCTGTGGTCCCCAGTAAAAGATGTAGTGTGACAGATGAACTGAATCAGTAACAGTCTGAGTTAGAGGCCGACATGATAAGTTTGATTTGTGTGCGGTAAGTTCTATTGATTTAGAACTTTATTCTAATTGGTTCTGTAGTTGGAGCCGACATATGAGAAGGCGTTTCAAATGTTATTCAGGTCCGCTATGTAATTTGCTGAATGGATTTGGCCAACAGCTGTGAGTTTATTAACTATACGCTTCATCTAAGTAGGCCGACTCAATGTGAAGATTCTAAGTGTTGCGGATATCTATATGGGATCGAATTCAATGCTTAGGGTGTGATGTACGAATGTAAATGTGCGACATGCAAAGTAAAGTGATTGTGTAAGAGCAGAAGAAAAGAGATCTTGCTCCTATGTAAGAGCAGAGCAGTGAAACAAAGCAGTTAGAGATCAAGAGTTTTGAGACAGTATTTTTGTGCTTCATTGGAGCTGCAACCATGCATGTGTAGATGCAGTCTGAATAGTTCAACTTGGCAGTGAGCCACTCTTTCTTCTTTTTTCTTTCTCTAGGTAGTGAGCCTGTTTTGGTAGTGAGCCTTTCTCTGGGCAGTGAGCCTTCTTGTAATCCGGTATTGTGCTATATAAATGTATTGTGAGCTAACACTCACCATGGTTTTTCCCTTTTGGGTTTTCCATGTAAAAAATCTTGGTGTTCATGTGTTATGTCATTTTGGTTGTTGTTCCTATGTTTATTCTGCGTTCATATTATTAATTTTGGAAACTGGATTAATAAACTTGTTAAGAAGTGGTTTTGTGAATACTGATTCACCCCCCCTCTTAGTATTCCTTACTATCAACACTACCTACTTAATTGAAGGTTCTGAAACTTCTCGTTCCTTGAAAGAAAAAAATGAACTAGAAGTGGGATAAAATAGACTCTTAGCTTGACACACCGAGAAGAAATTAATGAGACCAAATAGAAAAAATAGTTACATAAGGGAGGCCAAGCTTGATCAATCCTCAAATAGAGAGCTAGCTTTTTTGGAGAAAGGTGATATGGAGATGTTTTCTTGGAAAACATGCTTGTAGGAAATACTTCCAAAAGGCTTTGATAGACATCTTGCTTCTCTTAAGATGTGTCATGTCCCCTTTTCATGTCCTTTAGTCTATTGCTTGTTTCCTGTAGGCTAAGGGACAAAGTTAGGGAAATAATTTAATAATAATAATTTAAGTTGTCCTAATAACTTTAGTTTTATAACATTTTAAAATGACAACTTATGTATTATTGTTATTTTATTAAAGGGGGTCTAATGTAATATTTTATTAAAAAGTGTTTCTAGATAGTTTTGGAGGAGTTTAGGCGGTAAAAGGAAATTCAAATTCAAATTTGATTATAGGAAGAGGAGAAGTTCATAGAAGAAGACATCCATTGTCTATTGTTATTAAATCCTTTTCTTTGAGTTTAAGCACTTGTGTTCATCTCCATGTTTGAGGATGAAAACCCTTTGGATTAGGGAATCTGGAGGATGAAAACCCTCTCAGTTTGCATTATTGGATTGGAGAATGAAAACCCTCGTCCATTTGAGGTGATTCCAGGATTTCTAGTAGCCTGTCATGTCCCTTTTTCAGACATAAGTAATCGGGAGTTCCCCTAAACTATTATTTTATTTCCTGTAGGCTAATGGGGTTGGTGAGGGAAACAAATTAATAATATAATTTAAGTTGTCCTACTAACTTTATGTTTTTTTATAAAAATTGTGACTTATGTTTTATTTTTATAATATTAAAAAACCTTTCTAGAAAAGGGGGCCAATGTAATGTTATGTTAAAAAGGTGTTTCTAGACACTTCTAAAGAAAAGGTGGGAAAATGAATTTAAAATTAAAAAAGGTGATTATAAAAGGAGAGGTTGGGCACAGAAGAAAGCATCCATTGTCTTGTTATCAAACCCTTTCCTTGAAGATTGAGCACTTGTGTTCATCTTTTTGCCCAAGGACGAAAACACTTTTGGCTAGAGATTTGGAGGATGAAAATCATATGGATTTCTAGTGTGGATTGAAGGACGAAAACCCTTTAATTCACTTGAGTGATTTTATCTAGGGGTCACTCATATGTTGAAAGATTGAAGATTTTGAGGAGTATATTGAAGATTTTTGTCGTTGTTTCAGATTATTATATATTGAGGAATTCTAGTTATTGTGTGTAATTCCTGATTATTTCAAGGATTTTAATATTATATCATTTGCTGTAAAGGGGATTCAATATTATAAAATATTTATTTTCAGCTGTGTCAAAGCCTTCAAGGGAGCCGTACACCATTCTGAGCAGATCACAACTTTGGTAATAATATTGCAGACTTGACGTACTTTATAAGGGAGTGCAGTATTAATTTTATATGTTGCTGTACATATTTCACATGGAATCACCACCTTTGGGTTAATACAACATAGCTACTGTAGATTCTAATAAGATACCGTTTCGTTTTTATTAGCTGCCAATCAATATTTTTGAGAATCATAGCATTTATATGGGCTGCTGTACATGTATCAAGTCATTGGGTTTCATGGGAGCATGTCGTACATCTTGAAGACCAATGCATCATTGCCGATCATTGCTGTACCAGTCATAAGAGCATCACATATATTCAAAAGGTTGTGGTTTCACTTAATATCCATCGCAGTATTTGAAAGAAGCTGCTGTACACTAATGAAAGGGGGGCTGATTGACATTTATGAGTACCATAGAATGCATGAGAGGGTGTTGTACAACTTGAAGGTTGTTGTAGCATTTTTCTGGTAACTATATCACATTCTAGAATTGTTTTTGATTACGGTAAACACTTTTGACCAAAGCTATGAATTGGAAGTACAGAGGAGGGGGCACACCCTAAACAAAGAAATAGTAGGCAAAGCCAACGATGACCAACAATGCCAAGAAATAGCAAGGAGCACAACAAGAAACAATAGTAAAAAACTAAACCCCACACATGGGGAAGACAACAAAACTAAGTTGGAACCACCCCAAAAAACAAGGCCACCAAATCAAGGTGGTTTGAATTACTCGAGATAGGTCTCTTAACAGCGGGATTCTCGAACTAAAGAACTTGGTTCAAGTTGAGAGGAACACAACAATTCTTGTTCGAAGACTTCTCTTTTTGATTTTCCTTGTTGGAGGATGAGCTCTGATGACTAGGCGAAAACACCACTGCTTCTCGACACTCTTTTCCACCACCATAGTCTTAGAGTTAGTCTTGTCCTAGAGAGGGCTATGCAGCCTCCCAATCACCTCTGGGGGTATGACAACCTCCTTAAGAGGAGGAGCACCCTGCTGAATAATTTTGCTGTGATTTTGTTATCACCTGAGATTCCTCATACATGATTTGTTGCACTGAGTCCGCTAATTTTGATGAAAGAGTGATTGAAGAGGGGAGCACTTTGTCAATAACAATGTTGACACAAAATCTTGCAAATAGAAACCATTTTTTGGATCTAGTCACCTCATTGATGCAATGAAATCACCCAAGGAGCAAGCAATGGCTATCTACACTTCCTCGTCCCAATATTCTAATGGTAATCTGGAAAGTTTGACCCAAACAGGAACACTTTTAATGTGAACTTTTTCCAGGTCCAATCTTGTCTCCCATTTCTTGAAGAAGAGGCAAGATTTGCCCAAAAACCACGAACCACCCTTTAGGGTTTGCAAGCTGTCTTTAGGGAGAGAATGAAAAGAGGAAGAATCCCATTTTCATCTATAATCTATAGCGAGCCTTTTAACCTCCATTTCCTCTTAGCCCAATTCTTGATGCTGTCCACATTGGCTCTTTTTCTTAAAAATTTCCTACCAAAGCATTGGCCCACATGGAGGAAGATCTATTAATGACAAGATTAGGGATGAAAATCTGCGTAATCTGACCCTCTTTAACAAAAGCCTGAAGGCATAGTAGGGATGTGAGGAGGGGTACCAAAAAGATTATTAGTCCTATTCATAAGAGGGGAAACAAAGGCTTCCCTAGATGCAACCTCAATGGGATGCATATCCGCTGAGTGTAGGGTAGAAGACCCAAGCCCTTGGGCTAGTGGCGACACAAGTTTTGTAGAGGCGTCAACAAACAAGGAACCAACAAAGATCAAACTGTGTATTGCTAGGAGAACTGACCCATATTGACTTGATCGTCCTCGGACCCACAACAAGCTGAGACTTCAAGAACAAACTAGGACCACCTTCTTCCTGGGAAATAGCAAGCCTTGTAAATGGGGGCACCTCTTAACACACATCCTTCTGAATTGTAGGGGATTTTCGGTCCAAAAAATGGACTTAGAGAGCGCCAAAACATGAGGGACAGAGCCCTCGATAGGGGAAGAAAACTTCACATTTGAAGTAATGCCTAAACGAGGCGGGGGGAAGAAACCTCGTCTTAGTGCTTGGCAAAGCCCATTATCTCCAACAACAGGCGAAGAGACTCTCTGGATTGAGGATGTCGATAGAGGTCGTGAAATTGAGTGCTGAGCCTCTGGTCAAAGCTCCAGTAGACGCACGTCCTTGTCATCATTATAGGGTAGATTGCATTCCTCACTAACGAAACCATCATTCTTGTCATCCTCATCGTCACCTCCATCCGAGCTGCTTCCATTCACGCTCTGAATAGGGTTTGAAAGCCCGTTCCAGCTCCTACTCATTGTTTTCTCATTCTAGAATTGTTTATTGGCTGTTATTGAGTTTCATTATATTATCTTTAGTCAGCTGCAATATTTCATTGAATAGGGTTTTGTAATGTCCCAAACTAGATTATTTGGCAACTTGACAAATTTTCAATGTAAATGCGCAAACTTTAGCACTTTCTGATCATCAAGATCTCGAGATGGGCAGAGTGAGAGAATATGATGACTAGAATCAAAATCAAATATGCATGTGGCAAGCTGCACAACTAACAATGCATGCAATTACTAAATCTTAATGATTGATATGCAGATCTAGCCGCTAAGCCTTCCAGACTACACTTACAAGATTGAATGTCAATTGCACAAATCCTTATGCGCATATATATATATATACATACTACTGACATTCCCTTTAATCATACTCAAAGGACCAGATAATAATATGAAACAATTCTGATATAAATTTGGAAAATAGAGAATGATACCAAAAAGGTTGCTTTAGCAGAAATCCCAATATGTACGGTACCGAAAGAGAATTGACTGGACCAATAATAGGCTGATCTTAGAGTCTTGAAATGGTACGAAGACAAGGCATTAAGTATTGTAGACTTTCGTCTTGTACGACAACCTTTATACCATAGTTTGCATACTCGGATTTGATAAAAAGTCGGTAGACCCAAAATTTGTGACTTGGCAAAACTTGAGAACTTAAAAAATTACTTAAATTTCTTTAAAAACACAATTTTTTTGAAAAATTCAATGACAAAATGTATCCAATGAGTCCATAAATGAGTACAAAAGTGTTTTCTATTAGATTTGATCTATGTCCCACAAAGTTTCGTGACGGGGAGATGGGTTTCGGGGACGTAGGGACCAAGCGCCTAAGTTTTGGGATGGTGGTAGGATGACGGTGGGTGGGGCTTTGGGGGTGGAGTCCCCAGTGGGGTCGAGGGGCAATGCCCCTTGCAGGGGTTTGGGGGCAGCACCCTGAGTAGGGTTGAGGGGTGGAGCCCTTACCACCAAGCCCAAATTAAGGGCTTCGATAGTGTTGATGATTGTTTTTCGACAAGTCAACAATAGAGTAAAATACAGAGTATCTAACTCTCTCTTGAGCAAAGCCCCTTGAATGCTAAACAAAGTGATCAAACAAGATGACTCCAAGGTTCCTTTTATTATATTTTGTGAGGGATAGCGCAGTGACTTAGTATGATTTTGCTGGTAAACACAAAGGGACTTACATTAGATTCTTCTTCTTTCATTTAGCTTATCTCTCCTTCAGTGTCGATGACATATATACAAGACTTCAATGATAAAGAAAAGTAAAAGGGCAAGGGTTTAGAAAACTAATCTAAGGGCAATGAAGCAATGATGATGCGTAAATAGACAAACTCCTTGATAAACCTAACTTCACTTCGCCAGGGGTGCCTACAACTACATGAAGTTGGTGCAATCTCCTAAGGTACGCGAATGGTTTTCAAATCATGAAAGCTTAAATGAACACCCATTAAACGGCGCAGCTCAAACAAGCGTCCACAATCGAACTTAAGCAAATGAGGCCTAGACTAGCTTTACACAACACTTCACCAGCGATGAATGTTAAAAGCATGAGCTAGGAGTTGATCAAATATCCAACACATACATGCATTACATCAAAGAAGTACTAATCTACTTCTAATCTAATTGAAACATCTCTCCACTTCATCAAGATACCAGAAGCCATGTGATTCCACAAGACAACACTTAACACCAAACAAGCTCCAATGTTTTTGCATTAATCTTGAGCAATATTTACAACAATTTCAACTCCTCTCAGAGAATTTCGAGTCTCTTCTATTCTACTCCTAAAATCTAGTATCTGATCTCTAATGAATTACAAATGAGGCAACAAGGCTTTTATATAGTGCTACAGTATTACAATGAATGGCTAAGATCAATCCAAATAGCCAAAGGCTCAGATCATGCCACCTCAATAGGTAGTTACATCAAATTGCTATTTTTAGTACAAAAGAGAGGCAATGAAGGCACACTTTCCAAGAAGATAAGGATAAGATGGAATCTTTGGAGCATCTTCCACATGGACGTCCTCTCTGTCTTCTTGCTTGTCAAATGATGTGGCGACTTGTGATTGGTTTGATGATGAGTATCTGCCACGTAGGTGCCACCTTAGCTTATTCCCAAACTGCATCATCTTGTGATGTCTTCGATGTGATTGCCTGAACTTGAATGCTTGGGATTGCTTGTTGATCTTGCCTTGCTCATCTTCTTGTAAACTGGATGTATGATAGATGTTGCTCATATATTTTAACTTTGTGATGCTTCTTCTTCCTGCAGGATACATGATGATCTTCTTTGGATGCATCCTCTTGAAGAGTGAGTAGTAGAAAGTAGATGATGATGATGCTCGATTTATGATATAGAGTAGGAGATCTCTCTTAGACTTGAAGATTTGAAGAGTCTTGAAGTTGAATGGATGAAGTGTCCTTGGAACGTTTGATGCCATTGAAGATGAGGTGGTGTACTTGCCATGCATGGATGCCTTCTAGATGATGATGTATACTTGAACTTTAAAGGATCCTTTGGAGTGTAGAGATAGATGATAACATCTTCCTTATATGTGGAGTAGATGACTTCTCATGGAGACTTGAATGCACTGGAGGTTCTTGAAATTCTATAGATGTCTTTGGATACTTGATGAAGATGATCCTTTGGAGCAGCTACATACTCATCTTGAAGGAGGAAAGTGGATCAAAGCGTTGTCTTTCGAACATGATGCAATTGATGAAGCATGTTGATCTTGAAGTGATCACTAGGAACAGCAGATAGGATGTCTTCTTCAACATAGCAGTTTGTTAGCTTCACTCCTAGCATGAAGGTGATTCAAGCTTTCTCTTCTTGATGACTCCTTAACTTTGTCCTTATTGCTGCAATACAAGCAAAGAAATAGCATCAATCTTTTGACTTTATAACATCATTTCATAACACATAAGAAGCATTTGCTTAAGCTCTAAAGAAGATCAAAACATGAAAGCAATATAGAAAATAGAGCATTAAATGAAATCTTTGAATCTTCCTTTAAACTCTTGAACTCCTCCTTCTTGGCGCAGCAGATCAGAAACTAAGATCTTCTTAAACTTAAGTCTGATCTCCTTTACAAAGTGGCACATTGGATAAGGATAGTGAGTTCTTCTTCTTCTATCCTTGGCGCGGCAGATGATGATTTTGAGATCTCCTTACAATCTTAATATACTTCAATCCTCCTACTTGAATGGCGCATTAGGCAGAGATTTTGGAGTCTTATTCTAAAATCAACAAAGTCATCCTTCAAAACTTATTTCTAAGTACTAGCGCATCAGTTACAGGAATGGGTCTCCCCTTGAAACTCCAATCAAACTCCACATTTTGATATTTGCATCCATCTTATCCTTTTGGCACAATGGATCAAAGGTTTGAATCCTTCTTTTCAAAAGGTTCAAAAATAAGACTTCATGCAAGGTCCATTCTTGGAGGAGCGCATTGGTTTGAAGGTTTGGGTTCTTCTTGTGAAACTTAATATACTTTTACCCTTTAGCACAGCAGATTGAGATTTTGACTTCTCTTTCAATATGATATTAAAACTTAAACTCAAATCTACTTCCCCAAAGATGGCGCATTTGATAAGGTCTTCTGGATCCTCTCCTCAAAAAGGTTCTAAATTTGGTCTTTATGCGAGGTTCATCTCATCCTTAGAGCAGCGCATTGGATCAGAACTTTGAGTTCTCCTTGTAATGAGTGTATTAGATTAGCCTTAGATCTTCCCTTGAAAGGTTCCACATACCCTTTGGCGCACCACTTGATACTTTTAAGTTCTCTTTGTAGTCATACATTAGATCAAATTCCTGAATTCTCTAAAGCCAGCGCAGCAGATGATGATCTTAGGATCTCCTTGATTAAATCAAATCAACCTCCAAGACTCTCCTCTTGAAAGGCTCCCAAGGTTTACAATTTTCATACTTTAGATCAACATTTAGTGCATTAGAAGTCAACTTTGGAGTCTTCTAAGGTCAGCGCAGCAGATGGGATTATTGCATGCTTCTTACTTTCAACTAAATCTCCTCTTAACCCTCAGTGCAGCAGATAGAACTTTTAGGATCTCCTTGTAGAATGAACTTCCATGGATTATACTTCCAAGTTCTTCTTGATATTCCTCTATAAGGGTTGCGCAGCAGATGCTGATCTTTGGATCCTCATCAAAGTCTCATTAAAAAACTTTAAAATTTTCCTCACTGGGCGTATTGGTTAGAAGGTTTGGAATCTTTATATGAGCTAAGCGCATTACTTCATAGTTTTGAACTCCCATTTCACTTGAAAAATTCCACACTACCCTTGGCGCAGCAGATGACAGTTTTATTCTCCTCTTAGGTGACACAGCAGATTAGGATTTGATTTCTCCTTGAAAGTTTATCTTAAAAATGTCAAAGGTTGGCGCATTGGACTAGCAATTTGATTTCTTCTTGAAAAAATTCAAGTTCTCTCCTTATAAACATGGCACAGCAGATTGAAATCTTGATTTTTTATCTTAAAACTTGTCCAAAAACTTTAATAAAAACTCATACAAATCAGGCGCATAGGATGAAGATCTTGAGTCCTTCTTATGTATCACTCAAAAACTTACCTTATTCTCCCTTTGAAAGGGCGCATTGGATGATGATTTTGAGTCCTTCTTAAAACTTGCCTAAACTTGTAATAAACCTTCCCTCCAAGCGCATTGGATAAGATTTTTGAATCCTCTAGCCTCTTGAATTTCGTGATTGAACACCCGCATCTCTTGGCGCACTAGATGCCTATTTTGATCTCTCTTCATCTCAATGGCGCACTAGATGCCTATTTTGATCTCTCTTCATCTCAATGGTGCATTAGTTCATAATTTGGAATCCTCTTGCCACATTTCTTCAAGACAAGTATCTTTTCCTCCTTGGGCGCAATGGTCTAGGCGCAAGAGATCATCATTTTGTTCTCTAATTGAAAGCGCATTTCATCAAGATTTTGCGCCACTTCAATGTCTTGTTGCACTGGATCAAGTTTTTGGATCCTCTGGGGTACTTAGTCGTTTCTCAGGGTCTCTCAGGGTAAAGGTATATTAAAAAATATATTTAAGTTGAATTTCTTATACTTTAAATATTTTTCAATATACCTTTCAGGATGTTTGAGATAGGTCTCGAATCCACCGGATTTAACATGCAAAATCTAGAATTTGGAGGATCCACCAGATTTCAGACTTAGTCAATTTTTTAGGATTTTCAGGATATCAGGCTACTAGACTTAGTCGTTTTCAGGATCTCAAACATACATTAGGATTGATCTCAGTGTTCGTTATTTGGATGGAATTTGATCAAGACTCTTCATTTCTGCAAGTTCATGTTCCAGATGAGACCTCCAGTTGTAAAGCAAAACCTTCTAGCAGAGAGACTTATTGTTGGATTGGCAGAGGAAACGAACCTAAGACATCATCCAAAACTAAATGCAAAGCATCAGAGCTCAAAAAAGGGGGTCCCCATTTGCAATGGGGCGATGTGTAATTTGGTCACAACAAATACCACACAAACCTTCGTGGCGCACACCATTGTCACAATTTTATCGCTATATTTTTTGCAATCCATGTCCTTACTTTTCCTATCCTAATGCTCTCTTGTAGCCTTTAACCTTTCTCATTTTTTCACTTTTGTGATTGCTTAGTGTGTGGGTGGGCCCATAGACCATTAGGGTTAGGGTTATTAGCATGAAGATCCAAAAAAATTCTGATTTAAAATAAAATAAACCTTTTGCCTCAGTTGCCACGTATGGCGAGTTTTCTGCTCAGACTCGTCAAGTTTTTCGGCGATTAACTCACCAAAGCAAAAAAATGACGATTACTCGCGGACTTTGTAATTTGTGCTTTATACTATCCACGGTTCCTTTTATGAAGTGTACAACGGCTCTAAAAACTTGAATTTGCCACACTAAAGTGGTACGACAAAGCAAAAGGGAAACTTGTCAGACTTTGTCCCCTTTATATGTATGACTGCTACTAGAGATCAACTAAGATGTATGATCAACTCCAAATAATTCCTTTTTTGTCTTGTATGTTGTCCTTGTATCGCATGACACTCACAAGGTGATAGGGAAATAAGATGCAGCATAATCTAATACAAACTTTTACGCTGCATTTGTATGACAATTAGTATGACTGCTTAGTCATTAAAATCAATACGGCTATTCCCAACAGATTTGTGGCCAGCAACAAATATTATAATAATAGCTCTAAAAACCAAACCATAAACCTGGAATATGTTTCACAAATAATTTTGAACTGGACAACTCACAAATGGCAATAATAATATTAATAATATTAATCCTTCAGAATGGAAATAATATTGAAACCCATACAACAAACAATATGGAAATCTACACCAAAATTGGAGAATCACAAATAAGACAAACCAAATTGTAACACACCTAGAAGCTGAAGATCTTCACACAAACCAAAAACCAACTGAAATTGGAAACACATGCAACTTTTAGCACATCGGTGACCCCTAAATGGAATCACTCTATTGGAGATGAGGGTTTTCGTCGTCAAATCCAATATTTGCAGCACATAGGTAATCCTTGAATAGAATTACTCATATGAATAGGAGGGTTTTCGTCCTCGAATCCATTTGCCAAAAGGGTTTTTGTCTTTAGGCATAAAGATGAACACACAGAGGAACAAGGGTCTGATTTCATAAATTTGATGATTTCTCTTCTATGCTGAGCTACTCCTTTTATAGGCTCTTTGAGGCAATGTAATTGAATATTATATTTTTTTCCCCTTTCCCTCCAAAACTTTACTTTTTTGAAGTCTCTAGGAAGTCCTTTTATTTAAACATCACTTTTGGACCCCAATCCTAGCAACATTTTATTGACCTTTTTTTAAAAACAAGTTTTTTAATAATAAAACATAAGTTGCCTTTTTATGAATATAACTTGAAGTTACTGCTAGAACAACTTAAGTTAAATTATTTCCCCTACATCTCCCCATTAGCCTCGAGAAGTAAAATAATAGGTTAAAGTGCTCTTGATTATGTTCCCCTGAAAAAGGGGACATGACAGGTTTATGCAGTGAATTAATGCATTTCTAGAACCAAGGAGTTGTTTCAACATGGAAATTTGAGTGGTTCTTCGCCAAATTTATATAAATACTGTTATTGTTAATGATTAGTGGATTTTGGAAGGTGTAGCCACCAAATCCTTCATTGATGTTGTATAATTGTTGATTTTGTAAGTGTAGTTTGGAAGGCTTGGTCGCCATGACTGCATACCATTCATTCAGATTTTGTAATTGCATGCATCATAAGCTATGCGGCTTGTCGCCAACAAGTAGTTGTTTTAATCAAATTCTAGTCACCGCATGCTCTCATTTTGCCCATTTCGGGATCTCGGTGATCAGAAAGTTCTAGATTTCATGCATTCTTATTGAAATTTGTCTAATGCTCAAATATCCTAGTTTGGGACATTACACAACCGCACTTTCTTATATTTCAAATCGTAGGTCAAAAGAAATATTAAGGCTGCCTTATTCCTTTAGAATTTCGTCGTACCACATGAGCTTCCAATGTAGCAGATAATAACAAATTGTGGGCTGCAATATAGTTAAAAAGGGTCATCGTACCATCATCTTTAGGTTGTACGAAGAGTTGTTCCAGCCGTTGCTTAATTTGGATTTTGCTTGGTTTATAATTAGCCTCTTTTCTATACAATTGTATGGTACATTGTCAACGGACTTTTGGACTTCATGCTATCATTAATAATAATTAGTGATTATGGGTTTTTCTTTTAATATTGTTTTTGATTAAGGTAAAATGGGATTTTGAAAGGGCCCAATCGCTTGTACAAGAAGGAATATAAAGCAAGAAAGCCCAATGAAACTACATAGAGCAACCTCGAGAAACCAACATTACAATTGTTGCACTACAACATAAATCTGCTAACCAAGGGGTAGAACAAACCTCGACAAATGACCAACCCAAAATCAGGGTGGTTTGAAGCCAAATTGCTCCAAAGAGCTTTGTGTAACCTCAACCATCTTATCTTTAATGCTAAAATCCTTTCGCTCAAGTCTCCTTTTTTGGATGAATCAGTGTAATGTCCCCATTTTTGCGAGCATCAGTTTTCAGAGGGATCAGCCTATTTCTTGACCCTCGTAGGCTAATAGTTATGGATAGAGGGTCCTCTGAGATAGTTACTTGGTCGATTGGTGACATTACTTCTCTCCAGTGCTTTGCTAGGTTCAGGGTTTGGCCTTGATAGGGATTTGTGGACTCAGATTGACGTACTTACTATTTATAGTAAGTCACCTTGGCAGTTGAGCTTGGAGTCACTATATTTAGCAGGGCACCTAAACACGTGGTGATTAGCGGTGTTGACTTCAGTTTCAGATGGCGTGGCGAAATAATGAGTATTTGAGGAGATATTAATGTTTATATGGCTTAAATTATATTAAATGTTATAAAGTTATAACTTAACTTAATAAAAGTGGGGGCCATTTTAATGTTAATGAGCAATTAATGCCTTTATGAAAAAGTACGCCATATCTTGAGGATATATTATAAAGTCAACAAAAAACAAATATTTAAATGATCAAAAAGCACAATTTGGATGGAATTGTTTGGGAGAAGTATAAATAGAGCATCAAAAACAAATCAACCTCATTCTTGATGATTACTTGACTTTGTCCTTTTGGTGTTCTTGGGATTTGACATGGAGACCAAGGGTTTCAGTCATCTTCAGCCATTGGAGAACGAAAAACTCTTCAATGTATTAGCAATCTTGAGGCTGTGAAAGATCAGCCGAATCATTGCCTGTGAGAGCTTCATTCAGGAGTTTTATTTGTGCTTCATCGGATTTTTACAAAGAGATTCAAAAATAAGGGCTTCATCATCAGAGGATTGTTTCCGGGTATGAATGCTTCCAATGTAATTTCACAACTCTGATATAATATTACAATTGCTTTCAGCATTTCTCTATTTGCATTTGTTTGGGTTTTTATGCAGTATCTAGTAAAATCTTCGAAAACTTCAAAAACACATAAAATATAGACCAGCAGTTGCAAGAAATCGATTCAGGAAGAACTAGGGTTCACTACAGTGGTATCAGAGCTTTGATCCTGCCATCCTGTGTAAAGAAGTTTTCTTCTTCAGGGTTTGAAGAATTTATCGACTTTGCAGAATATTGTTATTATTGGTTGAAAACCAGTTTCTGAATTTTCTGCGTTTGTTATTCATTTTTGGTGGAAAAAAGGGAACAAGTTCAAGGAATGGAGGCTAAAATCTGACAAAATTGGGAGCTGATTACCATAACATATAAAGGAGTCAATTCGATAGTACAAGTTGGTGTAAGGAAAAGACAAGTAGGTCGATAACCTTTGTCTGAGGCGGTAGAAAGGACAAAGGAATAAAGAAATCGTGGGATTCATTCCTGAAGGAATCGAACTGAAATAAGGAGTTAATATTATTTACAAGGGGTCGAAGACATCCAACCTGACGTCAAAAGCAAACAAACTCAGAAAAGACAAAAAAAAAAAAAAATCTTTAGGGTATGCACATAAGACAAATCCCAGTCAGCACAGGTAAAGACAAAATTCAGAGGCTCAACAAATATGACCAAAAATGAAATGAGACAAACATAGGGGCCGATAAAGACAAAAACTACAGATTAGGACAAACCAAAATTAATCGGGAGCAGATTTGGCATTTATAATACTAATTCACATGCTAGCGCAGCTTAACATGGTCAGAGCAGTCAAATAAAAGGAAGTGACAAAATATTCAATTGCATATAGAATCTAATCTGAGTATATGGGACACCGCTTGCAACTAGGCATGTCTTAATTCAAAGACTCTTTCATTACTATGGACCTACTGCTGCTACTGTGAGGAGCTATCTGTTTATGCACAGCATATTAAGTTTGAGGCCAGGTCTGAAATACTCTCATGATTGCTGCTTTCCAATTCCAGTCACTGCATACATTTCCAGGTGTGAGAACTTTATGAAATCTTTTGTTGAATCGTGGGTCCCAGCGTAAGAGTTGAAGTCTGAGATGGAAGGATTAAGAGTTGGCAGATTTTATACATTGTGATATCAAATTGATATGCAGCGCTTCAAAAGGGTAAATCAAATTTGTGAAATTCATGGATAGATTTAATATTGGTAATGCTGTATGAATAGGGAACCAGATCTGACAAATAAGTCCAGTCAGCAATTTGAGAAGAATAAATTAAGAATTCAGTGCAAATTGTTAGTGGAACGTGGGACCCTCAAGAGATCTTCAACATATAGCAAAGCTACGTGAGGATTAAAGTAGTTCTTTTGTGTTTTTTGGGTTGCAAGATGAGCAATTGGAATGAACTGAAGATAAGTGGAGTGTAGGCCCCACAAGCAACCACATAGGGAACCGCTGACTTTGGGACAGCCTATGGAGTGTTTCATGATAGATCTTGTACAACAGCTAAGGAATAAATTAATATACACTCTGCAGATTTGGAACAGACAGAATTGTGGCCTGCAATATGTGCACTTCAGCTCTCCTTAACAACAGAAAACCATTACATTTCAGCTCATTACCATCTGAGGAGGAGTTTCTGTTGCTACAGTCCAGTTTGGAGGCTTACTGCGGTTTTATTAAATCTGTCAATGCGTTTGTGGAACACTGGCATACATTGGGACAGCAGTTGTGAAGGAACAGCAAACACCTACAGGTCTGTCATCAGCACTGAGATATGCTACAGCAGAGAATAAGAACTACTGAGATTTGCTACAGCAGAGAATAAGAACTATTGTTTGCAACCTGCTTGGAATTGTTTGACAAAAAGATTGTTCCATTTGACAATCTTTATCTGCACATATTAGAGTTTAATCGTCAAATTTTCAGGATAATTTGACAAATAACATTGTCAAATTAGAGAAAGAATTCGAAAAATCAGTCAAACAGGGTGGATCACTCTTTGACCAGCTTCAATGAAAAGGTGGCTTCTAAATTTGTTGACGAGGTAATGGTTGCTTATGGGGAGTATAGAGCACTTCCAGTTAAGGTCAAAGATCGTCTAGACTTCGAGCAATATATGGAGTATCGGTTGGATTGTGGCAAGCAAAAAAGAAAATCAAAGAAATGTCAGCAGCCAAGTGTTGAGAGCATCCTGAATAATATCTAGCAAAAACTTATGCTTTCACAACAAAGATTAGCTCGTAGCTTGCAGCAAAATGAAGATTGCATGCAAAGGTTAACCTATAACAGTTCTGATCTTTGCAACAGCAGTCCTATTTCCTCGTATCGTCATGTGACAGAAGCCATTTCACGCAAGGATGATAGTATTGTGGAGTCTTCTAATGTTGGTACTTCAGTTTTGGGTATTAATGATGCATTGGTTGATGAAGATTCATGCCATAATGAGTCTGATTTTTCAGATTAGACCTTAGAAAACCAAGTTAGAAGAATCATTTGTTGGCATGGGATCCCAGGATCATGAGTTGGATGGTGATACAGTTACATTGGAAGTGGAAGTGTGAAGATACTGTCATATCAGCAGCTTCTACCTTGCCAGTTGAGCCTTATGATGAGGTACTTAGCAGCAGTACCTTAGTTGTTGATGTGTGCACAGTTGATAGCACACATGATGCTGCTTATCATGAGGTGAGTGATGACGATTCAATCTCATATCACAGTGCAGACTTTGATTCAGAGAGCTTGCATGGGAGTCATGAGTTTCAAAGACCTCATCATTTGGTTGGGCAACTTAAGGTCAATGATAGTATGATTGCCACAGCCATAGAGCACTTTGATGTTGTTCGTCAGATGTTGGCTACGATTGGTTGCGGTATTACTATGTTAGATGAGCATGGTGATAGTGGCCTTTCCCTTGCAGAGTTCCATGCACTACGAGAAGCCATTGGAAAGATGAAACAAAATTACTTGCAGTTACTAGCTGATAGAGATTATCTTCTCGAGTGGGATAGCATATGTTATGATGCACTGAACGGGAAGGAAGAGGAGGTTGACGAGCTCACTCATGAGCTTGAGGTGACTTTGGACTCATTGCAGACCACTCAGCTGGCCCTTCAGGAGTCACGATCACGGTTGGAGGAGCTTACCGTGGAGTTGAGCCGAGCACAGTCTTCACCACCTGCAGTTACAGTACAGTTTCCTACAGTGGTAGTTGGTGATGATTTGATATCCACGGGTTGTAGTGAGGATATGGTTACATCCATCCCGGATACAGGGGCAATTGACTCAGTTGAGACAAGTACTTTGATTGAGAGCAGCAGAGAACCACATGTTGCGTCAGGTTCTCTTGAGGTTAGTACTATGATAGATGATGCGGGTCAGATTGCTGATAGCTCTTGTGTGGCTGTGGTGGATTCTCCAGAGAGTTGTGTGTTAGTACACGACGCTACTCCATCATCTTCACAGGGGATTCACAGGGTGTCATCTGGTTGGGAGTATGGCTCTCATGTTGATTTGTTTCCCTCTCTTGGAAGCAAATCTGTTCTTCATCTCATGCAGTTGATTTTGGATGCCAGCTTGTTGTGTCTCAGAGTCAGAGTGATCAGCTGCCGGTTTCAGAGGATAAGGTTGATCCAGCCTTATTTCGTTTTTATTGCGCTGACACATTTGTTGAGTACCTGCTTGAGAGTCCGGAGTTTCAGGAGGGTCCATTTGGGGTCACGAGGGATACTCTCATTCAGGGTTAATGCGCTATCAGACGTTTTGTGGGAGTCATTGTAGGTACTCTGATTACAATGTTTCCTCATAGAGATTTTGTGGTTGGGTTTGCAGAGCAGGTTGCTAGAGGCCCTACCTAATTAGTGATTTGGGATCAGAGACTGGAGCCATCTCCTGATTCTAGTATTGTATGTGATGAGCTATTGACCGAGGTTGGAGCCTACTATTGTAATTACATAGTGGGGAACGCTCATCATTTTTCTTTTGATCCACACGCGGAGGACTTGATGACGCATCGGTGTGGGTTGACTTCGGGGTTATACCATCCGTTGTGGGATGGGTATTCACCATCTTCAGCAGATGGAATTAGTGGTTGCAAGTACCCGAGACTGTCTTTTGAGGGGTATTACTTGCAGAGTCAGCACATCCATGGAAGTTTAGCAGAGGATGGAGGTAGTTGTTGTGTTACAGACACTTTCAGATGTTCATATCTCCACAAGATGGATGGATATGTGTATAGATTGCATTGGGATCCAGGTGGTGATAGAGTTAGTGTTGCAGTTTGGATGGGTCCCATGGGTTTGCTTCACTATCTGCAGCATCGTGAAGTTGAGATCAGATTTGAGCAATGGAAGTCTGAGAGTGCTCTTCTTAGCAGGTTTCTATTCTGGATTTGGGATCCAGGTATTTTTGGTTGGACACTCTTTAGTGTACTGTGGGATCCTTTGTGTGCATCGGGGTTTCAGTTTGGGTTCATTGGGGAGTATTGCAGTATGCACATGGTGAGGATTACTTGCAGTTTTACCTTTGGTTCCCATGTACATGATTCGTTTGAGATGCACAGTTTCAGGGCGTAGGGATTGGACAGTTGGTTTGGTGTTCATCTTTGCGTAGTTGTGGTTATGCTGATGTTGCGGCAGTTGTGCTTCAGTGTGGGACATTTCACAGTCTTCCTTTGGATTTCCAGTGTAGTGGAGTTTTTTTGTAGTTGTGATTGCTTGGGGAAAAGCAATCTCAGGGAGGGCAGAGTGTAATGTCCCCATTTTTGCGAGCAGCAGTTTTCAGAGGGATTAGCCTATTTCTTGACCCTTGAAGGCTAATAGTTATGGATAGAGGGTCCTCTGAGATAGTTACTTGGTCGATTGGTGACATTACTTCCCTCCAGTGCTTTGCTAGGTTTAGGATTTTGCCTTGACAGGGATTTGTGGACTCAGATTGGCGTACTTACTATTTATAGTAAGTCACCTTGGCAGTTGAGCTTCGAGTCACTATATTTAGCAGGGCACCTAGACACGTGGTGATTAGCGGTGTTGACTTCAGTTTCAGATGGCGTGGCGAAATAATGAGTACTTGAGGAGATATTAATGTTTATATGGCATAAATTATATTAAATGTTATAAAGTGATATTATAAAGTTATAACTTTATAAAAGTGGGTGCCATTTTAATGTTAATGAGCAATTAATGCCTTTATGAAAAAGTACGCCATATCTTGAGGATATATTATAAAGTCAACAAAAAGCAAATATTTAAATGATCAAAAAACACAATTTGGATGGAATTGTTTGGGAGAAGTATAAATAGAGCATCAAAAGCAAATCAACCTCATTCTTGATGATTACTTGACTTTGTCATTTTGATGTTCTTGGGATTTGACATGGAGACCAAGGGTTTTAGTCATCTTCAGCCATTGGAGAACGAAAAACTCTTCAATGTATTAGCAATCTTGAGGCTAGGAAAGATCAGCCGAATCATTGCCTGTGAGAGCTTCATTTAGGAGTTCTATTTATGCTTCATCAGTTTTTTACAGAGAGATTCAGAAATAAGGGCTTCATCATCAGAGGATTGTTTCCGAGTATGAATGCTTCCAATGTAATTTCACAACTCTGATATAATATTACAATTGCTTTTGGCATTTCTCTATTTGCATTTGTTTGGGTTTTTATGCATTATCTAGTAAAATCTTCGAAAACTTCAAAAACACGTAAAACATAGACCAGCAGTATCAAGAAGTCGATTCAGGAAGATCCAAAGGGCCACAAGTAATCGTAACTCTTGACCTTGATGCCCCTTTATCAATTCGCTTCTTCGTCGAAGGAGTTTACATCACAACTCTATAGTCCTTATAATCCTTCACCCTACCTCCCTCCTTCGGCGCATCCTCTGAAGTGGTGTTGCAAGATTTATCAATAGATGACACTTGCTCGTTTTTCCTCCAAACGGAGTAATATCTCTTTTTGCTCAGGCATGCAACTTTTGCTTGTTGCTGTTAATATTGTTGTTACAATATTTTATTTGGGATTTTCTGAATAATATGAGTTTCTAGCTATACTTTGCATCAATATTTGTCAGTTTTTAGATAGCCGCAAATCAATAATATTTTATGAAGTGCTTATATTTCAGTTGTTGGGATTTGAGAACATTTGTTGTTATGAATATTCCATATTATTTTAGTACTGCATAAATCAGAAAATACAAAAAAATTGCATATTTTATGAAAATACTAGAAAAGGACATTATAGTGGTATCGGAGCTTTGATCTTGCCAACCTACAAGGTTAGAGGTAATCTTTTTGATGCAGCCCAGTGAAAGAGAAATTAGATTTTATTAGAGAGGACATAAAAAGTTGCAAGACTAGGGAGGAGAAATAGAAGAAATAGAAGTAGAAGAAATGGGGAAGGAGGAAGGAAGGCTTTAATAGATGAAGAGAAGATGCAAGGTCCAGTATAATGCGATTGCTAGTATGAGCCAAGGCCAACAACAAATGACAAATCTTATGGCACAATTATTACCAACAATGTAGAATCTAAGTATTCCAAGGCTTGCCCAAACCCCACATAGTGAAGGAAGTGCTACTGCTGTGACAAATAACATAAGCATTGTGGGTTCTGCATCTAGGCCTTTCCAGCCTATGTTTTTACAAAGAGAAGATGAACCAAAAGAAGAACAACAAAATCAGAATTAGAATAGAGATAAATTTGCAGCTTCTTCGATGAATACAAAGCTCTTGTACCAACATTCCATGCAGAAATGTCCCTCACTAATTTCTGCAATCTAAAGATAAAGAATGGGCCAAAGAATGAAAGAAGACAAAATAAATCAGCCTCATAGGGATCTGTAGCATAGATTGGGTAAGTTTATCATTCCTACTTTTGATGGTTAAAAAAATGTATAGCTTGTGTTTGGGTCCATAAGTTAGATACATATTTTTCACTTAACCCTATGTATGAGGAAGAAGCTATTAAATTTTCTACCCTTCATCTAGAAGGCATAGCACACTAGTGGTGGTACCATGGATTGGTTACCTAGGGGCATAGTTTGATTACTACATATGAGGATTTCAGCTAGAGGCTAATTGATAGATTTGATAGAAGGGACCTTGAGATTCATTTTAGGGAGTTGGATAACTATGTAGCAGAGTTCCATAGATTATCAGTGATGGCTCTTGATGTCTTTGAAAGGAGGCTTATTGTTCTTTTAATGGAAGGTTTGAACAAGCCTCTCAAAGGTTGGGTGAAAGCCTTCAATCCCCTCCATCTTTGCAAGAAGTCATCAAGAGGGCTCTAACATTGGAAAACTTAGTACCCAAGAATAAATTCTTTTCAAAGACAGGTTCTAGTGGGACAGCATAAAAAATCATTCTAGAAGGGTATATCTAATCAAAAGGAATTGCCACAGAGAACAAGTCAAGATGAAGAAAGTAAGAATGAGCTCAGAACGGAATAATTATGCTTCTCTTGCAAGGAGCTATGGGAGCTTGGACATAGATGTCTGTGAAAAGGTCACATACATTACATAGAAGTGATTTCAGATGAAGAATCAAAAATAAAGAAGCCTGAACCAGAGATTGAAGTGATTGAACCAAAACCTGAAAGAAAGGTAGAAGAAGAGTCGTCAGGAGGCACCCTTGCCACCCTTTTTGGTGCTCATAGGTATCATCCTCTCAGAGTTTGTGGAGTTTTGCAAAGGAAAAAAATTACAGTGTTGATTGATAGTGTGGGGCCACCCACAAGTTTATAGATGAGTGATTGGTAGTCAGAAGGGGATTGGGAGCGAAGGATTTTGAAGTTTCAATGTCAGTCTTAGATGACTTCACCATCCCTTGTACCAAGAGAATTTAGCAACTTGACATCACACTGGGCAGACACAGGGTACATGATGACTTTATGTTGTGGGCCTAGGCGAGACTGACATGGTCTTAGGTGTGCAGTGGCTACATTCCCTTGGAGAATTCACTCAAAATTATCAAACCATGGAGCTGAAGTTCAAATCAAAGGGAAAGGAGGTAGTGCTCCAAGGTATTTCTAATGGAGCCCAAGAGTCATTTCAACAAAGAGAATGGAGAGATCCTTTTGTAGAGGACAAGTAGCTTGTGCAACTCATTGTTTGGTAAAAACCACAGCTTCACCCACAGTTGAGAAATCCTATCACGTGGACATTCAATCTATTTTGGATAAGCATAGCATAGTGTTCGGTGACATACCTCTAGGGTTGCCACCTGATAGAGGGTTTTATTACATAGTGGAGCTTGAGATATGTTCCAAGCCTGTCATTACTACTCCTTATCGCCATCCCAGGAGGCACAAGAATGAGATAGAGAAAGAAATCAAGGATCTCTTGGATATAGGTCACATTAGACTGAGCTCTAGTCCCTTTGCTTCTTTTGTAGTGTTGGTTAAGAAGGATGGCACAATGAGAATGCGCATTGATTACAAGGCACTCAACAAGAAGACAATTAAGAATTGGTACCCCATTCTTCGGATTGATGAGTTGCATGGGGCAGTATACTTCTCTAAGATTCATCTTAGATCAGGGTGCTATCAGATAAGAGTAGGAGAGGAGGATGTGCACAAGACAACTTTCATGTGTCATTATGGACACTGAGTTTTTGGTCATGCCTTTTGGTTTGACTAATGCACCCGCCACTTTCCAATCTTGTATGATCAGGTATTCATCAAACAATTGAGGAAATTTGTATTGGTATTCTTCGATGACATTCTCATTTACAACAAGACTTGGGAAGGCAACTTGAGACATCTTGATGAGGTACTTGGCATTCTAGAGTAATAGTCTTTTTTCGTCAAGGAATCCAAGTGTTAGTTCAAAATGACAGAGATTTTGTATTTGGGGTATATCATTAGTGCCCAAGGTGTCCAGGTGGGTCAACATAAAATTCAAGCAATCGTAGATTGGCCCCCTCCAAAGACTTCGACTCAATTGAGAGGTTTCTTTGGCCTCTGCAGTTACTATCGAAGGTTCGCTAAGGGCATCTCACAGTTGGCAATTCCATTAGTAGATTTATCAAGGAAGGGAGCCTTCTCATGGTCAGATTCAACACAACGAGCTTTTGACAAGCTGAAGGGGGTTACGAGTTCATGCATTGTGTTGTGTTTGTTGTTTCAAAATTTTCACTTCCATTTGTATTAGAGTGTGATGGATTAGGAGAAGGGATTGGGGTAGTTTTGATCCAAAAAAGGCATTCCATAGCTTTTGAGAATCGGAAGCTCAAATAATTGAAAAAAAGATTTTCAATCTACTACAAGGAGATGTTGGCCATAATGCATGCCTTGGCCAAATTGAGGCAATATCTAGTTTGTGGCATATTTGTGGTTAAGACTAACCACAACAACTTGAAATTCTTCCTCCGCTAGAGAGACAGGCAACAAAAATGGGTGAGTAAGCTTCAACCTTATGATTTTGATATAGAGTATGTTAAGGGTAAAAACAATGTTGTAGCTGATGCCTTATCCAAAAAATCAGCTTTATGTTCTATTTGAAATCTCTGCTAATTGGAGGCTTATTGATATCTGTTGTGACCTAATCACACGTCACCCCATTGCAAATGGGGACCCCCTTTTTTTGAGCTCCTGTGCTTTGCATTGAGTTTTGGATGATGTCTTAAGATTTATTTCATGATGAAGTCAGTGGTGTTTGAGTCCTATAGTCCCTTGATGACCTGATCCTGATGTTTGAGATCCTGAAAATGACTAAGTCTGGTATCCTGATCTTGAAAATCCTAAAAATTGGCTAAGTCTGAAATCTGGTGGATCCTCCAAATTCTATAATCTGCATGTTAAATCCGGTGGATCTGAGACCTATCTCAAACAACCTGAAAGGTATATTGAAAAATATTTAAAGTATATCAACTTATACTTAAATATATTTTTCAATATACCTTACCCTCTGGGACTTCCACTTCTAGGCGCAAATTCACTCTAAGTACTTAGGTGCATTTCTCTACTTGTACAACCTCAAAACTCTGCCTAGAACTCTAGGCGCCTTTCATCATTCAGACAGCTTCAAGATTGCGCCTTGAGCAAGGAGAGGGTAAACTAAGGCACCTTGATTGAAATTGGTGTAGGGAAGCCTTAAACATTGAAAATCTGACAAGGAAATGCCCTATAAGTCTAGGTGCCATTTCACTCCTAATAACACCATTTGAGTGCCTTGAGTTAGAAAGTAGTTTAATTTGTCAATTTTGAGCGCCTCGAGGAGTTAAGACTCCAAGATTGTTTCTAAGTGCATTTTCAAGGCAAGGCACATTTTCCATCAAGATCACTTCATTCTGGCGCCCTAGCATGAGGAGGAGTATATAAGTTAATAGGAAAAAAGGTGCCTAGGAGGCAAATGAAGGGCTAAGTGGCATTTTAAATAGCATCAATTCACCTTGAGCTTCTAATAAATACATCAAATTGAGCATCATAGCTTTAGGCGCTAGTTCCCCATGTTTAACATCATTTTGGCGCCTACAAGAGGAATCAAGTTGGGATCAATCAATGATGAATGCGTTGAAGTTTAACAAGTTCATAGGAGTTTATACAACTTTTAGAGATCATAAAATGGGAAGTAAACATCACATTAAGGTTAGGCGCCTAAACATGTTCAAATCATCATCAAAAAGCACCTTCAATTAGAAAAAACATCTGAGGATCTTAGGCGCATTTTCCTACTTCTGCCAACCCAAATCAGCACCTAAGATTGAGACTTATATGTGCGCCTAGAGGAAAATCAACTTGGAATCACTCCAAACTATGGCGCCTTGATTGAAACTGAAGTAAGAAACCCTTAAACATCAAAAATTTGACAAAAAAATGATTCAAGAATCTAGGCGCCCTTTGTATGTCCAAATGTTCATCAAATTGCGCCTTGAGAAAGAGTGGTCAAAAGTTATGAAGTGAGTCAAGGCGCCTAGAGTGAGTTCACCTTCCGGAGGTGTTTTCAATTGTTTAGATTCAAGTACTCACTCTCCTAACCCAAGGCGCTAATTAGCATCTAAAGGATCAAATTGGGGCGCCTAAGCATGAAGATGAAGTCTAAACCAATGATAAATTGTGCCTTGAGCAAAAGATGATAATGTTTTGAAGTAAAAGGTGGCGCCTCAAGAAGTCTAGCCTTCCTTGAATTCATGAGGTTGATCTAGCATGTTGAATTGCCCATTTTGAATTAAGGCGCCTTATCACACCCAAATCATCATCAAGATGCGTCTCTAGGAGATCAATATCATTAAGTGAGTCAAGGCGCCATTTCACACTTGGAGCATCCTAATATTGCGCCTTGCAAGAGGAGAACTTAAGGGTTAAAACCATCAAATTGCCAAAGAAATAGGCCAATGAATCTAGGCGCCCTTTTAGTTCTTGCACACCTAAAGAAGTGCCTTAGTTGAAAAGGGCATAAACATCAATTCAAACATTCACAAGTATCAAAAGATGTCAATTTGCACTAAAATAGCTTAGGCGCACTTTTTCACTCTTATCATCTAGATTGGCACCTTAGAAAAAAGCATCACAAATCCTCACTATTGATTGGCGCCTTGAAGGAAATAAGCTCTCTAAGTTACCTACAATTGTTTGAAATCATTTAAAATGACAAGTATGAAGCTATCATGTGTTAGGCGCACTTTGTTCCTCTTTTTACCTATTTATGCGCCTAGACTTGAAGAAGGGTTATTTACATGTTTAAAGTGTTTCCTTTGTTATAAAGTGATTAATATTGTTTCTCTTGTCTTGTAGGAACATCAACAAACCTAAGGAGCAAGCGTGTGGAGTCACCTTCATCCAAGGAGTGAAGTCAAGAAATTGTCATTGCAAGAAGAAACATCATGGTAGCCACCCATGGAGATCACTTCAAGATCATCCTGTTAGAACGCTTCATCATCAAGTTGCATCATTGAGAGGAGTGTTGGTGAAGCCAAGGTGTCATCTGAAGGACAAGCACTTGAGTCACCTTCAAGTTGCAGAGGAAACACCACTCTAAAAGGTCATATCAAGTTGCATCATGTTCGAAGACATCCATCCACCATACTTCAAGTTCTTTCATCTTCCAGTCTTTGAGAAGAGTCTCCTACTCAATCAAGCATCATTCTCTACTCTACTTCATGTCATCATCATCATCATCATCTACTCTTACATGAAGGAAGCAGCATCATATCTCTACTCTACTCATCATGAAGAAGCATCGAAGAAGATCAACATCAACCTATCTGCAAGAAGAAATGTCACAGTGTTAGATGAATGAGCAACATGTATCATACTCATCCAGTTTACAAGAAGAATGAACAAGGCAAGATCATTGAAGATACATTCCCAAATATACAAGTTCAAAGCAATCACATCGAAGACCACACAAAGATGATACAATTTGGGAATATGCCCAAAAGCAAATTGAATTAACTGTTGAAATCCATAAGAGTTGCTGAGGTGGCACCTACATGGCAAGTACACATCATCATCCAATCATAATCAGCCACATCATATGGCTACATTCAATGCATCTACAACAAACAAGAAGCCAAGAGGACGCCTATGTGGAAGATGCTCAAAAGATTCCATCTTATCCTTATCTTCTTGGAAAACGTGCCTTCATTGCCTCTCTCATGTACTAAAAATAGTAAGTTGTTGTAACTACCTATTGAGGTGGCATGATCTGAGCCCTTGGCTACATGAATTAATCCTAGCCTTTCATTGTAATCTGGACCTCTATATAAAGGCCTTGTTGCCTCATTTGTAAAATCATCAGTCATTAGTTTGTAGGAGTAGAATAGAAGAGACTCTCGAAATTCTTTGAGAGGATTTGAAGTTGTTGTAAATATTTCTCAAGAGTAATGCAAAACATTGGAATTCATTTGGTGTTAAGTGTTGTCTTGTGAAATGACATGGTTTCTTGTATCTTGATGAAGTGGAGAGGTGTTTCAAGTAGATTAAAAGTAGATTAGAAGTTATTTGATGTAATGTATGTTTGTATTGAATATTTGATCAACTCTTAGCTCATGCTTTTAACATTCATCGCTGGTGAAGTGTTGTGTAAAGCTACTCTGAGCTTCATTTGCTTAAGTTCGATTATGGATGCTTGTTTGAGCTGCGCCATTTGATGGGTACTTATATGAGCTTTCATGATTTGAAAACCATTCGTTTACCTTAGGAGATTGCACCAACTCCATGTAGTTGTAGGCATCCTTGGCGAAGTGGAGTTAGGTTTATCAAGGAGTTTGTCTATTCATACATCATCATTGCTTCATTGACTTTAGATTAGCCTTTCTGAACCCTTATCTTTTTGCTTTTCTTTATTATTGATACATCATCCACACTGAAGGAGGAATAAGCTCAGTGAAGTATGAAGAAGTCTAATGTAAGTCCCTTTGTGATTATCAGCAAGATCACATGTAATCACTGAGTTTATCCACCATAAGTCATAAAAAAAGAACCTTGAAGTTAGTTCACTGGATCACATAGTTCGGCCTTTGAAGAGCTTTATTTAAGAGAGAGTGGGATACTTTTACTCTATTGTTGACTTGTCTAAAAACAATCATCAACAATATCCTTGAGGGAAAAATACAAGGTAACAAGATCAGGAGGCAAATGACCTCATCCTTTAAAAGGCTAGGATTTATCTCATCCCAAAATCAAACGTGAAGGATAAAGTCTTGACAGTAGTGCATGATACACCATTGGCTGGTCACCTAGGATACTTAGACTTACAAACAAATCAGGAAGAGATTTACTTGGAGAGGATTCAAGGGGGATGTTCTCAAACACATCAGAGTGTATGGCTTGCCAACAGAACAAAACAAAGCAGATGTTTCCAGCAGGTTTATTGCAGCCCTTATTGATTCCCAATAAAAAATGGAAGACAATCTCTATGGATTTCATCATTGGTCTTCCAAGTGTTTAGGGTAGGGATTGTATATTTGTTGTAGTTGATAGACTCACTAAATATGCTCATTTCTTTGCCATATTATTTGAGTTCAAGGCACCACAAGTGGCTTGTTTGTTTTTTAGAGATATTACCTAGCTTGTCATTTCTAGGTCCCCTTCACACTAGTTACTTTAGCTTACTTAGGTAGTAGTTATGTCATTTAATATTTTGTTTGCATTAGTTAGTTGAGTTTATATGCATTCAATAATGTATAACTATGTGCATTTAATAGTTTTGCACTAGTTATCTCATGTCAGAGCATTAAGACACTTGTCATCTTACAAGCTTGTCTTATATGCTTGATTTATTAGTGGTGTTTAGGTGCATTAATTATTTGTGTCTAGTTAGTTGTTCCACTATGATGGACGTCCTACCTCTCATCCTTGCCTATATAAGCAAGGCCTCTCATTGTATATATCATATCAATCAATTATCAATGATCGATCATATATTCTTGATCATATCATATTGTGTATTTACATCATTTGATAGAATAACATTATTCTCTCAATTTGATCTGTAATGTCCCTTGCCTAATCTGCCCTAGAAAATATCAAACATCACAAGGTAGGGTTAGGGTTTCAGACTTACCATTTAGACTATCTTCAAACTGCATAATTCTTGTGCTTTAAATCTGCAATCATAACATAGGAAACACATGCAAAATATAGACATACAAACATACCTCTTGAAATATTAGTGTTAGATAAGATTTCCCTGCATTCAAATTCATAAACAATATTCATATAGACAGATCATCTATTTATTATTATGCAATTAACTCAGTTTATTCACTCAACTCAATCATAGTAGGGATGGTGCTGAGCAACATGACAAGACATTGACTGGTCAACAATGCCTCCATTTAGGCCCTTATAGGGGGCATGGCAGGCTGTTACTCAGTTCCCCCTCCATACAAGCCCTAACGGGGGGTTTGGCAGGGTGTAAGCTGTCAACAAGGCCTCCATAAGGTCCCTTCAGGGAGGTATGGCAGGGGTGCTGATCAGTCTTGCCTCCAAACAAGCCCTTAGGGGGGCATGGTAGGGTTCCCTCCACATTGTCTACTCATGATCCTTCTATGATTGGTGATTCTACGTATATAAGTCACAGTAGTATAGACAAATCATTTAATAGGCACTATTCTGACCTGGTAAATAATGTTTTAGCAATGTATCCTTTGATGCCTTAGCAGTCTAGAGAACTGTGTATAAATATGTTCTTCTGCAGATCCAAAGTCTGCTCTTTAATTAAAGAATATTATTCCTTATAATCTGGCTTGCTGATATAATGAGACTGCTGTCTTTATCTGTATGGTATATTTTGTATTCTTCAGAAAAATATCTTATTCGATGGATAGATCTGCTGCCTTATGATATTATATTTCAGATATATCTTCTAAACTATTTTATAATTCCTTCTCCCTCTCTTTTCCCAAACTTCTTCTCACGTTATATGCTTCACCAAGGGCGGTGACTTGTGGTAATTGTTATGTCTTTTTCCAAGAGTAATGACTCTTCAATGAGTCACACCTCCTCGTAAATAAATCGTTGTCCTTTAACAATGATGATTATCTTCTATCAGATATTAAGATCTGCACCTTTTCATATAATAAATCGCATCCTTTGTCTCATATATATTAATCGCTCTCTTAACAAGTGATAATCGTTGCTATTTGCTGCACCTTAAATATCTTTGCAGTTTCTTACATAATCGCGTTCTTTTGTTTATAGTAAGTAGGACCTCATATTATACATTTAAATAAGATATTTGTGTTATATGAATGGGATCGCTGCTTCCCCTATGCCTCTTCTTAGTCGGCCAACAAAAAATTTTATGGGACATGACATGATCTCTCTTGTGCTTTCATTGAAGCTCCTAGATCTTGGCGGCTACCTTCATAGCCAACTCTTACAAAATTAGTTGCAAACCTTGTAGCACCTGATCGCACAAGCTCTTTCCCCTTGGTGTGATCTCTCATCAAGTTAAGAACTCACTGGTGATTTATTTGTTATATTTCTAGCATCTTCTACAATCGGCCTCACCCAATCAATTTTGCGTATGTCCTCCAAAAGAAGGTAAGGCAATGAGTTGCACAAGGGGTCCAAAAAAATGTTGGATGGCTGTCTTGAAGCAATCTTCTAGCCGCCACATATATCGCTGCATTGTCAGTAACAACTTGGACAACATTTTGTATGCCCACCTCTAAAACAACCGCCTCCAACATCAAGCTCAAATTTTCTGCATTCTTTATTTTGTTGGAGGCATCAATTGGCTTCAAAAAAATTCACTCACCATTTGAAGCCACTATAAAGTTGAGGGTGCGGTTCCTTCCATTTGTCCACCCATTTGAAAGAACCGTGCATCCAAATTCTTACCATTGCTTCTTTTGATCTTCCATAATTTGTTTTGCATCTACAATAGCATCTTGGAGCAACCTGCCACTTAACTCTTTTGGAGAGGGCGCCTTCTACCCTTTCCTTGCAATTGTCAATGTTGTCACCAAACACTCCCAATATGGACTCCTTGTCACGTTAAAGGGAAGGTTGTTGAAATACCAGAAATTTGTGCATGTCGTATCTGCTTTTTTGTGCACTTCCATGTTCCACCTTGTAGCTTCGAATGAAGGTTGTGCTCTTGGTACATTTCTAGGCACAAACAACCCTTGTGTTTGAGCTCTACTCAAGCTCGCTGAGGTGGATGAACCACGTATGTGTGGACCGCAACTAGAGCCCACAATGCCTGCTGTATCTACATCGGATTTTGTTGCCAAATTAGGAGCAATGGTTGCACTTGCTTCTATGATTGCTTGTGCCCTGGCCCTCTCCAATTTATTTTCATCCAATTATGCAAGAAGGGCCATCATCTCTCGTTTCACCTCTTCTGGGGCTGCTGGACATGGCTTGGAATCACGATTAGGAATGCTTGCAAGATGGTATTTGAAGTGATTGACGCCTCCACTAAGCTTCTTGTTGCACCAGGGGTAAATCACATACCTTGCTACTGGTCCCATTACGACATGTTTCCAAGTGGGGTCATAGCTTCCATGGGGTCTAGTTCCAATGGGACGACTTGCATTTGCTGAGTTAGAACTAGATGTAGAGCCGGAAGCCATTGTAGTTATATATTAACTTGCAATATTGATAAGAACGAAAAAATAGTGATTAAAAAAATATAGCAATTTGAACATGATTTTTTAAAAAAAATCATGTAAAATTTAGATGCATTTAAAAAATTTAATTGTAATACGCTAATATGGTAATTGAATAATTTGAAAGTAACAAATTTGATAAAAATATCATCTTTTAACCCTAAAATGTAAACCCTATATTCTGAAAAAATAAAAAAATTTGGAAAAAATCATTTAAATTTTAATCAATCCACAAATTTACATAATTGAATCAATTCAGTCCAATAAAATATGTAAATTTGAGATGCTAAAAAAATTAGAAATGATTTACAAATATAAATGCTTGAAAAAAAAGGAAAAAAAATTGAACTTGCAAATCCGAAATTGCAGAAATTTGTTCTTCAAATCCCCTAAAATTTCTTCCCAATTTGCTCTAGAATGCTTGCTTGCTGTTTTGTGTGGTCAAGAGGGGTGAATGGAGGTTTTATAGATTAAAAATCATGTTTTTTTGTGTCCAAACCGTGTTTTTGCCGCGTCCGGCACGTGTACATAGTCTGCAGCAAGTTTCTGGCATGGACTTGCCAAGTTTGTGTGTTTTGGCGAGTACTCGCCGCGAGTTTTTGTCAAAAACTTGGTTGAAAACTCGATGAGTTAACACTGAGAGAACTCGGTGTCAGGAAAAATTTGTCGAGTACTCGGTGAGTTTGCGAAATATGATTGCTACAATACATCACATCACTTGTCCATTGGCATGACTCCATTTAGGGCTTTGTACGGTTATGACATTCTTTTGTGGATTTGGTCATCATTGGCAATAGAGTGCTAGGGGCTAGAGACTTGGTCAAACAAAGTCAAGAAATTTTGAAGTCACTTAAGGAAAAACGCCAACAAGCATAAAATTAGCAGAAGATGTATGCAAATCAGCATCGTACTGAGAGGACTTTTGAGGTTGGAGATGTGGTTTTCTTAAGATGGCAGCCTTATAGAGTTCTCTCAAGAAAAGTGGAGTTGAGAAGCTCAAGCCTCGCTTCTATGGGCCTTATAGGATCAAGCGGAGGATTGGAGAGGTTGCTTATGCGCTAGAGTTGCCAGAGGAGAGCAGGATTCACAATGTATTTCATGTTTCGTGCCTACAAAGGGCACTTGGACAACATATCACACCTTCAGTTGAGTTACCACCTCCTTTGGATGAGGAAGGTAAATTGATCTTGGTACCAGAAGCTATTATTGACATTAGAGAGAAGAAGTTGAGAAACAAGAGCATAACGAAGTATTTGGTACGTGGAAACATCTCCCAGCGGAATATGCTACATGGGAAGGTGTAAAGATTCTTGAGCATCTTAATTTGCAATTGTTTGCGGGCAAACAATTTTGGGAAGGGCAGACTGTCATGCCCCCTTTTCAGAATTAAATTAATTGGGAGTGTCATGTCCCCTCTTTAGCGCTGTCTAGCAGAGACATGAGAGTTGACTTATCATCCGGGTTCCCGTAGGTCAGCGGAGTGGTTAGGGGACCTATCCTGAGGCGGTGTAGCTTGGTAGGGAGCTTTACAGGCCTTTCCAGATAGTTTGTGACAGTTTCCTATTTTTAAGGAAGGGTTCCTATTTTTTAGGGTTTGACCGAGAGTTGACCAGGAGGCATCAGGGGACCTCCAGGAGCATTTTTGGAGTTTTGGTCAAATTCCCTATTTTTTAGGAGGTATCCCTACATTTTAGGGAGGCACTGTCAGTTAGCATGACACGTGGCGACATCACCAGTGGCGTGGGCTACAGCAGTTCTCAGTTCAGGATGGCCAGGTGATGGAATTAGAATAATTATTGAATATTAAAGTGTGGCTTTAATATTTAATAAAAATGAAATAAAATAAAGTGAATAACATGTCACTTTATATTAATAAGTTATTAAAAGGACCCCCACCTAGTTGACACAATATTGTGTTAAAAAGGTGGTCTTTTAATAATGAAGTTGGGCCCTCAACTTGGGCGCCCAACTTGTGAGACTTCATTAATAAAAGAATCTTTCAAAGATTCTTAATTTTGATCCCCTTTTGGAACCCTAAAGTGGACGCCCACTTTGGGAAATGAATAAAGTGACTTTGAAGTGCTATTTGGGATTATCTTTTGCATATCTTTTGAAGCTTCATGGCAGCTCTGAACTCTGTGGAAGGGGGTAGCAGCATTCAGACTCTTGGGAACGAAAACTCTCAAGGATTTTGATGAATTGGACGACAACCCAGTTCTTGTTTGTGGGAGGCCTACTCTGGGTCTTCGTTTGTGCATCATTAGACAAATTCCAGGGCATGCTATTGCAGATCTAAGCTTGCAGCAGTGCCAAATCAGCCTTATTCTTCAGATCCCTCATTCTCAGTTGCATGTATAGCCTCTTCTGGGCCAATACTGTCTTTGTATGCAAGTAGGGTTGCAAACCAGGCTTTCATTGAATATAAAATACAGATCTGATGGGTATGTGCCTCAATTTCTTAGTTAGTATCTTTCTATCAGTTAATATTTATTTTTAGTCCATTTCTATTTGAGATTGCAGCTGTATGTATTTCTATTTTCCATCTTGGCAAATACACATCTCAAGAAAACTGAAACCCCTTCTGCATCTCCTCTCTAGTTTGAAAGAAAACAAAAAAAAAATTAATAAAAATCATAAAACAAATAAAATCACAAGAACAGCACTTCATTTCAGCAAAGGGATCCATCAGGGATCTTTTAGGGAGACCTGTAATGTATCTCTTGTTTTTTGTAGGCTAAGGGACAAAGTTAGGGAAATAATTTAATAATATACTTATAATTTGTTCTAGTAACTTTATTTTTATAAAATTGTAAAAGGATGACTTATGTATTATTGTTATTTTATTAAAGTGGGCCTAATGTAATATTTTATCAAAAAGTGTTTCTAGATAGTTTTGGAGGAGTTTAGGTAGGAAAAGGAAATTCAAATTAAAAAGGTGATTATAAAAGGAGGATAAGTTCATAGAAGAAGACACCCATTGTCTATGGTTACCAAACCCTTTTCTCCAAGTTTGAGCACTTGTGTTCATCTCCATGCCTAAGGACGAAAACCCTTTGGTGTGGGGAATCTGTAGGATAAAAACCCTCTCAGTTTCCATTATTGGATTGGAGGATGAATGTAATGTCCCCTTTCCAAGCCTAGTCAGAATGGGACCATTAGCCTATCTCATGATCCCGATGGGCTAGGGAATGGTTTGGGATCATTTTTGGGTTAATTATCAAATTGGAGTTATAAGGTTTGTTTAATTTGATAATTAAACTAAGTTTTATTATTATTGGTGCACTAAAGTCTAAGGCGGGTTATTTTAAAAAGTGACTTAATGTTATGACTTGATGGGAAAAAGGGAAATGTTATAATTTTTAATTCCCTAGTCACTTAAGTGTGCACATAACTTGATATTAGAAATTATTTCTAAGGGAAGTGCAAAAAAGCTCTAATTTCAAGAAAGATTGGTTTAGTAACTGCCAGGTGCTTATAAAAAGAAGATATGAGCTCATTTGGAGGGAGGCCTGATTTGTTAATGTTATGCTGCTGGAATTGAACCAGATTGATCATTCATCCTTCTTGAGGACGGAAACCCTCATGGAGAAGTCCAGTTTCGATGGTGCAATATCCTTCCTAGCTGGAGATTGGTGACTTCACACAGAAGTTGCATTGGGCTTCATTGAATTTCAATGAATTTTTGAGAAGTTTTATATATGCATTTATAGTCTCGGTTTTTTGGTGTGGGTTTTATATATATATTGTTGTGTGAGAGTTTGTTTCAGTTTTACCTTGAGGTGGGATGGTATTAATTGGCATTTTCTGTATCTTGCTGCCGTACATGCTGGATAGTACGATCTGATCAGGAAATCAAATGGTGATGTCTGATAAATCTTTATCAATGGGAATGATATTGTGTGATGTTTGAGTCTCTATTCATCCTATTTGTAGTGGATTAAATGCTGTAATAAACTGTGCATGAGAGTCCGTACCAGGAAGTCCGTACTTGCTGAAAGAGTACGATTTGCATAGAAAATTAATTGTGGGTTATCTAGCCAAGATATCATTTGGGATTTGTTTGTTGGGAGTAAACACCACTTTCTTGGTTGTTTGATTGGAGTTTAGAGTGGTTGCTTGAGTAGAGTGAACATATTTTTCAATCCTGGCCGTACGGTCCTATGTAGGGGTACGGAAATCATTATGCTACAGATTTCCTTGTTGAAGATAAATCTATGTGCTCAGATTTATCTTATGAAGGTATTAATCAGTTTTAGATTAGTTTGAAGGGGGTGAGTTTGCATTGTGGTGTTTGGCATTTTGAGCTTCCTCCATGGCCACCGTTCAGCAGTGACAGTCAGCCTGTAGTTGCAAAAATTCAGTCATCAGCCAATATAGCAGAAAAGTAAATCATTTTCAGTTATTAATGATATGATTTCCAATTCTAATGCAGGGTATGTTTCCTCATCAGTGATCTTCAGGGGGTTTTATATCAAGTTCTAATTCTTATGCTTTGATTTAATCAACTAGAGCATATTATATTTCATTGTAGTTCTATCACATTAAGTACCCTTGGATGGTTTACCGCCAGTGTGGAGGGAAGAAACATTTAAACACATTGTAACCCCTGGATGGTTACACCGCCAGTGAGGATAAAGAGTATTTTTCTTCTTTCTACCCACTGAACAAGTGGTGAATCCCCACTGCATAAGTGGGTGAAATTGTAATCTTTCTTGCATATTTGTACCCACTGATTAAGTGGTGAATTCCCACGAAATGTGGATGCCCGCCGCAGCGGAAGAAGTGTATCTCTTTCTTGCATATTTTCTACTATAAGCCAAGATCACTGTATGCTCTCACCTTGCCCATCCTGGGATTTGGGTGATCAGAAGGTGTGAGGCATTTAGTTAGATGCATTCATCGTGCTAACACTGTGTTATCTCTATTCTATATTTTGGAAAAAAAAAAAAAAATTTTTTTTTTAGGGGTTGTTTATTACAATGAAAACCCTCTTGTCCATTTGAGGTGATTCCATCCAGGGATTGCATTTGTGTTGAAAGATTGCAGTTTATTCTAGTTACAGTTTGGTATTCGAAGATTTTTGGAGATATTTAGAGTGTTGAAGATTTGCAAATAAGTTCTAGATTTCTTGGGTTGCATCAATTCAGCCTAGGATTCTGTACACGTCCAAGGGGGGCCTGTCATATTTCTAGTAGCCGTACTTTCTTATATTTCAAATCGCAGCTCAAAAGAAATATTAAGGTTGCCGTACTTTGTTAGAACTCTGTTGTACCACATCAGCTTCCAAAGCAACAGATAATGACAAATTGTGGGCTGTTGTACAGTTAAAAATGGTCGCCATACCATCCTCTTCAGGCTTTACGAAGTCTAGCCGCTGCTTAATTTGGATTTTGCTTGGTTTATCATTAGTCTCTGCTTCATACAATTGTACCGTACTTTGTGAGTGGACTTTTGGATTTCATGCTATCATTAATAATAATTAGAGATTATGGGTTTTGCTGTTTATATTGTTGCTACAGTATTTAATTTGGGATTTTTTTGAATAATAGAGTTTCCAGCTATACTTCGCATCAATATTTGTCAGTTTTCAGATAGTTGCAAATCAATAATATTTTATGAAGTGCTTATATTTCAGTTGTTGGGATCTGGGTACATTTGCTGTTATGAATGTTCCATATTATTCCAGTATTGCATAAATCAATAAATACAAAAAAATTGCATACTTTATGAAAATACCAGAAAGGCTCATTATAAGATGTCGTTGAGTTTCCAGTTTGGCATACTCCCTCTAATCATTGCATTGATTCATTGATTATCAAATGGTAGTCTCTTTCTACAGTTGTATCCTTAATGTTTAGGATACAAGCCATCATGATGCCCTCAACTATAGCCTCTTTGGCTTCATCATTGGTTCCCATAGGGAGATGCTTGGCATATGCCATTACCAAAGATCCTTTTTCATTAATAGTTGTGTCCTGCTCCAGCCTTGCTTGGGTTTCCCTTGGAGGTTTAACTTCATGTAGCGTTGCCTAGGAGGTGATCAAGAAGTTGTTTGCCTGATAGTATTATGGCTTTTTACTGGATTAATATGGGACTTATGATGTTTTTAAATTTGCAAATTTGCTGTCTTACTATTATTTGTTCTACATCGCTATGATGACGTTAGTGAACTGTAGGGTGTTGGATGTTTGAGCTTCTAAACCAATGAGAAAGAGAGATTGAATGTGGCACAAGGAGGGTTTTCCAAAGGCAGAAGTAGTGCGTTTCCCAATAGGGATGACATTGATGCTGCTGGGTGTTTAGAATGGGTGGAGGCAAATTCCCAGAAAGTAGTGAGTAAAGAAGCAGACAACAAGATTTTTGTAATGGTGCGTGACTATGACGACAAGAACAGATAGGCCCAAAAGTCTCTTGAATTGCTCTCCACCCCCGCATGTGCCAGCAATCCAATTTTTTACCAATTGTGGCACTAGGGTTAAGCCTGATTTTTGCGAGCTGCCCAAATCTACCCCCCATGAATCAATTCCTTTGGTTGATTTTGGGGAGGAAGTTCTGGAAATGGAAAGAAAGCACAATAAACTTACACTAATTTGCAGGTTTCATAATTTGTGGCCAGACTTTTAGTAAAACTAAACAAACTATGGGAAATTTTCATTTGTCCATGTGCAAAGGGTTCTTTTCTCATTGTTTGTGACTCTTCTATTGACAGAATATGCTTCTCTACGGGGGTCAATGGTCATGGGGCAATTCGACCTTGTGTCTGAAACCATGGTATCTAGAATTTAATCCTCTCACGTAGACATTCTCTGTTTAACTAGTCTGGTTGTGGCTGCCTAATCTACCCGTGCAGTTTTGGAGCAAGGACAGTCTAGCCTCCATTGGGAATTCTATTGGTAACACTGTAGTGGTTCCAAAACTTTCAGAGCTCCATCCTGATTCCACCTATGCTCTAATATTGGTGGAATTAGGTGTAGAATATTATTTTCTGCTAGTCATTTGGCGGATCGGTGCCCAAATACCTCCCCTAAATCTAAAAGGCACAAAGCTTCGAAAGAGGCCACCTGGTGGAAAGGGGCAGAATTAAGCCATCATTTGATTACTCCTGACGATCTTAAAATTCCCAAATCTCCCTCTTCTTCTGCAAAGGTTCTGCTGCTTCTAAGTCAGAGATGACACCTATTTTTTCAAAGACTTAGGTGGTCAAGTTTTCTTTTGCATCAATGATCGAGACAGTGTCTTCTTTTTCACTGATGGAGGATTTTATAGAATCCAAGATGTTAGGTGAACATAAGCTTTCTTCCAGTACCCTTTTACGGGCTCAGAGGAGGTTTCAGAGTCTGAGTCTTATGGTTCTGAAGATCATTGTTCAAAAGAGTGGACAGTTTAAAAAAAATAAGAAAAGACTTCTTATAATAATGCCAATGTTGTGTGTTCTATGACTCTCCGATCTCATGGCAAGCAGAGAGAGATGGGATGCTGCACTGGATAGGGCTGATTATGGGTGAATTGGCTTTGTTTGTACTGTCTCATTCAGAGCTCTGTCATGAAATCTGTAGTTTTTGATTATGTTATAATTTATTTGATGGGAGTTGGCCCTACCCACAGTTCACTTATTAGAAAAAAAGATTGGCAAATTTGCTGAGTAACAAGGATGAGTTAAAATTTGGGGTTGCCATTTTTTTATTTGAGTTTCAAAACTATAGCATGGATATCAGAACTATGAATAACTCACAGTAAATGACATTCAAAGCTATGGATACAAATTCTGTCCTTCCAGACATTGTAGATGCCAGTTCAAATGTCTAAAGAAGGGGTTTCCATTGTTTTAAAAGTGCTTGCAGTTATGCTATACTTGATTTTAAAGCAAAGGGCTTGTTACATCCTCATGGTTTTAACACCAGATGTTGGTTATCAATAACTATTGAGTAGCTATTAACTTCCATGCTTGCTCATCCCATTCCTTAATAGTTATATTTGATTGAGTATGTAGGTTTTGTTGCAGTGAACATGTAGGATGCTTAGTCACCTGTGGAAAATTTATGGTGCTTGTGTTGCATTTAGATTTTTTTGACCATTGTAAGTTCTGTTGCAGTGAACTCGGAGGAATTTGGCATTGATATTGAAGATTATCTTATTGGTGAGTTAGCATCATTTTTTCTCCCGTTATTTTAGTTACAGTGATATTATATCATGTTAATGTTAGAATTGGTGCTAGCTCTAGCTATTATTAGATGCAAATTCACAACTGCTTATGGATTACTGAGACTAAATTTATTGGCGTTACAGGTTTGTGCAACATGTCCAATGAGCTGGTAATTATACTCATAAAACTTTATATATTGTTAACAGCAATTAGATTTTGTTGTGGGCCTTGAAATTGTTCTCCACAAATAATTTTTTTTTAGTGCAAGAAAGAAAGTGCAAAGAAAACATCTCGAGTATTATGCAAATCGAGACTACAGATAGTTTGGGAAAAAGATTGCTTAAGCATGTTGGAGTTGAATGATTATGCATACAAAGCCATTTGGTTACTATTCCTCAGAAAATTTTATAAGCTCATTTATTTCATCTCTTCATGTCATTCAGCATGATTTGCCAATGCTTAAGTTACATTTGAAGGGATAATGTTCAATAAGTTCTTGAACTAAACCCTAATATTGCAATCTTACTGTGACTGTGCTTCTCTAAATGTTGTGGAATGCCAAAATGTAATATAGTCCATATTATTGAATTATTGCAGTTTTCCTACAGCCAATATTTAAAACTCTGATTCCTCTATAACATTAAAGACTTAGAATAGGTCTGGGGTCTTATTCCTTAACTTCAATTGACAGAAAATAGGCAAGGACATCATTGCATGAAACTCATCTCCTATTGATTATACTTGTGTAAATAATCTAAATAGCTTTCCCCAGTATTCTGTTGTTCCCCATCACCTTCAGGAACCTCTTCTCTATTTAAGAACTTTGGCATGAGAGGTCTAGCTGTAGATCCAATCACTGTTCTGGTGTTGTTATTATTATTATTATTTGTTGAGTTGCTAGCTTCACCATTATTATTCAAACTGGCTCCAATATTCATGTTTTGCGGGGCAGGATGTTTATTGAGATGTCTCATTCTGTGTGCTAAGGGTTAAATTGCGTTGAGGAATTTGCAAACTTTGTATTGTAGGTGAGCTCGAAGGTGTAGCTTGTGGCTTTGTTGTAATGTCCCCTTTTTCTGAGTGATCACCTAACATAGTTGGTTAGCCTATTCTGTTCCCATAGGCTAAGCCGGAAGGGCTAGGGAATAACCTAATTGGTTAAATACTATATTTAACCAATTTTAGTGAGCCAATTAGAGATGAGAAATGACTTCTCATATTTTTGTAAGCCTCTCAGTGAAATAAAAATAAATAAAGAAAATGACATGTGCCGTTCTAGGTTTTGATGGGATATTGTTTGAATTATTTCAATTATGCAAATAACTGATCTAGCTTGTGCAAATTACAAATGTCTCCGACACAAATCTATGAACTATGAAATGCAAACTATGACAATAGATATGGCAGTCTTTTAACAGCGAATCATACTATAGAATTTTGCAATTTACTATGATATTGATAAATGTGAATTGGAATCAGATCACACTGCTAAAATTCAGACTTTCAGCTCTTTCATCTATATTATCAAAATGAGGCTCTAAGGCAGCTGATTACAAATGTATACTGCTGTTACAAAGTTCAGAGGAGAATCATATGCAACATACCAATTGAGATCAATTACAAGTGCCCACGATTTGCCAAGGATGATCGCTGTCACAAGGAATAAACAAATTGCTGATCTTAGCTGATGACTGAGCCACTTCACAATGCCGTCGCCAACTTCCTTGATGTTCTTTGCACTTCTTGAACTTGGCAATGTTTGAAGGATGAAAGGTCTTCAATGTATGCACTCAGTGAATGCCAATCTGATATGTATGTAGGCCGTGGTCTTCAACAAACTTGCAGATCGCTGTATATGAATGATGGTTCGCTGCCACTGTATGCAATGCTCTATGTTTGGATGTTATATAGCGATCCTCTCAATGCCAAACAAGCTGCGATCCCACTCTATTGTAGTCGCTAGTCTATGGTGATGAAGCCGCTGCCAATAGTATGTTAATTCGCCCTCCAAAAGCTACGACCACCTGCAAATGTTTCAGTATAGTGCGCCAGCCAGAATACAAATCGGCATTCAATATGAATGTGTGAGATGGAGTTCGGCGCTCAAGCAATATGTGAAACAATGTCTTCAATGATTCTCAAACCAGCGAAAGATTCCAATGCAATCAAATCTGAATCAAATGGTCTCCGACCCAAAGTTGATGATGAATCGATGAAGCTCAAACAATGAAGTGCAATTGCGAACTCCGTATGAATCCGCCACCAAGTGTGATTGGGTTTTCGTCCTCCGAAGCTCAAACAACAAATGCCAATCATATGTGCGAAAGTTTGCATAAGTAAGATTCATGATGCCGGAAATGAGACACCAATGCTTCCTTTATACCAATTCAAATTAAAGATTTGAATTGCAAATTTTCCTTCAATTGAGCGCTTGATCCAAAGCTAGGACCCATTTGAATTTCATCCTCCAATTATATTATTTTATTTCAAATATCAATATCTTTTGCCATTCCAAGGTGGGAGCTCAAATAGGTCTAGACCTATTCATTTTTTTGTTTTTCTTTTAATTAAATAATATTATTTAATTTATTATTTTCTCCATGGCGCTCAATTAAATAATAATAATAAATTATTATTATTTATTAATTTCATTTACCATCTTCGCCAGATTATTCCCTTGCTCTTATGGGCTAGCCTATGGGAATGAGAGGCTAACTCAGTTTTCTCACTGGGTGATCATGTCGGAAACGGGGACATGTCAGAAAATTACCCAAGAGATGGGCGCCCTAGGAGAAAGAAAAAAGAAAATAAAATAAAGAAGAGGTCGACCATGTGAGAAGAAGAAAAAAAATAAAAAAATAATAAATAATTGCCCAAGGGAGGTCGGCCAAGAGGGAAGAGAAAAGAAAAGAAAAATAAAAAGAAATTGCTAGAGGGAGGTCGACCTTGATGAGGTCTATTTGGATGCCTATAAAAGAAGGCAATTTGGAGGTCATTTCATCATTCAATCAATTCATTTTTAATTTGGAGATTTATCTCTTTGGTTGCACTTTTAGTTCAGCATATTCCAAGGACGAAAACCCTTAGGAATATTTGGTGGGTTGGACGAAAACCTAACTCCTCTTGGAGGTGATTTCATACGGAGTTCACTGTAATGTCCCCTTTTAGGATATTCTTGATCTCTTAACCTTCACACAAGAATAACTACTAGAAAGGGACATTAGCACTATTAAAGATCAATTTAGTAATGAAATCAATGCATCATAATCATAATCAATAACGATGAACAAGAATGTAAAGTTACTTGTGCGTACATATACTCAAATCCTGCAATCAATGACATTAACAACATATACAAATACATATATTCTTCCATGATCATTAGGGTTAGTATTATCATGATCATAATCAATAATAATGAGCAAGACATAATAATATTTGGGAGAGCATATATTTAATCACATTTCTACATACTTTAATATACTTATACTTTGATATGTCTTTTGCCTCATGATATACTTTGGGAATGGTGATCATCGTGCCCGGTCATTAATCTAACCTAATCATCAACCCTGGTGGAGGCGGGGAATATACTCGTTAAGGCGTTGGATAGCAATGCTCCACTGCCATAGGCGCAAGGGTTTCATGCTCACCTGGCAATACTTCACCACTTGAGAGTCACCTACCGTGTAAGACTTATTAATAATAATAATAAACCGCCCTTCCCTAACGACCCAAACGTCCTCATAGGGGCAATAGACAAAGATTAATGACGCGGCAAGACACGCAATGTCCCTCGTTTATCATGGGCAAGACTGTTTACCGCAATATGGTGTGTTTCACAGAATATGAAGTAAACAGAATTAAGTAGTATAGTGCATAACACAGAGCATGAAATTATAACAGCATGGCACAGAATAAAGCATTGTTCCCATTCATTGAATATATCAGTATTACCTACAATGTTACAATGCTATGGGGTCGCCCCGACTACAAAGTATTAAGCCAATATATAACTTGGCCAAGGTTGGTTGAGATACCAATCGTTGGCAACGACTCTATAACTATCCAACTGTCGGGGTTAATTCCCGATAACACTCCTAACATAACAACACTAATTAATTTATGATTATTTACTTGGCCGACTACGGCCGACTACAATTATGACCGACTACATCATCCCCCCCACAAAATTAGTCGTCTTCCAGACGACAGAAAACCATCAAGTGACATTAAGTAAGCTTTTGCTGACAACAATGCTGAAGTAGGAGCTGTGTAAAAGTAGAACCCACACATTTGGAACACCTGCCAGTAGACCGACTAACCAAGGGACCCAATTTAATAGCACACTGAATGTTGTGAATGTTGCACCCCATTGCTCACTGGATCAAGATAGTACTGATTTGATGGGGGTTTGGGGGCAACGCCCCCAACGGGGTCGAGGGGCAGCGCCCCTCACGGGGGTTTGGGGGCAGCGCCCCTCGCGCGCTCCCTGTCGTGATACAGGGTGGGGTCGAGGGGTAGTGCCCCGGCCGCCAAGCCCAAAATAACACCTTCAAAACCATTCGGACCTTCATTGCGCACATCATTTTTCTGACAAAATCGAACACTCATCTACAATCCAAAAACTCATAGTACGGCCTCAGGTGTACGGTTTCAGCAGTGTACGGCCCCTACAATTTCCTCTCTTTCCCTGCATTTTGCCTGTCTGGACTTTCTATCTCCTAAGAAAGATTTGCACGGTGGGGTATTTAAAGGGCGGGGTGGTCATACGGTGTACGGCGTATGACTTAGCTGTACGTCGTACGACTTTTTTTTTTTTTTTAATAATTTTTTTTCGGTTAGCCCAGGTCGTACGGCCGATGTTGTACACCTCAGGTCGTACGCCTGATGTCGTACGACTGATGTCGTACACCTCAAGTCGTACGGTTGATGTCGTACGGCCTTGGTCATACGGCCGATATCGTGTTGCCTTGGTCGTACGACCGATATCGTGCTGCCTGGTCGTACGGCTGATGTCGTACGACGTACGACTTTTTTTTTTTCTTTCAATTTTTTCCCATTTTTCCTCACATTTTTTTTTCTTCTTTTCCAATTTTTCATCCATGTCAACTTGAATCTGATTTTTCTATTTTTCTCCGACGGGGTCCACGTTCGATCTGCAACTCCGGCTTTATTGATTTTGTAATCGTCTGCAGGGACCGGAACTGTTGTCTTTCTTGGAACTATAATTGTTGTCTTTCGGAAGTTCGGCAAATTGTTCGACTTTTTAACATCATTTTTTCTCTGTTGCTTTTCATCGATCGCCAAAAAATTGCAAGTCGGCAGAATTACTTTATAGTCCTTATGCTTTCTGTATGGTCTCTTTCTACCCGATTTTTTCAATGTTGTGTTCCCGTCGTTAGTTTTATCACCCTGATTCACCTTGCTTGATAATGTCTCTTCATACCTGATCACCTTGTCTGGTTCAAATTTATGTGCAAGTGTATTATTTATCTTCGCTTCACCCTCTGTATATTCTTTTTGTCCCTCACCCGGTCGGCTTGTCTGTTCTGGTCGACTTGTCTCTGCCACTATTTGGTGTTACTTTCGGCTGATTATTGCCTTCCTCCCCTTTGTCACTCATTACTGGTTCCTTCTTACCAAGTGGTCGAGTGTTTGTCAATCCATTAAGTGCTTCATTCGCGAACAATGTTTCACTCGTCGGCCTAGAGTTGCCCAAACTTTCACTCGTTGACCTAGAGTTGCCCAGACTTTCATTCGTCGGCCGAGAGTTGCCGAGTGTTTCACACTTCGACCGAGTTTTGCCAAGAATTGCACTGCCATGACTTGCATTGCTAGGACTTGCACTACTAGGATTTGCATTGTTCATCAGAGAGCTCTCGCCGACTTCTTTTATTGAAATCATATTACATTCCGGTTGAAAGAACTCGTAATCTTCCATCTGCCGGTGGAATAACCCGCTAAATGAATTTGTCTCGTCTTCTGAGCATTCCTGTAATTCCAGCACCCCTTCATCATCGAGCTCCATCGGCCCTTTCCCACTTTCTGTCGAGTCCCCTCCATCCGAGTCAGAATATGAGGCCAACTCTTCACTGACAGTTTGCGTCCTCAAGTCAATGACAAACTTCTTATGCCTATTTTCTATGGACAGAGTGTTTTTCTTCCAGTTGTGGTTGGCCTTGGCGGCTATTAGCCATCCTCGGCCGAGTAATGCATCGTATGATGCATTCTGTGCTGTTATGACTACAAAATTTAACAAAAATTGTTGGGTACCGATTCTTACTTTTTGAGCCATTAGCACTCCCAGCGCCTTGATCCCGTGCTGGTCGGCTCCCACTAACTGGAAGTTTTGTGGCCATAGAGTAGGCTTCCCGAGGCTTTTCCAAGTTTCTTCCGGTAATACGTTTACTCTAGATCCCCCGTCAACTATTGTATTTGTCAAATTTCTCCCAAGTATTTCCATATGCACTACGGCCGGTTTCTTCTTGGTGTCAACCGCTAGCAACCTCGGGTCGAGTACTTGTTCTCCCGTTGGCGGTGGTTCCACTATAACATCTTCTGTTGTGTGGGCTTCGTCTGCGTGCGAGTTACCTTCTATTACCTTGGATAGTGCTACTTTTAATTGAGGTAAGCTCTGGAGGAGGTCTGCCAATTTGATTGGTACGGTAGTTTGCAATACTTGACTTGCTATGTTCTTATCTGATTCCGATCGTAGGGTTGCTGTTACCTTCTTGTCTGAGTTCCTCCGTTCGGTTTTCATGGCAGCTTCTACTTCCTTTCGTGCCTCACAAAGTCTTTCTTTTTCCGTACGGGGATCTGGATAAGTGGCCTTTTTCCACTGTGCTTGGGTGATAGCAAGGATTTCTTCATTATTTTCCTTGAGATTGATAAGGTTTACCCCTTTTTGCTTCGAACAGTCTTTTTCTTCGTTGTCACTAGGCCCACACCACTTGCACAATGCATTTATTGTGTTTTGATTGTTGTTCGGGCATTCTCTTGCAAAGTGTCCCCACTCGTTGCACTGTCGGCACTGTATCATAGGTCGCCCTTTGCTATCGTACTACAATCTGTTTCTCGGACTTCTATTGCTTTGGTAACCTCCAAGGGATGCATGGCTATTGTACTAGGGCTTTGGTGGTGTGTTCGGCGGTGTTGACGGTTCTCCGTGAGTGAAGAGTACTTGTGTACCCCTTGCTTTCAGATTGTATGGGCATTCCTTGATGGAATGTCCCATCACTTGGCAGATATCACAAAACAATTTTTTCGGACAATTTGCTTTTGTATGACCTTCTCCCTTGCAATCTGTACACCACAGTTCTCTAGCTTCCCTCGTACTCTCCTTGTCGGCCTTTAGTTCTTTCATCATTCTCATCATGTCCTTCCTGAGTGCTTGCACGGTCTTGGACTCACTGTCGTTGTTGTCATCTGTACTATCCTCATCGTCCGTCTTCCTTTTCCCTCGGAAGGATATTTTATTTTCACTCTCTATATCCATCGCTCGATTGTACGCTTCATCGTATGATGACGGAGGCACGACTTTCATTTTCTTTCTCAGCGATGGATGCAACCCTTCGATGAACCATCGCTTCTTCAGCCCGTCGGCCGGCTGAGTCTCCAGTTTTCCCAACAATTCTTTTAGTCTCCGGTTGTAGGTTCGCACGTTCTCGTGCTTCCCTTGCTTCGTACTGTAGATCTCCGCTACAATTTCACTGTCATCCCTCAGAAGTTTGAATTTGTCTTGGAATGCCTTCTTAAGTAATCTCCATGATGCCCTGTGTGCTTGGGCCAACTCTGTGTACCAGTCGATGGCACTATCTCTCAATGTCGCTGGAAATGCTTTCAGCCAGTAGTCCACATCATCTTGCCCATTGGCTATCCAAATTGTCTCGCACGTCTTACAGTGTCGTACTGGATCTTCTGATCCATCCCCCGTAAATTTTGGCAGCTTCTGCCTCTCAGCTGGCGGAGTCACCATCCTTCCCCGATGCCCTCCTTGTGCGTTGGACCTGACTGGACTGGTTCTCTCGCAACGTCCCGGTGCGTCACTTGCACTCTCGGCCACGTTCGAGTCTTCCCCGCGTCCTCTGTTAGCGTCCTCTACACCTTGAGTCTCCTCAGGTTCGTTCTGATACTCCCTCTGCCTTGGGGTCTTAGGCTCAGATCTTCCAACTCTCGGCCTTTGGTCGTCCGATATGGATAACTCTCCGATGTGGCATATGCTGTTTTCAATTTCTTCTATCAATTCATTTTCATTCCCTTTTTCTTTATTTGTCAGCGGTGTCTTGAAAATTCCTTCATTGGCATGATGATGTTCATTGACAATTTGTCTCAGTGTTTTCCTTCGTTCTTCTTGTTCCTTTAATCTCAATGATCTTCGTGTTCTTTCCTCTGGTGTTTCATGCCCACTTGGTACTCGATTCTTATCCTTATTGAGTTGTATGGGCATTAATTGCTACTCGGGTGAGGAGATGGTCGACCTCTTGGTTGACGTGCATTTGATCCCAGATGACCGACTGCAAACTGCAGAGGTCTTCCGTCAGAGCGTCTTGATCCTTGTTTGTTTGTACTAGCTCTTCGGTCGGCTGCCCCATCACGATGCCATCTTCATTGTGTTTTTTTTTTAATTTTTTCCGACCCTGGTTACACTCGACGGTTTGCTTGTTTCTGACGATGCCACTTGTCCGATGGTTTTCGACGACTCAACTTGTCATTGACAGCCAAATTGTCATCCGATGGTCTCAACTTGTCATCAACTTGTCACCCGATGGCATCAGACGACTCAACTTGTCATCGACTTGTCACCCGATAGCATCAGACGACTCAACTTGTCATCGACTTGTCACCCTCGACCCGTTTTCGAACTGGCAACGGCGCCAAATGTTTATTGCAATATGGTGTGTTTCACAGAATATGAAGTAAACAGAATTAAGTAGTATAGTGCATAACACAGAGCATGAAATTATAACAGCATGGCACAGAATAAAGCATTGTTCCCATTCATTGAATATATCAGTATTACCTACAATGTTACAATGCTATGGGGTCGCCCTGACTACAAAGTATTAAGCCAATATATAACTTGGCCAAGGTTGGTTGAGATACCAACCGTTGGCAACGACTCTATAACTATCCAACCGTCGGGGTTAATTCCCGATAACACTCCTAACATAACAACACTAATTAATTTATGATTATTTACTTGGCCGACTACGGCCGACTACAATTATGACCGACTACAAAGACTAAGTATCGTTATATATATAAGTTAGAAATATCATACCGATTCATAGATTTGCTCTCCTTAAGGACGTATAAGTGATCCTATGGATCACAAATGATGATGATTGCCTTGATTTCTCACAAGGCTGCTATCAAATCAGAATTCTTTAAGCAATGATGTTCCTTATAGGAACTATATCAATTTGAGAGCATTTCCACCACTTATAGATGGACCCTCATATGGCAGTTTGCTGCCTATATATATTGAATCTGATATATATATATATATATATATATATTAATTCTACTTTTTTTCTGCCATAATGGCTGATAAGTCATTTGAATGATGATTTGAATCTGAATGAATGTTCTTTGGATGCTATAGTTTATTGTATTGCTGATCAATGAATGCTCGCTGATGATGAGATGAGATTGTTGATGAATGAGATGCGATGGATGCTGCTGTGTATTGCTGATTCGATTGTGTAAATTGATTGATTGATAGTTTGTATTGCTGATTCTGTGATGAGATGCCTGTTTGTGTGATGCCCCAATCTCTCTTTATATCTTGGATCGGTGTCTTCTAATCCAATAGTCACCACCATTTCATAAGTGCTAGTCTTATATTGACTAATCAGCGTTGCCCTTGGACTGCACCTCTTGACCCTTAGTCGCTTTCTTTGCAAGGAATATTGTTTATCATCGATTTCCTACGTGGATGACTTTCTTTCTTGGTGCCATTTTGACCGCTTGCACATTCGCTGCTGTTTGGTCTTAGACTTATATGTTGGTATTACTATTTAGTATCTATATTGGTAATTATATTTATATAATAATAATAATATTTAATATTTATATTTATTTATATATTTATAATTATTAATATTTATATATATTTATTTATATAATATGATAATATATATTTATAGTATAATATTTATATTTATATCTATTATTTATCAATATAATTATATTTAAATTATCTTAAAATATTCATATAATAATTATTTATTTATTAAATAATATATATTATATTTATTCTACTTCATCTGTATTCATATTTTGGTATTACAATTTCGGGGATATGACATTCACACTTGCACTTCATTGGAGATTTTAGGAGTTCTTGAGCTTTCACACCATATTCGTTGGAGTAGATTTGAGCGCCTATTTTGGAGGGAATTGGATGGAGATTGACTAGGGTTTCTACCCTAGGTTGAGCACCACTTCCCAAGGAGGGCGACTTCATCATTTTGGAGCACCAAGCCCTAACCACACACCATGGAGGGATTCACCCATCTAGGGTTTGATGTTTGAAGACTTTTTTGCATATTTTTGGTATGTATAAACCTAATTTAGGTCAGACTTGTATGAGCAGAAATCTGGGCAATGTTTGGCATGTTTGAGCCCATGAATTTGATGTAATTCTGAATCAGCATATTCAGATTTGGAGTAACAGACTTGTTTATTCAGAAATCAGATTTGTTTGTCATATGTTTGGCACATGTTTATTTGCTGCCCATAAGTGTTTATTCTTCAGAAATAAAATCAGAATTCAGTCCTAGGGTTTGAGCAGAAAACTAAATCAGATAAGAGCAGAAAACTAAATCAGAAAATTAGGGCAGAAATTCAGAATTCTAGGGCAGATCCTATAAGGGATATTACATTTGTACTGAGTCTTACTTTTGATTTAACCACAGTGTTAGTGTGTTAGCTATTAAACTCTATGTACTTACTTTGCTCAGTCTCTATTTTTAATTGAACGATGTAAGCGTGTAGTTGTAGGATTTACTTTAAGTCAAAAAGCATAAATTATTTTGCCTAATATTGAAAGAGCGTCTTAGCTTATTCTTGGCAAAATAAAAAAGCCATGCATTTACATTTTATTTAGCATGAATGTGAACCACTCCAAAAATTATTGTAAAGATTGTAAATTACAAATACATATTGTCCTGTTTTAGGTTAGTTTTTAATTTAGAGGGAGCTTCCCCTTCAAATTCAAAGAGCAATTTTATCACACATCCGTTCTGTTTTGTGTCGCATTGAAAGGTGCAAACTAAAATGCTAATAAATCATTACCATTATGTGTACCAAAGATTTAACGATCAATTACAAGTCACATATCTTTAATCTATTCAAACACAGTTCTGTTGATGATGTTTTTGTGCCAACAACAACAATAGAATATAACACCAAGTATCCTATTCTCTCTTGAATAAAGTCTCTCAAAGGCTAAGCTATGTGATCCAGTGAGACAACTTCAAGGTTCCTTATTCGTGATTGCAGTAGATAAACTCAATGAATACATGTGATCTTGCTAGTAATCACAAAGGGACTTACGCAGACTTCTTGTTTCATTCGACTTATTTCTCCTTTCAATGGGGATGATGTATGTGCTATGTTTCAATAATAAAGAAAAGGAAAAAAGATGACGGTTTAGAGAAACTAATCTAAGGTCAATGAAGCAATGATGATGCATGAATAGACAAACTCCTTAATCAACCTAACTCCACTTCACCAAGAATGCCTACAACTACATGGAGTAGGTGCAATCTCCTAAGGATAGCGAATGGTTTTCAAATCATGAAAGCTCATATAAGCACCAATTAAACGACGCAGCTCAAACAAGCATCCACAATCGAACTTAAGCAAATGATGATTAAGCTCAGATTAGCTTTACACAACACTCGACCAACGATGGATGTCAAAAGCATGAGCTAGGAGTTGATCAGATATTCAATACATACATGCATTACATCAATGAGCTACTACTATTCTACTTCTAATCTACTTAGAAACATCTCTTCATTCAATCAAGGTACAAGAAACCATGTTATTTCAGAAGACAAGACTGTAGCACCAAGCTCCAATGCTCCAATGTCTTTGCATTAATCTTGAGAAATGTTTACAACAACTTCAAGTACTCTCAGAGAATTTCGAGTCTCTTCCTACTCTACTGCTCTATTCTCCTACCACTAGCTATTCCCCTTACAAATGAGGCAACAAGGCCTTTATATAGTTTTTCAAAATACAACCGATGGCTGAGATTGATCCGTGAATGAACGGCCCAGATCTTTACAACAAGGCAATTATGCCTATTTTTAGCATTTTGTACATAGAAAAGAAGAGGGAATGAAGGCACGCTCCCAAGGTGATAAGGATGATGAGTTGGAAGACCTCCCTTGGAGCGCCCTTATCCTCAGGCAGGTACAATGTACTTAAACAAGGACGACGTGGCAACATTTAATTGGCGAAGATGACAAGCATGCCATGTAGGTGCCACCTCAGCAACTCTTATGGATTCCAACAGTTAATTCAATATGCTTTTGGGCATATTCCCAAATTGCATCATCTGTGTGATGTCTTCGAATATGATTGCTTTGAACTTGAATGTTTGGGAAGATATCCTTGTTGATCTTGCCTTGTTCTTTTACAAGTCGGATGTGTATGATACATGTTGCTTATTTGTCTAACTTTATGGTACTTATTCTCTTGGCAGGATGTACGTTGATCTTCTTTAGATGCTTCTTCATGTGGAGAGTAGTGTAGATGAAGATACTTCCTTCTTGACTCGGAGTAGGAGACTTCTCTTGGAAACTTGAAAATGGAAGAAGAACTTGAAGCTTGAATGGATGGATGTCTTCGATGATGCAAACGATGAAGTGTTCCAGCATGATGATCTTGAAGTGGTTTCCTCTGCAATGACAACCTCTTCTTGATTTCACTCCTTGGATGAAAGTGACTCCAAGCGTCTTGCTCCTTGAATGACTCCCTAATTCCATCCACGCTCCTACAACACAAACAAAGAAACAATATCAATTCTTTTGATAAACACTTGATTCCATAACACATAAGAATCATTTCATGTATTTTCTAACCTAGGCACACATTTAGGTGTGCAGAGAGGCAAAAGTGCGCCTTGCTCAAGTGGCCTTATATTGCCATTTTTTGTGACTTTAAACCATTGAAAAGGACTTAGAATGTTCCTCCCTCTCAAGCGCTTAATGATGTGAATTGATGTATTTTCCTCCTAAGGCGCAATTTAAGGTTTGCAGAGACAAGAAAATGCGGCTAGGATAGTTAATCACTATATGACTTTTCTCAACATGGATTCCAGCCCTTTCAATTGAGGTGCTCATTTGAGGTTATAGGAGGTGAAAAGTGCGCCTAGACCAAGTAATGCGCTTCAATCAATTGGAAACGACCTAGAATGAACCTCTTCTCCAAGTGCTCACTTAATGATGTCATTTCATGCATCCTTCCTTGAGGCGCTTATTCATGGCTAAACAGGTGGAAAAATGCGCCCAAGTTACTTGGCTTGTTCTTTGGCGCTCTGATGGTTTCATATGCTTATTTAAATGCTTAGGTGACCATTTCAATACTAGGCGCCAAAATGATGCTCTGCAAGTGGGAAAGTGCGCCTCATCAAACTGGGTTTGTCTTGGCATTCAATGGTTTCAAGTACTTGTTTACATCTTTAGGAGACTCTCCATCCTTATAGTTTCTAGCTTCCTCTTTGCAAGGCGCACATTTAGGGTTGTTTAGGAGAGATCTTGCGCCTAGCATGTTGGCTTGCTTTTTTGATATTTCAATGGTTTCAAACAGTTGATAAAGCCTTCAAAAGACTACCTCATTACTAGGCGCACATTCTCATGATTACATGCTCTATACACTCAAGGCGCCAAAATTGGTCTCAGGGGGTAGGAAAGTGCGCCAAACTCATGCTTAATCCTTCAGGAAACTCTCCTTCACTAGGCGCTCATCTAATGATCTCAAACTCCATGTTCTCTAGGCGCACATTTGGGAGTGTCCAAGTGCAAATTGGCGCCTAGCATTCTTATACCATTTTCTTGCAAGATCTTCTGAGTTAAACATTTCCTGCTTCATCCATAGGTGCCAGATGATGTCTTGTCTTCCTCCAACAGGCTTAGGTGCACCTTGGTGGTTGATCAGGAGTAAAACAACGCCTAAGGCTTCTAGGGTCATTTCCTTGCAAAGTTTTCAATGTTTAAGGCATTGAAGATTAGAACATCACTTTCTATTAGGGCGCCACAGTTTGAGGCTAATCTGTTGGAGGTGCAACTTACCTTGTTATTCCTACTGACTTCATCATGAAACAAAACTTAAGACATCATCCAAGACTTAAGCAAAGCATTGGAGCTCAAAAAAGGGGGTCCCCATTTGCAATGGGGCGATATGTGATTCAGTCACAAGTTCCAAAAAAGATGGAAATTTATGGATGAGCATATTTACGCATGTTTCTATGAGTTTTTGAGGTGGCAGAGTGGGGGGAAGCATTTTTTGGGTGATCAAAATTTTCCTAGTATTTTTGGAATGACAGAGGTATAGCCAGAGGATTTCAAATTGTATATACATGCTACAAAGAGACAATTATAAAAACCTTATTTTTTGTGAGTTTTTCATTCTTGTTCAGGTTTCTTGCCTTTTTTCTCTCATTCTTCTTTCCTTTTCCTTATTCCCTACATCTTTTTATTGAGCAAGTTTTGCAATTTTCCTCTATTTCTTATTCTTCTTGATGAAGGATCACAAAGTGTGATCTTAAACATTGATTGTAAAAACTACTACATAGTTGTTAGAATAAGTAAGTATTGCATATTACATCATTGTATATGTAATATCCCCAAATTTGAGCTAAGCATTATTTTAGCACTTCATAAAGCAAATTCAATTGAGGGGAAAATGAAATCTTTAATTACATTTTCCATAATCTATTCTTATGGAGTTTAATATAGGTCCAAGTTAAATGCATTCTTCACCAATCGATTTGGAGGGAAACACAATTCAAATTCAAATGAGCCTTCAAAAAGAGTAAGCGGTTATCATAAAAGGAGGAGGGAGTTCAAATTCAAAATTGAATATCACTTACTCCAAGATAGCATCGACTACAAAGGCTTGGGATCATACTAATAGCCCCAACGGCTATGCTTAGGATCATGCGCCAAAAACAAAGGAGACTCAAATGGTTAGATGCAACTTCAAAAAGCACCTAGGGTCATGAGCCAACGGCTAGCTTATGAAGACAATTCATTGGTGTAAGATATTCACATTGGATCATGTGATAATTAGAAGCATTCGCTCAGCCAAGAGTATTCGCCCAAGCCCAACGATCATTTGGGGGTTTCAAATGCATTCGCCCAAGGTAAGGGTCTAAATGCATTCGCCAAGGAAATGACACCTTCACCTATAAGGAGGAATCGGCCAAAGAAGGGGAAGCTTTAAATTAGATGCAATGGATAAGATCACTCAATTGCATTGAAGATGGGACCAACAGTCACAAAGGAGAGACTCGCCAATGATGAAGGATAATGCATTTGCCGAGGACATAAGGAGGATTCGTTCATGGAGAAAAGAAAAGCATTTAAACAAGAATCAATGCCAATCACATTCGCCAAGGAAGATTCGCCCTATGATACCAAAGCCCTTCAATGCACAAGAGGAAAAGAATAAATAGGAGATTTTGTCACCTCTCAAGGCATGACTGATTTGGTATGTTTTTCCTATTCATTACAAGCTTGAAGATTCCGATTTTCATGCTTTCTTGCAAGGAGATGTGCCCTTGCCAATAGGGAGATGATCCCCTATGAACTATGAGGTGATATTGTTTCTAATTTCACCATTGATTTCAAATTGCAGGTATTCATAGATATTGCAGGTGTTAGGAGAGATTGTGAGCATTGACATTATTGAAGATCATTGAAAATCCTTGCTTTGAAAGATTTGAATAATTCCCAGCTATTCACTCAAGCCTTGGATCACATCGTGGGATCTTGGAAAGGATTTTGTCATCATTTGAAGACATATTTCTTGCTGATCATATATCAGATAGTTTGCAGCAGTCTTACAATCATTTGGAGCTGTCAGCGATAATTGATGTTATTGTGGCTACATACAAAGCTGGAAGCAATTAGCCTTCATCCTCTAGTGCTGGGCTTTCATACGGCTACATTTGGAAGCCATCTTTTAATGTCCTAAAGACTGATTTGATTTCATGTATATGACTGTCATAGAGGACAGCGAACTCTGGTTTTGTATTGGCATCATTTGAATCAAAGAAATAAAGTAATTGGTTGTTGGGTTTCATTGATAAGTTGTTCTCATTTGAATGGTTTATGTGCTGCAAGTATTCTTAGCTAAGTTGAAGTAAAATTTCAGTATTAACCACCAAGGAACATTACAGTATAATTATTAAGAATAATAAATATTATTGTTGTTAATAACATAGGCAGTTCTGGGTGGTTGATCGGTTTCTTTTTAACCAACATTTGTCATTGTATATATACCATTGTTTGTTTAATAATAAAATGTGCAATGATTCTCTTGAATTCATTATGGTATCAAAGCAAGGATTGATTTTGTTCTTGTGATTGGTTGGTATCAAGTTTCATGATGTGCTTGTTGTGGATGAAGAAAATGATGTTAGAGGGGTTTTAAAGCTTGCACATGGCATTGAAGTTGGCACCTTTGTAATGTCCACTCCACAAAGAAAAGTTATGGAAGGTAGCACAAAAAATTACCATGAGAAGAAAATAGCTTGCCAACACATCAATGCCTCTTCATTTGAACAAAGGGGTGGGAATTCTCACACATGTTTGTTGCACGAAATTGAGTTTGGCAAGATGAAGAAGATAAACACCAAGCAAAAGTTTAAACCTACCTAGTTTGTCTGTGCCACTCTACCTGCCTAGTCTTGTGTTGTTTAGACTTAAAGTTTGAACAAAGTGCTATTGTCAAAAAGCAAAGCAGAAGAATAAGCAAAGGAAGTGTTGTTTGTGAAAAAATGTGGCTGAGGTTGGACACTGAAAAAATGCGTGCAACAATGTAATGTCCCCATTTTCAGTGTGATCACTAATGATGACCTAATGGGCAAATTTTAACACTTCGATAATTTTGTTGGACAAATTGAGTATAGGAGGTCACTTAGCATATTTTTATGAAGTTTTTGATATGGTCTTCATCAATGAAATAATTTGTCTTCATGTGGAGCGAACCATGTTGGAGGATGGAAAGTGTGGAAATTGCATATTAAGAATAATGAATAATTTATAATATTTTTTCTTGGAGAGGACAACATGATTTGAGGTTAATTTGAAGATGTTTCACATGCTCTAGTGTTCGCCCTTGGAGAAGGGAAAGTTAAAAAATAATAAAATAATACTATTGTGATTTGGGCGCCAACTTAAGGAGTTAAAATCAAAATTCAAATCTTTAATTTGCATTTTGAGCGCCAAGCTTGGTCGGCCATATTGGAGGGAAAAGTAATAAAATAATAATGAGATATTTTGCCTAGGTTGGCCTAAGAGGAAGAGTGAAAGATTATGTATAAATAAGAAATCTTTGAAGGCATTTGGAAGACATCTATCATTCATCTTTTCACATGAGTTTTTACTCTTGGCTGCAACTAAAGTTGGGCTATTGAATGCGAGGACGAAAACCTTTGCGATTCTTGGTATGTTGGACGAAATCCTAGCTCATTTTGTGGAGGTTTCGTGACGGGAACCTAATTGTGCTTCATTGTTGATTGTTTGAGGAGAAGAGCAGAAAATACAAATCAGATTTGCAGATCAGACTTTTGGACAACAATATTAGGTGAGTTTGTGTTGCTTATTGCCTAGGGTTTTCCCCTAGATTGGAGTGCCACCTTTGGGAGGTTGATTTTGTCATTTTTGGGCAGATTTCACATTGATTAGGGTTTCATTTCTGGAGTAGACCTATTTGCCCTTGTTGGAGCAACATTTCTTCATTGTAGGGTTTCATTTCCGCATCAGCCTTGGAACAGATCTGAGCGCCTCATTTTGGAGCAGCATTTTGGTGTTTTGGTGTTCACTTGCACCAGGGTTTCAAACCCTAACCTTGGCGCCACATCATAGGAGTGCGATTTCACCATTTGAAGCTCATTTTGCCATGTTTTTGGTATGTATAAACCCCAGGGTCTCATTCTGATTTGGACAGCAGGTTGCTGGGCATGTTTGTCATGTTTTGTCCATGATTGGATGTACTTTCAGATTTTTATAAATCTGATTTGTAACAATAGAGACTGCCTTCAGAATTTCAGTCTTGTGATTGCATTTATTGCTCCTACATTGTGTATTTCATGTTGTAATTCATCTATGATGTTGGGCGAATCATTTGGCATGATTGTTTGATGTGTTTGATATTCCTTATTGGCTGTTATAAGTATTTTATCAAGTCTGAAATTAAAAATCTGGTGCAGTAATGGTAGGAGGGTTCACAGAATGAACTATCCGGACCGTGCAGCAAGAGTAAACACAACGGAAACAACTCAAGGAAATGGAACAAATGCAAATTTAGTCATTCAGTATATCATAGAATTCAAATACAATCTGGCCGGCAACATGTGGGTTTACAACTAGGGCTCACAGGCCTGAATACATACATGCGCAAGATAAAGCTTTGAAGCTCCTTCGCACAAAATCTAAACTATTAGATCTTTCTTATGTGAATAGCTTACAACTTGAGAAACTACTTTCTTAAGGATCTATTACATCAATATATATCCAATCTGGGCCAATAGATTCCTCCGCGTCGGCCAAGGAAGGTCACAAACTCCAATGAAGAGCTGTAACGTGTTCATAGATAGGTTGGACCTAAATGCATAGAACACTTACTCAAATGAATGGAACAACGTGCGGACCCTTGGGGAAGGTCGGCCACGAACCAAAGGACGTTGAATGATGTGTCATTGAGGTCTGCAAGTCAAGGAATGATCCGCAAGCCTTCTCCTTTAGCTGATTGTCAGGAACTATTAGAATGCTCTGCATTGAGAAAACATTTGATCTTTTGATAGTGATATCTTTCCGGTAACTGATCCAAATGCTCTAAATTCTTGATATGATGTAGATGAATGAATGTAGATTTTGAGTCCAGATCCGCAAGATGTGAATTGCCAAAACCGGACCACAAGCTGAAACTGCTTTTGATTGAATTGCCTGAACTGAATTGGAAAATGAAAAGAAACAAACTGAACTGCAAACAAACTGGAATGCAAATGTTTTTGGTTGATGCAAGATTGCTCTTGAACCAGGGATGCTCCTGCATCAAAATCAGAATTTCAGAAATTAGGGTTTGGAGTAGAATTCAGAAAATCAGAAATTAAGGCAAAAATCAGAAGTGTAAAAATCAGAAAATTAGTGAATATCCTATTTGGGATATTACAAACAAATAGACATGGCCGTGAACAATATTCACATGCTAGTGCTAAAATCTGTAGTGGACTGCCTATACGTCTGTATAACTTGCTAGAAGCCACTGCCATTCTCTGTCATTGCGGTGCGAACCAAATAGTTGCAGCCTGTGAAGAATTAAAAGTTGCATATTATTTCAAATTGATCCCATTTTTCTAAAGTGTTAAGGAGATACAAGCTTGATTTTGGAAACATTTTTTTAGGGTTGAAAGGAATTTAAACACAAAAACATAATATCTTAATTCTTTTCATATCATAAAGTAAAAATGCATAAATAATATAGTTAAAAAAAGAGGCAAAACTATATTAATTTAATTTATTACACTTTAGAACTATTATTTTTTTGAAGCAAAGTTGAAAACAAAAATTGAGAAGATACAATCCATTTATTTGCATTTATGGGTAAAGCCATTGTGACAAATTAATGCATCTAATGCTTACTAAAGCTGCAACAACGACGCCTATGGCATCGACCCTATAAATCGGTGGGGAGAAATAAGGGTACAAGAATTGTTTTGAAAACTCCTTAAGCTCCAAGTTCTATTCTTTGGTTGTGATATAGCTCAAGATATTTATCAGATAGCTTTTATTAGGTTATTTCTCACCCAAATCTTTTGGCCTTTGTATTGATGAGTTGAAGAGCCTCATTTAGGAGACCTCTCGTGCAAGGACATTTGTATTTTGTTTTGTGTTCATAATTGCTGTTTTTCTTTATACTGATGACGGCATTTTTAGTTTTTACCATCTTATGTAAGAGTAAGACTTTAAACTTAAAGACAATCTATTTCAGCTCATTTTGTAATGACCTTCCTCTATGGGTTGTTCCTTGAAAGAAGATAATTTTTTAATGTTTTAGCACAGTTTAAAATCTCAGACTTGGCAATTACTTGACTGACCCAAAATTTTCAAAACTTTGGGACATGATAGTAAATTGGGGAAAACCTCAGCAATAACTCGGCAAATTTATGGAACATTAAAAAATACATTAATTTTTAAAAATATACTTTTAAAACATGCATATTATTGAATTTATGAACCATACTACCGATTTCCGTCATATATAGATCAAAGTTAAAGTTCAATACACTTAATAGACAAAAAACCGAGTTTAAAGTTTCAATATATATAAACTTCCAGTTTCAATATCAACAAAAATTACAAATCGTAAATTTCTTCTACGACTAAAGCTTAGAAAAGTCTATTGCCGTTGTGTGGGTGTCATGGAAGTTGATGGTATAGCTGTAGTATCCTCAACAAGAGCCTCAAGGATGGGACCAAGTGGTGTATGCTGCGATGTAATGTGCCAGGCTATTTTTTTTGGAATTCTGACAAATGTTTGACGAAATGCCAGCACTGAGATTTCTAATTATTTATGTGGTTTTGCAAGTGTTTGACAAAATGATCATTTGATAAATGTTTGACAAAATGACAATGCAATAACCATACAATGAACTGACCTTGCATATGTTTAATTCATAAGAAACACAATAACATAATCAAGGAAATACATCTAGCTGTAAGAACACCACACTTAGCATTTATTAACCAAACTTCAAATTCTCTAACAGCACTTAATCTGAAGCTGAAAATTAATTTATTGTCTGACCTCAACAATGCTAAGCTGAATGATGAGTGCTGGAGTGATATTATTGAAGACTGAAATACATAATGTTTAACATTTATATCTGCATATGTAGGACTGTATAGTGCAGATGCACATCCCTTAACTGCTGTGATCCCAAGTCCCACATGAAATACACAATAAAATGCATTAAATGGTGGCTGCCCACTTTGCAAGAGTCTACAAACATGGAAAAGAGGTACAGCTGGGATACGGGCCTTAAAAAACTTTCACAAACTGAATCGCCTTTGTCCCCTCTTCACATGCCCCCTACTCTTCAATTGGTACAGCTGCTTTTTGTGTGAAATGTACAGCTGCTTCTTCATAAAAAGAGTATGGCCTGTTTGCTGTTTTAGACCTCCAATTTAGGGCGGCTGAAAATATATGAAGTCTTAAGATGTAACCAGCAGTTATTGTTAATAATCTCCACCATAAATCGATTTATATTTGCTTGCAAATGATTTTGATAATCTCCGTTCTCCAACTGCAAAAATAAGATCAACCATAAATCGGAAAATGGATTTTCAACACAAATCTCCACAAATCCAACATTAAGCACAGCTATGAATCCTACATGAATCCACCACAAATTGGTTAGGAGGGGTTCCTTCCTCGAAACCAATATTTGCCGTAGGGTTGAAAGTTGAACGATAACTCAATCTCCACAACTGAGGTTTTAAAAAAATGAAATGCCAAGAATATGAAATTTCTCCTTTCACAACCTCCTTTTATACTCCCTTTTAGAATGTTTGAGAAATTATATTTTATTTCCCTCATAAAATGACTTTTAATTTTAATTGGCTTTTTGGACCTTGAAATAAGTCTTTATAATAAACTATCCAACTTTAATAAAATAATTAATTAAATATAAGTTGCTTCTAAAAGAATAATTTTAGACAACTTAATTTAATTAACTAATTATTCCCTTACCAAAATCCCAATTAGCCTACAGAGTTTAAAAAAGGCTAAGGGTCTTCGCCAATCGCTCATGCCCACGAAAGGGACATTATAGCTCTCCCTTACTGAAATTGCTTGCCCTCAAGCAATTGCAGATTTGGATGCTGAAGTACATGTTCTCCTTCCCAAGTTGTGTCTTTTGGGGGAAAATCCTTCCAACATATCAAATACTCTTTGATGCTTCTGCTTCTCAATCTTCCCTGCCATACATCCAGAATAGCCTTGGGTACCAAAATTAATATACCTTCCTCATCCAAAGGTGGAACCTTAGGAGAAGGTGAAATAAGCTGCCCAAGTGCCTTTTTGATGCACAAAACATGAAATACATTGTGGATCTTGCTGTGCTTTGGCAACTCTAACTCAGAGGCAACCTCTCCTATCCTCCTCACAACCCTCTATGGCCCATAATGTAATGTCCCTCACGAGAATTTTGAAACAAACTTGTGATTTTCTGATTATTGTCTCATAGGCATTTTGTCAAACATTTGATGGAAAACTGAGTTTGTGTGCATGTCAACAATGTGGACAAATACCCAAATGGATTTTCTCTGATTTTTTTTTGCTTGGAAAGATTACACAATAATATTCAATAAATTTCACAAGAGAATATTCAAATAGCTGACTGAAGTTGCACTCATATATACAAAATTTCATCTACAACAGATGTCTGACATTGCTAATTACATTTAGAGTTTATTCTAAATCTGATACTGCTGTTTACAAACTTATTTCAGTTCTTATTAAGTAAACCTTGGTAAGAAGTACCTTGATAGATGGAGTGACTCTTTCCTTGATGCAGGTATTGTCTCCAGAAATGGGGACTGAGTAGAAATGATATATGAATCTCTTCTAAACCCACAACAACCTCATCTTTCTATTATCAGATCTGGTCGACTTCTGATTTTGATGGGAAAACAACTGCTAATACACAGAAATATCCTCACGTCCCCCTTAAATCCTTCCTTGTTTTCAAATTAGGTAGCAGTCATTCTGGTCAACACTAAGTATCCAAAGCTTCAATACAAGAATCGATTTTCCTTATATAATCACCACGATTCCTCTAAAGGGTGCACTCCTCTTAAATTTGCTCAAACTATATTCAAGGTGGCAGCCCCACCACAAAATGTTCATCCACTTAAATTCCCACGATGCCTCAACTCATATGCCTCCTTAAAAAAATGAATTTCACCTTTTTAATAAACACCAAAAGATGGTGCGGTTGGGACTTTGGGCCCACTAATCTTCACAACCATGAAGCGCCTCCTATTACTAGTTCAAACATCATCCCACCTCAACATTGTATGACACATATGGAATATATATTTTTCTTGTAAGGTGATTCGACCAGCCACAAGAAGCCCCAAATTGGTATGACTCAGATAACTTTGAATGTAAATATTACGATAAATCTTCAATAACCAAATATAAACTCAAACCTGGAAATGATATAACTCTTCAACACAATCCTCTTCAATCTCTATCATTCTGCACAAGTGCGAATCCTATTTGAATTCGCCAAGGATTGGCTAGGGAGCTTTCCGTCCCCGAAACCAATATTCCCTTAGGGTTTTTCGTCCTAGGGTGAATGGCTGAACAAGTTGCTCAAGCTCCCAATAGAGTTTCTAGGAAAATGAAATTGTCGAGAATGAGCTTTCTCTTGTCCAAACTCCTTTTATACTCTTAGAAATAATAAAATATTATTTCTCATAACTTTTAATTTTTTTTGCGTAAAATGACTTTATAATTTTAAATTATATTTTGGCCCCATAAAGTCCTTTTATGACTCTTTAAAACAACCCTTTTATTAAATAATTAAATTATTTTCCGTACATTCATCCAAGTTCACGGAAAATATTAAAACTGGCCAAAAAGAGACATTACACATAAAACCTTGGCTTCAGCTTCTTTGCTTCACATTTCTTTAAAGAGTACTGGTGGTAGGGTTGCAACTGCAAGAAAACCAAGTCACCGACCTCAAAAGATCTCTCCAATCTGTGTCTATTTACATAGATCTTCTGTTGGTTTTGATCCTGTTGGAGATTATCCTTAAGTGTTTTCAGAATATCATGACTCTCCTGGACCCAATCCTTGGCCTTCGAAACCCTGCTATCAACAATGACTAAATCCACAAAAGATGTGACATCATACCCATACAAAGCTCTGAAAGGAGTCAAGCCGATAGACATGTGATGGGTGGTATTGTAGCAGTGCTCACCCAAATATAACCACCTGATCCAAGCCTTTTGCTGCCTTGTTACATAGTTCCTCAGGGATCCTTCCACCCACTTGTTAACAATCTTAGTCTGCCCATCTGTTTGTGGGTGATAGCTAGTACTCGGGGTTAACTTAGTACCTGTCAATTTGAAGAGCTCCTGCCAAAACATATTGAGAAACCTGCTGCCCCGATCATTGACAATGTTCTTGGGTGAAATCCATAGATATGCTCTCCCATTTCTGCTCTAGAATAGGTAGGCGCTGTTATAGTCGTGCTGGAAAAATATGTTCTAACTTATTCTGTTGACAAGTCAGACACTCCCTAACATGCCTCAAGACATTATCTTTGAATCCCTCCCATGTGGACCTCTCCTTGTTCTGCTTGTAGGTCTTAAAGTAACCAGGGTGTCTTGCTAATGGTGTGTCATGAACAACTCTCAATATCTTTTCCTTCATCTTGGATTCTGGAACAAGGTAGATTCTGCCCTTGTATAAAATGAGATCATCCATCACCCTGTACCTGTCATCCTTCACTTTCCGCTCCATGACATCACAAACTAAAGTATTCTTGGAATATTCAAGCAAGAGATGAGCCTTCCAATCTGCTGAAATTTTTGACATTGAACACAAGGTAGGCTTTTTGGATAGGGTATCCGCAACTACATTCCTTTTCCCTTTAACATAATGTCAAGATCATAGGCCTATAGTTTGCTAACCCACTTTTGCTGCCTTTCATTCAAATCCTTCTGGTTGAGGAAGTATTTCAATTTGTTATGATTTGTCCTTACCACAAATTTACCCTATACCAGGTACTGTCTGAATTTAGCCAATGCATGCATAATGGCTAACGTTTCTTTGTCATAAATAGAATTATATCTCTTTGAGCTTCCTACTCGCAAAAGCTATAGGATGTTTTTTTTGCATTAGGACAGCTCCAATGCCCTCATCAGAAGCATCACACTCCAACACAAAGGGCTGAGAAAAATTTGGCAATGCTAAAACTGGACATGAACTCATGACCTCCTTGAGTTTGTCGAAGGTCTGCCAGTACTCGCCGATTTTTTAAACTATGGTTTCTAGAAGGGAGTTACTCTTTCTTTACCTAAAAGTCTAGATGGGGTTGCTATAACATCATGTACCTACTCTAGAGTTGAATTCCTTGGAGTTTATTTGAGTTTAGCCCCTTGATACTATGGAAAGGCTTGAGTATAATATTCACTGGCTTAATAACCTTGGATGGTGTAGTTTCACTTTTAGTTCTTCAATATCGATTGAGTATTCAATTTTGTTATGTCTTTTCCGCTGTTTGTACTCAAGGATTGTGAATTTTGGGGCCCAATCTTGAAGCATACAGGTTGAGTAGACCACTTCACATTCAATCATCTTTGTTGAGTCAGTGGTACATCCACGATGTATATCAGCTATTGATGCTCCATAATCCGATGTTATTTATGCCTCTGAGTCAGGTTGCAATATGTACTTTTCTTGCTTGCCAACCTTACAAGCGTGACTTTGTAGTCAAGGGCGTGGGTTCAGCTGTAATGCTACGGTCATCTCTCTGCTCCAATACCTTTGGTGTTGACAGGTTTCGTCTTTTATAGTTTCTCATTACTGGCCCTGATGTTACCAAAAGACATTAGGAGTACCATGCAGAAATAAGTTTAGATAGAGAATATGAAAGGATTGTTGCAGAACTTTTAGAAAATTCCTTTAAGGGAAAATACATGGGAGAAAGAGATGATGATTGATTATTAGAGTGCCAATCCAAAGACTTTTGGAGAAAAACATAGCAACAGAGGGTTAGAAATTATATTGATATTTTAACGATCATGTAGAATATGAGAATAAACTTCATTTAAAACCTGAGAGAGAGAGAGAGAGAGAGAGAGAGAGAGAGAGAGAGAGAGAGAGAGAGAGAGATTGCATGATAGGTGTGGGGTGTAAACAGATACTTTGTGAAGAACAAGGACGGATGACCTTCAAAATATGCTTGTGCTCGCCAATTGGTGACAATAAGATTCTAATCTTGTTTATATTACTCTGTTATCAGATATTCTTCACCTCGCATTAATCATGGCAGGCCTGTTAGTTTTCACTTTTTATTTAGTAGTCTATGTAGGTGTCCTCATTTATAGAGTTTTTTCACTGTTTGGGACATGTAACTCTTTTTCCTCTGATTTTAAGAGCAGTTTCATTTAGCATAAGTCTATGAACTTTTTAATTTGTTTTTGCCTTAATACGCTATTGACATATTGTGGATAGGATAGGTCTTATAAGGCGGAAATTACGTTGAATGGTTAGTTATTTATTATTTGAGTTCTTTGGGACTGTACTTTTTCTAACCTTTAGAAGTTTTCTCATTATCACCTTTTATTCATTAGTTTGAATTACCAAAATATCAATAATTATAGCATGCAATTATTCTATATTTTAACTGTTGGGTAGGTCTAATGAGGTGGAAATTATGCTGAATAATAGTTTTTATTGGATTTTTTTTGGGATTTTACTTCTTCCATTTTTGAAAGTTTTCTTTTTTATAATCACCTTGAACTGATTGTATTTTCAAGTACCAAATTGTGAAAAATTATAATTTACAGCTTTGCATTCAATACACATTAACTGTTGATATGCCCAATTGATTACATGACAATATTTGCATGCTGTGTATCTCGGAGTAATCTAGGATGCATCCTGAAATTAGAATAACTTACCAAAATGCAAATAATTATAATTCATAGCTTTGCCTTCAATAAGGTTTTTCTAATCTTTACCATACTTTTAATGTTGATATGCCCAATTTTAAGGGTTGCATGAGAATATTTTCGTGTTGTGTATTTGGGAATAATCTAGTATGCATCCCAAAATTAGAATAAACTGAACATTTTTGATTGTAAATAATGTTGTTTTCTTTTGGCAGCCCAGGTATGTCGTGAATCAGGTAACCATGGGGGATTATGAGTGCCCAGGAAGAGTTTCCAGGTTTCTAAATGAACTGTATGCAGCCTTTCGTATTCTGAATCTTCGAAATGATCTCCTGCGTAAAAGATTTGATGGTAGGTTCTTTATTTTTGAGTACTGAAAATGCTTAATGGTTTCTAGAGTGGTATCTGCTTCTTCTATTCAACAAAGTGTGCTTTATATCTAATAGTTCCACAAAGTATCTGGTATGTAGAAAGTTCTTAGATTTAGATTCATCAACATAAAATGGATATCTATTGTGACATATGGCTACATCCAAGCTATTTGTAGGCATGCAGATTCTACTGAAATGCTCCTGAAAGATTAATGGGTATAACGAGGTTCCATGACTTTAACTATTCTTGGAACCCCAGGACAAATGACAAGATTATTCACAATTCAATATCTTTTTGTAGTTCCCTTGCTCTCTAATGAAAATACTTGCACAAGAGAAGAATATAATAGGAAATACTTGACAATATATTAGTAATTATTTGACATTACTTGATAAATGATAATAATCAGTCACTTTGAGGGGCAACCTCCAAAAGTCTTCAATAAAAACAACATTTGGAACATAATGATATTATACTAACCACTACCTCCTGTTGGTGCTCAAACATACAGCTCCACAAATCCTAAAAACCAGCACCAAAACCTAAGGCTAGGGATATGTCATCAAAGGTGATGGGCAGGACTTATGCTCAGCAGTGGCATGAATGGACCAATTATTGTGAGTGGGTAATCTCACCTTCGGCTTTAGATTTTGCAAGGCCAAGGGGGGGTATTCCTTGAGGTCTCAACAACAAGACAACTATAATTTAGACACTAGGCCCTTAAACAACCATACTCAGTATCTCTATGAACCCTAAGATTTGTCATTAAGTTCATATCAGCATTGGCTACATACAGACCTACAAGACCTCTAACAAACAGATGATAAATCCACTCCTACTCTGCACCAAAGGATGGCCACATTGTATTTTCCTTAGCAGATGAATCCACTTAACATTGCATGCACACTGTTAAGAGGAAGAAAAACACCAGCATAATTCTCTAACAACATTTCAATTTTAAGATTGCATAAGATGTGACGTAGTTTATAATACTAAATTATGTTGGCATGGTGGAACGCAAACTACTCCTACAACTAACAAGAGAGAGGGATTATTGAATTAAAAGGTGTTGGCCTTTCAACTATTAGACCAGTGCCTACTCCATTGGGCAGCAAAGTCATGGATTGCAAGGAAGAAGGATATACACCAGTAAAACATAATGGAACCAGATCTGCATCATCATACAATGCATATATCACACTTCATACAATGGACATACTTAATAATCTAGAATTGAATTGCAATAACCCACATGAAATAGAAAGAAAGACCACCTTAAAAGATTTGCAATGAATTAAAATGCTATCACACATTTATTTGACCTCTATTATATTCATACCAAGGAATGTGGCAAGAGAGGACGGACAACTAGGTTCGAGCACCCTCCTGAATAATTACAAACTTCCATGGAGACATACCATTACATGCATTGTGTCGCTGAAAACCCTTCCAATGGATTACAAGATATATTTTTGTCCCTTATAGACCAGATATGCATTAGTTGATGCCCTAGAACCAGCTCGAAGCACATATAGTCCAGAAAATTGGTTCATTGACCAACCTTTTTTACATCTTTTTTCATATATAGAGCATTACATTTCAATCTTGTTGCCTGAACGCAAATCTTAGAGTGGGAAACACGTTTGTAGGAACCCATGTCCGTTACATCATCTTCATGCATGTTTGTACTTGGAGCCATGCCAAATCAGACTAGCAACCCATGCCTTTATGTAGAAATTTTGTCCATGCAGGGTCCACACGTACCTAGAGGCGTTTAAAAGTTTTCTTCCATTTTATCATGCCCTTTGGAGACTATTAATGGCCGTCTTGGGTCATGCAGGGGAATTATTGGAACAATTGAAGATTTTTGAAGAAAAAGTGGAAATTCTACAAGGAACCAGATGTGAAATAGAGGAAATGTTACAGAAAAACCACACCAAATGGTAGGTGGGAAGTGGATGAAAGGAAGGGGAGAAAGGAATTGTTGGAATGTTTGTAATTGATGTCAAAGGTGCATACACATGTTGTCATTGAAGATTAAGAAAATAGTCATGAACAAACGAGAGTATAAGAACATGTTATCATTGATGTCAAGAAGGTGCATTAACAAGAGTGGTGTCACTAATGTCAAAGACATAAAGATCGAGATTGTTGGCGAGATTAATGTCTAAGAGATCGTTGTGGAGATTGTTGGAATATGTAATCATTGATATTGTTGTGGAGATTGATTGGATTGATTGTACAAGATGTATGGACGAGATTGTCGAAGATTTCCATTGGTGGCAAGAGTGTATCAGTGAGACTATTAACATGATTGTTGTCAAAGAAGTATGAATGAGATTGATGTCAATGTTGCAATACCATTAATGCAAGGCAATATCATTGAGATGAATGAAGCGATTGTTAGAAATGTCAAAGAAGCAATATCATAGAATGCAAGAATAGAATCGTCATTCAGAGGCATATTTAAGGCAAGCTAGATAAGTTTTATAAGACAAGTTGATCAGTCATTGAGCAGAGATAAAGAATATTGTTACTATGGTTACAAGGTGAATTGGATCAGTTTAAGAATGGTTTACAAGAGGTTATCCGTTATACATTCCCGTTGGAGAGTTGCCTCTTATACATATCTGTTGAAGAAAGGTGGTGAAAAGAATTACGTCGATCCATTTTAAAAGGTTCGTGGTGGTTCATAGTAAAAGTTTGAATTAAAGATTTAAACTATATATTGCCGACTAAAGACAATAAATTTGATATCATAAGAGTATATGCAAGGATGGCCGACTTTACTATTGTTGCTCAAGTCAAAGGCATAAATGTATAAAATATTTATGTCACCCAAGTTAGAGTGGAGTAAAGTATTTGAGGCAATGATTATATAATGCAGCGATCCATAAAAAGGTAGCTAGTTCGAATTAAGGAAGTGCTTATGTTTTTGGAGCCACATTAAAGTTTAAATTAATATAAACATTTTGTTTATATGGTCAACCACTTTGGGATGGAGCACACCACATATAAGTCTCATGTAAGTAAAAAGGTGTGATTTTGCTAAGTGCTTGAACAGTAATTAATTTATCATATGGTGCGATTTGTTATGGAGAAAAGGGCAGTAATTAACATAGTAGGTGATGCAGAGTAACACAGTGGAAGCATTTGAAACAGGTTGAAAATACACATTAACCCACAATACATAGGGTTAAAGCTTAGTCACTTTTCAAAACCCCATCGCAAATTCCATACATTACCGAAACATTCATATTCCTCATATCGGCATGATAATCTACCATCGGCCACTCTAAGTATTCTTCCACTGACGCGCCAACTGTCCCCGATATGCTTTCTATCGGCATAACTTTGCCGTTCGCTGTGACATCCAACATCTTCCCCGATGGCTCTCATTACTCCGATCTCTTCCCTTTGCATATACAATGCATGACCTTCTATCGTCGGTAAACCCATTGTATCTTCTCCCGCTTTGACCGATATAGCCGGTCATCACTTGAATCTAACCCAATGCATATTGACAATGTACATTTGCTCATACATTTGTAACATACAACCCCCGATATCCAAATGCAGGATACACACAGAATGATCTCACATACAACTGTGATATACACACACACATTGTCTGCGACATACAATTGACGTATACTTACAAATGTATACCTGATATACTTTAGCAGTATACACACAAATTGTCTCCCCATACATCTGCGGGATACACATAAAATGCATATTTCGTGATACAACCCAAAATTCACGCCGTTAACTGTCTCTGCATATTGTAACCGAACGAATAACACAAGAACTACAAAAATCTATAGAACAAAAAATAAACTAACATCACGGAGGTCATTCCACTGATTTCGAAGAAATCTTAACCAGTGGAATGACTCCAATCGATATTCTTGTAATTAGACCAGAAACACAAAATCTCTTTATTCCTCCTCCTCAGTTATACATACAATGTCGATTCTTTTCCTCTCTCGTCTACCTCTAACAAATACAGACTCACTATTTAAAAACTCACATCTTGGCAGTTACAAGATGGAAGGCGAACTGCCTACAACCACCTTTGCCAAACGATTACAATCCACATTAGTTCGGTTACAATCTTTTGATCTTTCTTGACACATATGCCGTTAAGGCCCTTACAATATAACATTTAGACAAAACCGAAAATGCAAGGAATATTCAGATTCTCGAGGTGCTCCTACACCAGTAGGTGGTGCGATTCATAGTATGGGGAGGCGCTTATCACAAAAACACAAATATTAGTTATCAAGTGGTGCGATCATGTAATAACCTGCACCTGTTCTTTTGATTTATCTTTTTAATGTTATATTTTTTAGTTTCTTCTGTGATCTTTCAGAACTAGATAGAAGATGCAGAAGGGGGTTTTTGTTTTCTCGAAGTGTGTACGTCATAATACAAGGAATATAGCATACAACTAAAAACCCAGAAAAACTATAACAGATATGAACTAAATAATGAAGACCTAGTTCATAGAATGGCATAAAGTGAATAACCATCACATACCCATTTCCAAATAAGCACCTTCATATTTCTGCTGTTGAGGGACCAGCAACATGGTAATGGAGTTTTGCATCAAATAAATCAGCAAATGCAAATAAACAAACTACAATCATCAAGATAGGCCCATAGGCCCAAAGCGACCCCAAAGCAATGAAGAACAACTCCAAAAATGACTGTTGAAAATGGTACGGCCAGAAAAGAAGGTACGACCCAGCAAGGAAGGTAGGACCAGCAAGTCAAGATGTACGGCCAGCAAGGAAGAAAGGCAATGCAGCCTCAACTCCTCCAATGTGCAACAAAATTAGTTTCCCCCATGTTCTCTCAGCTGCACCAAAAATCTATGAAGATATATCATGGAACCTCTTCGAAACTCCTTCAAAGTGTGTCCAAATGAAGCACAAATACAGCCACTGAGTATGGCTGGTCCAAGTGCCCTTGGGTGATCTTTCACACCTGTGGAAGATTGATACCAATGGTAGTTTTCGTCACCAATAGCCCTGGCTGGAAGAAATCCCCCAAACCCTCATTTGCAGAGCAAATAGAAGCATAAAATGTAATATCAAGAATGAATAATGCTTTCCACTATGTGCCTTTATAATCTCTCCTTGAGGATCGACGCCTTTTTGGGAGGGAAAATGCTTTTTAAAAACTTTATTTTATTTCCCGACATGAGGCGTCCCAGTCCAAGGGTGACTTAATTTGCCTTTTAATTATTTTTACTAAGTCACCACTTTAATATAAAGTCCAAGCCATTAAATATGAATAGTAATTTACGGACTTTAATTTGGAAGGGCAAATGGACTCGGAATCTGACAAGCAATAGACTGTTGGAAAGGTCTCGTCGAAACGCTCCACCTCCAATAATGAGTTTCTCAAAATAGCCAACTTTTCGACTTACTAAAAATAGCAAGTCCCAGCCAGAATGTCAGAAACCGACCAAACAAATTCCCAGAGTTCCCTAACCACTTTGGTTAGTCTATGGGAACCAAGTATAGACTAACTCACTAGGAAAAGGGGACATTACAGTCTGCCCTCCCCAAGATTGCTTGCCTCAAGCAATCTCAGATCTGGATGCAACAAGATTTGCTCATTCTCCCATGTAGCATCCTCTACCGGCAGGTTCTTCCACTTCACCAAATATTCCCTGATGACCCTCTTCCTCAGTGTACGTTCGTTGGTATCAATGATGGCCTCAGGTATCAAAACCAACTTCCCCTCTTCATCAAGAGGAGGTAACTCTGTAGAAGGTATCACATTGTGCCCTAGTGCCTTTTTGAGGCGTGACACATGGAAAACATTATGAACTCTACTCTTTGCCGGTAATTCTAACTCATAAGCCACCTCTCCAACCCTCTTGGAGATCCTGAATGGACCATAATACCGTGGCTTCAACTTCTTAGCACCACTCCTCTTAAGAGTAGATTGTTTGTATGGCTGCAGCATAAGGTACACCATATCACCCACCTCAAAAGAACGCTCAACCTTGTGTTGGTCTGCATACTACTTCTGCTGGTTCTGCGCCTTCTGAATGTTCTCTTTCAAAGACCTCATGATGTCCCGACTCTCCTGCAAGAGGTCTTTAGCCTTTGGTACTTTGCTGTCCCCAAACAATAAATCCAAGAAACTGGGAGCTTCGTACCCATAAAGTGCCGTAAATGGTGTCATTTGGATAGACATGTGGTAAGTGGTATTATAACAATACTCTCCCAAGTGAAGCCACTTGACCCACGCCTTCTGTTGCCAGACTATATAATTCATGAGGTATCCCTCCACCCACTTATTGACTATCTCCGTCTGTCCATTAGTCTGGGGGTGGTAAATCTTGCTGGGGGTGAGCTCGGTCCCTGTCAACCTGAAAAGCTCCTGCCAAAAATTGCTAAGGAACCTGCTGTCCCTGTCACTCACAATACTCCTAGGCAACCCGTGAAGTCGGAACACCTCTCTGAAGAATAAATCAGCAACCTGAGCTGCTGTATAAGTGGCTGAAATGGCAAAGAAATGGGCAAACTTTGTCAACCTGTCAACCACCACAAAGATGCAGTGCCTGCCTTGGGCTTTCGGCAAGCTAGTAATGAAGTCCATCGATATACAATCCCACTTACTCTCGGGAATGGTAAAGGGCTGCAATAATCCTCGTGGGTAGGAGTGCTCATGTTTGTTCTGTTGGCATACTGGACACTCCCGCACATACTTCTTTACTTCTAACTTCAGGCCTTTCCAAGTAAACCTCTCTCTAACCTGCCTGTAGGTCTTGTAGAATCCTGGATGCCCAGCCATTGGCAAGTCATGGAAAGCTCTCAAGATCTTCTGCTTCATAGCAGAAGCTGGCACCAGGAATATCCTCCCCTTGTAAATGATCAAGTCATTTACAATAGTGTACTTGTCATCATGGCTAGTGCCATCCATAATCCATATTCTGCAGTGATCATATCTCTCCAGTCCTCTGCAATCTCTCCTAAGGCACACAAGTGTGGTCTCCTGCATAAAGCATCAGCAACTATATTCTTCTTCCCTTTGACAAAAACAATGTCGAAGTCATATGCCTGTAGCTTGCTGACCCACTTTTGCTGTCGGTCATTTAGGTCCTTCTGACTAAGGAAATGTTTCAAGCTATTGTGATAAGATTTAACAATGAATTTCCCTCCAACCAGATACTGTCTGAATTTAGCCAATGCATGCATGATGGCTAACATCTCCTTATCGTAGATACTATAGCTCCTCTCAGGGCCCCTTAACTTTCGGCTCTCAAAAGCAATAGGGTGTTTGTCCTGCATCAACACCGCACCTATGCCTTCCTCGGAGGCATCACATTGAAGCTCAAATGGCTTCGAAAAATTAGGAATGGCCAAAACTGGACAAGTGCTCATTACTTGCTTAAACTTGTCGAAACACTGCTGAGCACCATCTGACCAAACAAAATCTCCCTTCCGTGTCAAATCTATGAGTGGGGCTGCTTTATGAGAAAATCCCTTTACAAACCTGCGGTAGAATCCACAAAGGCCGAAGTACCCCTTGAGCTGAGAGAGATTCTTGGGTGGTGGCCAGTCAACTATAGCTCGGATCTTCTCCGGATCCACACGGACACCCTCTGCACTGATGATGTGTCTCAAGTACAGCAACTCTGTCATGCCAAACTCGCATTTAGACATTTTTGCATATAGGGACACCTGCTTAAGTATACCCAACACAATATGCAGATGTCTCAAATGATCCTTCCAAGTCCTGCTGAATATGAGTATATCATCGAAAAATATGAGTACAAACTTCTGCAACTGTTCTTTGAAGACCTTATTCATACAAGACTGGAAAGTGGCAGGTGCATTAGTTAAGCCGAAAGGCATAACCAGAAACTCAAAGTGCTGATAGTGACACCTAAATGCTGTCTTCTCCACATCTTCCTCCCGTACCTGAATCTGATGGTACCCTGACCTCAAGTCTATCTTGGAGAAGAAACATGCACCATGCAGCTCGTCAATAAGCTCATCAATCCTGGGGATGGGGTACCTGTTCTTAATAGTCTTTTTGTTCAGTTCCCTGTAATCAATACACATCCTGAGTGTGCCATCCTTCTTCTTGACCAGAACAATAGAAGCAGCAAAAGGACTCTTACTAGGCTTGATGTGACCCGTCTTGAGAAGCTCTTGAATAGCCTTCTCGATCTCATCCTTGTATCTCTTAGGATGTTTGTAGGGAACGGTGATAACTGGTTTGGCCCCCTGCTCCATCTCTATAACATGCTAAAAACCCCTGTCTGGAGGTCTTCCTGGAGGTATATCACTAAACACTTTGGAGTGCTTAGTTTGTACTGACTGAATCTCCACTGGATAATCCTGTTTTTGCTGTTTCGGTGCCTCTGGCATCACAAGAATCTCAGCTGCCCACTACACCTGGTCATGCCGCAGTATCCTCTGCATCCTCTGAATGGACACTGCTCTTAAACCCCCATCGGACATTCCCCTGAAAATATGTTTCTGACCATCTACTTCGAACTTCATCTCCATGGTCCTCAGGTTGAGGGAAAATTCACCTATCATGTGTAGCCACTTCATTCCTAGGACTACATCCATGTCACCCATATCGACCACATAGTATTCTGCTTGGAACTCATAGTTTTTTAACCTGATGGTTAAATTGGGGATCCTTCGTTTGCAAGTAATCACAAACCCGTCTGCAACTCTGACTTTGAATCCTTCGAACTCTTTTGTTTTGAGTCCCCTCCGTGCCACAAGCCCCTCATCAATGAAGTTGTGGGTGACACCTGTATCTAGCAAAGTGGTCACTCTCTGTCCCTCCAATACTCCTCGTATTCTGAAGGAACCCTCTTTCTAAATAGCAGAGATATGTGCTGTCGGAATGTCCTCATCATGCATGTCCTGTACAACCTGCACTATATTCTCTACATCACTGTCCTCCCTATCACTCTACTGCCCTGATTGCTCTGAAGCTGTCTCCTCAGCAGAATAATACTCCAATTGTTTTGCTTGCCCCTTCATTGGGCGCCTGTGGTGAGGATCCCATGGTTCTTTGCATTTGAAGCATAGTCTCTTCCTCTTGTATTCATTCAATGCATCATCATCTAATCGAGACCTTGGTTTCCTCTTTGGGAAGGTGTCTCGTTGCTGAACCGACATTTTGTCCCATTGTGGAGGAAAGGGTTTGGAGACACTGTTTCCTAGGCATAGCAAACTCCATACTATGTGCCTTCTTGATAGTCTCCTGAAGTGAAGTTGGATCAAATGCCTTAACCCAACCCTTAAGTGGTTCCATTAGCCCTTCCATGAACAGGACTACAAGTCTCCTCTTCGATATGCTGGGAACCATTACACTGATTCTCTAGAAATCTGAAATATATCCCTCAAGTGACCCATATTGCTTCAACTGCGCCAGCTCTCTGAACTTGGTATCGAACCTCTCGACGAGTCTAGTAGTGAACTCATCATATGTGGTGATAAGGTTGTGGCCCAAGGTGACCAACCCATGGTACCACCACTCATTTGCTAACCCATCCAACTTCTGTACCCAAGCTTTGGCTGTAATCTTGCCACTTCCATCAAACCGGTCCATAGGGACTTTGCTCAATGCATGCTGGTAGTCCCGGTTAGCTCTGTTAGCTCTGTGATCTCCTCGACCCATCATAAATTCCCTTTGTCTCTTCTGATTCATATACTGGTCGAATGTCAACATCTCTCTAATGTTAGGAGCCAATGTCATGTACTCTGCATGTTGTATCTGAACATCATCCGTCATGGGAAGCTGAAACTCCGGTTCCTGCTGAACTATTGCCTCCTCTATACGCAGAAAAATCAGTTGTAAGGGTCTAGTAACTGATTCTGGGGTAACCCTGGTGTTATTAATACCACTCTGACCCATGTGTCCACTACCCTGTTCCGCATGTCCACCACCTTGTCCTGCATATCCACTGCCCTGTCCTGCATGTCTGTGGTGACCATCATTGGAGCCACTGATCTCACCTCTGGGTGTGGTATTGGTGTGAACTACTGGAATCCCTTGGTTAAACTTCCCAAGGACCTGGGACATCATATCGAGCATTATATCGAACTTCCTCACTGTTTTGGCACTAGGACTCTCGGGCTGGTCAGCGCCTTTGTCCCCCATACTGCCTGTTATGCTATCACTCCCATTGGAAGAGTACCTGTGCATACCCAATATACCTGAAACTGTTTCACCTTCTGGAACCTTTGGTGGATGCCAATGTGGAGTGGGTCTAGTGTAGACTCTTCTTTCGTCATTCATATAAACTGATCAACACAGGCTGGCAAGATGCACTGGCTCTGATACCATTGTAATAACCTGCACCTGTTGTTATTTTGATTTATCTTTTTAATTTTATATTTTTTAGTTTTTTCTGTGATCTTTCAGAACTAGATAGAAGATGCAGAAGGGGGTTTTCGTTTTCTTGAAGTGTGTACGTCAGAATACAAGGAATATAGCATACAACTGAAAACCCAGAAAAACTATAACATATATGAACTAAATAATGAAGACCCAGTTCATAGAATGGCATCAAATGAATAACCATCACATACCCATTTCCAATTAAGCACCTTCATATTTCTGCTGTTGACGGACCAGCAACATGGTAATGGAGTTTTGCATCAAATAAATCAGCAAATGCAAATAAACAAACTACAACCATCAGCACAGGCCCATAGGCCCAAAGCGACCCCAAAGCAATGAAGAACAACTCCAAACAACTCCAAAAATGACTGCTGAAAATTGTACGGCCAGAAAGGAAGGTACGACCTAGCAAGGAAGGTACGGCCAACAAGTCAAGATGTACGGCCAGGAAGGAAGAAAGGCAATACAGCCTCAACTCTCCTCAAATGTGCAACAAAATTAGTCTTCCCTATGTTCTCTCAGCTGCACCAAAAATCTATGAAGATATATCATGGAACCTCTTCGAAACTCCTTCAAAGTGTGTCCAAATGAAGCACAAATACAGCCACTGAGTATGGTTGCTCCAAATCCCCTTGGGTGGTCTTTCACACCTGTGGAAGATTGATACCAATGGTGGTTTTTGTCACCAAAAGCCCTGGCTGGAAGAAATCCCCTAAACCCTCATTTGCAGAGCAAATAGAAGCATAAACTGTAATATCAAGAATGAATAATGCTTTCCACTATGTGCCTTTATAATCTCTCCTTGAGGATCGACCCCTTTTTGGGAGGGAAAATGCTTTTTAAAAGCTTTATTTTATTTCCCCACATGAGGCGTCCTAGTCCAAGGGTGACTTAATTTGCCTTTTAATTATTTTTACTAAGTCACCACTTTAATATAAAGTCCAAGCCATTAAATATGAATATTAATTTACGGACTTTAATTTGGAAGGGCAAAAGGAACTTGGAATCTGACAAGCAATAGACCGTTGGAAAGGTCTCGTCGAAACGCTCCACCTCCAATAATGAGTTTCCCAAAATAGCCAACTTTTCCACTTACTAAAAATAGCAAGTCCTAGCCAGAATGTTAGAAACAGACCAAACAAACTCCCAGAGTTCCCTAACCACTTTGGTTAGTCTACGGGAACCAAGTATAGACTAACTCACTAGGAAAAGGGGACATTACAGATCAAGAAAGGAAGTGGGGCGACCAGCAAGAGAGGTGTTTATCATCAAGGGTTGTGTCTCTACCAAATCGTCTCCCTTGAGTTGATATAAAGTATGGAAGATGGTGTGGACATTTAATAAGAAATGTAATGAATATCATGTGAATATTAGAGCAGATATAAAAAGAGAAGAGGCAGAAAAAATGAAGTCTAATTCTGATTTATTTTGAAAAGGAATATGTGTGACTATGAGAGAAGAATATATTGCCATGTTATGATTAGTTTTATGTAAAGAAGTTGTGCATGAGTTAGATCAGTTTTGTGAGGAAAGAGAATGTGTGATCAGATTTGTGAGAGAGGATAGTATATGTGTGTGAACCTGATTTGAAAAGGAAAGACTTACATCTTACAGAATCAGAAGTAGTGATCAGATTTGAGAAAGAGAGATAATGTGTGGGATGCAATCAGATTTAAGGAAGAAGAATATTGTGAGAGTTGTAATCAGATTGTAAGTTAAAGAGAACGAGATCAACCATTGAAGGATTAATAGGTTGGAGCCTATCAAATAGAGGTTGGAGCCTCTTGCTGGGTTGGAGCTCAGTTTGTGTGGGGGTTGAAGCGTCAGTTTGTGTGGGGGTTGAAGCCTCCAATAGGTTGGAGCCTATAGTTCTATCAAGTGGAGATTGGAGTCTCTAGTAGGTTGGAGCCTACAAGAAGAAAGAAGATATATATATATATGCCGTGGTTCTCCCGAAAGGGTTTCCACGTAAATCACGTGTTCTCATTGTGCACTCAATTGCTATATATATATATATATATATATATATATATATATATATGTGCCGTGGTTCTCTCGAAAGGGTTTCCACGTAAATCATGTGTTCTCATTGTGCACTTAGTTGCTAGATCTTGCATATGTGTAGTTGATGTAATTAATTGAGTTTGGAAAAGTAAAAGATTTTTAGATACTGATTCACCCCCCCTCTCAGTATCACCGTGTGCTCATCAGGAATGACATCTTGAAGGCTTTAGGTTTTCACAAAGAAGAAAAGGAGTGTTTAGAGAGTGTGAAGGGAAAGTGGGAAAAGGTTGTGGTATTGGACATTAGGATAATATATGAGGCGAAGGGAAAAAATATTTAATGTTCCCTTTTTCAGTCTAGTCATCCTGGGGACACTTATCCTCATTCCTAGTTGTGTGGAGCAAATATTTAATTATCAACTTTGGTGCTTTGAGATAGAGTTGATAATTAATCAAGTTATTTATATTTTTGGTGCACTTAAGTTATAATGTTACATTTTTATAAAAGTAACTTAAGTGTGGGATGAGGACATAAGTTTATTTTCTCCTAGACTTATTATTAAAGTGAGCACCACTTTGGAAAATGAGCCTTTTATTAAGTTGAGAAAAAAGAAGATAATTTCAAGAAATGTGAGTTTGTAACTCCTAGGTGCCTTTATAAGCAGATGGAGAGCTCATTTGGAGATCATGCTTGGATTTCTATCGTTATGCTGCTGGGATCATACTAGAGTTTCATCTTTCCTTCTTGTGGACGAAATCCCACTTGGAGAAGATTAGTTTTGGTAGTGAGATATCTACCCTAGTTGATAAACGGTGGTTTCTAGCTCAGGAAACCAATGGAGCTGATCAGTATTGAGAGTTTTTGCTAAGTTTTGGAGAGGAGATCAATAGTTTTTTATTTGTAAACTTGTGTAGATGTTATTGCTAGTAGTTTGATTATGTTTTGTTGAGACTTAATGCTCATCCATGCTGGTTCGTACATTCTCATGGCCGTACTGGCAAATTTGAAGATTTGAAAAAATAAAATATTGAAGTTGAGTTTTGGTTTCTATCTTCTTGCAATATCATTGTCTATCCTAGGCGTCACTTTCCATGGTGGTTTTTAAGGATTAAAAGCACTGTCTGATTTTCTATGTGCATCTGTACTTCTAATTGGCCGTAAAAGCTGATATGGATGATTTTAAAAATAAAAGAGATTGCAGAGGTGTTTTGATACCATTCTTTTTGTAGAAGTCTTGTTATGCTTAGGCGTCCACATTCAAGGTGTTTTTGAGAGCTTTAAGTCAAAGTCTGATTTTTGATCATCATCCGTATCTTCTGAGGGCTGTACAGCTCTGGGACAACATGATTTATATTGCATTTAGTAAAATTTGATCCTTGGGCATATTAGGTGTTGTTTATATCATGTATGTAAGGGATGTTTCATATGATATCATTGCATCTTTGAGAGCACTGAGTATTGTCGATTATGAGCAGTCTCTACCAGCAATCAAGTGCCGTACCAGTCTGGTTTTTGGGGTCTTCATCTTTGTTTTTGATCTCTGATGTGTCTTGTGCACTGAATCCATTAAGAAATACATGTTAGAGTCTCTTTTATGTTCTCAAAAACAAAGTATATAGCATATTTGATGGAACACCTCATTTGTAGTCACTGAACTATGCAGGGCAGTCTATAAGTCATTTTCTGAGTTGCAACAGAGATGATCAGCAATAAAATTCAGTGATGGCATCTAATTCTTTAAGTCTTCTATATAGGGTATCATCTTCTTGAATCCAACGGATACTTATCAAGCTTTAAATCAAGTCTATTGAGCAACATTGTAATTGCTTTCAGTTGTAATCTCTCATCACTGCAATCACACTAAAGACTCCTGGATGGTTTACTGCCAGTGAGGATAACTGAATATTTCTTTTGTTTCTACCCATTGCATAAGTGGAGGATTCCCACTGAACAAGTGGATGGCATTGTAATTTCTTTTCTTGTTCATTGCCCATTGAAAGGTGGTGAATTCCCACATCATGTGGATGCCCGCCGCAGCAGATGAATTGTATTCCATTCTTACATAATTGTTTATTGTAAGCCAATCACTGTATGCTCTCACTTTGCCCATCCTGGGATCTGGGTGATCAGAAAGTGTGAGGCCTTTAGTTGGTAGATGCATTTTGATGCTAACACTGATATCATTGTAAAATTTTGAAAAAAATTGGGGTAGCATCTTACAGTGGTATCAGAGCTGGTCATTCTTGCCAGCTTGTGTTCTTCTTCAGATCAGCCTATAGTGAATCTCAGTTCAGTTGCATACTTAATTGATGAATCCAGAGGACACTGAGTTCATCACCTATAGAAGGAGAAGGTATCCTCGGTTTGATTCAGAATCATAGGAAGATAACATCATGGGTGAAAGGCAACTAGAAGAGCCCAGTATAAGAGACATATTGAATGATTTTGCTAGAGGCCAACAAGATATTGTCAGAAGTAATCAGCAGATGGACAGACTGTTGGCTCAGTTAGTAAGTCAGAATCTGGGAGGAGAGACACCTCGTAACAATAGAGGTAATGATGGAGATCGTGTTGAGGCTAGCAATTCCTATAATGCGGATCAACCACACAATGCCTCTCGTGCATCTAGGAACTCATCTTCTAGACCTATGATGCCTATGTTTCTGGGTTAGTAGCAGAATCGTGTTGGAGGACAACAGTTTGCGACAGAAAGCTTTGCTGATTATCGACGTGAATGGGAGTCATATGGTGATGATTTCCAAAGTATCATGTCATTCATTGAATTCTGTCAAATCAAGTATCGGAATAGACCCAGATTCAAAATCAGGATGTGTAGAAGCTTGGGAAAGTGCCCATTCTTCCTTTTGATGGTTCATCTAAATGCACCGCTAGGTCTTGGGTGCAAAAGATGGACAATTATTTGTGCTTGAATCCTATGTTGGAGTTGGATTCTATCAAATTTGCAGCTGCCCACCTTGAAGGAGATGCTCATGATTGGTGGACACATGGCATGATCACTCATGGTCATAGCCGGATTACTTCATATGAAGATTTCACACAAAGGTTGATTGATCATTTTGATAAGTTTGAACTGGAGAGCCATTTCAGGGAGCTGGCCCGAGTGAGACAAAAAGATTCTGTGGATGCCTACATCTCTTAATTTCAGAGAATTGCTGTAATGGTGACCTATGTGTTAGAAGGGAGACTTACATACTTGTTTGTCGAAGGTTTGTCAGCACCTTTGAGAGGTTTGGTGAAGGCCTTGGAGCCTAAGTCTCTTCATGAAGCCATCAAAAAGGCTTGAAACATGGAAGGTACAGCCCCTAAGAATAAATTCCAGTACAAGGCATCCTTTGATAAGAGGAATGAAAAGAGAGAAAACAAGAAGCTTATGCAAAAAGATCAATCACAGCAGAAACCCAGTGCTCCCAAGATGGATGATGAGCTCCGAAATGAGCTGAGAAGAAAGAAACTATGCTTCACTTGTAAGGAGCCTTGGGTTCCTGGTCACAAGTGTTATGAAAAGGGCAAGGCTCATCAAATTGAAACTTATGTGACTGCTGAATAAGATTCAGAAAATTCTGATCAACACAATGATTCGAAGACTAGTGATGAAGATGAAGCACCTGAAGAGTCTAATAAGAGCAAGGTCAATGAAGGTATCTTTGGTAGGATATCTAGCCAAATTGAAAATGATCTTTTTAAAGTTCGAGGTGTGTTGTGTGGACAACGAACTATTGCTCTCATTGATACTGGAGCCACACACAACTTCATTGACGAAGGAGTAGTGGCAAGAAGAGGCCTTCAAACTGAAGAATTTGAAGGATTCAATGTCATTATGGCTGATGGGTTTACCATGCAATGCACAAGAAAGATCCCAAACTTGTGTCTTCAATTGGGAAACTATGAAGTAATAGATGTTTTCCATGTGGTTAGTATTGGTAATTCAGAAATAGTCTTGGGCATTCAGTGGTTAAAATCTTTGGGGGAGATATTCTTGAACCTTCAAACTATGTAGCTTAAGTTTCAAGCTGATGTTAAGACTATAGTTTTGAGGGGAATAACTAATGGATCATCTAGAGCTCCTATGGTTAGAAGAATGGAAAAAGAATCTAAAGCTGATATAGATGCTGAGTGTAGTGGACAAAATGTTGAAGACTTCAATAGTATGATTGGAAATCTTCAAAAAAATGAAGTGGAGTTTGCTGGTTTGTGTGGAACAGCAGTCCATAAATCAAAATCAGACCTTGATTTGCATTTGGAAATGGTAAATCAAGGAGTTAATTCTGATTTCTATTCATTTGTTAATCCACTTTTTGATATGAGAACTGATTTAATTTACTCCAATCCTATCTTTGAATGGAATTTGAAGTCTAAATTTGATGAAATTAATGTGAAGATGGATGATGATATTGACATAATGCAAGAAAGAAGATTGGAACTTGTTTCTGATTTTCAGGGACAGCAGGAGGATAATGAGGAGATTGATGCAAATGTTCCATTGGATGACAAAAGTTTTGGTACATCTGAGTTTCTCTGGGATGAAAGTCTCCAAAGTAATGATGTTAGTAAGCATCTTAGGCTGGTTAGAGCAGTTCCATTACCTCTTGATCAGTGGAGAAGCCATCAGCAAAGTATGTTAGAAGGTTATGGAGATCAGAGGGATGTACCTTGGAACGAAAGGAAACAAATTTTCAGTTCTAACTTGGCTGTGTGGTTGGAATGACTTATGAGGTGTGGCCAAGTATTTTCAGTTTGAGAAGAAGTTATCTTCAAATGGAAAAGTCAATTCCAGCTTTCTCCAACATTGAATTGAGCATTCTAATTTTCATCTGGCAATATCAAATGTGGGATTTGGTTTGGATCAGCTATAGTTCTCATTGGAGAAACATGAATATGATCAATTCTGATTATAAACTGCTGATATATTGTTCGAACAGCCATCTGTTGATCCGTGTTAAGGCTCTTATCCATTGGAAGAATGATGGAGTTAAGTTTCAAGTATGGGGTAATGCTAGTTCTTCTTTCCTAACATCAAGTAGAGTTTGGAGATTTTAGTTGAACATCTAGATACTACTTGATTGGCTAACTTCTACTTGGTCTTCAAAGAGATTAACACTTGAAGTTATTTTGATGAGAATGTGTTTTTGGGGACATTGGGTGTTGATTTTTGGATCTCCTATGTTGCAATTGCTTGAGGACAAGCAATTTCAAGGAGAGGGGACTGTAATGTTCCCTTTTTCAGTCTAGTCATCCTGGGGACACTTATCCTCATTCCTAGTTGTGTGGAGCAAATATTTAATTATCAACTTTGGTGCTTTGAGATAGAGTTGATAATTAATCAGGTTATTTATATTTTTGGTGCACTTAAGTTATACTGTTGCATTTTTATAAAAGTAACTTAAGTGTGGGATGAGGACATAAGTTTATTTTCTCCTAGACTTATTATTAAAGTGAGCACCACTTTGGAATATGAGTCTTTTATTAAGTTGAGGAGAAAAAAGAAGATAATTTCAAGAAATGTGAGTTTGTAACTCCCAGGTGCCTTTATAAGCAGATGGAGAGCTCATTTGGAGATCATGCTTGGATTTCTATTGTTATGCTGCTGGGATCGATACCAGAGTTTCATCTTTCCTTCTTGTGGGCGAAATCCCACTTGGAGAAGATCAGTTTCGGTAGTGAAATATCTACCGTAGCTGATAAACAGTGGTTTCTAGCTTAGGAAACCAATGGAGCTGATCAGTGTTGAGAGTTTTTGCTAAATTTTGGAGTGGAGATCAATAGTTTTTTACTCGTAATCTTGTGTAGATGTTATTACTAGTAGTTTGATTATGTTTTGTTGAGACTTTATGCTCATCCATGCTGGTCTGTACATTCTCATGGCCGTACTGGCAGATTTGAAGATTTGAAAAAATAAAATATTGAAGTTGAGTTTTGGTTTCTATCTTCTTGCAGTATCTTTGTCTATCCTAGGCGTCACTTTCCATGGTGGTTTTGAAGGATTAAAAGCATTGTTTGATTTTCTATGTGCATCCGTACCTCTAATTGGCCATACAAGCTGATATGGATGATTTTGAAAATAAAAGAGGTTGCAGAGGTGTTTTGATACCATTCTTTATGCAGAAGTCATGTTATGCTTAGGCGTCCACATTCAAGGTGTTTTTGAGAGCTTTAAGTCAAAGTCTGATTTTTGATCATCATCCGTATCTTCTGAGGGCCGTACGACTCTGGGACAACATGATTTATATTGCATTTAGTAAAATCTGATCTTTGGGCATATTAGGTATTGTTTATATCATGTATGTAAGGGATGTTTCATATGATATCATTGCATCTTTGAGAGGGCTTAGTATTGTGGATTCTGAGCAGTCTGTACTGTTGATGATTATTTTTAGATAGGTCAACAATAGAAAGGAAACAACATCAATTACTTCATAAGCATTTTATTTCATAACATAGAAACATGTTTTAAGCATTCTATCCCTCTCTAGATCTAGCCGCTCATGATGGTGGGAAATTACATAAAGGGCGCCTAAACCACATTAACCTTGTATTTGATATTTTATGACTTCAATTGACTTGGATCAACTTATAATGGCTCAACTTTTCAAGTGCTCACTCAATGATGTAAATTTAAGCTCTTTCTCCTCCTAGGTGCTCAATCAATGAGTTCACTAGATGCAATTTCCCCTTAGGCGCCATAATAGGTTCAAGGAATCATGTTTGTTAAGCTAAGGCGCTAAAACTAAGTTATCTAGGTATGGATTGGCGCCTAGCTATGCTTAGCTAGTTTCTTGGCATTTTTGAGGCTCTCAACACCTATTTATATCCCTATGAGACCATTTCTTCTTTAGGTGCTCATTTAGGTGATTGCAAACCCTATACTCTCAAGGCGCCAATGTGGTTGGTATGGAGGTGAAAGAGCGCCTTAGGTCAATTTGGACTCTTTGTTATTTTTAAGACTTTGAATGATTAAACATGCTTAAAGTAAGCCTTTCTCTCTTGGAACTTATTCAATGATGTAGATTTGTGATACTTTCTCTAAGGCGCCAATCTAGGTCTACAGAGAGGCAAAGTGCGCCCAACCTCATGAAACTTTACACTTGTCATTTTTATGCTTTAAACAATTGTGAAGGTCTTAGGATGACTTCCCTCCTTGAGGCGCCCACTCTACGATGTCTTTCATGTATCTTTTCCCAAGGCGCTCATGGAGGTATGGAGTGACAAACAAAGGCGCCTAGAATACTTGGCCTATTTCTTTGGATTTTGATGATTTTTAACTCTTAAATGACATCTAATTTCATGCTCTTAGACTCTCTCCTTACAAGGCGCCCATCCATGATGCCCCAGATATGAAATAGCGCCTAGATTCCTTTAGTGATATTGATCTCCTAGAGGCGCACTTGATGATGATCTGGGTGTAAAATGGCGCCTAAGGTCAATTTGACTTAGTTTTTGATATTCCAGTGAGTTCTAGCAATGGGAGATGGCATAAAATGATCCTATTGGTCAAGGAGTCCATCCAAAAAGGTTGTTTCAAGTAAATTCTTCCTAGGCGCCAATGTCGGGTGGTATGAACTAGGAAATGCGCCTAGAATACTTCATGCTTGTTACTTGAACCTTCAAATATTCTCAATCACCTTCCAAAAGTTCCAGGAAACTCCTCCACTATCCACAAGCTAAATTTCAATGTTTCTTGCCTCTTTATACTCAAGGCGTTGGAATTGGGTAGGAAAGACAAGGAAAGGCGCCTAGATCTTCTTGAAGGATATTTACTTCATACTCGTGTTCAAATACTCACTAAGATTCAAACTTACTCCCAATTGCTTGATAGGTGGTCTCCTTGATGTTAGGCGCTCATTGTGTTGTAGAAGTGCAAAAGTTCCTAGGCGCTCAAAATGACCAAAACAACATGAATTTGCGCCTAAACTTATAATGTGTCTTTTGTGAACTTAGATCAATCCTAGAGTCTTAAGGAGGGAGATATCTCTTTAGGCGCCATCTATAATTGATTAGGACCTCATCTCTCATCAAGGCGCCGAACATGGTGGCTACACATGCAAAATGTGCCTAAAACAAGATAAAGATTTTATGAACTTCAAACTACTCACAAGGACTTCAAAGAAAGTCATCCTCCCTTAGGTGCAACTTGTCACTAACTAAAACACTCCTTTCATGTTTAGGCGCAATTTGAGGCTTGAAGCTGGAGCGCACACATTTGAGTTGTTGATGAGTAGATTGGCGCCTAAACTTGTTGGAGTCGTTTCTTGCATATTTTCAAAGTTGAAGGCTTTCCAATAGCAATTTCATTCAAGGCGCCTTTGTCTTAACTTTTCCTTGCTCAAGGCGCAATTTTGAGGTTGCTTGGATGATGAAAGGCGCTTGGAGTTCTAGGCGGAGTTTTTAGGTTGTGCAAGTGGAGAACTGTGCCTAAGGTCTTCAAGCAAATTTGCGCCTAGAAAACAGAAGTCCCCAGGGTAAGGTATATTGAAAAATATATTTAAGTATAAGAATTTTTTATACTTTAAATATTTTTCAATATACCTTTCAGGATGTTTGAGATAGGTCTTGGATCCACTGGATTTAACATGCAGATTCTAGATTTTTGAGGATCCACCAGATTTCAGACTTAGCCAATTTTCAGGATTATCAGGATTAGGATACCAGACTTAGTCATTTTTAGGGTCTCAAACATTAGGATCAGGTCATCAGAGGACTATAGGACTCAAACACCACTGACTTCATCATGCAAAAGACATCACCAAAACTTCATGCAAAGCATCAGAGCTAAAAAAAAAAGGGAGGTCCCCATTTGCAATGGGGTGATGTGTGATTTGGTCACATGTACCAGCAATCAAGTGCCGTACCAGTTTGTTTTTTGGGGTCTTCATCTCTGTTTTTGATCTCTGATGTGTCTTGTGCACTGAATCCATTAAGAAGTACATGTTCGAGTCTCTTTTATGTTGTCAAAAACAAAGTATATAGCATATTTGATGGAACACCTCATTTGTAGTCACTGAACTATGCAGGGCAGTCTATAAGTCATTTTCTGAGTTGCAGCAGAGATGATCAGCAATAAATTTCAGTGATGGCATCTAATCATTTAAGTCTTCTATATAGGGTATCATCCTCTTGAATCCAAGGGATACTTATCAAGCATTAAATCAAGTCTATTGAGCAACATTGTAATTGCTTTTAGTTGTAGTCTCTCATCATTGCAATCACACTAAAGACTCCTGGATGGTTTACCGCCAGGGAGGATAATTGAATCTTTCTTTTGTTTCTACCCACTGTATAAGTGGAGTATTCCCATTGAACAAGTGGATGACATTGTAATTTCTTTTCTTGTTCATTACCCACTGAAAGGTGGTGAATTCCCACATCATGTGGATGCCCGCTACAGCGGATGAATTGTATTTCATTCTTACATAATTGTTTATTGTAAGCCAATCACTGTATGCTCTCACTTTGCCCATCCTGGGATCTGCGTGATCAGAAAGTGTGAGGCCTTTAGTTGGTAGATGCATTTTAATGCTAACACTGATATCATTGTAAAATTTTAAAAAAATTTGGGGTAGCATCTTACAAAATCCTGAAGTCTATGGAAAGCCTGCATGAAAGAGGGAAGTGAAGGAAATAGCCAAGGGGAACTTCACTGGAAAATTGACAGGTAATTGAATATTAGAACAGGATGGGGGAAATGGGTGAGGTTTAGAAGGCAGAAGAAAATTCATGAAGTGAAATGAAAGGGAGATGGAAGGATGCAGATATGGGAAGTGGAATAGGAGTTGGAAAAGAGATGGAGGACCAGATGTAGAGATATTTGGTTCTAAGAGGATTTCTCGCAAAACAGAAAGGGAAGTGATTTGAAGGAAAGCAAAGGAAGGATGGAGAATTGAAGGTTGCAAACAAAGGATGAAGGACTAGATGTTGGAGTTCAAAAAGCGAATTCTGATAGCCCAATGGGATTCTGTAATTTGGAAGAAGTTGGTGAAGTGAAAAGGCTAAGGGTCAAATGGAATTCTATGGAATTTTCAAGTGGCACAAGAGGTGGATATAGGATATGAAGTGAAGAGATCTCATCCGGTAGGAGGTCGAAAGCTCACAAAAGGGAGAAATGAAGGAAACGAAAGAAATGAGGGACTAAATGGAATTTGTGGGACTTTTAAAGGGAATAGGAGGTGAATACCAAATAGGGAACAGGTAAGATACATGTTGTATCTAGTTGAGAATCTGCAAAAGAGGAAAAACAATGGAAATGAAAGAAGACTGAAAGGAAATGAAGTCGGTAGGGATTTCAAGCAGAACAGGAGGGAGGAACAAGATGGGATGCAAGGAAGGAATATATGGTCTTGGACCAAAACTTTGCAAAATGCAGAAAACACCCAAAAAGACTTAGAAACTCCCCATACTCATAGTTTTATGAATTTCTTGGACACTCTGACACATGAGGGTGACATGGGGAAGGCAAAGCACCACTTCAACGCAAAATTTGACCAAGGTAAAACCCATTTAAGATCTCTTAGATTGGTTATTAGTGATGGGCACAATAGGTCCAAGCCAACAAAGATGCACCAGTTAGGAAACTTTCATTTTTGGGCAGTGTTACCTCATTTTTGAAATTTCCTAAAGCATTCATGTTTTAAGTAGTTCCCATTGTTTGTTTGTCACTATTCATATTTTCTTCCTAAGCCGCGCCTTAGTCATTTTCATGCACGGTCGGAAATCTTTGAAGTTTTTGAACCTTAGTCGGCGGGTTCAAAAGTTCATGAACTGCCCGACTCCCCAATTAGTCACAAAGCCAGAGTCCTCAAACCCGTCGTGTCGGTTTTGTGTTGCCTTGTTAACATGAAGTCTTCATTGTCGGAGGGTCAGAAGTTCTTTGAACTTCCGATCCTTCAATTTTTGTGGTACAAAAGTTCTCCAAATTCCCGAGTTGCCGACTAAACGTGTTTGTTTCTCCTGCGACATCTCCTTCTGAGCTGGCAATTGGTATGGAGGAATGACACTTGTCATGTCATATTAAATTTGGAATGTGTGAAAGTACGTGGGCACTCTTTTTAGAGGGAAACAAAGGGGAGATATTACGAATTTCAAAGCATGATACGCCGCCAGAAATAAATGGAATTTATGAGAGAGTTAATGAAGTATGATATGAAACTTAAATATATTGGCCACCCCATGAAGAAAGTTCTCATAACTTTGTGAAGAAGATACATTGCGGAGAGCTACCAGTTCACCACTCACGAAGAACTCCTAGGATTTTTTGCTTATAGGTTAGCTCAATTGGCCTTTCTCTTTCGTTTTTCTCTCTCTCTCTTGCTGTGGGATATCATCTTTTTCATGAATTTGTATAGTGTTTCCCCTGTGGATGTATTGTGGACCTCTGTTGTGTCTTTGAATGTTTTCGAGTCTTTGGCTTTTTGGATTCTCAAATTAGTTAAAATGAAATATAAGTTTCAAGGGGCTTGCATGGTTCTTGTAGTTGAAAATGGCTTGTCAAATGTGAAAGACACGGAGCGTGGTCACATTGATTTAGAGGATTTTTGGAGGAGAATGCAGCCGGAAGGCCGAACTTCTTTGGCCAGGAAGATTGTGAGCAGTGGTCTGGACCGAGTTGGGGGTTTCCCACCTGCTGTACATTGTGCTGATTTGGTGGTTGCGTGTGTAAATAATTATTTTCCGGATTCACAAGAAATACGAGCCGTAGATGGCTCTGTGGTGGCTAAGATTGGTTCAGAATCCATTGCTCTTGCTTTAAAGCTAGATGATTATGAGGAAATTGATAATGTTTCCATTTCCTCCGGTTGGGGATTCTACCGCGAAAAGAAAGATTGGTGCTAGAGTCGTATCGCCAAGACTTGGCTGGAGGCTGAGAAGAAAGGAAAATCTAGACTCCCCACTAATTTAAAAAGAGGCCACTTTAAAGAAGAAATTTCTGATATGATCACTTTGCTGCATCGCATTGTTGGTAGTCCTGATTTTGATTCTTTTGAATGTTGGACGTGTCAATTCATTCTTCTCATTTGTGGGCATCATCAGATAGATTGGGTGAAGTTAATTAGTGAAAGCATGCATGATCAATTGGTGAATTTCACGCAGAAAATGAGCTTTCATATGTGTTCTCTGTTGATATATGTGTTGGCTAACAAAGAGGTTGTCTGGCTCAGTTTAAGAGCTCAAGGAGCTCCTGCCCCAGATACACCTGTGTATCAAATTTTTCCACAGTTGCAAAGAAGTGTTGGTATGAAGGATTTCTGCAGGGTAAATGACGCTTTCCTCATGTTGCTTATAAAGAAAATTGAAGGTACATTAGAAAAGAGGTTTTCTGCAGAAGCGGCTGCCCTAGTTACGAATTTCGGAAGTTTCTACATTCAATTCAATCGTTTCTCTTACCTGAGAATAGGGTGTTATGGGGAATGCCCCATTAAAACTGCCGAGGTACCCATCAAATTTCATTGTGTTTTTGGAAGTATGCCGTCAAATGGCAGTTGTAAATACAAAATACCATGCAATGAAAAATAAGAGGTATTCATTCCATGTGACTCTTTCATTCTATTCATGCAAAAGTAATGATAGTGCAAAAGGTGTAGAAAAGTTACTTGCATAATACAATTTTCTCAGGTTGCCTACACGAGTAGCCTTCAACAGTAAATTTTTTTTAAAGAGAAACATGCACGGTGGTGGCTCATACTTACACAAACCTCAATTGGAGGATTTTTGGGAAGGCTGTTTGGATGAGAGAGAGATGCCAAGAAGCTGGATACGGTTAACCATCGACCAAGTCCGTGCCTTCGAATTGCCTGTGCAAATTCCTGAGATGGTTGCTGACAATTCAGGGATTCTAGATGAAGGCTATCACAATGCCTCTCTGCAACCTCTGCCTCTGGTAAAATGGTCAGAAAAAGAAATAAGCGATGTTATGATTCGCTCTTTTCATGTATTGAGAACAGAAAAATGGTTCAGTGGAAAATTGAGAGAACAGGCCGGTTCTACAACTTCGAAGAAGTCATCTGCTTGAGAACAAAACAAGTCTCAGACCACTCACACTCCCTGGAGATCATCTAGTTTGGACCCAACTCTTCATAGAGTTGGCTCACAATCAGGTGGAGATGGTGAGCAACTTGAGGATGTCAGGAAGCTGAAGATGACCTGAGTAGGATAATCTACTTGTGGTAAGCAATAATAGATTGGCTGCTTCGTCACCGCAAGCAGACCATGTGCCCCCTTTGAATCTCCTTGTAAATGATAGTGATTCTTTGATTTTCAACTAGCTTGGAGAAGAGAACATGCTTCAGTCTTTGTTGAGTAATCCAAATTCCCCCAGTTTGAATATTCCTCTAGAGCACAATTCTCCATTTGTGCGTTCAGATGGTGTGATGATGAATGTGGTTGAGAACACCAATGCCTCTTCTTCCTCCCCTGCTTGGTTGAGGAAAGCAGTAGAGAAAAAGAAATGATACACTCCCATGATAGACACCAACATCAACACTATGGCTAAGCTTCTACAAGAAATGCCTAAACCTAAACGGGTGAGGAGAATGTCAGTAATGGTGGCTAACCCTTCCACAGGACATCACTTTCCGGAGATCGCCGACCCTATAAATGAAAAGAATGAAGATGAGGTTACTGAATCTGATTTCAATTTGAGTTGAGTAGACATGGGACCCTCAACTGTTGAGGGAGAAATTTATCATGCAAAATTTTCAGTCAACACTCTGTCAAAAAGAATAAAAAAGGAACAACAGGAAAATGCAAAACTGCAAGCGCAAGTAAGTTCTTTGACTCTTTTTATTCAATCCATTATGAAGATTACTACTTAGCTAGCAAATGCATTGCCCGACATAAGTATGAATGGTCCTGACCCCAACCTCTTGCAACAAATCAAGCGATCCCAAGCTCTGAGTAGTGCTGTAGAACAGTGGATAGAAAAAGTAAATTTAGATGGCCTCATATATATAGATGAAGTTGTTATGTTATTTAACTCTATTTCCAGCAAGAGGGAAGTTGTGATAGTTGAATTTCAGAATATTAGAAATGATAACAGTAGCCTTTCCTTGGTTTCCAAAGAAGTATAAGATATGGCCGGTATGGATGTTAATATTTTGGTGCCCGAAAAGGTTTTGACTTTTGAATGATCCTAAGGAAATGGACTTTGCTCTGTGCGCGGATATGGTTGAGTAGAAATTGTCTGTCTTGGGAGTAGTTGAAGAGGATATGAGAAATACGCTTGCCCTTTATTACTCAGAACTAAGGGATCTCAAAAGCAATTTTGCCGTCCTGGAGATAGAGGCCGTCGACGATGATGAAGATAAGTTGCTTGAAATCAAGGAGATCAAACAAAATTTTAAGAAAATGGTGAATGAAGAAATGGTGGCCTTTGATATTGTCATAGGTGATTTACTTGGAAAACTTGCAAGGACAACCGCCTACATCAAGACGCTCAAAAGTTGATTGGATGGTATGCATAAAAGGGTGACTAATGCTAATAGGATGATAAGTAAGAGGAAACTTCGAGTTAGCATGATCAGAAGTCCAAGCAGCGTGGCATTGTCACCAATTATCAACAGGTATCGAGCATATAAGGCGAAGTTAAGGGCATAGGCAACTCAAGCGGCACAAGCAGCTTTGGGAGCTGGAGATGGACAAACTAAAGAAAAGGAAGCGGCACAAAGGGAAGATGCAGTGGATGATGATGTGGCAATCATCAATTGAAAGATTTTTGTTATGCTTTAGTAATTTTCATTTATTGCAAAAACTATTGGCTTTGGAGGGCTCTTTATTTAAATAATGTTTAATTTAAAGACCTCTTTTAAATCGGCTGTCCTCAAGAAGCCGTTATATTTCAAAGACAGTTATTGGGTGACGAAGCTATAAATTTAGTTAGCCTGTCGATGTTAAGGATCTTTGGCAAACTTTATTTTGGTTGGAGATCAAATTTTGTTGTGTTACTTTCCTATTCAATTTGTTTGATATATGAATAGAAATCAATACAGTGGAGTTCAGGTGATCATAGACTTTGTGTTATGGCTGTTTGAATACTTATTCTTCCTACGTTGACTATATTGTTGGTGGTTGGTTATCTTTTTGTATTGAAGTGGTTGAATGTTTTAATTCTTGCTCACTGCTGTGAAATATTTATCTTTTGGTGAATGGTTTATGGTGGTGATTGTATAACATATGGTGTTATTCGTTATTATTTGATTGAAGTTATTGCTGCCAAAGTCTTTGTACTTCTTTGAATTCAGTTGATATTGGGATATATTGCCTTTTATGCTTTCTGGTTAAAAGCACCACCTTTTCCTTTGCTTCCTGGTTAAAAGCAATTCAAATTTTCATTCATTGAATATCATAGGAAGGTAGCTGCGCCTTGTTAAATAAGCAGAGAATCGTTGTAAAACATCATTACAATTGATTCAACTGTTGGTACATTTGTCACTTGTGTGGACGTGAGAATATAGAGTTAGGTGGCAAATTTTGTAAACCAACAGGCAGGTGCCAACAACTCCTATATATACCCACTTATGCAATGGAGACTACCCAGGTTGACCCTACTACCAATATAAAACTATAGAAATGATCATATGACTTAATTAAAGGTTATCTTAATTACAAGTTGACTACACATATCCCAATGCACACTATAGGTTAAGAGTGTAGCATGCCCCTCCCCTTAAAACCAATGTTGTCCTCATTGTTGATGATCTCAGGATGCTTCTACAGGAATGTTTTATCCTCCCATGTTGCATCTTTATTGCTAGATTCTTACACTTGATGAGATATTGTGTAATCGTCCTCATTTGCAACCTCTTAGTGTGTTTTTGAAGGATTTCCTCAAGTTCCAAAATGATTCTTCCCTCCTCATCAAACTCTAGTAACTCTGTTTGGGTTGAAACTCTTTGTTTGATGACCTTCTTCAAGCAAGAACCATGGAAGGCTAGATGCATTTTCGTTGACTAGGGTACCTTCAGTTTGTATGCTACACTTCCAATATTCTGCAAAACTTGATAAGGGCCTTATTAGTTGGATGAAAGTTTTGTTATCTTTGTTCTGTTGTTTTAGTGATATTTGTTTATATGGGTGTAATCGTAGAAAGACTTAATCTCCTACTTCAAAATTTCTTTCACAGTGGTGTTGATCAACTTGCTTCATTTTGTTCCATGCCATTGTCATGTTCTCTCTAGTCTTAAGCTTGTTATCCTTGTTTTGTTGTTTTAGTGATATTTACTTAGAAGGCTATAATCACACAAACACCTAATCTCTTTCAAAATTTCTTTGACTGTGGTGCCAATTAACTTGCTACCTCATTTTGTTCTACAACATTGTCAAGTTCTCTTTGAGACTAGAGAGTACATGTTGCTAGTGTTGCATGTGTTCTTCAATTGCTCTAACCTTTGGCTATACCCTCAAAGAAGAGGTGATGGAAGGTGGACAGTACCTATATAGTGTTGGAAATGGAAACATTTATGTGTGGAAAGAAGTGTTATACCACCATTTTGCTAGTGGCAACCATTGTACTTGTAATATTATGTAAATATTTTGAAAATAATCCTTGGGATTTTCTATAGAATTTGAACAGTGATCTTGAAGATGAACTGAACAGTCTCTTTGTTGTGATTTGAAAGGTCAATTTGATGATTTATTTATGTACGATTCCTTCATTCAATGAATTAATCTTTTGGGTTTGCATTCTCATTGATTTCCATTTTTGTTGTAGTCCATTCTTGGCTTGACATTGGTATCAAAGCATAGGCTATTTTTTCTTCATCCTCCATATCTGCAATAAAATATTCCCCCCGTCATCTAGAAAAACACAATAAGATAATCCTCCTTTTTTCTGCTCCAACTAAGAGTTCCACTACACTCTCGAATTAAAATTGGAAACTTTGGATTTAGTGTATTCAAGTCCATATGATTTGAACAAATAAACTCCTTGGCGCGACCTGTTATAATCCCAATACTTTAGAAGCCCCTGCATCATATGCTTTCAACAACTATTACCAAAAAAATAGCCTCAAGTCAAGGGTCAAAGATTTTTGCTGGAAGCTCAAGCTGTGTTTTCAAAACATATCAAACGACACTTGCAAGTGTTTATCCCAAGCGTTGAAGGAAAGAAATCCAAGAGTTGCGGCCAGTGAACGTTGCCTTGCTCTATTTGTCAATGTCATTTTCCTAAGAATTTGCACCAATAAGCCCTATTAGATCAATCTTTGGACATGTCAAGCATGGTAAAAGTTTTCAACCTATGCTTGGTATGAGGAAAGTGGAGGGGCTTTTGTACACATATAATATTGTCCACAATTTGTGATTTCGGAACAAAAGCCAATTGGGTAGGCAAGATTATGTTGGTGGTGGAAATAAACCACACCCGGATCGACGATGGATTGGTCCAAGAGGGGCCAGTAGCTCAGTGGTAGAGCACTCTAGCAGCGAATGGAAGGTCCTAGGTTCAAGTCCTAGCTGATCCATGTCTCAACATGGTATCGGAGCCAGGCCCAGGCTAGGAGCCCCAAGCACATGAGAGGTGTGGCTTAAGGGGGGGTGTTGGTGTTGGAAATAAACCACACCCGGACCGATGATGGACTGGTCCAAGAGGGGCCAGTAGCTCAGTGGTAGAGCACTCCAGCAGCGAATGGAAGGTCCTAGGTTCGAGTCCTAGCTGGTCCATGTCTCAACATGGTATCAGAGCCAGGCCCAGGCTAGGAGCCCCAAGCACACGAGAGGTGTGGCTTAAGGGGGGGTGTTGGTGTTGGAAATAAACCACACCCGGACCGACGATGGATTGGTCCAAGAGGGCACAGTAGCTCAGTGGTAGAGCACTCCAACAACGAATGGAAGGTCCTAGGTTCGAGTCCTAGCTGGTCCATGTCTCAACAGATTATAGTTGAAAAACCCTGTTGGGTCTAGATGGCAAATGGGAACTCACAGGAAAAACTTGGCCTTGAGAGTTTTAAATCACTTGCCTTGAGTTTTGCAGGAAAAATTGCTTGACTTGCAAAAAAATGCAATAAATCTCCAATTCTAGGGTAAAACTTGGTTGCAGTTTAAAAAAAATGATTTTCATGAAAAAATTTAATGTTTTATAGGTCTTTTTTCACCGATGTGTTTGTTGTGTGTGTGGTTTTGTTCACCAGGGTTTATGTTTGCTGCCTAGAGGAATCATGGGCATTGGATCTGTGTTTTGTAATCGCAAGTGTATAGTGTTTGTTGCAAAGAGGAATTGCAAGCGTCGCAACTTTGTTTAGTGTTCATTGCATAGAGGAATCATGGGTGTCGGGTGTGGGAGAGTGTGCCATCATTGCATTCATTAGAGCCATGTGTCCTCGATAAAAAGAATCTCTTGCTCAGATAATAGTTTGGCTTGCCTTGTTGAAACATATGAGAATGTGACAGGCCAAAATAAAATAAATGTGGAAACAAAGCTTTAAAGTCGATTAATGTTTGGGGAAAATACAATATGGTTGACCTCTATGCTATGCATTTTATGTTTGGATGTTCAACATATTATGGATTCTTAGGAGGTTTTAATTTGTATGTTATGCACGTTATGTTTAGATGTTATTATCAGATTCTTGTGAGGTTTTATTGTTTCAACACTAACTATTATTTTATTGGAAACTTTTCCAGTACATCATATTAATCGTAAAGTTTTTGTAATGGTATTTTAACTTGAAATTCATTTGTATTGAATACGTTTTTGGTCTATATGATGTGTATTGAACTTTAATTTTGATTTATATATGAAGGAAACCAGTAATACGTTCTGTAAATTCAATAATATGCGTGTTTTTGAAGAATATTTTTAAAAATTTATGTATTTTTAAATGTTCGATAAATTTGTTGAGTTATTGCTAAGTTTTTACCCAAGTTTTGCTAAGTCCAAGTTTTTCAACTATGGGTGAGATCATCTTGGGGTTAATGGCTTGACTCTATTCATTATGACCTCAAATAATTTTGTAGACCATCTTACAAAGTGCAATTGATCAGAAGTGGTCCATTTTATTAGCTTTGTTTTGCTTGGGGATGAGAACCAAATGGGTCTCGTTCAATTGCCTTAGGAGCTGTTTATTTTGTCGATACACTTCCATCATTTCTAGTATCCTCTTTTCTGCTATCGTAGAAGCTTTGGTAGAACATCAACAGAGTTGAGAATCTATCTGGGCATGGAGCTTTATCTTTATCATAAAAAAATAAATCAATTTGCTTGTATTCAGGCTTAGTAACAGGTTGTATAAGTACTACAAAGTATATTGGGGATGCTAGTAAGGAGTTGTGTTTACACCTTGTCACTAGCCTCATTGGTTTACTACCAGCGAGGATTTTCTTTGAGATAGGAAGTGATGAGATTACCCATATGGCCTTTGAAATTTGAAAGACGGAAGTGTTGGTGTTTTATTTTGCACTTTCGTGACAACACAAAACAAAATAGTGGATGAAGAAATCCTCTCTTCAAATTTGTAGGGGAAGCTCCTTGATCTAATTTACTCTTAAATTTAAAGCAAAAACAAGTCTGCTAATATAAACACTGTACAATTTGTTCGTTGGGATTTTGCATAAAGATAAAATGACTAAGCAAACTTGACCTCTTTATTTTTGATCATAAAGATAAAATGACTAAGCAAACTTGACCTCTTTATTTTTGATCTCAAGGGCTAGACCAGGAGACTCTGAAGAACTCCTATTCTCACCAATTAATTTTCTCAATTTAGGACAGCTAAAATGTAAACAAAAATACTATCCAAAGATTAAAACAGAGACCTTTGGAGTTGTATCAATGATTAATTTGATCTTGAAGAAAATATAACACATGGAAATAACAATGCCTAGAAGAAGAAAGATGAAGACAATTAATTGCTACTTAGACATTCGAAGCTGCTTTGTATCCATGAACACCGTAGTTGTAATGTCCCCTTTTTCTAGTGAGTTAGTCTATACTTGGTTCCCGTAGACTAACCAAAGTGGTCAGTGAACTCTGGGATCGTTTGGTCGGTTTCTGACATTCTGGCCGGGACTTACTATTTTTAGTAAGTCGTGAAGTTGGCTATTTTGGGAAACTCTTTATTGGAGAGGGAGCATTTCACCGAGATCTTTCCAACGGTCTATAACTCATGGGATTCTGTGACCATTTGGGCTTTCATATTAAAGTCCGTAAGTTATACTTTATTATTATATTTGGACTTTAATTAATTAATGTCGGTGACTTTGGAGAAAAAAAGAAAAATGCAAAAATAAGTCACTAAGGGATTTGGGTGCCCCTTTGAGGAATAAAAAGCAAATTTAAAAATAACATTTCCCTCTCATATGGGTCGACCCACTTGTGGAGTTATAAAAAGGCAAAGAGTGGGAAAAATTATTTATTCTTTTTATTACATTTTATGCTTCTATTTGCTTTGCAAATGAGGGTTTGGGGGATTTCTTCCAGCCAGGGCTTTTGGTGACGGAAACCACCATTGGTAGCAATCTTCCGCAGGTGTGAAAGATCACCCAAGGGTATTTTGGAGCAGCCATACTCAGTGGCTGTATTTGAGCTTCATTTTGATACCACCATTGACGGAGATGGAGATAACAAGATATATCTTATTGCAGTTTTGTTGCAGCTGAAGAAGAGTATTAGTGACAGATTGTATTGCAGATTTGAGAAGGGTTGGGACTGCCATTTCTTCATTGCTGGCTGTACTTCATTTTGCTGGCCGTACCTCTTCATGTGTAGGCCGTATCACTTCATATGTTGGTCGTACTTCTTGGAGCAGCCGTTTGGAGTTTATTGGGGCTGTTCTTCCTTGCTTAGTGGTTGTTTTTGACCTAAGGGTCTATGCTGATAGTTGTAGATTGTTTCCTTGCATTTGCTGATACTTTCAATACAAAACTCCATTGTCATGTTGCTGGTCTGTCAACAACAGAAATATGAAGATGCTTATTTTGACATGGGTATGTGATGGTTATTCATTTTATGCCATTCTATGAACTAGGTCTTCATTATTTAATTCATATCTGTTATAGTTTTTCTGGGTTTTCAGTTGTATGCTATATTCCTTGTATTCTGACATACACACTTTAAGAAAATGAAAACCCCCTTCTGCATCTTCTCTCTACTATCTAGTTCTAAAAGATCACAGAAAAAACTAAAAAAATATATCATTAAAAAAGATAAATCAGAAGAATAATAGGTGCACGTTATTACAGTGGTATCAGAGCTGTTGCATCTTGCCAGCTTGTGTTGATTAGTTTATATGAGTGACGAAAGAAGAGTCTACACGAGACCCACTCCACATTGGCATCCACCAGAGGTTTCGGAAGGTGAAACAGTTTTAGGTATATTGGGTATGCACAGGAACTCTTCCAGCAGGAGTGATAGCATAACAGGTAGTATGGGGGACAGAGGAGCTGACCAGCCTGAGAGTCCTGGTGCCAAAGCAGAGAGGAAGTTCGATATTATGCTCGATATGATGTCCCAGCTCCTTGGGAAGTTTAGCCAAGGGATTCTAGTAGTTCACACCAATACCACACCCGGAGGTGAGATCAGTGGCTCCAATGAGGGTCACCATAGACATGTAGGACAGGGCAATGGATATGCAGGACAAGGTGGTGGACATGTGGGACAGGGTAGTGGACATGCAGGTCAGAGTTGTATTAATAACACCAGGGTAACCCCAGGATCGGTTACTAGACCCTTACAACTGACTTTTCCTCATAGAGAGGAGGCAGTGGTTCAGCAGGAACCAAAGTTTCAGCTTCCCATGACGGATGATGTTCAGATATAGCATGCAGAGTACATGACATTGGCTCCTAACATTAGAGAGATGTTGACATTCGACCAGTATATGAATCAGAAGAGGCAAAGGGGATTTATGATGGGTCGAGGAGATCACAGAGCTAACAGAGCTAATCGGGACTACCAACATGCATTGAGCAAAGTCCCTATGGACCGGTTTGACGGAAGTGGCAAGATTTCAGCCAGAGCTTGGGTGCAGAAGTTGGATAATTGCTTGACATTTAAGCCGACGCCGGAGGATGAGGCACTTAACTTTGCCACTACTCATTTAGATGGGTTAGCACATGAGTGGTGGTACCATGGGTTGGTCACCCTGGACCATAGCCTTATCACCACATACGATGAGTTCACTAACAGACTGATCGAGAGGTTCGATACCAAGGACCCAGAGTTGCAGTTCAGAGAGCTGGCGCAGTTGAAGCAGTATGGGTCACTTGAGGGATATATTTCAGATTTCCAGAGAATCAGTGTGATGGTTCCCAGCATATCGGAGAGGAGACTTGTAGTCTTGTTCATGGAAGGACTAATGGAACCACTTAAGGGTTGGGTTAAGGCATTTGATCCACCTTCACTTCAGGAGACTATTAAGAAGGCACGTAGTATGGAGTTTGCTGTGCCTACGAAACAGTTTGTCTCCAAAACCTTTCCTCCACGAAGAGACAAAATCCCAGTTCTGTAGCGAGACACCTTCCCACAGAGGGAACCAGGGCCTCGATTAGATGATGATGCATTGAATGAATACAGGAGGAAGAGACTATGCTTCAAATGCAAAGAACCATGGGATCCTAACCACAGGTGCCCAATGAAGGGGCAAGCAAAACAATTGGAGTATTATTCTGCTGAGGAGACAACTTCAGAGCAATCAGGGCAGCAGAGTGATAGGGAGGACAGTGATGTAGAGAGTATGGTGCAGATTGTACAAGACATGCATGATGAGGACATTTCGACAGCACATATCTTTGCTATTCAGAAAGAGGGTTCCTTCAGAATACGGGGAGTATTGGAGGGACAGAGAGTGACCACTTTGCTAGATACAGGTGCCACCCACAACTTCATTGATGAGGGGCTTGTGGCACGAAGGGGACTCAAAACAAAAGAGTTTGAGGGATTCAAAGTTAGAGTTGTAGACGGGTTTGTCATTACTTGCAAACGAAGGATCCCTAATTTAACCATCAGGTTAAATAACTATGAGTTCTGAGCCGAATACTATGTGGTCGGTATGGGTGACATGGATGTAGTCCTAGGAATGAAGTGGCTACACATGATAGGTGAATTTTCCCTCAACCTGAGGACCATGGAGATGAAGTTCGAAGTAGATGGTCAGAAACATATTTTCAGGGGAATGTCCGATGGGGGTTTAAGAGCAGTGTCCATTCGGAGGATGGAGAGGATACTGCGGCATGACCAGGTGTAGTGGGCAGCTGAGATTCTTGTGATGCCAGAGGCACTGAAACAACAAAAATAGGATTATCCAGTGGAGATTCAGTTAGTACTAGCTAAGCACTCCAAAGTGTTTAGTGATACACCTCTAGGGAGATCTCCAGATAGGGGTTTTGAGCATGTGATAGAGATGGAGCAGGGGGCCAAACCAGTTATCACCGTTCCCTACAGACATCCTAAGAGATACAAGGATGAGATTGAGAAGGCTATTCAAGGGCTTCTCAAGATGGGTTACATCAGGCCTAGTAAGAGTCCTTTCGCTTCTTCTATTGTTCTGGTCAAGAAGAAGGATGGCACACTCAGGATGTGTATTGATTACAGGGAACTGAACAAAAAGACTATTAAGAACAGGTACCCCATGCCCAGGATTGATGAGCTTATTGACGAGCTGCATGGTGCATGTTTCTTCTCCAAGATAGACTTGAGGTTAGGGTACCATCAAATTCGGGTATGTGAGGAGGATGTGGAGAAGACAACGTTTAGGTGTCACTATGGGCACTTTGAGTTTCTGGTTATGCCTTTCAGTTTAACCAATGCACTTGCCACTTTCCAGTCTTGTATGAATAAGGTCATCAGAGAACAGTTGCGGAAGTTTGTACTCATATTTTTCGATGACATACTCATATTCAGCAGGACTTGGGAGGATCATTTGAGACATCTGGATATTGTGTTGGGTATACTTGAGCAGGAGTCCCTATATGCAAAAATGTCTAAATGCGAGTTTGGCATGACGGAGTAGCTGTACTTGGGACACATCATCAGTGCAGAGGGAGTCCATGTGGATCCAGAGAAGATCCGAGCTATAGTTGATTGGCCACCACCCAAGAATCTCTCTCAGCTCAAGGGGTTCTTTGGCCTGTGTGTATTCTACCGCAGGTTCGTAAAGGGATTTTCTCAGAAAGCAGCCCCACTCACAGATTTGAGATGGAAGGGAGATTTCGTTTGGTCAGATGGTGCTCAGCAGTGTTTTGACAAGTTTAAGGAGGTGATGAGCACTTGTCTGGTTTTGGCCATTCTTGATTTTTCGAAGCCGTTTGAGCTTCAGTGTGATGCCTCTGGGGAAGGCATAGGTGTGGTGTTGATGCAGGACAAACACCCTATTGCTTTTGAGAGCCGAAAGTTAAGGGGCCCTGAGAGGAGCTATAGTATCTACGATAAGGAGATGTTAGCCATCATGCATGCATTGGCTAAATTCAGGCAGTATCTGGTTGGAGGGAAATTCATTGTTAAATCTGATCACAATAGCTTGAAACATTTCCTTAGTCAAAAGGACCTAAATGACCGGCAGCAAAAGTGGGTCAGCAAGCTGCAAGCATATGACTTCGACATTGTTTTTGTCAAAGGGAAGAAGAATATAGTTGCTGACGCTTTATCCAGGAGACCACACTTGTGTGCCTTAGGAGAGATTGCAGAGGACTGGAGAGATATGATCATTGCAGAATATGCAAGGGATAAGTGGGCCTCTGGGATTATGGACGGCACTAACCGTGATGACAGGTACACTATTGTAAATGACTTGATCATTTACAAGGGGAGGATATTTTTGGTGCCAGCTTCTGCTATGAAGTAGAAGATCTTGAGAGCTTTCCATGACTTGCCTATGGCCGGGCATCCAGGATTCTACAAGACCTATAGGCAGGTTAGAGAGAGGTTTACTTGTAAAGGCCTCAAGTTAGAAGTATAGAAGTATGTGCTGGAGTGTCTAGTATGCCAACAGAACAAACGTGAGCACTCCTACCCAGGAGGATTATTGCAGCCCTTACCCATTCCTGAGAGGAAGTGGGATTGTATGTCGATGGACTTCATTACTGGCTTGCCGAAAGCCCAAGGCAGGGACTGCATCTTTGTGGTGGTTGACAGGTTGACAAAGTTTGCCCATTTCTTTGCCATTTCAACCACTTATTCAGCAGCTCAGGTTGCTGATTTATTCTTCAGAGAGGTGTTTCGACTTCACGGATTGCCTAGGAGTATTTTGAGAGACAGGGACAGCAGGTTCCTTAGCAATTTTTGGCAGGAGCTCTTCAGGTTGACAGGGACCGAGCTCACCCCTAGCAAGAGTTACCACCCCCAGACTGATGGACAGACGGAGATAGTTAATAAGTGGGTGGAGGGATACCTCAAGAATTACATAGCCGGGCAGCAGAAGGTGTGGGTCAAGTGGCTTCATTTGGGAGAGTATTGTTATAATACTAGTTACCACATGTCTATCCAGATGACACCATTTACGACACTTTATGGGTACGAGGCTTCCAGTTTCTTGGATCTATTTTTTGGAGACAACAGAGTACCAAAGGCTAAAGACGTCTTGCAGGAGAGCCAGGACATCGTGAGGTCTTTGGAAGAGAACATTCAGAAGGTGCAAAATTAGCAGAAGCAGTATGCAGACCAACACAGGGTTTAGCGTTCTTTTGAGGTGGGTGACATGGTGTACCTTATGCTGCAGCCATACAGACAATCTACTCTTAAGAGGAGTGGTGTTGAGAAGTTAAAGCCACGGTATTATGGTCCATTCAGGATCTCCAGGAGGGTTGGAGAGGTGGCTTATGAGTTAGAATTGCCGGCAGAGAGCAGAGTTCATATTAAAGTCCGTAAGTTATATTTTATTATTATATTTGAACTTTAATTAATTAATGTCGGTGACTTTGGAGAAATAAGGAAAAATGCAAAAATAAGTCACTAAGGGATTTGGGTGCCCCTTTGAGGAATAAAAAACAAATTTAAAAATAACATTTCCCTCTCATATGGGTCGACCCACTTGTGGAGTTATAAAAAGGCAAAGAGTGGGAAAAGTTATTCATTCTTGATATTACATTTTATGCTTCTATTTGCTATGCAAATGAGGGTTTGGGGGATTTCTTCCAGCGAGGGCTTTTGGTGACGGAAACCACCATTGGTAGCAATTTTTCGTAGGTGTGAAAGATCACCCAAGGGGATTTTGGAGCAGCCATACTCAGTGGCTGTATTTGAGCTTCATTTTGATACCACCATTGACGGAGATGGAGATAACAAGATATATCTTATTGCAATTTTGTTGTAGTTGAAGAAGAGTATTAGTGATGGATTGTATTGCAAATTTGAGAAGGGTTGGGACTGCCATTTCTTCATTGTTGGCTGTACTTCATTTTGCTGGCCGTACCTCTTCATGCGTAGGCCGTACCACTTCATATGTTGGCCGTACTTCTTGGAGCAGCCGTTTGGAGTTTATTGGGGCTGTTCTTCCTTGCTTAGTGGTTGTTTTTGACCTAAGGGTCTATGCTGATAGTTGTAGATTGTTTCCTTGCATTTGCTGATACTTTCAATACAAAACTCCATTGTCATGTTGCTGGTCTGTCAACAATAGAAATATGAAGATGCTTATTTTGACATGGGTATGTGATGGTTATTCATTTTATGCCATTTTATGAACTGGGTCTTCATTATTTAATTCATATCTGTTATAGTTTTTCTGGGTTTTCAGTTGTATGCTATATTCCTTGTATTTTGACATACACACTTCAAGAAAATGAAAACCCCCTTCTGCATCTTCTATCTAGTTCTGAAAGATCACAGAAAAAACTAAAAAAAATATATCATTAAAAAAAAGATAAATCAAAAGAACAACAGGTGTAGGTTATTACAGTAGTTACACAAAGTTAACATATGTTTTCCTTATTAATTGACCTTCTTTGATCGATTACATGGAGTTTTCTAACTTTGAATGGAAATATTGGCAGCATAAGCAAGCTTCAATTTCCCATTCATTGCACACAAACACTTGAGCAATTTAATATAACTTTGAACTTGAATGACAATATTTGCAGCATAAGTCTAACATCAACTCTCCTTATAGTTTATGTGTAAATGACATATTTATAGCTTTCTAGTGGAAGCTTCTTGGAGTCACAAAAATAATAAAATAATTTCTTTGAAAGCAATTTTGTCCCCATCCTCTGAAAATAATATAAAATATTACTTTCTTTCCATTTCTGTTTCTCATTTTGGGTGTCCATCTAAATTAAAGGCTTTGATCTCCTAATTTAGTCTTTAATTTGCTTACACTGATCCTCATCACCTCTAAAAAATAATAAAATATTGATATGCCTCATCTTGGGCGTCCCTTTGAATGGAGTGTTTAGATTCATAGCTTTTTCTCCTTTATTTCACTTTATTTTCCTTCCAATCTTCACTTGAGTGTATATACAACTTGGGCGACACTTTTTTTTTTGTTTCTATCTTCGTTTTAGCAAGAGAAACATGTTATTTTGGTATCCAGAAGGACTTAGGAGCTCAGTTGTTTTCTTAATTTTTATTTTGAAAAACTTGATCTTAGCATCATAATATATTCTAATTTGATTTCATCAGGGATTTGATTATATGTATGCTGCTTTTGACTCTTGAGTTACTTTCATTTTTGCCCTCATCGAAGATTTTCCCTGATGGATGCCAAATCAGGGATACAGTTTGTTGGAGACTCCGATACACTTTATATTCCAAGAAAAGGTTCACATATTAAGGATGGGAAGTGACCAGCAGATTCAGGGGACTATCTAGTTTTTTGTTGTCCAGATCTGAATCATTATGTTGATTTATAGATCCATGGTTTTTCTGAAGCCCTACCGAATTTCCAGGGGATCTGGAGATGGTTTCCTTTTCTTTTTTGTATCTTCTATTCCTGCTGGAAGCCAGATTTGAAGGCATGAGGTCCCAGTATCTAACACGGGTTCTTTAATTTTTTATCGTGCTTGAGTGGTATGAGCCTTTGTTTTTGCCTTGAGGAGAGTGTGGTCATGCTTGGATTTTTAGTTCTTTTAGAACTGTTTTATTCTTGTTGTCCATATTGGTGGCAAGGCTTGGTGTATGCTTTCTAGATTCTGGTTCATCTTCAATAGTTGCTTCTGACATATTTTGTTCCTATCCTTTTCTATCTTATAATTTTGGAATTTACCAGCTTGACTTGACTCTACCATTTTTTTTTTTTTTCATATTTACGTTAAGGTTGTTAGTCACAGATGAGTCTGTTTTTCGTACCTTCGTTTGATGACCTAAGCTTTGGTACTGCTGGGTTCCTGGCTTTCCTACTGGATAGACTCAGGCTAGGCTCATGTTCATGGTATAGTCTACATCTGAAAGGATGTTTTCATAATCGATTGGCTGTTCCCACTCCATGCCACTCATATCGAGCAGAATGTGGTCTGGAAGTTGCTGATGTAGATTGAGATTAACACAGATGCAGGCATAATTGAGAATACCATGATTTAAGCAGAGTTTTGAGTAAGTGATGTATTCTTTGATGACATTCCCAATTTTTCGAAGGGAAGACTCTTGATAGTACTTTCTTGGGAGGAGAGTAAGCTGATCCCACACTAGTACCGTGCTTGGTAGATCCTCTGTGAGCTTGAAAGTGGGTGCCCAATACTTCATGAAATGGCTGCCAGATTTGTTGAGGAATCATGTACCTCCTTGAAAAATTTGGTCATTATCCTCCTTTGAAGCAAAGATCCTCAGAAAATATCCTCCAGGCCGAATTTGTTGAGGAACCTGGAACTTCCTTGAAAAATTTGGTATTTGCTCACTGGAGGAAAATATAGCTAGAAATAACCTTGGGGTAGCAGCAGAAGGTCAACTAATCTGCCAATCTTACAGTTTTCTTGAACCCATAATTTGAGGGTTTTGAGTCTAGGCAAAGGTCCCATAAATCTATAGATCTGAGCCCGTTCCTCATACATCCAGATTCTCTGTTCCATTTACTTCACAGAAAAGATCTTTGGGGTTGTAGCCTGCTTCAGGTAGCAGCTATTGGCTTTGGGAAAGGGGAAACTGGATTTTGGCATGCTTAGTTGTGTATCTAAGTTGCCAGTTCAGGTACAGGTTCGGCTATATGGCAGATTTTTTCCCTGGGTTTGGTACGGCTCGGCTGGGTATGGCTGTACACATATATATTAAAAATATATAAAAATATTCATAATTTGCGAAAAAACAAAATACTCATAATTCATTTGTTTCAAATGAATTAAGAACCACTTGACAGAAAAGGAAAAATAAGGCCTCTAAAAAATCAGTAGTTATAAACGTTATTTAAAAACAAAAAAACCCAAAAAAAAAAGGCCAAATATTAAATATAAGAACAACGCATGAGTTGTTTAAAAGGGTGGTTGACTAAGAAGGTTGGGTGGTAGGGAGATAAGGAAGTAATGTAGTCAGAAAAGAAGGTACAAGCAGCCCATGACAACCCTTCTCATAACCTTCATTCATCCACTCTCCTTGCTGGTGGAGGACGACCTGCTCTAAATTCCATAAAGTTACAAGTTCAAAACACGACCCACAAACGAATTCACATTGCAATGACTGCGTCACTCAAATTGACCTTCTTCATCTTGGTTCTATTGGATAGTCTGGAATTAGACGGCAAATCACAGCTCTTTAAACCTGCTTTCAATTGTCCATCCATCATTTGATATTTAGGTAATCAGGCTTTTGAGTAGGTGGGTATTGACAACAATAGCAAATAAAGGGAAAAACTCATTACATACATCACAGCATCAAAGTGCATTTTCAATTGCTTTGGCTTGCCCATCAAAATGAAGTGTTAGAAAAAAGGGTCCGAGTCTTCTGAATCTTTCTGGCTGCACTTCAAACCCTGCATTAAAAAACATGATGGAAAATCAAAGGCTTACCCCTTGGGACAGACCCACAAGGAAACCGGCGTGCCTGGGCTGAATCCTGGGCGAACCCAGGCCAGTCCCGGCCTTGTACTGGGACCCGAACCGTATTTACCCAAATCGTCTGCTTTTTCTGCCGAACCCGGCTTCATAGTTGTGTATCTTGGGAGATAAAGGACTAATGGTCTTATTTAAAATTCTGGTTGGTATCCTGTGGCACTGTCATATTTACAGTTTTTGATGGCAAGGGCCTGTGTTGCGGAGGACATGGCCTCCTCCAGATGGAGTATAAAACCTTCCTAGCCAAGTTGTTTAGCTCTGTGCATTTTCAGGTCAGGTTTCAGAAGGAGGTTGCTGTTTGGAGGAGAGAGGGTTAGAGGCATGGGCTGATTCAAGATCAGATCAGAGCCTTCAATGCAGCTGTTTCCATAGTCCTGGATAATTCCAATGATCGTTTGATGTTTATTTATGTAAGAAAAAATTTAGGGATATATGTGAATGATGGAATGCACAACCAAAATTTGAGTTCATATGGCAGGCATTACAATCATAGGAGGAAAATAAAACTTAGAGAATCAAGACTAATATGAGGTGGTTTCAAGCATTACAATCATAGCAGGAGAGAACTGTTGACAATCAAGGTCATTAAGATGGATGTCAATATCATAGGCCTCAAAGGCATCTTCTGCTTCTATAGAAGCTGAAGCCAGAGTGTTAGAAAAATATGCTGTATTTTGTAGATGAAGCTTCACTTATGAGGTTTAAGTTCAACAAAACCAATGTTTAGGATGAGATCCTTGAGATCTACATCCTGTTCCCTTGTGGGCACTTTGACATGCATATTTATCTTCCCTACAGATAAGGAGATTGGAATAAATGTTGACAAGATGCTTAACCTTCTTGTAAGCCAAACAATTGCATTTCATGTCGTGGATAAAGCTATAGTTGCTCTAATCTCCCTTTGCAGTTGAACTCAAACGTGGGAAATAACACAAATAGCTAGGGTCTGCAACAACTGTTTGTCTTCACCATGATGGGTTAACCATTGTACATATCGAAGAACCATCATCATCAATGGGTAAGATGTTTGCAAGAGATCCTGATCTAAAAGAAAATTCTTAATAGCTGCTACAGGGTTTTGAATCTTATTTAAGAACTCGAAATACTTTGAAATTAGTGTTGTCTGTCTAGCCACTTCCATGACTGTCTGGGGTACTTGTTGATGATGTTTTCTTGAGAACAACAACATTAGAATAAAACACCAAGTGCTCTATCCTCTCTTGAACAAAGCGTCTCGAATGCTAAACTACGTGATCAAACAAGAACGCTCCAAGGTTCCTTGTACGTGATTTGCAATGGATAGCCTCGGTGGTGTGATGTGATTTGCTGTGTCACAAAGGGACTTACGTAGAATTGTCACCTCACTCCATTCAAACAAGTTACTTCCTCCTTATGAAATGGAATTTTTTAAATTGATTATAAGAAAATGAAAAAAGAGAAGGGGTTGAGAGGATTCTAATCTAAGAACAATTATATAATGCACATGCTACTATAGACAAATTCCTCGTGTAACCTTACTCCGCTTCACGATAAGAACCAACAATTACACGAAGCAGGTGCAATCTCCAAAGGTAACTCAATGATTTTCATACTGTAAACCTCCATCCAAACACCCACAACTGACACAGTTTGAACGAGCATTCACAATCGAACTTAAGCAAATGTAGTTCAGGCTAACTTTGCACGATGACTTGCCAGCGACAAACCATCAAAAGTATGAACCAAGGAGGAGTTCATCGAATATCTTTAGCATATACATCACATCAATGAACTTTATCTACCCTACTATCTAAGCTTCTTGGAAACACATCTCTGTCATATTCAAGAACTTGAAACCATGCTAACATTTCAAAGCCACAAGATCACCATGCAAAACAATAACAATGAGCTTGTATTACTTTTGAAATGTGTGATTACAACAATCTCATGTCACTCTTCATGACTTCGAAGAGCTCCCTCTCTACTCTACACCTACTTGATCTCTACTTCTAATGTCCCTCTAATGATCTTCTAATTCTAATAATGTCCCCTTTACAAATGAGAGTAGTGTGCCTTATATAGAGCTCAAGAATTACAATGAATGGCTCAGATAGCAATCAATGGCCGAGATTGAGACAACAAGGCAGTTTGTTACAAAATTTGCTATTTTTAGAACATGAAAGAGGCAATGAAGGCACGTTTCCCAATGTGATAAGCATCTCTGGAGCATCTTTATGGTGGGCCCTCTTGAATGAATGACATGGCAGAATGCGATTGGCTTGATGATGTGTACGTGCCACCTCAGCTACTTCACACGAACTAGTCTGGTTCACCTCATGTTCACTTTACTTAGAATATTTTATTCTTGTTGTCTTTGATGTAACTCATGGATCGCTTTGATGATCACGCTCATCTCTCATCTTGTTATGTTGTTCTTGCAGGATCATGCCTATGGACAGTTGCATTGACTCATGGAGTGTTGAGGTGGAAGATGTCGTGCGTGACTTCTTGTAGTAAACTCGCATATGATGGATGTACATGAAGTAGACAACTCTGGATGATGACTCCTCATGCGTGACGTTGATGTCTACGAAGTCTTCAAAGTAAGATGAACTTGATGCAAGGGCTCTCCTCCATGTGATGATGATGACAAACTTGAGCAACATTCCTCCGCCTTCCAAACTTCTCATGTATGAGCTCTCGCCATTCACCTCCTTGGATCCTCCACCTACAAAAAGAAACACATCAAATTAAGACTTGATATGAAGGATTTTCAATAACAAATTACATTCATCTTATGCATGTGGGATTAAAAAAATGACATTTCAAAACATATCCTTTCGCATGAAATCCATGCCTAAGTGCCTAGGCGGTTTTAAGAGTGTTGTCTGGAGGGTGTGTTGTGGATGAGATAGAGTCCAAGCATAGGGCTCCAAGCCGCCTAGGAAGGGCGGGCGAGCTGGAGGCTAACACATGGAATTTTCAACTTAAACAACTTTGCACTCCTTTAAACTTGCTCATTTCACCTTTGACATGTTCATCTTCATTATTTTATGCTTGCAAATTTTGTGGTTTTCACCCTTGAGCGGCTTTAGGAGTGTTGTCTGGAGGGTGTGTTGTGTATGAGATGTAGTCATCCAAGCATAGAGCTCAAGGCCGCCTAGCATGGGCGGGATTGGAGGTGTGCTGTGGATTTTCATAAGACTTAGCCAATTTTAGACTTCACTCTCTTTGAATGATCCTCTCAAGGATGTGAAGCATGATGATGAGCAATGTTTAGACACCATATCTCCGAGCTCACCTCTCTAGGCCGCCTAGGAAGGGCGGGTCTGAGAGGGTGATGTGGATTTTCAACACTTAGAAACTTCTTACCCTTGAGCTTGACTATCTCCTCTCCTTGGTACCATCTTGATCAAACAAACTTAGCAATTTATGTTATCCCTCATCCTGAGCGGCTTTGGAGAGAGTGTTTGGAGATCTTCATGTGTTAGGTTATACAGTCCACAAGGGCCTCTTGAGGCCGCCCAAGTAGGGCGGGTTTAGGGGGATGATGTGGATTTCAACTTGAAACTCACTTGATGCTTCCAACTTTCATGTTTCTCTTAGAATTTCACCACCTTCTAGTGCTTTATTTTTGAAACACTTCAAAACTTGATCATTCTCTCCTAGGGCGGGATTGTAAGTACTGTCTGGACAAAGTCTCCTGAAACAAGGCAAAGTCCATGAATGCACCTTGAGGCCGCCCAAGCTGGGCGGGTTGGGATACCACCCTTGGATTTTGTCTTGAACTCACTCAAAATCTCTTTTAAACTTTGAAAATTCTCTCCCTAAGGCGGATTTGGAGGCAGTGTATGGAGAAAGTGTGTGATCACAACCTTGAATCCAAGACCCCATGCCAAGGCCGCCCAGGTAGGGTGGGTTTAGAAGGTGTGCTTGGAATGCAAGTCTTGTCGCCATATCGGAAATGTCCTGAATGGAAGTATATTGAAAGTATGTTGAAGTATAAGTTACTTATACTTTAAATATTTATCAATATACTTCCAGGATGTTTGGGATGGGTCTCGGATCCATAGTATTTAACATGCAAATTCTAGATTTGAGGATCCACCAGATTTCAGACTTAGCCAATTTTTCAGGATTTTAGGACATTAGACTTAGTGATTTTTTATCATTCTTTCCAATTGATTCATCCTTGTTGGGAGGAGTTTAAGTAATGCTTGGTGTCATCTTCATCATTCTCATCAGGTAAACTTGCAAATTATGCCACCTACATCCCTGAGCGGTCCTGGGAGTGTTGTATGGAGAGTGTCGCCTGGTGGAGATGAGGACATCATCCATGACTTCATGCCAAAGCCGCCTAGGCAAGGCGGGTTGAGGAGTGATACTTGGAATGAACTTTGACTTCACTCAAACTCATAAACCTTGCTTACTAATCATCATATCTCAGTGCTTTGTGCATGAAAACCTCAATACTTAAACAATTTTTCTTCTAGGGCGGTTTTGAGGGAAGTGTCTGGAGAGATCCTCCTAGTGAAGACATTGTCCATCACTCCCTTATGAGGCCGCCCAGGTTGGGCGGGTTGGGAGGTGATGCATGGATTCTCCTTTAAAATACACCCAAACTCTTCCAAATGGACTCTCCTTGTAGTTTCATCATCTTCTAAGTACTTGGAGCTCAAAACACTACAAACTTGGCAATTTATTCCTAAGGCGGGTTTAAGAGTGTTGTTTGGAGAGTGTCACCTGGAACAAGACACAGTCCTTGAATGCACCTTGAGGCCGCCTAGGAAGGGTGGGTTTGGAGGTGACCCATGGAACTTTGCTTGAAATGCCCTTTGATTCTATCTAACTTGCAAACTTTCATTGGAATTTCATCATATCCTAGTGTCTTGTGCAAGAAAACCTTGAAAACTTAACCATTTTTTGCTTGGGCGGATTTGTGGGTGTCGTTTGGACTGACTCTCCTGGAGGTGAAGACAATGTCCAAGAGGACCTTGTGAGGCCGCCCATGCTGGGCGGGCTAGGAAGGAGTGCTGGGATAGTGTCATGTGAAGCCTTAGAATCACTCAGACTTATAAAATTTCTTTGAATTTTATCATCTCTGCCCTCAAAACCTTGTAAATTTGACAATTTTTCCCTTGGGCGGATTTGAGGGTGGTGTCTGGATAAATGCATGTGTAGGACATCAAATCCATGAGCTCATGCCAAGGCCGCCTAGGTAGGGCGGGTTTAGACATGGAGTGAGGAATTTCTTGCCTTAGTCAAATTTTGGATTTCCTGAATGGAAGTATATTGAAAATATGTTTTTTAAATATTTATCAATATACTTCCAGGATGTTTGAGATAGCTCCTGGATCCATAGGATTTAGCATGTAGATTCTAGATTTCTGAGGATCCACCAGATTTCAGACTTAGTCATTTTTTCGGGATTTTCAGGATATTGGACTTAGTCATTTTTAGGGTCTTAGTGACATGCATCAAGATGAAGGCATATAGACCTCTTGGCAAGAAACTGTCGAGACATGGGCAAAACAACACTACCAAAACCCTACAAGCTCAGAGCAAAACTAAACTTTAAAGCAAAATGAAGCGAGAAAGCAAAAAAAAAAGAGGGGGTCCCCATTTGCAATGGGGCGATGTGTGATTACATCACAACAGTACTCATTCCCCATTGCTTCCATTAATGTAATCATCCAGTTAAAATCTGGGATACATTTCATGTTCCGAGAAATACAATGTAGTTCTAAACTTATCCACTTGTCAACAATTATTTCCCTTAAACAAAAATCCCTCATCTATGTCATATTAAGGAGGTTTTTCAGATTGTTGGCTAAAAAGTCCTGGTGGATCCTCTTTCTTAATCATAGATCTGATCTAGAAAGTTGACTGAAAAATAATTGTTTCCCTTACATGTAAACGAAGAGCCTTCATCTATGTTATATTGAGAAGGATTTTTCAGATTGTTGGCTAAAAAGTCTTGGTGGATTGGATTCTTTTTCCTAATCCTAGATCTGATCTAGAAAATTGGCTGAAAAGCCTTGGCAGATTTCTTTCTGGATCCCATATCTGATTCAGAATGGCTGCAAAATATACAAAGTAACCCTTAAAAGAATCTGCCAATACTACTACTTTTGAACAGATCCTTGTCAGCCAGGCAGAGAACTAGATTGAATTCATAACGAAATGACCGGAGCATTATGTCTGGTGTAGAAAGTTGGCTGGAAAACCTCGGCAGATGCATTTTCTGGATCCCCTACTGATTTAGAATGGCTCCAAAAGCTATGAAGGGATCCTCACAGGAATATCCCAATGCTAGTTCTTTTGAATAGATCTATGTCAGTCAGGTGAAGAACTAGACCAAATTCATATAAGAAATGACTGGAACATTCCAAATGATGACAAATGCAAAATTAACCCCAAGAACAACTATATAACATCTCCATGTGGTCTTCATTTTTTATCAGTGTTACGGGGGGACGCCCCCCCCTTTTTTAATGCTTTTTTGGGGACGCCCCAGGGATGCCTCGTATATTATTATTTATATTAATAATATTATAATATATTATAATTATTATTGTAATGATTTGATATTTTTCCAATTAAAGATTGGAAATAATAAACATTGAGAAATTCTCACTATTACCCTCTATACTTTCCCATAGTCAATTTTGAAGCCAAGAAGAAAAAGACAAAATAGGGAAAAAGACAAAATAAGAATCAAGACAAATTAAGATCAAGACAAGGAAATTAACAAATAAAAGTTATTATACTCGCTAAAGGGACCCGATGCATAAAAAGGCATTCACTCATCTTAGAAGAGTCACGTCTTCTCCAAAAGGCAGTGAATGGAAGCTATATAACATCAAATAATATTCTCCAAAAGAGAGCGAACATGTGCATTGGAATATCAATCAGAGCAGAGCATAATATAGTTCTGTGTAAAGATTACTTCAATCAGCAAATAAGTCCATAGCCAAATCGAATTGCATAGAGATAGAATCTCTGCATAGTTCTGATCTGCCATCAAAGATATTACAGCAGGCACTCTAAAGAAGACATTTCAACAGCAAGCTTCCATATAACAGCATTCTTGCATGCTCCATTAATCAAACTGTTATAATACCACAGGGACGACAGTATATTGTTTCCCTCACTTGTTATTGATGTTCATTATAGCACTGCATTTATTTACAGCCAGTCCTAAGCAATATAATTTATGGACAGTCATATGCAATACTTACAAACTGTGTAATCTATATACCATTCATTAACCTCATATGGGATCGAAGGAGGGTGACATGCCTAATAGGCCATTCATAGTTGATGTAGTGGTCTTGGCTACCTAGAGTACCAAGGATTCTCACAGAGGCCTTAGCCTCAAGAATACAAGTACTTCTTGAATAAGGATGGGAGACAAATAGAGCCTATGATGGACAGAGGCATGCTACACCCTATCGACCCCATCTGGTGTTAATAAATAGTATATGAGATAGAGATAGGAAGTATATGTTGATAAGATCATAAAGATAGCATGCGAAATGTCATGATAAATTATGAATAATGAACATATGAAACAATACCAATAGCTGACTGTAATAGCATGAAATTATTATAAATTATGAATTGTTTACATTGCAACCAATTTAATTAGATTATGCAATGAGTGAAATATTTATGTGCATTTTCATTATAATGAACTAAGGAAAAGACAAATGAATACAAAGAGTATAAGTACATAAGAGGCATGAATTCCTAAAATAGAGGAAGGCAAGAATGTTAATCAACTCGCCACTATGATGAGTAAGGAAGATTAGGGGCGGGCAATCAACCAAGGATAGGTACGGGTTCATTGGTCTAGAGCACCCCTTCGAGCCCTTGTTTCAAGATGGTACCTTAGGGAGCAAGAGGTAGTCTTTTAACTTGAGTGGTCTAGAGAACCCCAAGTCAAAGGAAGGTCCTAGAGTGGCCTGGGTCTAAAGTACCCCTCGAAAGAAGAACGACCTATACCATTGGCATTGCACCCTAACGGATTCACTCGCATAAGAGGGAGGATTTGATTAACAAAGGCCCAAGTAGATCTCTTCTAGGGAATCATGAAACAAATGGTTTATGCTTATAAATAATGACATGTGATTTTAAAGAAGAATTGAATACTAATGTTCTCTTTTGTGAGTTGAATTGTGCAAGGTCAAAGGAAAAATTTGGACTCACTAGAAGGGGACATTACAATTATTATATTTATTATTATCTATATTAATATATTATATTATTATTTATAATATATATTAATAATATTATAATATATTATGCCGTTAAGGGCATGGTTGGGTGGTCAAGTTGCTTGGTTGTAGTGGCGGCCACCAAGGTTCAAATCTCAAAGTGTTCATGCTTGGGGATGAGGTCCCTCATGTTGTGGCCTCATCGGTTCATAGCTCCGGTCAAAAGCGTTTACCAAACAAAAAAAAACATTAATAATATATTATAAATATTAATATATAAATATTATTATATTTATTATTATCTATATTAAATTTTAATATATTATATTATTATTTATATTAATAATATTAATATATTTATTAATATCTATATTAACATATTATAACACCAAATTATATATATAGCCGTCCCGTCCCCCCGTCTCGGAAACCTGGTGAAACACTGTTTTTTATGGTGTTAAAGGAAAGTGATTAGGCCTCAAGACATCATGCATAGCTATAATGGTAACCCATGGTGAAGATATTGGTACAACTACTCTTCTATGGTATGTTCCACTTGTGTGTGTTTCTCTTGACCACCAACTTGCTGTTCCTGCTAGCTTATCTATGGTTACATCCATAGGGCATGACCTGCAACACCGTGTTAAGCTTTTTGTTTATCTATCAAACTACAGTCCACTCTCTTTTCTAAGGCCAATCAGAAATTAAATAAACTGATGATGTAACTTAATGTCACTGTAGCCCTTCCTCAATTGGCAGTAGATCTTGATTTTGAGTGAGCTTTGTCACAACTTAAAGATTAAACCTTCAGAACCTTAGTGTTGGCACATTGTACTTCTGCTTCACAACTTTCAATATATTGTGACAATTTGTAATTGGTCATACAATGGTGAATTCTAAGCTTTAGATGCCATATGTAATAACAGATTGTAGGGAGGTGTGATTCCCCCATTTTAAAGAGCATGGTGTGGTCTGTTTGTTTCTTCAAATACCTTGACAGGAAATACCTTGCTTTGTTCCATAAAGCGGTGGTTACTTTCAGATGACATCTTTCTTGGTGCTAGCAACTAATATTTCTTGCTTTCTTCCCTAAAGAGATGGTTACTTGTAGATTACATATTTCTTGGTAAAAGCTGATGGTGGTAACCTTTGGCCAATTGGGCACTGCTGACCTAAAGTACTTCGACAATCCACTTGCATCATTTCCGATATAATATCTATCTTCATGTGTTTCTTTTTCTTGTTCCTATTTGCTAGTTGGCTACACTATTTTAGTTCTTTAGATTCATGCACTTCACTGTTGTAGCAAAAGCATAGAAACTAATAGGTGGATTGAGAAGCTTAAAATGATTTGGTCATGTCTCTAATTAGGTTAATATTATTTATCAAATTGTTTGTTACTCAAATACCTTGACAAGAAATTCCTTTCTTTGTTCCAAAAAGTGATGGTTACTTTTAGATGACATATTTCTTGGTAAAAACTAATGATGGTAGCCATAAACCAATTGGGCGCTATGACCTAAAGTACTGACAATCCACTTGCATCATTTCCGATATAATGTCTATCTTCACATGTTTCCTTTTCTTGTTCGCATTTGCTAGTTGGCCACACTATTTTAATTCTTCAGATTCATGCACTTTCAGTTTTGTAGCAAAGCATAGTCCCTAATTAGGTTAATATTATTTATTTATGAAATTGTTTTGTTTGCTTTGAATCTGAAGGTGATTCATCATTGTTTTAACCATTCAAAGTTAAACTCAAAAACTAATGACACTACAGACCAACCCATATTTTAAACTTTGAAATGTATTATGCTTTATGAGGATTACATTTTCATTTTCCTTTCAATATAATTGTTAGGCCCAGATTGGAAAGGTGGGCAGAATGATAAGTATTATTGATATCATTGTGTTACATTTGAGTCCTTTATAAAGGAATAATTATCTAGGCAGAAGAACAGTTTAACTGCCCATAACTATCTAACTAAAAAATAGATTACATAATTTACAAATGAGGATTAACACATTAACATCCCCCCCTTAATCTGAAGGAGTTATCATGAAACCAAGTAGTATATTGAACTGCTCAAACTTCTCACGGCCAAGCACATTGGTGAGAATATCTGTTGGTTGATCTGAAATTTCTTAAAAAAAGCTTGCTTCTATGACATGTCTTAAATTGAGACCGACCTTGTTTTGACAGGTCTCAAGTTTTGATTGAATTGAGCCTATTACTCTGACAGGTCTCAAATTTGGACTTGTTTTGTCCATACTGCAATTAAGAAAAATGACCAATCCTTGTGGCCAATATGAGTAGTCAACAATCTTTGAATTGTCCACTCGAATCTGGCATTTTATCTTTACGGATTAAGGTTGCAAACTTAGAAGAAGCTACTCAAATATCTGAGTGGAGGCAATTTCAGCCTACCTTTATGCAGTTTTGTGCTCAATATATCTTTCCACGACAAGAGATTGATAGGTTACAAAATCATACACCAAATGCTAAAGCACATAAGACAAATACAAAGAAGAAAGATGTAAAGGAGGATGTACCTTTTTCAAGCACCTCAAAACAACAAGCGGGTAAAACAAACAGTGTTTGGTCTCCTCTCGAATCACAAAAGCAAAAACCCCTTAAGTCAAACTTTGTTACTCCATCCAAACCCATTGTTAGAGTTTGGGAATGTCAGAAAATAAATACGGGAAAATGTGGTCTTGGTTATTGTTGTGACCTCATCACACATCACCCCATTGCAAATGGGGACCCCCCAATTTTTGCTTAAGTTTGGTGTGGTTTCTGAGTTTTAGCTAAGTCCTAGTTCAAAAACACATGTAGTGAAGGACACTAGACACGCCTTAGAATGTTTAGGTATATCTCTTCGGTCGGAATCTTCATATAAGGATTAATATCAAAGCTTGTAAAGAGTTTTGAACTTAGAATGGATGAATTTCAAAGACAGGTTTCACGAGTTTAAAAGCTCTGCCCGCTCTACTTAGGTGGTTTCACAGGTCCTTCTAGATAGTGTCATCACTTTCAAAAGACTATGTCCATACAACAATCATCAACCTGCCTCAGGAGTAACTTGTCGAGTTTGAAGTGTTATAAGCTCTCCCAACCAAGATATTGAACTTACAAGGAGATTTCATGTATTTGAGAGGTTTTTGATGCACTTTGATGAAGAATCCAGAGGTCACCTCCAAACCTGCCCTTCCTGGGCGGCCTCAAGAGGGGGTCTTGGACTTTCTCTCCTGCCACATAAAACTCTCCACATGCAGCCTCTAGGACCGCTCAAGGGTGTAAATGGTTCAATTTGCAAGGTTATTTGATCAAGGATGAAGGAAGAGACACTCACAAGGTGAAATGATCAAGTTGGGATCAATTAAATGTTTCTAAGTACGAAAATCCAAGGGTGGTGTACTAACCCGCCCATTCTGGGCGGTTTCACAGGGTGGTCTTGGACACTGTCTTCTGCACATGAAATTCTCCACAGACTGCTTCCAAAACCGCCCTGCAAGGAAAATGGTTAAGTATTGAAGTTTTTACATGCATGGAGCATTGAGATGTAATGGTCTGTAGGCAAAGATTGAGTTCAAGTAAATTTGAAGTTCAAATCCATAGGTCACTCCTCAATCCGCCCTATCTGGGCGGCTTTAGCATGTTCATATGGACAGCTTCATCTCCTTCCACACCATTCAGTCCAGACAGTCCCTCCAATCCCGCCCTAGGTGAGATTGTGCAAAATTCAAAGTGTTTCAATACAAAACATCAGAAGGTGATAAAGATTGATGGAAATTTGAAGGTTTTAGAATGCTTTAGGTGTGAAAATCCAAGGGACATGTCTAAACCCGCCTGTCCTGGGCGGTTTCACAAGGTGGTCTTGGACACTATCTCCTGCACATCAATCTCTCCACACACTGCATCCAATCCCGCCCTAGGTGAAAGAGATCAAATTTATTAAATGTTTCAAAAGCCAAGCCTTAGAAGGTGATGGTATATCAATGCAAACTTGAAGGTATGAAGAGAACCAAATGAGTTTCAAGTTAAAATCCAAGGGTGGTCTCCTTCAGAGGGTGCCCATGGATTGTGTCTTGTCTCAGGAGATTCTGTCCAGACCTAGCCTCCAAAGCCGCCCTAGAAAAAAAAATGGTTAAGTGTAGAGGCTTTCATGTATAAAACACTAGAAGGTGATGGAATTCATGAGAAACATGAAGGTTTAGGAGGATTAAGTAGGTTTCAAGGTAAAATCCAAGGGGTAATCTCAAACCCGCCCCACTTGGGCGGCCTCGAGAGGGTGCTATGGACAACTTTACCTCCTCTACATGAAACTCTCCAGACAGTGTCCCCAAACCCGCCCTAGGAGTTTTGAAGTCTTTCAAACACAAAACATTGGAATAACATGAAGTTTGAGTGGAAAACATGAAGATTTGAAGGCATAGAAGTGAATTTGGAGTCAAAATCCAAGGGTCACTTCTAAACCCGCCTTACCTGGGCGGCCTCAAGGGGTCTTTGTGGATTAAACCACCTGTCACATAAAATTCTCCAAGCACTCTCTCCTAAGCCGCTCAGGATGAAGAATAACATAATCTGCTAAGTTTGTTTGATCAAGATGATGCTAAGGAGAGGTTAGAGTCGAGATCAAATAGTCTAGACAGTGCCTTCAAAACCGCCTTAGGAGAAAAGAGATCAAATTTATAAAGTGTTTCAAGTGCCAAGCATTAGAAGATGATGACATTTCAATAGAAACTTGAAGGTTTGAGAGAACCAAGTGAATTTTGAGGAGTTGTCCAAGGGGTACCTTTAAACCCGCCCTACTTGGGCTGCCTCAAGAAGACCCTGTGGACTATGTCACCTGACAGATGATACACTCCAACCACTCACTCAAAACCTGCCCAAGATGAAGAACAATGTAAACTGCAAAGTTGTTTGATGAGAATGATCAAGATGATGTCACAAGGGAAGGAAATAGTCAAAATCAAGAGATGAGAAGTGGCTAAGTGCCAAAGTCCACACATTGCTCTCAAAGCTGCCCTACCTGGGCGGCCTAGAAAGGTCAGCTTGGAATTTTGATGTTGAAGCAATGCAAATACTCTTCTTGACTCCCTAAATCATCATGTAGCTTCACATGTTTGAAAAGATCATCCTAGAGAGGTAAACTTGGAGACATGATTAGAACTTACCTCACATCTTAGAGAGAGAGTCATTCCAAAAGGAGGGAAGTTTGAAAAGTTCACTAAGTCTTAAGAAGCAAGGAGAGGTAGACATTTCCATGAGGAGAAGGCTTTAAATGACAAAATCCAGACATCTTCTCTAAACCCGCCCTTCCTAGGCGGCATTGAGCTTCATGCTTGGACTATGCTATCTCCTGCACATCACACTCTCCAGACAACACACTTGAACCTGCTCAAGGAGATAACTTATCCAATTTGCAAATGTTTTGAGTTGAAGTACAATGAAATCATGAAGATTTGAAGAAACTGCATAAGATTGAATGCTTTTGAGTCATTTTGAAGGATAATCCAAGGGGTACCCTCAAACCCGCCTTACTTGGGCAGCCTCAAGGGATGTCAGTGGATAATGTCTTCTTTCACATGAAATAGTCCATACACTACCCCCTAATCCGCCCAGAGTGAAGACATTGCAATTGGTAAGAAGGGATTAATGAATTGATAAGTCTTGAAAGGTTTCAGACGCATTAAGTAATGAAAACCTTACACCTCCTTGAATCCGCCCATCCTAGGCGGCTTTGGAACCTTCCTTTGGACAATGTTACCTTCACATGAAATTCTCCATGCACTGCGTTCAAATCCGCCTAGGGGAGAAGACAATCAAAATTGCAAGAATGAATCAATGATAAGTGAAATTCTTAAAAGTGGATAAGGCAGGTTTAAAGGGGTTGTATTGGCCACTCAACATGACATCTTCCATACTACTTAGCCTAGGCGGATTTCACCTTGACATGTGGATAAGGTTCATCAAACTCGTCTTCTGACTTCTATCAATCATTCACCAACACTAAGTTATACAAGGACAAGTTTGGGAGATCATCAAGGTTAGGAAAAGGTGTTTTAAATAGAAAATCCTCACTACCTATCCAAACCCGCCCTACCTGGGCGGTCTCAAGAAGAGGTCTTGGATTCAGTCATGTCTTCACATACATCTCTCCATACAAAGACTCTAAATCCGCCCATACTCTTTAGAGTTTCACATAGCATGCAAGGAGTTTAAACCAATCTAAGAAGTAAGTGAAGGTATCTTGAAGTTGTCAAAACCAAGTAAGAATTGCCTAATTCATGGAAAATCCTTACACCTTCATGAATCCCGCCCTCCCTAGGCGGTTTTAGCCCATTCACTTGGACAAGTCCATGTTCTCACATGCATCTCTCCATCCAACACATTCAAAACCGCCCAGGGTGCTGGAAAGAAGGTCTTCATGAGGATGAGCTAAGTAGAGTAATTCATATACACTCTCAAGACTATCTTGTTAATAGACTCTCACTTTCATTCACCTCTTTCACATCATCCACTCCATACAACGTCGTCAAGGCCACTCTTGCTAGGTGGACTTCAACAAGACACATGGACATTATCATCCAACATCTAGGATGTGTCTTCATATTCATAGGCATCTCAAGATTCCACTAAGTGTTTAGATTGATAGAGAAGACCTATCAAATGGGAGGAATGAACATCAAATCCTTACTCTACCTTCCAACCCGCCCATGCAAGGCGGCCTTGAGCCTTCCACAAGGACAACACCAAGTCCCTCATACCATTTCATCCACCTATCATCCTCAAAGCCACCCTTCTCAAATGGTTTCATCATGTCTTATAAACAAGGACATTAAACATTCTATGTATCTCATTTAACTTTAAAGGAGGAAATGAACACTCAAATAAAGATCTAAGTAAAACAATCCATACACCCTCCTTGAACCCGCCCTTCTCTTGTAGGAAACGGTAGAGGATGAATGCGAAGGAAAGGCAAGCCTTGATCAAGAGTGACAAGCAAGGAGTCATGCCGGAGACAAAGATCATGTCCAAGTGGAGGAACGTGAGTGACACCAACTTGGGTCACATCGACATGGAGGAGATCAAGAAAGAGCTATACAAGCCAACCCACTCTAAGGTCATCCATGAGATGCTTCGCAATGGGATCGTCCAAGCTGCATGCTTTCCGCCCACCTTGCCAAGCTCTGAGCTTATGTGGGAATGTGTTGATCATTACAACCAAGAGACTAGACGCATTGAGACATCCGATGGAGAAGTCTTAGCTCACTTGAGGAGGGAGGCCATCGCTGAAACATTCAACATCCCGAAGCATAGGAAGGTCACCGTCTACACTCGAGAGCAAACTCAAAGGGTGTTTGAACGAGCGATAAGTAATTGTAAGCAAGAGATAAATGTCAATTGGGTAAAGCAACCAAGGAGTCGTCACAGCAAGTTGTCGAATCAACTTCATAAATCGGATTTTATCATGGAGTATGACTACATGGTGATCTTCTTGAACAGAATCATGGGTTGTCAACAATCATCAACATTTGATGCGTGGATGTTTGTATTCATGCAAGAGATTGTCAAAGGTGAGGTCATGATTGATTGGGCCGGCATCATAAGCAACAATATTCATGAGCAGATGATCAAGCTAAAGGAGACTAAGTCCTTCTACATGAGCTCATATGTCATCTATATCCTCGCCATGTGTGGAAAGTATGATGGATTGAATTGCAGAGGTGACATAGGATATGGCCCCGGACAATTCAGCGTGTATGATAGCTACCCGCAGTTGCAGTTAAAGTCCATAGCCCATTACAAGTGTGTGAATGATGCATTCTTCATGTTCATCGTAAGGAAGCTACAAGGAGATATCCATGAGAGGTTATCGAAGGATGCGAAGAGATTGATTGGCAAATATGGACGATGGTACATCCAATTTCTGAAAGTTCACCTACTTGAGGATCCAAGGATTTTCATCTTATCCTTAACGCTTGCCCGAGGTATCCTACCGACAAGATGGTACAACTAGAGGTGACGAGGCAACTGTTGGCTTGGGACAAAATTCAGAAAGATAAGAAGAAAGCCGGAATCAGTTTTCCGATAGGAGTTGGAAGGTTGGAGACTTGCCCAACACTGCAAGCTGCACAACATTCAAAATATGAACTTGAAGCTTACAATCTTGTGCTTGATGACACGGATTGAGATCATTTTGATCCATTCAACACCATTCTGAAGGCGTTTGGGAAGAGGTTTAGACACCGAGAGCACCAAGAAGATCATTGGGCAGATGCAGACGATGATGAGCACATCAGAGAGAAAAGGTGTTCGAGAATGGCTTGGGATTTGGTGAGATCTTGTAATATAAAGCCTATTCCTGATCAGTTAGAGGAAACTGAAAAGTCTTTCGTGCAAAAGATGTTTGACAAGGAAGGACCTATCATTATCAATTGGGCTGAGAGAGAAGATGGTCATGATGAATGGATACAGCGAGTCATACCTATCACCGGGAAGTATGTAGATCGTCAAGTGAAGAAGCTCGAGAATGCAAACAAGGACATGACATATGACTTGATGGGAGGAGCGGACTCACAGCAATCACAAGAGGTGGATGATAGTGAATCTAGCAGCGAACATCACAGTGAGTCTAGTGGATATAGTATAAGCTCCAGAGAAGAAGCTCAGCCTAGTAAGAGGAAGCGTCTGGACGACTCCCGTGGAGAAAGTAGTCGGAAGAAGACAAAGTTGTGTTCACAACATGAGATTAGTACTTCTTCCAGGCAAGAAGGTAGTCCTTCTCAAGATATGAATGTGACATCAGTAGTGGAGAATGAAGAAAGAGAAAACCAAGGAGCTCTACAAACATTAGATCAAGAACACATGCATGAGGTTCTAGCAGAAGAAGTTCGATCAAGTCCCTCCAAAGATCAAGAAGCTGTTACACATGAAATGGCTATGCACATTGAATCGTCTGATGAGGAAGCATCGTCACCGGAATTAGAAGTTGAAGCTCAAGAAGAAGATGTTCAAGAAGATTTGTCTGCCTTGCCAGAATGGTTGAGGAAGAGAGTAAAGGAAACTTCAATCGTGGAAGTAATGCCAGACGTTAATATACAAGAGTTGTTAGGCAGAACGAGGCGAGACAAAGGAAAGGAGAAGGCGACTAGATTCTCCAAGATTACAAGAGACAGTTCTGGGTCCAAGAAAGTGCATATTGCAGCGCCGAGGGTAGAGAAAACAATTGATGATATTGCTCCTGAAGATTACGATGTGACCATTATGGATTTGGGACCAACAACAGAAGAGCAAGAGTTTGAAGAGTTGGATGAATCGGTTTCAGTGGTCAAAGAAAGATTGAGTCATGAAAGGGAAAGAGGAGATCGATTGGAGAAAGAAAACCTTGCCTTCAAGCAATATATCCAGCAGTTGATGAATCCAATTCGACAGCGTGAAGGGACGTCTACTCCACCTCCCATGCTTTCACATGAATCTGTTGCTCAGTTAGAGGGTATGAAATCACAGTCCCAAGAACTAAAAAGCTGGATAGGAAGAGTTAGAAATCAAATATATACATTCATCGATGAACTCATCCAAAAGTATGAAACTGTTGCTCAGTTGTTGGAAAGACTTCAAGCAGTTTCAACAGCATGTTCCCAATTCGATGCTGTCAAAAGAGAATATATGCCACACTTGGAAGATTTGATGAACACTCCACTGTCAGCATTGATAGAGGAAGGAGTAGTTGAAGAAGGTTCATCGTATGATTTCTCTACTTGGTACTTCACTATGGACATAAGAGATCAGCTTTTTGACAAGGTTAAAATGGATTGTGTTCGAGTGGATAGTGTGCTTCAGAGAGCTCATAATAAGATAGTTGGTGTAATGGATGAGATGTGTGTACTCTCAGGAGAGGTTGCGTTCCATGACGTGAAGAATTATCTACATTCTCATTACTTCAAGTCTATTCACTTCATTTCTGGTGAACAGCTGAACAATATCTACTTCTTGATCTCACTAGTTTGTGGTAAGCGGGTTAGTCTACTCAATTGATCACAAAGTTCAGCATCTGAGTGATTTTGTTCAAGAGGATAAAATACGCGAGTATTTTATGCTGCGTTGTCTGTGCAAGGAAAACACATCAACAGAATTGGCGCTAGGAGGGCCAGCACTCTACCGGTTGTCATAAAAAGCAAGAAAGTTCACGCTGGATCGAATCGGTTCATTTTCACCCGACAGGGACCAGAGGATTTTAAGGTCTACACCAGGAGCATCCAAAGATTTGGTTGAGTTGGGGTTTCCAACCAAGTCCAACAAAGGCAAGAAAGTAGGTTCATCAAGCCAAAGATCTCCAAGCGGAGGGCAGTTCCAAACGCCTCCACCACGAAACCCGTCCATAGGAGTGATTCAATCAAGCAATACGCAAGCAATCTCTCAAACGATTCCAACAGGAGTTGCCCAAGCAACTCCACTTCAGCAAGGAGCTACGCAAGCGTTACAAGTTCAGCAACGTAACATTCCAATGGCGGCCTGGCCCTTGGCGAATGTTTCTCCTCTCGGAGCTTTCACAAATTACAATGATATGCCCAAGAATCCTGAACACTTCTGCTCTAAATTTCACGTCAACGATGTGAACCGAACAACAGAGGAACACATCAAGATTTTTGAGGACACTATCAAACAGGAGGATTATACATGAAGATGTAGCCTGCCGGCTGTTTCCGTATACACTTGAAGGAGATGCCACCTTTTGGTATGTCAACTTACCTGCTGCATCTATCACTAGTTGGTAACAGATGAAAGATGCTTTTCTGGAAAAATTTAGAATTCCTATTACTCCAACAGAGCTTTACAAACAGTTTATTAAGGTAAGAAGACAGGAGCATGAGCCCATCGCTGCTTTCAATCACAGGTTTCGTAAAGCGTATTCGAGACTGCAGGTTCCATATAACATCAATGAGCCTATGACAATGGAGATTTATTATGCAGCTTTGGATCGTCTCACTTCCATGTTCGTGAAGACAGCAAGGACACCACCTGCTACTCTAATAGCGGCATATGCTGAAGTCGTCAAGGTGAATACTGATCTGGGGATGGACACTCATGGACCTCTCAATCACATGGGGTATCCGGCAATGCAGAATCAAATTCAAGGGATCAACCAAGCATTGGCCCATCACACGCCAGTCATGAATCTAGTTCCTGCTCCTGCTAATCAATTAGTACTACATCCTGGAGTGCCTATTTCACAAGCTTTGCCTGCCAAACCAGTGTATCTACAAGGGTCATTGTCTTCCTCCACCAAGACTCAAGAGGAAAAGGAAGAAATGAGAGAATTGATAGATCAAGTCAAGAAGTTGTCAATGGAAGTCACTCAGTTAAGAAATCAAAACAGCTATCTCCAAAATATGCAAAGGAACTTTCAAGCAAGCCAAGGCGGAAATCAAGCCAATCCAGGGAACTATCAGGGATATAATCAAGGGTTCCGAGGAGCAAACCAGGGCTACCGGAGGCAAAACAGGACATGGAATACATCACCGAATAATGGCAATGTCCCTTCGCCTTTGGACAATAATCCAAATCCAGATCCCAAACCATCCGACAAAGTCTTTCTGGCAGAAGCAGCCTTGTCTAGATGGTGCCGACTGCATAATACCAATCAGCATTCTGAATTGCAGTGTCCTGAATTTACGATTGCCGCTGACATCTTCCAGAAAGAAATGCAGAACACACAAGGCCAAGAAGCTCCCCCACCAACCTCTGGATATGAAATCGTCCCCACACCCAGATATGATCAAGCTCTGATGATTGAAGATTTTGTATTCCCTCCGATGATGGAATATGATATGAGGGATTATAATGGAAAATTTCCACCAGCTGCGGCAAATGGGCCAATAGAGGACTAGACTTGTTATCCTCCATTTAATGGTAACTATCCACATCAAGAAAGGGGTGAAGTACATGCATTCCAACAGACAGCTGGAAATCCACCAATGAAGGTATATCAAAGAAATTATCGAGCACCAGATCCTTTGACTACTTCTACGCCTCCAAATAATTTCCAGACACCGCCTAATCCAAATGCTAGCAATAATCCAGGCTATCCAAGAGATTCATCGGAGTATAGACAGAGAGATCCTGTTCAAAGAATCCCGCCAAAACACAATGTTTCACAGCCAGACGCTGCACAAAAGGTTAGTTCCTCTAGAAACAAAGATTCTAAAAATGACCTTAAGAGGTTGAGTCAATGTGTTTTAGAAGAAGTTAAAAGGGTTAAAATCAACTTGCCATTGATTGAATTAATGAAAGTATCTGAGATACGAGAGACCTTTTTGGAGAGTCTAAGTGATAATGCTGTTAAGAGTGGAAATCATAACACTCCAACTCCATCAAGTTCATCCGCAACTAGTCTACCTCATGCGAATGTTGCTCAGAATACTAATGTAGCCCACTCAAAGCCTGCTCAACCTCAAGAACAGCCAAATACAGTCTATGTAGCACAAGATTCGCCAGACACGAACAACGAAGTACAAGCCAAATCTTCACCTAAAAAGGAGGAACCAACAAAGGATGTTAGTACAATAAAGAGTCAAGATTCTAAAGCTCATTGAAAAACGCCAGAAGAGTCAAGTTTCATTGCTCCAAAGAAGAAGTCAGTAGTTTTTTATCAAGGAAAGGATGAGCCTGCTCCCTTCCTCCTCTCGGTGAGAATTTTCGGTAAACTGCTCCACAACTGTTTAATGGACTCAGGAGCTTCAAGTAATGTAATGCCACTTGCTGTATGTAAGAAACTTGGTGTGATCCCAACACAAACGACAAGGAAGGTTACGCAATTAGACAAAACTGAGGTTCCAGTTGTTGGTGAGCTACATAACATTCACATGCAGTTGGCAGGTGACCCCAGGGTACAACACTGCATAGATATATCAGTTGTGGATATCCTTGAAGGATATGGGATGCTGTTAAGCAGAGACTGGTTGAGGAAACTCAATGGGTATGTATCGACTGACTTTTCACATATGTGGCTATCATGGAAGGGACTACCGAATTAGATCAGAATAGATAACACTCCTAGATTGAAGTTGACGATCACAGAGTATGGTGAAGATAACAAGTTTCTTTTTGTGGAGCCTGACCTTGGTGTATACAATCCCAAGGTAGAAGAGGTTCTGATGTTAAAAAGTTCAACTGAGAGTTTGGTAGATAGTGAACATGGCACTTCCATTGATGAACAAGATGAGGGCATGTTTGAAAATTTTAGGAACTTTGTGTTGAGAAATGTCCAGCAGAGTTTAGAGCTTGGAGGATATGCTGAGATACAAGATTTGTTATTACCCAATTGGTGTCGAGTGCACAATGCATTTCACTCTGAGTTCACCTGTGAGATGTGTAAAGTAGCCTTGGAACAAATCAAGAAAAAGAGTACCAGAAGCAATGAGGCTAGAGATACCCGAAATCCCAAAGGTAGAAGAGTTACCTTCAAGTGAGTCTTCGACAAATGAAGGAAATTCCTCGACTTCAAATGAAAATTCCCAAGAAATAACTGCCAAGACGAAGAAAGAGATGGATGATAAGAGCGGACAAAGTTCAAAACAAGAAATTGATCAAGTATGGACGTTAAGGTTTGATGGATCCAAGTCCAAGCAATGGTCCGGAGCTGGCTTTGAGTTGATTAGTCCAGTTGGAGAAGCCTACTTGTCAGCATTGGGGTTGCAATTCCCTTGTACAAACAATGTTGCTGAATATGAAGCTTTAGTGCACGGGTTGCTCCTCGCTATTCGAAAGAAAGTAAAGGTTTTACATGTTTTCGGAGATTCCGAAGTCATTGTAAGACAAGTCAGAAAACAATATGTTTGCCATGATAAGAGATTGAAAAGGTACAGGAACAGAGTGTGGGATCTTATAGAAAGTTTTGACGCTTTTAATATTCAATTTGTTTACAGGTCCAAGAATCGAGTAGCAAATGCATTGGCTCAAGCGGCGGGTTCATTGGAACCATTATCAATGGAAGGATTAAAGAAATTTACAGTTGAATTGACATCAGTTCCTTCGGTTCCAGACAATATTACGAACTTCCAAGTTTTCAACGATGATAAGCATATATTAGATTTCCTAACGAATTCTGGTATATTCACAGCTCAAGTCATTGATGAAGGAGAAGTTAAGGAAACGGAGTTTGATCCCGACGGGATAATGAATTTGAAGAACAATACCATCCCGAGAGGAATGATAGAACTAGAAAGGCTTTTTGATACAGACAGATTGAGTGCTCTTCAATCTCGCAAAGAAGAAGCGAATAAGTGCGATATAGTAAATTTGGGAACAGACGAAGATGTTAAGAATGTTTTTATAGGGAGAGTCTGTACACCTGAAGAACGAGAAAGCATAATCAAAGCTATGAAGGAGTTTCAAGACATAATTGCATGGGGATATGAAGACCTCAAGACATATGACACTTCTATTATCACACATACAATTCCTCTCAAGCTCGGGAGTAAGCCTTTTCAGGAACGTCAAAGGCCAGTCAATCCTTTGTTAGAACCGCTTATCTATCAAGAAGTGAAGAAGCTGTTGCAAGCAAGAATAATTTTCCCAGTACGGCACTCCACGTGGGTCGCCAATTTAGTCCCTGTTAGAAAAAAAGAATGGTGAAATAAGATTGTGCATGGACTTCAGAAATCTTAATAGAGTGTCGGAAAAGGATAACTATCCGTTACCATCACTTGATGAAGTCCTGCAAATTGTCAACGGTTCTCAGATGATGTCCTTTTTGGATGGATACTCTGGATACAACCAAGTTATGGTTGAAGAAGAGGATTGTCTGAAGACAACTTTTACCATAAAATGGGGAATCTTTGCATACAGGAGAATGCCCTTCAGTCTAATCAATGCTGGTGCTACTTTTCAGAGGGCTATGGACATCGCTTTCAGGGACATTGTTGGAAAATGTATAGTGATATACATGGATGATCTTAGTCTTTTCGAAGAAGAGAGAAGATCATGTTGACCATTTGAGGAAAGTATTTGAAAAATGCAGGAAATATGGTATTTCTCTCAATCCGAAGAAATGCATTTTCGGAGTCACAGAAGGTAAGCTACTTGGTCATGTAATTTCTGAAGAAGGTATTTCAATTGATCCTGACAGAGTAGAAGCAATTCAGAAGGTTAGCCTCCCTGCAAGTAAGAAGGAATTGCAGTCTTTCTTCGGAAAGATTAACTTTGTAAGGAAGTTCATTACTGGGTTTGCAGAGATCGTCAAACCACTTAATCAGATGTTAAAGAAAGATGCCAAGATGGACTGGACTTCGCAAGCTAGAAAAGCATTTGAAGAAGTCAAACAAGCAATTGCCACTGCTCCAGTTCTTATCAACCCCAATTACACGAAGCCATTTTATTTATATACTTTTGCATCAGATCACACTTGTGCGGGAATTTTGACGCAAAGAACGGATGAAAGGGATGAACATCCCATTGCTTTTATGAGTGCTCCATTCAAAGAAGCTGAGTTGAGATATCCCTGTGTAGAAAAGCATGCTTATGCTCTAGTGAAAGCTATCAGAAAATTTAGACATTACATTCTCAGAAGCAAGGTTTACGCCATAGTTCCAGATGTGGCAATCAAAATTTTGTTGATGCAAAATGAACTTGGCGAGAGAAGAGGCAAGTGGGTCGCCATCATACAAGAATACGACATAGAGATACAACCGATGAAGTTAGTGTGAGGACAAGCACTCTCGCAGACAATAGCAGCACAAGGGTCGGGTTTGGTACAGCAAGCTTATGTGTTTGAAGATGTATCACCAGACAAGTGGTATGATGATACTGTATACTATTTGCTCACTCAGAAATGCCCTCCACATATGAATCCAATGCAAAGAAGAGCATTAAGGTATAGGCCTCAGCGTTATATGTTACAAGGAGCAGTATTGTTTCGACGCAATCATGAAGGAGTTTATCTAAGATGTGTTGGAAAAGAAGAAGCGAGACAAATTATGGAGCAGTTCCATGAGAAGTTTGGCACTTGTCACGGAGGTGGACTGGCAACAGCCCACCAGATCTTGAGGGCAGGATATTATTGGCCTACCTTGTTCAACGATGCCCACCAGCATCTCAAAACATGTCATACTTGCCAAGTAGTTGCTTCGCGCGAGAAGAATCCTACAATGCCGCTTCAGCCTGTGATCGAAGTAAGACCTTTTGCTCAATGGGGTCTCGACTTCATTGGTATGATTAATCCACCTTCTTCAGCACAACACAGGTATATTCTGACTGCTACAGACTATTGTACAAGATGGTCTGAAGCTTATGCATTAAAACTTTGCACTTCTGATATTGTGATCAAATTTCTTGAAGAAAACATGATCACGAGGTTTGGGTGTCCACATGCACTCGGTTGCGATAATTGGCCTGCTTTCACTTCATTAAAATTTTCAAACTGGGCTTTCGAGTATGGTATCACGCTGAAATTTTCATCCAACTATTACCCACAGGGGAATGGCCTCGCAGAGTCCACGAACAAGAACTTGCTAAATGCAATAAAGAGACTATTGGATAAGAACCCAAGAGATTGGCACACCCAACTGAAGTTTGCCCTTTGGGCAGACAGAACCCGAGTGAAGTCCTCCCTAGGTACTTCTCCATACCACTTGGTCTATGGCCAGGACCCAATCTTTCCTGTACAATTGAGGATCCCAACGCTTCAATTCATGCAAGACTATATGGATCAGGATGAGAGAGTTCAGACTAGGCTTTCACAACTTCTACACCTGGAAGAGAAACAAGATACAGCCTTAGACAAATTCATGAAACATCAGGGGGTTGTGAAACGTTGGTTTGATCGACAAGCAACAGTTAAGTCTTTCAGGATTTCAAATCTAGTTTTGTATTGGGATAAAGCACATGAACGAAGAGGAGATCACGATAAGTTTGATTATCTTTGGAAAGGACCATACCAAATCACGGAAATCTTGGGAGAGAACGTCTTTAAGTTGAAAACTTTGACTGGAGAAGAGATTCCACTGCCTGTCAATGGGCAATACTTGAAACATTACTTCCAAACCTGAGTTCCTCGGGAACTTTTCTTGTATATAGTTAGATTAGGTGTTTCTGGTTTTCCGTAGTTTAGTTTTCCTTAGTTTGTTTTTAGGATTTAGTTGTTTAGTTTAATCTGCTTTGTTTTAAGTTGTATGTTTTTGGAGTTTTGCTTTGCTTTAGTTTTTGTGTCGTTCGGGGGGTTTTCATTGTGCATAGGAGTGATTAATTTTTTAACACATTCTGGTTGACTTCATGAAGTTATGTTTAGTTCATTTCTTGCACAAATGTCCACGAGATTCTTCAAGATCGGAAGGTAACTTTCTTTAGTTTATCTTTTTACTAAGATCTATACTTGACTCAAGAATGGTATCATATATTGCATCTGGACATGGATATCTTTGATTATGAGTTTAAAATATTTAATCTTAAAATGAACACTTCATAGCTTTCTTTTGGTAAACTTGCATCAGATGGATGGATCCATTGTGGATTCCATTGCTAGTGTTGGATAGCATGACTGTTTGTTTTTTGGAAAGGAGTCAATTGTCCAGTATGGCTTGAAGTATTTTGAGATCTTATACCTCGCATACTCAAGATTCCGAAAGTCACCAGAAGAATATAAATGAGCTTGTATTAAGTGAGATAGTTCATGATTCCACTTCATTCCATTGTATCTATCCGTATGCTCCATATTCTATTATCAACCCACTTACATAATAAAAGCCTGCACTCCGTGATAAGCATTCCCGTTTCACTCCATTCCATTGTATGCATTTCTCCATACCTCCGTCTACTCATTCCATTCGTTTTGCCATGCCATTTTATTTATGCAATAAAGCTTCCATCCATTCCACTCGTTCCATCAAATAAAGAGCTTGAGTCTGATGTCTAAATCTTCCATATAGTCCTGTTCCTTGCCTCGAACTCCCAGCAATGAGTCGTCAGGATAAAAGTTTGAGTCTTCTATGAACGATACATTTGGAGTCTATCCATGTCAGTATCTGCCCTAATGACCTTAACCATTGCATAGAAAGCAAGGTCAAGATGTTGGTATTCCCACCCATTTCGTTTAAATACAAGTCCATCGTTTCATTATCCACCTATTATACATGTTTCCCCATTCCACCTTCGTCGTTATGCAAAGTCTAAAAGCATATGACCACATACTTTTCACTATCCATTTTCTTTATCCATCTCCATCCATTGCAGCCTTCATTCCTTCATCCGTTTCCCAATCATGATTAATGAATGTAAGTGTTGCCTGAACAAGAAGCTTGCAATTCCTCCACTCATCCCTAATTCCATAAAGTAGAAATCTGGATGCTTTACCCATCAAGCAAGTAAATTCCTAAGAATCTTATAAATCTTTACTCCTCAGAACACAAAATGCTAGAAATCCAAGCACAGTTTATTCAAAGGCTATGGCATTCATACTTCCAAAATGAAGCAGCCAAAATGATAGTTTGGGTATTTAACTCTAAGAAGCTAAATCCAATAGTAGCTTCCGCCTCCAAAGCATCCGTCATCACTCATTCGATTCCATCTAAAATTCTAAGTTACTTCATCCTACGAACCAAAATCAATAAGAAATTCTAAGTTCGTAAAGGTCATGAAGGTAATATCGCTAGTTATCATCCATTCCCGTTCCCCTTTATAGATCCCTTTCCTATTTGCAAGCTTCGAAGTTTAGTTCGGTATGTACAGACATTGATTGTGATTTCACTCCATTCCATTCATTCCAATACCTACCATCCGTTTTCACTTCATTTCCCGCCATCCAGTACACTCCACCACTACCTGGTCTATGTTTGGATATGCCTATCTGTCTGTTTTGCGTAATCCACGTCATAGTCCACTATCTCCACTCACCTCTATATCATTCGTACCCTATCTATCATTCCTTACCAACATTAGTATCAGTAATCATACTGGCTAAACCTGGTTTTGTATAGACTATCGTTTTGTTTTCCATGGAATCAGATTCTCAAGTCATTCCTATCCATTACAAAAAAAAAAAAATGAAAAATGAAAAATGAAAAAAAATAAAATAAAAAAATGGTGAAAATAGTAAAGAGAAATCTTTTCGTCCATAGGTGAAAACCACCTCTGGTGGCGCCTTGGATAAGTACCATGGCGAAAACCTGGCCAATAGGCATCATGCGTAGAGACACTGTCTCATTCCCTTCCACTTCATTCCATATCATTTCCAACCATTTTATCCATTCTGCTCGCATATATATATATATACCCTTCCATTCATTCGCCTTCCCCTGAATTTGCAAGTCTATATCAGGTAAGATTTTTGGAATATGGATGGTCAAGCTGGCTGTTGATTTTGATTCTGGGATCAAGTAGTTGTGTCTGCACGGCTTAGTTAGTGGGTGTACTCAGGGATTTTGAAGTTATGATTCTTGTTTATCTTCAGAATGCATGAAGAACATTAAATGAAATGCTCATCTTATGGAACAACAGAGATGAAATGTCTTGATCCAATTTATGCTTCTATTCTTCTTTCGAGTATGTTTCTTAGTTACTGGACTAACTTGAAGAAGTTATGTTGAAGATTTTGGGTGTTGAATGAGCCTTTATTCTTGAAATGTTCCGGAACATTTCTCTCGTGGAGTCGCCAGATGTTGTGACCTCATGACACATCGCCCCATAGCAAATGGGGACCCCCCAATTTTTGCTTAAGTTTGGTATGGTTTCTGAGTTTTAGCTAAGTCCTAGTTCAAAAACACATGCAGTGAAGGACACTAGACACGCCTTAGAATGTTATATCTCCTCGGTCAGAATCTTCATATAAGGATTAATATCAAAGATTGTAAAGAGTTTTGAACTTAGAATGGATGAATTTCAAAGACAGGTTTCACGAGTTTAAAAGCTCTGCCCGCTCTACTTAGGTGGTTTCACAGGTCCTTCTAGATAGTGTCATCACTTTCAAAAGACTATGTCCATACAACACTCACCAACCTGCCTCAGGAGTAACTTGTCGAGTTTCAAGTGTTATAAGCTCTCCCAGCCAAGATATTGAACTTACAAGGAGATTTCATGTATTTGAGAGGTTTTTGATGCACTTTGATGAAGAATCCAGAGGTCACCTCCAAACCCGCCCTTCCTGGGCGGCCTCAAGAGGGGGTCTTGGACTTTCTCTCTTGCCACATAAAACTCTCCACATGCAGCCTCTAGGACCGCTCAAGGGTGTAAATGGTTCAATTTGCAAGGTTATTTGATCAAGGATGAAGGAAGAGACACTCACAAGGTGAAATGATCAAGTTGGGATCAATTAAATGTTTCTAAGTATGAAAATCCAAGGGTGGTGTCCTAACCCGCCCATTCTGGGCGGTTTCACAGGGTGGTCTTGAACACTGTCTTCTGCACATGAAATTCTCCACAGATTGCTTCCAAAACTGCCCTGCAAGGAAAATGGTTAAGTATTGAAGTTTTTACATGCATGGAGCATTGAGATGTAATGGTCTGTAGGCAAAGATTGAGTTCAAGTAAATTTGAAGTTCAAATCCATAGGTCACTCCTCAACCCGCCCTATCTGGGCGGCTTTAGCATGTTCATATGGACAGCTTCATCTCCTTCCACACCATTCAGTCCAGACAGTCCCTCCAATCCCGCTCTAGGTGAGATTGTGCAAAATTCAAAGTGTTTCAATACAAAACATTAGAAGGTGATAAAGATTGATGGAAATTTGAAGGTTTTAGAATGCTTTAGGTGTGAAAATCCAAGGGACATGTCTAAACCCGCCTTTCCTGGGCGGTTTCACAAGGTGGTCTTGGACACTATCTCTTGCACATCAATCTCTCCACACACTGCATCCAATCTTGCCCTAGGTGAAAGAGATCAAATTTATTAAATGTTTCAAAAGCCAAGCCTTAGAAGGTGATGGTATATCAATGCAAACTTGAAGGTATGAAGAGAACCAAATGAGTTTCAAGTTAAAATCCAAGGGTGGTCTCCTTCAGAGGGTGCCCATGGATTGTGTCTTGTCTCAGGAGATTCTGTCCAGACCTAGCCTCCAAAGCCGCCCTAGAAAAAAAAATGGTTAAGTGTAGAGGCTTTCATGTATAAAACACTAGAAGGTGATGGAATTCATGAGAAACATGAAGGTTTAGGAGGATTAAGAAGGTTCAAGGTAAAATCCAAGGGGTACTCTCAAAACCGCCCCACTTGGGCGGCCTCAAGAGGGTCCTATGGACAACTTTACCTCCTCTACATGAAACTCTCCAGACAGTGTCCCCAAACCCGCCCTAGGAGTTTTGAAGTCTTTCAAACACAAAGCATTGGAATAACATGAAGTTTGAGTGGAAAACATGAAGATTGAAGGCATAGAAGTGAATTTGGAGTCAAAATCCAAGGGTCACTTCTAAACCCGCCTTACCTAGGAGTCCTCAAGGGGTCTTTGTGGATTAAACCACCTGTCTCATAAAATTCTCCAAGCACTCTCTCCTAAGCCGCTCAAGATGAAGAATAACATAATCTGCTAAGTTTGTTTGATCAAGATGATGCTAAGGAGAGGTTAGAGTCAAGATCAAATAGTCCAGATAGTGCCTTCAAAACCGCCTTAGGAGAAAAGAGATCAAATTTATAAAGTGTTTCAAGTGCCAAGCATTAGAAGATGATGACATTTCAATAGAAACTTGAAGGTTTGAGAGAACCAAGTGAATTTTGAGGAGTTGTCCAAGGGGTACCTTTAAACCCGCCCTACTTGGGCTGCCTCAAGAAGATCCTGTGGACTATGTCACCTGACAGATGATACACTCCAACCACTCACTCAAAACCCGCCCAAGATGAAGAACAATGTAAAATGCAAAGTTGTTTGAGGAGAATGATCAAGATGATGTCACAAGGGAAGGAAATAGTCAAAATCAAGAGATGAGAAGTGGCTAAGTGCCAAAGTCCACACATTGCTCTCAAAGCCGCCCTACATGGGCGGCCTAGAAAGGTCAACTTGGAATTATGATGTTGAAGCAATGCAAATACTCTTCTTGACTCCCTAAATCATCATGCAGCTTCACATGTTTGAAAAGATCATCCTAGAGAGGTAAACTTGGAGACATGATTACAACTTACCTCACATCTTAGAGAGAGTCATTCCAAAAGGAGGGAAGTTTGAAAAGTTCACTAAGTCTTAAGAAGCAAGGAGAGGTAGACATTTCCATGAGGAGAAGGCTTTAAATGACAAAATCCAGACATCTTCTCTAAACCCGCCCTTTCTAGGCGGCATTGAGCTTCATGCTTGGACTATGCTATCTCCTGCACATCACACACTCCAGACAACACACTTGAACCCGCTCAAGGAGATAACTTATCCAATTTGCAAATGTTTTGAGTTGAAGTACAATGAAATCATGAAGATTTGAAGAAACTACATAAGATTGAATGCTTTTGAGTCATTTTGAAGGATAATCCAAGGGGTACCCTCAAACCCGCCTTACTTGGGAGGCCTCAAGGGATGTTAGTGGATAATGTCTTCTTTCACATGAAATAGTCCATACACTACCCCCTAATCCGCCCAGAGTGAAGACACTACAATTGGTAAGAAGGGATTAATGAATTGATATGTTTTGAAAGGTTTCAGATGCATTAAGTAATGGAAACCTTACACCTCCTTGAATCCGCCCATCCTAGGCGGCTTTGGAACCTTCCTCTGGACAATGTTACCTTCACATGAAATTCTCCATGCACTACCTTCAAATCCGCCTAGGGGAGAAGACAATCAAAATTGCAAGAATGAATCAATGATAAGTGAAATTCTTAAAAGTGGATAAGGCAGGTTTAAAGGGGTTGTATTGGCCACTCAACATGACATCTTCCATACTACTTAGCCTAGGCGGATTTCACCTTGACATGTGGATAAGGTTCATCAAACTTGTCTTCTGACTTCTATCAATCATTCACCAACACTAAGTTATACAAGGACAAGTTTGGGAGATCATCAAGGTTAGGAAAAGGTGTTTTAAATAGAAAATCCTCACTACCTATCCAAACCCGCCCTACCTGGGCGGTCTCAAGAAGGGGTCTTGGATTCACTCATGTCTTCACATACATCTATCCATACAAACACTCTAAATCCGCCCATACTCTTTAGAGTTTCACATAGCATGCAAGGAGTTTAAACCAATCTAAGAAGTAAGTGAAGGTATCTTGAAGTTGTCAAAACCAAGTAAGAATTGCCTAATTCATGGAAAATCCTTACACCTTCATGAATCCCGCCCTCCCTAGGCGGTTTTAGCCCATTCACTTGGACAAGTCCATGTTCTCACATGCATCTCTCCATACAACACATTCAAAACCGCCCAGGGTGCTGGAAAGAAGGTCTTCATGAGGATGAGCTAAGTAGAGTAATTCATATACACTCTCAAGACTATCTTGTTAAGAGACTCACTTTCATTCACCTCTTTCACATCATCCACTCCATACAACGTCTTCAAGGCCACTCTAGCTAGGTGGACTTCACCAAGACACATGGACATTATCACCCAACATCTAGGATGTGTCTTCATATTCATAAGCATCTGAAGATTCCACTAAGTGTTTAGATTGATAGAGAAGACCTATCAAATGGGAGGAATGAACATCAAATCCTTACTCTACCTTCCAACCCGCCCATGCAAGGCGGCCTTGAGCCTTCCACAAGGACAACACCAAGTCCCTCATACCATTTCATCCACCTATCATCCTCAAAGCCGCCCTTCTCAAATGGTTTCATCATGTCTTATAAACAAGGACATTAAACATTCTATGTATCTCATTTAACTTTAAAGGAGGAAATGAACACTCAAATAAAGATCTAAGTAAAACAATCCATACACCCTCCTTGAAGCCGCCCTTCCTAGGCGGCTTTAGACCCCTCACACGGACAATGTCACCTCATGTCTCCACATGAAATCCTCCACACCTACCCTCCAAACCCGCCCATGCTGGGCGCTCTGAGTATGAAGGCATGGAAAAAGATTTAAAAACTTTAATTTTATTCTTCTCTAGGCCGACCACATCCTCTTGGCCGACCTGCTTTGAGTAAAGGCAAAGTTTGGTATAAAAGAAGGTTTAGGTCTGCATTTTAATTCAAAACAAATACAATATTAATTCTGACTTGCAGCAGAGCAGTAAGGAGTAGCAGCAGCCTTCAAGGAGATAAGTCAAAAAGTTCAAGAATCTTCAAAATCAAAATTTCCAAAATTCTGATTTTTTTTAGAATCTGATTTTTAAGGTATGTTGTTGTTTTGAAATTCATTATTTTTTATCCCACATGCACAAGGAGATAGGATAAATATTAGAAAATCCTTATTTTAAGAGGGCACATCAGCCTAGTGACATATGTTGTCTTCTCTTGTAGGAAAAGGTAGAAGATGAATGCGAAAGAAAGGCAAGCTTTGATCAAGAGCGACAAGCAAGGTGTCATGCCGGAGACAAAGATAATGTCCAAGTGGAGGAACGTGAGTGACAGCAACTTGGGTCACATCAACATGGAGGAGATCAAGAAAGAGCTCTACAAGCCAACCCACTCTAAGGTCATCCATGAGATGCTTCGCAATGGGATCGTCCAAGATGCATGCTTTCCCCCCGCCTTGCCAAGCTCCGAGCTTATGTGGGAATGTGTTGATCATTACAACCAAGAGACTAGATGCATTGAGACATCCGATGGAGAAGTCTTAGCTCACTTGAGGAGGGAGGCCATCGCCGAAACATTCAACATCCCGAAGCATAGGAAGGTCACCGTCTACACTCGAAAGCAAACTCAAAGGGTGTTTGAAGGAGCGATAAGTAATTGTAAGCAAGAGATAAACGTCAATTGGGTAAAGCAACCAAGGAGTCATCACAGCAAGTTGCCGAAGAAACTTCATAAATCGGATTTTATCACGGAGTATGGCTACATGGTGATCTTCTTGAACAGAATCATATGGGTTGTCAACAATTTTCAACATTCGATGCGTGGATGTTCGTATTCATGTAAGAGATTGTCAAAGGTGAGGTCATGATTGATTGGTCCGGCATCATAAGCAACAATATTCATGAGTAGATGATCAAGTTAAAGGAGACTAAGTCCTTCTACATGAGCTCATATGTCATCTATATCCTCGCGATGTGTGGAAAGTATGATGGATTGAATTGCAGAGGTGACATAGGATATGGCCCCGGACAATTCAGTGTGTATGATTGCTACCCGCAGTTGCAGCTAAAGTCCATAGCCCATTACAAGTGTTTGAATGATGCATTCTTCATGTTCATCGTAAGGAAGCTACAAGGAGATATCCATGAGAGGTTATCGAAGGATGCGAAGAGATTGATTGGCAAATATGGACGATGGTACATTCAATTTCCGAAGTTCACCTACTTGAGGATCCAAGGATTTTCATCTTATCCTTACTGCTTGCCGAGGTATCCTACCGACAAGATGGTACTACTAGAGGTGACGAGGCAACTGTTGGCTTGGGACAAAATTCAGAAAGATAAGAAGAAAGCCGGAATCAGTTTTTCGATAGGAGTTGGAAAGTTGGAGACTTGCCCAACACTGCAAGCTGCACAGCATTCAAAATATGAACTTCAAGCTTACAATCTTGTGCTTCATGACAGGAATCGAGATCATTTTGATCCATTGAACACGATTCGGAAGGCGTTTGGGAAGAGGTCTAGACACCGAGAGCACTAAGAAGATCATTGGGCAGATGCAGACGATGATGAGCACATCAGAGAGAAAAGGTGTTCGAGAATGGCTTGGGATTTGGTGAGATCTTGTAATATAATGCCTATTCCTGATCAGTTAGAGGAAACTGAAAAGTTTTTCGTGCAAAAGATGTTTGACAAGGAAGGACCTATCATTATCAATTGGGCTGAGAGAGAAGATGGTCATGATGAATGGATACAGCGAGTCATACCTATCACCAAGAAGTATGTAGATCGTCAAGTGAAGAAGCTCGAGAATGCAAACAAGGACATGACATATGACTTGATGGGAGGAGCTGACTCTCAGCAATCACAAGAGGTGGATGATAATGAATCTAGCAGCGAACATCACAGTGAGTCTAGTGGATATAATATAAGCTCCAGAGAAGAAGCTCAGCCTGGTAAGAGGAAGCGTCTGGACGACTCCCGTGGAGAAAGTAGTCGGAAGAAGACAAAGTTGAGTTCACAACATGAGATTAGTACTTCTTCCAGGCAAGAAGGTGGTCCTTCTCAAGATATGAATGTGACATCTGTAGTGGAGAATGAAGAAAGAGAAAACCAAGGAGCTCTACAAACATTAGATCAAGAACACATGCATGAGGTTCTAGCAGAAGAAGTTCGATCAAGTCCCTCCAAAGATCAAGAAGCTGTTACACATGAAATGGCTATGCACATTGAATCGTCTGATGAGGAAGCATCGTCACGGGAATTAGAAGTTGAAGCTCAAGAAGAAGATGTTCAAGAAGATTTGTCTGCCTTGCCAGAATGGTTGAGGAAGAGAGTAAAGGAGACTTCAATCGTGCAAGTAATGCCAGACGTTAATATACAAGAGTTGTTAGGCAGAACGAGGTGAGACAAAGGAAAGGAGAAGGCGACTAGATTCTCCAAGATTACAAGAGACAGTTCTGGGTCCAGGAAAGTGCATATTGCAGCGCCGAGGGTAGAGAAAACAATTGATGATATTGCTCCTGAAGATTACGATGTGACCATTATGGATTTGGGACCAACATTAGAAGAGCAAGAGTTTGAAGAGTTGGATGAATCGGTTTCAGTGGTCAAAGAAAGATTGAGGCGTGAAAGGGAAAGAGGAGATCGATTGGAGAAAGAAAACCTCGCCTTCAAGCAATATATCCAGCAGTTGATGAATCCAATTCGACAGCGTGAAGGGACGTCTACTCCACCTCCCATGCTTTCACAGGAATCTGTTCCTCAGTTAGAGGGTATGAAATCATAGTCCCAAGAACTAAAAAGCTGGATAGGAAGAGTTAGAAATCAAATAGATACATTCATCGATGAACTCATCCAAAAGTATGAAATCGTTGCTCAGTTGTTGGAAAGACTTCAAGCAGTTTCAGCAGCATGTTCCCAATTCGATGCTGTCAAAAGAGAATATATGCCACACTTGGAAGATTTGATGAACACTCCACTATCAGCATTGATAGAGGAAGGAGTAGTTGAAGAAGGTTCATCGTATGATTTCTCTACTTGGTACTTCACTATGGACATAAGAGATCAGCTTTTTGACAAGGTTAAAATGGATTGTGTTCGAGTGGATAGTGTGCTTCAGAGAGCTCATAATAAGATAGTTGGTGTAATGGATGATATGTGTGTACTCTCAGGAGAGGTTGCGTTCCATGACGTGAAGAATTACGTACATTCTCATTACTTCAACTCTATTCACTTCATTTCTGGTGAACAGCTGAACAATATCTACTCCTTGATCTCACTAGTTGGTGGTAAGCGGGTTAGTCTAGCAGAGTGGAAGAGGACAATTGATGAGCATACACGAGATGTGAAGAAGGCAGAAGGAACCATTCGAAACGCGCTAAGTGTACCAGTTGCTGACATGGCGAAGGTTGTTCCAAAGTTCGTGGCATTGGTCGAAAAGAATAAACATAAGAAATAAATGCCACGTGGGCAGTTCACATAGGCGCTAAGGTGTCGCCTTGGAAAACGTGCCTCTATTGCTCCTTGTATGTCTCTAATAATAGAAAGTTGTTGTAACCACCTTTGATGTGGCATGATCTGGGCCATCAAATCCAAATTTATCCTGGCCATTCATTGTGTTTTGAGGGCTATATAAGCCTCATTCCTCTTCATTTTGTATAATGAGTTTTGAGCAAATTAGAGCTGTTGCTAAGACGTTGTTGAGATTAATGCAAGTTCATTGTTGAGCTATTCATGGTGATATTGTGTTCTCTTTGCAAGTTGCATGGTTGCTAAGTACTCACTCGCATTCAATGTTTTAACTTAGTTTATTTCTTTCAAAGTTTGTTAGCTTTAGTTTGCGGAAGTCATTGTCTTTCGATTGCTTGGTGAAATCTCTATATGTTCATACCTTTTATGATTTGTCGCTGGCAAGTTGTAGTGTAAGGTTAGTCTGAACACATCACAAGCTTCACTTCGATTGTTCATTGAACAATTTGAAAACCTTTAAGTTATCCTTAGAAGATTGCATCATCTTTGTGGAGTTGTTGTCTCATGGCGAAGCAAAGTGTGGTTGAGATTTCCAGGAATTGATGATGATAGCTTGCACTTAGATTAGATATTCTTTCTAAACCCAGTCTTTTGCATTTTTTTGAAAAAACATTGTTAAGAGTAGGACCAAGAGCTGAATTGCCATATCATAAGTTTATCATACTGTGTAGCATTGAAGCGATTGTTACAATTTGTGCGAGTGCAAATGGTATTTTCCTGCTGTTGAACACCAAAGTGTAAGTCCCTTTGCATGAAACAGCAAATCACATCTTTGCCAAACAAGCTATCCCAAATCGAGAATTGAAGATAAGGAACCTTGGAGTCTACTCAGTTGATCACAAAGTTCAGCATCTGAGTGATTTTGTTCAAGAGAGGATAAAATACGCGAGTATTTTATGCTGCGTTGTCTGTGCAAGGAAAACACATCAACAGTTATCAAGGTTTTGTTGGGTCTTAAGTACCAAAGTATTTGAAACCCATCAAATTTGTATCTCAAGGGCTTATGAATACATGTCAAGTTGAATCTTCCTCTTTCAAATTGGTTCAACCAAAAGTGTGTTCCTATTGTGGTCGTCATTGTTATACATCAATTTCTTGTTTTGATCTACACCTTTGTTCTTTATGTGGTCAACATATTCATGATTCTTCTCATTGTTTTCAAAAGTGCGCAAACCTGTATCATGTGTTACAAATCCTTTGTTTGAACCAGTCCCAAGGGAGACATTAGATTCTTGTTTAAATACTGCAGTTGTGACACCTTTTGTAGAGATTGAGCCAGATGCTCCAAACAAGGCTATGTTAAGTGTTGTTGAAGCTCCTATTGGTGATGACAATGAAGATGACCTTTGTTGGTTATAATGTATTCCAATTATTTGAGGCCATGAAGATAGTGATGTTGCCTCTTGTTGATTCAGTATGGTATATGCTCTCTACTCTTTATCCATCAAGGAGATCGAGTTCTTGACATTTTCTTCTCTCATTTGCCAAGGGGGGAAACTTGTGTGTATGCCAGATTCAAGTGGAGAATTCAAAGATTGTTGACTACTCATATTGGCCACTAAGGATTGGTCATTTTTCTTAATTGTAGTATGGACAAAATAAGTCCAAATTTGGGACCTGTCAAAGTAACAGGGTCAATTCAATCAAAATTTGAGACTTGTCAAAGCAACAAGCTCAGTATCAAATTTGAACCTTGTCAAGGTAACAATGTTAGTTCAAACAAATTTGACCTGTCAAACCAACAGACTCAATCTGAATTTAAGACTTGTCACAATAGCAAACTTTTTTTCAAGAAGCTTCAGATCAGCCAACAGATATTCTCACCAAAGTGCTTGGCCGAGAGAAGTTTGAGCAGTTCAATATACTGCTTGGTTTCATGATAACTCCTTCAGATTAAGGGGGGGATGTTAATGTGTCAATCCTTAGGGTTACACATTTGTAAATTATGTAATCTATTTTTCAGTTAGATAGTTATGGGCAGTTAAACTGTTCTTCTGCCTATATAATAATTCCTTTGTAAGGGACTCTAATGTAACACAATGATATCAATATAATTTATCATTCTGCCCTTCTTTCCAATCTGGGCCTAACAATAATAATGTTATGCAAGACTATAATGTTCTACAATCTATATTGATTGTAATCATGCTTTGCAAGAATATAATGGTATCGGATTTTTTTTTGTTTTTAATCATGTTGGGGTAAACTATAATGGCATACAATTTATATTCGTTTTCTATTGCATCAGATTTCTATTAAATTCACATCATATATGGAGGTACACTTTGTGCTAGTCAAATATCATTATATTCTTTGTTTCTTTTCTTTTTCTTATACATTGTCTTATTTGAAATAATTAATATTGGGCCTAACAATAATCATGTTATGCAATATTATAATGTTCTACAGTCTATATTGATTGTAATCATGTGCTTTGCAAGATTATAATGGTAACAGATTTATTTTTGTTTTTAATCATGTTGGGGTAAACTATAATGGCATACAATTTATATTCGTTTTCTATTGCATTAGATTTCTATTAATTCACATCATATATGGAGGTGCACTTTGTGCTAGTCAAATATCATTGTATACTTCGTTTCTTTTCTTTTTCTTATACATTGTCTTATTTGAAATGATTAATTTGGTACATATTGTTTTAAACAGGGATGAAGTACGATCTCAGGAAAGTTGAAGAGGTTCTTTATGATGTTAAGATAAGAAGACTTGATTCATCAGACTCAACAATAGAGACAAAACCAGATACCTCATGATATCAACAAATTGCTTGTTGTCAAGGCGAAGTGCCAGGAAGTGGTAAAGGTGCTCAGGCTCTCACAATATACAAATGTAACAGTATATTTTGAATTTCTTGCAATCGTCTTTTGACTTTTTACCAAATTGGAGGGGCTTCGGATGATTAAATAGTTATAAGGGAAAGAAAGTCAACATTTTTGTTTTAGTCATGCATGTCATTTTTCATAACTCGTGACTTTTTAACGAGACCTTTTGTAGTTACTGCTTAGATCTTGTTTTTAAAATGATAAATCCATCAATTGAGCAATTTGTGTAGCGTAATTGCATTTTGCATGTTCCAAGACTTAAACCAAATGAGATGCAAGACTTAAACCAGGGATCTCATTTGGAAGAGCTCCATTTCCAATGCATCCATGTCTTTTAATGTACATAAGTTGAATTCAAGAAAATGGATATGTAGCAATTAATATGTATAGGTATTTCTATATCACAATAACATATTTAATTTTTGGATGTCCCCCTGCAAATGTGAGGGAGGTTGTGCCTTTGCATTTTGCATGTTGCAAGACTCAAACCAGCAAACTTGCTTGAAAGAGTGAGGCCTATTACCAACACAGCTAGATACTTTCACATACATCAAGTTAATTTTTAAAAAAATGATTATGTAATGTTGAATAGTTAAAAGGTAATTCTATATCACAGAAAAACATATTTAATTTGTCACATTTCTCACTAATGATATTTTTTTTAAAAATAATTATTTTCTATCCACTATTAAGTCATCTCTTTGATGACCAATTTTTATGAGAAGCTTGTTTGTTTTATGATCCTTTGTTCATTTATATTAGTAACAATCATAAAGGAAAAGCTAAAGCACAAGGGCACCTTCATGCAATGTAGAAGGAAGATGTTGATATATCACCGAAGCTCACCCCAAGCTTTTCTTAAATCTTTTGGCACATGGAATGTCTTGTTTATAAGCTTTCGTTGCCTCATTTAATGACCTGCTGTGTCTCGTAAATTAACAAAATGAGGTAGTTGAGACAGTACAATACTCTAGAAAATATTTAGGTGCACTCAGACATGTACATGCTACGCTTTATAATCATGGGTATAAGATGTTAATATTGATCTTAATATCTTGAATAATATTTTGACTTACGTGATCAATAATGTCTCCCATGAAGAAGATAAGTACTAGGGAAGCTTATTATCTATCATTTTAGTTTTCTTGGTTGAAATTGTGTAGTACTTTAACATTTGACCCATTCCTGTAATATCCCAAAATGGGATATTTTGGGCAATTTTGGATTTATGGGCTTTCCAAAATATCTAAATTAATTTCTTGCTCAAACCCTAATTTCTGAAGTATAAATAAGACTTGAACAAACATCTCGGGCAGCCCATAAAACATCTCAAAACATCATAATTTCACCATAAACATGATCAACCATAATATACTTGCATTTCACCATCAAATGAACAACCAATCCACTTCACTTATCCAACACAAATGACTGATAATGAAATCTGAAGTCTGCTGCTACAAAATCTGAGTTTTACAAGTCTTCAAATACATCAACAAAATAGAGCAAACATGACAAACATGCCCAGGAATGTTCTGCCCTATCCCTAAGGGTTGTACATACCAAAAATATTAGCAAAATGACCTTCGAATGATAGGAAAAGATCTCCAATGAATGCTGCTCCAATTAGGGCATCAAACCCTAGGTCTTCAACTTTCCAATGCAAAAGAAATCTACTCCAAAATCGTCTCAAGTCCTTCTCCAAGAGATAAAATCAAATGATGTGTGAATGAAGGCTTGAATGATGTTTGAAATGCCACAAACATACTTGTATTTATACACATTTCCTTTACTCTTTCTTAGAGGCCGACCTAGGTGGGAAAATTGCTTTCATTTATTGGTTTCTTCACAATGAAGGTCGACCCATCATGTGTAAGTCTTGGCGCCCAAATGAATAAAGTGCTGCACTCTTTCCTAAATTGACCTAGGCAGAACAAGTCTTGTTTGTTTATCTTTTTCCTCTCTAAAGAGGACTGGCCCAATATGAGAAGCCTTGAGCACCAAAAATGCCAAATTAAAGATTTGCATTTCAAGCCTTCTTTCTCACAAGTGCCAAGGATAGGAACTAGTTTATTATTCATTTCTCCTTTAGAGGCCGTCCCACCCCAATCATGCATCAAGTAGGCTCTCCTCAAAGATAGCGTACACGAATAATCAAAGCAATAACATTTACCCTTCCTCAAAGTGGCATTGTCATAGAACATGTTGGCAAATTCATCTTCCGGCACAATCTCCTCAACAAGACAAGTCTCCATATTCAAATTCCACAAGGTGGTTCACTTACACAAAAAATACAACAATGCATCTTCGAACCTCAATTCATCTTCCATAAAGCCCGGAGTGTGGAAACCCACCCATTTATTCGCCAATGGCGACCACTCCAAAAATGGGGACATTACAATTCCTTTGATGACCTATTTCTCACTAGTAGTCATTTCATCTATGATTAATTCCGCAACGTTGATTTGACATGAACAATCATATAACATGAAGCACCATGTCAGAGTTTACAGTCAGTACTAGTTCTTTTTGGTAGGTCACCCATCCTAGTACCACTTTGACTTTTGTTTACCCACCATCAAAATCTTGTTCAGCGTGATAACCCATTTGCAAAACCTTTAAGAAAATGTTGTGCTTTGAGCTAGCCGTTATTCATTTATTAGAAAACAATATTCAACATTTTAATTAATTTAAAATAGTGATTGATGTTAAACATTTTTCTTGTTTCAGTCTACCCATTTCATTGGCGAGAGTGCTATGTGAACCATTCAAGCTTAGCTCATGAGAGATTAGTCATAAAAGAAATGTATTCTCATGAGAAATGGAACATTAAAAGAATGTATAAAGTATTAAATACTAATTCTACAAATTAGGCTATAACATGTGAATTACTCTAGCATGGTTCATTAGGTTAATTTAAATCCCTGTGGAATGCAATGTTTGCCAAATGAACCATTCAAACTCATGAGATAGGCCATACAAGAAACAACTATTCATGAGGAGTGATCATTCAAAGAATAACTCAAATACTAAATAGTATATAGAATTTCTTGAAGGAGCAATACCTATAACTTTAAGGAGGATCACACCCAACAACACCAAAAGCACCCACAATGAGCAAGTAATACTAAAACACACACCTAAAGACGAATATTTGTAGAGTATAAATTTGAAGAAATTGGGGGTACAAATGGAATACAAATTCAATATATATTCTTGGAGTTCAATACACTTTCTTCAAATGTTAGTTTTATTTACCTCATGGGTGGATTTCTCGTTGTATGTTTAGTTTGTTGCTACATGTCAATTGTCACCATGATATGTTATTTAATGACATCCTTTTGAAGAGGGGTTGGGAATTTTTCGAAGGGAATTGGCATTTTGGAATAGATTGTACATAGGGTTGCTACTTATTAGGTTGGGTATTTCTTTGGTTGAGTTCATCAATTGTTGGGTTCTATTTGGGAATAAGGACCCATGTGGTTGTAATCTCATTTCAAATTCAATAAATGTTCCATTATTTTATGCATTTATTTCATTTCTTATAATGTTGCATCCGTTGGTATTAGAGCCTTAGGTTTTGAGTTCTAATTGCGAACCACATGTGGGATTCATAGTTGTAAGTGTTTGTGCAATTGTCGCATTATAGGTGGTTCATCACCAAAAGTCATGATGGCCCATAGAGTTGAAAGAGTAAATGCATGAAACCTTTGGGGGCCTTGCTTGGTGGATTGTGCTAATATGTTGAGAGTTTGGAAGAGAGGCTCAATGTGATGGAGGTTGCATAAAGATGTGGAATGGTCATGTGAGAAGATATTGGTGAAGACAAGTGTGAAGGGGAGACCACACTAGAAATTAATGCCAACTTTGATGAGGAAGAAGATGCAAAAGATCAATTTGTGAGAGCTCTTGTGAGAGTGGACACCAATCCTAGATTCATTTATCTAGCTATTCGAGAAGCTTAAATCCAAAGGAATTGTTGGCTTGGATCATTGCGTTGGGGAAATGTTTTGACTTCGAATCAATCGAAAACCCTAAGGTGAATATGCGACCATGAAGTTGAAAGGGCATGTTGTCTTGTGGGTCATGTTTAGAGAACAAGAGAAATATCTCCTAGTGGGAACACATGGTTGATAAGCTCAAGGGAATTTTGATGCCAACCAACTACTAGTTGAATTTGTTCAAGAAGCTTTAGAATATGTGCTAATACGAGGCATTTGTTAAAGAGTACATTGAGGTGTACTATTGACTCAACATATGCATTGGTCATGTGGAAGGGGATGCAGAGCAAATCTTCGTTTATGTAAATGGTTTGTGCACCTAAATTCAAATTAAAATTTGTTTAATGCATATGCATTTCATAGAGGATGCCTATCAGGTTGCATTCAAGGTAGAAAATTTGCCTCATGGACAACAAAGTGCCCTTGATAGAGGTGGAAAGAGCAAACATGGAGGTGGTGGGAAGCAAATCTACTTGTAAAAAGAAGTGGCAGTCTAGTGGTATTGCATCGAGTGCGAAGGGCGAGCAAACCTCTAGCTAAGGTGGAGGTAAGAGAAAGAGAGGCCATGACAAAGGCTTCAATGAGACTTGCTTTTGGTGTCCACAAGCAGATCATTTGGCATTTGAGTGTTAAGAAGTTGTGCATGAGTAGGGGTGTATATGTCGTGTGAAGAGAAGAGTAGGATCATAACACAAAAATGACAACTCTTGAGGTAGGGGAAAATTTGATGATGATGCACAAGGTTTTGTTCAAGCTTATGTAAGATGAGAAGTAGTTGTGGTTGAGTAAGACCATCTTCTAGATTGAGTGCAAATTAGTTGCTAAGTGCCACAAGATGACTATTGATAGAGAAAATATTGATAACTTAGTGTCCATATCGATGGTTTATAAATTGGGGTTGATGATCCATAAACATGGTCGTTTTACCTCTCTTTGCTATGAGTAAATGAATTTCAATGCGAAGAACCCTTCAAAACACCCTAACAAATATTGTTAACTCATTAACAATGATTGACATACACACATTGATCCAAACCAAGGAAATATAAAGGACTTCCCATAGACATTCGAAAAATAAAGGAAACATGTGGACACCAAAAAGCAAGTCTCATTGAAGCCTTGACACAACCTCTCTTTGTCTTACCTCCACCTTTGTTGAATGTGCAGTAGGAGTGACAAGTTATCCTTGAAGTAAAAGAGTGCAGATATGGAGGCTAGTAGTTCAAGTTTGGAACACACAAAACATAGTAGAAGGTGGAATGAGAGAAGGGAAGCTACACTTGGGACCTTGCAAGAAGAGTGATCCAAGAAGGCCCAATGTGTGCAAAGATGACATGGATAGAGGAAATCACATGCATGTGCTAGAGTTTGAGTTTGAGGATCTATAAAGGCAAGGGTGAGTGGAATATGTTGTAACATAAGTTTATGGATGAACATTGTTTGTGCATTAGTGGTTTGTTACTAACTTCTTTGCACATTTAGATGGGGATGAGCTAGCCATTGTCCCAACATTGCCATCCAACACAAATTTATTATTTGGAACATAATTTAGTTATAGTCAAGAAGTATCATTTGTAAGGAACAAATTAAGGCAAGAAACAAATATGATACAAATAATAGTTGATCCTAATACAAATAATAGTTGATCCTTAGTGAATTAGAGTTTGAAAAAGTTAGATTTGAGTTGAGCCAGTTTGCAACTTTTTCTATTACGCACCTTGATCAATTCATTGTACAATTACACCAACATATACTAATGCCTAAATACATTATGTCACATACAATAGTAGTAGAACCTATGCTTACTACAATAAAGACCTTTATTGGGGAGGACAACACCCCTTGTCACTAGAAGACTTGTGAAAAAGCTTGGTGTGCCAAGAATGTAATTGATGATGCTCAAAAGATTAGTTTATTTGCTAGTAATCTTGGAGGACATGCACAAGATTGGCATGCCAAGTATGACCCAGAAGGTCTCAAGGTTAGTCTAGATGAAGTCAAGCAAAATTGAGTATTGAAAACTCGAACACTTAAGCATAGCTTCATTAAAAGTGTTGAAACACTAGCCAAGAAAGTCAGTCAAGAAGTATGATTGAGTAAGGGAGTTGATTGCAAAGATCACAGAAACTATTGATATTGCACCCCTATGCAAATGGTTTATTGGAGGATGAATGACACATATACAAAGACTTGGTACAACACACATTTGTGACACATAAGGAAGCATTGGAGGTTGTATTGCATTTAGAAGTTGGTGAACAGTGTGGCTTTGGAACAACTACATAGTTGGAAGAGGAGGGCTAGATGGTTGTGCACATGGAACAATTGGCAAGTGTGCAAGATTCTAAACAAGGATTATGGTGTACAAAATGACATTCAAAGGGACATACAACAATTGACTGTCCAATGGTGAGCGATCAAGTGGCAAGTGTTCAACTTCCTCATGTAGTCTTGAATGTGGAATTTTTCATGAACATCATGAGGCTTCCTCTTGTGGCCTACTATAAAAAAGTGTAGGGCATTATGCTTAATTATTGGTGTGAGGTTTGTGAAAACCCAACTCATGATACAAATTCTTGTTGGGTAGGCTAATATTTGCGTGAAGCTTGGGGAAAGCAGGTTCTCAATGCAAGTGTGCAACCAACACCAGTGCAACAATAGTATGCACACTAGCCTCAATATGCTTAACCCCAACATGCACCTCAACAACAATGGGCACCCCAGTAGTAGTATGCTCTACGATGACAAGGATGAGGTGGAGGTTGTCCATGTTGTGGAGGCGACACAAGTAGCAATTGAGGTCACTAATTTGCTTGTTATAAGTGGAGAGAATGCCCATACCATGTGCAAGTGCACAAAATTCCCAACTTGTGGATTCTATGATATGAATCATAAGACAGAGGTTTGTCGACCACTAATACAATCATCTGAGTTGTGTGAGGATTCACAAATGATCCATATAGGGAAGACTAAAGGGAAACATATGGGACAACTAGATAGGACTATTCATATAATTACAAGGGGTAATAAGCACTTGCATGTTGAGAATCAATCTATTTCAAAATAAAGGGTACATGGAAAATAAGTGTCTTTTAGGAAGAAGTGATTCCAACTAAAGGACACACAATCAGTTGACACCATAGAACAACTCGAAGCACCCCAAGATGCTATGCATGAGATTGTAGCTAAGAATACAAGTGGAAAGGGGACACAAATGTTGACATTGCCATTTTGTGCCTCATATGATAGGGTCATGTGTTGCCTCAATTGAAGCAGTTTTTTAGTAGCTAGCCATTTTAAACAACTGAGACACAACATTTGAATTAGACGAAGGGCAACAAAAAGTTTTGTGCACTCTTGAACCTAGGTATAATATTGAGTTACTACTAATCTTAGAAATGAATGGGTACCTACTATGTAATGTGATTATAGACGTAGGATCCAAAGTTAATGTGCTTACACATGATGCATGGGTGGCCATGAGCCAACTTGCTCTATTACCTTCATCACATATCCTTTACCTAGTGAATAACACACGTGAAACACCCATTGACATCATGGACATGTTAAAGGATGTGGAGGTCTATATTGAAGGGTTTACCTTTTAGGACTTTGAGGTCATTGATATGGTAGAATTGAAACATAAGCATGCATTATTGGGACATCCATTTTGCTTCAAGCAAGTGCAGACATGCAGTTTAAGTGGTGCACAATGAGCTTTAAGAATGGGGAGAGGCATGTGATTCGCTCATTGGATTCCACATAAGGTTTGAAGCATATGTGGAACCAGTCCACATTGTAGAGTAGGATTTAGAGGATTTGTATCCATTAATTAGGCTAAGATAGAGCTATGCTAGAGAGGATTTTGGATTGGGATGGTGCACTATAGGTAGGCTATGAAGTTGTGATGGTAAGATGGCTAGTTAGAGAGCATCAATTAGTAGTAAAGGCCTGTAACTATGCAAGATGCACCTAGGGGTATCATTAGTTAGGCAATACTCGTGAAAGCATGACTTATTGAGAAAGTATTAGCTAAATGGGTGCACAAGGTCAATTTAGTGGTAATAGTCAAGCATGTACTTACAAAGCTAGTCAAGATTACTAGGTTGTTAAGAAGTGGGTCCTTGTGAACAAGCCTACCATTAGGCGTAGATGCTTTTGAGTTTGTAAATGTTGGGTTTGTGTTAATGAGGAACTAGGCCACAAAGTAGATCTTGCCATTATAAAGATCACATGCTCAAATGCAAATGACCATTTGTCCACTAGTTATCAACATTGCATGCATAATGTGGTTGCTTATCTCTCTATTTGTTTATGAGAGTGAGAGAAGCTTGCACTTCGGAGGTTCATACCGGTTTTTGCATAATCACATGTTTCCACGTGTGAAAGTATGCGAGGACTTTGGATATATAGGTGTAGGAGAATCCAAGTGTATAGGCTTGCACAACTAGTGTTTGGAGTTGCACATCTCTGCTACTTTGGCATATAGTTACATCAAGAGATTTTGCCTTGGGAGTAGTGCATGATTATTTTATTTGGCTTCACTTGGTCTACTTATGGAATCATTTAGGCATTTCCTTGTTCACACAAAACACTATCTACCATGCCACACAAGATCCAATTGGATTATAGGACAATAAAGTAGATTGATGAATGCAAGGGATATGGGAAGCACACACGACAATCTAAGGCACAAGACAAAAAGGCTACATATAGGTCCAATGCGTAATATATATGACATGCGGGTCGATCTGGTCAATGTTTCAATAACTTTCAGAATGGTCGTGCCATGGGCACCACATGAAGTATGTGCACTTCTTAGCTATGTCAAATATCTATAGAGATTTATTAGTAACTTTGCACATATTTCGACACTTGTAAGGAATTTGGTATGCAAGAATGCATGGTTTCAGTGGCAAGAATTATTAGTTGCTCAAGGACTCATAGGAGCTAGGATCATCTGCAAGAAATCTTCTACAAAGAAATCTTGCTACATAAGAGAAAAGCCAGAGGACAAATTGCAAACAATACTTGCGTGTGCATTGATTATTCGCAAATGAATAATACAAATAAATACAATCACACTTGCCAAAAAGAGACAAGGTGAGAAGGGAAACTTTATGACACATGCCATAAAGCTCTCAAGTACAATAAAGGAAATATTATCCTAAAAAGATTCTCCCTAATAAACTTATGCTAAAGTGTACATATAATTTTACACCAACACCTCCCCCATAAGTGCAACTTAGGTAGGTTACACACAAGCTAAAAGGAAAGAAAGATGGGTCTTGGCAACAAAGGCTGTTAGAAATCTAAAATAGAAACCCAAGAAATTTATAAGAAAAATTCTAAGATACATAAACTGAAAAAGCGTAAACAATGCAAACCAATGACTTCGAGAGATATGCAAATGTTAGGATGACAAAATTGCATTAAGAGCTCAAAGAAGCTATACAAGACTAACATAATTGAAATACATGATGCAACAAGATACAAAATACAAGCTAGGTAGTGAGTTTATATAGACCAGGGATAGGGGTGGAGGTGGAAAAACCAATGAATAGGGAGAGACCACCAAACGGTCTAAACATAGTAAATGCAACTCCCTCGTAGGATGGTGACACCTCAAATGATCCGCTCACCTAATTAAACTCACTTTATTAACCTAAGCAAGCTTAATAAAAGTGTAGGAAAAACCTAGGAAATAGGGAAATAAATAACCCAACTAGGAAAATAAAAACCTACACTAACACCCCCCTTATGCGTAGCTTAGGTGGATGAAAAGATGGGACTCGACAAATGAAGCTTGATGAGGTACCCATGTAAGGAAGAGGGTGAAAGAGGAACATAAGTCAAAGTTCGTAGTTTCACTGTTTCGTCGACTAAAGCCAAGGATAAATTTATGGCAAAGAAGAAGTTGAAGATTCTAAGTTGTTGAGAAAGTGTGTAAATGATGAACTAGTTTGGAAGTTCAGATATTTCTCGATTTGTCGACTAAGCGACAAAAGACAAAGAAAGGCTAGTTTATGAAAGTGGATTCTTGCCGATAAAGCACTCAAGGAAATGGTTCATAAAAGGGAGATTTCGCCGATAGAATGGATAAAGGGCAAAGTTTGAGGAAAAGGCTTTTCACCGATAGAGGCAAACAAAGACTAAGGTTCGCAAAAGATAACATTCGTCGATAAATAACAGGTTCTGAAGACAAACGCTGAGGTTTGGAAAAAGTGATTTTTGCCGATAAAAAGGACAGAGACCAAAGTTCGGAAAAATGAAAAATCGCCAATAAAGGGCTAAAAGCCAAAGTTTGTGAAATAGTAAAATCGGCGATAAGAGAGGATAATTAAAAATAATAGAAGGTGTTAATGACTATATTTTGGCGCGAAATCAAGATGCTTTTTAGCGGTTAAAGACTGATAGTGTTTGCATGGCGATCACAGTAAATGCAACGTAGAAAAACTTGATTTTTTGCATGCGCTTATGTATTAATAGAACTATGACTAAACAATAGAAAAGCAAGATTTACTGCATGTGTAAAGCTACATGCAGAATTAATTTTTTGGACATGTAGAAAAGCGGAATTGTAGAAAAGCCAGAGTGGAGTGCGGACATGTAAAAGTGCATATACATGCAAAAAGTAGAGGTGTAGAAAAACTGGAGTGCAGACATGCAAATGGTGGAATACATGCAAAAAATAGAACTGCAGAAGGACTGGAGTGTGCACATGGAGATGCATGAGTGTATGCAGAGGTAACTGTATATATGAAAGCGATTGAAAATAGAATTAGTATAGAGATACAAAGATATAGAGATATAGAGATATAGATTGATGCATGAGAAGAATTCAGTGCAGCGAGAATTTGTGTGAGTACAGTGAGAGGAGAAAATCGTAGATGATTTGAATTGATGCATTTGAGGTTTATGAAGAACCAAATGGCTGCATATTTGAACATGTAAGGATTCAGTGAGGTTGGTGCCTCCTGTGGACTGAGGTGGTGCTCAGATTAGGGGATTGTAGTCTCCTTAGAGTTGGTGCTCTTAAATCAAGGGTTTAGTGACTCCTTAGAGTTGGTGCTCTTAAATATTGTAATCAAGGTTTTATTTGTGAGGTTGGATTAGGACAGTAGATCCTAGCAACATTTTCTCACCACAGTTTTTCCCATATTGGGTTTTCCATATATATCTGGTGTTCATGTGTGCATGCTTTCTTATTGTTGATGTTATTGCATTGAAAGTTAATTTGATCTGCATTCTAGAGGCTTGAAGTTTTAAGTTTTATTGATCTACTAATTCACCCCCCTCTTAGTAGATTGCTTGTGTTCTAACACTTCTTTCAGCACAAGATCTCTCAATCCACCTTGTTCTGGGATATACATTTTGTTTTTATATCTTAGCAGCTCATCTGATTCAAACTCATACCCTTCATAGTTGAGAGCATATGCTACTTGATTTTCTTTTCCTTTAATGAAGTTTATAGCAAAATCATAATTTGATATCAACTCCAACCATCATCTCTACCGTGCATTAAGATTTGGTCGAGTAAAGATATACTTAAGTCCTTGATTATCTGACTTAAGTTTGAAGTGTTTGCCCATCAAATAATGCCTTCATGTTTATAAAGCATGAACAATTGTAGCTAGCTCTAATAATGTAGAGCATAATTTAACTCATATGGTCACAATTTCTTGGACTCATAAGCTACAACTTGTCCTTGCATTATAACTCCTAGTCCTTCACCCGATGCATCGGTTACCACTACAAAAATTCCTTCTGGGTTTGGAACTCGAAGAATTGGTGTGGAAGTCAGTCTCTCCTTAAGAATACAGAAGGTTTCCTCACACTTCTCCATCCACTCAAATCTTTTTCCTTTCCTCTGGAGTGAGGTGATAGGATTTGCAATCTTAGAAAAGTTTAATACAAACTTTCTATAATATCTTGCCAATCCCATAAAACTGTGAACTTCAGACACATTTCTTGGTGTTGGCCACTTCGTAATTTCTTTGATCTATAAAAGATCAACATCAATTCCCTCTGTAGAAATAATATGCCCCAGATATTGTACCTATTTTTGAAAGAAAGTAAACTTGGATAACTTACCATACAATTTATGTTCTCTTAGTCATTGCAAAATGATTTCTAAGTCTTGTGCATGTTCTTCATTCTTGGAATATATCAAAATATCATCCAAGAAGACCAACACAAATTTGTCTAAACAATCTCTAAAGACATTGTTCATCAAATTCATAAATGCAACATGCACATTAGTCAAATCGAAGGGTAAGACTGTAAATTCATAATGCCCATATTTCATTCTAAATGTTGTTTTATGAATATCTTCATCCTTAATCCTTAATTGATGATACCCTGCCCTCAAATCAATTTTGAAAAACATTGTTGCTCCACGCATTTGATCAAAAAGAGCATCTATATGGGGTAAAGGATACTTATTCTTTATCATTTCTTTATTTAACATATGATAATCTATACATAAACACAAGGTTCCATCCTTTTTCTTGATGAAAATCACTGACGCTCCCCAAGGTGACACACTGGATCTTATTAATCCATTATCTAATAGTACTTGCAACTGGGATTTCAATTCCATCAATTATGTTGTCATTGTTGTCACCCAGATTTGCACCCTTTGCTGTGATTGTGAAAACTTTAGCAATCTGGAATAACATGGGAATGATCTTGAAGTGTGGGACCTTGCGAAATGAGATCAGACCTCCGGAGAAGGCCGGCTTCCTCTTTATAAGCCTAAAGCTCAGAGAAAAAGCATTTAAACCTAGTGCTAATGCTTGCAGGGAAAAGGGTTAGAAGGAATGCTGAAATGAAATGTTGAAATGAACTAAGTGATACACCAGATTTAAATGTGTTTGGCTGCAACTGAATAGACACAGTAATAATCTCATAGCTGGAAAGACTTACACAGACTTATATTAATTCTAGAGAGGTCCAAGAGAATAGGCATAGTGCTAAAAATACTAACAGAGGCAAAAATTTCAGTTTATATTGATTATAGAGGCCAAGTAGCCATTACAAAGAATAGTCTAGAAGAACAACCAACCCCCTAATACATCTGTTTTACATGTGTATCTATCATTTCACTTTGACCTCTGTCGGTTACAAAAATTCGCTCCATGAGCTGTATTAGAAAATATCTGCATGACGGGACGTCCACCTGCAGAAGTTATGGTGTGAAAATATCTGGAACAGGGGCAGGTGGGAGATATTCTGAGTCTTTAATGCAAGCAGCTAGATCATCGACCATCTCTGATAAATGCAACAAATATCTGCGTTTACATCACTCAAACTGGTTGCTGAAACGTCCTGTAGCCAAAACATGCAAAATCAGATCCAAAATTTGAAAGTGAGAAAAGCCCCAAAAATCCCCGCCAAATGAAAGAGGAGGCAAAAACGAGCACTTTTACCTTTTGAATCATGTCGAAATTCCCCAGGACGTGAAAGATATAGGCGGTCAAAGTTGCGGTCAAACTGCACTTGTATATCGCCTTCATATGCAAACTACTTTGTATGTGCTTTTATTCGGCATCCAAATCGGCCTCTAAAATGTCTTTGTATGTTCAATTGTATGTCACCTTGTATATACAATACAATAGCTACATACAAGAGTGGACCCCTTTACTTTTGTATCACCTTTTGCATGTATGCCCTTGCCACGTGTCATCACCTGATTGGTCGTAGGGCTAGTCTGAGAAGCATCGCAAAAAACTGTATCTGCTATTGGCCGTCAGAATGACTGTTAGTTGAGCTGCCGATGCACCTTGTCACACCAAAAATCCCTTTGCATATCGGCCTTTGTATATGCGTTTCTGAGATTGTATATACATACAATCACCTGCATACAAGGTGCAGACCCCAAATATTTATAGAACTTGAAATCGCACTCGGGTCCGGCTTGTATCTCCTCGTTTTGCATATCATTTTGTATATTTGCACATACAAATGCAGTATGCATAGCGCAGACCTCAAATGATTATGGAGCGGATTGGAATTGCTATCGGGTCTGGGCCTTGTATCTCTTTTTCATTGTATATAGGCATATACAATGTATTGTGCATATACAAGTCACGGACCTGATATCTTTATAAAACTCATTGAAATTGGTATCGGGTTCAGGCCTTGTATCTCTTCTTCTTGTATGTTCGATTGTATGTACAAACATACAATCGCATACATGCAATTGATGGGCCCATCCCTTTGTATCTTGCCTTTACCTACTGCCTGCATGTTTATCGGCCAATGTATCTTTTGCTTGTATGTGGCTTTTGTATATCGCATATACAATGCGAATGTACAAGAAAAACCTTGTATTGCCCTTTGCATATAAATTGGACCCCACCTATTGTATCTTATCTTTGTATATTCGGCCTTGTATAAAGACCTGCATGTCTGTATGTATCTGTGAATTGTATATGAGATACAATCGCTCTTGTATGTGCGGACCCCACTTTCCCTTGCATCTTTTGATTGTATATCGGCGATATACATATTTGCCTTATGCATCTCTTCTTGTATGTTTCCTTTGTATGTAGGCTTTGTATCTTTTCTTTGCATATGCCGATATGCATTCTCTTTTGTATATGGCCCCTGCACATTTCCTTTGTATATGCGAACATACAATGGTGAATGTACATGCGAACATACATTCTCCCTTGCATATTTGCCGATGTACATTTGACTTTGTATCTTTGACCTGTATGCCGCCGATGTATCCATGTATTCTTTTTTCCTTGCATGTCCTCCTTGTATGTGCGAACATACAATGGCCAATATACATTTCCCTTTGTATATGCACTTGTATGTTTTCCTTGTATGTGCGAATATACAAAGCAACATACAAGCAAAAACACGTATGAACCCGATGCACATTGTCTTTGTGTATCGCCGATATACATTCCCCTTGTATGTATGACTTGTATCTTTACTTTGCATCTTTGCCATTGTATATTGCACTTATACATATGAACATACAATGGCGAATGTATATGCAAATATACATTGAAAAATGCATACACAAATACTAGACATGAAACTGAGAAATCTCTGTGATAGAAAATACTTGAAGCTAAAAGATTTTTGGGTTTTTCTGGGTTTTCGACAAAGATTCTCAAGGTGAGATTTTTGGGATTTTTTGCAAGGCACAACATGAATAATTTGAAGGATTTAAACTTTTTTGGGTCATTTCTAAAGGATTTTCAAGGAAAATACAAGGTGAACTATTTAACTCTGCATAGAGGAAAATGGGTCATCAATTTGGCAACTTCTATGGGATGTTTGCCTACTAAACATAAGATCAGTAGCCTTAAACATCCATTGGGCATGGAGTCAAGTCGAAAACATGCTGAAAAACTGGAACCTGCCTCCAAAATACAAAAAGGGGAAAGGGCCTGCATTCGCCTAATGACAATGCAGCCTGTGCAGCAGCACTTAGGGAAAGGGAAAACTAAAACAGAAATGAAACCTACTCTAATCCTAAACTAACCAGTCAGAGGTGACTCTAAACAAAGCCATTAACTGATTCTTGGAAGTAACTACCCTTTCTTAACAATTTACAATATTTTTTATGCATGTGGGCAGTTAAAAAAAGGTGAGGGGAGAATATGCATATGACAAATTGATAAAACACTCCCCACAAAATGGAGATAAACTCACTTGTCCACCTGGACTGATTGCTGATGTTGTTGGCTTGTGGTGAATAACTGGGCTGATCCCACTCATTTTGATGCTCAACTTCATGCTTAGAGGTAAGCATGACAAGTGGTGACTCATCCTGATGTGTCTCCAGTTGGGCAAGATGCCTGATTGGGCATCCCCTTGAAGGTTTTGGATTGATTGCCTCTTGCTCTTCATTTGGTAAGATGGTAACCTCCACCTTGCTCTCATGTTGCTCTTGTGTGTGAAAAAGTTGACTTGAGACCTCATGGCTTTCTCCTTCCTCCTTCAAAGAAACCAAGAAGGCTGATATAATGTCATCATGGCTGCATTCTTTTTCTTCTTGCTGGCCTGAATATATCTCAATTAGAGATATGGTTGTCTCCACCTTATGAACCAGATGCTCATGATTTTCTAACTTAGGCTTAGAAAATGAGCCATGCACATGCTCAAAAGAGAAGACCTCCCCATCAAGAAGCTAATATCCCTGCCCTTTTTCACATGCCAGCAACTCACAATCATGCTCACTGCCTCCAAATTTTTTTTAGGTCTGTTGGTAGCTTGCCTTCATCTTCATTTTCAATGTGGTTGGGGAATTCATGAAACAAGGCAGCATCATCTGTCTTCTGAGTAAATTCAGCAATAGCCTCCACCATAGCGCACTCATCCCAGAAAAGAGCTTCTTCCAAGTCTTCAAGAGCTGGAAACTCACTGCCATGCTGGGGGAGGATAACAAGTTGTCATTATTTTCATTGTCCTCTTATTGCTGCATATCCACAACCAGCTGCTCATACTCTTCATCTTCAACATAATCAGGTAGCTCATGAAGTAGGGCAGCATCATCCATTTCTAAAGTGACCTTAGCAACTTGTTTCCCTATGCTTCCATCCTTGGACTGCAGATCCATTGGATTGTGTTTAAGTTCCCTCTGCAGTTGAAGGCTTTCCCCATGTACTCTTTGCATTTCAACTCTGTTTTCTTGATCAGATGCATGAGAAAAGGCTTCAAAAGAACTAAAGTCTAGAGGACTCAATCCCTTATTTGAGTTAACATTACTCACAGGTGTAATAGGTTCAAACAATTCTATCTTTGTGAGTGTAGGAACAAACTGTTCCTCATTGGTTTGATCTTCTTCCACGTCCTCTTTTGGCTCATCTTTCCAATTTTCTTGGTAGACAAAAGGTCCATCCTTGAGGATTGAAATATCATTAGGGAAAGAGGCCTGAATATCTTTTCGAATTTCTTGGAGGGGAGAGGGTTCTGGACAAATTTGTTCTTAGGGAATGATAATTTGAGTTTGCACAGGAACATGGACTTGTGGAGGGATAAAGGCATTGAAGCCTAGAAACTTGTGGAGTCTAGGTTGCTCATGCTTGTGAATTGGTTGTTGTAGTGGATGAGACTCTCTAAAACTTGGAATATTCAATTCAGGAGACTTAGGAGACTCACCCTGCCTGAAGCTTGGTATTTTGAACTTGGAAATCTTTTCTTCAAAGAATGGATCTGGAAAAGAGATAGCTGATTGAAGTTCCACCCTTTGAAATGTAGCCAACAAAAGCCTCTTTTGCTCTTCTTCTGCTAGCTGGATGCTAGAGCATGTTTCCGTTTGTATGTTTGGTGGAGGGTCCTCACAAGGTGAAAAAGATGGCCCTTTCCAACTTGGAACCTTCAAGGCAGAAGACTACCTGAAACTTTGAATTATGGCAGGCTTCGATTCTTCAACTTTTTCCTCTTCCTAATTTTGAATTGGTATGAGAGGATTGGTTTTTACAAGGTTTGGTACTTTGTAATCAGGATGCTGCGTCCAAGAAGGCTGCCATGATAGAGAAGTTTGAGCCACTTTCATAGATTCACTTTGATTTGAAGGATGGACTTGTTTGAAGCTAGGAACAGGCTCCTGTGAAGGCTGAGGGCCTCTAAAACTTGGGATTTTAAAACTGTGAAGCAGTTTTGGAGGTACAGAGGGATCATCCTGCCTGAAGCTTGGAATCTTAAATTTTGAGGCTTCTTCCGCAATAGGGTGAGCAGGTGTCGTTCTTATAGCAAGGTTTTCCTGAAAAACCCCCTCTTGTGCCTCTCGGTACTGGTCACGTTTTAATATTTCTATAAATTCATTAGCCTCCCTATTTAGATTTAGAGACAGCTTCTTGAGACCATACATGCTTATGATGTTGAGGTCATATAACCGCTGAGGCCGACTGTACCTTGTTGCTCTTTTGGCTTTATCTAAAATTCTCTCAAACTTTAGAAAACCTCTCATGAGCTTATTGAAAGCATCAATATTTTTAGGGGCAACATTAGGGGTAGGAGGAAGGTAAGCATCATGAGGATGCTAATACTCTACAGCGGTAGGGCTGTATGGCATAAAATCAGAGGCATTTGGGGCCTGGTATTACTGATATGGGAGCCAATAACCTATATTTGGATTAGGGGTAGGGGAATAGCCATGATTCCCATAAAATTTTGACATTTTGTAGCATCTAAATGCTGAATAATCATAAAAATGTCAGAATTAGAGCGAAATATGTCTGCAACCAAAGAAAAATTGGACACATACCAGAGAGGGAGTCGCCATAGTGTTGAAGAAATTGCCCTGAAGGATGGTAATACCAGGAGAAACACCAAATCTCTTAGTACTTTGATGAGAAGTTTATCGAACTGGTCCCACCGGGCGTGTCAGAACTGTTATCACCTAGATTTGCACCCTTTGCTACGGTTGTGAAAACTTTAGCAATCTGGAATAACATGGGAATGATCTCGAAGTGTGGGACCTTGCGAAATAAGATCAGACCTCCGGAGAAGGCCAACTTCCTCTTTCTAAGCCTAAAGCTCAGAGAAAAAGCATCTAAACCTAGTGTTAATGCTTGCAGGGAAAAGGGTTAGAAGGAATGCTGAAATGAACTAAGTGATACACCGGATTTAAATGTGTTTGGCTGCAACCGAATAGACACAGTAATAATCTCACAGCTAGAAAGACTTACAGACTCATATTAATTCTAGAGAGGTCTAGGAGAATAGACACAGTGCTAAAAATAATAACAGAGGCAAACATACCAGTTTATATTGATTATAGAGGCCAAGTAGCCATTACAAAGAATAGCCCAGAAGAACAACCAACCCCCTAATACATCTGTTTTGCATGTGTATATATCATTTCACTTTGACCTCTGTCAGTTACAAAAATTAGCTCCATGAGTTGTATCAAAAAATATTTGCTTGAAGGGACATCCACCTGCAGAAGTTATGGTGTGAAAATATCTGGAACAGGGGCAGGTGGGAGATATTCTGAGTCTTTAATGCAAGCAGCTGGATCATCGAACCTCTCTGATAAATGCAACAAATATCTGCGTTTGCATCACTCAAACTGGTCGCTGAAACGTCTCGTAGCAAAACATGCAAAATCAGATCCAAAATTTGAAAGTGAGAAAAACCCCAAAAATCCCCGCCAAATGAAAGAGGAGGCAAAAATGAGCACTTTTGCCTTTTGAATCATGTCAAAATTCGCCAGGACGTGAAAGATATAGGCAGTCAAAGTTGCGGTCAAACTGCACTTGTATATCGCCTTCATATGTAAACTACTTTGTATGTGCTTTTATTCAGCATCCAAATCGGCCTCTAAAAAGTCTTTGTATGTTCAATTGTATGTCACCTTGTATATACAATACAATAGCTACATACAAGAGTGGGCCCCTTTACTTTTGTATCACCTTTTGCATGTATGCCCCTGCCACGTGTCATCACCTAATTGGTCGATGGGCTGGTCTGAGAAGCATCACTAAAAAACTGTATCTGCTATCGGTCGTCAGAATGACTATTAGTTGAGCTGCCGATGCACCTTGTCACGCTAAAAATCCCTTTGCATATCGGCCTTTGTATATGCGTTTATGAGATTGTATATACATACAATCACCTGCATACAAGGCACAGACCCCAAATATTTATAGAACAACTTGAAATCGCACTCGGGTTCGGCTTGTATCTCCTCCTTTTACATATCGCTTTGTATATTTGCACATACAAATGCAATATGCATAGCACGGACCTCAAATGATTATGGAGCGGATTGGAATCGCTATCAGGTCCGGGCCTTGTATCTCTTCTTCATTGTATATAGGCATATACAATGTACTATGCATATACGAGCCGCGGACCTGATATCTTTATAAAACTCATTGAAATTGGTATCGGGTTCGGGGCTTGTATCTCTTCTTCTTGTATGTTCGATTGTATGTACAAACATACAATCGCATACATGCAATTGGTGGGCCCATCCCTTTGTATCTTGCATTTACCTGCTGCTTGCATATTTATCGGCCAATGTATCTTTTGCTTGTATGTGGCTTTTGTATATCGCATATACAATGCGAATGTACAAGCAAAACCTTGTATTGCCCTTTGCATATAAAGTGGACCCCACCTATTGTATCTTATCTTTGTATATTCGGCCTTGTATAAAGACCTGCATGTATCTGCGAATTGTATATGAGATACAATCGCTCTTGTATGTGCAGACCCCACTTTCCCTTGCATCTTTTGATTGTATATCGGCGATATACATTTGTTTTATGCATCTCTTCTTGTATGTTTCCTTTGTATGTAGGCTTTGTATATTTGCTTTGCATATGCTGATATACATTCTCTTTTGTATATGGCCCCTGCACATTTCCTTTGTATATGCGAACATACAATAGCAAATGGACATGCAAACATACATTCTCCCTTGCATATTTGCCGATGTACATTTGACTTCGTATATTTGACCTGTATGCCGCCGATGTATCCATGTATTCTTTTTTCCTTGCATGTCCTCCTTGTATGTGCGAACATACAATGGCCAATGTACATTTCCCTTTGTATATGCACTTGTATGTTTTCCTTGTATGTGCGAATATACAAAGCAACATACAAGCAAAAACACGTATGAACCCGATGCACATTGTCTTTGTGTATCGCCGATATACATTCCCGTTGTATGTATGACTTGCATCTTTACTCTGCATCTTTGTCATTGTATATTGCAATTGTACATATGAACATACAATGGCGAATGTATATGCAAATATACATTGAAAAATGCATACACAAATACTAGACATGAAACTGAGGAATCCTTGTGATAGAAAATACTTGAAGCTAAAAGATTTCTGGGTTTTTTTGGGTTTTCTACAAAGATTCTCAAGGTGAGATTTTTGGGATTTTTTTGCAAGGCACAACATGAATAATTTGAAGGATTCAAGCTTTTTTGGGTAATTTCTAAAGGATTTTCAAGGAAAATACAAGGTGAACTATTTAACTCTGCATAGAGGAAAATGGGTCAACAATCATATGGTAAGGGGCCTTGGATATTGGTTCAGAACCTAGTGAAATGTCAATGGAGAAATCAAAGGCTCTCTTAGGAGGTAATCCTGACAATTCATTTAGAAATACATCCTGAAATTCATAAAGAAAGGGGTTGTCCTGAATAGATGGTTTCTTCAATCTTTCAACTTGATTCATCTTGACTGTAAAGAGTTGGCATCCTTTCTGTTTAGCTCTTTTGAGCTACATTTCTGATACTTGTCTAACTCTAATTTCTCGTCTGACTCCTTGCAAATAAAACGGATTTTCGAAATCATCTAAGCAATCGGTTGTTTTGTTGAAACAATCTACTTGGGCTCTATGGTGCCACAACCAAGTCATCCCTAAAAGAACATCATAGGATCCCAAGGGAGCTACATACAAGTTAACTTCGGTTGAGAATGAAGGTCATATCAACTTAGCTTCAAATAGGCATTGCTCTACCTAAGCTATAAACTGATTTGCATACTCAATTGACCAAGTTTTAGCCATATAACCATCTTGTCTAGGGATTCTATTTAATATTCTACGTGTTATGAAATTTTCATTAGCACCAGTGTCTATCAAAATAGAAATAGGTATACCAAACAAATTACCTATAGTCTCAATTGTAGTTTGGTATTCTGTGTTGGAATAAGGTGCCATTAACCTTGTAAATTCCAATATTGTATTTTATTCCATTTATTATTTGTTATTTGTAATTACCCATAAGAGAATGAGGTAGTCTCATTGACAGTTGTAATTTCAGAGTTATCGGAGGTAGTTACGAAGTGACTTTTACTATTGGCAAATGTAAAAACTCATGGTAAATGAGGATAGGCGTGCTCCTTTGAGGAATATACTATTTTTGGCATGTATGACAAGTGTCATAATGTTTGGTGAGTGAATCTATGATAGCTGCAAGTTGTCATAAGATTCTAAGATTCTATGACACATATGACGGATATGTTAGTTGTATATTTGCTATATTTAGCCCAAGCTTCCTATCTTGGAAAGATACTCTTTTGCTGAAATTTATGACGGTTATGATGTCATAAGATGCTGTAAGAGGCCGGATTTAGTCTTGGGAGCCCAACCTTTGCATGGTTGTTTTTGGACAAGTGTAAGATGCTTGTAAGATGGTAATTAATGTTTACGGGTTGGAGAATCTTAGGAGAGAGAAGGTGAAAGCCTAAGATGAGTTAGAAAATGTTTCTATAAGTATTTGCCATGTATTAGTTGTTGTAATACAAATTTTAGGTACTTGGGTGCTGTCGGAATGCTGTCAGATTGAAGACTGGTGGAGAGAGTTGAAGTGTTGTTGTATTATAAATCATTTTCAAATTAATACAAACATTGGGCCTCTTTCATTTGTGGAGTTTTTTACCCGAAAAGGTTTTCTCCACGTTAAACATTGTGTTATGTGTTCATATTTCTGATTTTGCATTTCTGTGAAGCATAGTTTTGTTTCTGTGTTACAATCTCCATTAATAACACACAGTTAAAGATTGCAGAAATTTATATTGAATCAGATTTCCATTGAAGTAGTGTTGCTTTCATTTCTAACATTCTGCTTGTTTGTTATTTAGAGCTATATGAATCCTCTGTTGGAAAGTTGTTTGTTGAGAAGATAGAGAATAATTCATAAATTTGTTTCCTTGCTCCTTTCAGACATTGATTAGCATAATGTTTGCCTCCACAATTAAAACATCCTCTAAGAGGTCCTTTCTTTTCTAAAGCACGATCATTCTTATTCCCATTCTTCTTCTTGTCTTCATTATTTTTCTTTCCATTTCGGAATTCCTTTGTATTGCCTTTGGATCCCTTTCTATTTGACTTGGGATTAACATCTTGGTTCCAATTCTTTTTCTTGAATGAAGGTGAAGATTTGGACCAGCCAAACTTCTTTGGAGGCTTCTCTCGATAAGTTGAAATGGAATTCAATTTTTTGTTCTTGTTTGATTTCCTTTTCAAATACTTGATCAATAGTTGTCGGACCATGTACATCTACTTCTCCACCAATTTGTGCATTTAGTCCCATGATAAATTTCCTTATATGGAAACGTTCATCTCTCTAATATTGAGGCACATACTTTGTCACGTCTCGTTTTTATGGACTATGTTAATTATTCTAGATTAGTGAACAATTACCATGACTGTTTTACTTTAAGTAATTTTAAGGTAATTATCACGAAGTTATATTGGTGAAAAACTGGAAAATTGATTTAACCATAAGATATTTTCAATGTGATTATGATATTTTGCTTCGGCTATGTTTTTGGGAACTAACCTATTGACGTCGAGTTAAGTGCAAATGAATGCAGGTACTCGTTGAAGACGAGAACATGGTTGAGGTAGAGATGTTCTAGCCACTTGGCAAGAACTGTTTGGGATGGATAACTCTGATGCAATCACACTCACGTAGTCTCATATTGCATTTTGAATGGCTAATTTTATGCATCATTGTGTGTTTAATAAACATGATCGATGAATAGATGCTTAGAAAATATTGTTTTTAATTGCGACAGTAAGTTCTTTTCAAATGCTTGATTTAGTCATGAAAATTAATGTCTTTTCAAATTATATTTTAATTGGTGTATTTTAAATAGTGAATGTATATGTGGTTGTACTTTATTTTAATTAATATTAAATAATAAAACATTCCTATTTATATGAGTATGGATGTTTAAAAGACAATATCTCATTTAGATTTAACCCATTTATATTAAGTTGCAATAGACATGCATTTATGTATTTTAATATTATTTTTAGAAAATCTAAATTAAAAAAAGAAAAAAAAGAAAATATCGGTCATGCAAACCAGAGGAACAAATAACTTATTTTAATTATATTTTATTATGGCTTTGAAGAAGCCAAATTTCATGCAAACTGAAACAATACTTCAATTATTAATTAAAAAAAAACAATCAAACCTAATTTTCAAAGCGAATTTTAGGGAGTTATTATTAATAAAACAGAGGCAACTGAAGGGGGGGATTCATTCTTTTTTCTGAGCGACTAGGGAAGAAAAAGCATCACGTTTTTGCAACAGAAGAAACCATCGACAGGAAGCAGAGAAAAAGGTAGTGATAGGAAGCATCTCAAGCAGCGATAGGAAGAGCAAAAATCAATCTTCTCTTCAACAAATAAACCTGGTATTTTTTTGATTTATTTGCAGATAAACATATGATTGTTGACTGTTAAAAGTAACATTTTTAGCTTTGATCTGAAGGTGTCAGTCAGCTCTTGAATTTCTCCAATCGACCTACATTCTTCTCTTTGTAATTTTATTTGGATCGACCCTCTTTTTCTATGTCGTTGGCCTGCGCTATTTAACCACGGCTTGTTAAACGTTGGTCTGCATTTAGAATGACCTGCCTGTTTGATTAGCTCTGTTTCATGCTGGGAATCGACCCCTCTGTTGTGACGTTGACCTGCCTTAGTTTTCTCCCTGTCGCCAGCACACAATCCTCTGTGATTTTACTTTGAGTCAGCCTATATCTTATCAGGTGTCGACCTAAGTAAATCTTGACCATGTTCTTTGTTTTGGCAGCCTGATTTCAACGGCCCGGCTATGGAAACGACCTAATCTAGCTTATTTGCTGTTAAGATTATCCTGTTATAGTTTTCTTGTTAACCTATAGTTGTTATCTTACCTTTGATCATTGTTGTTCTAAATTTTATTCGACCTTGCTATAGATTTCTATTATTTTGCCATAACAAATTTATTCTCTTGACAGAGAAAATGGATCATTGATCCTGTAGTCACCTTTATCTATTTATTTGATGTTTCGACCTTTTTAGTGCCTGACACAGTTTCTAAATTTCTGTATTGGACTTGTGTGAGTAACTGGAGCTTCTTTCTATCACCGTCACCTTGTTCTAATTCCCCATATGCTTGTTATCTCTAGCTATTAAAAAGCTCCTATAGCTCGAATAAATTATATCTGTGGCTTGTTTAAAATACTTAGAACAGATAAAATATTGAAAAATAGAGACAGTTAATTATAGATTATCATTTATGGTTATTTGAATGTTGAAACCTATCTTGATCTTTTACTCTAATAAAACTCTATGAATTGATAAATCATAAACCAAGATTGTATTGGAAAGAGTTAAACATTGATTTTCTTCAAACTTTTAGACAACGAATTTTAGATTAAAGACTATAATCAGATTATAGATTTATATTTATGATGTTCTTCTTAGTGGCTTGTGATTTCTACCTGTAATGAAAAGAAAAGTAAGGTCGTTAAATGAATTAAGATTATTAGTTAAATTATCTTTTATATGTGATTGTTGGGAATGAAGTAAGTCCCAATGGGGATTTACCACTGTCAGATGTACAAACCTCTTTGAATGAAATAATATACTTGGATGGAAATAGAAAACTTATTGAAGAGAATTGAAATACTTGATTTATATGATCTAGGAAACTTATATATATATGGAAATACAATGAAATATGAACTAGGATATAGAACTGATTTAGTAGCCCGATAGATGCAATCGTATGAACAAATGATGGATTATTGCTTGAAAAGTGTGCTTTCTTTATTGATGCATGGGAAAGCGATTTAGAAATGGTCATAAGTGATTTTGATTTATTCATTATTTTACTTGTTTATTGATTTATTTACTTATTGACTTCTTGGGGAAAGAAGGTAGATTTTTATCTAGGAATGTTATTGGGTTACTTTCTGAGCTAGGTTGCCAAATGTGGATTTTCAGAGATGACTTTTCCTCTTTTCGGGAATTGAACCAGGTTACTATGTTAAGGTTTAGAACTAAATGAGCTGACATTGAAATAGATGTTTATTTGTCTAGCAAAACTTATTTATATATATCTCTGCCACATCCTGTTGTGAGACAATCTGCATTTCATTATTTAGAATTGCACATTCAGACATCAAGGTTGCATCAGGTGTTCCCTCCTGCCACTTGTTTCCAGGTAGCTAGACATTTCGTGCAGGGCTGGGTTTCCTTCATTTCATGAAGGGATTTGGAGAAGTGTAATTACTTCCTGGTTGGGTGGAAAAGCACCTGGGCCATGTTCCCGTCTCTTAGCTTGCAGGTGGTGGACCACTTGGTTTGTGCGACTGATGAGCGTATTGATTTATTTATTCATGTTGTTCATGATTATTGGATGTATTATGGCTTGGTTGTCAAATGGGATGAGCACGCGAGTTGTAAGATTTAATGACTTTATTTGATTTATATTGATGAGGTTATCTTTGGCAAGATTTATTGGTTCTTATGGGTTCTTATTTATGAGGATTTCCTTTGTGAATATTTATAGACTCTATTGCATCTTATTGATAAAATTATTGTTTATTTTGATATTGTAATTAAGTGGATTAATTACACCTTTTTTATCTTTTGGAAGTTGTATTTAAGCGGATTATTTACATCTTTTTACTTTTGACAATGTGATGTTGTATTTAAGTGGATTATTTACTTCATCTTACTTTAATTATTTTTGTGATGGTTTGAGGGCTTTTACATACTTCAATAATCTTATAAACTTTTCCCAATACTCAATTACTATCATATCACCCTAATGTAAATTCTAAAAATCTATTAACTTCTGATCAAAATATAACTAAGGCATCCATCTCTATCAAAACATTGCTACAAATTGATCCCACGTTACCCTTAGGGAGCTCAATCCCATTTCCATTTTCTTGTCCATCCACCATGTGGATGCTTCTCCACTAATTGATATGCTCCCCACACCACCTTAGTTATTTCAGAATAATTTCTTATTTCAAAATACTTTTCCATATATCTGAGCCATGATTTAACTTCATCACCCAACACGGTATCATCAAACTTCAGTGGGGTAATCTTCTTCATATCCTTAGCTAACTCATGAGTTAATTGGTTTCTAGCATTTACTTCACTTGGAGGTTCCTCTTGGTTTCCAGTGTTTTCTTTAGATCCATTCTCCCCTTCATGAACATTATTCTCCTGTTCATGTTCCTCACTTTCTTCTGAGTTATCAACCCCTCTAACCTCTTGTTCTAAGGCTCCTAGCCTCTCCTTAGTTTCATTCAAAAGAGAAAGAATTTGGTCCAGTTTAGCTGCAGGGTTCTCCCCAGGACCAGAACCATCTTGACTGCCTTGAGGGTTTGTTCTTGTCTGAACCATTTTGCACTTGGTGAGTCACTAGGGTTCATTAGTTCTAAGTTTTGATTATGTTTGAATGCTGATTTTAAGTCATATAACATAACATTAATTCAAAACATACACTAAAGCTTAAGAGATTCAAAAGATATCATACATAAGACCATCACACTTTAAATACAAAACAAAATGATCTTTTATTATAATAGTGGATTTATACATCCTTATTTAATAAGTCTAATAGTTTTTTTGGTTTAGAAATCACTATTAGATAGAGGAATTTCTTTGTGTTCCTCCTCCCCATCTGAGTCTACTAACACAAACTTGGAGGTAGGATATACATGAAGGTCCCCCCCGAACACCTCTTTACTCATAGTAGGCACAATCCATCCACACCAAAAATAAATGTCACGATTCGCTGAGGGTTTACATGGTTTAAACTCAAAGGTCATTATTTCAGTAATAGGTTTTTTCAAACATTTCTCTTTCTCCAATTTAATTCATTCAAGAGCAGTAGCAAGAGTTTTTGAATTAGAGAGCCAAGCTCCTCCTTTGTAACTCAAGTTTACTTTTGTCTTATTCGAGTTTTGAGGTCATTTAGCTTTCTTGGTCTTTCTACCTTTTTTTTGTTGAACACGATACAATATTGAGAGGGGGCGAATTAGTATTCCTTAAACCTTTTCACTTTATATGCTTTCAAACAAATGCAACAATGAAAACATGAGAACACATGCACACAACATAGGATATACATGGAAACCCAAGATGGGAAAAACCATGATTAGTCAGCTACTTGGATCTATTGTCCAAATCCGACCTCACAAAGTAAAATGTAGTTTACAATAATTTTTATGGGCACCTACCCAAAGGAGACACCAATCCCCTGATTTATGAGCACCAACTCAAAGGAAGCACCAACTCCCTATTACATAGTTGTATGGGCACCAACCCAATGGAGACACTAATCCCCTAATGTGCTACAACACATAAAACATATATCATGAGGCACCAACCTCTGCACTATACAATTAATGTCTTAGTCTTCTATAGATGGAGATTCTGATACACTTAACCTCTGCAGTTTGATGGTAGATTTGTCATGTTGTTGTCATCACCTCAACTGTATCATACTTGATCACCAACTGAACACCGTCCTCTACTATCTTCTTCTGCCCACTTTAAACTCAGTGTGCTGTCATTATGTTTCCTATCTGCATTTAGTACAACATATACTCAACCCGATGTGAATGCTAAGATGTTATACTTCATGCAAGTTCATCTCTTTCTATAGAGATCCTGATAGATACAATTCTTCCTTGTTGCATACTAACTCTCTGTAACAACTCTGTCTTCTTGGTGGAAGAAACCCTTCCTTCATGAAGAATCACTGCTCTTCTGGCACAAGAATGGATATTACTTGCCAAATATTTTGACCATTGCTGCTACAATGCAAGAACACTGTCAAATATAAATCACGGCTGCTACAATGCAAAAACACTGTCACATATAAGATCACTGCTGTCAAGTACAAATCACTATTACTTGGTATAGATCACTACTAAGAGAAATCGTTGTCTCCAATATCATTTGCTACTCCATTGTACTCACATAGACACAGCTATAGATGATCGATGTTCTCACATAATTCTCACATCTTCTTACAAATCTGCTTATATTATGCACATATACATCTTGGTCAGATCTGCATCTGATCTTCTTCCAAGATCTACATCTACATATACATTGATCGCTACCTTATTATCTTTGATCACTGCCTTATAAATTGCTTGATAGTTCATTATCCATTCTTCATTAGTCGCTGCTCCTTAACACATGATAATCGTTGCTCATTCTATACACTTTGCACCTACTTCTCCTTAATCAATGCTTTACTTAAATGTAGATTTTAAATTGCATTTTGGCACCAAGGATGATCGGCCTTCTCCATGAGATTGTAACATACTGCTCCTTAGTTTCTACATCTCTTTAAACATAACAATCACACCTCCTTATATATATGGTATTTACTACATTATGAATAGCAAGTCAGCTTCATAAACAATAATATTGAAACTGGTTGGCCTTGTATATATTTGAAATTTGCACATCATTAACATGGCCCTAGAGTTAGATTGAGGTCAGGCTCATCAAACAACATTTAAATCTTTAATTTAAATCAACTGATCTCAACATAGTTGGCTTTATCTTTATGAATGATAATTTGTATCCTCCATGTTATCTAGCTCAGATTCCTCTTACTTTTCTAATTGATTAATCACTTTCATTACAATTGTTGTTTCCCTCCATCAAGTATTGAAGGCAATTTCTTATCTGTTGCAATAACCTCTCCATTTGTAGCTTACTTCACCATATCCAACTACCATTGGAGCATGCTCGACTGTACACTCTATCCAAATAGTTTGAAGGTGATGAGAGAAGGTGAATACCGATTTTTCTAAGCTTGCTTGGGTTTTGTTGCCAGTGTTCGGTTCTTGTTGCTAGTACATAGTTCCTATTGCCATAACAGATGTAGTGTTTATACATTAGAGATTGATGATCTCCTGCTACATATTCTCATCAATTATGTTGCCACTCACAATATACTTGAGAGCATAATGCAAACTGTTCTCTTGAATCATTCTTTCACTTCATAATAGAGAATCTCATGCTTGCATGCCTTTGACAATCCCTTGACATCAATGAAAATATGTGCAATAATCTCCTCCTTTGTCATTGATGGAAACACTCTCAACAACTGTCTCTAACCTGATTATCTCTAATCTTGAATCTCTCCCCCTTTGACATCAAGGGCAAAGGGCAATGTTCATTACTTTCATCTTGTTTTTGATAATTCATCTTGTGATAACCTTGAATATCAGTTGACTATTGTCATTTTGTTCATGAGTCCTCCATCATGATCTTTTTACTCATGATTGTCCCATAATAGCATGACTACACTTTCTTTAAACTATGATAGCCATTTTCTATTTATAACTATCCTTCATGATCCTTTGTCAAACAAGACTAACTCAGTGATCACAAACCATTCCTTGACTGTTATTGGATTTTCCTTCAAATTCATGTACAAAGATTATGACTTGATCTAGCAAGGTCCTTAGCAACCTTTGGGGAGTGTTTCAACAAAAACAAGATTATGATTGCCCCCAAAATTCATGATAGTCCATAACTGAGTTGCTGCTATCCCATGGCTGCACCTTCCTTTGGCTATACCTGAACATACCTTACCTGCATGACATTGTTATCTTTGGCTTAAATCTTCCCTACACCTGCTCATCACTATCCCTTCATAATTTTTCAAGACTGCAAGCAACATGGTAGCTATAGCATTTAACCTAGAACTCTCTTGAGGAAGTCATATCGTTGATTCATTACCCTATGCAACCTTATGACAATTAGATCAAAATGTTGTACAATCTTCAAACACACTGGGCATGATGTTATAAGTGTTTCTTAAGCTCAAACGTTGCTACTATGATTGATCCCTTTACATTCTAATCATTTCCAAATATGGTGGGATTTATAGAGCTCTGGCAGTCTTCTCATGTGCATATATCAGACAACATTATTCATGGTCACTGTGACAATCCTTGGAGGCATATATCAAAACAATCCATTCATCATGATTATGGTAACATTACACAAGCAAACCATATTTAGATGGGAGTAAGGTGTAATGACAACACTTTTGGGAGATGCCATACTTCAAGAGAAGGACCTAATAAAGCTTATATTCAAAACCATCTTTTCTTACCACAGTCATGTGCAAACATTATCACTTTGATATGAATGTAATGGTCCAATCAAAAGAATGGAAGTATCACTGTACCAGGTGATATCGCTCTCCACAGAACCCATAAATCTGATTCAATCTTAACAGTATTCTTGATAAGACACCCATGACAATAATCTTTAGAATGACCTTCATTCAGACCCCACCAAATATCCTATTAGACTATTTCCACTCAAGGTTTTCAAAACATTTTCTCCACTCTTTGGATATAACACCTCAAGGCTTAGATAGTTTCACAACTAGTAGGATCCTCCCACTTGGACACCACAAGCCTACAAGCCTAGGTGTGATAGTCTTTGCATTTCTTCATAAATCCATCAACTGCTTGACTTACAGCCCCCACCAAGGTCCACAAGCCTGCAAGAGGATATGAAGTTGACCAACATAAATTATGACAGTCCCTGAACTTTTATTTGGTTGCATGGGGTTTTGATAAGCTTTGGTGGGCATTTGGGGTATTCTCAAGCTTTCATCTCTTTTATACATTCCTCCATTCTTTCATTTCTCATTGAAACTAATTCATGGTATTACCATAACACTGTTAACTCATGTAGCAAAACTAATTTCCTCTTTTCCCAAATAGAGATCATATCACCAAACATGTTGCAGTATTGCTGTTTGTTTGACAGTCTTGAATATATAGCGGGTGAGGGCAGTCTTCCAATCTTCTTGATTAATCTCACTAGTCTTTAACAACTTCATGGATTAGCATACTATTCTTATTGTCTGCTAAAATGTGACAGTCATCTACTAGCTTTAAAATCTTCCCTAATCATCCTTGAATTTAAATTTACCTTCTAATGACTGTGTAGAGGCTCCAAGGTAGCATCATAGCATGATTATTTGACAATCATTCAAGCATCATTGATTTTCTTTTTGATCTTCCAATTTAACTCCTCCATCAATACAACAAACCCCATGTCTTCTTTCATCCAAATAGTATTCCAGCAAGTCTAGAACTTAGTGAATTGAGAAAATATTAAAATCTTATGTTTTCAAGCTTTCAAATGCATTATAAATCTATCCAACAAGCCAAATTTACTACATTGCTCAACCAACTGACCCACCAGTGGATATTCAATCGATTGATTAGACTGTGATTCAATAGATCAGGATGGTTGCAATTCTTTCTTAGTTGAAACATCAAATTGTTTAGCTTTGTTTTCATGCCCATGTCTATCTATGCCTTGCTTTGCAGGTATGCCTCAAGTGTTTTATTGACTAAATGATCTGCAAATGCCCTCCATACACAGAGTAACTAATAATCATCAACCTTCAAATTTAGTACTTCTGAATTCTTTCTTCTATAAATCTAAACCAAACATTAGAAGCATAATAGGAGTCACCATCTCTTCAAAATGAACAACATCTGTACAAGATGGATTGTCTTTTTGAGTTACAAAATCATAAGTACATAGATAATGATTCTTGAAATACAATTGTGAGCCCCCAAAGATAAAGTAAGCAGGCCTCTCTCTTTCCAATTTGAAAACAATAGTCTCACTATCATCTTTACTGTCCTAAAATTGCTTCTACAACTTATTATAAGCCTTTTCTAGAAGCACAAATTGTTCCTTTGCTCAGTTTAGTTGCTCCTATACAGTATTAAATTCAACAAGTACCCATCTCTACTCTTAAGCTCTTCCAACTCTTGCTCAGGTTCCATTTTTCGCATCCTCTTTGTCTTCTCCATGGGGCTAAATGATAATGCAATGATTAGCTCCCCCTGATTCGTGTTTCTCCTTATGCACTTAGTGATGCCTCTTGTGGATGAAATGCAATTTGCACAAGCATAGATTCTTCCTTCTCTTGTTTTTCTAGCTCTTGCTTTCTTTTCCATATTTTTGTAGGTTCTTTCTTTTGTTCCACTTTCTTATTCTGTCTAGGAGGTTTCACAAAATCACTTCTACTAGATTGGGCTACATGACCAAAATTGTTGCACTTATAACATATAACATCATAATCCATTAAAGGAGAAAGTGAATTCCTATTTGAGAACATATAGGGACTTCTACTCTTGTTCCAAATAAAGTTATTTATTGTATGTGTTCTACAATTTCTTGTTCTATGACCAAAATGATTGAATGAAAAGCAATAACCATAAAAATAATGTTGAAACTTGGTTATGTGCGCCTTCTTTGGAGGAAAGGACTTTCTAAATTTTCTCCTTTGAGAAATGACAGGGATGAATTCAACTTCTTCAGTCTTCTTACTCTCCTTCTTCATTGGAATTTCTTCATTTGACACTATCTTTACCAAGTCAGTCTTCTCTATAGGAGCAACAGTTTGTGTGATTTTATCATCATATCCTAATCTTGACTTTGTGAATAGAGGTCTTTGGTTTGATTTTACCATCAAGAATCTCAGAGCTTGTGATACTTTTACCCAACTTAGTATGTACTTTTTCCAATTCTTTCCTTAGAGAGACAATCTCTTCTTCAAGTCTTGAACATTCATTTGGCATTGAGTTCAGTATTTAGGATGTCTGTAGACCTTTTACCTTCTTCAATTTGAATCTTCATCAATAATGGTTTCTTCTGACTCTTCAAGCTTGGACGTTTGTTCCTTGTTCTCTTCCCTTACTGATTTCAGGTCTTCAAGAGCAGAGATAAGTTCATCGTCAAGATCAACTTCACATTCTTCTTCATCAAAGACTGACATGTCTTCTTCACCTTTGTTAGCACTGTCTAAATTGTCAAGTACTTCTATAGTCATGAATAGGGCTTCTTCCCTTTCATCTTCTGATGAGCAGTGATATGCTTCTTCTGCTAAACTGCAATCGTCTTTAGAGTAGAAGCTTTTCTTGTTCTTGTTGAAGTCATTCCTTTTGAACCCATTGTTGCTATCTTTACCTTTTCCAAGGGGACATTTAGATGCATAATGACCAATTTTAACACAGTAGAAACACTTGAAAGGCATCTTACCTTTGTACTTACCTGAACCCTTCTTTAACTTACAAAGTTTGCCGTTTCTTCCTCAGATCCACTACTTGGATTAGATGCTTCTTCTTTCTTCATAGCTTTGAAGGCAGCTTCCTTTTTGGATGTGTTTGCTTGCATTTATGATCTCATAGGTAGTGAGAGAGCCAAATAGCTCATCCATGGCGAGTTTATTCAAATCCCTAGCTTCTTCTATAGCTGAGACCTCTTAGCCATATCTTTGAGGGAGTTGTTATATGGACCTTAATCAGACTTGGAGGTTAAATTTACCCTACTTTTATCGACGTGATTTCCCCCCAAATTATTTAACAAGGTCAAGGGGCAGCGCCCCTTGCGGCGGTTTGGGGGCAATGAATTTTATTATTTTATAAAGGCGTTGGGAGTTATTTTTTCTATTGGCTGACAAAAAACCCTATTTTGTAACCGGGATAAGGCTTGATAAAAGCGGCTAAGGGTTAGGGTTTCCATTGATGTATTGTAGCATTTTACAGCGGTATTAAGTTGCAAGGATTATTGGTTGTAATCGGTTTGATTTGCTGGATAATAATATTCGACTCTTTGTTGATGGTTGTAACTCAAGTTTGGGTGAACCACATTAAAACTTGTCTCTCATTGTTATTATTTTTGTATATTTTCATTCCTCTGTTTAATCTTTATTTGCATTTAATTGATATCTTCTACATGCAATCCATAACAAGTGGTATCAGAGTGGGTTGTGTTCGATTATCGTCTGCAGGAAGGTCTCACAGTTGAGTGGGAGTAATGGTGGATGAGGGTAAATTGAAAGTAGATAAATTCAATGGCAGAACTATCAGTTATGGAAGATGCAGATGGAGAATTATCTCTATCAAAAGGATTTATGGAGGTCGTTGGAAGGAATAGCCAAGAAACCGGTAACAATGACTGATGAGGATTGGAATTTTTTAGACAGAAAGACACTGGGAACCATTCGGTTGTGCCTGACACCATTAGTGGCATTCAATATAACGGAAGTGAAGACAACAAATGGTCTGATGAAAGCTTTGGCTAAATTGTATGAAAAATCCTCAACCTCAAATAAGGTATTTCTCATGAAGCTTTTGTTTAATCTGAAAATGATTGAAGGTGGATTTGTGACAGATCATTTAAATGAGTTTAATATGATTATTAGTCAGTTAACTTTTCTAAAAGTAAGTTTTGATGAAGAGGTGAGGGCTCTCTTGATATTATGTTCTTTGCAAGAAAGTTGGAATAGCTTGGTAATGGCTGTAAGCAACTCTATCTCTGGTTCAAATACTTTGAAATTTGATGATGTTGTTGGTGTTATCCTTAGCGAGAAATGTGACAGAAAAGTTTAGGAGGGTCCACATCAGGTAGTGTTTTGAATGCAGAAAGTAGGGGTAGATTAAAGGAGAGAGGAAAAGGTTCTAGAAGTCATGGGAAGTCACGAGAAATATCAAAGGACAAGAGGTCCCAATCCAGAGAACAGAAGGATTGCAGGTACTGTGGGAAACTAGGTCATTTGAAAACAGATTGCAGGTCTCGGAAGAATAAAGAAGGATACAAACAAGAAGGCAATAAGGAGGCAAATGTGGTAAGTAATAAATCTAAAGATGATGCTTTGATTCTTTCCTTAGATAATGCTGATGATTCATGGGTTTTAGATTCAGGGGCCCCATTTCATGCTACGCCCCATAGAAGTTATTTTCTTGATTATGTTCAAGGGGATTTTGGGCTGGTTTATTTGGGAGATAATGAACCTTGTCAGATTGTTGGAAAGGGAAGAATCAAGATTAATTTGTAGAATGGGAATCATTGGCTACTATAAGAGGTAAGGTATGTTCCAAGGCCGAGTATGATTTTAATTTCAGTAGGGCAGCTAGTTGATGAAGGTTGCATAGTTACTTTCAGTGATAAAAATTGGAAGATTTCAAGAGGTGCCTTAATAGTAGAAAAATGTGTGAAAGTAGACACCTTATATCTTTGTACAGGTCATACTGTTCCTTCCACTTTAGTTGTTGCAGAAAAAAATCAAATAGGTTCAGGAACTGTTGCTGCAGGTTCATAGGAAGAGACTGAAACAGTTGCTGCAGGTTTTGAGACAACATTGTGGCATAACAGACTTAGGCATATGAGTGAAAATGGTATGAAGGTACTTCATTATAAGAAAGTTTTACTAGGTCTGAAATGTATTAATATGGATTTCTATGAAAGTTGTGTGTATGGAAAACAAAAGAGAGTTAGTTTTCTCAAGGAGGGGAAGCAAAATAAAGATGAAAAGTTGGAGCTTGTGCATACAGATGTATGGGGAGCAGCTCAGGTATCTTCTCTCAGTGGATCTCGGTATTATGTTACATTCATAGATGATGCAACTATGAAGGTTTGGATTTATTTCCTTAGGCAAAAATCTGATGTATTTGAAACATTTAAGAAATGGAGAAGCTTGGTTGAGAATGAGACGAGTAAAAGATTAAAATGTCTCAGATCTGATAATGGTGGTGAGTATTGCAGCAAAGAATTTGAGGATTATTGTTCCTTTAATGGAATTCGTAGGTAGAAAACAGTTCCTGGGACTCCACAAGAAAATGGAGTGGCTGAGTGCATGAATAGGACAATAATGGAGCATGCAAGAAGCATGAGATTGCATGTTGGGCTCCCTTTAAACATATGGGCAGAGGTTGTCAACACTGTTGTATATTTAATTAATAGAGGTCCTTCAGTTTCTTTGGACTGTGGTATTCCAAAGAAAACACGGATAGGTAAGAAGGTGAGTTATTCTTTTCTCAAAACCTTCGGATGTGAAGCATTTGCACATGTAGATTCTGAAAACAAAACCAAGCTGGATGCAAAATCAAAAAAGTGTATATTTGTTGGATATGGCATTGATGAATTTGGTTATAGGCTTTGGGATGTTGAAAATCTAAAAATTGTGAGAAGCAGGGATGTTGTATTCAATGAGAAGGTGTTGTACAAAGATTAGTTGCAGTAGCATGGGAAGAAAGAAAAAGATTATGTGGTGCTAGATGATACTCCATATAGTGATGTTTCAGTGGTTCCTCATGCTTCGCAACAACAACAAGAAATACCACAAACTTCAGTGAATGTTAGACAATCAATGAGACTAAGTAGACCTCCTGAAAGGTTTTCTCCCTCTTTGTATTCTATTTTGTTAACAGATGTTGGTAAACCCAGAGGGGTATGATGAAGCTATGCGGGTGGATACTTAACAATTACCGAATCCTTTACCTCTTCACCAAGACCTTGGATTGCATTCACAACTTCATCTATTCAGAGTAGATAGTTTGTTATGTTCTCTTCTTTTATCTTCATATTTTCAAATTTACCCTTGAAGGTGATGCAGGAGCATCCCTGGTTCAAGAGCAATCTTGCATCAACCAAAAACATTTGCATTTCAGTTTGTTTGTAGTTCAATTTGTTTCTATTCATTTTCTAGTTTAGTTCAGTCAGAAAAAGTTTCTGTATTTTGGTCTACATTCTACCGCAGTTGCATTTCAGATCTTGCGGAGATGGACTTAGCATCTAGATTCATTCATCTATATCATATCCGAATCTTAGAGCATTTGGATCAAGTACTGGAAAGTTATCGCTATCAGAAGATCAATTATTTTCTCAGAACAGAGCATCTTGACAGTCTCAGATACATCAGCTAAAGGAGAAGCCTTGCAGAGCATTCCTCAATCCATGGAGCTTAATGACACATCATTCAGAAATCCTTGGTTCGTGTCTGACCTTCCCTGAGATCCGCACTTCATTCCATTCATTCGCGGAGGTGTTATACGCATTTAGGTCCAACCTATCCATGTACACACGTTACAGCTCTTCATTGGAGTTTGTGATCTTCCTTGGCGGATGCGGAGGAACCTTATGATCTGGGGATGATATATAATGATGTGATAGATGCCTAGGAAACTAGTCAAAAATTGATTCATAAGTTCATAGTTTAGATTTTGCGCGAAGGAGCTTCAAAGCTATATCTTGTGCATATTCTGATATTTTGTAATCAGGCCTGTGAGCCCTAAATGTAAGCCCACATGTTGCCAGTAGATCTGTATTTGAATTCTATGATATACCGAATGATTGAACCTATGTTTATTTCATATCTTTGAGTTGTTTCCGTTGTGTTTACTCTTCCTACATGGTTTGGACAGTTCATTCTGTGAACCCTCCTATTGTGACTGCACCAAAAGGTTTGCAATTTTGCTTACTTTACCTTATCATCTCCTTCATAGAGATTATCGAGTTTTTGCCATATGTCTTTAGCTGTCTTGCACTGCATTACTTTGACAAACCATGTGTTGTTCAAACCACATAAGATGGCATTCTTTGCCTTAGCATTGTTCTCACAATCTCTCTTGTCAGCCTGATCTATTGGAGGAGTTGCAGTTTCAATGCAACCATTAATTGCTAATCTCCAAACATCATATCCTAGAGAAGTCAAATAGGCTTCCATTCTTATACTCCAGAAAGCATAGTTAGATCCATCAAAAAGTGGTGCTTTGTTAGAGGAGGATCCTTCCTGTCTAGCCATTGTGTTCAATCCAAGATCTACCTTCAGATGTTGAGCTATAATAAGGAACCAGAAGCTCTAATACCAATTGTTGAACACAATGCAATACTAAGAGGGGGGTGAATCAGTATTCCTTAAACCTTTTCACTTTAGATGCTTTCAAACAAATGCAGTAATGAAAACATGAGAACACATGCACACAATACAGGATATACGTGGAAACCTAAGATGGGAAAAACCACAGTGAGTCAACTACTTGGATCTACTATCCAAATCCATTCTCACAAAGTAAAATGTAGTTTACAATAATCTTTATGGACACCTACCCAATGGAGACACCAATCACCTGATTTATGAGCACCAACTCAAAGGAAGCACCAACTCCCTATTACACAGTTTTATGGGCAGCAACCCAATGAAGAAATGAATCCCCTAATGTGCTGCAACACATACAACATATATTAGATGAGGCACCAACCTCTGCACTATACAATTAATGTCTTAGTCTTCTATAGATGGAGATTCTAATACACTTACACAACCTCTACAGTTTGATGGTAGATTTGTCATGCTATTGTCATCACCTCAACTGCATCATACTTGATCATCAACTGCACACCATCCTCTACTATCTTCTTTCGCTCACTTTAAACTCGGTTTTCTGTCATTATGTTTCCTATATGTAGTCAGTACAACATATACTCAACCTGATGTGAATGATAAGTTGTTATACTTCACACAAGTTCATCTCTTTCTATAGAGATCCTCATAGATACAATTATCCCTTGTTGCATACTAACTCTGTAACATCAACCTTGTCTTCTTGATGGATGAAACCCTACCTTCATGAAGAAGCACTGCTCTTCTAGCGCAAGAATAGATATTACTTGTCAAATATTTTGACCACTGCCGCTACAATGCAACAACACTATAAAATATATATCATTGCTGCTACAATGCAAAAACACTATCACATATAAGATGATTGTTGTCAAATACAAATCAATGTTACTTAATATAGATCACTACTACTTAGACAAATCGTTGTCTCCAATATCATTTGCTACTCCTTTGAACTCACATATGTTGGAAGATCCAAGGATACTCTGCAACTTGATCTACACTCTCACAATATGGAAATCAACAATACGAGATAAGAAATTGATGATATTGATGAACCTAATTAAGCATAAACTTATATTGATCTCAGTTATAAATTTACATGAGAATGCCTCTCTCTATATAGGCATGGAAGAGGCAATCCACCTTGCACGTGGATTGACAAGTGCCCTGTGATGTGGCACAAACAAGTAGACAAGTGTCCTATAAGGTGTCAACCTTTAGATCACTTGGCATGTGCAAACCAACAACCTTGTGTGACAAGTGTTGGATGACTACAAAGTGCCTTTTGAGGTGAGATGGAAAGTCTTCCAACCTCAAGAGGTATGCACATGAAGTTTACCAAACAAATATGTAACCTCTAACCTCTAAAAGGTTGCACATTTAGTTAGACAAGATGTTGTCTAACCTCATCAACCTAAGTACACTTAAGCTATAGTGAATAGATAAATTATTCACTTTAACACTCCCCCTTAAGTGATACTTGGCGAGATCACAAAAGTGCAAGAGATACATAAATATGGGTTCTGGCTATGAGGACATGTTAGGTACCCATGTACAAAGATTCTCATAAAGTGGATTAAAGGAGAAAACTTTGTGGGAACAAAAATCCTCTCCAAAAGGAGAAACAAAATGCATGAAAAGAAAATAAGTGAAGAAGGACTTATATCATGAGCCCCCCTAGGACAACTTCTTTCACATGTGTACAATAAATTTCTCCAAAATAGGAGATACAAAGAGAGACTTGAAATCCCCCATAAGATATGTTGTAGTGTGTGTAGATTCTCGATGAAGTATGTTGAAGATAATCCATGAATGTTGAACCACATTTCTCCCCTTAGGAAGAAATCAAACAACAGAAGTGTGCAAGTGATCTTCCCATTCATGATAGGAACATAAAGGAAGAAGTATATATGTCTTTGAATTCTGCACATGATTCAAGAACGTAGATGATGCCCATAATGTCTTCGAAGAATGCTCAATAATCTCTAAGCTAATGCTGACATGTGACGAATGTTGATGGAATGAATCAAGTATCATAGAGGATTCTGTAATAGGGACCATAAGAACCATAGATGTATGGTGATAACTGGAACCATAAGAATCTGATACTATCACTATAGAAGCTGATGTAGGCGAAGGAAGAGCAATCATATCAGAAGAAGACAAAGCTGATGCAACTTCACCGAAGTTGTCATAAAAAAGAAGACGAATGTCCTCAATGATGTCTCCCAAATCTTCATCCCAATGTGGCAGATTTGGAAAGACGAGATCAATGTCTTGGTGCAACGAATCACTAGAAGCCATGAAGATATCAACTCGGGATTTCGATGTAGCAACAGGTGTTTGTGGTTTTGCAATTTGAAAGAGGAGTTTGAAAGCAACATGTGAGAAATAAGGACACATTGTGTCATCATGTTGGTTTCCACAATCGGTGCATTTGCACTTTTGCAAAAAATGGTACTCAATTCTGAGCTACCGAGCAAAAGTTATTACAATAATTAATTCTTGTAAATATGGCCTATTGTTAAAAACTACACTTGAAGAAACAAAAAATGCATAGGTGGAGAGAAACAAAACTAGCCTTCCAATGACTCATTGGTATCAACAAGAAATGTACAATACAATGGTTTGATATGTGAGGGGGAATTGGCCCCCTGCCAACCCGGACCTCACCCTTTGTCTTCGACCGGTGAAGATACAAGAATTCAAGATGCTATTTAAAATAAATGTTTATGTTGTCTATAGTATTAAATGTTTTTTTTTTTCAACAAAAAGTGGCAAAGCCACTAAAATTGATTAATAAACAAGAGAATACAAAATGCCAGATTCAGAAAGGCATACTGGTAGGAAAGAATCGGCAAAGAAAACCTCTGGTTATAGCCTGATTTTAACGAAATTGTACATAATCAACTCAAAAATATGAGTTAGTCCAAATGAAAAATAGGACTTCGAATCATGCCAGAGAACATACAGTTTTCAATAATAATTTACAGAGCAACTGACATATACTACCATTGGGCAATACAAAAAAAACGTAATCGCTGAAGACCAAAAACATGAGAGAGTTCCCCATTAATCTGCTATCTCTATAATCTGCAAAACATGATCCTCGGCTAGATCATCATCTTCTACATGCTGAGGAGGAGGGGGTGGTGGAGGAGGCACATAGTTCAACAAAAACAGTAGAGCATTAAACACTTTTGATGCATTTTCTGCCAACTGATTTCCCAATTCATGCCTGTGACAGTGAATTGGGTTTTGGAAAGAAATGACACAATTGTTGCGGAGGCCATGAGAAAACGCGTTGAAGAGGCAGTGTAGACTAGGCGTGCGAAATAGACACCTGCAATCAAATAACCCTCCCACAAGAGTAGAACCTTCATGCAAATCATAATCTTCTAATGCAGAATTAAATGAGTCGACAGAAAAGTGAGCATTCTGAATGAAATTTAACCCCAAATCCCTTACCCTATTTCCAGTTTGCAAAAGATCCATCGCATTGGAGAGAAAATGTGAAGCAGCCTGAGAAGGATAAATAGCAACTGGAGTGTGTAAAACTGGTAAATTACAAACCTGGATAATCGCTCTGCCCACAGAAGGCTCATAGACTTTAAAAACTTCCTGCATTGAATTGGGATTAAAACAGTCAAGAAGGGGACGTTCCCAATTTCGGATGGGCCAGGAAATTCTAGTATTTCGGCGAATAGAACCCATACTAAAATGCTAAACTCTGTGAATTACTAGAAAACGAGATATAATAGCAACTGCTAAAACAGAAAGCAAAACATAATACCAAGTGAAATGAAAAAAATGCTTCGTATAACTCATAAATGAGAGAAGATAATGAGTTAAATGTTAAGACCTTACATATGACAGTTATAATGAGTTGTTGAGGTTAACCAACACTACCTCTAGAGTTGGAAGAAATGACAACAACAAAGACTATCATACAACCCCACAACGTGCTCATAAAGAGTAATTAAAGCTCCAACAACTATAACTAACTCTAAAATACAAACAATGGTTTAGAAAGAGAGTCCAAACCAAAGTCATGGACCAAGTCTTCAGGGCCAAACCAAAAGAGAGTCCAAAATAGGACTGTAGTGTGAAGACCACAAACCAGAAAATAGCAACCTGTAGAATAATTTGTGAGTCGGATTAACGGCACCAAATGGAGGCCGAATGGAGAGGCCGTAAACCAGGCCGAGCAAGAATTTTGGGGCTCATTGTGAGGCTGTTGATAAAATAACAGAGAACACCAACTTCAAATACTTGCAAACCATGACCTTCTGCGGCAATCAAAGGACATCAATCCTGCCAACAAATGTTGAACCAGAAGATGTTAATGGTATGGATGCGACCTTTAAATGGGTGAGCCTGCTACTTGCAACTGTAACCAGCGATGGATCTGCAAACAAATGGTAGAACAAACCTCAAATTGCCTAGTCTCTGTTGATTTTTGCGATCGTTGCAAGGAGTCAAGGTCTTTTGTGGTTGTTGGGAATATACCACACAACAATCGCCACTGAGAATTGGAAACCATGATCTCAAGCAACAATGGCGACTGTGTGAACACTAAACCATGTCTAAGTGAAGGATGAAACAACCATAGTTATTGATGAAGCCTCAATCATGAATCTTGGCCTGAATTGGAAGAAGCTACCAGGAATGCAAATGGTGTTCTATGGTATGTGAAAAATAGTGACCACATAAAACCTTGTGCTCGACCTTCTTTGGCGACCAAAAAATGTTCATTGGAGATCTTCAAACATTGTTAACAATGTCATGATCTCCAAAGTGGCCAAATGGCAGAGAGGACTGACCGAGGATGAATAGGCTAGAAAAACAACCAAATAAACCTAAAACACCAAATGAATCGACCCAAAAGTCTTGGTAGAGACCAAATAGGCCCCTTGATCTGCCAAAAATGTGATAAAATTGACCAAAAAATGACAATTTTGCAGAGGGCAGATTTTCCCTTTGCAAAAAAAATCATTTTTTTAACAAAAAATTGCCCAAATTGGCCCAGAAATGTAAAATCTCCTTCAAAATTTGATTTTTCTAAAAAGAAATTTTGCTTTTTTGCAAAAAAAATTGGTTAGGGGCAAAAAAAATCAACTTTTTTTACAATTTTGCTCGTGAGATCCATTTCACTCCAAGACACCAACTTTCGCCTCACCTCCAGATTCCCTCAAATTGAAGAGTGTGTCTACAACATGGCTCTGATACCTTGTTGAAAAAACCAAGGTTACTCTGCAACTTGATGTACACTCTCAGAATATGGAAATCAACAATACAAGATAAGAAATTGATGATATTGATGAACCTAATTGAGCATAAACTTATATTGAACTCACTTACAAATTTACATGAGAATGTCTCATTATATAGGAATGGAAGAGGCAATCCACCTTTCACGTGGATTGACAAGTACCCCGTGATGTGGCACAAACAAGTAGACAAGTGTCTTATAAGGTGTCAACCTTTGAATCACTTAGAATGTGCAAACCAAAAACCTTGTGTGACAAGTGTTGGATGACTACAAAGTTCCTTTTGAGGTGATATAGAAAGTCTTCCAACCTCAAAAGGTATGCACATGATGTTTACCAAACAACTAGGTAACCTAACTTCTAAAAGGTTGCACATTCAATTAGACAAGATGTTGTCTACCCTCATCAACCTAAGTACACTTAAGCTATGGTGAATAGATAAATTATTCACTCTAACAACATAGACACACCTACAGATGATCGTTGCTCTCACATAATTCTCACATCTTACAAATATGCTTACATTATGCACATATACATCTTTCTCAGATCTACATCCGATCTTCTTCCAAGATCTGCATCTACATATGCATTGATTACTACCTTTTATCTTTGATCACTGCCTTATAAACTGCTTGATAGTTGTTCTTTGTCCATTCTTCATTAGTCGTTGCTCCTTAACACATGGTAATTGCTTCTCATTCTATACACTTTTCACCTACTTCTCCTTAATCGGTGATTTACTTATATGTAGATTTCAAATTGCATTTTGGCGCCAAGGATGATCGGCCTTCTCCATGAGATCGTAACATACTACTCCTTAGTTTCTACATCTGTTTAAACATAGCAATCACACCTCCTTATATATATGGTATTCACTCCATTATGAACAAGTCAGCTTCTTAAACAACAATATTGAAATAGGTCGGTCTTGTATATATTTGAAATTTGCACTTCATTAACATGGCGTCAGAGTAAGACCGAGTTCCGCCTCATCAAACAATATTTAAATCTTTAATCTAGATCAATCGATGTCAACATAGTTGGCTTGATCTTTATGAATGATAATTTGTATCCACCATGTTATCCAGCTCAGATTCCTCTTACTTTACCTAACTGAGTAATCACTTTCATTACAATTGTTGTTTCCCTCCATCAATAAGTATAGAAGGCAATTTCTTCTCTGTTGCAATAACCTCTCCATTTACAATTTTACATCATGATATCCAACAACCATTGGAGCATGCTCAACTGTACAAGCTATCTAAATAGTCTGAAGGTGATGAAAGAAGGTGAATACTAATTTTTCCAAGCTTGCTCAGGTTTTGTCGCCAGTGTTTAGTTCCTATCGCCAGTGCATAGTTCCTATCGCCAGAACAAATGTAGTGTTTATACATCAGAGATTGATGATCTCCTGCTGCACATTCTCATCAATTATGTCACCACTCACAATATTCTTGACAACATAATGCAAACTATTCTCCTTGAATCATTCTTTCACGTCATAATAGAGAATCTCATGCTTGCATGCCTTTCACAATCCTTTGACATGAATGACACTATGTGCAACATTTTCTTTGTTTTTGACCTTCCCATTTTGGCATTCAAAGAATAGAATCACAAGGTTAGGTTTGATAAACACAATGTTATCTATCTATAACAGCTTCTTATGAAACATGCTCATAGGTCCGAGTGTTCAAACGATGCTCTGATACCACATGTAATGAAAACATGTTCATTAACTAAAATTCAACATAAACTTAACCACAATCACAATATTTTTTTTAATAATATCAATTATCATAATGAAGGTTTATACGAATTGTTTCCAATTTCATAACCATATGTCATAATGTATAAAGTTACATCCATGTAGTACTTATTACAAGATTGCATCTTCATTCTGATACTTTTACAAATTTCAAATAATAATAATACATAATCATATGATGTACAATGATGTTTCTAAACAACCAAGTCTACAACAATCTTCAACTACAAGAGGGAGAGTATCACTTGAGTTCTTTTCCTCCAACCACAGACCAATGGTCCCCCCACATCTTCCGAAAGGAAGTGGCCCTACCCTTCATTTGAGTAATGGATTGTGGGAATCAACAAGATCAAATATGCCATTTGAGAACTAGTGTTGTGTCTAAATTACAAACAATCATCCATACAATTCTAGAATACTTCTAGCTAAGTATGACACATCTGACTGAATTTGCAAATCAAAGACACTATGAATCGACAAATGCAAGCAATGATTTTGCATTACTTTGGCCAGAGATTCATAAATCATAAAATATATTTCATAACAACAATGTATGTCATAAGTTCACACACCTCTTTCTCAAACTGGTTTTCAACATTCATTTCTTCTCATAATATATATTCTCAAATATAACAATTGAATATGAATTGAAACTTCTTTATTAGTTTATCTATCCTAAACTTGGGTAATTGACTTGGACTCATCTATAATTTCAATAGTCAAGTTCAAGGTAGTATAACCATTAGTCTCGATAAAATAAAAGTAATCTGTTGTGCATCTATGCAACTCTCAACATGTTATCATCCTAATATTTCTATATTCTTTATAGATTTCTAGATTCAATTTTAGGAAACTTCTTTTCCACAAATAAAAGTGTCTAATAGAACTATTGGTTCCTTATAACTTCTTTTATCAATTTTTGAAACATACAAGTAATTCAGTTCAGAGTTTAACATAGATACTTTTCCTAGAATCTTTACCAGATATTCAGTTGCAAAAATAATTTACTTTCACTTAAAAAGATTCCTTTCTATCCTCAAAGGATAGACCGTATACATCTATAAGTTTATATGTAAACAACAATATACATATAGAGTATACTTCCACACACATAATAACTAATCAATATAAACATTATTCATTCATATCATGTTCTAACAGTCACAATTATGTTCAAGAAACATATGATGAAATAGCTATAATAGCTCTGTTATAATCTTGAGTCACTCACGATGATTCATCAAAAATAACAACACTCAAAAATTACATTTTCTAGAATTTAAAGATTCAAGTATTACCTCTACAGTCCAATCTTTGTTTAAACTACGTGGTAGGTTCCTAATATTCTATCTTTCTAATATAGTAAGTTAAGCACTTGCGGCATGCCTAACCTTAATAGATTCATTTATTATTCTTAGTTATTTCTTCAGATAACTTAGTTAGGATGAAGGGGTGTGTCCTTACATACTTATGAATATAAATAAGGAAGAAAGAGATTCTCCCAAATCATTATATCTTCTAATATTGAATTCACATATTAATTTCTAATTATTAGAGGTCCCCCCCTTGAAGTGGTTTGCTATGTTATTGATTTTTACATTTATTTCCAAGAAATATCATAACAAGTGGTATCAAAGCTACGATTTGGGCCAAGATTTTTGTTTCCGCCATAACTTTCAAACCATTGAGAATTTGGACATGATTTTTTCTGGGTTTTGAGGTATGTGGTAGGCAAGCTTCTAGGTAAAAAATCAGAGTTCTATCATAAATTTCACACAAGTTATTTTAATTTTTTTTCATTAATTAGCTCTAGAGGCTGCAAATTTTATATATTTTTTTTTAAATTACATTTTTGGAAAATTTATGAAAAATTAGATTGGGTCAGTTCTTTGCATTTTATTATTAAAGATTAAATATAGTTAGTAATTTAGTGGTCAAAGTTAGGTCAAAATATTTTATTATTCTCCTCTATAGGCCACAATTTTTGAAAATTTTGGATTTTTTTTGAAAAATTAGGAAGGTTTATTTATTTATAAATTATTATAAAAAAATCCATAATTCACTGGTCAAAATTTTGGGTAAAAAGACAAACATCAAACTTAGTCTTAGCCCATGTTCTAAAATTTTATGGTTAAACTCGCACTAGATACTATCCTCCATTACTTAATAAAGAAAAATCTAGAGTTCAAAATACAAACACATTAGAAACCATGCCATCTTTAGGACCATAGGACTTTTTTTCTAACGAATATTGTACACCACCTAAAATCACCAAATCAATTCCTCCAGGATGTGAAATAGTGGTGCATTTTATTAAGGATAGTTTATATAACCCAATTTTAACATCCTTAAATGAGGGTCTTCAAAAGTTTAAAGAAGAATTATTGTTGGAATTAAAACCCCAACAAAACCATCAAGGTGGGCACAACCCTAATAGACAAAATCAAGGGATAGGACAACCTTTTCAAAGTCCAAAATTAAACCTACCCAAAATAGACATCCGTAAGTTTGGTGGTACATATGTAACTTCATGGATAAGTTTCATGGAACAATATTTTGAAATTCATAATATAACAAACAATGTAATGGTTGACATAGCCCCACTGCATTTAGAATTTGAACGTTATCAATGGTACCAATGGATAATGAGTGAAAAATAAGGGAAAATGCTTAGTTGGAAAGAATTTTATAATGACTTAGTAGCCCATTATGAGCAACCATGGAAGGGAAGTTATTTTACCCAAATAACAAATTTAAAACAAATAGGGTATGTAGCTAAATACAATGTTGAGCATATGAGATTAGCAATTTGAACTCAAGATGTGACACCTTATCGGAGGCTACAACTCTACATCAATGGACTTAATGACCAAATTAAACATGATGTTCATTTGCTGGAACCTCTTACAATTAGAAAAGCTATGCAACAAGCGTTGCACATTGAGCAACGAAACCTCAACATTAAAAAATCCACACAAGGTCGAACTATAGGATGGAAAGATAGAAATGTGACTAATCCTATTAACAAAAATGGAGCCAACTTCCTTAACCCAAGACAAATTACTAAGCTCTCTCCTCAACAAGAGGCAGAGAAAAGATAAAAAGGTCTATGTTGGCATTGTGATAGAAAATGGTCTAGGGGTCACAAGTGTGGTAATAATGAGAAGAGATTAATGATTATTGAGAATGAGGTTGAGGAAGAAGGAGAAGTAGATATAGAGGAACCAAATATGGAACTTGAACATGCAAATTTAGAGGAGGAAGAAAGTGCTACTATCTCCCTACATGCATTGAATGGCACAAGCACACCACAAACACTCAAGGTATTTGGTTATATAAAAAAGAGAAAGGTGACAATGTTGGTTGATACACGTAGTACACAACTTTATTGATAGAAGATTGGCTAATGAGCTCAATTGTTTTGTGTATCCAATCTTTAATTTTTAGGTCATGATAGCAGATGAGAAACAACTCTCTTGTTGTGGTAAATGTCACCATATAAAACTCTCAATTGGAGATTATCAACTAGATTCAAAAATGTTTGCTACCCCAATTGGAGTAGATGTAGTTTTAGGAGTGCAATGGCTTAAATAATTGGGAACAATGTCCTTTAATTTTCAAGAATTATTAATGACTTTTAGTATAAATGGACAAAAATATAAACTTATAGGAGTAAAATTGTCATCAATTCAAATCATTGGCTCCCATAGGATGGAAAAATTACTTAAGAAAATCTCTTATGGCATAATGAAACAACTACATTTTGTAGAAGCACAAGATGTGAAAACTCAACATCCAATAGAACTTCAAAAGATCATTCAACACCATCAACATTTTTTTCAAGAAGCCAAGGGTCTACCTCTAATTAGAGAACATGATCATATCATTGAATTAATACCAGGAAGTATCCCTCCTAACATTAGACCTTATTGCTATCCATATGAATAGAAGACAAACATTAAAAAAATTGTTAACGAAATGTTGGATTTAGGAATTGTTCATCCTAGTAAAAGTGTCTATTCATCTCCAGTGGTTATGGTTAAAAGAAGGATGAGCCATGGAGAATGTCTCTAGATTATAGGGATCTCAACAAGCTCACTCTTAAATATAAGTTTCCTATTCCTATTATTGATGAATTATTAGATGAATTGAATGGTACAGTTTTCTTTACCAAGTTAGATTTACATTCCGGTTTTCACCAAATTTGAATAAAGGAAGAGGATATACATAAGACTACCTTTAGAACACATGAGGGTCATCATGAATTCCTAGTGATTCCATTTGGTCTCACAAATGCCCCATCAACTTTTCAAAGCCTCATGAATTCATTATTCTACCCATTTCTTTGAAAATTTGTGTTGGTATTCTTTGATGACATTCTCATCTATAGTAAAACATGGGAAGAACATTTGAAACATGAAGAGAAGATATTACAAGTATTGGAAGATAATCAACTCTATGTAAAACAATCTAAATGTGTCTTTGGGGTGAAAGAAGTGGAATATCTGAGACTGTGGTGTCACATGAGGCTGTTAAGGTGGACCCTAAGAAGATTGCAGCTGTAAAAGAATGGCCAAAACCTAAAAATATCAAGGGTTTGAGAGGATTTTTGGTTCTATCAAGATACTATAGAATCTTTGTATGTAAATATGCTCGTATAGCAGTACCCATAACAAAATTATTGAAGGACTCTTTTTCATGGTCAGAACTAGCCACCCAAGCATTTTAGCAACTAAAAGAACCTCTTACTTCCATTCATGTGTTAGCTACCCCAAACTTCTCTAAGACATTTATGGTAGAATGTTATGCATCTAGGCATGGTATTGGGGTAGTATTGATGCAAGAAGTGTTGTATATGTTTTCATTGATGTCAACAGAGTTGTGGTGGAAATCATAGTGATGTGTAGGAGCAGACAAAGGAGTGATGATCAGAGAAGTTGTGAGGTGAAGGATATGATGATGAAATTCATGAGGTGGTTGTGTGATCAGTATCATTTGTACACAATTGTACTTTATCTTTTGAAGTTCATGGATAGGTGAAAGTTGTCAAGTTGAAGGACATGCTGACATGAAGAATTTGTGGTTTCTTTCTTTTGATGAAAAGAGTTGTGTATGTTGTCTATGGTGTTGTGAATGTTGCATTCATTTCCTCTTTTGAAAATTATTGCATGAGATATGAAAGAAAGTGTATAAAGTTTCAAACTTTCAAAGGCACAGGAAGTTGCACTGAAGAAGCTCAGGAGAATGCTCCGCATTCCTTCATATTTGAAGATATGGCCTTGCAATTTGGAGGTTAGATAGAGATAGATGCGAAGTATGCATGATTCTAATTTCAGAGCATCAAAGTTACCGCAAAACTTTCTAGAGCTAGTAGAGTGAAGATAATGGTATAATGTTGTTGCAGTCACAAAGAGATAGTATAATGCTCCGTATTTCTCTGCATTTCTCCGCATTTGAAGATGTGGTCTTGCTGCTTGAATGATATTGGATACAGATAAGAGGTATGTTATATTCAGGTTTCAAATGATAAGATGTACCGCAGAGGTTCTCTAGAGTCTGCTGAGTTGAGACAAGTCTTGTTGATGATTAGGGTTGTTAGAAGGAGAAAGTAAAAGCCACCACATTTCACTGCATTATGATGTTTGGCTTTGTTGTTTGAAGGATAAGTTTATATTGACTGTATGTGTGCACAATTCAAGTTTCAGGTGTTGAGGAGTACCACAAGTATGATTTTCAATGTTATATATCCAAGTAGTGTAAGTAGAGTATGCAAGAGATACTGGTTTTAGAGTTTGATTATTTGGGCCAGCAGGAAGTAGCATGGGTGGGTAAAAGGAATGTATGGGAATGTTTTTCAAGTCATATAATACTTAGTGTATGAACCGCATGATGTAATTTTGTCTCTCCAGTACCGCTTTAGGTCTAGAGATAATATATGCAAGGAATAAGTGTTTGTGAAGTCGACTTGGTGTGTTTATATGATTGTACCATGTGTTTGGAAGTGTGTGCCAATGTGGAGATGTGTTCTAAGGTAAAATAGGTCCTAGTTATCACTTGGCATGAAATGATTAATGGGATTTAATTCCTACATTACCTCTAATGACTTAGAGGAAGACATGCTCTGGCTATTGCATGTTTCATGTTACACGTTTCATCTTGGTTGACAAAGGTGATGTTTTGAAGACATCTGAAGGATAAATGAAAGATCAAGTTTATTGCAAAGGTATGAGGGTATGATAGTGTACGAGGATGTATGAGCAAGTGTGAAGAGTGGATATGTGTGTAAGGAGATAAGTGATCTAGATGCTGAGAAGGAAATTTGGTGACTGTAATGCATGATTCATAACAGAGGTTGTGTTGTGGAAGTGTTTTGAGTAGAGGAATTGAAGTTATTTTCTAGTGTCAAGGGAGATGATGCTGCGAAGCTGATTGAACTAGTAGAATTTATCAACTATTTGTACAGAGGTTGTAGCCTCTTCTTGGAAGTGTTGTAGCACTTTAGGGAGTTGTAGCTTCCTTTGGTTGAAGCCATAAAACTATGTTTCAAAGAGTTGTATCTTCCTTTGGTTGAATCCATAAAACTGTGTTTCAGGGAGTTGTAGCTTCCTTTGGGCTGTAGGCCATAAAACTTGTTGTAAACCTATTTTTATTTGTGAGGATGGAGTTAGATAGTAGATCCAAGCAACTTGTTCATCATGGTTTTTCCCTTCTAGGGTTTTCCATGTAAATTTGGTGTTATGGTTGTGTAGTTCTGTGATTGTGTTTTGAATTGCATAGTTTGATTCATAATCTGTTTAAGGTAGTAAGAAATATTTTGTTGATAAAGTTGAATTAGATTGAATTGTGATATATACTGATTCATCCCCCCTCTTAGTCTATCAAAGTGTTCTAACAATTGGTATTAGAGCAAGGTCCCTTGGTGTAGCCTAACAACTGAAGGTAGATCTTGGTTGAGAACACATGGCTTAGAGAGAGTCCTCTTCTAAAGCACCGGTATTTGATGGAATTAACTACACCTTATGCATTGTAAGGATGGAAGCTTATCGTACCTCACTAGGGTATGATGTTTGGAGTGATGCAATGGATGCTTATACTGAATGTACTCATCCTATTACAGATTCAGATGAGAAGAAGGCCCATGAAAACAATACTAAAGTTAAGAATGTTATCTTGAGTAGTCTAACCAATTCAGAATTTGTCAAAGTTGTGCAGTGTAAAACAACCAAGGAGATATGCGATAAACTCAAAAATCTCTATGAAGGAAATGACAGTGTAAAGCAAGCAAGATTACAAATTTACAGAGAAATGTTTGAGAATCTAAGGATGAAAGAAGAAGAAAACATTGCTAGATATCTGCTCTAGGTATATGAAGAAGTACATGGAATCAAAGGGCTAGGTGAAGAATTGGCTGATTTAGTGGTTGTGAAGAAATTCCTAAGAACTCTCCCTCACAGGTTTGATTCAAAAGTTTTTACTATTAAAGAGGCCAAAGATCTGAATACACTTACTATGAAAGAGATATTTGGATCCCTCACTGCCTATGAGATGAGAAATGAAGTCCAAGGTACATCCAAAAGAGAAGTTGCTTTCAAAGCTATGAAGAGAGAAGGAACATCTAGTCAACACAGTGAGTCTGAGGAAGAAGAAGAAAACTTTGTGAGAAAGTTGAAGAAGGGAACTCAGGCAAGTATAAAGTTACCTTTCAAATGTTTTAAATGTGGAAGAGTTGGTCATTATGCTTCTAAATGTCCTTTTGGAGAAAATTAAAATAGCAGCAAGGATTTGAAAAGGAACAACTTCAAAAGAAACCTCCTTGCTAAAGAAGACTATAGCTCCTCAAAAGAAGTAGATCACTACTCATCAGATGATGAAGGAGGAGAGTCCTTATTCATGGCCATGATAATTTTTGATATGTCTGACAAGACTATAGATGAAGAAGAATGTGAAGTTGATTTTGAAGGTGAACTTATTTCTTCTCTTGAAGACTTGGAATGTGCAAGGAAAGAGAATCAAGAACAAAGAGCTTTGGTTGAAGCTAAGACAAATGAATGCACAAAACTTTAGAAAGAAATTCTTTCACTCAGAAAAGAATTGGAGAAAGCAAAGTTTGGAAATCTAGATGATCATGAAGGAGTAAATCTCATTCTGGTCATGTCTCAAAGAAGAAGGTATGAAAGACCTTCCCATGCAAGATAGAGCTTCATAAATAGGTTTAATTATGCATTCTTTGGTAATTGTTTTATCTGCAATAAATATGGTCATAACACTATGGAGTACAAGTTTAGTATGAATAGAAGGAATTTTTGTAATGTGCCATACCTTTTTGTATTTTTTTTAATGATCTTTTTATGTGTTATTTTAATTTTTATTTTTGTGTTCTTATAGACTAGACAGAAGAATGCAGAAGGGGTTTTCAATTTTCTTGCAGATGTGTTGCCGGAGCATACAATATAGAGCATATATAGAAAACCTAGAAAAAGTACAATAGATATCAACAAGATATCGAAGACCCAGATAGGAGAATGCCAAAACATGAATTATAATAATATGCCCATATCATGTTTTAAAACTTCATGTCGGGGTCATTGCTTGACCAACAATATAATGATGTAGAAATCACCAAGAAATGCATACAAAGGTAGTCCCTCTGCTGGAAATGAAGCTACAACAACAAATACAATGCCAAATGCCTAGAATGGAGGTATTGGATGTCACAAAGACCACAAAACTCAATGCCAAAGATACCCACGTCCACCTTCAGGCTATATAGCCTTGTTGTAGGTTATGTGTAGCAACAAATAACACTAAAATCTTCACAAAACTCTTCACGACAAGTTTGTAAACTAATGTTGATATATGGTGACCTGGCTGAGAAGGATATACTCCCCGGAAACCAACAAGAAACTCCTCAATCTCTGTTGTAAATGGTACGGTTGTACTAGTAGCAGTATGGCCCAGTAATGACAAGAAGAAACAATCACAAATAGCCCCCAAAACCATCAAAGTTCACTACAATTTTGCTATCAAATGTTTCTCTATGGCTGCATAAAAAATTAGTAAAGATATAACTTGTATTCTCACCAAACCTTCACAAATTGTATCCGGTTGAAGCACAAGTGCAAACACTGGATGTATTTACCTCACTAGTATTTGTTAATGGAGGTTTTCATCCCTAGAAGACAAGATCAAATCAATCTTGCAGACGTTTTTATTTCAGCAAGACACTACCAAACCCTAGAACCAAGCTCCAGAAACCCTCGCAGGGAAAATCTTAAAAGAGAGAAGAAATAATAATCCAAGCATATGCAAATGAGGCACTTTTCCCTCTTTTATAATTCTCATTTCCCCAATGCCCAAGAATGAGGAGTTATTTCATTTATTTCATTTTACTATTTATCCCCTTATGTCTCCCATGGGTGTCCATCTCCTAGGGGAACCACTTTTTAAGTTATGACTTAACATCATATTATAAAGTCTCATAAGTTAACATTATATTAAAGTCCCGTCAAATAAATATTATATAACTTCAGACTTTAAAATAAAAACCTAGATGAACTCAGAATTCAATGATCAATAGCTCGTTGGAAAGGTCACGACAAGACGCTCCATCTCCAACACTGAAAATCCTGATCTGACACTAAACTTGAACTTACTAAAAATAGTAACAAGCATAAGAAAACTAAGCCAACACAGAGGGTTCCAACTGGAACCATAAACCATCTGATAATCTGATCTCAGTGCAACATCTGGGAGGGCCAACAACTGACTACCAAGTCACCAAAACATCGTCAAACTGATACTTACTAAAAATAGCAGTGTTCTTCAAGGACCAAAGAGAACAAGCCCAGAAAAACCCAGAAAGATTGCCGACATGCAAGCGCTTACTACGGACAAGTTGTCTGAAATCTCTACAGAAAGTGTCAACCAGCTCCACTGGATCACCTAAACACCCTGGTGACATCCAAATACTCCTCTGATTATGTTGTCACCAACCTAGAAAGTCAGCTTTGACTGAACTGCAAGAGAACTCAAAAATGGGGACATTACAGTCTGCCCTTCCCAAAGATTGCTTGTCCTCAAGCAATGCCAATACAACCTCCAAACAATAGACTGAACCAAACTGAAACCAATAATGATCCCAGGGTCCCAAGTTATTCTCAGCATAGAACCACCACGCCGACGCTGCACTACTCTGATCAATCCTTCACCATGCAGAGAGTGGTGAAGCAACACATCAGAATCCAACTGAACTGTCATGCCAAACCTGTCACCACCTAGATTCCAACACATCAGAACCTCACACCCATCAATCATGAAGAGGTAATTAAATCTCAAAGTGTCTGAACCACAACATCCCCTTCCATCCTTTGTAAAACTCCTATGGATGTACTGACTATCCAACATAGCTGCTGGAAGATATGAAACTGCTCCTCTCAAATCAAGGGAATACAAAAACTTTCCTCCATCACCATTGTAAAAACTAAATTTGCCATCATGCCTACTGACACTGTAACCTCTCTGAAATAATGTCTCCAATGGAAATTTTGGAGACAAAGAAGTGGTAAACTCTGTCTGATGCATATCACCATGATGGTAATTTGATCTCTGTCCCTACAAATAGTCCTCTGTATGTATCTGAGTCAGACACCTGCAATCTCTAGTTCCATCTTCTGTAGATGGCAACCCTTCATCCCATAATGGATGGTATAAATCCCGAGCCTATCCACACTTACGCATCATCCGGTCATCTGTGTGTGGACTAAAGGATAAATGATGAGAACTCCTCACTATGTAGTCAAAATAAAAAGCACCTGCTTGTGTCAACTGTTGACCATCATAGTCATGGGGAACACACTCCTCATCACTCGCATCACACGAATCAGAAGATGCCTCATGTCGATGATTCTGAATAGGTAACTAGGTAGATACTCTAGTAACCCTCTCTATGTACCCAATAGCATACTCCCTATCATGAAACAATTGGAGATATTATGATTTTACCTCCTCCAAAGCACTCCTGATGAACTGCAAATCATGAATGTGAGTATCAGTCGAGACCCCATACCATCTCTCCTCCAACTCTGCTATCCAAAGAAAGTTCTCAACATTCTTATGAGTGCAATCTAAATGGGATAAGGTTGAATCAACCTTCTCTCCTGTAAACTTCAGCTGATCTCTCCAACCTTGTGGTCTGGTAAGTTGTCGATCACTATCAGCTGCATAGGATGCAATCTCTGATTTGCTTCCAAGAGAGGGAAACAAATCAACATGAAAATTGATCTCCCCACTGAAAGATGCCCTGCATGTCTCCTGTGAAAAGGATGGAGTAGTGTGGTAATCTGTCACACAACTCTCGGGGAAATCCACCAACTCTTTGCAAGAGCTATCAATCATCTACTCTGCATCACCTAAAGTGGGACTAATCTCAGGAACACCTGGTTCTTTGCTACTCTCAACCACAACACCCATCCCATCTATGTCACCTACATTTGTAATTGTAATGGATGTAACCACATCCACAAAGTACTCCTTACCACTATCCGTGGGTGTATGCTCATCACTAGTAACTGTCATAGAAATTGGAACTATAACTATTGGAGAAGAAGACTGTACTAAACTCAACTCCATGGTAAGCTCATCTATCCGTAGCTCTAACTCTTGAAGAGCTGATTGAGTGCTCTTCAAAGAGTCTGTGGTGACCTCAAGCTCATAGGTGAGCTCATCAACCTCCTCTTCCTTCCCCTTTAGAGCATCATGATAAATGTCATCGAGCATGAGAAGATGATCTCTATCTGATAATAGTTGTAGGTAATTATTCTTCATTACTCCAACTGCATCTCTGAGTGCCTAAAACTCAGCAAGGGAAAGTTCACTATCAAAGCGCTCATGTGTTTCTGGAGTCCTCCAACAACAATTTACCAACAACTGCTGAGCAACATCAAAGTGTTCTATGGCTACAACAATCATGCCTTCATTCACCTTCAATTGTCCTATTAAATGATTAGACCCCACTGACAAATTATCTCCACACAAATTTTCTGATTTGAAATCTGCACTATGGAAAGAGGCTAAATCATCATCACTCACTGATTGGTAAGCATCCTCATGTGTGCTATCAACTTCACACACATCCTCGTCAAGTGTACTACTATTATGAATCTCCTGGGATGGCTCAACTGACATCTTAGAGATTGCTAAATTGCCAATATCAATGCACACCTCCCCTATCTCACCTCCCCTATCAAAATAGATGCATGCACATCCGTCAAACAATCCCCAGAATCATCTCCATTACTCTGGTCAAAGGTTGTGGCAGCATTGAATTTGTCACCCATGGCTGATTTAAAGTCTTTATCCACATACTTTTCACCTAGGTCCTTTGAGGACTTAAGACTTTCAGTACCAATGCTCTCAGGCTCGCTTGCAAAGTCACCTTCTAGCAATCTATCAATCATTTTTAATTCATTCTCAAAAGTAGTATCTTCAAGACCACCATCAAAGCGAGGCCCAGCTTCACAAATTTCTGATGTAGCCTTTCCCAAATCAGCAAGCTCTCCTTCACATGTCTCTTGATTAATGATCTTGTTTTCATCATACAAAGGCTCAGGTTCATCTTTGTCATCTTCTTTGTTCATTTTATTATTTGGCTACACTAAACAGGAAGTGGAAGTTCCTCTTTCACATTCTTTATTGTTCCCACATTTATGACTAGATGTCCAAGCTTCTTGGCAGGTGAAACAACGTTGCTCTCTTCTCAACTAATTCTTGCTCATCCTTGGAACCTGTAAACCACAAGCAATACATTCTTCTTCTATCAAGAGATATTTAATTTTTTCAAATTTCTGCTCAACCAAGGTCTTTGACAACTCATACGCTACAGAAGAAACATGTTCTTTTCTTCAAATACTCAACAAATTTGATAACAACTTGGAGATGTCTTCATCTTCATCTATAATAAGAGACAAGATATTTTGCATTGCTGCTTTAACTTTATTCGTATGACATGTTCTGATCTTGTCCACGAAACAATGAAACATTCTAAGAAGTACATCATCACACTTGAGGTCAATCAAAAAGGCCCCTGACCGGACCCCAGCCATGATTTCTAACATCTTAGCAACCTTTTTGAAAGATGGGCTTCTAGTATCATCCAACCCATGAAAGATTTCAATAATCAACTGTAACATCTCCTTTATTAAGTCATCATTGTAGGGTGCTTCAGGAGCTGAAATTCTCGTAACCTGACTGATGCATGTGATAACCACCAGTCTTACCTTCTTCTCTAGATGCCTCAACAACTCGGGCTTACACAACGAAGTCTTTGAAGGAACCATAGCCCTCCGCATTGACTCAAAAAGTAGTTGAGGGATTTCATATAAATGTTTCTCAATTTCTTCCAAGGTGCTGAGAAGTCTCTCATCTGGTCCTGACCAATATCTCAATTTCAATCTTGCATCAAGAAGTCTTTCATAGAGATCATCCTTCACGAGAGATGCCATGATCTCACATTCCCTATTCAAAACCTATCAACTGCCCAACTTTGAACACTTATGCAAGTGTTGATCACTCACATACAAAGCTAAACTGCATGTTTCATATTTTCATCTGCATGTCTCATATTCTCATCTATAGGTCTGAACCTGACCTCACAGGATGGCAAGATTTTTAGCTCTGATACCACTATAATGTGCCGTACCTATTTGTATTTTTTTTAATGATATTTTTATGTGTTATTTTTATTTTTATTTTTGTGTTCTTATAGACTAGATAGAAGAATGCAGAAGGGGTTTTTAGTTTTCATGCAGATGTGTTGCCGGAGCATACAATATAGAGCATATATAGAAAACCCAGAAAAAGTACAATAGATATCAACAAAATATCGAAGACCTAGATAGGAGAATGCCAAAACATGAATTATAATAACATACTGTTGATAATGATTGTTAGCCATAACAACATGCATAAAAATTTGCACAACAAACCTTTATTATCTTGTAAAGTACGATCAACTTAGGATAAGTTGATGACTCCAAGTCTCCGTTGATCAGGTCATGATCGTATGACATTACTCAGAGGTTGATGTGACATGTTTTCCATTTCAAGGGGCCTTACATTTATTTGAATGATAAGTAGATTCTGTTTCCTGTAAATATACTCGACAGAGAGGTTATTTCTACTCTATTTCAAAGATAGCTGATGTATTTGCAAGTTTGATCAATTCTTCTGATTATTGATCATCATGAACTTGTTCTATCTTCTACATAGTATATTACTCAAATGATGTGTCTGTAAGTAGGTATATGCATGAATTTCATGGATTTATGTGTGAATTTGCATGATATCTATCAATTTAACATGCTTCAACTCTAAATATGCTTTGTATTTCCAATTATCTACAAGATGTCAGCATATTTCATGTTATTTTGCTTCTAATTATCTATTAATTGCAATTATGATGGTGAATTGTTATGAAATTGAAAGAAATTTAAACAAAATGCTTCTAATTTTGGTGAATCTTTAGCCATTGAACCGCATACATACCAGATACATTCATTAGGAGAAGAAATCAAACCATATTTTCACCAGGATGTTCCATAGCTAGATATAGATGATGCTAATCTTCAAAGGATAAGGAATGAAAACAATACATGCAGACTGACAAGCACTCCAAGGGACGCAGCTGATCAAAACATGTGTCAAGATTTCAAACATAGATTACTCAAGATTTGTAATGATTTATAATCAAATTGTCTTCTCTTTCATTCAATATGCAAAACATGTATGTTTACAACAACTTTGAAATAAGTCCTGATATTTCAGCAATCAAATTTCAATTAAGCTTCCGAATAATCAAAATATGGCACCCCTGCACCTTTTATAGAATAAGGTGAGGGAACGGTTACAAATGACCTACGGTCAGGATTTGTCAATTAAGATCAACGGTACATAATCCTTCTTTGACTTAGTCAACACTTTCCTTCGTGGCACAGGTTGCTAGCTGGCAACCATCTAGGTGATTCATTATCTTCTGAATGCCTTATGCATATATTTTCTTTGTGTTGCATCTTCATTCATTCTTCGGGTTCCTCCTCTTTATCTTCTTCTTCAGGACTTTCTCCTTCTGATGGCTCTTTTTCTTGGTCTTCCTCTCTTTTTCACCTCGCCCCCTGTATACTTTGTAAATTTTGCCTTTTCCTGTGTAGTCTTCACCTTCTGAGATGCCATCGCCACTTTGTCACTTTCCATATACCTGCATACCTACCAACAGACATAAGTTTATACAATGGATTAAAGTCACTTTTTCAGTCTTGAACCTAACTTTTGTCATAAACATACAAGCATTCAAATATACAAAGAGTTTTCTATATTGAACTTCCTTTTGACATCCGGCTTGTATCTTTCACTTTGCATATCGGCTCTTGTATATCGCTTGTATCTTTCGCTTTGCATATCGGCTTGTATATCGAAGATATACATTGTTATCTATACAAGACCGATATGCAAATGGTGGAGCCCACATCACTTTTCACTTGTATCTCTACGATGCATATAACACTTGTATCGAACCCTTAGATACAAGTATAGATACATACAAAATCCTTTGTATGTCCTTTCGGACTTCAACTTTTATAAACCATAGTTTACTCACTTTTCGGCTCCGCGACATGTATATAAAGTGCAATGCATCTTTTAATATACATTAAGTAGTGATGCATCATTTTAACCTTTCTTGAGTTCCGCATTGTATGTATATTAAAATGTATGTCTCTTAAACATACATACAAAGCGCAAAACATACAACAATAAAATCTCATTTCATAATCCCTTCGGTTCCGCGACATGCATATAGCTTTGTATATCGACCTTGTATGTTTTCCTTTTGCCAAACATACAAACTTAAAAATACATCCGACGGACTCAACTGATTATGCATTTAAACTTTGAACTTTGTCGGGTCTGACTTGTATGTAAGAATAAAATGTTACCGAAATGCATACAAGTATAAAAATATACCAAAACCTGACAACTCCCACATACGACTCATACCATGACCCGATATACAAACGACTTTGTATACGAGCGACCTTGTATACAAATGACTTTGTATATACAACATACAAACCCTCTTATTGTACATTTTACCAAAAAACATACATATCTTGCAAAATATTGTGAATTTTAACATGGTTCAAAAAGCAACCCTCACTCATTTTTGACAAGGAATTCACCTATATTTAGCTCTGGTACTTAATGCTATTTTCCTTTATTTTCAACAAGGTTTGTAACTTTCACTTCATTTTCCCTTTTACCACCAAACAGACCTACACACAAAAGCAAAAGCCACAGCCACAACATGGGTCCTCATTTTGCTAAGGAGTAAAATGGGGCGTGTTGTGAGCATCACAACAACTAACAACCAAACAAAATAATCAAATTAAAACCATTAAAGGAAACTAAATGAAATAAATTCATAACTTCCAACTATCTTTTCTGCAAATCATCATTTAACTTGAGACCTAATGTATTCAATAAGGTGCATGAATTTTCCTTTCAGTTTAAGTGGGTGCACGTGATTAATAATCCTCATCTTGAAAATCAGTTGAACAAACTAGTGACTGATATTAGACTACCTAGTTGATGTCATTCCCTCATAGCCAACTAGATAGAGCCTTGCTGCCAGCAGGCTTCCATAGCCCCGACAAGGTTATCATTACAATTCTCCTAAGTAGAGCCCCACTGCCAGCAAGTGTCTATAGCCCCGGTAGAGTTACTTAGATGGCTTAATCTAGATTTTTAGTAAAGTCCATTTTATTATTTTATATTTTGGATGAGATAGAGATTTCATAAGATATTACAATTGTAACTTCATGATGCAAGGAATGATCACTTGCTGAAATTAAGCTGAGAATTGCAATGGTAGCAAGGGTGACCTCTGATTTGTCACCTAATATCTACATTGGTATGTTCAACAAACCCAAGGATTTTAGGTGTGTCATTGTGAGAAACTTCCCTTGAATACTCAACCCACAGTTATTGAATACAAAATTTCACAAGTCAAACAAATTTCTACATTCGTGATAGTCACAACAAGTTATGCATAAATTTCAAATAATTAACCTGAATGTTCTGAATTTTCTATTGTTTTCAGTGGTTGCTAGTCTGCTCCTGCATACCCTAAATCAAAATAAAGACCCCAACACATAGGAAAACAATAAAGCAAACAAAACAAACAGACTGTACAAACAACTATACAAATATGCACACTATGATACACATGACTTTCATGGCACTACTTCAGGCTTGAAAATAGTGTTTGAGAAATTGTCCATTAACTAGTAATGGAACATCCTCACCAGTTAAGGTCTTAAGCCTGTAGGTGATGTCTAATAAAATTTTAGAAATTTGAAAGGGACCTATCCAAAGTTTATCAAACTTACCATGATCTCCTTTCCTTTCATGTGCTTTGTCCCACATCAGGACTAAATATGAGATTCTAAAAGCCTTAATTCTGGCTCTTTTGTCAAACCAGTGCTTGACAACAGCCTGATGTTTAGCAAATTGGTCAATTGCTTTACTTCTTTTTTCTTCTAGGTGCATCAACTGAAGCAACCTGACTTCTTGTTTATTATCTATGCCTAGGTACTCTTGTGCAAATTGCAATGTAGGAATCTTTAGGTTAACAGGCAGGATAGGATCCATCTCATATACTAAGTGAAAAGGTGAATTTCCTAATGCAACCTTCATCCTGGTTCTATCTACCCACAAGACATATTTCAATAGGGTGTTCCATTCCCTTGGGTTCTTTTCTATCAACTTCTTTATGATGTTCAATAGGTTCTTGTTTGTGGATTCTGCTAATCCATTCCCTTGGGGATAGTAATTTGAGGAAAATTTCAAGATGATCCCATAGTCAAAAGCCCAAATTGATAGTTTAATTGAAGCAAAGGCAGACCCATTATCAATACCAAAGCATAAGGAACTCCATACCTGGTTACTATATTGCTTTCCAAAAACTTGATTACATCATCAGCATTACATGTCTTATTGCTAACAGCTTCAGTCCACCTGGTACAGTAATCAGTAATAGTCAAAACATACCTATGGCCTGAAGATGATGGAGGATTAATTGCTCCTATGAAGTCCATTCCCCATTGAGAAAATGGGTGCATCTCTATCACTGGCTGCAAAGGTTGAGCAACATATCTTTCTCTATTTGCAGCAACCTGACACATATGACAACATTTGATGTGTTCAGTAGTATCTTTAAAAATAGTGGGCCAGTAATACCTTGCCCTGAGGATAGCACGAGTGGTAGCTAAGGATCATCCATGTGTAGTTCCAAACTTGTCATGTAATTCTTCTAGCACCTTATCTGCTTCCTGCCTTTCCAGGCATCTAAGGTATATACCCTCATAGTTCCTTTTGAAAAGGACTCCTCCTTTTATCATGTATTTTTGTGACCTTATCTTTAAGGCTCTCCTCTGTGAGGCCTGCAATCTTGAAGGACATATTCCAGTAATTAAGATGTACCTGATGTCTGAATACCATTCTCCATCTTCTCTTGCATTTATGACACTGCTGGCTCATAATGTTAGGATTAATTTCTGATATCATCTGGCTCAATGCTTGCCCTCTTACTAATTTCATGGGTGTTATGTCCATATCATACTCTTGGAGGACAGTGATCCATTTAGCTCTCTTCTCACCTGGTTCACTTTGCATTAAAAGCATCTTTACTGCTGCATCAAGTACTATAGCTATCACTTTACTTCTCAAGATGTAATGTCTGAATTTCTTGACTGATTGAACCAGAGCAAGTGCCTATCTTTTAATGTTCATGTATCTGAGTTCTGCATCCCTGAAAGGACAAATCATGAAGGCTATAGGCTTTTCTTCCTTAGTCTCATTTCTCTGTGTCAACACTGCTACAGATGTATGCTCTAAAGCAAATGAGTAAATGTAAAAATCCTTGGTACAATCTGGACTGATCAGAATTGGAGCATTAGATATGGCTTTCTTAATATCTTCAAAAGCTGCTCTAGCTTTAGGTGTCCACTCAATTTTGGCATCTTTTTTGAGAATGGCATTCAAGGGTCTGACAGTCTGCAAAGCCAGTAATAAATTAAATTCTAACAAAATTAATCTTACCAAAGTAAGATTTGAGCTGCTTCTTACTTCTAGGAAGCTGTATCTTCATGATTGATTCCACTCTGTCAGGGTCAATGATGATTCCATTTTCTGTTATCAGGTGGCCCAGTAACTTCCCTGTGGTTACCCCAAATATACATTTCTTAGGGTTTAGGGATATTCCATATTGTTCACATTTCTTTAGCACCTTCCTGAGGTCTTCTACATGATTTCCTCTCTCATTAGAGAAAACTGTCAAATCATCCATGTATATGACTATGCATTTACCAATCAAGCCTTTGAAGGCTATATCCATCGCTCACTGAAATGTTGGTCCAGCATTAATCAACCCAAAAGGCATGCGCTAGTAGGCGAATATTCCCCACTTCGTGGTGAATGCAGTCTTTAATCTATCTATTTTGTCTACCATAACCTGGTTGTAACCTGAAAAACCATCTAGAAATGACATCATCTTGGCACCATTCACCATTTGCAAGACCTTATCTAGAGAAGGCAAAGGATAATTATCCTTTTCAGAAGCTCTATTTAAGTTTTTGAAGTCTACACACAATCTGATGTCACCATTCTTTTTCCTTATTGGGACCAGGTTTGCCACCCATGTGGAATGTCTTACAGGAAATATAATCCTGGCATTGAGCTATTTCTTAACTTCTTCAAAAATGATGGGCTCTAGTAAAGCATTGATAGGTCTTTGTTTTTGTCTAAAAGGCTTGACATCTAGCTTCAAAGGTATAGTATGAGTGATGATTGATCTATCATAAGTTTTCAACTCATCATATGTCTAGGCAAGGATATGAATGTAATCTTTGAGCACTTGAGTTATCCCTTCCAGCTCTTCTTCTGTACATACTTTTCCAATAAAACATTTCTTTTTTCATCATCCTATCTAGTATTAACCTATAAATATTCTCCTCCATCTGCTTTTGGGAGATCCTTTTGTTTTAGCATGTTGTCTAGATCAAATGCTCTTTCTAGCTCTATCATTCCCTTAGGAATCTTGTTACTAGGAAGCTCTAGAATTTCTTTTTCTTCCCAGATATGGTCTTCCACATTTCTTTCATCTATGATCTGTGCATCAAAGACATCCCTATTGGAAATAAAGTCCAACATATGCTGATCATCATCAAATACTTGAAGGTTAGTTACATTATCTGGTATAGAGGGCACTGATACTAATTCAACTGAGAATCTCTTTAAACTAGATATGGACAATGGTTCCAGAGTACTGGCAGCTTGGGCTAAGGTATCTGCCTTGTGATTTTGTCCTCTGGGTACATGGGTGATGTTGAATGCATCAAAATCTTTATCAAGTCCCATACCCTATGTCTGTAATTAGACAACTTCTTGTAATTGCAAGAGTATATACCTCTTACCTATCTCACAACCAATTCTGAGTCTCTGTAAACATGCAGAATCTTCACTTTCTTTCTAAGTGCAAACAATATCCCATGAATCAGAGCTTCATACTCTCATATTATTTGTGCATGGGAATTGCAATCTGTATGCTACCAAGTAGGATTTTCTAGATGGATCAATAAGATCTATTCCTACTCCAACCCCTTGTTTTGATTTGGATCCATCAAACCTGAGGATCCATAGCTTATCTTCAGCTAAAGGCTTGTCTAGGCCTTCTCTTTTCTTTTTAGCTCTGGCAGCTACACCATTTGATATCCATTTTAACTTTGATGTTTCAATTTTCTCAGACTTCACCCTATCTGCCTTATGTGAAGCTGATATTTCTTCTTCCCTTTTATTATCAGACGAAAAATCTTCTGGACTAGGCAACATCTACCTTTTCAGAATATGTAGACATAATGAACAAGCAGTTTCTGAATGTGGTGCTTCATGTAACTTGCACCATCCCTCAATCAGGGTATCCTCTGGAGATTTTTGCTGCTGTATCATTTCTTGAATCTTCTTTGATAAAAACTCTTCAAACTTGGACAGATTACTGCCCCTATCTTCATCAGATAACTCATAATCTGATTCTGCTAAACAATCACTTCCTGGGGTGATTCTCTTGTTTATTTTAACATTACTCTTGTTACATACCAGTATCTCCTATGTCATCTGAATATGACCTTCATCATGATATGTGTATTCCCCTGTTCCTGCAGATGACCAACAAAAATTAGTATCGCTATCACTGTCTGCAAAACTTACCATGGATGATGATGATGATGCCTCGTTGCATGCTTGTTCCAATTCCATCATGTCTAAGCAAGCATCGCAAGTCCTTTCAGAGTGTGCCTCATCATGTAACCTGCACCATCCATCAATTAGAATATCATGAACAGGCACTTTTAACAACTGACATCGTTGCACCTCTTTAAACAAGTGCATCTCAAAATTCTTGAAATGATCTACCTCTACTTTATTTTCAAGGTTACAATTAGACTCTAGAATTATTTTATCATCCTGAGGGTTATCATCATGATCATGAACATCATACATTAGGATCTCCTCTATCCTGACGGTTTGGGGTCTGATGGAGTAAACTTCGGGTTCTACATCCACATACATGATCTCATTAGTTTTATTATATTCTGTGATCATGTGCTTCATGCAAGGCTCAACATCTATCCTTATTTGATTTGGTATTCCTTTCCAGGGTAACCACATATGATTGAAATCAGTTGACATGTATCCATTAAGGGTTTTTGACCAGTCTCTACTGAGTAACATCCCATATGTATTAGGTATATCAACTACTTGAATATCAATATAGTACTAGATTCTGGGATCTGATGCCAACTGCATGTGAATGTGAGTTAGTTCTCCTACCACACTCACCTCTATTTTGTCTAACTATGTTACTTTCTTTAATGATTTAGCAGGATGCAACCCTAAAGCATTGCATATGGATAGGGGCATTACATTGGTAGATGCTCCTGAGTCTACTAAGTAGTTGTGCAAATTTTTACTGAACATCCTTACAGTAAGGAGGAAAGGAGGTGACTCACTCTTGTCTCTATATAGGGTCATGTGTGAAGTCTCTGCAGCTTGAACAGTAGCTGGAGCTTTGTGTTTAACATTAACATCCCTAACAACATGATCTTTATTTCTAGTTTGACCTGAGGTGTAACTATCCTCTTTTGGGGTAGGATCATCTAATGATTTCATGAGTGCTTTCTTGATACCAGGGGTTTTAAGCAAATCTAATAATGATAGGCTAATTTTAATCTTTTTCATTTCATCAGCCAAATATGTAACCAAATTATCAGATTCAGGAGGTAGATTTCCAGCTTTTGGTGCTGTATTCGGTGACGCTAAGTACTGAGCATTAACTTTGGGAAATCCAGGATTATTGCTTGCCTTAGGATCAGGAGGAGTGTTAAAATTGTTTGGAGGCAAGGATGTGGTCAAAGGACCAGTAGGTCTATTTGAGTTATTCCTCAGGTTGTAATTATGCCTACCCTGATATTGCTATTGATAAGCATGTACCTCTTCATGTTCAATTGATGGCTCATTCTCATCCTCATCCTCAAATGGAAACACATAATTAGTCTCAAAGGCCATGGTTGACTCTTCATGTGCCAAGGTGTAGTCTTGGTGAGATGACATCGTCTGCTGATGAGGATGATGCATGAAACTTTCCAGCACTAAGGCAAAATCATATCCACAGGGGACAATTTCATTTCCTTCCACATAAGGTGGATTACCTGAAGTATTGGACACTTTAGTTTGGAATATACTGGCAGCAATCTAGAACTGAGGATAATCAAACTCTACACGAGCATTGGTGTTATGTATCCTGCACCAGTTTGTAAGGGCTACCTCTACAAGGTTCACTCTAGTGGTTTGCTTAGGTTCACTAAGAAGCTGATTATCTAAGGGTGATGGCAGAGAACCATTATTTGGCCTAGTGTTCCACACTCTAGGCTGTCTAGGAGGATTATTGTTGCCATTATTGTTATTATAGTTATTGTTGTATCCCCTATCAGGATAATTAGGTCTGTCATTAGCATAACCTCTCTTATGATTAGGTTGAGAATAGAAGTTCTCACTCCTCAGATGAGTGATCTCAGTGGTGAGTTTCCTCAGCTGTGCTGATATCTCTTTAATTTCTTCTTTCTCTTCCTGAACCTTGGCTACTACATTTTCTGTTTGAGGTTTAAAGAAGGAAGATCCATTGTTATTAGTACTGGACTGTTCTACACCCTGAGGTACCTGTGTTTGCCCTGGATATTGTAACATTTGACCATTTTCATTTGGAGGTGGCATGATACTAAGTGGAGGTATCTGTAAAGGACTTGACATCACAGTTGGAGGTATCATGGCTCCATTGGTCTGTTGGTGAGTAGGATATGTAGGATAACTAGGAAGGGTTGGAAACACAATATTTGGTGTTGGAGCAAGGACCAATTGCTGACTGACTTTGACAGCTTCTTTAAAAGCTCCTGTCAAGGTTGTGACATCAGGATGTGCTCTCCTTATAAACATAGAAGTCAAAGGATCTAAAGCTGAGTAGTATATGCTCCTACCAGCTTCATCTGTTACAGTATAGGGAGCAACTAGCTTAGATATCATCTTTTGGAACCTTGCATTGAAGTTAGCAATAGGTTCTCCTTCAAATATCTTGATTGTGGCAAACAGATGATAATTCATTGAAGGATCTATAGGTATTTTGAACCTATCCTTAAAAGCTTTCTCCAAGGTAGCCCATGAACCGACTAAACCTTGACCAAGACTGATATACCAGTTATATGCCTATTCCCCTAAGGAAAACAGAAATAACCTGCACACCACATCTTGATGCTCAATTCTAGCCCTACAACAAGCTTCCTTGAAAGTTTCGATGTGATCATCAGCATCCTGATATGGATGGTATTTAGGACAAATCTTATTAGGATTTTTAGGCAAAGCATGATATGTATTAAAGGTCAGAGGTGACTCTACTGTAAAGAATGACATTGTGACTGGTGGAGGTTGAACCTAAGGTGTAACAAGTGGAGGTTGGACCTGAGGTGTGATAGGTGGTCCTGTAGGTGTTTGTAACCTGATAGGAGTTATAGGAGAACATTCTGGTGAAGCTCCTGAGGCACTAGAACTAGGAGAATGGTGAATGTCTATTGTTCTAGGTCTAAATCCCTTGATTGGTAATTCTTCAAAGAGTTCGCTGGATTTGGACTTGGTATTTGGCCTGAGAGCCAGGATTTCTTAAATTTAAGGAAAATCAACTTGATTACTATAAAGATTAGTTAAAACTCCCTAGCAAAGGCTGTATTTATGGTCAGAATTTGAGACTGATTGGATATTTAAGCAATATTTGCAGAAATAAGGCAAATATGGGGTGATATGCGACTTTGGAACACAAGCAACCGGATATCAGGTTTCTTAAGAAGATTACCTCAAAGCTTTAGCAAATTTACCTGAAATAGAGCTTATCTTTGAAAATTCACAGTGATCAACCACAAAGCTTGCAATATTTATGCTCAATTTTGAAATCTTCACAAAGGATTAGCGTGCACAGACTTAAAACAACAAATCTTTGCATATGACTTGAAATACACAGGTGTTTGAGTGTTACCTTACTATCTGCACCATCAAATTGGACAAACCTACTGATGATGAAAGAGGCCCTCCTTCTAGCACCAATTTATGTTGAAAATGATTGTTAGTCATAACAATATGCATAAAAATTTGCACAACAAACCTTTATTATCTTGTAAAGTATGATCAACTTAGGATAAGTTGATGACTCCAAGTCTCCGTTGATAAGGTCATGATCATCTGACGTTACTCAGAGGTTGATGTGACATGTTGTTTTCCATTTCAAGGGGCCTTACGTTTATTTGAATGATCAGTAGATCCTATTTCCTGTAAACATACTCGACAGAGAGGTTATTTCTACTCTATTTCAAAGATAGCTGATGTATTTGCAAGTTTGATCAATTCTTCTGATTATTGATCATCATGAACTTGTTCTTTCTTCTACATAGTATATCACTCAAATGATGTGTCTGTAAGTAGATATATGCATGAATTTCATGGATTTATGTGTGAATTTGCATGATATCTGTCAATTTAACATGCTTTAACTCTAAATATGCTATGTATTTCCAATTATCTATGAGATGTCAGCATATTTCATGTTATTTTACTTCTGATTATCTACTATTTGCAATTATGATGGTGAATTGTTATGAAATTAAAAGAAATTTAAACAAAATACTTCTAATTTTGGTGAATCTTTAGCCATTGAACCGCATACATACCAGATACATTCATTAGGAGAAGAAATCAAACCATATTTTCACCAGGATGTTCTACAGCTAGATATAGATGATGCTAATCTTCAAAGGATAAGGAATGAAAACAATACATGCAGACTAACAAGCACTCCAAGGGACGCAGCTGATCAAAGCATGTGTCAAGATTTAAAACACAGATTACTCAAGATTTGTAATGATTTGTAATCAAATTGTCTTCTCTTTCATTCAGTATGCAAAACATGTATGTTTACAACAACTTTGAAATAAGTCCTGATATGTCAGCAATCAAATTTCAATTAAGCTTTCAAATAATTAAAATATGGCACCCCTGCACCTTTTATAGAATAAGGTGAGGGAATGGTTACAAATGACCTACGGTCAGGATTTGTCAATTAAGATCAACGGTACATAATCCTTCTTTGACTTAGTCAACACTTTCCTTCGTGGCACAGGTTGCCAGCTGGCAACCATCTGGGTGACTCATTATCTTCTGAATGCCTTATGCATATATTTTCTTTGTGCTGCATCTTCATTCATTCTTCGGGTTCCTCCTCTTTATCTTCTTCTTCAGGACTTTCTCCTTCTGATGGCTCTTTTTCTTGGTCTTCCTCTCTTTTTCACCTTGCCCCCTATATCCTTTGTAAATTTTGCCTTTTCCTGTGTAGACTTCACCTTCTGAGATGCCATTGCCACTTTGTCACTTTCCATATACCTGCATACCTGCCAATAGACATAAGTTTATACAATGGATTAAAGTCACTTTTTAGTCTCGAACCTAACTTTTGTCATAAACATACAAGCATTCAAATATACAAAGAGTTTTCTATATTGAACTTCCTTTTGACATCCGACTTGTATCTTTCTCTTTGCATATCGGCTCTTGTATATCGCTTGTATCTTTCGCTTTGCATATTGGCTTGTATATCGAAGATATACATTGTTATTTATACAAGCCCAATATACAAATAGTGGAGCCCACATCACTTTTCACTTGTATCTCTGCGATGCATATAACACTTGTATCGAACCCTTAGATACAAGTATAGATACATACAAAATCCTTTGTATATCCTTTCGGACTTCAACTTTTATAACCCATAGTTTACTCACTTTTTGGCTCTGCGACATGTATATAAAGTGCAATGCATCTTTTAATATACGTTAAGTAGTGATGCATCATTTTAACTAGATTTTAACCTTTCTCGAGTTTCCCATTGTATGTATATTAAAATGTATGTCTCCGAAACATACATACAAAGCGCGAAACATACAACAATAAAATCTCATTTCATAATCCCTTCGGTTCCGCGACATGCATATAGCTTTGTATATCGACCTTGTATGTTTTCCTTTTGCCAAACATATAAACTTAAAAATACATCTGACGGACTCAACCGATTATGCATTTAAACTTTGAACTCTGTTGAGTCTGACTTGTATGTAAGAATAAAATGTTATCGAAATGCATACAAGTATAAAAATATACCAAAACCTGACAACTCCCACATGCTACTCATACCACGACCTGATATACAAATGACTTTGTATACAAGCGACCTTGTATACAAATGACTTTGTATATGCAACATACAAACCCTCTTATTGTACATTTTACTACAAAACATACATATCTTGCAAAATATTGTGAATTTTAACATGGTTCAAAAAGCAACCCTCACTCATTTTTGACAAGGAATTCACCCATATTCAGCTCTGGTACTTAATGCTATTTTTCTTTATTTTCAACAAGGTTTGTAACTTTCACTTCCTTTTCCCTTTTACCACCAAACAGACACACACACAAAAGCAAAAGCCACAGCCACAGTAGGGGTCCTCATTTTTCTAAGGAGTAAAATGGGGCGTGTTGTGAGCATCACAACACATACCCATATCATGTTTTACAACTTCATGTCGGGGTCATTACTGGACCAACAATATAATGATGTAGAAATCACCAAGAAATGCATACAAAGGTAGTCCCTCTACTGGAAATGAAGCTACAACAACAAATACAATGCCAAATGCCCAGAATGGTGGTATTGGATGTCACAAAAACAACAAAACTCAATGCCAAAGATACCCACGTCCTCCTTTAGGATGTACAACCTTGCTATAGGTTATGTGCAGCATCAAATATCACTAAAATCTTCACAAAACTTCTCACGACAAGTTTGTAAACTAATGCTGATATATGGCAACCTGGCTGAGAAGGATATACTCCCTGGAAACCAACAAGAAACTCCTTAATCTCTATTGTAAATGGTACGGCTGTACTAGCAGCAGTATAGCCCAGTAATGGAAAGAAGAAATAGTCAAAAACAACCCCAAAAACCATCAAAGTTCACTACAATTCTGCTATTAAATGTTTCTCTATGGCTTCATAAAAAACTAGTAAAGATATAGCTTGTATTCTCACGAAACCTTCACAAATTATATCTGGTTGAAGTACAAGTACAAACACAGGATGTATTTGCCTCACTAGTATTTTCTAATGGAGGTTTTCGTCCCCAAAAGGCAAGATCAAATCAATCTCGCAGAGGTTTTTTTCTTGGCAAGACACTACCAAACCCTAGAGCCAAGCTCCAGAAACCCTCGCAGGGAAAATCTCAAAAGAGAGAAGAAATAATAATCCAAGCATATGCAAATGAGGCACTTTTCCCTCTTTTATAATTCTCATTTCCCCAATGCCCAAGAATGAGGAGTTATTTCATTTTACTATTTATCCCCTTATGTCTCCCATGGGCGCCCATCTCCTAGGGGAACCACTTTTTAAGTTATGACTTAACATTATATTATAAAGTCTCATAACTTAATATTATATTAAAGTTCCATCAAATAAATATTATATAACTTCAGACTTTAAAATAAAAACCAAGATGAACTCAGAATTCAGTGATCAATAGCTCGTTGGAAAGGTCACGACGAGACACTTCATCTCTTACACTGAAAATCCTGATCTAGTACTGAACCTAAACTTACTAAAAATAGTAACGGCCATAAGCAAACTGAGCCAACACAAAGGGTGCCAACTAGAACCACAAACCATCTGATAACTCTGATCTCAGTGCAACATCTGATAGGGCCAATCGCTAATTGCCAAGTTACTAAAACATCGCCAAACTAACACTTACTAAAAATAGCAGTGTTCTTCGAGGACCAAAGAGAACAAACCTAAAAATCCTAGAAAGATTACCGACATGCAAGCACTTACTATAAATAATAAGTACATACAAGTTGTCTGAAATCTCTCCAAAAAGTGTCAACCAACTCCACTAGATCACCCAAACACCCGGCGGCATCCAAATACTCTGATTATGCTGTCACCAACCTAGAAAGTCAGCTCTAACTAAACTGCAAGAGAACTCAAAAATGGGGACATTACAATTTTGTAAGTAGGAATCCTCTTGCTTCTCTAGTGGATGTTAATGTGATATGTCATATCTACAACAATGTTGGACATATAGAAAGACATTGTAGAAGTGGATTAGGAAAATCAGGGACTCAGATGGTAGGTGTTATTGAGCAAGACAAGGATAGTGACACTTTCAAAAGATAGGAAACAAACAAGGAGGTTGAAGATTCAATGATTGTCCAAACAACATTTCATGCTCAAGGGCAAACTAATCTCTAGGTAATAGATGGTGGATGTTCAAGCCACATGACAAGTGGTAAGAGCAAATTCATCAATCTTGTTAAGTGGAATGGTGGATCAGTTAGGTTTGGAGATAATTCATCTGCAAAGATTTGTGGAAAGGGCATCATAAGTATTGATGGAAAGTCTAAATCAGAAGATGTTTTGTATGTATAAGTTCTCAAACACAATCTTCTCAGTGTAAGTCAGATGTGCAATAAAGGATAGAACCTCACATTTCATGAACAAGGATGTGAAATCAGAAGAGAAAAGTCTAGTAATTTTTTGGCAGAAGGTGCTAGGACATAAAACAACTTGTACAACCTAAAGGGTGTTAATGGAAGAAGTTGTCTTCTAGGACAGACAAATGAATGATGGTTGTGGCACAAGTGGATGGGATACATCAATTTTGACAATCTTGTGAAGATCAACTCCGTACAAGAAGTTAGATACATGTCAAAGATTATCAAGCCTGTAAGCACCTTGTGTAAAGAATGCCAGATTGGGAAGTAGACAAGGATAAGATTCAACACTAAGGAGTATTCTTCTACAAGACCATTGGAACTAATTCATAATGACTTGTGTAGACCTACCATGACAAAGAGTCTTCATGGTGAGAGGTATTTTATGTTTCTTATTGATGATCACTCTAGGATGACAGGTTACATTCTTAAAAGAAAAATCAGAAGCTTTGAGTAGGTTTAAGTTTTTCAAGTCCATGGTTGAAAATGAAATGAATTCTAGAATCAAGTGCTTAAGGTCTGATAGAAGTGGTTAGTTCACTTCAATTGAGTTTGAGGAATATTGTGAAGAATGTGGAATAAAAAGGCATCTTTCTGCTGCAAGAACTCCTCAACAAAATGGAGTAGTGGAAAGAAAGAATAGAACTATCTAGGAGATGGCAAGAACAATGTTGAATGAAGTCAAGTTGCCTGATGTATATTGGAAAGAAATAATCCATACTGCTATCTATATTCTTAATAGAGGATAACTAAGAGTGAACAACACCAAGACACCATATGAGCTATGGAATGGAAGACTAACTTCTGTCAAGTATTTCAAAGTTTTTGGAAGCAAATGCTACATCAAAAGAGATGAAGAAGGTTTGGGAAAGTTTGACTCAAGATCTAATGAAGGAATTTTTCTTAGATAACAAGAAGCAAAGCTTATAAATGCTTTAATAAAAGACTGAGGAAGATAGTTGAGAGTGCAAATGTTAGGGTTGATGAAGAGTCACATCCAATCACATATGAGTAAGAAGACTGTTGTTCAGATGAATCTACTTGCATAGAAGAAGAAGAAGTTGAAGAAAAGGAAAATACACAAGAGAAGGTCACCAAGACTACTGCCAAGTATGTTCAAAAGAAACACTCAGAGGATCAAATAATTGGAGATAAAAGTGGAGTGCATACTAGAAGAAGATTTGCAAGGGAAAATGAATAGGTAAACTTTTCTTTGTTGTCTAAGATAGAACCTAAAACTTTTGTTGATGCTAGCAAGGATGAAGGATGGATACAAGCAATGGAAGAACTAAATTAGTTAGAGAAAAATCAGACTTGGGAATTGGTCCCAAGACTGTGGACAAAAATGTCATAGGGACAAAATGGGTGTTTAGAAATAAACTGAATGAAGATGGAGAAGTGGTTAGAAACAAAGCAAGATTAGTCTGCAAAGGCTACTCATAGGTGGAAGGAATTGACTTTGAGGAGACATTTGCTTTGGTGGAAAGAATGGAAGCAATCAAGATGTTTCTTGCATTAGCAGTTCACAAGGACTTCAAGGTGTATCAAATGGATGTCAAATCTGCTTTCTTGAATGGTGACTTAGAAGAGGAAGTTTAAATAGAGAAGCCTGAAGGATTTCAACTATCAGAAGATCATAACATGGTATGTAGACTTCAAAAGGCTTTGTATGGTCTCAAACAAGCCCCTAGGGCTTGGTATGCAAGATTGGACAAGTACTTACTCTAGCAATGATTCAAGAAAGGTACCACAGATAGTAATCTTTATATCAAAATTGAGGATGAGCAAATTCTAATAGTAGTAGTATATGTTGATGATATAATCTTTGGTGGAAATGATGAAATGTGTAAGAATTTTGCAAAAGAGATGCATAAGTAATTTGAAATGTCTATGATAGGTGAGCTATCATACTTTCTTGGACTCCAAATTGCTCAATCAGATGATGGTATATTTATCTCTCAAGCAAATTATGTCAAGGAGATGTTGAAAAAGTTTGGTATGGAAGACTACAAACCAATGAGTACTCCTATGGTAATAGGTTGTCATTTGAGTAAAGATGATGAGTCACCTCAGGTTGATCAGACTCTATATAGATCTATGATTGGGGGCTTGTTGTACTTAACAAATCAAGGCCTGCCATTATGTAAGTTATTTGCTTGGTTGCAAGGTTTCAAGCTAATCCAAGAGAAACACATGTGAAGGCAGTCAAAAAGATTTTCAGATATTTGAAGAGCACTTTGGGTTATGGATTGTAGTATCAAAAGGGTGATGACTTTTCCCTAAATGTATACACTGATGCAAATTGGGCTGGTAGTGTTGATGATAGGAGAAGTACCAGTGGTGGAGCTTTCTTTTTGGAAGATAGACTGGTCTCATGGTTTAGTAAGAAGCAGGATTTAGTTTCCTTATCAACAACAAAAACAAAATATATAGTTGCAACATCTTGCTGCACTCAAGTATTGTGGATGAAGCAAACATTAAAGAATATCAAGGTATTGTATGATGAGGCCATTCCTATCCTATGTGACAATACAAGTGCCATCAATATTTCAAAGAATCTAGTGATGCATTCTAGGACCAAGCACATATCCATCAAGTGTCACTTCTTAAGACAAAAAGGTTGCAAATGAAGAAGAAAAATTGGAATACGTACCTACAAAGGAGGAAGTTCCAAACATATTTATAGACACTTTCCATGGACACATTCGAATATCTCAGATAGAAGTTAGGGGTTGTGTCCCCTCCTTCTAACTAGATGCATGGATGAGGCATATGTCTAGGGGGAGTAGTTCAAGATACATTTATTATCCCTAGTACCTCTCAGGGGGAGTAGGTAGATAAAAGACTAAGGAGGATGACAATGATTGCACAGTCAGGGGGAGCTTGTATGTTTTTTACAAATATAGAGGAAGACCACTAGACCTTTGCCCTTGATGTTAAAGGAGGAGAAAATTTGCATATTAGGTTAGTATTATCATCAATGACAAAGGGGGAGATTGTTGCATATGTTGTCATTGATGTCAACATAGTTGTGGTGGAAAACATAGTGATGTGTATATGTTATCAAAGAAGTGATGATCATAGTAGCAAACAAAAGAGTGATAATCAGAGGAGCAGACAAAGGAGTGACAATCAGAGAAGTTGTGAGGTGAAGGATATGTGATGAAAGTCATGAGCTAGATGTGTGATCAATATCATCTGTACACAATTGTACCTTATCTTATGAAGTTCATGGATAGGTGAAAGTTTTCAAGTTGAAGGGCATGTTGACATGAAGAATTTGTGGTTTCTTACTTTTTATGAAAAGAGTTGTGTATGTTGTCTATGGTGTTGTGAATGTTGCATTTATTTCCTCTTGTTGAAAATCATTGCATGAGATATGAAAGAAAGTGTGTAAGGTTTCAAAATTTCAAAGGCACAGGAAGTTGCACTAAAGAAGATCAGGAGAATGCTTCGCATTCCTCCGCATTTGAAGATATGCCCTTGCAGTTTGGAGGTTAGACAAAGATAGATGTAAAGTATGCATGATCGTGATTTCAGAGCATAAAAGTTACCGCAGAACTTTCTAGAGCTAGTAGAATGAAGACAGTAGTACAATATTGTTGCAGTCACAAAGAGACAATATAATGCTCCACATTTCTCTGCATTTGAAGATGTGGTCTAGCAGATTGAATGATAGTTGGACACATATAAGAGGTATGTTATATGTAGGTTTCAAATGATAATATGTACCACAAAGGTTCTCTAGAGGACCTACTAAGTTGAGACAAGTCTTGTTACTGATTAGGGTTGTCAGAAGGAGAAAGTGAAAGCCATCGCATTTCACCGCATTATGATGTTTGGCTTTGCTGTTTGAAGGATAAGTTAAGATTGACTATATGTGTGAACAATTCAAGTTTTATGTTTCAAGGAGTATCACAAGTATGATTTTCAATGTTATATATCCAGACAATGTAATCAAAGCATGCAAGAGATACTGGCTTTAGAGTTTGTTTGTTTGCACTAGTAGGAAGTAGCATGAGTGGGTGAAAAGAATGTATGGGAATGTTTTTGAAGTCATATAATGCTTAGTGTATGAACCACATGATGTAATTTTGTCTCTCTCGTATCGCTTTAGGTTTGGAGCTAATATGTGCAAGGAATAAGTGTTTGTGAAGTTGACTGGGTGTGTTTAGTTGATTGTGTCGTGTGTTTGGAAGTGTGCATCAATGTGGAGATGTGTGCTAAGGTAAAATAGGTCTTGGTTATCACTTGGCATGAACCGCTTAATGGGATTTAATTCCTACATTACCGCCAATGACTTAGAGGATGACATGTTCTGGCCATTGCACGTTTCATGTTACACGTTTCATCTTGGCCGACAAAGGTGATGTTTTGAAGACTTGCAGAGGATATAAATGAAAGATCAAGTTTATTGCAAAGATATGAGGGTGTGAGAGTGTACGAGGATGTATGTGCAAGTGTGAAGAGTGGATATGTGTGTATGTGAAGGAGATAAGTGATCCAGAAGCTGAGAAGGAAATCTGGTGACTATGATGCATGATTCATAATAGAGGTTGTGTTGTGTTGTGTTGTGGAAGTGTTTTGAAGATATTAGAGTGTTTTGAGAATAGGTATTGAAGTCATTTTTTAGTTTCAAGGGAGATGATGTTGCAAAGCTGATTGAACCAACATAATTTATCAACTATTTTGTACAGAGGTTGTAGCCTCTTCTTGTAAGTGTTGTAGCACTTTAGGGAGTTGTAGCTTCCTTTGGTTGAAGCCATAAATTTGTGTTTTAGGGAGTTGTAGATTCATTTGGTTGAAGCCATAAAACTGTGTTTGATGGAGTTGTAGCTTCCTTTGGGTTGTAGCCCATAAAACTTGTTGTAAACCTATTTTATTTGTGAGGCTGGATTTGGATAGTAGATCCAAGCATCTTGCTCACCGTGTTTTTTCCCTTTGAGGGTTTTGATGTAGGTCAAGGTTCAAGGGCCTTATCAGGTGGCTAAACCAAGTAGCAAATAACAATCCATAGCAATGAAATAACTAACAACAGATTCTTTATTCATATGCAACAAAAGGATTACAAAAGGAGTGCAATGGGCTTCAAACATACCCTGGTCAAAGCCTTACAATCAATTCAACAATTAGATCAAAACTAATCCTTATAGAGAAATCTTCCAATCGACCCAAAACTCGTTATGGAATGTCAACCCAACATAAATCTCCTCTTTAGAGTATGGATTTCCCCTATTTAAATGCATTTGAGGCGGCCACCGACTTCATCACATGCATAGGCACATGTCAAGCTTGAATTTGCTCTTGGATTGGTCATTCATGTGGGTTAAAATGGATTTTGTCACTTCTTGGGCATTTTGTAGCGATTTGGGGGTCAACCGGTCATTGGGTTTGTAGGGGAAGTGGACATTTTGGTCCTGACAGGACAAAGCAGAAAAACACATGTCACTGGACAGAATAGGAGAAAGGGTCATCATAGGACAAAGCAGGGTTTACAAGCCTCACTAGACATATCTAGTGTGCATGCAGTTCAACGTAAAAGGTTTTATTGCATTTAGACGGGCACGAGGGCAAGTGCTGGACAAGCGGGAAAATGGTTCTGAATAGACAAGCAGAGATTTAAGGGGTTGGAGGATATGTCAGGTGCTAAGACAAACCATTGCAAAGTTGTCTCTGATGATTCCAACATCAAAGTAGGTAAAATGATCATCACCAAACATGTGAGGGATTCAGGGATCACCAAACATGCGAAGGATTCAAGGTTCACCGGACATGTCTGGTGAAGAGAGAAATCCATGCAAAAGGCTCTTTGGCAGTATTGTGGGAAAAATGAAGGTTGCCGGATATATTTGGTAGGGAGTGAAATCAATACAAATTTGATTGTAAGCAAATTCAACGCAGATCTAGTACTAGGCAAAATTAGCGGAGATCTAGTACCAGGCAAAATCAACGCAGATCTTGTGACATGCCAAAACTCCGCCGAGGCATAACTTTTTCATTTTTTATTAGATTTCTTCCAAACTTGAGATGCAGATACCCATTTGGGCCTTCTTCAAGATCAACTCATCTCTTGGCCAAAACTCTTAAGAAATTCTCCAAAATTTGATCAATCAACTCCTCCTACAACAACTCTTGCAGAAAAAACAAAAGGCAAAGAAAACAACAAGAAAGCAAAGCAAATCTTTTTGGTTGATGAGGATTGCTCATGAACCCAGATGCTCCTACATCAGACATGTTGGGTAAGTGAAATGTTCCATGAGATGGAAAGTCATGAACATTTGAAAATGCTTGGGATGGTGATCTCGTGCTTGTTCTTCATCCAAACCTCCTCTTTGTCTACTTGACCTCTATTAGAATTAGGATAGACAACTGAGAGGGGGGGTGAATTAGTTGTCCCTCAATATTAACCTTTTCTTCCTTTTAATCTTCTTTTGCAACTTACAAACAGATTAATGATGCAAACATTAAAGTATAAAACAATAACACATGAGCAGAAACATAATTAACACACTTGACACCAAGATTTTTGATGTGGAAACCCGGTTAAGGGAAAAACCACAGTGAGGGTTAACCCACAAGATTCGTACCCTGTTAAAAGTACTTAAAAAAGGGAAGGCACTTGCCTTTGGGTGCACTGCCCAGAGTTCACTACTTAAAAAAAGGCTCATTGCCTATAGATTTTAGTTTAATATAGAAGGAATTAATTGAGAAATATCTTCTTCTTCATGGCCGGTTTAGTCTCATTGAGTGCTCATAAAACTTCTGCTCTTCTCCCAAATACTTTTTCACTATCACTTCATCCTTTACTGTTCTTTCTCCTCTACTCCTCTTCTCTGCTCTGCCTTTGATCCTTTCTTGGGATTTGATTATTTCGCACAAGGATGATTTTCCACAACTCATCAACAAGTATTTATATGCTTCATCTACCTTGGAATAAACATCAAGGTTGGCACTTCAAACATCTAACTTAATGTGAATGATTGAGCTGTCGGCCAAACATAACTAGGATTCAAATCTTCCTTGATCAACATGCCACGCTCCATAGAATTTCTCTTAGATCATCCGCAACATGCTAGAATCATCCGGTCGGCCAAGACTGGGAAGAACAACAACACCAAGAAGAAAATCTTCAACAACAGGCTTGATCTTCAATGCAGATCTCCAACATAGCAGGCACATGATCTAGATACCTCCACAAGCACATTGAATTTAACAAAGACATCCGCACTCCTCCAAATTATCAGAATCACTTGCATCTTTTCCTCAAGAACACTGTCTGCCATGACTGTCACACTAGAAAGATTGCTTGCAGACCTCTAAACCATGAACCACTTGAGTTGATGATACACACTAACTTCCCAAACATGCCTCCAGAACCACAGATCATAATATTTGAATGCGGAGCAATCTGAACCAAATTACTGTCACTCTGTCTCTTCTGAACACAACAAAACCTGATTCTACTCAAATGACCATAGCTTCTTCAAATCTTCATGTAGATCTCTCAAAACTTAACTGGAGCTACTTCAGACAATCCTTTACATAGTCATATGGTCCTCATACATTGATCTTCATTAATTTTCTCAATATCCTCAGCATTCGAGTCTTCTAAACAGGCAACAAAATAGGATACAGTTGACACCAATGACAACAAGGATACGTTGACATCAATGACAACACTGATTAGGCACATATTTGCAACAATCTCCCCCTTTGTCATTGATGACAACATATGATGTGAAAAAATGATTCAACCATCAAGACAAGAAATTCTCCCCTTTCTCTTATCACTTCTGCAACTTCTTTCTTCATTGCTCCCCCTTTCATTAGCAACTGGTTTTTCACATGACTTCTCTCCCCCTTTGACATCAATGGCAAAGGGCACATATTTGCAGTCTTTCCTTTCTTTTTGTTTCAGACTGGTCTCAAAATTTGCATACTAACTACTTCCCCTGAGTAGTATCTCCTTAACATCAATCTAGATCACAAGATATGACTATGAATTCCATTAGACTGATGCACCCTAGTGCATCTTAGTTCTGATTAGGAGGGGTAGTAACCCCTAACTTCTCTTTGAGATACTCAAAAGTATCCTTAGGTAGAGGCTTGGTGAAAATATCCGTAATTTGATCCTTTGAAGAAACAAACTCCAATCTGACTTCATTCTCATTGACCTTCTCTCTCAAAAAGTGAAACTTGATTGATATGTGCTTTGTCTTTGAATGCAACACCGGATTCTTTGAGATGCTTATTGCACTTTGATTATCACAGAAGATTGTGATAGGCTCCTCAAACACAATTCTAATGTCCTTCAGCATTTGCTTCATCTACAGAACTTGAGTACAATTGTTTGCTGCTCCTATGTACTCTACCTCTATTATAGATAGGGATATTGCCTCCTACTTTTTGCTCAGCTAAGAAACCAATCTACTTCCCAAGAAGAATGCACCACCAGTGGTACTTTTTCTATCATCCACATCTCCTGCCCAATTAGCATCTGTATATGCATGAAGAGTGAAGTCATTATCCTTTGGATACCATAAGCCATAATCAAGTGTCCCTTTGAGATATCTGAAAATTATTTTGACTGCTACAACATGGGATTCTCTAGGATCATCTTGAAATCTAGCAACAAGTCCAACTGCATTCATGATATTAGGTTTGGTTTGAGTCAGATAAAGGAGTCCTCCAATCATTGATCTATACCTTTTTTGATCTGTCTTAGGTGAATCATCAACTTTACTTAACTTGCATCTGGTTACCATAGGAGTACTTACTAGTTTTTACTCCTCCATTCCAAACTTTTTCAACAATTCTCACATACTTAGACTGAGATATGAAGATACCTTTATCTGACTGAGTGATTTGCAGACCTAGGAAGAAATTTATTTCACCAAATATGGACATCTCAAATTCACTTTGTATTGTTGGATCTAGGGCATACAACTGAGAGGGAGGGGTGAATCAGTTGTATGAAAACTTGCTCTGATTTTAAACACTTGATTCTTCTTTGTTAGTTAAAGTATATCAATTAATCATCCATGAAAGCATAATGCACAAACACAAGAGTAGATAAATATCAACACATTGAACACCAAGATTTTGACGTGGAAAACCTGGTTAAGGGAAAAACCACGGGGTGATTAACCCAAGGATTATTCTCTGATAGAAGAATAAGAAAAGAATGGCACTTGCCAATTAGGGCTCACTGCCCGAGCACACTGCTCACAAAGAGGCCCACTGCCTACAAGGAGACACACTATCTACAAAGTGATAAGAATCACAGTCTTGAACTGGAGAATGACATCTCTACCATGTCTGGATCAGTTCCATTTAAGCCCAAAACCCCTGCTCTGCCTTTCACACTTTTCTTCGCTACACCACTCTCATCCGCACACACCACATCCCAAAGTGAACTCACAAACCTTTATTTATACAAGACATCAACTTAGGAACAATCATCTAAGTCAGCAATCAACCATAAGAATATCCACAAGATGAATAACACATCCGATCGGCCACCACAAGAACATTCGGAAGATGAATAACTCATCCAGTCGGCTAGTCGGAACAAGAACTTCATCCGGAAGAATATCTTCAATTCCGGGCTCTACCATCAATGCGGACCAACAAAACGACCTCAACATGATCCAAGAATCTTCACAAGCTTGCCTAAATGACTAGGTATATCTGCACTTTCTATACTTACTAGAATCTCTTCTCTTCCTTATTCGGAACTTCAAGAACACAGTCTGTTGCTACTGTCACAATGCAAAAGGTACTTCCGGACCTCAAAATCATACACAACTCGAGATGACACATCACAAGGACATCCCAAATACTCCTTCCAATTTGTAGATTAGGATTATACAATTCCAGACCTCACCGGACCTTTCTGTGATCCTCTGTCACCTCTGAATACTTGCCGGAACCGATTCCACACAGACAGTCACAACTCCTTCAGATCTTCATACAGACCTCTGAAATCTTAACTAAAGAATCTCAAGACTCATATCTACAAACCCTTTAATCCGCATCCTCCAGTTCTCATCCTATACAGTACATTTGCCTTCTTCTCATCACTGTTCCTGATTGAGGCTAATTTTCTCAATATCCTCAGCACACTGCTCATCCAATCCTTCTTGTCAATGCAATATGAGTATGTTGACATCAATGACAACACTGGTTCACCTCATACTTGCAACAATCTCCCCCTTTGTCATTGATGGCAACATATGATGTGAAAAACCATCAAGACAAGAACTTCTCCTTTCTGTCACAGCTCCCCCTATCAGCAACATGTCTTCTCCTCATTTACTGCTCCCCCTTTGATCAACAGTCACTTGTTTTTCACATGTCTTCTCTCCCCCTTTGACACCAATGGCAAAGGGCTCATACTTGCAATTCTACATATCAGAATCATACCAGCTGCTCCCTCTTAGTAGCAGCTCCCCATCATCAATCCGGATCACAAGATATGACTGTGATATCCACCGGACTAATGCACATCAGTGCATCCTAGTTCATCACCGGAGGGGCCATGACCCCTAACTTCTCCCGAAGATATTCAAAAGAGTCCTTGGGAAGAGGTTTAGTAAAGATATCTGCAATTTGATCCTTGGAGGGAACATACTCCAACCTAACTTCTTCCTTGTTCACTTGTTCTCTCAAAAAGTGAAACTTGATAGATATGTGCTTAGTCTTAGAATGTAATACCGGATTCTTAGAAATATTAATTGCACTTGAATTATCACAGAAAATTGTGATAGGCTCCTCATATTCAACTTTAATGTCTCTTAGCATCTGCTTCATCCATAAGATTTGAGTGCAACTTCCTGCTGCTGCAATGTATTCTGCTTCAGTTGTAGACAGAGATATTGCATCTTGTTTCTTGCTTAGCCAAGAAACCAATCTTTTCCCCAAAAAGAATGCTCCACCACTGGTACTTTTCCAGTCATCCACATCTCCTGCCCAATCTGCATCTGTGTAAGCATGAAGAGAAAAATTTGGATTTCTAGGGTACCATAGACCATACTCAGCTGTTCCTTTCAAGTACCTGAAAATTCTTTTGATTGCCATAACATGAGATTCTTTAGGATCAGCCTAGAATCTTGCTACAAGACCAACAACCTGCATTATATCTGGTCTAGTCTGAGTGAGATACAACAATCCACCAATCATTGATCTATACTTTGTCTGATCTGCCTTTGGGGAGTCATCATCTTTGCTCAACCTACATCTAGTTGCCATGGGAGTGTTCATTGGCTTTGAATCTTCCATACCAAATTTCCTCAACAATTCTTTCACATATTTGGTCTGAGAAATGAAGATCTCTTTCTTTGTTTGAGTAATTTATAGACCCAAGAAGAAATTCATTTCACCAAGCATAGATATTTCAAACTCACTTCTCATTTGATTTTCAAAAGTTTTGCACATACTATCTCTTCCTCCAAAAATGATATTATCCACAAACACTTCAACAATCAAAATATTTTCATGATCAATTTTGAAATATAAGTTACTGTCAGCAGTACCTTTGTTGAATCCAATCTACACAAGATGCTTATCCAACCTTTCATACCATGCTCTTGGGGCTTGCTTTAATCCATACAATGCTTTCTTCAACTTGCAGACCATATCATCATTATCAGACAATTGAAATCCATCTGGTTGTTCAATGTAAACTTCTTCTTCCAGATCACCATTTAGGAAGGCAGACTTGACATCCATCTGATATACCTTGAAGTCTTTAAAGGCAGCAAATGCAAGAAGTAATCTGACTGCTTCAATTCTTGCCACCGGAGCAAAGGTTTCTTCAAAATCAATTCCTTCTATTTGAGAGTAGCCTTTGCAGACCAATCTAGCTTTGTTTCTGATTACTTCACCAGCTTCATTCAGTTTGTTTTGAAAGACCCATTTGGTTCCAATCACATTCCTGTCTCTAGGTTTGGGAACAAGATCCCAAGTATGATTTTTCTCAATTTGCATCAATTCATCTTCCATTGCTTTGGTCCAGTTTTCATCATTGTAAGCTTCATTTATTGTTTTAGGTTCAATTTTTGAAATCAGACAGCATTCATCCTGATTTTGAGCAACATTCCTTCTAGTTTGCACACCTTTGTTTCTGTCACCTATGATCTGATCTTTAGAGTGGTTCTGTCTTACATACCTTAGAATTTTGGGAGTATCCTACACTGCTGCTTCTTGATCAGGTTCATTCAGACCTATCTCTTCTTCCTGATTTACCGGATCAGGCTGATTCTGACTTACCATAGAGGATTGAATTCCTTGAACCTGAACACCATCTTGGTCATCTTCATCAAACTCATAAAATCTTGAGGGCTTCTCAATTCCTTCATCAACTTTCACATTAGTGCTTTTTATCATCTTCCTCAGCCTCTTATTGTAGCATCGGTATGCTTTGCTTTGAGTGGAGTAACCCAAGAAAATACCTTCATCACTTCTAGCATCAAACTTTCCTTGATCTTCATCTCTTTTAATATAACACTTGCTACCAAATACTCTAAAATATTTCACAGTAGGAGTGATGCCAAACCAGAGTTCATAGGGGGTCTTACCGGTATTGTTTCTGATTTAAACTCGATTGAGAGTGTAGACTGCACTGCTGATAGCTTCTTTCCAGAACATCTGAGGAACATTAGCTTCCAACATTATTGTCCTGGCAGCTTCCTGGATGGTCCGGTTCTTTCTCTCAACTACTCCATTCTGCTGTGGAGTCCTAGGAGTAGACAACTGTCTCCTTATACCATGATTCTCACAAAAGTCAATGAACTCACCAGATGTAAATTCACCACCTCTATCAGACCTTAGACACTTCAGTTTCAATCCGGTTTGATTCTCTACCATAGCTTTGAAGATTTTGAACTTCTCAAGGGCTTCTGATTTCTCTTTTAGGAAGGTAACCCACATCATTCGGGAATGATCATCAATTAGCAACATGAAATATCTATCACCTTGCAGACTCTTGATTCTTGTAGATGACTGATTTTTGCTTTTGAAAGAGACTCTGCTCTATTTACCTAGCTGACATTCTTTGCACAAACTATTTGTAGGTTTCATCAATTTTGGAAGATCTCTTACAGCCTGAATATTGATTATCTTGATGATGTTATCAAAATTTACATGACACATTCTTCTATGCCATAACCAACTCTGATCAACTTGAACAAATAGACAACTTTTGTTTGAACCAACTAGATGAAAGATATTACCTTTTGTTTGAGTATCGGATGCAATTTCAGTTCCGGAGCTTGTAAAGATTCTGCATTTTCCATTCTTGAACCGGAGATCATAGCCTTTGTCCACTAATTGACCAACACTGAGAAGATTGTGCTTCAATCCTTCAACATATAGTACATTACCTGTTTTGCTCTTTCCATCAAAGGAAATAGTTCCCCTACCTCTGATTCTGCCAGCATAATTGTCACCAAACTTTACCATTCCTCCTTCATACCTTTCCAAATCCAAGAACTTATTCTTGTCACCAGTCATATGGTGAGAACATCCACTGTCAATAACCCAATCATCCTTTTCTTCCACTTGAGCAGCCAAGGCTCTTTCCACAACCTTGTGATTGACAGATTCAGAGGATATTGAATCTTCTTCCTTGATGGCAATAAACACCCATTCATTTCTGGATTTGCTTCCTAGTTTTGATTCATCATCTGTTACTCCTTCATTGTCATCTTCTTCATGAACATAATAACAGTTCTTTTGAAACCTTTGTCTATTAGTATTAGACCTTGCAGATCTTTCCAGACATCTTGAAGCAAAATGACCAATCTTATTGCAGTTGAAGCACTTAAAGGGTAGTTTTCCTTCATACTTACCGGATCCTCTTGGTAGTCTCTTTGCAATGAGGGCTTCAAGTTGAGATGTTTCTGCTTCTTCTTCTTCCATGTCTCTTCTTGCTTGATCATACCATGACATCTTCCTTGAAGAGTTTTCACCCGGATCAAATCTCTATTTCCCTTTCACATAGGCACTGGCTTTGAAAGTAGATTCAGTCTTGGGAGGATCATCTCCAAACTCGGTCATTTCAAATGCAGCTAGTTTGCTAGCCAATTGTTCTCTTGTGACAGTTGTGTGAGCTTTGAATTCATCAATGGCAACAACCTTGATTTTGTAGGCAGCAGGAAGGGATCTGAGAATTTTGCAAACAATCTCATTTTCATCTAGAGTTCCACCAGCATTTCTAATTCCACACACCGGCTCATTCACTCGTGGCATAAAAGTAGTGATGTTTTCATCATCTCTCATCTTCAATCTTTCAAATTTCCCTTTCAGACTTTGCAACCTTGCACTCTTGACAAACTCATCTCCTTCATACAGAAGTTCTAGTTTAGTTAGGATCTCATATGCAGTTGGTAGGTCAATAACATTTGAGAGATCTGAGTCATTCAATGCACTTAGAAGAGCTTCCTTGGTCCGCAGATTGTTTTCAACATCTGTGATTTCATTCAGAGTTGTCGGACCACCCTGTGGAGGTACATATGGTTTTGAGACCATGGCCAAGTGTGCTTTTCCCATACATTCCAAGTGACATTTCATGCGACCTTTCCAGAGAGTGAAGTTGGTTCCATCGAACTTCGGACTATCCTTCTTGTATGATGACATCCTGGAGCTCCTCAAGTGGTTAAGCTCCTTTCAGAGGAACTTGGCTCTGATACCAATTGTTGGATCTAGGGCATACAACTGAGAGGGGGGGGGTGAATCAGTTGTATGAAAACCTGCTCTGATTTTAAACACTTGATTCTTCTTTGTTAGTTAATAGTATATCAATTAATCATCCATGAAAGCATAATGCACAAACACAAGAGCAAATAAACATCAACACATTGAACACCAAGATTTTGAAGTGGAAAACCTGGTTAAGGGAAAAACCACGGGTGATTAACCCAAGGATTATTCTCTGTTAGAAGAATAAGAAAAGAATGGCACTTGCCAATTAGGGCTCACTGCCTGAGCACATTGCTCACAAAGAGGCCCACTACCTACAAGGAGACACACTGTCTACAAAGTGATAAGAATCACAGTCTTGAACTGGAGAATGACATCTCTACCATGTCTGGATCAGTTCCATTTAAGCCCAAAACCCCTGCTCTGCCTTTCACACTTTTCTTCGCTACACCACTCTCATCCGCACACACCACATCCCAAAGTGAACTCACAAACCTTTATTTATACAAGACATCGACTTAGGAACAATCATCTAAGTCGGCAATCAACCATAAGAATATCCGCAAGATGAATAACACATCCGGTCGGCCACCACAAGAACATTTTCAGGATGAACAACTCATCCGGTCAGCTAGTCGGAACAAGAACTTCATCCGGAAGAATATCTTCAATTCCGGGCTCTACCATCAATGTGGACCAACAACATGACCTCAACATGATCCAAGAATCTTCACAAGCCTGTCTGAATGACTAGGTACATCCGCACTTTCTCTACTTACTAGAATCTCTTCTCTTCCTTATCTGAAACTTCATGAACACAGTCTGTTGCTACTGTCACAATGCAAAAGGTACTTCCGGACCTCAAAATCATACACAACTCAAGATGACACATCACAAGGACATTCCAAATACTCCTTCCAATCCGCAGATTAGGATTATATGATTCTGGACCTCACCGGACCTTTCTGTGATCCTCTGTCACCTCTGAATACTTACCGGAACCGGTTCCACACAGATAGCCACAACTCCTTCAGATCTTCATGTGGACCTCTGAAATCTTAACTGAAGAATTTCAAGACTCATATCTACAAACCCTTTAATCCGCATCCTCCGGTTCTCATCCTATACAGTACATTTGCCTTCTTCTCATCACTGTTCTTCACTATTCCTGACTGAGGCTAATTTTCTCAATATCCTCAGCACACTGCTCATCCAATCCTTCTTGTCAATGCAATATGGGTATGTTGACATCAATGACAACACTAGTTCACCTCATACTTGCAACATGTATCTAATCAGCAAATGTTTTGCACATACTCTCATTTCCACCAAAAATGATATCATCAACAAATGCCTCAACAATCAGAATATTCTCATGATCAATCTTGAAGTAACTATAACTATCAGTAGTACCTTTGCTATAACCTAGCTTTAGCAGATACTTATCTAATCTTGCATACCAGGCTCTTAGGGCTTGTTTGAGTCCATACAATGCTTTCCTCAACCTACAGACCATATCTCTTTGATCAGACAACTAAAATCCTTCCGGTTGCTCAATGTAGACTTCTTCTAATTCTCCATTTAGGAATGCTGACTTGACATCCATTTGATAGACGTTAAAATCTTTATAAGAAGCTGCAAGAAATAATCTAACTGCCTCTATTCTTGCTATCGGAGCAAAAGTTTCTTCAAAATCAATTCCTTCCACTTGAGAATATCCTTTACATACCAACCTTGCTTTGTTTCTTACAACTTCACCATCTTCATTTAGTTTATTCCGGAAGACCCATTTAGTTCCAATCACATTTTTGTCCTCTGGTCTAGAAACAAGATCCCAAGTGTGATTCTTTTCAATTTGCATTAATTCTTCTTCCATTCCTTTTATCCAGTTTTCATCATTGCAGGCTTCACTTACTGATTTTGGTTTAATGTTTGAAATCAAACAAATCTCTTCTTGATCTTCAACAATTCTTCTTCCAGTTTGAACACCTTTATTTCTATCTCCTATGATCTGATCTTTAGGATGATTCATCCTTACATACCTGGGAGTTTTGGGATTTGTATGAACTTCTATTTCTTAAACTTGTTCCTCAACTTCTGCATTATCCTCTTGAGCCACTAGATTTTTTGGATCAATCTGGATCTAGGTCTAGGTTTGAACTTGCCTTCCTTGACTTTGACTTTCATCTTGATCATCTGATTAATATCTGTAAGATCTAGAATGTCCTTCTTTGCTTTCATCAACTTTGACATTTGCACTTTCAACAATCTTTTTCAATCTCTTGTTAAAGCATCGGTATGCCTTGCTTTGAGTGGAGTAACCCAAAAATATTCTTTCATCACTTCTTGTATCAAACTTGCCTAGATCCTCATCTCTTTTGATATAGCATTTACTACCAAAAACTCTGAAATATCTCACAGTAGGAGGATGACCAAACCATAGTTTATAAGGTTTCTTACTAGAATTTCCTTTGATCTTCACCCAGTTAAGAGTGTAGATAGTAGTACTCATAGCCTCTCTCCAATAGACTTGTGAAACATTTGCTTCCATCATCATGGTCCTAGCAGCTTCTTGAATGGTCTGGTTCTTTCTTTCCACAACTCCATTCTGCTGAGGAGTCCTAGGAGCAGATAACTATTTTTTTATTCCATGCTTTTCACGGAATGAATCAAATTCACCGGAGCTAAACTCTCCACCTCTGTCGGATCTCAGACACTTTATTTTCACACCAATTTCATTCTCCACCATAACTTTGAACACCTTGAATTTTTCAAGAGCTTCTGATTTTTCTTTTAAGAAAGTTACCCACATCATCCGGGAGTAATCATCAATTAGCAACATAAAATATCTGTCTCCTTGCACACTCCTAATTCTAGCAGGACCACATAGATCAGTATGCACAAGTTCCAACCGTCCACTTGAAAAATGTTCTTTACTTTTGAATGAAGTTTTGTTCTGTTTACCCAATTGACATTCTCTACACATGCAATCAGGTTTCGCAAGTTTTGGAAGATCTCTTACATCCTGAGTAGAACTTATCTTGAAAATATTATCAAAATTCACATGACACATTCTCCTATGCCATAACCAACTTTGATCTATCTGAGAAATCAAACAACTTTTGCCAGAACTAAAATGAAAGATGTTACCTCTAGTTTGAGTACCAGATGCAATTTTAGTTATGGAGATTTCCAAGATTCTGCATTTTCCATCCTTGAATCAGAGATCATAACCCTTGTCAACCAACTGTCAAACACTAAGAAGATTATGCTTTAGTCCTTCCACATACAGAACATCATTGGTGTTATTCTTACCATCAAAAGTGATGGATCCTCTACCACAGATTCTACCAGTTGAGTTGTCTTCAAATTTCACAATTCCACCTTCATATTTTTCAAAGCTTACAAACTTGCTTTTGTCACCATTCATATGATGAGAACATCCACTATCAATCACCCATTCATCCTTTTCAACAACCTGAGCAGCCAAGGCACTTTCCACATTTGTACAGCTAGCAGATTCAGTAGACACCGAACCTTCTTCTTTGATAGAAATGAACACCCAATCATCTTTAGTGGAACCTCCATGATCAGATTCATCATCTGTGACTCCTCCAGCTTCTTGAACATAGTAGCATTTCTTCTAACCTTTATATCTGTTAGGGTTTGGCCTTGAAACCCTCTCCAGACATCTTGAGGCAAAATGACCAATCTTATTACAAGCAAAACATTTAAATGGTAACTTTCCTTCATACTTACTAGATCCTCTTGGCATTCTTTTGGCAATAAGAGCTTCAAAATTTGTAGTCTCAATTTCATCATCTTCATGATCCTTCCTTGCCTTCACAAATCTATTTGATCTTCCTAAAGAACTTTCACCTGGATCATATCTTTGTTTTCCATACACACTGGCCTTAAATGCAGATCCAGACTTGGGAAGAGAATCACCAAACTCACTCATTTCAAATGCTGAAAGCTTACCAACTAACTGATCCCTTCTAACAGTTGTCACAGTCCTGATTTCTTCAATGGCAGCAACTTTATGCTTATATGCTATAGGTAAGGATCTGAGCACTTTGGCAATAATCTCTGATTCTTCCAATACTCCACCAGCATTCTTGATACCGGTTACAAGATCATTTACTTTCTGCATGTAGGAAGTAATGTTTTCATCTTCACTCATCATCAACCTTTTATATTTACTCTTTAGGCTCTGTAGCTTGGCACATTTTACATATTTGTCACCTTCATACAAATTTTCTAGTTTTATCCAGATTTCATGGGCAGTTTTCAATTCCAGGACATTTGCCAATTCTGTATTAGTCAGGGCACTTAATAATGCTTCTTTGGCTTGAATATTGCATTCAGCTTGCCTGAGTTCATTTAGAGTAGTAGGGCCATTCTTTAGAATTTCATACTCATTCTTTTTTATCAACCAAAAGGCATCACCCATACATTCCAAATGACACTGCATGCGTACCTTCCAAAGGGAGTAATTTGTTCCATCAAATCTTGGACTTTCCTTCTTATAAGTCGACATCTTGGATCTCCTCAAGCGGTCAAGCTTATTTTAGAGGAACTGGCTCTAATACCAATTATTGGAATTAGGATAGACAACTGAGAGGGGGGTGAATCAATTGTCCCTTAATATTAACCTTTTCTTCCTTTTAATCTTCTTTCGCAACTTACAAATAGATTAATGATGCAAACATTAAAGTATGAAACAATAACACATGAGCAGAAACATAATTAACACATTTGACACCAAGATTTTTGACATGGAAACCCAGTTAAGGGAAAAACCACGGTGGGGGTTAACCCACAAGATTCGTGCCCTATTAAAAGTACTTAAAAAAGGGAAGGTACTTGCCTTTGGGTGCACTGCCTTGAGCTCATTGCTAAAATAGAGGCTCACTGCCTACAAATTTTAGTTTAATACAGAAGGTATTAACTGAGAAATAGCATCTTCTTCATGCCTGGTTCAATCTTATTGAATGCTCATAAAACTTATGCTCTTCTCCCAAATACTTTTTCACTGTCACTTCATCCTTTACTATTCTTTCTCCTCTGCTCCTCCTCTTCTCTACTCTGCATCTGATCCTTTCTTGGGATTTGATTATTTTGCACAAGGATGATTTTCCACAACTTATCAACAAGTATTTATATACTTCATCTACCTTGGAATAAACATCAAGGTCGGTACTTCAAACATTTGACTTAATGCAAATCACTGAGTTGTCGGCCAAACATAACTGGGATTCAAATATTCCTTGATCAACATGCCACACTCCATAGAATTGCTCTTCGATCATCCGTAACATGCTATAATCATCCGATCGGCCAAGACTGGGAAGAACAACACCAAGAAGAAAATATTCAACAACGGGCTTAGTCTTGAATGTGGACCTCCAACACAATAGGCACACAATCTAGAGACGTCCACAAGCACATTGAATTTAACAAAGACATCCGCACTCCTCCAAATTATCAAAATCACTTGCATCTTTTCCTCAAGAACACTGTCTGCCATGACTGTCACACTAGAAAGATTGCTTGTGGACCTCTAAACCATGAACCACTTGAGTTGATGATACACACTAACTTCCCAAACATGCCTCTAGAATCCCAGATCATAATATTTGAATGCGAAGCAATCTGGACCAATTTACTGTCACTCTGTCTCTTTTGAACACAACAAAAACTGGTTCTACTAAGATGAACATAGCTTCTTCAAATCTTCATGCAAACCTCTCAAAACTTAACTGGAGCTACTTCATACAATCCTCTACATAGCCATATGGTCCGCATACATTGATCTTCATTAATTTTCTCAATATCCTCAACATTTCAGTCTTCTAAACAGGCAACAAAATAGGATACAGTTGACACCAATGGCAACAAGGATATGTTGACATCAATGACAACACCGATTAGGCACATATTTGCAACAACCTCTCCTCTTCATCACTTGGTGAAATATTTCACTTCCACTTACACTTCTTGGGCTACACTTCTCTTGAGAAAATTCCAAGTGTCCAAACTATGATTGGTGTTGTTTCCTCTCCAAACCACCACTTCCTTGTTCAATACTCACAATCTTCAAACTATCGGCCACGACTTTATGATGATTTTGTACAAAACCATCACTACTACCTTCATTTTTGACTATATTCTCCTTCATGGGATCCTTCATCGAGTCATTTCTAATCTCTCTTGTCACCTTAAGCAATTATTTGTTAGAATTGCAACAAACTAGTGAACTACTCTCTTTCACCTGTGGTGTCTTCTCTTTTACTGAACTTAGTACATACTTCTGCTCATCTTTCACAATGGAATACAAATTCCTTTTACCATCATAGATTGTTTCCCTATCAAACTGCCAAGGTCTACCCAACAACACATGATAGGCACTCATTGACATAACATCACACAAGACTTCGTCCTTATATGACCCAATCTAAAAACTAACCATGTATTGCTCTTTCACCACTAATTCATGTTCCTTTTGCAACCAAGTAACTTTATAAGGACTAGGATGCTTCCTCTTTTTCAAACCCATCTTTTCTACCATTTCCTCTAAAACGAGGTTATCAGTACTACCACTATCTACAATTACCTTGCAATACTTATCTCCAGACTTGCGTACAATTCTGAAAAGAGTTCTCCTCTGAGATGCTTCATCCTTCTTCACTTCTGGTTTTATCAACACTCTCTTGAACATAAGAGACTCTTCTTCAGGTTTTTCTATTTTTGGTGATGCCACACTCTCTTCATCTTCTTGTACCATGTTATTTCTGCCCATACTTTTCTTATTCCTCTCTTGATGTAATTGTGGATATTCATAAGCCCTATGTCCTGCCTCACCACATTGAAATATTTCCCAAGGAATCCCTTTCTGCTGCTACCACGTCCTCCTATAGAGTATTCTCTTCCTCACAGTCCTTGACTTGACTCCTTATCCCATTTTGAATTTATTTCTACTTCCTAAACTTATTTGCCTTTGCTATTGCTTCCTTGTCATCTCCCAACTGAGAATTTCCCTCTTCCCCTAGCATTACTTTGTTGTCTTCTTTCTATCTTTTCTTCTACTTTCAAAGCATATTGATATGCCTCCTCTAGTGTAGAAATCTTCAGCATACTCATTTCCTCTTCATAGTATGAATTTCCCCTATTTAAATGCTTTTGAGGCATCCATCAACTTCATCACATGCATAGGACACATGTCAACCTTGAATTTTCTCTTGGATCAATCATCCACATGGGTTAAAACAAATTTTATCACTTCCTGGGCATTTTGCAGTGATTTGGAGGTCAATTAGACATTGGGTTTGTAGGGGAAGTGGGCATTTTTCTCCTGACAGGACGAAGTGAAAAAACGTGCATCACTAGACAAAGAGGGAGAAAGGATAATCACATGACAAAGCGGGGTTTACAAGCTTCACCGGACATATCTAGTGTGCATGTAGTTCAACGCAAAAAGTTTTATTGCATTTAGGCGGGTGCAAGGGCAAGTGTCGAACAAGAGGGAAAATGGTCCTGATCGGACAAGAAGAGATTTAAGGGGTTGTAGGATATGTCAGGTGCCGAGCCAAACTAGCACAAAGTCACCTTTGATGATTCCAATGGCAAAGCAGGTAAAATGATCATCACTGGACATGCGGGGGATTTAGGGATCACCAAACATGCAAAGGATTCGGGGTTCATCGAACATGTCCACTGAAGAGAGAAATCTGCGCAAAAGGCTCTTCGACAGTCTTATGGGAAAAACAAAGGCTACTGGATATATTCGATAGGGAGTGAAATCAATGCAAATCTAGTTGCTAGCGAATTCAACGCAGATCCAGTACCAGGCAAAATTAGTGCAAAACCTGTGACATGTGAAAACTTCGTCGAGTCATAACTTCTTCAATTTTTATCAGATTTCTTCCAAATTTGAGATGTAGATACCCATTTGGGCCTTCTTCAAGATTAAATCATCTATTAGCCAAAACTCTTAGGAAATTATCTAGAAATTGATCAATCAACTTCTCTTGCAACAACTCTTGTAGCAAAACAAAAGGCAAAGCAAACAACAAGAAAGCAAAGCAAATCTTTTTGGTTGATGAGGATTACTCATGAACTTGGATGCTCCTGCATCAGGTTTTCTATGTAAATTGGTGTTATGGTTCTGTAGTGGTGTGATTGTGTTTTGAATTGCATAGTTTGATTCATAATCTGTTTAAGGCAGTAAGAAAGATGTTGATAAAGTTGAATTGGATTAAATTTTGACATATACTGATTCACTCCCCCTCTCAGTATATCAAAGTGTTCTAACAAGAAGGGTGTCCCTTAGCATTTGAGAGTTGACAACTCAAAGGAAAGAACTTGGTAAGGCTCACATATGAGAAATAAATGTTAGCCATCATTCATGTAGTTAAACAATGGCATCAATATTTAATGGGAAGGCATTTCAAAGTCAAGACAGATCATGAGAGTCTAAAATACTTTTTGGAGCAACTACTATCTTCAGAAGAGCAACAAATATGGGTCACCAAGGTGTTAGGGTATGACTTTTAATTTTTTTACAAAAAGGTAAGGATAATAATGTAGTTAATGCCCTTTCTTGACAAGAAGTAGAGGAAGAAAAGATTTGTGCTATTTCTCTATTACAACTTGAATGGTTAGAAGTTGTACGAGAAGAGTGACAACATGATCCTCCAATAAAGAAGCTCATTCAAAAACTTCAAAATGACTCGTCTTCTTTAGATAGGTATGTTTGGAAATGAGATTCCTTATGGTATAAAGATAGGCTCTTTTTGTGCAAAAACTCTCAGTTGAAAGGTAGCATATTATCTCAAAATGCATGACTCATCAATAGCAAGACATTCAGGGTTTTTAAAGACCTATCATCGTATAAAGAAAGATTTGTTTTGGTAAGGTCTTAAGGGGGATGTAAATAAATTTGTGGTTGAATGTTTGATGTGACAACAAAATAAAGGTGAAACAATAAAGACTACATGCCTCTTACAACCATTAGACTTTCCAACACAATGTTGGGAGGAAATATCAATAGACTTCAATACAGGGTTGCCAAAGTCAAATAATCTTGATGTAATTTTGGTGGTTGTGGATAGAATGACTAAGTACGCATATTTTTGTGGACTCTCTCATCCATTTCATGGTAGTACTATGGCTAAAGTATTCATGGAAAATGTACAAAAGATTCCTGGCATTCCCAAAATCATAGTGAGTGATTGTGATCCTATCTTCACTAGTATCATTTGGACAAACTTGTTTGCAACATGGGGTACAAAACTAGCATATAGTTCATCTTATCATCCATAATCAGATGGCCAAACAAGAATTGTGAATAAATGTTTGGAAGGACATTTATGTTGTTTTGCCTCTGACAAACAAACCCAATGGTCTACATGGCTACCACTAGCAGAGTGGTGGTATAACACATCATTTCACACATCAACAAAGATGACTCCATTTGAGGCTCTTTATGGCTACCCACCACCATCTACTACTACTTATTTACAATCTCATTCCAAATCTCATGTAGTAGAGGATCATATTCAACACCAACAAGAAATAATATAATTCTTAAGGAGAATTTAGTTATGGCTCATAATAGGATGAAACAACAAGGATATCAACATCGTAGTGAGAGGCATTTTGAGGAGGGAAATTGGGTATTTCTTTGGTTGCAAATTTATAAACAAATGTCACTTAAGAAACATAAGAACATAACGCTTGCACCCAAATTTTATGATACCTATAAGGTCATCCATTGAATAGCAAGTGTAGCTTATAAGTTGGAACTTCCACCCTCTTCCAAAATTCACCCTATTTTCCATTTCTCACATTTGAAGAAAGTAATAGGTAATAATATTCCAATCCAATTGGAATTACCTGAGCTAGATGAAGAAAGGAAGTTTCTTTTGGAACCTAAAGCAATCATTGAGAAACGAGTAAAATAGTTGTGAAATAGAGCCATCTTAGAATCCTTAATTAAGTGGAAGAATCTACCAACCAAGGATGCAACATGGTAAGATGAACGATTCATGCAAAATCATCCAGAGTTGCTAAGCATTGAGGACAATGCTTTTCTAAAGGAAATGGGCATGTTAGGTTCCTATTCTATCCTTCTAATATAATAAGTTAAGCACTTGTGACATGCTTAACCTTAATAGATTCATTTATTAGTCTTAGTTATTCCTTAAGATAACATAGTTAAGATGAAGGGGTGTGTCCTTACACAATTATGCATATAAATAAGGAAGAGAGGGACTCTCCCAAATCATCATATCTTCTAATATTGAATTCACATATTAATTTTTTATTATTGGAGGTCACCCCCTCGAAGTGGTCTACTATTTTACTAATTTTTATATTTATTTCCAAGAAATATCATAACAATGAGTTTTATAAGTTTCATTGAGATGTAAATCGAATCTCTTGAGCCCTGCTCAAATGGTATTTATCTCATACATTTTGTGCTCTGCTCCTCCATATTCACCTCGAGTATTTTTGTGCTCTTAATTTTTAAAATATGAATTAGGAAGTCATCACATACCTTTACATTTCTAGTTACCGAGCATTAAGCTCTACTCATAGTATATATAAATATATCACTGAGCATTAAGCTTTGTTTTATTATAAAAGACATCAAGCTATTAGCTCTCTGTTCAATATAAATGACATTGAGAACTAAGCTCTGTCTTCAATAAAAGAATGACATCAAGAAATAAGATCTATCTATGTTATAAATGACATTGAGTAGTAAGCTCTGTCCACAAAATAAATGACATTGAGCATTAAGCTCTATCCTTGATATCGAGCATTAAGCTCTGTTCTCAATACATATGACATTGAGCATTAAGCTCTGTCGACAAAACACATAACATCAAGCATTAAGCTATGTCTACGTTATGTAAATAAGATATTTCTGTACTTAAATTTTGAACAATTTAATTTACAAACTTCTGAGAGCAATCATAATATTTTATGGGCTCCATAGATATAAAAACCCACAATGGTCTCTTAAAAGCACATCACCAAGTTATATATCACAAAAAGTCATCATCCTGAAAGGGATACAAAATTATACTAGGTTTGCAAATAGTCCCTTACTCAAATTTATACTGAGTTAAAATTATCTAAGCACGACTTATCCCAACTGGTTTATATTGAACAAAACGAATACATATATTAAAAATAGGGATACAAAGCATATGGGTATGCTCATTATCATGATTCCAAATGGAATCCACTAACATTTCCTATGCACAGTCTTAAAAGAAAATGTATACCATTTAAAACATTTATATTCAAACTAGTCTCTTCTACTTGAGTATCACAAACCCAATAGGGTTACAAGAGCATTCTCTGTTCACATGGTTACTATTTATACAAAGAAAATAGGATAATAGAATAAAAGACATTCCACAGTTTTTAACTTTGATCAACCAGGTTAAATTAAAACTGTAACTCATACTTATATCCAATAAATTATAAGAGAGCAATCCTTGAGTTTGATACATAAACTTCGAAACCCTTTTCAAACAAAATGAAGACAAAAGTCGAGAAGATTATTCCTTGAAATCTATTTCATTCTTTTCCAAATAAACAAAATATCTTATTTCAATACCAAGGTAATAGCAACATAGTGAAAATCCTCAAGCTAATTCCACAGTTGTTTGTAGAGTTTTTACCTTCTTTCCTAGTTCCCCACTCTCTCTTTTTCCTTCACTATTTGTTGAATGCACAATAAAATTGAGAGGGGGGATGAATCGGTTGTATCAAAAACTTTAAGCCTTCACAAACATAATCACATCCACATCAATTCACATAAACCCTAATTCTATTATGATGATTAAAACATAAAAAATAGATAACAGAAACTTAATCACATCAACACCATGCACAAAGGAACACCAGATTTACATAGAAAACCCTAAAAGGGAAATACCATGGTGAGGATTAACTCACAATATATAGTAGTATCAATACCGAATTACAAAGAGGCTCATTTCCCAAAAGAATGCTCACTACAATAGGCTCACTACCAAAGGGTGGCTCATTTCCAAGGGGTGGCTCACTGCCAAGGGGTGGCTCACTTCCAAGAGGGGTGGCTCACTACCATGAACTGATATGATAGCATCTACCATATGCCTGAGTTCAGTTCCAATGAAGCACAATACATATCACCTTCGTTGCCTCACAACACAAACACTTTCATCTTTGCATCTTCGCACAAATCACACTACACATGGATTCATTGCATTTATTTATACCAATCATCAAACTTGGAACATACATCAAGGTTGGCAACACAATCTACAGCCTTTAGAATAGTCTCCAAGGTTGGCATGTTAAGGTAATTTGACACCAATGACAACACAAGCATGTTCACATCAATGACAACACCGGTTAGCACATACTTGCAACATGTACTTACCATGCTATCTCTTCTCATAACTTCCTATCCACGTAATTCTCCATCGAATTCCCCATTTTCCTCTATACTATTCTCCACTACACCCATCACTCTTCTAACCAAAGTAGTGGGGGTGTTAATTGTAGAGTAGTCCAAAAGGACTCTCTCAAGAATTGCAGTGCAATGTGCCACTTTGTGCCATTAATACATTTAAAGCATCACACTTTCTCATTAACTCCACTTTATGGAGGATAATTCAAGCTCACTTAAGAATTCAGATATATAATTCAAATATATTTATCTTTAAGATATGAATACAATATGAATACTTTTATATATATATAATTACATTTGTAACTCAAATATGAAACTATTGAATTATTCATTAAGAACAATTGCAGAAAGATATGACTAGCCAAATCAACAAGACATAAAAGAAAATATATCCATTCACCAACTTGGTAAAACCAACCAATCATTTCATCAAAAATAGTCACAAAGATATACACATAAAACACTATCCATTTTCCACACAAGAAAAGTATTTAATCAAATAACACAAAATATAGTTCTTGTGTGTTTCCTATAGGCATACTATCCCATTCATTCACTAAAATTGTCATCTCCCTCTCCAGTGATACTCTCCCTCTATGCTAGGAGGGTTGCTACGCCCTTAATATTGGTGTACATAGGGTTATGAATGGTCAGCTTGTGGCTATCTTAAATCCTAATTAAGTCATATTATCATTATTATATTGTTATTTAGTTGTTTAGGTCAGCCTAAGGCTTCTATAGGGTTATCTAAGTCGGCCTGGGTGATATCCTAGGCATAAATAGGTATATATAGGAGGTAGTGAGTCTCATTTCACATCATATTGAGTATTGTGTTCTTACTAAAGGCTATTGGAGGTATCCCCCTCGAAGAGGATTAGGAGGTTGCCCCCTCGAAGTGGCATATTATTATCAAGTATTTGTAGCATATTACTATTATATTTAGATATTGTGCAAGTTGTTTCATTACAAGTGGTATCAGAGCATGATCTTGGCACCGTAGAGGTAAGATTTTTTCTCAACATTGGAGGCAATTTTGGGAAGAGCATAACTTTCAGATTTTAGTGAATTTTTTAAATATTTTTAAAGGGTTTTTGAAGACCATATTAAAGAAGATATAGTCCAGATTTTAGAGAATTGAAGCAAAAATAAGTGAGTTATTGCAAAATTAGGGTTTCCAACAAATTCACTCTCAAGGCAGCAAATTTGCTAATTTTTTGGATTTTTTTCTAGGTAAGTGGTATCTTCGCCTTAGTAAGTTATAGTAAAAATTTCAGAAAATTTACATTTCATTTGTGTGATTTATTTCAAAAATATTGGTTTCCATCATGACGGGGCTTGCAACAAGAGGAAAAAAAAATACTGCCACACCGGGGAAATCCTCTGATAAGGATGAGGAAATAATAGAGGATAGTAATCCCAATGAGGAAATAAGTAAGTTCAAGGAAGAGGTTAAGAGGGATATGTGTGACCTAAGAGGAGATATATCATATATACAAAGCATGTTAAGCGCCTATATGAATGAACCAAGAAAGGAGTTCTCAAGCAACCAATGTGAAACCTTCAAGTTAGCTAATAATGACACAAATTTTAATACTCCTATGGGATCTAGGAATTTTTTCCAAAGGTGGATATGTGCAAGTTCAATGGTAAGGATCCTCTAACATGGATAAACCAAATGGAGAATTTTTTTGAAGTATATCAAATCCCATATGGACAAAAGGTCACAATGGCTTCCCTATATCTAGAACTAGATGAATTCATTTGGTATCATTGGCTTTGTACTCATCGGAGAAAAAAGGGTCTCACTGTCTCATGGTCAATTTTTACAGAAGAACTCCAAGCACAATATAGCAATAGTGTGACAGACAACTTCTTCAGCCAGCTTGCTAAAATTCAACAAACAGGATCAGTTAAGGATTATATTCAAAAATTCCAAAATCTATCCTTAAGAGTGGATATAATTATAGAGGAGAACTTGAATGATTTATTCTTGGGTGGTCTCAAGGATCACATTCAACATGAGGTACGCATGTTTAGTCCTAGCTCAATAAATGAGTCTTTTATCTTGGCACGCAGGGTAGAGGAGAAGTATTTGATTCCTAGAAAGCAAGGGGCTAATATGACAAGAGAGAAAGGATATTCAACACCTTCTCTTCCTCAACCTACTAGGTTGACTCCACAACAAATTGAGGAGAAAAGAGCAAAAGGGTTGTGTTTCAATTGTGATAGCAAATACAGTCGAGGACATAAATGTAGTGAAAAGAAATTGTTCTATATTGAAGGTCCAAGTGAGGAAGAAGAGGAGGAACCCATATTAGAGGAGGATAGGGAGTCAAGTGAGGAATCACATGATTCTCAACCAATCATTTCTTGTCATGCACTCTCAGGTTTCAGTGCACCACAAACTCTCAAGGTAGTGGGTTTCTTAAAGAAGTAGAAAGTAATAGTGTTGATCGACTCAGGTAGTACTCATAATTTCATCAACAAAAAGTTGGCAACTCGTCTAAATTGTTTTATATATCTAGCCCCAGAGTTTCAGGTTTTGATTGTAGATGGGGGTACAATTAGTTGTTCAGGGAAGTGTCATAGCATTAAATTATCCATGGGAGATTATCGACTTGATACCCCAATGTATGCAATATCCATGGGTGCAGTAGATATTATTTTGGGAGTACAATGGCTTACTACATTGGGAACAATTGAGATGAACTTCTAAGAACTATTCTTGAGATTTCAATCAGAAGGAAAGGTAGTGGAGCTAAGGGGGTTGAAGGAAAAATCCCCACAAATGGTAAGCTCTCATCAAATGCAAAAGTTGCTTAAGAAAGGAGCGGATGGATTTGTGGCCCAGCTATGTTCATTAGAAGTCTCTCAATCTAATGCTCCTACTCATCTAGATTTACAAGCAATAATTGATCGTCACTTAGTGGTTCTTAGAGATATGCCTAAAGGACTTCCTCCTAAGAGGGATCATGACCATGCCATACAACTAGTTCCAGGTAGCCAACCACCAAACATTAGGCCTTATAGGTACCCACACATACAAAAAAGTGAGATAGAAAAAATTGTTGAGGAGATGCTAGAGGCAGGAATTATTAGGCATCGCCAAAGTGCTTACTCCTCGCCTGTGGTGATGGTGCGTAAGAAGGATGAAACTTGGCGCATGTGTCCAGATTATAGAGTGCTCAACATGTACACCATCAAAGATAAGTTTCCTATTCCAGTCATTGATGATTTGCTAGATGAATTGAATAGAGCTATGTATTTTACCAAGTTAGATCTTAGATTTGGTTACACCAAATTCAGATTAAGGAGGAAGATATTTGTAAGACAGCATTCTGAATTCATGAGGGTCATTATGAATTTTTGGTGATGCCATTCGGCCTTACCAATGCACCATCTACATTCCAAAGTTTGATGAATTCCATTTTTAAGAAGTTCTTGAGAAAGTTTGTGTTAGTGTTCTTTGATGATATATTGATTTATAGAAAGACTTGGGAAGAACATTTGCAGCATGTAGATCAAGCAATACAATTACTCAAAGATCATCAACTCTATGCTAAGCCATCCAAGTGTGCTTTTGGTCTTAAGGAGGTGGAGTATTTGGGACACATAGTTTCACATGAAGAAGTAAAGGTGGACCCTAACAAAATTAAGGCTATCATGGAATGGCCTATTCCAAAAACCATTAAGAAACTGAGGGGTTTCTTGGGATTGATAGGGTACTATAGAAGATTTGTGAAGAATTATGGTCGTATAGCAGTACCCCTCACCACTCTCTTGAAGAAGGATTCTTTTCATTGGAATGAGTTTGCTAATGTAGCATTTGAGCAATTGAAGGAGGCTATGTGTACAACTCCAGTGCTTGCCACTCTGGACTTCACCAAGGAATTCATTGTGGAATGTGATGCTTCTGGAAATGGGATAGGAGCAGTTCTCATGCAAGAAGGTTGACCAATTGCTTTTGAGAGTCGTCAATTAAAGGGTAAAAATCAGCTCAAACCTATTTATGAGAAGGAAATGCTAGCAATCCTTCACGCAGTTAAACAATGGAGGCCTTATTTAATGGGCCGACACTTCAAGGTTAAGATAGATCATGATAGCCTAAAATATTTTTTGGAACAAAGACTATCCTCTGAAGAGCAACAAAAATGGGTCACTAAGATGTTGGGATATGACTTTGAGATTGTATATAAGAAAGGGAAGGAAAATATTGTGGCTGATGCACTTTCTAGGAAGGATGAGAAAGATGAAGCCTTATTGTGTGCCCTTTCAATATTACAAGCAAATTGGGTGGAAGAAGCCAAAGCAGAGTGGCAAAATGATGTTGCAACAAGTAATCTCATCCAACAATTAAAAAGTGATCCTTGTAGTTCAGATAAGTTTTGTTTGAAGGGAGATATTCTTTGGTATAAAGAGCGCTTGTATCTCTGTAAGAATTCCACTCTTAAACACAAGATTCTCACAGAGCTACATGAGTCCCTAGTTGGTGGTCATTCAGGATTTTTGAAGACATATCATCGGGTCAAGCAAGATTTTTTTTGGGAAGGGCTAAAAGGTGAGGTGCAAAAATTTGCGGCTAAATGTTTGGTTTGTCAAAGAAATAAGGGGGAGACAATTAAGACACCAGGTCTCTTGCAGCCCTTATCTATTCCTAGCTAGCGTTGGGAAGAGGTATCCATGGACTTCATCACAGGGCTTCCCAAATCTAAAGGTCATAATGTCATCATGGTAGTAGTTGATCGCTTCACTAAATATGCACATTTGATTGCATTATCACATCCTTTTACAGCAAGTGCAGTGGCAAAAGTTTTCTTGGAGAATATCCAAAAGCTACATGGTACACCTAAGGTTATTGTCAGTGATCATGATCCTATCTTTACTAGTCACTTTTGGAAAGATTTATTCTCATGTTTGGGTACTCAATTGGCTCATAGTTCTTCATACCATCCTCAATCAGATGGGCAAACTGAGGTTGTTAATAAATGTTTGGAAGGATATCTACGTTGTTTCACTTTAGAGAAACAATCTCAATGGGTAGATTGGCTACCACTGGCAGAATGGTGGTATAACACTTCTTTTCATAGCTCATAAAAAATGTCTCCATTTTTGGCACTTTATGGATATCATCCTCCTTCCATCACATCATCATTAAATGTGTCACCAAGAGTTCAGGCAGTAGAGGACCACTTGCTTCATCAACAACATGTACTTTCAAGACTCAAGGAGAATTTAGCTATGGCACAAAATCGAATGAAACAACAGGTGGACCAACATCGTAGTGAAAGAAATTTTGAAGTTGGGGATTAGGTCTTCTTGAGATTGCAGCCTTATAAACAAATCTCAATGAAGCAACAAAAAAAGAATAATAAGTTGTCTCCAAGATATTATGGGCCATACCAAATCATGCAAAAGATTGGTAGTGTTGCCTACAAGCTAGAGTTGCCACCAACAACAAAGATACATCCAGTTTTTCATGTTTCTTGTTTGAAGAAGGTAATTGGGCAGAATATTCCTACTCAAATAGTACTACTAGAGCTCGATGAAGAAGGAAGAATAATTTTGGAACTAGAGGGCAGTCTTCAAACACGCATGAAGAAGCTGAGGAATAGAACCCTCACTCAGTATCTCATCCAATGGAAGAATTTACTAGTTGAAGAGGCCACATGGGAGGATGAGGAGTTCATTCAAAAGAATCCACACTTGGTTAGCATTGAGGATAATGCTTCTTTGAAGAGGGGGGGCATGCTATGCCCTTAATATTGGTGTACATAGGGTTATGAATAGTCAGCTTGTGGTTATCTTAACTCCTAATTAAGTCATATTATCATTATTATATTGTTATTTAGCTATTTAGGTCGGACTAAGGCTTCTATAGGGCTATCTAAGTCAGCCTGGGTGATATCCTAGGCATAAATAGGTATATATAGGAGGTAGTGAGTCTCATTTCACATCATATTGAGTATTGTGTTCTTACTAAAGACTATTGGAGGTATCCCCCTCGAAGAGGATTAGGAGGTTGCCCCCTCGAAGTGGCATATTATTATCAAGTATTTGCAGCATATTACTATTATATTCAGATATTGTGCAAGTTGTTTCATTACAAGGGTAAGAATTGTTTTTCCTACATCCACTTGGTTTCAAAAGTAAAATAGTTAGTCCATAACCATAGTATCATAATCATGAAACAATTTAATAAGATAAACCTTTACCTTTGTTAAAAATCATATTCTTTTCTGCATAAGATAATTAAAACAAACTCATTTTATCATTTCAATTAATCACTACTAAATAATCATAGTTCTCCAATGCACATTCATGCATTAAACTGATAGTTAGTCTAAGATAAAAGTGATAAATTTGGTCCAAAAATTGGGGTGTGACATGAATGGGCATACTTACATGAAATAAAATAGGGCTTATTGCTTTTGAAGAACAGAGAACAAAAAGCTTAAACTAATACTCCTCTAGCTCACTTTTATACATTAAAGCCTTATTTATTAGACATGACTAAACTGAATTGGAGACTAAAACAAGACTGGACTGCTTTCTATCCTTATTCTTATAACTGGGAGTCTCTTATTATAGGAGTGAATGAGACATAGAAGATGAATCTTAAATTAAAGGAATTGCACTAAAGCAAAGATTTAGTTGACTTATTCTTTTAATGGATTATGAAGAGAACTGAAGTTGGTTGGCATGGCAGTGATTGATGAAACAATTAGGGTCACCTTATTTCTAGTGTGACACATGCAGGAACTAATATTGGCATGGATATTTTCGATGGATCCTTGATTCGGGGAAAGGATGAGCAGCTGCAATATTAGGTGGCATTCTGGAGCTATCTGGAGCTAATTGTCTTCCTTCCATGATTGACTCTAGAGGGATCTCGAGTGTCTAGTTCAGTAGTTGCCTTTGTCACAAAATCACTAGTTTGCATGCATATAAACCAAAAATATAGTAATAATCAATAGTTCCTACTTGTGAGGCCTACCATTTCATTCCCTTATATTTGACTACTTTATTTTATTGTTGGTGACACATGTTAGACTTATGGGACTGTTGATCCCGATTTGCAGGACTATTAGACTTTATGCTTTATGTGGATTTATTATGTTTAGCATGATTACGATGTGATTAGACTTTGATATTGATTCACTGATGATGTTAGACATACAATTTACATTATGATGTTATTGGGATACTATTCATGTGATTTTAGTTAGAAATTTATTATGTGATTCTATCTTGTGGTGGATTTTTGAAATGCAAAATTTGGAATTTAATTATGACATGATTTCTTGATGTTTATATGATTATATGATGATGTGAGTGTATGTTTCACTTTGCTTCAGCTATTATATACATGTGGGATTAACATTTCATTTGAGTGCGCAGGTGTTTCTAACGAAGCCACAGATACTCGAAGATCATCCCACACACTGTGTTGTTTTCCCGTGTAAAGTCGATCTAGTTCCAAAAGGAACCAAGATCAACTATGTGATGTATGATGAATTTTTGTAATGTTGTTATGTAATGTTAGTTGGGTTAGGTCTACCCTTCTCTTATTTGATTTCTAATTGGTGTTGTAAGTTGTAATGTCATTTGAAATTTATTTTGAGTTTTAATTTTTGAGACCCCTTTTTATGTGTTTTTACTCAACCTATGGTGCTCAAAATGGATTAAAATTAACCCTGGGTTGTACCCCTAGGGTGTAGGGGTCATTTGGGCTTTTGTAATCTTAGGTAAACATTTAGTCAATTTAACTTCACCCTGAAGTAAAGTGACGAAAATAGAAGTTTGGGAGGGAGAGGATGAGTGGGTCAAACACTCAACCTCTTCATTTCTTCTTTCCTTGGTTGGGGGAGTCTTCAAGACCCCTAATTGTGGAGGACTCAACTCCAAGCCTCTCCCACAATTGGTAAGGGTACCTTGGGGTTGTGTGGGCTTTCCTAGAAGGAGATGATTGGGGCACATGTGGTACCCACTCCTCATTTGGCTCCACCTTTCTCTCCCATATATGTGTGAGAGAGCAAGTGGATGGGAGAAAGACTTGGTGGAATGGGTGGATGACATGTGTCACCACCCCATTCCAAGAGTCTTGCAAGTAGTTGGGTGGAGGAGTGAGGAGGTGACATGTGTCACCTCCCCATTCCTCAAGGCTCATGAGAAGAGCCTATTTTAATCCCTCTTGAAGAGAGGGAGGGGGTTGTTGAATCTTTTCCAAATTTTGAATTTTAGTTGTTTTGGGGACAAAGTTAGAGGAGAAATTGGTGGCTCAACTTGGAGAAGGAGTTAGAGGAGCTTTTCTCAACTATCTTCCATTTGGGCTTTATAAAGTTGGTCTTAAGGCAAATGCCTTTCCCTTTACATTTTCTTTACTTGCATGTTGTGTGTGTGAGATCCATTTGGTTTGTTTTTACTTTGTGTTGTGGGAAAATTGGGTATGGGAGTTGTGAGAGCCTCTCCATTTGAAGGTATATACATTTTGTATATACATTTCTTTTTTTTTAATTTTTAAAGAAAACCCCTCTTTTTGGGTATGTAAAAATACGCTGGTTAACAATGGTAGATTTGAGAAATATATGTAATAGAAAGCAAACGTTGAAGGTGAGATATATATATATATATATATATATATATATATATATATATATATAATATAGCAATATTAAATAGCATGTTACAGGCAATGCAGGGGCCGAAAGGCAAGCAGAGGAGGGCATTGGCAGTGGTGGCACCGTCGATGAAGGTAAGGAAGGGCGAAGAATAACGGGTGCATGGACTGTGTGTGGGGCATGGGGGTGTGGTGGCTGAGGGATGTCAAGGGTGTGGGAGTGTGGGGAGGGGTCAAGCCCCACCCACACTCCACTATGGTGGAGTGTGGGTGGGGCTCGACCCCTCCCCACACTCCAATGAAACAACCAACGGTGGGGGGGTTGAACCCCCCCACCACTCCTCTATTTTTTTTTTTAAACTGTATCTAAAAAAATGTCTCTGCACAATGTTCTTTTATTCGATTTTCACGGTATTTTAAATGGCTTATATATATATCCTTAGGCAAAAACATAGATTTGATTTATTTTCACAGTATATGTTTTTTTTTTAAATATATATGGTAGCAAACGTAAATGGAATATATATATATTTATTTCTATTGGTATAAACATAGATATTGCTGTCCCCTTTTTTATAATAGTATTAAAAGAAAGTCCTATATTTAAACATATATATATATATATCAAATGTCATGCCCACATTTCCCATGCAATCACAACAAGCATCACACGTGTCATGTCCACATCTGTCATGTGGTCATGACACGAAATACCAAAAAAAATTTCACGCATTCTTAGAAACCCCCTCGCACGCGTAAGCGTGCTCGGTGGCAATACGCATAAGGCATAAACAAGTCAGTTGAAGGTGGGGTAATGTGATCACATGCGCATTTCCCCTACACGATGAAGGACAACTAGGTGGGTAGATGTGACATGAATAACATCGCTAATAAGGTTAGTATCGAGGAATCAAAACCCTAGGTTTACTTAAGTGAATGAAGGGATCTTGACATAAGTCAAAATCAAAAGTCTAACTCTAATTCGTAAGAATAAATTTAATGTCAAAACACAATGTCGACAACCTAGCAAAAATAATGGTTTAACACTTCGCAAGGTTAAAATTCACTAAATTAGCTAAACCCTAAATTCTAGAAAAATTCGACAGCATAATGCCTCACGGGCGTGATAGGGTTTAGTTTAATAAAACTAATTTTGGTCGATAGTCTACTAGGTTTCTAGTTGGTTTAAAATGACTAATTTAATTAACTAATTAATTCACTCTAGAATAAATAAAATTAAAATACTAAACTAATAACAATCTAAATTAAAATTAACCTCGTTGACTAAGGTTTGCAAGCAATAGATTAATCCCATTGATTTAAAATTCATATATACTTTAATAATCAAATTGGGGAAAATTAAAATGGGTTAACTAAGATTTCTTTCCAAGCTAATTAAATTAAAAAAAAAACACTATAATAGCCCCATAGTTTAAATACCAAATTATATGTTTACACCCACTAACCAAAATTTAATAATTCTTCTCAAAAGAATAAGTTCACTCATAATATTAAAATCTACCTCCCAACCCATAACAGAAAAATAATTTTCAACTATAAAAAAAAAAAACAATAAGTGAGAGGGGAGTGTTTAAAATTAAATTTAAAAAAAAAGGCAAGCTCTAAAGGAATCTCCACAATAAAATATTATTATCATTATGGAGGAGAAACATAATCCTAGCCTCCATTTCATTTTGTTTCCTCTCCTCCTCTCCTTCTTCTCCATTTCTCTCGTCTCATTTTTTTTCTTGCAAGTTTTTTTGCAATGGGCACCCATGGAGGGAGTCTCCATTTGGAGGTATATACATTCTGTATATACATTTAAAAAGAAAAAAGAAAACCCCTCTTTTTGGGTGTATAGAAATACGCTGGTTAACAATGATAGATCTGAGAAATATATGTAATAGAAAGCAAATGCTAAAGGTGATATATATATATAATGTTACAGGCTACGTAGGGGCCGAAAGGCAAGCAGAGGAGGGCGCTGGCAGTGGTGGCACCATCAACGAATGTAAGGAAGGGCGAAGACTAATGGGGGCGCGGACTGTGTGTGGGGCGTGGGGGTGTGGTGGTTGATGGGCGTCGAGGGTGTGGGAGTGTGGGGAGGGGTCGAGCCCCACCCACACTCCACTATGGTGGAGTGTGGGTTGGGCTCGACCCCTCCCCACACTCCACTACGGTGGAGTGTGGGTGAGGCTCAACCCCTCTCCAAACTCCAATGAAACAACCAACGGCGGGGGCGTCGAACCCCCCCACCACTCTATTTTTTTAAAAACCGTATCTAAAAAAATGTCTCTGCACAACGTTCCTTTATTCGATTTTCATAGTATTTTAAATGACATATATATATATCCTTAGGTAAAAACACAGATTTGATTTATTTTCACAGTATATATATATATTTTAAATATATATGGCAGCAAATGGAAATGGAATATATATATATATATAGGTCATTTTAAAACTCACAGATTTACATTTGAGGTATAAATGCAAAATAACTATTTATCTACACTGTACACACACACACACACACACACACACATATGTATTTGTGTGGGTGAGTATAAATGTGATTATATAAACATTGAAACCAATGCTTCTATTGATTTTAAACAACATATGTGTAGGTATGGAGAGGAAATTTCTCCTACCAAAATAATACTGAATTTGAAATAATACAACCAACTCCAAACAACACTTCATAGGATATTGTTTTTTTTTTGAAAAAGGAAAACAACAACAATGCATTAAAACCCTTTTTAAAAAAAATAAAACAACAATAACTAATTCCTCCTTACTATGAACAAATATCATTTTCATCAACAACTATCTAATTTTTTTTTGAATAAACTTATACATATCAATGAAGTAGAATAACCATATGCTTATATTCAACTTTTCTCTCCAACTCATAACATATAAAAAAAATCAACATAAATATACTTTCATTTCCTATTACATAGAAGTTTAAAATACAACTCAAGAGTAAAATTTATTGTTTTACAATTCAAAAGAGCACAAACATTCTCTATCAAATAACACATTTACAAATAGGCCAACCTTGGCCATACTCTATCAAGAGACCAAACTAAGAAGGAAAATATTGTTTCCTTCAACATCTCATAGCTGCAAAAATATGCAATAACACAAGAAATGGAAAGAAGCCACTAACAAACTGCTCTCCTCCCTACCATTGACTCACTCATGAGTCACCCCTGAGCTAGGAGGTCATCCTCACACAAGGTAAGCACACACCAAATCACAAAAATTGCAACAAACACCAAAACAAGAATACTCCCATGGCTTTCACATAACATAAACTCACTCAAGATGAGTTTAATGGGGTAGGGGAGTGGACATCACTCAACTCAAGAGTGCCACTCCAAAAACTTCCCAAATACATAAATCTCTCAAGGCCTCAAGCCAACACTTTTAAACATGATTTCACAAAACTTTCTTTTGGCTCTCAAGCCATATCACATATTGCTCATATACACATATTGCCCTCAAGGCCAAAACTCCACAAAACCAAAGATGTGACCCCGAGGAGGTTCACTCCTCCCCCACCCCACACATGTTGAGAATCTTCTCTAAATGGAGAGGCTCTCACAACTCCCATACCTAATTTTTATACAACACAAAGTAAAAACAAACCAAATGGATCTCACACACACAACATACAAGTAAAGAAAATACATAGGGAAAGGCATTTGCCTTGAGACCAACCTTATAAAGCCCAAATAGAAGATAGTTGAGAAGAGCTCCTCTAACTCCTTCTCCAAGTTGAGCCACTAATTTTCTCCTCTAACTTTGTGCCCAAAACAACTAAAATTCAAAAATTAGAAAAGATTCAACAACCCCCTCCCTCTCTTCAAGAGGGATTAAAATAGACTCTTCTCATGAGCCTTGAGGAATGGGGAGGTGACACATGTCACCTCCTCACTCCTCCACCCAAATAATTGAAAGACTCTTAGAATGGGGTGGTGAAACATGTCATCCACCCATTCCACAAAGTCTTTCTCCCATCCACTTGCTCTCTCTCACATATGTGGGAGAGAAAGGTGGAGCCAAGGGAGGAGTGGGTACCACATGTGCCCAATCATCTCCTCTTAGAAAAGCCCACACAACCCTAAGGTACCCTCACCAATTGTGGGAGAGGCTTGGAGTTGAGTCCTCCACAATTAGGGGGTCTTGAAGACTCCCCCAACTAAGGAAAGAGGAAATGAAGAGGTTGAGTGTTTGACCCACTCATCCTCTCCCTCCCAAACTTCTATTTTCATCACTTTACTTCAAGGTGAAGTTAAAGTGACCAAATGAGAGTTTACCTAAGGTTACAGAAGCCCAAATGACCCCTAGACCCTAGGGGTACAACCTAAGGTCAATTTTAACCCATTTTAAGCACCATATGTTGAGTAAAAACACATAAAAAGGGGTCTCAAAAATTAAAACTCAAAATAAATTCAAATGACATTACAACTTACAACACCAATCAGAAATCAAATAAAAGAAGGGTAGACCTAACCCAACTAACATCACACAACAACATTACAAACATTCATCATACATCACATAGTTGATCTTGGTTCCTTTTGGAACTAGGTCGACTTTACATGGGAAAACAACACAGTGTGGGATGATCTCCGAATATCCGTGGCTTCGTTAGAAACACCTGTACACTCAAATGAAATGTTAATCCCACATGTATATAATAGTCGAAGCAAAGTGAAACATACACTCACATCATCATATGATCATATAAACATCAAGAAATCACGTCATAATAAATTCTAAATTTTGCATTTCAAAAATCCACCACAAGATAGAATCACATAATAAATTTCTAACTAAAATCACATGAATAGTATCCCAATAACATCATAATGTAAATTGTATGTCTAACATCATCAGTGAATCAATATCAAAGTCTAATCACATCGTAATCATGCTAAACATAATAAATCCACATAAAGCATAAAGTCTAATAGTCCTGCAAATTGAGATCAACAGTCCCATAAGTCTAACATGTGTCACCAACAATAAAATAAAGTAGTCAAATATAAGGGAATGAAATGGTAGGCCTCACATCCTCCCCCCCTAAGACAATACTTCTTCCTAGAAGTCGTCAAAGAGGTGAGGATAAAGGGCCCTCAATCTCATTGCATCCTCCCATGTCGTCATGACATCATCGTACATGTCCCACTAGACCCTAACCTAGTCCAGCTCTCGACCTTGAAAGCCCAGCATCTGACGAGCCAATATGCGAATTGGCTCCAAAGCCAACTAACCATCTACCTCTACCTGAAGAGCACTCCAATCCAATACATGAGATAAATTAGATAAGTAACACCATAAAATAGAAACATGAAAAACATCATGGATGCACAACAGGCTAGGTGGCAAGGTTAAATGATAGGCTACGGGTCCTATCCACTCCAAGATCTCAAAAGGTCCAACAAAATGAGGTGCGAGCTTAGAGCCCTTTCCATAACGGATTGGAGTCTTGTGTGGTCGCACTCTAAAGAATACTCTGTCCCCAACTAAGAAGCTCTGATCTACCCTCTTAGCATCGACATACTTCTTCTATCGATCTTGTGCCTCCTGAAGTCTCTGCCTAATCAAAGTCACCTGCTGCTCCATATCTTGAACCAACTCTGTCCCTATCACAACCCTGTCCTCAATCCGGTCCCAACTCAAAGGTGTCCTGCAAGGTCTACCGTACAAGGCCTAGAAAGGAGGCATACCCAACAAGCTGTGATGCCCATTATTGTAGGCAAACTCAACTAGATAAAGTACTCCTCCCATCTACTTTGGTGACCCATGACATACATACGGAGCATATCCTCAAGAACCTGATTAACCCTCTTTATCTGTCCATCGGTCTCAGGATGATAAGCAGAACTGAAGTTGAGCTGTGTGCCCAACACCTGCTACAAGGCCCTCCAAAAGGCTGAAGTGAACACTGAATTCCTGTTAGAAATGATACGACAAGGTACCCCATGTAGTCGAACAATTTGATCCAAGAATACTCTCACCACAGATGGTGCATTGTACATCGTACGTACAGGTGAGAAATGCGCCACCTTGGTCAACTTGTCAACCATCACCATGATGACATCATGGCGGCGTGATGACATAGGAAGACCAACAATGAAGTCCATGGAAATGGTGTCCCATTTCCACTCAGGTATTGTGTGAGGGTATAAAAGACGCATTGGATGATGATGCTCGGCCTTGACCCTCTAGCACTCAAGGCAACGAGCAACATACTCTACAATATCCTATCTCATACCTACCCAATGGTATAACTGTCGCAAGTCGGCATGCATCTTCTTCACCCCTGGGTGTGTTGCATAAGGTGCTCTATGAGCCTCTGAAAGAACCACTGCACGAAGATTACCTGCACGGGGTACATAGATGCGCTATCGATGTCTAAGCAACCCATCTGACTCAAGGGAATATCCTACAAATTTTCTCTTAAGGGCCCTTTGTGACTGGATCTCTTACTGCACCTCAAGAAACCACTCATCCTTAGGAAGATGCTGAATGATGCGCTCTCTCAAGTCCACACTCAAGGTCAAGGTCAGGGTCTCATGGCGCCTACGACTTAAAGCGTCAGTGACCACGTTCTCCTTCCCTTTGATGTAATGGACATTAAAGTTGTACTCACATAGAAACTCCATCCAACATCGCTGACGGGCATTCAAATTTAGTTGTGTGAATATATACTGCAAACTATGGTGATCTGAATGAAGCTCAAAGTGACAACCCAAAAGAAAGTGTCTCTAATGAAAAAGAGCATGTACCATTGCTATGAGCTCTAAATCATGAGTAGGGTAGTTCATCTAATGTGTCTTGAGCTTACACAACTCATATGCAATCACTCTACCACCTTGCATAAGCACGGCTCCCAAACCCTCAAGTGAAGCATCTATACAAACTACAAAATCCTCTACAGAATCAGGAACCACTAAGATGGGAGTGTTGATAAGACGCTCCTTGAGGACCCCAAAGGCCCTCTCACACTACTCAGTGCAAGTGAAACTCTTCCCTTTTCGCTGAAGGGAAGTAATGGGGTGCGCTATCCTGGAAAAGCCCTCTACAAATCTGCGGTAGTAATCAGCTAATCCCATGAAACTTATGACCTCCATCACACTGGTGGGTGCTGGCCAATCTTTGATAGCTCTAATCTTTGATGGATCTACAAAGATGCCATTGCCTGATAGGATGTGCCCCAAGTACTGCACCTTTCTCCTAAAAAAGGCACACTTTGCCAAGTTACCATAAAGTTGCTGCTCTCTCAAGCACTACAATACTTGATGTAGGTGCTCCTCATGCTCCTCCTCAGTCTGGGAATAGATCAATATGTCATCAAGAAAAATAATCACGAACTGATCCAAGTAGGTATGGAACACCCTGTTCATGAGACTCATGAACACTGCAGGGGCATTCGTCAAACCAAAGGGGACCACAGTGAACTCATAGTGGCCATATCTAGTTTGGAAAGCGGTCTTCTGAATACCCACCTATGTGATATGCAACTGATGGTAGCCAGACTTCAGGTCAATCTTAGAGAACACCTTAGCTCCCTGCATCTAGTCGAAGAGATCATCAATCTTAGGTAGAGGGTAATAGTTCTTCACCGTCACCTTATTCAACTACCTATAATCCATGTACAAGCGAAGAGACCCATCCTTCTTCATGAAGATAATTAGAGTGCCCCAAGGTGAAACGCTCGGTTGGATGTTCCCCTTCTCGAGCAAGTCCTCAAGTTGCAACTTGAGCTCTATAAGCTCATGAGTGGTCATCCTGTAGGGTGCATGAGACACTGGCTTGACACCTAGCACTAAATCAATGTGAAAGTCTACCTCGTGACGGGGTGGCATCCCACTCTGATGGAAACACGTTGCCAAACTCTCTCAAGATGGGATGGTCATCTAATGATGCCTCAGGCTCATCCTCTGATCTGTCACTAAATGTGATAGCAAACATCTGGCATCCTTTCCGCATGCAGCACTTAAGTTACTGAGCGGATATCATATGAACTATTGTGGGCTTCTAAATGCCTACTATCTCAACTAGTATACCATGATCGTCTAAGCAGCTAATCACCTTTTGGCGACAATCTAGCTTGGCTCTATGAGCCGCAAGCTAGTCCATACCCAAAACCACATCATAGGATCCTAATGGAATAACTCTAAGGTCACAAGATGTAGTGAAGGACCCCAAAGAGATCTCACAATCCCGAACCAAGGCATCTACTGACATCCTGGCCCCAGTGGCCAACTCAACCTCCCACCTAATGTCCTGCCTAGAAGCCACTAGCCTGCAACACTCCACTAACAATGTAGATAGAAATGAATCAGTAGCTCTAGAGTCAAAAAGAACAGAAATGGGGGCACCCCTGATCATACATAATGTCTCAATCACTATGCCTGAAAGTTAGCCTAGCTGTTATCAACCGCTGTGAACATACGGCGGGACTTACCCACATCTCCTACAATTTGTTCTAACCCTCCTGAACAAGGCTGTCCCCCTATCGTAAAGCCCTGCAGGCACTCTCTAGTTAGATGTCTCGCTCTACCACACACATACCATGGGCCCTGAGCTTGTACCTGTCCAGTCTGAGTCCTACTCGACTGCTACTGTCTAGATCTACCTGTGGACTCCTGTGAACCCCTGTATGACTGATGTGACCTCATGGGTCATGTAGGTGGTCCCTACTACCTCTGATCTCTATGTGGACCCTATTGCTGCTAACCTTGATTTTGCCCTCCCTATGCTCTCTACTAGGGTCTAGACCTCTGCTGATTCTATTGCTGCTACTGTGGAGGCCTAGGAGGTAATGATGGAGAACTAAATCCTCCTCTCTGGAGTGGTAGTAGTGGTTTGCTATAACTCTACTAGTGTTGCTGCTACCCACGATCCTGAAACTAGGGGCATGAACCCTGCCCTCGTCCCTATATCTCCTTAGCTATGTATGCCTTCTCGGTAGCATCACTCAGTGTCTGGGGGTTTGCCATGCGTACAGGCCCTGCTATGCTATGGTTCAATCCTCTGATAAACTTATGAACTAGGAGTTTCTCATCATGGAGATACTCCACATATCGAGACAACTTAGTGAATCTACCCTCATATTGAGCAACAGTAAGCCCTCTCTGCTGAAGGTCATGAAACTCATCTCTGTGACGCTGTCTGTCATGATCTGATAAATACCACGCATTGAAGCACTCAATAAAAGTCTCCCAAGTGAGTGTGTCCAATGATAGATGGCACTTTCACTCCTTAGTGTGCCACCAAGTAGCTGCTGTATCTCGCAATAGGTGGACTACCACCTGTGCCTTTGTGTTGCCCTCATAAGGATGCAACACAAAGCATCTGTCTAGACTGATGAGCCAAGCCTCAGCTTCAGCTCCCTCTGTAGTCCCAGTGAAAGTAGGAGGATTCAACCTCAACAAATCCTTGATGGGGTCTCCTTGATCTCTGTACCTTGGGCTCATCTGCATAATAATCATACAACCTATGAATGATCTGCTCCACTCGCACTGCCTCCTCATGCCTATCATGATGTGGAGGGCTCCTGCTACGGACCCTGTAGGCTGATCCAACCTCCTCTGTCATCGTATCTGGTATCTCAACAAATGGCTCCACACGTGGTGCCTCTCACAGATCGACACGGGGCTCCACACGTGGCTCCAAACGTGACTCTGCTCATGGCTCCACATGTGGCTCCTCTTGTGGATCAATGTAGGGCTCAACACATGGCTCTATGAATGACGCATTTGTGGCTGATGGTAGCCTATCTAACACTGCCTATAGTGCCTGAAGTATCTATGGTCCAATGTTTGGTATAGGTAGGACCTATGGTGCCTGACCCTCAGTGGAAGAATCACTGTGCACCTCAATGGACATAGTGTGGCGTGAATGCGCTCGCCGAACTCATCGGGGAGGCATCCTACAAAAACAAGGTAATCACTAATCAATCGAAATTGCAGAATAAGTAACGTGTCCAAGCAAGCCCAATGTTTAAACTTAGGCTTTGATACCAAATGTCATGCCCACATTTCTCATGTGGTCACAACACGCATCGCACGTGTCATGACCACATGACAGATGTGGACATGACACGTGCGATGCGTGTTGTGATCGCATGAGAAATGTGGGCATGACACTACCTTTAAAAAATAAATATCAAACACACTATTCATCCATTTATAAAACAATTATAACTACTTAATAATATATTTAAACATGCCAATGTCCATCAAAGTAAAAGTACAGTAATGTATGTTATGAAGATAAAACACATATATGACCAGACTCATCAATGATATCAAGATAATTTGTGTAGATTCCATCTAGCAATGTAGCTACATCATTCAGCCTGGCAGAAGGTGTAACTAAAACCTCCTGTAAGGCTTCTTGGAGCATGCCATGGTAGATTGGTGAAGTCTATACGAGCTCCCAAAGAGAGATCTTAGTAGGAGTAGCTCGAAGCTGCTCCACAAGATAGTACTCTATGACAGGCTTTTGAGATAGATGAGGACCTGGAGGCAACATAGGTGTAGAAGCTGGAAGGGAAATAGGGACAAACACATTCTATTAGTGTCACTTGGTATTATAGGTGTGGGCCACCGCATGATAATGAGGGGGCCTTGATACATTCAATGTTATAAATTTTTCTACTTGAGTTAGGTAATCTGAAGGTCAAGGTGTATCTAGTACACCTTGGAAAGTGATCATCAGTTTTGAAGATATTTGTGTTTTAGGATGGAGATGCACCACAATTTTTGGTTTGTCAAGTTCTTGAGTAGAACTAGAAAGATTAATTGTGTTGATCATTAGTTGAGAAGGAATTTGTTTTTGTTTTGGAGAGGAAGAATTGATATGGATGAAGTCATCGAGGACTTCATCAAGCATATCAAAGTCTTCACTACTAAAAGGTTTATCAAAAGTGGTGAAAGTTTGGAGAAATAGATCCGACATGTTCAAATTATAATTTCTACCCAAAAAAAAGTTTTTAATAGAAGAAGGGATATGCTAGTGAACGTGGTCGGGTTCACCAAAATGTAAAATAAATTTCAAATCTAATCTAATCTAATCTAACTAGAATCAAAGTCTATACATACACTAAGACCTAATGAACCTCTAGGAATATTATTCCATTGTTGTCCAATCTGGAAGAGAAGATTAACCCAACTAGGTCTAATTTAGTTCTACACTTAGAAATTCAAAGGAATGATAGAAAATTTATAATTTCTAGAAATCAAGAAATCATTTTACAAAATCAATTATAGAATAGAAGACAGGGAAAAGAGGGGAACCTGGCACCAAAATAGGGAATCCTTAGCCTCAAATTAGAGTGTGCCATGGGGACATCTCTGTGTAGTGCTATCATCCAAGTAGCACCAAAACTTCACAAATCCATATTGTACGGTCAAATAACAACCTGTAACCTCACCTAGTTTGCATTGAAAGCCAAAATGAGTGCCTAGTTACAAAATCTATCCAAAAATCATATAAATAACACATTTGATAAAAGGAATAAGAGTAAAGAGAGAGGAAAGAAGGAACAAACTCCTATGCATTTGAATCCTTTTTCAAATCTACACAATGTAAAGACCAAGTAAATTGTTGGGTTTTTTGGGAGCTTGCTTTAGTCAAGCCCCTATTTTAGTCTTCCGACCTCCATGGACAACAAATGGAATAGAAAAAGAGTGTGGGCTCCTATCCTATGTGCATCTAAGAATTAAGATCAGTGACAATAAAACTCAAAGTATTATCCTTGGTCTACGAGGAAATACCCTAGTGTGTGTATGATAAAATAGGTGGTGATCTACATCACAAGATTTACCAAGAATGTAAACAATGTAATGTAAATGTAACAAAACCTCAAAATAACACTATTTCTTGTCAAAAGAACAATGTTACTAGGTTTTTGAGAGCAAAACAAAGGCTTCCTTGAGGGCTAAAGTTGTAAATGGATGGCTTCAAAACCTTTGGAAGAGAGACTCAAATCTAGAAATGAAGATATTGCAACATGAATAAACATCTGTGAGCATGAAGATCTTGTTAGAAAACCAAGTGAGTTAACTTCTCGAGTGATCTGTTGTAACTTTCTTGAAAATATGTGTGTGTGTGTGAGAGAGAGAAAACTTGCAAGCAAGATGGAAAAGTAAAAAATCTTTTCTCAAAATGGCATTCTTGCATCGAAAATGGAATCCAGAAGAGTTAGGTATGCTACATGGGTCATTTTTCTACTACTTGAGTGTTACCTTTGATGGAATCTAGGGAATGAGGTATGCTACAGGGGTCATTTTTCTTCCACCTAAGAGTTACCTATGACGAAATCTAGGGAATGAGTGGGAGAAGCAACATTTTGAAATTTTGAAATATTTAGGATGCCAATGTGGTGCAGACACATCTATGCATAGCGCTTGTGTCTTGAGAATATTCACTCAAATTTTGCATGTGTTCTTAGAAAATCATAATAATTAAATGCTTGATGTGAATTTTTGGCAAATCTTAGTGATGGGAAAAATAGGCCAAAGTTTAGGTTAAGTGACCCTAGAAACATGCTATGGGTGTGGACGCTAAAGTGAGCAAAAATGTATCATGAAAGTGTGAGGATGCATAATTTTCTATTCTATACTACAAAATCTAAGGGGTATTCCCTTAAGGCTACAACAATAATATGCAGATGTAAAACTTAGGTCTTTACCAACCATGCCCTAATGGCAGCCACAAGTAGACCTAAAAAACCTCTTGTAAAGTCAATTTAACACTAGATTAAATATGCACCAAGAATGTAGAATGAGCTATACCACATATGATGAATCCCCTTAACTTTTTATACTACATATATACCTAGTAATCACTCTCACATGACTCACATAAGATATGGCCAATTAGTAGGTCACAAGATTCATCATGGGTAATCATCACAAAGTCATGAGAGGGTGCAGAATATAACCTATAGTAAAGTTGAAATAAAAAAATGTTCTTATATTTTAAAAGTGGTGGTGAACAAGTAATATCAAATTTGTGCCTTGACCATGTTGGTCAATAGAGTCAAAGTTCAAGCTTGTCACACAAACACATAGGAAAACAACATATAGAAACTACGAGTGCATTCATGAACCATAAGCTAGGATCTATGATTAAATGAACACATTCCTCTATGTAACTAGTGATATTCATAAGAAAGTCTACCTAGTAATCCATAATTGAACAAGGTGAACCCATATATTGCTTTAGAAATATTGTATCAAATACACTTTGATACCTTTTGCAACTCCTGCATAAATCAACTAACTATTACAACACCAAACTAGCAAGTGTGGCCTTAGGAATAGATACAACATACACATCCCCTCAATTAATGAAGATATTCATGGAGGCACTTGTGTCATAAATAAACCATTACATTCAATACCTTTCCTTGGCTTTCACCATCTACTTGACATGAGAAACTAAACTTGCACCTTTGATTGATACCCTAGAATATGCATGATAAAAAATGGAGAACACTTTTGTAGTAGGGAAATACCCAAAACTAACTAACCAACCCCTTTGCAAACTAAAAACTGAATATATATATATATATATATATATATATATATATATATATATATATATATATATATATATATATATATATATATAACACTATGACATCCTCAACTGGTTTTGGAGGGTGAACAAAGGGCATTTGTGAATGTACATGTCACCCATGCCTACTAGCATCATTTTCACATGATCATGTACATGAACCCATGTTCCTTACATTGACAATCATCTCCATTTATACACAAACCATGTCTTTGAGGGGTGCACAAGTACTACAAGGCATTGGAAATTCATCCCCTAAATTATCACATCCATTCATGAACATTAATGGCATCTCGAGTTATGTAGGGAGGTAGGTGTGACTTTGCATTCAAATGGCATGGTTTAAGGAAATTTCATGCCTAAAAGTATGAACAACAAAAACATATCAAAGGCCTAAAGTCAAGGGGTTGGGAAATAGGATGCAAAGATTGTTGCAAGTATGTGCCTAATTGGTGTTGTCATTGATGTCAACATATCTTTGTTGTCATTGGTGTCCACTGTGTTCTATTCTATTACTTGTTTAAAAGCCTTGTGTGTTGAGGATATTGAGAAAATTGACCTCTCTGGAAGAATCAAGTGAGTTACAATGAAGTGTAGTATAGATAGAGAATTGTATGTTGAAGAACAGTCTGGTAAACTGCTCCACATCTCCTACTAGATGAAGATCTTGGTTTACGGATTGGAAGTTATTTAAAGGGATGTCTGAAGATGCTAAATCTTGAGTTTGAGCCTCTGGTGTGAAGTTGTGAGAAAGTTGCATTCACCAGAGTAAAGCCTGCTCCTAATTATTCTCTGGTGATAGGAGAAAGTATTTTGCTCTGTGGTTCTAGAGGGAAGTCTAGGATGATAAGTGACTACAATTATAGTGGTTCATGTTTTTGTGGCCCGTAAGCTATCTTTCTTTTATGACAGTCAAAGACAGTGAAGTTCATGCGTTCTGATAGAAGATCCTATTATTAAAGTGGTTAAGGTTCGTGTAGTTTCTCCTGGTGATCATAACATGCTTGTGGATGTCTCCTGATCATGTTCCTATCTTGACATTGGTTTGCATTAAGGAATTGAGATCATGTTTGAAGATTGTTCCCAGATAAGGCAGTGTGTAACCAGTCTTAGCCAACTTGGTTAATTCTAGTAATTGCGAAGATTCCTTGAAGATTGTGGAAGTGTGTTGTGGCATGGAAGATCATGTTTGAGTCCTAGCTAAGGCGTGGTGTGATCCACATACATCTTTGCTTCATTTCCTTTGCATAATATTGTAATAGGTCAGGTCCTATTTTGTAAATGTTTGTAATGTCGACCTTAGAGATTGTTCCAATGGTTGATGATTGTAATGTTGACCTTGATGATCATTCCAAGGTTGATGAAGTGTATAAATACTTGTAGTTGAGTCATGGAAAAGATGTCCTTGAGCAAAAATAGAAATATAATAAGAAAGGTCCAAAAGGCAAAACAGAGAAGAGGTAGAGTAGAGTAGAGGTAGAGAAGAGCAAAGGAATTATTGTACTTCAATCACAGACATGAAGAAGATGTTGATCGTGGTAGTGAGCCACCAGTAGGGTTTAACAACCCTTATTGTAATCTTGCTAGGTTTAGGGTTGAGGCAATGAGCCTACTAGACCTAGTTGTTCTTCATGGCAGTAAGCCAGTATGATTAGGCCCGTGGAGTGACCAAGCCTAAACATCATTATTTCAAGATTGCAATATATATTGAGAGCTAATCCTCTTCGTGGTTTTTCCCCACCTTGGGGTTTTCCACATAAAATCTGGTGTCTCTTGTGTTTGATGTTGTATCTATATTTAAGTTTCATATTTCATGCATTCATTGTTAAATCATAATAATTGTGGATAAGTGATTGATGTTTAAATTGCAAAAGTGTTTAAGTTTTTGAGACAACTGATTCACCCCCCCTCTCAGTTGTCCGGGGCATACCAACAATTGGCATCAGAACCAAGTTCCCTCAGAAGAAATTTTAACAGCTTGAGGAAGATCCAAAATGTCTTACAAGAAGGAAGCACCACATTTTGATGGAATGAATTATGCTCTCTGGAAGGCTTGGATGAAAATCCATCTTCTTTGTCTTGGCTACAAAGTATGGAAATATGTAGAAACAAAATACACCATGCCTCCAAATGGTCTGACGACTGAAGATGAAATCAAAGATTATGAGATGGATGTCAAGGAAAAAGATGCTTTGCTAAGCTCATTAACTGACTCAATACTGACGGAAGTTGTGGATCTTGAAACTACAAATGAGGTATGGGAAAAGTTGAAAAATCTATATGAAGGAGATGATTTTGTGAAGGAAGCCAAGCTACAAAGTCTGAAAGTGAAATATGAAAGTTTGAAAATGAATGAAGATGAAAATGTATCAACTTTTATGCAAAGAGTTGATGAACTTGTCACAAGGATAAAATCCACGGGGGGAACTCTCGACGATAAGGAAATTGTGATGAAAATTCTCAGATCTCTGCCCAAGTTCTACTGTCACAAGGTAGATGCAATTGAAGAATTCATGCAAGTAAAAGAAGTTGATAGGGGTCAGTTTCTTGGTAAGCTTACTGCCTTTGAAATGAGAGAGTTTGGTGATGCTCTGCCGAAAGTTGAGATAGCCTTCAAAGCCAGTACTCTTGGAAGAACTTCCAGATCAGAAAAGTACAAGGTAGAATCTGATGATGAATTTGATGAAATTGAATCCAATTTTGTGAACAGATTGTAAAGAGGATCTAGTAAGTATAAAGGCAAATTACCTTTCAAATATTTTTCTTGTGGTAAAGTAGGTCATTTTGCTTCTAGATGTCCTAAAAGAATTGAAAGAAATAGAAAAAGAGATGAGAATAGGCCTAGGATCCAAAATAAGTGTTATTATGTTGAAGATTTTGATGATGATGAAGGAGTATCAGATAATGGTGAACCAGATAATGCTAGTACTTCTAGAAATGAATGATTGTTTATTGCTATTAATGAAGATCCCGTGTCTACTAATTCTACTAGTTGTGTGAAGGAAACAAAAATAGTGGAAAGTGCTCTAGCTACTCAAGTTATTAAGGACAAGGATGAATGGGTTATTGATAGTGGCTGCTCTCACCACATGATTGGTGAAAAAAGTAAGTTTGTGAGTTTGGAAAGATATGATGGTGGACTGGTTAGGTTTGGAGATGATATAGCTGGTAAGATTTGTGGAAAAGGATCTATCTCTTTTGATGGCAAGCATAATACTGAAGATGTCTTGTATGTGAAAGGATTAAAGCACAATCTTTTGAGTGTGGGTCAGATGTGCGACAAGGGCTATGATTTAAGCTTCAAGGATAATGGATGCAAGATCAGGGAACGCTCTAGAACAGTCATTGCAACTGGTAAGAAGACTAGAGGTAATATCTATCACTTGAAAGGAACTGATAACTATTGCTTGTTGGCTCAGACTGATGAGAGTTGGTTATGGCATAGAAGGTTGTGTCACATAAATTTTGATAAAATTATGAAGATAAGTATTGCACATGCTATCAGGGATCTGCCTAAGCTTGTGAAACTTGCTAATACTATTTGCAAGGAGTGTCAATTTGGGAAACAAACAAGAACAAGTTTCAAAAGCAAGGACCAATCAGTTGGAGGACTACTTGAGCTAGTGCATACATATTTATGTGGACCTACCAGATTAAGAAGTTTGCAAGGAGACATGTATTTCATGTTGCTTATTGATGATTATTCTAGAATGACTTGGGTCACCTTTTTGAAAGAAAAAGCTAAAGCTCTAGATAAGTTCAAGGCATTTAAGGCACTGGTTGAAAATTAGATGGATTTGAAAATCAAATGCCTGAGGTCAGATAGAGGAGGAGAGTTCACATCAAATGAATTCAATTTCTTTTGTAAAGAATATGGAATAAAAAGATAGCTATCTGCACCTAGAACTCCACAACAAAATGGAGTTGTTGAAAGGAAAAATAGAATAGTTCAAGAAGCTTCTAGAACCATGATGAAGGAAGTTGATCTTTTGAAAGCATATTGGAGAGAGGCAATTCATACCGCTATATATATCCTAAATAGAGTCCAAGCAAAAGGTAACAGTTCTAAGACTCCCTATGAATTGTGGCATGGTAAAGTTCCTACTATGAAGTATTTCAAAGTTTTTGGTAGCAAATGTTATATCAAAAGAGAAGAAGATTTAGGCAAGTTTGATGCTAGATGTGATGAAGGAATCTTCCTTGGTTACTCCACTAAGAGAAAGGCCTACCGGTGCTATAATAAGAGGCTGACTAAGATCATTGAAAGTGCAAATGTTAAAGTTGATGAATGTAAGGAAAGGTCTTCAGAATCAGGTGGATTTGAATTAGATGAACCAGATGTTTAAGAAGTGGTGCAACATGAAGACAACTTAGATGAAGAAGAATAAGCTTTGGTAAGTGCTACCAAAACTCCAAGGTATGTAAGACTCAGTCATTCTGAAGATCAAATCATAGGAGATAAGAGAAAAGGGATCTTAACCAGAAGAAAAGCTGCAGAGGAATAGGTAAATTTCTGTCTAATTTCTAAGATTGAACCTAAAACAATGGATGAGGCTTGCAAAGATGAGAATTGGGCAAAGGCTATGGAAGAGGAATTGATGCAGATAGAGAAGAATCAAACTTGGGATCTTGTTCCCAAACCAGCAGATAAAAATGTTATTGTCACAAAGTGGGTCTTCAAAAACAAGATGAATGAGAATGGTGAAGTGGTAAGAAACAAAGCAAGGTTGGTATGCAAATGATACACTCAAGTTGAAGGAATAGACTTTGAAGAAACTTTTGCTCCAGTGACAAGGATTAAAGCAATAAGGATTGTTTTTGGCCTTTGCAGCCTACAAAGATTTCAAGGTTTACCAAATGGATGTGAAGTTTGCTTTCTTAAATGGAGAATTGGAAGAAGAAGTCTACATTGAACAACCGAAAGGATTTCAGTCATCAGATCAGGGTGACATGGTATGCAGATTGAAGAAAGCTCTGTATGGATTAAAACAAGCCTCCAGGGCATGGTATGCACAGTTGGGTAGGTATCTGATATAGATAGGGTTTAGTAAAGGTACTACAGATAGCAATCTCTACTTCAAGATCAATGATGAACAAATCCTAATTGTTGCAGTCTTTGTTGATGATATTATTTTTGGAGGTAATGAAGGTATGTGTTCAGTTTTTATTGGAGAAATACAAAGTGAATTTGAAACCATGTTTGGAGAGATGAACTTCATTTTAGGTCTGCAAATAAGTCAATTAGATAAAGGTATCTTCATTTCTCAGTCTAAGTATGTGAAAGAGTTGTTAAAGAAATTTGGGATGGAAGACTCTAAACCAGTTTGCACACCTATGATAACTGGTTATAAGTTAAGTAAAGATGATAACTCACCCATGGCAAACCAGAAAAGGTACAGATCTATGATTGGAGGATTACTTTATATGACTCAAACTAGACCTGACATAATGCATGCAGTATGTCTTATGGAAAGATTTCAAGTAGAACCCAAGGAATCATATGTGATGGCAGTCAAGAGAATTATGAGGTATTTAAAAGGTATAATGGATTATGGTTTGTGGTACCTGTTGTGTGGTTACACAACACACCCCATTTTGACTTGGCAAAATAGGGACCCAACTTTTTGGCTTGGCTTGTGTGCTCTCTGGCGGTTTGGTAAAAGTAAGTCAGGTGCATCATCATGTGAAGTCAAGATGAGGTAAGTCACCATTATGAGGTTAGTTTGTCAAGATTCGTATTTCATTTCTGTGACCTCATAGTTTGAAAGAGTATTAAAATTCATGCAGGTTTGCTTTTTACATCATCCTGATATTCCTCAGGATGTGAAAGTTATGAACAGTAAAAGTTTTGGTCAAACCTGATATTCGCAAGAGGAGGATCATATTTTATAACCTCAGTCATGTTGTCTCATCATCATCATATTTGAAACATCCCCCAATATGTCATGCGGCTCAAATATCCAGACGTCAACTTTAAGTAGTAGTAAATCTTTCCTGTTAAGTGGTCTTTTGTATCGCGAGCGTCATGTTTTTGAATGTAACCCGATATTCCTTAATATCCTCCTGACGCGAAATATCACCCTTAGCAAATATCCTGATGATGTCAACCAAACCGGATAAACGAAGAAACAAACATGACGATGACATCATCATCACATTTACATTTCGACAGGATATTTTCTAAAACATGATCATGTTCGCATAATATGACGATGATGTCATGATACATTTCCGATACAAAGAAAGAATATCAGGACGACGTCATCTTGATATTCCAAAGGAGAGTCATGTAAGTTTGTCTCGTCATCATCATATTTGAAACATCACCCGATACACCGAAATATCCTCTTGATGTACTAAACGTAACCAAAACGTGCTTTGTCACTCGAATCTTGTCGCAATAACGATTTCAATAAGGGAGGAGGATGATATTGAAACTCGACCTGATATTTGTGAATATCATCCTGCCTTCATGATATCCTGTCATATGGATATCCCCCCACTCCTGTTGCCTCCATTATCATTTAATGCGCGCAGACATGGTAGGTGGTTCCCGCTGACCTCGGAACCCAATGAAACACCTGGCGAGATCCTACGTTTTCGCACGCATAATTAAGGAATATGATCTAACTTGTCAGAGTTGCCCTAAATGTACCCTAACTGCGAGGTTAAAAGGTAATTCAACCACCATTTTCACATTTACCCTGTGATAAAATTATTTTACAGACCAGCAACTCCCATATCCGCATACCAGCTATTGTTGCATAATTTGAGCTTACAGACAGAAGGAAGGAGGTGATCATCGGCTGAATTCAGAGTGTCTTGGCAATCTACTTGTATAAAAGAGAAATCTGCATAACCAGGTAAGTGAATGAAACCCTCATCATGTGTTTTTCTTCAGGTATGATGATGCAAGTTCTGGTTTATGCATCCATATGATTAAGTAATGCCGAACAGATACAGTAGGCTTAGTGATTTATGAAGTTAATTGCAATATGTATGCATGTATATACCTGTGTGAGATGGGATTTTTGTTAATTGCAGGTATCCATGGCTAACAAGTGATTCGTTAAGTGTCAAGAGGAATTCAATAAGCCCATGTTCTCTTCTCAGAGGGGGGTCCTGTTTAAATATGGAGCAATTACAGATACCCATCAAGGAAGCACCAATCTGGAGGCCTGGTCAACTAAGCTGAATGATGGGCATGACAAGAGTCCTATGCTAGACGCGGTGTTTGTGTCAGGGATGTGGAACGCTGCCGATTTTCCATACTCCATGGAATCTCCGGAGCTGGTCATAGAATGTGCCCAGAATTATAATCCTCAGACGAGGCAAGTGGTAAAGCATAGGAGGATATATGCAGACCTCTCCATCAAGGGTCTCTCCCAGACATTTGGATTACCGTTGGGCAATAAAGTTAAGAGTGTGGACCTGAAGAAGGCAGAAAAAGAGTATGAGGCCAACAAGAAATCAGCCAGGAAGAACATGTATCAATGGCGGGCTGAGAACAGCACATATCCTGCGGCAGCCAAACTTCCTATGCACCTAATCAAGTATGATTTCAGTGAGGAGTACCAATACATGATTGCACTCCTGAATAGAGTAATAGGTCAGCCTGATGCTGGTAGTTTCAGAGATTGGATGTATGGGATAATCATGATGTGTCTGTATTCAGACATCAAGCCACTATGGGGGTAGATAATAAGTGATGCTCTGCATGAGCAGCTGATGAACCTGGGAGGTTCAAATTGTGCATTTTATATGACATCTTACATTGTTTATTCTTGTGCTTACAAAGGCACTTTTGATGCCTTAGTTACAGATGGAAAGCTCACAGGCACAAATGCTGCATATATTTGGGATCATCATCCCCAGCTACAGAGAACCAACTACCTCAAAGATTACAAACTGGTCAATGATGCATTCTCTATGCATCTGGTAAGGACCATGGAAGAGGACAGAATAAAAAGATTGAGCATGGAGGCTCAAGAGGTAGTCTACAGGCATGGGGCCTGGTACATACAGTTTGCAACTTTTTCTTACATAAGGGTTGAGGGTTTTGAGGAACATCCCCTCATGCTGCCGAGGTATCCTACCGATGCAGTAATATTAATGGAATTTATCAGGCAGGGCTCCGTGATGATAAAAATGTACAAGGATGCCAAGAAGCTGCAACCAATTTTGTTCCCAGTCAGCATTGGTAACTATATGTGCCCTGATTCTGACAATATAAAGAAGGTGATGGTCACCCTGAATAAAATGAATCTACAGCCTTTCCCACTAACAAGACCATATGATCCTTACGGCAGGATACAGAAGATACTAGGAAAGCCTATTCATCAGAGGCACCTAGAGGATTTTTGGGCTGACTGTGAAGATGAGGCAGAGGCCAGGAGAAGAAGGTATCAGAGGTTGACTCTGAACCAAATTAGAACTTTTGATTGCATCTCCCTTCCCCAACAATTAAAGAAGGATGATGGCAGGATAATTGCAGATGAATATGAACAAAAGAAGATATACAATGACACCATCTCTGCACCTGACCTCACCATGCAGTAGGACATATCCTTAGACCCATTCATTACCAGGACCATACAACTGACTCAAGCTTGGGTTGATGAGCAGGTGGAGGCACTGAAAAAGAAAGGTGTTGCCATTATGGTGGACAACAAAAAGAAGGGACAAGATATCCCTGGGGATGAGTATGATGACTTCCTAATGGAGAAGAGGAAGACCAAGGGAGATAGAATCCCTCCACCACAGCAACCGAGCAAAAGACCCCCAAGGGGCAAGAAGGTGGATAAACAACCCAAAGGGATTATAATTGACAGGGCAGTATTTGTAGCTGAGGAGGCAGCCGGATCAGGATCAGAGTCAGCATCCCCTCCAAAGAAAGAGAAGCCCAAAAAGAGTAAGACAGCAGAGGCTAGAATCACTGAGACCCTGGAAGTGGGTGAATCCTCAAGGAAACCTATAAAAGAGGATATCCTCATGGAGGAGGAGCCTGAAGATGAGGAGGCTCCGTTAATAATAAAGAGGAAGAGGAGAGCTCCATAGGTGTTGGTGTCCACCACACCTAAGAAACAAAGAACCTCCATGAGAGGTGGAATAACCCAACCCCCTACACTATTACAAGGGGCAGGTAGTGAAGTGCCAAAGGAACTTCAACATAATGTTCCACTTCCTACCATCGTCAAGTTCAAAACTGAACTTGCAGAAGAACAAATGAAAGAAGCCTCCCAGACACAAGCAGAAGGACGTGTCTCGCTTGATGAGACAATAAATTTGTCTGATGATGAGGTGGTGCAGGATGTGGCTGCACAGAAGATGGAAACACTTGCTGTTGGTATAAGTATGACACCTCATAAGCCTCCACCAGTTCAAACTGTGTTTGAGGAGATGAAGCAAGTGGAAGAAGAGCAAGAAAAGAGCCCAGAGCAGGTAGCTCAAGAAATAGGGCTGGAAGCATTAATCACTGAGGTGACAAGCCCTGTAGTGGTAGACCTAACAGAGAAATAGGATGCAAGTCCTGAACAGCCAGCAGGATCACCTGACAAAGGGGACTGAACAGAAGAGATAGAGATGGCAGAATTAGAAGGCCATACTCTTGAATTGGGTCAACAAGATCCACAGGATATATCAGCGGAACCTGCTATAGTAGAGGTTCAAGAAATAAAGGCTGATGAAAAGAAGGAAGCATTAGAGGATCCAGCTGCTAAGACAAAGGAGGTTGACAGTGCAGGCCCAAAACAAATAATGGCTGCGGAACAAATGCCAGCACCTCAGGTAGAATCCCCAGTATCTAGTGCATTAGATGAACAACAAGGGGAAGAAATAAAAATAGATGAAGTAATGATGGAAAAAGGTCATGATCAGCATGATCTACATACAGATACACCACAGGGTTCCCTGCACCAAGAGGATGCTCCTCTGGAGAAAGAGATTCCTCAACAGGAGGATGTACCGCAGGATCAACAGCAAAGCGAGCATCAGGAAGAAGAAAAAGAAAAGTCACCATCTCCACAACATCTACTGATAGAGAAGGGAGATACGGGTGAACATCATCATGATGCTGAAAAACATGATTAGGTGCCTCCATGGTTAGCAAAAGAAGTAAATATTGAAGAAGAGCTTGAAATTCAAGAATTCGATGTCTCCACCTTGTTCTCCATGGATATAATGAAACCTAGGAGGAAGGCCATAATGACTTCGGCCATCAAGAGAGATCCGGCCACTGAGAGAAGGACCGCACAAATTGCCATACTTGTGGTGGAGAAAGAAAAAGGTAAAATCACTGTTGATGAATTTCAAATTAGCACAGTGGATTTGGGTTTTGCTAATGAGGACCAAGAAGGTCAAGAAGGCAAAGACATTATTGACTCTCTAATTCAAAAGGTGAAAAGAGAGAAGGAGAAGAATAAGCAACATAAAGAGCACATTGCTCAGTTGCATGCCTATATCAAAGGACTGACCAATCCTGATGATACCACAACTGAACATGCAGTCCCATTGACTGCCATTTCTCAGGAGGAGGTAAATAAATTGGACCTCATGAAGCATGAGACGTCTGTAATAAGGAAATGGATGTCATCCGCATTGGATGATGCTGTAGAAATAATGAAGGCCTCTTTGAAGAGGTGGAGCATTCTAAGTGACTCCAAGACCAAGGTAGATAAATTGCAAATGCAGACTGGGAAAAGGTCTTATAAACTGGAAAGGGTCTTGAGCCTTTTGAGAGAAATAAAGGGGATAAATCCTCAACTGCTTATTAGTAAGCAAGTATTGAACAGTAATACTACATTATTGATAGATATCTGGTATAAAGACACTCAGTTTGAATGTGGAGTCCTCAAAAGATGCAATAACAAGCTGAGAGATATCAGCATGAGGCTACGTGATTTAATGGCTGAAGAAGCAGTGATATTAGAAACACTGGAAGGCAAGGTGGAAGGTAAAATAGAAAATCAAGATGAAGAGTCTGCCATCAAAGCTGTACACAGTAATTTCCAATTAGAGGCAGATGGTCCACCTGTCCACTTGACAGAAGAACTTATAGACAAAATAATGAGGATCAAAGTCAAGATGGAGAAATATAAGGAAACACTGCAGGACAGAAAAGATAAGTTGGATAACAGCAGAGATAAGTATGAAGCACATAAGCATGCCATCATCAAAGCAAAAACTCAAGATGGCGGAGGAATAGATCAGGTTGTGCATTCATATGAACAGATCCGGAGCAGCATGCAGCCCCATATGCATCATCATCATCATGAGGATAGCGAAAGTTCAGGAAGTGAAGCGCATGATGATAATCTGTATGAATCAGCTGAGGAGCATGATGAAGATACATCATGAAGGGGATATAGGCATAAGTAATGTAGATAGTTGCCAGCTGGCAACTTGTGCCATTTTGTAAAGGTTGACAAAGTCAAGTGAATCATGACCGTAGATTTGTATTGATAAATCAAGATTGTAGATCTTTTTGTAGCGGATTCCTCACCTTATTCTATAAAAGGTGGTGGAATGCCTTATTGTAAACATTCAAAACTTAATTGAAATCCGTCTGCTGAAATATTCAGAGCTCATTTCAAAGTTTTTGTATACATTTATATTCGTGCATGCTTAATGAATGAGAAGACTGTGTCGATTACAATTCATAGTAAGTCTTGAGTAATTAGTGTATGATTTCTAGATATATGTGATGATTTGCTGTGTCCCTTGGAGTGCATGTCTACTTACATGTGTTGTCTTCATACAAATTCCTTTGAAGTTAGCATCAACTATATCTAGTTGTGGAATGTCCTGGTGAAAATATGGTTTGGTTTTCTTCTCTTCATGACAGTATCTAATATACATGTGGTTCAAAAGCTGAAGGTTCAACCTTAATTAAAAGCATTTCTTCAATTTCTTTTAAATTTCAGAGCATTCCATCTCCATAATTGCAAATAATTGATGATCTTAAGCAAACAATACAGATATGTAGACATCTCTTAGATAATCATAAATATTTAGTATATCTGAATACAAAGCATGCACAATTGAAAATATCATGCAAAGATTGAGGTATTTCTGCATCTTCTCACCAAATAACTGCATAATATGACTTCTCTGTAAAGAATTTCTGTAGGAATGACATGATGATGATAAATTTCCACGTAAGGCCCCAAAATGGAAACAGCAACTCACATTAACCTCTGAGTGACTTCAGATGATTAAGACCTAATCACCGGAGACTTGGGATCATGAATTCTTTGAATTCATAGTATCTTTCAGGATGAATAAAGGTTAATGTGTACTTTTATTCTATGTTTGTTTGTGACTAACATCATGGCCAACAGTACCCTAAGGATAGTGACTTTACTCTCAATGTATATACTGGTGTAGATTGGGCCTGAGATGTGGATGACAGAAAAAGTACAAGTGGAGGTGCATTCTTCTTGGGGAAAAGGTTAGTATTTTGGTTGAGCAAGAAACATGATTCAATATCCATGTCTACTGTAGAAGCAGAATACATTGTAGCAGCATGTAGTTGCACTCAAGTGTTATGGATGAAGTAGACTTTGAAGGACATTAGAGTTGTGTATGAGGATCCAATCGCAATCTTTTGTGACAACACAAGTTCCATAAACATATCAAAAAATCTAGTGATGCATTCAAGGACAAAGCACATATCCATTAGGTATCATTTTCTTAGAGAAAAGGTGATAGAGAATGAAGTCAAGTTGGAGTATGTTTCTACCAAAGATCAGATTGTAGACATTTTCACCAAGCCTCTGCCTAAGGATACATTTGAGTATCTCAGAGAAAAGTGAGGGGTTATCATCCCTCCTACTCTAAACTAAGATGCACAATAGTGCATCAGTCCGGAGGTGCTCAGAGATCTAGATTGATGCCTTTTAGGGATACTTCTTAGGGGGAGTAGTTAGAGAGTTCAGAAGAGAGATTGAATCAGAGAAGAAGAGTGCAAGTATGTGCCCTTTGCCATTGATGTCAAATGGGGAGAGAAATCATGTGAAAAACTAAGATAGACAAAGAGTGCATGTGTGTAAAGAGAAAGGGGGAGAATCTTGTCTTGATGGTTGTTGCCGTTTTTCACATCATATGTTGCCATCAATGACAAAGGGGGAGATTATTGCAAGTATGTGCCTAATCGGTGTTCTCATTAATGTCAACATATATTTGTTGTCATTGGTGTCAACTGTATTCTATTCTATTAGTTGTTTAGAGGCCTTGTGTGTTGAGGATATTAAGAAAATTGGCCTCTCTAGAAGAATCAATTGCGTTACATTGAAGTGCAGTATAGATAGAGAGTTGTATGCTAAAGAACAATCTGGTAAACTACTCCACATTTCCTGCTGGATGAAGATCTTGGTTTGCGGATTGGAATTTATTTAAAGGGATGTCTGAAGATGCTAAATTCTGAGTTTGAGCCTCCGATGTGAAGTTGTGAGAAAGTTGCATTCACCAGAGTAAAGCCTACTCCTAATTATTCTCTGGTGATAGGGAGAAAGTATTTTTCTCCGCATTCCTCCACAATAAAGTATTTTGCTCTGTGGTTCTAGAGGGAAGTCTGGGATGATTATAAGTGCCTACAATTGTAGTGATTCATGTTTTGGTGGTCCACAAGCTATCTTTCTTTTATGACAGTCAAAGACAGTGAAGTTCATGCATCCTAGTGAGAAGATCTTATTGTTAAAGTGGTTAAGGTTCGTGTGGTTTCTCCTGGTGACCATAACATGCTTGTGGATGTCTCTTGATCATGTTCCTATTTTGACATTGGTCTGTGTTAAGGAATTGAGATCATGTTTGAAGATTGTTCCTAGATAAGGCAATGTGTAACTAGTCTTAGCTGACTTGGTTAATTCCAATAATTGCAAAGATTCCTTGAAGATTGTGTTTGAGTCACAGCTAAGGTGTGGCATGATCTGCATACATCTTTGCTTCATTTCCTTTGCATAATATTGTAATAGGTCAGGTCCTATTTTGTAAATGTTTGTAATGCCGACCTTGGAGATTGTTCCAATGGTTGATGATTGTAATGCCGACCTTGATGATTATTCCAAGGTTGATGAAGTGTATAAATACTTGGAGTTGAGTCATGGAAAAGATGTCCTTGAGCGAAAATGGAAAGATAATAAGAAAGGTCCAAAAGGTAGAGCAAAGAAGAGGTAGAGCAGAGAAGAGGCAGAGTAGAGTAGAGGTAGAGCAGAGCAGAGGAATTATTGTACTTCAATCACAGACATGAAGAAGATGTTGATCATGGTAGTGAGCCTGGAAGTGAGCCACTAGTAGGGTTTAACAGCCCTTATTGTAATCTTGCTAGGTTTACGGTTGAGGCAGTGAGCCTGCTAGACCTAGTTGTTCTTCATGGCAGAGAGCCAGTATGATTAGGCCTGTGGAGTGACCAAGCCTAGACATCATTATTTCAAGATTGCAATATATATTGAGAGCTAATCCTCTCCATGGCTTTTCCCCACCTTGGGGTTTTCCACATAAAATATGGTGTCTCTTGTGTTTGATGTTGTATCTGTGGTTAAGTTTCTGATTTCATGCATTCATTGTTAAATCATAATAATTGTGGATAAGTGATTGATGTTTAAATTGCAGAAGTGTTTAAGTTTTTAAGACAACTGATTCACCTCCCCTTAGTTGTCCAGTGCATATCAACAAAGATGCCAAGATGTAAGGGGAAGAAAAGGTCAATAAACTTGAGAAGGAGGAACAATGAAGCATCAAGGATTCATAAATCAAGATCCTTGGGAATAATTTTGAAAAGGGAGAGGATGGAAAGGAAAACCCCAAAGGTCTAAGGAGGAATGCATGATGTGGGATTGGGGACTAGGAAAATGGAATACACATTATCATGGGAGGAAGTGAAAAGAGGGAAGGGAAATCCTAAAAGCCCATGAGAAATAAGGAGCAAAAAAGTGGGGAAGTGAAGATTGGGATGCTAGGATGTGGGGATGTGGGGATGTGAGGTACAAGAAAGACCAAAAACCCACTTAAGAGTTTATGCTAAGAGGGACTAGGGTTTTGGAACAATCACTAGCATATTGCCTTGGAAGCTAAGATACTTGCAAAGATTATCACACTAGCAAGGTTTGGGGATTGATGATACTTTGTGCAAGTTGGAGAGGGGTATACAAAAAATTTTAAGTCTATGAGTGACTTCAAAGGGGAAGTAGGGATTGGATTCTTGGCATACCCAATTGTAATGTAGGAAAAACTACTCCTCAATTGAATATGTCAACCAAGGGATATTTTCACTAACATTACACTCAGGTTCTGCTTCGTTTGATGTTCTAAACCTACTCTTGGCTTATAGAACCACTTTATATGCCAACAAAATTAAAGCAACTAAACTAGATGCTTACAAGAAAGAAAGAAACTGACAAAATACTAGAAAATGAGAAACTATATACAAAATTCTAGAAAATGAAGTACAAAAGTGGAAAAAGTAACTGAGATGGAACCTAGAGCTAGAAAATGAAGCTCATTGCCCTAGATGACAATGTGCCATGGGGATGTATGTGCTAAGTGTTGGCGTCCTCAATGCTGGAAAAATAAAAAGTGTTTTCCCAAAATAGATTCTAGATACCCACACAATACGACAATGCAGAAAAGAACAACCCAACAATACTCGAAAAATATTAGAAATGGAAATAAAACATACTTTCTATAGAAATGAAATGAAATGAAATACTAATGAAAGGAAAAAGAGGAAGAAACACCAATATAACCTTTGTGTATTCGGATGTCCTTCCTTTAAGTGTTTGTTGCTAAAACTAAGGAACAATGTTGTGCTACAAAGGAGCTTGCCTCAGTCAAGCCCCTACTTTGGTCTTTCGACCTCCACAAGTAGAAAATAATCAACATAATAGAGAAATAGAGTGTGTGCTCCTATCTTACCTGTGTCTAGGGATTAAGAGTAGTGACAATGTGAAAATAAATAGAAAAGGTAGCTTCCCTAGTCTACAAGGAAGAATACCCTTGAGCATGCAACAAGGAAAGAGATGGTGGTCTACACCATGAAATTGAAAAATAAATATACTAGACTATATGCAAACAAATTAAAATATGAAATTCTAATAAACAAAATAGAACAATATTACCAACTAGGATGACAAGGAGGTTGCATCTCCTTAAGGGCTAGAATCTGGTGCAAATAGCTTCAAAACCCCAAGGAAGAACCTTCACAAATGATCAAGCTACAAGAAGATACCACAAGGACAATGCTACAATTCCAAAGAGAATGAAATCCTCAACAATTGTAGTAGAATAATAGATGCTAAATAGATTTTTTTTACAAATCTTTACAATAGTTGTAGAGAAGAGCTAAAGTAGAGCATGAGAGATTCAAAAATTAGATTATTGCTTGAATGAGAGGGAAAGTTAGTCAACATGCAAGAGGAGAGAGATGCTCAAAGGTGTAGAGGCATTACCAAAATCTCTTATGCCACAGGAGATACTTCAACATGCCCTAAAATAGTTCACTAACCATTTCAAGCTCACGAGACACCAGCGCAATGTGTGGACATCTGTGCTGAGTGTTAGCATTTGAGTGAATCTACCTCAGAATCCTGTGAATCATCTTTGGGTTAGGAGAATCATGAAGCACTAAAACAAAATTTTATAAAATTGAGAAAAAGAAGCTAAACATAAGCCTAAAATGAACAAAAAGGAAGCAGACACCAAAGTGGACACCAAACGTAGTGTGAAATTGCAATGGTATGCAATTTTCAATGCTACATTTAGCCCCCACTTTAGCAAACTTATGCAACTACACGAATATGCATGCTAAAGTAAAAAGGAAATAATATCATCAATACTACATGTTATCACTTGGAATTGTACCCTACTTGAAGCCTATTCAAGCATTCTGATGACACAATGGGACTGATCTCAAGGTGCGGGACCTTGTAGATGAGATCAGACCTCCAGAGAAGGTTAGTTTCTCATTCTAAGATTAAGGCTTAGAGAAAATAGCTAAAACTATGCTATTGATCACCAAGGAAAAGGGGAAGAAGAGACTAAAATTAAAAGGGAGGTGATGCACTAAGATTTAAGGTGTTTAACTGAAGCCAACCTAGCATAATAATGATCTTAAATGCTAAAGGGGACTCACAGAGACTCATGCAAGTTCAAACAAAGATTAAGGTAGAAAGATAAAACTATGAAAGGGACCACTTTATCCACAATCCACAACTTGCATCTATGAAATAAACACAGTGTAAGAACAATGAGAGAGGAAAAAGTATCAGTTTATATTGATCATAGATGCTAAATTGCCATTACAAAAGAAGAAAAAATTCATTATAGAGGAAATATACACAAAATAAAGATTTACATTCATAGGTGAACAACAACTGGAGACTTCAAAGGCTTAGAATCAAACACAATGCATCAAATCCAATTAGTTCTTGTAAAACATACAAGGTCTACAACTACAACAAATTCCTCTACTCGTGTAATTACACAAAGAATAGGTAACCAACAGAAATACATCTTCAAGACATGCATATAAAGCTTTTCAAATCATACTGTAGTAGCCATGGATGTGGGAAAGAGTGGTCAACAAGGAAAACTAGTTGCCCATGTTGCAATAAATTCATCTCTGTCCTTGGAATGCGCCCACATGTTCTTCCTTGGAAATCTACTAAAGAAGAACATCTGCCCATGCCTTTAGTACACAAAATTCATTGCAAAAGGAGCTACAATCGCATAGTGGGGTGAGAAATCCATTTCCACAAGCAATCAGGCTCTAAAGAAACATTAATGGTGGCCAAGAAGGTCACTGAGCAGTCCCATAGTGTTATAAATAGTGGAAAGAGTATGGAGGGAAAAACAGTTAGGCACCAACCAATCAAGCTTCCACCAAGTAATCAACATCTAAAAGGGTGAAGAAGAAAACCCTGATATCCAAAGTCTGAAAAGAACAAAGGGAAACCATCAGGCTTGAAATATTGAGCCTTCACCATGCATTGTTCATTTTGCAAAGAGAACCACTTGATCCTTGATCTTGAAATACTTAGAAGAAATTGAAGGTCACCGAGATTGGGCATCAGACCTTACTACTAATGCTTGTAACCCATAAGCAAACAAGAAACTCTCTGGAGTCCACCACCTGAAAACTTAGGCAATTTGAAGCTTGGTCGAACTTCAATGATTGGGCCTTCCACCTGCTGCCTTCTCGAAAGAAGGAAGAGAAACCTCCTGACCTCTGACGCCTGAAAGACTTAGAAACTTAGAGCTTGGCAGAGTTCAGCAATCAGGCCCTCCACCTACCATTTTTTAAAAGGAAAGAAGAAGACCGCAGCCCTAACCTCCACCATCTGAAACACTTAGACAAATTTATGAAGCCTCATTGGACGTCGACCATCAGACTCCTCACTAATTGGCTACTCGAAAGAAGGAAGGTCATGCTCTGACCTCCAGTGCCTGAAAGACTTAGGAGAAACTATTATCACCTCATTTAGTTCATTCTCTTCTTTTCTTTTTTCCCTTCCCGTTAGTGAAAATTCCTATCGGTGAACAAGATAGTCAGCAAACCTGGTGGCTCACGAACCATTAAGTTTGCTGGTAGATTAACTCTTTCCTTTATCGGCAAGTTTGCCAGTAGGTAAACTTGCTAATCGGTGAACCAAGAGGTTCGCAAAATGCTCACCTCACCTATTCCTTTACTTAGCTTATTTTCTTTTTTTGAAGACTTCTTTCTTTAGTGCCTCATCCAATCGGCAATTTGGCCTGTCGACGAACTTGGTGGTCGGTGAACTATTAAGTTCGCCGATAAACACTTAATTTTTTCCTCTTTTGACTTGTCTTCTCTCTTTTATCTATGAGTTTGCTAGTTGGCGAACTTTGAACCTTCAAGTTTGCCAACACTGCAAAATGGGCTAAGAAAAAACACTTAGAATATTTTAGGATTTTTGAAGGGGGACTTTCTTCCATTTAGGCTTTCTCATATTAGATATTTTTGATGAAAGGAATGTAGGATTTAGGGGAATCTGGGCTATTTTGGCCTAGCCTAAAAATATGACAACACTACCTTTTAAAAAAGATATTGTAGAGGATGTAGACTCCTCGAGTGGAGGAATGAAGTCCGCATGTTGAGAATCTACAAAACCATAGCATTAAACAACAAAAACTTGCAGACAAGGTAGTGTTAGATCCACATATATATAAAAATCTATGTTAAATAGGATTAGACCAAATATGATTTGCCAAAATATCAAGGCTAACAACTTATATAGTCTATACACATTCTAATCTAACACACAACACACACACAAAAAGACAAAGAAACAAAAGTAAAGAGGCATTTCTAGCACACTACGAGTGCTAGGAGAAATGCCCAGTATGGTTCTAGGGCTAGCACACAACAAGAGCTAGGAACCATACTCAGCTCTTGTGGGCCACTGGAGCTAACAAATTGTGTTGTTAGGTGAAACAAAGAGTGTGAAAGGAGTAGCTAAAAAGCATGGTTAGGCCAAGCAATTGTGTCTTCTTAAGACCACAAGCTACAAATGTTGTTAAGAGAAAATGTTGCAATGAGTGTACCAACAATGTGTGTGTGTAAAGGTGTAAAGCATGAAAGTATGCCCCCACCTTAAAATAATTGCATAAAGCAACAATATGCAATTAGTTTTAAGGTAGATGAAGGGGGAGAGAGCTCAAGAAAACATATCTATGTGGCAAAGGTATGCTCTGAAAGCTGCATCTAGAGAGAGAAAAGGAAGATGTCCCCAAAAAGAGGCAACAAAGGTGATGCTGTAGGCATGATACACAAAGGCTTGTGTAAGCATGGTATGACACTGAGAAACACTAAGACATGTCATATTAAATAAGAAACATCACACAAAAAGACATAGAGGGATCTGCATGCTTTGGGGTCAGCATGCATTGGGGAAGGGAAATATTAAGGGACAACTCATAGAATCACCATCATTCCCTAAGCATGTATAACTATGAATATAGAGGAATAATGTCACAAGAAAACAAAGAAAAATTCAAAAAATTAGGTCAACATGGATGAAGCTAAATCTTCCAATGCTTTGCATTTTCCTCAAAATGTCAAGAAAAAAGAGACAACATAAAGAAGAATGCAAGGACAAATAGAAGAATTTCACAACATGGGCAGGTTGGCTATATGTGTTGTCATTGATGTCAACATAGTATACATTGATGTCAACATATCAGATGGAAATGTATAGACAGACTTGTACAAGAAAGGAATTAGTATAGTCAAGGAAAACCAGTTTGGGAGAAAAGTAAATAAGTCTAAGTATGGACTAGTTTTGGGTTTCAATATGATGCAGAGGTAAACACCCATATCCTAGCATGAATTCTACATATACACATACACATCTCATCAATTGGTAGTACCGCACTCAAAGGTAAGAAGTTGAAAAGTGTCTTAAGGCATTCACAGTGCACATTCTAAGGTAGAGTCAACTTGAAATGGTCCGTATCTCTCTGCAAAGAAAGATTTGGCCATGTGGTTCTAATGATATCTTAGGACATGAAGTGACATGACATATCCAAGGTTTTATCCTCTCACTCACTCAACATGAAAAGTTAGAAGGATTTGTATATCAACCATCACCCAAACAGAACAGAGCAGTATTAAGGAGACAATAGAATGCTCCGCATTCCTCTAGAAGAGATCTATTTGTCATGTGGCTCTAAGGAATGACTAAGATCAATATTGTACATGCTTTAATTAAGTTTCAAGTGTTCTAGTGGTCCACAAAGGTAGTACTCAAGTGACAAAAGTATTACATTGTATTTCGGAGCTCGAGTGAACAAGTTAAGTTCTATCAAAAGTAAAGCATATACAATTCTATCATCAGAGCTTATGCGAGGTTCCACACGGTCCATAATGCATCAGGTATGATCTGCATGTAGATATTATTTATTCTCTGGTACCACATTGAGTATTCTTGTCTGCAAGCAGAATTCAAGTATAATTGTCTTTTGGAGCTGCAAACACTTAAGTCATTTCTAAATTCCTCTGAAAACTCCATATGAAGGTGTGTAGATCCAATGAGTTGAATAATTTGATATCTTTGATCATTTCCAAAAGGTTTTAGGCATTATACTTTACCACAACTTCATATTCTGGGCTAAGAAGAATTACATAAGGTCCGAAAGACAATGTTCTCTACAGAGTAATAGATTTCTTATCTTGCGGATGCATAACTTAGCATGATACTTCTTTGGGAAGGTGCATGAATGTTTTTGAACTGGTGTATGACTGAATCCTTGGTTCGCATTGAGGTTTTGGCTTCTCCCCAGTAGTTGAAAAATGAACAATTGACAGTGTCAAGCAGTATGAGCCAACTGGTTAAGTTCTTGATGCATGCAGAGGCTCCTAATCAATTTCTCTAAGTTTGAAAGGTATGGAATGATGTGTTCTATCATGTTTCTTAAGGCTTTGAGGTCCGTAACAAGTTTGTTGTCAATTTGCATATGTTGTGGCCAACCTATGACTTGCTACATGTTGCATTCAATATTGTTTTGGATGTCGATCTAATCAAATTTTCAAGGAGATGCAGAGGATATATATAGAAGATAGAATTCATTTGAAATGTAATTAAGGTGAAAATGAAGATAGTAGAGCATATATGAAATGTGCAGGTTCAATTTGAAGATAGACATTAAGCAGAAACAATAGACTGCACCATCAGCATACAACAGATGTATTTCCCTTAGCAGTCCTTGTATTTATACTATCCTTGTAATAGCAGTGAGCTAAACTTTTAGGGAGTAGTATCTTCCTTGGGTCATAACCCTAAATCAAAGTTGTGAATCAAGGAGTAGTAGATTCCTTGGGTAGAATCCCTAAAATAAAGTTGTAATACTTTTGTAGTGAGATTATTATATTGTGAGCTAATCCTCACCGTGGTTTTTCCTTGTTTGAGGATTTTCCACACAAAAATACTGGTGTTATGTGTTGACTCTTGATTTGCATGTTTTCTTTCATGTTTTCAAAACTATTCAGTTTTATTAGTAAATGTTTGGCTAATGTTTTTAAGTGTGCTAATTCAACCCCCCCTCTCAACACCCCATTGTGTTCAACAGGGTATTCCTCCTATATCCATGTGTCTACAAGGGCATCGTGGGTCCTCAAGGAAGAATTAACAAACATAAATTTACATTTACAAGGAAAACATTACAATCAAACAAGAAAATAGATAAAAAATCACATGGAATGAAGGTACTACCCTCAAGGGGCCTACGCCATCAAGTCATCCATCTACCAATCTTCATAATTATGGGGGGAGTGTCAAAGAGCTGATAGCAGTACAACCTCAAGATTAGTACTAGTACATTCCCCTAGAACTAAGAGCATAGGATCATCAACTAGAGCATGATCCTCTAAAACATTAGTAACATTCATTGCTAATGATCTTGTGAAGGTTGTAGACAATGTGGGGATATCTGGGGTAGACTCAAAGATTCTCTCTATAGGGGAGGAATCGGGAGAGTCAATATCAAAATAGTGAACCAAGGGTGGCTCATTAGTGCTATCAATAGGAATGTGAGCACTAAGAGACATAGGTGGAGGGACATGCTCCACAAGTGGAAGAAATGATGAATAAGGGATAAGAGGCAGTGAAGATGGAGGTATGCACTTAGGTTTATAGAATAACATAGTGGGATAGTGCTCTAGTTTGCACTTCGGTAGTGGATGCAGGATTTCTGTCAATGGTGGCTAGGTAGAGGATATTAGGGAAAAATGCATGGTAGGTACACTGAAATGGGACAAGAGAGGACAAAGTGGTACTAGAGGACTCTCCATGGATAGACCCAAGACTACTTGTACCCTTGGAGGGTGATGTTCATATTTTTCCAACCATAGATAGGAAGGAGTTGGGGACACAAGAGAGATAGGCTAAGAAATAGGAGGTTAAGCCTTCAAAGGAGGGGCGAGGTCTAAATGAAACTGCAAGGGAAGGGGATACTCTGGAAGAGGCTTGACATCAACAACATTCTCTTGGGCTACAACATGAGGACAACACTTGTGATCTCTTACTTGAGTTGGTTACATTATGTGCAAGCAAGAGACTCTAATAAAGGAACTGAGGGGTTCTTCAACATGGGCTCCTTTTCCTTTTCTATCATCAAGGTAGAAGGAGGAACATAAGGAGCCACAGAAGGTTGGGAAATTACAGGGGGAGGAGGGGGACCCTATGACATAAGCTCCTTTCCTCATGCCCCTAGAGAGGTAAGAGGAATAGAAGTAGCCACTAAAGGTCAAGGAATCTCTAGGGGAGAGGCAGGAATTCTCAAAATGAGAATCTTTCCTCATTCCACCAAAGAGGCAGGAGGATCAGAAGAAACCACTAAAGGCTAAAAGGTCTCAAAAACATGTGGCACTCAAGGTTGTACAGGGGTGGATCTTTAGGTCTCGTGTAAGAGACTAGAAGTGGGACCTTTGAATACAAGCCAAGAGCACGAGGATAGGATAGTGCAGTTTGTACAGGCTACTTTCCTTTAACTGATTGAGAAGTAGTAGAAGGAATGGAGATAGCCTCTAGAGGCAAATTAACTGAGGGAGAGGCAACCACAAAATATAGGGAGAAAGGGCCAACAGACGACTGGAAAATTTGAGCAGCCTTGAACTTCTGGTAATAAATAAACAAGAAGTCATTACACACATAGAGGGGCTCAGTTGAAGAGGGATAGAAGTAATCCAAGGAAAAGTTTCCTTGCATGGCCATAGCATTGAATCCATTGTGACAGATTGTGTGCACAGTGTCATCAAGAGGAAACTTTAAACATTGATGAATTACAGAAGGGACCGCTTTAAACATGACAAGCCATGGGTGGCCTAGATTTATATGAAAGTGATATGAGATTGGAACAATGGAGAAAGACACATCTAGGGTTTTGGGTCCCACTTGGACGGGGATGGTAATTAAACTGAGGGTTGGGTGAGACATTCCATCATGACACCTTATAAAGAGTTATGATTACTCATACATATATTTATATAGTTCATGGACATATAAGAATTCCTTTATGATTATATTTACTAGGCACACATGGTTGATTAGGAAAGCCTTTATAGGCTTCCCATTAACCTCGATGGCATTATAAAGAGGTCTTTCATATACATTATTAGGAATGTTCATAGGAGAGAAGGAAATGATGGGCTTAGGAATAGTTCACTCTTGATTTGGGTGAGAGCAAGTGTCCACCATGCCTACCATTTGCATAAATATAGAGGAAGAGGGAATGTTAGAGGGATCATCTAGTGCCATGGGAGGTGAAGTGAGGTCAATAAAATTGGAAGAATGGTGCAGCATTGGTTTGGTATAAATCTAGAGATGCTAATTGGGCACAATGATGAACATATTTGCTTTTGCATTCACACTAGAGACCTGGATCATATTCTGATCAATGAGGTATTGCACGATGTGCTTAAGATGCAAACATATTTTAGTGTCATGTTTAGGTACTTTATGGAGTTGTCAAAAGGCCTTCAGGCCATACGAAGGCTAAGCTGTCTTGCAAGTTTTTGAAGGAAAAATAGGAGGTAGTTGTACCAAATTGTTATTCAGGAGCTAATGAAGAATAGAATATAGAGACTCCATTAGAGGAGTGAATTTACAATTATTTGATGATCTTGAAGAAGAGAGAGCTAAAGCAACCTAAGAAGGGGCTTCAGCCACTACACTATTGATCAATGTAGAAGAATTATTCTTAAAGAAATTACAATTCTTTTTATAAATTGTAAAAGAAGAATTACTGGACTAACCACTAAGAGCTGGTGAGGTAGACACCTCAAACTAGCATTTAGACTGTTGATAATCCCATACTGTTGTGCATAGATGTGCAAATGATTGACATTTCATGAGTATCATCTTTTGAATCTGAGGCTGAAGGTTCCCGATAAAGACCTTCTGCACATCAAAATTGGGCAAAGCATAATGAATTTATGATAAAAGAGATTGATAATGATAGATGAAGTTAGTTACCTTTTCATTTGTAGATTGTGTATAATGGATGAGGTCAGTGAAAATGACCTGAGGTCCAATGTTAGCTTGAAAATGTTGAAGGAACTGATTTACCAGCTATTCAAAAGAAATAATTGAATGGTTAGGAAGTAAACAAAACCAATCCAATGTGTTATCTTTTTGAGACCATGGAAAGAGTTTTGGTAGCAAGGCATCCTGAAAGATGAAATCATTGCATAAAGCAGTGAAAGCATATACATGTGTTTACGAGTCTCCTTTACCATAGTACTTTTCAAACCTCAGTGCCTCAAATTTTTGGGGAAGCAGAGTAGTAAGGATAGCAAGGGAGAGTGGATTGCATCTATAGTAAGTAGGAACAAGAGGTTGTGCGAATGATGTGGAGAGCGAGGCAAGTTGTTGCTATATGGTACCAATATTCTGAAGTAGTTGGTTGATAACAAGATCAGTGGTATGAGTGGGTGGTGGGAGGAGTGGAAGAAAGAGGTAAAGAAAACTATTGGCTAACTCTGAGAACACTGGTAGGAAAAGAAAATTGTAAGGGACTTGAGGGTAGAACAAATTGATACTGATGGATGGGGTTCGCAGAACCTCCCAACAAACTAGTGCCTATGTTATTAGGCTATGGAGCACTAATAGCCATTTGTGATGATGTGAAAATGTGAATACTAGAATAAGGAAGAGGTAAAAATAATTAGTTTCTTTTTATATGAGAATGGGAGTCTTGAGGTTCTACAATGTAGCTCACAAAAGGTGGAGTGTCACTGTGCACTATATGCATGATGCCACGTAGGAAGTCAAGACCCTTACTATGACTATTTAACATAACACAAAGAGAATCAACCAAAGGCAGAGCAACTCCAGGTATATCCTCATGTCTCAGAAAATCTTGGTAATCAACCAAATGGCGATCTAACTCCTAATATTCTCTAATGGGACATAACCTAGGGTAGCCTCATGATCAAAGGCTTTATCTACATCATGATAGGTAGTCATAGGAATAGTTATGGAAGAAGGCAAATAAGTAATTATTGTAACTTGTTTAGATGAGGGGTTTACAAAATCTAGGGACAAATGGATTAGAGTCCTAAGGGCACCAGATTGAGCCATATAGAGATAGCGTAAACTTATTTGAACAAGATATTGTGAATCAGAAGACTGGGTTGTAAAGCTCATAAATAGAGTTTTTTTCTTTACAACACACATTACCATGTGATATAAAGAAATGAAGATAGTTTTTGTTTAGAATAAGAAATTTTTATGTGCTCAAATTGTTAGGTTCACCAAAATGTAATGTAGGAAATACTACTCCTGAATTGAATATGTCAACGAAGGGAGCTTTTCACTAACATTACACTTGGGTTCTTCTTTGTTTCATGTTCTAAACCTACTCAAGGTTTACAAAACCACTTTATATGCCAACAAAAATAAAGAAACTAAACTAGATGCTTACAAGAAAGAAAGAAATTGATGAAATACTAGAAAATAAGCAATTGTATACAAAATTCTAAAAAAATGAAGTATAGAAGTGGAAAGAGTAACTGAGATAAAACCTAGAGCTAGAAGAGGAAGCTCACTACTCTGGATGATAGCATGCCATGAGAATGTCTACGTTAAGCACTGACATTCTCAATGCCAAAAAAATAAAAATTGTTTGCCAAAAATTGATTCTTGATACCTACACAACATGACAATGCACAAAAGAACAACCCAGTAGTACTGAAAACAATACCAGAAATAGAAATAAAACAAATACTCTCTAAAGAAATGAAATGAAATGAAATACTAATGAAATGAAAAGGAGGGAGAAACACCAATAGAATCTCCATGCATTCAGATTTCCTTCCTCAGAGTGTTTATTGCTAAAATAGAGGAAAAATGTTGTGTTGCAAAGGATCTTGCCTTAGTCAAGCCCCTACTTTGTTCTTTAGACCTCTACAAGTAGTGAATAATTAAGAGAATAGAGAAATAGAGTGTGTGCTCCTATCCTACTTGTGTCTAGGAATTAAAATAAGTGACAATGTGAAAATAAACAGAAAAGGTAGCTTCATTGGTCCATAGGGAAGAACACCCTTGAGCATGCAACAAGGAAAGAGATGGTGGTCTACACCATGAATTTGCAAAATAAATATACTAGACTGTATGCAAACAAATTCAAACATGAAATTCTAATCAACAAAATAGAACAATGTTACTAGCTAGGATGACAAGGAGGTTGCAGCTGTTTAAGGGTTGGAATCTAGTGCAAACAACTTCAATACCCCAAGGAAGATCCTTCACAAATGATCAAGATGCAAGAAGGTACCTCAAGGATAATGCTACCATTCCAAAGATCATGAAATCCTCAACAGTTGTAGTGGAATAACATATGCTAAAGAGAGTTTTTTATAAATATTTACAAAGTTGTAGAGAAGAGCTAAAGGAGAGCATGATAGATTCAAAAATTAGATTATTTCTTGAATGAAAGGGAAGAGTTAGTCAAAAATAATCCTAAAATGCACAAAAAAGAATCAGGCACCAAAGTGGATGCCAAACGTAGTGTGAAATTGCACCTTGGGTATGCAATTTTCGATGCTACACCAATTCCAAAATGTTTAAGGGAAAGTGAATCTTGGAAGCATACCAGGGTGGTGGGGATTGTGATATTGAGATACAAATGCCATATGGGAGCAAGGAATGAAAAGGTTTGGGGCTCTAAAATGGCCTTCTAAAGGTGTGTAGGAATAGAGACTTTGGTATATCTGACCTCCATGAGTAGCCAATGAATCGAGGAAGATTAGAAATAGTGTGTGCACTTAAGCTTATGTGCTTCTAACACTTAAGAGATACAAAGTAAAACATATCTATAAGTATTAATTCCTAGTCTATAGGGAGAAACACCCTAGTGTGCATATATTTGGAGAATAGCTGGTGATGGTCACCAATGATTGCTAATGGTCAAAATAAAATGAAAGTAATAGAGAAAGAGATAAAAACTATGGGAAATAATGGAGATGCTCACTACTATGTAGAAGAGGCAAACACTACCACACAATAAGAGAGATGTGGTAAGCATGCTTGGACATCTCCAAAAGAAGTCTTAGCAATGGAGGAATAACCAATAGAGAGTAGCCGAGAGAGAGAGAGAGAGAGAGAGAGAGAGAGAGAGAGAGAGAGAGAGAGAGAGAGAGAGAGAGAGAGAGAGAGAGAGAGAGAGTGAGAGAGAGAGAGAGAGAGAGAGAGAGAGAGAGAGAGAGAGAGAGGAGAGAGAGAGAGAGAGAGAGAGGAGAGAGAGAGAGAGAGAGAGAGAGAGAGAGAGAGAGAGAGAGAGAGAGAGAGAGAGAGAGAGAGAGAGAGAGAGAGAGAGAGAGAGAGAGAGAGAGAGAGAGATGAGAGAGAGAGAGAGAGAGAGAGAGAGAGAGAGAGAGAGAGAGCAACATGTCTCTTCCAAACTCAAAAATTACTTTTTGCATAAGGCTAGTGAGAAAGTTGAACAGTCACATTCAAATATATAAGTGTTTTCAATGGATGGGCATTACAATAAGAGCAAGAAGTTGGGTAAGGAAGCCAATGGTTTAAAATTTAAAAACTCAAGAGACACTAGCATGTCGTGCTATCATCCTAGAGAAAATGCCCAAATTTAGGACAAGTGCCATGACATGAATAAGAAATAATAGAATATGATATAAAAATTGGAAAATTGGTGAAGGAAAGGCTAAGGTTGGGCTAAAATGATCATTAAAACATTCATTGAGAGTCAACACTAGAGCAAGGACAACTTGTATTGTCAAAATTGTATGGTATGCAATTTTTGAACTTACATTTTTCCCTCATTTTAGTAGGTTAACATCATTAAGTGATATAACTATGCTAAAGTATAGAAATAAAAGTACAAGAAAATAACATCATAAAAGGATATGTTGCAATTCTTCAAGTAAGGGAGCCATTCCCCCAAGCTAAAATTCTACACAACCACACATTAGAGAAAGAAAAACATACAAGACAAAGTGTCAAAACATAAAATCTACAATACAAAGATTTCAAAAAGCATAAAACCCACAAAACAATTGTGTTAGAACATCATAGACATATATATGGAAAAGACAAACAACACACATAATGGAACAACTTAGGAGAGGAAATCTTCTATGGCGAGAAGAATGTGATGACTAGAATGTTTGATTTAGAAAGAATTAACTAATGTGCACAAAGAGAAGAGAATATAGTCATTATGAAAGAGAATGCATGATTCAAGGGCTAGCTTGCTGTATTGCTAGGAATCATGTAAATCAGCTAGTAAGACAAATCACTTGCACTATCATACGTTGTGCTAGGTGATTTAGATGTTTTGATGGAATTTAGGATCACTTGGATTAGCATGCTCTATTTTTGGGTGATCCATGCATAAATAAAATACCAAGGATTGCATGTACTTAGCACACTTTGTTTCTAGTCAATCTTGAGAAGGGTGGCCATGTCCAAGTGTATTATGTACTTGGAACTACAAATTATTGATTCTAGGGAAGCATGTCAAAATGTGCAAATGGTATATGTATGCCCCCCTTAAATTACGTGCATGTGAGAATTGTATGAAATTTCTTTTAAGGTAGATGAAAGGGGATAGATAGAGGAAAGGGTCCTTAGGAAGGATGCATGTAGGATGTATGCCCTGAGAATCAAGGATATGTTGTCCTATAATATGCAAAAGAAAATGTGCTTTCCCTGAGAATATGGGTGAGGACAACAAAGATGAATATGGTTGTATTATGACCAAAGAGAAGAGAAGATGGTGCATGATGAGTGCCAAGTTGTACCCATGAAATACATCTTTTTTACCTCTCTTTTTCTCCTTCTTGAGTCCATCTTTCCTAATGTCTACACCCAAATAAGCTAGCAAGATTGTTCTAGTTAATGATTAATTGAGATAGATTACTTAAGATTATAATTTCTGATTGAGTGACTAATGTGCATGGAATTGATGGAAAAATGCAGAAACTTCTCTCTTTTTGAATCAACAGGTGTAGATGCTAGGAACAACAATTTTGTGCATCTCCGAAGATAGTCTTCAATGATCTCCAGAAATAATACCAAAGTACCATGACACTTGAAGTTTTGAAGGAATGAGGAATGCCTCCCCGGAGCACTGCGGGAGTCTGGAGCATCTCTGAAGCTAAATAGAGAAAGCTACAGATATCTCTGGAGCTACAGACATATCTCCGGAGCTACAGAGTATCTCTGGAGCTGCAAATAGGAACAGTAATCTCCCGCGCCTCCTGAGAGCAGGGCATATTTCCAGCATAAGCTACCGATCAAGCACTCTCAACAGTGATCTTAATACCCCTCATTTTACTCAAATCATCACTTGAGTGGTGAAGGGTCATCTTTAGTTAAACTGCTTGGAGTTTTATCTTTTCAAAGTTTTTGCATGAGTTACGGATGGAACTGATTCAATATCCACATTTTCAGGGCCTCGCTACCCAAATGTATTAAGACTCAAACTTAGATTTCTGAGTGGACTTCTGTTCCACTCAAGTCTACTTTTATTGCTTGATTTTTCTTTCATAGTTAAACAACTAGTGTAATAAAGAGATGGATGTCATCTCATAGAAGAACTGATAGATAAGATAAGTGATATGTCATCACTCTTTTTGATATATACTTGTAGAAATAGCAGAAGAGATATACAATGATTAAATTATTCTGATTCTTGGGTAATCTTAGTTCTGTGATAGCAATATTTTTTCATGAATGCAAAGTGAATGAATTAGACTGGATTTAGTTGTGATCTTCTCTTGTGCTAATTTCTACTGTAGCCTTCAACCCTAAGGGTGTGGAGCAAGGGCCCACTCTCACCACCAAGGCAGGAGGCTAGTACTACTATTTTACTACTTTAGCTTTTTATTATGAAAAGTATTTACTGATTTTGATAGATAGATGCATGTTACTATTTTTTAAAGATTGCTTTGAGTGAATTTCTTGTTTATTCTATTTTAGCATTACTTAAATTCATTTAGGAAGTAGACAGATTAATCTTTTCAAATTAGTAGAAGCTGTTAAGATTAGTTAGGAAAACTGGTAACTATAGAATCCCTAGTTGCAAACAATCAAGGACACAGCCCCTGGATTATTGACATTTGAAAATAGATTAAATAATGAGATACAACGTCACCTTGTCATTTTTGGCGCTGTTGTCAGGGATAACTTGTGTTAATTAGGGAAACTAAGTTAAAACAATTTTTAGGATAGATCTGTATGGTTAGAGCTAGAGATCTGAAAGGAAGATATATAAAGCAGACACCCCAACAACAAGCCATAGGGGAAAGCAGTGGGGTGGCACAAAATCTTATTAAGGAGAAGAACCTAGAGCCTACTTTGGAAGCTGCACCTCACAACAACAATCCCTTAGATCCTCCAAATCTTCCACTTTCTGATTATATCCAGGAGTTACAACAAAAGTTTCAGGCAGATCCTTTGATAGAACCTAATTTCTTAGAACCTCAGGGAGAAGAACCAGTACTAACGGAAAATGATAATCATGAGGAAGAGGAGAATCAGGCTCCAAGAACCTTTTCATATCCTATTGTTTTGGCTGCTAGAGACAATGCTCCTATGAGGAATATCTCACCAGCACACTTGCCAAACTTTAGAGGACTTTCTTCTGAGGATCCAGATTAGTTTTTATTTGAATTCAAAGTAGTCTACCAAACTTATGATTATGGATTAGATAACCAGAAACTCAAACTGTTCCCTTCAACTTTGAAAGATTCTGCGATGAGATGGTTTATGGGTTTACCCCAGAATTCTATCCATTCTTGGGATTAGATGGAGACAGAGTTTTTGGAGAAATACCAAGATTACTATAGATCTAGTAATAAAAATGAAGAATTGTTTAAAATTAGGTAGGGGGAGGAAGAAACCTTAGAGGACTATGTGGATAGGTTTAATTTTGCCTTGAGAAGGTATGGTAACCCACTGGATCACTCCTTGGCTAGAACCCTGTTTGTAAAAGGATTGGATAAAGAATCAAAATAGGCACTGGATCTAATGGGAAAAGGGAATATCAACAAAATGGAAATACCTGCTATAGAAGAACTCTACAGGAACTATTCTAGAACCCAAGATGGAGTGAGGTCATCCAAAACTTTTAAAGGGAAGAATGAAATAGGACAATTAATGGAAGAGATTGCAAATCTAAAAACAGGCATTTTGGTCCAATTAAATACCACATTGGATGGGATTCAGGCAAAAACTAGAACAACTGATCAAAACAAAGCAACTGAACCACTCCCCATCTATTGTCCTAGGTGTAGAAACAAACATCTGTTGAGAGAATGCTCTTTGGACAAATCAGAGATTTATTAGATCTGTGATAAGGAACATCCTACCAGTTAATGTAGTCAACTTCCAGCCTTGAAAAGATTGAGTAAGAAGAATGCTGTAATAGAAGAGGAATTGAACTATGTGGGACAAAAACAAGCTGGGAATTTCCCTTATAATCAGTATCCAAACTAGCCTTCTTACAGGGATCCTTCTAATTGGGGAAATAATTAGTGGAATCCAACTTGGCATGGGCCTCAAAATAATCCTCCTTGGGGACAACAGGATTGGCCAAATCAACATTGGTAAAACTAAAATTGGCAAAAATCAGCCTTGGGGAAATCAATAGTGGCCACCATAGTTTGGATCACAAAACATGCAACCTCAATGGGGTTCTCAACAAGGATATAATCAACAATACCAGGGACAACCTAGACATTTCCAACCTTAACAACAAGCTTTACTAACTAGACCCTCCAACACACAAGGTCAAGCACAAAATGAACCAGTTAGCCAACCACATTTACCAGCTCAGCCTATACCAAATCCATGGAATAAACAGTGAGCAACTGTTTACATGATAGAGTAAGAAAATCTGGCTGGAATTAATACTATATATTCAAATAATCTCTAGCTATGTTCTGGGAAAGCATTCCCAAGACCATCTCTTCCAACTATAGTTGAAGTAACCAATGATGCGGAACCTGAAAATTCATCCACTCAACCCCTGGAGGAGATTACTAATGAAAAAGTGCTAAAAGAATCATCCTTGGACAACTCCAGAGTTGCTCCTAAAAGACTGACTCCGAAGAACATTCCTGAACACAATTCTGACAAGAGCTCCGGAGATGGAAAAACTAGCACCATACCTAGAATGACTTAAATAGAATGTTCCGTAGAAAAAGATCTTACAAAAACAAATCCAAACCAACTTAGAATCAGAACTTTTACAAGAAATCAAGCAACTAAACATTAAAATTCCTCTTCTCCAAGCAATCAGAGATGTACCAGAACTAAATCAGTTCATTAAACAATATTATATCAAAATGTAGGACATGAAGAAAAACTTTCCCTCCACAATACAGGTGGAAGGAAAAGTGGTAGATCTATTGATGGGAGAAATTCTCCTACCAAAATATGGAGACCCTGGAAACCCTGTCATAACTGTTTTCATCTCAGGGGTAGAAATTTCAAATGTTCTGGTTGATTTGGGAGCAGTAATTAATGTGATGATAGTCCACACAATGGACAAATTAGCTCTATTAGGTATCCAATCCACAACTACAATTCTTCAACTTGCTGACCAATCAGTAGCTGTTCCAAAAGGAGTAATCACTGATGTACCAGTTGTGATAGATTCATGGGAATTTCCAGTGGACTTCCTGATATTAGAGCCTCAAAACTAGAGAAATGCTCATCCACTGATCTTAGGAAGACCATGGCTGGCTACAACAGCAGCATCTATTGATTGTTGAACTGGGGATATGGTCATTTCTAATGGGATAGATTTGAAGAAAATATCTCTGTATCCTCCAGCTAAACCATCAATGCATTATACAGGAAGAGTATGGGTGGATGAGCCAGAGAACAATGACAATAGTGCCTTAGTAGCTATGGCAACCATCAAGGAACATATGGGAGAGTTAGAAGAAGAAATATACTATGATACAATAAAAGACATTACTCACATCCTAAACAATGAGGATGTGATGGAACTCACCCAAGACTCTAGGAGAGAACTTCTTACTTCTTCTCATTGTACCCTCGTCAACATCATTCCTTGTGGGGAAACCTTTTACAGAGACTTAGCCACTTTGCATATGTTACTTCCACATTCTTGTCCTCTCAATACCATGACTCCAATGTATGGATTAACTACATCTATGGATGAAATCACAAAGCAGGTCATGATTTTACCAGGGAAAACACTTAATATCAATACTCAGTTAACAGCCAATCAGGAAGAAAAACTCATCCAACTTCTGATTTCCCATTCAGCTTCTTTTTCTTGGGAATACCAAGATATGAAAGGCATACCTCCTGAGATCTGTACCCATCATACATACACCAAGGATATTAAACCTGTCAGACAGCCCCAGAGAAGATTGAATTCTGCTTTAAAGGACATTGTCAAAACTGAAATAGAAAAATTACTTCAAGCAAGGTTCATATATCCAATCTCAGATAGTCAATGGGTCTCACCCTTGTCATAGTGCCTAAAAAGAATGGAAAATGGAGGGTGTGTATTGATTATAGAGAACTCAACAAGGCCACAAAAAAGGACTACTTTCCCTTACCATTCATTGACCAAGTTCTGGACAACCTTGCTAGGAGAAAGTATTTCTCTTTTCTAGATGGATTCAGTGGGTACAATCAAATTCAAGTAGCACCTGAAGATCAAGACAAAACCACCTTCACCTACTCTTGGGGATCTTTTGCTTACAAAGTTCTTCCCTTTGGACTATGCAATGCCCCAGCTACATTTCAGAGACTTGTTTTAGCTATTTTTGCTAAACTAGCTAATGAATGCATGGAGGTATATATGGATGACTTTACTGTGTATGGGGATAATTTTGAAGAACCTCTCACAAACCTTGAGAAAGTACTGAAATGCTGTGAGAAAAATCAATTATCCCTTAGCCATGAAAAGTGCTTTATGATGGTAGAGGAAGGAATTGTTTTAGGACACCACATTTCAGCAAAGGGGATCAAAGTGGATCAAAACAAGATAGAAGTGATCACACAGTTGCCTTCACCTAAAAATCAGATAGATGTTAGAAGTTTTCTGGGTCATGCAGGCTACTATAGGAGGTTCATAGAAAATTTCAGCAGACTAGCAGCCCCCTTGTTTACCCTGCTTAACAAAGATAGAATTTCTATGGACAGAAGAATGTCAATCAGCATTTGAAACCTTGAAGGAGAAGCTTACTGTCACACCAGTTTTAAGAGGACCAAATTAGACTTTTCCATTTCACATACAGACTAATGCTTCAAATGAGTCCATTGAGGCAGTTTTAGGACAAAATGAGGAAGGAGAAAGTATGCATGCCATTTATTACATCAGCAAAAACCTTACCTCTGCAAAAAGAAATTACACCACAACTGAAAAAGAATTCTTGGCAGTCATCTATGCTATAAACAAATTTAGGCATTACATCACTGGATATAAGATATTTGTACACACTAATCATGCAACCATCAAGTACCTAATGAACAAACCAGTAGTGGGTGCAAGGATCATCAGGTGGTTATTGTTATTGCAGGAATTTGATATTACCATAGTTGATAATCCAGGAAAGTTTAATTTGGTTGCTGATTTTTTGTCAAGATTGCATATAGGAGGAGAAAACCAACCAGTGGAGGACAAATTCCTAGATGAACATCTTTTTTCTATATCCTCTACTGCACTTTGGTTTGCTAACATAGCTAATCTTTTAATTACAAGCTTGTATCCATCCCATTTTACCTCAAAACAAAGAAAATATTTGGTTAAAGAAATTTTATCTTACAAATGGTTGAATGGTTTACTATTTAAATGTGATCCTGATTTCATTCTACGCAGGTGTTTAAAAGCTGATGAGATTTTTGATGTGTTGAGAGCATGTCATGATGAACCATCTGGTGGCCATTACTCCTTCCACAGGATAGTCCACAAGATCCTCGGAGCTGGTTATTACTGGCCCTCTCTTCATAAAGATACAAAGAAGTATGTGCAACACTGTGACCAATGCAAAAGGATGGGACAACTAACCTTTACCTAGGAGATGCTACTGCATCCTCAAGTCATAATGGAACCATTTGAGCAGTGGGGTTTAGACTTTGTGGGACCAATTTCCCCACCATCATCAAGCAAGGAGTACATTCTAATATGCATAGACTATGTTACAAAATGGGCTAAGGTTCAAGCATTACAATTTGCAAGAGAGGAAAAAGTTTCTGATTTCCTTTATAATAAAATTTTCTTAAGATTTGGAGCCCCAAGATCAATAGTTTCAGACAGAGGACCTCTGTTTACTTCACAAGTAATCAAAGCATTCACATATTTATATCAAGTCAAGCACAAAAAATCTTCATCTTACCATCCTCAAGCGAATGGGCAAGTAGAAGTAACCAATAGGGAACTTGAAAATATTCTGACAAGGACAGTAGCAATGAATAGAAAAGATTGGGCTAGCAGATTACCTGAAGCAGTTTGGGCTTACAATACCACTTGGAAGTCGATAACAAAGTTCTCACCATATGAATTGGTTTATGGGAAAAAGCCTATTTTGTCTATAGAATTTGAACTCCAGACACTTAAAACTGCATTGGATATTGGTCTACCATTGTCTATAGCTCAACAGAATAGAATTCTTCAGCTTAATGAGTTGGATGAAATTCAGATAGAGGCCATTCAGCAAACAGAACTGGTTCAGTATCAGAGAAGCAATGGCATGACCAACACATCAAAAGGAGGACATTTCAACAAGGTGATTGGGTTCTTTATGATTCTAAATTCAAGGATCAAAGGGAAATTACAAACTCATTGGATGGGTCCTTATAAAATTAAGGAAGTTTTTGAAAATGGAACAGTATCATTGCAACCTATTGATGGAAGCATAGACACATTTCTAGTAAATGGTCACCGAATCAGGCTCTATAAAAGACCATCTACTAAAGAGGAGTTTCTTAATGATTTGTGTTTTGATATAGGGGATACCTCCTTTGTCATAGTGTTGGATTGAAAAAAAAAAGGGAAGGTTGAAAACCAGCAAATGGCTACCTTCTAAAAAAAAGAAAAAAAATAGAGAAAGATGGAAAACCAATAAATGGTTGTCTTTCTCGACCAAGGGAGATGAAAACTAGTAAATGGCAGTTCCCTTCTTCAGGACTGTTGAAAACAATTGAGCTTCAGAGATGATCAGGTGCCAGGAGTTAGCCAAATACACCCCCGGCGCTTCTCAAACTAGGAGCACCTCTGGCGCTTCTCAAACCAAGAGCACCTCCGATGCTTCTCAAACAAGGAGCACCTCTGGAGCTTCTCAAACTAGGAGCACCTCTAGCGCTTTGTCAATAAAGAAGTCAATTTCAATAATAGGGGAGGGGACCCACCTCTCCAGGCGGTAAAGTAGACACATCACATGATGAGATCATCATGACTCATCCTCTACTTTATCACAAAAATAAATTCAATTGGCACACATATCATTTGAAGGTGTATTAACAAAGATGGCACTGACATCACCCAAAGAACGTGGATTCTCGAACTACTCAGCGCAATGATTGTAGGTCGCATGCCAGTGCAGTAGTGGGCATCATCTCCAGCCACCAAAAGATGCTCATGTACCACGACACATGCAATCTTCAACAATGATGTAGTATCTCTACTGTGTACATCACCCTCATCATTAAAACTAATCCAAGTAATTCTATCTTTAATTAATCATTAATAGCAACTGTCTTGTCTTTCTATTTTTGGGTGCCGCCATGATGACACATCCTCCTACCATCATTTTCTTTCTAAAAATCACACATGCCACCAACTGTGTTGTACCGCCACCTTGCCTCTAGAATGTCATGTCATTCTGTCGCATTTATGACTGCCTAGGTACTCTAACTAATTTGCATAAGCCTAAGCTGAGAAACATAACATTCCTCATTCAAACCTCTGAAGTACCCTGAAAAAATAGAGCAAATTTAATAATCCTCCAGAGCCTATAGAGCAAATTGAATAGTCCTTCGGAGCCTACAGAGATAAGAGGAAAGGATAAACTGCAGATTAAGGAGGTGAAGAATTAAGGATAGAAAGTGGAACTAATTTAGCAATGGGGGTAAAGAAGAATTTTGAGCCAGAAAGTACTGCAAGTCTTCTGCAGGATGAAGCTGTAGCAAACATTCTAAGAACTACAGAATGGTTAGACTTCCTAGAAAAATTTGAAGGGTTTCCAGAAGATGTTGTAGATGAATTCCTTAGAAATTTAAGGGACAATTAGATAGTTGTCAGAGGATTCTGAATCAATTTCTCCTCAGCCACTATCAGCCACATTTCTGGACTTCCTGAACAAGGTGAGAGGTTTTATCACTTAAAAACCTTATACACTGATTTGATTAAAAATTTCTCTGTTTGTGGTGAACCTGCTATACAAATGCATTCAAATAAAAATGAAGTAAAATGAATTCTGAGGTCCACACTCCCAAACCCTTGGCAATCTGTTGCCACCTGGTTAATGAAATACTTTACTTGTGATGGTCAATTCTCTCTAGTTTTAGGGCCAATCATGAAAATGCTGATTTTTCTAAGATGTGGAAATAGACACTCTGAGTATAGCATAAACATTCCCAATTTCCTGTATTCTACCATCAGGGCAACTGCAGAGAAATATCAATAGAATAAGGGTCCCATGAAACATCATGGTCTCATCTTTCTTGTAGTTAAACACCACTTCCTGTCTCAGGCCAATGGGGAGGAATTATGGCAAAACTTTCTTGAACAGACTTCCCAGAACAGAGGAATAGAAATGGTATAGCCAGGAGGTGAGAGTCCTCCTACCCACCACGAAGAAGAAACTGAGCCTTCAGCCTCCTCCATAGTTGTTCAAAGAGGAAAGAAACCCTCATAGGAGGCATCTTCATCTGTAGCCCCTATTCTTGATAAAAGGAGGAAAGACAAAGAAATTACAGAGTCTTCTCCTAGACAAACCCCATACATGACTCGATCAGTTAGGAGAAAAATGACTCTAACTAAGGAATCTTGCCCTAAGGAATTAATAGAGGGAAGGTCAGGACAGAGAATAGAGGGAACCTCGTGGGCTGAAGAACCATCTCATGATTCAGATGAGATCCCTCTACTTAGGAAGAGGAAGCAAAGAGAAGTTTCCCCAACACCATCATGTGCTCCGGAGAGTCCAATTTTAGAACCATCATGTGCTCTAGAGACAGAACACATACAAACTTTTACTATTTCCTCAGATTCTGAGGAAGAGAGACCTGCTCTGGAGGCACCTGCCCCACCTCTGCTATGAAGAAGTAAAAGATAGAGATAGCTCTTACAGGCTGAGGAGGATACTGCCCTCCTAGCTAAGGTACTCTTGGGTTTTAGAACATGTGAGGATAAAGCTGGCCCTTTATCAGTACCAGCAGAAGCAGAGGAACCCCAAGAGGACCCTTAGGACATGTAACCTGAAGAAAAGGATAAAGCAGGGCAGATGGGTATAACTGATAGTGCAGGGCAAATGGCCATGGAAAACCCTGATGATCATCCAATAGCCATAGAAACAGCCACAGAATTAGCAACAGAAGCAGAAGCAGAAACCTTCTCTCATCCCTCTGATCAAGAGGATGTGGAAATTTCAAAAGAACAACAAATGATAGAAGAAATTGAAAACTTAAAGAGATTACTCTGGGGGAAGAATCTAGTTATTACTGACCTCAAGAAGGCCAAAATAGAGGTAGAAATGGAGCAGAAACAAGTCATTGAAAATCTACAAAAAAAACTCCAAAGCAAAAACAAGATCCTCCAAGAGAAAGAAGCAGAATTTGAGGCTAAGAAAATTGAGAAAGAGGTAGAGTTGGAGGCACAGAAAATTGAGGTAGCCAAACTGTTGGAAGAAAAAGAGAAAGAGGCAGCACAGAGTGTTTCTGAGCTCACCATGGCTAGAGACAATAACCTTACAATAATGGCAGCATTGATTGAGAAAATACAAAGCCAGGATAAACAGTTAATTTGGGCCAATAACAGACTAGATGACCAAGAGGAATATATTCAAGAATTGGCTGGCCCAAGGGCAACCAATGACCAGGAAATACAAACAGATGCCTATGTGGGTCCAATCCCCATTGACATTCCTTAAGCCCTATTCCATTGGGAAAAGAAGTGTAGAGAATATGAGGCTTCTAAGCCTATGTTGTAGTTACAAAGGGCAGTCACTGCCAAAACAAATAGAATAGCAACTCTGGAAGGCAAAATCCTAGAAATGGCCTCCCTTTCTTCAGAAATTCTATCCTGTAGACCTCCAAGTGCCAGCTATTCTATGTTCTTACAAGAAATAGTCATGCAGAGGAAATTCTCTTTAGTTTTATCTGACCTGGTTGAAGATACTGAGACAACAAAAGGATTCATGACAACATACACAAAGAGTAATGATGAGGAGAAGAACTTCCTATGTGAATTATACCTGCATGGGTTCTGTGTTAATGATATAACTTTCATTCCTAATCATTTTGTAGGGGAATGCCAGCTTAAGGCATTTATGTCCCTAATGAAGAATCATTAGATCTAGAATGAAAGGATGGAAGAGCATCTCAAGAAAGATTTAAAAATAGATCTCTTCATTAGGAAGGAATGTCCCAATCCCAATGCTTTCAAGATTCAATTCAGGTCCCTTATTTATCATCCTAATAATAAGAACAAAATTTTGCTATTATACCTAAAATGTTTGCAAGAATGCTCCATCAATTTTGGTCTTTTCATGATCAATTCAGCAAACCCAGTGCTTGCCATAGCAAAGAAGAGATGGAACATTTTGACCCCAAAGTAGAAAATGAGAGAGGTGGTCACCCCTACAAACTTAAGATTATTCATGAGAAAAGCAAAGTTGATATCCAAAATGATGGATAACCATAAGCAGGAATGGATAGGTGGATGGTTCAGACCCCCTCTAATAATTGAACCACTCCCTGTCTGGGCAGAATAGATGGGAGATGAGAAATTGCAGGACTGGATGAAGCAGGTTGATGAATACAGAGGCAATGGTAATATCAACCGCACAACATGGACCACCTATGCACAGGATTATAGCTTAACTGACAAGCTGCTTTGCCAAAATAAATCCAGAATGTGAGAAGCAGGAGGACCTGCCAAACCTTAGGTATGGGGGGATGACGAGTGCCAAGTTGCACCCATGAAATACATCTTTTTACCTCTGTTTTTCTCCTTCCTGAGTCCATCTTTCCTAATGTCTGCACCCAAATAAGCTAGCAAGATTGTTCTAGTTAATGATTAATTGAGATAGATTACTTAAGATTATAATTTCTGATTGAGTGACTAATGTGCATGGAATTGATGAAAAAATGCAGAAACTTCTTTCTTTTTGAATCAATAGGGGTAGATGCCAGGAACAGTAATTTTGTGCATCTCTGGAGATAGTCTTCAATGATCTCTAGAGACAATACTAAAGTACCATGACACTTGAAGTTTTGAAGGAATGAGTAATGCCTCTCCAGAGCTCTGCGAGAGTCTGGAGCATCTCCAGAGCTGAATAGAGAAAGCTACAGATATCTCTGAAGCTACAGACATATCTCCGGAGCTACAGAGTATCTCTGGAGCTGCAGACAGGAACAGTTATCTCCGGTGCCTCCTGAGAGTAGGGCATATTTCCAGCATAAGCTACTGATCAGGCACTCTCAGTAGTGATCTTAATATCCTTCATTTCACTCAAATCATCACCTGAGTGCTGAAGGGTCATCTTTAGTTAAACTGCTGGAGTTTTATCTTTTCAAAGTTTTTGCATGAGTTATGGATGGAGCTGATTCAATATCCACATTTTCAGAGCCTTGCTGCCCAAATGTATTAAGACTCAAACTTAGATTCTGAGTGGACTTCTGTTCCACTCAAGTCTACTTTTATTGCATGATTTTTTTTCATAGTTAAACAGCTAGTGTAATAAAGAGATGGATGTCATCTCATAGAAGAATTGATAGATAAGATAAGTGATATGTCATCACTCTTTTTGATATATACTTGTAGAAACATCAGAAGAGATATACAATGATTGAATTATTCTGATTCTCGGTAATCTCAGTTCTATGATAGCAATATTTTTCATGAATGCAAAGTGAATGAATTGGACTGGATTTAGTTGTGATCTTCTCTTGTGCTGATTTTCTACTATAGCCTTTAGCCCTAAGGGTGTGGAGCAAGGGCCCACTCTCACCACCAAGGCAGAAGGCTAGTACTACTATTTTATTACTTCAGCTTTTTGTTATGAAAAGTATTTACTGATTTTGATAGATAGATGCATGTTATTATTTTTTTAAGATTGCTTTTAGTGAATTTCCTATTTTATTCTGTTTCAACATTACTTAAATTCATTTAGGAAGTAGACAGATTAATCTTTTCAAATTAGTAGAAGCTGTTAAGATTAGTTAGGAAAACTGGTAACTGTAGAATCCCTAGTTGCAAATAGCTGAGGACACAGCCCCTGGATTATTGACATTTAAAAACAAATTAAATGATGAGGTACAATGACACCTTGTCAGTGCACCTAAATTGTGTCACCATGAAATGGCAATAAGTAAAGGAGGAAACCTATGTGTGCCACATAATAGGTACTATAAGAACTAAGGGAAGAAAAGAGTGAATGGAATCAATGAATGATATAGGTGAAATGATTTGATGACTCCACCAAGTGTACCTCACAAGGAGAATGAATAAGAGAGTTCTCTAAAGTGTATGGTGTAGTAGAAGTGAATACAAAAGTTATATTTAAAGAATGTTAACAATGGACTGAAACAACTTCTGATTAGGAGAAGGCAAAGTGTATTAGTTACAATAGAAATAGGGGACATGGTGGGTATAGGAGAGGCATTAGAAATAACAATGGGCTCCATAGAAATAATAGGTGACATAGGGGAGGTTGTGGAAGGATGAGGGATATAATGGTTTTTGGAAGTTTGGTTATATTCAAAGAGAATGGGTAAGATATGCTCAACAGGGCCAACAAGAGGTGTATAGGATCTAGGATCAAGTGTGGATGGATAGGAATCAAGTTGGGTAGATGGAGAAAAGTCACTAAGGGGATCCATGGGTGGAGGGGTAGGAGAGGGTCTATCATATTTGAAGTGAGGATGGTCTAGGAAGATTTGATCAACTTCAATGGCACAAAGAGCAAAGTCAGAAAGAGAACAAAAGTATTGAAGAAGCAAAGAATGTTAAACATGCAATAGTGAGTTCTCATAAAAAAGAGATAGAATAAGGCCATCAAGAGGTTGGAAACCTCATTGAACAAGAAAGAAAAAGAAGTGAGAAGTGAAGCCCTAGACACTCATGAACATCTTGTTTGCATTGTGCCAGGTATGTAAGAGAGACTTTAAGGTTCTAGGTTATATTGAAAAATGAGAGATAAAGGCAAGAGAAACATTAGAAGATGTTTGTAGGTACTAGTCCTATGGTGGTTTCGAAAAAGGATGCTAGTCCTAGTAATAGAACCAAGAGTACTATTATCAATCAGATATGCACCCTATGCTAAGTTATGAACTTAGCTATCTATTGACACATGGATCACTCCTAGGCCTACGGGTTGCCTAAACTCGGAGTGAACCTCCAGAGTGAGCTCGTTCTCCTTATGATTTTCCTTATCTAAATAGCTTTCTGGGAAAAGGGATAGAAGGATAACTGTAATCAAAACAAATAACTGAAATCAACTCCTAAGGTGATGCACTAATACTTAAACTCCTACCAGATCTTACTCACAATCAGTTCACAGAAACTATAACTCTCACAACCTCTTGATTATACTTAATTCATTAATATTTCACATCAAGTTTCATCTGAACACAACATGCAACTTGAATCAAATAAAATACTTGCATACCCATCACAAAATTCAAGACAAAACAAAGGATAAATAACTATCACAATGTAGTATTAAATCAACTTTACAAATTAGTAGACAAATGGGAAGGAAAACTGCTGCTCTATAAACTGGAAGGAATAATGAGTACAAAATCTAAAGTACAACTCTCTCAGTGTGAGAGGAAGACTCTAAAAATTTGAACTCTAATCTCTAACTCTCTAACTTTGACTGAGAAGACCTCCCTAGAAAGATCTAGCTATCTCCAATATACCTTGTAGAATGATCTCCCAAGAGGAAAAGCTGGAAAAACTCCTAAAAATAGCCATGCCAATTCATTTTCGAGCTCCTCAGAAAAGCTGATAAAAAGCCTACCAAACTGCTTCAAAACTGTGAAAATAAACTGCCAAAAAGTTCTCCCATTTGGCCCCAATGGAAAATCTGCTTTGTATGCTCCAAAAAGATTCCATTTTGTCCATTTCTGACTAGAAGAAAGCAAAATAAAGAAAGCAAGATTTTGTTTTGCTTTATCTGCTTTTAACTACATAAAAATAATAAATATTTTAAAAGCAATTTATAGATCACATTGCTTTAAAATATTATTTTACAATAGATTGTAGTTTGATACATATCCTTATTTGATTTGATTTTTTACAAAAATGATAAGATCATATGTGGCATTTTGCCAAGCATATTACATTACATAGCATTTGATTTTTATAAAAAATCATAAAATATATCAAGGCATATATGGGTAGCTTTACAATAAAAGGCCTTTAAGGCCTGCCCTCCATCTAATTGTGCAAAAGGTCTCCGAGGCATGTGGACCTATCTCATAGATTTCAAAAGATTTGCAAATTGCACTAAGGGCATATGAACTAGGCAATAAACATCCAAAAGGCTTAAAGAACTTGACATGTGTATTATCTTTGAAAGGGACTAAAATGTTTTTAAGGCATTAAACCTTCATATGTGCAAAAATGATCTATAGTCTACTATGGTTTTCGACCCCTCCTCAAGTCCTGAGACTTAGGTAAAAATGCAAGATGTACTTAATACCACAATGGGTATTAGCTTGGGCTATGAAAATAAGTTCAAATGTGGTAAAATGCCCACATTCAACTTAGGGCAAAAAGGAAACCCTAATGACAAAACACTTCGATGCCCTAATAATTTGCATTCATTTTTGACTTGCAACTTTGAGAAACCCTCTACTGTAGCCACCACCAGACTTAGGGTTTGAAGGCAAAATTGGGCATTTTCGTAGTTCTGAGCATGATTTTGTTGAAGATTTTAACAAGAAACAAAGGGTGAGCTTCTCTGTGCTATTGTATATTCATTTTCCTCTATTTATCACTGATCTCTGAGCTAATTCTGGCTTCAAAGTTGCAGCTATAATAGTTTTCCTAATGCATTTTGTATTTCTTGTTGCTCTGGTTATCTATCCCTTGTCTCTGGGCCACCATGAAGAATCTCTTCAAACCTTTTTGAAGATAACAGATGGGGTAAAACCCATGGATTTATACGTGTATCTCTTGCTCAGAAAAAAGGTAATTTTTATCTCTTATCTCATGTATCTTTCTCTTACAATAGAGGCTTCTCTTCTAATGACATTCTGAGCAAAAGAAGGAGAATGAAACCCTTCACATTTTATATCTGCAACTATTGTTTCAACAGAGATTTTCCCTTTACCTGGCAGTGGCCATATTTGCACATATATTAATTTATGTGTGGCTTTAATGAGTTTGAATGTCTACCAACTCTCTTTTCTTCATTTGTTTCTGCAACCTCAACAAGGGTTTTGATCTTTTGTGCACAAGAGAATGCATTCAGACTTGTATATGCAAATTGTTACTCCTGTGATTGTAAAAAACTTAGATAGGTTTGAACAAGCAATACAAAATGAGTTTCATGAGTTCAAAGCTTTCATTTTCATTAAACCCCATACACATGGGTTAACATATTATGAAGAAAAAACACCCTTTTGTCACTGATGTCGCAGCCATGTATGACACTCTGAGCATTTTTTTGAAAATAAAATCCAAAATGGGTTTCAACAAAATGATCTTCTTTTATCATGTTCTTAAACTTCTGGCACACAAACTGGTTTTTCCACTTTTGCATATGCAAAACTAGTCTAGACTTATTTATTTCTCCTGTAGATGCTCTTTTTAATGTAACATGGTAGCATATGGACTTAGGAAGTCCACTTCCAGATAGCATATGAGTGTTCTCAATTCCTTGTATAGCTATCTTAAAGTTGAATATATGTATTTCAAGGTTCCATTATTACCATGATGAAATGTATCAGATGAAATACATACTGTTCTATGGCTTTTGCTGTTCCACTTGTACCTTTTCTTGTCACTCTTCGTGTAGCATTATTTGATATGGTTACTCTGTAACATGGCATATACACTTGTTGTTGTAGTCTTCCATATTATATCAAATGCATACACATGCCTTATTGAATGATAGCACTCTTTTACCTTACTGTAGCATGGCAAATGAGATACATGATGACTGCATCAGTTTGACTGTCTTTTCCTGTATAGATTATGGTTGTTCCATAACACTTGAACTACAACTTGATGCTCTATGATTATTGTTTGACTGTTCCAATATCATGATTTTGAATGCATATAAGAACAATACATGATATTACAACTTTGATGTTGAGAATACCTTTTAATTCCATACCTCATTGGCAACCTTGTAAAGAGCTCAATGCTCATTGATGATTCTCACAACTCACCCTGAATTGGTAATCATAGGTGGGCATTGATCTTGAAGCTCATAGGTTGAGTTGATGTAGCATTCCTTCAGTTGACATGTTTCTCTTTGCACTATATGAGTAAGTACTCCTATTCTATTCCCCTAGAAACTCAGGGGTAGCATGCTGGGCTCAACCCTTGTGGGAGCCCACTTGACACCACATGCTGATATGTCTTCAAATAGCTACATGACTTATCCTATACCTACACATGAAACAAACATGTTAGATAAAATCAATGAAGTACAATGATTGTTTCATTTTCAATTCCTCTTGTCCATGGATGATTTGTTACTCTGATTCAATGCATCATAGGTAGTGTATTATATCATTTGCTGATGAAGTACATAGTGTGAGCCATAGCTAGATCTCTAACTATTTCTTTCATCAAAATACAGGTCCACTCAGCATCAGGAGCAAGGATGGAGCAATAACAAAGACCAACATCAAACATAGCAGGCAATGATGGATATGCTTCTCACTATATGCTTATTTCTCTTTCCATCTTCAATTGTATAGTTCACTTCCTAGGTTGTGTTGGCTCAACTATACCCACGGCTTGTGTGGGTCATTTGATCTATTATGTTTCATTCAATGCAATGTTTATTTCTTTTATGTATTTCATTTGTAAAATGAATAATCATTGGAGTGAAATGAAATAATTTATCTTTCAAACATCCTTCTACAAATGAATGATCAACTAAACCTTTTCCTGTCATAACAATGAAAACTAAAGTCTTCATGTACCTTAGACTATGCAAAATAAATCATAGTAGAAAAATGTTAAAACCTTCACTTTAAAAATAAACTTGTTGTACCAGCTCTATCAATTTGAGCTATAAGTGAAAATTAGTAATATTTCTGGTGACTTCTACTATATGCTTGCCTTATAAGCATCAGGATCAGTTGCCTTAAGATGTCTATTGGGCATATAGTCATACTCTGCCTATCTCAAACTTAGAAAACACTGAAACTCAGCACTTCAACCAGTCCAAACAGCAATAGAAAACTAAAACTAAACCAGACTAAAAACAAACTAGAAGGCCCTGGTGGCCAAAAAACTGTGCAGTAGCAGTTAGGGAAACTAAAATTACTGAAAGTAAATGTGCATGAAGTACTTATTAACTACAACACTACTCTACTATGATACAAGGTAGTACTTATCTTCAGAGGAAATGTTTGAGGTGGATCCCATTAACTGGGATAGACAACACCTCTCCACTTAACTTGGATAACTGAAATGCATTGTTTTCTTTGCACTTTGTGATTACATAAGGCCCATCCCAAATTGCATCAAACTTGGATTGCTTTCCAGGTCTGCTTCTTAGTTCATTCCATTTGAAAACTAAATCACCAACAATGAAGCTTCTTGGTCTTGCCCTCTTATCAAAGGAAATCTTCACTTGAGTTTGATGGATTTCAATCTTCCTCAAAGCTTCCTTTCTGGTTTCCTGTAATTCCATAAGCTGAGCTAGCCTTACTACTAAAGGTTACTCCTCTAGCAGCTCAAGCTCTTTAATGAAAGTCAAAGTTGGTAATTCTACTGAAATGGACAATCTAGCCTCCTTACCATAAGTAAGCACGTATGGAGAACAACCAGTAGCTCTCTTGCGAGTGATCTGGTCAACCCAAAGAGCTAACTTCAACTTCTCATGCCATGTCCTCTAGTTGTCTTCAATAGTCTTCTTGATGATCCTTATCAGGTTTTTATTGGTAGATTCTGCCTACCCATTATCCTGTGGGTAATAATTAGAAGATGTATTCAAAAATATGTTATTTTTAACAGACCAATCTGAAATCTTCAAACCAATAAAAGCTAAACCATTGTCAGAGATAATTAAATCTGGTGTACCAAATCTCGATACCAAATCCTGATAGAAACTTAAAACAACAGATTCATTTGCTTCTTTCAAAGCAACGACCTCAGTCCACTTGGTGAAATAATTTGTTGTAATCAAAATCCACTTGTGGCTTGCACTTGAAGGGAGGTTTATTGGTCCAATGAAGTCAAGACCCCATTTAGCAAATGGTTGTTCAACTTTGATAGGGTGCAGAGGTAAGGCTGCAAGCCTTTGCTTACCTGCAAACAATGAACATTTTTCACACCTTTTTACCCAAGAAAATGCATATTTAAACAAATTAGGTCAATAATAACTAGCCTACATAATCTTCAAGGTAGTTATCCTTGCAACAAAATGACCTCCTGAAGGTCCATTGTGAAACTCTTCTAACAGTCTATCAACTTGACCTGGTTCAATGCATCTCAGAAACACACCATTAAAATCTTTTTTGTATAAAACACCTTGAATGATAGCATAAGGAGTAGCTTGTAACCTGAAATAGCTTCTTCCTGCCCTATCCAAACCTTCAGGGCATTCACCAGTCTGTAGATAGTGCATCATCTACTGCACCCAACTATTTGTAGAAGTTGGTACAATAGCTGGTTCACTATTATTCAACAATATTTCTGCATTCTCTTCATGTTCTTGGCTGTGCTCTTCATTTCCAGCAAGCTGCTCACATAAGTGCTTTCCCCTAATCAGCTTAGTTACCTTAATAGTAACATCAAATTCCATAACATTGGTTATCCAACCAACCCTTTATCATTTATTTCTCTGTTAAGTAAAAAGCTCTTAACAGTTAGGTGAGAAACCATCAAATGAATTCTATTATTGGACAACATGTGTCTAAATTTCTTGAGGCTTCTAACAACAGCAAAAATATGCTTCTCAACAAATGAATACTTTACCTCGTAGTTATGCAGTACCTGGCTAAAAAGTGCCACTGGCTGCTCCAAACCTTCATCATTTTGTTGACACAACATGGCTGAGATGGTATCAGTCCCTCCAAAGGAATATAGAATGAAATCTTTCTTGTAGTTCAGATTAATGAGGGTAGGGGCAGCTACGAGAGCTTCTTTGATTTTCTCAAAGCTTCTCTTACCTTCCTTAGTCCAATTGAAAGGTATGTTCCTCTTTAGTATGGCAGTGAGGGGTTGTCACAAAGCAACAATGTTTGGAATAAATCTCATCACAAAATTAATCTTGCCAAGAAAGCTCTGCAAGCCTTTCTTGTGTGTAGGCAGCAGTAAATCTAGAATGATTGAAACTCTTTCAGGGTCAATAGAAATACCATGCTTTGAAACAATATGGGCCAAGAGTTTACCTTCATGAACTGAAAATATGCATTTTTGGGGGTTCAAGGAAACTCCAAACTCTCTGCATCTCTGAAAAATTTTCTTCAAGTGGTCAAAATGTTCATTACAATCTTTTAAAAAAATAGTTATGTCATCTAAATAGACCAGCACTATTCTATTCATAAGGCCACGGAAGGCCATATCCATTGCCCTCTGAAAGGTTGCCCCAGCATTGGACAAATCGAATGGCATCTTCCGATAGGCCATGGTGCCCCACTTGGTCGTAAATGTAGTTTTATATTGATCCTCTTCCTTCACCAAGATCTAGTTATAGCCTAAATATCCATCTAACAAGGAAAATCTTTCAAAACTAGAAACAGTTTGCAATATATGTTCCATTGAAGGAAGAGGATAGTGATCTTTTAATGAAGCCTGATTTAGATCATGAAAATTGACACAAAGTTGAATCTCCCTATTCTTTTTTCTGACTAGTACTAAGTTGGAGACCCATGATGTATGCTTTATTGGGAATATTATGCTACTCTCAATCAACTTGTTTAGCTCAGCTTTCATTAGATGATTAAGTTTTGGGTTAAGGGGTCTTTGTTTCTGCCTAACAAGCTTGGGATTAGGCTCTAATTCAATGGTATGTTGGGCTAAACCTAGATCAAACCCCCTTAAATCCTTATATTCCCATGCAAAAACATCAGAAAACTCTTGACATAATTGAACAAAAGACTGTTGTTCATCTTTAGTACATACCTTTCCCAATTTTAGCAGTTTATCTTTGAATATCTCCACCGTTTCATAGTGATCCTGCTTCATAGTCATGCTGTACTTGTCTTTTTTGAATTGATCATCTAAATTAAACACCGATTCCAGTGTCACTAGTCCTTTGGGTAGCTTGTTAGATTTCAGCTGCACAATCTGATTATCAAATTGCTGATGGTACTTATGTTGGTTATTAGCTGCAAATTTAGCGTCTACACTAAAAAAACTTAATATTTACTCATCACTATCAAAAACTTGCCAAGAAATAATATTGTCAGGCATGGATGATCTAACAAGCACTTTTACATATGGTTGTACCTCTATGTTATGAATCTGATCTAGAATCTCAAACTGAGATCCCAAAGCAACAAGCTTATTTACATACTTATTTTGATTTTTGGGAATTGAAAGTAGATTAAAAGCGTCAAAATTTTCAATTGAATCCCAAACTTGATGTTTGTACTTTTTAAGAAATTCATTCTTAGTAACATTCAAATTTCTAACTCGGTTTACAATCAACTTAGAATCACCATAGACTTGGATAGATTTTATATCTATTTTTCGGGCCTACTCCAAGCCATGAATCAGGGCCTCATACTCAGCCACATTGTTCGTGTAGCTGAAAGTAAACCTCAATGTTGTATAGTGCTTGTCTCCTTCAAGTGAAACCAACATAGTCCCTCCACCAGCTCATGTTTTGTTCCTTGATTCATCAAAGTATAACTTCCAAAGATGATATTCTTGTTATTTAGGCTGACTTTGGTCCTTAATCAAATTAGGAATCACTGCATCATGCTCCTGTATCATATAAATGCCTAATCCTACCTCATCAGTGTGACAGAAAGGATCATCTTCATGATCTTCATCTGTCCAGTCATGTAAATTTGTATCTTCCATAGGTGCACTGGGATCTAGCCTCATGGATTGATCCTGTTGCCCATGGGTGATGTAGAGGTTAGCATTTATTGGGCTGGGGACATAGGGCGCAACATGATCCTTTGCAAGTGGTTTAGATTGTATGGTTACTTTGGTACCATATCTTGTTCTAAAAAACAAGTGGGACCAATCAGAAGATAAAAACCCACTCAATTTGGCAGTAAATTCCCTAGAAAGGCATATAGCAAAGCTAGGTGGTAGATCAATGATGTAAATGTCCTGATGGATGGAAAAATTAGGATAGGCATGTAGGGTAAGTGGTAGATTTCTAATTATCCATGCGGTATTAACAACAGACCCATCTAGCTGGACCACTCCTTTTGAAAGGGGCTCATAAACTAATCCTAATGAATCAGCTAGACTCTTGGGCATGACATAACTACTTGCTCTAAAATTTTTCATGTAATTATGAACAAGTTTGTCACCAATAATTAGACTTAGGTAAAAAGGAGGAGGTTTTACCTCTTTGGTTGGCTATTCACTCTTAATTTCTGAGTTGTTGGCAAGTACAGCCTTAGCCTTTTCTTGATTACAACAATCATAAATTAAAAGTTCAACCAATGCCTCTTGTAACAAATTATTTTGGCCAGGAATATGCAATGCATCCATTACTAACATATTCATTGTTACTTTCTTAAGGTGATCCACTATATTGAAAGAAACATGACTTACCTTTTACTGTCCTTTAGCAGTAGCAGTATCATTCTGCTTTTGAAAACGTTGTGTTGGCACTTTTGAGTGACCTTTTCTAGGTACAACTTGTCCTCTTTGAAGAATCTACACTTCTTGTTATGCTATGGGGGCAGATGGTGATGAAGAAGTCTAAATTTTATCCTTGGCAGGCTACTGTTGTACATCTGTAGCTTGCTGATCAAGATCTACAGCCCTCTTTTTCAACCTTGTGTTGGCTGAAACAGGTGTATTTTGCTTATTTTGTCCTTGAGGATAACTTACACTATAGAAATCTGTGTCTTGTCAGTTCATTAAGGCCACATCAACATTATTTTGCTGAGCTAAAACTTTACCAGAGACACCTTCCAAACTTGCATAACTATTTTACACCATAAGAGCCTGATTCCTTACACCATTTGTACATGTATCTTGGTTATGGGGTTGGTGACATGGATAACACCAGTCACTGTCTTGTGCCAAGTTGTTATGAGCGGGTACAAGCTCCTTTGAAGTGTTGGAAGCATTAGGATTATAAGATTGAAAAGGTCGAGGATTATAATTTCTTCTTTGGCCATGTGGATCAACTTGGAATGGTGGCCTACTTGGTTGATTAGGCTGATATGGGGCTTGATAAGGCCTATACTCTTGACCACTATGGTTCTTGTAACTTACCAACTCATTCGTAATGGTTTTTAGTGTATTTTGAAGCTATTGGAATTCTTGAGCTTGGATTGGAATAGTGGTTTCTTGGACTACAACTTGGTGTCCTATTGCTAGAATGGGTGGGACAATAGCCAAAGGGGAAACTGCCATGGGTACAGGTGGCTAGATTTTTGGAAAAATGGGTAAAGGAGGCCTTGGGGCTATCTTCCCTGCTTGGATAAGGCAATTTTCTGCTCTAACATCAACTTCAAAAGAATCAGGAAGGGTGGATCCACCCATAGATTGGATCATTACAGAAATTTCACTGTTCAAATCTTTAAGATAAAACAAAAATGCATGTCTTGGCAGGGGTTTTACCATTGTGGGGATCCTGGCCCAAGTTCTCTGAAACCAGTAATTGAAATTTGCCATGTGTTTGTGGGGTGCCCTTTTGATGGTGCCGAACTACTCCAGCAATGAGTGATGATTAGATTTGTCTTCAAAATATTTGTGCAATCCATCTCCTAGCTGATCCCATGTTGTAATTGAATTTTTTGCAAGAACTTTGAACCATTGCAAAGCTTTACCATTTAGTGGTGCAACCAATAATTTGATTGCTACGTTCTCTTGGGTAACATTATGTACTGAACATAGTGTTGCCACATCCTAAATGTGCTCAACAGCTGTGGTGTGATGTTCTCCAGTGAAATATGGTAGTCCTTTGAGGGATGCAATAGGAATATCATCATGTTGGGCAAGTTGTAGTGGGCTACCTCCGTTAAAAGGCACAAATGCGAACTGTCTAGCCATTATGGGTATCTGCACTATCGACACCAGACTCCTGCTTCTTTGTGTTGGAGTTGAAGGACTGAGTCTCGAAGGTGTTGATTTTGACCTCTTTGATGAATCAATTGCTCTACTTGTTGTCCTACTACATCTTCTTAGCAGAGACAGCTGCAAATAGTCCAATGAATTTGAATTAGATCTGGTTTTCATAAGATGCAAACACTAATTTGCATGCAAGACCATAGAAAATGAGTCACCAAGTATATTGTAAAAATCTTCCAAAGGCTGGAACATTGCTACATATACCAGAACAACAACTTTGAGGATTGAAAACTTCTCTGAATGAACTTTCAAAGTCCCACCAGGCATGCCAAAAATTGTTATCAATAAGATATGCGCTCTATGCTAAGCTATGAACTTAGCTATCTATTGACACATGGGATCACTCCTAGGCCTGTGGTTGCCTAAACTCAGAGTGAACCTCCAGAATGAGCTGGTTCTCCTTATGATTTTCCTAATCTAAATAGCTTTCTAGGAAAAGAGATAGAAGGATAACTGAAATCAAAATAGATAACTGAAATTAACTCCTAAGGTGATGCACCAATACTTAAACTCCTACCAGATCTTACTCACAATCAGTTCATAGAAACTATAGCTCTCACAACCCCTTGATTATACTTAATTCATTAATATTTCACATGAAGGTTCATCTGAACACAACATGCAACCTGAATCAAATAAAATACTTGCATACCCATCACAAAATTCAAGACAAAACAAAGGATAAATAACTATCACAATGTAGTATCAAATCAACTTTGCAAATGAGTAGACAAATGGGAAGGAAAACTGCTTCTCTATAAACTGGAAGGAATAATGAGAACAAAATTTAAAGTACAACTCTCTCAGTGTGAGAGGAAGACTCTGAAAATCTAAACTCTAATCTCTAACTCTCTAACTCTGACTGAGAAGACCTCCTTAGAAAGATCTAGCTATCTCCAATATATCTTGTAGAATGATCTCCCAAGAGGAAAAGATGGAAAAGCTCCTAAAAATAGCCATGCCAATTCATTTTCGAGCTCCTCAGAAAAGCTGATAAAAAGCCCACCAAACTACCTCAAAACTATGAAAACAAACTGCCAAAAGGTTCTCCCATGTGGCCCCACTGGAAAATCTACCTTGTAGGCTCCAAAAAGACTCCATTCTGTCCATTTCTGACTAGATGAAAGCAAAATAAAGAAAACAAGATTTGGTTTTCTTTATTTGCTTTTAACTGTGTAAAAATAATAAATATTTTAAAAGCAATTTATAGATCACATTGCTTTAAAATATCATTTTACAATAGATTGTAGTTTGATACATATCCTTATTCAATTTGATTTTTTACAAAAATGATAAGATCATATGTGGCATTTCGCCAAGCATATTACATTACATAGCATCTGATTTTTATAAAAAAAATCATAAAATATATCAAGGCATATATGGGTAGCTTTACAATAAAAGGCCTTTAAGGCCTGCCCTCCATCTAATTGTGCAAAAGGTCTCTAAGGCATGTGGACCTATCTCATATTTCAAAAGATTTGCAAATTGCACTAAGGGCATATGACCTAGGCAATAAACATCCAAAAGGCTTAAAGCACTTGACATGTGTATTATCTTCGAAAGGGACTAAAATGTTTTTTAAGGCATTAAACCTTCATATGTGCAAAACAGACCTATAGTCTGCTATGGTTTTCGACCCCTCCTCAAGTCTTGAGACTTAGGCTAAAATGCAAGATGTACTTAATACCACAATGGGTATTAGCTTGGGCTATGAAAATAAGTTCAAATGTGATAAAATGCCCACATCTGACTTAGGGAAAAAAGGAAACCCTAATGACAAAACACTTCGATGCCCTAAGAATTTTCATTCATTTTTGACTTGCAACTTTGAGAAACCCTCTATTGTGGTCGCCACCAGACTTAGGGTTTGAAGGCAAAACTAGGCATTTTCGTAGTTCTGAGCATGATTTTGTTGAAGATTTTAACAAGAAACAAAGGGTGAGCTTCTTTGTGCTATTGTATATTCATTTTCCTCTATTTATCACTGATCTCTAAGCTAAATTTGGCTTCAAATCCATGGCTATAATAGTTTTCCTAATGCATTTTGTATTTCCTGTTGCTCTGGTTATCTTTCCCTTGTCTCTGAGCCGCCATGAAGAATCTCTTTGAACCTTTTTGAAGATAACAAAGGGGGTAAAACCTGCGGCTTTATACTTGTATCTCTTGCTAAAAAAAAGGTAATTTTTATCTCTTATCTTCTATATCTTTCTCTTACAACAAAGGCTTCTCTTCTAATGATGTTCCGAGCAAAAAGAAGGAGAATGAAATCCTTCACCTTTTATATCTGCAACTATTGTTTCAATAGAGATTTTCTCTTTACCTAGCCATGGTCATATTTGCATATATATTCATTTCTATGTGGCTTTAATGAGTTTGAATGTCTACCAACTCTATTTTCTTCATTTGTTTCTGCAACCTCAATAAGGGTTTTGATCTTTTGTGCACAAGAGAATGCATTCAGACTTGTATATTTATGTGGGTATGCTTCTTAAGAGGCCGCAAATTGTTACTCCTATGACTGTAAAAAATTCAGATGGGTTTGAACAAGCAATACAAAATGAGTTTCATGAGTTCAAAGCTTTCATTTTCGTTTGATATTTGTAACTAGACATGAAACCCCATACACATGAGTTAACATATTATGAAGAAAAAACACCCTTTTGTCATTGATGTCGCAGCCATGTATGACACTCTGAGCATTTTTTTGAAAATAAAACCCCAAATGGGTTTCAACAAAATGATCTTCTTTTATCATGTTCTCAAACTTCTGGCACACAAACTGGTTTTTCCACTTCTATATATGCAAAACTAGTCCATATTTATTTCTCTTGTAGATGCTCTTTTTCCTATAACATGGTAGCATATGGACTTAGGAAGTCCACTTCCAGATAGCATATGAGTGTTCTTGATCCCTTCTATAGTTGTCTTGTAGTTGAATATATATATTTCAAGGTTCCATTATTACCATGATAAATGTATCAAATGAAATACATACTTTTCTATGGCTTTTGTTGTTCCACTTGTACCTTTTCCTATCACTCTTCCTGTAGCATTATCTGATATGGTTACTCTGTAATGTGGCATATACACTTGGTGTTGTATTCTTCCATATTATATCAAATGCATACACATCCCTTATTGAATGATAGCACTCTTTTACCTTACTGTAGCATGGCAAATGAGATACATGATGACTGCATCAGTTTGACTATATTTTCCTATATTGATTATGGTTATTCCATCACACTTGAACTACAACTTGATGCTCTATGATTATTGTTTGACTGTTCCAATATCATGATTTTGAATGCATATAAGAACAATATATGATATTGCAACTTTGTTGTTGAGAATACCTTTTAATTCCATACCTCATTGGCAACCTTGTAAAGAGCTCAATGCTCATTGATAATTCTCACTTCAACTCACCCTGAATTGGTAATCATAGGTGGGCATTGAGCTTGAAGCTCATAGGCTGAGTTGATGTAGCATTCCTTCAGTTGACATGTTTCTCTTTGCACTATATATGTAAGTACTCCGATTCCATTCCCCTAGAAACTCAGGGGCAGCATGCTGGGCTCAACCCTTGTGGGAGCCCACTTGACACCACATGTTGATATGTCTTCAAACAGCTACATGACTTATCCTATACCTACACATGAAACAAACATGTTAGATAAAATCAGTGAAGTACAATGATTGTTTCATTTTCAATTCCTCTTGTCCATGGATGATTGTTACTCTAATTCGATGCATCATAGGCAGTGCATTATATCATTTGTTGATGAAGTACATAGTGTGAACCATATTCAGAGCTCTAACTATTTCTTTCATCAAAATGCAGGTCCACTCAGCATCAGGAGCAAGGATGGAGCAGCAACAAAGACCAACATCGAATATAATAGGCAATGATGGATATGCTTCTCACTATATGCTTATTTCTCTTTCCATCTTCAATTGTATACTGCACTTCCTAGGTTGTGTTGGCTTAGCTATACCCATGGCTTGTGTGGGTCATCTGATCTATTATATTTCATTCAATGCAATGTTTATTTCTTTTATGTATTTCATTTGTAAAATTAATAATCATTGTAGTGAAATGAAATAATTTATCTTTCAAACAACCTTCTGCAAATGAATGATCAACTGAACCTTTTCCTTCCATCATAACAATGAAAACTAAAGTCTTCATGTACCTTAGACTATGCAAAATAAATCATAGCAGAAAAATGTTAAAACCTTCACTTTAAAAATAAACTTGTTGTACCAGCCCTACCAATTTGAGTTGTAAGTGAAAAATGGTAACAAGTACCAAAAATAGAAATGATGAGAGGGACAAGAATAAGACTCGAGACTATCAATAACTTGATGATAGCTTCTTCTTGGCTGAAGTTGAAGTTGTTGACACTCTAAAAAAAATGTAGTTTGTTGCCTTGTGGTCTTTCTTGTTGGTTCTATTTTCTATTTTACTACTTTTAAGTTATTACTTCTCTATGGGCTAGTTGTGTATTTGGTAACATTTTGCCTTTTTTAAAAGGGTTTCAATGTCCCTTAAAAACTTGTTTTTTACCCCTTTTATCAAAAGAACTAGAAAAGGAGTGTATGGAACTAGTAGGTAAGGTATAGAACCAGTCTAAGGCATGATCAATTAGTGTACTAGTAAATAATTTTTCTAAGACATGGTCTTCATCGTGTATGAGCACAAAGCATATGATGGAGAATTGTCTCACATGGTACAATGGATCACCATAGCCATTATATTTGGAAAAAGAAAGAGTTACCATACCAATAAGAGAAGGGTATGCAAGAATCTATAAGACAAAGGAGAGCATAGCCATGTAGGTGTAGGAGTAGTAGGAAGTGGCTCACAAGAAATATATGTTGATGCCTCTAGAAAGGAAAGTGGTATAGAAGGGGTAGTAGGTAAAGAAGGTGGATCAATATAGTGGTATGGATCTAGGTCAAAAAGAGATGGCTCAAATGTAGGAGAGGAAATAGTAAATAAAGAATCATGAGAAGAATGACCAATACTTATTGAAGGAGGAAGTTCAACTAATGTGACATTAAGGGGGCGATGAATGATGCTAGCATGCTCCATATTTTCTACAAGAGGGAGTCCATCCTCCAAAGAAAGAGGAGGGGATTAATAAGAGAAGAGTCCATCTTGCCAAGGGAAATGATTAATAGAAGCATGAGACTCATCATCATTTAAAGAAGATTCACCAAATTCACTAAAAGAAATATTATCAATAGAAGTTTGAGAGCCATGTGGTGAAGAATCATCAACTATAAGAATAGGATCCTCATAAGAAATGAGGGAAGAGAAGAAGGCCTTAACATGCTTTTGGAGATCCACAAAGTTTGAACATGTAGCCAAAGGAGGGAGAGAAATGGGAAAAGACATGTTACCATCATGGACTATGATAGAGGTAGTGGAAGCAGAAGGATTCTTAATAGGATGAGAAGTGGAATGAAAGATAATAAAATGAGTATCAACATCATCTATCAGTTATGGAAGATGTAGATGGAGGATTACCTCTATCAGAAGGATTTATGGAGGCCGTTGGAAGGAGTAGCCAAGAAACCAACAATAATGAGGGATGAGGATTGGGAACTTCTGGACAGAAAGATACTGGGAACCATTTGGTTGTGCCTAGCACCATCTATGGCATTCAATATAACAGAAGCGAAGACAACAAGTGAATTGATGAAAGCTTTGGCTAAATTGTATGAAAAACCCTCAGCCTCAAATAAGGTATTTCTCATGAAGCATTTGTTTAATCTAAAAATTATTGAGGGTGGATCTATGACAGATTATTTAAATGAGTTTAATACAATTATCAGTCAGTTAACTTCTGTAAAAGTGAAATTTGATGAAGAGGTGAGGGCTCTCTTGGTTTTATGTTCTTTGCCAAAAAGATGGAATAGCTTGGTAATGGCTGTAAGTAACTCTATCTCTGGTTAAAACACTTTGAAATTTGATGATGTTGTTGGTGTTATCCTTAGCGAGGAAATGCGATGGAAAAACTCAGGAGGGTCCACATCAAGTAGTGTTTTGAATGCAAAAAGCAGGGGCAGATAAAAGGAGAGAGGAAAAGGTTCTGGAGGTCATGGAAAGTCACGAGGAAAATCAAAGGATAAGAGGTCCCAATCTAGAGGATAGAAGGATTGCTGGTACTGTGGGAAACCAAGTCATTTGAAGAAAGATTGCTAGTCTCAGAAGAATAAAGAAGGAGACAAACAAGAAGGCAATAAGGAGGCAAATGTGGTAAGTAATAAATATGAAGATGATGCTTTGATTCTTTCCCTAGATAATGTTGATGATTCATGGGTTTTAGATTCAGGGGCCTCATTTAATGCTATGCCCCATAGAAGTTATTTTTTTTATTATGTCCAAGGGGATTTTGGGCTAGTTTATTTGGAAGATAACGAAGCCTGTCAGATTGTTGGAAAGGGAAGAATCAAGATTAAGTTGCAGAATATGAATCATTGGCTACTACAAAAGGTAAGACACATTCCAAGGCTGAGTAGGAATTTAATTTCAGTAGGGTAGCCAGCTGATGAAGGTTGTATTGTTACATTCACTGATAAAAATTAGAAGGTTACAAGAGGTGCCTTAATAGTAGCAAAAGGTGTGAAAGTAGGCACCTTATATCTTTGTATAGGTCATACTGTTCCTTCTACTTTAGTTGTTGCAGAGAAAAAACAAATAGGTTCAGGAATAGTTGTTGCAGGTTCGTAGGAAGAGACTGAAACAGTTGTTGCAGGTTCTGAGACAACACTGTTGCATAATAGACTTGGGCATATGAGTGAAAAAGGTATGAAGGTACTTCATTCTAAAAAAAATTTACCAGGTTTGAAATATATTAATATGGATTTTTGTGAAATTTGTGTGCATGGTAAACAAAAGAGAGTTAGTTTTCTCAAGGATGGGAAGCAAAAGAAAGATGAAAAGTTGGAGCTTGTGCATATAGATGTATGGGGACTGGCTCAGGTATCTTCTCTTGGTAGCTCTCGGTATTATGTTACATTCATAGATGATGCAACTAGGAAGGTTTGGATTTATTTTCTCAGGCAAAAATTTGATGTATTTGAAACATTTAAGAAATAGAGAAGCTTGGTTGAGAATGAGACAAGTAAAAGATTAAAATGTCTCATATCTGATAATGGTGGTGAGTATTGCAGCAAAGAATTTGAGGGTTATTGTTCTTATAATGGAATTCGTAGGCAAAAAATGGTTCCAGGGACTCCACAGGAGAATGGAGTGGCTGATCGCATGAATATGACAATAATGGAGTGTGCAAGGACCATGAGATTGCATGTTGGGCTGCCTTTAAACATGTGGGTAGAAGCTGTCAACACTACTATATATTTAATTAATAGAGGTCCTTTAGTTCCTTTGGGTTGTGGTAATCGAGAGGAAGCATGGATAGGTAAGAAGGTGAGTTATTCTTTTCTCAAAACCTTCAGATGTGAAGTATTTGCACATGTAGATTCTGAAAATAGAACCAAGCTGGATGCAAAATTAAAAAATGTACCTTCGTTGGATATGGCATTGATGAATTTGGTTATAGGCTTGGGATTTTGAAAATCAAAAAATTGCAAGAAGCAGGGATGTTGTATTCAATGAGAAGGTGTTGTACAAAGATCAGTTGCAGCAGCATGAGAAGAAAGAAAAGAATTATGTGGTGTTGGATGATACTCCAAATAGTGATGTTCCAGTGGTTCCTCATGCTCTACAACAATAACAAGAAATACCACAAACTCCAGTGAATATTAGATGATCAACAAGGCTAAGTAGACCTCCTGAAATGTTTTCTCCCTCTTTGTATTCTATTTTGTTAATAGATGTTGGTGAACCTAAAGGGTGTGATGAAGCTATGTAGGTGGATACAAAGGTTCAGTGGGAGCTTGCAATGAAAGAAGAAATGGACTCCTTGTTGAAAAATCAGACTTGGGAATTATGTAAGTTGCTTGCAGGTAAAAAGGCTTTACCACATAAATGGGTTTATAGGATGAAAGAGGAAGCTAGAGGTAAGAATAGATTTAAAGCCAGGTTAGTTGTAAAAGGATTTACACAAAAAAAGGGCATTGATTTTGATGAGATTTTTTCTCCGGTTGTTAAGATGACTTCTATTCGTACTGTTTTAAGTATTGTGGCTACTGAAGATTTGTATTTGGAACAGCTAGATGTAAAAACTACCTTTCTCCATGGTGATTTGGAGGAGGAGATATATATGGAACAACCCCAAGGATTTGAGGTCAAAGGGAAGGAGAAACTGGTGTGTAGATTGAAGAAGAGTTTGTATGGCTTGAAACAAACACCTCGGTAATGGAATTTGAAATTTGATAGTTTTATGGATAAGCAAGGCTACAACCAGTGTAATTCTGACCATTGTGTTTATTTTAAGAGGTTGGATAATGAAAGCTACATTATTTTATGTTTATATGTTGATGACATGCTTCTAGCAGGGTCTAACATGGATCACATAAGAGAGTTAAAACATCAGTTAGCACAGTCATTTGCTATGAAGGATTTGGGGGCACCAAAACAAATCCTTGGTATAAAAATTTGCAAAGATAAGAAGAACAAAAAATTGACTCTATCTCAAGTTGATTATGTTGAAAGGTGTTGCAGAGATTCCATATGAAGAATGCAAAAACTATCAACACACCTTTGCCTGGTCATTTGAAATTGACTAAGGAGATGTGTCCTAAGACACAAGAGGAGGAAGAAAAAATGTCCAAGGTATCATATGCTTTAGTTGTAGGAAGTTTAATGTACGCCATGGTATGCATGAGACCAATTATTGCACATGCTGTAGGAGTCGTAAGCAGGTATATGAGTAATTTTGGATTGGAGCATTGGAATACGGTAAAATAGATTCTTAGATATTTGAGAGGTACATCCAATAAACATTTATGTTTTGGGGGCTCTAATACTAATTTAGTAGGTTATGTAGACTTAGATTTAGCAGGTGATATTGATACCAGGCGGAGTACTACAGGTTATGTCTTTACTATAGGTGGGACAGTGGTGAGTTGGATCTCACAGTTGTAAAAGGTGGTTGCTTTATCCACCACGGAGGCAGAGTATGTAGCTACAACAGAGGCAAGCAAGGAGATGATATGGCTACAATCTTTCATGGAATAATTGGGCAAACAACAAGTTAATAGTTATTTGTTTATAGATAGCCAGAGTGCCATACATCTTGCAAAGAATTTTGCTTTGAATTCAAAGACCAAACACATATAGTTGAGGTATCACTTCATTCGGTCGGTGTTGGATGATGGACAGTTAAGGCTAGAAAAGATACATATAGATGAGAATCCAATGGATATGTTTACAAAGGCAGTGACAAGGGAGAAGCTAAGCTCCTCTTTAGCTTCAGTTGGTCTTCAAGACTGAAAACAACAAAAATAGAACAGCAGAGTCCAGGGTGCTTATTTCCAGTGGGAGCTACAGGGTTAGCGGTGTTATGATCAATCTCTAAGTGGGAGATGATATGGTGTGGAGTCTAAGCAGTCTCCAAGTGGGAGATTATTTTTATATGGAGCCTAATCAGACTTAGAGGTTAAAATTTTCCCCACTTTTATTGGTGTGGTTTCCCCCCAAATTCCTACGGGGTCAAGGGGCAGCGCCCCTTGCGGGGGTTTGGAGGCAGCACCCCCAAGACAGGGTCAAGGGGCAGCATTTTATTAAGGCGTCAGGAGTTATTTTTTCATTGGCCAACATAAAAAAAACCCTATTTTGTAACCGACAAAAGTCATGATAAAAATGGCTAAGGGTTAGGGTTTCCATTGATATTGTATTGTAGCATTTTGTAGTGGTATTGAGTTGCAGGGATTGCTAGTTGTAATCGGTTTGATTTACTAGATAATAATATTGGACTCTTTGTTGGTGGATGTAGCTCAAGTTTGGGTGAACCACGTTAAAACTTGTCTCTCACTGTTATTGTTTCTATGTATTTCCATTCCTCTGTTTAATCTTTATTTGCATTTAATTGATATCTTCCACTGGCCAACCCTAACACTCACATCCACACTCACACATACATCCTCACACATTTTCACACACTTATGCATTTCACATCAAACATGATCTTTTATTTATATCTTCCACAAGCTTCAAAATCTTTCTCCTTCATAAACCAAGATGAAACGTGTAGCATGAAATGTGCAACAGCCACAACAAGTTGACACCCAAAAACATGTAGAAATCTAATACGGTTCAAATTAAGATGATAATCAGGACCTATTTTACCTTGACACACTCTTCCATGCTAACACACACTTCCAAACATCTAGCGCAATCACCAAAACACATCAAGTCGGCCCAGTAAACATTTATCCTTTCACATATTAGCTCCAGACCTAAAGTGGTACTGAAGAGACAAATTAACATCATGCGGATCACTTCAAATACATTATATTCAACTTGTAAGAACATTTCCATATATTTCTTTCTCTAAAAAATGCATCTTCTTTCTAGCGCAAACAAATTAACATTGACCCCATTACCTCTTGCCAACTCTAAACACACAGTCATGAGATAGAACATTGAAGAACAAACTCGTGGTACACTTCAACACCTAAACCTTGGAATGAACAAACATATAGACCATCTGAATCCAATCTCCAAACAACAAAGCTAGATAATTTAATGCGGTGAAATGCGGTGGCTTTCGCTTTCTCCTCCTGACAACTCTAATCAGCAACATGATATGTCTTTACTCTGCTAACTTGAGACAACCTCTGTGGTACATCATATCATCTAAAATTTGAATATGTCATACCTCTAATCTTTATCTAATTATCCTTCAAGCCACAAAGTCACATCTTCAACTGCAGAGAAATGCTCTCTCTAACTCTTTTTTATTGCAACAATACTAAATCATTGTCTTCTCTTTGCAAGCTCTGGAAACTTCTGTGGTAATTTTTATGCTCTAAAATCAGGGACATGCATACTTCACACTTGTCTCTATCTAACTTCCAAACCGCAAGGCCATATCTTCAAATGCAGAGGAAATTACAACATTCTCCCGAGCTTCTTCAGTGCAACTTCCAATGTGGTGGAACCCCCATACATTTTCCCTATTTCATTGCTTGAAACCTTAAAATTGGTTGAGCTTGTGTCTAAGAAGGTAGAACCCTAAGCCCTTGAAAAGCCCCATGTGTAATTTTGTGTTGACTTGTGATGGGCGGTTATTTCAGGCTTAAGTGATAATATAATGTCCTTAGCTTCGTTTGCTACTGGTCCCATGAGCTTAGTAGTAGGTTTCCTATTCTTAAAGATAGATCTAGAGCTATTGTAGTATCACATATCCTATAATCGATAGATCTATTGAAGATGCACTAGTTTAATGATGGTTGTATGGAAGTGGTGGGACCAAAGTCTCATGTGATGGACCAATTGTTATGTGCTTGCTTAATGTTTGATCACGGGAGCATGCTGTGGAAGGGTGTGGAGGAATATTCCTTGTGCGGATGTGATGGTATAAATTTGATGCCCAGTGCACGAGCACAGAGGTGATAGTGTGAGTCCTTTTAGATCTTATGATGGTGTGATGGGATTGTTGTAAGTATGTTCTAATCGGCATTGTCATTGATGTCAACATGTTAGTGTTATTGTTAGTGTCGTCATTAGTGTCAACTATGTCTTCTGATTAAGTTGTGTTAAAGAGAGTTGAATGCCTTGTAGAGGTGCTAATGATATTAGTAGATTGTTCTTGTTGCTGAGTTTTCAAGTGATTTTGTAATGACCCAACTGAAAATTAATATGAAATATTAGATCTGAAAATATAACTTCAACAAATCCACCAAAGCTACATTGAAATTGATGAAACTAGCTAGCTAGTCTTGCAATGAATTAACACCAATATGTTGAATCTTCACCAAAATGTTTTAAATTGATTTTCTAATATAAATAACATATTATCAGGTCTGTGACACTAATCTATAGCAGCATCAATATTACAACTTCAAATAGCAAAATCTAGGCAAAACCCACAAAAACTACCAACATCGACAATCACCGAAGTGTACCAAAACACCATAAATTGATATTGTTTGATTCTCAGATGAAAAATATATGAAATATAGTTTGACATAATTAAAATATATGCAACAAACACATACAACACTCAACAGCAAATGACACAACCCAAACTTCACTACAAGCTGAAATACACACTGTGTATGCAGACCCACAAAGACAAAAAACAACACAACACTGCTCACAACACCTAGAGCTAATCTTTGGCACTAGGTAATGGAAATTTATAGCCACTAAACAACAAACAAAATTAAATATAAATAGTAACACATTCCAACACTTCTGGAATCACTGCGACAACACAAAGAAGACCTGCACACACAAACAATGGAAACTACTGAATTCTTGAAGCTCTATGCAATCTTTGGATGAAGCTACTCCTTGTGAACAAAGGGTTTCTATCCTTTGGCCACCTGAAACTCATGGGTTTTTGTCCACAAGCCTCCTACTCCAATGAGGTTTCATCCATTGAACCCACAATCTGCAAATCTACAAGTTTGAGAGAATAAAATCATATCAACAATACCTTCAAATGACTAATTTTTCATCTTTTATATGAATATTTTGTGGGAGAGATGGGCTCCCAAGATTCCCACATTTTCCTTGGATTCTTTTCTATTTTGAGGTATAATAGTTGTCATAAGCTGTCATACATTGTCATAAATTCCCCCGCCACTTGTGATTTACCAATATTTTCAAAATCTGCATGCAAATGGACACCTCTCATGACACAAAACCCAACGTCTTTTTGAGCCTCAAAATATTTAATTTAATATTTAATTGCCCTCTTGAAATAGATATTAGTTGGACAATATTAAATATTAAATATTTATTCTTCCTATGCTTGCCCAATTAACCCATGGAAGAATAAAAATGGGTTAATATTGACCATTAATTAATTATTTTAGAAAGGGGACATGACAAGTCCTCCCTCCTGAAATTTGTTTGTCCTCAAGAAATGCAAGTCTAGATGGTCAAGAATTTTTGGTCCTTCCCATGTTGCATCTTCCACTAGCAAATTCTTCCATTTGATCAAATATTCTAAAATGCTCTTGTTCCTCAATCTTTTATTCCTTGTTTCCAAAATCTTTTTAGGAACCAGAATCAATTTCCCTTCATCATCCAAAGGTGGTAAATTAGATGAAGGCACAACCTATTGTCCAAGAACCTTCTTCAAATAAGAAACATGAAATACATTATGTATCCTACTGTTTGGAGGAAGCTCCAACTCATAAGCTACCTCACCAATTTTCCTGATGATCTTGTAAGGCCCAAAGAACTTAGGCTTAAGCTTTTCAGCCCCACTCTTCTTCAAGGGGATCTGTTTATATGGCTGCAATCTAAGAAATACCAAGTCTCCTACCTCAAAAGATCTTTCTGTTCTCTTCCTATCTGCATATATCTTTTGTTGGTTTTGTGCTTGCCTCAAGTTATCTTTTAGTGACCTTATTATCTCTTGACTATGATTGATAAGATCACTAGCTATACGTACTCTACTATCAGAAATTATCAAATTAGAAAAAGAAAGTGCATCATAACCATAGAGATCTTGGAGTGGTGGCATACCAATTGACATGTAATGTGATGTATTGTAACAATACTTGCCCAAGTGTAGCCATTTGACCCAACTAGTTTGTTGATCTGAAACATAATTCCTCAAATACCCCTCTATCCACTTGTTAACAATTTATGTTTGTCCATCTATTTGTGGATGGTAACTTGTGCTTGGTGTGAGCTCTATTCCTGTCAAGTGAAAGAGTTCCTTCCAAAAAGAACTAAGGAACCTACTATCTCTATCATTAACAATGTTTTTGTAAACCACGTAGCTTAAATATCTCTTTGAAAAATAACTCTACTACTTGAGAAGCCTTAAATTATGAAGTGATGGGAAAGAAATGAGCATACTTTGTTAATCTATCCACCACCACATATATACTATCCTTACCTTGTACCTTGGGAAGTCCTGTGATAAAGTCCATTGAAATACTCTCCCATTTTTGTTCAGTAATTAGAAGTGGCTGTAGGAGACCTACGGGAAAAATCTACTCACCTTTGTTCCTTTGGCAAGTCATGCACTCTTTGATATGCTTGTGGACATCCTCTTTCATCCTTTTCCAAGAAAATCTCTCATAGATCTGCTTGTATGTTTTGAAGTAACCTTGATGACCAGCCAAGGGAGTGTCACGGAAAGCTCTTAAAATCCTTTCCTTGATTTTTGATCCAGGAACAAGGAAAATTCAGTTCTTGTAATAAATTAGCCCATCATTCATTGTATACATGTCATCTTCTACTAAATCATCTAGCACATTAGATGCAAAAGTATTTTTGACATATTTAGCAATGATAGAATCTTTCCACTCCATAGAAATAGAAGATAATGAACACAAAGTTGGCTTCCTAGAAAGTGCATCCGCTACCACATTTCTTTTACCCTTCATATATTTTATTTCAAAATCATATGCTTGCAGTTTGCTTACCCACCTTTGTTGGTGATCATTCAAATATTTTTGATCAAGGAAATACTTCAAACTATTATGATTAGTTTTCACAACAAACTTCCCACACACAAGATATTGTCTAAACTTCTCAAGTGCATGCATAATTGCCAACATTTCCTTGTCATAAATGTGATATGTTTTTTTCTAGATTATTTAGCTTCCTACTCTCAAAAGCAATTGGATGTCCCGTTTGAGTTAGGACAACCCCAACACCTTCACTCGAAGCATCATATTCAACTACAAAGGGCAATGAAAAATTAGGAATAGAAAGCACAGGGCATGAACTCATTACCTCTTTAAAATTGTCAAAAGTTTTCTGAGCTTCTTCAGAACATTCAAAGGCTTCTTTCTTAGTCAAATTAGTCAATGGAATAGCAAGCTGAGAAAAGCCTTTCACAAACATCCTATAATAGCAACATAGCCCAAAGAATCCTTTTAGCTGACTTGAATCTTTTGTTGATCTAATTGAATACCCTTAGAACTTATGACATATCCCAAGTAAAGAATTTTAGTTAATCTAAAATCACATTTGGACAACTTAGCATAGAAAGATTGCTTCTCCAAAATACCCAAAACTGTATCTAAATGTTCCAATTGTTCCTTCCAAGTTTTACTGTAGATCAATATATCATCAAAGAAAACCAAGACAAACTTTCTGAGTTGCTTGCCAAATACCTTGTTCATGCATGATTGGAAAGTTGCTGGTGCATTAGTGAGGCCAAAGGGCATGACCAAGAACTCAAAATGACCATAGTGACACTGAAAACTATCTTTTCCACATCTTTGTCTTTCATCTGAATCTGGTGGTATCCCGATCTCAAATCAATCTTAGAAAAGTAAACAGCTCCATGCAACTCATCAATAAGTTCATCTATACTTTGTATGGGATATCTATTCTTAATGGTTTTCTTATTCAAAGCTCTATAGTCATTGCACATCCTTAGAGTGCCATCCTTCTTCTTCACAAGAACTACAGATGATGCAAAAGGACTAGAACTTGGTCTAATGAATCCCATATCTAAGAGCTCGCTAAAAGTCCTTTCTATCTCTTCCTTGTAACCCCTTGAATGTCTATATGGAGTAGTTATAACAGGTTTGGCACCTTTTTCCAACTCTATAACATGTTGAAATCCTTTATCTGGAGGTAATCCTAGGGGTATATCACTGAAAACAATGTTATGCTTATCTAAAATTTCTTGAATTTCAAAATGAAATTTACCTTTTTCCATTTGGAGAGCTTGAAGGTCAAATTAAGCAAGTGGCTGCCCAAGAAACCTGACCTCTTTTGAAAGTTCTCTCCATCTTCTTTGCTATCACCACTCTTGGAGTTCCATTCAAAATCCCTCTGAGTGTAATCTCCTTGCCTTCCGACTGAAACTTGAACTCCATAGTTTGATAGTTCTGATAGTGTCCTCCAATAGAATGCAACCATTGAACACCCAAGACAACATCAGTTTCACCAATACCAACAACATAAAAATCATCACAAACCTTGTAGTCTCCCATAGTGATGCTCAATTGTTTGACCACTTTGGTGCACAGTATAGTGAATCCATTTGCAACAATCACATTGAAACCTTCAAATTCTTTAGTCTTCAAGCCTCTCTTCATTACTAAACCTTCATCAATAAAATTGTGGGTTGCCCCACCACTATCACTCACTACCCTGCTAACACTCCATGAACCCTGAAAGGATGATATCTTGGTGCTCCCAAAAGTGCAGCTAACAAACCTTCTTTTTTAGTCTCCTCTTCAACCTCAGGTTTGGAATCCTCTATGTCACGAAACTCCTCATTACCATATAAGTTTGAATACTTATCTGAGACAAACTCTATGTAATGGACTTGTCCCTTTCCCAAACACCTATGTCTAGGGACCCAAGGCTCTCTACAAGAAAAATAAATCTTCTTCCTCCTAAGCTCATTCCTTGTTTCTTCATCCATCTTCTTTGAAACATTAGGAATCGTATTCTTCTGTACAGGTGCAAGTGCATGGAATGGTTCCTTCTAGAATCCTCCCTTATGATGCCATGTGTTTGGTTTGGAGGAGTGTGTGAAAGCATTCTTTGGAATTGATGGCTCAAGGGTTAGAGCCCTCTTGATAGCTTCTTGCAAAGTGAAAGGTGTGAAAGATCTGATAAACCCCTTAAGAGGTTCAGTGAGCCTCGTGATGAATAGATGTACTCTTCTTTTCTCTGATATTTCAAGTACCATTACTGTGATCTTTTGAAAGTCTGCTATATGCTCACTTACTGAGTTCTTTTGCTTAATTTCAGACAGCTGGCTGAAATATTCTTCTTCCTCTTTCACTTCATACCTATCAAGAATCCTCTGTTTAAATTCATCAAAAGTCTGTACCTGGTCATGTCCCAATGTAGTCAAACCATGGTACCACCATTCATAGGCTTTCACTACAACAAAAGAGGCAATTAGCACCTAAAATAGTACCAGAATTTAGTGCATTTGAGTCCATGAATTGGACACTTCTGTCGGTACCTGGTCATGTCCCAATGTAGTCAAACCATGGTACCACCATTCATAGGCTTTCACTACAACAAAAGAGGCAATTAGCACCTAAAATAGTACCAGAATTTAGTGCATTTGAGTCCATGAATTGGACACTTCTGTTGGTGCCAAACTCAGCATGCAATTGCATGCCACTTTAGCATTGGATTTAGCACCAGTTATAATGCCAGGTTTAGCGTTGGATTTTAGTGCCAAATTTTGTTGCTTCTAATTTGGCTTTTGATTTTGCTTCTGGTTTTGCTTCTTGTGTTGCTTCCAAGTTTGCTTTTGGTTTTGCTTCTAGTTTTGCTTCCGATTTTACTTCCAGTTTTACTTCTAATTTTGCTTCTAGGTTTTCTTCCAGTTTTGCTTCCACTGTTGCTTCCAATTTTGCTTCTAGTTTTGCTTCCAGGTTGGCTTTCGATTTTGCTTCAAAATTTGCTTCCAATTTTGCTTTTGGTTTTGCTTCTAGTTTTGCTTCTAGTTTTGCTTCCAGTTTTGCTTCCAATTTTGCTTCCAGTTTTGCTTCCAGTTTTGCTTCCAATTTTTCTTTCAGTTTTGCTTCCAATTTTGCTTCAAATTTTGCTTCTAGTTTTGTTTCCAATTTTGTTTCTAGTTTTGCTTCTGATTTTACTTCTAGTTTGGCTTCCAATTTTGCATCTGGTTTTGCTTCCAGTTTTGCTTCCATTGTTGCTTCCAATTTTACTTTCGATATAACGTCGTTTGTTTCTTCTAATTTTTCTTCCATTTTTACATCTTTTGTTGCTTCTAATATGGCTACTATTATTGCATCTCTTGTTGCTTCTAAAATTGCTTCCATTATTACTTATTTGTTTGCTACCTGAATTACTTCTATTTTTGCTTCCTAGATAATGCCAAGTTTTGCTTCCAAGATTGCTTCTGGTTTGCTTCTAGTTTGGCTTCCATTGTTGCTTCTAAAAATCCTTCTTGTTTTTCTTACATTTATTAATTTAATATGTTTTATTTCAATTTAATTAGTTAAATATATCATGCCTCTTAAATAACTCATGATTATAGAGTAAGTAATTTAATTATTTAACTCATGATTAAATAACAAGATAATTATTATAACATGATCATCATCTATAATTAAAACAAGTGAGTCGAATATCTATAATTTAATTAAACTTGACAACATCCATCCTGAGCAGTAAATTAAAATCATCATACGTAATAAATATCCATCCAAAAATCATCGACCACTTTCAAGTCAATACTGATAAGATCATCATCATATATAACTAAAACAAATGAAAGTCAAATATGCCAGTAGATCAATAACATGTCAAAATGATATAAGTAAAAATGATAAATTATGTAACTCAAAATGATACAAGTCAAGATGATACATGTCCAAATGATATAAGTCAAAATGATACATAAATTTATGATACAACTCATTAATATGGTATTGCAGGCCGTGAAAATGATACATATGATAGTGACCATGAAAAGAGGCATCATAAGGATATATCAACAATGATCCATGATGCAGTCTATATGATCATGAATGTCACTGGCTACTACCAGGAACTACATCATCATCATCATCATCATCACCATCATGATTATCATCATCATGATCATCATCGCCGTCATCATCATCGTCATCAGCCTCGGTGTCTTCTGTATCTATGTCATCATCATCCTCTACCATGTGATCTATACCAGAACCAACATAATTTGGATCTCTATCATGAGGATCATCTTGATCTTTTGGAAGACCCGTGTTCTGCAAAAATAACATTTAAAATGAAAAGTTATTATTTATTTCATGCAATAATTTATTTTTTTGTTATATATCTAATATTACAACATATGAAACAAAACCATAATCATATTACATCATATCAAAGTGCACATACCATAATAAAATTTTAAAAAAGTTACAGCTAATATGTCATTCCAATGATGTAAAACATGCAACAATTCTAATAAACATTAGTAAAGATCATAAAAAAAATTTGTTATAAATTTAACTATCAACTATAAATTCTCTTACATGACCTTAAGTGCCACAAATTGCTTGGTCCATGTATGTTCTTCTTCACTATTAATCTAATAACCTGCATTAGACATAAACATTAAAGAGTTTTTAAGTAGCAGTTGATTAAATTCTCTTACATGTCATTAAGGAATGCACAGTTTTTTTTCAATAATTATTTATCTTAAGGTTCATGAGTAACCTTAAGATAAAGGTCTATTTTGTTTGAAAAAAAAATGAAGTTAGCAATATGGCTTTATTCAGCTAATTTTAGAAAGAAAAAATATTAGCCCTATTCCCGCTCACAGGTCTTCAATGTGAGCGAGAATAGGGCAAATTTGGGGATTTAGAAAGAAAGATAAAGTTTAGGGTGTCTTCAAGATAGCCAACATGGGCAAGGAGGTCAACTATGCACACATAATAATCAACTGTAGGTGTAATGCAATAAGGGTTACAAATGTGATTGAAGTATGTACAGCTCTCATCCACTAAACATGCATGGTTGCATGCACCTAGAATACAAGCAAAGCTTACAATGTTAGGATATATTCTAGAGTGCCTAATTAATTCAAAGATTTTGAGAGTGTCCTTGCAAAATCCATTTTGTGCATATCATGTAATCATTGCAATCCATGAGATGACATCTCTTTGAGGAGTTTTGTCAAATAGTTCATGTTTTTTGTTTGTGATTCCATATTTTGTGCATATCCTACAATCATTGGAATCCATGAGACCACATTTCTTTGAGGCATTCTGTCAAATAGTTCATGTGCCTTATCTATGCTTCCATATTTTTCATACATGTCTAACAGGCAATTGCAACTACAACATCTGACAAAATTCCTCTATCCTTTTATGTTTATGATGAACAAAGTGCCACACTTAGGGGCATACAACTACAAACTATCTAGTGGGGGGAGCTCAAGCTATTAATGCCATATACTTCCCTCTTGCTCAACAAATACCTAATTGCACCATATGTCATGAGACTCATGAAATTGTCCACTACTGCAAAAGTGAAAGGATGTTCCTATCAATTATGTTAGAAATGAAAGCAACACTACTTCAATGGAAATCTGATTCAAGATAAATTTCAGCAATCTTTAACTGTGTCCTATTAACAATGGAGATTGTAATGAAACATAAACCCACAATACAGAAATATAACAAAAATGGAATGAAGCACATAACACAAGTGTTTAATGTGGAGAAAACCCTTTCGCATAAAAAACTCCACCAAGAAAAGAGGTCAAGTTATATTATCTTCACAAAAGGAGATTACAAATACATTCACTTCCTCTGTCCTCCAACCTTCACTCCGGCAGAACCTGGGTACCTGTAAACTATTATATGCCTCTCATCTACTATGCTATGGTTTATATAGAATTTACACAACCTCAAGACATCAAATGACTTCTTACAAGCCCATAACACTTGTCAAGAATCAACAATACAACCTTGGGCGTCCATGGCCAAGAATAGGCTCTTATGGGGTCATAAATGTTGTCATACATGCATCCTACACTTGGAAAAATGTGCCCATGCAAGATTGAACGCCTTGGGGCCAAAAATAGCCACTTACAACATCTTATGACACGTCATATGCTATTATAAGTGTCATAGATTCAGTTGTCATAGAATCTCTTACACCCTCTTACAACATCTATGATGTGTGCCATAACACTAAAAATAGATTATTCCTCCACATGTGCACCCCACTTTGACCAATTACCATTTACCATAGTAAATAACATCCCGTAACTACTACCAGTAACTCTGGGACTTACCGTGCAGTAACTCCATAATTACCATGGACAGTAAATAATTTTTACCACTACTGGTGAAACTTGTACATCCCTTATGGGTAATTACAAATTACAAATAATAAATGGAATAAAACAATAATGGGATTTACAAGGTTAATAGCACCTTATCCCAACAAATTACTAGTGCAAGGTTTGTCACACATCAATCTCTTGAAGGCAAGGACGGAAGTGAGTCCGAATGGAGGTAGGCAGAATGAGCACATAAGTATTGCTACTAAAGTGCAAATCAGTTGCAGGCTCGACATAGTCTGTCCACTCATTTGCTAGCCTTGGGATCTGCAGGCTTTGATGAAGCCTCTCAAGGCTTTTATAAAACAAGAGGCCGCTATAGGAGAAGTAGGAGAATCCTTAAGCAGGATATGATGGCAGACTCTACGAACAAACCTACAAATGGAGGCAGTCCAAATGATGTGAATGTACCACCTTCCCATAGGCGGCAAAATCCTATGCATGGAATGGTGATCCTTGGAATTGGAGGTCGGGGGAGAACTTGCCCATAGGCTTCTTTTTAAGCTAAGGCGTGATTGAAGCAGATTATGCTGTTTGTTCTCAGGAATGGTCCAAACAAAGCGATGCCTCGGCATTTTGGAGTGGAGTGCCGCTACGAGGAGGATGAAACCGAAGGGCAATAGATTGCATACCTATTCAACAAAGCCTCTAATGAAGAAAAAGTGGCCATCTTGAAAGTGATCGAGGCTTGTTTTTTCTCAGGAGGGCACACGCATGACGGACAAGTGTTGGAACATTTTTCTAGAACTATGTATAGGTTGTGGGAGCAAGGCTCTAGGGACTAAGAGCTATGATGAGATTGGTGAGGGAAGCTTTGATGGACATGGTCAGGACTGCCATGGATGGTGTGGCAGTGGAGCTCGAACAGGGATTTGCTCTTGCCATCCTCAGCCTGAATGAGGAGAAGAAGAAGGTGAAGCTGCAGAAAGCCTAGGCCTTCTACAAAAAGGGTGTGGAGAAATAAAATAATATAGGAGAGTTTTTGAAATTGCCAACCTAGGTCTGATTGATGAAAATGTAATAGCTAGGATGGTGGATATTGTTGAAGGCATAGGTTATATATATCACTAGATGTAATGCCTCAGCTTTCTATGTAACTTTTTTTTGATATTTTAATATAGGGAGCTACTCCCATATCTGGTAGTGTTTACCAAAAAAAAAACATTTCTTTGAGGCATTCTCTCAAACAGTTCACGTGCCTTGTCTATGCTTCGACATTTTGCATACATGTCTAACAGGGTTGTTGCAACTACAATATTTGACAAAATTCCTCTATCCTTTATATATTGATGGATGTCCATACCCTATTCCAAAGCTCCCCTTTTGACACAGGCAGGGAGGATGGTGGCAAAGGTTGTGGAATTTGGCTTGACACCAGCCAATTGCATTTGCTTTAAAATTTCTGAAGCCTTTTCAACAAATCCATTTTATGCATATACTGCAATCATTGCAGTCCATGAGACCACATTTCTTTGAGGTATTCTATCAAATAGTTCACGTGCCTTTTCTATGCTTCCACATTTTGCATACATGTTTAACAGGTTAGTTGCAACTACAACATCTAACAAAATTCCTCTATCCTTTATGTATTGATGGATGTCCATACCCTATTCCAAAGCTCCCATTTTGACACAGGCAGGGAGGATGGTGGCAAAAGTTGTGGAATTTGGCTTTACACCAACTAATTGCATTTACTTAAAAATTTTTGAAGATTTTTCAACAAATCCATTTTGTGCATATCCTGCAGTCATTGCAGTCCATGAGACCACATTTCTTTAAGCCATTCTATGAAATAGTTCACATGCCTTATCTGTCCTTCCACATTTTGCATACATGTCTAACAGGGAGTTGCAACTACAACATCTGACAAAATTCCTCTATCCTTTATGTATTGATGGATGTCCATATCCTATTCCAAAGCTCCCATTTTGACACAGGCAGGGAGGATGGTGGCAAAAGTTGTGGAATTTGTCTTTACACCAGCCAATTGCATTTGCTTTAAAGTTTCTGAAGCCTTTTCAACAAATCCATTTTGTGCATATCCTGTAGTCATTACAGTCCATGAGACCACATTTCTTTGAGGCATTCTATCAAATAGTTCACGTACCCTGTATATGCTTCCACATTTTGCATACATGTCTAACAGGGCAGTTGCAACTACAACATCTGACAAAATTCCTCTATCCTTTATGTATTGATGGATGTCCATACCCTATTCCAAAGCTCCCATTTTGATGCAGGCAGGGAGGATGGTGGCAAAGGTTGTAGAATTTGGCTTTACACTAGCCAATTGCATTTGTTTTAAAAGTTTGGAAGCCTTTTCAACAAATCCATTTTGTGCATATCATGTAGTCATTGCAGTCCATGAGACCACATTTCTTGAGGAATTCTGTCAAATAGTTCACGTGCCTTGTAAATAACATCCCGTAACTACCGACGGTAACTCCGGGACTTACCGTGTAGTAACTCCATAATTACCGTGGACAATTAATAATTTTTACCACTATCGGTGAAACTTGTACATCCCTTATGGGTAATTACAAATTACAAATAATAAATGGAATAAAACAATAAAGGGATTTAAAGGTTAATGGCACCTTATCCCAACATTCTCCCACTTGACATTATACATTGTAAATCAACCCATAGAAAATCAAATGAAAAATAATCAGGCACTAGAAAATGGGCCCATGGCCTCTCTGCACCACACGAACTTCTCTATGCTCACATGTTTGGTCAATGAATCTACAACATTCTCCTAATTGTCTATCTTCTTCAGCTCAATCTCTCCATTTGCAACCAACTCTCGAACAAAGTGATACTGAACATCAACATGCTTAGTTCAAGCATTATACATGGGATTCTTGGCCAAACAGATAGCACTCTGGCTATCACAACCAATCTGAATGATCTTGTAATCAAAACTAATACCTGTACACAGTCTTATCAACCAAACTGCCTCCTTAGAGACATGAGTAGTAGCCATATACTCTACTTCTATGGTGGACAAAGCAACTGTGGGTTGCCTCTTACTCATCCAACTCACTGCACCTCCAAACAGAGTAAACACATAGCCACTAGTGGACCTTCGACTATCCAAGTCACCTACCCAATCTGCATCAACAAAACCCTATATGTCCAAAGATTTATCAACACTATTAGTACCAGAATAAACCAAGCAATGATCAAGAGTACCTGCAAGTTATTTAAACACCCTTTTCGTATAGTTCCAATGCTGTCTACTAGGGTTAGACATAAATCTGCTCAAAACTCCCACTGCTTGGGCAATATCTGGTCTAGTGCAAACCATTGCATACATCAAACTCCCTACAACACTAGCATATGGCACAGTAGACATATCCTCAAGATCATCCTTAGTCTTTGGACACATATCTAATGAAAGCTTAGTACCAATGGGTAAGGGAACTCTAACTGGGTTACAGTCGTACAAACTAAACCTCTGCAAAATAGTACTCACATACTTACTTTGTGACAACCAAAGCTTTCTGTTAACTCTATCCCTCCTAATCTCCATTCCCAAATTATACCTTGCAACACCAAGATCCTTCATCTCAAATGCACCTAAAAGTTGGGCTTTAAGCTCATTGACCATACCCTTAGTATTGTTAAAAAATAACATGTCATCAACATACAAAGCAATAACCAATATAGAATCATCAACACAATGAATGTAAACACAATGATCCTCCTCACTTCTAACAAAACCCAATTTCAAAACAAATGAGTCAAACTTTTAATACCACATTCTGGGGGACTATTTTAAACCATAGAGAGACCTCTTCAACTTACAAACCCAATGTTCTTTTCCTTTTACCTCAAAACCTGTAGGTTGTTGCATATAAATTTCTTCTTCAAGATCTCCATGTAAGAACGCAGTCTTAACATCCATTTTCTCAATCTCCCAATCATAAGCTGCAGCAATGGATAAGAGAAATTTAATAGAAGTCAATTTAGCAACAGGAGAGAATATCTCACCAAAATCAACTCCCTCTCTCTGGGAGTAGCCCTTAGCTACCAGTCTAGCCTTGTACTTCTCTAATGACCTGTTTGCTTCAAACTTCTTCTTGAAGACCCACTTACATCCTATGGCCTTTCTTCCTTTGGGAAAATGAACAAGATCCCAAGTATTACAAGAGTCTAAAGCCATCATCTCCTCCTACATGGGTAGCTGCCAAGACTCACTATCATCTGCAGAAATAGCTTCCCTGTAGGATCTAGGTTCATCGTTAGTACTCAATAAAGCATATACACAATGAAAGTCTAGTGGGCTATACCTGTTAACTGGATTTCGTTGTCTTGTGGATCTCCTCAAGGGTGGAGTAAGAGACTCTACTCATTCTTCTGCATGATCATCTATACCAACTTCTTCTGTTACAACAGATTCATCTTCATCAGAACTACTCGAATCTTCTTCTTCTTCTTCACCCCCTAATCCATCATTCTGTTCTTCCTGAGGTGCATCTTTCTGCTCTAAATCAAAGTGCACCTTATTTCTCTTTTGGCTGCTCAGGTTTAGAAATAGCTCTAAGTTCCATGAAAATAACATCTCTAGAAAAGATAATCTTGTGGGTTAGTGGATTCCAAAGTTTATAACCTTTGACATTATCACCATATCCAATGAATGTACACTTTTCAGCCTTTGGATCCAACTTAGATCACTTTTCCTTAGGCACATGAACAAAAGCCTCATAGCCAAAAACCCTTAAATGTGAAACAAAAGGTTTCTTTCTTGTCCACACTTCATAAGGCATCGAATCAAGAGCCTTACAAGGAGATCTATTTATCAATTAGCAAGCAGTACACATAGCCTCTACCCAAAAGCATTTATCCAACTGTGCATCACTAAGCATACTTCTAGCCCTTTCCATAATTGTTTGGTTCATCCTTTCTGCAACACCATTCTGTTGTGGTGTATACAAAGTTGTCTTTTGTCTGATTATACCTGCATGCTTGCAAAACTCATCAAATTCCTTAGAGCAATATTCCCCTCCATTATCAGATCTTAATATTTTTATCTTTAAACCTGATTGGTTCTCTACTAGCACTTTGAATTTCTTAAACTTAGTGAAAACTTCAGATTTATGCTTCATAAAATAAATCCATGTAAATCTAGATACATCATCAATGAAGGTTACAAAATAATGAGATTTTCCAATATATTCATTATCCACATGTCCAAACACATCCCTATGAATAATTTCTAACTTCTCTTTTGGTCTATTGCTTCCTAAAGGAAATGATTTTCTATTTTTTTTACCAAACACACAATGCTCACAGAAATCAAAGTGCTCATCAGAATAAGAGAAACCGTCCAACAAATTTTTATTCTTAATAGTTTTTAATACATTATTACTTGTGTGGCCCAATCTACGGTGCCACAACATACATGTATTTTCAGTAGTGGCCTCAGATACATAGGAGACATTACAAACTGTAGTGGCTTCAAGCTTAAACAAGTTTCTGAATATCTTCCCTTTCGCTACCACCAAGTTCCCTCTCACCAAGCTGTAGCCATGCTTGTCAAATGTCACATGCATTCCCAAATCATTCAGCTTTGAAACTAAAATAAGATTTCTAGCTAATCCAGGAACATGAAAAACACCAGGGAAGGTTTTAATCCTCCCATCACTGAAACACAACAATAACTTTCCTTTCCTAACAATCAGATATGTAGAGTTGTCACCAAGGTAGATATTACCTCCATCATATTCTTCATATGAGGATAACCATTCCTTATGTGGGGTCATATGAAATGAGCATCCTGAGTCAACCAACCAGTGATCATTAGAAACAATATTACATGCAGAAAGTAAAACTTCTTCACCTGCATTTGAGGACTTATCTGAAGCACTCTCCCACTGTTTCTTGGGGTTTCTGCACTCCTTCTTCACATGTCCCCTTTTACCGCAGTTCCAACACTTAACTCTATTCTTTTTACCAAGAGTCTTAGACCGGCCCTTGGACTTGTCCTTAGACCCTTTCTAATCTCCTTTAGGTCCCCTTTCCTTAGACCTTCCCCTGACACTAAGAGCATCCCCTAAACTATCTGAACTCTTCTTCCTCAATTCCTGTGACAGTAGCACTGAAACAAGAGCATCCAACTTCAGATCTACAAGGTTAGTAGTGATAGCAAGGATGATATTCTCCGAAGACTTAGGTAAAGAACAAAGAAGTAAGATACATTTATCTTCCTCACTAACCTCAACATCTACTAAATCAAGCTGGCTCACTAACAAATTAAAAGAATTTAAATGCTCTGCAACTGATTCACCTTCTCGTATTTTCATGGAAAACAATTTTCTTTTTAAATAAAGTTTATTTACCATACTCTTGGCTTGATAGATCTCACCCAACCATTTCCACAACTTGTATGCAGTCTCTTCCTTTGCGACATTCAATAGGACATATTCTGAAAGACACAACCAGATGGTTCCCCGTGCCTTCTTATCCAATCTATCCCACTCATTTTGAGAGACATCGTCAGGTTTCTTCTCTTTTTGGACAGCCAACTATTGGTTTCTTTCTTCCAACAAATCTTTCATTTTCAGCTTCCACAACTCATACTCTGTTCTATTGAACTTCTCAATGTCCAATTGAGAGATTGATGCAATGGTGGATGCAGCCATAATAACAACACAAGATTTGCAAAACAAACACAACCAAATCTCCCACTGTAGCTATAGCTTCCACACTACCACCCAAGAGTGAAAGCTGGCCAAGCTCTAATACCAAATGTTAGAAATGAAAGCAACACTACTTCAATGGAAATCTAATTCGAGATAAATTTCAGCAATCTTTAACTATGTGCTATTAGCAATGGAGATTGTAACAAAACATAAACCCACAATATAGAAATATACCAGAAGCAGAAAGAAGCACATAACACAAGTGTTTAACATGGAGAAAACCCTTTTGGGTAAAAAAATCCACCAAGAAAAGAGGTCAAGTTGTATTATCTTCACAAAAGGAGATTGCAAATACATTCACTTCCTCTATCCTCCAACCTTCACTCCGGCAGAACCTGGGTACTTGTAAACTATTATATGCCTCTCATCTACTATGCTATGGTTTATATAGAATTTACACAACCTCAAGACATTAAATGACTTCTTATAAGCCCATAACACTTGTCAAGAATCAACAATACAACCTTGGGCATCCATGGCCAAGAATAGGCTCTTATGGGTCATAAATGCTGTCATACATGCATCCTACACTTGAAAAAATGTGCCCATGCAAGCTTCAATGCCTTGGGGCCAAAAATAGCCACTTACAACATCTTATGATGCATTATATGCTATTATAAGTATCATAGATTCTTATGACAACTTAGAGTTGTCATAGAATCTCTTACGCCCTCTTACAACATCTATGACGTGCGTCATAACACTAAAAATAGATTATTCCTCCACATGTGCACTCCACTTTGACCAATTACCATTTACCATAGTAAATAATATCCCGTAACTACCATCGATAACTCTAGGACTTACCATGCAGTAACTCTGTAATTACTGTGGACAGTAAATAATTTTTACCATTACCGGTGAAACTTGTACATCCCTTATGGGTAATTACAAATTACAAATACTAAATGGAATAAAACAATAATGGGATTTACAAGGTTAATGGCACCTTATCCCAACAAATTACTAGTGCAAGGTTTGTCACACATCTTGAAGGCAAGGACGGAAGTGAGTCTGAATGGAGGTGGGCGAAATGAGCACAGAAGTAAAAATACTAAAGTGTAAATCAATTGCAGGCTTGACATAGTCCGTCCGTTCATTTGCTAGCCTTGGGATCTACAGGCTTTGATGAAGCCTCTCAAGGCTTCTATAAAACAAGAGGCCGCTATAGGAGAAGCAAGAGAATCCTCAAGTAGGATACGATGGCAGACTCTAGGGAACAAACCTTCAAATGGAGGCAGTCCAAATGATGTGAATGTACCACCTTCCCATAGGTGGCAAAATCCTACGCATGGAATGGTGATCCTCGGGGTTGGAGGTCAGGGGAGAACTTGGCCACAGGATTCTCTTTAAGCTAAGGCGAGATTGAAGCAGATTATGTTGTTTGTTCTCAGGAATGGTCCAAACGAAGTGATGCCTCAACATTTTGGAGTGGACTACTGCTGCTAGGAAGGAATGTCAAGAAAGATTTAAAAATAGATCTCTTCATTAGGAAGGAATGTCCCAATCCCAATGCTTTCAAGATTCAATTCAGGTCCCTTATTTATCATCCTAATAATAAGAACAAAATTTTGCTATTATACCTAAAATGTTTGCAAGAATGCTCCATCAATTTTGGTCTTTTCATGATCAATTCAGCAAACCCAGTGCTTGCCATAGCAAAGAAGAGATGGAACATTTTGACCCCAAAGTAGAAAATGAGAGAGGTGGTCACCCCTACAAACTTAAGATTATTCATGAGAAAAGCAAAGTTGATATCCAAAATGATGGATAACCATAAGCAGGAATGGATAGGTGGATGGTTCAGACCCCCTCTAATAATTGAACCACTCCCTGTCTGGGCAGAATAGATGGGAGATGAGAAATTGCAGGACTGGATGAAGCAGGTTGATGAATACAGAGGCAATGGTAATATCAACCGCACAACATGGACCACCTATGCACAGGATTATAGCTTAACTGACAAGCTGCTTTGCCAAAATAAATCCAGAATGTGAGAAGCAGGAGGACCTGCCAAACCTTAGGTATGGGGGGATGACGAGTGCCAAGTTGCACCCATGAAATACATCTTTTTACCTCTGTTTTTCTCCTTCCTGAGTCCATCTTTCCTAATGTCTGCACCCAAATAAGCTAGCAAGATTGTTCTAGTTAATGATTAATTGAGATAGATTACTTAAGATTATAATTTCTGATTGAGTGACTAATGTGCATGGAATTGATGAAAAAATGCAGAAACTTCTTTCTTTTTGAATCAATAGGGGTAGATGCCAGGAACAGTAATTTTGTGCATCTCTGGAGATAGTCTTCAATGATCTCTAGAGACAATACTAAAGTACCATGACACTTGAAGTTTTGAAGGAATGAGTAATGCCTCTCCAGAGCTTTGCGAGAGTCTGGAGCATCTCCAGAGCTGAATAGAGAAAGCTACAGATATCTCTGAAGCTACAGACATATCTCCGGAGCTACAGAGTATCTCTGGAGCTGCAGACAGGAACAGTTATCTCCGGTGCCTCCTGAGAGTAGGGCATATTTCCAGCATAAGCTACTGATCAGGCACTCTCAGTAGTGATCTTAATATCCTTCATTTCACTCAAATCATCACCTGAGTGCTGAAGGGTCATCTTTAGTTAAACTGCTGGAGTTTTATCTTTTCAAAGTTTTTGCATGAGTTATGGATGGAGCTGATTCAATATCCACATTTTCAGAGCCTTGCTGCCCAAATGTATTAAGACTCAAACTTAGATTCTGAGTGGACTTCTGTTCCACTCAAGTCTACTTTTATTGCATGATTTTCTTTCATAGTTAAACAGCTAGTGTAATAAAGAGATGGATGTCATCTCATAGAAGAATTGATAGATAAGATAAGTGATATGTCATCATCTTTTTGATATATACTTGTAGAAACATCAGAAGAGATATACAATGATTGAATTATTCTGATTCTCGGTAATCTCAGTTCTATGATAGCAATATTTTTCATGAATGCAAAGTGAATGAATTGGACTGGATTTAGTTGTGATCTTCTCTTGTGCTGATTTTCTACTATAGCCTTTAGCCCTAAGGGTGTGGAGCAAGGGCCCACTCTCACCACCAAGGCAGAAGGCTAGTACTACTATTTTATTACTTCAGCTTTTTGTTATGAAAAGTATTTACTGATTTTGATAGATAGATGCATGTTATTATTTTTTTAAGATTGCTTTTAGTGAATTTCCTATTTTATTCTATTTCAACATTACTTAAATTCATTTAGGAAGTAGACAGATTAATCTTTTCAAATTAGTAGAAGCTGTTAAGATTAGTTAGGAAAACTGGTAACTGTAGAATCCCTAGTTGCAAATAGCTGAGGACACAGCCCCTGGATTATTGACATTTAAAAACAAATTAAATGATGAGGTACAATGACACCTTGTCAGTGCACCTAAATTGTGTCACCATGAAATGGCAATAAGTAAAGGAGGAAACCTATGTGTGCCACATAATAGGTACTATAAGAACTAAGGGAAGAAAAGAGTGAATGGAATCAATGAATGATATAGGTGAAATGATTTGATGACTCCACCAAGTGTACCTCACAAGGAGAATGAATAAGAGAGTTCTCTAAAGTGTATGGTGTAGTAGAAGTGAATACAAAAGTTATATTTAAAGAATGTTAACAATGGACTGAAACAACTTCTGATTAGGAGAAGGCAAAGTGTATTAGTTACAATAGAAATAGGGGACATGGTGGGTATAGGAGAGGCATTAGAAATAACAATGGGCTCCATAGAAATAATAGGTGACATAGGGGAGGTTGTGGAAGGATGAGGGATATAATGGTTTTTGGAAGTTTGGTTATATTCAAAGAGAATGGGTAAGATATGCTCAACAGGGCCAACAAGAGGTGTATAGGATCTAGGATCAAGTGTGGATGGATAGGAATCAAGTTGGGTAGATGGAGAAAAGTCACTAAGGGGATCCATGGGTGGAGGGGTAGGAGAGGGTCTATCATATTTGAAGTGAGGATGGTCTAGGAAGATTTGATCAACTTCAATGGCACAAAGAGCAAAGTCAGAAAGAGAACAAAAGTATTGAAGAAGCAAAGAATGTTAAACATGCAATAGTGAGTTCTCATAAAAAAGAGATAGAATAAGGCCATCAAGAGGTTGGAAACCTCATTGAACAAGAAAGAAAAAGAAGTGAGAAGTGAAGCCCTAGACACTCATGAACATCTTGTTTGCATTGTGCCAGGTATGTAAGAGAGACTTTAAGGTTCTAGGTTATATTGAAAAATGAGAGATAAAGGCAAGAGAAACATTAGAAGATGTTTGTAGGTACTAGTCCTATGGTGGTTTCGAAAAAGGATGCTAGTCCTAGTAATAGAACCAAGAGTACTATTATCAATCAGATATGCACCCTATGCTAAGTTATGAACTTAGCTATCTATTGACACATGGATCACTCCTAGGCCTACGGGTTGCCTAAACTCGGAGTGAACCTCCAGAGTGAGCTCGTTCTCCTTATGATTTTCCTTATCTAAATAGCTTTCTGGGAAAAGGGATAGAAGGATAACTGTAATCAAAACAAATAACTGAAATCAACTCCTAAGGTGATGCACTAATACTTAAACTCCTACCAGATCTTACTCACAATCAGTTCACAGAAACTATAACTCTCACAACCTCTTGATTATACTTAATTCATTAATATTTCACATCAAGTTTCATCTAAACACAACATGCAACTTGAATCAAATAAAATACTTGCATACCCATCACAAAATTCAAGACAAAACAAAGGATAAATAACTATCACAATGTAGTATTAAATCAACTTTACAAATTAGTAGACAAATGGGAAGGAAAACTGCTGCTCTATAAACTGGAAGGAATAATGAGTACAAAATCTAAAGTACAACTCTCTCAGTGTGAGAGGAAGACTCTAAAAATTTGAACTCTAATCTCTAACTCTCTAACTTTGACTGAGAAGACCTCCCTAGAAAGATCTAGCTATCTCCAATATACCTTGTAGAATGATCTCCCAAGAGGAAAAGCTGGAAAAACTCCTAAAAATAGCCATGCCAATTCATTTTCGAGCTCCTCAGAAAAGCTGATAAAAAGCCTACCAAACTGCTTCAAAACTGTGAAAATAAACTGCCAAAAAGTTCTCCCATTTGGCCCCAATGGAAAATCTGCTTTGTATGCTCCAAAAAGATTCCATTTTGTCCATTTCTGACTAGAAGAAAGCAAAATAAAGAAAGCAAGATTTTGTTTTGCTTTATCTGCTTTTAACTACATAAAAATAATAAATATTTTAAAAGCAATTTATAGATCACATTGCTTTAAAATATTATTTTACAATAGATTGTAGTTTGATACATATCCTTATTTGATTTGATTTTTTACAAAAATGATAAGATCATATGTGGCATTTTGCCAAGCATATTACATTACATAGCATTTGATTTTTATAAAAAATCATAAAATATATCAAGGCATATATGGGTAGCTTTACAATAAAAGGCCTTTAAGGCCTGCCCTCCATCTAATTGTGCAAAAGGTCTCCGAGGCATGTGGACCTATCTCATATATTTCAAAAGATTTGCAAATTGCACTAAGGGCATATGAACTAGGCAATAAACATCCAAAAGGCTTAAAGAACTTGACATGTGTATTATCTTTGAAAGGGACTAAAATGTTTTTAAGGCATTAAACCTTCATATGTGCAAAAATGATCTATAGTCTACTATGGTTTTCGACCCCTCCTCAAGTCCTGAGACTTAGGTAAAAATGCAAGATGTACTTAATACCACAATGGGTATTAGCTTGGGCTATGAAAATAAGTTCAAATGTGGTAAAATGCCCACATTCAACTTAGGGCAAAAAGGAAACCCTAATGACAAAACACTTCGATGCCCTAATAATTTGCATTCATTTTTGACTTGCAACTTTGAGAAACCCTCTACTGTAGCCACCACCAGACTTAGGGTTTGAAGGCAAAATTGGGCATTTTCGTAGTTCTGAGCATGATTTTGTTGAAGATTTTAACAAGAAACAAAGGGTGAGCTTCTCTGTGCTATTGTATATTCATTTTCCTCTATTTATCACTGATCTCTGAGCTAATTCTGGCTTCAAAGTTGCAGCTATAATAGTTTTCCTAATGCATTTTGTATTTCTTGTTGCTCTGGTTATCTATCCCTTGTCTCTGGGCCACCATGAAGAATCTCTTCAAACCTTTTTGAAGATAACAGATGGGGTAAAACCCATGGATTTATACGTGTATCTCTTGCTCAGAAAAAAGGTAATTTTTATCTCTTATCTCATGTATCTTTCTCTTACAATAGAGGCTTCTCTTCTAATGACATTCTGAGCAAAAGAAGGAGAATGAAACCCTTCACATTTTATATCTGCAACTATTGTTTCAACAGAGATTTTCCCTTTACCTGGCAGTGGCCATATTTGCACATATATTAATTTATGTGTGGCTTTAATGAGTTTGAATGTCTACCAACTCTCTTTTCTTCATTTGTTTCTGCAACCTCAACAAGGGTTTTGATCTTTTGTGCACAAGAGAATGCATTCAGACTTGTATATGCAAATTGTTACTCCTGTGATTGTAAAAAACTTAGATAGGTTTGAACAAGCAATACAAAATGAGTTTCATGAGTTCAAAGCTTTCATTTTCATTAAACCCCATACACATGGGTTAACATATTATGAAGAAAAAACACCCTTTTGTCACTGATGTCGCAGCCATGTATGACACTCTGAGCATTTTTTTGAAAATAAAATCCAAAATGGGTTTCAACAAAATGATCTTCTTTTATCATGTTCTTAAACTTCTGGCACACAAACTGGTTTTTCCACTTTTGCATATGCAAAACTAGTCTAGACTTATTTATTTCTCCTGTAGATGCTCTTTTTAATGTAACATGGTAGCATATGGACTTAGGAAGTCCACTTCCAGATAGCATATGAGTGTTCTCAATTCCTTGTATAGCTATCTTAAAGTTGAATATATGTATTTCAAGGTTCCATTATTACCATGATGAAATGTATCAGATGAAATACATACTGTTCTATGGCTTTTGCTGTTCCACTTGTACCTTTTCTTGTCACTCTTCGTGTAGCATTATTTGATATGGTTACTCTGTAACATGGCATATACACTTGTTGTTGTAGTCTTCCATATTATATCAAATGCATACACATGCCTTATTGAATGATAGCACTCTTTTACCTTACTGTAGCATGGCAAATGAGATACATGATGACTGCATCAGTTTGACTGTCTTTTCCTGTATAGATTATGGTTGTTCCATAACACTTGAACTACAACTTGATGCTCTATGATTATTGTTTGACTGTTCCAATATCATGATTTTGAATGCATATAAGAACAATACATGATATTACAACTTTGATGTTGAGAATACCTTTTAATTCCATACCTCATTGGCAACCTTGTAAAGAGCTCAATGCTCATTGATGATTCTCACAACTCACCCTGAATTGGTAATCATAGGTGGGCATTGATCTTGAAGCTCATAGGTTGAGTTGATGTAGCATTCCTTCAGTTGACATGTTTCTCTTTGCACTATATGAGTAAGTACTCCTATTCTATTCCCCTAGAAACTCAGGGGTAGCATGCTGGGCTCAACCCTTGTGGGAGCCCACTTGACACCACATGCTGATATGTCTTCAAATAGCTACATGACTTATCCTATACCTACACATGAAACAAACATGTTAGATAAAATCAATGAAGTACAATGATTGTTTCATTTTCAATTCCTCTTGTCCATGGATGATTTGTTACTCTGATTCAATGCATCATAGGTAGTGTATTATATCATTTGCTGATGAAGTACATAGTGTGAGCCATAGCTAGATCTCTAACTATTTCTTTCATCAAAATACAGGTCCACTCAGCATCAGGAGCAAGGATGGAGCAATAACAAAGACCAACATCAAACATAGCAGGCAATGATGGATATGCTTCTCACTATATGCTTATTTCTCTTTCCATCTTCAATTGTATAGTTCACTTCCTAGGTTGTGTTGGCTCAACTATACCCACGGCTTGTGTGGGTCATTTGATCTATTATGTTTCATTCAATGCAATGTTTATTTCTTTTATGTATTTCATTTGTAAAATGAATAATCATTGGAGTGAAATGAAATAATTTATCTTTCAAACATCCTTCTACAAATGAATGATCAACTAAACCTTTTCCTGTCATAACAATGAAAACTAAAGTCTTCATGTACCTTAGACTATGCAAAATAAATCATAGTAGAAAAATGTTAAAACCTTCACTTTAAAAATAAACTTGTTGTACCAGCTCTATCAATTTGAGCTATAAGTGAAAATTAGTAATATTTCTGGTGACTTCTACTATATGCTTGCCTTATAAGCATCAGGATCAGTTGCCTTAAGATGTCTATTGGGCATATAGTCATACTCTGCCTATCTCAAACTTAGAAAACACTGAAACTCAGCACTTCAACCAGTCCAAACAGCAATAGAAAACTAAAACTAAACCAGACTAAAAACAAACTAGAAGGCCCTGGTGGCCAAAAAACTGTGCAGTAGCAGTTAGGGAAACTAAAATTACTGAAAGTAAATGTGCATGAAGTACTTATTAACTACAACACTACTCTACTATGATACAAGGTAGTACTTATCTTCAGAGGAAATGTTTGAGGTGGATCCCATTAACTGGGATAGACAACACCTCTCCACTTAACTTGGATAACTGAAATGCATTGTTTTCTTTGCACTTTGTGATTACATAAGGCCCATCCCAAATTGCATCAAACTTGGATTGCTTTCCAGGTCTGCTTCTTAGTTCATTCCATTTGAAAACTAAATCACCAACAATGAAGCTTCTTGGTCTTGCCCTCTTATCAAAGGAAATCTTCACTTGAGTTTGATGGATTTCAATCTTCCTCAAAGCTTCCTTTCTGGTTTCCTGTAATTCCATAAGCTGAGCTAGCCTTACTACTAAAGGTTACTCCTCTAGCAGCTCAAGCTCTTTAATGAAAGTCAAAGTTGGTAATTCTACTGAAATGGACAATCTAGCCTCCTTACCATAAGTAAGCACGTATGGAGAACAACCAGTAGCTCTCTTGGGAGTGATCTGGTCAACCCAAAGAGCTAACTTCAACTTCTCATGCCATGTCCTCTAGTTGTCTTCAATAGTCTTCTTGATGATCCTTATCAGGTTTTTATTGGTAGATTCTGCCTACCCATTATCCTGTGGGTAATAATTAGAAGATGTATTCAAAAATATGTTATTTTTAACAGACCAATCTGAAATCTTCAAACCAATAAAAGCTAAACCATTGTCAGAGATAATTAAATCTGGTGTACCAAATCTCGATACCAAATCCTGATAGAAACTTAAAACAACAGATTCATTTGCTTCTTTCAAAGCAACGACCTCAGTCCACTTGGTGAAATAATTTGTTGTAATCAAAATCCACTTGTGGCTTGCACTTGAAGGGAGGTTTATTGGTCCAATGAAGTCAAGACCCCATTTAGCAAATGGTTGTTCAACTTTGATAGGGTGCAGAGGTAAGGCTGCAAGCCTTTGCTTACCTGCAAACAATGAACATTTTTCACACCTTTTTACCCAAGAAAATGCATATTTAAACAAATTAGGTCAATAATAACTAGCCTACATAATCTTCAAGGTAGTTATCCTTGCAACAAAATGACCTCCTGAAGGTCCATTGTGAAACTCTTCTAACAGTCTATCAACTTGACCTGGTTCAATGCATCTCAGAAACACACCATTAAAATCTTTTCTGTATAAAACACCTTGAATGATAGCATAAGGAGTAGCTTGTAACCTGAAATATCTTCTTCCTGCCCTATCCAAACCTTCAGGGCATTCACCAGTCTGTAGATAGTGCATCATCTACTGCACCCAACTATTTGTAGAAGTTGGTACAATAGCTGGTTCACTATTATTCAACAATATTTCTGCATTCTCTTCATGTTCTTGGCTGTGCTCTTCATTTCCAGCAAGCTGCTCACATAAGTGATTTCCCCTAATCAGCTTAGTTACCTTAATAGTAACATCAAATTCCATAACATTGGTTATCCAACCAACCCTTTATCATTTATTTCTTTGTTAAGTAAAAAGCTCTTAACAGTTAGGTGAGAAACCATCAAATGAATTCTATTATTGGACAACATGTGTCTAAATTTCTTGAGGCTTCTAACAACAGCAAAAATATGCTTCTCAACAAATGAATACTTTACCTCGTAGTTATGCAGTACCTGGCTAAAAAGTGCCATTGGCTGCTCCAAACCTTCATCATTTTGTTGACACAACATGGCTGAGATGGTATCAGTCCCTCCAAAGGAATATAGAATGAAATCTTTCTTGTAGTTCAGATTAATGAGGGTAGGGGCAGCTACGAGAGCTTCTTTGATTTTCTCAAAGCTTCTCTTACCTTCCTTAGTCCAATTGAAAGGTATGTTCCTCTTTAGTATGGCAGTGAGGGGTTGTCACAAAGCAACAATGTTTGGAATAAATCTCATCACAAAATTAATCTTGCCAAGAAAGCTCTGCAAGCCTTTCTTGTGTGTAGGCAGCAGTAAATCTAGAATGATTGAAACTCTTTCAGGGTCAATAGAAATACCATGCTTTGAAACAATATGGGCCAAGAGTTTACCTTCATGAACTGAAAATATGCATTTTTGGGGGTTCAAGGAAACTCCAAACTCTCTGCATCTCTGAAAAATTTTCTTCAAGTGGTCAAAATGTTCATTACAATCTTTTAAAAAAATAGTTATGTCATCTAAATAGACCAGCACTATTCTATTCATAAGGCCACGGAAGGCCATATCCATTGCCCTCTGAAAGGTTGCCCCAGCATTGGACAAATCGAATGGCATCTTCCGATAGGCCATGGTGCCCCACTTGGTCGTAAATGTAGTTTTATATTGATCCTCTTCCTTCACCAAGATCTAGTTATAGCCTAAATATCCATCTAACAAGGAAAATCTTTCAAAACTAGAAACAGTTTGCAATATATGTTCCATTGAAGGAAGAGGATAGTGATCTTTTAATGAAGCCTGATTTAGATCATGAAAATTGACACAAAGTTGAATCTCCCTATTCTTTTTTCTGACTAGTACTAAGTTGGAGACCCATGATGTATGCTTTATTGGGAATATTATGCTACTCTCAATCAACTTGTTTAGCTCAGCTTTCATTAGATGATTAAGTTTTGGGTTAAGGGGTCTTTGTTTCTGCCTAACAAGCTTGGGATTAGGCTCTAATTCAATGGTATGTTGGGCTAAACCTAGATCAAACCCCCTTAAATCCTTATATTCCCATGCAAAAACATCAGAAAACTCTTGACATAATTGAACAAAAGACTGTTGTTCATCTTTAGTACATACCTTTCCCAATTTTAGCAGTTTATCTTTGAATATCTCCACCGTTTCATAGTGATCCTGCTTCATAGTCATGCTGTACTTGTCTTTTTTGAATTGATCATCTAAATTAAACACCGATTCCAGTGTCACTAGTCCTTTGGGTAGCTTGTTAGATTTCAGCTGCACAATCTGATTATCAAATTGCTGATGGTACTTATGTTGGTTATTAGCTGCAAATTTAGCGTCTACACTAAAAAAACTTAATATTTACTCATCACTATCAAAAACTTGCCAAGAAATAATATTGTCAGGCATGGATGATCTAACAAGCACTTTTACATATGGTTGTACCTCTATGTTATGAATCTGATCTAGAATCTCAAACTGAGATCCCAAAGCAACAAGCTTATTTACATACTTATTTTGATTTTTGGGAATTGAAAGTAGATTAAAAGCGTCAAAATTTTCAATTGAATCCCAAACTTGATGTTTGTACTTTTTAAGAAATTCATTCTTAGTAACATTCAAATTTCTAACTTGGTTTACAATCAACTTAGAATCACCATAGACTTGGATAGATTTTATATCTATTTTTCGGGCCTACTCCAAGCCATGAATCAGGGCCTCATACTCAGCCACATTGTTCGTGTAGCTGAAAGTAAACCTCAATGTTGTATAGTGCTTGTCTCCTTCAGGTGAAACCAACATAGTCCCTCCACCAGCTCATGTTTTGTTCCTTGATTCATCAAAGTATAACTTCCAAAGATGATATTCTTGTTATTTAGGCTGACTTTGGTCCTTAATCAAATTAGGAATCACTGCATCATGCTCCTGTATCATATAAATGCCTAATCCTACCTCATCAGTGTGACAGAAAGGATCATCTTCATGATCTTCATCTGTCCAGTCATGTAAATTTGTATCTTCCATAGGTGCACTGGGATCTAGCCTCATGGATTGATCCTGTTGCCCATGGGTGATGTAGAGGTTAGCATTTATTGGGCTGGGGACATAGGGCGCAACATGATCCTTTGCAAGTGGTTTAGATTGTATGGTTACTTTGGTACCATATCTTGTTCTAAAAAACAAGTGGGACCAATCAGAAGATAAAAACCCACTCAATTTGGCAGTAAATTCCCTAGAAAGGCATATAGCAAAGCTAGGTGGTAGATCAATGATGTAAATGTCCTGATGGATGGAAAAATTAGGATAGGCATGTAGGGTAAGTGGTAGATTTCTAATTATCCATGCGGTATTAACAACAGACCCATCTAGCTGGACCACTCCTTTTGAAAGGGGCTCATAAACTAATCCTAATGAATCAGCTAGACTCTTGGGCATGACATAACTACTTGCTCTAAAATTTTTCATGTAATTATGAACAAGTTTGTCACCAATAATTAGACTTAGGTAAAAAGGAGGAGGTTTTACCTCTTTGGTTGGCTATTCACTCTTAATTTCTGAGTTGTTGGCAAGTACAGCCTTAGCCTTTTCTTGATTACAACAATCATAAATTAAAAGTTCAACCAATGCCTCTTGTAACAGATTATTTTGGCCAGGAATATGCAATGCATCCATTACTAACATATTCATTGTTACTTTCTTAAGGTGATCCACTATATTGAAAGAAACATGACTTACCTTTTACTGTCCTTTAGCAGTAGCAGTATCATTCTGCTTTTGAAAACGTTGTGTTGGCACTTTTGAGTGACCTTTTCTAGGTACAACTTGTCCTCTTTGAAGAATCTACACTTCTTGTTATGCTATGGGGGCAGATGGTGATGAAGAAGTCTAAATTTTATCCTTGGCAGGCTACTGTTGTACATCTGTAGCTTGCTGATCAAGATCTACAGCCCTCTTTTTCAACCTTGTGTTGGCTGAAATAGGTGTATTTTGCTTATTTTGTCCTTGAGGATAACTTACACTATAGAAATCTGTGTCTTGTCAGTTCATTAAGGCCACATCAACATTATTTTGCTGAGCTAAAACTTTACCAGAGACACCTTCCAAACTTGCATAACTATTTTACACCATAAGAGCCTGATTCCTTACACCATTTGTACATGTATCTTGGTTATGGGGTTGGTGACATGGATAACACCAGTCACTGTCTTGTGCCAAGTTGTTATGAGCGGGTACAAGCTCCTTTGAAGTGTTGGAAGCATTAGGATTATAAGATTGAAAAGGTCGAGGATTATAATTTCTTCTTTGGCCATGTGGATCAACTTGGAATGGTGGCCTACTTGGTTGATTAGGCTGATATGGGGCTTGATAATTCCTATACTCTTGACCACTATGGTTCTTGTAACTTACCAACTCATTCGTAATGGTTTTTAGTGTATTTTGAAGCTATTGGAATTCTTGAGCTTGGATTGGAATAGTGGTTTCTTGGACTACAACTTGGTGTCCTATTGCTAGAATGGGTGGGACAATAGCCAAAGGGGAAACTGCCATGGGTACAGGTGGCTAGATTTTTGGAAAAATGGGTAAAGGAGGCCTTGGGGCTATCTTCCCTGCTTGGATAAGGCAATTTTCTGCTCTAACATCAACTTCAAAAGAATCAGGAAGGGTGGATCCACCCATAGATTGGATCATTACAGAAATTTCACTGTTCAAATCTTTAAGATAAAACAAAAATGCATGTCTTGGCAGGGGTTTTACCATTGTGGGGATCCTGGCCCAAGTTCTCTGAAACCAGTAATTGAAATTTGCCATGTGTTTGTGGGGTGCCCTTTTGATGGTGCCGAACTACTCCAGCAATGAGTGATGATTAGATTTGTCTTCAAAATATTTGTGCAATCCATCTCCTAGCTGATCCCATGTTGTAATTGAATTTTTTGCAAGAACTTTGAACCATTGCAAAGCTTTACCATTTAGTGGTGCAACCAATAATTTGATTGCTACGTTCTCTTGGGTAACATTATGTACTGAACATAGTGTTGCCACATCCTAAATGTGCTCAACAGCTGTGGTGTGATGTTCTCCAGTGAAATATGGTAGTCCTTTGAGGGATGCAATAGGAATATCATCATGTTGGGCAAGTTGTAGTGGGCTACCTCCGTTAAAAGGCACAAATGCGAACTGTCTAGCCATTATGGGTATCTGCACTATCGACACCAGACTCCTGCTTCTTTGTGTTGGAGTTGAAGGACTAAGTCTCGAAGGTGTTGATTTTGACCTCTTTGATGAATCAATTGCTCTACTTGTTGTCCTACTACATCTTCTTAGCAGAGACAGCTGCAAATAGTCCAATGAATTTGAATTAGATCTGGTTTTCATAAGATGCAAACACTAATTTGCATGCAAGACCATAGAAAATGAGTCACCAAGTATATTGTAAAAATCTTCCAAAGGCTGGAACATTGCTACATATACCAGAACAACAACTTTGAGGATTGAAAACTTCTCTGAATGAACTTTCAAAGTCCCACCAGGCATGCCAAAAATTGTTATCAATAAGATATGCGCTCTATGCTAAGCTATGAACTTAGCTATCTATTGACACATGGGATCACTCCTAGGCCTGTGGTTGCCTAAACTCAGAGTGAACCTCCAGAATGAGCTGGTTCTCCTTATGATTTTCCTAATCTAAATAGCTTTCTAGGAAAAGAGATAGAAGGATAACTGAAATCAAAATAGATAACTGAAATTAACTCCTAAGGTGATGCACCAATACTTAAACTCCTACCAGATCTTACTCACAATCAGTTCATAGAAACTATAGCTCTCACAACCCCTTGATTATACTTAATTCATTAATATTTCACATGAAGGTTCATCTGAACACAACATGCAACCTGAATCAAATAAAATACTTGCATACCCATCACAAAATTCAAGACAAAACAAAGGATAAATAACTATCACAATGTAGTATCAAATCAACTTTGCAAATGAGTAGACAAATGGGAAGGAAAACTGCTTCTCTATAAACTGGAAGGAATAATGAGAACAAAATTTAAAGTACAACTCTCTCAGTGTGAGAGGAAGACTCTGAAAATCTAAACTCTAATCTCTAACTCTCTAACTCTGACTGAGAAGACCTCCTTAGAAAGATCTAGCTATCTCCAATATATCTTGTAGAATGATCTCCCAAGAGGAAAAGATGGAAAAGCTCCTAAAAATAGCCATGCCAATTCATTTTCGAGCTCCTCAGAAAAGCTGATAAAAAGCCCACCAAACTACCTCAAAACTATGAAAACAAACTGCCAAAAGGTTCTCCCATGTGGCCCCACTGGAAAATCTACCTTGTAGGCTCCAAAAAGACTCCATTCTGTCCATTTCTGACTAGATGAAAGCAAAATAAAGAAAACAAGATTTGGTTTTCTTTATTTGCTTTTAACTGTGTAAAAATAATAAATATTTTAAAAGCAATTTATAGATCACATTGCTTTAAAATATCATTTTACAATAGATTGTAGTTTGATACATATCCTTATTCAATTTGATTTTTTACAAAAATGATAAGATCATATGTGGCATTTCGCCAAGCATATTACATTACATAGCATCTGATTTTTATAAAAAAAATCATAAAATATATCAAGGCATATATGGGTAGCTTTACAATAAAAGGCCTTTAAGGCCTGCCCTCCATCTAATTGTGCAAAAGGTCTCTAAGGCATGTGGACCTATCTCATATTTCAAAAGATTTGCAAATTGCACTAAGGGCATATGACCTAGGCAATAAACATCCAAAAGGCTTAAAGCACTTGACATGTGTATTATCTTCGAAAGGGACTAAAATGTTTTTTAAGGCATTAAACCTTCATATGTGCAAAACAGACCTATAGTCTGCTATGGTTTTCGACCCCTCCTCAAGTCTTGAGACTTAGGCTAAAATGCAAGATGTACTTAATACCACAATGGGTATTAGCTTGGGCTATGAAAATAAGTTCAAATGTGATAAAATGCCCACATCTGACTTAGGGAAAAAAGGAAACCCTAATGACAAAACACTTCGATGCCCTAAGAATTTTCATTCATTTTTGACTTGCAACTTTGAGAAACCCTCTATTGTGGTCGCCACCAGACTTAGGGTTTGAAGGCAAAACTAGGCATTTTCGTAGTTCTGAGCATGATTTTGTTGAAGATTTTAACAAGAAACAAAGGGTGAGCTTCTTTGTGCTATTGTATATTCATTTTCCTCTATTTATCACTGATCTCTAAGCTAAATTTGGCTTCAAATCCATGGCTATAATAGTTTTCCTAATGCATTTTGTATTTCCTGTTGCTCTGGTTATCTTTCCCTTGTCTCTGGGCCGCCATGAAGAATCTCTTTGAACCTTTTTGAAGATAACAAAGGGGGTAAAACCTGCGGCTTTATACTTGTATCTCTTGCTAAAAAAAAGGTAATTTTTATCTCTTATCTTCTATATCTTTCTCTTACAACAAAGGCTTCTCTTCTAATGATGTTCCGAGCAAAAAGAAGGAGAATGAAATCCTTCACCTTTTATATCTGCAACTATTGTTTCAATAGAGATTTTCTCTTTACCTAGCCATGGTCATATTTGCATATATATTCATTTCTATGTGGCTTTAATGAGTTTGAATGTCTACCAACTCTATTTTCTTCATTTGTTTCTGCAACCTCAATAAGGGTTTTGATCTTTTGTGCACAAGAGAATGCATTCAGACTTGTATATTTATGTGGGTATGCTTCTTAAGAGGCCGCAAATTGTTACTCCTATGACTGTAAAAAATTCAGATGGGTTTGAACAAGCAATACAAAATGAGTTTCATGAGTTCAAAGCTTTCATTTTCGTTTGATATTTGTAACTAGACATGAAACCCCATACACATGAGTTAACATATTATGAAGAAAAAACACCCTTTTGTCATTGATGTCGCAGCCATGTATGACACTCTGAGCATTTTTTTGAAAATAAAACCCCAAATGGGTTTCAACAAAATGATCTTCTTTTATCATGTTCTCAAACTTCTGGCACACAAACTGGTTTTTCCACTTCTATATATGCAAAACTAGTCCATATTTATTTCTCTTGTAGATGCTCTTTTTCCTATAACATGGTAGCATATGGACTTAGGAAGTCCACTTCCAGATAGCATATGAGTGTTCTTGATCCCTTCTATAGTTGTCTTGTAGTTGAATATATATATTTCAAGGTTCCATTATTACCATGATAAATGTATCAAATGAAATACATACTTTTCTATGGCTTTTGTTGTTCCACTTGTACCTTTTCCTATCACTCTTCCTGTAGCATTATCTGATATGGTTACTCTGTAATGTGGCATATACACTTGGTGTTGTATTCTTCCATATTATATCAAATGCATACACATCCCTTATTGAATGATAGCACTCTTTTACCTTACTGTAGCATGGCAAATGAGATACATGATGACTGCATCAGTTTGACTATATTTTCCTATATTGATTATGGTTATTCCATCACACTTGAACTACAACTTGATGCTCTATGATTATTGTTTGACTGTTCCAATATCATGATTTTGAATGCATATAAGAACAATATATGATATTGCAACTTTGTTGTTGAGAATACCTTTTAATTCCATACCTCATTGGCAACCTTGTAAAGAGCTCAATGCTCATTGATAATTCTCACTTCAACTCACCCTGAATTGGTAATCATAGGTGGGCATTGAGCTTGAAGCTCATAGGCTGAGTTGATGTAGCATTCCTTCAGTTGACATGTTTCTCTTTGCACTATATATGTAAGTACTCCGATTCCATTCCCCTAGAAACTCAGGGACAGCATGCTGGGCTCAACCCTTGTGGGAGCCCACTTGACACCACATGTTGATATGTCTTCAAACAGCTACATGACTTATCCTATACCTACACATGAAACAAACATGTTAGATAAAATCAGTGAAGTACAATGATTGTTTCATTTTCAATTCCTCTTGTCCATGGATGATTGTTACTCTAATTCGATGCATCATAGGCAGTGCATTATATCATTTGTTGATGAAGTACATAGTGTGAACCATATTCAGAGCTCTAACTATTTCTTTCATCAAAATGCAGGTCCACTCAGCATCAGGAGCAAGGATGGAGCAGCAACAAAGACCAACATCGAATATAATAGGCAATGATGGATATGCTTCTCACTATATGCTTATTTCTCTTTCCATCTTCAATTGTATACTGCACTTCCTAGGTTGTGTTGGCTTAGCTATACCCATGGCTTGTGTGGGTCATCTGATCTATTATATTTCATTCAATGCAATGTTTATTTCTTTTATGTATTTCATTTGTAAAATTAATAATCATTGTAGTGAAATGAAATAATTTATCTTTCAAACAACCTTCTGCAAATGAATGATCAACTGAACCTTTTCCTTCCATCATAACAATGAAAACTAAAGTCTTCATGTACCTTAGACTATGCAAAATAAATCATAGCAGAAAAATGTTAAAACCTTCACTTTAAAAATAAACTTGTTGTACCAGCCCTACCAATTTGAGTTGTAAGTGAAAAATGGTAACAAGTACCAAAAATAGAAATGATGAGAGGGACAAGAATAAGACTCGAGACTATCAATAACTTGATGATAGCTTCTTCTTGGCTGAAGTTGAAGTTGTTGACACTCTAAAAAAAATGTAGTTTGTTGCCTTGTGGTCTTTCTTGTTGGTTCTATTTTCTATTTTACTACTTTTAAGTTATTACTTCTCTATGGGCTAGTTGTGTATTTGGTAACATTTTGCCTTTTTTAAAAGGGTTTCAATGTCCCTTAAAAACTTGTTTTTTACCCCTTTTATCAAAAGAACTAGAAAAGGAGTGTATGGAACTAGTAGGTAAGGTATAGAACCAGTCTAAGGCATGATCAATTAGTGTACTAGTAAATAATTTTTCTAAGACATGGTCTTCATCGTGTATGAGCACAAAGCATATGATGGAGAATTGTCTCACATGGTACAATGGATCACCATAGCCATTATATTTGGAAAAAGAAAGAGTTACCATACCAATAAGAGAAGGGTATGCAAGAATCTATAAGACAAAGGAGAGCATAGCCATGTAGGTGTAGGAGTAGTAGGAAGTGGCTCACAAGAAATATATGTTGATGCCTCTAGAAAGGAAAGTGGTATAGAAGGGGTAGTAGGTAAAGAAGGTGGATCAATATAGTGGTATGGATCTAGGTCAAAAAGAGATGGCTCAAATGTAGGAGAGGAAATAGTAAATAAAGAATCATGAGAAGAATGACCAATACTTATTGAAGGAGGAAGTTCAACTAATGTGACATTAAGGGGGCGATGAATGATGCTAGCATGCTCCATATTTTCTACAAGAGGGAGTCCATCCTCCAAAGAAAGAGGAGGGGATTAATAAGAGAAGAGTCCATCTTGCCAAGGGAAATGATTAATAGAAGCATGAGACTCATCATCATTTAAAGAAGATTCACCAAATTCACTAAAAGAAATATTATCAATAGAAGTTTGAGAGCCATGTGGTGAAGAATCATCAACTATAAGAATAGGATCCTCATACGAAATGAGGGAAGAGAAGAAGGCCTTAACATGCTTTTGGAGATCCACAAAGTTTGAACATGTAGCCAAAGGAGGGAGAGAAATGGGAAAAGACATGTTACCATCATGGACTATGATAGAGGTAGTGGAAGCAGAAGGATTCTTAATAGGATGAGAAGTGGAATGAAAGATAATAAAATGAGTATCAACATCATCTATCAGTTATGGAAGATGTAGATGGAGGATTACCTCTATCAGAAGGATTTATGGAGGCCATTGGAAGGAGTAGCCAAGAAACCAACAATAATGAGGGATGAGGATTGGGAACTTCTGGACAGAAAGATACTGGGAACCATTTGGTTGTGCCTAGCACCATCTATGGCATTCAATATAACAGAAGCGAAGACAACAAGTGAATTGATGAAAGCTTTGGCTAAATTGTATGAAAAACCCTCAGCCTCAAATAAGGTATTTCTCATGAAGCATTTGTTTAATCTAAAAATTATTGAGGGTGGATCTATGACAGATTATTTAAATGAGTTTAATACAATTATCAGTCAGTTAACTTCTGTAAAAGTGAAATTTGATGAAGAGGTGAGGGCTCTCTTGGTTTTATGTTCTTTGCCAAAAAGATGGAATAGCTTGGTAATGGCTGTAAGTAACTCTATCTCTGGTTAAAACACTTTGAAATTTGATGATGTTGTTGGTGTTATCCTTAGCGAGGAAATGCGATGGAAAAACTCAGGAGGGTCCACATCAAGTAGTGTTTTGAATGCAAAAAGCAGGGGCAGATAAAAGGAGAGAGGAAAAGGTTCTGGAGGTCATGGAAAGTCACGAGGAAAATCAAAGGATAAGAGGTCCCAATCTAGAGGATAGAAGGATTGCTGGTACTGTGGGAAACCAAGTCATTTGAAGAAAGATTACTAGTCTCAGAAGAATAAAGAAGGAGACAAACAAGAAGGCAATAAGGAGGCAAATGTGGTAAGTAATAAATATGAAGATGATGCTTTGATTCTTTCCCTAGATAATGTTGATGATTCATGGGTTTTAGATTTAGGGGCCTCATTTAATGCTATGCCCCATAGAAGTTATTTTTTTTATTATGTCCAAGGGGATTTTGGGCTAGTTTATTTGGAAGATAACGAAGCCTGTCAGATTGTTGGAAAGGGAAGAATCAAGATTAAGTTGCAGAATATGAATCATTGGCTACTACAAAAGGTAAGACACATTCCAAGGCTGAGTAGGAATTTAATTTCAGTAGGGTAGCCAGCTGATGAAGGTTGTATTGTTACATTCACTGATAAAAATTAGAAGGTTACAAGAGGTGCCTTAATAGTAGCAAAAGGTGTGAAAGTAGGCACCTTATATCTTTGTATAGGTCATACTGTTCCTTCTACTTTAGTTGTTGCAGAGAAAAAACAAATAGGTTCAGGAATAGTTGTTGCAGGTTCGTAGGAAGAGACTGAAACAGTTGTTGCAGGTTCTGAGACAACACTGTTGCATAATAGACTTGGGCATATGAGTGAAAAAGGTATGAAGGTACTTCATTCTAAAAAAAATTTACCAGGTTTGAAATATATTAATATGGATTTTTGTGAAATTTGTGTGCATGGTAAACAAAAGAGAGTTAGTTTTCTCAAGGATGGGAAGCAAAAGAAAGATGAAAAGTTGGAGCTTGTGCATATAGATGTATGGGGACTGGCTCAGGTATCTTCTCTTGGTAGCTCTCGGTATTATGTTACATTCATAGATGATGCAACTAGGAAGGTTTGGATTTATTTTCTCAGGCAAAAATTTGATGTATTTGAAACATTTAAGAAATAGAGAAGCTTGGTTGAGAATGAGACAAGTAAAAGATTAAAATGTCTCATATCTGATAATGGTGGTGAGTATTGCAGCAAAGAATTTGAGGGTTATTGTTCTTATAATGGAATTCGTAGGCAAAAAATGGTTCCAGGGACTCCACAGGAGAATGGAGTGGCTGATCGCATGAATATGACAATAATGGAGTGTGCAAGGACCATGAGATTGCATGTTGGGCTGCCTTTAAACATGTGGGTAGAAGCTGTCAACACTACTATATATTTAATTAATAGAGGTCCTTTAGTTCCTTTGGGTTGTGGTAATCGAGAGGAAGCATGGATAGGTAAGAAGGTGAGTTATTCTTTTCTCAAAACCTTCAGATGTGAAGTATTTGCACATGTAGATTCTGAAAATAGAACCAAGCTGGATGCAAAATTAAAAAATGTACCTTCGTTGGATATGGCATTGATGAATTTGGTTATAGGCTTGGGATTTTGAAAATCAAAAAATTGCAAGAAGCAGGGATGTTGTATTCAATGAGAAGGTGTTGTACAAAGATCAGTTGCAGCAGCATGAGAAGAAAGAAAAGAATTATGTGGTGTTGGATGATACTCCAAATAGTGATGTTCCAGTGGTTCCTCATGCTCTACAACAATAACAAGAAATACCACAAACTCCAGTGAATATTAGATGATCAACAAGGCTAAGTAGACCTCCTGAAATGTTTTCTCCCTCTTTGTATTCTATTTTGTTAATAGATGTTGGTGAACCTAAAGGGTGTGATGAAGCTATGTAGGTGGATACAAAGGTTCAGTGGGAGCTTGCAATGAAAGAAGAAATGGACTCCTTGTTGAAAAATCAGACTTGGGAATTATGTAAGTTGCTTGCAGGTAAAAAGGCTTTACCACATAAATGGGTTTATAGGATGAAAGAGGAAGCTAGAGGTAAGAATAGATTTAAAGCCAGGTTAGTTGTAAAAGGATTTACACAAAAAAAGGGCATTGATTTTGATGAGATTTTTTCTCCGGTTGTTAAGATGACTTCTATTCGTACTGTTTTAAGTATTGTGGCTACTGAAGATTTGTATTTGGAACAGCTAGATGTAAAAACTACCTTTCTCCATGGTGATTTGGAGGAGGAGATATATATGGAACAACCCCAAGGATTTGAGGTCAAAGGGAAGGAGAAACTGGTGTGTAGATTGAAGAAGAGTTTGTATGGCTTGAAACAAACACCTCGGTAATGGAATTTGAAATTTGATAGTTTTATGGATAAGCAAGGCTACAACCAGTGTAATTCTGACCATTGTGTTTATTTTAAGAGGTTGGATAATGAAAGCTACATTATTTTATGTTTATATGTTGATGACATGCTTCTAGCAGGGTCTAACATGGATCACATAAGAGAGTTAAAACATCAGTTAGCACAGTCATTTGCTATGAAGGATTTGGGGGCACCAAAACAAATCCTTGGTATAAAAATTTGCAAAGATAAGAAGAACAAAAAATTGACTCTATCTCAAGTTGATTATGTTGAAAGGTGTTGCAGAGATTCCATATGAAGAATGCAAAAACTATCAACACACCTTTGCCTGGTCATTTGAAATTGACTAAGGAGATGTGTCCTAAGACACAAGAGGAGGAAGAAAAAATGTCCAAGGTATCATATGCTTTAGTTGTAGGAAGTTTAATGTACGCCATGGTATGCATGAGACCAATTATTGCACATGCTGTAGGAGTCGTAAGCAGGTATATGAGTAATTTTGGATTGGAGCATTGGAATACGGTAAAATAGATTCTTAGATATTTGAGAGGTACATCCAATAAACATTTATGTTTTGGGGGCTCTAATACTAATTTAGTAGGTTATGTAGACTTAGATTTAGCAGGTGATATTGATACCAGGCGGAGTACTACAGGTTATGTCTTTACTATAGGTGGGACAGTGGTGAGTTGGATCTCACAGTTGTAAAAGGTGGTTGCTTTATCCACCACGGAGGCAGAGTATGTAGCTACAACAGAGGCAAGCAAGGAGATGATATGGCTACAATCTTTCATGGAATAATTGGGCAAACAACAAGTTAATAGTTATTTGTTTATAGATAGCCAGAGTGCCATACATCTTGCAAAGAATTTTGCTTTGAATTCAAAGACCAAACACATATAGTTGAGGTATCACTTCATTCGGTCGGTGTTGGATGATGGACAGTTAAGGCTAGAAAAGATACATATAGATGAGAATCCAATGGATATGTTTACAAAGGCAGTGACAAGGGAGAAGCTAAGCTCCTCTTTAGCTTCAGTTGGTCTTCAAGACTGAAAACAACAAAAATAGAACAGCAGAGTCCAGGGTGCTTATTTCCAGTGGGAGCTACAGGGTTAGCGGTGTTATGATCAATCTCTAAGTGGGAGATGATATGGTGTGGAGTCTAAGCAGTCTCCAAGTGGGAGATTATTTTTATATGGAGCCTAATCAGACTTAGAGGTTAAAATTTTCCCCACTTTTATTGGTGTGGTTTCCCCCCAAATTCCTACGGGGTCAAGGGGCAGCGCCCCTTGCGGGGGTTTGGAGGCAGCACCCCCAAGACAGGGTCAAGGGGCAGCATTTTATTAAGGCGTCAGGAGTTATTTTTTCATTGGCCAACATAAAAAAAACCCTATTTTGTAACCGACAAAAGTCATGATAAAAATGGCTAAGGGTTAGGGTTTCCATTGATATTGTATTGTAGCATTTTGTAGTGGTATTGAGTTGCAGGGATTGCTAGTTGTAATCGGTTTGATTTACTAGATAATAATATTGGACTCTTTGTTGGTGGATGTAGCTCAAGTTTGGGTGAACCACGTTAAAACTTGTCTCTCACTGTTATTGTTTCTATGTATTTCCATTCCTCTGTTTAATCTTTATTTGCATTTAATTGATATCTTCCACTGGCCAACCCTAACACTCACATCCACACTCACACATACATCCTCACACATTTTCACACACTTATGCATTTCACATCAAACATGATCTTTTATTTATATCTTCCACAAGCTTCAAAATCTTTCTCCTTCATAAACCAAGATGAAACGTGTAGCATGAAATGTGCAACAGCCACAACAAGTTGACACCCAAAAACATGTAGAAATCTAATACGGTTCAAATTAAGATGATAATCAGGACCTATTTTACCTTGACACACTCTTCCATGCTAACACACACTTCCAAACATCTAGCGCAATCACCAAAACACATCAAGTCGGCCCAGTAAACATTTATCCTTTCACATATTAGCTCCAGACCTAAAGTGGTACTGAAGAGACAAATTAACATCATGCGGATCACTTCAAATACATTATATTCAACTTGTAAGAACATTTCCATATATTTCTTTCTCTAAAAAATGCATCTTCTTTCTAGCGCAAACAAATTAACATTGACCCCATTACCTCTTGCCAACTCTAAACACACAGTCATGAGATAGAACATTGAAGAACAAACTCGTGGTACACTTCAACACCTAAACCTTGGAATGAACAAACATATAGACCATCTGAATCCAATCTCCAAACAACAAAGCTAGATAATTTAATGCGGTGAAATGCGGTGGCTTTCGCTTTCTCCTCCTGACAACTCTAATCAGCAACATGATATGTCTTTACTCTGCTAACTTGAGACAACCTCTGTGGTACATCATATCATCTAAAATTTGAATATGTCATACCTCTAATCTTTATCTAATTATCCTTCAAGCCACAAAGTCACATCTTCAACTGCAGAGAAATGCTCTCTCTAACTCTTTTTTATTGCAACAATACTAAATCATTGTCTTCTCTTTGCAAGCTCTGGAAACTTCTGTGGTAATTTTTATGCTCTAAAATCAGGGACATGCATACTTCACACTTGTCTCTATCTAACTTCCAAACCGCAAGGCCATATCTTCAAATGCAGAGGAAATTACAACATTCTCCCGAGCTTCTTCAGTGCAACTTCCAATGTGGTGGAACCCCCATACATTTTCCCTATTTCATTGCTTGAAACCTTAAAATTGGTTGAGCTTGTGTCTAAGAAGGTAGAACCCTAAGCCCTTGAAAAGCCCCATGTGTAATTTTGTGTTGACTTGTGATGGGCGGTTATTTCAGGCTTAAGTGATAATATAATGTCCTTAGCTTCGTTTGCTACTGGTCCCATGAGCTTAGTAGTAGGTTTCCTATTCTTAAAGATAGATCTAGAGCTATTGTAGTATCACATATCCTATAATCGATAGATCTATTGAAGATGCACTAGTTTAATGATGGTTGTATGGAAGTGGTGGGACCAAAGTCTCATGTGATGGACCAATTGTTATGTGCTTGCTTAATGTTTGATCACGGGAGCATGCTGTGGAAGGGTGTGGAGGAATATTCCTTGTGCGGATGTGATGGTATAAATTTGATGCCCAGTGCACGAGCACAGAGGTGATAGTGTGAGTCCTTTTAGATCTTATGATGGTGTGATGGGATTGTTGTAAGTATGTTCTAATCGGCATTGTCATTGATGTCAACATGTTAGTGTTATTGTTAGTGTCGTCATTAGTGTCAACTATGTCTTCTGATTAAGTTGTGTTAAAGAGAGTTGAATGCCTTGTAGAGGTGCTAATGATATTAGTAGATTGTTCTTGTTGCTGAGTTTTCAAGTGATTTTGTAATGACCCAACTGAAAATTAATATGAAATATTAGATCTGAAAATATAACTTCAACAAATCCACCAAAGCTACATTGAAATTGATGAAACTAGCTAGCTAGTCTTGCAATGAATTAACACCAATATGTTGAATCTTCACCAAAATGTTTTAAATTGATTTTCTAATATAAATAACATATTATCAGGTCTGTGACACTAATCTATAGCAGCATCAATATTACAACTTCAAATAGCAAAATCTAGGCAAAACCCACAAAAACTACCAACATCGACAATCACCGAAGTGTACCAAAACACCATAAATTGATATTGTTTGATTCTCAGATGAAAAATATATGAAATATAGTTTGACATAATTAAAATATATGCAACAAACACATACAACACTCAACAGCAAATGACACAACCCAAACTTCACTACAAGCTGAAATACACACTGTGTATGCAGACCCACAAAGACAAAAAACAACACAACACTGCTCACAACACCTAGAGCTAATCTTTGGCACTAGGTAATGGAAATTTATAGCCACTAAACAACAAACAAAATTAAATATAAATAGTAACACATTCCAACACTTCTGGAATCACTGCGACAACACAAAGAAGACCTGCACACACAAACAATGGAAACTACTGAATTCTTGAAGCTCTATGCAATCTTTGGATGAAGCTACTCCTTGTGAACAAAGGGTTTCTATCCTTTGGCCACCTGAAACTCATGGGTTTTTGTCCACAAGCCTCCTACTCCAATGAGGTTTCATCCATTGAACCCACAATCTGCAAATCTGCAAGTTTGAGAGAATAAAATCATATCAACAATACCTTCAAATGACTAATTTTTCATCTTTTATATGAATATTTTGTGGGAGAGATGGGCTCCCAAGATTCCCACATTTTCCTTGGATTCTTTTCTATTTTGAGGTATAATAGTTGTCATAAGCTGTCATACATTGTCATAAATTCCCCCGCCACTTGTGATTTACCAATATTTTCAAAATCTGCATGCAAATGGACACCTCTCATGACACAAAACCCAACGTCTTTTTGAGCCTCAAAATATTTAATTTAATATTTAATTGCCCTCTTGAAATAGATATTAGTTGGACAATATTAAATATTAAATATTTATTCTTCCTATGCTTGCCCAATTAACCCATGGAAGAATAAAAATGGGTTAATATTGACCATTAATTAATTATTTTAGAAAGGGGACATGACAAGTCCTCCCTCCTGAAATTTGTTTGTCCTCAAGAAATGCAAGTCTAGATGGTCAAGAATTTTTGGTCCTTCCCATGTTGCATCTTCCACTAGCAAATTCTTCCATTTGATCAAATATTCTAAAATGCTCTTGTTCCTCAATCTTTTATTCCTTGTTTCCAAAATCTTTTTAGGAACCAGAATCAATTTCCCTTCATCATCCAAAGGTGGTAAATTAGATGAAGGCACAACCTATTGTCCAAGAACCTTCTTCAAATAAGAAACATGAAATACATTATGTATCCTACTATTTGGAGGAAGCTCCAACTCATAAGCTACCTCACCAATTTTCCTGATGATCTTGTAAGGCCCAAAGAACTTAGGCTTAAGCTTTTCAGCCCCACTCTTCTTCAAGGGGATCTGTTTATATGGCTGCAATCTAAGAAATACCAAGTCTCCTACCTCAAAAGATCTTTCTGTTCTCTTCCTATCTGCATATATCTTTTGTTGGTTTTGTGCTTGCCTCAAGTTATCTTTTAGTGACCTTATTATCTCTTGACTATGATTGATAAGATCACTAGCTATACGTACTCTACTATCAGAAATTATCAAATTAGAAAAAGAAAGTGCATCATAACCATAGAGATCTTGGAGTGGTGGCATACCAATTGACATGTAATGTGATGTATTGTAACAATACTTGCCCAAGTGTAGCCATTTGACCCAACTAGTTTGTTGATCTGAAACATAATTCCTCAAATACCCCTCTATCCACTTGTTAACAATTTATGTTTGTCCATCTATTTGTGGATGGTAACTTGTGCTTGGTGTGAGCTCTATTCCTGTCAAGTGAAAGAGTTCCTTCCAAAAAGAACTAAGGAACCTACTATCTCTATCATTAACAATGTTTTTGTAAACCACGTAGCTTAAATATCTCTTTGAAAAATAACTCTACTACTTGAGAAGCCTTAAATTATGAAGTGATGGGAAAGAAATGAGCATACTTTGTTAATCTATCCACCACCACATATATACTATCCTTACCTTGTACCTTGGGAAGTCCTGTGATAAAGTCCATTGAAATACTCTCCCATTTTTGTTCAGTAATTAGAAGTGGCTGTAGGAGACCTACGGGAAAAATCTACTCACCTTTGTTCCTTTGGCAAGTCATGCACTCTTTGATATGCTTGTGGACATCCTCTTTCATCCTTTTCCAAGAAAATCTCTCATAGATCTGCTTGTATGTTTTGAAGTAACCTTGATGACCAGCCAAGGGAGTGTCACGGAAAGCTCTTAAAATCCTTTCCTTGATTTTTGATCCAGGAACAAGGAAAATTCAGTTCTTGTAATAAATTAGCCCATCATTCATTGTATACATGTCATCTTCTACTAAATCATCTAGCACATTAGATGCAAAAGTATTTTTGACATATTTAGCAATGATAGAATCTTTCCACTCCATAGAAATAGAAGATAATGAACACAAAGTTGGCTTCCTAGAAAGTGCATCCGCTACCACATTTCTTTTACCCTTCATATATTTTATTTCAAAATCATATGCTTGTAGTTTGCTTACCCACCTTTGTTGGTGATCATTCAAATATTTTTGATCAAGGAAATACTTCAAACTATTATGATTAGTTTTCACAACAAACTTCCCACACACAAGATATTGTCTAAACTTCTCAAGTGCATGCATAATTGCCAACATTTCCTTGTCATAAATGTGATATGTTTTTTTCTAGATTATTTAGCTTCCTACTCTCAAAAGCAATTGGATGTCCCGTTTGAGTTAGGACAACCCCAACACCTTCACTCGAAGCATCATATTCAACTACAAAGGGCAATGAAAAATTAGGAATAGAAAGCACAGGGCATGAACTCATTACCTCTTTAAAATTGTCAAAAGTTTTCTGAGCTTCTTCAGAACATTCAAAGGCTTCTTTCTTAGTCAAATTAGTCAATGGAATAGCAAGCTGAGAAAAGCCTTTCACAAACATCCTATAATAGCAACATAGCCCAAAGAATCCTTTTAGCTGACTTGAATCTTTTGTTGATCTAATTGAATACCCTTAGAACTTATGACATATCCCAAGTAAAGAATTTTAGTTAATCTAAACTCACATTTGGACAACTTAGCATAGAAAGATTGCTTCTCCAAAATACCCAAAACTGTATCTAAATGTTCCAATTGTTCCTTCCAAGTTTTACTGTAGATCAATATATCATCAAAGAAAACCAAGACAAACTTTCTGAGTTGCTTGCCAAATACCTTGTTCATGCATGATTGGAAAGTTGCTGGTGCATTAGTGAGGCCAAAGGGCATGACCAAGAACTCAAAATGACCATAGTGACACTAAAAACTATCTTTTCCACATCTTTGTCTTTCATCTGAATCTGGTGGTATCCCGATCTCAAATCAATCTTAGAAAAGTAAACAGCTCCATGCAACTCATCAATAAGTTCATCTATACTTTGTATGGGATATCTATTCTTAATGGTTTTCTTATTCAAAGCTCTATAGTCATTGCACATCCTTAGAGTGCCATCCTTCTTCTTCACAAGAACTACAGATGATGCAAAAGGACTAGAACTTGGTCTAATGAATCCCATATCTAAGAGCTCGCTAAAAGTCCTTTCTATCTCTTCCTTGTAACCCCTTGAATGTCTATATGGAGTAGTTATAACAGGTTTGGCACCTTTTTCCAACTCTATAACATGTTGAAATCCTTTATCTGGAGGTAATCCTAGGGGTATATCACTGAAAACAATGTTATGCTTATCTAAAATTTCTTGAATTTCAAAATGAAATTTACCTTTTTCCATTTGGAGAGCTTGAAGGTCAAATTAAGCAAGTGGCTGCCCAAGAAACCTGACCTCTTTTGAAAGTTCTCTCCATCTTCTTTGCTATCACCACTCTTGGAGTTCCATTCAAAATCCCTCTGAGTGTAATCTCCTTGCCTTCCGACTGAAACTTGAACTCCATAGTTTGATAGTTCTGATAGTGTCCTCCAATAGAATGCAACCATTGAACACCCAAGACAACATCAGTTTCACCAATACCAACAACATAAAAATCATCACAAACCTTGTAGTCTCCCATAGTGATGCTCAATTGTTTGACCACTTTGGTGCACAGTATAGTGAATCCATTTGCAACAATCACATTGAAACCTTCAAATTCTTTAGTCTTCAAGCCTCTCTTCATTACTAAACCTTCATCAATAAAATTGTGGGTTGCCCCACCACTATCACTCACTACCCTGCTAACACTCCATGAACCCTGAAAGGATGATATCTTGGTGCTCCCAAAAGTGCAGCTAACAAACCTTCTTTTTTAGTCTCCTCTTCAACCTCAGGTTTGGAATCCTCTATGTCACGAAACTCCTCATTACCATATAAGTTTGAATACTTATCTGAGACAAACTCTATGTAATGGACTTGTCCCTTTCCCAAACACCTATGTCTAGGGACCCAAGGCTCTCTACAAGAAAAATAAATCTTCTTCCTCCTAAGCTCATTCCTTGTTTCTTCATCCATCTTCTTTGAAACATTAGGAATCGTATTCTTCTGTACAGGTGCAAGTGCATGGAATGGTTCCTTCTAGAATCCTCCCTTATGATGCCATGTGTTTGGTTTGGAGGAGTGTGTGAAAGCATTCTTTGGAATTGATGGCTCAAGGGTTAGAGCCCTCTTGATAGCTTCTTGCAAAGTGAAAGGTGTGAAAGATCTGATAAACCCCTTAAGAGGTTCAGTGAGCCTCGTGATGAATAGATGTACTCTTCTTTTCTCTGATATTTCAAGTACCATTACTATGATCTTTTGAAAGTCTGCTATATGCTCACTTACTGAGTTCTTTTTCTTAATTTCAGACAGCTGGCTGAAATATTCTTCTTCCTCTTTCACTTCATACCTATCAAGAATCCTCTGTTTAAATTCATCAAAAGTCTGTACCTGGTCATGTCCCAATGTAGTCAAACCATGGTACCACCATTCATAGGCTTTCACTACAACAAAAGAGGCAATTAGCACCTAAAATAGTACCAGAATTTAGTGCATTTGAGTCCATGAATTGGACACTTCTGTCGGTACCTGGTCATGTCCCAATGTAGTCAAACCATGGTACCACCATTCATAGGCTTTCACTACAACAAAAGAGGCAATTAGCACCTAAAATAGTACCAGAATTTAGTGCATTTGAGTCCATGAATTGGACACTTCTGTTGGTGCCAAACTCAGCATGCAATTGCATGCCACTTTAGCATTGGATTTAGCACCAGTTATAATGCCAGGTTTAGCGTTGGATTTTAGTGCCAAATTTTGTTGCTTCTAATTTGGCTTTTGATTTTGCTTCTGGTTTTGCTTCTTGTGTTGCTTCCAAGTTTGCTTTTGGTTTTGCTTCTAGTTTTGCTTCCGATTTTACTTCCAGTTTTACTTCTAATTTTGCTTCTAGGTTTTCTTCCAGTTTTGCTTCCACTGTTGCTTCCAATTTTGCTTCTAGTTTTGCTTCCAGGTTGGCTTTCGATTTTGCTTCAAAATTTGCTTCCAATTTTGCTTTTGGTTTTGCTTCTAGTTTTGCTTCTAGTTTTGCTTCCAGTTTTGCTTCCAATTTTGCTTCCAGTTTTGCTTCCAGTTTTGCTTCCAATTTTTCTTTCAGTTTTGCTTCCAATTTTGCTTCAAATTTTGCTTCTAGTTTTGTTTCCAATTTTGTTTCTAGTTTTGCTTCTGATTTTACTTCTAGTTTGGCTTCCAATTTTGCGTCTGGTTTTGCTTCCAGTTTTGCTTCCATTGTTGCTTCCAATTTTACTTTCGATATAACGTCGTTTGTTTCTTCTAATTTTTCTTCCATTTTTACATCTTTTGTTGCTTCTAATATGGCTACTATTATTGCATCTCTTGTTGCTTCTAAAATTGCTTCCATTATTACTTATTTGTTTGCTACCTGAATTACTTCTATTTTTGCTTCCTAGATAATGCCAAGTTTTGCTTCCAAGATTGCTTCTGGTTTGCTTCTAGTTTGGCTTCCATTGTTGCTTCTAAAAATCCTTCTTGTTTTTCTTACATTTATTAATTTAATATGTTTTATTTCAATTTAATTAGTTAAATATATCATGCCTCTTAAATAACTCATGATTATAGAGTAAGTAATTTAATTATTTAACTCATGATTAAATAACAAGATAATTATTATAACATGATCATCATCTATAATTAAAACAAGTGAGTCGAATATCTATAATTTAATTAAACTTGACAACATCCATCCTGAGCAGTAAATTAAAATCATCATACGTAATAAATATCCATCCAAAAATCATCGACCACTTTCAAGTCAATACTGATAAGATCATCATCATATATAACTAAAACAAATGAAAGTCAAATATGCCAGTAGATCAATAACATGTCAAAATGATATAAGTAAAAATGATAAATTATGTAACTCAAAATGATACAAGTCAAGATGATACATGTCCAAATGATATAAGTCAAAATGATACATAAATTTATGATACAACTCATTAATATGGTATTGCAGGCCGTGAAAATGATACATATGATAGTGACCATGAAAAGAGGCATCATAAGGATATATCAACAATGATCCATGATGCAGTCTATATGATCATGAATGTCACTGGCTACTACCAGGAACTACATCATCATCATCATCATCATCACCATCATGATTATCATCATCATGATCATCATCGCCGTCATCATCATCGTCATCAGCCTCGGTGTCTTCTGTATCTATGTCATCATCATCCTCTACCATGTGATCTATACCAGAACCAACATAATTTGGATCTCTATCATGAGGATCATCTTGATCTTTTGGAAGACCCGTGTTCTGCAAAAATAACATTTAAAATGAAAAGTTATTATTTATTTCATGCAATAATTTATTTTTTTGTTATATATCTAATATTACAACATATGAAACAAAACCATAATCATATTACATCATATCAAAGTGCACATACCATAATAAAATTTTAAAAAAGTTACAGCTAATATGTCATTCCAATGATGTAAAACATGCAACAATTCTAATAAACATTAGTAAAGATCATAAAAAAAATTTGTTATAAATTTAACTATCAACTATAAATTCTCTTACATGACCTTAAGTGCCACAAATTGCTTGGTCCATGTATGTTCTTCTTCACTATTAATCTAATAACCTGCATTAGACATAAACATTAAAGAGTTTTTAAGTAGCAGTTGATTAAATTCTCTTACATGTCATTAAGGAATGCACAGTTTTTTTTCAATAATTATTTATCTTAAGGTTCATGAGTAACCTTAAGATAAAGGTCTATTTTGTTTGAAAAAAAAATGAAGTTAGCAATATGGCTTTATTCAGCTAATTTTAGAAAGAAAAAATATTAGCCCTATTCCCGCTCACAGGTCTTCAATGTGAGCGAGAATAGGGCAAATTTGGGGATTTAGAAAGAAAGATAAAGTTTAGGGTGTCTTCAAGATAGCCAACATGGGCAAGGAGGTCAACTATGCACACATAATAATCAACTGTAGGTGTAATGCAATAAGGGTTACAAATGTGATTGAAGTATGTACAGCTCTCATCCACTAAACATGCATGGTTGCATGCACCTAGAATACAAGCAAAGCTTACAATGTTAGGATATATTCTAGAGTGCCTAATTAATTCAAAGATTTTGAGAGTGTCCTTGCAAAATCCATTTTGTGTATATCATGTAATCATTGCAATCCATGAGATGACATCTCTTTGAGGAATTTTGTCAAATAGTTCATGTTTTTTGTTTGTGATTCCATATTTTGTGCATATCCTACAATCATTGGAATCCATGAGACCACATTTCTTTGAGGCATTCTGTCAAATAGTTCATGTGCCTTATCTATGCTTCCATATTTTTCATACATGTCTAACAGGCAATTGCAACTACAACATCTGACAAAATTCCTCTATCCTTTTATGTTTATGATGAACAAAGTGCCACACTTAGGGGCATACAACTACAAACTATCTAGTGGGGGGAGCTCAAGCTATTAATGCCATATACTTCCCTCTTGCTCAACAAATACCTAATTGCACCATATGTCATGAGACTCATGAAATTGTCCACTACTGCAAAAGTGAAAGGATGTTCCTATCAATTATGTTAGAAATGAAAGCAACACTACTTCAATGGAAATCTGATTCAAGATAAATTTCAGCAATCTTTAACTGTGTGCTATTAACAATGGAGATTGTAATGAAACATAAACCCACAATACAGAAATATAACAAAAATGGAATGAAGCACATAACACAAGTGTTTAATGTGGAGAAAACCCTTTCGCATAAAAAACTCCACCAAGAAAAGAGGTCAAGTTATATTATCTTCACAAAAGGAGATTACAAATACATTCACTTCCTCTGTCCTCCAACCTTCACTCCGGCAGAACCTGGGTACCTGTAAACTATTATATGCCTCTCATCTACTATGCTATGGTTTATATAGAATTTACACAACCTCAAGACATCAAATGACTTCTTACAAGCCCATAACACTTGTCAAGAATCAACAATACAACCTTGGGCGTCCATGGCCAAGAATAGGCTCTTATGGGGTCATAAATGTTGTCATACATGCATCCTACACTTGGAAAAATGTGTCCATGCAAGATTGAACGCCTTGGGGCCAAAAATAGCCACTTACAACATCTTATGACACGTCATATGCTATTATAAGTGTCATAGATTCAGTTGTCATAGAATCTCTTACACCCTCTTACAACATCTATGATGTGTGCCATAACACTAAAAATAGATTATTCCTCCACATGTGCACCCCACTTTGACCAATTACCATTTACCATAGTAAATAACATCCCGTAACTACTACCAGTAACTCTGGGACTTACCGTGCAGTAACTCCATAATTACCATGGACAGTAAATAATTTTTACCACTACTGGTGAAACTTGTACATCCCTTATGGGTAATTACAAATTACAAATAATAAATGGAATAAAACAATAATGGGATTTACAAGGTTAATAGCACCTTATCCCAACAAATTACTAGTGCAAGGTTTGTCACACATCAATCTCTTGAAGGCAAGGACGGAAGTGAGTCCGAATGGAGGTAGGCAGAATGAGCACATAAGTATTGCTACTAAAGTGCAAATCAGTTGCAGGCTCGACATAGTCTGTCCACTCATTTGCTAGCCTTGGGATCTGCAGGCTTTGATGAAGCCTCTCAAGGCTTTTATAAAACAAGAGGCCGCTATAGGAGAAGTAGGAGAATCCTTAAGCAGGATATGATGGCAGACTCTACGAACAAACCTACAAATGGAGGCAGTCCAAATGATGTGAATGTACCACCTTCCCATAGGCGGCAAAATCCTATGCATGGAATGGTGATCCTTGGAATTGGAGGTCGGGGGAGAACTTGCCCATAGGCTTCTTTTTAAGCTAAGGCGTGATTGAAGCAGATTATGCTGTTTGTTCTCAGGAATGGTCCAAACAAAGCGATGCCTCGGCATTTTGGAGTGGAGTGCCGCTGCGAGGAGGATGAAACCGAAGGGCAATAGATTGCATACCTATTCAACAAAGCCTCTAATGAAGAAAAAGTGGCCATCTTGAAAGTGATCGAGGCTTGTTTTTTCTCAGGAGGGCACACGCATGACGGACAAGTGTTGGAACATTTTTCTAGAACTATGTATAGGTTGTGGGAGCAAGGCTCTAGGGACTAAGAGCTATGATGAGATTGGTGAGGGAAGCTTTGATGGACATGGTCAGGACTGCCATGGATGGTGTGGCAGTGGAGCTCGAACAGGGATTTGCTCTTGCCATCCTCAGCCTGAATGAGGAGAAGAAGAAGGTGAAGCTGCAGAAAGCCTAGGCCTTCTACAAAAAGGGTGTGGAGAAATAAAATAATATAGGAGAGTTTTTGAAATTGCCAACCTAGGTCTGATTGATGAAAATGTAATAGCTAGGATGGTGGATATTGTTGAAGGCATAGGTTATATATATCACTAGATGTAATGCCTCAGCTTTCTATGTAACTTTTTTTTGATATTTTAATATAGGGAGCTACTCCCATATCTGGTAGTGTTTACCAAAAAAAAAACATTTCTTTGAGGCATTCTCTCAAACAGTTCACGTGCCTTGTCTATGCTTCGACATTTTGCATACATGTCTAACAGGGTTGTTGCAACTACAATATTTGACAAAATTCCTCTATCCTTTATATATTGATGGATGTCCATACCCTATTCCAAAGCTCCCCTTTTGACACAGGCAGGGAGGATGGTGGCAAAGGTTGTGGAATTTGGCTTGACACCAGCCAATTGCATTTGCTTTAAAATTTCTGAAGCCTTTTCAACAAATCCATTTTATGCATATACTGCAATCATTGCAGTCCATGAGACCACATTTCTTTGAGGTATTCTATCAAATAGTTCATGTGCCTTTTCTATGCTTCCACATTTTGCATACATGTTTAACAGGTTAGTTGCAACTACAACATCTAACAAAATTCCTCTATCCTTTATGTATTGATGGATGTCCATACCCTATTCCAAAGCTCCCATTTTGACACAGGCAGGGAAGATGGTGGCAAAAGTTGTGGAATTTGGCTTTACACCAACTAATTGCATTTACTTAAAAATTTTTGAAGATTTTTCAACAAATCCATTTTGTGCATATCCTGCAGTCATTGCAGTCCATGAGACCACATTTCTTTAAGCCATTCTATGAAATAGTTCACATGCCTTATCTGTCCTTCCACATTTTGCATACATGTCTAACAGGGAGTTGCAACTACAACATCTGACAAAATTCCTCTATCCTTTATGTATTGATGGATGTCCATATCCTATTCCAAAGCTCCCATTTTGACACAGGCAGGGAGGATGGTGGCAAAAGTTGTGGAATTTGTCTTTACACCAGCCAATTGCATTTGCTTTAAAGTTTCTGAAGCCTTTTCAACAAATCCATTTTGTGCATATCCTGTAGTCATTACAGTCCATGAGACCACATTTCTTTGAGGCATTCTATCAAATAGTTCACGTACCCTGTATATGCTTCCACATTTTGCATACATGTCTAACAGGGCAGTTGCAACTACAACATCTGACAAAATTCCTCTATCCTTTATGTATTGATGGATGTCCATACCCTATTCCAAAGCTCCCATTTTGATGCAGGCAGGGAGGATGGTGGCAAAGGTTGTAGAATTTGGCTTTACACTAGCCAATTGCATTTGTTTTAAAAGTTTTGAAGCCTTTTCAACAAATCCATTTTGTGCATATCATGTAGTCATTGCAGTCCATGAGACCACATTTCTTGAGGAATTCTGTCAAATAGTTCACGTGCCTTGTAAATAACATCCCGTAACTACCGACGGTAACTCCGGGACTTACCGTGTAGTAACTCCATAATTACCGTGGACAATTAATAATTTTTACCACTATCGGTGAAACTTGTACATCCCTTATGGGTAATTACAAATTACAAATAATAAATGGAATAAAACAATAAAGGGATTTAAAGGTTAATGGCACCTTATCCCAACATTCTCCCACTTGACATTATACATTGTAAATCAACCCATAGAAAATCAAATGAAAAATAATCAGGCACTAGAAAATGGGCCCATGGCCTCTCTGCACCACACGAACTTCTCTATGCTCACATGTTTGGTCAATGAATCTACAACATTCTCCTAATTGTCTATCTTCTTCAGCTCAATCTCTCCATTTGCAACCAACTCTCGAACAAAGTGATACTGAACATCAACATGCTTAGTTCAAGCATTATACATGGGATTCTTGGCCAAACAGATAGCACTCTGGCTATCACAACCAATCTGAATGATCTTGTAATCAAAACTAATACCTGTACACAGTCTTATCAACCAAACTGCCTCCTTAGAGACATGAGTAGTAGCCATATACTCTACTTCTATGGTGGACAAAGCAACTGTGGGTTGCCTCTTACTCATCCAACTCACTGCACCTCCAAACAGAGTAAACACATAGCCACTAGTGGACCTTCGACTATCCAAGTCACCTACCCAATCTGCATCAACAAAACCCTATATGTCCAAAGATTTATCAACACTATTAGTACCAGAATAAACCAAGCAATGATCAAGAGTACCTGCAAGTTATTTAAACACCCTTTTCGTATAGTTCCAATGCTGTCTACTAGGGTTAGACATAAATCTGCTCAAAACTCCCACTGCTTGGGCAATATCTGGTCTAGTGCAAACCATTGCATACATCAAACTCCCTACAACACTAGCATATGGCACAGTAGACATATCCTCAAGATCATCCTTAGTCTTTGGACACATATCTAATGAAAGCTTAGTACCAATGGGTAAGGGAACTCTAACTGGGTTACAGTCGTACAAACTAAACCTCTGCAAAATAGTACTCACATACTTACTTTGTGACAACCAAAGCTTTCTGTTAACTCTATCCCTCCTAATCTCCATTCCCAAATTATACCTTGCAACACCAAGATCCTTCATCTCAAATGCACCTAAAAGTTGGGCTTTAAGCTCATTGACCATACCCTTAGTATTGTTAAAAAATAACATGTCATCAACATACAAAGCAATAACCAATATAGAATCATCAACACAATGAATGTAAACACAATGATCCTCCTCACTTCTAACAAAACCCAATTTCAAAACAAATGAGTCAAACTTTTAATACCACATTCTGGGGGACTATTTTAAACCATAGAGAGACCTCTTCAACTTACAAACCCAATGTTCTTTTCCTTTTACCTCAAAACCTGTAGGTTGTTGCATATAAATTTCTTCTTCAAGATCTCCATGTAAGAACGCAGTCTTAACATCCATTTTCTCAATCTCCCAATCATAAGCTGCAGCAATGGATAAGAGAAATTTAATAGAAGTCAATTTAGCAACAGGAGAGAATATCTCACCAAAATCAACTCCCTCTCTCTGGGAGTAGCCCTTAGCTACCAGTCTAGCCTTGTACTTCTCTAATGACCCGTTTGCTTCAATCTTCTTCTTGAAGACCCACTTACATCCTATGGCCTTTCTTCCTTTGGGAAAATGAACAAGATCCCAAGTATTACAAGAGTCTAAAGCCATCATCTCCTCCTACATGGGTAGCTGCCAAGACTCACTATCATCTGCAGAAATAGCTTCCCTGTAGGATCTAGGTTCATCGTTAGTACTCAATAAAGCATATACACAATGAAAGTCTAGTGGGCTATACCTGTTAACTGGATTTCGTTGTCTTGTGGATCTCCTCAAGGGTGGAGTAAGAGACTCTACTCATTCTTCTGCATGATCATCTATACCAACTTCTTCTGTTACAACAGATTCATCTTCATCAGAACTACTCGAATCTTCTTCTTCTTCTTCACCCCCTAATCCATCATTCTGTTCTTCCTGAGGTGCATCTTTCTGCTCTAAATCAAAGTGCACCTTATTTCTCTTTTGGCTGCTCAGGTTTAGAAATAGCTCTAAGTTCCATGAAAATAACATCTCTAGAAAAGATAATCTTGTGGGTTAGTGGATTCCAAAGTTTATAACCTTTGACATTATCACCATATCCAATGAATGTACACTTTTCAGCCTTTGGATCCAACTTAGATCACTTTTCCTTAGGCACATGAACAAAAGCCTCATAGCCAAAAACCCTTAAATGTGAAACAAAAGGTTTCTTACTTGTCCACACTTCATAAGGCGTCGAATCAAGAGCCTTACAAGGAGATCTATTTATCAATTAGCAAGCAGTACACATAGCCTCTGCCCAAAAGCATTTATCCAACTGTGCATCACTAAGCATACTTCTAGCCCTTTCCATAATTGTTTGGTTCATCCTTTCTGCAACACCATTCTGTTGTGGTGTATACAAAGTTGTCTTTTATCTGATTATACCTGCATGCTTGCAAAACTCATCAAATTCCTTAGAGCAATATTCCCCTCCATTATCAGATCTTAATATTTTTATCTTTAAACCTGATTGGTTCTCTACTAGCACTTTGAATTTCTTAAACTTAGTGAAAACTTCAGATTTATGCTTCATAAAATAAATCCATGTAAATCTAGATACATCATCAATGAAGGTTACAAAATAATGAGATTTTCCAATATATTCATTATCCACATGTCCAAACACATCCCTATGAATAATTTCTAACTTCTCTTTTGGTCTATTGCTTCCTAAAGGAAATGATTTTCTATTTTTTTTACCAAACACACAATGCTCACAGAAATCAAAGTGCTCATCAGAATAAGAGAAACCGTCCAACAAATTTTTATTCTTAATAGTTTTTAATACATTATTACTTGTGTGGCCCAATCTACGGTGCCACAACATACATGTATTTTCAGTAGTGGCCTCAGATACATAGGAGACATTACAAACTGTAGTGGCTTCAAGCTTAAACAAGTTTCTGAATATCTTCCCTTTCGCTACCACCAAGTTCCCTCTCACCAAGCTGTAGCCATGCTTGTCAAATGTCACATGCATTCCCAAATCATTCAGCTTTGAAACTAAAATAAGATTTCTAGCTAATCCAGGAACATGAAAAACACCAGGGAAGGTTTTAATCCTCCCATCACTGAAACACAACAATAACTTTCCTTTCCTAACAATCAGATATGTAGAGTTGTCACCAAGGTAGATATTACCTCCATCATATTCTTCATATGAGGATAACCATTCCTTATGTGGGGTCATATGAAATGAGCATCCTGAGTCAACCAACCAGTGATCATTAGAAACAATATTACATGCAGAAAGTAAAACTTCTTCACCTGCATTTGAGGACTTATCTGAAGCACTCTCCCACTGTTTCTTGGGGTTTCTGCACTCCTTCTTCACATGTCCCCTTTTACCGCAGTTCCAACACTTAACTCTATTCTTTTTACCAAGAGTCTTAGACCGGCCCTTGGACTTGTCCTTAGACCCTTTCTAATCTCCTTTAGGTCCCCTTTCCTTAGACCTTCCCCTGACACTAAGAGCATCCCCTAAACTATCTGAACTCTTCTTCCTCAATTCCTATGACAGTAGCACTGAAACAAGAGCATCCAACTTCAGATCTACAAGGTTAGTAGTGATAGCAAGGATGATATTCTCCCAAGACTTAGGTAAAGAACAAAGAAGTAAGATACATTTATCTTCCTCACTAACCTCAACATCTACTAAATCAAGCTGGCTCACTAACAAATTAAAAGAATTTAAATGCTCTGCAACTGATTCACCTTCTCGTATTTTCATGGAAAACAATTTTCTTTTTAAATAAAGTTTATTTACCATACTCTTGGCTTGATAGATCTCACCCAACCATTTCCACAACTTGTATGCAGTCTCTTCCTTTGCGACATTCAATAGGACATATTCTGAAAGACACAACCAGATGGTTCCCCGTGCCTTCTTATCCAATCTATCCCACTCATTTTGAGAGACATTGTCAGGTTTCTTCTCTTTTTGGACAGCCAACTATTGGTTTCTTTCTTCCAACAAATCTTTCATTTTCAGCTTCCACAACTCATACTCTGTTCTATTGAACTTCTCAATGTCCAATTGAGAGATTGATGCAATGGTGGATGCAGCCATAATAACAACACAAGATTTGCAAAACAAACACAACCAAATCTCCCACTGTAGCTATAGCTTCCACACTACCACCCAAGAGTGAAAGCTGGCCAAGCTCTAATACCAAATGTTAGAAATGAAAGCAACACTACTTCAATGGAAATCTAATTCGAGATAAATTTCAGCAATCTTTAACTATGTGCTATTAGCAATGGAGATTGTAACAAAACATAAACCCACAATATAGAAATATACCAAAAGCAGAAAGAAGCACATAACACAAGTGTTTAACATGGAGAAAACCCTTTTGGGTAAAAAAATCCACCAAGAAAAGAGGTCAAGTTGTATTATCTTCACAAAAGGAGATTGCAAATACATTCACTTCCTCTATCCTCCAACCTTCACTCCGGCAGAACCTGGGTACTTGTAAACTATTATATGCCTCTCATCTACTATGCTATGGTTTATATAGAATTTACACAACCTCAAGACATTAAATGACTTCTTATAAGCCCATAACACTTGTCAAGAATCAACAATACAACCTTGGGCATCCATGGCCAAGAATAGGCTCTTATGGGTCATAAATGCTGTCATACATGCATCCTACACTTGAAAAAATGTGCCCATGCAAGCTTCAATGCCTTGGGGCCAAAAATAGCCACTTACAACATCTTATGATGCATTATATGCTATTATAAGTATCATAGATTCTTATGACAACTTAGAGTTGTCATAGAATCTCTTACGCCCTCTTACAACATCTATGACGTGCGTCATAACACTAAAAATAGATTATTCCTCCACATGTGCACTCCACTTTGACCAATTACCATTTACCATAGTAAATAATATCCCGTAACTACCATCGATAACTCTAGGACTTACCATGCAGTAACTCTGTAATTACTGTGGACAGTAAATAATTTTTACCATTACCGGTGAAACTTGTACATCCCTTATGGGTAATTACAAATTACAAATACTAAATGGAATAAAACAATAATGGGATTTACAAGGTTAATGGCACCTTATCCCAACAAATTACTAGTGCAAGGTTTGTCACACATCTTGAAGGCAAGGACGGAAGTGAGTCTGAATGGAGGTGGGCGAAATGAGCACAGAAGTAAAAATACTAAAGTGTAAATCAATTGCAGGCTTGACATAGTCCGTCCGTTCATTTGCTAGCCTTGGGATCTACAGGCTTTGATGAAGCCTCTCAAGGCTTCTATAAAACAAGAGGCCGCTATAGGAGAAGCAAGAGAATCCTCAAGTAGGATACGATGGCAGACTCTAGGGAACAAACCTTCAAATGGAGGCAGTCCAAATGATGTGAATGTACCACCTTCCCATAGGTGGCAAAATCCTACGCATGGAATGGTGATCCTCGGGGTTGGAGGTCAGGGGAGAACTTGGCCACAGGATTCTCTTTAAGCTAAGGCGAGATTGAAGCAGATTATGTTGTTTGTTCTCAGGAATGGTCCAAACGAAGTGATGCCTCAACATTTTGGAGTGGACTACTGCTGCTAGGAGGATGAAATCGAAGGGCAACAGATTGCATACCTATTCAACAAAGCCTCCGATGAAGAAAAAGTGGCCATCTTGAAAGTGATCGGGGATGGTTTCTGGTCATGAGGGTACACGCATGACGGATAACTACTGGAACGTTTTTTTTAGAACTATGTATAGGTTGTGGGAGCAAGGCTCTGGGGGCTAAGAGCTGCGATGAGATTGGTGAGGGAAGATCTGATGGACATGGTCAGGATTGCCATAGATGGTGTGGCAGTGGAGCCCGAACAGGGATTTTCTCTTGTCACCCTCACCCTGAATGAGGAGAAGAAGGTGAAACTACACAAAGCTTGGGCCCTCTACAAAAAGGGCATGGACAAATAAAATAACATAGGAGAGTTTTTGAAATTGCCAACCTGGGTCTGATTAATGAAAATGTAATAGCTAGGATGGTGGATATTGTTGAAGGCATAGGTTATATATATCACTAGATGTAATGCCTAAGCTTTCTATGTAACTTTTTTTGATATTCTAATATAGGGAGCTACCCCCATATCTGGTAGTGTTTACCAAAAAAAAACATTTCTTTGAGGCATCCTATCAAACAGTTCACGTGCCTTGTCTATGCTTCCACATTTTGCATACATGTCTAACAGGGCAGTTGCAACTACAACATCTGAAAAAATTCCTGTATGCTTTATGTAATGATGGATGTCCATACCCTATTCCAAAGCTCCCCTTTTGACACAGGCAGGGAGGATGGTCACAAAGGTTATGGAATTTGGCTTTACAACAGCCAATTGCATTTGCTTTAAAATTTCTAAAGCCTTTTCAACAAATCCATTTTATGCATATCCTATAGTCATTGTAGTCCATGAGACCACATTCCTTTCAGGAATTCTTTCAAATAGTTCACGTGACTTGTCTATGCTTCCACATTTTACATACATGTCTAACAAGGTAGTTGCAACTACAACATCTGACAAAATTCCTCTATCCTTTATGTATTGATGGATGTCCATACCCTATTCCAAATCTCCCATTTTGACATAGGTAGGGAGGATGGTGGCAAAGGTTGTGGAATTTGTCTTTACACTAACTAATTGCATTTTCTTTAAAATTTTTGAAACCTTGTCAACAAATCCATTTTATGCATATGTTGCAGTCATTGCAGTCCATGAGACCACATTTCTTTGAGGCATTCTATGAAATAGCTCACGTGCCTTGTCTATGCTTCCACATTTTGCATACATGTCTAACAGGGTAGTTGCAACTACAACATTTGACAAAATTCCTCTATCCTTTATGTATTGATGGATGTCCATACCCTATTCCAAAGCTCCCATTTTGACACAGGTAGGAAGGATGGTGGCAAAGGTTGTGGAATTTGGCTTTAAACCAGCCAATTGCATTTGCTTTAAAAATTTTGAAGCCTTTTCAACAAATCCATTTTGTGCATATCCTGTAGTCATTGCAGTCCATGAGACCACATTTCTTTGAGGCATTCTATCAAACAGTTCATGTGCCTTGTCTATGCTTCCACATTTTGCATACATGTCTAACAGGGCAGTTGCAACTACAACATCTGACAAAATTCCTCTATCCTTTATGTATTGATGGATGTCCATACCTTATTCCAAAGCTCCCATTTTGACACAGGCAGGGAGGATGGTGGCAAAGGTTGTGGAATTTGACTTTACACCAACCAATTGCATTTGCTTTAAAATTTCTAAAGCCTTTTCAACAAATCCATTTTGTGCATATCCTACAGTCATTGCAGTCCATGAGACCACATTTCTTTGAGGAATTCTGTCAAACAGTTCTCGTGCCTTGTCTATGCTTCCACATTTTGCATACATGTCTAACAGGGCAGTTGCAACTACAACATCTAACAAAATTCCTCTATCCTTTATGTATTGATGGATGTGTTGGGAAAAAAATTTGAACCCTAAAGAATTCACCTATAAGATCCATTTCTCGCCATGTACTTTTCATTTATTTAATCAGTGTCCCCACCATATCCTCCTTCGACCCACAAAAAATTCATATATGGTGTGACAAGGCCTTAGTCTTTATGGAAGAACCTTCGACATATCGGCAGGACTTCTTTGAAAATCACTTTGACACCCCGAAAAATGTTAAAAGGTGATTGGGAGGTCGGTGTGACACACCGATAAAATGATTAAATCAATATCTGCATACATGAACACTTGACAAGTATTTTGAGCTGACATTTCGAGTTCGAAGAGACAAAGATATCAGAGTGTCGGGATGAATCTTTTTGAGGTCTCTTCGACATTCCAGCCCGAAAGGAACCTATCGATGAGATTTCAAAATATAGAAGTAACATTCCATTTCGGCATGATGGGGTGACTTAGAGATATGTCTCGCCGAATGATCAATATTTCGAAGTGTCAAAGGGAGTCTATATTCAGTCTCCCCAAAAAAATGAACATGTCGATAATTAAGAAAACATTAAGCAAAGGCACATCTATCGAAAGAAGGGAATTTCGGTAAGACCACCATTTGAGCTATAACGAGGTCCCGATAAATAAAGAAATAATAAATCCTTCAAACGAAATGATTATTTTGGTGAGGTGACAGGAGGTGATATGTTGCAAAAATTAAATGTTTCCCCAATGATTTGAAAGCCGCCATTAATGATCAGATTAGAGTAAAAGGGGAAATCTTGAAATATTTTGTTCAGTACGTAAGCATGGGAGCTAGGGAAAGCATCTACAACTAATACAGTTTAGTTTTCCAAGTAAGTATTCTGAAGCTTAAGCTTTCTAATTCAGAATTGCATCTAAGAAACATCTCTTGCATTCCATCATGGAAGAAACATCTTGTTGGATCTCAAAAACGCAGGTTTTAGACCACAAGAGGGTGCCAATCTCTTGATACATTTTTGGTCAACAAGACAGGGTTTATGCAACTAGAAAACCCCTACTCTTTAGGTTCTGCCAGGCCTAGGCAATTTTACCTAAATGATAAAATAGATTTGAATATTAAATGGATTCTATTCAAGAAATCTACTCACTACGACACGCAAATGTAAAATAGTTGCAGAACTAAATAATTAATTCCTAATGAAAGTGCTTGGAGTATTAGGAGTGTTCATTGAATTTTATATAGAGTATTATAAAGTTGATTAGTGCCTAATCTATTGGGTAAATGGAGTCAATGGGTGGATTATGATATTGGAGATAGGCTTTTGTAAGATAGGAAGATTCACTTCTCACCTTAACTTAGACAGTTGGGCACTTCCAAATGTCTGCACCTTATATAGACGTGCAAGTATATCAGTTATTTGAACTCTTGTTAATGATCCCAGTGATAACTCCTTATGTTACTGTGAAGTTGTGAAAGGATTTTAATTCAAATGTGAGGAGAAACCAATTAAGACAATTTATTCAAAAGGATTTTAATCTACTCAGGAACTAATCAAACTAGATTGCTTAAAAGGTAATTTAATCCTTCTACACACAGAAACCAATCAGCAGCATCACACAACTACAACAAATGTGTATTGATGAATCAAATGTATTTTCACAGTTAATTTGAATAACATAAACAACCACTTTGGAGATAGCCAAATAACATATGAGCATAATAAATCCACACAACTGTTGAACACTTGAAAGCAAATCAGTAATTATTTATAACCTTCTCCATTATATTTATCTTTGAATACTGTGCATTATAACAATAGTTTTTGATATGAGATGGATGGGCAAGATGGATGGACCTATCTACTATTGGTGATGATCTTACCTTCTGCTAATGATTTTTTTTATTCTCCAAATTGCATCTCTCATATATAGTTTGTGATTTTTAGGGTTACAACCCTTTATACATCCGTTCAGTGCAACCTTTCATTATTTTAATTATCTTTGGCAATAATACAAATATTTGTTTTAAACTTTACCTTTGCCTTTTGTGAGGATTAATTTCAATAATAATCATTATTACTTCTCCCCGTTTGGTATCCTTCATGCTCATACTTACTTCTCGGTGTAAACATTTTACCCGTAATGCCTCCTCTAGGTAAAATAATTATTTGCTTAGTTAATTCCTCAGAAAAGTATTTTATCTCCAAGAGAAATATTTGGTTATAATTACTAAATCTTTACTTGGTAAATCGATTGTATGCCCTGAGTGAAATAATTATCCACCTTGTAAACCTTTATGAGATTTGCATCTTTATTTTGTATAGTAACTCTTTATTTTAAATATTTACACCTTGTATTTGAAATCTCATTTTTCCTTTAATGATTTTCCAATTGCATGCTTTTGCTATTCAGGATTTCAAAGAGGCTTCTAGTTTAATCTCTCTTATATCCACAAACATATTGATTATGCATCTTGGGGGCCCACTTTATGTATTTTTGATTTTAACTAATATCTTAGCATTATTTCTTTTACCAATATGATTTATCGTTCCCGATGATTTCTTTAAACAAATGTTTTAATTCATTTGGATACATCGATGGGACTTTCCTCAGTTCTTTCTCATCGAAGTGACCTATATAGTCGGCAAGATATGAAAAACCCATTCTAATGATATATGTCACTCCGATACAACTAGTGTCTTGACTTATCAATGAGAGTACATATATCTCTTGCCAAAACTGTATTCATCAGTATGACTCCTAAGATCGGCATGATTTAAAATTTTCATTCCAACTTCATTTCTTTTTCCAATGATTTTTTTATCAGTGAAACATTATGTACTGTTTTCTTGATATTAGGGTTTTCTGCTGAGCTTTCACTCTTGCCCTAATTGTTTAGCTCAAACACAGAGGATGCTGGCAATGATTGTGGTGTCTGGTTTTATACCTGCCATATGCATTTGCTTAAGAGCTTCTAAAACATTATCATCAACTCCATTTTGTGCATACCCTGCAGTCATTATAATTCACGGTATAATATTTCTTCAAGGTAGATTGTCACAGAGTTTGGATGCATTGTTTATGCACCCACATATGGCATACATCTCTACCACAACAATTGCAAATACAACTTCTCACAAAAGTTTAATTCTTTGTGTTTTAATTGATGCCCCTAGATATTCTAAAGTTCCATTTTTAGCACAGGCAGTGAGTATATTGGCAAATGCGAACTGATCAGATTGGAGACCTGTTCATTACATCTGGTGAAATAGTGTGACTGCGTCATGAGGATGAACATATCTTCTGTATGTTGCAATAATCACGTTCCATGAGACATTGTCCCGTTCATTGAGTATACACCAAACTTTCACACTTGGCATACATGTAAATAAGCTTATTATAAAAGTTTTGCATGTAGCGAATTCAAGTCATCTGTGAGTGATGGAAAAGAGGACTACTTTTCTTCTGCAAGTTCATGTTTTGATAATGCAGATCCGCAACAATTGAAGATGTGTAAACAAGTCCTTTTAGGGTTTATGTACAGTGCTAAAAATGTGTAGCACCTCCTTCGACTAGCCCTCTCTTCTTAAACCTATGAGATTGAGACGAGTAGTAAATGCCAATAGTTTTTTATGAGTCTATAATATGTAGTGTCATTTGGTGTGCATTGTCGAGCTATAATCATTGCATTACGAGAGGCATTTTGTCAAAACAGTTCATGTGCCTTGTTGATGCATCCATATTTTATCTTCCATACATTGCAAATTGGATCTACTTGAAAGTTTCCAAAGTCTTTTCAACAAACACAATTTTGTAAGTATCTTGCCTTGATTGTATTGTATGAAAATCCATTTCTTTGACTGTCAAAGTTTTTGGTATTGTATATGCTTTCATAATTTCTCGTGCGAATATGCAGAGCATTTCTAATGTGATATCTAACAATAAAAATCCTTTCGTAGTGCTTTGATGGATACAAGTATCGTGTTACAAATCTCCATTATCATAGAAATAGGGTTTTGCAAACCCTAATATTTTTTGGCAGGGAATTAATGTGGTTTGCAATTTTATAATTCCCCCACAATAACATTATCAGCTCTAAAATGAGACAATATAAATCAATGAACTATGTATTATAGGGATAATGATATATTTGATTAATGAGTCCACCAACCTTGCAAACCCAGACTCTAATATCCCTACTATCTCCACTACCATTAGTACTGAAGCAAGATCAATCCCTTCAAACTTGCGGGTGACTTTCTACATTCTGAATGCAAATCCACACATAACTTTGAGTACTCATTTTAAACTTAGACTGTATTGTCAAATAGATCTTTAAGCAACTCTTGTAATTTAGAAACACAGGAAGCCCATTTAGTTTTGAGAAGGTTAAAAGCTTTGTGTTGTAATAAATCTGCAGAAACCATAAATTTGTTCTGGGTCCAAGTTTGAAATTTCAACAAGTTTTTTGCTAGATTCAATTGATTCAAGTATTGATGGTAAGAACTACATATAATACCCAAATAAATTGTAGGTAATGCTTGGAAGTTTCATGATAACAACAATTCCCATATTTGTAGGGTATGCCTCTATCCCATCATGGGAACCTAAGATGTTTGCAAAAAATTGCAAGAAATTTTAGGTCCCAACAGTGGCTCTGTCTGGGGATGTATGCCCCTTGTGGGCATAGCAAGATCCCAGATTTCTAGAGGAGCAGACTTGTGCCTACACCATTGGGCAATAGAGTCCAAATGTTGTGTATATCATTCTAAAGATTGAATCCAAATTTTAACTGGCAGCCTCGAGCCACGTAAAAGATACCAATACTTTTCTCTATCAAAAAATTGATTCTCATCATGCAATAATATCACATATCTGAAAACACTATCATCATTTGTCAAGGAATATCCATTTCATTCACTGTGCAATCATTCCATTTATTATGTGGAACACAACCACATTGAATGCAACACTCTCCAAGGTTTAACTCAATGTCAATCTTCATAAAAAAAATATTTTTGGTAGTGTCTTCATCAACAAAGAATGCTTCTGTCTGATTTATATCTAATGTTTCATCATACAGTGGATTTGAATTTTTTTTTAAATCATTTTCTGAGGTACATACCATTTCTTCACCCATTGTGTCATCATAGTGTTTAGATGTGAATGGATCTATTATTGATTCATTATCAAATAGACCTTTTTTACATGCCTCATGGCTGATGTAATCCTTAGGTGTTGTATTTGCAGTAACATCCTCAATATTGCAATCTTGATCCTAGGTGGAGGATTGGCCTTCTCGAACATCATCATTGAAAACTCCACTTACATATGTCTCATCTGTTGGCTGGATTATTTGATCAGTTTCTCCATATTCATCAATATTATATTCAACATTAATAGCATCCCTATACTTGCATACTTCTATATCACAAATCCATAGCCATAGCTGCCCAAATGTAACTGGCTTTGATGACTCAGGCCAACAAATTGAATTAGGGTCATATATTCTCATGAATTGCTCAATGAACCTGGGCTCATCAGGCTAAAGGTTAAAAGGTATCTTCACATAGATATCCATTGCTCTATCTAAAAAGGAACATGCAGATTCTCCTTTATGTCTCCTTATGCTAAAAAATGAACCTAAAAGATCTTGACCCCTTTCTTGGATATGTAAATGTTCATCATCTTTGCCCTCAAAATGCTATATGAATCTACTCACAAGTTCATCCCATGAAGTTATAGAATGCATAGGCAAGTTGGAATACCAATATTCAGCATTGTCTTCTAATGTTATCACAAAGAGTTTCATAATAACATCCTCTTCATTGATTTGATGATTCAATATTAAATCAATGAATTGCTGTAAGTGCACCCTTGCTGATTCATATCCCTTGAATTTTGGCAAAATCCTTTTTACATTCAAAGGGATGGGATGTGGATAGCCATAAATGTTCCTAAAATCAAGTGGTTAGTAGATTTCAAGACAAAATGACCACTTTCTCTTCCTCTGATCACATAATTGTTGCTGATATACTTCTTGCTGCAGATTCTAATCGACAGTTTCATGAGGGATGACATTGTGCTGCACAGTTTCGTATTGATATTGATAATGCTCAGGATATTGATTGCATTCATGAACTTGGTAGCTAGAAAAATTATCCTGTTGTATACTGCTTTCATCACCAGGACTCCAAATTGTATCATAATGTGTATAGGGAAAAGAAACATTGTTGTGCATACTTCAGCCTGTGATTTTTATTTCTGATTGGAAATTTTATAGTTTTGAGATGTCCTTTTGCATTTTTCATCAATTTTGTTTTCAGAGTTGCCACCTCTTTTCAAAAGAGGAATACATTTTATCTTTATGAGTCCTTGTTGCCAACATAGTTACCAACTTATGTTCAAATTCAAAACTTCACTGACTGTGTAATGAGATGATCTTCAACAGGAGATTCTAGATTAGTCCCCAGCAGAGTCACCAATTTGTTGGATCTCAAAAAAGTAGGTTTTTGACCACAAGAGGGTGCCAATATCTTGATACATTTTTGGTCAACAAGACAGGGTTTATGCAACTAGAAACCCCCTACTCTTTAGGTTCTTCCAGGCCTAGGCGGGTGTACCTAAATGATAAAGCAAATTTGAAGTCTAAATGGATTCTATTCAGGCAATCTACTCACTATGGCATGCAAATGTGAAATAGTTGAAGAACTAAATAATTAATTCCTAATGAAAGTGCTTGAAGTATTAAGACTATTGATTGAATTTTATATAGAGTATTCTAAAGTTGATTAGTGCCTAATCTATTGGGTAAATGGATTCAATGGGTGGATTATGATATTGGAGATAGGCTTTTGTAAGATAGGTAGATTCACTTCTTAGCTTAACTTAGACAGCTGGGAACTTCCAAATGTCTGCACCTTATACAGACGTGCAAGTAAATCAGTTATTTGAACTATTCATAATGATCCCAGTGATAACTCCTTATGTTACTATGAAGTTGTGAAAGGATTTTAATTCAAATGTGAGGAGAAACCAATTAAGAGAATTTATTCAAAAGGATTTTAATCCACTTAGGAACCAATCAAACTAGATTGCTTAAAAGGTAATTTAATCCTTCTGCACATAGAAACCAATCAGCAGCATCACACAACTACAACAAATGTGTATTGACAAATCAAATGTATTTTCACAGTTAATTTGAATAACATAAACAACCACTTTGGAGCTAGCCAAATAACATATGAGCATAATAAATCCACATAACTATTGAATACTTGAAAGAAAATCAGTAATTATTTATAATCTTCTCCATTATATTTATCTTTGAAAACTGCGCGTCATAACAATAGTTTCTGATATGAGATTGATTGGTGAGATGTATGGACCTATCTACTACTGGTGGTGATCTTACCTACTACTAATGTTTTTTTTTTATTCTCCAAATTGCATCTCCCATATATAGTTTGTGATTTTTAGGGTTACAATCCTTTATACATCCGTTCAGTGCAACCTTTCATTATTTTAATTATCTTTGGCAATAATACAAATATTTGTTTTAACCTTTACCTTTACCTTTTTGTGAGGATTAATTTCAATAATAATCATTATTACTTATCCCCTTTTGGTATCCTTCATGCTCATACTTACTTCTCGGTGTAAACATTTTACCCATAATGCCTCCCCTAGGTAAAATAATTATTTGCTCAATTAATTCCTCAGAAAAGTATTTTATCTCCAAGTGAAATATTTGGTTATAATTACTAAATCTTTACTTGGTAAATCAGTTGTACGCCCTGAGTGAAATAATTATCCACCTTGTAATCCTTTATGAGATTTAAATCTTTATTTTGTATAGTAACTCTTTATTTTAAATTTTACACCTTGTATTTGAAATCTCATTTTTCCTTTATTGATTTTCCAATTGCATGCTTTTGCTATTCGGGATTTCGAAGAGGCTTCCAGTATAATCTCTTTGATATCCACAAACATATTGATTATTCATCTTGAGGGCCCACTTTATGTATTTTTGATTTTAACTAATATCTCATCATTATTTATTTTACCAATATGATTTATCCTTCCCGATGATTTCTTTAAACAAATGTTTTAATTCATTTGGATACATCGATGGGACTTTCCTCAGTTCTTTCTCATCGGAGTGACCTATATAGTTGGCAAGATATGAAAAACCTATTCTGATGATATATGTCACTCCGATACAACTAGTGTCTTGACTTATCGGTGAGAGTACATATATCTCTTGCCAAAACTGTATTCATCGGTATGACTCTTGAGATCGACATGATTTTAAATTTTCATTCCAACTTTATTTCTTTTTCTGATGAGTTTTTTATCGGTGAAACATTATGTACTATCTTCCTAATATTAGGGTTTTTTGCTGAGCTTTCACTTTTGCCCTAATTGTTTAGCTCAAACACGAAGGATGCTAGCAACGATTGTGGTGTCTAGTTTTATACCTGCCATATGCATTTGCTTGAGAGCTTCTAAAACATTATCAACAACTCCATTTTGTGCATACCCTGCAGTCATTATAATTCACGAGATAACATTTCTTCAAGGTAGATTGTCACAGAGTTTGGATGCCTTGTTTATGCACCCACATATTGCATACATCTCTACCACAATAATTGAAAATACAACTTCTCACAAAATTTCAATTCTGTGTTTTAATTGATGCCCATAGCTATTCTAAAGTTCCAATTTTAGCACATGTAGTGAGTATATTGGCAAATATGAATCGATCAGATTGGAGACCTATTCATTGCATCTAGTGAAATAGTGTGACTGCATCATGAGGATGAGCATGTCTTCTATATGCTGCAATAATCACGTTCCATGAGACACTATCTCGTTCATTGAGCATACACCAAACTTTCGCACTTGGCATACATGTAAATAAGCTTATTATAAAAGTTTTGCATGTAGCGAATTCAAGTCATCTGTGAGTGATGGAAGAGAGGACTACTTTTCTTCAGTAAGTTCATGTTTTGATAATGCAGATCCACAACAATTGAAAATGTGTAAACGAGTCCTTTTAGGGTTAATGTATGGTGATAAAAATGTGTAGCGCCTCCTTCAACTGGCCCTCTCTTCTTAAAGCTATGATATTGAGAGGAGTAGTAAATGCCAATACTTTTTTATGAGTCCATAATATGTAGTGTCATTTGGTGTGCATTGTTGAGCTATAATCATTGCATTATGAGAGGCATTTTGTCAAAACAATTCGCATGCCTTGTTGATGCATCCATATTTTATCTTCCATACATTGAAAATTGGATCTACTTGAAAGTTTCCAAAGTCTTTTCAACAAACCTAATTTTGTAAGTATCTTGTCATGATTGTATTGCATGAAAATCCATTTCTTTAACTGTCAAAGTTTTCGGTATTGTATATGCTTTCATAATTTCTCATGTGAATCTGCAGAGCATTTCCAATGTGATATCTAACAATAAAAATCCTTTTGTAGTGCTTTGATGGATACAAGTATCGTGTTGCGAATCTCTATTATCATAGAAATAGGGTTTTGCAAACCCTAATATTTTTTGGCAGGGAATTAATGTGGTTTACAATTTTATAATTCCCCCACAATAACATTATCAGCTTTAAAATGAGACAATATAAATTGATGAACTATGTATTATAGGGATAATGATATATTTTATTAATGAGTCCACCAACCTTGGAAACCCATACTCCAATATCCCTACTATCTCCATTGCCATTAGTACTGAAGCAAGATCGATCCATTCAAAATTGGGGGTGACTTTCTACATTCTAAATGCAAATCCACACATAACTTTGAGTACTCATTTTAAACTTAGACTGTATTATCAAATAGATCTTTAAGAAACTCTTGTAATTTGGAAACACAGGAAGCTCATTTAGTTTTGAGAAGGCTAAAAGATTTGGGTTGTAATAAATCTACACACACCCTAAATTTGTTCTAGGTCCAAGTTTGAAATTTCAACAAGTTTTCTGCCATATTCAATTTATTCAAGTATCGATGGTAAGAACTGCATATAATACCCAAATAAATTTTAGGTAATGCTTGAAAGTTTCATGATAACAACACTTCCCATATTTGTAGGGTATGCCTCTATCACATCATGGGAACCTAAGATGTTTGCAAAAAATTGTAGGAAATTTTAGGTCCCAACAGTGGCATTGTCTGGGGATGTATGCCCCTTGTGGGCATAGTAAGATCCCAAATTTCTAGAGGAGTAGACCTGTGCCTACCCCATTGGGCAATAGAGTCCAAATGTTGTGTATATCATTCTAAAGATTGAATCCAAATTTTAACTGGCAGCCCCGGACCACCTAAAAGATACCAATACTTTCCTCTGTCAAAAACTTGATTCTCATCATGCAATAATATCACATATCAAAAAACAATATCATCATTTGTCAAGGAATATCTATTTTCATTCATTGTGCAATCATTCCATTTATTATGTGGAACACAACCACATTGAATGCAACTCTCCAAGGTTGAACTCAATGTCAGGCTTCATAAAATTTTTATTTTTGGTAGTGTCTTCATCAACAAAGCATGCTTCTATTTGATTTACTTCTAATGTTTCATCATACATTGGATTTGAAAAAAATTTAAAATCATTTTCTGAGGTACATACCATTTCTTCACCCATTGTGTAATCATAGTGTTCAGATGTGAATGGATCTATTATTGATTCATTATCAAATAGACCTTTTTTACTTGCCTCATGGTTGTTGTAATCCTCGAGTGTCGTATTTTTAGTAACGTCCTCAATATTGCAATCTTGATCCTAGGTGGAGGATTGGCCTTCTAGAACATCATCATTGAAAACTCCACTTACATATGTCTCATCTATTGGCTAGATTATTTGATCAGTTTCTCCATATTCATCAATATTATATTCAACATTAATAGCATCCCTATACTTGCATACTTCTATATCACAAATCCATAACCATAGCTGCCCAAAAGTAAATGGCTTTGATGACTCAGGCCAACGAATTGAATTAGGGTCATATATTCTCATGAATTGCTCAATGAACCTAGGCTCATCAGGCTGAAGGTTAAAAGGTATCTTCACATAGATATCCATCACTCTATCTAAAAAGGAACATGCAGATTCTCCTTTATGTCTCCTTATGCTAAAAAATGAACCTAAAAGATCTTGACCCCTTTCTTGGATATGTGAATGTTCATCATCTTTGCCCTCAAACTACTATATGAATCTACTCGCAAGTTCATCCCATGAAGCTATAGAATGCATAGGCAAGTTGGAAAACCAATATTCAGTATTGTCTTCTAATGTTCTCACAAAGAGTTTCATAATAACATCCTCTTCACTGATTTGATGATTCAATATTAATCAACGAATTCCTATAATTGCACCCTTGCTGATTTATATCCCTTAAATTTTGGCAAAATCCTTTTTACATCCAAAAGGATGGGATGTGGATAACCATAAATGTTCCTGAAATCAAGTGGTCGGTAGATTTCAAGACAAAATGACCACTTTATCTTCCTCTGATCACATAACTGTTGCTGATATACTTCTTGCTACAGATTCTGATCGACATTTTGATATTGTGCTGCATAGTTTGGTATTGATATCGATAATGCTCGGGATACTGATTGCATTCATGAACTTGGTAGCTATAAAAATTATCTTGTTGTATATGATGTGTATTGCTTTCATCACCAAGACTCCAAATTGTATCATAATGTGTATAAGGAAAAGAAACATTGTTGTGCATACTTCAGCCTGTGATTTTTATTTCTGACTAGAAATTTTATAGTTTTGAGATGTCCTTTTGCATTTTTCATCAATTTTGTTTTCAGAGTCACCACCTCTTTTAAAAAGAGGAATAAATTTTATCTTTCCGGGTCCTTGTTGCTAGCAAAGTTACCAACTTATGTTCAAATTCAAAACTTCACTGACTCTGTAATAAGATGATCTTCAACGGGAGATTCTAGATTAGTCCCCAACAAAGTCACCAATTTGTTGAATCTCAAAAATGTAGGTTTTAGACCACAAGAGGGTGCCAATCTCTTGATACATTTTTGGTCAACAAGACAGGGTTTATGCAACTAGAAACCCCCTACTGTTTAGGTTCTACCAGGCCTAGGTGGGTGTACCTAAATGATAAAGTAGATTTGACGTCTAAATGGATTCTATTAGGGCAAGCTACTCACTATGGCACGCAAATGTGAAATAGTTACAGAACTAAATAATTAATTCCTAATGAAAGTACTTGGAGTATTAAGAGTGTTGATTGAATTTTATATAGAGTATAATAAAGTTGATTAGTGCCTAATCTATTCGGTAAATGGATTCAACGGGTGGATTATGATGTTGGAGATAGGCTTTTCTAAGATAGGCAGATTCACTTCTCAGCTTAACTCAGATAGTTGGGCACTTCCAAATGTTTGCACCTTATACAGACGTGCAAGTATATCAGTTATTTGAACTCTTCTTAATGATCCCAGTGATAACTCTTTATGTTATTGTGAAGTTGTGAAAGAATTTTATTTCAAATGTAAGGAGAAACCAATTAAGACAATTTATTCAAAAGGATTTTAATCCACTTAGGTACCAATCAAACTAGATTGCTTAAAAGGTAATTTAATCCTTCTGCACATAGAAACCAATCAACAGCATCACACAACTACAACAAATGTGTATTGACAAATCAAATGTATTTTCACAGTTAATTTGAATAACATAAACAACCACTTTGGAGACAACCAAATAATAGATGAGCATAATAAATCCACACAACTATTGAACACTGGAAAGCAAATCAGTAATTATGTATAACCTTCTCCATTATATTTATCTTTGAATACTGTGCATTATAACAATAGTTTCTGATATGAGACGGATGGGCGAGATGGATGGACCTATCTACTACTGGTGATGATCTTACCTACTGCTAATGATTGTTTTTTATTCTCCAAATTGCATCTCCCATATATAGTTTGTGATTTTTAGGGTTACAACCCTTTATACATCTGTTCAGTGCAACCTTTCATTGTTTTAATTATCTTTGGCAATAATACAAATATTTGTTTTAACCTTTACCTTTGCCTTTTTGTGAGGATTAATTTCAATAATAATCATTATTACTTCTCCCCTTTTGGTATCCTTCATGCTCATACTTACTTCTCGGTGTAAACATTTTACCCATAGTGCCTCCCCTAGGTAAAATAATTATTTGCTTAGTTAATTCCTCAGAAAAGTGTTTTATCTCCAAGAGAAATATTTGGCTATAATTACTAAATCTTTACTTGGTAAATCAATTGTATGCCTTGAATGAAATAATTATCCACCTTGTAATCCTTTATGAGATTTGCATCTTTATTTTGTATAGTAACTCTTTATTTTAAATATTTACACCTTGTATTTGAAATCTCATTTTTCCTTTAATGATTTTCCAATTGCATGCTTTTGCTATTTAGGATTTCGAAGAGGCTTCTAGTATAATCTCTCTGATATCCACAAACATATTGATTATTCATCTTGAGGGCCCACTTTATGTATTTTTTATTTTAACTAATATCTCATCATTATTTATTTTACCAGTATGATTTATCCTTCTCAATGATTTCTTTAAACAAATTCACGGGATAACATTTTGTGCATACCCTGCAGTCATTATAATTCATAGGATAACGTTTCTTCGAGGCAGATTGTCATAGAGTTCAGATGCCTTGTTTATGTGCCCACATATTGCATACATATCTACCACAACAATTCCAAATACAACTTCTCACAAAAGTTTAATTCTTTGTGTTTTAATTGATGCCCATAGTTATTCTAAAGTTCTAATTTTAGCACAAGTAGTGAGTATATTGGCAAATGCAAACTGATCCGATTGGAGACTTGTTCATTGCATCTGGTGAAATAGTATGATTGTGTCGTGAGGATGATCATGTCTTCTGTATGCTAGAATAATCACGTTCCATGAGACACTGTCCCATTCATTGAGCATACACCAAACTTTTGCACTTGACATACATGTAAATAAGCTTATTATAAAAGTTTTGCATGTATTGAATTCAAGTGATCTGTGAGTGATAGAAAAGAGGACTACTTCTCTTCTACAAGTTCATGTTTTGATAATGCAGATCCGCAACAATTGAAGATGTGTAAACGAGTCCTTTTAGGGTTTATGTATAGTAATAAAAATGTGTAGCACCTCCTTCAAATGGCTCTCTCTTCTTAAAGCTGTGAGATTTAGACGAGTAGTAAATGCCAATAGTTTTTTATGAGTCCATAATATGTAGTGTCATTTGGTGTGCATTGTCTCTGTAATCATTGCATTATGAGGTATTTTGTCAAAACAGTTCACGTGCCTTGTTGATGCATCCATATTTTATCTTCCGCACATTGAAAATTGGATCTACTTGAAAGTTTCCAAAGTCTTTTCAACAAACCCAAATTTGTAAGTATCTTTCCATGATTGTATTGCATGAAAATCCATTTCTTTGACTATCAAAGTTTTTAGTATTGTATATGGAGATTCGTAGTGCTTTGATGGATACAAGTATTGTGTTGCGAATCTCCATTATCGTAGAAATAGGGTTTTGCGAACCCTAATATTTTTTGGCAGGGAATTAATGTGGTTTGCAATTTTATGATTCCCCCACAATAACATTATGAACTCTAAAATGAGACAATATAAATCAATGAACTATGTATTATAGGGATAATGATATATTTGATTAATGAGTCCGCCAACCTTGCAAACCCAGACTCCAATATCCCTACTATCTCCATTGCCATTAGTACTGAAGTAAGATCAACCCCTTCAAACTTGGGGGCGACTTTCTACATTCTGAATGCAAATCCACACATAACTTTGAGGACTCTTTTTTAAATTAGACTGTATTGTCAAACAGATCTTTAAGCAACTCTTGTAATTTAGAAACACAGGAAGCCCATTCAATTTTGAGAAGGCTAAAAGCTTTGGGTTGTAATAAATCTATAGAAACCCTAAATTCGTTCTGGGTCTAAGTTTGAAATTTCAACAAGTTTTTTGTCAGATTCAATTGATTCAAGTATTGATGGTAAGAACTGCATATAATACCCGAACAAATTGTAGGTAATTCTTGAAAGTTTCATGATAACAACACTTCCCATATTTGTAGGGTATGCCTCTATCACATCATGGGAACCTAAGATGTTTGCAAAAAATTGCAGGAAAATTTTAGGTCCCAACACATCTGATAGCCCTAAGGCTATAAGGCAAAAGTTAAACGAAAGACACCTGAACAAGGATTGAATAGACCAATGTCAAAAATCATGGCAAAAATCTAAGAGGAATGCCCAATTAAATCCAAATGCAAAGAAATTACAGGATGAATACAAACAAGTAGGAGATGTGTGGACTCTTGTAAGGGGGTATGATCTTTTCATCTACCACTATAAGAAAATGCATAGGCGTTCCCCTGTGTCAAACCCATGGTGGCTGAATTTAGGAAAGTTGGTAGTGCCAAATGTTTTTTTGAATGTGGAATTCTTGAAAATGTTAGCTGAAAGCTACAACCCGCAAAACTGCATGATTGAATTGAAGAATGGTATAGGATTTTTCCCTATCACCTGGGACTACACTTCAATGGTGTTCTAACTAGATAGTAGCTTTGATGTGAAAATTAGAATTAGAGATTTAATGTTGGGAATTAAGGTGTCTCAACCTTTGCAAATTCCTAATGTTGTATTTATTTATCCCATGTTGAGTTGGCATTGTCAGCACCTTGTGTATATGCAGCAGGATAAATTTTGGTGACTTTGGCAGCCGCGGTTTCCCCCTTGAATAATTAACGGGGGTTGGGGGCAGTACCCCCAAGACAGGGTCAAGGGGCATAGCCCCTTGTGGGGTCTAGGGGCAGCACCCCTAGTGCGCTCCCCATCACAGTACAGGGCAGGGTCGAGGGGCAGTGCCCTCGTGGGGGCTCAGGAGCAACGCCCCCGAAACCTCAACCAATTTTTAATTAATGACAACTGTCGGTGAGCATCTTTACACGAGAGAAAGGCATCTTTGGGCGGTCAAGGGAGGTTATGACATGTAAGAGGAATATGATATTTTTAGTCAGTGTATGATGGATTGTCTGATAACTGTAAGGTGCATAAGAGCATCTGTCGTAACCTATCTTGGGACCAGGCACCCACTTCAGGATGGGATGTTGGAGAAGTGTCTGTAGGCATGGATTTTGGGGCATGAGTCCAAGATGGATGCCCATCTCTAGAAGGTTCCATATTTTCCTTGTAAACTCTATATAAACAGGTGCTTGGATCGGAGATAGACAACTTTGGTACAAGTACTGTTATGGTGTCAAAATATCTCCAGATTTGACATTTGAAGACTCCTGAAAGAGCATTGGCTATGAAACTGTATTGTAATCTATTATTGTTTACTGTAATACATTTGAACTGTGTTTTGGAGTGTGGGGTTTTTCACCCGTAAGGGTTTTCCCCACGTATATCTTGTCTCTCTCTCTTCTGTCTACTTTCTGTGTGTATGTGTATTGCTGCTATATCTCTGTTAGATGTTCTATGTTGTTGTAGTTGTAAGAATTAAATTGAATTTGCATACATCTCTCCTCATTAGATTAGTGTAGGAAGCGATTTCCGCACACCGAGCTTCCTTTCAGTTGGTATCAGAGCTTGATCACCTTTGGTCCTAGTTGTTGGGTTAGGGTTTTTTGAGCTAATCTTAGGTTGAGTGGGAGTCTGTGCAGAGTATTTTGTTTTCTATTGCAGCAAGGAGATGGCAACCACATCAGGAAGGTTTGAAGTGGAGAAGTTCAATGGCAGTAATTTCGAGCTGTGGAAGCTCAAGATGGAAGACATGCTTGTTGACCGAGACCTTTGGGAAAGTGTTAATGGAACTAAACTAGCTACAATGTCACAAGATGAGTGGGATCTCAAGGATCAAAAGGCTAAGGGTCTCATAAGACTTAGTCTTGCCGATTCTGTGTTGTTAAATGTCCATGAGGAGACTACTGCAAAACTACTTTGGAAGAAGTTGGGAGATGTGTATCAAGCAAAATCCCTGGTTAATAAACTTTTTCTGAGAAAGAAGTTGTATTCTCTTCAAATGGAGGACGGAGGAACTATTGCTGAACATATGAATGCTTTCAACATGCTGGTTGCACAATTGACATCTATTGGTGTAAAGATGGAGGAGGAGGATCGGTGTATGACCCTGCTTTGTTCTCTGTCGGACTCATGGGATCATCTTGTCATGGCAATCGGAAGCACCACATCCACATTCAAAATGGAAGAGGTGGTTTCTTTGTTGTTATCTGAAGAGATGTAGAGAAAGTCTTCTGAGGTAGCCAAAGAAGCCCTTGCAGTTCATGGAAGACCCAAGGAGAAAGGGAAGAAGAAGGACAAGAAAGCTAAGAAGGGTAGATCCAAATCCCATGGGAGATCCAAATCTCTTGGAAAGTCTAAGGCTCTTTGTTGGAACTATGGCAAGACCGGGTATTTCCGAAAGGAATGCAAAGAGGAGAAGAAGAAAAAGAAGAAAGCTCCCGATTCAGATTCTGACAAATCACAAGATGGCGGTGATGCATTCATCGCAACCCTAGCAACCCATGCATCTGATGATGTGTGGCTAATCAACTCTAGTGCATCATTCCACATGACCTCGCATCAAGACTGGTTCACTAAGTATGAAGAGTTCGATGGTGGAAAGGTGTATATGGGTGATGACTCTCATCTGAAGATCGTTGGTCATGGAAGAGTCTCTATCCGATTCCCTGATGGTCGAGTGAAGGGGATCACTGGGGTTATGCACATCCCAGGCTTAGCACAGAACCTACTTTCTGTAAGTATGTTGAATGATGCAGGTGTGCAGGTTGTCTTTTCGAAAGACGGATGCAAGATGACTAGAGGATCTATGGTGCTTGCTAAGGGTACTCAGAGAGGTACTCTGTTTCAGCTGGAAGCATGCATTGCACAATGCAATAGTTCTTCTGACTCAAGGAAGAGGGCAGCAGTAACTTCATCCCCACCATCTGAACGAGCAGTGAAGAAATCTATGGTTTCTAATCTTGATGGTTGTAATCGTGCATTGGAAGTTAAACTTCCTACAGAAAAAATAATGTTATGGCATAAGAGATTTGGCCACATTGGTGAGAAGGGTTTGCGTACCCTAAAAAATAAGAACCTCGTTGAGGGGTTAGATGATTGTAATCTTGAGTTTGACTTTTGCGAACATTGCATTTATGGAAAACAAAACCGTGTTCAGTTTTACTCGAGTTCTCATAAGTCTTCTGGTGTGTTGGACCTCATTCATTCTGATGTGTTTGGTCCTGTTAATGTTCCTTCATTATCAAAATCTATATACTTTGTATCTTTTATAGATGATTACAGTAGAAGGACATGGATTTATTTTCTCAGAAGCAAATCTGAAGTCTATAGCAAGTTTAAGGAGTTTAAAGCCTTTGCTGAAAATTAGACTGGTAAAAAGATTAAATGTTTGAGAACTGACAACGGTGGTGAGTTTTGTTCTATAGAATTTGATAAGTATTACAAGGAACTTGGGATTGAAAGACATAAGACAACTCCATACACACCGCAGAAAAATGGAGTTGCAGAGAGGATGAACAGGACACTGATGGAGAAGGCTAGGAGTATGCTTAGTGGAGCTAGTCTAGAACCAAAGTTTTGGGCTGAAGCTATTGCCACTGCTTGCTATCTGGTAAATAGATCTCCTACATCAGCTCTTGTTGGAAAGACACCCATGGAGGTGTGGTCTAGTAGAAAGCCTTCAGTAAGGCATCTTCGTGTTTTTGGTTGTGAGGCATATGCACATGTGCCTAAGGAGAAGCAGTCAAAGTTGGAGAACAAAGTTGTTAAGTGTATCTTCATCGGCTATTATGTTGGTGTAAAAGGATACAAGCTTTGGGATCCCGTGGCTGAAAAAGTGTTGTATAGCAGAAGTGTCATCTTCAGGCAGCTTACACCTTCTTCCATTGTTTTGCAACCAGAAGAAAAAGAAAAGAAAGAGGATGTTGTTCAGTTTCCTCTCACCCCTGAGAAGACTGAACATACATACAATGTTGGATCTGATGATGAGGAGAGCTCTAGTAGCTCTGAAAGCTCAGAAGAAGAAGCTGAACCTCAACCTTAGCTCTTGAGGAGGTCTACATGGATAAGAAAGCAACCTGAAAGGTTTGGTTTTACATTGCTTGATTCTAGTTGTTCTTATGCTTTTCTCACTAACAGTGATGAACCTAGAACTGTATCAGAGGCTTTGGATATGAAGGATGCAGGTTCCTGGAAGGAGGCCATGGAGGAAGAAATGGCTTCTTTGGAAAAGAATCAAACTTGGGACTTGGTGTCTTTGCCTCCTGGACGAAAACCCGTTGGATGCAAATGGGTGTTCAAGAAGAAGTTTGGTGTAGATGGAAGTATTGAGAAGTATAAGGCCAGATTGGTTGCGAAGGGGTATCCACAAGTGGAAGGTATAGATTATGGTGAGATCTTCTCTCCCATTGCAAAGCTAACATCCATTTGATTCCTATTGTCACTCGCAGCAGCTTATGACTTGGAGGTAGAATAGATGGATGTGAAGATAGCTTTCCTTCATGGTGACTTGGAGGAAGAGATCTACATGTCATAGCCAAAGCATTACATGGTAAAAGGTAAAGAAAATTTGGTTTGCAAACTTAAGAAGTCTTTGTATGGTTTGAAGCAATCCCCTAGAAGATAGTACTTGAAGTTTGATGCCTTTGTGTTGTCAATTAGATTTGTGAGATCAAAATCGGATCACTGTGTTTATTATAAGTTTGATGGTGATCGTATTCTCATTGTTGTACTGTATGTTGATGATATGTTGCTCATTGGGAAGGGTAAGAATATGATTTCTGATTTTAAATCTTAGTTGTTAGCATAGTTTGAAATGAAAGATTTAGGGGAAGCTAGGTACATTCTAGGTATGGAAATTAGAAGAGATAGAACCAACAGAAAACTTTGGTTAATCCAGAGTAAGTATGTGAAGATCGTGTTGGACAGGTTCAGCATGGCAGATTGTAGACCGTTGTGTGTCCCTATTTCTTTAGGGACAAAGTTGTCTGTTGATGATTGTCCAAAATCTCCTAGTGAGATGGAGGACATGAGCAGAGTACCTTATGCTAGTGCTATTGGCAGTTTGATGTATGCTATGGTCTGCACGAGACCAGACATTGCCCAAGTAGTGGGAGTCCTTAGTCGATTTATGGCTAATCCTGGACGGGTTCATTGAGATGCAGTTAAGCGAGTGTTTAGATATTTGAGGGGTACTTCTGAGTATTCCATTTGCTATCATGGTAATGTTACAGGACCTCCGCATTCTATTGACATTCGTGGATTTGTGGATTCAGATTGGGCAGGTGACATTGACAACAGGAGATCCACCAGTGCTTATGTGTTTACACTGTTTGGTGGTGCTATTAGTTGGATGAGTAAGCGACAACCTGTTGTTGCTTTGTCCATGACAGAAGTTGAGTATATGGGAGCAACTCATGCTTGTAAGGAAGCCATTTGGCTTAAGAGATTGTGTTTAGATATTGGTCTTGATGCAGGTTAGATCACGATCAGTTGTGACAGTCAGAGTGCAATTTGCCTTGTGAAGAATCCAACTTTCCATGCTAGAACAAAGCACATTAATGTTCAATTTCACTTTGTGTGAGACATGGTTGAGGATGAAAAGGTAAATTTGGAGAAGGTAGATACTTTGAAGAATGTTGCAGATGCATTGATGAAACTAGTGGGCATAGAGAAGTTTAGATGGTGTTCAGAGTCTATGGGCCTCTTGGCCCCTAGCAGTTAAATCTTGTCATTATTTTTGGCCCTTGCAAGGTGTTCGACAAGTGGGAGAATGTTGGGAACTAAGGTGTCTCAACCTTTGCAAATTCCTAATATTGTATTTATTTATCCCATGTTGAGTTGGTATAGTCAGCACCTTGTGTATATGCAGCAGGATAAATTTTGGTGAATTTGGCAGCTACAGTTTCCCCCTTGAATAATTAACAGGGGTTTGGGGGTAGCGCGCCCAAGACAGGGTGTATGACAAGTATCGGTGAGCATCTTTGCATGAGAGAAAGGCATCTTTGGGCGGTCAAGGGAGGTTATGATATGTAAGAGGAATATGATATTTTTAGTCAGTGTATGACAGATTCTCTGACAACTGTAAGGTGCATAAGAGCATCTATCATAACCTATCTTGGGACCAAGCACCCACTTCGGGATGGGATGTTGGAGAAGTGTCCTTAGGCATGGGTTTTGGGGCATGAGTCCAAGATGGATGCCCATCTCTAGAAGGTTCCATATTTGCCTTGTAAACTCTATATAAACAGGTGCTTGGATGGGAGATAGACAACTTTGGTACAAGTACTGTTATGCTGCCGGAATATCTCCAGATTTGACATTCGAAGACTCCTGAAAGAGAATTGGCTCTGAAACTGTATTGTAATCTGTTATTGTTTACTGTAATACATTTGAGCTGTGTTTTGGAGTGTGGGGTTTTTCACTCGTAAGGGTTTTCCCCACGTATATCTTGTCTCTCTCTCTTCTGTCTACTTTCTGTGTGTATGTGTATTGCTGCTATATCTCTGTTAGATGTTCTATGTTGTTGTAGTTGTAAGAATTAAATTGAATTTGCATACATCTCTCCTCATTAGATTAGTGTAGGAAGTGATTTCTACACACCGAGCTTCCTTTCATTTAATTGGTGAATATTCTAACTTGAGTAACAATTACAAAAGATGGAGGTTGCCTATGCACTGACCTCATGATGGAAACAACAAATTAAGGGTTTTTTCAGTTGCAGAGGATCCCCCATTTTCCATTGAACTATTTGAAGAATACTTTTAGTATACTTATTACTTTGTATGCCAATTGTTAGGAGTGGAGGCCTCAATGTTTATGGAACTATCTCCCATGGTTTTAACAACTGATATCCAAAGCCAACAGGCCCTGCATTTTGATTATGTTGAGTTCTTAGCTAGTACCCTTCACAACAAACTGGTTTCCATCAAGGGAGGAGGTAGTAAATTCAGGCATTACTCCCTATTAATGCACCTCATTTTGTATGAAGGCCAAAATTGGGGATTATGGGACAAATGCCTAGGAGTAAGGGACTTGGATATAAATGGAGATGTGAAGCCCGTCCAAAGATGGACTGCCATATGGGACAACAGGTGTGACAAATCCCATTATATATATATATATTTGTTGAAGAGTACTTTGTGAAACCAGTGTATAAACACTTAGGGCATCCTTATAATTACAACCTATCACCTAAAATTTAGAAGTTTTTGAGACCAAAGGACAAGTATGAGACTGGAAAATTTTCTCATAATTGGGGAGATTGGTATTCTTACACTGACTGTATAAAAATAAGAGTGTTTGGGTTTGAAGGGTCTCCTCTGCTACTACCAAAAACTTGTCCTGATAGGGTGGCTTATCTGGATATTGTAAGATAGGTTGCTCTTTCTAATTTTATGCACTTAAAAAGACATAATAAGAAGTCTTTTATGCCAGGAACTCTATGTTTTGGTGATTTCACAGTTATGTCCGACAAGGGGTACTGGTTAATTGACAAAAAATTGGAACATTATAGGCTACCATCAGGGAGTTGCAGAGAAATCTTTGATCAAGAAGGTTTCATAAACAGTGTCAAGACAAAACAAAATCTTAGAGGATATGACCATGTTTTAGTTGTCGACGGTGACCTAGTTAGAAACTGTGATGAGAAAGCTGCAATTGAAAGAAGAGATTTGTATTATAAGATAAAACTTGTTGAGGCTTGGAGGGTAGCCAAAAAATCCCACTTATAGCTAAGCCTTCATGGATGTGAATGATCCTATTGAAAGGCTCGATACATTGATAATAAATGCTATAGATTTGATTCAAAATGTCCCTTCCTATGTTTTTGAAAGAAAAGGAAAAGCTATTAAAGGAACTCAAGCAGAAGATGAAATTCCTATTTGCCAATTATCTCCTCAAGAAACTCCAAAAATTTCTTTTGAAGAAGAAAGTGAAGAGGAGAAAAATAAAGACTTGCAAGCATCCTCTTCACTTATTAAGGAATATGAGCCCCCTGTGGATAGAGAGGAAGTTAGAATAGAAACTTCTGATGAATTAACAAATGATGTGAGATATTTGGCCAATCATAAATTCATTGCAGATGCTGATTTTATTGAAAACTCAGAATTCAAAGCCTTCCTTTATGAGTACAAAGGAAAACAGGGTAGGGAAAGGATGAAGGACATTACTCCTGAAGTTCAAGAGGAAGTTCTACAAGAACTTTAGTTAGAATAGACAATGCCATGAATGACATGACACCAGAAAAAGGTAGAGAATTGCTCAAAGAAGCAGGAGTGGTATTGGTCCTTGGGTGGGACATGACTTCAGCCATTATTTTTGATACCTTTAGAAAGAATCAAGAAAAGAAAATGCAGCTTAGTATTGAGGCATTGGATAAGATTAAGAATGGATCTACCTATGACCCTAATCAAAAGATATTTCTAATATGGTCCCTCTATCCTTCACATAAGAAACCTCATGTTATAAATAATCCTGATGAAGCATTTGGCCATTTGTTGATCTAGAGAGTTGAGGACACAGACCCTCTTGAAATTGCTGACGTCAATATCAATGTGGCAAGATTTACTAAGGCTCAGATTGAGCAATTGATAAAGAAAAACAATGCTTATATGGTTGAGAATGCAAAACTAAGACAAGAGGTGGCCACTTACAAGGATAGATTGCCTTCAAGTTCTTATTCACCCTACTTGGAAAAAGATCAAAAGATCCTTGAAGCAAAAGCCAATTCAAATTACTAGAAGATCAAAGTAGAAAAGTTTCAAAAGAAAAGTGAATAACTTGAGGTTGAGATAAAATCAATCAAATACCACATGGCCTCAACATTGATCAAAAGAAGATTTGATAAAATAATGAAGTTTAGTGACCAAACCTAGAGTATGCATAAAAGGACATATCTTGCACATCAAGAGCATAAAAGGCTTCATTTGAGGCTATTAGAAATGAAAGAAGAATTGAGCACTAAGTCATGTCTCCAGGGTCAAATACTTGAGGAATATAACAACTTAATTGTCCAGCATGAAAAGTATAACACTACATTCACTGATGACCTAAATGATTTTGATCAAAACCTTGAGTTAACATTTCCAAACTTCTTTTCTGGAAGTGATCTTCGAGATAAGGATGACTAGGTAAGGGAAATGAGCTAGATACTACAACCACTCCTAGATAAGGTGAATTATGAAGAAAAAGTATTGGATAATACCTATCAGTGCCTCGAGAAGCTGTTCGCCCTGGAGTTTTCTATAAGTGATATAATTACTTCAGATGCATGTGCTGAACAGGAGTACATTGATCACCTGGCCAGAGTAAACATGTTTATATCAAGGACATAGTGAATATACAGCAGTGCGGAGATACAGTTTTGAGCAGATACCTTGGACATGTCAAAATTGATCCTGAAGAGATGACTTTGCCAGACCTATGGGTCACGAGTCTACCTTTGATGAATAACTAAGCACAGTATTGATCGCCTTGCATATCTGTAAATTATTTTCTTATTTCCTTAATCATTGCATTAGTTAGGAGTATGTTTATGAAAAGGCATGTCCTTTCAGCGTGAAGCTTGCTTCACATCCCATAAATAAGGAATACCAAGGCTGCTTCAAATTATGAGAACAATTACAAAACTCTTTAATATATATATGCAAATTTAAAACCTACAATACTTATGTTATATTCTCATGTGCTATGAACTTATAATTTAATGCAAAGGAGTAGAAGTTATCTGGTGGATTATATTTTTGGTGTTCAATTGTTCTGTGGAATTTCATGTTTATGAGATGTGTGGTTGTCTCTAGAATGATTTCTTAAATTAGTTCAAATTAATATATCAAGGGTATGTTTAATTTTTCAAAGCACAATTGATCTTTGCCTGTGTTTATTGATCTATGCCTAAGAGTTAAAAATCCTTTAAGACTGGTCATCTTGATAGGTTTCCTTTCCACTTGAATAAAAATCCTTTCATATGATCACAACAATTTAAGAAAATATCATTGTAATTAGTAAGAAGAACCTTACAAATCAACATCTTTGCACATCTAAACAAGGCATTGATTCACTGAAGTGCCCAGTAATCTAAGTTAAACCAATTATAGGGATCCATATACCATTAACTTTTGACTCTATTGCCCAATAGATGAAAGTACTGGTCATCACAAATATCATTTCAAATCCTATTCATAATTTTTAAACTTCAAACACTTTCATTAGGAACTAATAGGTAAAAATTGACATCTACCTCACACCTATGTGCCATAGTGAGTAGATTGCTAAAAATCATAATCACTTTCAGGCCTTCAAAATCTGCTTTATCATTTAGGTACACCCACCTAGGTTTGTAGAGCCTAAAGAGTAGGGGGTTTTCAATTACATAAACCCTATTTCGTTAGCCAAAAACATATTAAGAGATTGGCACCCTCTTATGGTTTAATAACCAGCATTTTTGAGACCTAACAGGATGTCCATGCCCTATTCCAAAGCTCCCATTTGACACAGGCAGGGAGGATGGTGGCAAAGGTAGTGGAATTTGGCTTTAAACCAACCAAATGTATTTGCTTTAAAAATTTTGAAGCCTTTTCAACAAATCCATTTTGTGCATATCCTGTAGTCATTGTAGTCCAAGAGACCACATTTCTTTGAGGCATTCTATCAAACAGTTCACGTGCCTTGTCTATGCTTCCACATTTTGCATACATGTCTAACAGGGTAGTTGCAACTACAACATCTGACAAAATTCCTCTATCCTTTATGTATTGATGGATGTCCATACCTTATTCCAAAGCTCCCATTTTGACACAGGCAGGGAGGATGGTGGCAAAGGTTGTGGAATTTGACTTTACACCAGCCAATTGCATTTGCTTTAAAATTTCTAAAGCCTTTTCAACAAATCCATTTTGTGCATATCCTATAGTCATTGCAGTCCATGAGACTACATTTCTTTGAGGCATTGTGTCAAATAGTTCACATGCCTTGCCTATGGTTCCACATTTTGCATACATGTCTAACAGGGCAGTTGCAACTACAACATCTGATAAAATTCACCTATCCTTCATGTATTGATGGATGTCCATACCCTATTCCAAAGCTTCCATTTTGACATAGGCCGGGAGGATGGTGGCAAAGGTTGTGGAATTTGGCTTTACACCAGCCAGTTGCATTTTCTTTAAAATTTTTAAAGCCTTTTCAACAAATCCATTTTGTGTGTATCCTGCAGTCATTGCTGTCCATGAGACCACATTTCTTTGAGGCATTATGTCAAACAGTTCGCATACCTTGTCTATGCTTCCACATTTTGCATACATGTCTAATAGGGCAATTGCAACTACAACATATGACAAAATTCCTCTATCCTTTATGTATTGATGGATGTCCATACCCTATTCCAAAGCTCCCCTTTTGACACAGGCAGGGAGGATGGTGGCAAAGGTTGTGGAATTTGGCTTTACACTAGCCAATTGCATCTGCTTTAAAATTTCTAAATCCTTTTCAACAAATCCATTTTGTGCATATCCTATAGTCATTGCAGTCCATGAGACCACATTTCTTTGAGGCATTCTGTCAAACAGTTCTCGTGCCTTGTCTATGCTTCCACATTTTGCATACATGTCTAACAGGGCAGTTGCAACTACAACATATGACAAAATTCCTCTATCCTTTATGTATTAATGGATGTCCATACCCTATTCCAAAGCTCCCATTTTGACACAGGCAGGGAGGATGGTGGCAAAGGTTTTGGAATTTGGCTTTACACTAGCCAATTGCATTTGCTTTAAAATTTTTGAAGTCTTTTCAACAAATCCATTTTGTGCATATCCTATAGTCATTCCAGTCCATGAGACCACATTTCTTTAAGGCATTCTGTCAAACAGTTCATGTGCCTTGTCTATGCTTCCACATTTTGCATACATGTCTAATAGGGTAGTTGCAACTACAACATCTAACAAAATTCCTCTATCCTTTATGTATTGATGGATGTCCATACCCTATTCCAAAGCTCCCATTTTGACACAGGCAAGGAGGATGGTGGCAAAGGTTGTGGAATTTGGCTTTACACCAGCCAATTGCATTTGCTTTAAAATTTTTGAAGCCTTTTCAACAAATCCATTTTGTGCATATCCTGCAGTCATTACAGTCCATGAGACCACATTTCTTTAAGGCATTCTTTTAAATAGTTCACGTGCCTTGTCTGTGCTTCCACATTTTACATACATGTCTAACAGGGTTGTTACAACTACAACATCTGACAAAATTCCTCTATCCTTTATGTATTGATGGATGTGTTGGGACAAAAATTTGAACCCTAAAGAATTCACCCATAAGATCCATTTCCCGCCATGTACTTTTCATTTATTTAATCAGCGTCCCCACCATGTCTGCCTTCGACCCACGAAAAATTTATATATAGTGTGTCAAAGCCTTAGTCTTTATGGAAGAACCTTCGACATATCAGTAGGACTTCTTTGAAAATCACTTCGACACCCTAAAAAAGTTAAAAGGTGATCGGGAGGTCGGTGTGACACCTTTAATGTGTCACACCGATAAAATGATTAAATCAATATTCACATACATGAACACTTTACAAGTATTTCGAGCTAACATTTCAAGTTTGAAGAGATAAAGATATCAGAGTGTCAAGATGAATCTTTCTGAGGTCTCTTTGACATTCCATCCTGAAAGGAACCTATCGATAAGATTTCAAAATATAGAAGTAACATTCCATTTTGGCATGACGGGGTAACTTAGAGATATGTCATGTTGAATGACTGATATTTTGAAGTGTCGAAGGGAGTCCATATTCAATCTCCCTAAAAAAATGAACACACCGATAATTAAGAAAATAGTAAAGAATGGCACATATATCGAAAGGAGGGGATTTTAGTAAGACAACCATTTGAGCTATAACAAGGTCCTGATAAATAAAGAAATAATAAATCCTTCAAACGAAATGATTATTTTAGCGAGGTGACAGGAGGTGATATGTTGTGAAAATTTAATGTTTCCTCAATGATTTGAAAGCTGCCATTAATGATCAGAGTAGCGTAAAAGGGGAAATCTTGAAATATTTGGTTCAATACGCAAGCACGGGAGCTAGGGAAAGCATCTGCAACTGATACAGTTTGGTTTTCCAAGTAAGTATTCTGAAGCTTAAGCTTTCTAATTCAGAATTGCATCTAAGAAAAATCTCTTGCATTCCATCATTGAAGAAACATCTGATAACCCTAAGGCTAAAAGCCAAAAGTTAAACAAAAGACACCTGAACAAGGACTTATTAGACCAATGTCCAAAATCAGGGCAAAAACCCCAGAGGAATGCCCAATTAAATCCAAACGCAGAGAAATTAGAGGATGAATACAAACAAGTAGGAGATGTGTGGACTCCCATAAGGGGGTATGATCTTTTCATCTACCACTACAAGAAAATGCATAGGCGTTCCCTTGTGTCAAACCCATGGTGGCTAGATTTAGGAAAGTTGGTAGCGCCAAATGTTTTTGTGATTGTGGAATTCCTGAAAATGCTAGTTGAAAGCTACAATCCGCAGAACTGCATGATTGAATTGAAGGATGGTATGGGATTTTTCCCTGTCACCCGAGACTACATTTCAATGGTGTTCCAACTAGATAGTAGCTTTGATATGAAACTTAGAATTAGGGATTTAATTGGTGAATATTATAACTTGAGTAAGAATTACAAAAGATGGAGGTTGCCTATGCACCAACCTCATGATGGAAACAATAAATTAAGGGTTTTTTCAGTTGTAGAGGATCCCCCATTTTCCATTGAATTGTTTGAAGAATACTTTCAGTATACTTATTACTCTATATGCCAATTGTTAGGAGTGGAGGCCTCAATGTTTATGGAAGTAGCTCCCATGGTTTTAACAGCTGATATCCAAAGCCAACAAGCCCTAGATTTTCATTATGTTGAGTTCTTAGCTAGTACCCTTCACAATGAACTAGTTTCCATTAAGGGAGGAGGTAGTAAATTTAGTCATTACTCCCTATTAATGCATCTCATTTTCTATGAAGGCCAAAACTGGGGATTGTGAGACAAATGCCTGGGAGTAAGGGACTTGGATATAAATAGAGTGTGAAGCCCGTCCAAAGATGGACTGCCATATGGGATAGTAGGTGTGACAAATCTCATTATATATATTTTGAAGAGTACTTCGTGAAACTAATGTATAGACACTTAGGGCATTCTTATAATTACAACCTATCACCTAAAATTCAAAAGTTTTTGAGACCAAAGGACAAGTATGAGACTGGAAAATTTGCTCATAATTGGGTAGATTGGTATTCTTACACTGACTATACAAAAATAAGAGTGTTTGGGTTTGAAGGGTCTCCTCTGCTACTACCAAAAACTTGTCCTGATAGGGTGGCTTATTTGGAGATTGTAAGACAGCTTGCTCTTTCTGATCTTATACACTTAAAAAGACATAATAAGCAGTCTTTTATGCCAGGCACTCTATGTTTTGATGATTTCACAGTTATGTCCAACAAGGGGTACTAGTTAATTGATAAAAAATTGGAACATTATAGGCTATCATCAGGGAGTTGTAGAGAAAGCTTTGATCTAGAAGGTTTCATAAACAGTGTCAAGACAAAACAAAAGCTTAGAGGATATGACCATGTTTTATTTGTCGATGATGACCTGGTTAGAAACTGTGATGAGCAAGCTGCAATTGAAAGAAGAGATTTGTATTATAAGATAACACTTGCTGAGGATTGGAGGGTAGCCAAAAACCCCACTTATAGTAGATCCTTCATGGATGTGAATGATCCTATTGAAAGTTTGGATACATTGATAATAAATGCTATAGATTTGTTTCAAAATGTCCCTTCCTATGTTTTGAAAGAAAAGGAAAAGCTATTAAAGGAACTCAAGCAGAAGATGAGATTCCTATTTGCTAATTATCTCCTCAACAAACTCCAAAAATTTCTTTTGAAGAAGAAAGTGAAGAGGGGAAAAATAAAGACTTGTAAGCATCCTCTTCACTTATTGAGGAATATAAGCCCCTTGTGGATAGAAAGGAAGTTAGAATAGGAACTTCTAACGAATTAATAGATGACGTGAGATATTTGGCCAGTCAAAAATTCATTGCAAATGCTGATTTTATTAAAACCTCATAATTCAAAGCCTTCCTTTATGAGTACAAAGGAAAATAGGCTAGGGAAAGGATGAAGGACATTACTCCTAAATAGACAATGCCATGAATGACATGACACCAGAAAAAGGTAGACAATTGCTAAAAGAAGCAGGAGTGGTATTGGTCCCTGGGTGGGACATGACTTTAGCCATTATTTTTTATACCTTCAGAAAGAATCAAGAAAAGAAAATACAGCTTAGTATTGAGGCATTGGATAAGGTTAAGAATGGATCAGGCTATGACTCTAATAAAAAGATATTGCTAATATGGTCCCTCTATCCTTCACATAAGAAACCTCAGGTTATAAATAATCATGATGAAGCATTTGGCCATTTGTTGATCCAGAGAGTTGAGGACACAGACCCTCTTGAAACTGCTAACCTCAATAAGAATCTGGCAAGATTTACTAAGGCTCAGATTGAGCAGTTGATAAAGAAAAACAATTCTTATATGACTGAGAATGCAAAATTAAGACAAGAGGTGGCCACTTACAAGGATAGATTGCCTTCAAGTTCTTATTCACCCTACTTGGAAAAAGATCAAAAGATCCTTGAAGCAAAAGCCGATTCAAATTACTGGAAGATCAAAGAAGAAAAGTTTCAAAATAAAAGTGAACAACTTGAGGTCGAGATAAAATTAATCAAATATCACATGGCCTCAACATTGATCAAAAGAAGGTTTGATAAAATAATGAAGTTCAGTGACAAAACCTGGAGTATGCATAAAAGGACATATCTTGCACATCAAGAGCATAAAAGGCTTCATTTGAGGCTATTAGAAATAAAATATGAATTGAGTGCTAAATTAGGTCTTCAGGGTCAAATACTTGAGGAATATAACAACTTAATTGTCCAGCATGAAAAGTATAACACTACATTCACTGATGACGTAAATGATTTTGATCAAAACCTTGAGTTAACATTTCCAAACTTCTTTTCTGGAAGTGATCTTCGAGATAAGGATGACTGGGTAAGGGAAATGAGCTAGATGTTGCAACCACTCCTGGACAAGGTGAATGATGAAGAAAAAGTATTGGATAATACCTATCAGTGCCTCGAGAAGTTGTTCGCCCTGGAATTTGCTATAAGTGATATATTTGCTTTAGATACATGTGTTGAACAGGAGTACATTGATCACCTAGCCAGAGTACACATGTTTATATCCAGGACACAGTGAATATACAGGAGTATGGAGATAAATTTTTGAGCAGATACCTTGGATATGTCAAAACTGATCCTGAAGAGATGACTGTGCTAGACTTATGGGTCACGAGTCTACCTCTAATGAATAACTGAGCACAGTATTGATCACCTTGAGTATCTACAAATTATTTTCTTATTTCCTTAATCATTGCATTAGTTAGGAGTATGTTTATGAAAAGGCATGTCCTTTCGGCATGAAGCTTGTTTCGCAACCCATAAATAAGGGATACCAAGGCTGCTTCAAATTATGAGAACAATTACAAGACTCTTTAATATATATATGCAAATCTAAAACCTGCAATACTTATGTTATTTTATATTCTCATGTGCTCTGAACTTATAATTTAATGCAAAGGAGTAGAAGTTATCTGGTGGATTATATTTTTGCTGTTCAATTACTGTGAGGAATTTCATGTTTATGAGATGTGTGGTTGTCTCCAGAATGATTTCTTAAATCAATTCAAATTAATATATCAAGGGTATGTTTAATTTGTCAGAGCACAATTGTTGTTTCTGCGTGACCAATTTGATTGTTTTCTGTGGAAAGTTGATTTAATTCCTACTAAAGTTGCCTATGCTTATTGGTCTCTACCTGAGAGTTAAAAATACTTTAAGACTAGTCATCTTGATAGGTTTCCTTTCCACTTGAATAAAAATCCTTTCCTACGATCACAACGATTTAAGAAAATGTCATTGGGATCAGTAAGAAGAAACTTACAACTCAACATCTTTGCACATCTACAAAAGGTGTAGATTCACCTAAGTGCCCAATAATCTGAGTTAAACAAATTATAGGGATCCATATACCATTACCTTTTGACTCTATTGCCCAATAGATGAAAGCACTCGTCATCACAAATATCATTTCACAATACTATTCATAATTTTCAAACTTCAAACACTTTCATTAGGAACTAATAGGTAAAACTTTGCATCTGCCTCACACCTGTGTGCCATAGTGAGTAGATTGCTCAAAATTACAATCCCTTTCAGGCTTTCAAAATCTTCTTTATCATTTAGGTACACCCACCTAGGTTTGCAAAGCCTAAAGAGTAGGGGTTTTCAACTACATAAACCCTGTTTCATTAGCCAAAAATGTATTAAGAGATTGGCACTCTCTTATGGTTTAATAACCAGCATTTTTGAGACCTAACAAGATGTCCATACCCTATTCCAAAGCTCCCATTTTGACACAGGCAGGGAGGATGGTGGCAAAGGTTGTGGAATTTGGCTTTACACCAGCCAATTGCATTTGCTTTAAAATTTATGAAGCCTTTTCAACAAATCCATTTTGTGCATATCCTACAGTCATTGCAGTCCATGAGACCACATTTCTTTGAGGCATTATATCAAACAGTTCACGTGCCTTGTCTATGCTTCCACATTTTGCATACATGTCTAACCAGGTAGTTGCAACTACAACATCTGACAAAATTCCTCTATCCTTTATGTATTTATGGATGTCCATACCCTATTCCAAAGCTCCCATTTTGATACAGGCAGGGAGGATGGTGGCAAAGGTTGTGGAATTTAGCTTTACACCAACCAATTGCATTTGCTTTAAAATTTTTGAATCCTTTTCAACAAATCCATTTTGTGCATATCCTGTAGCCATTGTAGTCCATGAGACCACATTTCTTTGAGGCATTCTATCAAATAGTTCATGTGCCTTGTCTATGCTTCCACATTTTGCATACATGTCTAATCGGGTAGTTGCAACTACAACATTTGACAAAATTCCTCTATCCTTTATATATTGATGGATGTCCATACCCTATTCCAAAGCTCCCATTTTGACACAAGCAGGGAGGATGGTGGCAAAGGTTGTGGAATTTGGCTTTACACTAGCCAATTGCATTTGCTTTAAAATTTCTGAAGCCTTTTCAACAAATCCATTTTGTGCATATCATGTAGTCATTACAATCCATGAGACCACATTTCTTTGAGGCATTCTATCAAACAGTTCACATACCTTGTCTATGCTTCCACATTTTGCATACATGTCTAAAAGGGAAGCTGCAACTACAACATCTAACAAAATTCCTCTATCCTTTATGTATTGATGGATGTCCATACCCTATTCCAAAGCTCCCATTTTGACATAGGTAGGGAGGATGGTGGCAAAGGTTGTGGAATTTGGCTTTACACCAACCAATTGCATTTGCTTTAAAATTTCTAAAGCCTTTTCAACAAATCCATTTTGTGCATATCCTACAGTCATTGTTGTCCATGAGACCACATTTCTTTGAGGCATTGTGTCAAATAGTTCACGTGCCTTGCCTATGCTTCCACATTTTGCATACATGTCTAATAGGGCAGTTGCAACTACAACATCTGATAAAATTCATCTATCCTTTATGTGTTGATGGATGTCCATACCCTATTCCAAAGCTCCCATTTTGACACAGGCAGGGAGGATGGTGGCAAAGGTTGTGGAATTTGGCTTTACACTAGACAATTGCATTTTCTTTAAAATTTCTAAAGCCTTTTCAACAAATCCATTTTGTGCATATCCTGCAGTAATTGTATTCCATGAGACCACATTTCTTTGAGGCATTATGTCAAACAGTTCGCATGCCTTGTCTATGCTTCCACATTTTGCACACATGTCTAATAGGGTAGTTGCAACTACAACATCTAACAAAATTCCTCTATCCTTTATGTATTGATGGATGTCCATACCCTATTCCAAAGCTCCCATTTTGACACAGGTAGGGAGGATGGTAACAAAGGTTTTGGAATTTGGCTTTACACCATCTAATTGCATTTGCTTTAAAATTTCTGAAGCCTTTTCAACAAATCTATTTTGTGCATATCCTGCAGTCATTGCAGTCCATGAGACCACATTTATTTGAGGCATTCTGTCAAATAGTTCACGTGCCTTGTCTATGCTTTCACATTTTGCATACATGTCTAACAGGGCAGTTGCAACTACAACATCTGACAAAATTCCTCTATCCTTGATGTATTGATGGATGTCCATACCCTATTCCAAAGCTCCCATTTTCACACAGGCAGGGAGGATGGTGGCAAAGGTTGTGGAATTCGGCTTTACACCAGCCAATTACATTTGCTTTAAAATTTTTGAAGCCTTTTCAACAAATCCATTTTGTTCATATCCTGCAGTCATTGCAGTCCATGAGACCACATTTCTTTGAGGCATTCGGTCAAATAGTTTATGTGCCTTGTCTATGCTTCCACATTTTGCATTCATGTCTAACAGGGTGGTTGCAACTATAACATCTGATAAAATTCCTCTATCCTTTATGTATTGATGGATGTCCATACCCTATTCCAAAGCTCCCATTTTGACATAGGCAGGGAGGATAGTGGCAAAGGTTGTGGAATTTAGCTTTACACCAGCAAATTGCATTTGCTTTAAAATTTCTAAATCCTTTTCAACAAATCCATTTTGTGCATATCCTATAGTCATTGCAGTCCATGAGACCACATTTCTTTGAGGCATTCTGTCAAACAGTTCACGTGCCTTGTCTATGCTTCCACATTTTTCATACATGTCTAATAGGGCAGTTGCAACTACAACATTTGACAAAATTCCTCTATCCTTTATGTATTAATGGATGTCCATACCCTATTCCAAAGCTCCCATTTTGACACAGGTAAGGAGGATGGTGGCAAAGGTTGTGGAATTTTGCTTTACACCAACCAATTATATTTTCATTAAAATTTCTAAAGCCTTTTCAACAAATCCATTTTTTGCATATCCTACAGTCATTGCAGTCCATGAGACCACATTTCTTTGAGGCATTCTATCAAACAGTTCACATGCCTTGTCTATGCTTCCACATTTTGCATACATGTCTAACAGGGCAGTTGCAACTACAACATCTGACAAAATTCCTCTATCCTTTATGTATTGATGGATGTCCATACCCTATTCCAAAGCTCCCATTTTGACACAGGCAGGGAGGATGGTGGCAGAGGTTGTGGAATTTGGCTTTACACCAGCCAATTGCATTTGCTTTAAAATTTCTGAAGCCTTTTCAACAAATCCATTTTGTGCATATCCTACAGTCATTGCAGTCCATGAGACTACATTTCTTTGAGGCATTCTGTCAAAGAGTTCATGTGCCTTGTCTATGCTTCCACATTTTGCATACATGTCTAACAGGGCAGTTGCAACTACAACATCCAACAAAATTCCTCTATCCTTTATGTATTGATGTATGTCCATACCCTATTCCAAAGCTCCCATTTTGACATAGGCAGGGAGGATAGTGGAAAAGGTTTGTGGAATTTTGCTTTACACTAGCCAATTGCATTTGCTTTAAAATTTTTGAAGCCTTTTCAACAAATCCATTTTGTGCATATCCTGCAGTCATTGCAGTCCATGAGACCACATTTCTTTGAGGCATTATGTCAAACAGTTCATGTGCCTTGTCTATGCTTCCACATTTTGCATACATGTCTAACAGGGCAGTTGCAACTACAACATCTGACAAAATTCCTCTATCCTTTATGTATTGATGGATGTCCTTACCCTATTCCAAAGCTCCCATTTTGACACAATTAGGGAGGATGGTGGCAAAGGTTGTGGAATTTGTCTTTAAAACAACTCATACTCATAGAGTCATAGTTTTAGGTCACCTATGTTATGGTAACAACAATGGATTCCAACTATGGTTACAATAGCCAAGACTGCCCTCATTTGTGACTGTAACAAGGTTCTTGGACAACACTATCTTGCTCTTCACACTGGGTACTATATAAGCCAAGATTGGGTTGAAGAAATCACTTGATGGTTACCTATATAGTGATACCTCACCCTAATACCCCATGCATTCTAAATAGCTTGAGATTTATGCAATACTCAACCAAGATGAAATTGTATCACTATACAACACTTAACTATGACAGTCCCTTCTTGACAACAATTTGTAATCTTTAGACTATTGGGATCCTTGCCACAAATAAATATTAGGTCAATGACACAAGGCTTTTAAACAAAATCCATAATCCCAACTCTATATCCATCCCCTTGGTAGTCTTAAGGGCCATCTTGAGACAAAAAATGCTAATGTACTATTATGATAGTTATGATTGTCCTCCATCGTTTCATTGTGCATTTGAAACTTGAGATTAGGATTGGGGAGGTCTCCATTTGTAAAAACATGGAAAATACTCATGGAAAGATCTTTAAAATAGGCATATTCAACTTCAAGCATTTTTGCAGACCCTAGGAAGGTGGATGTAAACTTAGTGACCTTAATTACCACCACAAATACTATCCCCTTTGTGACTATGACAAGGTAACACTGTCACGCTCTTTATGACAATCCCTTCTCCATTGGGTGATGACCTAATAACATTTATCTCCTTTGTGATTTCAATGCCTCTCTAATGCACTATCATAGGAGTCTTGATAGTCCTTATGTATCAGTGAAGAAGGCTTCCAACAAATCCAAAAGGAGGGCTTAAGATTACATACAAAGTCCTAGTCTTCATACCCTAGTCACATATCACCCCTCTAAGAAGACCTTGAGACAATTGCCCTTTAATACAGGAAGTCAATGTGGTTTTAAAAGATAAAGTACAAGAGACCAAAGGACAAGAAAACTTAAGGCCTTAAGGGGTTTAAAGGAATAAAAATATAGGCTTGCAAACTTTGCTTAAAACCCTAACCCTAGGTGGGTACCACCAGATACCACCAGAACCCTTTAACTTGGCACTGCAAAACCTTGTCCAATTTGATCATGGGAAGTTGAAATCAAGCATGTACACTCACATATGACAGATAAGTATGCCTAACAAGTGGTTTGGCATAAAAATGAATAGGCTTCAAATTATAACCCTTCAAAGTAGGCCACTGGAGTATATTGTACAGGTACATTTCTGAGTACTGCAGTCAGATTTTTCATCATGGGAATCTAAAATTTTTGCAAAAAATGATAGGAAATTTTAGGTTCCAACAAGTCCATTAGTTGGAGACAAGCAAAAAATGGTTTTCTATTCATTATTATCCCATTAAACTTAAGCATATGAGATAGCATGGCACACACAAAATGTTGTGGATAATGACCACAAGATTAGGTTAATTGCAACCACTTTGTGTAAGCAAGGACAAGACTAGTATACTCCTTATGATCCTAATGGAACTAAGAAGGGTCCCCAAAGATATAAGAGTAATCATTTGTCATCTAAGATAAATCTTACATTTAAGGGTGCTAGGGCCAACAGAGAAGCACTTTAGAACTCATCCAAGCATCAATAAACAACTCAACACAAGAAATGCAAATTGACATATTAACACAACAATATCCAACTAAGTTATTGAAAGTCAACTATTGATACCTCGTTCTCCATCCATATTACAAAATCGGTCCACTTTTTTCTTTGTAACATATCCTTTTCAAATTGCATTGGATACCGGCCATATTTCTCCTCCTGTCAAAACATGGCACATGGACTAGTTAAAGTAATTAATATGCAATCATTTACTTTTTCCTAGGAAATAAAAAAAATATCATTTAACATATTAAATATACTTACAAATGTACAGATCAAGGCTTGTAAACCTTTTTGGCCACTGTGATGCGTGGCACGAAGTTTGTCAAGCCTAGCCTTGGAGACCTTGTCCTGAAACATATACTAATTCAATTTAACTATGCACAAATAAAATTTAAAAATCATTTAATAAATTTGATATAATCTTATGACCAAATTCAAATACCTATGTACTCTCCTCACCGGACTTCCTCCGTGCATCGGACTTCTCATATGCTTTTACAAGCTCTTTACATACTTTCACACTTACATCAATTGGCCTTTTTTTGAGCCTTAGCTCAGGAGGGAGTTTTTTTATCTTCTTTGTTTGGTTGCATCGAAATCGCTTGCAGTTTTGAGACATTCGTAGCTTGATCTTTTTTACAGACCAACCTGTGCCAAATTCAGTCTCCATGTCATGGATAACTACTTTTTGCAGGTGCATGGGTATCTTTGAGAATGGCAAATGTAGATGGTCTTTGAACCATTGAAGGCATGATTCCTTCAACCTATTCACAAATGTTTTTCCAGCATCTGTCATTTGGACTTCCCCTGAAACTACATCATATTCTATCTTGGTATTGTAGGTACTAATGCAAGATGCAAAACATGGCGTGGTGGTTGAAGAAGTCTATGTCCCAGGAGTGGGTGGGACATTGAGAGCCTTTGTTCCCTGTTCCACATTCTTAGAGGTTTTTGTTATTGATTTCCTCCTAGATCTTTTTCTCGATCCATGACTAGTTGGGTAATCAATTGATTCCCTTTGACACTATTGATTTGGTTGTAATGTTTCAGGGGCTTTACCAGATCATTTTTCTATGTATCTAGCAAGCATTGTCAAGTCCACACCATCCAATTTGTTCACTGCCTCTACCCCCAACATGGAAGCCAATGCCTCTTTATCTTTGTCAATCTCATGTTCCTATATATATATATATAAAATAAATTTCTTCTTTTAAATTTACAAATAAAAAACTAAAAACAAAAAATCAAAGAAACAATGGAAACATTTACAAATCTATAAATTGACAATGAATTACCTCATTATGGCCAGAGTCTGCTCCCTTTGCTCTCTTCCCTCTATTGCTTGACATTTTGAGGCAACCTAGGGCAAATTATTTTCATTCAGTCTGTGGAGGCAAACGAAGTACACACTACCAGGTATGAAATTTTTTGTCCAATTTTTCTTTATTCCTCAAGGTTTTTGATCTTTACTTTGTAGAGCAAATCATGAAGCTATTTTCCTATGATTCAATTGGTGCCTTGGGATGGAATCTATAGTTTCATGCCTAATTTTAGTTTTCTCACCCTTGTCTCAAAATCCCTATCTCCTCGTATTGTCTCGACCAACCTCTATTTTAGTTTGCTCACCCTCATCTCAAAAGCCCTAATTTTAGTTTGCTCACAATCAACTTGTCTTAAAGCACTCGACTACTTTTTTAGGAAGGAAGCGAGAAAGTTGTTTTCAGAGAAAGGTATTGATGGGAATGATAAGCGAACCTAGGCATTGGGGTTTGAAAAATGCATTCACTGCTCTCAGATGTAGAGGAAATAATGCAATGTCTACAATTTTACCCTTCTCCTTTGCAACCATGTGAGACTTGAATGATTCGCTTATAAAGAAAACAATATTCACAACCCTTTCTTCACAATCCTCTCCATTTAATTGAAACAAAAATATTTTTGGGAACGAAAAAATTTTATTGTAATTGTAACCTTACCTATGGTGTCACAAACTAAATCAAAATTTTCATCTACTTGCTTGTTTTTCCCTTTTGTCTCCTCTCTTCGCGCGGTGTTTTCCTACTTTTTTCTCCTCTAATTCATGTGGCATTTTTCTCCTATAATTATCAAATTTCTCATATAATTTAGATGGGAAGTTTTTATTTTTTATTTTTGATTTATAGGTCCCACCATTGCCAAAACCCAAACGCTCGATCTCCAAACAAAAAATGAACACCAAAAATCAATAAAGTTTTGTTTTATTTTTTTTTTGTTTTGGGGTATGTACAGGTGGGAATTTTTTTAAAAAAATTTGACCCAGTAATCGGCGCTATAGTCAGAGCAATTACTGCTAACTTTAGCGCTGACTTTTAGGCCTAAATGTAATCTTTTTGGGGTGCAAGGCCTAAATGTAATCTTTTTGGGGTGCAAAAGGTGGCGCAAAGTGCGCCTAATTTAGTGCCAATCAATGCAAAATGATGAATTTTGCTTGGAAGTTGATAAAAAAGTAACCTCACCAAATTTGGATTGTCCTTATAATAAGTAACTATATCTTGTTTCCATGATAGCATTTTGACTTCATGCTTCTCTTATGATTAGCTCAATAATGACTCACTCTTTCACGACCTTACATAGATGGTTGGTGACAATCCTTATGCAAGTGATACAGCTTTGGAAAAACCAAACAACTCTTCTCTTACTATCATGATGACATGATATTGGGACTATATTGGCAGCTTATGGAGTGTGCTTATGGTATTGTGATTTTCCTTACTATGTTCTCATTAACCTATTTTAGGTTGAAGCATGGTAACTAACCCACTAGCTATTATGACAGTCATACAATGACTAGACAATCCTCTCCACTTTGACTATGACAGTCCTATGCATGGTGTTTTCTTCATGACAGTCCCCAATAATGTGAATTATTGATAGTAGCTAGTTCAAATGGAGTTTTGGATGGTGTAGTAAGTTGTCCCTATGGCTCATGATAGTGCATGCCTTGGTTATGTCCTTGTGACATTACTCTCTAGATATCTCCTCTTTATAGTGACAAGGTTTCAAGAACTTGACAACTTAGGTAAGGTATCAACTTGTCTCTTTAACCTTTGGATTGTCATTTTTCAAGAATTGATCTCATTAAAATGTAAAGACAACATGTTGATTGATGACTAACTACATTGTTACTATGATAGTGATTTAACATGGTCACAAGATTAATGAGACAATTTTATAGTAATAACTCTATGGATGCATACCTAGCTATCATAAGTGTACTATGACAATAATTTAATGTTACTAGTGTTTCTTTTAAACATCAAACCCTCTACTAAAACTCCAAAATATCAAACCCTAGGTGACAAAACTCTCACATTTGAAGGGAAAAAAACTAGAATAAATGTTGGATTTCATGGTAACTCAAAACTTCCCTCTCTCAAACTAATGACTTATTGCATATATGGTTTGAAAGAATAGAATCCAGTCATAGATTAGATGAAAAGATCAAGGAGATGCATATTATAAAGTATAAAACTCAAAAATCAAAGGTCTTTTTGGGCCTTTTTCCAACAATATGAGCAAATGTCAAACTTTAAACATGTAGCACAGGTACCATATGACTCATTCGCATACATCACACATGTGGGACCACTAAGAAGGGAGGTAGGTGCTTAATATGAGCAATGGAAATTGCACATAATGTTTAAGTTCACTTCAACAGATGGTTGGGGTATGATAGCTAATGGAGGGTTTTCTTTTCAAAGGAAACCATTAATTTTGGAGTGAAAGGTAATGGTGAAATATAACATAAAGTCCTTATAATTAAAGAATATCCAATGGCTAGGATTAACCTAACAAAGATCTAACGACGTAATTTCAAAATTAACATCCAAATTATCCTTCCCTCCATCAAGAATTTAAATTTTGGTGCCAAAGACTCTTTGAGATTGTTTTGAGGGTTCTATGATAGTTTTGAGGGTTTTATGGCCACTTGGAGAGATATAGATTACCTTAAAATGACCCATAAAAGAAAAAGGAGAGTCAAATATGAAATAAATGTCTTTTTGATGTGAATTTGTAGTCATCTTGTAATCATAAGATTTGAGCTCTAGTTGTCAAGATTCCGCGTGTAAACTTTTTCTGAAGAGCAAAATGTTGCAATGTCCTATTTTGTTTTTCATAGTGCGTCTTAATGAAAAACGAGTGTTTTAACAAGATAATTCAAGAATATTCTCTTGGTACGTAGATGTTATGTGACTATTGTCATTGTTGTGTATTACAGGATCTAGAGGAGGCCATGGAGAGAGGACGTGGATGATGTAGAACTACTAAATTGTAGAGAGGAAAGTGGGTGGAAATAGATATGACAACAGAATCTGCAAATACAATAGAGGTAAGAAGAGAAAGCAACCTTAACCAAAGGAGGAAGGTGTTTATGAATTCACAAATGCTACAACATAGATAAAGTCATTTTTCTATCCACAAGGCCTCTGAGGTCAAACTTATTGGTTGAAAATGCACAAGAATGGTGATTAAATGTGATTCTATGATCAAGGGAAAAGTTTGAAAATTAGGATGGCCAAAACATGATATCAATATGTCAAATATATGACTAAAGTGAGGTTTTGTGTTGGATAGCATATTCATTGAAATGATATAATTGGTGTACTAAACATTATTTACTATGTTGTGTATTATAGGGGCCAGATGAGGCCATGGCAACAGATCATGTCATATCAAATGAGGACACAACGGATGAAGCGGGAAATCAAGTACTCAAATCCAATTTCCTTAGGAAAAAATGATCGAATGGCATTTTGAGATATGTCCATCTTTTTTCATAGTATTATTGAAATTTATAATGTATTATCCAATCTTGACATAAATTAATGCATGTTGTTGATTATTTTAGATGGAGATTAGAGCAAATGTACAGCCTGAGAGTTCAACTAGCAAACGAAAAAGATATGTACGTGGACGTGGACCTAAAACTATTAAATTATGTAGACAATAGTGGGTGGAAGAGGATATGACAATGGATCCTACAGACACAACAAATGATTGCACTGAACAAGAGGTTGGTCAGGACTATAGTACATGGGATAAATACTTTGAGAAAATTATTGTTTGTGGATGTTCTGTATGTTGTGGAAAGAAACAATTCAAATGAGCGATTGTACAAAGACATTACATATATGATGAGCTTCCAATTGGTAGTATGCCTCCTACAATCAATTCAAATCCAATAGAAATTGTGGTAAGGAATTTTCCAAATTGATATAAATAACATGTATACTTCATTTAAACATTATTTTATATTATTTAAATAACTAAATTTTTTCTTAATGGATACTTGCAGGATAAAGTTCTTGGTTTAAAGTTTCTTGGATCACCGACTTCCATCCTAGAGGGCAATGATCATTTATCAGATGATACATCTAACAAAAATATGTGCCAATATACTAGTTTAGAAGATGAGGAATTGATGAAAACAAGCCACAGAACAAGAACCAGTTTAAAGATGCATAATTTGCTTAAAGACAAGGGGAAGGTGGACTACATGCCCTATGAGAATGAATGTGATGGAGATGATGACTTGCCCCTAAGTTTGAGATCAATTTACAAAGAAACATTTGATCATTGACTATATTGCGCTTGGCCTAGTGATCAACAACTACCTAGAGTGTACAATGTGTTTCAATTTTGGGGATACAGCTACATGATACGACCCTCCAATATTCATGGAGCGAATCTTGGCCTCTTTATTGTCCAAAATGTACATGTGGGATCTAAACATAGAAACAATTTAGAACAAACCACTAGGAGATTAATGCCATATTATGGCCCATCATATTACAGTGGTGAATGGAGAAGGCTAGCAAAATATAAGCCTAGCATGTCAGCATATGGTCTAAATTTGAATATGTATACACATCATCTCCAATTGGAAAGTGGAAAAGAAATGAATAGAGATCATCTTATGTATATAGATGGGCGTGCATACACACACAAAAATATTGCCGGATTTATAAATAATAGTAAGGGAAGGGACCCTACTGTAAGATCAAATTGCCAATTTGTTGAGGTTATAAATGATAAAGATGGAGATACGGAAAGAGAGGTTGATAGATTGATAATGGTTGAGGCTATTATGGACCTTACCATTGGGGATGAGTTATTGATTGATTACCCCTTCTTAAAACGCACTCCTGCGCGAAAGAAGAGGGAAGAACAAGGTCTTCGTAAGGATGTTCTTAAGGGTAGAAAATCAAATAATAATAAATGAGTGTGGACTGATGTTTTATAAACTATGTTGTCAAAATTGTGTTTTATTTAAATTATTGTATAAAAAAGGTAGTCTATAAAATAATGTTCCATTATTCAATTGATGTATATATGTTCATACAATTTATATTTTTATTTCTTAAGCCATATTTGATTATATTTCTTTGAAATTGATACATTTATGATTTATCCAATTGTTCCCAAACAATAAATAATGCTTGTGTTTGTTGATATGTAGAAGATGTTGATGAAACACATACTAATACCCAAGATCCAACTGTGTTATTAAGATTTGGACGGGATGATCCAAACCATCCTTTAAATAATACCAGGGTGAAAAGAGCATTATTGGAGAGAATACTACGAGCTAAGAAATTTGAAGACTTGATGAGATCTGCATACACTGATGACATGCCACCTAGCCTTAATGATGATGATCATGATAGTGAAAATGTAGTGCATGAAGAAGGATTGAATGAAATGCTTACAGATTTCTTTGGGGATGAAAACAATAATGACAATAATGATCATATGGTTGACAGTAATGATGATAGTAGGGGTAATTACCACCAACGTAATGTTGATGATAACAACCTGAAAGACTCCATCAAGCAAGCAGCGAAGACACCCATGTTCAAATCAGGTGCAAGTAGAACCTCAAAACTAGCATGCACATTAATATTATTAGAAATCAAGTCACTATTTGGTTGGTTAGAAAAAGGATTCACTACCCTACTGAAGTGAGTTAAAATCTATTTCTTACTTTGCAATTGTCAATTGGTGTACATAATTTGTAAACATTCATCAACTTTGTTTATATTTCTTTAAGGGGATTTTAAAACTATATATTATATATAAACAGTCCTAGTATACATTGACATATCAAACATGTTTATCATAAGTCAAACATTCAATTGATTTAATCTCTGGCAATCTTATAGGGCCCTAAAAACTAAAATATTCCCTGAAGAGAATGTGTTTCCATCAACTTGCAGAGAGGCATGTCTGTTGTTGGTTGAGTTGGGGATTGTGAATAAGCAAATTCATTCATGTAAAAATGATTGTATTTTATACAGAGATGAATATCAAAACAAGGTAAAATGCCCTGTATGCAAAGAGAAGAGATATCGTACAAATGTACAAGGTCCTACAGTTCCAAAGAAGGTTTTACATCACATGCCAATTATACCTAGACTTCAATGAATGTTTCATTGCAAGTCACTTACACAATTGATGGACTGGCATGCAAAGAACAGGTGTAAAGATGGATTCATGCAAATTTTGATCGACTCTAAAGCAATGAAACAGAGAGCAAAAATGGCCAAGAAAATTCAAAGATGAACCCCGTAGTATCAGGTTTGGTCTTGCAATTATGGAGTGTGCCCATTCTCTTTTCTGAGCTCAAATTATAGTGTTTGGCCAGTCAAATTGATAGTATACAACATTCCCCCATGGAGGAGTGTTAGAAAGGAGCACCTTATGCTGACTCTCATTGTTCCAGGAAAACATCAAGTTAAAAATATGGATGTTTATCTTGCGAATTTATTGATGAGATGCAACTACTATGGAAAGGCATAAGAATGTATGACATATCACATCCCCCATCAAATAGGTCCTTCATGTTGTATGGTGTGCTATGTTGGACTATTCATGATTTCCCAGGACTTGGTGTTTGTTCTGGTAAGATAAAATATTTACATATTTACACTCATAATTTATTTTCATCCCAACTTTCATACTTAGTTTTACACTATTTTTTTATGTTATTAACATTACTTATTGAATTGCAGGGCTTCAAACAAAGGGGATATTTGCATGTCCAAGATGTGCAGAACAATTTCAAGGGTGGTATTATAAAGATCTACATAAATTTATTTACGCAAACAACAGGGTTTTTTACCACTAGATCATAAGTTTAGAAATCGCCTGAAGAATCAATTTGATGGAAAAGTTGAAAATAGAGGCCCTCCCATGATTATGGGTCTAGGTGATTGGCTTAAGAAGTATGAAGATCTTGAATTGAAAGCTTGGGAGGATTTTTTGATCGGGGTGATTTAATTGAAGAACCAGAACAAGTTGTAGTTAATATGCCAGAAGGAATGAAAAGGAAATCCATATTTTATGAGCTCCCTTACTGGAAGGATCTATTAATATCTTACCTATTAGATCCTATGAACATCTTCAAAAATGTCCCAGATTCTATATTTTGACATATATCAAGCAAAGAGAAGGACACCTTGTCTTCGAGGAGAGATATTGCTCTTTTGTGTACCAAAATTGATAGAAAACATTTGTGGCCAAACAGGTAAAATGAAACATATGCAAAAACTCCATGGAATTTGAAAAAAAAAGAGCTAGACCAACTAAAAAATGTCATGAGTTTAATAAGGACACCTAGTGGCTATGGGTCATCATTGGCTAAAGCTTTTACAGTTGATGGACATATCACAGGATTTAAAACACATGATTTTCATAATTTTATGAAGGTATTGTATATCATCATTTAACATTTACTGGTAACATCAATGAAGTACTAAATATATTTTGATATTTTGTTGTGTGAGAAAAAATTACTAATGACCTTTTTCATAACTTTGTTTTATAGCATATCATGCCATTGGCAATTAGGGGGGATTCCTATCTTACAGTTGACTTAAGGAATGTCATAAATCAATTGTCAGCATTTACAAGGTATGTGGTTATATGAAATGTTCATGTGTGAGAGACATAGAGATATTATATTGCATTTTAATTTTTGACTAAAGGTTCATACTAATTTACTATTCTTATATTAGGTGGGTGACCTCCAAGGAGATCCACGAATGTGAAGTGCCAAAATGGAAGAAGGAAATTGCAAAAATTGTATGCGTATTTGAGAAGGAGCTCCCTACAAGTTTCATGGACCTACAAGTCCATTTACTTATACACCTAGTTGATGACATTGAATTGGCGGATTTCGTATCAATGAGGTGGATGTTTTTCTTTGAGAGGTATATGAAAACTCTAAAAAGATATGTCCGACAAAAGGCACATCCAGAGGGTTACATGGCTGAAGGGTATGTATTGAATGAAGCATTTTTCTTCCTATGCGAATTCCTTGGTAAGGATTTTGAAGATGGGCCACGCTTCTAGGATGAAGATTGAGCATCAGATATTATTGATGGAGAAAAACCACAATCTAATGGTGTTCAAGTAGAAATTAGTAAGTAAATTCATGATCAGTGTGGTTGTTTTTCTTGCAATCATTAATTCACTCTGTAATTTATTTGTCAAATTAATAGCATGACATTTAGAGTTTGAAATAAATATGTTGACATGTAATAGGTGTAGACGAAAGTGCTATACTCGACAAGTTCATTCTGTACAACATGGACTTTATGAACAAATAGATTGATCTGTATGATAAAAAGAGAGAAGAAGTGTTAGAAGCAAGGAGATAGTTTAAGAGATTGAACCCAAGGAATGCTCCACTTCCCACTGATCAACTTGGGGAATGGGGAAAAGATTTCACACTAGAATGGGTTACTGAACAAATTCAAAATCAAATAGAAGATGCAAGTATAGATTCAAACATAACAGAAGATGAAATCAACATGTCTAGAGGATGTGAAAGAAAGGTATAGTTGGAATTTTACAAAATGTTGTTTCCTTACAGTTTTGACACTATTAACTATTTTAATATTTGTCATTATATTTGTTTTCACTAAAATAAATGGTCTTTCACAAGCGAGGAAATATCCAACAATGTGGGCATATGGTCGACATTATCATGTAGAAAAGGTAGATGTAAAGAGATGATCCTTTGATTGTGGCATCATGGTTGACTTCAAGCAATCTAGTTGATCAATCTCAAAAGATAAGAATATAATTCAAGGGAATCTACAATATGTTGGGAAAATACAAGAAATTATTGAGTTGGATTACCACTCTTTTAAATGTTGTATTTTTAAGTGTAGATGGTATGAAGCATTTGAGAGGACACGAAGACATGATACCCATAGTGGATTGTTTTCTATAGATTCCTCATGTTTCCTACTGGAGGATAAGGAGCCTTATGTTCTACCAATTCATTGTGAGTAGGTATTTCTTTAACTCAAACAAGAAGCGGTAGTGATCATTAATCTATTAATTCATAGTTTATTGCGAATATATACATGTGTTTATTAATCAATAAAATTGTTATACCATACGTCTAATATATGTATGTCGTTCATGTGAAGGTATTTTTCTATGAAGATATTTTGGACCCGAAATGGATATTTGTCATACATTATGATCCAAGAGTAAGGCATGTATTTGATGATGCATTAGTAGATACTGAGCAAAACAATGATGGCCAACAAAATGAGAGAGAGGGATTAGAGAACATCGAAGAAATTGACATCCATGATGATGTTGAAGATGGTTATGTTCAGGCACAAGAAGACAACAATCTAGAGTTAGATGATGTTATGGAAGACAACAATATGGATGGTATAGAAAATGATGATTCAAATACATCTGGTAACAATATAGATGGTCTATAGTCAAATTTTGATGATGATGAAGATGATGCAGGTCAAGATGAGGATGATGATAATATTAAATACTTGAAAGAACAACATGAACATTGACAATGATACACTGTGATGACATTGTAGCAAACAATAATGTTAATGACCAAGACTTATAAATTTTTAGAATTTTGCAATCCATGTTTAAAAAAAGGATGATTCTTATGGCCTAAACTTTGAAATGCTTCAGTAATATTATTTGTGTCGACACAAATTACCTATTGCAATATCCTTAAATTTTTCAATCTTTGGTATGAATTGTTGGCAAAAAAAAATTAGGATTACTTGGATGCAATTTCCTTTTCATTTCTTTATATTTTGCTTGAATGTCAAGTTCTCAACCTAATCTTCATTTTGCACTAAGAAGAAACCTTAGGCTTAACTCTACAATGGCCTCGTATTCATTGCAAGGAAGTTATGATTGAGGATTTTGATGACTGCTTACATATTTTAATGGGGAAGAATGTTTTTCATCATGATGCACATGTTGCACACATATGGATAGGCAAGACATGAATCTTACTACACAAATACACATATCACACCTTAAGGTTGTGACTTAAAGGATCGACAACTGGCAACAAAACGATCAACACAAGAACATAACAATGGATTAATGTTTTCTATAAATCTTTAAAACCCTACTCCTAAAACAGAAAAAACAAAATTGGATTTTGAAAATATATACAAGGGAATGATTTTCAAAAGAGAATGACCGGTGCCTGCCACATGAGGAGTTTTTTTATCTTTAATTATTTTTCATATATATCCTTAATTGTATCTATGCCATGTTATCTTGTGATAAGTACTTGAGTAAAGACCATCAATGAAAAATGAAGTGGACATATTATCATCTATATTAGCTAATTGATTGCACAAAATATTTCAATTTATCAACGATCTCATGTTTCTATTAATTTTCAACACTTTTAATAAAGACATCATGATCATAATATTATTCTTCATCAGTAGAATGCATCATGTGATAGTCATAGGAAGTAGGAGAAAGATGTAGTCATGTTCGCAAGGTGAGGGTTTGACCTAGTACTTTATTGAAAGGGGACATAAGGATCCTAGATGTTTCTTAGGAATGCAAAATTAAAGGCATTGGGTTGATTCCAACAAATGCAAACCATAAAAATCTCAAAAATAAAAAAATCAATCTTTTTTTATCCTAAACATAGGCATGGAAATTGCGAGTTTCAAAAAAATGTAGGGAAATAAATCATACCCTATAATAGAAGATTTAAGTCCAATCCTAGATTTAATTAAACTTTAAATTACAAGGAGTTGAGAGTAGAATACAATATTGAGATATTAAGTAATTAAGATAGAGAAATGAAATAGTTGAGAAGAAATACAAAACTTATTTGATTTTTTTAGCATGATGTCAAATGTGAAGTGTGTGATTAACTAATGCATTATGAAAAAAAGAATGAAAACTAGGATTTTCTACTAGAATAATGATCATGAGATTGTGGTAGTGATTAACTAATTTTTTACATTCCTTCTTCACTTGTCTCCTCTTTTTACATATTTCCAAAAGTTTACTCTTATCTTCCTAGGGATTATAGATTTTCCTCTTGACTTGGATTGATATTTATACCATTCCCCTTTAAGATCCACTTTTGTCCTTGGGGCCTTTGCGGAACATGCAAGCCATCCTTAGAACCTTCATCATTGAACTTTCTCCTCATATCTCCAATGAGCATTGTAACAATAAAGGATTCCATAGTCACCTTTGCAACACTACCAGTTATAACAAGCATTAGGTTCTCCTAATTTTTGGGTAAAGAAAAAAGGGGAGAAGATAACATTTGTCTTCCTCATCAATTTTATCATTTATTGAACCTATTTGACTCAAAATCATATTAAAGGTGTCAGAAGGTTCTACAATAGAAATCACCTTCCTTCATTTTAAATAATATAAACATCTCTCTCTCTCTACCGCTCTCAATCTCTCTCCTCCTAAACTTGAGCAATGCTTAAACTCATAAACGCTAAATAATTAATGCCCCTAAACCCTGACCCCCTGACGAACCCAGCAAGGAACTCCTCTCTTCTCTCTCTCACTCTCTCTCTCTCTCAACTCTCGTCTTCTCTCTCTCTCTCAGCTACCCCTCTCCTCTCCTCTCTCTTCTCTCTCCTCTCTCTCCTCTCTCTCTCTCTCCTCCTCTCTCTCTCTCTCTCTCTCTCTCTCTCTCCTCTCTCTCTCCTCGTCTCTCTCTCTCATCTCTCTCTCTCTCTCATCTCCTCTCTCTCTCTCTCATCTCTCTCTCTCTCTCTCTCTCTCTCTCTCTCTCTCTCTCTCTCTCTCTCTCTCTCTCTCTCTCTCTCTCTCTCTCTCTCTCTCTCTCTCTCAGACCTATCTACCTCCTAGTTAAATCCTTTTCTAGCTAGCTTTCCTAGCTAGTTTTCCTTTTCCTTTCCAATTTCCCTTTAGATCCACCAATTTTTCCCTATTTTACTATTTTTCACCTCTCCTCTCATCATTCTTCCCATCCAATGAACTTTAGTTTTATCTTGTTTCCATTTCATCCTACAAATTTATATCCTCATCCCTCTTTTCATGTCCTAGTTTCTTGTTTCCATTTGCTTTGTTGATAAGGGAGATGGATAGAGGCAAAGAGGAAGAGACTAGAGAGAGAGAGTCCTAGTTTTCTTGTTCATTTCCTTCATCGATAAGGGAGAGGGAGAATTAATAGAAGGGGAGAGATAGGAAGATATAGGTTGAATGATAGGGGGAGAGAGGCAAGAGATAGAGAGATAGGCAGAGATAGCTAGGTAGAGAGAGATAGAGAGGAGATAGATAGGGAGAGATATAAGAGGAGACAGAGGGGAGAGACAGGGAGATAGAGAGTGACTAGAGAGATGTCTACAGAGATAGGGAGATAGAGGAATGATAGGGGGAGAGAGCAAGAGATAAGAAGAGATAGGTAGAGAGAGAGGAGATAGATTGGGAGAGATAGAGGAGACATAGGGATAGATAGGAGATAGAGAGTGAGTGAGATGTCTAGAGAGATTATAGGGAGAGAGATTGAGAGGTAGATGGATGAAATAGAGTCGAGGGAGATAAGGGAGAGATAGGGAGATAGAGGTTTAGGGTTGCTCAAGTTTAGGGTTAGGGGTTAGGGGTTAGGGGAATTATTAAGGTTGAGGAATTTAGAGATAGAGAGAGAGACTTCTTTTGACATGCAACTGTAAACCCTAAAGAATGCCCCTGAACCTTAAACCTCTAAACCTTAAATAATGCCCCCTAAACCCCTAACCCCTAACCCCTAAAACATATGTAAACCCTAAATAATGCCCCTAAGCCCTGAGCCCTAACCCCTAAACCCTAAACCTGAGAAACCCTAAATCCTAAACCTGGCAAACCCCTAAACCCTAAACGCTAAACCCAAGCAACCCTAAACCTCTATCTCCCTATCTCCCTATCTCTATCATTCCTCTACCTCTCAATCTCTATCCCTATGTCTCTAGCCATGTTCCTCACTCTTCATATCCCTATCTCTTCTGGCTATGTCTCTGGCCATGTACCTCACTCTCTATATCTCCCTATTGGTCCTCTCTCTCTAAACACTAATTAACCTTAACCCCTAACCCCTAAACCCTAAACCCAAGAAACCCTAAACCCATATCTCCCTATCTTTATCGTCCCTCTACCTCTCAATCCTTCTCTAGCCTCTCTCTCTCTAGCTATCTCCAAACCCAAGCAACCTTAAACCCCAAACCCCTAAACCCTAATTCCAAGCAACTCTAAACCTCTATCTCCCTATCTCTCCCATATCTCCATATCTCTATCAACCCTCTACCTCTCAATAATCTCTCTCCATATGTCCCTGGCCATGTGCCTCATTCTCTATCTCCCTATCTCTCTCCACAGTCTCCTCTATATCTCCCTATCATTTCTCTCTCTTTATAAACCCTAAACCCTAAACCCCTAACCCCCAAACAATAAACCCTAAACCCTAAATTATAATGCCCCTAAACCCTAAACCCAAGTAACTGTAAACCTCTATCTCCCTAGCTCTCCCCTCTCTCCCTATCGCCTTTGTCCCTCTACCTCTCAATCACTCTCCCTATCTCTCTAGGCCATATCCCTCACTTCTTTATCTCCCAATCTCTCCCCTCGGTCACCTCTATATCTCCCTATTGCTCCTCTATCTCTCTCTAAACCCTAAACCTCTAAACATTAACCACTAACCCCAAAACTATAAACCCTAAACCCTAAATAATACTCCTAAATCCAAGTAAACATAAACTAGGTGCTACATTAGGCTCTAAGTTAGGTGAAGAATCAAGTGCTATACCAGGCGCTAAATTAGGTGCTAAAGTAGGCACCAATTGGGCATTAAAGTAGGCATTACTTTAGGCACTAAATTAGGTGTTAAAGTTGGTGCTAATTTAGGCACTAAATTGGGTGCTATATTAGGTGCTAATTAGCGCCTACTTGATCTAATCGACACAAAAAATGCCAAAAATAGTGCCATCCTAATAAATAGCGCCGACTTTTTTTAAAATTGGGAGAAAAATACATTAAAACAGTGGTGGAAGCAAAAAAGGGAGCTAATCACAGGGATTTGTTGTAGTGTTCTCCTTCCAAATGCAAAGTGGAAAACTGAACTACATCTTTCTCTTTCATGGGGTTGAGCATAAAGTATGTTTCTATCTTTTGCAGCCAAGCCCTAGCTGAAATCTTCTCACTTCCATCGAAGAAGGCTGTTGTTAATTTTCCCAACTTGTGTTTCAACTCTTTATTTTTTCTATTTTGCTTCTTTTGAGATTCACCTCTTCTCAGGAAACTCAACATATTCTCCACAAAACATATCATTCTTGATCTTATCTGCCAATGCATTGTATTCTCCATGCCATTTGTTAAAGGTCTCCGCATTGAACAAACTAGTAGTTGCAGATTCAACTTGTTCTGGTTCCTCTTCAGGTAGGAATAAGGGTTTGTTTGCAGCCCCTAAGTTTTGTGTCTCAATCTCCTTTTCCTTTTCCATTGTTACTGTTGTTTGCACCTGAAGTACTTCCACCATTGTTTTCATTGTTGTTGTTGTTGTTGTTTTTCTGAATCCATTGCATCATCTAACCAAACATTTCAGCAAGTCTGGTTTGTGCCTCAATCATTTGATTAAATTTCTTTGAAGTGTCATCTTCTTCTACAATTTCTTCTATCTGCCATTGTTTCCTCCAATTGCAATTTCTTTTGTTTTGTTCTCAAATATCTAATTTCTCTGTCACTCGATATCATTAATTATTTGAAAAATCTATAGTCTAGAAAGATCCTATGATACCACTGTAATGAGTCAACTAAAAATTAATATGAAATATCAGATCTGAAAATATAACTTCAACAAATCCACCAAAACTACACCGAAATTGATGAAACTAGCTAGCTAGCCTTGCAATGAATTAACACCCAATAAGTTGAATCTTCACCAAAATATTTTAAATTGATTTTTTGATATAAATAACATATTGTTAGGTCTATGACACTGATCTACAGCAGCAGCAACATTACAACTTCAAATAACAAAATCTGGGCAAAACCCACAAAAACTACCAACATTGACAATCATCGAAGTGTACCAAAAACACCATAAATTGATATTGTTTGATTCTCATATGGAAAATAAATGAAATATAGTCTGATAGAATTAAAAATCTATAGAAAATACCTACATCACTCAAGAACAAACTACATAACCCAAACTTCACTACAAGCTGAATATACACTATGTATCCAGACCCACAAAGCCAAAAAAACAACACAACACTGCTCACAACACCCAGAGCTGATCTATGGCACCAAGTAATGGAAATCTATAGCCACTACACAAAAAATAAAATAAAATAGCAATAGTAGCACATTCCAACACTTCCAAAATCACTGTGACAACACAAAGAAGACCTGCACACACAAACAATGGAAACTGCTAGAAACTACTGAATCCTTGAAGCTCTGTGCAACCTCTGGATTAAGCTACTCCTTGTGAACAAATGGTTTCCATCCTCTAGTCACCTGAGACTCGTGGGTTTTCATCCACAAGCCTTCTACTCCAACAAGGTGTTGCAAGTATGAGGTGAACCAGTGTTGTCATTGATGTCAACTTACTCATATTGCATTAGTAAGAAGGTTTGGATGAGTTGTGTGCTGTTGTTATTGAGGAAATCAATCTCCATCTGGAACAGTGAAGAACAGTGATGAGAAGAAGGCAAATGTACTGTATAGGTTGAGAACCAGAGGATGCGGATTAAAGGGTTTGTAGATATGAATCTTGAGATGCTTCAGCTAAGATTTCAGAGGTCCGCATGAAGATCTGGAGAAGTTGTGGCTGTCTGTGTGGAACCAATTCTGGCAAGTGTTCAGAGGTGACAGAGGATCACAGAAAGGTCCGGTGAGGTCCGGAATTGTATTGTCCTAATCTACGAATTGGAAGGAGTGGTTTGGATGTCCTTGTGATGTGTCATCTCAAGTTGTGTATGATTTTGAGGTCCAAAAGTACCTTTTGCATTGTGACAGTGGCGACAGACTGTGTTCTTGAAGTACCGGATGATGAAGAGAAGAATTCCAGTAAGCTGATGAAGTGAGGATGCTTTGATGATTCAGGGAAGGTTATGATGATCATTGGATCATATCTAGTTCATGTTAGCAGTCCGCATTGAAGTTAGAGTTGGATTTGATGTTATGGCTACCAGTTGTTGGTGTTCTTCCTATAACAGGCCGACCGGATGGTCTACACACCTTACGAATGTTATTGTGATGTTTGTCGACTTAGATGATTGTTCCTAAGTCAATGTCTTGTATAAATAAGTGTTTGAGAATTCATTTTGAGGTGTGGATTGTGGGGATGAGTGTGGCATAGCGAAGAGAAGTGTGAAAGGCAGAGCAAGAATTTTTGGGCTTAAATGGAACTAATCCGGACATGGTAGAGATGTCATTCTCTAGTTCAAGATTATGATTCTTATCACTTTGTAGATAGTGTCTCCTTGTAGGCAGTGTGCCTCTTTGTGAGCAGTGTGCTCGAGTAGTGAGCCCTAATTGGCATGTGCCATTCATTTTTCTTATTCTTCCAATAGACAATAATCCTTGGGTTAATCACCCCGTGGTTTTTCCCTTAACCAGGTTTTCCATGTCAAAATCTTGGTGTTCAATGTGTTGATGTTTATCTTCTCTTGTATTTATGCATTATGCTTTCATGGATGGCTAATTGATATGTTGTTAACTAACAAAGAAGAATCAAGTGTTTGAAGTAAGAGCAAGTTTTATACAACTGATTCAACCCCCCCCTCTCAGTTGTATGCCCTAGATCCAACACAAGGTTTCATCCATTGAAGCCTTAATCTACAAATCTACAAGTTTGAGAGAATAAATCATATCAACAATACCTCTAAATGACTAAATTTTCATCTTTTGTATGAATATTTCATGGGAGAGATGGGCTCCAAAGATTCCCACGTTTTCCTTGGATTCTTTGCTATTTTTGGGTATGATAGTTGTCATAAGCTGTCATACATTGTCATAAATTCCCCCGCCACTTGTGATTTACCAATATTTTCAAAATCTGCATGCAAATGGACACCTCTCATGACACAAAACCCAACATCATTTTGACCCTCAAAATATTTAATTTAATATTTAATTGCCCTCTTGAAATAGATATTAGTTGGATAATATTAAATATTAATTATTTATTCTTCCTATGCTTGCCCAATTAACCCACGGAAGAATAAAAATGGGTTAATATTGACCATTAATTAAATATTTTAGAAAGGGGACATGACAACTTTTGAGAAAATTTGATTAATACTGGAAAGACTGTGTTGAAGAGTCTTCTGGCTTACAGAATACTGTTTGAGTTTTTACTCTGCATTTGTTTTGTGTTGGAGATCTGAGTGTGTGGTTTGGATATGTTGTTGAGAAGTGTTTGAAGATGCTAAATCTAGAATTTGGTGCTTTGGATTGTTGTATAGTGAAAGTTATGTTCACCAGTTTGAGAGTAGTGTCTGACAATGTTTGTAGTGTGTCTGGGAGAAAGTATTTTACTCTGCATTCCTCCGTAGAAAGGTTTCAGGTGTTGTGGTTTTGGATATGTGTTCATAAGGTCCTTATCTATCTTCATTCTAGAGGGTTTGTGATTTAGTGCTTTGAAAAGTAATTTTCTTGTGTAGCAAAGTTCGATAGTGTTGTGTGTAAGCAGTCTGTGAACTGTCTTCAAGTGAAATTTGTTGTGGTTGAATTTATTGGTTCTCAGGTGACTTCAAGTTGTTCGTGGATGTTTCCAAATTATTTTAAAGCCTTATGTGTGGTCTGCAAGTTATGGTTTGGTTCATGGAAGTGTGTGATCAATAATTTCTTATGTTTACACTATTTGGCTGACCTAGAATGTTTGCACCGATTATGGAGTTGATTTGATGATTATGTGAGTGTTGTGTAGCATGCTTGGATAGATTTGGGTCTGAGGTAAGGCATAGAGTGGTTTTCCTTCATTACCTTGTGCCGTGGAATATTTAGGTCTAGACCTTTAAATTCAAACATTGTGTGTTTACCGACCTTGGAGATTGTTTCAAGGATTGAAGATTGTGTTGCCAACCTTGAAGATTGTTTCAAGGATTGAAGATTGTGTTGCCAACCTTGAAGATTGTTTCAAGGATTGAAGACTGTGTTGCCTACCTTGAAGATTGTTTCAAGGTTAATGATGGTATAAATAAGTGTCAAGGATTCATGAATCATGTGTGGGTGGTGGATATGATGTTTGTGATGTGAGTGTGATAAAAGGCAGTAAGAACTTTCATGTGTTAGGCCATTGGATGCAGTGCGCAGAAGGTGTATACTATCTTTGGGTATAGATGTGAAGGTGATGTTTGTTATGCTTCATTAGAACTTAACCCATGCATGTGTCAAATGTAATTATATTAGTTCACTCTTAGCAGTGAGCTTCTTCTTCTTTCTTCTTCTTCTGGATAGTGAGTCCTTGGTAGTGAGCCTTTCTTTTTGTGGGCAGTGAGCCTATTGTAATTCGGTATTGCTACTACTTTATATTGTGAGCTAATCCTCACTATTGTTTTTCCCTTTTAGGGTTTTCCATGTAAAAATCTGGTGTTCTCTTGTGCATGGTGTTGATGTGTTTAAGTTTCTATTATTGCTTCTCATGTTTAATCATCATAACAGATTAAGGGTTTAAGTGAACTGATGTGGATGTGAATGTGTTTGTGAGGGTTTGAAATTTCTGATACAACTGATTCACCCCCCTCTCTCATTTGTCTTATGCATTCAACGATTGGTATCAGAGCAAGGATCCTTTGAAGAAAGCTTAACAGCTTGAGGTAGATCTGGGATTGCGCACAAAAAGGATGTTTCCTTGTTTGATGGATCTTCAGAAGATGAATGCATGTCTGTTAGTAGTGAAGAACTCAAGGTTGCTCTTGAAGACCTGGAGAGGACTAAAGAAGAAAACAAAAATCTAAAGAAGAGTATCAAAGAAGTAGATGGATGTATCAGAAAATTGAGAGAGCAAGTCAAGAAGTTCAAAGAAAGACATAAGAAAGTCAGTGAACATTTGAGGTTAGCAAATGAATCCATGAATGGTCTAAAAGTGCAAGTTGAAGAAAAGGCAAGAATTGAGGAATGTCTGAACTCAATGGTGAAAGGCAAATCTGAAGAATGTATAAGGCTTGAACAAGAATGGAACTAAAATTAGATTTGGAGAAGGCAAAGAATTATGAAGAAAAATTCAAGATAAGCTTTGCAAGGCTTGATGAGATGATTACAAGTTATAAAAGCTCCAATGATAAAGAGGGCTTAGGGTTTGAAAAAGGTGAAAGTTCAAAATCAAATCAGACTTCAATTCAGAGGGACAATGGCAAGCAAATCTAAAATCAAAAGAATAAAGCTAAAAGACCTCTGGTCAGTCAACCAAATGCCCAAAGGTATCCATCTTTCAATGGTTTTTGTCATTTATGCAATAAGCATGGACACAAAGCAATAGAATGTAGAAGTAGAAAGAATCAAAATATTCCATCCTTCTTTGGTCAATGCTTCACATGCAATAAAGTTGGACATAAAGCTACTGTATACAAAAATAAAGTGAGTTAGAATTCTATTACATGTTTTGCATGCAATAAGATGGGACATAGAGCTAATGAGTGTAGAAGTCAAATGAGAAATGGCCATCGCAAGGATAGAATAGTTAATCTTTCAATGGATACTATTATACTTGCAAGAAATTTGGGCATAAAGAAAACCTATGGAGATCTAGAATGAATGGAAAGAATCTAGGTCAGAGAAATGTTGTGTATTACAACTACAATAGATCTAGACATACCTCTAAATTCTATAGAAGCAAAAGCATGAAGAAGGGTAATCTGGTAGAGAAGAACAGACCAGTACAAAAGGTTGATCTAGCAGAGACTAAGAAGGAGATGAGTAAGATTTGGATAAAGAAGGAAGTAACAGAGGTTAATGGTGAAATTGTAATGGCATCTAGTGCAGATGTTCCGTCTGGGAACTAAGATTAGAGCTTTGGATTAGGGGAGCCTTATTGAAAATCTTTTCTTCCCTGCCAAAGGAATGGTGCTGATGTCTTTAAGGTCAACAATTAGCAACAAAGGTTTAAGTTAGGACATAGACTATAATTGTAAAGGATAAAGGTAGAGTTGTACATATTAGCTTGGGTGGTAATGTTGCAAGAGGATCTTATCCTCCATAAGAAGTCTATTGTGCAAGAAAATTTGATCAGGTAAATAAGAAGACATGTTATGAATTTTGGCTAAGTATCTGTCTAGTAAAATCAAGCTATAGTGTTCCAGTAATTTGGTCTGCATTGGTCTGCTATTGAAGATATTACAGTATGTGGCTATTGATAATTGGATACATCTACATCCAAAATTTTGTTTGATTTTGATGATTGGCTTGAAAGTAATGAGTAACAGAAGTTTGGGTTGATAGAACACAATTATTTTCAGTACAGAGTAGTTTTCATGTTGATTGGTGGTGATTAAGGATCTACAGATGAACCTAGAGGTGAATGGATATGAATCAGATGAGTCTTCAAGTAGTGAAGAGGAAAAAGATAAAGAAAAGAAAGTGCAGATTGAAGAAGCTCTAGAAAAGATTCCTAAGATCCCTAGGTTTATGCAGAAGCATCATTTTGAAGATTAGATCATTGGTAATAAGAGAAAAGGTATACTGACAAAAAGGAAAGCTACTGAAGAACATGTAAATCTATGTTTAATTTCTAAAGTTGAACCTAAAATAGTGATTGAGGCATGCAAGAATGAGTATTGGATCAAGGCAATGGAAGAAGAACTAATGTAGATTGAGAAGAATTAGACTTGGGAACTTGTCGCAAGACCAAAGAAAAAAATTGTGATTGGAACTAAGTGGGTATTCAGGAACAAACTGAATGAGAATGGTGAAGTGGTAAGTAACAAAGAAAGACTTGTGTGTAAAGGATACTCACAAGTGGAAGGGATAGACTATGAGGAAAATTATTCTCTGGTGGCAAGAATGGAGTCCATTAGGACATTTCTAGATTTTGCAGCACATAAGGATTTCAAAATGTATCAAATGGATGTAACGTTTACTTTTCTAAATGATGAGTTGGAAGAGGAAGTGTACATAGAACAATCAGATGGATTTTAGTTATCAGATAAATCTGATATGGTTTGTGGTATCGTAAGAATAATAACTTTACCCTAAGTTCTTTCACAAATGCAGATTGGGTCAGATGTGTAGATGATAGGAAAAGTACAAGTGGTGATGCATTCTTTCTTGGTGATAGAATTGTATCTTGGCTAAGCAATAAGCAGGATTCAGTGTCTTTATCTACTGCAAAGGCATAGTATATTGTTGTAGCATCATGTTGTACACATGTATTATGGATGAGACAAACCTTGAAGGATATCAAAGTTGAGTATGATGATCTAATTCCTATCTTCTGTGATAATACTAATGCTATTAACATTTCAAAGAATTTGGTGATTAATTCAAGGACAAAGCATATTTCAATTATATATCACTTTCTGAGAGAGAAGGTTACAAAGAATGAAGTGAAGCTGGAGTATGTGCCTACAAAGGATCAAGTTGCCGACATATTTACTAAGGCTCTTCCTAAGGATACATTTGAGTATCTCCAGGAGAAGTTAGGGGTTATTTCCCCTCCTTTGAACTAGATGCATAAGGAGATGTATTGGTCTAGTGTGATTTAAGATTCATTCTTTTCTGGACTAAGGATGGAGGCTAGGGGGAGCAAGAGTTGATACAGGTTGGTGTGTACTCCTAAGGGGGAGTATTCAGAGCACTTGAGAACAATACAAGTATGTGCAACATCATATTTAGGGGGAGAGAGAGCCTAAAAAAGGTGTCACCCTTTGCCATTGATGTCAAAGGGGGAGAGAGTTCATGTGAAAAACAAAGGGAGAGAAAGAGAGAAAGATGTGTAAAAGAAAGGGGGAGAGTGTGATTAGTGTAGAGTTGTTTCTTGATGGTTTTTCACATCATATGTTGCCATCAATGACAAAGGGGGAGATTGTTGCAAGTATGTGCTAATCGGTGTTGTCATTGATGTCAGCATATTTGTGTTGTCATTATTGTCAACTATGTCTTCTGATGTTGCTATTGTTGTTTGATTGAGTTGTGTTAAAATGAGGTGAATTCCTTGTAGAGGTGTTGATGATGTCAGTAGATTGTTCCTATTGCTGAGTTTCCAAGTTCTTTTGAAAAAATTTGATTAATACTAGAAATAGTGTGTTGAAGAGTCTTCTAGCTTACAGAATACTATTTGAGTTTTTTCTCCACATTTCTTCTATGTTGGAGATCCAAGTGTGTTGTTTGGATATGTTGTTGAAAAGTGTTTGAAGATGCTAAATACAGAATTTGATGCTCCAGATTGTTGTGTAGTGAAATTTATGTTCACCAGTTTGAGAACAGTGTCCGACAGCATTTGCAGTGTGTCTGGGAGAAAGTATTTTACTCCGCATTCCTCTGCAGAAAGGTTTCATGTGTTGTGGTTCTGGATATGTTTTCATAAGGTCCTTATCTATCTTCATTCTAGAGGGTTTGTGATTTGGTGCTCTGAAAAGTAATTTTCTTGTGTAGCAGAGTTTGATAGTGTCGTGTGTAAGCAATTTGTGAACTATCTTCAAGTGAAATTTGTTGTGGTTGAATTTGTTGGTTCTCAGGTGACTTCAAATGTTTCGTGGATGTTTCTAGATTTTTTTAAAGCCTTGTGTGTTATCTGCAAGTTATGGTTTGGTTCATGGAAGAGTGTGATCAAGAATTTCTTATGTTTACACTGTTTGGCCAAACTAGAATGTTTGTGTCGATTATAGAGTTCATTTGATGATTATGTGAGTGTTGTGTAGCATGTCTAGATAGATTTAGGTCCAAGCTAAGGCATAGAGTGGTTTTCCTTCATTCCCTTGTGCTGTGGAATGTTTAGGTCCAAACCTAATTCAAACATTGTGTGTTTTCTGACCTTGGAGATTATTTCAAGGATTGAAGATTGTGTTGCTGACCTTGAAGATTGTTTCAAGGTTAATGATGGTATAAATAAGTGTCAAGGATTCATGAATCATGTGCAGGTGGTGGATGTGATGTTTGTGATGTGAGTGTGATAAAATGTAGTAAGAACTTTCATGTGTTAGGTGACTGGATGCAGTGAGCAAAAGGTGTCTACTATCTTTCGGTATAGATGCAAAGGTGATGTTTGTTGTGCTTCATTGGAACTGAACCTATGCATGTGTCAAATGCAATTATATTAGTTCACTCTTGGTAGTGATCCTCTTCTTCTTTCTTCTTCTTGTGGACAATGAGTCCTTGGCAGTGAGCCTTTCTTTTTGTAAGCAGTGAGCCTCTTGTAATTAAGTATTGCTACTACCTTATATTGTGAGCTAATCCTCACCGTGGTTTTTTTGTTTTAGGGTTTTCCATGTAAAAATCTGGTGTTCTCTTGTGCGTGGTGTTGATGTGTTTAAGTTTCTGTTATTTGCTTCTCATGTTTAATCATCATAATAGATTAAGGGTTTAAGTGAACTGATGTGGATGTGAATGTGTTTGTGAGGGTTTGAAATTTTTTATACAACTGATTCACCCCCCTCTCAGTTGTCTTATGCATTCAATAGGCATGACATGTGATGTTAAATAATTGGGGATTTAAAGATGGGGATTCATGGGGCCTTGTTGATGGCATATCATATGGCACAAAGAAATTGGTGTTTATTCTGAGATTTCTACAATTTCCCAAAATGTTCTTAGGCCCCAAAATATTGTTGTTAAGAGAGTGGCATTAGCTCTAGGTTCATTGATAGGAGGCGGTTCCAAGCTCAACCAATTGGAGCAAGGATGTAATTTCCTAAGTCTCAATATTAAATGCATTGTAACCAAAAAGCTATACTATGGAAATCTTGAACCAACATAGTATGTCTATATAATTTCAACATCCGTAGTATAGAGAGGAGAGATAGTGATCAGGTGGATATAGAATAGAGAAGGGAATTCTATTCTGGGATTTGGATACAAGGTATCCACATCTTAGGGAGTATGTTTCTGTAATAGATTAGGTGCATTGTTAAGATTGCAAAGCAGAAATTTGCATGCATATGAATAAATTCTTGTATGACAACTTTCAATTCAAATTGAGTAATATGAATAACACTACATGTGTGTGTTTTCTACAATTGTCTCCTTGAATGTATACATTTCTTTTGTGAATGAATGAATCAAGGGTTCTGGATTTCACTTATGCTCACTTGCTATATTGAATATTTTGGTTACTACTTCTGGTCAAGGATTGGATTAAATATGCTTTAAACAAAACATAAGTGATGTATTGCATTAGGGATTTTTGAAGAAGAGTTGTAGGAAATTTTTTTTATTGGGTGTGTTATTGCAAGTCAGTGTTACATATATACCCTCTGAATTTGGAGTTCTGTTGTCATAAAAGTAACATCTGCATGAATGAATTTTAACTATGTTACCCTTAATAAGGCACTGGTTGAGAGGTTTACTTGCCCAAGGGTCTAGGAAGAATAATAATTATAAAGATGAATCATTTTGTATCAATTTCAATTTTGTTAGTAGTATAGGGTTCTTAGAATGTTCTCAAAATAAAACTATGAAGATATTCCAAGCATGTTGCCAGTCTAGGAATAATCTTACTCATCATGGTGCATACATGAGAACATTCTTCCTAAATTAGTCAAATATAAATCTTTTGGTTGTAAATAAGGGAATACTCCCTAGGTGTAGCAAAACCTAAAGTACAGGGGAGATAGGTGAAAAATCTCCCATTCTGTTGGCCAAGTCTCTTCTTGAAATCTGAGCATAAGAAGTGGAAAATCTTTAGGATTTAATGCATGTAGATTTGAGAACCAACATAAATGGTGACTCTACTGGGGACAAAATTGAGTTGTCAAGTTGATTAGAGTCATCAGATAATTTGACCTGGTCACTAGGGTTAGATTATAAAATTGCAACAGAAATGGAGACTCTGTTGGAACTAAAAAGGGCTTAGTTGTTTCTTTGAAGGAATCAAGATGTGATTTGAATTGATCATTAGGAATTAAGGTTAGGGTTTGTGCTCTAAGGTCTCATTAACAGGATGAAGATTCTGTTGGAGAAGCTGACCTAGAAAGTTGATTAATACCTCTTTTCCTTTTCAAGAGGTGATGACTGCACTTGGTTAAAGCTACAACACATACCAGGTACTCTATTATGTCTGATGTCAAAATGAATTACCTGATTACTAAAAGATATAAAGATTTTATTGAATCCATGGATACCTAAATGTTATTCCTAGTGAAGTTAGAAAGAATTTGCCAAAATATAGTGGAGAAGCATCCGAATCAATGAATAAGCATTTGTAAGATTTTTATGATTTAATAGTAGATTATGAGATTGAAAATGAGGATGTCTTGATGAAGCTTTTTGTTTAGTCATTAAAAGATGATGCTAGGGATTGGTTTTCTTTTTTTCTTGAATGCTCTATATCTTCATGGACTGAGTTCAAAATTGCATTTTTAAAACAATTTGGCGAGAGGTTTGATATGGTTTCATCAGTAACTAATTTTATGGCAATTCAAAGGAAGGAGTATGAATCATTGCCTGCTTTCAATTTAAGATTTTCAAAAGCAGTCAAAGATATTCTAGAATATATGAGGCCAAATGATGTATTATGTTTGGTAGTTTATCTGGCAGCATTTGATGAAGAAATGAGTTATATGTTGAGGAATAAGGAACCTGTTACACTTTGTTAGGCATTTGCAAATGCAATAGACATAGAAAACAATCAAAAATATGGGATGACAAGAGGACAAGTAGACAAGGTGTAGGTTGCTACAAAATCTCTAATGCAGGAACACAGCAAATTAGGTGGTATGTCTCCTATACCTCAGAATGTTGCTAGTGTCCTATCCCATAACAATGATGGTACTAATTTTTTGACTAATGAGAATGAGGAAAAGTTTGCCATGATAAACAAAGATGAAAAGCTTACAGTATGACAAAGCAATCAGGTTTGCCATAAAGGAAGTAGGCTAGGAAATGAATTTGAAAGCAATAATTACAAAGATATACATGAGGTCATCTCTTTTGTCTAGGAGCCTCATAAAAATATAGGTGTCATGCATCAAAATTCTATATCAAATTCACAGGCTAATGAAACGGAGCTGGATGTATTCACTTCTATGGTCAAATGCACTAATGAAGATACTTATCCTATGAATGACGAGCAATTCTCAAGTGAAGAGATGTTTCTTTCTTGTGAAGATGAAAGTGTCTATTCTTCTGATGATTCTGAATATAGTGGTGTTGAGAATGAAGTAAACATTCACACTGATAAGCTAGAAAACTTTAAGACATGGATGAATGGTCTTTATGATGAACCCTTGGCCCCACCAACAATGAGAAATGATAATCCATATTGGTGTAGGGATAATCCTATTTTTGCAAATGATGAAGAGTACGATGAGCTTGAGGGACATCAGCCTGAAGTAAATGGATCTACTTGTCGACTGGTGAAGATTGATTGGGCCATGTACACTGAAAAGTTTGACAAAAGTGACCAGTCTTGTGAAGACCGCGCTCTAAGTTTAGTTGGGTTTTCTTTACCAGACACTAAGGTACATGAGTTTCAGAATTCAAAGGATATAGGATAGGTTGAATATGAATCCTTTATCTTTTCAGATGGAGAGCCAGTAAGTGAAAAATATAATGTACATTAGCAGTTATCAGAGGCATGTTATGAAGATTTCAAGTTTGATATGGTAGACAAGGACAAGGATAAGTTTGGTAGTGACAATCAGCCGTAGGGTTATGAGATATTCTATCTTCCAAATGACACATTCTTAAGGGTCTATAGTGGCATTATGATTGACCTAAGGCAGTGTAAACACATGAGTGATGAATTTGATGTGTATTTTATATCATGTGTTAATTTAATGTTGGTTGATCTGATTGACAGAATGATTATGTGATCTCCCAAATTGAGTTCAGAGTTGTCTATTAAAAACAAGGTGTTTGATAGAGGCAAGCATTAATTTCTTGTTTCTGGTGGCCTAAAGGCCACCAAGATGGAGTTGTTGATTGAGTCACTTTTCAATCGGCATCTAACCCCTAATTGAAGCAGTTACAAGGCAAAGCCCAATGGATTAGGCAAATGGTCTGTACCCCAGAGTTATGTGATTCTTGCCATGCTTACAAGAGCCATACGTCCCCAACTAGAGCTACTGGTGGAACCCCCATACATTTTCCCTGTTTCATTGCCTGAAACCTTGAAATTGGTTGAGCTTGTGTCTAAGAAGCTAGAACCCTAAACCCCTGAAAAGCTCCATGTGTAATTTTGTGTTGACTTGTGATGGGTAGTTGTTTTAGGATTAAGTGATAATATAATGTCCTTAGCTTTATTTGATACTGGTCCCATGGGCTTAGTAACAAGTTTCCTATTCTTAAAGATAGATCTGGAGCTCTCGTAGTATCGTATATCCTATAACCGGTAAATTTGTTGAAGATGCGTTGGCATGATGATGGTTGTATGGAAATGGTGGGCCTGAAGTCTCATGTGATGGACCAATTGTTACATGCTTGCTTCATGTTTGATAGCGGGAGTGCATCATGGAAGGGTGTGGAGGAATATTCCATATGCTAATGTGATGGTATAAAGTTGATACCCAGTGCATGAGCACGGAGGTGATAGTGTGAGTCCTTTCAAAGGTTGTGATGGTGCGATGGGATGACATGTAGTGTTAAATAATTGGGGATTGAAAGATGGGGAGTCATGGTGCCTTCCTGATGGCCTATCATATGGAACAAATAAATTGGTTTTTATTCTAGGATTTCTACAATTTCCTAGAATGTTCTTAGGCCCCAGAATATTGTTGTCAAGAGAGCGACATCAGCTCTAGGTCCATTGATAGAAGGAGGTAGTTCCGAGCTCAACCAATCGAAGAAAGGATGCAATTTCCTAAGTGCAAATATTAAATGCATTGTAACCGAGAAGTTGTACTACAAAAATCTTGAACCGACATAGTATGTCTATATATAATTTCAAAATCAATAGTATAGAGAGGAGAGACAGTGATCAGGTGGATATAGAATAGAGAAGGGAATTATATTCTAGGCTTTGGATACAAGGTATGCACATCTTGGGGAGTATGTTTCTATAATAGATTGGATGCATTGTTAAGATTGCAGAGCAAAAATTTGCCTACATATGAATAAATTCTTGTATGACAATTTTCAATTCAGATTGAGTAATATGAATAACACTATATGTGTGTGTTTTCTACAATTGCCTCCTTGAATGTATGTATTTCTTTTGTGAATGAATGAATCAAGAGTTCTGGATTTCACTTATGCACACTTGTTGTATTGAATGTTTTGGTTATTGCTTCTGGTCAAGGATTGAATTAAATATACTTTAAACAAAACATAGGAAGTGATGTATTTCATTAGGAATTTTTGAAGAAGAGTTGTAGGAAATACTTTTTCTTGGTTGTGTCATTGCAAGTCAGTGGTACAAGTATACCCTCTAAATTTGGAGGTTTTGTTGTCATAAAAGTAACATCTATATGAATGAATTTTGACTCTGTTACCCTTAATAAGGCACTGGTCAAGAGGTTTTCTTGCCCAAGGGTCTAGGAAGAATAATAATTATAAAGATGAATCATTTTGTATACATTTTATTTTTGTTGGTAGTATAGGGTTCTTAGCATGTTCTCAGAATAAAACAATGAAGATAATCCAAGAATGTTGTCAGTCTAGGATTTATCTTACAAATCTTGGTGCAAACATGAGAACATTCTACCTAAATTAGTCAAAGATAAATGTTTTGGTTGTAAATAAGGGAATACCCCTAGGTGTGGCAAAACCTAAAGTGCAGGGGAGATAGATGAAAAATCTCCCACTCTGTTGGCCAAGTCTCTTCTTGAAATCTAAGTATAAGAAGTGGCAAATCTTTAGGATTTAATGCATGTAGATTTGAGAACCAACACAGTTCCTTAGATTGTTTGATACCTTTTACACTTTCTTTCATAGCCTATGCAATGGTTTTCATCAAAGAGATAATGAATGCAACATTTATAACATCAATCACAACTCTTTGCAACACAAATAAGAAATCACAACTTCTTCATATCAACATACTCTTCAACCTACCAACTTTCATCTATCTATGAACTTCAGTAGATAAGGTACAACTTTGTATAGATGATACTGATCCATCTCCTTGACTTCATAACTCTTCTGATCAACACTTCTATGTCTGCTCCTCTAATCACCACAACATAGACACATCGCTTTGCTATCTACCTCACAACACTTCTAATCACTTACTTTATTGTCTTTACTAATCATCACTCTGCAACAATCTCCCTTTGGCATCTCTGTTGACATCAATGAGCCTTCCACAACACATCCATGTTGACATTGTTAAGGGAAAATTGGATTCAAATGAATAATCAATAAATCAAATATCAAGATACCCAAAACTCAATGAAATGGTGAATAAAAGAGATTCAATAAAATAATGAACAACAACAAAGCAAACCTCCTTTAATTCAAAGCTTCCATTGATTGCCTATCACAAATGATCTTGTCTATGAATATGGCCCTCAGAAGGTGCACTTCCTTGCTATGATTCCAAGATGTCAAATGGGAATGACTATGATAATTTCTCCATGAAGACGAGCTTCACAACGATGGTAGTAGTGCGTAGTAACGAATGTGATCACAAGTAATGAAGGAATTGGTGCCAAAGGCGTGCTATAACTCCTGCAGAGTAATGATATTTAAAGCTTGGATGAATGAAATGGAAGAATGGGGTTCAATTTATAGACTTGGAAGAATGAAGATCAACGGTATAGAAAGAATGAGAAGATCAACGATTGAGAACAGATGAGGAACGTGTAATGAATAAGAAGAAGATAAGTGTCACACAAAAGCTATTTTATTTGAGTTAACTACTTTCTTTTCTAAAGATAAGACATGCTTTTCATAAATTAGAAAGTTTTTTTCTAATTTAAGAGATATTGATAAAAACAAGGTTGATTGAATAGATAACTCAACTTAAGATTTGTTTTTGCATGATTTGGGAGAAATTAAATAATAAATTATTTAATTGTTTGTGCATGAAGAAGAAGACTTATTTTGAGAAGATTTGGAAGATATTTGAGGAATTAGAAGATAAGAAAGCTAATTAAATAAATAAATTTATTTAATTGTTGTGCATAATTTGGAAGAATAAATAAAATATTTGAATGTATTTTATTTTTAGAGATTGAGAGGATTTAAATAAATTTAAATGATTTATTTAAATTTGGAAGAATGAATTTGATTTAATTAAATAATTAAGAATTATTTAATTGTTTGGAACAATTTAATTAAATAAAGGATTTTATTTAATTTTGATTTTAGAAGAGGTAATTAAATATTTTGATATTTAATTAATTTAGAGGAATGTGAATCGAATAAATAAATTTGTTTATTTATTTATTGATAGAGGAATAAACATGGAATAATATTAAGAATATTTATTTAGACTGAATCGCGTCATTCTTAGGCGTATACAGACATCAATGACAACACATGTGCAACAATCTCCCCCTTTGGCCTTCATGGCAACACTTAACCTGATATGAAAATTTCTTCTCCTTTGACATCATGGACAAAGGGCTAGTGGTCCTCCTTTTTACCTGCAAAAACACATAAGCTTCCCTTGTCTGTATTAGTCTTGATCTTCCTTTATAGCTCCTTATTTGCTAGCTCCCCTTGACTTTTTCATGGTTGTCATCCTTCATAATCTCTTACCTACCTCCTCCCCCTGAGAGGTATCCATCATCATTCTAGGGATAAAAATATGTCTTGAACTACTCCCCCTGGACAGATGCACCATCTATGCATCTAGTTAGAAGGAGGGGCAACAACCCCTAACTTCTATCTAAGATACTCAAGTATGTGCTTAGAAAGTGCTTTTGTAAATATGTCTACAACTTGATCCTTTGGAGGCATGTACTCCAATCTGACCTCTTGATTTGCAACATTCTCTCTCAAAAAGAGATACCTGATAGATATGTGCTTGATTCTAGAATGTATCACTAGATTCTTTGAAACATTTATGTCACTTGTATTGTCACATAGAATAGGAATTGGCTCATCATACACTACCTTGATATCCTTCAATGTTTGCTTCATCCACAATACTTGAGTGCAACAAGCTCCTACAACTTTATACTCTGCTTCTATTATTGATAAGGACATTGAATCTTGCTTCTTACTCAACCATGAGACCAATCTGTCTCCCAAAAAGAAATCTCCACCAATGGTACTTCTATCATCAACACTACTAGCCCAATCTGCATTACTATAAGAACTCAAAGAAAATTCATCACCTTTTTGATACCACAATCCATATTTTAGAGCGTTCTTCAAATATCTAAAGATCCTTTTGACTGCCTTCACATGTGTTTCTCTTGGATCAGCTTGAAACCTTGCAACCAAGCAAACAACTTGCATAATGTTAGGCCTTGATGTTTTTAAGTAAAATACGCCCCCAATCATAGACCTATATAGAGTATGATCAGCTTGAGGTGACTCATCATCTTTACTCAAATGGAAACCTATTACCATAGGAGTACTTATTAGTTTGCAGTCTTCCATACCAAACTTATTCAACATCTCCTTGACATACTTTGCTTCAGAGATAACGATCCATCATCTGATTGAGCAATTTGGGTTCCAAGAAAGAATGATATCTCACCTGTCATAGACATTTCAAATTCTTTCTGCATCTCTTATGCAAAATTCTTACACATTTCATCATTGCCACCAAAGATTATATCATCAACATACACAACAACAATTAGAATTTGTTCATCCTCAAATTTGATGTAAAGATTACTATCTACAATATCTTTATTGAAGCCCTGCTAGAGTATGTACTTGTCTAACCTTGTATACCAATCCTTAGGAGCTTGTTTGAGACCATACAAGGCCTTCTTAAGTCTGCATACTACGTTCGGGTCTTCTGATAACTAAAATCTCTCAAGCTGCTCTATGTAGACTTCTTCTTCTAAGTCACCATTCAAGAATGTAGATTTGACATCCATTTGATATACCTTGAAGCCCTTATAAACTGTAAATGCAAGAAACATCTTGTTTGCTTCCATTCTTGCTACCGGAGCAAATGTCTCCTCAACATCAATTCCTTCCACTTGTGAATAGCCTTTGCAAACCAACCTTTCTTTGTTTCTAACCACTTCTCCATCTTTATTCAATTTGTTTTTGAATACCCACTTGGTACCTATCACATTTTTGTCTGCGGGCCTTGGCACTAATTCCCAAGCCTGATTCTGCTCTATCTAATTTAGTTCTTCTTTCATTGCTTGTATCTATACTCCATCCTTACCTGTTCATTTGATTTTGCAAATCTTTTTCTTTTTTGCACACCTTCATTATTGTCTCCAATTATTTGATCCTCTAAATGATTCTTTTGAACATACTTGTCAAGAGTCTTGGTGATCTTCTCTTGTGTTTCTCCCTTTTCTTCAACTTCTTCTACTTTTCTTATGTTCAGGTAGGTTCATCTGACTAGCAGTCTTCTTGCTCATCTATGATTTGATGTGACTCTTCATCAACCCTAATGTTTGCACTCTCAACTATCTTCCTAAGTCTTTTGTTGTAGCATTTGTAGGCTTTGCTCCTAGTTGAGTATCAAAGAAAGATTCCTTCATCATATCTTGAGTCAAATCTTCCCAGACCTTCTTCATCTCTTTTGATGTAGCATTTTCTTCTAAAAACTCTAAAATACTTGACTGTTGTTAATCTTCCATACCATAGCTCATAAGGTGTCTTGGTGTTGTGTACTCTTAGTTGTCCTCTATTGAGAATGTAGACAATAGCATGAACTGCTTCTTTCTAATATACATTAGGCAGCTTGGCTTCACTCAACATTGTTCTAGCCATCTCCTAAACTATTCTATTCTTTCTTTCCACTACTCCATTTTGTTAAAGAATTCTTGCAGCAGAATAGTGCCTCTTTATTCCATGTTCTTCACAAAATTCCTCAAACTCACTTGTGTGAACTTACAACCTCTATCAGACCTTAGACATTTGATTCTAATATTCATTTCATTTTCAACTATGGACTTAAAAATCTTAAACCTACTGAAATCTTCTAATTTTTCTTTCAAAAATGTAACCCATGTCATTCTAGAGAAATCATCGAGCAAAATGAAATACCTCTCACCTTGTAGAATCTTTATCCCAGTAGGTCTGCACAAGTCAGTATGAACCATCTCCAATGGCCTTGTAGAAGACTACAACTTGGACTTGAATCTTATAATTGTCTGCTTCCCAAACTGACATTCCTTGTATGAGGTTCTTGCAGGCTTGATGATCTTTGACATTTCTCTTACTGCTTGCATGGAGTTGATCTTCACAAGATTGTCAAAGTTGATATGTCCCATCCTTTTGTGCCATAGCCAATATTCATTTGTCTATCCTAGAAGACAAGTCCTTCCATTAACACATTTTAGATTGTACAAGTTGTTCTTTGTCCTAGCACCTTCTGCCACCACTCTTCTAGACTTTGCTCTTCTAATTTCACATCCTTGATCATGAAATATGACATTCTATCCTTTGTTGCACATATGAATTACACTGAGAAGATTGTGCTTGTGGCCTTCTACATAAACAACATCATCTGCTCTAGATTTCCCATCAATACTTATGGTACCTTTTCCACAAATCTTTGCAAATGCATTGTCTCCAAACATGACTTATCCACCATTCTACTTGACAAAATTGATTAATTTTCTCTTATCACCTGTCATGTGGCTTGTACATCCACTATCTATTACCCAAATATTTTTTTCCCTTGAGAATGAAATGTTGTTTGGACAATCATTGAATTTTGAACTTCATTATTTGTCTCTAGCCTTTTGGAGGAATCACTTTCCTTGACTTGCTCAACAACATCTATCAACTGAGATTCTGATTTTGCTAATCCACTCTTGCAATATCTTTCTATATGTCCAACATTGTTGCAAATTTGACATGCCACATTGACATCTACTAGTGAAGCAAGGGAATTCTTACTTACAATATTTCTTCTATTCATTTAATATACTTGCAATCCATAGCCTTATGACCAAATTTATTGCAGATAAAACAATAACCAAAGAAAGCATGATTGAACTTGTTTATGGAGAATTGTCTTGCATGAAAAGGTCTTCCTTGAGGCATGATGAGATCTGCTCCTTCAGTGTCATCTAGACATCCAAACTTTACTTTTTCCAATTCCCTTTTGAGTGACAATTTATTTTTCAAGTCTTGTGCATTTTTTTTATCTTAGCTTCAATCAAAGCTCTTCATTTTTTATTCTCTTTCTTTGCACATTCCAAGTCTTCCAAAGAAGAAATAAATTCACCTTCAAAATCAACTTCACATTCTTCTTCATCTACAATCTTTTCTAAACCATCAGAGATCACCATGGCCATGAATAGAGATTCTCCTCTTTCATCATCTGATGAGTAGTGATCTACTTCTTCTGTGGAGTTGTAGTCTTCTTTGGAAAGGAGGTTCCTCTTGAAACCCCTGCTACTATTTTCATTTTCTCCAAAAGGACATTTACAAGCATAGTGACCAACTCTTCCACAATTAAAACATTTTAAAGGTAACTTACCATTATACTTGCCTGATCCCCTATTCAACTTTCTCACAAATTTTTCTTCTTATTCCTCACCTTCACTGTATAAATCAGATGTTCCTTCATTCTTCACAACTTTGAAAGCAACTTTTCTTTTGTATGGACCTATGACTTCATTTCTCATCTCATAGGCAATGAGGGATCCAAATAGTTCTTCCATGGTAATTGTCTTTAGATCTTTGGCTTCTTCAATTGTAGAATCTTTTGAATCAAATATGTGAGGGAGAGTTCTCAGGACTTTCTTCACAACCACTGAATCAACTAGATCTTCACCTAGACTTTTGATTCCATTGACTGCTTCATCTTCTTGAATCAAATAGATAGCAATGTTTTTCTCTTCTTTCATCCTTAGATTCTCAAACATTATTTTGTAAGATTGTAATTTTTCTTTCTTTACAATGTCATTTCCTTCATAGATATTTTTGAGCTTATCCCATTTCTCCTTGGCTGTCTTACACTGCACTACCTTGACAAGCTCTGAACTAGTAAAACCACTTAAGATGATATTCTTGGCCTTGGCATTTTTTTCATGAGCCTTCTTCGCATCTAAATCTATAATAGGATGTTTGGATTCAGTATAAGCATCCATTGCATCTCTCCAAACATCATACCCTAGTGAGGTAAGATAGGCTTCCATCCTTACACTCCAGAAGGCATGATTACTTCCATCAAATATTAGTGCTTTAGAAGAGGACTCTTTCTAAGCCATGTGTTCTACTCCAAGATCTACCTTTAGTTGTTAGGCTGCACCAAGGAACTTGACTCTGATACCAATTGTTAGAACACACTAATATACTGAGAGGGGGGATGAATCAGTATATGCCAAAACTTAATCCAAATTAACTTTATCAACCAAATCTTTTTACTGCATTAAACAAATGATAAAGCAAATTAATAAATTCAATGCACAACACATAATCACACATCCATAACACCAGGTTTACATGGAAAAACCTAGAAGGGAAAAACCACGGTGAGCAAGCTGCTTGGATCTACTGTCCAAATCTAACCTCACAAATAATAAAAATAGGTTTTCAACAAGTTTTATGGGCTGCAACCAAAAGGAAGATACAACTCCCTGAATCACAATGCAACAACACTTACAGAAAGAGGCTACAACCTCTGTACATAACACTTGACAAATTCAACTGATCAATCACCTCCGCAGCAATAACACCCTTCACACTTCAACTCCTTTGCTCAACAAAATTTGCTACATTCACCACACTTCCACACACACACACACTCACATCCACACTCACACATACATCCTCGTACACTGATGCATTTCACACCAAACAAGATCTTTCATTTATATCCTCTATAAGCTTCAAAATCTTTCTCCTTCGTCAGCCAAGATGAAACGTGTAGCATGAAACGTGCAACAACCACAACAAGTCAACACCCAAAAACATGTAGAAATCTAATGTGGCTCAAACCAAGATGATAATCATGACCCATTTTACCTTAACACACTGGCACACACTTCTAAACATCTGACACAATCACCAAAACACATCAAGTCAACCCAATAAACATTTATCCTTTCACATATTAGCTCTAGACCTAAAGCGGTACCAGAGAGACCAATGAACATTATGTGAATCACTTCAAATACATTATATGATTTGTAAGAGCATTTCCATATATTTGTTTCTCTAAAAATACATCTTATTTCTAGCACAAACAAACAAACATTGATCCTAGTACCTCTTGCCAACTTTGAACACACAGTCATGAGATAGAAAATTGAAGAATAGACTTGTGATACACTTCAACACCTGAACCTTGGAATGAGCAAACATACAGACCATCTGAAATTAATCTCCAAATAGTAAAGCCAGATAATGTAATGTGATGAAATGTGGTGGCTTTCACTTTCTCCTTCTGACAACTTTGATCAGCAACATGATATGTCTTTGCTCTACTGACTCCGGAGAACCTCTGCGCTACATCATATCATTTGAAACTTGAATATGTCATACCTCTAATATTTGTCTAACTATCCTTCAAGCTGCAAGACAATAATGAATCATTGTCTTCACCCTGCAAGATCTGGAAACTTCTATGATAACTTCTATGCTCTAAAATCATGAACATGCATACTTCACACCTATCTCTATCTATCTTCCAAACTGCAAGGCTATTCTTCAAATGCGGAGGAATGCAGAGTATTCTCTCGAGCTTCTTCAGTGCAACTTTGAGTGCCTTAGACTGTCTGATACCTTTTAGACTTTATTTCATATCTTATGCAATGCTTTTCATCAAAGAGACAATGAATACAACATTTACAACAACAATCACAACTCCTTGCAACACAAACAATAAATCACAACTTCTTCATATCAACATACTCTTCAACCTACCAACTTTCATCTGTCTATGAACTTCAATAGATAGGGTACAACTATGTACAGATGATATTGATCCATCTCCTTCACTTCACAACTCTTCGAATCAAAACTTTTATGTTTGCTCCTCTAATCACCACAACATAGACACGTCACTTTGCTTTCTACCTCACAACACTTCTAATCACTTACTCTATTGTCTTCACTGATCATCACTATGCAACAATCTCCCTTTGGCATCTCTATTGACATCAATGAGCCTTCCAAAACACATCCCTGTTAACATCAATGACAACACGTATGCAACAAGATTAGCATGTCTTCCAAATTCAAAAATTACATTTTGTAGAAGGCTAGTAAGGAAGTTGAAGAGTCACATGTTCATTTTTCAATGTATGAGCATTACAACATGTATGAGTAAGTAGTTTGGCAGGAAGCCAATGGTTTAAATTCAAAATGTCATGGGATGCTATAACGCTTCACAAATGTCTACATGTCGTGTTGTCATCCTAGAGAAAATGCATAAATTTAAGTCAAACAACATGGTGTCAGAAAGAAATAATAGAATATGATATAGAAGTTGGTAAATTGGTGAAGGAAAAGGCTAGTGTTGGGATAAAATGATTCCTAAAACATGATATAGAAGTAGACACTAGAGAAAGGACAATTTGTAGTGTCAAAATTGTAGGGTATGCAATTTTCAACCTTACTTGTGGATTGGTGCGACCAATTCCTTCCAAAAGAAAGCAAAGAGGGAAGTAGAACTATAAAATCTCAAAGGAAGACAAGGGATTAGGAAAGTGGGTCCATAAGGAACTAGGAGATTGAGGGAATGGTATATTAGGAAGGAAAATATCAAAAGCCCATGGAATCAAGGAAATTGAGGACTTGGAGGAAAAAGGATGAAAGAGATCCTAGTAGGGAAAACCTAAACTCTAGTGGATAAGTCAAGGTGGGGGATTGGGGAATGAGGATCAAGAGGGAAAGGTACCAAAGAAGGAAAGCATGAGAAATATTGAATCATGGGGGACTATGGATTCAAGGAAAAGAAGGAAATGGTACCAAGGTAAGGGAAAACTTGAAAACTTGTCAAAGGCTAGAAATTTACCCAAACACCTTCATACTTAGAAATTTTATATTTTTTGTAACTTAGGCACATGAAAAAAGTATGAGGGAGGAAAAGCACACCACCAATCACAAAATTGACTAAGGGATCCCATTGAAGGAATTCTTTGATTGGTTATCAATGATGGACAAAGTAGGGTCAAGGAAACAATGTTGATATAAGATAGAAAAGCTTACATTTTTATGGCATGTACCAATAGAGGGAACACCCCAAGGTTAGATTAGTTTAAGAAAATAGTCAACACCCAAAATAGGTACTCTCCAGTCTCACAAAGAACTTGGCAACAGCATAGAATAAAATGAAGCAATAAGTTGATTAGTATTGCAACAAAATAAATTTTGAAGTAGGAGATTGGGTCTTTGTGCGATTACAATTATATAAGAAAATGTCATTAAAATAAAATAATAAGGATAACAAGATTTCACCCAAGTATTATGGTCCTTATTAGGTTTTGTAGAAGATCAGCAACATAGCATACAAACTTGAGTTTCCTAAAACAAAAATACATTCAATCTTCCATGTTTCTTTCTTGAAGAAGGTTATAGGATAAATAGTTTTGACCCAAATAGACTTACTAGAGTTTGGTGAGTGTTGGTGCTTCTAGCTGATTGTCTGAATCCTCTAAAGATTTAGCCAATTTTTTGTGATAAAGGATTCTAGATCAATGGCCAACAAACAGGATTCAACTTAGACATGGTTGAAATCCTTTGCACTTTTGGTTCTGCAAGACCAGGGTGGGTGTACCTATACAACATCCAAGGGTATTTATTGACTTATGCTAAATGTTGATGTTTAGATAGAAATTTCTCAATGAAAATATACTAAGGAAATGACTGACTCCTATCAGATTGGCTTAATCCTTTCGCAAATCAGTTTAGACCAAGATTGAGAACGATTACTACTCCAATTCTACTCTAAAACAGTATAGAAATAGAAATTATTTTAATTGTTGGGATGGATCTGAATCGACATATCAGCCCAATGAGAGATCGATGCCTAATCCTAGGGTTACAAAGTCCTGTTGCATAAATCAAGTGTATCTTTCAAGCAATATTGCTTCATCACAAATGGACTAATAACATCAATGTTTCATGTACTTAGAGTTGTAAAACTATCCTTTAAACCACAGTGTAGAATGAAATTAACAGAGTATTTCCCAAGAAATTATTTCTCTCCTTGAGAGAGAGATAAAGACAATACACACATTATAGAGGACTCTAAAGATGAATCAAAATATCCTTAATATCTATCACTCATACTAACTTCATTGATTACACAAATGGAGAGAATTCTACAACCAGTATGATAATACATTCAAGACTAAAAATGATGCATTGCTCTATAGATTTGAACACAAAATAACATGCAACTTTCTTCTATTACTCTAGACTAAGACACAAACACACTAATGCCCAAAACAAAGATTCAGAACCCTGAACAAATGGCCTTGAATTCCCTAGATTATAGAAATAAGGGAGAAAACAAACTTTAGGTCATAGACACATGTCACATTTTCATTTGACAACCTTCATCATAACAAGATACAGGTGCAACTGCCCATGGAGAGAATATCCCCAAAAGGACAAAGACAGTTACACGCACAAGAGCAAATCCTTAGCCTCCAAAATACATTTGCAAAGGTTGTTGCAACACAATTATGATTTATTCAATAGCCATCTTGAGAGCCCCAAAGCCTGGGAGATAATGATTACGTAGATGAGGACAAAAAGGTAGGCCCAAAAGAAGACAAAATACTTGTTGAGACTTGAAGGATGCACATTGATGCAATACTAGACTCCTTGAGATTGGGGAGGCAAATTCCTTTTGCCATGCATGTTGGTAAGAGACACTATGTAGCTTCATAAGTGTTGTCATTGATGGCAACAAAGTATATTCTACACATACACAATACATAATATGCCTATACCGAAAGTTAGATTGAAGATTGTTTTAGTCCAGTGAACAAGAATAGAGTATGTAACAAGGTCCGACAATTAGGTCTATATCTCTCAGATGGTGTAACTCAGTAAGTTGTAGACTTGGACAAGTTAAGAGGGGTATCATGACTATTGTATTCCAGAGATTTAGCCTCCCGTGATAAAGCATGAAAAAGATATGAGCATCTGAATGTTGGGTTCCATTCAAACAGAGAAGATAGAGGAAGAACTAACCGACAGAGTATTAGACCTTAATCCAGATGTGTAAAAGGTGTTGATCAAGCAATTTGTGGCATTATACATCGTTGGCCAACATGATTAATGACTTCTATGCCTACGTTTGTGATGCGCATCACTAATCAAGCTGGATTCAGCTGACAAATCAATAACTTGCAAATATCTCAAGTATTCTTGTTGCCGACTAAGAAGTTGTTGGAAATCCTTGATCCAAATATATATACCCGATGGATTCAAGCTTCTGAGGGTGTGGATGTGATAGTATGAATGATTAAGTGCAAAGAAAAGCAGAGACAAGTGCAGAGATAGTAATTCAAGCCCAGAATGTGACAGGAAAGTAATATTGAGTAGAGGAAGAATGAAATGTGTCAGATCAGTATACTGTGCCTAACCGGAACTAAATTCCTACATGTATAGATGTTGTTCACTAGTTTAAGACCTTGGTATCATTTATAAGCATTTGTAGACTGTAAGTCTCTTGTAGGCAGTGGGCCTCTTGTGAGCAGTGTGCTCGGGCAGTGAGCCCTAATTGGCAAGTGCCAAATTTCTACTCTTTATACTTTTAACAGAGAATACAATCTTGGGTTAGTCACCCCGTGGTTTTTCCCTTAACAGGGTTACCACGTAAAAATCCTTGTGTTATGTGTTAATTTCTTTTTTAGTTCTTATGATTGCCTTATTTTGATATGACACTAAATAATAAGATAAGAAAAGAAAGTAAAAATAGAAAAGTTATAAGATAACTGATTCACCCCCCCTCTCTTAGTTATCTACATTGTTTCCAACAATTGGTATCAGAGCTAAGTTCCTCTGAACAAGCCTAACAGCTTGAGGAAGATCTGGGAATCTCAATGGATGCATATGGTATGAAAGAACAACTTTAGTCTGCCCTAGATGATCTTGAACAATCCCACTCTGAAGTCAACAAGTTGAGAGAAAGACTCAAGCAAGCTGATGATTTCATAAATGAGCTGAAAGAAAAACTTAGTAATTTTGTGAAAAAGAGAAAGGAACTACTCCAGAAATTAGCAAATCAGAATGAGGTCAATAATGCTGATGAGGATCTAAATGAGAAAAATAAGCTATGTGAGAAGCTGTCAAAAGAAGTCATTATGATAAGGCATGAAATGGAATCAGGGGTTATGAAATTCACCCAAGAAATTGAAGAAAAGAGAAAGATTGAAGATAATCTAAAACAATCCCTCAGGGAGAAAATAGAGGACTGCGACAAAATGGACAGGATAATCAGGCATCTTGAATCTGATCTTGAAGAAGCCAGAGATAATGAAGAACAACTTGAGAACCAGATAGACACTCTTAAACAAGATCTTCAATCTGCAAACGAATGCAAAGAAAAATTCAAGATAAGCTCAGCCCAACTTGAAGTTCTTAAAAGTCAAAAGAGGGTAGATGATAAGCATGGCTTGGGATATGAGAAAGGTGAAATCTCTGGATCTAGTCAGAAGAACTTTGGATCAGGAAATCAAAGAAATAGGCCTAGAAGACCTCCGGTAAGACAACCAAATGCTCAAAGATATCCTTCCTTCAATGGATATTGCTTCAATTGCAACAAGTTCAGTCATAAAGTAATCCAGTGCAGAAACAGAATGAATCAAATCAATCCATCCTTCTTCGGTCAATGTTTTAGTTGCAAAAGGTATGGTCACAAATCTCATGAATGCAGAAATATGCAAATGAACAATTCTTTCAATGGTAGATGCTTTGCGTGCAATAGAATTGGACATAAGGCTAATGAGCGTAGATCAAGAGGATATCATTCAAATAAGAAAAGAAATGTTGTGTTACAATTGCAATGGATCCAGTCACATAGCCAAATTTTGTTGAAGCAGGAGTCAAAATAGATAAGGTCTGGTGGATCATGATCAAAAACAAGATAAAGGCAAAGGTAAATTAAATGCGGATGAAGTTCAAAAGTAGATGAGCAAGATTTGGGTAAAGAAGAGTACAATGAATATTGGGGATGGATCCGCACAGGAATTCGATGTTGATATTCCTTCCAAAAACTAAAAAGTAAGCTCTGGCTCAGGGGGAGCTACAAAGAACGTCCTTTTTCCCCTAGCTAGCTAGTGAGTGCCTGAATTTGGCACATTGAGTCAGAATAAGAGGTAGTGGTTTAAAGGGTTTGAGAAGATTCATTTAAAATTTGTCCAGTCAAAATTTGACAAATCCATATGTAGACTTGAGGAAGCTATGAGGAACTCCTGTATCAGCAGCTATCCAGTAAAGCAGAATTTCACAGACAGATCTGGTATGATCCAGAATTGAAATGTTTTAATCTATAGACCTATGGCATGTTTTAAAAAGGTGAAGATATGTTGTCAATCCTCATAGAAAATGATTTTAAAGATCTGCGCAGTGATTCAAGAAAATCTCTCTCAAAATAGGGTAACCGGATGACTTAAGTTGTGTATTTATTACAAAGGGAAATTAGGTTTTTGGGCAAGGTTAAAAGGTTTCTCATCCATCATTTGCAACACTTTGCACTCATGAAGAAGGGAGAAGATCTCTGAGAAGAAAACCAACAAAACACTCAAACTCAGTTGGAGATCGAATCCAAGTGCAATTTGTTCCGGTAGTCACTCCAAACCCTAAGGCATGAAGAGGTATTTCTTTTAATCTATCCAATCTTCGTTGATTAGAATGGCTACTCTTATGGTTGTAAATGTCTCTAAGAGACCAAGGCTAGTTTTCAAGAAACATCCTCACAAATCTATTGAGGTTGATCCTTTGGGTGTGTTTTACCATACCCCGTATGGCGTTCTCCATGTAGAAGACATTAGGGTTTATATACATGCAAACGTTGAGGACTTTGGAGACCTAAAATTGATGAAACTATACCGCAATCAATCAAGCAGTGAGAACTTTGATCTGAAACCAGAGTTCCAAACCCTAAAAGATAAGCATTTTGCACATTGCATACATTTTCCATCTTTTGGAGAGGACAAATGGGTCCGGTATATCTTAAGCAGGATCTATGATAACTTCATGTGGTTAATGAGGCCTTCCAAAATAACCAAAGATGCCATCAAAGCTATAACTAGTTTGCACTCCATTGGTGGGTTGCCTGCTCTTAAGTCTGTGAAGAATCAAATAGTATCTGAAGCCATAGGTTCAAAATATGATAAGAGGGCAATGACCATTGATGACATCATTGATCCGGATGTCAAGTTTTCCTCAATTGTCATTGGATACAAGATTTACCATTCAAGTAGAGAAAACTCTGTATTCGGTACTGCCATCTACATTGCATACCAAACTAAGAGAGAATGCAGATTATGACCTGTGTGAACTCCTGTTGAATCAGTTGCTAGAGAACCTACAAAAGATCAAGAAAGATAAAAAGAGCTCTTTCAAATAGGTTGATTTGGTGTTATGCTTGTTTTTCTACTTCATGAATGAGTTACTAGGCTCAAAAGGTCTGATCTAGGAAAATGACAAATCGGTTGCTATACAGATCAGGGATTACTTGTATGAACTTGGTGACACTCAAACCCGAAAGACAACTCTCTAGGGTTACTTCAAAAACTTCCAGATCATGATGCAACCAAGAGAAAAAATTCCCAAAACAATAGTGGAGAAGTACAAAGACAGTCTGCTTTATGGTAGATACTGATCAGTGCCTAATAGCGGTAGTTGAGCCAAGGACTATATGGATATTTCCCATGGTCTATGAGGTTGATGGAAACATATTGGAGACTCATATTCAACATTTACTGAGTCAACCCAAAGACCCCAAAGCAGAGAGGTTTGGCACTTTTGAAGAATTAAACATAAAACTGCATGTTGAACTAAGAAGGCCTGAGATAAAAAGAAAGGTGAGAAAAGAAGTTGAAGAACTAGCTGAGAAATTTGGCATCACTAGAGAGGCTATTATTGCAAATAGAGAAAGAATAGAGAAAATTGAGAAAGAAAAGAGGAAGGAAAGAAAGAAGAGGTTCTGGTAGAAGCCTCCACCCGGACTAGAACTACCAGGAGTTCTGCCTCTGGTAGCTCTAAAGCTACAAATTTGGAAACCCATTCATCTACAAAAAGAAAAGAGAAAGAAATCCAAGGCCAAAAGAGCCTATGTGAGCCTCAAGGATGATGATGAGACTGAGTCAAATGTAGATATTAGAGAATTGAAGAAAGCAAAAGTAAAATCCCCCAAGGTTGATGTGGAGTAGAAGTTAGTAGAGTATGTTGAGAAGCCTACTCTTTCTATTGATGATATCATCAAGGTAGTTACTGTGGATGGGAACCTACAGCCGATGACAGAGTTCTATAATGAATACAATGATGCTGACAAGAGAATTATGGACAAAGCTACTGTAAGGTATTTGAATATCCATAACAAGGCATTCATTGAAATAATTTCATTAATTCCAAAGAGCCTAGAAGATGTATTGAAGCAAAGAAAAGAGAATGCAAAGGAAAAAGACTTGGAGATCTGGGAGCAGATAGTGATACAGCTATGTCCCTCTATCACTCCAAAACAAATGGACATGGTTTTTAAGGATTGTAAAGATGATTTCCAAAGCAAGTCCCAGATGAATAAACTCATAGTTGGAGAAACTAACTAAATAGCAAATGAAACAAAAGAGATTCTCTGGAATGCCTTGAAGAGATTTAATCTTCCCATTATAGAGGAAACAGATGAAGAGCCTTCTAACATGGATGTTGAAGGATTAAATAAAAATGATGAAGAGTCATCTAAGGAATTAGATTCCTCTATTCCGGACGAGGAAGGATAGAAAGAAGAAACATTTTCTGACAAGGATGTTGAAGGATTAAAGAAAAATGATGAAGAGCCATCTGAGGCATTAGACTCCTCTGTTCTGGAAGTGGAAGGATGGGTAGAAGAAACAAATATCAATAAGCAATTTAGTTCGGATGCCCCCAAAAGGAAGGAAGTAGAGTCGGCAAGAGACACTATAGAGACAATATAGAATTTCCTGGACAAAGAAATAATGGAGATGGATAAACCTGAGTTAATTCAAGGGCCACTAAACTTCGACTCTCTCTCTCCAGTTTAGATAATGAAAGTAGCATCTTTTTCTCAGGCCAAAGCAAAAGAGAAACTTTTAAAATCACACATGGAGGATTGTGAGTTGTTGGAGATTGCATCTGGGATGTTGGAGAAGATTATGCCAACCTATCAAAAGGATCCTTCTACCTCTCCATCCAGTAATTAAAAAACTTAGTCAATTCTGTTAACACTCATTTTGAATCCTTAGAGAAATCGGCAAAAACTAAGGTCCGGAAGGAGTTATTGGGAAAGAGGTTTAGTGAAATACAAGGGCTAATTGCTAATGATAGAAGAACCTTAGGCATTGGCATAAAGAGCCTTAAAAATTCTCTTAAGGATGGTGGGGACAAATACAAATTTTGTTTAACTTGGCCCAAAGTGACAGAGGACATCGAGAAGAAAGTGAAAGAACAAGAAGGAAAATTGTCAAGTTTATCTCAGAATTTTGATCCCCTTACTACCTCTCTCGTGAATCATGAATGTCAAGCTATTGCTATAATAAATGAAATTAAAGAATTGGTTAAAGAGAAAAAGAACATAATGGATAGAATGGGTGAGCTTAGAGGGATAATCATCCCTAAGTTAGAGGCAATGCATGATGCCTTAATAGAGGCACAAAGTACAGTCTAGACCAGTGATCCAACAGACTTAAAGAGGGCAAAAGCATATGCATTTTTGTTAAGTGGATAGTGGACACATCTCCATTTTGGATAGAATGAAGAGGAGTTGGGCCACAGAAACTATACAGTTGAAGACAACCTTTGCGGATATACTTAAGTATATGTAAGTATAACAATGATTTGTATATACTTATGCGGCCATGTATATAATAGTTTTTGCACAATTTTGTATGTGGATTCCACCCTTTGCCATTGATGTCAAAGGGGGAGTGAAGAATAGTGAAAAATGAGGAATCCAGCAAAAGGGGAGCTCCAGTAAAGTAGTGTAAAGAAATAGAGCACAAGCAAAGGGGGAGTTACTGTGACACTTAGTCATTTTTCACTAAGTGTTGCCATCAATGCCAAAGGGGGAGATTGTTGGCAAGAGACACTGTGTGGCTTCATAAGTGTTGTCATTGATGGCAACAAAGTCTATTCTACACATCTGCAATACATAATATTCCTATACTGGAAGTCAGATTGAAGATTGTTTTGGTCCGGTGAACAAGAACAAAGTATGTAACAAGGTCTGCAATCAGGTCCAGATCTCTCAGATGGTGTAACTCAGTAAGTTACGGACTTGGAAAAGTCAAGAGGGGTACCATGACTATTGTATTCCAGAGATTTAACCTCCCGTGATAAAGCATGAAAAAGATATGAGCATCTGAGTGTTGGGTTCCAGTCAGGCAAAGCAGACAAAGGAAGAACTGATCGGCAGAGTATCAGACCTTAATCCAGATGTGCAAAAGGTGTTAATCAAGAAATTTGTGGCATTATACATCATTTTCCGACATGATTAATGACTCCTATGCCTATGTTTTTGATGCGCATCACTAATCAAGCATGGATTCAACCGACAGATCAATAACTTGCAAATATCTCAGGTATTCTTATTGCCGACTAAGAAGTTGTTGGAAATCCTTGATGCGGATATATATACCTGATGGATTCAAGCTTGTGAGGGTGTGGATGTGATAGTATGAATTATTAAGTGTGAAAAAAAGTAGAGACAAGTGCGAAGACAGTAATTCAAGCCCAGAATGTGACAGGAAAGTAATATTGAGCAGAGGAAGAATGAAATGTGTCGGATCAGTATACTGTGCCTAATCAGAATGAATTCCTGCATTTATAGATGTTGTTCACCAGTTCAAACACCTTGGTATCATCTGTAAACATTTGTAGATTGTAAGTCTCTTGTAGGCAGTGGGCCTCTTGTGAGCAGTGTGCTCAGGTAGTGAGCCCTAATTGGCAAGTGCCAAATTTGTACTATTTATTCTTTTAACAGAGAATACAATCTTGGGTTAGTCACCCCATGGTTTTTCCCTTAATAGGGTTTCCACATAAAAAATCCTTGTGTTATGTGTTAATTTCTTTTTCAGTTCTTATGATTGCCTTATTTTGATATGACACTAAATAATAAGATAAGAAAAGAAAGTAAAAATAGAAAAGTTTAAGATAAATGATTCACCCCCCTCTTAGTTATCTGCATTGTTTCCAACAATTCCAATGGAAAAATAATGGCCATTCAAGAAGTTTTCACTGCATCTAAAAGAACAAGGAAGGCTAGGAAGTTGAGCTCCAAAATATCAGACTTTGGAGCTTGGGCCTTCCGCCCTACAACTTACAACACTTGGAAGAGGAAGGAAGGAAGCCCTGACCCTTCCTATGTATAGATATGAAGGTGTCGGGAGTCGAGCCTCGGGCCTTCACCCTTTTGCCTTATGCTCTCCGGAAGGGAGAGCAAGGAAGCTCCGACAACCACCCTCTGTTTGCCTTAGAAAGAACACTTGCTGGGGGTTGGTTGTCGGGCCTTCTTCCTTCCATCTTCTTATGAAGAAGGTGGAAGGAGGGAAGTCCAAACTCTGAACTCAGACACACTTAGAAGAATTTCCAACATTGGCCTCATTAGACTTCAGATTCTGGGGCCTCTCCCTAACACCATGGAGAAAATTGAAGGCTATAGACTCGAAGTCTGACCTCTAAAACACCTAGAAGAATTAGAGCTCGTCAGACTTTAGCCTCCAGGTCCTCCAACCACAACACTGAAGAAGATGAAAGGTTGAAACTCTGACCTCCAAAACTTTGTAGTACTGCACCACACTTAGAATATTTTTCACCACCTTGGTAGCCCCGTTCATGTGGTGGTCTTTCACACTTCTGTGGTCATGAGATAAAGCAACAGATGAAGGCCCGTGGAATGGTAGAAACCTTACATATTATTCCACGTGGCCTCCTTTGAGTTCTTTAAATGTTGAATTGTTAAACCCTACCAATTGTCATCCTTCCGCTTCCATAGGCTACCTTTGCCTTAGTAGAAAATGTTTCTCGGAACAACAAAATGCAACCAAAGCACGCCATGCATCAACAATCGGTGCCTTAGGCAAACAACTTAAAAAGGACTCGGGCACATGCATCTAAAACAACCTTTGTGTGACTAGGTAAAAAAGGGGGGCCAAATTTACTAAGGGGGCTCAGGATAAGACTTAGGCATAGAAAAGATTAATATTTGCACGTGGGCTCAAAAGGTAATATGGGAGCAAAGGGTCGGTAACCAAATGATGTGCAATACACAAAGTTGCAACTTAGAAGATTGGCCATGGGCAACAAGCGGTCAACATGAAATTAGAAGAAAAAGAGACCTTGATGCTTGCATAAATGACATGGTTTAAGGCTTTTTGACCTAATAATAGGATTTTGAACATTTTTTACGCTAAAACCTAGCACAGGACCAGCAAATTGAAGCTTGAAGTAGGGCCAACATAGGAAGCCAAGGAAAATTTCTCGCAGTCCTAACATTGAGGATGGAAGAATCATTTTGGAACATAAGAGAATCCTTTAGACATGCACTAAGGGGTTGCCTTTGAACATGATTATAGAGTATTTGATCAAGCAAAAGAATCTTTCTAGTGAAGATGCGATTTGGGAGGATGAGGTGCTCCTACAAAATAATTTAGGGATCATCAACATTGAGGAAAACAAAGGAGAGAGGCATGTTATATAATTAACCTATAGTATGCATGTGGATATGTGTAGCTAAATTGTGGCTAGCATAACCTTTAATTAAATTATATAATCATTTCTATAAATTTATATATGTAGTAGGGTTGGCTTGGGTGGTCTCCATAGCATAAGTAGGGTATATATAGGAGGTGGTGGTTAGTTTATTATCATTACATTATGAATTTTATTCTTGTTTAAGACTTCTGGAGGTTTCCCCCTTGAAGTGGCTTATTATTATCAAGTATTTGCAAGTAATTATCATTATATTTCCAAGTATATCCAACACTACGATATTCTTCTCTTGTGTAAGTTATTTCATTACATTATGGTGGATAATAATTGATTGATTATGGATCATACAAATGAGCTAGGAGTGATCTCCTTTTATACATGTCCCAGTTGCACAATTTAAACTTTTTGGTAAAGGAGATAGTAAATAAAGACTTGTTGAGACCGAGTCAACCTTAGAAAACAATTGATTTTGATCTTGGACAAACTAGGTCAAGGTCACATGTGTATTTTTCAACCAAGTAGAGGAAATTTTGTTGTGATATATAGGAATGTCTTGAGTAGAGATAAGGTCATTTTTTTTAGTATAAATCTAAGTATGAGGTCAATTGGAGTTCCAAATCAGTAAAAAATGTATGCTATAGAAATGTAATTGGGTCACTCATATAAAGTGGTGTAAAATAAAGTGGAAAAGTTTAATAGATGGACTTTTCACCCTTACATTTTCCCCCCACTTTGGTATGCATATGAATCTGTATGAGCAAGCATACCAAAGTAAAAAGAAGAGGACATAAATAATTGGAAGTGGAATAAATTGAGCAACCATTCAATGCCAAATTTTGAACTGCACATTAACTTGAGAATGTCATTGGTAATAATATACCCCCTTGATTTTGTGTGCTCCACAAAGGGGTACACACAAATCAAGGAGAGAAAAAGTAGATGAAAATGGAGCATGATAATGTGATAATTTGTGTATTAAAAAACTAGGTATAAGGATGAAAATTTGAGCATGAACAACTAAGTGTAAACATGTGATAATATGAGTATGTGAAAACTAAGTATAAACATGATAAATTGAGTATGAAAATTTGGAGTAAAGCATGATAATTTGAGTAATATGTGATAAAGAAATCATAGGAAAATATATATGCATACCTAAGATATTTGTTTGTGATCAGTTTTGATGAAGATGAAAGATGTGAATTGCTCCCAATTTTGCCACTAATTTGAGAAATTATGAATGCATGTACCCTGTAAAAGAAAACAACAACCTTTTCCCTAAGAGAAAAAAATAGGTAAAAAGAATACAAGAACATAAAATAGCACATGTAGTAAGAAATATGAAGAATTTATGTCTAAGTGAACCATAAGATGTATCACCTAACTTGTTGCCCATAATGCAACCATCGTATTTTGTATCATGATACAAAAGTGATCTATGATCCACTAGCCTTAGAAAATTATTCATATCATGATGAGACACAAAAGATATATTTCCATAACCATCAATATCCTTAGTTCGCATCACCTTCTTGTCATTAAGATCTTGAATTTTATGGTTAAATAAAATACATCTACCCATATTATATCCATGTAACCAATGATAGTCACAAAAGTAAATAAGTATATATAAGATCCATGAATGAAATGTAAGAAGCATGATACAAACTAAACCATAATAAATCTTCATCAATTAAAGTTTCTCTAAATTCTTCCTTTAGGAACATATCAAGTGAAAACATGAAGTGTTTCCCTTTTTTGGCAAGTGAGTTTTTTTATAGGTTCAACCCAATCTTTTGTATATCACAAACATGGTGGCCACATGGTAAAGTGGGGTTCAACCCAAGGGAGTTTGGCTAAACTAGGTTGGGTTGTGTTAGGACTTGTATTTTCCATGCATTTCCTACCCAAGGTTGCATTTATTCAGGCTTGCTAAAACCCTAAGAGCCTAATGTCTTTCAATATTTTCCTTTGTGTGCCTTTTGTTATAATCTCTCATTGACCTCTAATCGGTCATCCTTGGTTTCTTAAGTTGTTTCTTATGTGTATTATTGTCGTCTGGTTATTGGCCCACTTTTTTAGGTTGTCGGTCCGAGGCCTATGTTTAAAAAACAACTATTATGCATGTGTTAAAATTGAGCTTTAAGATGTGTCCAATCAGTGTACCACATAGTTACTCCTCTATTTCATGGAAAGTGTTGTCTTAGTTGGGCGTTGTTTATGCTTTCTATGGGATCTCAAAAGTGTCTTGATTGTTTGATGTGTCGTCTCTATTCTTTGGTATCATTTGTTTCAATGCAGGTGGTTTCCCCACTGGGACTCATTGACTCTTCCCGCAGAGGGGCAAAAGTGACATGACCAAGGGTTCTGTCTTTCAGTGGTGTTTCGTGGAAAGGTTTGTCTCTTCTGGGACCATTCTAAAGCTTCTGCAGAGCCGTGAAGGGTATAATGTGGACCAATGCATGTTCATTGTCCACAATGTGTTCATCGTCCAAGCTGGCAACAAATGTAAGCATTTCACTAAGAGCATTTACTTCGCCAGAGCTCCCAAGCACCTTCAGCGAACCCACGAGATCTGACGTGGCAGCATTTCTTGTAAGGTGATTCTTGGTTATGAGAAAGGTGATGTCATTCAGACATTGGGGAGATCCAGACATTAAGATAATGTCTAGATATTAACTTTGCAAAATGTCCAAGTGTCAGAATGTCTAGATGATGTCATTAGTGTTTAATGTTTCTTTGAAATAGAATTTGATGACGTCATCCAAATGTTCACATTGAAGGATCTATACATTTGTGAATGTCAAGATATTAAGAAAGTTCTAGACATTAAATGAAAGTCAAGATATTAAGATTTGTAGGCATTAAGAAAAGGTCTGGACATTCGTGAATGTCTGGATATTAAGATAAGGTCTAGATATTAGATGAATGTCCAAACATCAAATGTCCATGCATATGACAGTTTTGTCATACCGCTAAGGTAATTTTGACAGGTGCACATTTGGATGTCGGGATACTAAGAAGAGAGAGTGTGACTTGGTAGCCTTTGTAGGGACTCCTTTCCTTCATGGAAGGTGTTTAGGGCCTTTAGTGGGACTACAAAAAGATTAAATACAATGATGGTAGGCCGAAGCCCAACCCTGACAGCTTGCTGGCCCTCCATGATCACTCAAGAATGATTGAATCTTCTCAGATAGGGGCCATTACATCTGCAAAAGTAGTATTTCCCATGCCTATGTGATTTCAAAGGAATTATGTTAATGTAATGATAACTATTTGCAACAACATTTGCAAATATATTTTGGATGCTAGTGGATTTGAGTTGGTGCGTGCAACTTCCTTTGTCCTATTTAGGGATATTCTTCCCATGGGTAGTTGCACCCACATCTTGTTATAATTGCAGTTATCATTTGAGAAAGGGACAGATGGCTTGGAGCTTGTTGCTCTCTCGTTCCTATAAGAGGGAAATCAAGGCCATTCTATCCGGGTTCTGAATCTTTGTTTTGGGCAGTAGTGTGTATGTGTTTTTTCTAGAGTGATAGAAGAAAATTGCATGTTATCTTTGTGTTCAAATCTGTAGAGTAATGCATCATTTTTAGTCTTGAACATATTTTCACGCTTGTTGCAAAATCGCCTCCATTTGTATCGTCAATGAAATTAATATGAATGTTGAATATCAAGGATATTTCAATTCATCTTTGCAGTCCCCTGTAATGTGTGTATTGCTCTTGCTTTCTCTTAAGGAGAGAAATAATTGCTTGGGAAATACTTTGTTAATTTTGTTCTACATTATGGTTTAAAAGATAGTCTTGCAATTCTAAGTATAGGAAGCATTAATGCAAGGTATTAATGCTATTGGTCCATTTGTGATGAAGCAATATTGCTTGAAAGATACACTTGATTTATGCAGCTTGACTCTGTAACCCTTGGATTAGGCATCGATCTCTTACTAGGCTGATATAGTGATTCAGATCCATCCAAATAAATCAAAATCATTTCTATTTCTGTACTGTTTTAGAGTAGAATGGAAGTTTTATTGTTCTCAACTAGGTCTGAACTGTATTGCAAAAGGATTAAGCCAATCCAAGAAGAATTAGTCATTTCTTTGGTATATTGTCATTGAGAACCTTTGTTTAAATAGCAACATCCAGCATTAGTCAAGTTATACCCCTTGGATGTTGTATAGGTACACCCACCTTGGTCTTGCAAAACCAAAAGTGCAGAGGATTTTTCAACTCATTGTTGTAATCCTATTTGTTGGCCACTGACCCAGAGCCCTTAAGCATAAGAAATTGGCTAGATCTTTAGAGGACTTTGACAATTAGTTGGAGGAACCCACAGGTTGAACCCCCTAAACTATAACAGCACTAATTCCCTCTTTTATGCTTATGGGGGTTGGAATGAAGGGGTTGGGTCGAAGCCTAGGTGGCAAGGTTTTGGTGTTAGTTTCCTTTTTTTCCCAAATTGGGGTCAAATTAACCTTTTTCTGCCACTTCTGATGAATTTTTACATGTGGAAATTATCTTTTCTAAAAAACAAAAAACACTATTTTCTAGATCTTATTATGCAAATTGTGAAAATATATTTTTTGTTTATTTTAATTCTATTTATAATTTATTTTTAAATTTTGATGATAAGCAGGTCATGAACCTAAAAGTTGATTTTGATTCCATTCACCAAAAATAGTAAAATTTATTAAAATTTTGAAAAAATTCAATGCGCTAGAGGAAAGAATCCTTGTCGAGTTGATGTAATTTTAAAAAAATTGATAAATAGTCAAAAATCTTTGGCATACCAAAAAAGTGCTCTATTTTCAAGACATTTGACTTTAAAAATTTAGTTTTAAAAAATTATCAAAATTATTATTTTTCACTGAACTAAAATATCAATTACATAGTATGGGGAAAAATGGAAGGAAAAAATGAAATTAGTTACAATTTTTTTTTCCCAAAAACCTTTATGAACTTTTTTCAACAATTAAAAAATGCAGTAATTAAGTACATTGGAATATCTATATTTCATTAGTTTATATCATTTCAAAATTTGAAACATATATATCAATTTTAGATGCTTTAAATTAAAGGAAGTTGTTGCCCCTTTTCTTTATAAAAGGGTGACACAACTTAACACTTTCACCCTATCATTATTAATGTGTGCATAAATAATATATGATGTTTAAAATATGTAAATATGCACCTATATGATAACCATTTCTATCTCCACTAAATGTACTAATCAATGGATCTCAAATAGTATGAGCATTATAAGGCATATGATCCAAAACATCATGAGAGATAAAAACATTTGCAACATGCATATGCCTGGCATTTATCAGTTGAGAAGAATGCTCATCATTTGCATTATCATGTTAAAGAAATTTAAGCATTATAATCAAGCAAACAAGTAGCATGAAGGTCTTGATTAAATAAGTCAGCAAGATACAAGGAGGAAACACCATCATCATTAGTTGTAAGAACATCACCACATGAATCATAAACCCTATTTGTATCCATAGGAATTAGGGCTAAAGTATCAAATGTATATAGAATAGGTTCATAAATAATGTACGTGCATTAGAAACATGAACTACACTACCGTCAATAATTTCATCACTAAGAAAAGAGTCATCAAACACATCATGAGAAGATAAATAACTATCACTAAGATTTTCACTAAATACATCATTAATAAACCATGAGCCAAGAGATATGGAAGGAGGACTATCACTAGTGGTAGAAGGAATACCATCATCATACAGTGCATATTTATGGGATAGTCATCACAAATGACACATTAACATCATATGTAAGTAAATGTCAAACACCCACATTAATATCCCTAGGCTCATCATAAAACCAAAGATATAAAACACATAAACCTAGGGATATATAACTATCAATAATCAAATTGGTCTAGATAAAGGAGTTGAGTTTATATGCTTGTTTGATCCGATCTAAAGTAAAAATAAAATAAATGATAAAAGTGTATCTTGGTGTCAGAGAATAAGTTGATTTGATATTAACAAAGGACATTACCTATGATTTGATAGTAAATCTAGAATGAATAGATTTAGATTAATATTTTCTCCAAATTTTGGAATTATGTGTGAACATGAATCAATTTCACATCTATGACCCTAGTTCTCTCATCTATGGTTTTGACCATAGTTATAAGACTTGGACTTAGCGCAGACTCGGCGAAGGTGACTCGACTCGGGACTCGGCATAGACTTGACAAAGTAAAAAACCCAAGAAATTTAGAGATTTTTAAGGATTTAAAACTTGTTTCTGCACCCTTTATTAAATAAACCTTAAATACAACAACATCATCAAATAGAAGCTAATTTGATGATGATCACATACACAAGTATACATGGATCACTGTATTTGGGAGGACTCTATTTGGAAGAGGCTCCCACCAAAACCAAAGTTAAATTTTCATTCTCAAAATTTTTTTGTTTGTCATCATTAGGATTACATGTAGCTTTCTTGATCCATTTCCACATTTTTTGAGGAGGCTTGTATAGACAATCTTTTCTCAGATGATTTCTCAATTTGTAATTAGCACAATACAAACTTTTACTTGCCAATTCAACTGATTGCTTCCACACTCCAGATTCAGATTCCAGAAGGATGTAACTCAGTAGTGAAACAAAGAATTTTTTCTTGATGCAAAGAAGGATGTAACCCCTAGATTCTCCATTCCATAGTTGGAAAACTTGACTCGCCAAAAAGCTCGCCAAGCCCAAAATTGACGAGTCAATAAAAACTTAGAAAACACAGCAAATCAATAGGATCTATCTCATCCAAATCAATAGGATCCAATGATTTGTCCTCTATTCTTTTTGTGTGCAATCGAAACCTTGAATTTGGCTAAGTTTGAAACCCTAAAACACTGAAAAATTGGTTAAGTCTGAAATCTGATGGATCCTCCAAAATCTAGAATCTGCATGTTAAATCCCATGGATCCAGAACCTATCTCAAACATCCTGACAGTATATTTCAAAATATTTAAAGTATAAGAAATTCAATATACAAACTAATATATTTGTAAATATATTGACCAAGCGTGTTCTTGATTTTTAAGAGATTGAAATGCCCCAATATACTTCTGGCAAATTATATACTTAATGGCCGAGTTTGAGTCTGAGCCCCCTGGACTCAACAAGGGTGACTCAACCCGAGACTTGCCGAGTCCGGGCGAGTCTCGGAACTCTGGTTTTGACTCACCCAAAATGTGTAAATTTAAACTTCTTATGCAACCCTAAACTTGGAGTCTTCAAAACTTTAGTACTTGCAATAAATGATTCCATGTATTTGCATCTACAAATTGAAAACTTGGTGATAAAAAACATTGGAGCTTGCTAAGCTAGGGTGTGGAAGTGTATAAACATCCCCCTTGCACCTTGGTTAAACCCTATTGATTGATTTAATGATTTTGATAAATTTTGGAAGACACCAAGTAATGCATGCAATAGATTCCTAAATGGCTGAAAATGATGTAGTAGAATGATAATGAAAGCTTGAGATTGATGCAATGTACAAAGTGTAATGGATGTTGTATGACCTAGTGTAAGAACTAGGGTTTACTATTTGTTAGTGTAAGAGTTAATCTAATCAAAATGACTAATGAAAAATAAAGCTATAACATGGATATGAGTGATTCTAAGTATTTCAATGCTTGATGGATAATTGTGGTGGACAATGATTGACTAATGATGGACCATGCAAATGACTTAGGAGTGATGTCGTTTTATACATGTCTTAATCATACAATTTAAACATGTTGGCAACCATTATTTACTAACCCACCTTAGGGCCAAAATCAGTTTTAAGTTTGGACAAACAACCATGGACAAACTAGGCCGAGGTTGCACTAGTGACAGTAAATTGCCTAGATTAATGCTACACATAATTTTAACAAGATAGAAAGAATATTATTTTAAGATTCGAAAAAGTTCTAAGAAAAAATAAAATAATATTTCTAAATATAAACTTAAATCTAGGATCAATAGAAATATCAAATCAATCAAAACAATATACTTTTAAAAACCCGTACAAAATAATGTGAAACAAAAAAAAGAGTAGAAGGAAAGCACATTTTCCCCTTCAAAATAGTAAACAATTGTATTTAAATATTTTTAATAAAACCTCGTCAAGAATGTTTATCTTATTATTATTATTCTATATTCAAATTACTTCTAAGCAAGGATTCCACGTGAAGGAATATATGGCTAGTCTTTTAACTATGGAATCTTAATCCAATAACAATAAAAAAAAAATTGCATCCACTGAATGTATACAAGTCAAAATCCTTCTAGACGATAAGTCCGCTACTTCTGCGCCGTGTCTACTATTATTTTATGACTTAAAATCCTAATGTTTCAACGTTCAATTGCTTTATAAAACATTTCTTTGTTTGCAAAGAAAAAGAGTTGACTGGATCCCATTATCATGCAATTTAACACCTAAATTAGGTTTAAAAACATTTTTGACTTGTCTAATGTAGAGAACAAGTAAGATAACTACTTGTCTATATAATATAATATAATTTATTTATTGGAATTTCTATGGTTTATTGTATGAGGGGTAATAATTAGAAGGGATCCATAAAGTAAACAATAGCTTTTAAATAATGTTAATATCTAAGGGAAGGAAGGTAAACACATCGGTCCAATAACATGGAATATCTTATAAACGACTTTTTAGCAATGTCGAATAGTCAAAACCTAACATTTTTTAAAAAAGATTAAGTCAACTTTGTTTGATATTTTTTTGAGATTAGAAATAGTTTATTTTTGAAATAAACTAAGCTTTGTTTAATATATTACTCAAAATTTGTAAGGGAACACGTGTTCAAGTATACACCTTTCTAGATCCATGCATGAAAGTAATCTTTGTGCCCATTTGATCTTTGTGTACATATTTATTTTAGTATAAAATCAATTTGTGTAATTCTGGTAGTATGTAATATGTTTATTTAATTTGTGTAATTTTAGTTACTTGCGATATGTTCACCTGGGCTTTTGAAATCTAAATTTGTAAAACAAGCAGTGTTGAAAAAATGAACTAACAAAATTAATTAAAAATGACATCTATGGACATCATCTAAAATAAAAATATAATCATTTATTTTATTACATTAAACTTTGTAAAATCATATAAATTAACCCGTTAATTTAAATCATCATATAATCATTTATTTTATTACATTAAACTTTCTAAAATCATATAAATTAAGCCACTAAAGTTAATTTAAATCTAAAAAATATTAAACTTTCTAAAATCATATAAATTAATCCACTAAAGTTAATTTAAATCTAAAAAATATTTAGTAAATGTTTGCTCCATAAAATATATAAACATTGAAAATTATAAAAATGATTTTAAAAAAAATTTATAAATAATATATACCACTACATTTAAAATTAAATTCAATTCAAGAAGCTAATTAAAGAAGCTCCACCTAGCCGATAAGGGCGTGGTTTGGTGGTTAAGTCGCTCGGTTGTAGTGGTGGCCACCAAAGTTCAAACCCCTGCTGGGCCAATGAGCTCGTAGGCTTTACGCCTTCACTGGGCCAACGAGCTCGCAGGTTTGAAGTGTTCTTGTTAGGGGATGAGGTCCCACGTGTTGTGGCCTCACCTATGGCGCTGGAGGGCATGTCGCACCAGCATCGCCGGTCAGTTAAAAAGTTTACCAAGCGCATTTTAAAAAAAAAAAAAAGAAGCTCCACCTAAATATTTTAATTTTAATTTTTTTCCCTAAATGTACTTTAAATATTTTTTATAAATATTAATATTTAATAAATTATTATTTACATTTTTAAAAAATTATTGTTTTATATTTAAAAAATCTAACAACCACAAAAATGACTTTAAAATAGAATAAAATATTTATAAAATTAATGTTTTAGAAACATTTAAATTTAATGTTTTCTTAAAGAAGTATATGCATTCATTATTTAAAGTTTGCTTATAGGCATATTCTTCTTTAATATCCTTGAGATATACAATGTAATAATTTCCTTATATAGGCAAGGTGCAATGATAGGGCACATGGCCAACATAGTGGAAAAACAAACTAGATGACATAAACAATAAATGCACCTAGACAACACTAATAAATAAAGCATATAAGACAAACTTGTAAGATGACAAGTGTCTTAATGCTATGACATGAGACAACTAGTACAAAACTATTAAATGCACATAGTTGTACATTATTAAATGCTCCAAACAATTCTAAGTAAACTTAAGAAGACTAGTGTGAAGAGGACCTAGAAATAACTAATTAAGTAAAATATCTTTTAACACTAGGGGAGGGGAGCCGGAACGTGCGAGGGGAGGGGAGCCGGAACGTGCGTGGGGACCCTAATGTGTGATAGGACTGGCACATGTTGGGGCCCACACGTACACACCAGTCCCTCGTAACTTACACATTTTTTCTTTCATAAAAAACACTTTAAGCTCAAACATAAATCAAATATGAAATGCACATTTTATAGTATAATATTGTCAACATAACATTAAAAATATAGCAGCCAAACACGTAATCTTATTTTCAACTTGTATCTAACATATCAGCCTATGGTAGGAACTTTAAACTTAAACAGCATTAACATAGAACTTTGCACCCTTCACCATAAACATTATAAAGAGAACTGTCGCACCAATCCAGGCGTCACTTCCACATTACTCCCAGTTACATAACTACAGAACAATGCCACCTCAACACAATTCAAACCCATATGTCCCATATTTGACCGAAGTGCTAACCCATTACAATGATTTGTCCCACCATAGCATAACCCAAACCACACGCCAATGCATCGGCCTATCTCATCAGACATGAGACCTACAACATGTATCAGCAAGAGTCTATCCCATCTCACCAAGTAGGGTGCGCACGTATTGGCTCCTTCCTCTAAAAACCCACCTACATCAAACAATTTAAGGTGTAAGGCCGCCATTATTCATAAAAAAAATTATGGAAACAAATGCAAACAATACACCAAACCAATCAACTCAATAATTAATGGCCCAAATCAATCAAATCTGCAATTTATATCACCCAGAATTCAAATTCGAAATAGGACAGGGATTTAATTCACCACACCAAACAACCATCAATAAAATTCAAAAAATTCCCAATTTAAATAGCCGTGAAATCCTTGATGTATTCACTTATTCTGTAGTGACCGACATAAGAAACGGAGGAGTAACAAGCGCAAATTCCAGTTCAACAACATCCATATTGTTCCAGGTATTCCTCTTAGTTTTTTCCATTCGTAAGCTTTATATTGTTCTTCATTACAACCATGAAAGTCATAGGTTGGCATTTGTCTTTCCCTATGCTTTATATTGAAACACAAATGCCAACCTATCCACCAGCTTCCATATTGCAAATATTACAGTCATAGTTTAGCATTTCTATTTCCCTAGGGTTTATCTTGCAAATATTATAGTCATAGTTTAGCATTTGTGTTTCATAGAATTTATGTTTCCCTAGGGTTTATCTTGCAAATATTACAGTCATAGTTTAGCATTTGTCTTTCATAGCATTTCTGTTTCCCTAGGGTTTATCTTGCAAATATTACAGTTATAGTTTAGCATTTGTGTTTCATAGCATTTATGTTTCCCTAGGGTTTATCTTGCAAATATTACAGTCATAGTTTAGCATTTGTGTTTCATAGAATTTATGTTTCCCTAGGGTTTATCTTGCAAATATTACAGTCATAGTTTAGCATTTGTCTTTCATAGCATTTCTGTTTCCCTAGGGTTTATCTTGCAAATATTACAGTCATAGTTTAGCATTTGTGTTTCATAGCATTTCTGTTTCCCTAGGGTTTATCTTGCAACTATTACAGTCATAGTTTGGCATTTGTGTTTCATAGGTTCTACATTATCATTCACTTTACTTATCTTATTCTCATACGTTCTGCATTATCATTAACTCTGGTTATCTTATTAGCCTAGGTTCTGCATTATCATTCACTCTGGTTGTCTTATTTTCATAGGTTCTGCATTATCATTCACTCTGGTTATCTTATTCTCATAGGTTCTGCATCATCGTTCACTCTGGTTAAGTTATTCTCATAGGTTTTGCATTGTCATTCACTCTGGTTATCTTATTCTCATAGGTTCTGCATTATCATTCAGTTAGGTTTTCTTCAATCCCAGTAATAAATTTGAGGGTTTCCCTTTTTATTAGGTTTTGTTTCATCTTTTTCATAAGGTTATGCTTCATCAATTCAGTCATTCTAAATATTACATCATTTACACTCTTAAATACTAATAATTCTTGTGAATGAATTTATGCCTTTTTTTTATTTACTCATGCACAAAAGATGTAAAAGTTGTTAAACTCTTACTATTTTTCATTCGTAATCTTTATAGTATGTGACCCTACTATTTATATTACAACCATTACAGTCATAGTTAAATAATTATGTTCCCCTATGGATTATATTGCCAGTCATAGGTTAGCAGTTGTGTAATTTTGTGCTTGTCACTCCTCTTTTCCTTATGTCACTCACTACAAAATAAATGTACGTTTGTATTTAACAGTATTTTAGAATATTAAAGCAACAAACTAAAAAGAAAAAACACATACAGAAACTAATTAATCGTCTATTCAAGCATCACTGTCTTCATACATAAACATAACTGTCATTGAATATGAAAATATTTTTGTCACAACAAGTAAATATATGTTGTTTTCCCTTCTTTGTTTTGACTGCACATATTCTGTGCAGATGGCAAAGGGCAATGCAGTGGTGACCTGTAGAGGAACAAAAAGAAACAAAAGAGCCACAACAAGGTTGTCCTCCCACAAACAAGGTTATTTTTTTCCCCAGAAGATGATCCTATTGCGGTAGTAGACGAGACTTCTACTCCTTGAGTACCGCAGAATGAGGTTGCTACACCTCGAATACCGCAGAATAAGGTTCCTATACCTTGAATACTGTAGAAGGAAACAATGAAACAACGACTGTGGTCTTTGGAGAACATGAAAGGGGCACTATATGACGTGGAGGAAAATGACATGTCAATAAGGGGAGCTTCCAAAAAGTGGAAAATCCCAACAGCCACACTCTCCAAATGGCTTGGCAGTCTAACAACAACATCCAAGAAAGGTCCACCAGCAGTCCTCATTGCCGAGGAAGAACATCTGATTGTTGAATGGTGCAAGGAAATGGCTGAGGTTGGCCATGGTCTAGAGATAGTCAATCTTAAGGTAGAGGTTGCTCAAATCTATCAAAATAGGCCAAACCCTTTCACCAATGGGTTCTCGGGGAAGTCATGGTGGATAGGTTTCAAGAATAGACATCCTAAGCTTGTGTTGCAGACTGTTGAAGGTCTAGACAAAGATAGGGCACTCAACCTTAGGCCTGTTGTTGTAGTAGCTTTCTACAATACTTTGTCTGCAGCATATGAAGCACTACCATATGGTCCTCATCGCATTTGGAATTGCGATGAAACTGGCATCCAGGCTGGCAGGAATGGGTCCATGAAAGTGCTAGCTAGAAAAGGTAGCAGAAATGTGTCTTACATTATTCCAAAGAGTCATGAATGGATAACCATTCTATGTTGTGTCAATGATGTCAGGCAGAGCATTCCAGGATTTTACTTGTTTAAGGGGAAACAAAACCTAGATAACTACATTATAGACTATGAACCAGGTGCTTGCATGGCAGCCCAGCCCCATGCATGGATGACTAAAGATTTGTTCATAGATTGGTTGACCCACTTCAAGAACTCAGTTCTAGGTGGTGTGTCACCCACCAACAGGCACTTGCTCATTTTTGACGGGCATGGAAGCCATGTAGCAATTGAAACCATCCAAGAAGCAAGAGCGTTGGGTGTAGATTTACTCACATTGTCGTCACACACCTCACATAAGCTACACCCATTGGATGTGAGTGTCTTTTCACCTTTTAAAACTTACTTCAAATCAGAACATGTAGCATTTATGGTAAAATTTCCCAACATTAAAGTGAGGAGGACAGAACTTACAATGTTAGGTAGCAAAGCACTCATTAGAGCTTTGATAGTTGACAACATCAAGGCGAGATTTAAAAGGATTGGGATATGGCCACTCAATCTGGATGCACTCGTGGAAGACATGCATCCAAGAGACACATTTCAGGTTGATGAGGATGCTTCTATAGCAAAAAACATTCTAAGTCTTTCAGGACTTGCTGTGTCAAGAGAGGATGTAGCACAATTGCAGTCCACTCTTCCAAATGAACAATTGTAGACTGCGACAGAATCACAGCAGTCCCCTGATAGCTGTCATGCCGATTTAGTTGCAGAAGTGGTGGCGGACAGCCCCATTGACCAATTCAATGATAGCTTAGCTCTTCCATCGAAATAAATTGCACCATCTTGGTTGGTGGAGGGGGCAATGAATCAAGGCATTGATTTGCATGTCCTAGAAATGTAGGGTACTTTTACTTTTCCATCACCACCACCTGCAATCGCGCTATCTGAAGTCGTGCATTACTATGCTCCTTCTTGCACTCTAGATTTATGAGGCGATCAAGATTTCACCAAGGACTCACAGGCAGTGGAGGAGAACATTTTGTCATAGTTGGATCAGACAGAACAAATAGAAACACTTCCGCACATCAGCAAATTCCTCAAGCTTCCTGTGCACATTGTTCATAAAAAAAATCAAAAGGTGGTGCAATTTGGTTGAGAAGACAGTCTCAACTGTTGACGACAAATGACTACATGAAGTTGTTAATGGAGCAAAAGCAAAGGAAGAAAGAGGTTGAGGAGCTAAAAGTCTGAAAGAAGCAGGAGAACGAGGGAAAAAAGGTAGCAAATAAAGTGGCAATCGAGTTGAAGGAGCAGGCCAAAATAGAGAGGGAGATACAACATAAAGAAAAAGAGCAGCAAAAAATACAACAGAAGAAGGATAGAGATGCCAAAAAGGTGCTAGAGATGCTTCAAAAGGAATAGGACTGAAAGGAAAAATAGATTGAGGATGCGTAGAGGGATTTACAAAGAGAAAGGCAGTTAAGGGCCCTTGCTAATCCCTTGTCTCAAAGTAATGGAGTATTCCATGATATCCTCAACATCAATATCCCTCAATTCTCCATGGCAATGAATTATTCAACCATTTCCCAATTTGACTTCAGGTGCACTCAATATTTAAATCACACTGGCACTTGTAATGTATAGATGTCTACACCACCGCCCCCAACACATGTCACTTGCACCCAGTTTTCCAGTCCATCTCCAAGTCATGTAAGTAGCACTCCTCATCGAGTGGAAGGGGACGAGAACTTGGCCAATGGCACCCCGAGCAGCCAACTACCATTTCTCTATCATAGCAACTAGATGTATCCTTATTTGGATTTCATATGCACTTGATGTTTTCGACAGTTTTTTAGTTTTCATATCTACAATTGCACCCTTCTTGTTGATAGTTTGAAATTTATGATAACTACAGATGCAACGTTATTGTATTGATTTGCAATGTTTTCTAATCAGATTGCAATGTGTGTTATATATATGCTTCTTGTTCCACCTATGTTCAATTGACAGTTTGAAATTTATGATAACTACAGATGCAGTGTTATTGTATTGATTTGCAATGTTTTCTGATTAGATTGCAATGTGTGTTGTATATATGCTTCTTGTTCCACCTATGTTCAATTGACAGTTTGAAATTATCATTCACTCTAGTTATCTTATTCTCATAGGTTCTGCATTATCATCAGTTAGGTTTGCATAGGTAATTTCATAGGTTATCACTGTTTATTTGTCATAAATCTATTTCATTGTTTACTTGTCAAAAATGTGTTTCCCTAGGGTTTATATTGCAAATAATACAGTCATAGGTTAGCATTTGTGTTTCCCTAAAGTTTATATTACAAATATTACAGTCACAGTTTTATTTTTTTTTATGTTTTGACATGTGGGAGGATGGGATTCGTCGGTTGAGGAAAAAAAGCAATTTTGGCCATGCGACCAAAACATAGGCGATCGGATTGCTAGTTGGTGTGTGGCACGACGTGCAAAGTGGAAAGCCCTGACACATCACCACAAATCACTCCGCCACCATAGCACTCCATTGCATCGCATTAATGTCTTGTCACCCCTTCCAATTTAGTCCTTCACTCCACATTTACTGCACGTCCCCTCTTCGTGCTTCCACGGCATCCCGCATAAACTTTGATAGGACCTCCATTCAATGCTTACAGAGCCTCGCACAACTCGTTAACTTTAGAGCCTTTCAATCTACCATCTTCTCAAATTTTCCCAACTTTTCCACCATAAGGTGCTTGGTTCAGGTCTTTGCAAATTCCATCCCGCCACCACAACATGCTACACTCGAACTCCAGTGTCCCTTCGAGCTTCTTTTTATTGTTACATATACATATATGTATATGTTTATGCATGTGTTATATACATATTCATATATATAGACTTATACAAATGTAAGTATATGTATATGTATATACATATTCATATATATAAACTTATACATATGTAAGTATATGTATATACATAGACATAGACATACACATATACATATACGTATACATAGAAATATACATATACATATATGTATATGTATACACATATAAGTATACATATACATATATGTACATATATCTATTTTCTTGTTGTTCTTCAATTCAGTCCTGCAACTATTGTATCCTTTTTAGGTGTCATTGATTAATTTGGGGGTGTTCTCTTTTTCATAGGTTCTACTTCACCTATTCAGTCATGTAAATATACATTATACACATATATATAGACATACATATTTATGAATATGTATATATATGTTTACACATTTATTTTGCTATTAATATTTATTCAAACATATAAATAATGTTCATTTGTCCAATGTAAGCATAACAATGCAAGTAACCAATATATGCATGCCATAGATAAATATGGGGTTGTTTTTATTTTCATTACAGTAACAAATAATATTGTTGGTTGTTTCAGTGCCATAGATAAATCTAGGGTTGTAACATGGATGAATGGATTTTAGTAATTGTTCAATTGAGTAATTAAAGAGGAATGTACAGAAGAATTGGCAGGGGTGGTGAGAGATTATTGCGAGGCAGTGGAGTGAAAGGGTGGCCAACTTATACTCCATCAAAAACACTTTTAACTTCCAACCATATAAATATTAAAATCAATGTACAATGATGAACACATAAATAGAAGTATTATCTGTTTAGGATATACATGATGTCCATGGATCAAAACATCCACAGTAGATCACGTATGTCTTGTATATATATATACATCTTTCAAGGTCTATTGCTATTTGATGAACAAACAATACTTGCATGAATGAATTGAAGAAGGCTAAACTAAAAAAGATAAAATAGTTAGAGGATTGAATTGAAGAAGGCTAAGCTATGAAAAAGAGAACAACCCCAAATTAATCAATTGCACCTACGAAAGCTAGAATAGTTGCACGAGTGAATTGATGTAACAAAACCTATAAAAAAGATAACACCCCCAAATCAATCAATGGCACCTAAGAAGCATACAATAGTTGCAGGACTTGATTGATGATAATGAACCTATGCAAAAGACAACACCCCCAAATTAATCAATGGGACCTAAGAAAGCTAGAATAGTTGCATGACTGAATTGATGTAGCAGAACCTATAAAAAAAGATAAGACACCCAAATCAATCAATGGCACCTACAAAGCATACAATAGTTGCAGGACTTGATTGATGATAATGAAACTATGCAAAAGACAACACCCCCAAATTAATCAATGGCACCTAAGAAAGCTAGAATAGTTGCATAAGTTAATTCATGTAGCATAACCTATAAAAAATATAACGCCCCCAAATCAATCAATGACACCTAAGAAGCATACAATAGTTGCAGGACTTGATTGATGATAATGAACCTATGCAAAAGACAACACCCCCAAATTAATCAATGGGACCTAAGAAAGCTAGAATAGCTGCATGACTGAATTGATGTAGTAGAACCTATAAAAAAAGATAACACCCCCAAATCAATCAATGGCACCTAAAAAGCATACAATAGTTGCAGGACTTGATTGATGATAATGAACGTATGCAAAAGACAACACCCCCAAATTAAACAATGGCATGACTGAATTGATGTAGTAGAACCTATAAAAAAGCTAACACCCCCAATTTAATCAATGGCACCTAAAAACAATAAAATAGTTGAAGGATTGAATTGATGAAGTAGAACCTATGCATAAGAGAACATCCCCAAACACAGTCTACCATCAATGTCAAGAATATTCGAGAACATGATAGATTGAAAGGCTCTAAAGTTGGTAAGATAAAAGTGCGAGGCACTGGGATCATTGAATGCAGGTTGGCTCAAAGTTCACGCGGGATGTCGTGGAAGTAGTATATGTATATGTATATGTATTTCTCTATGTATGTGTCTATACATATGCATATACATATGTATTTGTCTATGTATGTGTTTATACATATGCATATACATATATATAAAGAAGTTGGAAGGGACACCGGAGTCTGAGTGTAACATGTAGTGGTAGTGGGATTGAAGTTGCAGAGACCTTAAGTCGACACATTCTGGCATCAGTGTGAAGAAAACACCTCAAGGGCTATTTGAATTGTGAATTATTTCAATCTGATTGATGCTTCTTTGGTGTGGCAAATTAAATCCTTGTCCTATTTCAAATTTGAATTTTGGGTGATATGAATTACAGATTTGATTGATTTGGGTCATTAATTCTTGAGTTGATTGGTTTTGTGTATCGTTTGCATTTGTTTCCATAAATTTTTATACAAATAATGGCAGCCTTCTAGCTTGTATTTTTTGATGCAGGTGGGTTTTTAGAGGAAGGAGCTAGTACGTACGCACCCTACTTGGCGAGATGGGAGAGACACCTGTTGATATGTCTTGTAGGTCTCATATCTGATGAGACAGGCTGATGCATTGCCGTGTTGTTTAGATTATTCTACGGTGGGAAAAATCATTGTAATGGGTTAACACTTTGGTCAAATATGGGACAAATGGGTTTGAATTGTGCTGAGGTGACATTGTTCTGTAGTTGTGTAGTTGTGAGTAATGTGTAGTTGTGTAGTTTTATGTTAATGCCATTTTAAGTTTAAAGTTTCTACCATAGGCTAATATGTTAGATACAATTTGAGAACAAGATAACGTTTTTGGTAGTTATATGTGTAATGTTATGTTGACAATTTTATACTATAAAATGTGCATTTGATATCTGATTTATGTTTGAGCTTAAAGTGCTTTTTTATGAAAGAAAAATGTGTAACTTATGAATAAATTGCAATTTTTTACTGGTCCACATGGCATTGAACGTGGACCATCGAATATTGGGTGCGCACGTTCTGACTTCTCTTCCCTATGTCAGATACAATTTGAAAACACTTACAATTTTTTGGCTAGCTAAGAAAGGTAGATTAGTTTGAGACTGAATTGATGAACCACAACATATGGAAAGGAGAACACCCCCAAATTAGTCTATGGCACCAATGGAAAATTTATGTAAGCCACCCAAAAAAGATACAATAGTTGCATGACTGTATCGGTGAAGCAGAACCTATGAAAAAGAAGACACCCCCTAATTTATCTAAGGCACCACAAAAAACTATCTCACATTACTGAATTAATGCAATTATTGCACCTAAGAAACCAATATAAATAGTTAAACTATGACTGTAGTGATTGTAATATAAACCGTAGGGAAACACAACTGCTAACCTATGAGTATAATGGCTTAATGAAGAACATTATAAAACTTACAAATGGAAAACAGTAAGAGTTTAACAAATCTCACATAGAAAACCTAACTATTTGATAATGTAGAACCTATGAGAATACGATAACTAGAATGAATGATAGCAAATTCAATAAAAAATAATAACTCAAAATGAGAAACTGTCAATTGAACATAGGTGGAAAAAAGAAGCATAAATACAACACAAATTGCAATCTGGTCAAAAAATATTACAAATCAAAACAGTAACATTGCATCTGTAGTTATGATAAATTTAAAACTGACAACAAATAAAAACCCTAGGGAAACAGGAATGCTAAACTATGACTCTAATATCTGCAATTTAAAGCTAAGGGAAACAAAAATGGTAAACTATTACTATAATATTTGCAATATAAACCATAGGGAACCACATTTATGATAAATAAACAGTGATAACGTATGAAATAACTTGTTAAAAAGATGAAACAAAAACCTAATAAAAACTTAAAAAGAGAAACCCCCAAATTTATGACTGGCATTGAAGAAAACGATAGCGAATGATAATGCAGAACCTATGAGAATAAGATAACCAGAGTGAATAATATGTAGAACCTATGAAACACAAATGCTAAAATATGACTGTACTATTTGCAATATAAACCCTAGGGAAACACAAATGGTAACCTATGACTGCAATATATTGTTTATGAGATATGGAAAATGAAAAAGATTTATGACAAATAAACAATGATAACATATCAAATAACCTTTGAAAAAGATGAAAGAAAAACCTAATTAATAAGAGAAAACCTAACTGAAAAACAAACAATCCAAGATTAATCTATGGCACAGAAACAAGCAACAATATTATTTGTTACTGTAATGAAAATTAAAACAACCGTAGATTTATATATGTTTGAATGATAATGTAGAACCTATGAAACACAAATGCTAAAATATGAATGTAATATTTGTAATATAAACCCTAGGGAAACACAAATGCTAAACTATGACTAATATTTGGAATATAAACTCTAGGGAAACACAAATGCTAAACTATGACTCTAATATTTGCAATATAAACGCTAGGAAAACAAAAATGCTAAACTATGACTAATATTTCCAATATAAATCCTGGGGAAATAAAAATGCTAATCTATGACTGTAATATTTGCAATATAAACCCTAGGAAAACAGAAATGCTAAACTATGACTGTAATATTTGCAATATAAATCCTAGGGAAACACAAATGCTAACCTATGGTTGTAATAATTGCAACATATTGCTTATGAGATACAGACAAAGAAAAAGATTTATGAAAAAAAATAGTGATAACCTATGAAATAACCTTTCAAAAAGATGGAAAAAACCTAATTAAAAGAGAAAACCTAACCGAAAAAGAAACAACCCAAGATTTATCTATGGCATCAAAACAAGCAACAAAAGTAGTTGTTACTGTAATGAAAATTAAACAACCATAGATTTATCTATGACACCAAAACAACCAACAATATTTTTTATTACTGTAATGAAAATAAAAACAACCCCAGATTTATCTATGGCACTGAAACAAGCAACAATATTATTTGTTACTGTAATGAAAATAAAAACAAGCCTAGATTTTTCTAACACGGAAACAACAAACAATATTAGTTGTTATTGTAATGAAAATAAAAACAACCTAGATTTTTGTAGGACACAGAAACAACAAACAATATTATTTGTTACTGTAATGAAAATAAAAACAACCCCAGATTTTTGTATGTCACCAAATGACAACAAAAAATAATATTTGTTACTGTAATGAAAATAAAAACAACTCTAGAATTTTTTTTGTCTTGAAATAAAAAACATCAATTTTAAAGACATCGATGCTTGAACAGAAGAATATTTTCCATATAATTAGTGTGTTGATGAACACAGAATACATAGTGTTCAAAAACACAAAACCTTGATATGAAGAAGGAAATCTGCAATGACCAAAGTCAAAAAAAAAAATGCAAAGACAGAGTAAAGAAAACAAAACTGAATAATGGCAACCTTAGTGAGCATGCTCACCTGGGTCAAAAGAATTACCCCTGCGAATGTTGATGAGCATGCCATTATCAAGCTTCCTCACCTGCGTTTAAACCAGGTTAAACACTTTAGCAGAGACCATCAATGGGCAAGCAATGAAAAGAATGTACATAGTTTCACTTATTCTTCACCTGCATGGCACTGGCGAACTTGGAAGGAGGTATGTCGGAGTTCCTGCTGCATTTCCCATTTGATAACCAATGCCAAGAATTACATTCAATGGAGTCGGAGCGTAGCATGTTGTGGTGGCAGGATGAAAGTTATAGAGAGCTAAACGGAGCACCTTCTAGCGGAAAAGTAGGCAAAATTTGAGAACTTGGTAGATTGAAAGGCTCTAAAGTTGGCGAGTGTATATGCCTAAAAATGACACGATTTAGTCTAAATAAATATTCTTAATATTTATTCCCTTCTAATTCTTCTATCAATAAATAAATAAACAAATTTATTTATTTGATTTATATTCCTCTAAATTAATTAAATATCGAAATATTTAATTACCTCTTCTAAAGTCAAAATTAAATAATATCCTTTATTTAATTAAACTCTTCCAAACAATTAAATAATTCTTAATTATTTAATTAAATCAAAATCATTCTTCCAAATTTAAATAAATCAATCAAATTTATTTAAATCCTCTCAATCTCTAAAAATAAAATATAATCAAATATTTTATTTATTCTTTCAAATCACTCACAAACAATTAAATAAATTTATTTATTTAATTTGTTTTCTTATCTTCTAATTCTTCCAAAATCATTCTAAATTAAATAATACCAATTATTTAATTGTTTCTTCCAATAAATATCTTCTCTAAATTTAAATAAATCAAATATTTATTTAAGTTGTCTATTTCTTCTAAATTGAATTATCTCTAAATATAATTCAATCCTTGTGCACATGCAATTGAATATTCTAAATATTTAATTGAGCTAAAATATCTTCTCACCCTCATGCAATTTCTATTCTCTAGTTCTATTCTCTTAACTGATTAATCTATTCTTTTTAATTGATTTATCTCTTCAGTTAACTCATTCTTCTATTTTATTAATTCCTCTCATGCAAAATATAGCAAGACACATGTCCTCTTCTCATTCATGCACGTTCCTCAAGGTTTCTCAACTGTTAATCTTCTTATTTCTTCTCAACCGTTGATCTCTTCTCTTCTGAGTCTATAAATTGAACCTTATTCTTCCATTTCTATCATCCAAGCTTTAAGTATCATTACTCTGCAAGAATTATAGCGCGCCTTTGGCACCAATTCTTTCATTGCTTGTGATCACACTTGTTACCATACTACTACCATTGTCATGAAGCTTCTCTTCATTACAAAGCATTATCATAGCCATTGCACTCTCTGAGGGCCTTATTCATACATGTAAGATCGATTGAGATAGGCAACCAATGGAAGCTATGAAGCTTTGAGGTTTGCAAAGGTTTTTTAAGTTCTTTTGTTTGATTGATCTCTTTGTTTCTGTATTTCATTGAGTTTTGGGTATTTTGATATTGATTATTCATTTGAATCTAATTTTCCATTAACATTTTTGGCACCCACCATGGGGCCTAGCCCCAAATTTAACCCAAAAATTGATTTTTTGTGTTTTAGAAAGCGGTACACAAGAGAAAACAGCACATCTGACACATCCTAACACGCATCTGATATCTATTATGGTGCATACATCCTTTCAGCGCAGAGTCTTTGATTTGATGCATACACTATCTGTTCCAATGCACACATCCTTTCAGCACATATAAACTCTGTTACGATGCATTTACCCTTTGATATGGCGCATTTGTCAGTTCGGCGCATATACACTATTTTCTTGCGCTTTTGACCTCTATCTTAGCGTATATGTACTGTAGTGCTTCTGATCTCTGTTTCTTTGCATTCAGCCTCTAAAGCGGTGCGTCTGATCTAGGCAGTGATTTTTAGGGTTTTCTTGAAGTTTTCACTAACGCTGACACCTTTTTTTGCAGGAACCCTCTTGATCTATTTTGCAAGCTAGGTACTAGTTTAGAATCATATAGTTGCACTTGTTAACTCACACTTCAATTTTTAACAGGAAAGTAAATGGATGCTCATGCAAATCTCACATAGTTAGGGAGGCGGTAATCAAATCATTGCTATCTTGCCTTTCATTGAATCATTGCTATATTGCTACCTTTCAAAGTTAACAACTCATTGCTATCTGGATAAAATTAAACTCATCATTGCTATCTGGGTAAAACTGAACCATTGCTATGTCGACTATCACTTCAAAGTTAACAAATTCGTGCTACTTGGATAAAATTGAACTCATCATTGCTATCTGGGTAAGTCTAAACCATTGCGATCTTGATCATCACTTCAAAGTTAACAATTCGTGCTACTTGGATAAAATTGAACTCATCATTGCTATCTGGGTAAAACTGAACCATTGCTATCTCAATCATTACTTTAAAGTTAACAATTCGTGCTATCTGGGATAAAATTGAACTCATCATTGCTATCTTGGTAAAACTGGACCATTGCTATCTTGTTATCACTTCAAAGTTAACAAATTTCTGTCTTGCCCAAGTAGATAGCTCATCTAGTTTTTCTTATTTTAACTAGGGGAAAAGAACCACTGTATTCTGTGTTTTGGGAATGATACCAGGCCTATGCTCTCCCCTATCTTGGGTGACTAAAATGCCAGACATATCATTTTCACATGTGTTTTTCCTTTAGAGGGGCCTGCTCTTGGATACCGTTCATCCAAGTAGGAACGACCCTAAGTGGTAACAGGCTAGATGCCAAGCCCTTCCAAGCCACTATAAATAAATTGTGTTTGGAGCGAAAGCTTCAAATAACAAGTGCAGTTATGTTATACCGATAGCCAACCTCCCCCAAAACCCTCCAAGGCGTAACCCTTGTAGGCTGGGAGACTCCATAATAGAGAGTAGTGCTGCTGCATGTATAACCACTCGAACGGTTGCCTTTATTACTCATACTCTGTTTTAGTAGACCAAAAACCCCTATAATCTGGTGCAGGGAAGGGCGATTATCACCTCTCGAAGATGCTTCACTAGAGATAGTGAGAATTTGGTTTTATACTATCCTTTGAAACTTAGGGTGTACTTGCTTTCTTTTTTAGTCCAAAAAGAGTAAAAAAAATATTAAAAAATAAAAAACCATAAAAATATTCTTTGTGTTTGCTATGTCTTCTTGCCATAATTTTAGAAAATCAGATCAAGAAGACCTTCTTGCAACCAAAGTACCAAAAACATCAGAAAATTTCCAAAAAATTACAAAAATACTGAGAAAACCAGAGCGGCGCATCCGTCCTCTGTTGCTGCGCATTTGTACCAACCTGCGGCACATCTGTACTAACTTGCAGCACTTTTACTACCTGTTAGAGTGCATTTAATTTTTACCAGTGTGGTGCTTCTGTGCCGACTTGTGGCACATTTACCAGTTTCAGCGGCGCATCTGTTCTGGCGCATGTGTGACAGTGAGCATTTCCACAATCTTTGAGAGAAAAATTTTATCATTTCTGGATACCCATTTCAGTCTAGTTCCAGGTTTTGAGATTAGATCTTACCTTGTAGTCATTTTTCCATCCATTTCACGTCAAAGTGTCTCTTTCGTTGGTCATCCCATTCACCTTCTATCAGGTCTTCCTAGTCCAAAGTCAAAGTATCCCATATCAGATTAGCATAGGCCCCTTTTTTATATCATTTTGGATTCAAGTAACCCTAGTAGGTCATAGAACTTCGCTAGTGGTCTTGGTGCACGACTAGTCCCTACACAGTAAGACAGGTATCGAGTACCCTTACTAGTGGCTACCATCTTGTATCGACCGTCTTACTTGGAATCATTGATCAAAAGAGTCCCTTGACCAAATCTTGTTGTAAGTACCCTATTCTTAGTAGTCTCCATCGATATCTTGCCAAAATCTCTAGTTTCACCCCACCTCATCCCACGTCACCTTGCATGGTTCTTACTAGATCTCAATACAAAAAGCAACTTGAAATGGCTGAATCATCCAACCACATTATCACACCTCATGATAGTGATGAGGAAATCTCTCGCGAAGAGTATGAAGGAACCCTCTAAGATTGGAAATTCCAATGCTTGCTAGAGAAAGTGCTCTATGAGGACCCTCACAAGTATTTTTATCATCTTGCAAATCTTGGAATTAAACTCCCCGCCGATTTCGATCTAAGAAAAATCCAAGAAACCATATAGGATAATCATGAAAAAGGAAAGAAATCCATAGACCCAAGCACTCCTATGGAAGAAATGAGGAAACAAATTGAGGCTCTAGCGCAACAAATGACAGGTACAAACACTAAAACCTACTCCTTGGAAGATATTGCGCCATACCCCTTTGACAAAAGTTTGAACATAACACCATTTCCCTTTCGATTCGAGGTTCCTAAATTTGACAAATACAAAGGGAAAGGGGACCCTAGAGATCACATTAGGGAATTCAATGCAGCATGCATGGAAGTAGTTCACAATGAGACTTACTTAATGAGACTAGTCCCTAGATCTCTAGGTAGTCAAGCCATGGAGTGGTTCTCACAACTTCCACTGGGCATCAAAACTTTTGATGAGTTATTCAACAAATTCATCATGCACTTCTCCTACAATATTGAACATGAAGTCTCTATGCTTGATTTATGCAATAGCAAGAAAAAGAGTGGTGAATCATTCACCACCTTCCTACAAAGATGGAGACAACTAGCAAGCAAATGTTCATATGATGTACCAGAGAAGCAACTAATGGATATGTTTGTCCATAACCTCAACTCCAATCTTAGCTATCAAATACAAATTCAATGCCCTACCTCATTCTCAAAGGTCATTGAAATGGGATTGTTCATTGAAAAGGCTATGATCGCCAAGGGGCAAATCAAGTTATACAAGGACACACCTACCTCCAACTACACGACTGACAAATCAAAGTTTTGGACTAAAAACAAAATGTCGTCAACAATGGAGTAGTTGATGCCAAGGTGGAGGCTCCCAAACAACAACCTATATTCACTCTCAAAGGAGAGGCAAGCAATGTTACACCCAACAAAACATTCTCTTAGGAGCCAAGACCATGGTTCAACTTGAATCCAAGGTGAAAGTTCACACCACTGAGTGAGTCCCAAGAATCCGCATTAAGGAAGCTATTGGCCAACAATGAAATCTCTTTACCGCCAACAAGTGATTATGAGCCTCAAATCAAACCTCACTATTGGAAAGACACCGACTATTGTGAGTATCATAGAGGAAGGGGACATACAACAAATAATTGTATCCACCTCAAACATGTTATCTAAGATGTGCTTAATCAAAATCAAGGAGGAACTCAACAACATACTTCTAATGAGACACATGTGGCTTACAAGGATCCACTTCTCAATCATGACAGGCTGTACAACAACAACCGCAACAGGCAAAATCAGAATAGTGGGAATAGTAATGCCAACTACGCAAGTGTGCCATTTGACTATACCATCAATTGCATAATAGAGCACATACCACAAATCAATGTGGTCACGCCCAACCAACAATCAAAGCCCAACAGAACTAATTGTAGTATCATTACCCGCAGCGGTAAAGTCATTTTAAATACCATTCCTCCAAGGTCATCACCTTCTCAGTCTAATTTCCATTAGTATAATGTCATAGACCAACTACAGAAGATGTTGGCCCACATTTCTATCCTAGAGTTGTTGCGTCTATCTCCTTCCCACAAGGAGATTCTCAATAAAGCCTTAGTGGAAACGACAGTCCCCACTAACTTGGCCCAAGAGAAGTTTCAGGCCATGGTAGGTAATCTGACCTCCTCAAGTACCATATCATTTACCGAACAAGATGACCTCTCAGTGTCTCAACCTCATAACACCCCTTTGCATATTGTTGCCTTCATCCACAAGCATTGCATCAAGAGAGTTCTCATTGATGGGGGAGCCAGTTTAAATATTTGCACGTTGAAGTTAGTCCTTACATTGGGGTTCTCTGAAAACACAGTTGATCCAAGAAAGAAGATAACTATCAAAGCGTATGATGAAAAGGAGAGAACTACAAAAGGAACAATGGTATTACCCATACAAGTGGGACCGGTGATAAAAGATGTTGTGTGCCAAGTCCTAGATAGGGATCTCGCCTATAATATTCTCCTAGGTAGACCATGGATTCATGCCATGAAAGCTATGCCTTCTACCTATCACCAATGCATAAAATTCCCTCATAATGGCAAGCAAGTCACCATCCAAGGTGACCCTGACCACTTTCAGCATTGCAACTCTGTCCTTTCAAAACCTGATTGCATCATACCAAACAATAGAGCATCTACATCCCCTACCCCACAACATGATTCTACCTTTGAAGCTTCCTCATCCAAGCCCAAAGAGAATTACCATCAAAGAGACAGGAGTAGGGTAATACTCCATTGAGCACAGCCTCAATCTAGCCAAGATGCCTTTATCTCATAGATCTTTTGGTTGACCCAAGCATTTTTCAAAGCCATCTGCTCCTCCTACACCTCCCATAGCTCCCTTTGTAAAATGGGGGACCCTATCAGAGATAGAGGAAAGAGATATCCTACAATGGCTTTATACTAAAGAAGAAGAGAGCATACAACAAGAACCACCTAAGCTCCCAACAAAAATCTATGGGTGAGGTGAATCTATCCTACATAGAATGGGTTATGAAGGACAAGGCCCCATCGGCCTAAGAAAAGAAGGAATTATAGAACCCATTCAACCTTCTTCATCCTCATTGGATCGAAATATAAAAGGCCTAGGATATAAAGATAAGGGCAAAGCTAAAGCAAATGCTTGTCTAGTGGAAATGATCCATACACTTCAAGAGAACAGTGACATAGATTCTAATGAATATGAGTGGGATGAGCTGACAGAGCATTCCTATGATGACAAAGAGGTGGATACGATTCAAACTTATAGCCCCTACCATGAGGGACAAACGCTACCGCATAGGCCATTAGAGTGTGATTTGCCTATCTCTGAGAATACGACTTTCGAGGAAGGTTCAAGTTCTATTGCAATAAACAACTTGGAGGAAAGTACCATCCCGAACACTCTCCCTACCAATACTCCTAGCATATCCATTCAAACTATCAATGAATCAGATCTATCCTCTGACTCTCTCCCCCTTGTACATCCTGAGCTTATTGACTGGGATCTATGAGGAACCCCTCAACTAGATATGTTCCAAAACGATGATGCCTATATTGACTATATGGAACTTAGGGACCACCTATCTAAAGGAGATCATAAAGCTGGCTTCACCATTGAACTTAATATCGTGGCTTACTTCAGAGAGGGTGCCAAGCCTTCTAGTCACAAAAATATCAAAATAAAAACTAGATCTGACGGTGAAAACCACTCTACGGCAATGTCAGATCCTGGAACAGTAAAAATAAAGGACGCATCCGAAGGTGAAAACCCAACTATGGCACCTGACGATGGAAGGCTTGACACTCTCCTCGATGACATGCACCAGGAGAAGTCTCAAATTGTTGTGGAACCCACAGAGCTTGTTAACATTAGAACAGAGGAACAGCCTAAGATCATTCACTTTGCTAAGTCTCTAACCCCACCAGAGAAGACTAAGTTTGTACCATTCTTCAAGAGAAAGCAAGTCAATTTTGCTTGGTCATACACACATATGTTGGGGTTAGATCCAGATTTTATTCTACATCATCTTCCATTAGATCCAAGAGTGAAACCAGTGAAACAAAAGCTTAGAAAGATGCATCCACACATAGCACTGCTTGTAAAAGAAGAACTCAAGAAACTACTAGATGTAGGGTTCATCAGAGCTATAGACTATCCAGAATGGGTCTCCAACATAGTACCAGTGTCCAAACTTGATGGCCGAGTCAGACTATGCAATGATTTTAGAGATCTAAACAAAGCTTGCCACAAGGATGATTTTTCGTTGCCAAATATAGATATCATAGTCGACTTAACTGCAGGGCATACCATGTTATCTCTCATGGATGGCTTCTCAGGATATAATCAGATCAGGATAGCACTAGAAGACCAGCATAAGATAGCTTTTACTTGTCCATGGGGCACTTTCTGCTGGAATGTCATGCCATTTGGGCTAAAGAATGCAGGAGCCACATATCAACGTGCTATGACCACCATATTTCATGATATGATGCACGTAACAATGGAAGATTATGTAGATGATATCCTTGCAAAATCACTCACAAGAGAATCACACCTGGATGTGCTAGAGAAAGTCTTTCAAAGATTAGAGTAATTTAAAGTCAAGTTGAACCCAAAGAAATGTGTGTTTGGAGTCACCTCAGGCAAGCTCCTAGGTTTTATTGTATCAGTAAATGGAATAGAGGTGGACCCCACCAAAGTCAAGGCTATTATGGATATGCCATCACCCAAGAATCTTACTCAACTAAGATCATTACAGGGTAAGCTACAAGCAATCCGTAGATTCATATCACAACTAGCAGACAAGTGTCAACCATTCACTCATCTCCTGCACAAGAACATTCCATTCAGATGGGATGAGAAATGCGAAGAAACATTCAAGAAACTGAAAGCGTATCTTATGAATCCACCCATTCTCATGCCTCCTATCCAAGGGAAACCATTGATACTATACATATCTTCTACACCAATAGCTCTGGGGGCCCTTCTAGCACAACAAGATTATGAAAATAAAGAAAGAGCTGTCTACTACATTAGTCGCACATTGGTGGGCTATGAGTTGCAATACTCTCAGATAAAAAGATCATGTCTTGCGGTAGTTTTTGCTTCCCAAAAACTCTGACATTATATGCTTGCACATCTAGTCAAACTTATTGTAAAAATAGATCCACTGAAGTACCTACTAAGCAAAGCAGCTCTAACAGGTCGCCTAGCCAAATAGGAAATGCTCTTAAGTTAATACGACATTGAGTATGTAGACAGAAAGGCTATCAAAGGGTAAGTCATTGTTGATCAATTAGTAGATGCACCATTACAGGACACCACACTAATGTAATTTGAGTTTCCAGATGAATCCTTATTCAATATATCAACGCATTCCTGGACACTTTACTTCGATGGGTCCTACACAAACCATGGATCAGGGGCAAGAATCTTGTTTGTAACTCCTCATGGCGACACCATACCAAAGTCCTATCGTCTGTTATTCCCATGCACCAACAACATAGCAAAATATGAAGCCTTAGTCATTGGCCTCAAAATGGCAACAGAATGGAAAATCAAAGAGCTACATGTCTATGGTGATTCTCAACTAGTAATCAATCAGGTCAATGACGATTACCAAACCAAAGATGAGAAGCTTGTCCCATACAAGAAGATGGTCAAAGACTTTAAGGAATACTTTGTGATCATCTCTTTTGAGCAGATACCGCGCATTGAGAACAAAGCAGCATATGCCATGGCAACCATTGCCTCTCTTCTCGAAATCCCAGAGAATGAGTCACGGTACGAGTTCTTAGTGAAATCAATACAGCAACCAGCTTATGATCTTCCTAAAACCCATTCCATATGCCTATTAGTTGGATCTGATTCACCTTGGTATAGTATGGTTTACACTTACCTCAAGGACAACACCCTCCCACCTGACTTATCTTTAAACCAATGACGAACCTTTATACGCCAAACCTCTTGTTATACGATTATTGCTGACACCCTATACTAACATGGTCTAGATGGTACTTTACTCTATTTTTTAGAACAAGAAGAATCCTGAACTACCTTACAAGATGTACACGAAGGGATCTACAGAACACACTCTAACCGTCCTTCCTTATCTAAGAAACTCATGCGTTTGGGTTATTACTAGCCGAACATGGAAACAGATTCATATCAATTTGTGAAGAAGTGCAAGCAGTGCCAAATACATGGGAACCTAATACATGCACCAACTCAAGAGTTGAGACCTTTAATGACACCTTGGCCCTTTTGCCAATGGGGACTTGACCTTGTGGGTAAAATCCATCCACCCTCATCCAATGGCCACAAATTCATAATAACCACCACTGAGTACTTTACCAAGTGGATTGAAGCCATCCCCCTTACCAATGTCACAGGTAAACAAATCTCCTCATTCATCCTGAATTACCTCATCTGCAGATATAGAATTCCCTCATCCATTATCACAGATAACAGAAGACCCTTCAAAAATTAGGATGTCCAAGAACTCTGTGACCGATTCAAAATCCAACATCGTTTCTCCACACCCTATTACCCCCAAGGTAACGGCCAAGCAGAAGTATCCAACAAGACCATCTTGAAACTCCTCAAGAAGATAATCAATGATGCTGGCCGTGATTGGCACATCCAACTCAATCCTGCTCTGTGGGCCTACAGAACCAGTAGATGCACTCCCATAGATGCTACCCCTTATGCCCTTGTCTATGGCTCAGAAGCTATCCTCCCCATTGAGGTTGAATTACCATCTCTCAGGGTGTCGTTAAAAGGTCTCATAACAGATGAAGAGTATAGAGTTTCCATATTGCAAGAACTAGAGTTGCTAGAGGAAAGGAGAAAGAAAGCCTTTGATCATCTCAAGGCATACCAACAAATGATGTCACGAAGCTATAACCACAGAGTTCACCCAAAAGTCTTTAAAGTTGGAGATCTAGTACTTAAGGAGAACCCCCGCAATCAATAGGATCGGGAAAAGAAAGGCAAATTTGAACCCAACTGGCTTGGGCCTTATGTGATTGTAGTTGCTTATGGATCAGGGGCATATCAGTTAGCAACATCAGAGGGTGAGCTGTTCGATGACCTAATCAATAGCATGCATATTCACCAGTTCTATACCTAGGAGAACCCCAATGTAAGGGGGGCATAAAATACCAAAAAAAATCAAAAAATCAGAAAAATACAAAAAATTAAAAAATCAGAAAAATACAAAAAAATCGTCCTTTGGTGAAAACCTGGAAAACAGGTGCCTTGGATAGGTATCATGATGAAAACTTGGCAAATAGGCATCATGCATACTTTCTAGCTTTCGTGCAAATAAAAGCAAGTGGTGAAAACCTGGTAAACAGGCGTTACTTGTGATAAACCGTTTCCTCCATCTTTGGGAAACCAATCACCTTGTGCCCATTCTTCCTTCACTCATGTCCCATTCAATCCATATCTATTCCATAATAAAAACCTAACGATAACCTATCATGGCTTGATACTCTGTCTCTTTGTTGCCTTGTCAACCAAGGTTTTTATCCTATATCCTATCCGTAGTGTCAGCCTAGCATAGCATCTCTCGTTAGTATCCATGATCCAAGTCCGTGAACTATGTTGCCTCTATGTCGTCATGTAGGCAAGGCCATACTTCTATGCGCCCCCGAGGCTCCACTGTCCCATCCGTCATAGGTCTAGTCCTTCTATCTATCTGAGTCCGCACCGCTTTCTACTGCCTAGGTCCTAGGTCCGTTAGGGTTTACCTTGAACTACGTTGCCTCTGCGTCGTCACATAGGCAAGGCCATTTAGTAATGAGCCCCCAAGGCACTAGGTTAGTCCCTTAGGGTCCGTCTCACCAATAAAGATTGTGGAATCTTCTCACTAGGCAAGCAAAGGCAAATAAAACCTGCTCTTTTCAAAGCAAAAATCTTGACATAGGGCATTAACCTATCCAAAGTAAATCAAACAAACACCTAAGGCATTCTAAATGATTTTACCCAAATTATGGCAAGAAACAAACACATCTAAATGCAAATATGTTTTGTGGATTGGAAACATGGTTAAAATGCAAAGTCATGATTTTTTCTATCATGTCTTTCTATGCTACTTGAGGATGCCAAAAGCTAGAGATGCTATGATGGGGGCATGATTATTTTCTTTGTTTGTTGTTTGTGGATTAAACTTTAGTAATGTGACGCCTTGTCTAAAGACATGATCGGTAAAAGATCATCGAGGACATCTACAGTCTAACATGAACGGGGGCAATCCTTGTCTGTTGATACGTAAGAAATACTCAGGTCATCTCGATTCAATTATACCTCGATGCTTGTATTAACTCGCTAAATCAAAATCCATGTAAGTAGTACTCAGGTCATCTTGGTTCAATTAAACCTAGATGCTTGTATTAACTTACAGCATTTGGAAAAAGTACCAAAAAAATCGCCCAATGATGAAATAAGCACTTCAAAATACTTGCACCATCAAGATGTCAAAAGCAAAGCATCCATTATATATCCATACATCCATATCCCATGCAATAAAAGATCCAACAATGTAGAGTAACAATACAAAGTGAAGCTTGTGAATCTTTCTATCGATTCATTCTTTCAATCAGTCTTCTATCCACCATTACATCATCTTTGTGTCGATAGAGTACATTTGGACATCACAAAAACATAACATATAGTTGCATATCGTATGGCATGAGATAGTCATTTACATGATTAAATCTATTGCATACATAATAGGTGCATCAGGTCATCCATACACAATCATCACATAGTGTCAAACAAAAAAAAATCAAACACATAAATAAGTGCATCACATAAATTGTATAATCATATAGATACCATTTGCATTCACACACATTAGAGGCATATCAAATAAAACATCTAAGTCTGCATTAGGTCATATAGCATCACATAGCATCATATGAAAATCTGCACTAGATAACATCGCATAGCATCAAGTAAACATCTAAGTCTGCATTAGATAAACATATGCATCACATCATACAATAGAAATTCATCATAACTCATAAATATAGAAAGCATCAAATAGCTGCATCATCATATAACTATCATAAATATGTCCAAATGTACAATATCAAGTGGTCCATCTCTAAATCAATGTCATATACAATAAATACATCCCAAGGATGGTGATACATGTCTCAAAAATACAAAAATGGTACATAGGTATATTCAGCTATCTGAGCCATCAAAAAAGTGTATGTAGGAGCCAAAAATCTGTGCAAGTGTCTACTATCCTTGTTGCTGTGAACCGCTGCTCCCAGCAGTGTCTCCTAAATCCCCTCCTCTGCTGGCCCCAAACTGCTGTGGGCCCATCACAGAGGCTCTTTACCTCGATCCACCTGCACTCTGGGAAGCCATAGACTGGCTCCTATAGCTCGGAGCCCTCTGACTAATTGGCACGACACCATAGTACAAGCCTCGGTAGTACTGTGTCTGGGCCTATGCTCTGGCAAGCTCACCCTGCACCTGTGCTAACTGTGCCTGCACCTGTGCCAACTGTGTTTGTGCCTACGCTAGATGTGCCTATGCCTGTCCTAGCTATGCCTACACTTGGTACACTTGCCCAACCAAAAAATTGCTAGTGGCATCTGTCCCAAGGGCTGCCACTGCTGTGTCCCTCTCTACTCGGATAACTCGTATCTACGCCTCTGCCATATCTCGCTCTTTGGTGAGCCCTGAGATAACCTCTGCATCTATCTCTCGCTGGGCCTCAGTCATCCTAAGCTATGCCCGTAGCTGCCTAACCTGTCCTCTCAGCATCGCTATGGTCCTCTCCTAAACATTTGACTATGTTGGACCCTGGGATGCCTGTGCCTGTCCCTGCCCCTATGGCTGGGGTACCTACTGCTGTGCCTCTTGCTGAGGTGGTGGCATTTGTGCCTGTTGTGCCTACTGTGGAGCCTGCTGTGCAACCTGCGGTGGCACTACCTGTTGAGCGTGGGAAGGTCCCTCCCCAACTCTCCTCCTTTGTCTAGGTCTGCCTCCATCGTCTCCACCACCTCCTCCTCCATCATCTCCACCATCTTTGTTGCCTCCACCTCCTCCTCTCCCCCTCCTCCTCCTCCTCCTACCAACCTGGCCCTCATCATCTGAATCCGCCTCGTCTATATGAGGCACCAGCTCCCTAGGCCCTGAGTATCTCAGAAATGGGTGCACAGTGAACCACTCCTCAAAATCTTGGGTCATCCCAACATCTACAATCTCCCTCCTCATATCCCAAGCAACGTAGGGTGTTTGCTGAAACTCTGCTACTGCCTCCTCGTAGGACGCCACTGGCCCCCATCTGAACCTCTCAGCATGAGTCCGTGCAAATAGAGCCTGCCCCTGGGGCATGCCCTATCTCCTCCCAAACTCTCTCTGAACTCAGCTAACAATCTGTCTCTCTAAGGTGAACCGTGTCCAGCCTATCAGCCACTGTGTCTGGTAACAGTATGGTAGCTCATCCGCCTCATCCTCCCAGGGCTCACAGTCTAGATATGGCTGCCAGATGACCACATCTACTCCATCCAAAGCATGCCTCCAATACTTGAGCTTCCCCAGCCTGTGCTGGGAAATCACTCTTGCATAGCCATAGCTATATGACTCTCCTCTCTATCTGTCAAAAACACATATCGGTTTAGTGATTGCTATGTGCTCCCATAGAAAAAACTGTAGTAGTGACACCCCTGCTAATAAGCTCGCACCCCTGTGGTATACTACCTGATGCATGTTATGGTATAGGTGTGCCAGCACACAGACACGCCAAGCATAACAGGTGCCCTCTGTAATCATCTGCTCCATGATTCGTCCCCATCCAATCGGGAACCCATGTGACCTCCTATCAGGGCATACAACACCTCTGATCAGTCCTGCAACAATACCTAGGAAGTAGTCATAATAGTCATGAATATCCTACTAGGAGATGACCTATCCAACTAGCTTGGGGTCATCGAATACTCGCCTGCACTCAACAAGTCCTGCGTCCCTCTGTGGATCGTACTCTACGAGCTCTCCCTGAATGGGTAAGTGGAGAATCCTGTATACGTCCTCTAATGTAACTGTCATCTCGCCAATAAGGAAGTGGAAGGTCTCATCCTCACTGTGGAACCTCTCCACTGCTACAGTCAGCAACATGCGGTTTGCTTAAACCTCGAGCATAAAGCAAACGTAATCTAGACCCATCGCGTCGAGCGCCTCTCGATCCAACTCTGTCAGCATATGACGCTGCAATAGCGGCATAGGGAACTGCTCCCTTGACTGAAGTGTATCTCATATATCCTCCTACAAAGCACGCAAAGCAAGGCGTCAACTTAAAACTACAAGTACCATACTCAACATATCAACTAACTTAACATATCAAATTGATCAAAACAACACACTACATCTCTTGACTAGATTCCTGCAATCTCAGAGATAGCTTATCGATTGACGCATCAAACATGATGCCAATCGGGTCAATTTGCTAAGTAAACTGCCTATCTATATCATATACACCATAACAGATGGTATATGCGCCATTTCTTGTCAATTGCATTGTTTCTTGTCATATGCGCCACTTCTTATGCATGTGCCGCAAGATGTCATGCATGTGCCGTCCTATACTCCAAATGCGTCGCCTTGTTGCATGCGCTGCTTCATACCATAAATGCGCTGCAAAATTATGCATGCGCCAGCTAAACTCATGCATGCGCAGCTTCATTATATGCTCCGTTCTATATCCTAAATGCACCGTTGTTTGACACATGTGCAGTTTCGCATGTCATATGTGCCAAACTGTAGTCTAGCGCATTTGTCTATCCTATTTTTCTCCTAGCATTTATTGCAATCAAAATCAACCCTAGGAGAAATTTTTTGAGATACATACCAGGGGTCCTGCCTCTGCTAGTTGGTTGAATCGTCGGACTCACTCAAAATGATGCTCCTCGTGTGGAATGTCCATCCTCGTGCTGACTGCTCTATGCTCTATGCTCTCCTAAGCTCTCAGAAGCAAATCAAACAAAGACAAGTGTGCAAATGAATTGTCTTGTGGACCCAGCTCCTATATATAGCATGCAAACCCTAATCTGGCTATGCGGTGACTATGACTACTTTGTGCACCCATTTCTTATAGTTTTCTTCCCGTTTCTCTGAAACGCATCCTGTTTTCTTCAATCCTAACCTAGTTTTCCCTTCGTCTTTGTGAGATTGTCCGTCTCTCGTCCTTCTGCCTTCTTCCCGTCTAATCTCTCGAGGGGGTATCCTATTGTCATAACCTATATCAGGGGCAAACTGAGGCATGTATCATTATTCAACAATCGATTTCTTTTAAGCAACGCCATAAACTGCATTGCATCAAAGAGGGGCAAAATGTATATGCTTAAAAATGACACGATTCATTCTAAATAAATATTCTTAATATTTATTCCCTTCTAATTCTTCTATCAATAAATAAATAAACAAATTTATTTATTTGATTCATATTCCTCTAAATTAATTAAATATCAAAATATTTAAACCTCTTCTAAAGTCAAAATTAAATAATATCCTTTATTTAATTAAACTCTTCCAAACAATTAAATAATTCTTAATTATTTAATTAAATCAAAATTATTCTTCCAAATTTAAATAAATCAATCAAATTTATTTAAATCCTCTCAATGTCTAAAGATAAAATATAATCAAATATTTTATTTATTCTTCCAAATCATGCACAAACAATTAAATAAATTTATTTATTTAATTTGCTTTCTTATCTTCTAATTCTTCCAAAATCATTCTAAATTAAATAATACCAATTGTTTAATTGTTTCTTCCAATAAATATCTTCTCTAAATTTAAATAAATCAAATACTTATTTAAGTTGTCTATTTCTTCTAAATTGAGTTATCTCTAAATATAATTCAATCCTTGTGCACATGCAATTGAATATTCTAAATATTTAATTGAGCTAAAATATCTTCTCACCCTCATGCAATTTCTATTCTCTAGTTCTATTCTCTTAACTGATTAATCTATTCTTTTTAATTGATTTATCTCTTCAGTTAACTCATTCTTCTATTTTATTAATTCCTCTCATGCAAAATATAGCAAGACACATGTCCTCTTCTCATTCGTACACATTCCTCAAGGTTTTTCAACCGTTGATCTTCTTATTTCTTCTCAACCATTGATCTCTTCTCTTCTAAGTCTATAAATTGAACCTTATTCTTCCATTTCTATCATTCAAGTTTTAAGTATCGTTACTCTACAGGAATTATAGCGCGCCTTTGGCACTAATTCCTTCATTGCTTGTGATCACACTCGTTACCATACTACTACCATTGTCGTGAAGCTTCTCTTCATTATAAAGCATTATCATAGCCGTTCTCCATTGACAATCTTGGAATCAGAGCAAGGAAGTCCACTCTTTGAGGGCCTTATTCATACATGCAAGATCGATTGAGATAGGCAACCAATGGAAGCTATGAAGCTTTGAGGTTTGCAAAGGTTTTTGAAGTTCTTTTGTTTGATTGATCTTTTTGTTTCTGTATTTCATTGAGTTTTGGGTATTTTGATATTGATTATATTGATTATTCATTTGAATCCAATTTTCCCTTAACAACGAGTTGTGCGAGGCACCATGATCATTGAATGGAGGTTCTATAGAAATTTACGTAGGATGTCGTGGAAGCACGAAGAGGGGACGGGAAGTAAATGCGGAGTGACAGATAAAATTGGAAGGGGCGGTGAGACATTAATGTGATGCAGTGGAGTGTTATGGTGGCGGAGTGGCATGCGGCAATGTGGCAGGGCTTTCCACTTTGGATGATGTGCCACGCACCAACTGGCACTCCAACCGCCTACATTTCGATCACATGACGAATTTTTTTTTTCGGACTGACGAATGCTGTCCTCCCACATGTCAAAACATAAAAAAAATTTAAAAAATAGTTTTATATGGTTTATTATTAATTAATTTATGTAAATAAGTTGCAAATTTTTTTTTACTAGTCCACGTGGCACTCCACGTGGACTATTGAAATTTAGATGTGCACATTCTGGCTCCCCTCCCCTAACTATTAGAATCAATCCTTCCTCTCATGTGAATTTTTCTACTGCTTCTCTTCCAAAATGTAAATACAGATCTCATTTCAACAATGCTAGTGATGTTAATTCTCCATCTCTTTCTGATTTGGATACACGTTACGATCTTAGGCTTAAAATTCTTTCTAAACATGGATACAATGGAAATGGTCTAGGGCATATAAAACAAGGAGTTAAGGTTCCTGTGGCACCTACACTACACTTACCTTCTACAGTGGGTTTATGTTACCAACCTTCTGCTGTGTCTACATCTCCTCATCTATTGTCTAAGGCCTCTATGGATTCTTCTTTTCAAAAATCAAACCATTCTCCACAACAAAAAGGGTTGCTTCCTTCTCCTAATTCTTCTCTTCCATCTATACAAGAGTGTATTTTGCTGAGGCTTCTCAAAGCTCGCTTGATCACTCTTCCTCCTCCTACATGCAAAAACTTTCTGCAACAAATTCAATCAACACTTCCTTTCTGTGCATATCATCAAGTGCTTGGGCATTCCACCAGTGACTGCCAAGCCTTGAAAGACAAAATACAACTTGTTGACATGGGTGCTCTCACTCTTTTGGCTGATGAAGCACCTATCTCTCTTCTACATGACAAGCGATATTCTATGGAATCTTAATCCAATTTACATACAATGAATGTATACAAGTCAAAATCATTCTAGACGATGAGTCTGCTACTTCTATGATGTGTTATGCTATTATTTTATGACTTAAAATCCTTAATGTTTCAATGTTCAATTGCTTTATAAAATATTTCTTTGTTTGAAACGAAAAAGAGTTGACTAGATGCCATTGTCATGCAATTTAACACCTAAGTTAGGTTTAAAAACATTTTTGACTTGTCTAATGTAGAGAGCAAGTAAGATAACTACTTGTCTATGTAATATAATATAATTTATTTATTGGAATTTCTATGGTTTTGTTATGTCGTAAAATGTGCCCCTAGGACTTTTACCTCCTAGTTTAGCTCCTAGGTCCACTCAATTTAATCATGCATGCATAAAACTTGTCCTGGGGCAATTTCCCTCAAAAGCCATGTCAAATGGGGCTTAGGGGTCCACTTCAATGCTTAATCAAGACCAAAACTAGGCCTCTAGACTTGGGCACCCATGCCCTAGTCTAGACCTATTTTTGTCGGGACCCAAATTTAAAAGTGTCAGTTTATGACCGTTAAAAGGTTTCCCTTTGTTGGCCTTTTCAATTTGAATTACGAATGTAAGCGGGAATGCATATATAAACATGTTTAGGACTTTATTTTACTCCTAGTTGATTAAGGAAAACTTATGATCATCAAGAAAAGAGCATTCAAGGCATTCATTGTGTTGCAGAGCAAAATTGTGTTGTGTTTGTTGTAGATTTGGCTCCATCAACTCATTTACTCATGATTTGAAGGTACTTCATCTCTGTGATGGTTTTTCACCTCCAAGGTGATATCTACTTTGTGTTTCAATCAATCTATCTTATCATTTGGTTTTGCCTCTATCCACCAAGGACACACACTGTATCTAACAATGGTGTTGGAAGGCTTAAATGCCATTTTTGGGACTTGACTAAGGCAAGCTCCTAAACACCACAACCCCCAACCCCTCTCTTGTGACTGCAGGTTACAGGTGCAAGATCTTGTGGAGAGGAGTTGTAGGAGATCAAAGCAGAGGATAAAGATTCAAAATCTGAAGAAAACAATGGAGAATATTCCTTTTTGGACAAGGGTGCCTGCCCCTATGTCCTCTTGACTGTCATTGCTAGAAACTCTAAAACAGGTTGCATTCTTCATCATCTCACAATTCCAGATCTACAGAAAAAGTGGCTTGCTAGACTAGGGCACCCACCTCGATGTCCTCAAAGTTTCTACTTTCTAAAATCTAAATTCTGATATGTTTCTAATATGCAATTAGTGCCTTCGTGTGTGATCATTTGTCATGTTTCGTTCATCTATACATGATTTCATATAATTAGGGTTTAAGGCATAATCAGATTAGGTTTTGTTATGTCATAAAATTTCCCCCTAGGACTTTTACCTCCTAAGTTTATCTCCTAAGTCCCTTGTTTTGCATCTTGCATGTTAAATTTTACTCCCGAGACAAAATAGCCTGAAGCCCATGTCAAATGGGGCTTGAGGGACATTCTTGAGTTTGACCTTGCCTTAAAATAGGACCTAGGGGCTTGGGCACTCATGCCCTAGTCCTACCCTATTTTAGGTAGGTCCCAAATTTGAATGTTAGTTATATGACCGTTAAAAGGTTCCATTGCTGACATCTTAAGTATGAATTACAAAATTTGTAGTGGGAATGCATATATGGGCATGTTTAGAGTTTCATTTGTAAACTAGAAGATGATTATGAACTTTTAGGTGAACTTATGATTGTAGAGCATTTAAAGCATTCATTGTTGCAAAGCATACTTGTCTTGTTATTGTGTTTATTATGTAGATTTGGGCTTCATCTTCTCATTTTTTGAAGGATATTCATCTACATGCGAGCTACACCTCTGAGGTGATATCTATTTGTGTTGAATCATTCATTTATCAATTTATTTTTGCCTCTATCCTGTAGGAATACACACTCTTTATCAAACAACGGTGTTGGAAAGCTTGAATGCCATTCTGGGGCTTGACTGAGGCAATCTCCTAAACACCACAACCCCCAACCCCTCTCCTTGTGATTGCAAGTTATAGATGTGTATGAGGAAAAATCGATTTAAATTAAACTAAACAAATCAAAAACCCAATAACATAAAGAGAACCGATCTAAATAAAAGCCATTAATAATAATCAAATAAACATGAAAGTTTTTACCAAGATTTGTATTGTTCCCTTTGGATTGAATGTGGATTGCTCAATATTGCTGCGAAACCATAGTTGCAACAAGCAAGTGTAGTGCTCAAAAGATCAATGTCAAAAGATCGTGAAGTTGTTCAATCGATGCGATGTATGCTCAAAGCGCTGTTAAGTATGCCTGAGAATAAGATCGAAGAGAAATTTGTGAAGGAGATGAGGGGGGTTTATATAGGTTTCAACAGAGATTGATCAACGGTCCAGATAATTCAGAAGAATCAACGGAGGAGAACAGTTGAAGAACATGCAACGAATAAAAAGAAGACAAGTGTCACACAAAAGCTATTTTATTTGAGTTAAACACTTTCTTTTCTAAAGATAAGACATGCTTTTCATAAATTAGAAAGCTTTTTTCTAATTTAAGAGAAATTGATAAAAACAAGGTTGACTGAATAGATAACTCAACTTTAGATTTGCTTTTGCATGATTTGAGAGAAATTAAATAAAAAATTATTTAATTTTGTGTGCATGGAGAAGAAGACTTATTTTTAGAAGATTTGAAAGATATTTGTAGATAAGAAAGCAAATTAAATAAATAGATTTATTTAATTGTTGTGCATGATTTTGGAAGAATAAATAAAATATTTGATTTATTTTATTTTTAGAGATTGAAAGGATTTAAATAAATTTGATTTGATTTATTTAAATTTGGAAGAATGAATTTGATTTAATTAAATAATATAAATTATTTAATTAATGGAAGAATAAGGTTAATTTTGCTGAAATTAATTAAATAAAGGGGATTTATTTAATTAATGTCAAATTTTGAAGTTTTGGAGGAATTTGATGAACTTAATTAAATAATTAGATTATTTAATTAATGTTGAAATGCATGTGATGCTATAGATTAGATGAAATGCAAGTGATTCGAAGACATGGTCATTTTAGGGTTTCTACATTTTGCCCCTCTTTGATGCAATGTAGTTTACAACGTTGCTTCAAAGAAATCGATAGTTAAAGACATGATACAATTTTTTATGCCCCAATGTAGCTAGTTGCCCCAGCGTAGCTGGCGTAGGGTGCCCCCTCGAGAGGAAAGATAGGGAAGCGATAGAAGAACTGTGTTGACGCTCGACTAGAAGATTTGTTGGAGATAGGCGAGGTTGAATAGAAGAAAGTGGAGATAGAAAAGAACATAAGAGAAAGACTATTGATTGATCTTTGCTGGAAAACTATATAAGGCCATGGAAAAATGGATGGTGTAAATGGATGAGCTTGTTGCAATGGTTTCACATTTGTTTATAAAGAGCAATCCTTATTTTTGATATAGCACGTGGATAGTTTGCCAAGGTATAAAAGACCAAGGTGCAGTGATATCCGAGTGCGTGGACGTTGACTCTGCAAGCAAACGGATTGAACTTAGATCCCCTTTAGACATAATATGACCTTGTTGGAACATGTGAATGAGCCATAGTCTTGAACATAAAATAAACTTCAATACATGCGAATGCAAGAAGAATATTAATATGTAAGATGCTAGGTTGTAACACACACAAGATAAATATAATGCTAAGAAACATGCTAAAGATCATTCCTCAAACACGGCACACAAAAGCAATGACTATGCCCCAAATCTGTACTGCATTGCAACGTACCAATATTATAGATAAATCAAGGTAGTCTTGAATAGGTAATAGAAAAGGAACAAAAAATAAACCATAAAAGCAAATTGACGGACTTACAAAGTAAACATATAGCCAACATATTCTCTTGCTAAAGAGGTTGCTCAGGATAGATTGGATAGGAAAGATAACAGCCTTATCGTAGGAGCTCTATGTCCGTTAAAGGGGACTATCTATCTAAAAAGACAATATCTTATTGTAGGAAATGCCACATGTTGCAGGAGATGCGTGTGTTGGTCTCGATCATGGAACACTTTGCAGAAGACAAGCTTGTTGATCTAGGGCTTTGGTTAAGTGAGAAATAGCTAATGCTAGCAATCGGAACAGGATAGTAGATGACTCTGGAAAGAAGATGCTTTGCTTCAGGTTTGTTAAGGACTCTTGCTTTGAAAGGATGCGCTAGCTTGCTGCTTGAGTTAGTCAAGTCGAGGCAAATGGATTTTGATAAATGGAAGACCAAAAAGGTGACACGCTAATGGATTGGGGTGGGTGGAGAATGATGGATCATGTGTGCCTGAGTACTGGATACATCCTTCGTATTCCAGACTGCCTACATACCCTGTGTCCACGGGATCAAGGCACATTACGAGGAAAGATGAAAAATGAATATGTAGTTCTGGATAGAGTGATGAATGGGTCAAGGTAAAAGGAGGGGATCTTATGTACATGAAACCTGGAAACCTCCTTCGTATTCCAGACTGCCTACATACCCATATCCATGGGATCAAGGTACCTTAAGACTGAGAAGATGATAATATGTAGTTCTGGTTGGTGTGATGATGTGGGAAAAGTGTTGAGAAGATAACAGCCTTATCGTAGGAGCAATGTGTCCATTAAAGGGTGTTACCTGTGGAAAGGAGAAAAGAGTGAAGAGCATGTGCGAACCACAAACAAGGAACCAATCCTAGACCTAAGTTAAGGAAAGAGTTGCCCCCATTCTGGTAGAGCAAACTGAATGGGTGACTGCCGAAGAAGACACCAAAAGCTTTGACCTAGGACAAGACAGTGTTAACTGTAGACATAGATCAAGATGTGAGATGACGACGAGGGACATTGACAAATTTCCAAGCTATACTAGATAGGGAGATGGAAATGCAAACAAAGTCAATGGTTTTATTATGTGTGGATGGAAAGTGCACTGTGAATTAGACATGGAGTGGATAGGACTCGATAGACGATGGGTGCTGACTCTACACATAGTGCCTGTTTGCCAGGTTTTCATTATGGCACTTATCCAAGGCGCCTGTTTGCCAGGTTTTCACCAAAGGACAGATTTTTTTTGGATTTTTTTGTTTTTTTTTTTGTTTTTTTTTGGAATACTCTGAGGATCAAGCATAGAACTTCTTGAGATGGACATTGTTAAGTGGCTCATCTAGAGGAATGCTGTCAGGTGTAGCTAAAGTATAAGCTCCTGATCCATATGCTGTTGTCACAATAAAGGGACCTAACCAATTAGGCTCAAACTTGCCCTTCTTTTCTCGATCTGTTTGATTTCTCTGATTCTCTGAGTACAAGATCACCAACTTGAAACCATCTTTCTTTGATCTTTTTGTTGTAATTATGCCGGAGGCGATTTTGATAGAAATGGAGATGATTTAGTGCGGCAAGGCACCGCTCAACTAGTAGTTCAAGCTCAGCTAATCTGGAAGTGCAATACTCGTCTCTGCCGATCAGGTCCTGCATGGATACTTTGAGGGATGGGATCTCGACCTCTATAGGTAGGATGGCTTCAGAGCCATAGACCAAGGCATAAGGTGTGGCACTAGTTGGTGTTCTGATACTAGTGCGGTAGGCCCATAGGGCGGGATTGAGTTGCAAGTGCCAATCACAACCAGCTTCATTGACTATATTCTTGAGGATTTTGAGAATGGTTTTATTAGAAGCCTTAGCTTGGCCGTTACTCTGCGGATAGTAGGGAGTTGAAAAGCGATGTTGGATATTGTATTGTGTGCATAAGGCACGGACATCTTGATTCTTGAATGGTCTCCCATTATCAGTGACAATGGCTTGGGGAATACCATACCGACATATGAGGTAGTTTAGGATAAACTTGGCTATTTGCTTACCGGTGATATAGGTCATAGGAATGGCTTCCACCCACTTCGTGAAATACTCAGTGGCGGTAATGATAAACTTGTGGCCATTGGAGGAGGAAGGGTGGATTTGTCCTATGAGGTCGAGACCCCATTGAGAAAAAGGCCATGGAGTTGTCACAGGTTGTAATTCATGAGCTAGTGCGTGAATCAAATCTCCATGTTGCTGGCATTGTAGACACTTCTTAGCAAACTGTGCAGCATCTTGCTCTATTGTAGGCCAGTAATAACCTGTTCTGAGTATCTTCTTATCAAGATTAGGACCGATAGAATGTACGCCACAGACACCTTTGTGTATGTCTCGTAAGGTAGCCTCGACTTCTTCTGCATTAAGACATCGTAAGAGGATACCATCGAGACTCCGGCGATATAGTGTATCACCCAAAATGATGTAACAGGAGGATCGACGGATAAAGGTTTTGCGTTGAGTGGATGATAGGTCAGGGGGAAAGGTTTTGTTCTTGAGGTATTCATAGATATCTTCATACCATGGGGAATTGGGACCAACAAGTTCGCAGATGATTTCAGTAACAAGAACATCGACTGCTGGTATCAACAATTGCTCGATCAAGAATTCACACTTCTATGTATTTGCAGGCATGTCAATCAGTGACCCTACAGAAGCCATAGAATCTACAGCTTTATTATGCTCTCTTGGAATTTGCTCAAATGTGATGCTAGAAAAGTGTGGTTTGTAGGCGTCCACTAGTTGCTTGTAGGGGACCAACTTTTCATCCTTTATTTGGTACTCATCCGTGACTTGGCAAATGACTAGCTATGAGTCTCCATATACTTGTAATTTTGTGATGTCCCATTGAACTGCTGTATTGAGATCTATGAGGAGTGCTTCATACTCGACTATGTTATTGGTGCAAGGGAATGCAAGCCGATATGACTTTGGAATGTAGTCATTTTGAGGTGTGATGAACAAGATGCCGGCCCCTGATCCATGCTATGTGTAGGAACCATCAAAGTATAACTTCCACATTATGGAGTTGGAAAGAGTGAATAGATTCTCATCCGGAAAGTCTTCTACCATAGGGTGTGTATCTTACATGGGTGCTTCTGCTAGTTGATCTGCTAGAGCTTGTCCTTTGATTGCTTTACGATCCACATATTCAATGTCGAACTCACTAAGGATCATGACTCATTTAGCTAATCAGCCTGTGAGAGCTGCTTTTGCTAGTAGATACTTCAATGGATCAATTTTGGCTATAAGAATTATGTGTTGGTTCAACATGTAATGCCACAACTTTTGGGAGGCAAACACTACTGCTAAACAAGCCCTTTCCATTGGTGAATAATTGAGTTCGTATCCCACCAAGGTTCTACTGATATAGTAAATTACAAGCTCTTTTCCTGTTTCATCATGTTGTGCTAGCAAGGCCCCTAGGGCTGAAGTTGTAGTTGAGATGTATAATATCAAAGGTTTATCAGCAACTGGTGGAACCAATATAGGAGGTGTAGCGAGATACTCTTTGAGCTGATCAAATGCTACTTGACACTTATAATTCCATTAAAATGAGACATCCTTTCAGAGTAAGTGTTGAAATGGTTGACATTTATCCGCTAGCTGTGAGATGAAACGCCTAATGGATTGTAACCTTCCTTGGAGGCTCCTTAATGCTTTTAGGTTCTTTGGTGGAGGCATCTCTATTATAGCCTTTACTTTTGCTGGATCTACTTCGATACCTCGACGAGAAACAATGTAACCCAATAGCTTCCCTGATGTTACACCAAAGACACACTTCTTTGGATTGAGGCACACTTGATATTTCTCGAGCCAGTCAAAGATCTATCCTAGCACTTGTATGTGATCTGCCCTAGAAGATTTAGCTAGTATGTCATCAACATAGTCCTCCATGATATGATGAAATAGATCATGGAATATCACTGTCATTGCTCTTTGATAGGTTGCTCTTGCATTCTTTAGACCAAAGGGCATGACACACCAACAATAATTGCCCCACGGACAAGTAAAGGTTGTTTTATGCTGATCTTCCTTTGCTATTCTTATCTGATTGTAGCCAGAGAATCTATCCATGAGAGAAAGCATCTCGTGACCTACTGTCAAGTCTACTATAATGTCAATGTTTGGTAGTGGGAAGTCATCTTTGGGACATGCCTTATTAAGGTCTCTGAAATTATTACACATGCGGATGCACCCATTGGGTTTAGATATAGGTACAATGTTGGAGACCCAATCTAAATAGTCAATAGGTCATATGAACTTAGCATCTAACAGCTTCTGTATCTCCACTTTTACTAAGAGAGCTATTTGTGGGTGCATCTTTCTTAGCTTTTGCTTGATTGGCTTGACTTTTGGATCAACTGTGAGCTAGTGAACAACTAGCTTGGGGTCTAACCCTGGCATATTAGCATAGGTCCACGCAAAGTTGATGGTTCTCTGTAAGAAGAATGTGTTAAGATTCCTGTGCTCTGTTTCTGATAATGATGCTACTAGGAATGTGGTCTTTGGATTTTTCTCTATGCCAAGGTTTATCTCTGTAGAATCTTCCACTAGGATAGCTGACTTCTCTTGATACTTAGATGGTAGGGGAAGGTCAAATCCTCCATCCTCAGGTGCCACAGTTGGGTTTTCACCTTTGGATACGTCCTTTGTTTTTACTATTTTGTGATCAGGAGGTGCCAGAGTGTGGTTTTCACCTAGAGATCTTTCTTTATTTTGACTTTTACGACTGGAGGATTTGGCATTCTCACCAAAATAAGCTGTTGACTCTAGTTCCATTACAAAACCTGCTTTATGATCACCAAGAGGGATACCATCCCGAAGTCCCATGAACTCAGCTAGAGCTTCGTCATTCTAAAATACATCTATTACGAGGGACCCTTGTTGGTCCAAATCGATAAGTTCAGGGTAGACACGTGTTACATTCTAGGTGCTGGTAGTGGAGGTTAAGGATATGGAGGATAGCGTAAAAATGGAGGATTCTGCGAATAGGTTGGTCATATGGAGGGAAGAGTCATCGATGATATCCTCTGTAGACGTCAAATCGACAGGAAAAGCGTCAGCTACCTCGTCGAGGATATACTCAATGTCCAAGGTGTGTGGTACCTTCTTTCCAAATCCTAATCCCTTCTTATCTAGTTTCTTTGTCACAACAATGGGTTCCATAGGCCCTTGATTCTGTTTCCCAAGGCCACCTTTGCCTTTATAGCCCATGTTTTTTTACTATTCTTAAGCCATTGTCGTATTGCTTGACTGGTATTGTGACTGGTTCTTTCTCCTTATAGAGCCAAGAAGAAATATCCTCAATAGTTTCCTCTTCCAATAACCATCCCTGTTGGAATTGGGTTAGGTATCCTGGGGGAGGAATAGCTACTTTTTTGGTTACTTTGGTAATGGGTGGTTTGCCATAAGATTTTGGAGATAAAGGCATCCACCCTACACAATAAGATTTTGAGATATCATAAGATCCAAAGCCTATATCACAGATGTGGGCCTTGATCTCAGGTAGAGGATTTGGGTTACTTGTAGAGGCTGGCGTCAGAGTTTCAGGATCGACATATAGTGGGAATTCAAGGGCTTTTTCATTGTTAGGCACCTGGTTGCAATTCTTATAACTGCCTTGCAAGACATGACAAACTTCAAAAGGATTGGGGTCTCCTGGGATAGTGATCTACGTACCATTGTATGGGAACTTTAGAGATTGATGATACGTGGAGGGAACAACTTTCATTGCATGGATCCATGGGCGGCCAAGGATAATGTTGTAAGGTAGTTCAATATCAAGGACTTGACACCTAGTTTCAAGCATGACAGGGCCCAGTTGTATAGGCAAGTGGATAACACCTTCTGAACGATGTTCTGCATCATCATATCCCTTGATTGTAATACTTTGATCATTGTTGACATGATCCTCAGAGTATCCCAATTGCTTAAGTAATTTTAAAGAACAGATGTTGAGACCAGCACCACCATCTATGAGTATACGTTTGATTTTGCACTTATGGATGAGCACTTCAATATGAAGGGCATCATTTTGACAAGGATCATGGGATGGGAGATCTTTCTTCGAGAAGACCACATTGTAGGGTGAAGCAATGTTACCTACTATACCTTGGAAATCCGTGACTGCGATGTTGTTGGGAACTGAAGACCGTGGAGGGCTTTTTCTAGCACTACTCTATGTGCAGGTGAGGACCGTAGAAGGTCCAAAATAGAGATCTGTGTTGGCGTTTTCCCTAAATATTTGACAAGATTATAATTAGATTGAGCTGGAAGACTGGGTGTAGGACCACAAATGGTGACACGACCATGGCGAGTTGTAACAGCACAATCCGTAGATTTGCCTTTGATTGTGAGGGTAGACACTCGACTCTCTTCAAAATGACCTACAATGGAATCAAAGGAAGTGGAAGCATGATTGATACCTTTACCTCTATCCTGTGGAGGAGGTGGACCATGATGAGGGAATGGTTCCTTGTACATATCAAGATCCTTGTTTGTGTGTTGAATTGGTGATTCATTCTCAAAAGTGATTTGATTACCTTTGATGAGGTTTTGGATTAGGTGCTTGAGCTTCATGCAAGATACGATTCGATGTCCTTTGCTCCTATGGAATTCACAGTATTTGTTTTCTCTATACCACGCAGTTTTGTAAATAGGTTCACCATATGGGGGAGCATCTGGTAAGGTGATGAGTCCTTTCTGTAAGATCTGTTATAGGATTGACTCTATAGGCACTCCCAAGGGAGTGAATTGGCATCGCGGCAGGTAATCTTGTTGAGGTCGCTCTTGTTGGCATTGTTGTTGATTTTGATATGGTTGCCGCTGTTGTTGTTGTTGTTGAGGTGGAGCTTAACTTGGTTTGGAGAGCTGCAGCGGTGTTTGCAATGTTTGGACATGTTTAGAATCAACCACCCCATCGTTGACCACGTTTTTGTTCTTATTCCAAAACTTAGGTTTATCGTTCAATTGTTGATGAGGAGCGTTGTCTTTCGTGTCTTTGAAGATTTTGACCACACCCTTAGCAATGAGGGCTTTTTCAATGTTGATTCCCTTGTATGTGATTTCGTCAAAGGTTGTAGCACTAAGAATTTGCAAATGGAAACCTAACTCTTGGTTGAGGTTTTGCACAAATATGCTAACAAGCTGTTTCTTAGGAATCTTGAAAGGGAGTTTGCTAGCCATTTGTCTCGATCGTTGGAGGAAAGAAATGAAAGTTTCACCATTTTTCTATTTATTGTTGCATAGATCAGTCATGGAAATCTCATGCTCTACGTTGTAAGAAAAATGGGTGGCAAATTGCTCTGCTAACTCGTTGAAAGACTTGATACCCATAGGTAAGTGTGAGAACCATTCTATAGCTTGACCTCCAAGACTGCGAGGAAAGAGATGCATAAGATACGTGTTGTTATGTGAGACCTCGAAGCAAGCAAGATAGAATTCCCTGAGATGGTCTTTTGGGCCACCTTTTCCTTTGTATTTATCGAACTTGGGAATAGTGAAATTTTGAGGAAAAGGGATCATTGGTAATGACCGATCAAAAGGATAAGGACACACTTCTTCTAAAGAGAAGGTCTTCTTGGTGTGGCCAAATGTAAGATCAGATAGCTGTTGTTACACTTCCACAATTTTTAGCTCCATCACTGTGGGAGGATTTGGAAGCATCTCTTGTTGTCCAAGAAGTGGTTGTTGATGTCCATATGGAAGATTGTAGTGTAAGCCATGAACATTGGTGTTATAAGGGTTGTAAGATTGGTTGGGGTCATATGCGTTGTACGTTGGGTTGAGATTGGGTTGGAATTGGATGCTTTGATGAGGAGGAGGTGGGGGTGGCGCTAGGTAAGAATGTTGGCTTTGTGATGGTTGGAGAAAAGAATTGGGTGGAGGAAAGCTAAAGTGTGTTTGATTAGGTTGCGATGGTGGCACATAGCTTTGGGAAACGTGATGTTGGGAATGTTGAGGGTGGCTAGGCAATGTGTGAAAGAAATTTAGCGAGGATGAACGTAACGGAGGAGGGACATAGGTAGAAGTGATTTGCGATGGTTGAGGTTGATTGAGGATGAGAGTAGAAGAATTTTGTGGGGGGGGGCTGCATGACTCTAATTGGTTGAGAGACATGGAGGTTTGATGATATGGGAGGTGGTATGTGTTGAGACCCTTGTTGCATGGCTACATAGTTGTTCCCTGGATTGTAATTTGGTGGAAAACCTATTCGTGATGGGGTAACCAAGATTCCACTTGTGATTGGTGTGGGCACTTTTAGGAGTTTGAGCTATGGTGGCTTGCTTAGCTAGCTCCGCTTATCGTTGGATAGTTTCTTGTTGAGTTTTGTAGATCTCCATAGGAGTCAAAAGCGGTGATATGACCCTCTCTCCTATTGGGTTTTGAAAAAATGGATTCCTATACTGCGAGCTCTGCTTAGGTAAGGGCATGGTCACAGTCGACATGGTTTGGACCACCTACATGGTGTCTTGGTTATTGTTAGGCTCGCTAAGCGTGGATAGATCAAAACCTTTGGGTAATTTGGCTCCTTGCTCTGCTAGCAAGTGAAAGAAATGATCTTGGTTTTCACTAAGGATTTTGTCAAAGGTGGCCAAGGCTCGAGGATCTTGTATAAATTCATCAAGATCTTGTTCATCTTCTTGAGAGGATTGACCTATTTCAAAGTGTCACTCTTCTTGAGATGGGGCTAGATCTGCAGTATAGCCTTGTGGCACAAAATCCTGAGGCATGCTGGTAGTATAGTGAGGAATGCTTACCAAAGGGACCCCTTCCTCCTGAGAAGGTACTTGACCAATAGTATAACCTTGTGGGACAAAATCCTGAGGCATGCCGGTGGTGTATTGGGGTGTACTTACCAAAGGGACCCTACCTTCTTAAGAATTGCTTGGTTGGTCAAGGTGTGGCATGTTCGGAGAGCTGGTTGGTTTTGCCATAGGTGTTCTAGGAGTAACCTTGGGAGTAATGTTGAGACGGCCTGATTGCGGTGTGGGAGGAGGTGATTTGCGCTTCCTAGGGACAACTTGCTTAGACTTCATAGTTTGTTGGAGCCTAGTGGTTACCATGGAATACACTAGGACAAAAGGTAATGCTGAGATTCTGCTTGGTGTTTTTGAAAGAAAAGACAAACTCTGATGCACAAGTAACTGGACCAAAGGTGCTATACTGTTTACCTAGAGGCGCAGGACCGTGCAACCAAAAGTGTGCTACTGTAATAACAAAGGCGATGGACTGAGCTACCAAAGGCGAGGTACTGCTATACCAAAGGTGAGCTACAGAGACAAAAAGTGAGCTACTGTACCACCAAGGGCGAGCTGCTATAATACCAAAGGTGCTGAAGTAGTGTCTGATGTAAAAAAATTATGTTTCTGATTGGATTTGGTTGTTTTGGCAAGAGAAAACACAACAAACAAAGTGGCCAACCAAGAAACAAGACTGACACAACATATAGGGTATGTTTGAGGCTCACAAAAAGCCCAATGTTTCCACAGGTATGAGACAGTTGCAAACAAAATAATCAAGCACTTTTTATCCCTAGAGACAAGGTTTCATTGCAGTAGATCAGCTCACAGCTTAATACTCCGTCGATAAAAATATCATTCCATAAATGTGTCAGATATTTAGTATCTTTGTGAGAGACGATAGGTAGGGATATCTCACCCTCCCCTTGGAAAGCTCAAGTAGGTCATAAGAGCTTTATGGCCAAGGGAATACTATCTCTTCTCAAGGGAGCCAATGGTGAGTGTCTTAAGGGCTTAAATCGATTCCCCTTGCACTGATGATTACCGCAATGTTCAGAGGTAGGTCAGGTAGTCTCTATCTAGAATGGTTCTTAGTAACTTTAAGGGACCAACGCCTTACGAGTAATGCGACAAGCTACTAAAAGCTTTAACCAATCCTACTAAGAGTATCAAACACTTCGCTCAATGTGAAAATTATTTCCACAAAGAGCTAGTACACCTCTTTTCAGTTTGACACCACAAGGTAAGGCTAACGTCGGTTAGGACTTGGCTTTCACCTTATCCCTCTTATATAGTGGTTCAAAGGAAAACTCTGCTTAGGGTCATCCCTTTTGGATGAAACACAATCCAAAAGTAGGCCCTTCTAAAGGAAATACTAAAATGTAAGAGCAAGCACGTCAAACAAAGGTTCAATTGTCCCGTTATAAGAAAAATAAGGTGCAACTAAATTAGGCACACACATTTGTAGTTGTCAATTGTCCCTTATGAAATTGAAGTGTTTGGCATTCATGTCCATTGTTCCTTAGAAAATTAAGGTGTTTTCACATACATGTCTATTGTCCCTTAAGAAAAGTAGTATGTTCCTAAGACTTAGATTGCCAAAATGATTTGTTCAATTATCCCTTAAGAAAGTAATATGTTTCTAAGTCTTAGTGCAATAAATTAAGATTTATTTAATGCACGTCCTACATGAATATGTTAGAGAAACCAATTTGTTCTATGTGAGTGATAAGAAGCTGTAACAGTTTGATTAGTTCCACCAAAACTCAAATAGTTAGCCAAAAATAAATCAATTGACCAAAAGCGTTGAACTTGTTAGGTGAAAAAATGAGGAATATAAAAAAATCTAATAATAATATAGAAGATTGAATATTATGATCAGATTCTATATGAAATTCTATGCAATTTCAAAAAAACGTTTGTGAAAATTGAGTAAATTTTGCACAAGTTATGACCATTTGAAGTTTGCAAAGAAGGGTTGACTTTGACTAAGTGTACCTGATAAATCTGATAAAATTACCTCAAAATTTTTTTACCACAAAAAAGTTGGGAGAACTAACTTTCCAACGCCACTGGTTTCGTGAAAATCTGACTCTATATGCAAAAGATATGCCTGATTTTGTGAAATTGCTAAAAATAGCCAAAAAAAAAGCAAGCATGGGCTAAAAATAGGGACACGGATTGAGATCTATTTTTCTTGAAATCCGTGCACTTCTTGCAAAACATAAGAGATACCCAGATAGAATTTTGATGTTTTTGACAAAACCCATAAATCTTTTAAGCTCAAGTTACACAGTTATGCCTAATTTCATGAAATCGCTAAAAATAGGCCAAAAAAAAAGTTAAAAAAAAACATAGGCTAAAAATAAGAACACGGATTGAGATCTATTTTTCTCGAAATCCATGCACTTCCTGCAAAAAATAAGAGATACCCAGAGAGGATTTTGATGTTTTTAACAAAATCCAGAAATCTTTTGAGCTAAAGTTACACCATTTGAATGCTCAACGCCTATTCTCTCAAAGTAGTGAATAAGAATCTTCAGATTTTCTGTATTGTGATTGCGCTTTTCCGTACCTGGCCTCCAAAAAAAATTAAATTTTTCTAGAAAAAAATAAGGTTAGTGGGTCCCATCGGACGTGCTAGAATGTGTATGAGGAAAAATTAATTTAAATTAAACTAAACAAATCAAAAACTCAATAACATAAAGAAACCGATCTAAATAAAAGCCATTAATAATAATCAAATAAACATGAAAGCTTTTACTGAGATTTGTATTGTTCCCTTTGGATTGAATGTGGATTGCTCAATATTGCTGCAAAACCATAGTTGTAGCAAGCAAGTGTAGTGCTCAAAAGATCAATGTCAAAAGATCGTGAAGTTGCTTAATCGATGCGATGTATGCTCAAAGCACTGTTAAGTATGCCTGAGACTAAGATCGAAGAGAGATTTGTGAAGGAGATGAGAGGGGTTTATATAAGTTTCAACAGAGATCGATCAACGGTCCAAATAATTCAGAAGAATCAACGGAGGAGAACAATTGAGAAATGTGCAACGAATAAGAAGAAGATAAGTGTCACACAAAAGCTATTTTATTTGAGTTAAACACTTTATTTTCTAAAGATAAGACATGCTTTTCATAAATTAGAAAGTTTTTTTTCTAATTTAAGAGAAATTGATAAAAATAAGGTTAACTGACTAGATAACTCAACTTTAGATTTGCTTTTGCATGATTTGAGAGAAATTAAATAAAAAATTATTTAATTTTGTGTGCATGGAGAAGAAGACTTATTTTTAGAAGATTTGAAAGATATTTGTAGAAAAGAAAGCAAATTAAATAAATAGATTTATTTAATTGTTGTGCATGATTTTGGAAGAATAAATAAAATATTTGATTTATTTTATTTTTAGAGATTGAGAGGATTTAAATAAATTTGATTTGATTTATTTAAATTTGGAAGAATGAATTTGATTTAATTAAATAATTGAGAATTATTTAATTGTTTGGATAAGAGGGAATTTGTGATGAATTAATTAAATAATGGGATTTATTTAATTAATGGAGACTTGAGATTTGGAAAGAAGATAATGATTTAATTAAATAATATAAATTATTTAATGGAGACTTAAAATTTGAAAGAGGATAATGATTTAATTAAATAATATAAATTATTTAATTAATGGAAGAATAAGGTTGATTTTGCTGAAATTAATTAAATAAAGGGGATTTATTTAATTGATGTTGAATTTTGAAGTTTTGGAGGAATTTGATGAAATTAATTAAATAATTAGATTATTTAATTAATGTTGAAATGCAGGTGATGCTATAGATTAGACGAAATGCCAGTGATTTGAAGACATGGTCATTTTAGGGTGTCTACAATAGATATCACGTTTTGTGGAGTGGAGTTGGAGAGTAGTGTTGCAGACGACAAGGATTCTGGATCCAAAAGAAAGAAGTAGAAAAGAGCACTGTCAAGGCTTGGGCGCTAGTCCTTGTGGCCTCTGGAGTTGCAGACTTGAAAATTATTTGAACAAGGATCACCAGTGTCAGAAGGAGTCTAGAATGCCCCAAAGAAATTGCCACCTTGGGCTTGGGCGCTAGTCCATGTGTCCTTAATTGTGTTTATCTTCGAGCATTTGTCAGAATTCATTTGTTTGTTTACGATTTTGCATAATTAGGGTTTGAAGCATAATTGGGTATAAAATTGACACATTAATCATCAATTTCCAAGTTTCCCTATCATTACAAGTGAAAACCAACTTGCAGGTCAATCCTCTTGCAAAATTTGTGATTCAATTCAGTTAAATGTCTTTGAATGTGTGTAGTGAAAGGAGGATCTTATTAAACTATCTATCAATCCCATCTCCCCCTTTCTCCTCCATAACATTTTGGTGAACCCGTGTTTTATTTGAATTTTACATCTGGTTAAGTGTTGTACTTCAGATTTACATTCATTCATTTAATTTTCATCTTATTGCATTTGAAAATCTACAAAAAAAACTAAAAATTTTTAAAATTTTTTAAAAAATTGGCATCCTAGGCTTGCATTTTTGCATAGTTTATATTAATTTCATTGCATTTCATTTAATCTATAATTTTTACATCAGATCTGATATAAATTACAGCATTACATTATTAATTAATCATTTACATTGCATTTTCATGCTTAAATTGTTAGATTTTGCTTGAAATTGTGCATTTTTCATATAACCCATTTTTTTCAAAAGCTAGGGTTTGTGGTTAAAATCTTGTTTCAAATTTTAATACTCTTTTAAACACTCTTTTAGGACTGATTTTTGATTTTAGTGTTTCATTATTGTGTGTCTTTGCATTTACATCTTAAATTTTACATTTACACATAGTCAATTTCAACTAAAACTAGCATATTCATTCATTTTTCCTTAAAATTGCACTTGCATTGAGCATTTTAGAACTTGTGACATAATTTTTAGATATGAGCTGGGTTATTTTACATCATAAATCTGATTAGACTTCATTCATACATCATTTTGCATAGTTGCATGCCTTAATATCACAATTAGGGTTTAAAATCCTTGCATTTTCACTATATTTTGACTCATTCTTCATCTAGATTTGCATGGTAGGTGTGTCATGAAAGATTTTGATGCATTATTGGGATGATAATAAGGTTATTATTTTCTTCCCATTTTCAATTTTGTCACAACACTACTTCTTTTAGGCATTTTCATTAAAAAAAGTGAAAAAATCAAGCATTTTTAGGTCATAAACATACATAGTTTTGCATACATTTCATTGCATATATATCAAAGTATTTTAAAATCAGATTTGGTGTCCATTTGAAAACATACACACATGGCTTCTAATAGACACAATAACACTTGGTTCCCTCCTAGACCTTATTTGAAAAGAAAAACTCCTGAACCTGAAATAACATTTACACCTTATGATAAGACAATGAGTGATATTGAGGGACCTCTCTATATTACAGTGAATATAATGGAGATTCCCATGCACAGTACACTTATAGGTCCTAATTGCATGACTAATGTAGTAACAGAAGAGTTCCTTCTCTCACATGATTTAATACAAGATTCTTATGAACCTTTAGATTTAAGGATTAAGACACATACTCGAGCTTTCATGCCTACCTTTGGGAAGATAACTTTATTGGTTACAGTTTATGATAAATTCGTGGATCAAGTATTTGATGTAATCCTTTTATCTGATCTCTTCTATATAAAACTAGGACATCCATGGCTAAAATCTATGAAGGCTGTCCCCTCGACAATTCACAAAGGCATAAAATTCCATTTACATTGACAAGTGCGTACTATTTGTCATAATACATGAAACCCATGGTTATGGAGAACTTTACTCTTGACTACTTTTGTCCACCACCTATTAGAGAACCTGAGCCATGAAGAGACCAATCTTTCTTAGCATACAGACAATATAAAGAAAAACTTTTAATTAGAGACTTCGACTTAGCCGAACCTCCTATTCAACAAGCAACAAGAGAAGAACAACTCGCATTAGAAGAACTTCCTAGAGATAAAGGTAAAGGACTCTATGTTGAGGTTCCTCCTCTATCATCCTTACAAGGATTGGGAATGACTCGTGGAAATCAAAACACTTCATCAAGACAAATTAGATTTGAGCAAGCTTCCTCCTTTGAGATAAGAAAACCTATGGAAAAACATGAAACTAGTTTTAAAGATATAATCAATAAGACAAGAAGGAATAGACAAGCAAGAGAAAGGAGGAAGAGAAGACAAGCTATTGCCCAACGAAATGCACCTCAACAAGAAAATATTCCACCTAACATTGAATCAAACAAAGAAAATTTAAAGAGAAAGAGATTAAGGATAATGACAAATGTTGGGCTATTATACCTTATGTACCTCTCTTCGCTAATATTCAAGATTGCGAAGATGATGATTTGCTTGTCGACAACCGCTAGTGCGGTTGTGCAACAGGTAAGTATTTCTAACCTTGGTGGTCACCTATGTCATAGCATTATTTTCTCGTTTATGTGACCCCCCTCTTTGTGTTGTGTTTCCTCGTGACATGTTATGTGTTGTTTAGGCCTCCTTGGATGACCCTTGATGCTCTTGTAAGGTCAAGGATACTGGGAAACTACCTCTGTTGTGACCATTCTTCTATTTGTATCATCATTCTTCTATCTTGCTTCTTCTCTATTTTTATTGTTGTGTGTTGTGTCTTAGGTGCATAGCATTGTGGTTGATGACCTGGGGGCATCCTCCAATGTGACTGTTCCTAAGGCACTTGTTCTCCTCTCTCATTTTATTGTTTACCTTCTTCCAGTGATTTTATCTAGTCAACAGATGACGAAAAACAAACATATACTGATACGGACCGCATGTCCCTTCAGCAAGTAAAGTGAAAATGGACCTAGTCCATATATGAAGACGGGGTTGATTTATATATCTGACGCTTGGCTAGTAGAATCACTCTGTGTGATATTTGATGTTGTCTTGTCATGCTAACAAATCATAACAATACATCTACTCTATACACTTTGATTGTTTTGGGTGTCTCACCTTGTTGTTACACTAGGTTCTGAGATGCCCGCAGTATAAGCCCAATGGCTATACTTAGACTCGAACCCATTTTTGTAGCCTTCACTTCTTTTTTTTCATGCATTTCTTAGATTAAGAAGTGTGTGTTTGTGAGAACATTCGGCGATCATAAAGTGCATGTCACCTTTGTGGGAACGTTCGAAAGGTTATGGATAATAATTACACATCGAGGTTGTGTGTGAGAAGTGCTTGCAATTAATGCATCTATCAGAGTTCATGTCTTATCAAGCATTTTTAGCACGTATTATTTCAACTAATAATTATTCAACCTGGTTTAATGCCTTTGTCAAGAAAGAACAAGCCAATTTTAGCAAATAAACACATAGGCTGATGCAAAAGGAGAACAGCGTGGGAGGTATAAGATTTTTATTGCCCAGTTTGACAGTAATTTTTGATCCATTGAAGGTGAGTTTAACTTTTACTATAAGTTGATTCCATTACTTTGTTGGAAAGGAGAATCATTTTGAGTTTCTGGCATTATTTAAGAAGTTAAAAGCATTTTTCATTAGATCCTCCAATCTGTAGCCATGAAATCTTTTTGTCTTGGTTATGAACATGGTCTTGGTTTCATTTGTTCTCTTCCTGAATTCGGGGATACCTCTCTAGTTCAATATGATTTAGAGGATTTTAGGGAGAGGGTTAAAAATCCTGTGTCAACTCCTATGATGGAGAAGATAGTGGAAAGTGGTTTAGTCAAAGTTGCAGCCTTTCCCATGGCGGTACAGTGCCATGAATTAGTTCTGGAGTGCATGAATAGATATGACCCCCAAAATAGGTTTATCAGAACTATGGATGGCAATGTGTTACTACCTGTCAATAGACAAACCCTAATGGCTATGATGAGAATTCCGCCCAAGGAACCATATTCTGATCTTAATATTATTTCTTCTTATGGTCATTTTTCATTAAAGAAAGCAAACTACAGGAGCGTAATTGCAAGAAATTGATTACTGAAATTCCAAAAGGGGGGTTCAAGACTGCCTAGACCACTAACAAGAGATCACATGAATCCAGAAGTAAAGGATATTGTGGTGTTGCTACACAGGATAAAGGGTAACTCCCAGGCATTCTATTGGGAGGACTGGATGTATTTCTTCATTCAGGTGATCCTCCTAGGACAATAGTATTTGGACTGGGTGGAAATTATAGCCAAATGTTTACATCTGGGCCTGAGTAATTATTTGGGGATTAAGGATTTTTATATGTCTCCATATCTCTTCTATTACCTAGCATCTACAAGACAATGGGTAGGGCTACCTCATGCACCCTTGGTTGGAGACAACAAAATTTATGATTATTATTCACAGTTACAGATGCAAAATTGTTATGAGAATTATAGGAGAGTTAATGATGTTTTTACTAGAAGGATGACTCATGAATTGGTAGACAACATTAATAAGAGAATGTCCGATGAAGCTATGCAGCTGATTAGTATTTATGGTAGTTTCTTTATTCAGTTTCCCAAATTTACCTATATCAGAGTTGGTAGTTTTGATGGTGAACACGTGAAGCTGCCCAGGTATGTTTTTGACCGCTTTGTATTGATAGAAGTTTGCAGACAGCTAGCCCATGTAGATAAGAAATTCCCAATGAAGAAGGAATCTGGTATATCTTTTTCCATTGAACTTGGACACTATTCATGCCAGTCAATTTCTGATGCTTTGAATTTAGAAGTGGACTTGAAAAAGTTTAATTTTCAGTACTATACTGCCAGATCCTTGTTCAACAACAAAGGCTTTGCTAGGGACAATTTGGATTTTGGAACGGGATTTTCACATATTCCTCAAATAGAGGATTATTGGGAGGATTGTTCAGATGAATTTGAGGTTAGAAAGAGGCTTTGGTGTAGGTTATCCTTAGGGAAAATAGTTACCCTCAATTTAAATATGAATATTTCTGGAATAGTTGATAATGAGGAATAGGTGATTAATCCTCAATTTGAACAAATAAAACAATTACCTATTCCTGAAATTGATTGGAATAAAGATGAAGATGATCGGATTGAGGTTAAAACCCTCTCGGTAATCAGGAGAACTGAGAAATGGTTGAGGGAACATAGACTGAAGGAAGTTCAAAATAAAGGTTCCCAGCAATGTGCACCAATGGCTGAATCACCATCTCCAATAAGCTCTTCTAATGGCTTATTACTATTTGTGATGCAGGTACTCCCAAGCCAAAAACTAGAAGGGGTCCTATCATCAAAGAGTCCAAGAAAGCCCTTACAACTATTCTACCCCCTCGTGCCACTAGATCAAGAACTAGAAGCAGGAAGAAGAAGCAGATTTCTGAAAGAATAGTTGTGGATTTAAACTCTAAAGAGGATTCAGGAGAAGCAACAAGTGATAAAGGGTTTGATGCACCAATGGCAGAGGAGATTAGTACAAATCAACAAATAGAAGTTGCTTCAGATTCTGCCGATCTGATGATGATTTCAAATGTGCCTTCTGAACAATTGAATCCTGGTAAAGAAGTTCTGGTCCTTGCACCCAAATGGTTGGAAAGTTCAATCAGTGATAAAAGAAAAATAGTTCCATTTTCATTGCCATTGGAGGACATGGTTAGCAAGTGTCTAGGAAAGACCCCTAAATCTAAGAAGATAAAAACAACATCCAGGGTGGACATTGACCCTAATAAAGGGAACTGGAGTGCAGAAATAGCTCGGCCGACAACTGATGAGGAAGTTCAAGATCCCATAGTTCAAGATTTCACAATAGAAAGAATAGATCTTGGTACTGCATCACATGCCGCATACGTGCATCATTTGGAAGCATCTACCAAGAGGATAGTCAGCCACACCTGGAAGGATGAAAAAGATAAGAGGGAGTTGAAACAAACTTTGCAATCAATGGCAGAGTATATTGATGCTATTCATAATCCAAACCCACAACCTGTTTCCCAACTACCTCTGTCTTTCAACCCAAAATCTTTGGTCAATCAGAAGATGCTAGATCAAATACATAGAAACAAAATGGTGGCCAGAGTGTTTGATGATTAGTTGGATAGTATCATCCAGAAAGGCACAAAATACATTCATGAATTGAAGAATATATATGATCAAACCATGTCTACCATCGAAGATTTGAAAACACAGAACACTTCATGGGTAAAAGATGAAGGGAAATGGATGAATGTGATAAACCAAATTGATTAAGTTCAGAAATATGGGATAGCAAAGTTTTTATCAGAGAAGAATTTGACAATTCTAAATGATGATATACTATATGTAATTAAGAGAAATATCGAATGGAGGAATTCAGTATCCAGACAAGGATGAATTGAACTTACAATAATGATCAAAGAAATAACTAAGTTCACTCAATCCTTACAACATGATTTACAATGTATTGATGTGAAATATATAAAGGATGACGGGAAGCCAGAAAAGGATATCGATACTGTGATTCAATCTTTCAGAGAGAAATTTAGTTTCGTTAAAGAAAATGATAACTTATTAACTGAAGATTTCTCTCAGATTTCAAAGGTGGAATCACTTCTTCATCTCTGTGTCGATGCACTCCCGAAGCATGTGGAGAAAGTGACAAAAATTTGAAGAGAGAAAGATGTTCGGAAAGCAAGGGTTAAACACATTGGCATCCCCAATTTCTCAAAAATCCAGGAATTTGTTACTGCATATCAGGAGTGGAAGGCGCAACATGTCTCCTCGACTGAACAAAACAAATCCAGAGATTCTAATCCGCTGCCCCAGTCATGATCTTACTTGCATAGTTTCTTTATCCAGTTATTTAGTTGAAATTATGTTTAAAAAACTTTATCTTTCAATGAGTTTGTAAGAAACTAAATCCCGTATGGGTCAGAGTTTGCTTTAACTCTGGGTTTAAAAGAACGGTTAATTATGGTAACTATATATATGTTTTTAGTTGTTAAAACTGAGATACAGAATAGGGAAGCAGGAAATGCAAGAAATTTTAGAGTTGAACTTCTTGGTTTTACAATATATATGATGATTGTTTGAAGGATTTTCATCTGTGAATGAAAAGGAGAAATGATTACTACAGTCTTAAATCTGTGTGTTTAAGCTATTTGAAATTGGGTTTTCTATGCGAAATCTTTTTTCATATGGTAATTGTTCTTTCATTGGATAACTCATCATATGTGTTTTATCATTTATTGGTTCAACAATATACATGTTTATATATCTGATTATTATTGAACATAGAATCTGTGCATTCTATTACCAAATGATGTTATAGAAAAAGATATCGCATTCATAGCATGATGATGTATGGATGTTAGTTTACCTTTAAGCACTTTCTGGTTGAAAGTGTATTTGAATAATTAAAATAGTTTGAATTCATTGAAGATCTTAAAGGGAGCTGTACCTTAATTTAGAGGGGAACTATTCCTGATAGCTCACCCATTTGTTGTTTAATTTATTTGTTCTTGAAAGAAAGGGTTATAGAGTCAGAATAAAACATTTTTAGATCAGGATAAATTTCTTAACCAACAATTTTTGGTGACTCTACTGGGGATTCAAATTCATTTGTTGAAAGATTAGTCGCCTTAATATGAAGCAACAATGGTGCTTCCACATGAAAACATAATTCCTATTCTGTAGCCTAATCTTGGTTTTTAAGACGAGCAGGAAGATATAATTGGTCAGTTAAATACTCTTGCATGGCGTACTCATTGGAATATTGATGATTATAGAAGGGCAAGTCGAGTATTAGAAAAAGAAGAAGAATTGGCCGATAATTTGAGATTGTTGTTACTCAGGCAAAGAAGGAGGCAAGCAGAAAACATAGCAAGAAATCAAGCCCCTAAAGTGTGAAGAGATCAAGAACAGCATAGAAACTAATAGCTACTTATCCATTTATAATATCATAAGCTGGATTCTAGAAGATACACAAGGTCTTTAAGGAGAGAGGGAGTTGAGGATCCTACTTTTCAAACACTGCAAAGCCTAAATTTTCCTTACATTCCTACCCGTATTAGAAGAGCTAGAAGTAGACCTCCTAGCCCTCCTAAACCCTCTACATCCTCTATCTGTCAAGCCTTAACTCTTTCTGGTACTATCATTCCCTCTACTATAAGCTTTCTACCAATGGCCCAACCTTGGGGAGCAGCTATAGGACCTCTAAATTTAGGGGCCAACCTGAATCCTCTGCCTAAAAATGCAAGGGAAAACTTACCTAAATTTAATGGAGATGGAAGACAATCATCAGATGAGCATCTGAGTGCCTTTGTCGCAGCATGTGGTGTGTTAGGTGTACAACATCAAGATGTAGCCATAAGGCTTTTTGTGCAAACTCTGACTGACACTGCAACTCAATGGTTCTATCATCTGACTGATTCTTCAATCACAAATTGTAATGATATGAAAACTGCATTCGAAAACAGGTTCAAGAGCGTAGAAGATGAACATTCCCTTCTTGCTCAATTGACTCAGCTTAAGAAGGAGATACATGAACCTATGAGGGAATTTATAGCCAAATTCAACAGAATAGTGCACAAAATCCCAGCTACTAAAAGGCCAACTACTGAGAATCAGAAATGTTTCTTTATTAATTATATGCCTCCTGATATTAGTTTTCATCTTAGAAGAGGTGCAGTTGCTGACTTAGCAATTGCACAAACCTTGGCAGTCGGGTTAGAAGATGATCTTCTTATGGCTGGAAAATGGAAGAGAGAAGTCCAAGTACCTAATGCTCATCCCTCATCCTCTACAGATCCTGTGGTTCAAAGGCTAGTTAATGATATGATCACTTTGAAAAGATAGATGCCTAAGGTTGGCACTTCATTTCAACAACCATATCAAGATATCAACAGGAGAAATTTCAATCAACAGACAAATACTGGTAGGAGATTACCACTTACATCAGCACAACCAAGGTTAACTATTGAAGCTCCTCCTGGAAGAGGGAACATGTGTGCCTTTCATTTGACTACTGATCATGACAGAAATTCTTGTTTGGAGATGCTTAGATATGCTTGAATGGCGTCTACTCAAGATGTGTTGGGGGAGATTACCGAAGAAGAAAGGAACTTTGAGGAACTTGGTGACTCTGAAATACACTTCCTAGAATATGAATCATATTCAAAAAGAGAAGGTGAAATATTGTTACTCTTGAAGATCCTTCATGCGCTGTGCTTACCAGAAGTCAGAAGAATCTGAGATTTTCTAATACTCAAGAAGTGCCTGTTAAAGGTAAGGAACCTCTAATTAGATCCTCTGATGCTAATTTGAAGGCCCAAGAAATTAAATTATTACATAGAAATGATCGTGAAACCTCTTTTGATATTTTAGAATTTTGTAAGTCTACAAAGATTCAAATATCCCCTGCTGAATACCTCAAGTTGAACCCAAAGAACTTGACAAATTGGTTAAATATGTCAAAGGTGGTCCTACACAATTGAACCTGAAAGTCAACTAAATGTTAATACTGAGTCTCCCATTGCCCAATTATTTGCTTCTCCACTTGAATCACCCACACATACTCCTAAAATGGCCCTCAATTCATCTAATGATACTTCTTATATGGCCGATATGAAGCCCAACCCATTTTATGTTTCTTTATTCATAAATGGCCATAAACTCAGTAATTGTATCATAGACTCAGGTGCTTCTGATAATATTATGCCTTCTTCTGTAGCCAAGCCCTAGGCCTATCCCTTACAAAAACATTTGGTAGGTGTTACTCCATGGATGGCAAACAGATTTCTTTACTTGGACAAATTAAAGATGCACGAGTTGCTCTTGCAGCCTATCTTGATAAAAGAGTGAAGTTGACTATCTTGGTAGCAGATATCCCTGCTAGTTATGGGATGTTGTTGAGCATGACTTTTTGCAAAGATTTAGGTGGGAAAATTAAATTGGATTGGTCAAAAGCTACAATTCTAGTGGGAAAGCAAAAAGTTAAGCTAGAACCTGAACCTAAATGCAAGTTTACTGTATACCCTTCTGATGATCCTAAGTCTCAAATTCTATTTGAAGAATGTGAATTTGGTAACTATTTTCTCTCTTCTGAAGACCTGAAGGAAGAATCCATCCCAAAGTCTGTTCATTCAGATGATCTATGGACCATGGAATTCGATGGTAGCTGTGCTACCATTGGTTCAGGAGCAAGGGTTGTTTTAATCTCACCCGAAGGTAAAATTTTTCCTTACTCTTTCAAGTTAGAATTTAAAAATAATAATAACACTACAGAGTATGAGGCTCTATTGCTTGGGTTAAATGAAGCCAAAGGAAAAGGTATAAAGATACTCAGAGCAAAAGCAGATGTTGAATTAATTGTTAAACAAGTGAGAGGCATTTTTTCAGTTAAAAGTGAAAGATTGAGACATTACAGGAACATAGTTTGGGATGAGATAGAATACTGTGATGCCTTTTCTATTGAAGCAATTCCTAGAGATCAAAATACACGGGTGGATTCTCTAGCAGTGTCATCTTCTCTTCTTCTCCTACACCCTGATTTTAAAAAGGATTCATATAGAATAGAACTGGTCTACCGTCCTAATGTCCCAAATAATGCTGAAAATTGGCAAGTTTTTAAGAATGATAGGTAGATCATAAAGTTCTTGGAGAATGCTGAGATGTTCCTGGGGACTTATTTTGAAGGTTTTGAAGCAGAATGTAAAGAATTCAGTCCTGATCTAGGGATCAATTCAAAGGATGATGTAATTCAGTTGAAGGGAAACAAAATCCCCAGAGGACTGGTCTCTCTAGAACATTTGTTCACTCGACAAGATGAATATACCAAAGGCAAACTTGTTCAGAATACTAACAAATTGGGGGATTATGAGAAAATAAACATTGGGAGCGAAACTAATCCTAAATGGATTTCTATTGGTAGGTGTTGCTCACTAGAGGAGAAAAACAAATTGATTAATCTGTTGATTAGGTATAAGGATGTCTTTGCTTGGTGCTATGATGACCTAAAGGATTTTAGGTGTGGGCAGTTTCAGCATCATATTCCTTTGAAAACAAATGTAACCCCATTCAGGTAGAAGTTGAGAAACTATAACCCAAAGGTTGCTGAGGCCATCTTTAAGGAGATCGATAAAATGTTGAAAGCTAGGATTATTTATCTGATTCATCACTCCACCTGACTGGCAAACATTGTCCCAGTACGTAAAAAGAATGGAGAAATAAGAATCTGTGTTGATTTGAAGAATCTGAACCAAGCCAGTTTGAAAGATAATTATCCCTTACCTATGATGGATCACATTTTGCAAATAGTTGCTGGGTTAGAAATGATGTCCATGCTAGATGGGTTCTCAAGTTATAATCAAATAAGTGTGGCTGTAGCTGATCAACATAAAACCGCTTTCACTATACCCCGGGGAACTTTTGCTTATAACCATATGCCCTTTGGTTTGATTAATGCTGGTGCAACTTTTCAACGGGTGATGGATTTATCCTTTAGAGATCTGAAAGATAGAATTATTGTCATTTATCTTGATGATTTGACTATTTTCTCTAGAAAAAGAGAGGATCATCTGAAGGATCTAGAGATCATTTTGCAAAGGTGTCAGAGTCATGACATATCTCTTAATCCTAAGAAGTCAGTTTTCTATGTAACAGAGGGTAAGTTGTTGGGACACTTAGTTTCAAAGGATGGGATCAAGATTGATCCAGAAAGGGTGAGAGCAATACAACAACTAAGTCTTCCTTCTAATAGGACTGGAGTTAAGTCTTTCTTTGGACAGATTAATTTTCTTAGAAGGTTCATTCCTGATTTTGCTGAGATTACAAAACATATTGTAGGGATGATGAGTGAAAAACATGCATTCAAATGGAACAAGACTGCTAAGAAAGCATTTGAAGATATTAAAGAAGCAATTGCACAAATACCTACTTTGGTAAACCCTGATTTCCAAAAAGATTTTATTATTTATTGTTATGCTTCAGAACATACCATGTCTGGTATCTTGCTACAAAAAAATGAATTGAATGTAGAAGCCCTAATAGTCTTTATGAGTGTTCCTGTCAAGAACCATGAACTTAAATATTCTTTAGTTGAGAAACAAGCTTTCACTGTGGTAAAGGCTATCAAACAATTTAGATATTACATACTTCATTCTCATTCAGTTGTATTTGTTCCTAGTTAGGCTATGAAAAGCATTCTGACTCAATAAGATGTTGGGATAAACAATAAATCAATATGGGTCGCTAAAATTCAAGAATATGACTTGGAGGTTAGGCCAACCAAATTGGTTAGAGGTCAAGGTCTCTGTAAATTGATTATTGAAAGTAAGGAAGAAGAAGAAGAAGAACTTCCCACTGTCTTGTTGGTAATTTTACAAGATCCATGGTTCCTAAATGTGGCATACTATCTTACTTATGGAAACTATCCTAGTCACTTATCCCTGAAGGAGAAAAGAAATCTAAAGTTAAAAGAAGCGAAATATGTCATTTGGGGTGATGTCTTATATAAAAAGGGACTAGATGGAACCTTCCTAAGATGTGTAGATAAAGAACAACAATACAAGCTGTTGGAAGTTTTTCATAATGAAGCCTGTGGTGGACATTTCTCTTCTTCAGTCACAGCATTCAAAATCCTTAGAAATTGTTATTATTGGCCAGGTATGTTCAAAGATGTATACAAATGGGTAGCTAATTGTGAAAAATGCAAAATGTTTTCAGGAAGGCTACAACTTGCAGCATTGCCTTTGAGGCCTGTTGTTATTGAAGAACCTTTCAAACAATGGGGTTTGGACTTTATTGGGCCTCTTTCACCTCCTTCAAGTGCTGGACATACACACATTTTAACAACAATGGACTATTTTATGAAATGGGTTGAAGCAACCCTTGTGAAGAGAACCACTTCAGAAGTGGTATGTAATTTTCTTAGAGAAAATATACTGGTACATTTTGGTGTTCCTTAGAAGCTTGTGGCAGATAATGCTACCAGTTTTTCTTCAATTGAACTTACTTCATTTTTCTATGAGCATAGTATCTCTCTTTCTCACTGATCAGATTATTACTCTCAAGGGAATGGACAAGCTAAGTCTAGTAATAAAAATCTTATAGCCATCATGAGGAAATTGGTGAGTGATAACCCCAAAGATTGGCATAAGAAGTTGTATGAAGCACTCTGGGCTGACAGGGTAACCCCAAAAAGGGCAATAGGAATGGTGCCTTTTGAGCTAGTTTATGGAATAGGAGCTCAGTTATCATTACCTCTGGAATTATCTGCAGCCAAATTACAAAATGTCATTGAGGATCAATACTTTCAATATTCCTTAGAGAAAAGAGTTATGTACTTAACCAGGATTGAGGAGGAAAGGAATGAATTGGTTGATCAAATTACTGTTCATCAAGCCAGGGTTAAGATGATCTTTGATCGAAAATCAAGGTCTAGAAAATTCATGGAAGGAGATGAAGTGCTGCTGTAGGATAGGAGGAGAGAACCTAAAGGAGCACATGGCAAGTTTGACTCACTTTGGAAGGGACCTTTCAAGATTCATCAGGTATTGGGTCCTAATTCTTTTAAATTGGAATATTTGGATGGATCTGTTCTACACCTGTTCTATAATGGATAGGATCTTAAATTGTATCAACTGTAAAACAGGTGTCCCCTATTTTGTACATAGTCTTTCCTTTGTTGTCGTGTGCTGTTGTTTTCCTTTTTCAGTTTTGGTTTGCCTTGTTCCTTTGCTTCCGTCCCCATGTTTCAGTTTGTGCGTAACTAGATTTTCTGAGTTCTCTACATTTTGTCATAAATTGCAGTCCCCAGTCAGAGCCAATGTTACCTTCTAATTTGCCCTTATTCAATTTTTCGTGAACCCCTAAGCAAAAGTTGACCCACCACCTTACCTCATTGGTCATATGTTCATTTCTTAAGTCGGCTTTTTGTTTTTAAAATTTATCCGCTTGTCTTCCTATGTGCGAAATTACTGAAGAATTGAACCTTCGAACTTGAACCTTTTTCAAAGTTCAATGGTTCAAAAGTTCAAAAATTCAAAAGTTCAATGGTTCAATGGTTCAAGAGTTCAAGGTTCAATGTTTCTCAAAAGTGAACTATTTGTCCCTTTGTGTAACTCAATTTGTATCTTTGAACCTTCACGTTGAACCTCATTTCGGGAGTTCAAAGGTTCAACGTTCCGTGACTTTAGTCCCACCTTTCCCGAAGTCTTCTTTAAGTCAAAAATTAGCGAGAAATTTAGAGGGAAATATATCCGAAACTTATTATGAAGCAGAAAGTTCTAATGTTCAAAAGGTTATGGATAATAATTACACATCGAGCTCGTGTGTGAGAAGTGCTTGCAATTAATGCATCTGTCAGAGTTCATGTCTTATCAAGCATTTTCAGCACGTATTATTTCAGCTAATAATTATTCAACCTAGTTTAATGCCTTTGTTAAGAATGAACAAGCCAATTTTAGCAAATAAACACATAGGTTGATGCAAAAGGAGAACAACACAGGAGGTATAAGATTTTTGTTGCCCAGTTTGACAGTAATTTTTGATCCATTGAAGGTGAGTTCGACTTTTCCTATAAGCTGATTCCATTACTTTGTTGGAAAGGAGAATCATTTTGAGTTTCTGGCATTATTTAAGAAGTTAAAAGTATTTTTCATTATATCCTCCAATCTGTAGCCATGAGATCTGCTTGTCTTGGTTATGAACACGGTCCTGGTCTCATTTGTTCTCTTCCTGAATTTGGGGATACCTCTCTAGTTCAATATGATTTAGAGGATTTTAGGGAGAGGGTTAAAAATCCTATGTCAACTCCTATGATGGAGAAGATAGTGGAAAGTGGTTTAGTCGAAGCTGCAGCCTTTCCCATGGTGGTACAGTGCCCTGAATTAGTTCTACAATGCATGAATAGATATGACCCCCAAAATAGGTGTATCAGAACTACGGATGACAATGTGTTACTACCTGTCAATAGACAAACCCTAATGGTTGTGATGAGAATTCCGCCCAAGGAACCATATTCTGATCTTAATATTACTTCTTCTTATCGTCATTTTTCATTAAAGAAAGCAAACTACAAGAGCGTAATTGCAAGAAATTGGTTACTAAAATTCCAAAAGGGGGGTTCAAGACTGCCCAGACTACTAAAAAGAGATCACATGATTCCGGAAGTAAAGGATATTGTGGTGTTACTACATAGGCTAAAGGGTAACTCCCAGGCATTCTATTGGGAGGACTAGATGTATTTCTTCATTCAGGTGATCCTCCAAGGAGAACAGTATTTGGACTGGGTGGAAATTATAGCTGAATGTTTGCATTTGGGCCTGAGTAATTATTTGGGGAATAAGGATTTGTATATGTCTTCATATCTCTTCTATTGCCTGGCGTCTACAAGACAATGGGTAGGGCTACCTCATGCACCCTTGGTTCGAGACAACAAAATTTGTGATTATTATTGATGAAGGGGGTGAATCATAAAACACACAATAATATAAATTGCACACAGAAAATAGAATGATATTTTATTAATATGGGAAAACATTACATTACAGAAGCTCAAATACAATCAGAGGATGAATCCCCTACAGGCTGCAACACATTACAGCTCCCTCTCTCAAAACTCTAGAATCTTCAGCCTTCTGTAATTTCCAAATCAACTAGGGTTTCTAATTTCCTGACTTTCTTGACTCTGCACCTTCCCCCTTAACTCCACTACTCTAAGGGTTCCCAAAATGGTTATATATAGCCCTTTTGGCGACCACCTACTTAATTTTGAAATTTGCATCTCCCTCCAAAAATAGGTCAATTTCGCGGGGCCATAACTTTCAATCCGACCTTTAGATTTTTAATTATAATGCTTTTTCGGAAAGCTCTCGAAAAGACGATGGAGTGCCAAGTAGTACTAATAGATAGAGTACTTGGGTTTCCCACCAAATTTCGGGCCCATCCAGAGCCTCTAAGTGCCTCAAATTTGACTTTGGATATTTCAATAGGATTTTTGGAATTTGAAATTCTAATATCTCACAAATGATAAATGATATTGAAGTGATTTCTTCACCATTAGCTTCAATTCACCATTCTAGAGGTCTGTGTAAGATTTTGTATCCAACCGTGCACAAATGCAAACTTACTAAAAATAGTAACCCTGCCAAATTTAACCCTTATTGAAAAGAAACAATAGTTTTTTTTGGGTTGATGCAAGATTGCTCTTACACCCTAGATGCTCTTGCATCAGACACCTGGGGTAATTTGAAAAGTGACCCTGTCACTTCTCATGTGTTAGAGGGAAACCAAAACGATTAACCTCAGTCTCAGATAACCATGATGAATCTTCAACAGGCCTTCCTTTCCATTTCACCAAGTATTCTGTATACTGCCTGTTTCTTGTGCTCTTACCCACACGGCTATCCAGAATGCCCTCTATCTCCTCCTTCTCTGAAGTAGATGCTGGAATACTCCACTATGCTTTTGTTAGTCCATCCTCTATTCCACCTTCATGATATTCTGCTAAATCAGCAATGTTGAAAATAGGGGAAATATTGATCCCATTCGGTAACTCCACCTCATATGCATTTCCTGAAACATGCTTCTTCAAGATTCTGCATGGTCCAAATTTCTTCATTTTCAACTTATTGTATGTTCCAATTGGGAACCTTCCTTTTCTCAAGTGAACCATGACTTCATCTCCTACCTGGAACTCCTTATACCTCCTCTTCTGATCTGCCTTAGCCTTATATTGAATATTCATCTTATTAATGTGCTTTCTCACCTCTTCATGCAAATTCTTCAGATGTTCTGCAAAGTCTTTAGCTTCAGCACTTGTCTTTTCTCCTTTGGCCAGCTTCCTTAACTCAGAAGCATTTCTCGGGCTATTGCCATATACAACCTGGAATGGTGATTTACCAGTACTCCTATTGACAGAATTGTTGTAAGCAAATTCTGCCTGTGGTAAAATCAAATCCCATCCCTTGGGCTTATCTCCTACTAAGCACCGTAGCAGGTTACCCAAACTCCTATTCACCACTTCGGTCTGTCCATCAGTCTATGGATGGTGTGCAGAACTAAACTTCAAATCTATCTTCAACTTCTTCCATAATGTCCTCCAAAAATAACGAATGAACTTGGTATCTCGATCTGAAACTATGCTCTTTGGTAGACCATGTAGTCTCACCACCTCTCTAAAAAATAATTCAGCAATATGAACAGCATCATTAGTCTTCTTGCAAGGAATAAAATGTGCCATCTTCAAGAATCTGTCCACCACCACAAAAATGGAATCATGTCCTCTCTGTGTCCTTGGTAAACCAAGAACAAAATCCATACTGATATCATCCCATGGCTTCTCTGGTACAGGTAATGGCTGATATAGACCTATGTTCTGACTTACTCCTTTTGCCATCTGACATACTCTACAACTCTGCACAAATTTTCGCACATCCTGCTGCAACTGTGGCCAATAATAATTTTCACCAACAATAGAAATGGTCTTATCTCGACCAAAGTGTCCAGTCAATCCTCCACTATGCTTCTCCTTAATCAGGTTCTCTCTCATGGAACTCCTTGGAATGCACAACTGTCTTCCTCTAAATAACATGCCATCCTGGATTATGAAATCCAACCATTTTGTCCTATCCAAAGTAACAGGTTCCATACAAACTTTCCGGGCCTTTGTGAAATCTGTATCTTTAGGATACAAACTTTTGAGGTCATCGAACCCAACAACCTCTATCTTCATTTCTGTCAACAAATTTTGCCTTTTGCTCAAGGCATCTGCAACTCTGTTGGACTTCCCACTCCTGTGCTTCAAAACAAAAGTATAGCTCTGCAAAAACTCAACCCATTTTAAGTGCCTTTGGTTCAACTTTCCTTGACTATTAAGATACTACAAAGCCTGATGATTAGTATATAAAACAAACTCCTTTGGCAACAAGTAATGTCTCCATTTATTCAAAGCCTGAACTATTGCATAAAACTCCTGATCATAAACATAATACTTTTTCTTGGCATCATTAAGCTTCTCACTAAAATAGGCAATGGGCTTACCTTCTTGGCTCAAAACAGCTCCTATACCACTACCACTAGCATCACAATCTACCTGAAATACCTTATTGAAATCTAGAAGTGCCAAAACGGGTTGTTCTACAACTTTATGCTTCAATGTATCAAAGCTCTTATCTTCTCCTTTAGTCCATCTAAACTCTTTTCTATCCCCTCTCATTGTCTCAGTTAGGGGTGCACAAATGCTACTAAAACTCCTAATAAACTTTTTGTAAAAACTTGCCAAACCATGAAAGGATCTTACCTCCGTTGCACTCCTTGGTGTAGGCCATTCAATGATAGCCCTTACTTTTTCTGGGTCCATCTTAAGACCTTCCTCTATGACTACAAATCCTAGGTATACCAGCTCCTTCTTTACAAAACTACATTTCTTCAGATTAATCAGTAACTTCTCCTCCCTCAGCTTCTCTAAAACTCTTCTGATATGCATCAAATACTCATCCCAAGTCTTACTGAAAATCAAAATGTCATCTAAATAAACAATAACAAAAATTCCCAAAAATTCCTTCAGTACCTCGTTCATGAGCCACATGAATGTGCTCGGTGCATTGGTTAGCCCAAATGGCATGACTAACCACTCATACAAACCCTCCTTTGTCTTGAAGGCTGTCTTCCATTCATCTCCTTCTCTGATTCAAATCTGGTGATACCCACTCTTCAGATCAATCTTCGTGAAGTACTTGGCTCCACTCAAACAATCCATTATGTCATCCATTCTCGGCAATGGAAATCTATACTTGATTGTGATCTTGTTGATGGCTTGGGAATTTGTACACATCCTCCACTCTCCATCTTTCTTTGGTGCTAGTACTGTAGGTACCACACATGGACTTAGGCTCTCCCTTATCAGTCCCTTCCTTAATAGCTCGTGAACTTGTCTGTTCAACTCTTCATTCTCTGCTGGAGTCATTCTATGGGCTACCTTATTTGGAAAACTAGCTCCTGGTATCAAATCCATTTGATGACTTATCTTCCTCATGGTGGCAAACCTTCTGGTACATTATCAGAGACAATATCTTGAAATTCTTCCAACATTTTTGAGACTTCTACTGGTACATCTTCACATTTCTCTTGACTGATCTTAGGAATCAATGCAAAGCAATGACGCTCATGCTTCATACCCTCCAAAAACTTTCTACCATCTACCAAGCAAATTCTGGCAGTACTACATACCTTTTCTTCCACCTCCTTCAAGGGCTTCAACTTATGATAGACTCCATCCTTTGTTAGGGAGTATGTGTTTGCACGGCCATCATGGACAACGCTCCTATCATACTGCCACGACCTCCCCAATAACATATGACATGCATCCATCGGTATGATGTCACACAACACCTTATCATGGTAGTCACCAATCTTGAACTTCACTAAACATTGTTCATTGACCAAAGCTCTATGGTCCTTCTGCAACCATGCAATCCGGTATGGATGCGGATGCTTTCTTCTTGTCAACTTCAACTTGTCAACCATCGCCTCTGAAACAAGATTATCAGTGCTTCCACTGTCAATAATAATATCACAACACTTACCTTCACATTTGCACCTTGTGTGGAATAAACTCTTCCTCTGATTAGGTTCTTTCTCCTCATTCAACAAAGTTCTTCTGACAACTAGGGTTTCTCGCCTTTCTGCATCTTTAGAGCACTCAGACTGTGCATCTTCATCCACATGTGCAACTCGTGCATTACCTTCAGGTCTTCTATTCATCCTTCCTTGATGTTGCGGACACTCGTATGCTCGATGCCCTTCTTCGCCACATTGGAAACATGTTCCTTTGAAACCTCCTCTTCCAGGTCCTTGCCCAATTCTACCTCTTCCTCTTCCTCTTTGCTCACCATTATTCTGGTCACAAGGGCTGTAGGTATTATCTCCTCTTTGATTTCGACTGGTTCCAGGTTATTCACTTTTCTTTGGATCTTCATTTCATCCTCCACAGGGTCTTCCACCAATCCTTCCGCCTTGACCTCTTCCCCTTTGCTTGCTTTCAAATCTCTTATTCAACTTCTCTTCCACCTTCAGGGAAAACTGGTACACATCTTCTATGGTGGTCATTCTGACCAAGCTCAACTCTTCTTGAATACTTGGCCTCAACCCATTAATGTAACGGGCCACCTTCTCCTTGTTGGCCTCTCCATGGCCTGTCCTGATAGTGATCTTATAAAAATCTTCTGTATACTCCTTAACAAACTTGTTACCTTGCTTCAATCCTTGCAGCTTCTTCAACAACTCCATCTCATAGTCCATAGGAATGAACTGCTTCTTCAATTTCTCCACCATCCGCTCCCATATGGTAATCTTTGCTTTTCCTCTCCTATTTCTCTCTAACTGGACCTCCTTCCACCAAATACTGGCATGGCCCTTCAACTTTGTCTTTGCAAACTTGACCCGTTCAGGGTCTTCCACATCTTCATACTCAAAATACTCCTCCATATCATTGATCCAATCAATAAGTTGTTCCGGATTCAAATTTCCAGAATAGGTAGAAACTTCAATCCTGGGCCTCTTTCTGATCTTTGAAATGGCCCTCAACAACCTAACTTCTATAGGATCTCCCATAGCTTCTTGTTCTTCCTCAGATAGCTCTTCTTCAGCTTCATCTTCGCTTTCCTCTCTCCTTCTCGGCTCGAATCCTCTTCGCAGCTCCTCTTGCAATGCATCGATTTGTCTTTGCAGGGCTCTAAAACCCTCTTCTGTCAAAGCATTCCTCCCAACACGATTTCTTCGTGGAGGCATCTTGGTCTCCATAGCAAACCCACAACCTCAGGTCCTAGTGCAAACTACCTCACAGTTGGCGATCTGTCTACACACTCAGGAACTCTTGCTCTGATACCACTTGATGAAGGGGGTAAATCATAAAACACACAATAACAGAAATTACACACATAAAATAGAATGATATTTTTATTAATATGGGAAAACATTACATTACAGAAGCTCAAATACAATCAGAGGATGAATCCCCTACAGGCTGCAACACATTACAGCTCCCTCTCTCAAAACTCTGGAATCTTTAGCCTTCTGTAATTCCCAAATCAACTAGGGTTTCTAATTTCCTGACTTTCTTGACTCTACACCTTCCCCCTTAACTCCACTACTCTAAGGGTTCCCAAAATGGTTATATATAGCGCTTTTGGCGACCACCAGCTTAATTTTGAAATTTGCATCTCCCTCCAAAAATAGGTCAATTTCGCGGGGCCATAACGTTCAATCCGACCGTTGGATTTTCAATTATAATACCTTTTCGGAAAGCTCTCGAAAAGATGATGGAGCGCCAAGTAGTATCGATAGATAGAGTACTTGGGTTTCCCACCAAATTTCGGGCCCATCTGGAGCCTCTAAGTGCCTCAAATTTGACTTTGAATATTTCAATAGGATTTTTGGAATTTGAAATTTTAATATCTCACAAATGACAAATGATATTGAAGTGATTTCTTCACCATTACCTTCAATTCACCATTCTAGAGGTCTGTGTAAGATTTTGTATCCAATCGTGCACAAATGCAAACTTACTAAAAATAGTAACCCTGCCAAATTTAGCCCTTATTGAAAAGAAACAACATTTTTTTTTTGGTTGATGCAAGATTGCTCTTACACCCTAGATGCTCCTGCATCAATTATTCACAGTTACAGATGCAAAATTGTTATGAGAATTATAGGAGAATTAATGATGTTTTTATTGGAAGAATGACTCATGAATTGGTAGACAACATTAATAAGAGAATGTTCGATGAAGCTATGCAGCTGATCAATATTTATGGTAGTTTCTTTATTCAGTCTCCCAAATTTACCTATATCAGAGTTGGTAGTTTTGATGGCAAACCTGTGAAGCTGCCCAGGTATGTTTTTGACCTCTTTGTATTGATAGAAGTTTGCAGACAGCTAGCCCATGTAGATAAGAAATTCCCAATGAAGAAGGAATCTGGTATATCTTTTCCCATTGAACTTGGACACTATTCATGCCAGTCAATTTCTGACGCTTTGAATTTAGAAGTGGACCTGAAAAAGTTCAATTTTTAGTACTATACTGCTAGATCCTAGTTCGACAGCAAAGGCTTTGCTAGGGACAATCTAGATTTTGGAACGAGATTTTCACATATTCCTCAAATAGAGGATTATTAGGAGGATTGTTTAGATGAATTTGAGGTCAGAAAAAGGCTTTGGTGTAGGTTATCCTTAGGGCAAATAGTTACCCTTAATTTAAATATGAATATTTCTGGAATAGTTGATAATGAGGAACAGGTGATTGATCCTCAATTTGAACAGATAAAACAATTACCTATTCCTGAAATTGATTGGAATAAAGATTAAGAGGATCGGATTGAGGTTAAAACCCTCCTGGTAATCAGGAGAACTGAGAAATGGTTGAGGGAACATAGACTGAAGGAAGTTCAAAATGAAGGTTCCCAGCAATGTGCACCAATGGCTGAATCACCATCTCCAATAAGCTCTTCTAATCGGCTTATTACTATTTGTGATGCAGGTACTCCCAAGCCAAAAACTAGAAGGGGTCTTGTCATCAAAGAGTCCAAGAAAGTCCTTACAACTATTCTACCCCTTCATGCCACTAGATCACGAACTAGAAGTAGGAAGAAGAAGTAGATTTCTGAAAGAATAGTTGTGGATTTCAACTCTGAAGAGGATTCGGGAGAAGCAACAAGCGATAAAGGGTTTGATGCACCAATGGCATAGGAGATTAGTACAAATCAACAAACAGAGGTTGCTTTAGATTCTACTGATCTGATGATGATTTCAAATGTGCCTTCTGAACAATTGAATCCTGGTAAAGAAGTTTTGGTCCTTGCACCCAAATGGTTGGAAAGTTCAATCAGTGACAAAAGAAAAATAGTTCCATTTTCATTGTCATTGGAGGGCATGGTTAGCAAGTGTCTAAGAAAGACCCCTAAATCTAAGAAGCTGAAAACAACATCCAGGGTGGACATTGACCCTAATAAAGGGAACTGGAGTGCATAAATAGCCCAGCTAACAACTGATGAGGAAGTTCAAGATCCCATAGTTCAGGATTTCACAATAGAAAGAATAGATCTTGGTACTGCATCACGTGCTGTGGACATGCATCATCTAGAAGCATCTACCAAGAGGATAGTCAGTCGCACCTGGAAGGATGAAAAAGATAAGAGGGAGTTGAAACAAACTTTGCGATCAATGGCAGAGTATATTGATGCTATTCATAATCCAAACCCACAACCTGTTTCCCAACTACCTCTATCTTTTGACCTAAAATCTCCAGTCAATCAGAAGATGCTAGATCAAATACACAAAAACAAAATGGTGGTCAGAGTGTTTGATGATTGGTTGGATAGTATCATTCAGAAAGGTACAAAATACATTCATGAATTGAAGAATATATATGAACAAACCATGTCTACCATCAAAGATTTGAAAACACAGAACACTTCATGGGTAAAAGATGAACGGAAATGGATGAATGTGATAAACCAAATTGATGAAGTTCAGAAATATGGGATAGCAAAGTTTTTATCAGAGAAGAATTTGACAAGTCTGAATGATGATATACTATATGTAAGTAAGAGAAATATCGAATGGAGGAATTCAGTATCTAGAGAAGGATGAATTGAACTTACAAAAATGATCAAAGAAATAACTGAGTTCACTCAATCCTTACAACATGATTTACAATGTATTGATGTGAAATATATAAAGGATGACGGGGAGCCAGAAAAGGATATTGATACTGTGATTCAATCTTTCAGAGAGAAATTTAGTTTCATTAAAGAAAATGATAACTTATTAACTAAAGATTTCTCTCAGATTTCAAAGGTGGAATCACTTCTTCATCTCTGTGTTGATGCACTCCCGGAGCATGTGGAGAAAGTGACAAAAATTTGAAGAGAGAAAGATGTTTGGAAAGCAAGGGTTAAACACATTGGCATCCCCAATTTCTCAAAAATCCAAGAATTTGTTACTACATATCAGGAGTGGAATGTGCAACGTGTCTCCTCGGCTGAACAAAACAAATCCAGAGATTCTAATCCGCTGCCCTAGTCATGATCTTACTTGCATATTTTCTTTATCTAGTTATTTAGTTGAAATTATGTTTAAAAAACTTTATCTTTCAATGAGTTTGTAAGAAACTAAATCGTGTATGGGTCAGAGTTTGCTTTAACTCTGGGTTTAAAAGAATGGTTAATTAGGATAACTATATATATGTTTTTTGTTGTTAAAATTGAGATACAGAATAGGGAAGCAAGAAATACAAGAAATTTTGGAGTTGAACTTCTTGGTTTTACAATATATATGATGATTGTTTGAAGGATTTTCATCAGTGAATGAAAAGGAGAAATAATTACTGTAGTCTTAAATCTATGTGTTTAAGCTATTTGAAATTGGGTTTTCTGTGCAAAATCTTCTTTCATATGGTAATTGTTCTTTCATTGGATAACTCATCATATGTGTTTTATCATTTATTGGTTCAGCAATATACATGTTCATATATCTGATTATTATTGAACATAGAATCTGTGCATTCTATTACCAAATGATGTTATAGAAAAAGATATCGCATTCATAGCGTGATGATGTATGGATGTTAGTTTGCCTTTAAGCACTTTCTGGTTAAAAGTGTATCTGAATAATTAAAATAGTTTGAATTCATTGAAGATCTTAGAGGGAGCTGTACCTTAATTCAGAGGGGAACTATTCCTGATAGCTCACCCATTTGTTGTTTAATTTATTTGTTCTTGAAAGAAAGGGGTATAGAGTTAGAACAAAACATTTTTAGACTAGGACAAATCTATTAACCAACAGTGGGCATGGGCTTTGCGAAATCTCTTGTTCCCTTGTGTGTTTTCTCTCTACGTTAACGTGCTTGATATTGTTACACACTATCAACCACCTTAAGGTGGGGGCATATAAAGGTAAGTAGTCTGATGTTTTTGGTACTAACAAAGTGTGTTTGTAAGCCATTTGCGGAGGTAGGATGTTGTATCTCTGCCGTGAGTGCACATCTTTATTCTATATTGCAATCATTAAGCCCTTTGCGGAGGGGGGATATCGTGCATATCCTTTTATTCAAAATCCCTCTGCAGAGGTAGGGATGGTGTATCTCTTGAGTTACTGCACATCCTTTTTATTTCAAATGTCCTCTGAGTAGGTGGGGTTGGTGTATCCTCCCTTAAGCGTGTCTTTGGCGGTTGTTGTGGCATAAGCCCAATCATCAGGTGTGCATGTAGCATGCTTGAGATAGTGGGGGCTTAGCAATAAGTTCCTTCCATCACCTTGTATGTCATGTTTTATACATATAGTATGTCTTTGGCATGCTATATGGTGCTCGTGTATTTTGTGTGTCTTCGGTGTGTTTTCCCCCTTCTGTAGTCTAAAGCTGTGCAGTGAAATGCCCCTCCCTACACTCAGGTTTTGTATGGCATGTTTGTTCCTGAGTATAGTCCAAAGAGTGTGGCAAAATGCCCCTCCTATGCTTTGGGATTTGTATGGTGTGCTTGTTCTCAAGTGTAGTCTAAAGTTGTGTGGTGAAATGCCCCTCCCTACACTCTGAGATTTGTATTGTGTGTCTTCTCCCCAATATGTAGTCCAAAGAGCGTGGCGAAATGCCCCTCCTACATTTTGGGGTTGTGTGTTGCATTTTTACTTTCCATGTATCTGCACTCATTTATATATGAAAAATGAAAAAGAAATAATCATTGCATTCACTGTATTCATCGTGTTTTACGTGTCTTCAATACTATCTTCTCCATGTTTTACATGCCTCTTACTATCTTCACTGTGTTTGGCATGTCTATGACATGTTTTCTTTAATGTCTACCTAAGACTGGGGGCTATAAATAGTTCCTTAATCTTTGTGTACGCATTTGCTTCAAGTGCCTGGCATGTTTGTTGTGTTTTGACCATACTTTAATGCATGTATGGGTCATAAGATCATACATACATTAAAGTGGGGGCTAAATGTTATGTCGTAAAATGTCCCCCTAAGACTTTTACCTCCTAAGTTTAGCTCCCATGTCCCTTGTTTTGCATCTTGCATGTTAAATTTTACTCCCGAGACAAAATGGCCTAAAACCCATGTCAAATGGGGCTTGAAGGACATTGTTGAGTTTGACCTTGCCTTAAAATAGGACCCAGGGGCTTGGGCACTTGTGCCCTAGTCTTGCCCTATTTTAAGTAGGTCCCAAATTTGAATGTCAGTAATGTGACCATTAAAAGGTTTCGTTGCCAACATCTTAAGTTTGAATTATAAAATTTGTAACGGGAATGCATATAAAGGCATGTTTAGGGTTTCATTTGTAAACTAGAAGATGATTATGAACTTTGGGTGAACTTATGATTGTAGAGCATTCAAAGCATTCATTGTTGCATAGCAGACTTGTCTTGTTATTATGTTTATTATGTAGATTTGGGCTTCATCTTCTCATGTGTTGAAGGATATTCATCTACATGTGAGCTACACCTCTAAGGTGATATCCATTGGTGTTGAATCAATCATTTATAAATTTGTTTTTGCCTCTATCCTGTAGGGATATGCAACCCTCCGAAGTTGCAGACCTAAAAATCATCTAAGTAAGGATCATTAGTGCCAGAAGGAGTTTGGAAACCCCCAAAGAAATTGTCACCTTGGGCTTGGGCACTATTCCCTATGCCCCTAACTGTTCTGTATCCTGAACTTTAAAAAATGGTCAGTAACTAATCTTTGTCTAATGTCTTTGTCTGCGAGCATTTGTCAGAATTTGTCTGTTTGTTTACAATTTTGCATAATTAGGGTTTGAAGCATAATTGGGCATTGAATTAACACATTAATCATCAATTTACAAATTTTCCTATCATTACAAGTGACAACCAACCTGTAGGTGAATCCTCTTGCAAAAGTTGTGATTCAACTTAGTTAAATGTCCTTGAATATGTATAGTGAAAGGAGGATCTAGTTAAACTATCTATCAATCACATCTCCCCCTTTTACCTACATAACAAGGTTCAACAAATTTATCAATATATTCCAACTTTCCTTATCATCTTAAAGTGATACCAAACTTGTAGATGAGTCCTCTTGTAGGAGAAGTGACTTAACTCAGTTTATGTCCTTAAATGATACATGTGAAAGGAGGGTTTGATCAAATCTATCTAAAACACCATCAACATCGTCATTCCCACTTTTCATATATAACATTTTGGTGAACCCATGTTTTTTCTAAACTTGCATCTTGCTGAGTGTTGTAATCAATTTTTCATTCATCCATATCATATTCATCTTCATACATTAAAAAATTTTGCATAAATTTGAAAACTTTGAAAAAATAGGCATTTTTGACTTGCATCAAGGCATAATTTGCACTATTTTCCTTGCATATCATTGAAAAAATTTAATTTTCAGATATTTACATTAGATCTGAGATAAATTACAATATTTCATGTTTTTATCATCATTTACCTCACATTTGCATATCTCATTTGCTAGGGTTTTGCTTGAAATATTGCATTTTTCATATAACCTAGTAATTTCAAAAGCTAGGGTTTGTAATTAAAATCTTGTTTCAAATTTTATTACTCATTTTAACACTTTTTCAAATCTGATTTTTTACTGTAGTGTGGATTCATTGTGTGTCTTTGCATTTACATTTGCATTATTAGCACATTTACATTGAAAAAAGTGAGTTGTCTTATCCTTCACATGTGCAATTAGTTATCATCCTCTAATTGACACGTGTTGTAGGAATATCTCCACCTTTCACTCCACCTTTCTAGCTCTCACCTTGCCTTTATAAGCAAGGCTCACTCATTGTATTTTATATAGCTTCATATGATCTTTGTATAGATTCTTGCTCCATTGTTTTAGCATCTTCTCTGTTATCTTTGTGTGGAAGGTTGTCTTGATTGCAAGTGATCCTGGCTTGCTGAGTTACATTGACTCTTACATGGTATCAGAGCCTAATCTACAATTTCCTTCCCTCATTGCTGGGAATAGTGTCATAGGAGCATCTTGGAGCAAATCTAACATCATGATTGTAATCAGGAGGCTCAAATTTGTATAGATCGACTATTCATTCGCTGAATTTCATCATCAGAAAATTTTGGCAAAATTGTTTTGCCCCTAGCCCTTGGCGAAAAATCGATACCATACCGTACACTGTGCCAGCGTATTGTGTTTGTACCATCACTATGTTGTTGTTGGCATCACATCATATCCTACGGGTAAAAGTTTTTAATCTGGTGGTTAATGTTTTGTTTCTGCGGACTGCCTTATTGAAAAGTATTGTTTAAAGTTTTTTTGAAAAATAAATTAAAACAAATCTGCAGTAGGGTACTGTCGTACCCTGTGCAGATATGAGCTCCACAGAGTACCTGCGGGTACCTGGAGGGTCTATTTCCCACCTGGATGTACAAGGCTTCAGCCTTTACTTCTTTAAATCCACAGGTTTCTAAATAGTTTTGCAGGTTAAAAACATACTCCGGCAGTTTAAAGGCAGGGTTCATTCGTTGTTTCAGTGGCAGTTTCAAGCTTGACACCGACAGTTAAAGATTTATCATTGATGGCATTTCTTTTTCCTTCAGTTGTTTATTTGCTAGAGATATGTGTACGGTCGGCATACATCTTTAAAATCTGCTACGACTAATTCCATTAGCAATCTTTGTACATCGGTCTTTAGATCTTACAATATTCGGCAGTCATCGCGAGTTTGGCAGTCTTTGATCCGCCTTCAGTGGGCAATCACAACTGGTAGCAGTTTAAACATTGTCGTCTATGTTTATACCTCCAATCTGGCAGTCTACAATCAGATCGCCATCGGTGGTCTCCTCAGTTCGGCGGCTTGTCTCACGCCATAACAAATCCCACGTCAGAAATTCTCTAAACTCGTCACTTATTTTCACTAGTGAAGTTTCATCAGTCAGCATATTTTGTTTAGAGAGCATGCGATCATTCCAAGCCCAATCTGTCAGCATCCAAAACTTGTCGCACCATATTAGCCAGTCGACATTTTTGTTTAACAGTGGATAATGAAAGCCATCGGTTTGGCAAATCTTTCGGCATGGGTGGATAAAGGCATATATCGGTGGTAAAACTATCTCACCCAAAAATTATACCCATCGGTTGTCTTCTTTATGGGTGTTTCGAAACCCTCAACTTTAAACTTCAGCGGTTACCGATGGTCTATGGGTGCAAAGAATATCCCGTCGAAAAATTTTCTAATCTCGTCGGTGGTTCGCTTGGTGGGAGCCAAAGGCTCAGGTCCCGCTGGACTATGTGGAGGATCCACAATTTATTTTAATCGCCTTCAATTTGTTTTGCAGCATAATTGTTGGGGAATATACCCCAGTAATACACCTTAGCCCCACGACCGTACTGGCAGTTTTAGCCCAAACCAGTAGTTTTCTCCCTGAAAGTGGTTGCCACGTGCAGACAGTGGTTTTGACCTTGGAGGTAGTTTTTTTTCCAGATCACCAGTTTTTCGTCAACTAGAGAATATTCTGGCCCAAACATAGAATATTCTGTCAGGGGGGCTTGTTTTGCCCCTCAAAGCCCTAAAATAGGGCTTTTTTTTCATTTTTGCACAGCTTTTGCCCACGGTGTCAAAATCAAACAAACAAGATACCATTGAAAAGTTGACAGAGAGCACTTCATAGTGGTATTAGTCATTTTCATAGATTTTTTTGTTTGATAACATTTATTGCAGGTTGAAGACAAATCTCTCTTTTTGGCTCCCGAGCTCATAACTTTTTGTCACGATCTCCAGTTTTCACAATTCAAGCGGCATTGGAAAGGTATTGACGAGCTCTACATAGCCATCCATGCACTTTTCTCAAATTCTACTCAATGTGCTTTTTATTTCATTTGTCAATTTTTTGGCATTTGAGTGATAACTTGGGTATTTTGAAACTTAAGGAGGTGAAATTTGTTTTAAGAGAATTTGTTTGCTGTAATACATCATTATGAATGATTGTAATCTCACTTAGATCTTTTTTGTAAGAGATTTTGTTGTTTTCCCAATTTTGGTCCCTTGAGGACAATTGTAAAATGCACTAAGTATAAAGTGCCACAACAAATTGGGGGGGCTCTCTTACATAGTAAAGGGGTGTTGTTGTCTTGTTGTCTCTCTTTTTCATCATGGATGTGCCTCAATTTCCACTTTTAACTCCATATAATTATCTTGAATGGAAGAAAAACACGGAGTTTGTATTGTATAAACAAAAGTTACATAGAATAACTTTAGGCACAGATCCTGAACCCACAGGTGCTACTGAGAGAAGAAAATGGTTAGATAGAAGAGATGAGGCTTTTGGCACACTTTGTCTTGCTACTTCTCCAGATCTAAGATTTCATGTTGAGTCTTATTCTACACCAAATGAGATATGGACAACACTAGACAATCTCTTTGGTAAACAAGATAAAATAAGAAGGTTCAAATTGGAGAACGAGCTAATTGCACTTAATCCTCAAGATTTTTAGCAAATCAAAGACTTCTTCACCAAGTTTAAGTCTCTCAGGTTGCAACTCAAATAGTGTGGTCTTGAGAAATAAGATGAACAATTGATTCTATCTATTCTTGCAAAATTGGGTCCTGCATATTCAGTTTATGTTTCTACCTTTTATGCTACAATGGATGCCTTTGGTAGTAAGTTTACTATGCCTTCACTTGAGGAGTTTGTTGCACAACTCACAAGAGAACAAACCAAGATATTACACATGGGCACGTTGAAGTCTCCTAGAAAATAGGCTCTAGTTGCAACACAAAGCACAAAAGATCCCAAGGCTTCACATAATAAGGGAAAGAAACAAAAGGATTCAAAGTCTAATAAGCAAGAGAAAGAATCAAAGAAAACCCCCAACTCTTCTTCCAAAGAGGAGTCGAATAAGAAGAAGAAGCCAAAGTGTTCTTATTGTACGAAATTGGGTCATGATGAGACTAAATGTTATGAGAAAAAATTGAAGAGATGTCACAACTTCTTCAAAAACATAACATTGAGTATTCTTCATCAACAATAGTTTTACCCAAGTCTTCTTCTTTGCCACCATCATCATCTACATCTATAGGGACAAAAGACATTGCTTATGGGATAGACAAAGGAAAAGGACAAGCACTCTTTGCTTCAACAAGTCTACAGTCAGAGAGATGGCTTCTTGATTATGGAGCTTCTCATCATATGGCATCTTCATAGGGGATGTTCTCTTCATTTCAGTCATGTACTTCACCACCTATTTTGATGGGTAACAATGCATACATGCATGCAATTGGCAAAGGAAACATTGATGTTGGTCATAATACATTCAACAATGTGTTGTGTGTACCTTCCTTGACAACCAATCTCCTTTCCATCTACCAGATTACTCATTGTGGTGCAGGGAAGACAGTTGAGTTCACTCCTAATTTTGTGATCATACAAGACTTGGAGAGCAGAGATATCATTGCTGTTGGGATGGCTGATCATACATCTCACTTGTATACTTTCTCCCATTTTGTTTCTGATGATGATGTAGATCCATTGTTTGCTATTCACACTCATGCATCAAGTGTGAATCATGTTTGTAAGGAGAAGTTTGGTCACTTGAACCTTGGTGTTCTTACATTTACTTCAATTCCTGAGACTAGTTTTGGGCTTCCTCCTTCTCCTGCTTCTACAAAGATTGGCATTGACATAGCTTCATCCACTTCAGTTGAGTAGGATATTGTTTGTCTTCCAGATACAGGTTTGTGGGATGAGTACTTGACAGGTATTTCAAACTTGTTTTGTAAGTCCTATCTTGATGTCTTGGAGGACATCATTGATGAAATTCATCTCCTCTTGAATGAGTTGATCCTACTTCGGATGAGACATCACCTTCATCTTCTCTTCACTTGTCACAGTGTGGCATTGAGTTGGGCATCTTGAGCATCATTCAGAGGATTCTTTGTCTTTGGAGATTGATGATCTTGAGTCTTCATCTTGTCCTAGATTGCCACCTGATTGTGTGGCATCTTTTGGTTGTGACATGTGGACACCTGAGTAGTTTTTCAGAGACAACATATATCATGAGGCTTTTTCCCTCATACCTTGAGATGGAGTTTCTTCGAAATCAGCCTTTGGACTTGTTTCTTCCTAAGGGGAAGAATGTTGTTTGCAGGCTTTGGATTCTCTTTAGCATTCTTCTTCAGGCATTCACCATCGGCATAGGAGGTACTTCATTGTGGGGGGGACCTACAGTCTCACACTTGCTCTCCTATGGGGGGGTACTTGATTGTATATATGTGTTGGATGTTGTTCTTAAGGGGTCTTGAGTCCTTCCATCACATCTTTCATTTGTTTTTTACATTCTCATCTTTGGAGAGGAGTTTTGTCCCATGAGGTTTTCTCCTTTTCTCCACTTGAGATTTATTTTACATGGGTACCTAACATGGCCTAGGAGCCAGGACCCATCCATCATTGTATCTTTGTTTTAGTCAACTACTCCCTAAGTTGCACTTAAGGGGGGGTGTTGGTGTGAACATATAATTCACACGTGCTAAGTTCACTTAGTGAGTCTTCTAGATGTCTGGTTGAGTCTAGTTGTGTGTTGAGTTGTTGATAGTTGAAGTGAGTTGTCTTATCCTCCACATGTGCAATTAGTTATCATCCTATAATTGACACATGTTGTAGGAATATCTCCAGTTTCCACTCCACCTTTCTAGCTCTCACCTTGCCTTTATAAGCAAGGCTCACTCATTGTATTTTATACAACTTCATATGATCTTTGTATAGATTCCTACTCCATTGTTTTAGCATCTTCTCTGTTATCTTTGTGTGGAAGGTTGTCTTGATTGCAGGTGATCCTAGCTTGCTGAGTCACATTGACTCTTACATCATGCTCATAGTCCTTTATCTTATGAAATCTTAAGAACTCCTATACCTAAAAATGTTTAGACTCCTCGTTATGAAAAATATGGTGGTAAAGTTGATCCTAATACTCATGTGGCAACATTCACAACGATGTGTAGTGATTTCTTCTTCGAAGAGGACTTGTAAGTGAAACTCTTCCTGTGATCTCTCAAAGATAGTGCTTTGGAATGGTTTTTCTATTTACCTCTAAACTCGATAAAATCTTTCTCACAACTAGTTGATCAATTCTTACAACACTTCCAAGCAAACATTGGACCTTTGGTCTCTTTGATTGACTCGATTCATTGTAAACAAGGTTCGAAAGAGAAATTGACGAAATTCATTAGTTGATATCAAGGTATCATCTTGAAAATAAAATACCTGATTAAAGATGAAGATCTTCAGAAGGTATTCATTACGTATTTACAACTTGACATCCGTGATAAAATCCTCTTGATAAAGTATAGCTCTTTTCAACATTTATGCACAACCCTTCGTGATTACTAGCTTTCGTCTAGTCAGTATGAAAATCAAAACTCATCAGCTCAAGTTGGTCAACCCATGGCTGGACCTTCAAAAAACAACTTTAAGAGGAATAATAAGAGTTTCATAAAGATCAATAGACAACATTCAAACAATTTTCAATCACAAGTGTCCGCTATTAGTAATCCTAAATGGGCACCATTTCAGTTCAAACAACAATATCGACAGTTTACTCCATTATCTGAATCTCTTCAATCAAATATGAATGAAGCAGTAAGCAACACTCTTTTGAAGCTCCCTCATGTAAAACCATTTGATAGCAACAGGATACAAGGACCTAACTTTGACGCTAATGCTTTTTATCAGTATCACCGATTGACAGGACATGACATTGAACGATGTATGCATCTGAAACATGAAATTCAAGACCTTATCAATTCTAATATAATATAAGTAACTAGAGTAAATGAAAATGGAAATAAGTTGGTTGCCCCTCCGAATCAGAATTTGTAGATTTTCACTAATCCATTTCCTAAGCATAGTAACAACAATATGGTAGAACAAAATACAATAGAGCAAGAAGATGATTATCTAGACTATGATGAAATAGTTGGTATGATAGAAGTGGATAAGGAGAAGATTGAAGATTCACCTCATCCATGAGGAAAAGGTATCTATGCTGAGGTTCCTCTGCCATTATCCCTTCAAGGATCAGGAGACAACCAAAATGCATCAGATAAGAAAATTGAACAACTGCAACAAGATATTATGATAAAGAAAAGGTTATCATAGTGGAAAATATCCCATTCCGCCATGAAAGGCTCATTCATCAAAATAAGAAAGCAAAGGATTAGAAAAGAATAAGGTGGCTATCATCAGTCAGAAATAGAAATGATTCCCCTCCTCACAAGCAACAAAAGATTTCAAATATACAGGGACACGAGAAACAAGCACCGCATGACCATTTTGGAAATAAGAAGCAATCAAGTAGGAACTACTCACACATTTTACAAAACTTGATGGAGCACCTTTCTAAGATGCTCACAAGTTCAAACTCCTCTTAGATAAAATGCAAATATATAGATACGTCTGTGTGTGTGTGGTGTTCCCCCGTGATGTGTTATGTGTTATTTAGGTCTCCTTGGATGACCCTTGATAATCTTGTAAGGTCAAGGATACCGGGAGACCACCTCTGTTGTGACGATTATTCTATTTATTTCATCATTTTTCTATCTTGTCTCTCCTCTATATTATTGTTGTGTGTCATGCCTTAGGGGCATAGCATTCTAGAGGGTGTTTTGGGGGCATCCTCCTATGTGGTGTTCCTAAGGCACTTGTTCTCCTCTCTCATTTTTATTGTTTACCTTCTTCAATGATTCTACGTAGTTGGTAGATGACGAAAACAAGCAAATACTGATACGGACCGTGTGTCCCTTCAACAAGTAAGCAAAAATGGACCTAGTCCATATATGAAGATGGGGTTGATATATATATATATATATTTGGCGCTTGACTAGTAGAATCACTCCGTGCAATATATCATATTATGGTATTTCTTGTGACTAACATTTTACAATCCACTCAATCTTCTCTTATACACTTTGATTGATATCTCACCTTGTTGCTACACTCAGTTCCGAGGTACTTGCAGTATATCCCAACGGTTATACTCAGCTCCAAACCCATGAGTCTAGCCTTGGTCCTTGATGTGATTATTTTCATGCATAGCTTACATGATTTGATCTTGTTGTTTATCTTAGCATATTATATCAATGTGTTTGTGGGAACATTCGGCGATCATAAGCACATGTCACCTTAGGGGCATGGGCTTTGCGAGAGCTCTTATTCCCTTGCATGTTTTCTCTCTACCTTAATGTGTTTGATATCGGTAAGCAACATCAACCACCTTAATGATGCAGATTGGCACAAGGGAAGCAACAAACTTCACTCTCTCTTCTCTGCCCACTCACCCACTTCACCAATTCACCCAACCAAGGTCATTCCTATGGCATATTAGGGATTAGTTGTCCAGGCTATTATCCAATCTTCAAGGCTCCTTCCACACCTTAAGATAGGTCTGCAAACACCTTTTTCACAATTGGTTTGATCCCCAACTTCACACAACCCTCCAACCTTCACTTGGCCTAGTGATGCTACTAGCCCTCCTAATCCGGTTTTCACAACTTAACTTGACAAAACCCTAAATGACTAGACAAAAAAATGGTGGATTATAATACCATCTATGGAACTCTAACAAACTTCCAAACCTCCAGTTCCAACTCTACTCCAGCAACTCCAAACACCCACTAGGTCTCTAGGCCTAATTGATCAATTTAGGGCTAGGTTACAAAGCAAGTGGTCTAAATTGGGGTCATAGATCAAGGCCAGGAACTTCAACTATTTCCACAACCTTCAAACATCTCAAAACCACCATCCATTCACTCAACCTATCAGCATTTTGTCATTTACAACACTAAATTGCACTATTTTGGTCAAATACATAGGGATACTTGACCTAGGGCATCACTCCAAAACTCGAAGACAGTCTTTCCCAACCAAATTCTTTTGGAATCATGTAAATTACATCCCTAGCCTACATTTCACGAGTGGCATGAGATTTCATTGGTTAGAATGCATTCTAGGGCGAATTTTGTATGACAAACCCTAGAAAACAAGGTTTTAGACCAGTCTGAACTAAAAATGCAATAACTTCCTACTGCGACCACTTCAAGACTTCAAACTTGATGCATTTGAACCTTGACTCAGTCTAGTTTCAGAAAAATCACATTGATCTATTTTGCCAATCCGTACAGGCTATACAATAACAGAAATTCAGGGAAAAATAGTCAGTTTTCTTGATTTTTATGCCCAAAACACCGTACAGAAACTTCTACCCTCCACTGGAGTAAGAGAATAGCAATATCAACCGATCCAAGTCAGTATCCAACTTCAAAACAATTTCAACTACCCTAAGATGAGTTGCAACTTGCCAGATGTGTTAGGACAACATTGACAACCATGATTTTGCATAATCACAAAGGTCCTGATTGGTTCAACTTGTCCAATCGAATCCAACCTAATTGGTTCAACTTGTCCAGTCGAATCCAAACAACCACCATACTCTCTAGACCATGCCAAAACACAAAACTAGCCAATAGACTCAAAGAAAACATCATTAGACCTACTAGGCCTAAGTGACTCAACTAGGGTCCAAATGGACTAAGAATGATTGAGGTTTATACGATTACCCCAATCATCTTGACCACACAAAAGGGACCTTACAACCATGGCTAAAAGGCCTTATTACACAACACACTGAACAAAACTTCAAATTTGTCAAAATGCTCAAAAATGCTCTTAGGTGCCCTACACCACTTAAGGTGGGGGCATATATAATGGTATCTATCTGATGATTTTGGCACTAACAAAGCATGTTTGTAAGCCCTCTCCACGAGGTGGGATGTTGTATCTCTTGAGCTAGTGCACATCCTTATCTAAATTGCAATAAAAAATCCCTCTCTGCGAGGCGGGATAACGTATCTCTTGAGCTAGTGTGTATCCTTTTATACAAATCCCTTCTACGAAAGGTGGAATGGTGTATCTCTTGAGCTAGTGCACATCCTTTTACACAAAGTCCTCATTGGGAGGCGGGGTTGGATCTAAGCTATCCTACCTTAAGCGTGTCTTTGATGGTTGTTGCAAAAGCCCGACCATCAGGTGTGTCTGCAACATGTTTTAGATGGTGGGACTTAGCAATAAGCTCCTTCCATCGCCTCTGTTTGTTGTGTATAAGACATATAGTATGTCTATGGCATGCTATATGGTGCTCGTGTATTTCATGTGTCTTCTTCGCGTGTCTTCCCTCATGTCTGGTATCAAGACTGTAGCAATGAGCTCTCCCCACACTCGAGTTTTGTATGGTGTGTTTTCCCCCTAGTGTAGTATCAAGGGTGTAGCGATGGGTTCCCCCTACATTTTGGGTTTTGTATTGTGCATTTTTGGTGGTTTCAAGGGCATAGAGATGAGCTCCCCTTGCCCCTTAGTTAGGATTTTATTACATATATAAAAATGTTATATATTCATCATGTTTTGCATGACTGTTCTCATGTCTTCATCATGTTTTGCATGAATGATCTCATGTCTTCATCCTGTTTTACGTGCTTCCTATTGTCTTCTCCATGTTTTGAGTGCTTCCTACTATCTTCATTGTGTCTTGTGTGTCTTCAATGTGTCTTCTAGTGATTACTTGAGACTGGGGGCTAGAAATAGTTCCTCAATCTTTGTGTATGCCTTAGCTTCATGTGCTTGGCATGTTTGATGTGTTCTCAACCATACTTTAATGCATGTATGGGTCATAAGATCATACATACATTAAAGTGGGGGCTAGATGTTATGTCATAAAATGTCCCCCTAGGACTTTTACCTCCTAGTTTAGCTCCGAATCCCTCTTAATTTAATCATGCATGTGTAAAACTTGTCCCAGAGCAATTTCCCTTGAAACTCATGTCAAATGGGGCTTAGGGGTCCACTTCAATGCTTAATCAAGACCAAAAATAGGCCTCTAGACATGGACACCCACACCCTAGTCCAGATCTATTTTGTCAGGACCCAAATTTAAAAGTGTCAGTTTATGACCATTAAAATGTTTCCCTTTGTCAGCCTTTTCAATTTGAATTATGAATGTTAGCGGGAATGTATATATAAACATATTTAGGAATTCATTTTACTCATATTGATTAAGGTGAACTTATGATCATCAAGCAGAGAGCATTCAAGGCATTCATTGTGTTGCAGAGAAAAATTATGTTGTGTTTGTTGTAGATTTGGCTCCATCAACTCATTTCCTCATGATTTGAAGGCACTACATCTCTGTGAGGGTTTTTCACCTCCAAGGTGATATCTACTTTGTGTTTCAATCAATCTATCTTATCATTTGGTTTTGCCTCTGTCCACCAAGGACACACACTCTATCTAACAACAACATTGGAAGGTTTGAATGCCATTTCTAGGGCTTGACTAAGGTACGATCCTAAACACCACAAGCCCCAACTCCTCTCTTGTGAGTGCAGGTTACAGGTGCAAGATCTTGCGGAGAGGAGTTGTAGGAGATCAGAGCAGAGGATAAAGATTTAGGATCTAAAGAAAACAACAGAGAATATTCCTTTCTGGACAAGGGCATCTGCCCCTGTGTCCCCATGACTGTCATTTTCAAAAACTTTGAAGCAAGTTGCATTCTTCATCATCTTACAGTTCCAGATCTATAGAAAAAGTGGCTTGCTAGACTAGGGCGCCCGCCCCAATTCCCCTAATTTTTTTGCTTTCCAAAATCCAAATCCTGGTATGTTTCTAATATGCATGTAGTGCCTTCCTATGTAATCATTTGTCATGTTTCATCTGTCTGTATACAATTTCATATAATTAGGGTTTAAGGCATAATCATATTAAGGTTTAACAAATTTATCAATATATTCCAACTTTCCTTATCATCTCAAAGTGACACCAAACCTATAGCTGATTTCCCTTGTAGGATAAGTGACTTAACTCAGTTTATGTCCTTGAATGATATATGTAAAAGGTGTGTTTGATTAAATCTATCTAAAACACCATCAACATCATCATTCCCACTTTTCATATATAACAGGTTTATTGTATGGGGGGTAATAATTAGGAGGAGGCCATAAAGTAAAAAAGAACTTTTAAATAATGTTAATATCCAAGGGAAGGAAGGTAAACACATCAGTCCAATAATATGGAATATCTTATAAACCACTTTTTAGCAATGTCAAATAGTCAAAACCTAACATTTTATTCAAAAATTTAAGTCAACTTTGTTTGATATCTTTTTTGAGATTAGGAATAGTTTATTTTTGAAATAAACTAAGCTTTGTTTAATATATTACTCAAAATTTGTAAGGGAATACATGTGTTCTAGTATACACTTTTCTAGATCGGTTCCACATGCATGAAATTAATCTTTGTACCCATTTGATCTGTGTGTACAGATTTGATTTTTTAGTGTAAAATCAATTTGTGTAATTCTAGTCACATGTAATATGTTTACTCAATTTGTGCAATTTTTCGTCACTTGCAATATGTTCACCTCACCTCTTGGAATCTAAATTTGTAAAACAAGTCGCATTGACAAATAACCTTGGGGAGTTTTTTAGGGAAGGTTTTTTTTCTTGGTCAAACCCTTAGGATCCAATTTAACATTTTTGGCACAACAATTGAAGATACACCTAGAAATCATGCAGTATGCCTAGACATGTGTAAGTAATGATGCCATGCCAATGCTATACTCTAAAGGCAATGTAATGTGTAATGGGACTTTCTAGATGATAGACAATGTTTGTTAATGATCTTAGATAATAATTTAGGGGTTGTCCTTTTATAAAACACCTTAGCACACAAAGAAACACATTTTGCGCTCAAGTCAACAACTAACAACTTGTAATAAGGGAATTATGTTGGGCCCAAATTTAAATTTGAAGATGAAAGTTCAAGAGTTAATTTCACACATTTGGATTGGCCTAGATCATTTCTACAACTATATGATGCAGGAGCATCCAAGAGTTATTTCAGTTGATCTAAGTCACTAGGTGTTGTGTTTTTAGTTACCAGAGGGTGTTAACAGAGTCTACCGCATTCTATCACAAATGAAGATACAACCTTATGGTGTGGAGGTTAGCTAAAGACAACTATGAAGTATGCATGATCCAAGTTTCAGAGCATAAAAGTTACTGCAGAGTTTTTCAGAGTTAGCAGAGTGAGAACAAGTCATGTTCTTGTGAAAGGTCATCAGAGACATAATTGAAAGCCACCACATTTCACCACAGTTATCATTCTGGTCTTGTGGTTGGGAGGATAACTAAAACTAGTCAGGAGGTATGTTTGATCCATATTTTAGGAGGTTTGAGTTACCAAATAAATGTCTAGAGGCATCAAAGTGAAGACTATGTTACTGGGTTGTATGAAGAATAATTGCATAGAAGTTTGGGAGCTTGCGTCAGTGATTTAGGTTTGTGCACTAGGAACTAAGATTGTACAGAGGTAAATTTTGTCCAGTAGAGCTTATGATATGAAGCACAAGGGTGGTATCTCATTCCTACATCACCGCATATGATTGGGGACCAACTTGTGTATACAATGTTGATTACATGTTGCATGTTACATGTTACATTTAGGCTGACAAAGATGATGCTTAGAAGGCTTGTGAAGGATATATATGAAGGATAGAAGAATGTTTCAAAGGTGGTGGTAAGTGCAGAAAGTAGAATATAGAGCAGAGAATAGAAGAAGATGCAGAGCAAAGAATAGAGAAGGGAGAAGAGGGAAGATAGAGGACATGGAAGAATGATGCAGATATGATGTTGTGTTGTGTTTCTATTTGAATGAACCTTTTTGTGAGCCTGGGCTGCGGCCTAGCATATGAAAAGCCCTAGAGGAATATGTAATGAAATTTGGAAATCTAATATAATGAGAAGTGATCTTTTGGAGGCTAGGTTTTTTCCTTTGAGGGTTTTCCCAGGATAAATCTTGTGTCCTATGGTTATGGATCTTATGTTGTGCAACTATTATATGTGTATTTCCATTATGTTTCTATTGAGATTATGAGATTGAATGGATAAGGTTGCAAGGTTGGATAGTCCTTCATTGGACCCTCCTACCTTGACTGCGTTAAGTGGGTTGTGAATCTATTGGGAAGATAGAATGTGTTCAAAGAACGTGTGGAACCCTAAAGTGCAATAAGTGCCACTACTACAAACAAAGAAGAATCATTGCAAAAGGAAGATCAAGAGAAAGAAAGATCCAAGAAAGTTAGTATTTCAAGTTGACCATTGGTGCACAATCTGAAGATTTTGTAAAAAAAGTGAAGAAGTCACCATGTAACCAAGGAGAATTGGAATCACTATAACAGATCTTTGCAAGAGTAAGCTTTTCACATTAAATTGTTTGTATAATTTGTTTCAATGGGGAAGATAGGAAAAAGAGTAAAGAAAGAAAATGAAAACCTAATGTGCAAGAAGGATATTCTGGAAGACAAATTGTGTGAATATAAAAATGTAACTCAAAATTGATGGAGAAGATAAGAGAACTAAGAGAAGACAAATGTGATGCTCTTGAAGAAGAACTAGAGAATGTCAAAAGGAGAAATGAAGAATTAGAAGAAGAGTTGAAGTTGTTTGAGTATGTCAAAAGGAATTTTGAAGAATTGGAAGAAGAATGCAAGTTGTTTGATAAGTTTGAAAAGAGGAATAAAGATCTAGAGGAAAATTTGGAGAAGCTGAAAAAGGAAAATAGTTTACAAAAGAGTGAAATATTAGGATTGAAAGAACAACATAATCAATTAGAGAAGTTACTTATAGTGTGCAAGAAGGAAAATGAATGTCTAAGATCTAAGCCTGAACTTTCTAATGTTTCTTGTAATACTAAGGGTTTGTGTGATACTGCAAAAGCTTCTTTAGGGAAGGAGGGTGAGGCTGAAGATAACAATGTAACTGAATCTATACTTGTTAGTGATGGTGTTGAAAAAGAGAGTTCTCAAGACAATGTTGGTTATAAATCATGAAAAGAATGGAATATGAAGGAAAAGGATTGGGAAAACATCAACAAGGAATTAAAGACCATATTGTACCAATAGTGAGACCTAAGAAAGTAGGTCTTGGATATGTCAGAGGCAGAGGGAATGAAAGTGATATTATCAATTCAAACAAATCATCTCAATGAAGGCAAGGTATGCATTGTTCTTATTGTAATAGACGTGGACATGGAAATGGAATGTGTTGGGATCTGTACCCTTGTAAAATCTATGGATTAAGGAATCACTCTGAAAAGATGTGTTGGAATAAAATGCAGAGAAAAGAGTCTATGACAGATTGTATGCATATGGATTATGGATGGATTGATGGACCGAAATGGAAATTGTTACTTATATGTTCAAAAGGTTGTATAGGCTAAAGTGTGTATGTGTGGGAGAGAAATCAAGTCAGCTAGCATGGGAAAGAGAACATGGATCAAGATGTGGAGAAGGAAGACCACATGCATGTTGGGTTAGGTTTGGAGAACTAAGAGGGGGGGTGAATCAATTGTCACACATTCTTTATCTTTTTATTTCTTTTGTAACTTAAAAATAGTTAATGAAATAAACATTTTAGTCATCACATAAGCAGAAATGAAATAACACATTTGACACCAAGATTTTTGATGTGGAAACCTAGTTAAGGGAAAAACAATGGTGGGGGTTAACCCACAAGAATTTAATACCCTGTTAAAAGTGTTGATACAAAATGGGAATGTACATGCATTTGGGCTCACTGCCTAAGACAATATTAAAAATGAAAGACAGAGATATGAACTGATGATAGCATCTACTTATGCAGAAATTTTAGTTCTGGTTGAGTGCAAAAACTGATCTTACACACTTCATCTTAGCTTTGTTCTTCTCACTGTTATGCTCTTATTCGCACCTTAGATTTTTGCTCTATTCACATCCACTTCCCTTCACACACTTTTTTTTTTTCATAAACAACCAAATTTCTCGACTATATATATCCACAACAAGATCTATAATCATTCTACCAGTCAGCTTCAATGGTACTTAGAACACCTAAGAATGCTTAGCCCTGTCGGCTAGATCTATGCATAACTTGGAGTGTGGACCAAAACTTACTCTTGCAAATCATTACTCATGTTGGCCATAGTTACTGAATGCCACCATTTGTCCAACAAGAAACTTCCATTCATCCGGAAACAAGATCTTCTGCAAGGTCTACCCGTTCTTCTTCTATCTGCTCTGTCAAACTGGAACCCAATTTCATTACTTCGGTGCTTCCCTGCATGGATCAATGCTTGGTGTGCATCCTTCCCTGCTTGCTTCCTTCATCCTTCATTCCATCCTTCATTTCCACGTTTGGTTGTTACTGTCCTAACCAGGTGGCTTGCATGTGTATGATTAGATTTGAAATCTTTTGACTTGCCCCTCTCTCTGTTGCATTTGGAAGTGGAGAATTTTGCCCCTCTCTCTGTTGCATTTTAGTTACTAAAGAGAGGGCATTTGGAAGTGGAGAATTTTGAGGGCATCTGTTGCATTTGGAAGTGGAGAATTTTGCCCCTCTCTTTGTTGCATTTTAGTTACTAAAGAGAGGGCATTTTTATTTCTCTGGATCCTCTCCTTCCTCCACCCACGACCAATCCAACTTATTCGGACAGGCTGCTATTACCTTACCGGGGTAGGTGGGTGGGAGATAGTGGCCGTGGAGGTAGGGCATTTTGAGAGAGGGGCATTTTTAATGGGGTGGGTGGGTGGGAGGCAATAGTTGGGGGCAATAGTAGGGGCACTAGAGAGAGGGGAACTAGAGAGAGTGGCACTAGAGAGAGGGGCATTTTAACGAAAGGGCATTTTGATCATGCAGTTAACCCAGTAGGTTCTAGATGCTAATAACATTTGATTCCTTCATCACCGGATGACAAAATTCTAGATTTAGAGTGTATTTGCTATGTTGTCAACAACCTTAGATCTGCAGCATACCATGCCTTCCCATCAGAGAGATCTAGACCAAAATACCAGACTCTGCTATATACTCTATTTTAGGCTCCCGGACTAGATAGATTATTGTTCTAACTTTCGGTATGATCAGATACTGCACTGCAGAGGTGTGGGATAATCTTAGTTGCCATCAATGACAACCCCTATCAATGACAACTCCTATCAATGCTATGCAGTGTCTCTTTTTTTAACAATCTCCCCCTTTGGCATTGATGGCAACACTTAGTGAAAACTGACTAAGTGTCTTAGAGCAACTCCCCCTTTGTCTGTGCATTCGTGCTCTTCACTTATTCTAATTCTCCCTCTTTTCTAAACTCGTCATTTTTCACTGCCCTTCACTCCCCCTTTGACATCAATGGCAAAGGGTGGGGTCTGCAAGTCAAAATTCTCAAAAAAAAAGAGTATGTTTATACTGTCGCGTATGTACAACAATTCATCAAGTCTTGTTCACATGAACTTGAGAATGTCTGCAAAACTAGTTTTTAATTGCACAAGTTCAGAGGCCCAAGTGTTCTTCATTCCATCCAAGAGTGAGATGTGCCCACTCAGTAAAAATGCATATGCTTCTGCCTTATCCAGATCTGGAGGATCACTTGTTTGGAGTGCATTCTGGGCTTCGGATAAGGCATTATGCATGGCTTCCAACTTGGGGGCAATCAATCCCCGAAGTTCACACATCCTCTTCATAGTATCAATTTTCTCTTTTTCAAGTCTTTATTTCATCTGTCAGGATAATGATATGACAGTACTGACTAATGGGAGAGGCATTTATAGGATCAAAATTTTGGGATAGAACTGATATTTTTTGTTCTTGTTCCTTTATCTTCTTCTCAACATCCTTATTCACTTTAGTCCATGATAGACAAAATTTATATATATCTCTTCCATCACTTGGAGCATTTTGAATGCTCTTTATGCTAATACCTAGTACCACTCTATTACTCCTTATCAGATTCTTAACTTGATTAAATTTCTTATTCAAAAACTCTTTCTGAACCTTTGCCTCCGCAGACTTTTCAAAAGACTCAAAATGTGAGTCAACTAAACTTACAAGATTTTTCAAATGGCCGGAGGGGGAATCATTTTGATTTTTTTGATAAGTTGGCATTAATTTCTCTAACACTCTGGTTGTTAACCCCAGTAGCTCATTGTCCTCTAAGTGAGATTTCATCATCTTTTCTCTAGCTTTTACTTGAGTGAAAGATGCTATTTTCATCAATTGAAATGGAGAGAGCGCATCCGGATTGTTTAGTCCTTGGAGTAGTTCAGGCTCATCAATCTCAATCACTTCCTTTTCGAGAGAATCTTTCACTACATCTGTAGTGTCTCTTGCTGCATTTACTAAATCATCTTTTTGATCATCTAATTTAGGTGCTTTAGGTGTTTCAACATTTGCACCATCTTCTTCTGCTTTGTTTGCTTTAGGTGCTTTAACATTTGCACCATCTTCTTCTATTTTATCTTCCTTTCCTTTTTCCTTCACTTTCTCTATATTAATCTTCTTTGTGTTCTCTTCTGAGAGACTCATTTCTGTTTGCTTACCACTTGTTGCTTGATCTGGAGGGTTCTGAGTGGTAGCAATATTCTCTTTCTTCTTAGAGTGATCAAGTGGAGGAGATATCACTTCATCAATTATTCTATTTATCATCTCTATGTCTTCCTGATTGACTTGTTCCTCTTTCTAAACTTCTCCAATAGTTAAATTTGATGAATCAAGTTCCGGAGGATCTAGAGTGATACTTTGATCATTGATTCTCTTGTCAGTTTTTTTCTTCCGGAGCAACAAGATTGTCTTCTTCATCTTGCTTTTCTGAGATAATGTAGTACTTATTTTTGTCTACAACCTTTCTCAGAATTTCCTCTATTTCCTTTGTAGTTTCTTCAGTTTCACCAAGCATTAGCTTGTTTATCTAGACTTTGCTTTTGAATTTGTCTTTGACTTCACTAAGGATTTTATCTGCTTCTTTTCTAGTTATTACGGGGCACAAAGAGGAGAGAACATACTCTTTGAGTTCTATATCTTTTTCTTTGGCTGCATCTTTCTCCATTTCCATTACTTTCCTCAAACTTTAAAGAAGTTCTTGCAGGATTTCCAACAAGGCTCTATTGAACTTATTTAGATATATGATAATGGCATCTTCTAAAGTTTTCTTATTAGTTTGATCAAGATTATCATAGTAAATTCTAATAGGTTTTAAGTTTCCATGAACAGTGATTATTTTTACAATTTCATCAACAGTCATGGAAACCTTATCGGATACTAGCTTTTTACTGGCCCTCATGCTTCTGGATGGTTGATCTTCAAATTTTTTTGAAGTTTTGACCTTTTTGGATCTTATCTCTTTCACTTCTTCATCTGTTTCAGTCTCCTCATCATCTTGTGTGCTCTTGACGATTCTTGTTGCCTTAGTTTTCTTCCTTTTCCCTCCTTCACCGGATGGAGTGGCTTCTAGCTTCTTAGTGTGAGTGGTCTTGAGAGGCTCAACAGGAGTTGCAGAGCTCCTTATCTTTCTTGGGGCTTCTAGGGGAATTTTAGGTTCACTTTTTGCCTGCTCAGTGTTCTTCTTTATCTTTTCAATCCTTTGTTTGTTTTCTTTCACTGCTTCTTTTGTAATCCCAATGCTTTCTACATACATCTTTACTTGCTTTTGGGCCTTTCCTTTTGTTTCCAGCTGTCTAAGTTCCACATGCAGCTTTAGGCTTAGTTCCTTGTATGTTCCAAACTTTTCAACAGAGGTGTCTTTAGGTTTGCTCAGGAGATGTTGAGCATACATGTCTAGAATTTCCTCAGCCACTTCATAACCCATGGGCATTATCCACACTATCCTTGGTTCTATAGCTTCCATCAAACATTTATCTATGTCTACCATGAAACATATTTCATTTTCATACTTTTCAACAACTGAACTAGGAATTCTTTCCCTTGCATGCATCAAATTCTAGAAGTTCTTGAAGTAACCCCAAACAGTAGTCTTTTGTGTCTGGGAATTGCCAAGACTGCGAAGAAGATCCCTAATTTTCCATGCCACTGGTCTGTTAGATGTCCATTGTATACCTGGAACTCCCAGAACCTCATTCATGAAGTATAAAAAGATACATATCACCAGGGAACCATACTTGAAGGAATTTTTCTTGTCCTTTTTAATTTTGTTCAGGTTTTCTAGTAGTTGACTTTGTAGAAGCTCACATAAGTCATAATCCACATTTTCTTTTATCATCTGATATGTGACATAAATAGTTGTTCCAGAGACTGAGTTCTCCCTGTTGGAGTGGTAGATCTTATACCCAACTACCATCAAAGCAAACTTGACATCTGGATTAGTGATGTCATTGATAGTCATAGCTCTTCTATCAAATTTTTCTCCAGTTGCATTAGTTACTGTTTGATTTTTCACATCCTTAAGCATGGGTTGCCCACTGGTTGCATTCAGTCTAGTCACAATTCAGATTATATCTTTTGTAATCTTGAATGGCTTTAACAACCACATAAACTCATCATGTATCTGACTCAATACATACCTAACCCATTCGCTTTCATCAAAGGATGGAAATTCAATAACTTGTATGAAGTGTTTGTTTTCTAGGGTTTTATATTCCAGCGTCAATTGGTGATTGTCATCCTTCAAGTGGTTTTCAAATAAATCCAGTAATCTTAGATTTCTAAATTCCTCTATATTGCAGTGAATGTAAGCCCTAATATCTTCATGTAAAACCCCGTACGGAACTCCAGAAAGTGCACCTAACGGCTCAACCTCTACAGATTTGAATGGATGCTTCTTGAACTTGGGGTGAGGCCTTTTAGTAACATCTACCACTAGAGGAGTAGCCATTTGCAAAAATTGAAAACACAAAAGATTTTGCAAAAAATAGAAAATACCTTGCCATGCAGATTGGGGTTTTTGCTTGGAAATCCTTTTCTCGCTTCCGAATTTTGAGAATTCTCAGTCTAGGCTTGTCCACTTCTTTCTTTTTTATGCAAAGTGTTTAAAATGAGGAGTGAATGACCCTTTTAAGCTTCACATCACCTAATTGCCTTTGTAATAAATGCTCTGCCCTAGCGCATCTAATTGCCCTATTTTTGATTAACCCTTCATGTATCATTCTACATATTGCCATATCCATCTCTTATCTTCTGTAAATTCTTCCATATGATCTGAAGACAATTTAAGATCTCTTTTCTTACTGTGCCAGATCTAGGCACTAACTTACTGGCTGGGGGAATTTGATTTGTAAGGTTGCTCCCCCTGAGCCAAGACTTCCAACTTAATTCTCGGAGGAATTATTAGCACCGGAATGCGGTGCGGATCCATTGCTATCATTCATAATGGTTTTCCTAACCCATATCTTGTTTGATTCATCCTGAGTCTCATTCGCATCAATTTTTTCTTTGCCTTTGTCTTGTCTTTGTTCATCCTATTTTCTGTTTATCGGACCTCTTCTTCCATAGTCTTTACTTCTGCAGAATCTTGCAATATGACCAGATTGATTGCAGTTGAAGCATACAACATTTCTTTTCTAATTTTCTCTTGATCTACATTGATTAGCCATATGTCCAAACCCATTGCAAGCAAAGCAGTAACCATTGAAATAATTGCTAATTCTTCTATTATTGAAATTATTCATTGTCATACTTCTACATTCATTTGATCTATGACCATACCTGTTACACTTGAAGCATTGACTAGAGAAGGATGGACCATTTTGATTTACTCTGTTTCTACACTGAGTAGCTCTATGACCAAATTTGTTGCAGTTGAAGTAATTTCCATTGAATGATGGATATTTTTGAGCATTTGGCTGCCTAATCGGAGGTTTTCTAGGTCTGATTCTCCCATTCTTAGGTTGAGGATTTTTCTATCTGGATCTAGAACTTTCATCTTTCTCATATCCAAGACCATGCTTGTCATCAACCCTTTTCTGTCCTTCAAGTAGTGCTTCAAGTTTAGCTGAACTTATCTTGAACTTCTCCTTGTATTCATTTGCAATATCTAGGTCATGTTTGAGAATGACTATTTGCCTTTTAAGTTCTCTCTCATTGTCTCTACTTTCTTGTAGATCAGACTCTAGATGGCTAGCTATTCCATCCAATCTGCAACATTCTTCAGATCTTTCTTTTAGTTTATGTTTCAGATCTTCTTCAATCTTCTTTCTATCTTCACTTTCTTTGGTTTGCCTCATCACCCCAGATTCCATTTCAATTTTTAGAACAGTGACTTCTTTTGAGAGCTTTTCACATTCTTTTGTTTTTTCTTCCAAAGCTTCATTCAAATTATTTTCTTCAGGTAAACTGGATAGCTACAAAAGTAGCTCCTTTTTTCTTTGCAAAGATTTCTTTAATTTATCTTTTAACATTTCAGTGGTGTCATCAGCATCTTTAAGTTCACCTTTCAGATTACTAATTTTTGCTCTAGATTGAGCAAGTTCTTCTAGGGCTGATTGAAGATCTCTTAGTGAACCCATTGAACCTTTTTCCAAGATCTTTTCCTTAAGCTATTAGGCTTCTCTAAGGATCCTTGCTATGATACCAATTGTTGGATTAGGTCTGGACAACTAAGAGGGGGGGATGAATCAGTTGTCACACATTCTTTATCTTTTTGTTTCTTTTATAACTTAAAAATAGTTAATGAAATAAACATTTCAGTCATCACATAAGCAGAAATAAAAAAACACATTTGACACCAAGATTTTTGACATGGAAACTCGGTTAAGGGAAAAACTACGGTGGGGATTAATCCACAAGAATTTAATACCCTGTAAAAAGTATTGATACAAAATGGGAATGCACATGCATTCGGGCTCACTGCCCAGAGCTCACTACTCAAATGAAGGCTCACTGCCTAAGACAATTTTATAAATGAAAGACAGAGGTATGAATTGATGATAGCATCTACTTATGCAGAAATTTCAATTCCAGTTGAGTGCAAAAACTGATCTTACACACTTCATCTTAGCTTTGTTCTTCTCACTATTCTTCTCTTATTCGCACCTTAGATTTCTGTTCTATTTACATCCACTTCCCTTCGCACACACCTTTTTTTCATAAATGACCAAATTCGTCGACTATATATATCCACAACAAGATCTATAACCATTCTACCAGTTGGCTTCAATGGTATTTAGAACATTTAAGAATGCTTAGCCCTGTCGGCTAGATATATGCATAACTTGGAGTGTATACCAAAACTTACTCTTGCAAATCATTACTCATGTCAGCCATAGTTACTGAATGCCACCATTTGTCCAACAAGAAACTTCCATTCATCTAGAAACAAGATCTTCTACAAGGTCTACCTGTTCTTCTTCTGTCTGCTCTGTCAAACAAGAACTCGATACACAGATGCTAATAACATTTGATTCCTTCATCACCGGATGACAAAATTTTGGATTTAGAGTGCATTTTCTATGTTTTCAACAACCTTAGATCCATAGCATACCATTCCTTTCCACTAGAGAGATCCAGACCAAAATACCAGACTCTGCTATATACCCTATTTTAAGCTCCCGGACTAGATAGATTATTGTTCTGACTTCTGGTATGATCAGATACTGCACTACGGAGGTGTGGGATAATCTTAGTTGCCATTAATGACAACTCCTATCAATGCTATGTAGTGTCTCTTGCCAACAATGCAGAGCATAACAAGGAGAAAAGCTCTTACCACAAAGGAGATAGCAATTCATACCACCAAGGGAGAGATGATAGAAGTTTCTACTGCAATAACAGAGGAAGTCACATTCTTACCACAATGAAGGATACCAAAGGGATGAAAGAGGATTTGATAGGAAGTCATTCAGAGGAACTTTTTTTCAAGTGTGGAGGTGAAGAACATTGAGCATTGAATGTCATCGAGGGACTATTAATAAGAGGGTAATAGTGTAGGGATAGTTTATATGGAAGAAGAAGAACCTGTTGGGTCACCAAGTTTAGTAGGAAAACCAAAAGAGGGTGAATCATTGATCATGAGGGGAGGTTTTTTATAGACTAGAACAACTGAGGAACTAACTCATGCGAAAAGTTTGTGTAAATTAGGAGCAAGGGGTCATGTACGGAGCATGATAGAAAGAAGTCCATATTATAGTGAAAGAAGGGATTACAAGGGATTCCACTGCAAAGAAGAATTTGAGGTAGCTTGCAAAGCAGACTTGCTCAGACCACCGACCATTGAGGTAGTGCAACAATTTGTATGTAGAGTGCCAAGCCTAGACCATCGCAAAAGAAGAAATTAAGGCAGTCCACAAAGAAGACCTGTATAGACCGCTAACCATGAGGCAGTGCAATGATCTGTGAACAGATCGCTGAACCTATATGAGGATTGAGGCAACTCACAAAGATGACTTGAACAGATCACTGACTTGAGGCAACCTGCAAGTTTTGTCAATAAAGCAACGACTATGAGGCAGTTGCAATCTTGTAGGCAGATCACCGAACTAAGGTAGTTGCAAGGATTTGGGAGTAGATCGCCAAACTTATCAATTTGATGAGTTTGATGTAGGAGCATCCAAAATTTATTTCAATTAATCTAAGTCACTAGGTGTTGTGTTGTTAGTTACTAGAGGGTGTGAGTAGAGTCTATTATAATATACCACAAATGAAGATATGACCTCGCAGTTTGGAGGTTAGCCAAAGACAACTATGAGGTATGCGTGATCCAAGTTTTAAAGCATAAAAGTTACTACAAATTTTTTAGAGTTAGCAGAGTGAGAACAATTCATAATCCTGTGAAAGGTCATCAGAGACAGAGTTGAAAGCCACCACATTTCACCGTAGTTAGCTTTCTGATCTTGCGGTTGGGAGGAAATCTAGAACTATTCAGAAGGTATGTTTGATCCAAGTTTTAGGAGGTTTGAGTTACTAGACAAATGTCTAGAGGCATCAGAGTGAAGATTATGTTATTAGGTTGCATGAAGAATGAGTGCATTGAAAGGAAGAAAGGTATGGAGAAACGCTTCCTACATTGATCTACTGAGGAAAGACTTATGCAAATTTTTACTTTTATAGTTATAGATTAAGATGCACATTAATAGAAAGATAATAAAAACTTCCAAATGCAAACACAAAACTCACAACACAAGATATATGTGGGGAAAACCCTTTCAGGTAAAAAAAACCACACTCCAAAGCCACCCAATATATTATTTAGGAATCAGGAAGATTACAATATACTTGTAGAGAAAGATTTTATAGGAGTATATCCAACTAGAGATCTAGGAGATACCTCGACATCTATATGATTCTTACACACAACCTCCATCTCAAGTTTCTGATATATAGGAGATACAATATAGTACACCGCAACAGTAATTACAAAACCATGAGCCAAAACCTCCCAAAAGTGGCACCTAAATTATCTCCAATCAAAGATGCCTTGTGATGTGCCAAACCACACACCAACATGTGTAACTCTTCCCTTTATAGCTCTTTTATGTGTCCAACACATTTTTACATTTCCCAAAAATAGAAGGTCCAACTTCCGGAGGCCATAACTTTTGATCCGGGTGTCTAATTGATGAACTGTTTAATGCGTCAAAAAGCTCGTGAAGATATCTATCACCCTATAACCCACTATGCCAGTTATGACAACTTTTAGGACATTTAGAGAAGTTTTAATTCTGGTAATTGAGTTCAAAACTTTTTTTGACAGTTTCAAAAATATAAACTTTAATATCTCTTGATCTAGATATGATATTGAGATGAAACTCACCCGAGATGTTCACTTAGCTGTTTCATACCTTCTAGGAAAAATTTTAGGTCAATCTGAGCTCAATAAAAGGACTTACTAAAAATAGTAATTCTCTCTATTTTTAGCTCTTTTGGAAACTTTGAAAGTTCTAGACCATTCTCCAAGATAAAGGGTATTCAAAAAGACCAAAACTAGGAAGATTAGTAACCTTTCGAGGTTGCAAGGTTGAGACACTTTTCCTAACATTCTCCCACTTGTCAAACATATTGCAAGAGAAAAGGGAGTATCAACACTATGATTTAATTTCTACGGGCCGTGAGGCCCATAGACTCTGAACACCATCTGAACTTCTCTGTGCTCACAGGTTTTGTCAAAGAATCTGTAACATTCATCAAAGTATCAACTTTTTCCAAGTTTACCTTCTCATCCTCTACCATGTCACAAACAAAATGGTATTGGACATTAATATGCTTAGTCCTTGCATGGAAAGTAGGTTTCTTCACCAAACATATGGTACTCTGACTATCACAACAAATAGTAATCTTCCCTGCATCAAACCCAACATCAGAACACAATCTCCTAAGCCAAATAGCTTCTTTACAAGCATGAGTTACTGCCATGTACTTAGCTTCAGTAGTGGACAAAATGACTATAGGCTACCTCTTTCTCATCCAACTAATAGCACCACCAAACATAGTGAACACATAAGCACTGGTGGATCTCCTGCTATCAATGTCACCTGCCCAATCTGAATCCACAAATCCAAGAATACAAAGTGAATGTCGAGGTTCTGTAGGATAACCATGATAACATAAGCAATACTCAGAAGTACCCTATAAATATCTAAACACTCTCTTCACTGCATCCTAATGTACCCATCCAGGATTAGCCATAAATTGAATAAGGACTCCCATTGCTTGGGCAATGTCTGGTCTTGTGCAGACCATCGCATACATCAAACTGCCAACTACACTAGCATAAGGAACTCTGCTCATATCCTCTATCTCAGAAGGAGACTTTGGACAATCTTCAACAGATAACTTTCTCCCCATTGTAACAGGAACATTCAAAGGTCTACAATCCATCATGTTGAATCTCTCCAACACAGTGTTAACATACTTACTCTGGACTAACCAACGTTTTCTGTTTGCTCTATCTCTTCTGACTTACATTCCTAGAATGTACTGAGCTGCCCTAGATTTTTCATCTCAAACTGTGATGACAACTGAGACTTCAAATCATAAATCAAACTTTTACCATTCCCAATGAGTAACATATCATCAACATACAATGCAATAATGAGAATGCGATCATTGTCAAACTTGTAGTAAACATAATGATCTAATTTTGATCTCTGAAATCCAATACTCAACACAAAGGCATCAAACTTTTGGTACCACATCCTATGAGACTGTTTCAAACCATACAAAGACTTTTTCAACTTGTAAACTAGATTTTCTTTACCTTTCACCATGTAGTGCTCTGGCTGTGATATATAGATTTCCTTCTCCAAGTCACCATGAAGGAATGTTGTCTTCACATCCATCTGTTCCACTTCTAGATCATACACTGCTACAAGAGACAACAAGAACCAAATAGATGTCAGCTTTGCAACGGGAGAGAAAATCTCACCATAGTCAATTCCCTCCACCTGAGAATACCCCTTCACAACCAATCTAGCCTTATATTTCTCAACCCTGCCATCTACACTGAATTTCTTTTTGAAAACCCATTTGCATCCAATAGGTTTTCATCCTTCAGGCAAAGGCAGCAAGTCCCAAGTATTATTCTTTTCCAAAGAAGCCATCTCCTCTTCTATGGCCTCCTTCTAGGAACCTGTATCTTTCATACCCATAGCCTCTTTCATAGTTCTAGGCTCGTCAGTGTTAGAAATCAAAGAAAAAATACAGCTGGAATCATGCAATGAATAACCAAACCTATCAGGTTGCTACCTTATCGACGAGGACCTCCTCAAAGGTTGAGGTTGAGGTTCTTCATCTTCTTCTAAACTTTCAAAGCTACTAGAGCTCTCCTCATTATCAGGGCCAATAGATTTTTTGTTTTAACTTTCTCAGGGGTGGAAGGAAGTTGAACCACATCATCTTTCTTCTCTTCTTTCTCTGGCTGCAAGACAACAGAAGAAGGATTGAGCTCTCTGAAGATCACACTTTTGCTATATAGAACTCTCTCAGCTGCTGGATCCCAAAGCTTGTACCCTTTCACACTGATGCTATAACTGATGAAGATACACTTTACAGCCTTGTTCTCCAACTTAGACCTCTTCTCCTTAGGAACATGTGCATACACCTCACAACCAAATACTTGAATGTGTCTTAATGAAGGCTTTTTACTAGACCATACCTCCATAGGTGTCTTATCAATGACTGCTGATGTAGGAGACCTATTAACTAGGTAACAAGCGGTAGCAACAGCTTCAGCCCAGAACTTTTGTTCAAGACCAGCTCCATTTAGTATACTCTTTGCCCTCTCCATCAATGTTCTATTCATCCTCTCTACAACTCCATTCTGCTGAGGGCTATACAGAATTATCTTGTGCCTCTCAATCCCCTGTTCTTTATAGAACTTATCGAAATCTGTTGAACAAAACTTACCACCATTGTCAGTCCTCAAACACTTAATCTTTCTATCCTTTTGATTCTCTACAAGAGCTTTGAACTCTTTGAATCTATTAAAGAATTCAGATTTACTTCTAAGGAAATACACCCATGTCCTTCTATTGTAATTGTTAATTAATGAAACAAAGTAAACATATTTTGAAATCGAAGGAACATTAACAGGACCAAACACATCAAAATGAATCAAGTCCAACATCTTAAAAGATTTGTGAGAACTAGAATAAAACTGAACATGGTTTTATTTTCCATAAATGCAATGTTCACAGATATTGAACTCAAGGTTACAATCATTCATACCCTCAACAAGATTTTTATTCTTCAAGGTCCTCAAACCCTTTTCACCAATGTGACCAAGACTTTGGCACCATAACATTATCTTCTTGAGACATTGCCATTGGTTTTGTACCAGATACAACTTCCCATAAATCCTGATCTACAATCATGTCCTCCATTTTGAGTTTCCACAACTCAAAATTACTACTATTGAACTTCTCTATCTTAAACCTCTGAGATGTGCTCACCATCTCTTACCAGCAACAAAGATTTCAAAATCCTCTGCACAAGCTCCCACTCAAATGAACATCATCTCAAAAAACCCTTTACCCAACAACTAGAACCAAAGGTGATTAGGCTCTGATACCAACTGAAAGGAAGCAAAGTATGCGGAAACACTTCCTACACTGATCTACTGAGGAAAGACTTATGCAAATTTTTGCTTTTACAGTTATAGATTAAGATGCCCATTAATAGAAAGATAATAATAACTTCTAAATGCAAACATAAAACTCAGCACAAGAAATACGTGGGGAAACCCTTTCAAGTAAAATACCCCACTCCAAAGCTGCCCAATATATTATTCATGAATCACAAAGATTACAATATACTTGCAGAGCATGCTTTTATAGGAGTATATCCAACCAGAGATGAAAGAGATAGCTCGACATCTATATGATTCTTACACACAACCTCCATCCAAGTTCCTGATATATAGGAGATACAATACAGTACACCGCCAACGGTAATTACAAAACCATGAGACAAAACCACCCAAAAGTGGCACCCAAATTATCTCCAATCAAATATGGCTTGTGATATGCCAAACCACACACCAACATGTTTAACTCTCCCCTTTACAGCACTTTTGTGTCCAACACATTTTTACATTTCCCAAAAATAGAAGGTCCAACTTCCGGAGGCCATAACTTTTAATCCAGGTGTCTGATTGACAAACTGTCTAATGCGTTAGAAAGCTTGTGAAGAGATCTATCACCCTATAACCCGCTAGGCTGGTTATGACAATTTTTAGGATGTTTAGAGAAGTTTCAATTCTGCTAATTGAGTTCAAAATTTTTTTCTGGCAGTTTCAAAAAATAGTAACTTTAATATCTCTCGATCCAGATATGATCTTGAGACGAAACTCACCCAAGATGTTTACTTAGCTGTTTTGCAACTTCAATTCTGCTAATCTGAGCTCAATCAAAGGACTTACTAAAAATAGTAGTCTCACTATTTTTATCTCTTTTGGAAACTTTGAAAGTTCTAGACCATTCTCTAAGATAAAGGGTATTCAAAAAGACCAAAACTAGGAAGAATAGTAACCTTTCAAGGTTGCAAGGTTGAGACACTTTTCCTAACATTCTCCCACTTGTTAAACACCTTGCAAGAGAAAAGGGAGTATCAAAACCATGATTTAATTTCTAGGGGTCGTGAGGCCCATAGACTCTAAACACCATCTGAACTTCTCTGTGCTCACAGGTTTTGTCAAGAAATCTGCAACATTCATCATAGTATCAACTTTTTCCAAGTTTACCTTCCCATCCTCTACCATGTCATGAACAAAATGGTATTAGACATCAATATGCTTAGTCCTCACATGGAAAGTAGGATTCATTGCCAAACATATGGCAATCTGACTATCACAACAAATAGTAATCTTCCCTGCATCAAACCCAACATCAGAACATAATCTCTTAAGCCAAATGACTTCTTTACAAGCATGATTTGCTGCCATGTACTCAACTTCAATAGTGGACAAAGCAACCACAGGTTGCCGCTTACTCATCCAACTAATAGCACCACTAAACATAGTGAACACATAAGCACTGGTGGATCTCCTGTTGTCAATGTCACCTGCCCAATCTGAATCTACAAATCCATGAATACAAAGTGAATGCCAAGGTTCTTTAGGATAACCATGATAACATAAGGAATATTCGGAAGCACCCCGTAAATATTTGAACACTCTCTTCACTGCATCCCAATGTACCCGTCCAGGATTAGCCATAAATTGACTAAGGACTCCCACTGCTTGGGCAATGTTTGGTCTTGTGCAGACCATCCCATACATCAAACTACCAACCGCACTAGCATAAGGAACTCTGCTTATATCCTCTATCTCAAAAGGAGACTTTGGACAATCTTCAATAGATAACTTTATCCCCATTGTAATAGGAACATTCAAAGGTCTGCAATCCATCATGCTGAATCTCTCCAACATAGTGTTAACATACTTACTCTGGCCTAACCAAAAAAAATTGTTTGCTCTATCTCTTTCAATTTCCATTCCCAGAATGTACTGAGCTGCCCCTAAATTTTTCATCTCAAACTGTGCTGACAAATGAGACTTCAAATCATAGATAAAACTTTTACCATTCCCAATGAGTAACATATCATCGACATACAATGCAATAATGAGAATGCGATCATTGTCAAACTTGTAGTAAACACAATGATCTAATTTCAATCTCTAAAATCCAATGCTCAACATAAAGGCATCAAACTTCTGGTACCACATCTTAGGAGACTGTTTCAAAACATACAAAGACTTTTTCAACTTGCAAACCAGATTTTCTTTACCTTTCACCATGTAGTGCTCTCAACATATAGATTTCCTCCTCCAAGTCACCATGAAGGAATGCTATCTTCACATCCATCTATTCCACTTCTAGAACATACGCTACTGCAAGAGATAAAAAGAACCAAATAGATGTTAGCTTATCAATGGGAGATAAAATCTCACCATAGTCAATTCCCTCCACCTGTGAATACCCCTTCACAACCAATCTAGCCTTATATTTCTCAACCCTGTCATCTACACCAAATTTCTTTTTGAACACCCATTTGCATCCAACAGGTTTTTGTCCTTCAGGCAAAGGCACCAAGTCCCAAGTATTATTCTTTTCCAAAGAAGCCATCTCCTCTTCCATGGCCTCCTTCTAGGAACGTACATCTTTCATACCCATAGCCTCTTTCACAATTCTAGGCTCATCAGTGTTAGAAATCAAAGAAAAAATACAACTAGAATCATGCAATGAATAACCAAACCTATCAGGTTGCTGCCTTATCTGCGTGGACCTCCTCAAAGGTTGAGGTTGAGGTTCTTCATCTTCTTCTAAACTTTCAGAGCTACTAGAGCTCTCCTCATTATCAAGTCCAATAGATGTTTTTTGGTTCAACTTTCTTAGGGGTGGAAGGAAGCTAAACCACATCATCTTTCTTCTCTTCTTTCTCTGGCTGCAAGACAACAAAAGAAGGATTGAGCTCTCTGAAGATCACACTTTTGCTATACAAAAATCTCTCAGCTGCTGGATTCCAAAGCTTGTACCCTTTCACACCGATGCCATAACCGATGAAGATACACTTTACAACCTTGTTCTCCAACTTAGACCTCTTCTCGTTAGGCACATGTGCATAGGCCTCACAACCAAATACTCAAATGTGTCTTAATGAAGGCTTTTTACTAGACCATACCTCCATAGGTGTCTTATCAATGAGCATTGATGTAGGAGACCTGTTAACCAGGTAACAAGTGGTAGCAATAGCTTCAACCCAGAACTTTTGTTCAAGACCAGCTCCACTTAGCATACTCCTTGCCCTCTCCATCAACATTCTATTCATGCTCTCTACAACTCCATTCTATGCTGAGGGGTATACGGAGTTGTCTTGTGCCTCTCAATCCCCTGTTCTTTATAGAACTTGTCAAAATCTGCTGAACAGAATTCACCACCGTTGTCAGTCCTCAAACACTTAATCTTTCTATCTTTTTGATTCTCTACAAGAGCCTTGAACTCTTTGAATCTATTAAAGACTTTAGATTTACTTCTAAGGAAATACACCCATGTCCTTCTACTGTAATCGTCAATGAATGAAACAAAGTAAATGGATTTTGAAATCGAAGGAACATTAATAAGACCAAACACATCAGAATGAATCAAGTCCAACACCTCATGTGAGAATTGGAATAAAACTGGACACAGTTTTATTTTCCATAAATGCAATGTTCACAAAAATCAAACTCAAGGTTACAATCATTCATACCCTCAACAAGATTTTTATTCTTCAAGGTCCTCAAACCCTTTTCACCAATGTGACCAAGCCTTTGGTGCCATAACATTGTCTTCTTGAGACATTGCCGTTGGTTTTGTACCAGATATGGCTTCCCATAAATCCTGATCTATAAGCATGTCCTCCATTTTGAGTTTCCACAACTTGAAATTACTGTAATTAAACTTCTCTATCTCAAACCTCCCAAATGTGCTCACCATCTCTTACCTGCAACAAATATTTCAAAATCCTCTGTACAAGCTCCCACTCAAATGAAGATTAGCTCAAAAAACCCTCTACCCAACAACTAGAACCAAAGGTGATCAGGCCCTGATACCAACTAAAAGGAAGCAAGGTATGCGGAAATGCTTCCTACACTGATCTACTAAGGAAAGACTTATGTAAATTTTTACTTTTACAGTTATAGATTAAGATGCACATTAACATAAAGATAATAACAACTTCCAAATGCAAACACAAAATTCACAACACAAGATATACGTGGGGAAAAGCCTTTCAGGTAAAAAACCCACACTCCAAAGCTGCCCAATATATTATTCAAGAATCACGAAGATTACAATATACTTGCAGAGTAAGATTTTATAGGAATATATCCAACCAGAGATCCAAGAGATAAATCGACATCTATATGATTCTTACACACAACCTCCATCTCAAGTTCCCGATATATAGGAGATACAATACAGTACACTGCCAGCGGTAATTACAAAACCATGAGCCAAAACCACCCAAAAGTTGAGCCCAAATTATCTCCAATTAAAGATGCCTTGTGATGTACCAAACCACAGACCAACACATGTAAATCTCCCCTTTATAGCTCTTTTATGTGTCCAACACATTTTTACATTTCCCAAAAATAAAATGTCCAACTTCTGGAGGCCATAACTTTTGATTCGGGTGTCCAATTGATGAACCGTTTAATGCGTCGGAAAGCTTGTGAAGAGATCTATCACCCTATAACCTGCTACACCAATTATTTCAATTTTTGAGATGTTTAGAAAAGTTTTAATTCTAGTAATTGAGTTCAAAATTTTTTTTGACAGTTTCAAAAAATAGAAACTTTAATATCTATCGATCCAGATATGATCTTGAGACAAAACTCACCTCAGATATTCACTTAGCTATTCCGCACCTTCTGGGAAAAATTTTGGGTCAATCTGAGCTCAATTGAAGGACTTACTAAAAATAGTAAGTCTCACTATTTTTAGCTCTTTTGGAAACTTTGAAAGTTCCAGACCATTCTCCAAGATAAAGGGTATTCAAAAAGACTAAAACTGGGAAGAATAGTAACCTTTTGAGGTTGTAAGGTTGAGACACTTTTCCTAACATGCATAGAAGTATGGGAGCTTGCACCAGTGATTTAGGATTGTGCACTAGGAACTTAGATTGTTTAGAGGTAAATTGAGTCTAGTAGAGCTTATGATATGAAGCGCAGGGTGATATTGTTGTGTGGTTACACAACACGCCCCATTTTGACTTGGCAAAACAGGGACCCAGCTTTTTAGCTTGGCTTGTGTTGTCTGTTCTCTGGCGGTTTGGTAAAAGTAAGTCAGGTGCATCATCATGAAGGGTCAGGATGAGGTAGATCATCATCATGAGGTTAGTTTGTCAAAGTTCATATTTCATTTTTGTGACCTCATATTTAGAAAGAGCTTGAAATTCCATGCAGGTTTGCCTTTTACATCACCTAAAAATTCGTCCATATGTGGGAGTTATGAGCAGTCAAAGTTTTGGTCAAACCTGATAATCGCAAGTGATCATCATATTTTTATATCCTCAGTCATGTTGTCAAGGTCATCCTGATCTTGGTCTATCACCTGATAAAATCATGCAGTCGAAATATTCGGACGTCAATCTTAGGTGATAGTGCCCTTCACCCGTCAAATGACCTTATGCGCATCGTGATCATCATGTTTTGAGTGTAACCCGATATTTCATAATGTCCTCCTGTCGAGAAATATCACCTAATGCTAATATCTTGATGACGTCATCCTAACCTGAAAAACGAAGAAATAAATATCAGGATGACATCATCATCACATTTCTCCTTCGGCAGGATATTTCCTAAATATGATCAGGTTCACAAATATGACGATGATGTCATCTTTTGCATTTTAACAAAGCCCCGGATATGATGGTGACGTCATCAGGACATTCGAGGGGGGGAGCATCATATTCACAATATCCTGCAGATAGAGGGAAAGCCCTAAGTTTCCCCATCGGCGTAGCTTGTGCTATCGACCATGTGTTGTTTTTTCTCCCCGATGGGTGTTGTCTCACCGATGGTTGAGTCCATCGGCATAGTTTTAACCATCGGGAGTGTCTTGATTTTTCTCCCCGATGGTGGTTGTCACCCCGATGAAAGGTTCATCGGCTTAGAAGTGTTTATCGGCCGAGCTTTATTTTCTTTCACCGATAGTGGTTATCTCACCGATGGAAAAGTCCATCGGCATAGCATGTGATGTCGGCCAAGCTTTAGATTTTATCGCCGACAGTGTTTATCTCACCGATATGGTTGTTCTTCGGCCTGACTTTTACTGTCGGCCAAGTTCGTTATTCTCCTGCTGACTGAGGTAGTCTCCCCGATGTGTTTGTCCATCGGCCCAACGTTTGTCTATCGGCCGAGTCTGGATTTTTCTCGCCGATAGTTGTTGTCTTCCCGATGGGTGGACATCAGCATACTTTTGGCCTCGGTATAACTTTTGCCTTCGGCCAAGTTTAAATTTGTCATCCTGACCGTGTGTGGTCATGCCGAAACATTACATGCATCACATACAGTAGTGGACCCGAAATATTATCAAATGCTGCAAATTCGTTGTATATTTTGACCCTTGTATATTTCTTTTATACACGCCTAATTATACATTGCATAATATACATACACCGGATTTGAAATATTATTGACTGCGATTTATTCCTTGTATATTTTGGGATTGTATATTTCTTTTGTACATTCTGATATACATTGATCATATGCATAAGAATATTTTGCATGTATATTGTGACTTTTTTATGCTTGTATATGTAGATTTGAACCCGATATACATGCCGACAGTATATACAAGACCGGATTTGAAATAATTTGAAAAATGATTTATTCCTTGTATATTTTGCGATGTATATGCAGATTTGAAACCCGATATACAAGGAAATGGGCGGGAAAATGAAGCGATGGATTTTTGAATCCATTTGATGGCCCGATTGTCTGATTTTCAGTTAACGATGGTTGACCTGAGTAATTTTGGCCCTGTTTATGCATTTTGTGCATGATTTTCACAAATTTGAAACCCGATTGCATGTGTTTGAACATTTGGCCTATTTTTTAATGAAGGTTTTAGCTGCATGCTGTGTTCCAATTAATGTACTTAATGTTTGTCTGTTTATTGTAGGAAATCTTGATGCTGTTAGAGTTGTAGCTGAACATTGCAATATTGCACAAGGAGGCAACGTGAACCAGAAGTGAGGAAGATATTGTCAAAGATGCTGTTTGCCAGCTGGAGACCGAATCAAGTTGAAGATGCTGGAATATTCTGTGCCAGCTGTACATTTGCCAACTGGCAAAGCACGTGCTTTTCATATGGACCGTTGATGTTAATTGGTGAATCTTAATCATTGATCTTTTGTAAAGGATTCCTCACCTTATTCTATAAAAGGTGGTGGAATGCCTTGTTGAAATATTTGAAACTTAATTGAAATCTGTTTGCTGAAGTATTCAAGGCTTATTTCAAAGTTATTGCATATGTACATGTCTTTTGCATACTTAATGAAAGAGAAGAGTATTTTGATTACAAACCTTCGTAAATCTTGAGTAATCTGTGTCTGAATTCTGGATATGTGCTTTGATTTGCTGCGTCCCTTGGAGTGCTCATCATGTTGCATGTATTGTTTTCATTCATCATCCTCTGAAGTTTGCATCAACTGTGTCTAGCTGTGGAATATCCTGGTGAACATATGGTTTGATATCTTCTCCTCATGACAGTATCAAGTATGTATGTGGATCAATAGCTAAAGGTTCAACTTTAAATTGTAGTATTCTTTTCAGTTTCTTTTAAATTTCAGAACATTTCACTACCACAATTGCAAATAATTGATAATCTTAAGCAAATAACACAAAATATGTAGACATCTCGTAGGCAATCACAAATATTTAGCATATTTGAATGCAAAGCATGCACAATTGAAAATATCATGCAAAGATTGAGGTATTTCTACATCTTTTCATCTAATAACTGCATAATATGACTTCTCTATAAAGAATTTCTGCAGGAATGTCATGATGATGGCACATTTTCACGTAAGGCCCCAAAATGGAAACAACAACTCACATTAACCTCTGATTAACGTAAGACGATTAAGACCTAATCACCGGAGACTTGGGATCATGAATTCTTTGAATTCACAGTATCTTTCAAGATGAATAAAGGTTAATGTGTACTTTTATTCTGTGCTTCTCTATGACTAACATCATGACCAACACAACTTGGCACTAGAAGGAGGGCAGAACTGGAAAAGGCAGATTGCTTCAGTCATCATACATTTTATGCAGGCTCCTCGCTCCTAACGCAACACAAATTGGTGCTAGAAGGAAGGCCGATCTGGAATACTACGTTCATCATCATAATTTCCAGGTTTGATGATGGAGAGAGTAAGGTAGTCTCGAATCGTCTGTGAATTTCAAATATTATGCAAATATTTACTGTAGCAAGCTTGTAGATGCTTATTCTGTGTAAAGATTTCCAAATCTAACATAAATATTGCTAGCCTTACAGTAAATCATTCAAAATACCTCCAATATCCTTCAATATTTGCAGTATCTTTGCAAATATTTCATAAATATCCAGTCTGATCAGTCATCTGATCGCAAATATCACTTTAGCTAGTAAAATCCAGCCAATATTTGCAAAGTTTCAGCCAATTTGCCTCAAAATTGAGAAATCCTAGCTCACAGGATAAATACCAGGTCTAGACCTAGTGGAATTTTTGAAGAATTGCCCGTTAGAGGTTTTAGACCCAGAACTGTGGACACTCATCATACTCCCAAGTCCAGTGCATTAGGAGCTTCACCAGAACCTCTTCCTGTAACTCCTGTTGATTTACAAATACCTTCCGGGATATCTGTGACACCTCCTGTTCAGCCTCAGGGTGTACCTTTGGTTCAACCCCAGCCAGTTGCAACACCAGCTCAACCTCCTCTGGTTGCAATGTCTTTCTTTGCAGCAGAGTCACCTTTGACCTTTACTGCATATCATGAGTTACCAAAGAATCTGGATAAGCTTTGTCCAAAATATCATCCTTACCAAGATGCTGAAGATCATATCAGGACCTTTAAGGAAGCTTGTTGTAGAGCCAGAATAGAGCACCAAGATGTGGTGTGTAGATTATTTCCTTTTTCCTTAGGGGAAGAAGCCTATAATTGGTTCATTAGTCTTGGTCAGGGTTCTATTGATTCATGGGCCTTACTAGAGAAAGCCTTTCTTGATAGATTCAAGGTTCCAGTCAACCCCTCAGTAAACTATCATTTATTTGCCACTATTAAGAGATTTGAGAATGAGCCTATTGCAAATTTCAATGCTAGGTTTCAAAAAATGTTGTCCAGGGTAGTCACTCCTTATACTGTGTCTGACGAAGCTGCAAGGAACATTTATTATTCTGCCTTAGATCCCTTGACCTCCATGTTCATAAGGAGAACACACCCCCAAATCACAACTTTAGCCTTAGCTTTTCAAGAAGCCATACAGGTAAATCAACAGTTGATACCTGCTCCTACTCCGAGTATGGTATTCCCTACCTTGCCTGGCATGCATTCACAATATCCTGCATCATATCCTGCACAATATCCTGCACAATATCCCAATGGAGTAGTGATACCTCCAACAGTCATGCCAGCACCTCTGCAAGTACCTCCACTGAGCATCATGCCCCCTCCTAATGGAAATGGCCAATTGTCACAATGTCCTGTCCAAGATCAGACACCTCAGGGTGTTGATCTGTCTAGCAATAACTATGGATCCTCTTTCTTCAAGCCTCAGACTGAAAATGTAGTGGCCAAAGCTCAGGAAGAAAAGGAGGAAATCAAAGAAATTTCTGCTCAATTGAGAAAACTCACCACAGAAGTGACACATTTGAGAAATCAAGGGTTTTATTCACAGTCAAACCAGAACAGAAATTATCCCAATGACAGACCAAATTATCTTGACAGAGGATATAACACCAATAATTTCAACAATAATGGTGGAAATAACAATAATCCTCAGAGACAGCCCAGAGTATGGAACTCTAGGCCAAATAATGGTTCATTACCATCACCCCTGGACAATCAGCCTCCAAGTGAAGCCAAACAGACTACTAGAGTCAATCTTGCTGAAGCAGCCCTTACCAATTGGTGTAGAATCCACAATACAAATGTACATGCAAAATTAGACTGTCCACAATTTAGGATTGCTGCTAGCATCTTCCAGACTGAAGTGTCCAACACTTCTAGAAATCCACCTCAGACAGAGGGAAATGAGATTGTTCCATGTGGATATGACTTAGCCTTTGTGCTGGAAACCTATACAAATCAACCTCATCAAAATTATAACCAGGCAAGCGAAGAATCTGCTTTAACTTTTGAAGCAAACTATGTATTCCCCTTCAAAGATGAAAATGAGCCTACAAGAGAACATGAGGAAGTGCATGCATACCAACAGCAATATCCTGGTAAGCATAATTATAACCTGAGAAATAATGCCAACAGACCTACTGGTCCATTGACATCATCTTTGCCTCCAAACAACTTCAACACACCCCCTGATCCTAAAGCCAGCAATAACCCTGGGTTCCCCAAGGTAAATGCTTAGTACTTGTCACCTCAGAACACAGGATTAAAGATTGTAAACACACCCCATGAATCTGACAAGTTAGTCAATTATCTGGCCGATGAAATGAAGAAAATTAAGATTAACCTGTCTCTGTCTGAGTTACTGAAAACTCCTGCTATCAAAAGGGCATTCATGAAGTCACTAGATGATCCTGCTCCTAAAGAGGACAACCATCTCTCAAATCAACCCACTGGCAAAGATCATGCTGCTAGAGATAATACTGTCAAGCCTAAAGTGTTAGCTACAGTCCAAGCTGTAGAAACCTCCCACATGACCTTGTATAGGGATAAAACTGAATCACCTCCGTTCCTCCTCACTGTAAGAATGTTTAGTAAGAACCTGCACAACTGTTTGGTTGACTCAGGAGCCTCAACGAATGTTATGCCGTTGTCAATATGTAATGCTTTAGGACTGCATCCTGCCAAATCCTTAAAGAAGGTCACACAGTTGGACAAAACAGAAGTAAGTGTAGTAGGGGAATTAACTCATATCCACATGCAGCTAGCATTTGATCCTAGGATCCAGTATTACATTGACATTCAGGTAGTAGATATGGGATGTTACTTAGCCAGGACTGGTCTAAAACACTTAATGGATATATGTCTACAGATTTCAGTCACATGTGGTTACCATGGAAGGGTATACCTAATCAGATCAGGATTGATGCTGAGCCTAGAATGAAGCATATGATCACCAAGTACAACAGAACAAATGAGATCATGTACGTAAACGTAGAGCCTGGAGTTTGCTGCATCAGGCCACAGACCATCAAAATAGAAGAGATCCTGATGCTTAACCTTCATCCTCATCATGATGATGATCATCAGGAAGATATACCTATTGTAGAACCTACCAATAATCTTGATAGTGAGAACAGAATAGATCGCTTCAGAGACTTCGAGATGCATCTGTCCAATCAGGTAAAAAGCTGTCAATTGTTAAATATACCTGCTAATAATATTTTGATTGATGGATGGTGCAGATTACACAATGAAGCACATTCAGAAAAGACTTGTGAAACATGCTTAGATATGATGATGCTGGAACAGACATGCAGCGAGGCATCATCATCATATTCTGAGGTAAGTTCTACATCTAATGATTATGATGATACTGATTCTTGTTTATCTTCTACAGGAACAGAGGAGCTGACAGATCATGACGAAGATCATATCCTGAAGACAGAAGAAGTTCTAGCTTACGACCAGATAAATGATGGAAAGAAAGAAAAGATCACCCTAGGGAGTGATTGTTTTATGGAGCAGGAATATGAATTGTCCGATGAGGACAAAGGTAGTAACCTGACCAAATTTGAAGAATTTCTAGTAAAAGAAATGGAGAAGATCACACGACAGCATAGATCTCCCCATGAGGTCTTAATCGAAGGTTGGTGCAGGATGCATGAGGCACCTCACTCAGAAACAACTTGCTCATTGTGTTTACACATTTTAAAAAGGCATACAGTTGTGGATCTAGGAAATCATCCTCCTGCTGATATGAAAGAGAAAATAGAAAAGTCAGCAGGCTCACAAAGTAAAGGAAAGAAGAAACTTGGAAATGACGACATCCCTAAGTCAAAGTGGATATCAGGCGGAGTAGCAGCTAGAGCTGCAAAGAAGAAAGAAGGTTCAGCTAAACATCCTACTGAAGATAAACCCTGGATCCTAAGGTTTGATGGATCCAAGTCCAAACAAGGTGTTGGGATAGGAATTGATCTCATTGACCCATCAAGAAAATCCTATCTAGCAGCCTACAGATTACAGTTCCCTTGTACTAATAATGTAACAGAGTATGAAGCTCTGATTCATGGGATACTGTTTGCTCATAAGAAAAAAGTAAAGATTTTGCATGTTTTCAAAGATTCAGAGCTAGTTGTGAAGCAAGTAAGAGGAATTTACTCTTGTAACTATAGGAAGCTATCCAACTACAGACATCGTGTGTGGGATCTAATTGAGGATTTTGACTCCTTTAATATCACTCACGTACCAAGAGAACAAAACCACAGGGCAGATGCACTTGCCCAGGCTGCCAGTACATAGGAGCCACTGTCTATATCAGGTCTAAAGAGATTTTTAGTAGAGCTGGTGTCAATACCGTCAGTACCTGACAATGTGACCAATCTCCAGGTGTTTGATGATGATCAACACATTTTGGATTTCATTTCCAATAGAGATGTATTTGATGCCCAAGTCATAGATGAGGATGGTATAGAGGATCATGTCTGGGAGGAAGATGAGATATTAGAGTTGCCAAGCAACATGATTCCCAAAGGTATGATTGAATTGGAAAGAGCCTTTGATTGGGATAATATGCTTAAACATAAGGATTTGCCCAAAACAGATGGAGGTTAGTATTCACAAGTGAATATTGGACAAAATGAAGACCAGAAAAGTGTGCTAATTGGTAAAGTTTGCACACCAGAGGAGTTAGAAGGAATAACTCAGGCCCTCAAGGATTACATACATGTAATTGCCTGGACCTATGATGAGCTGAAGACATATGATACTTCTGTCATAACTCATACTATACCTCTCAAACCAGATGCTAAACCTTTCAGACAGAAGCAAAGGCCAGTCAATGCTTTGCTTGAACCAATAATTCTTGAAGAAGTCAAGAAGTTGTTAAGTTCCCGGATAATCTTTCCTGTAAGGCACTTCACCTGGGTTGCTAATCTAGTCCTGGTCAGAAAGAAGAATGGAGACATCAGGTTGTGCGTAGATTTCAGAAATCTGAACATAGCATCAGAAAAGGATAATTACCCTTTACCCTCATTAGATGAAGTTCTGCAGATTATAAATGGAGCCAAGATGATGTCCTTCCTGGATGGCTTTTCAGGATACAACCAAGTGATGGTTGATAAAATTGACAGATTGAAAACTGCCTTCACCACAAAGTGGGGGATATTTGCATATAGACGTATGCCATTTGGACTTATAAATGCTGGAGCTACATTCCAGCGAGCAATGTACATAGCCTTCAGAGGCTTAATAGGAAAATGCATAGTCATCTATATGGATGACTTGACTGTATTCTCTAAGGAGAGGAGCAATCATGTAACCGATCTCAGAAATGTATTGAAGAAGTGTGAAGAGTATGGAATATCACTGAACCCCAAGAAGTGTATATTTGGGGTGACAACAGGAAAGTTACTAGGCCACTTGATCACAGAAGATGGAATTATCATTGATCCTGACAGGGTGGAGTCTATTATGAAGTTACAACTTCCAGGAAGCAAAAAAAACTCAAATCTTACTTTGGTAAGATAAACTTTGTAAGGAAGTTCATCACAGGTTTTGCTGAGATTGTCAGACCACTGAATGCCATGTTGAGGAAAGATGCACAAATTGAGTGGACACCAGAGGCCAAAGCTGCATTTGAAGATATAAAGAAAGCCATATTAGACGCTCCTGTCCTCATTAGTCCAGACTACACAAGAGATTTCTACATCTATTCATTTGCTTCAGAACATACCTCTGCAGCAGTGTTAACTCAAAGAAATGAAGAGAGAGAAGAGAAACCAATTGCTTTCATGAGCTGTCCTTTCAGGGAGGCTGAGCTGAGATATGTAGATGTTGAGAGACAGGCACTTGCATTAGTTAGAGCAGTAAAGAAATTCAGGCATTACATACTAAGAAGCAAAGTGATTGTTGTAGTACTAGATGCAGCGGTGAAGATGCTGCTGATGCAAAGTGAGCCTGGTGAGAAAAGAGCTAAATAGATTACTGTATTACAAGAGTATGACATGGAAATTACACCAATGAAGCTGGTAAGAGGGCAGGCTCTGAGTCAAATGATATCTGAAATTGACCCAAACATCACTAGTCAGCAGTATGTGATCAATGATAAAGATAACAGAGAATGGTATGCAGATATCAGGTACATCTTGATTACAGGAAGATGTCCATCGATGATGCAAGCTTCACAGAGAAGAGCCTTGAAAATAAAATCCCAATAATATATGATAAAGGGAGGAGCCTTATTCAAAAAGAATCATGAAGGAATATACCTGAGATGCTTAGAACAGCTAGAAGCAAACAAGGTCCTGTCAGAGATACATGACAAGTTCAGAACGGCACATGTATCAGCCTTGGCCACAACGCATGCACTCCTTAGAGCAGGATATTATTGGCCTACAATTTTTAAAGATACAACTGATCATGTTAAATGTTATCATGTTTGTCAGGTTGCTGCCAACAGAGAGAAATATGCTGCACAACCCTTGCAGCCAGTAATGGAAGAACGCCCATTTGCATAGTGGGGCATGGACTTCATAGGACCAATCAATCCTCCATCCTCTTCAGGACACAGGTATGTCTTAACCATTACTGACTATTGCACCAGATGGACTGAGGCTGTTAGCAGCAAGACCTGCACTGTAGATGACGTTATTAGATTTCTAGAAAGTAACATTGTTACCAGGTATGGAATTCCTTATGCGTTGGTAAGTGATAATGGTTCTGCTTTCACTTCAACTAAATTGTCAAGTTGGGCTTTTGATCATGGGATTATACTTAAATTTTGATCCAATTACTATCCCCAAGGGAATGGTTTAGCAGAATCCACCAACAAGATTTTATTGAATATCATAAGAAAACTGATAGAGAAGAACCCTAGAGAATGGAACTGATTTCTAAAATATGCCTTATGGGTAGATAGAACTAGAGTAAAAACTGCATTAGGAAATTTGCCTTTTCAACTAGTATATGGGGTGGATCCCATCCTTCCTGTAAACTTGAAAATTCCTACTCTGCAGTTTGCTCAAGAATACCTAGGCATAAACAATAAGCAAGAAGTCAGGTTGCTTCAGTTGATGCACCTGGAAGAAAAAAGGAGTCAAGCAATTGACCAATTTACAAAACATCAGTCTGTTGTCAAACGCTGGTTTGACAAGAGAGCCAAAGTTAAAGCTTTCAGGATATCTGATTTAGTCCTAATGTGGGATAAAGCCCATGAAAGGAAAGGTGACCATGGTAAGTTTGATAGATTATGGATAGGTCCCTTTCAAATTTCTGAGATATTAGGAGACAACACTTATAGGCTTAAGAACCTGACAGGTGAGGATGTCCCATTGCCAGTCAATGGACAATTCCTCAAACATTATTTCCAAGCCTGAGTGACTTCATGGCATTCATGTGTATCATATTGTACATTTGTATAGTTGTTTGTATAGTGCTCTTTTGTCTTGTTTTGTGTTGGTTGAGTTTTGTTTTGGTAAGTCAAGATGATGCACTTCATCACCCAAGAAAATAGCTAAATTGTTAGGATTCAAGTGATGAGATCAGATTTAGATATAGGTTGTAATTCATTCTAAGAAATATTCATGACCAGGTTTATAATTTCTTTTCATCAGGGTGCCTTTTCTTGTCCAAAGTGAATCAATCACAATGAAACACCTAACAGCCTTGGGCTTGTTGAAGACACGAGTATAGGTGTTAAGTGAAAAATCTAAAGGGACTCCCTTGCTACCAATACAATCTCCAACCTAAAGCTATAAGTGACTATACCTTATACAAATGAGCTGACATGATGATATCAGATACATATATACAAAAGAAAAAACTAAACAATAATATTAGGCCATCTAAGTAACTCTACCAGGGCTATAGACGCCTGCTGGCAGTGGGGCTCTACTTAGGGAGATTGTATAGATAACCTTGCCGGGGCTATGAATGCTTGCTGGCAGCAAGGCTCTATCCAGGTTGGCTATGAGGGATGATCTCCAACTATGTAGTTTAACACCAGTTACTTATGTTTTCAACTTGCTTTCAAGATGAGGATAATTAATCATATGCACACACATGATCCTTTGTTAGCATTGTTATCATGATGAAATTTTATCATTCAAAGATCATGAGGATTATACTTAGAAAGATTTAGAATACTATAGATGAATATGATCACATCACTTGAATCATTGGAATTTGTTTGTTTCCTTTGGTGGCAAGTTGTTGTGTGGTTACACAACACGCCCCATTTTGACTTGGCAAAACAGGGACCCAGCTTTTTGGCTTGGCTTGTGTTGTCTGTTCTCTGGCGGTTTGGTAAAAGTAAGTCAGGTGCATCATCATGAAGGGTCAAGATGAGGTAGATCATCATCATGAGGTCAGTTTGTCAAAGTTCATATTTCATTTTTGTGACCTCATATTTAGAAAGAGCTTGAAATTCCATGCAGGTTTGCCTTTTACATCACCTGAAAATTCATCCATATGTGGGAGTTATGAGCAGTCAAAGTTTTGGTCAAACCTGATAATCGCAAGTGATCATCATATTTTTATATCCTCAGTCATGTTGTCAAGGTCATCCTAATCTTGGTCTATCACCCGATAAAATCATGCAGTCGAAATATCCGGACGTCAATCTTAGGTGATAGTGCCCTTCACCCATCAAATGACCTTATGCGCATCGTGAGCATCATGTTTTGAGTGTAACCCGATATTTCATAATGTCCTCCTGTCGAGAAATATCACCTAATGCTAATATCCTGATGACGTCATCCTAACCTGAAAAACGAAGAAATAAATATCAGGATGACATCATCATCACATTTCTCCTTCGGCAGGATATTTCCTAAATATGATCAGGTTCACAAATATGACGATGACATCATCTTTTGCATTTTAACAAAGCCCCGGATATGATGGTGATGTCATCAAGACATTCGAGGGGGGGAGCATCATATTCACAATATCCTGCAGATAGAGGGAAAGCCCTAAGTTTCCCCATCGGCGTAGCTTGTGCTATCGGCCGTGTGTTGTTTTTTCTCCCTGATGGGTGTTGTCTCACCGATGGTTGAGTCCATCGGCATAGTTTTAACCATCAGGAGTGTCTTGATTTTTCTCCCCGATGGTGGTTGTCACCCCGATGAAAGGTTCATCGGCTTAGAAGTGTTTATCGGCCGAGCTTTATTTTCTTTCGCCGACAGTGGTTATCTCACCGATGGAAAAGTCCATCGGCATAGCATGTGATGTCGGCCAAGCTTTAGATTTTCTCGCTGACAGTGTTTATCTCACCGATATGGTTGTTCTTCGACCTAACTTTTACTGTCGGCCAAGTTCATTATTCTCCCGCCGACTGAGGTAGTCTCCCCGATGTGTTTGTCCATCGGCCCAATGTTTGTCTATCGGCCGAGTCTGGATTTTTCTCGCCGATAGTTGTTGTCTTCCCGATGGGTGGACATCAGCGTACTTTTGGCCTCGGTATAACTTTTGCCTTCGGCCAAGTTTAAATTTGTCATCCCGACCGTGTGTGGTCACGCCGAAACATTACATGCATCACATACAGTAGCGGACCCGAAATATTATCAAATGCTGCAAATTCGTTGTATATTTTGGCCCTTGTATATTTCTTTTATACACGCCTAATTATACATTGCATAATATACATACACCGGATTTGAAATATTATTGACTGCGATTTATTCCTTGTATATTTTGGGATTGTATATTTCTTTTGTACATTCCGATATACATTGATCATATGCATAAGAATATTTTGCATGTATATTGTGACTTTTTTATGCTTGTATATGCATATTTGAACCCGATATACATGCCGACGGTATATACAAGACCGGATTTGAAATAATTTGAAAAACGATTTATTCCTTGTATATTTTGCGATGTATATGCAGATTTGAAACCTGATATACAAGGAAATGGGTGGGAAAATGAAGCGATGGATTTTTGAATCCATTTGATGGCCCGATTGTCTAATTTTCAGTCAACGATGGTTGACCTGAGTATTTTTGGCCCTGTTTATGCATTTTGTGCATGATTTTCACAAATTTGAAACCCGATTGCATGTGTTTGAACATTTGGCCTATTTTTTAATGAAGGTTTTAGCTGCATGCTGTGTTCCAATTAATGTACTTAATGTTTGTCTGTTTATTGCAAGAAATCTTGATGCTGTTAGAGTTGTAGCTGAACATTGCAATATTACACAAGGAGGCAACGTGAACCAGAAGTGAGGAAGATATTGTCAAAGATGCTGTTTGCCAGCTGGAGTCTGAATCAAGTTGAAGATGTTGGAATATTCTGTGCCAGCTGTACATTTGCCAACTGACAAAGCACGTGCTTTTCATCTGGACCGTTGATGTTAATTGGTGAATCTTAATCATTGATCTTTTGTAAAGGATTCCTCACCTTATTCTATAAAAGGTGGTGGAATGCCTTGTTGAAATATTCAAAACTTAATTGAAATCTATTTGCTGAAGTATTCAGGGCTTATTTCAAAGTTATTGCATATGTACATGTCTTTTGCATACTTAATGAAAGAGAAGAGTATTTTGATTACAAACCTTCGTAAATCTTGAGTAATCTGTGTCTAAATTCTGGATATGTGCTTTGATTTGCTACGTCCCTTGGAGTGCTCATCATGTTGCATGTATTGTTTTCATTCATCATCCTCTGAAGTTTGCATCAACTGTGTCTAGCTATGGAATATCCTGGTGAACATATGGTTTGATATCTTCTCCTCATGACAGTATCAATTATGTATGTGGATCAATAGCTAAAGGTTCAACTTTAAATTGTAGTATTCTTTTCAGTTTCTTTTAAATTTCAGAACATTTCACTACCACAATTGCAAATAATTGATAATCTTAAGCAAATAACACAAAATATGCAGACATCTCATAGGTAATCGCAAATATTTAGCATATTTGAATGCAAAGCATGCATAATTGAAAATATCACGCAAAGATTGAGGTATTTCTACATCTTTTCATCTAATAACTACATAATATGACTTCTCTGTAAAGAATTTCTGCAGGAATGTCATGATGATGGCACATTTTCACGTAAGGCCCCAAAATGGAAATAGCAACTCACATTAACCTCTGAGTAACGTCAGACGATTAAGACCTAATCACCGGAGACTTGGGATCATGAATTCTCTGAATTCACAGTATCTTTCAAGATGAATAAAGGTTAATGTGTACTTTTATTCTGTGCTTGTCTATGACTAACATCATGACCAACAGATATCTCATTCCTACATCACCACATATGATTTGGGGCTGACTTGCGTATATAAGGTTGATTACATGTTTCATGTTACATGTTACATTTAGGTCAACAAAGATGATGTTTAGAAGGCTTGTAGAGGATATATATGAAGGATAGAAGATTTCTCCAAAGGTGGTGGTGAGTGCAAAAAGTAGAAGACAGAGTGGAGAATAGAAGAAGATGCAAAGCAAAGAATAGAGAAGAGAGAAGAGGGAAGACAGAGGACATGGAAGAATCATGTAGATGTGATGTTGTGTTGTGTTTCTATTTGAATGAACCTTTTTGTGAACCTGGGCTGCGGCCTAGCATATGAAAAGCCCTAGAGGCATATGTAATTAGATTTGAAAATCTATTATAATGAGAAGTGAACTTTTGGAGGCTGGGTTTTTCCCTTTTAGGGTTTTCCCAAGATAAATCTTGTGTCATGTGATTATGAGTCTCTCTTATCATTCTAATATTATCTATATGTTTCTATTACATCATAGTTATGATCATGATGTTGGTTGCTTAAGGCTGCAAGGATGGATAGTCCTTCATTGGACCCTCCTACCATGATTGTGTTACTATAGATTAGACCCGAGACAAGGAACAAATAAATTGATGGTCAAGTTTAGATTCTTGGGATGTCTGAGGATAGGATTAATATAGGTTTAGGTTCTTTGTCAACTTATACATAGAAATTGTAGTGTCATAAATTATACACGCTCACAATTTCATGATGTGTTTGGTACTCACTTTAGTGTCCATACCCTTAGCATGTTTTAGGATCATTTCCAACTTTGGCCTTACCCTCGACTGATGAGATGTGCCTTTACACTACTTTGACCCTTTTTTCTTATCATATCCAAAACCATAAAAGTGCCTAAATCATGGCTCTATCCCAAGTTGACTAGACCTTTCAAGAACTAGAATTACAAATACTCTAGCATTTAGTATAGATGTCTATGTGGCATGTTGACATCCCGAAAGCATCTGTCAACTTGCAATCATCTTTAGAAGTTGTCTCTTAACTTGCATGATATGCTGATATTTTATTGATGCTTATCCACGCTCAAACAACTCCTTTCCTTGATTTTTTGCCTTTGCCCTCTCTATTTAATCAAGTAGATTTTCCATTGCAAAGAATGGATTGATTTTCTTTTCATAGCAAAGCTCTGCCAAAATAAAGACCGAAATCATGTGCTAGTGAAGCTCTGACAAAATCAAAACTCATATTCTCATTATTGCTAACTCCATTGTTATCTTGTGCTCATTGTTTGATTGTAATCATTGCATGTCATTGTCAATCTTGATTGTTACTATTCAAACAATTCTAGGTGCACTTAAAGTTAGAGCACACTTTTTATCAATAAATCAATCTAGTTGTCATTGAGGTGGAAAAACCAAAAAAGAGGTTTAACTAAAGAAAACTTCTATACAACCCAACCCTCTCTTTCATCTATGCATTTGCAAGTTCCGTCAGGAAGCTCGACGGCAAGATGAAGGATAGAAAAGACTGGCACAAGAGTTGAGTTCGCAAATCTCTACAATACTCACGTCATACAGACTACAACGCGATGCACAGATGTCCATGTGGCACACTATCATCCTGGACAATGAGGTTGTCCACCTAGTTCCAAGTTCTTTATCATTTTTCTTTCTATTTCCATATTTCATTTTTGTAAAATATTTTCTAGTTTTTAATAAATTAGTGATTTCCATTCCAACTTGTATGAATGTAATGTAGAAATCAGTAGTAGCTTAATTTTTATATTACATTTTGGTGAACCCAACTATTCAAATTATAGCACCTTATTTTTCATTCAATTTTCTTTCAAAATAAAAAACATCACTTTCTTAACTTTCTCCTTCTATTTTTTCAAATTAGCATGTTCTTTTATTTTCTTACATCACTTTCTAACTTTTCTCAAAGGATTTGTGAAAGTGATATTCCCTTCCATGCATGTGATGGTGAATTAGCTCTTCCTATGTCAGGACCTATGATTGTAGAGAACATTGGCTCTAAAATTTTTGTATGTGTACAGGTTGTAGAGGCTGCAGATTATGTGAAGTTGTAGATTGTGAAGTGAAGATGTCAATAAGGAAGCAGAGTATGAGTTTGGCCTTAGGTAAGGATTTTTTTTAAAAATATTGAAAGGAGAGAAGAAGGATAGATGAAGGAAGTTGGGCCAAGATTCAGACTAAGTGTTCAGACATTACTGGGAGGTTAGATGCCTTAGAGGAGAATAAAAGGAAAGAAAAGAGAAAAGAAAAGAAGTTGGAAAGTAATAAGTTGCAGAATTTTTTTGATTTGGTTTTATGTACAGGTGAACAAGAAATCCTTATGCAAAAGGATGAAGTAGAAAGAGATGAAAGTGCAGTAGCAGAAACATGTCTTTTGAAAGGCATGGTAGATGTGGTGAAAGAAGTTGCAGCATAAGATGAGGAGGAAAATGATGTTGCAGCAATAGTTGAGTGTCCTTTGAAGGATGAGAAGGTAGAAGAAGAAGATAATGAGATTGCATTTGAGAGTGAAGAGGGAAAAGTTGCAGTAGAGGGTGATGAGGAAGATGTTGCAATAGGAGGGGAAAAAGAGGTAAATTTGATTTTTCTAAATTATGTAAAAGGTAATTTGATGTTGCTTTATATTCAATTAAAATGGTGAGAGTGGGAGTTGATTAGTATGAAGAAGTGAATGTAGAAGTGCATATTAAAATATTCAATTTCCATGATGTTGTCAATATAGAATTATATGCAGGGGCTACAGGGGATGAGACATATGAGTTGGAATGGGCAGAAGGAATTGGTGGAGGAGACTGAAATATGGTAGGTTGGATCCCACAAGAAAGAGAAAGAGAGGAAAATGTTAGATTTTGAAATGGAGATAACAACTCAAAATATAGAAAGCTAAAGGCAAGTACAAACAAAAGATCAAAATGGAGGAAACAAACAAATCATATCAAAATAGTCTGAATAAATTGCTCACAAATAGAATGAAATGGAATACCAAATACAAGCTAGGTAGTAAGTTTATATAGACCAGGGAGAGGGTGGAGGTGGCAAAACCGACCGATGGGGAGAGACCACCAAATGATATAAACATAGTAAATGCAACTCCCTCATAGGATGGTGACACCTCAAATGACCCACTGACCTAATTAAACTCACTTTATTAACCTAAGAAAGCTTAATAATATGTGTAGGAAAAACCTTATGAAAGGAATAAAAAACCTACACTAACACCCCCCTTAATCATAGCTTAGGTGGGTGAAAAGATGGGTCCTGATAGATGAAGCCTGATGAGGTACCCATGTACAAAGATTTTCCCCCAAAAGAGAAGAACCCCCCCACATATAGAGAGAGAACACCCCCTAGAATAGAGAGAAAAAAGAAGGATGAAAAAGTCCCCCTGAAAGTAAGAAACTATGCCAATGGTTGATGCTCGAAACTGGATGTAGAAGATGGTCCACGATCGTCGAACAATGTTCCTCCCCTTGCAAAGAAACAAAACCAAAGGTGTATGCAAAATGTCTTCCCAATCCTGAAAGGAATATGAGGGAAGAAAGCTCAAGATGTATAAAATCTCTGAAAACTACTCATGTGTCTCCATGTTGATGTCAAAAGATGCCACAACGAAATCAGGAGTCCTAGGCCTAACTAATGAAAGTGACACACCAGAACCAAGTGGAAACTAAAATAGAACAGGATCCAAAGATGAAGACATCTCCTCTAAAGACAAAGACACCTCCTCAAAATGCTGCTCAATGATATCTAAGCCAATGCCAAACTGTGAAAAATACTGATAAGGATCAGGTACCATAGAAGAGGCTAGTACTTCTACAGAGGATGTCAACATGAATGATGACTGAGTCAGATGTGTGGACTCATGAATGTTTATAGATACTATCACTGTAGAAGAAAATGTAGGTAAAGAAAGAACAAGAGGGTCTGAATCTGCCCTCAAAACATCTGAAGAAGAATCAAATCCATCAAAGAGAAGATGAATGCAATCAATAGTGTCTCCCAAATCTGCAATGTGGGACTCTACAAACAAAGATGAGATGTTTGGTAAGAATATGTCCCAAGAAACTATCTCTGGAAGACCAATGTGAGCCTCCTATATTATTGCAATGCTAACTTCTAAAGAAACAAGAGGAGGAGAAATAATTGGCTCAAGAATTGGATCAGATGTGAGAATACCTAGGTTCAAGTAACCAAAATTTTCCTCAAAATCAATTGTCACACAAGGAGTGTGATCAACAGCCAAAGGATTAGAGCCATCATCAGGTGCAAAGTCTGAAAGAGTATAACTAAGATGCATGATCAACCATCCAAGTAGCAACAATCTCTCCAATCTCCAAGTCTCGAATGGCAACTAATTAGGTGTAAATTCCATAGTCTTCCTTGCTCCACCATGGGTGATCTGATAAATGGAAAGGAGATTGTTTGATAAATGAGGTACATATAAAACATCATTGCAAGTGCCATCCCCAATATCAACAGATCCCCTCCCAATTACATTCATGTAAGTGTTGCTTCCCATCAGAATAGGTGGCATAACACAAGGCTCAAAAGAAGAGAACATGGACTATGAAGAAGCCATATGGCAAGAAGCTCTAAAATCAAGAAACCATCTCCTTGATACAAGACCTGTAGAAGCACAAAGAGATTTACCCTTATTTTCTATGACTCAAAAGCAAAACATGCATGGCCTTTTTCCTTATTAGATCCTGACTGTTTGGAATGTGAAGAAGAAGAAGAAGACTCAGACATTCGAGAAGGTAGACTGATATTGTTCTTCATAAGAAGATGTTTCATTTCATCAATATCCTTCTTATAACAAGAATCTTCTTCATGCCTAGTCCTCTTGCAATATGCACAAGTAGACTTCTCCTTCTTAGACGAGTCCTCTTTTGAAGAGGATTTGTTATGTGTTTGATATGTGTGTGGATTTTTCTTAGATTTATTTTGTTTCTTATCAGAAGAACCTTACTCTTTCTGTCCCTTAGGCTGGCCAACAAGGCTTGAGTCTATGACGGCTTAATGATACCCATAGAAATAAGATTTTGTTGTTCATGCATTAACATCTCAGAAAAAGATGCAAATGAAGGCATAGTGTATGTAGCTCCCATAGTTAGCCTGTGAGTGTGAAAGCTAGAAACAAAAGTAGCAAATTCAGGACCAAGTTTGTTCAGTACATTATAGATTAACTGAATGTCCTTTTTCTCAATACCACATGCTTTACATTATGCTCTCAGATCATTAACCTTAGTTATATAATCCTAGATGTTGCCAAAGTTCTTAGGATCAAGGCTCATCAAATCATTGTCAATTTAATAGCCTCTAACTTCATCAGTTGTACCATACAATGTTTTCAATTTTTCCCAAGCATCATGTGAATTTGTACATGCTTCAATTTGAAACAAAAGATCAAGGGAAACAAGGCTACGAAGACATCCAAGAGCTTTTGTATGTTCAAGCATCCATTTTATCTTTTCCATATCATTTGTGGGTTCAATTACCTTTTGTTCAACATATGGACTATACCCAAGTTGCATTAGGGCATTCCATGCATGTTGATGCCATGTTGCATAATTGTAAGGTGTTAATAGTGGAACCTTAGAATGATCCATATGTGAAGGAAAAGAAGAGCACGAGTAACTAGATCAAAAACCACACCAAGAGACCCCCCCCCTTTTCACTTAATCAAGAATCCCCCCAACAAAATATGATTTGGCACTTTATAGATCAGTGCATTTACAATGTTGGAGTTGTTTTCCAGAGTTTTACAATGTCCAGAAAAGGACTCAAATATAGAAAGTACAGAAATATCTCAGAATGAGAACATCAAAATAGCACCAATGTGTATTGCTTAGAAAAATATCAACTTTCAAAAAAAGAACCACCTCGATCTGAGGTCGTATGTGAAAGTTACATCCATTTGAAGTTAAAAAAATGAGATATGTCCTTCAGATCTAATGAGAAAACTAAATTTCTAAAAAAATGGGATTACTTGAGAAAAAAATGATAATACTACTGCAAAGAGTGTGAAATTCTACCCCTTTTCAAAAAACATTTCTCGAAGAAAGGAGATCGTGAGCCTGAGATATGAGTCTTCGAAGATTGCCTTCAAAACCAGAAATGCAAATGAAGGGGGTAAAATTTAAAAAATCATTATCCACCAAACTTAGCAGAGCTGCCGCCAAATTTGGTAGTCCTACCAAAGGTAGGCCTTTGCCAAATAAACTGGAACCCTGCTAAGAATAGAGATTCTCTAGCCAAATTTAGCTTTCTACCAGATGACAAATGTTGCCAAAATCTCTACCAAAAATAGAACCAAGACAAATTACATGCCAAAATGGCAATTGAGGCATGCATGCCAAGGTAGAAAGCCAAAGAAACTTTTGATGGGCTATAGGTTTAAGGCCTATAAAGGCCAAATAAATAAAAAGAATTTAAACAAGAAGAGAAGGGAGGCCAAATCCTCTCCCCTTACCCCTTAAGAGGGGTGGAGGCCTCAAGGGAGGTCCACAAACCTCTTTAAAAGAGGATGTGCCCTCTTTATGAGCTGCTCCCCCTTTTCTAAAAGGGGCAAAGCCTTGGAAAAGGCCTGCCCAAGGTACGGTACCCTCCGTACCTCCCGCATAAGCAAATTTTTTATTTTATTTTATTTTTATTTTACAATTGATTTAAAAAACAAACACTTGCATATATATATATATATATATATATATATATATATATATATATATATATATGCAAGAAACATAAAAAACATAAATTTTTGAATTTTTTTGAAAGATTTCACATCGAACTATGTGCAGAGGGGCCAAGGAGGTCCCTGAGCAAAAACTTTTTGCCTCTCCGAGCGAATTTGTCTGATTTTGATGAATAAACAGGTGATAGTAGGGTTTTTGACCCTTCTGAGCGCAATGACAGGGTCTATTTTGACCCAAACTACTCCAAAATGGTGGCTCCCTACTAGATCTAGAAATGAACCTCTGACTTCAAACCCTCATAAAAATTGCTTCTGGTGTCCAATCTAGATGAAACAAAGGGTTATTTTGACTTTTTCAGCAGTTTTGAACTCAATGGTGAGCTTAGATTTACTTTAAGTATCTCCTAAAGCTATCTGCAACACAAAGCCACATACAAAACCCTTCCCAGAAACTAGTATTTCTATCAAGTTTTTCTGTTTCTCTAGGTCATCATCGTATGCAAGAGAAGAGCATACTCAACTTTCAAGAGAAACCAAGATATCAAATCCTAGATCTTCTAAATGACTAGCCCTAGGCATTCACCCGCTCTAATACCATGTTAGATTTTGAAATGGAGATAACAACCCCAAATCTAGAAAGCTAAAGGCAACTTGTACAAATAGAAGATCAAAATGGAGAAAACAAATAAATCATATCAGAATAGTATGAATAGATTGCTCACAAATAAAATGAAATGGAATACCAAATACAAGCTAGGTAGTGAGTTTATATAGACCAGGGAGAAGGTGGATATGGCAAAACCGACTAATAGGGAGAGACCACCAAATGGTCTAAACATAGTAAATACAACTCCCTCATAGGATGGTGACACCTCAAATGACCTACTCACTTAATTAAACTCCTTTTATTAACCTAAGAAAGCTTAATAATATGTGTAGGAAAAACCTTATGAAAGGAATAAAAAACCTACACTAATAGAAAACACAATTGGAGGAGGTCGGTTCATGGTTGGAATATGTTATACCCTTAATTCTATAGTTGTATATGGTTACGAGTAGTCGGATTGTGGCTATCTTAACACTTATTTAAGTTATATAATAATTAATATAGTCTTATATAGGTAGTTAGGTCAGCCTAGGTGGCATCCATGGCATAAGTATGGTACATATAGGAGGTAGAGATCAATTATTATGATCATATTGAGTATTGTTTTTATTGAAGACTATTGGAGGTATCCCCCTCGAAGTGGATTAGGAGGTTGCCCCTCAAATTAGCATATTATTATCAAGTATTTGTAGCATATTTACTATTATATTCAGCTATTGTACAAGTTGTTTCATTACAAGTGGTATTAGAACATGATCTTGGCACCATGAAGGTAATAAATAAGGCAATTGTTTTTTCAATTTTGGAGGTCATATTCGGAAGCACATATCTCTCACATTTTGGAGATTCTTTTCAAGATTTTTAAAGGCTTTTTAAGGACATATTGAAGCTATTACAATCCAGATTTTAGAGAAATTAGAGCAGAATTGAGTGAGTAATAGCAGAATTAGGGTTTCTACCATTATTTTTTATGAAGCACATATATCTCTAATTTTGGTGAATCTTTCCAAGATTTTCAAAGGGTTTCTCAAGGACATATTGAAGCTACTATAGTCCATATTTTAGAGTAATTGGAGCATAATTAAGCAAGTTATTTTATAATTAAGGTTTCCATCAATTTTGTTCTCAAGGATGCAATTTAATGAATTTCTTGGAGATTTTTTAGAGAAGTGAGATCTAGTCCCTGGTAAGTTATAAAAATTTCAAATTAATTGGATTTGTTTTGTGTGATTTATTGCAAAATTATTTTTCCCAATCATGGAGGGTCCTACCACAATTGGCAAAAAGAATCCCATCACACCAAGAAAATCCCTAGACAAGGAGGATACAGAAGGTGGGGAGACTTTTCATAATACTATAAATGAAGAATTCATAAAGTTTAAGGAAGATATTGCATCAATGTTTGATGCTTATTCAAGGAAAATATATTCCCTATTACAAATGAGATCTCAAAATCTATTATAAATGAAGAAGAAGAAGAAGAAGAAGAAGATGATGATGATGATGATGATGATGATGATGATGATGACGACGACGACGACAATGATGATGATGATGATGATGATCTTGATGATGATGATGATAATGATGATCATGATCATGATGATCATGATGATGATGATGATGATGATGATGATGATGAAGATGAAGTAGAAGAAGAAGAAGAAGACAAAGTGAAAGAAGATGAAAAAGAAGAAGAAGAAAAAAGAAGAAATAGTAGAAGAAGATAATGAAGAAAAGAAGATGAAAAAGAAGAAGAAGAATAAGAAGAAGAAAGACAAGGAGAAGGAGGAGGAGAAAGAGGAGGAAGAAAATCAAGAGAAGAAGAAGAAGAGGAAAAAGAAGGAGAAGTCAAACTCATAACACCTTTCCATGCATTATCACTACTTGGAGCATTTCAAAAAGTATTATTTCCTAAAGGAGATCCTAATCATGCCATTCAACCAATGCAAGGGTACCATCTACTATTCCTCACATCTTCCTTTAAGGCACACTAGCAGGTTTGAGTAAAGGAAGAACACATTCATCACCATCAAGAGCTAGATGCAAAGTCAAGACACATCTTGGAGCCGAAGTTATATTTCAAAACACACATGAAGAAGCTACAAACATCAACAATTCCAATTACCTCATTATATGGAAATATTTTCTAGTTGAAGTTACCACACGGGATGATGAAGATTATATGAATAAATACCACAAATGATTAGCATCGAGGACAATGGTTTTGTAAAGGTGAGGGGCATGTCATGCCCTTAATTTTATAGTTGTATATGGTTATGAGTAGCCAGCTTGTGGCTACCTTAACACTTATTTAAGTTATATAATCATTGATATAGTCTTATATATGTAGTTAGGTCGGCTTGGGTGGCATCCATGGCATAAGTATAGTATATATAGGAGGTACAGGTTAGTTATTATGATCATATTGAGTATTGTGTTATTATTGAAGACTATTGGAGGTATTCCCCTCGAAGTGGAATAGGAGGGTGCCCCCTCAAAGTGGCATATTATTATCAAGTATTTTCAACATATTTACTATTATATTCAACTATTGTGCAAGTTGTTTCATTACAAAATAAATTCCATGAGGGGAAATAGAAGTGAAGAGTAGATTTGCTGGAGAAGCCTATTGAATGTTCTAGTCAAATGCTAGAAGAGGAGAAAGAAGAAATAGCTGATTGAACATGTTATAGTGATGGAATTTGATATACATTGTTCACAATATGGAAGAATGGTTTTACCATTCAACTCTATTTTGTGATCCCATGCTCAAAAACATCTTATTTTGCATGTCTGATGTAGGAGCATCCAGATCCACAAGCGATCCTGCATCACCCAAAAATATTTTCAAATGTATTGTCAAGTTTGGCTTGCTTTGATGGTTTTATGGCATCTTGTTGCTTTAGGAAACTTTCAGATTGACTCAAATTTAATTCGACCTTGATGTAGTTTTGTTGGAATTAGACCGAACAACTAAGAGGGGGGGTGAATTAGTTATCACACAATATAAACTTTTTCTGCTTTTAACCTCCTTTACTAACTTGCTACCAGATTAATGATGTAAACAATAAAGCATAGATCAACAACATAAGAGCAGAAACATAATCAACACACTTGATACTAATATTTTGATGTGGAAACCCGATTAAGGGAAAAACCATGGTGGGGGTTAACCCACAAATATTTGTACCCTATTAAAAGTACTTTTAGAAAAATAGAAGGCACATGCCTTTGGGCACACTACCCAGAGCTCACTGCTCAAAAGGGAGGCTCATTTCCTACAAATATATTTTATAACAGAATGAATTAACTGAGAAATAGCATCTACTTCGTGCCTAGTTTAGTTTTAGTGAAAGCTCAAAAACTTCTACTTTGCCCCAAATTCTTCTTTACCAACTTCACACTCGATACTGCTCTTGCTCCTTTTCTTCTCTGCTCTACTTCTGATCCTTTATTCAAATTTGATCTGTTTCACACAAGGATAAAGTTTAACAAATCTTCAACAAGTATTTATACACTTCATCCATCTTGGAGTGATCAACAAGGTCGGCCAAACTTAACGCGGATCTTTACACTGTCGGCCAATCATAGCTAAGACTTGAGTCTTCCTCTATTAACACGCCATGCTTCATAAAATGATCTTTAGATCATCCACAACATGCTAGGAACATCTAGTCAGCCAAGACTAGGAAAAATAGCAACAACCAAGAGGAAAACTTTAATCACAAGCTCCTTTGTTAATGCGGACCACCAACACAATAGCCACACAATCCAAAGACCACCACAAGCACAATTCAGTCAACAGGATCAACCACACCACTTCGCATCATCAAAATTACTTGCATCTTCACACTGAACCTCAAGAACACACATTGCCACGACTGTCATACTCAAAATATTGCTTATGGACCTTTAAACCACAAACCACTTTAGTTGAGGGAACACACCAACATCCCAGACATGCCTCTAGATCTGCAGATCACAATATGCTCATACCAGACCAATCTGGACCAACTTCTTGCCACTCTGTCATTACAAAACAACTGCAGAAACCTATTTTACTTAGAGGGTCATAACTTCACCAAATCTTCATGCGGGCCTCTCAAATCTCAGCTGGAGCAACAATAGACAACCCTATACAAGTCCTTTAATCCACATACTTTGATCTTCACCTTACTGGAAATACTAATCACTCCTCTGCACTGTCTTCACTGTTTCTAACAGAAAGATATGTTCACATCAATGACAACACATCAGGTACATATTTGCAACAATCTCCCCCTTTGTCATTGATGGCAACATATGATGTGAAAATTTGATTTGACCATCAAGACAAGAACTTCTCCCCTTTCTCCTATCACACCTGTAACCGCTTTCTTCACTTCTCTGCTTTTCACCAGCAACTACTTACTTCCAATTTTTTCACATGACTTCTCTCCCCCTTTGACATCAATGGAAAAGGGCACATATTTGTAATCATTTCTTGCCCTTTTTTATTTCAGACTGATCTCCAACATTTGCATATTGACTACTCCTTAGAGTAGTATTTTCTCAACATCAATCCAGATCTCAAGATATGACTGAGGATTCCACCGGACTAATGCACCTTATTGCATCTTAGTTCTGATTCAGAGGGGTATTAACCCCTAACTTCTCTCTGAGATATTCAAAGGTATCCTTGGGAAGAGGCTTAGTGAATATATCTATAATTTGATCTTTGGATGACACAAACTCCAACTTGACTTCAATCTCATTTACCTTCTCTCTTAAGAAATGAAATTGATAGATATATGCTTTTTTTTAATGCAACACAGGGTTCTTGGAGATACTTATTGCACTAGAATTATCACAAAAGATTGTTACTGGCTCCTCAAAAACAACTCTAATGTCCTTCAACATTTGCCTCATCTACAAAACTTGAGTACAATTATTTGCTGCTGCTATATATTCTACTTTTGCAGTAGACAGAGATATTGCCTCTTGCTTTTTGCTCATCCAAGAGACCAATCTTCTTCCCAAGAAAAATGCACCACCATTAGTACTTTTTCTGTCATCCACATCTCCTGTCCAATCAGCATTTGTATATACATGAAGAGTAAAGTCATTGTCTTTTGGATACCACAATCCATAATCAATTGTCCCCTTGAGATATCTGAAAATTCTTTTGACTACCACAACATGGGATTCTTTTGGATCAGATTGAAATCTAACAACAAGTCCAATGGCATTCATGATGTCAGGTCTGGTATGACCTAGATAGAGCAATCCTCCAATCATTGATCTATACCTTTTCTGATTTGCCTTGGGTGAATCATCATCTTTACTTAACTTGCATCTGGTTACCATAGGTGTACCTACTGGCTTTGAATCTTCCATTCCAAACTTCTTCAACAATTCTTTCACATACTTGGACTGAGATATAAAGATACATTTTTCTGACTGAACAATTTGCAGACCTAGGAAGAAATTCATCTCTCCAAACATTGACATTTCAAATTCACTTTTCATTTGGTCAGCAAATGCTTTGCATATACATTCATTTCTACCAAAAATGATATCATCAATAAAGACCTCAACAATCACGATGTCCTCATGATTCATCTTGAAGTAAAGATTACTATCAGTAGTACCTTTGCTAAAACCTATCTTAAGTAAATATTTGTCCAATCTTGCATACTAGGCTCTTGGAGCTTGCTCGAGTCCATACAAGGGTTTTCTCAGTCTACAAACCATGTCACCCTGATCAGACAACTGAAATCCTTCAATTTTCTCAATGTAGACTTCTTCCTCCAAATCTCCATTCAGGAATGCTGATTTGACATCCATCTAATACACTTTAAAATCTTTGAAAGCAGCAAATGCAAGAAATAATCTGACTACCTCTATTCTTACCACCGGAGCAAAAGTTTCTTCAAAATCAATTCCTTCTACTTGAGAATAGCCTTTGCATACCAACCTTGCTTTGCTTCTTACAACTTCACCATCATTATTTAGTTTATTACGAAAGACCCATTTGGTTCCAATTACATTTTTGTCCTCTAGTCTAGGAACAAGATCATGTTGGTCATGATGTTAGTCATTCACAAACATAGAATAAAAGTTACACAACAACCTTTACTCATCTTGAAAGATACGATGAACTCAAAGAATTCATGATCCCAAGTCTCCGTTGATTAGGTCTTAATCTACTGACATTACTCAGTGGTTGATGTGTGTTGCTGTTTTCCATTCAGGGGCCTTACGTATTTCTGCAAAGTTCATCATTATTCCTACAAATATCCTGCTCTGTATGTCTGCTCTGCATAAATCTCCAACAATTCTACCTCTGCACTGTAAATTTAGTCAAATAATGTGCCTACAGGCTGATATTTGCATGATTTCTACCATTATTTATGATTCTTTGCATGATATTTTCAATTGTGCATGCTTAGTGTTCAAATATGCTAAATATTCACGATTATCTACGAGATGTCTGCATATTTTGGGTTGTTTGCTTAAGATTATCAGTTTATTTGCAATTGTGATAGTGAGATGCTCTGAAATTGAAAGAAATTAAAGGAAATGCTTCTAATTAAGTTGAACCTTTAGTTTTTGATCTACATACATGCTTGATACTGTCATGAGGAGAAGAAATCAAACCATATGTTCACCAGGACATTCCACAGCTAGATACAGTTGATGCAAACTTCAGAGGATAATGAATGAAAACAATACATGCAACATGATGAGCACTCCAAGGGACGCAGCAAATCAAAGCACATATCCAGAATTCAGACACAGATTACTCAAGATTTACGAAGATTTGTAATCAAAATACTCTTCCCTTTCATTAAGTATGCAAAAGACATGTACATATACAGCAGCTTTGAAATAAGTCCTGAATACTTCAGCAATCAAATTTCAATTAAGTTTCCAATGAATATAACAAGGCATTCCACCACCTTTTATAGAATAAGGTGAGGAATCCGTTACAAAAGATCCACGGATCTGATTTATCAATATAAATCAACGGTCATCATTTCATGACTTGCCAATATTACAAAAAGGCACAAGTTGCCAGCTGGCAACTATCTATACTGCATATGCAAAATACTCCCCCCCTCATGATGTATCTTCATCATGCTCTTCATCAGATGCATGTGGGTCATCATCATGTGTATCACTTTCTGAACTTTCGCTATCCGGATGATGACGCTATTGCATATGGGGTTGCATGATGCTTTGGATCTGTTCGTATGACTGCACAACCTGATCTATTCCTCTGCCATCTTGAGTCTTTGCCTTGATGATGGCGTGTTTGTGCACTTCATACTTATCCCTGCTGTTGTCCAGCTTATTCTTTCTGTCCTGCAGTGTCTCATTATAGGTCTCCATCTTGACCCTGATCCTCATCATTTTATTTATTATCTCTTCTGTCAAGTGGACTAGCGGACCATCATCTTCCAGGTGGAAGTTGCTGCGCAGAGCCTTAAGGGCAGAATCTTCATCTTGATTCTCTATCTTCCCTTCCACTTTGCCCTCTAATGTTTCGAGCATGTCTGCTTCAATGCCCATTAAATCACGTAGCCTCATGCTGATCTCCCTCAGCTTATTATTGCATCTCTTGAGGACTCCGCATTCAAACTGCACATCCTTATACCAGATATCCACTAATAATGCAATATTATTATTTAACACCTGCTTACTGATAAGCAATTGTGGATTTATCTTCCTTATTTCGTCCAACAGGCTGAGGACTTTCTCCAGTTTATGAGACCTTTTTCCGGTCTGCATCTGCAACCTGTCCACCTTAGCCTTGGAGTCACTTAGGATGCTCCACCTCTTCAAAGAACCTTTCATTATTTCAATGGCATCATCCAATGTGGATGACACCCACTTTCTTATTACGGAAACCTCATGTTTCATGAGGTCCAGTCTATTCACTTCTTCCTGAGAAATAGCAGTCAATGGGACTGCAGCTTCGCTTGTGGTATCTTCAGGGTTGGTCAAGCCTTCAATATATGCATGCAACTGAGCAATGTGCTCTTTATGTTGCTTATTCTTCTCTTTCTCTCTTTTCACTTTCTGAATCAGAGAGTCAATGATATCCTTTCCCTCCTGACCTTCCTGCTCTTCATTGGCAAAACCCAAATCAACTGTGCTTATCTAGAATTCATCCACAATGATTTTGCCTTTCTCTTTCTCTACCGCAGGTACAGCAATTTGTGCGGTCCTTCTCCCTGTCGCCGGATCTCTTTTGATGGCCAAAGTCATTCTGGCCTTCCTCCTGGGTTTCATTATATCTGCAGCGAACAGGGTGGAGACATCAAACTCTTGAATCTCTAGCTCCTCCTCAACATTTACCTCCTTTTCTAACCATGGAGGCACCTGATCATGCTTTTCAGCATCATGATGCTGTTCACCTCTATCTCCCGTTTCTACCAACAAGCGTTGTGGAGATGGTGACTTTTCTTTTTCTGGCTCTTGATGCTCACCTTGTTGCGAATCCTGTGGTGCCTCCTCCTGTTGAGGAACTTCCTTTTCTGGGGGAGCATCTTCTCCGTGTGGTGAACCTGGTGGTGTACCTGTATGTGGATCGTGATGATCATGATCTTTCTCCATCCTTTCTTCGCCTGTCCCCAGTTCTTCCCCCTGTGGAGGTTGATCATCCTCCTCTTGCTTCTCTATTTCTGGTGGCATGTCCACCGTATCTGATATCACTGGATCTACCCAAGGTGATGGCATCTGTTCCGCAGCGGCTATCTGTTCTGTACCTGCAGCATCCACCTCTTGTGCCTTATCAGCAGGATCCTCTATCGCTTCATTCTTCTCATCATCAGCCTTTGCTTCTTAGACCTCTACTATAGCAGGTCCTGCTGATGTATCTTGTGGGCTTTGTTGGCCTGATTCAAGAGCGTGGCTTTCTGTTTCTGCCATCTCTATCTCTTCTATTAAGTGGCCCTTATCAGGTGATCCTGCTGGCTGTTCAGGACTTGCATCCTGCTTCTCTGTTAAGTCTACCACTACAGGACTTGTCACCTCAGCGATCAATGTATCCAGCCCTATGTCCTGAGCTACCTGCTCTGGGCTCTTCTCTGGTTCTGGGCTCTTTTCTCGCTCCGCTTCTGCTTGTTTCATCTCTTCAAGCGTTGATTGGACAAATGGAGGCCTGTGAGGAGCCACACTGATGCCAGCAGTCGCAAGTGTTTCCATTTCTTGTGCAGCTACATCCTGCACCACCTCATCATCAGACAAGTTTATTGTCTCGTCTAGCGAGACATGCTTTTCTGCTTGCGCCTGGGATGCTTCCTTTTCTTGCTCTTCTGCCAGTTCAGTTTTGAACTTGACAATGGTAGGAAGTGGAACATTGTGCTGAAGTTCCTTCTGCACTTCACTACCTGCCCCTTGTATTTGCACTGGGGGTTGACTCATCTCACCTCTCATGGAGGTTCTTTTTTTCTTAGGTGTGATAGGAACCAGCACCTGCGGAGCTCTCCTCTTTCTTCTGATTATCAATGGAGCTTCCTCCTCTTCTTCAGGCTCTTCCTCCATGAGGATATCCTTGCCTGGTTGTCTGGATGATTGACCCACTTCTTGGGTCTGTGTGGTTCCAGCCTCTGCTGTCTTGGCTTTCTTGGGCTTTGGAGGAGAATCTGATTCTGACCCTGATTTGGCTACCTCCTCCGCTGTGAATACTGCCCTGTCAACTATGACCCCTTTGGGTCCCTTTTCCACCTTCTTGCCCTTTGTGGCTCTTTTGCTAGGTTGCTGTGGTGGAGGGGTCCTCTCTCCCTTAGTCTTCCGCTTCTCCAGCAGGAAGTCATCATATTCATCTGTGGGGATGTCCTGCCCCTTCTTCTTGCTATCTATTGTGATGGCAACACCCCTTTTCTTCAATGCCTCTACCTGTGCATCTACCCAAGCTTGGGTCAAGTGTATGGTTCTGGCAAAGAATGGGTCCAAGGACATATCCTCCTGCATGGTGAGGTCAGGGGCAGAAATGGTATCATTGTAGATCTTCTTCTGCTCGTATTCATCTGCCATGATCCTGCCGTCATCACTCTTCAGCTGCTAAGGGAGGGAGATGCAGTCGAACATTCTAATCTGGTTCAGAGTTAACCTCTGATACCTCCTCCTCCTGGCCTCTGCCTCATCTTCGCAGTGAGCCCAAAAATCTTCTAGGTGCCTCTGGTGAATAGGCTTTCCTAGGATCTTCTGCATTCGGCCGTAAGGATCATATGGTCTTGTTACTGGGAAGGGCATTAAATTCATCTTGTTCAGAGTGACCATCACCTTCTTAATATTGTCAGAGTTAGGGCACATGTAGTTGCCGATGCTGACTGGGAACAAAATTGGTGGTAGCTTCTTGGCATCCTTATACGTCTGTATGATGGTGGAGCCCTGCCTGATAAACTCCATTAAAACTACTGCATCTGTAGGATACCTTGGCAGCATCAGGGGATGCCCTTCAAAACCTTCTATCCTGATGTAGGAAAAGGTGGCAAATTGGATGTACCATGCCCCATGCCTGTATACTGCCTCCTGAGCTTCCATGCTCAGTCTTTTAGTTCTGTCATCTTCCATGGTCCTTACCAGATGCATAGAAAATGCATCATTAACCAATTTGTAGTCCTTGATATACTTGGTTCTTTGCAGCTGGGGATGATGATCCCATATATATGGTGCATTCGTGCCTGTCAGTTTTCCATCTGTGACCAGGGCATCAAAAGTGCCTCCATATGCACAGGAATAAACAATATAGGAGGTCATGTAGAAGGCACAATCTGAACCTCCCAGGTTCAGCAGCTGCTCATGCAGAGCATCACTTATGATTTGGCCCCACAGTGGCTTGATGTCTGCATATAGGCACATCAATATTATGCCGTACATCCAGTCTCTGAATTCTCCAGTATCAGGCTGGCCAGTCACCCTGTTCAGTAGGGCAATCACATACTGATATTCTTCATTAAAATCAAATTTGAACATGCGCACAGGGAGCTTGGCCGCTGCATTATATGTGCTATTCTTGGCCCGCCAAGCATACATGTTCTTTCTGGCCGTCTTCTTGTTGGCCTCATATTCTCTTTCAGACTTCTTCAAGTCTACACTCTTTACCTTGCTGCCCATTGGCAGTCCAAATGTTTGGGATAGACCTTTGATGGATAGACTGCATACATTCTCCCATGCTTCACCACCTGCCTCGTCTGAGGGTTGTAATTCTGGGCGCACTCAATAACCAGCTCCGGAGACTCCATGGAGTAGGGGAAGCCAGCAGTGTTCCACATACCTGATACAAACACAGTGTCCAGCACCGGACTCTTATCCTGCCCATCATTCAGCTTGGCTGACCAAGCCTCCAGGTTGGTACTCCCCTGATGGGTGTCTGTAATTGCCCCAAATTTAAACAGGACCCCTCTCTGAGAAGAGAACATAGGCCTGCTGAATTCTTCTTGACACTTGACAAAGCGTTTTTCAGCCATGGGTACCTGCAATTAACAACATTTCTTCTCACAACGGGATATGCATGCATACATACTGCAAATATCATGCTTATTGTATCAATTCTACATTACTTACTTGCATGGATACATAACTAGAACTTTCAACATTATTTAAAAAACAACATGATGAGGGTTTCAGTTCACTTACCTGGTTATGCCGATTTCTTTTTATACCAGTATATCTCTAAGACGCTCTTGATTCAGCTGCTGATCACCTTCCTCCCTCAGTCTATGAGCTCCAGTCGCGCAACGGTAGCTGTTATGCAGAAATGGAGGCTGGTGCTCTGTAAAACAATTTTAACGCAGGTAAATGTAACAATGGCGGTTGAATTACCTTTTAACCTCGCAGTTAGGGTAAACTTAGGGTAACTCTGACAAGTTAGATCGTAATCTTTGATCATTCGTGCGAAAACTCAGGATCTCGCCAGACGTTTCATTGGGTTTCGGGATCGGCGGGAATCACCTACCATATCTGCGCGCATTTAATGGCAATGGCGGCAAAGGGAGCGGGGGAATATCCATATGACAAGATATCATGAGGGCAGGATGATATTTCACAAATATCAGGTTGAGTTTCAATATCATCCTCCCTAGTCTTGAAATTGTTATCGCGAAAAAATTCGGGTGACAACGCACCTTGCTTTCATTTTAGCACATCAGGAGGATATTTCGATCCATCAGGTGATATTTCAAAATATGATGATGACCTTCAAACTTACTTATTCTCCTTTCGTAATATCAGGATGACGTCATCATGATATTTGTTCTTTGTATTAGAAATGTCTCATGACGTCATCATCATATTGGGTGAACATGATCATGTTTACAAAATATCCTGTCGAAATGTAAATATGATGATGATGTCATCAGGTTGTTTGTTTTTTTGTTTATCGGATTCAGATGATGTCATCAGGATGTTTGTTAAGGGTGATATTTTGTATCAGGATGATATTAACGAATATCGGGTTACTTTCAAAATATGATGCTCGCTATACAAAAGATCGTTCGACGGGGAAGACTTACTATCACTTAACGTTGATGTCTAGATATTTGAACCGCAGGATATTATTGGGGGGGGGGGGACATTTCAAATATGATGATGATGTTCTTCACACAGCATAACTGAGGTTATAAAATATGACCCTCTTTTTGCGAATATCAGGTTTGACCAAGACTTTGACTGTTCATAACTCTCACATCCTGATGAATATCAGGGTGATGTAAAAAGCAAACCTGCATGAATTTTAATGCTTTTTCAGAATATGTGGTCATATATACGAAATACGAATTTTGACAAACTGACCTCATATTGGGGCTTACCTCATCTTGACTCCACATGATGATGAACATGACTGATTTTACCAAACCGCCAGAAAGCAGACAACACAAGCCAAAAGAAAAATTGGGTCCCTGTTTTGCCAAGTCAAAATGGGGCATGTTGTGTAACCACACAACAACTTGCCACCAAAGAAAATAAACAAATTCCAATGATTCAAGTGATGTGATCACATTCATCTATAGTGTTCTAATTCTGTCTAAGTGTAAGCATCATAATCCTCTGAATGATAAAATTTCATCATGGTGATAAAGCTAACAAAGGATCAGGTGTGTGCATATGATTAATTATCCTCATCTTGAAAGTAAGTTGAAAACATAAGTAACTGGTGTTAAACTACATAGTTGGGGATCATCCCTCATAGCCAACCTAGATAGAGCCTTGCTGCCAGCAGGCGTCTATAGCCCCGGCAAGGTTATCTATACAATCTCCCTAAGTAGAGCCCCACTGCCAGTAGGCGTCTATAGCCCCGGTAGAGTTACTTAGATGGCCTAATTTTATTTCTTTTCTGATTTTCTCTTTCATATTTATATTTGATATCATCATGTCAGCTCATTTGTACATATCATCATGTCAGCTCATTTGTACAAGGTATAGTCACTTGCAGCTTTAGGTTGGAGATTGTATTGGTAGCAAGGGAGTCCCTTTAGATTTTTCACTTAACACCTATACTAGTGTGTTCAACAAACCCAAGGCTGTTAGGTGTTTCATTGTGATGGATTCGCTTTGACCAAGAAAAAGCACCCTGATGAACAAATATCACAAACCTGATCATGAATACTTCCTAGAATGAATTATAACCTATATTTAAATGTGATTACATCACTTGAATCCCAACAATTTAATTATTTTCTTAGGGTGATGAAGTGCATCATCCTGACTTACCAAAACAAGGTCCCAACCAACAAAACAACAACAACATACAACAAACAAACTGTACAAACAACTATACAAATATACAATATGATACATATGACTATCATGAAGTCATTCAGGCCTGGAAATAATGTTTGAGGAATTGTCCATTGACTGGCAATGGGACATCCTCACCTGTCAGGTTCTTAAGCCTATAAGTGCTATCTCCTAAAATTTTAGAAATCTGAAAGGGACCTATCCATAATCTATCAAACTTACCATGATCACCTTTCTTTTCATGGGCCTTATCCCACATCAGGACTAAATCCGATATCCTGAAAGCTTTAATTCTGGCTCTCTTGTCAAACCAGCGTTTGACAACAGCCTGATGTTTTGCAAATCGGTTAATCGCTTGACTTCGCTTTTCTTCCAGGTGCATCAACTGAAGCAACCTAACTTCCTGTTTATTATCTACGCCTAGATACTCTTGGGCAAACTGCAGAGTAGGAATTTTCAAGTTTACAGGGAGGATAGGATCTACCCCATATACTAGTTGGAAGGGTGAGTTTCCTAATGCGGTTTTCATTCTAGTTCTGTTTACCCATAAGGCATATTTCAGAAATGATTTCCATTCCCTGGGATTTTTCTCTATCAATTTTCTTATGATACTCAGTAAATTCTTGTTGGTGGACTCTGCTAATCCATTTCCCTGGGGATAGTAGTTGGATGAGAACTTAAGCATGATCCCATGATCAAAAACCCAACTTGACAATTTGGTGGAAATGAAGGCAGAACCATTATCACTTACCAATGCATAAGGAATTCCATACCTGGTGACAATGTTGCTTTCCAAAAATTTAATGACATCATCCGCAATACAAGTTTTGCTGCTGATAGCCTCAGTCCATCTGGTACAATAATCAGTAATCGTTAGGACATACCTATGGCCTGAGGAAGACGGAGGATTGATCGGTCCTATGAAATCCATGCCCCACTGTGCAAATGGGCGCTCTTCCATCACTGGCTGCAACGGTTGTGCAGCATATTTTTCTCTGTTGGCAGCAACCTGGCAAACATGACAACATTTAACATGATCAGCCGTGTCCTTAAAAATTGTAGGCCAGTAATATCCTGCTCTGAGGATTGCATGTGTTGTGGCCAATGTTGATCCGTGTGCAGTACCAAACTTGTCATGTAACTCTGTTAAAACTTTATTTGCTTCTGGTTTCTCTAAGCATCTTAGGTATATTCCTTCATAATTCTTCTTAAACAAGGTTCCTCCCTTTATCATATACTTATGGGATCTTATCTTTAAGGCTCTTCTCTGTGAGGCTTGCATTCTTGAAGGACATCTTCCGGAGATCAGGATGTGCTTGATGTCTGAATACCATTCCCTATTGTCTTTCTCATTGATCATATACTGCTGACTGATGATGTTTGGATCAGTTTCAGATATCATCTGGCTTAGAGCTTGTCCTCTTACCAGCTTCATTGGTGTGATCTCCATGTCATATTCTTGTAATACAGTAATCCATTTGGCTCTTTTTTCACTAGGTTCACTCTGCATCAGCAGCATCTTCACCGCTGCATCTGGTACCACAGCAATCACTTTGCTTCTCAGTATATAATGTCTAAACTTTTTTACTGCTCTGACTAATGCAAGTGCCTGTCTTTCAACATCTACATATCTCAATTCAGCATCTCTGAAAGGACAGCTCATGAAAGCAATTGGTTTCTCTTCTTTCTCTTCATTCCTTTGAGTTAACACTGCTGCAGAAGTATGTTCTGAGGCAAATGAGTAGATGTAGAAATCTCTTGTATAATCTGGACTAATGAGGACAGGAGCATCTGAAATGGCTTTCTTTATATCTTCAAAGGCAGCCTTGGCTTCTGGTGTCCACTCAATTTGTGCATCTTTTTTCAACATGGCATTCAGTGGTCTGACAATCTCAGCAAAGCCGGTGATGAACTTCCTCACAAAATTTATCTTACCAAAATAAGATTTAAGTTCCTTTTTGCTTCCTGGAAGTTGTAATTTCATAATAGATTCCACCCTATCAGGATCAATGATAATTCCATCTTCTGTGATCAGGTGGCCTAGTAATTTTCCTGTTGTGACTCCAAATATGCACTTCTTAGGATTCAACGATATTCCATATTCTTCACATTTCTTCAGTACACTTCTGAGATCAGCAACATGACTTCCCCTTTCCTTGGAGAATACTGTCAAGTCATCCATGTAGATGACTATACATTTTCCTATTAAGCCTCTGAAGGCTATGTCCATTGCTCGCTGGAATGTAGCTCCAGCATTTATAAGTCCAAATGGCATACGTCTATATGCAAATATACCCCACTTTGTGGTGAAGGCAATTTTTAATCTGTCAATTTTATCAACCATCACTTGGTTGTATCCTGAAAAACCATCCAAGAAGGACATCATCTTGGCTCCATTCACAATTTGTAGAACTTCATCCAAAGAGGGCAAAGGATAATTATCCTTTTCTGATGCTCTGTTCAGGTTCCTGAAATCTACACATAATCTGATGTCTCCATTCTTCTTTCTGACTGGCACAAGATTCGCCACCCAAGTGGAGTGCCTCACAGGAAATATTATCCGGGCATTTAACAATTTCTTGACTTCTTCAAGGATGATTGGCTCAAGCAGAGCATTGACTGGCCTCTGCTTCTGTCTGAAAGGTTTTGCATCTGGCTTGAGAGGTATAGTATGAGTTATGACAGAAGTGTCATATGTCTTTAGCTCGTCATAAGTCCATGCAATTACATGTATGTAATCCTTAAGGGCCTGAGTTATTCCTTCTAACTCATCTGGTGTACAAACCTTACCCAATAAGACATTTCTCTTGTCATCAGCTTGTCCAATATTCACCTATGAATATTGACCTCCATCTGCCTTAGGCAGATCTTTATGTTTAAGCATATTATCTAGATCAAAGGCTCTTTCTAATTCAATCATACCTTTGGGAATTCGGTTGCTAGGCAACTCTAATATCTCATCTTCTTCCCAGACATAATCTTCCATACCATTCTCATCTATAATCTGAGCTTCAAATATGTCTCTGTTTGATATGAAGTCCAGGATGTGCTGATCATCATCAAACACCTGGAGATTAGTCACATTGTCAGGTACTGAAGGTACTGACACCAATTCTACTGAAAATCTCTTCAGACCAGATATAGACAGCGGTTCCAACGTACTGGCGGCCTAGGCAAGTGCATCTGCCCTCTGGTTCTATTCTCTTGGTACGTGAACGATATTAAAGGCATCAAAGTCTTCAATCAGGTCCCACACACGATGTCTGTAATTTGATAGCTTTCTGTAATTACAAGAGTAAATTCCTCTTACTTGTCTCACAACTAGTTCTGAATCTCCAAAGACATGCAAGATCTTCACTTTCTTCTTATGGGCAAACAACACTCCATGAATCAGAGCTTCATACTCTGCGACATTATTGGTGCAGGGGAACTGTAGTCTGTAAGCTGCTAAGTAGGACTTCCCTGATGGATCAATAAGGTCAATTCCTACCCCAACACCTTGCTTGGATTTAGATCCGTCAAACCTTAAGATCCAAGGCTTATCTTTAGCAGGACATTTGTCTTCAGCAGGATATTTACTTGAACTTTCTTTCTTCTTTGCAGCTCTGGCTGTTGCTCCGCCTGATATCCACTTTAACTTGGGGATGTCATCCTCAAGTTTCTTCTTTCCTTTATTTGGTGAGCCTGATGGCTTTTCTGTTTTCTCTTCCATCTCAGCAGGAGGATGATGTTCAGCACATACATCTGCATGCTTCTTCAAAATATGTAAGCATAGTGAGCAAGTTGTTTCTGAGTGAAGTGCCTCATGCAGCCTACACCAACCTTTAATTAAAACCTCCTGGGGAGATTTACGCTGTTGTGTCATCTTTTCTATTTCTTTTACCAGAAATTCTTCGAACTTCGTCAGGTCACTGCCTTTATCTTCATCAGACAACTCATAATCTGATTCCATGAAGCAATCACTATCAGGAGTGATCTTTTCTTTTCTCGCATCATTTATCGGATCTGACACCAGGACCTCTTCTTCTCTCCGGATATGATCTTCATCATGATCTGTCGACTCTTCTGTTCCTGTAGGAGACAAATAAGAATTAATATCATCATCATCATCAGATGTAACACTCACCTCGGAATATGATGATGATGCTTCACTATACGTTTGCTCCAGTATCATCATGTCTAAGCATGGTTCACAAGTCTTTTCTGAGTGTGCTTTGCCGTGTAATCTGCACCATCCATCAATCAAAATGTCATTAGCAGGTATATTCAATAATTGGCAACGTTTTACCTGAGTAGATAAATGCATCTCAAAATCTCTGAAGCGATCTATTTCATTCTCATTATCTGGATTATTATCAAATTCCATACTCGGCATGTCCTCATGATAATCATCATCATGATGATGATGAACATCCAGCATCAGGATCTCTTCTATTTTAACAGTTTGCGGCCTGATGTGATAAACTCCAGGTTCTACGTTTACGTACATGATCTCATTTGTTTTGTTATATTCCGTGATCATATGTTTCATCCTAGGCTCAGCATCAATCCTGATCTGATTAGGTATACCTTTCCATGGTAACCACATGTGACTAAAGTCTGTGGACATATATCCGTTAAGAGTTTTAGACCAATCTCGGCTAAGCAACATCCCATATGTATCAGGTATGTCCACTACCTGAATGTCAATGTAATACTGTATCCTAGGATCAGATGCTAGCTGCATGTGAATGTGAGTTAGTTCTCCTATCACACTTACTTCTGTCTTGTCTAGTTGAGTGACCTTCTTTAAGGATTTAGCAGGATGCAGTCCTAATGCGTTACATATTGATAAAGGCATAACATTCGTTGAGGCTCCTGAATCAACCAAACAATTGTGCAAGTTCTTGCTGAACATTCTTATAGTGAGGAGAAATGGAGGTGATTCAGTTTTATCTCTATACAAGATCATGTGGGAGGTTTCAGCGGCTTGGACTGTAGCTGACACTTTGGGCTTGATAGTATTATCTTTAACAGCATGCTCCTTGCCATTGGATTGACTTGAAAGATGATTATCCTCTTTTGGAGCAGGATCATCTAGTGACTTCATGAATGCCCTTTTGATGGCAGGAGTTTTCAGTAACTCAGATAGGGACAGGCTGATCTTGATTTTCTTCATTTCATCAGCCAAATAGCTGACTAACTCGTCAGACTCCTGAGGTGCATTTACGACTTTTGTTACTGTGTTTTGAGGAGACAAGTATTGAGCATTCACCTTAGGGAACCCAGGGTTATTGCTAGCCTTAGGATCAGGAGGTGTGTTGAAGTTGTTTGGAGGTAGAGATGATGTCAATGGACCAGCAGGTCTGTTGGCGTTGCTCCTCAGGTTATAATTGTGCTTACCAGGGTATTGCTGCAGGTATGCATGTACTTCCTCATGCTCTCTTGCAGGTTCATTTTCATCCTCAAAGGGGAAGACATAGTTTGTTTCAAAGGTTAAGGCAGATTCTTCACAGGTCTGATTATAATCCTGATGAGGTTGATTTGTGTACATTTCTAACACAAAAGCTGAGTCATATCCACAAGGAACTATCTCATTTCCTTCTACCTGAGGTGGATTTCCAGAAGTGTTAGACACTTCAGTCTGAAAGATGCTGGCAGCAATCCTAAATTGTGGACAATCTAATTCTGCATGTGCATTTGTATTGTGAATCCTACACCAATTGGTAAGGGCTGCTTCAGCAAGATTGACTCTGGTAGTCTGTTTGGCTTCACCAGGAGGCTGATTGTCTAGGGGTGATGGTAATGAACCATTATTTGGCCTGGAGTTCCACACTCTGGGCTGTCTAGGAGGATTATTATTGTTTCCACCATTATTGTTGAAGTTGTTGTTATATCCTCTGTCAGGGTAGTTTGGTCTGTCATTGGAATAATTTCTATTCTGACCTGACTGCGAATAAAACCCTTGATTTCTCAAATGTGTTACTTCTGTGGTGAGTTTTCTGAGTTGAGCAGAAATTTCTTTGATTTCCTCCTTCTCCTCTTGAGCTTTGGCCACTACATTTTCAGTCTAAGGCTTGAAAAAGGAAGATCCATGGTTATTGTTGGATAGATCGGTACCCTGAGGTGTCTGAGCATGTGCAGGATATTGTGGCAATTGGCTATTTCCATTAGGAGGAGGCATAATACTCAATGGAGGTACTTGCAAAGGTGCAGCCATGACTGCTGGGGGTACCACTGATCCATTAGGATATTGTGCAGGATATTGTGAAGGATAAGCTACAGGATATGGTGCTGGATATTGTGCTTGCACGCTAGGCAAAGTAGGGAATACTATATTTGGGGTAGGAGCAGGTATCAACTGCTGATTTACCTTGATAGCTTCTTGAAAAGCTCCTGTCAATGTAGTGATCTCAGGATGTGTTCTTCTGATGAACATGGAAGTTAATGGATCCAGGGCTGAATAATAGATACTCCTGGCAGCAGCATCAGCCACCACATATGGGGCAACTAGCTTGGACAACATTTTCTGAAACCTAGCATTGAAATTAGCAATAGGCTCATTCTCAAATCTTTTGATTGTGGCAAACATGTGGTAATTCATGGATGGATCAATAGGGACCTTGAACCTGTCAAGAAAGGCTTTCTCTAAGATAGCCCACGAACTGACAGAAGCTTGGCCAAGACTGATGAACCAATTATAAGCCTCTTCCCCTAGGGAAAAAGGAAATAATCTGCACACCACGTCCTGATGTTCTATTCTAGCTCTACAACACGCTTCTTTAAATGTCCTGATATGATCATCAGCATCTTGATAAGGATGATACTTTGGACAAAGTTTGTCCGGATTCTTTGGTAACTCATGATATGCAGTAAAAGTCAAGGGTGACTCCGCTGCAAAGAAAGACATTGCAGCCTGAGGGGGCTGAACTAGTGGTGCAGTTGGCTGAGGTTGAACTAAAGGTATACCCTGGGTTTGAACAGGAGGTGTCGCAGATATACCAGAAGGTATTTGCAAACCGACAGGGGTCACAGGAGGAGGTCCCAGTGAAGCTCTAGACGTGCTTGATCCTGGAGTATGGTGAATGTCTACAGTCCTAGGTCTGAAACCTCTAACAGGCAATTCTTCAAAAACTTCACTAGGTCTAGACCTGGTATTTATCCTGTAAGCCAGGCTTTCTCGATTTGGAGGCAAATTGGCTGAAACTTTGCAAATATTGGTTAGATTTCATTGGATGAGGTGATATTTGCGGTCAAATTGCAAATCAGACTGGATATTTACGAAATATTTGTGAAGACATTGCAAATGTGATAGGATATTGGGATATCCTGACCCGTAACACAAGATCTCGAGTGCCTAAGGCCTAAAAGTCTCAAAGTTTGAACAAATTTACGTTTCTTTAGCCGATATTAGTGAATTTAGAGAGATCTACTGTAAAGCTTGCAATATTTATGTGAGATCTGGAAATCTTTACATAGAATGTGCATATACAATCTTTTCACAGTAAATATTTACGTAATTTACTGAAATTCACAGACGATCTGAGGGTACCTTACTCTATGCGTCATCAAACCTGAAAATACTGATGATGAGCATGATCTTCCGGACGTGCCCTCCTTCTAGCGCCATTTTATGTTGCGTTAGAAGCGAGGGGCCTGCATAAAATGAATGATGACTAAAGCAATGGCGTCTTTTCCAATTCTGCCCTCCTTCTAGCGCCAATTTATGTTGCGATAGGAGCGAGGGGCCTACATAAAATTGAATGATGACTAAAGCAATGGCGTCTTTTCCAGTTCGGCCCTCCTTCTAGCGCCAATTTATGTTGGTCATGATGTTAGTCATTCACAAACATAGAATAAAAGTTACACAACAACCTTTACTCATCTTGAAAGATACGATGAACTCAAAGAATTCATGATCCCAAGTCTCCGTTGATTAGGTCTTAATCTACTGACGTTACTCAGTGGTTGATGTGTGTTGCTGTTTTCCATTCAGGGGCCTTACATATTTCTGCAAAGTTCATCATTATTCCTCCAAATATCCTACTCTGTATGTCTGCTCTGCATAAATCTCCAACAATTCTACCTCTGCACTGTGAATTTAGTCAAATAATGTGCCTACAGGCTGATATTTGCATGATATCTACCATTATTTATGATTCTTTGCATGATATTTTCAATTGTGCATGCTTAGTGTTCAAATATGCTAAATATTCACGATTATCTACGAGATGTCTGCATATTTTGGGTTGTTTGCTGAAGATTATCAGTTTATTTGCAATTGTGATAGTGAGATGCTCTGAAATTGAAAGAAATTAAAGAAAATGCTTCTAATTAAGTTGAACCTTTAGCTTTTGATCTACATACATGCTTGGTACTGTCATGAGGAGAAGAAATCAAACCATATGTTCACCAGGACATTCCACAGCTAGATACAGTTGATGCAAACTTTAGACGATAATGAATGAAAACAATACATGCAACATGATGAGCACTCCAAGGGACGCAGCAAATCAAAGCACATATCCAGGATTCAGACACAGATTACTCAAAATCTACGAAGATTTGTAATCAAAATACTCTTCCCTTTCATTAAGTATGCAAAAGACATGTACATATACAGCAGCTTTGAAATAAGTCCTGAATACTTCAGCAATCAAATTTCAATTAAGTTTCGAATGAATATAACAAGGCATTCCACCACCTTTTATAGAATAAGGTGAGGAATCCGTTACAAAAGATCCACGGATCTGATTTATCAATATAAATCAACGGTCATCATTTCATGACTTGCCAATATTACAAAAAGGCACAAGTTGCCAGCTGGCAACTATCTATACTGCATATGCAAAATACTCCCCCCCTCATGATGTATCTTCATCATGCTCTTCATCAGATGCATGCGGGTCATCATCATGTGTATCGCTTTCTGAACTTTCGCTATCCGGATGATGACGCTGTTGCATATGGGGTTGCATGCTGCTTTGGATCTGTTCGTATGACTGCACAACCTGATCTATTCCTCTGCCATCTTGAGTCTTTGCCTTGATGATGGCGTGTTTGTGCGCTTCATACTTATCCCTGCTGTTGTCCAGCTTATTCTTTCTGTCCTGCAGTGTCTCATTATAGGTCTCCATCTTGACCCTGATCCTCATCATTTTATTTATTATCTCTTCTGTCAAGTGGACTAGCGGACCATCATCTTCCAGGTGGAAGTTGCTGCGCAGAGCCTTAAGGGTAGAATCTTCATCTTGATTCTCTATCTTCCCTTCCACTTTGCCCTCTAATGTTTCGAGCATGTCTGCTTCAATGCCCATTAAATCACGTAGCCTCATGCTGATCTCCCTCAGCTTATTATTGCATCTCTTGAGGACTCCGCATTCAAACTGCACATCCTTATACCAGATATCCACTAATAATGCAGTATTATTATTTAACACCTCCTTACTGATAAGCAATTGTGGATTTATCTTCCTTATTTCGTCCAACAGGCTGAGGTCTTTCTCCAGTTTATGAGACCTTTTTCCGGTCTGCATCTGCAACCTGTCCACCTTAGCCTTGGAGTCACTTAGGATGCTCCACCTCTTCAAAGAACCTTTCATTTTTTCAATGGCATCATCCAATGTGGATGACACCCACTTTCTTATTATGGAAACCTCATGTTTCATGAGGTCCAGTCTATTCACTTCTTCCTGAGAAATGGCAGTCAATGGGACTGCAGCTTCGCTTGTGGTATCTTCAGGGTTGGTCAAGCCTTCAATATATGCACGCAACTAAGTAATGTGCTCTTTATGTTGCTTATTCTTCTCTTTCTCTCTTTTCAATTTCTGAATCAGAGAGTCAATGATATCCTTTCCCTCCTGACCTTCCTGCTCTTCATTGGCAAAACCCAAATCAACTGTGCTTATCTGGAATTCATCCACAGTGATTTTGCCTTTCTCTTTCTCTACCGCAGGTACAGCAATTTGTGCGGTCCTTCTCCCTGTCGCCGGATCTCTTTTGATGGCTGAAGTCATTCTGGCCTTCCTCCTGGGTTTCATTATATCTGCAGCGAACAGGGTGGAGACATCGAACTCTTGAATCTCCAGCTCCTCCTCAACATTTACCTCCTTTTCTAACCATGGAGGCACCTGATCATGCTTTTCAGCATCATGATGCTGTTCACCTCTATCTCCCGTTTCCACCAACAAGCGTTGTGGAGATGGTGACTTTTCTTTTTCTGGCTCTTGATGCTCACCTTGCTGCGAATCCTGTGGTGCCTCCTCCTGTTGAGGAACTTCCTTTTCTGGGGAAGCATCTTCTCCGTGTGGTGAACCTGGTGGTGTACCTGTATGTGGATCGTGATGATCATGATCTTTCTCCATCCTTTCTTCACCTGTCCCCAGTTCTTCCCCCTGTGGAGGTTGATCATCCTCCTCTTGCTTCTCTATTTCTGGCGGCATGTCCACGGTATCTGATATCACTGGATCTACCCGAGGTGATGGCATCTGTTCCGCAGCGGCTATCTGTTCTATACCTGCAGCATCCACCTCTTGTGCCTTATCAGCAGGATCCTCTATCGCTTCATTCTTCTCATCATCAGCCTTTGCTTCTTGGACCTCTACTATAGCAGGTCCTGCTGATGTATCTTGTGGCCTTGGTTGGCCTGATTCAAGAGCGTGGCTTTCTGTTTCTGCCATCTCTATCTCTTCTATTAAGTGGCCCTTATCAGGTGATCCTGCTGGCTGTTCAGGACTTGCATCCTGCTTCTCTGTTAAGTCTACCACTACAGGACTTGTCACCTCAGCGATCAATGTATCCAGCCCTATGTCCTGAGCTACCTGCTCTGGGCTCTTCTCTGGTTCTGGGCTCTTTTCTCGCTCCGCTTCTGCTTGTTTCATCTCTTCAAGTGTTGATTGGACAAATGGAGGCCTGTGAGGAGCCACACTGATGCCAGCAGCCGCAAGTGTTTCCATTTCTTGTGCAGCTACATCCTGCACCACCTCATCATCAGACAAGTTTATTGTCTCGTCTAGCGAGACATGCTTTTCTGCTTGCGCCTGGGATGCTTCCTTTTGTTGCTCTTCTGCCAGTTTAGTTTTGAACTTGACAATGGTAGGAAGTGGAACATTGTGCTGAAGTTCCTTTTGCACTTCACTACCTGCCCCTTGTATTTGCACTGGGGGTTGACTCATCTCACCTCTCATGGAGGTTCTTGTTTTCTTAGGTGTGATAGGAACCAGCACCTGCAGAGCTCTCCTCTTTCTTCTGATTATCAATGGAGCTTCCTCCTCTTCTTCAGGCTCTTCCTCCATGAGGATATCCTTGCCTGGTTGTCTGGATGATTGACCCACTTCTTGGGTCTGTGTGGTTCCAGCCTCTGCTGTCTTGGCTTTCTTGGGCTTTGGAGGAGAATCTGATTCTGACCCTGATTTGGCTACCTCCTCCGCTGTGAATACTGCCCTGTGAACTATGACCCCTCTGGGTCCCTTTTCCACCTTCTTGCCCTTTGTGGCTCTTTTGCTAGGTTGCTGTGGTGGAGGGGTCCTCTCTCCCTTAGTCTTCCGCTTCTCCAGCAGGAAGTCATCATATTCATCTGTGGGGATGTCCTGCCCCTTCTTCTTGCTATCTATTGTGATGGCAACACCCCTTTTCTTCAATGCCTCTACCTGTGCATCTACCCAAGCTTGGGTCAAGTGTATGGTTCTGGCTAAGAATGGGTCCAAGGACATATCCTCCTGCATGGTGAGGTCAGGGGCAGAAATGGTATCATTGTAGATCTTCTTCTGCTCGTATTCATCTGCCATGATCCTGCCGTCATCACTCTTCAGTTGCTGAGGGAGGGAGATGCAGTCGAACATTCTAATCTGGTTCAGAGTTAACCTCTGATACCTCCTCCTCCTGGCCTCTGCCTCATCTTCGCAGTGAGCCCAAAAATCTTCTAGGTGCCTCTGGTGAATAGGATTTCCTAGGATCTTCTGCATTCAGCCGTAAGGATCATATGGTCTTGTTACTGGGAAGGGCATTAAATTCATCTTGTTCAGAGTGACCATCACCTTCTTAATATTGTCAGAGTCAGGGCACATGTAGTTGCCGATGCTGACTGGGAACAAAATTGGTGGCAGCTTCTTGGCATCCTTATACGTCTGTATGATGGTGGAGCCCTGCCTGATAAACTCCATTAAAACTACTGCATCTGTAGGATACCTTGGCAGCATCAGGGGATGCCCTTCAAAACCTTCTATCTTGATGTAGGAAAAGGTGGCAAATTGGATGTACCATGCCCCATGCCTGTATACTGCCTCCTGAGCTTCCATGCTCAGTCTTTTAGTTCTGTCATCTTCCATGGTCCTTACCAGATGCATAGAAAATGCATCATTGACCAATTTGTAGTCCTTGATATACTTGGTTCTTTGTAGCTGGGGATGATGATCCCATATATATGCTGCATTCGTGCCCGTCAGTTTTCCATCTGTGACCAGGGCATCAAAAGTGCCTCCATAAGCACAGGAATAAACAATATAGGAGGTCATGTAGAAGGCACAATCTGAACCTCCCAGGTTCAGCAGCTGCTCATGCAGAGCATCACTTATGATTTGGCCCCACAGTGGCTTGATGTCTGCATATAGGCACAGCATTATTATGCCGTACATCCAGTCTCTGAATTCTCCAGTATCAGGCTGGCCAATCACCCTGTTCAGTAGGGCAATCACATACTGATATTCTTCATTAAAATCAAATTTGAACATGCGCACAGGGAGCTTGGCCGCTGCATTATATGTGTTGTTCTCGGCCCGCCAAGCATACATGTTCTTTCTGGCCGTCTTCTTGTTGGCCTCATATTCTCTTTCAGACTTCTTCAAGTCTACACTCTTTACCTTGCTGCCCATTGGCAGTCCAAATGTTTGGGATAGACCTTTGACGGATAGGTCTGCATACATTCTCCCATGCTTCACCACCTGCCTCGTCTAAGGGTTGTAATTCCGGGCGCACTCAATAACCAGCTCCGGAGACTCCATGGAGTAGGGGAAGCCAGCAGCGTTCCACATACCTGATACAAACACAGCGTCCAGCACCGGACTCTTATCCTGCCCATCATTCAGCTTGGCTGACCAAGCCTCCAGGTTGGTACTCCCCTGATGGGTGTCTGTAATTGCCCCAAATTTAAATACGACCCCTCTCTGAGAAGAGAACATAGGCTTGCTGAATTCTTCCTGACACTCGACAAAGCATTTTTCAGCCATGGGTACCTGCAATTAACAACATTTCTTCTCACAACGGGATATGCATGCATACATATTGCAAATATCATGCTTATTGTATCAATTCTACATTACTTACTTGCATGGATACATAACCAGAACTTTCAACATTATTTAAGAAACAACATGATGAGGGTTTCAATTCACTTACCTGGTTATGCCGATTTCTTTTTATACCAGTATATCTCTAAGACGCTCTTGATTCAGCTGCTGATCACCTTCCTCCCTCAGTCTATGAGCTCCAGTCGCGCAACGGTAGCTGTTATGCAGAAATGGAGGCTGGTGCTCTGTAAAACAATTTTAACGCAGGTAAATGTAACAATGGCGGTTGAATTACCTTTTAACCTCGCAGTTAGGGTAAACTTAGGGTAACTCTGACAAGTTAGATCGTAATCTTTGATCATTCGTGCCAAAACTCAGGATCTCGCCAGACGTTTCATTGGGTTCCGGGATCGGCGGGAATCACCTACCATATCTGCGCGCATTTAATGGCAATGGTGGCAAAGGGAGCGGGGGAATATCCATACGACAAGATATCATGAGGGCAGGATGATATTTCACAAATATCAGGTTGAGTTTCAATATCATCCTCCCTAGTCTTGAAATTGTTATCGCGACAAAATTCGGGTGACAACGCACCTTGCTTTCATTTTAGCACATCAGGAGGATATTTCGGTCCATCGGGTGATATTTCAAAATACGATGATGACCTTCAAACTTACTTATTCTCCTTTCGTAATATCAGGATGACGTCATCATGATATTTGTTCTTTGTATTGGAAATGTCTCATGACGTCATCGTCATATTGGGTGAACATGATCATGTTTACAAAATATCCTGTCGAAATGTAAATATGATGATGATTTCATCAGGATGTTTGTTTTTTTGTTTATCGGATTCAGATGATGTCATCAGGATGTTTGTTAAGGGTGATATTTTGCATCAGGATGATATTAACGAATATTGGGTTACTTTCAAAATATGATGCTCGCTATACAAAAGACCGTTCGACGAGGAAGACTTACTATCACTTAACGTTGACGTCCAGATATTTGAACCACAGGATATTATCGGGGGGGGGGGGGGGGGACGTTTCAAATATGATGATGATGTTCTTCACACAGCATAACTGAGGTTATAAAATATGACCCTCTTTTTGCGAATATCAGGTTTGACCAAGACTTTGACTGTTCATAACTCTTACATCCTGATGAATATCAGGGTGATGTAAAAAGAAAACCTACATGAATTTTAATGCTTTTTCAGAATATGTGGTCCTATATACGAAATACAAATTTTGACAGACTGACCTCATATTGGGGCTTACCTCATCTTGACTCCACATGATGATGAACATGACTGATTTTACCAAACCGCCAGAAAGCAGACAACACAAGCCAAAAGAAAAATTGGGTCCCTATTTTGCCAAGTCAAAATGGGGCGTGTTGTGTAACCACACAACAGATCCCAAGTGTGGTTTTTTTCAATTTGCATTAATTCTTCTTCCATTTGTTTTACCCAATTTTCATTAGTGCAGGCTTCACCAACTGATTTAGGTTCAATCCTTGAAATCAAACAAATCTCTTCTTGATCTTCAACAACTCTTTTCCTAGTTCGAACACATTTATTTCTATCCCCTATGATTTGATCTTTAGGATGATTCATTCTTACATACCTGAGGGTTTTGGGAATTGCTTGGGCTTCTGTTTCTTGAGCTTGTTCCTCAACATCTGTACTAATTCCTTGAGTCTCTAGAGTTTTTAGATCAATCTGCATCTGAGTCAGAGTTTGAACTAACCTTCCTTGACTTTGACTTTCATTTTGATCATCTGAATCATATCCGCAGAACCTAGAATGTCCTTCCTTGCTCTCATCAACTCAAACATTAGCATTTTCAACAATCTTTTTCAACCTCTTGTTAAAGCACCAGTAAGCCTTGCTTTGAGTAGAGTATCCCAAAAATATTCCCTCATCTCTTTTAATATAGCATTTACTACTAAAAACTTTGAAATATCTCACAGTAGGAGGATGACCAAACCATAGTTCATAAGGGGTCTTACCAGAATTGCCTTTGATCTGCACCCGGTTAAGAGTGTAGACAACAGTACATACAACTTCTCTCCAATAAACTTGAGGAACATTTGTTTCCATCATCATGGTCCTGGCAGCTTCTTGAATGGTCCAGTTCTTTCTTTCCACAACTCCATTTTGTTGGGGAGTCTTAGGAGTAGATAACTATCTTTTTATGCCATGCTTTTCACAGAAAGCATCAAACTCATGGGAAGTAAATTATCCACCTCTGTCGGATCTCAGACATTTCAATTTTTCACCAACTTCATTTTCCACCATCACTTTGAACACCTTAAATTTTTCAAGAGCTTCTAATTTTTGTTTTAGGAAGGTTACCCACATCATCCTGGAGTAGTCATCTATCAGCAACATGAAATATTTATCTCCTTGCACACTCCTAATTCTAGCAGGACCACAGAGATCAGTATGTACTAGTTCCAATCATCCATTTGAAACTTGTTCCTTACTTTTGAATGGAATTTTGCTCTGTTTCCCCAATTGACATTCTCTACACATGCTATTAGGCTTCACAAGTTTTGGAAGATCTCTCACAGCCTAAGTGGTACTAATTTTGACAATATTATCAAAATTCACATGACACATCCTCCTATGCCATAACCAACTTTGATCTATCTGAGCAATCAAACAACTTTTGCCAAAGCTACTTAAATGAAAAATGTTACCTCTAGTTTGAGTACCGGATGCAATTTTAGTTCTAGAATTCTCCAAGATTTTGTACTTTCCATCTTTGAATCAAAGATCATAACCTTTATCAACCAACTGTTCAATGCTGAGAAGATTATGTTTCAGTCCTTCCACATACAAAACATCATTGGTGCTATTCTTACCATTAAAAGAGATGGATCCTCTACCATGGATTCTACCAGCTGAGTTATCTCCAAATTTCAAAAGCCCACCTTCATAATTTTCAAAATTCACAAACTTACTCTTGTCTCCAGTCATATGATGAGAACATCCACTATCAATCACCCATTCATCTTTCTCAATAACCTAAGTAGCCAAGGCACTTTTGATATTTGCATAGCTAGCAGATTCAATAGACACTAGATCTTCTTTGATGGCAATGAACACCCAATCATTTTCAGGGGAACCTCCATGATTAGATTCATCATCTGTGACTCCTTCTTCTCCAGTTTCTTGGACATAGTAACATTTGTTCTAATTTTGATATCTGTTAGGGTTTAGTTTTGAAAACCTCTCCAGACATCTTGAGGCAAAATGACCAATCTTATTACAAGCAAAACATTTGAGTGGCAATTTTCCTTCATACTTACTAGATCCTCTTGGCAATATTTTGGCGAGAAGAGCTTCAAGATCAGTAGTTTCAAGTTCAATATCTTCAAGATCCTTCCTTGTCTTCACTAATCTATTTGATCTTGCAGAAGAGCTTTCACCTAGATCATATCTTTGATTTCCATATACACTAGCATTAAATGCATATTCAGACTTGGGAAGAGAATCACCAAACTCACTTAATTCAAAAGATAAGATTTTTCCAACCAGATGATCTCTTGTAACATCTGAGATAATCTGGATCTCCTCTATAGCAGCTACCTTATGTTTGTATGAATCAGGTAAAGATCTGAGTACTTTTGATACAATCTTTGATTCTTCCAAAGTTCCACCAGCACACCTGATACCACACACAAGTTCATTTATCTTTTGCATGTAGATTGTGATGTTTTCATCTTCGCTCATTCTCATAGTTTCAAATTTTCCTCTCAGACTTTGCAGCTTGGCACATTTGACATATTTATCACCTTCATACACATATTCCAACTTTTTCCAAATTTCATAACAAGTTTTTAGACCAAAGACATTTGTCATTTCTGAATCAGTCAGGGCACTCAACAAGGCTTCTTTAGCTAGAAGCTTATTTTCAGCATCTTTGACTTGATCTGGAGTTGAAGGACCTTTCTCTGGAGGCTTATACTCAACACTGGTTATTGCCCAATAGGCATCGCCCATGCATTATAAATGGCATTCCATGCGATTCTTCCAAACAAAATAATTTGTTCCATCAAACCTCAGACTGTCCTTCTTGTAGGTCGACATCCTGGATCTCCTCAAGTGGTCAGGCTTTTATAAGATGATCTAGCTCTGATACCAATTGCTAGAATTAGACCAGACAACTGAGAGGGGGGGTGAATCAGTTGTCACACAATATAAACTTTTTCTGCTTTTAACTTCCTTTATTGACTTGCTATCGGATTAATGATGTAAACAATAAAGCATCGATTACAAACATAAGAGCAGAAACATAATCAACACACTTGACACCAAGATTTTGACGTGGAAACCCAGTTAAGGGAAAAACCACGGTGGGGGTTAACCCACAAATATTTGTACCCTGTTAAAAGTACTTTTAGAAAAATAGAAGGCACATGCCTTTGGGTGCACTACCCAGAGCTCACTGCTCAAAAAATGAGGCTCACTACCTACATAATATATTTTAGAACATAATGAATTAACTAAGAAATAGCATCTACTTCATGCCTAGTTCAGTTTTAGTGAAAGCTCAAAAACTTCTACTTTTCCCCGAATTCTTCTTTACCAACTTCACACTCTATACTGCTCTCGCTCCTTTTCTTCTCTACTCTGCTTCTGATCCTTTATTCAAATTTGATCTATTTTGCACAAGGATAAAGTTTAACAACTCTTCAACAAGTATTTATACACTTCATCCATCTTGGAATGATCAACAAGGTCGGCCAAACTTAACGCGAATCTTTACACTGTCATCCAATCATAGCTAAGACTTGAGTCTTCCTCTATTAACATGCCATGCTTCATAAAATGATCTTTAGATCATCCACAACACACTAGGAACATCCGGTCGGCCAAGACTGGGAAAAACAACATCAACCAAGAGGAAAACTTTAATCACAAGCTCCTTTGTCAATGCGGACCACCAACACAACAGCCACACAATCTAGAGACCACCACAAGCACAATTAAGTCAATAGGAACAGCCACACCACTTCACATTATTAGAATTACTTGCATCTTCACACTGAACCTCAAGAACACACACTTCTATGACTGTCATACTCAAAAGATTACTTCCAGAGCTCCAAACCATGAACCACTCAAGTTGAGGAAACACACCAACATCCCAGACATGCCTCTAGATCTACAGATCACAATATGCTCATACCGGACCAATCTGGACCAACTTCTTGCCAATCTATCATTACAGAACAACTGCAGAAACCTATTTTACTCAGAGGGCCATAACTTCACCAAATCTTCATGCGGACCTCTCAAATCTTAGCTGGAGCAACAATAGACAACCCTATACAAGTCCTTTAATCCACATACTCTGATCTTCTCCTTACTGGAAATACTAATCACTCCTCTACACTGTCTTCACTGTTTCTGACAGAAAGATATGTTGACATCAATGACAACACATCAGGCACATATTTGCAACAAGTTTTTGTTAGTGTAAAAAGAGAAATTACCTAGGTTGTCATTTCTAGGTCCTCTTCACACTAGTTAGTTTATCTTAAATAGGTAGTTGTCATGTCATTTAATATTTTTCTTGCATTAGTTGATTGAGTCTATATGCATTCAATAATGCATAACTATGTGCATTTAATAGTTGTGCACTAGTTGTCTCATTTCATAGCATTAAGACACTTGTCATATTACAATTTTGTCTTACATGCTTTTATTTATTAATGGTGTCTAGGTGCATTAATTATTTGTTTCATCTAGTTAGTTGTTCCACTATGTTGGACTTGAGTCTCACCTCTCACCTTGCCTATATAAGGGAGGTATCTTATTGTAAATCATATCACAAGATATTGTAATCATGTTGTATGCAATGTAATCCAATTGTGTGAAGTCAAGCTCTACATCATTTCTTGGCATTATTGTTTTGTCTCTTGTTGTGGAAGGTTCTTGTGATTGTAGGTGTTCTTGGGCCTTCTTGAGTCCACCATTGACTCTTACATGGTATCGAAGCCTGATCTACAGTTTTTTTCTCTTGATACAAGAGATTTTATTGGGATCTATATTTTAGGTGTGTCCTAGAACAATTCTGACCTCACCATTGTGATCAAAAGGGCTAAAAACCTATAAAATGACTATCAAATCTGTTGATAACTAAGAGGGGGGTGAATCAGTTATCCTAATTATTTCTTCTTTTTGAACTTTCTTATTAATCAATGCAACATTAATTCAAACAAGCAAACATTACCATGAAAAAAAACACATGACACAATATTTTTGACGTGAAAACCTTGTTAAGGGAGAAAACCATGGGGTGATTAACCCAAAGATTATTCTCTATTAGAAGAATAAGGAATTACAAAATGGCACTTGCCAATTAGGGCTCACTGCCCGAGCACACTGCTCACAAAGGAGGCACACTGCCTACAAGGAGACACACTGTCTACAAAAGAATGTTATACAATACTTGAACTGATTGAAAGCATCCACATATGCTGGAGTTCAGTTCCGGTTAGTCTCAGTACACTGATCTACTGCACTTCATCTTTCCTCTTCTCTTTATTCTGCTTTTCTTTCACATACCAAATCTTTCTTATTGCTTCTGTTCTACTCTACTCTTTTTCGCATATCACATCACATAACCTTGCTTCTCATAACTAAATCCATCCTATATATATATCCGCACAAGTGATTTCATTATCTTTCTAGTCAGCACCCAGAACAGTCTATCTTCTCACAAACTCTGTTCTATCGGCTGAATCCTTACACATCAAGTAATGCAGATCAAGCATATACTTGTAGATATCATTAATCATGTCGGCCAAACATGATTCATGCCTACACAACCTTTACCATCATCAGTAACACATTCGGAAAATAGTCTGATGTTCTGTCAGTCAGTTCTTCCTCTGTTCACACTATCACTCAGGAATCTGATACTCAACTATTCATATATTTTTCCTTGTCCATCACCAGAGGCTAAATCCTTGGAATATACCACTCAAGGTAGTCCTCTTGACTTCCCCAGATCCACACTGCACTAAGATACTTCCTCTGAGAGATCCGGACCTGTCTGTCGGACCTTGCCTCATGCTCTGTTCTTGTTCACCAAACCACAATAGTCTTCATTCTGATTTCCGGTAGAGACACACCATGACTTGCGGATATGTGGGATGACATTTGTTGTCATCAATGACAACAACCATGAATCCATATAGTGTCTCTTGCCAACAATCTCCCCCTTTGGCATTGATGGCAACACTTAGTGTAAAATGACTAAGTGTTTACACTATGCTCCCCCTTGACTGATGCTCTATCTTTATATACATTTTCCGGAGCTCCCCCTTAGTTGGATTCCTCATTTTTCACTGCTCCTCACTCCCCCTTTGACATCAATGGCAAAGGGTAGGATTCGAACACCAAAAATTTTCAAAAATTTTCCTATACTTGGCTGTATATTACATATTCACATAAACTGAAGAATATCTGCAAAGGATGTCTTCAACTGGATGAGTTCTGTAGCCCAACTTTGCTTCATTCTATCCAAAATTGAAATGTGACCACTCAACAAAAACACAAAAGCTTCTGTCCTCTTAAGATCTGTCAGATCATTTGTGTGGGCAGTAGTCTTAGCATCACTTATGGCCTCATGCATGGTCTCTAACTTAGGGATAATAATCCTTCTAAGTTCTCCCATCTGATTAATTATATTCTTCCTTTCCTTTTCAAAGTTCTTTATTGCATTTGTGATTGCAATAGTTTGACATTCTTGATTTACTATGGAGGAAGAGAGAGGATCAAAATTTTGAGACAAACTCAGTAGTTTGTCCTATTCCTCTTTTATTGTCTTCTCAATTTCTACTGTTGCTTTTGACCAGGAGATACAAAATTTGTAAATGTCATCGCCATCCTTAAGAGCATTTTCTAAGCTCTTTATTCCAATACTCATATTTCTCCTATCATTAGAGATTAATCCTAGTACCTCTGAGAATCTCTTATCCAAAAACTCCTTCCAGACCTTTTCTTCAGCTGATTTTTCTAGGGATTCAAAATGTGTACCAACATTGCTGACTAAGGTTTTGAGATTACCAGAAGAGGAGGCTGTGGGATCTTTCTGGACCGATGGCATAGTCTTTTCAAGCACTCTGGAAGAAGCTTCTATCAACTCATAGTCTTCCATATGAGACTTTAGGAGTTTTTCATTTGCCTTAGCATTTGCAAATGAAGCTATCTTCATTGTCTGTACCGAAGAGAGGGAATCAAATTTGAATGGACCTTGTAGAAGCTCCAGTTCATCAATCTCTATTGTTTCTTTGCTCAAAAATTTTTGGACAGTTTGTGCAGTGTCTCTTGTTGGAGACAGATGTTTCTTCTCTTCTGCAGTCTTGGAGCTGTCCTTTGGAGTTTTCTCTCCTTCCACATTCTTACCACTATCAGTTGTGGTTTTCTCTGTTGGAGTCTTCTCTTTCTCTGCAACCTTGGTACTGTCAACTTCTTTTTCTTTTACCGCTGCTTCTTTCTTCTGTAATTTCTCTTCTTCTTTGGATCCAGAGACTATAGGGGAAACTAGAGGAGAAATGTTGGTTTGTTCAAGGCCCATCTCTTCTATTGCTTTCTTAGAAGTTTCTTCTGCAACACTTGTGGATGAGGGATCAGTACCCAAGTCCTCTACAACAGGAAGATTAAACCTTTTGAAGGCCTTCTGGAGGATCTCTTATGTATCCATGGCCACCTTGTCAGTCTCACCAAGCATGAGTTGATTCATCCTTGCTTTACTCTTGAACTCATCTTTGCAGTCTTTGAATATTATGTTCATTGTCTTGGGATCAATTTGAGGATATAGCTGAATAGCTATCTGCTCCCGGATCTCAAGATCTTTTGCCTGGGCATTGTTCTTTCTTATTTCTAACTCCTTTTCTAGGCTTTTAGGAATTAGAGATATAATCTCAATGAAAGCCTTATTGTATATGTTCAGATACCTGATTGTGGCTTCCTGCAGGATCTTTTGGTCAGCCTCATTATAGTCATCATAGAATTCGGCCATTGGTTGAAGGTTTCCATCCACAGTGACTGATTTGATTACACTCTCTAGAGACAGGGTGGGCTTTTCAACAAATTCCTCTGCCATTTCTTCCTTGTCTTGGCCTGTGGAGGGTTTACCGGATCCTTTCTTCTTCTGCTTCTTTATTTCCTTTACCCCCTATCTGATTCGGTTTCCTCTTCATCTTTCTGACTTGTATAAGCCCTTGTGGCTTTTATTTTAGACCTTTTCTCTCCTTTGCCGGATGTCTGACTTTCCATTTTTGATGTTTTTGAGCTTTTGGTTGCGATAGGTGTAGATCCCTTTGATGATCTAGTCCGGGTTGAGGTTCCCACCGGAGTACTTTTCTTGCTTTTCTTTTCTGCCTCTTTCTTCTCTTCCTCAGACTTTCGCCTCTTTTCCCGGTTGGCATCAAGTGCCTCCTTTAGGATGCCTAAGCCTTGAGCAATATGCTCTACTTCTTTTCTCACCTTCCTCTTTATCTCAAGTTCTCTAAGTTCCACATGGATCTTCACACTCAGCTCCTCAAAGGTTCCAAACCTTTCTGCCTTTGGATCTTTGGGCTGACTAAGCATGTGTTGAACATGCAGTTCCACAATCTGTTCATCAACCTCATACCCCATGGGCATGATCCAGACTGTCCTTGGCTCTACTACCTCCATTAGGCACTGATCAGTATCAACCATAAAGTAGACTGAGTCTTTGTATTTTTCAACAATAGACTAGGGAATTCTTTCTCTTGCTTGCACCATGCTCTGGAAGTTTTTGAAGTATCCCCACAGGGCTGTATTTCTTGCTTTGGCATCCCCAAGCCCATGTAAATAATCTCTAATCTGGACTGCTACAGGTTTGTCATTCTGCCATACCCATCCACTTGATCCGGGCAACTCATTCATGAAGTAGAAAAATAGACATAATATAAGTTTACCATACTTGAAAGAATTCTTTTTGTCCTTTTTGATCTTTTGTATATTTTCCATTAATTGGCTTAAAAGAAGTTCACAGAGATCATAATCTACATTCTTCCTCAGCATCTCATAGGCAGTATATACTGTAGTTCCAGATACAGAATTCTCCCTACTGGAGTGATAAATCTTGTATCCTATTATCATAGATGCAAACTTGATATCCGGATCAGAAATATCTTCAATGGTCATTGCCCTCTTATCAAATTTTGATCTGGTGGCCTCAATTACAATGTTATTTTTGATGGATTTCAGGATAGGTATTCCTCCAGAAGAGTATAGACCAGTTATTGCCCTAATTGCCTCTTTTGTGATCTTACAGGGTCTATCCAGCCATAGGAAGTTGTCATGCATTCTACTCAATATGTACCGGACCCATTCATCTTCTTCAAAGCAGGGGAAAAGAATGAATTGATCAAAATGTTTCTTCTGGATACCCTTATACTCTGGTTTAAGCTCAAAAGCATTGTCTATCAGTTGTTTGTGATAGAAATCTCTCAATTTGAATTCCCCAAATTCCTCAATACTTGCATGTATGTAAACCCTAATGTCTTATGCGTGTAAAATGCCATGTGGAACACTAGAGAATGCTCCTAAGGGATCTACCTCCAATGACTTGTATGGGTGTTTCTTAAATTCAGGTCGGGGCCTATCTAAGATCTTTACTATATTCGGAGTAGCCATTTGTCAAAAGATTTGTAGTGAGATATTGACAACAGAAAATACCTTATGCGCCTTCAGTTACACGGAGTGGTTGGATTGATTTCTGTATGTAATGACTTCTGCAAGAGATTTTCAGCAAACTTGATGAAGTTTGTTGCAGAGCTCCACTTTTCACTTCTTCTTGAGTGCAGAATGAACAAGTGATTTATGAGAAATCCCTTATATTACTTCGCAAACCCTAATATCTGATTGCAATAAATGCTCGACCTACATTATTCTGGTTTGCCTTATTCAAATGACTTGAAGAACTGGACCAGTCCTGATCTATGAACATCATGCAGATCTTCCAACCATGAACAAATCAAGATGACACATCACAAGGACATCCCAAATACTCTGTCCAATCTGCAGAATAAGACAATGCACTTTCAGATCTCTCCGGACCTTTTTGTAATCCTCTGTCATTCCGGAGCATCTCCCGGAACAGGTTCTACATGATCAATCACAACTTCTTCACATCTTCATGCGGACCTCTGAAATCTTAGCTGGATCATCTCAAGACTCATATCTACAAACCCTTTACTCTGCATCTTGTGCCTAATCCGGCACCACTTGATTGGCTAGGGGAACAGGGTTTTCTTTGTGTCTCCCCCTGAGCCAGAGCTCATTTCTTAATTTCTAGAAGGAATATTAGCACCAGAGTCTGGTGTGGATCCAACCTCTACCTTCTCTAAACTTTTCTTCACCCAAATCTTGTTTATCTCATTCCTAACTTCATCCGCATTCATCTTTTGTTTACCCTTGTCTTGATTCTGATTATATACTGGACCTCTTTTGTCCTGATTCTTGCTTCTGCAAACTTTTGCATTATGACCGGACCTATTACAGATTTGGCAAACAACATTTCTTTGTATATTTGACTGATAACCTCTTGATCTGCATTGATTAGCCATATGACCTACTCTATTGCATGTAAAGCATCTACCATTGAATGATTTGTTCATTTGCATATTTCTGCATTCATGAGACTTATGTCCATACCTTTTGCAGTTAAAGCATTGTCCGGAGAAGGATGAATTAGTCTGATTCATTCTCTTTTTGCACTGATTAGCTTTGTGACCAAAGTGATTGCAGCTGTGGCAGTATCCATTGAAGGATGGATATCTTTGAGCATTGGGCTGTCTTACCGAAGGTCTTCTAGGCCTGTTCCTTGGATTTTCTGATCCAAAATTCTTCTAACTAGATCCGGAGCTTTCTCCTTTCTCATATCCCAAACCACACTTGTCATCTGCCCTCTTTTGACTTCCAAGAAGAACTTCAAGTTGAGCAGAACTTATCTTGAATTTCTCTTTATATTCATTTGCTGTTTGAAGATCCTTTTTGAGAGAGAGAATTTGATCCTCAAGTTTTTCTTCATTATCTTTAGCATCTTCAAGATCAGATTCAAGATGTCTGATAATCCTATCCATCTGGTGGCAATCTTCTGATTTCTCTTTGAGAGATTGTCTTAGATTGTCTTCAGTTTTTCTTTTCTCTTCAATCTCTTGAGTAAACTTTATAACTCCTGATTCCATTTCATGTCTTACCATAATGACTTCTTTTGATAACTTTTCACATAACTTGGTTTTCTCAGTCAGCTCTTCATTTGCATTACTTTCTTCACTTTGTCTTGCCAATTGATGGAGCAGCTCCTTTCTCTTTTTCATAGAGAGACTTAATTTGTCTTTTAGTTCTCTCATGAATTCATCAGCCTGTTTGAGTCTTTCCTTTAATTCATTAACTTCAGAGTTTGACTGTTCAAGATCCTCAAGGGCAGTCTTGAGTTGCTCCCTTAAACCATATGTATCCATTTGAACTCCCAGATCTTCCTTAAGCTGTTAGGCTCTATTAGGAGGAACTTAGCTCTGATACCAATTGTTGATAACTGAGAGGGGGGGTGAATCAGTTATCCTAATTATTTCTTCTTTCTGAACTTTCTTATTAATCAATGCAGCATTAATTCAAACAAGCAAACATTACCATGAAAAAAAACACATGACACAGTATTTTTGATGTGGAAACCCTGTTAAGGGAGAAAACCACGGGGTGATTAACCCAAAGATTATTCTTTGTTAGAAGAATAAGGAATTACAAAATGGCACTTGCCAATTAGGGCTCACTGCCCGAGCACACTGCTCACAAAGGAGGCACACTGCCTACAAGGAGACACACTGTCTACAAAAGAATGTTATACAATACTTGAACTGATTGAAAGCATCCACATATGCTGGAGTTCAGTTCCAGTTAGGCTCAGTACACTGATCTGTTGCACTTCATCTTTCCTCTTCTCTTTATTCTGCTTTTCTTTCACATACCAAATCTTTCTTACTGCTTCTATTCTACTCTACTCTTTTTCACATATCACATCACATAACCTTGCTTCTCATAACTAAATCCATCCTATATATATCTGCACAAGTGATTTCATTATCTTTCTAGTCGGCACCTGGAACAGTCTATCTTCTCACAAACTCTGTTCTGTCGGCTGAATCCTTGCACATCAAGTAATGCGAATCAAGCATATACTTGTAGATATCATTAATCATGTTGGCCAAACATGATTCATGCCTACACAACCTTTACCATCATCAGTAACACATCCAGAAAATAGTCTGATGTTCTATTAGTCAGTTCTTCCTCTGTTCACACTGTCACTCAGGAATCCGGTACTCAACTATTCATATCTTTTTCCTTGTCCATCACCGGAGGCTAAATCCTTGGAATATACCACTCAAGGTAGTCCTCTTGACTTCCCCAGATCTACACTGCACCAAGATACTTCCTCTGAGAGATCCGGACATGTCTGTCGGACCTTGCCTCATGCTCTGTTCTTGTTCACCGGACCACAATAGTCTTCATTCTGACTTCCGGTAGAGACACACCATGACTTGCGGATATGTGGGATGACCTTTGTTGCCATCAATGACAACAACCATGAATCCATATAGTGTCTCTTGCTAACAAAATCATCGAATTTCATCATAGGTGATTTTTTGCCAATTTTTTCTAGGGTTCATATTTTGTCGCAAGAAATTATGTATGACTGTACAAAATCCATACTATTGTATGAATTTGTATGTAGTCATATGATGTTGTATATCCTCTGCATCGACTTTGTCGGTCTTTGCATAGATGAAAGGGTTATCCATTAATTAATAAGAATATTTTATTTGTATGTTGGTTAATTCAGTTGTCTGCGCATTAATTTTTATTACAGGGTAGTACCATGTTGTTATAGGGTACCCACTTGCACAGGGAAAGGTACAGAGCCAATACAGGGGTGCCATTTGGTGCAGCCCCCCCACTTACACTCTACACCATTGGTGGTGGCCTTATACCAATGGGCGAGTATTCTAAACCCTCAACGGTAGCTTTTATATTGGCTAGTAAGCATTCCTTTTACATTGGCAACACTCTTCAACCAGTGATGCAACATATCCTAGGGTATCTTCCCCTGTACTATCGCCTAACCACTTGTCAATTTCAAAAGGTGGTATTCTACAATTTTTTCGGTATAATCAGGGCTATTTTGGTGGTTTTTGGGTTGTTTTTCCTTTTTCAATGGTAGTTTAGGAATCCTAGGAGAATATTCTTGCGGGACAAGAGTATATTTTGTTGATAGTACTACTAACTTTAACACTGTGTTAGCACTGCATCAACACTGCATTAGCACTACATTAGCACTGACATCACCTGCCACGCACCTATCCTCCTCTGCATGCCCTAAAGGAGTTTTTTTTTCCTTTTTGGCATATCTTGGGCAAATGGAGTCATTTTTTACAAATTAAATATTGTTGAAAATTTGGTTCCACACACTTTTTGATGATATGATTAGTTTTTTCTGATTTTTTTGTTTGACACCTATTTTTGTTGGTTGAAGTTGAGGCATCATTTTCAGCTTTCGAGCTCATAGCTTTTTGCCACAATCTCTGATTTTTGTGATTCTTGTGGCATTGGAAGGTATCAAGGAGCTCTACACAATCATCCATGCACTTTTATCAGGTTTATCCCCAGGTATCTCTGATTTAGTTTGTCAGTTTTATGACTTCTAATTGATTACTTGGACATTTTGGCTCCTGGAGAAGCGTTGTTTTCTTCTATTGGCTTCATTTATCAGGACATATCTATTTTGATGTTTTTATCTCTATCATTTTGAGGAGGTATCATGGGTTTTGCAATTCATACTTTTGTGGTTAATCTAAGGATAATTATGAGTCTTGGTGAAAATGTATCCTGACACATCTCAGGTGGATTCGTATTTTGCCTCTATTTTATTGGCTCATACCTGAACCAAAATCACCTCAGAATAAATTTAATTGGGAACTCAATATGGATAATAGTGCTGGTTTAATTGAAACTACTATTGATTATGACACTAGGTGTAAGCTTTTGATTCATGATGGACCATGCATACTTTGGATACACATTTGGGAGTTGTATGGAAATCCTCATGTCTCACCATTTCTAGATGATCCTGTTGTAGATTTTCTCATTCCCCTTGATGATATAGATAACATACCTTGTGATGATGATACTTTAGATGAGCTCTAGTATATGTCGTATCTTGATTCTTCAGATTCAGAGACTTCTCTTGCTCCCTCTTCTCCTCCTTTTGAGATCACATCTTCTACATCACCTGTTGTTTTCAGCAGGATCATTTCAATCTTCTTGATTGGAACTCTTGTCTTGCAGACATTTATTATTTGTTTGTGAAGTCTCACATTTCTAATTTGGATGACACGTTTGAGGATATTCATCTCCTCTTTGATGACACTTATGGAATAGCTGTTGTCATAGCATCTTTGACTTTGGAGTTTTAAGAGACATTATACTTCATGAGACTTCCTTCCTCATCTCTTGTTTTGGAATTGGAGTTTCTTATACATCTACCAGTGGATTTGTTTCTTCCCAAGGGGAGAGATATTGTTTGTACGCATTGGATCATGTTTTGCCTTCATGCATGCGCCATTGGCACAAGAGCTACTTTATTATGGGGGGACATCTTGTCTCATTCATTCTCCCCTATGAGGGGATAATTCATTGTATATTCATGATGGATGTTGTTCTAAAGGAGTTCTAAGTCCTCCTTCCATAACTTGTACATTTTTGTTTACATGCATTCTCACTTTTGGAGAGGAGTTTTGCCGCATGAGGTTTTCTCCTTTTCTCTACTTGAGATTTGTTGTTCATGAGTACCTAACATGGCCTAGTAGCTGGGACGTATTCATCCATTCATGCCTAGTTTGCTTCTCCCTAAGTTGCACTTAAGGGGGGTGTTAGTGTAAAAAGAGATATTACCTTGCTTGTCATTTCTAGGTCCTCTTCACACTAGTTACTTTAGCTTACTTAGGTGTTTATTATGCCATTTAATATTTTGTTTGCATTAGTTAATTGAGTCTATATCCATTCAATAATGTATAACTATGTGCATTTAATAGTTTTGCACTAGTTTTCTCATGTCATAGCATTAAGACACTTGTCATATTACAAGTTTGTCTTACATGCTTTTATTTATTAGTGGCGTCTTGGTGCATTAATTATTTGTTTCATCTAGTTAGTTGTTCCACTATGTTGGACTTGAGTCTCACCTCTCACCTTACCTATATAAGGGAGGTATCTCATTGTAAATCATATGACAAGATATCACAAGACATTGTAATCATGTTGTATGCAATTAATCCAAATGTGTGAAGTCAATCTCTGCATAATTTCTTGGCATTGTTGTTTTCTCTCTTATTGTGGAAGGTTGTTGTGATAGCAGGTGTTCTTGGCCCTTCTTGAGTCCACCATTGACTCTTACAGTTTTGAAGTAAAGGTCATTCTACACTCCATGTGGTCAATTTTCAGGTGTTCAACAGAGCATCCAGTTAAAATTTACATCAAAAGTCATTTTCATGCTTTTGGCACCACTTGTTGAAGACGTGTAATGTAATTTCTCTCCTCATTCTCAAAATTCATCTATGCAAGATCAAAAGGAATTATATAGAGTTTAATTTGCTCCAAGACTTACATTATTATCACCGTCAGTTGTAACTATTTGTCAAAATGTCACGAAAATGATACCAACTAGTTAAATAAAGTCTTCCAATGGAAATTGATATGCAACTTTTGGAGAATTATTTTATTTCATTTGGTTGATGTATCTGGGTCTTTGATATGTGCCTCATTCATTTCAATTTCTAGTGAGTGGACTTAATGGGATGATAAAGTGTCATAAAAACAATAGGTACCAAAGAATAAGTAAAATTTATGTTATTTTATGATGCCTAAATTCTAAGAGGCTGCGCCAGGGAAGGCAAAAGAGCCACAACCTTTTAAAGGCTAATTTAATGAATTTTAGTATATATCATGGAAGGCATTTGGGACACCTTGATATAGATTAAAAACTACTTTCTTTGCTGAAGCGCCAAAACAAATAAAATGAAGGAAAAAGAAGGCATTAAAACTAGAAGAGGAGGTGTTAAAAATTATATGATATTAAGCATTTTAAGAACAATGAATAATATACCAGATGGGATGCTAAGATGGGATTTTTGGTGGCTAGAAATTGCATGAAGAGGGAACACCATAGGGAAGGCTTGAGGTTTTAAACAAAGAGGAAGCACTGTCTATGGAAGAGGAAAGGCAATGAGGCCACCTAGCAAAAATTAGCAACTCATAAGAAGGGTGTAGAAATTGGTAAAAACTTAGTAATAAGAAAAATAAGCCACCCAAGAGGAGGATTTGGGGGCCCAACAAAAAGAGATAGAGGTGCAACAAGAAGAGAGGAAAGATAGGAAAATGAATAATATAGAGATCTAGAATGAAGGAGGTAAAATAATTAGAGGAAAATACTTGGACACAGGCAGAGTGTAGTTACCAGTAAAGAAGTTGCGGGTAGAGAGGGTCATAAGAATGTATTGTTGCATATTTTGTTTGTGAAACAATTTGTAATCCATTTTAAATTCAATTGAATCAAAGAGTGATTTGTGTAAATTTTATTTTATTTTCTTCCATCATGTTATGTTTATGCTGAAAAGTTTTGAATATTTAATTTGATTTATAAATCCATATGAAGAAAATTGTATTTGTGAGTTGTTTGGTTGTATGATCAGGCAACTTGACAAAACCCCCTGGTCATGACTGCATTATTTATAAGGTTTGTCTTCTTTATCTATGAGTCAACATCTTGAGGTTAAGGAATCTTTCATTCTAGAACTAGCATATACATTTGGTGGTCATACTTAAACATCTTGTGTGGACACATCATCTAGGGATGATTAGTGTAGTCAGATGATATGCATTGAGATCTCATCTCATTCATGTACTATTTTTTCAAATTTTAGTGTTTCTTCTGATGGGGCTTCCACCGATCCAATGCAATAGGATAATATTCATTGTCTTCTAGATATAGCTACTTGGGATGAGTACTTGACAGATATATCAAGTTTATTTGTGAGTGCCATTTTTCAAACTTGGAGGATGCTATTGAGGAAATTCATATCCTCTTTAATGATAGCTCCATCACAGTTATTGTCTTTGTTGGCAAGAGACACTACTCTAGTATTGACTTATATGTTGTCATTGATGGCAAAAAGGCTCAGAAAACCTATCTCCATGATAGGAAGTGATATCTCCGAAAGAACATGTTGGATTCCAAGTCCGGGTGACAAAAAATGGCTAAGTATGGAAGGTATTCTGAGTGGAAGAAAGGAAGTCAGCTAGTATGCCTCTGCAATTGAAGACTTGCAAATGTGGTTTAGGTATGATGTCAGTTGGTGTTTGATAGTGTTATGCCTTAGAGATTAAGTCATGATCCTCTCCGAAAGTCATCTTGAAGAAATGTCTAAGTCCAGGCAAGCAAAGGTATAGCAGGAACAGTGAACAGGGTCTAGTGCAGTGGTCGGCATTCCTTCGCAGACAAGTATTTCATTATACAGTTTTGGGGTGTTTTAAACACTTATATGAAGTGTCTTATTCTAGAGTTAGGAGATATGAAGTTCCCCAGATAGATAGCTACAAGCTGCTAAGTATCAGCACAATGTTTGACAGAGACAGAGTCTGAGTTCTGATGGTCCACATTTCTCTGCAAGATGATATGATGTCTTGTGGTTCTAAGGGAAAGATTGGGAATGTGTAAAGAGTTCTTGATATGTTTTGGAAGGTATTTTGAGATCCTCTATAAAAGTTGTAAGTCAGCAGACGAAGTTGTTAAGCATACTCTTAAGGAAGAGGCCAACAAGTATATAAATTATTGTGCAGAGAAGAGTTAATGTTTGGAGGATTTATGTAAGCAATTGAATGATTAGAGCTGACCTATATGAAGGAGAAGATTTGGGTTTGCGTGACACATAGTGCATTGGATTGAGTGACAAGGTACATCTTTCTATGTACATCTTTCACTTCTTGGATGCCGACCTGATTATGGATTAAATCATGATGCAGATATATATAAGAGCGATGATCTTCGGTTGAGGTTATGGGTGTGAAGTGTGCATGATAAGTTTGTATGTGTGATGTGAACATGTGAATAGAAGAGAGCAGATTTAGAAGAGAAGCAGCGATGAAGACTTGGGATTTAGAATTCAGTTGCTAAATGACTGCACCCTGGCATAGTGGCAAATGCTGAAGCAGTACTTGGTAATCATATGTGATCTGATTGGAAGCAAATTTTTGTCATCAAGCCAGTAAGCTAGCAGTGAGCCTCCAATAGGGTTTAAAAACCCTCATTGTAATCTTATTAGGTTTAGGGTTGAGGCAGTGAGCCTGCTAAATCTAGTTGTACTTCATGGTTGTAAGCCAGCATGTTCTAGGCCCGTGGAGTGACCAAGCCTGAACATCATTTCTGTAAAGATTGCAATATATTTATGAGAGCTAATCCTCTTCGTGGTTTTTCCCTCTTGGGTTTTCCACATAAAATTTTGGTGTTATGTGTCATGCTTTTGTGGATGTTGTTCAGTTGTATATTTTTCTTCTATTGGATTATTCTTTTGAAATGGTTAAAAGTAAAAGTACATGAAAAGATTTATAGAACACTGATTCACCCCCCCTCTCAATGTTCCTAAAATTCAACAATCTCTTCATTTTTAAATCTTGTTCTACATTTATTTCCACTAGGTTTTGGACTATCACATTCATTAGTTAGGCTTAGGACTCTTAATTTGATTGTGGCAACTTTTAGCACCAGCATGCCAACACCTGAGTAGTGTCCAAAGACATCATTGTTAGGAAAGGTGTCTCAACCTTGAAATTAAAAAAGTGAAAATTTTTAGTTATAAAAACATAAAATCTCAATTTTGGGCTATAGGGTTGCTTTTTGGAAAAAATAAAATTTCTAGGTGGTGAGCATCTGGTGGTGCTTGGTGCATAGATCTCTTTGAGATCTTTAATTTTTTTTAAAAAGGGGCACAATTGGCCTCCCAAATAAAAATTATGGCCTTCAAAAGTTGGTCCTCCCATATTGGGAAATGTAAAAATGTATTAGACATAGAAAAGAGTTGTAAGGGGGAGTTAAATATTTTGATGCATGTTTTGACACATCAAAAGGCATATTTGATTGGAGATAATGAAACCCTAATAATTTGGGTGCCACTTTTGGGTGGTTTTAGCTCATGGTTTCGTAAATATTGTTTCACAATTTCATGTATTATATCTCCTAGATATATTAGGTGCTTGAGATGGAGGTTATGTCTGAGAGTCTTATATATGTTGAGTTGCCTCTAGATCTCTAGTTGGTGATACTCTATGAAAGCTTACTTTGCAAGTATATTGTAATATTGTTGATTTCTAGATAATATATTGGGAAGCTTTTGGAGTGTGAGGTTTTTCTCCTGAAAGGGTTTTCCCCATGTAAATCATTGTATTGTGGTATGATTGTTATTTGTGTTTATATCTATATAATTTATGTAACTATTGTAAAGATCTAATTTTTTTTGCATAACCCTCCTTTGAAGATTAGTGTAGGAAGCTATTATGCTACTTTAGCTGCCTTACAAGTGATAGTAGAGCTTGATCATCTTTGGTTCAGTTGTGGGTTGTTGGGTTTCTTGAACTAATCTAGTTTTGAGTGGGAGCTTGTGCAGAAGATACTTTGTGATCATGTTGAAAAAGTTTTTATATGGTGAGCACATCAAGGAGAATAGAGGTATAAAAATTTTCTGGTAGCAATCTTGAGATGTGGAAGTTGAAGATGGAAGATCTATTAATTGATCAAGATTTGCGGGATGCTATTGATGAGCATGTTTCAAGGCCTATAGATGCTACTTTGGTTGCTAAATATTATATTAAGAATCATAAAGCCAAGGGTTTTATCAAATTGTGCCTGGCAGACTCTATTTTAATCAACGTCCATGAAGAGTCCTCTATCAAGAAACTATGGAAGAAACTTGGTGAGATATATCAATCCAAATCTCTAATGAACAAGATTTTATTAAGGAATAAATTGTATTCCTTGCAAATGGAAGAGGATGGAAGAATTATAGACCACATGGAAGTATTTAATATGTTGGTGGATCAATTGACATCAATTGGTGTAAAAATGGATGAAGATGAGAGATGTCAGATCCTACATTATTTTTTACGTGATTCATGGAATTATCTTGTTATGGATATTGGGAGTACTTATGTTGTCTTGAAAGTTGAAGATGTTGTGGGTTATATAGTTTTGAAGAGATGAGGAGTACGTTATCCATCAATGCCAAAGAGACCCTAAATATTTGTGGAAGACCTAAAGAAAAAGGAAAGAAGAGTGAGAAGCATGACAAATCCAAGTCCAAGGTGAGATCCAAATTTCCTAGAAAGACCAAAGTTATTTGTTGAAATTGAAGTAAGCTTGGACACTTCCATAAGGAGTGCAAAGAATAAAAGAAGAAAAATAAGAAATTTGATTTTGATTTTGAGTTTGAGAAGGAAGACAGTGATGCATTCATTGCAGCTTTGGCCACTTGAGCAGGTAATGATTCATGGTTAATTAACTCAAGTGCATCTTTTCATATGACCCCTAGTAAAGATTGGTTTTATGAATCTAAAGAATTTGGTGGAGGTAAGGTACACTTGGGTGATGATCCTCATTTAAATATTGTTGTCCATGGTAAAGTTAAAATCAGATTTCTTGATGGTAGAGTAAAAAGGATTAATGGTTAATTAACTCAGGTGCATCTTTCCATATGACCCCTAATAGAGATTGGTTTTATGAATCTAAAGAATTTGATGGAGGTAAGGTGTACTTGGGTGATGATTCTCATTTAAATATTGTTGGCCATGGTAAAGGTAAAATCTAATGTCTTGATGGTAGAGTAAAAAGGATTAATGGTTAATTAACATTGGTACATCTTTCCATATGACCCCTAATAGAGATTGGTTTTATGAATCTAAAGAATTTGATGGAGGTAAGGTGTACTTGGGTGATGATTCTCATTTAAATATTGTTGTCCATGGTAAATTTAAAATTAGATTTCTTGATGGTAGAGTAAAAAGGATTCATGGTGTGTTGCATATCCCTAGATTAACATGAAATTTATTATTTGTGAGCAAACTAATAGATGCGAGTGTGCAGGTAGTCTTTTCTGATACAAGATGAAGATGGTTAGAGGTGCTATGGTGATCACTAGAGGTGTCAAATTTGACATATTGTATAAGCTTGATGCATGTATTGTTGAGTGTGATAGTACTTCTGTAAAAAGCAAGTCTATGACTACTTCATTGGAAAAGGAGAGGGTTTCATCTTCAGCAGATGGTCATGGCTTCTGGGTAGCTAAAGGTGCTCTTTCTTCTAAATCAAAATTGCCTATAGAGAAGACTATGTTATGGCATCAAAGATTAGGCCACATTGGAGAAAAGGGTCTAAGGTCATTGAAAAATAAAAACTTTGTTGAAGGGTTGATTGATTGTAATTTTGATTTTGATTTCTATGAGCATTGTGTTTATGGAAAACAAAACCGCGTTTAATTTTACTTGAGTTATCATTAATCTTGTGGTGTAATAGATATTATTGATTCTGATGTGTTTGGTCCTGTAGATGTTCCTTCCATTGGAAAATCCACATATTATGTTACATGTATTGATGATTATAGCAAAAGGACATGGGTATATTTTCAAAAGAGTAAATCTCAAGTTTTCAGACAATTTAAAGAATTTAAAGTAATGGTTGAGTTACAAACTAGAAAGAAAATAAAATATTTGAGGACTAACAATGGCAGTGAATTTTTCTCTAATGATTTTGAAAGATTCTGTAAAGATTGTGACATTCAAAAACAAAAGACAACTCCAGATTCTCTACAACAAAATGGAGTTGAAGAAAGAATGAACATGACACTAATGGAGAAGGCTAGCAAAGGTTTTGGATTGAAGTCATTTCCACTACTTGATTCCTAATTAATAGGTCTCCTACATCAGCTCTTGTTGATAAAACACTTATGGAGGCATGGTCAAGTCACAAGCCTTCATTGAGACATATTAGATTTTTTGGTTGAGGCATATGCACATGTGTCAAAGGAGAACTGAACAAAGCTGGAGAATAAGGCTGTGAAATGTATCTTCATTGTGTACAGTTATGGTGTGAAAGGATACAAGATTTGGTATCATGTTGCATAAAATGTAATATATAGTAGAAGTGTAATTTTTAGAGAAACTAAGCCTTCTTATGTTACATTGCAGACAGAACAAAGTGAATAGAGAGATGTGATTCAACTTCCTTCTACACCTGATAATGTTGAATTGAGGCCCCTAGATAGACAAGAAGTTGAGGAGAGCTCATCGAGCTCTAAATCTTCAAAAGAAGAGGAAGAACATCTAACTCAGCTTGTTTAAAGGTCTACAAGGCAATTATAAAGAATTGAAAGGTATTCACTTGATGACTATTGATGTATTTTTTCTTTGAATACTAACATGGATGAACCTAGATCTATATAAGAGGCATTAGGTATGAAGAATGCAACTTTTCATTCTCTATCATCATTGCCTACACTTAGGACTGATCATTAAAAGGTGATGGCACCAACTGAGCTCCCTGCAGACCCACTACAATGAGATCTATCTATCTCTATAGGGCATCTTGTGCCTACTCGACTCCATCTTCTCTTGATATAACTTAGTCTCTCTCAATTATAACCTACCCCAAGTGCACCAGACCTTCCTCATAAGCATCTCAAAGCTGCACAACAGGCTCAAATATGTCCACTTGTCACGCAATAGTCAGTTGTGGCCTATAATTGGCCTACACTAGTTGTCCAAGATGAACAGTGGGCACCATCTCCAAAAAAAATGACCTATGAAGTCAAGCCAATCCCATGTACCAATTGCAAAAATCAACCAAAGAATCATATTAGATATCTCATCACATGTCATGTATAAAATCAAAGTAATATGAGCATCTAGTGTTCTACTCAAATCATAAAAAATACAAATCAATGTCTCAACAAGGTCTCCATCCTACCAATCATGATCAGTGGGAGCTACCACCATCATTGTTGGGATAGGTGGAGGGATTGTAGCACCTGGACCGCTTGACTCTCCTCTCTCAAACTAGCCAGGTATGCCACTCACAGTTGAAAGTGATCGTGACACTCAAGATCGAGTCCTAGGTCTCTCCTCCATAGTACCACTACCCTCCTCCCTATGTCTGTGCCGGTGCTGGCTCCTCCTCTCTCTCACCTCCTCCTCTAATGACTCCTCACTCCGGAAGTAGACTCTTGTAGACCTTGCTCAGTCAACGGTCTTGGATCTCCTATGCGGCGGTCTAGAGGGAAAATAGGACCCAACCGAGATGCAGCTCACCAAGATATGTATGCTGGGGTCTCCCCCATGTCATCATCTACATAAATAGGTTTTGCATCTTGGACTTCAACATCAGACTCACTCAAAGTGACATCTGCTATAGTCGGCTGTGGCTCATCATTGGGCCTCACTATGTTGCGGTGTGAGCACATGTATATAGGCACTGCTCGGGGAACACCCTGCACCTACCCAAGTTGCCTTGCAACCTGATCATAGTAAAAGGGAACTATAATGTGATCAAGATGATCGACAAAGAGTCAGTCCCTCTGCATTTGTGCTAGCTATCGTCGCTGCCCCATCCATAATCTTAGGTCTCTATAAGGCCTCCAGAGGATGTCTCCACTCTATAATCTTTCAAAAATAACTCTCCAGTGTAGCAAGTCACCAAATAGCCACGACCTCCTTAAGGCATAGGCATGTGCTCCCATAGCTGACCTAACAATATCTATCAAGAATCCTATGGGCCATGTGCATGTAATGTGCTCGAATGTCCACACATGAAGGAGCATGTAGGTCATCAATCTTTGTGCCTCATAGTGTACATAATGCCCTAGATCATGGTACAAGTGGGTGAGCATGCTTCGTACCTATGTGAATATCATCTTGTGCTCCTCCATAGCCCTGATAGTGTGGAAGAGGCTACCGTGAAGGTGAGTACCTCGCCCATCCTATTTAATACATAGGGCGATGGCAGCGATCATAATGTGGTGAATCAGTGGTGTGACCACCATGCCCTACTCTATCCATCAGATAAGGATATTACCTAAGACATCCGTAGGCATGATCTGGCCTAGATAGTAAGTCTGTCCCTCCTAGACATATGCAACTGGCCTCTACTCGATGATCATCACAATGCTACTTCGTACTCGCAACTGAAGGATCCATTATATGTCCTCCAAGGTAATTGTCATCTATCCCATCGGTAAGTGAAAGGTAGAGGTGTTAGCATCCCACCACTCCATGAGGGATATCAACATACTATCATGAAATCTCAATACATGCATAATATACACCCACTAGAGACAGATGTTGTAAAGATGACTAACCTATGCAGCTGTAAGCACACTCACACAGCTATGCAATAATGTGTAAATGTGTCTGCCAACATTCTTCCACATTGTCAGAGGGTTCTACAAGCACATTAAAAACATCATTAGTACTACACCATCAAATCAAATCAAGAATTCATAAAATTCTAAAATTGTTCTAAGTGTTTGAACTTTACTACCTGGATGCCTGCACCTTTTCTTAACCCCAATGCCCATGTTGGATGCTGGCACATCCCAAAGATGCTAGTGCACTAAAATAATGCTAGCACCCTGATGAGAGTTTTGGCATGCAAAACAAGGCATTTAATGAGTTCATAATTAAAATTTTGACTCACCTCATGAAGCGACAAACCCTACTCCACACACTACCTCAAGGAGTCTAACTTGGGTGCTCATTAGGCTCATCTACGAGGCATGTTTACACTCCATGGTTCTCGAAATCCTCCAAATGTCACCAAATTTAAATTCACAAATGAATAGTAAAAATGAAAAATATTCTTACTATTTATAGCAAATTTTCAAAATTTTCACCTTTTTGTCACACATTCTTCATGGAGATCTTCACAACTTGGGCCTGTGAACTCTGATTTTCATGTTGTTTATTGCATTGGAATATTAGTTCCACCCTATATTCTATCATACACCTTTCAAACTAGTTTTATTTAACAAAATGACCCCATTGAAGGCTTTTTCACCACTTTTTCAGAAAACTAAAGTGGTGGATTTTTACCCTATTTCTACATCCAAAATAAGCAAGCAAAAACAGGGGGCACATATCTACCCTCATTTTTTTCTCTAGATAAATCTTTTCCTCTAATTCCCCTTAAAAAATTTTCAACTAACACACCCTTTTCACCTGTAGGATGATTTTGCTTTCTGATAAGTGGTTTTGCAGGATGCAATCCCTAACACTGTGGTGTTACAAATTCTTAAGCTAGGGGCTCAATTATTTCACTTGGCAACACACTGCATCCTCTATAGTATCCTTTTGGGTATCCTTTTCATGCTTATATTTTTTTAGTACTACATTTTTGTACTTTAGCATGCATATGCACATAGTGTCATACACTCACTAAAGTGGGGGCTAAATGTAATATCGTAAATTGTGCTCACCCATAATTTCACATTATGTTTGGTACTCACTTTAGTTTCTATGCCATAGTGTGTTTTAGGATCATTTCCTACCTTTCTCTTACCCTCGACACGAGATATGCCTTTGCATTGCTTTGAACCTTTTTGTTGATCATATGCAAAAACTACAAAAGTGCCAAAATCATGGTCTTGTCCCAAGTTGGTTAGACTTTTTAAGAACTAAAATTATTTAAGACTCTAGCACTTAGCGAGGATGTATGTGCCATGTACAAATGTCCTGAAAGCCTCTATCATCCTTGCAATCATTTTTGGAAGTTGTCTTTTCATTTGTGTGATTCTCTAATATTTTATTAATGCTTATCCATGCCTAAATGACTCTTATCCTTGATTTTTTTCCTTGCATTCTCTATTTAAGAAAGTAAGTTTGTCATTGCAAAGGATCAATTCTTTTTCACAGTGCAACTGCTAAAATTGATATTGATTTTCTTTCATAATAAAACTCTGCTAAGATTTGAGAACCAACAATATTGTGACTTATTTGATCAAGCTCATATAACATCCTTTTCATTGAAGTATGGTGAACTCTGAAGGATCCTAATTGGTACCACTATCTATTGAGCGGATTTCATCTCCTGCTGTGAGATGACAAAGTTCTGATTGATTCTCACTTTCATTCTTCGATCATTTCTATCTATTTGGTATAATACTCATCTTTGTGGGTTGATTTAACATTACCTATTTATCTCTTACATGTAGAGATCATTGTACAAATCCACTCTAAGTCACTAAGTAGGGTTTCATTTCATAACATTGTTATTATTGTCACTGCTCACCACAATTCTAGACTCACTTAGAATTTAGAGCACACACTATTTGAGGAGAGCTCATCTAGCTCCAAATCTTCAAAAGAGGAGGAAGAACCTCCAACTCAGGTTGTTCAAAGGTCTACAAGGCATAGACAACCACCTAAAAGGTATTCACCTAATGACTAGAGATGTATTTTTATTTGAATACTAGCATGGATGAACCCAAATTTGTAGAAGAGGCATTAGGTATGATTGATGAAGAAATTGCAGCTTTGAAAAAGGATGATACATGGGATCTAGTACCATTTCCTGAAGGATGAAAATTTGTTGGTTGCAAATGGGTGTTCAAGAAGAAGATTACTTCAGATGGAGGTATTGAGAAGTACACAGCACGGTTGGTTGTAAAAGGTTACTATCATGTTGAGGGTGTTGATTACACTGAGATATTTTCTCCTGTTGCCAAAATGACATCCATTAGATTTTTCTTTCTATTGTTGTGGCTTATGATCTATATGTTGATAAAATAAATGTGAAAATGACTTTCCTTCATAGTGATTTGGAGGAGGATATTTATATGACACAACCAAAGTACTACGTGGTGAAAGATAAAAGTAATTTGGTTTGTAAATTGAAGAAATCTTTGTATGGACTCAAATAGAGTCCTAAGATGTGGTACCAAAAATTTGATACAAATGTGTTGAGTTTGGGATTTGAGCATTCTAAATCAAATCATTGTGTTTATTATAAATCTAATGGTGATTGTTTCTTGTTTATTGCATTATATGTTGATGATATGTTATTTATTAGTCAAGGGAAAGAAATGATTTTAGAACTAAAGTCTCAACTTGTAGCTAAATTTGAAATGAAAGATATTGGTGCAGCTAAACAAATTCTTGGGATGGAAATCAGAAGAGATAGAGTGAACAAAAAACTATGGCTTCACCAGAGTAAGTCAATTCAATTTTACAGAGGTTTAACATGCAGGATTGTAGACAATTGTGTGTTCCTCTTACAATTGGAATGAAGTCATCTACTTCACAATGTCCAACATCCCCATCAGAGATGGAAGACATGAGTAGAGTGTCTTTCCATAGTGTAGTTGGAAGTTTGATGTGTGCTCTAGTCTATACTAGACTAGACATTGCCCAAGGAGTGGGAGTTCTTTCCAAATATATGTCTAATCCTGGTAGAGTTCATTGTGATATAGTTAAAAGAGTCTTCATATATTTGAAAAATACCTCATAGTATTCCTTGTGTTATCATGGTAATTTTATAGGAGACATAAATTCCCTTGATATTCATGGTTATGTGGATTCAAGCTGGGCAGGTGATGTTGATAGTAGAAGATCCACCAATACTTATGTGTTTAGTTTATTTGGTGGTGTAATTAATTGGATGAGTAAGCGACAAGTTTTTCTTTCTTTTTCTACTACTGAAGCTGAGTATATGGTAGCTACTTACGCTTGTAAATAAGACATTTGGCTTAAGAGATTGTGTTTATATTTTGGAATAAAGTTGGTTGGTATGAAAAAGGAGAATGATGATAACTAGAATGCAAACTAGATCAAACCCTTTTCCATATAACATTCAAGGACAAGGCCGAGCCAAATCACTACCAAATGATGGAGGACTTAGTTGTTGACCTTGGATTCCTGTATGCTATAGATGGATAAGATTTAACTTAGTCTTTTTCTCAAACCCTAGGATAAAAATGCATGAAAACCCTAGTTTAACAATGATTTTCTTATAACAGAGAAAATATGACAAAAACCCATAAACTAATTGTATAGGGATAATTAGGGGAATGATAGAACCTATCTCTAAAAAGAAGACATGTCAGAGGACCTCGGTGGTACCACCCAAGTCCAGACTAAATGACTTAGCCAAAGGTGTGAATTAGAAAGTTGTTCCATATGTTGTCTTGATGCCAGATCCAAACTCAGAAAAGGTAGGAGGACTAGAGTGGTTTCGCCCAGGTCCCTGATGAAGGAATATTCCATAACAATCTTTAGATCTTGAAACCCTAATATCCACTCAGTCTTCCTATAGCTCTGTATTTTCCAGATATCACTTCTGTAACCTACACAAAAGAATATAAAAGAGGGTTTGGGGGCTTATGGTGTTTAGGGACTTGCCTCAGTTAAATCTTGGGATAGCATTCAAGCTTCCCAACACCATTTTTTGATAAAGAGTGTGTGCCCTTGTGGGGCCAGAGGCTGAAAACAATGGTAGTATGATTATTCAAATGATGATAAATAAACAATGATATCACATATGTGATGAACCCTTAGAATGATGATGATCCTTCAACTCCTAAGGAAGGACAGATGATAGCTCCATATCTACAACAACACATAATAAAAATACACAAATCTGCTCTAGGATCATAGTTAATGTTTTTCCTTGCTTTTCTTCAAGGTTTCTAGTTAGCTATCTCCATCTACGTTAACAATGAACTCAAAATCACACTTATATATGTTTTCCCTCTTAAAATCAACAATTCAAACCAAAAGAGCCAACAAGGAGAAACCTCTAGAGAGGTGTAAGGCTGACATACACTTGAATTAGCCCCAACCAAAAGGGAGGGACATGGGTGGTACTTCCTAGGTCCTTTAGGCTCCTTTGGCTCTAGGGTAAGCTAAACCAAGTGGCCAACATTCCAATTTCATCTTGGTGTCAGGCAATTCTACATCAGGAGAAACATTTTGAAGATATGATGAAATCAAGGGACCTAGGAGCTAAACAAGGAGGTAAAAAGACATGTGGACACTTTTTATTTCTTAACATTTAGCCCCCACTTTTATGTGTGTATGATCTTATGATCAATACACACATTAAAGTACGGTTGAAAACACATCAAGCACGTCATACACTAGAGCTAACAATGCGCCCAGAGTTTGGAAGACCATTTCTAGCCCCCAAGCTTAGGTAAACATAAGAAGACACATGACAAGCACACAAAACATGAAGAAAATAGTACAGAAGCACGCAATGCATAGAGAAGACATGAACGCAGTCACACAATACATGAAGCATACATGAAGAGAGGACATGATTAAAGAATTATATAACACTAACAGGAGATGGGAGGAGCTCATCGCGGTGCACCACTATCAAAGCATGCAAAACACATAGTGTGGGGGGAGCTCATGGCTACATGCCACCACAAAACATGTAAAACACATGGCATGGGGGGAACTCATTGCTACACATCACCACAAAACATGCAAAACACATAGTGTGGGGGAGATCATCTCTACGCGCCACCACAACACACATGGAAAACATAGGGAAAACACATGGAATACATGAGCATAATAGAGTGTGTCATTGACCCACTATATGTCTTATACACAGCAAACATAGGTGATGGGGAGAAGCTCATCGCTACGCTCCACCATCTAAGACACACCAAACACACCTGATGGTTGAGGGGTTCATCACCATGCTACAACAATCACCAAAAACATGCTTAAGCGTGAGTAAATCAAGACCCAACCCCGTCTCTCATGAGAGGACTTTTTCAAAAAGGATGTGCAACCACTCAAGGGAATACACAACCCCACCTTCCACAAAAGGGCTTTCAAAAATGAGTCATGCAATCTCCTTGGAGATATACACAACTTCACCTACATCATAGATATTCCTTATAGTGAACTGTTGCACATATGTTACCTAAGGTTGTCACTATTGTGGTTGTCATTGATGTCAAAACTCAGTTTGGATAAATAGTTTGGGCTGTCATTAATGCTTATGTTGATGGTGTGGTAGCAGTGATGTTGTTTATGTTCATGGTTAGATCTCATGCCTTGTTTAATGTTAATTAAAGTTGTATTGAGTATGTTTATTGACAGTAATGTTGTTGATGTTCATGGTTGGATGTCATGTATTGTTTAATGTTAATTAAAGTGGTATTAGGTATGTTTTTTGTCAACAGAGATGATATAAGTTGTATTGAGTATGTTTGTTGTCAGCAAAGATGAAATCATGATGATATATTAAGATGGGAATTGGAAGCATTAAGATGAGAATTAGAAGCATCAAGATAAGGATCAGAACTATTGTTGATGTTGGGGAGATGTTGTTGATGGTCTGTGGCATGTTGTGTGATCTCTCTTGTTGTTCCTAAGAAAGTGTGTTGCTAGAAAGTAGCTCTAGTCTCTAGATGTTAGTGAAGGGTTCTGCTATAGGAAAATTGCCTGGAAGAATATCTGGGAGAATGCTATGCATTCCTCTACATTTGAAGATATGGTCATGTAGTTTAGAATTTAATTTTAGTGGGTTGTAAAGGTGCTACTTTCAAAGCTTCACATCATTTTTTCCTCCGCAGAGAAAGTTGTAAGTGATAGAATGTAGGATTGTATTGTTTGGTAGCTAGTTTCAGTGCATGTTGGCTTGTGCTAGCTTGTTGCTGTATAAAATAGTGAATTGGATGATGTAGAATGATCCTGATGATCTTGTGATGTTTCTTGTTGCTCTGCAAGGTGTTTTCTGGATCCTCTGGAATAGGCTGTGGTCCAAAATGATTGTGTTGCTAGGTTATGCTCTTGCCTAGCTGACTGAGGCATGTTGAAGGTGTGTGACACAAAGTCTTTGTTGTGTGGAGTTCAAGAAGTGTTTGGAGATGTTGTATGGGTCATGCCAACTCATCTAGGAGAAGAGCAAGTAATGTTTAATCTTCCAAGAGTATCACCAAGTTGTTAATGGCCGATGTGCTACAAGCTTCATGTTTTCTTGATTAAGGGTGACCTAATTCAATTGTGTGAAGCATGTGGATGTTATTCTTTGAAGGATAATATTGTGAAGGATGTTTAGGACTAGGTTAAGTGTGTGTTGGAGTCCGTAAGGCGTGTTCCTCTTCTTAGTGTTGTGTGTGGTTCATTTTAGGGCTTGCCCTCTATATGTTTCATGTTGTTTGATCTCTAGCTGACTTGTAATTGTAATATTCTTGTTGTCTTTAATCGACTTGTAATGAAATTAATGTAATATCATGTATATATTGTAAACCTAGTTGATCTAGGTGAAGTGTGATTGTGAATGAGAGTGTGAGAAGCGGAATGTCAATGTGTAATGCATTATGATGTGCAACTGAAGGAGAAAGAGTAGAAGTGATAGATCTTGTCCACATTCATCTTGAAGATATTTTTGTGATAGAAGGGAAGTAAAGAGTGTGCCTAACTAATTCAATCATTAAAGAGAAGTGAAAAAGAAGAAGTGCAATCATCAAAAGGAGTGATCTTCATAGTCAGTTTTAGATAGTAGAAGGACTGTCATGCTGTAATCTTTTATGAGTTTGTTCTTAGTTCAGGGAGTAGTTGCTTCCTTGGGTTGTAGCCCTAAAACAAAGTCTGCAGGGAGTTGTAGCTTCCTTGGAGTGACCCTAATACCTTTTTTCAAGGAGTAGTTGCTTCCTTGGGTTGAAGCCCTAAAACAAAGTCTACAAGGAGTAGTAGCTTCCTTGGGTTGTAGCCCTAAAACAAAGTTATAATCTTTTATAGCAGTGAGCTTCATATATTGTGAGTTAATCCTCACCATGGTTTTCCCCCTTTGGGGTTTTCTATGTGCATCTAGTGTTATGTCATGTCATGCATTGTGTTGATCTATTATGTTTCTGTTAATGCTGTAAAGTTTAAGTTTCAATTTGCTCCGGAGGGTTTGAGACTTGTTTTAATACTAATTCACCACCCTACCCTCTCAATATTAGGTTTGTTCAACAATTGGTATCAAAGCCAAGTTACTCAGAAGAAGCTTACCCGCTTGAGGAAGGTCTGAGATGGCTCATAATGGATCTCACAAGGCACCTATGTTTGATGGAACAAATTACTCCTTTTGGAAGCTAAGGATGGAAAACTATCTATCTTCTCTAGGTTTTTGTGTTTGGAAATATGTCAAGGATGGTTACACTACTTCTACTGGTGATTCTACAGATCCAGATGAGGTTAAATTGTATGATAACAATGCCAAGGAAAAGAATTCTATCATGAGTGGGCTAGCTGATTCATAACTTCTGAAGTTAATGAGTTGCAATTCTGCTAAGGATGTCTGGGTAAAACTTAGTAGCATTTATGAAGGAGATAGTAAAGTGAAGCAAGCCAAGATGCAAATCTTCAAGACCAAATTTGAGACTCTTAGGATGACAGAAGATGAATACATTTCTATTTATATGCTCCGAGTGGATGAAATAGTTAATGGCATCAAAGGTCTTGGTGGAATAGTGAAAGAAGATGAGATTGTGAAGGTGTTAATATCTATCCCTAAACCTTGCAGTCATAAGGTATTTTCTATTTAGGAGACTCAGGATTTGGATCACTATACAATAGATCAATTGTTTGGCTCTCTCATGGCCTTTGAAATGAGAGAATTTGACAAAGGAACTCCAAAGAAGGAAGAAGCATTCAAAGTCAGTAAGAAGGCAAAAGATGAAACAACTGATCAAGATGGTGACCTTGATGAGGTAGAGGCAAACTTTGTGAGAAGATTGAAGGGAACTAGCAAATACAAAGGTAAGTTACTTTTCAAATGCTTCAATTGTGGGAAAGTTGGTCGTTTTGCCTCTAAATGTCTTTTTAAAGAATTAGGGGGTAGTAACTATAACATTAGAAATTGTTGTCCTGTATGGAATGGTACAATTTCCCTTGGTTTAGCTCCTCACTTTTAGTGACCTTTAAACCTTTTCTTTTTCGGCCTTCCTGAAACCCTAGTTGACTAAGTCTAGGAGCAATTTATTCATTTTTTGAGGTAACTTGTTGATAGAACCCAGAAAGAGATTTGAGATATGGGTCCCTAGGACCCCCAAAAATGCAAATCTGAGCTGAAATTGGGGGCTAGGACTTGAGGACCCACTCCCTAGTCCTCCACTATTTCACTTGATTTTAAATTTTGGCAGGGTGTTGGTTCCCGCCGAGTGCCTTGGGATTCTATTTTCAAATTCTCAGTTTTCGCACGATATCAAGACGTTATTTCAAAATTTGAATTCCCTAAAGAGAGATATAAAAAGACATTTGTAAATCATTTTATCACACATAATTCTTATGGAAGCTTGATGCCAAAACTTTGCTGCAATTGCTATTGAAGATCAGTGACTTGTTAAAGCTCTTTGAAGTATTCTTTATTTGCTATCTTAGAGGAAATGGATGAAGATTAGGAATCAAGATCTTGAGTCTATCTTGCTCTTCCTAGGGTTTGTACACCCTTTGCATGATTGGGAGAAGGGTTGAAGCCTCCAACAGCAAGCTTGGAGATCCTCCGTGGACATTGTTGATTCACCTTCTCGTTCATGCAAGTCTTCATTTATCTCATCTCCTTGAGGTGAAGTTGTATGTGTTTATTGATGCAAAGCAAGTTGTTGATCTTCCCTTGATTGAGACATCTAGAGTTTGATTTTATGCATAACACATTGTTAGGTTTGCACACACTTCTGCAAATCTTTATCTCTAGCTATTGTTGAGGTAGAAATACCAAAGATGAGGCTTGACTGAGGCAAGCCCCTATATAGCTGCAACATCTTCCTTCTTTTGTATTTGTAGATCATGTTTTGTAGGTTTCGACGGAAAGAAACTACAGAAAGGAGGACATTGCGGGTACAGTCATGACAGACTTTCAGATTTTTAGATTCTAAGACTTGCAGGACACTGGAGCAGGTGCCCTAGTCCAACCAGGGGTTATTTCTAGGATCTGGAAGCCTTTTAGCAGTCTCAGACACCCTGTGCAGAAGATTGTCCCATGCAGAAACTTTCAAGACACTGGAGTGGCCATCCTAGTCCATACAACCCTTAGAATCTAGGTACACTATCTCTGAAACCCTATCTCTACACTTCTATGATTAGTTTTGCCAATTGCTTCATCAGTTTCTGTATATTGTTGATTTAAGGCATAATTAGGGTTTTACTTGGTTGAAAGGAAAACACTTGATAAAATCTTGATTAGGGCCTTAGGTTTCATAACCATGCGAGTGTAAGGGACAAACAAAGTGATTAGAAGCTTGTTCACAAGCTTGATCCTTGTCCTCCCAATGCTTAGTGGTGAAATTATGGTAGTTGACCTAGCCTAAATAAACTATCAAATTTCACCCTAAACATTTTGGTGAACCCGAGCTTTAAAGAATTTGCATCCTTTTAAACTTTAGATTTGAAAAAAATTGCTATTCTAGAACATAATTGGATGGAAAAACCTCTTTAGTGAATTTGCATATGTTAATTTGTGGATTACATTCTTTATCTTTTCACTAAAAGGGTTGGAAATTAGCATTTATTGTTGGATATCGTATTTCATTTGCAAAGGCCATCATTATGCATTTAAATCTTGGTTTAAATCGAGCATGTTAGAATGTCAGATTATTTTTTGCAAGATTTTCATGCTTATGATGAGTCATTTAGTCATGATGACTTCGATATGTTAGATGAAACCCTTGAGGACTTTATCTAGATTGAACATTCCACTACAACCTCAAAGTCGTCACTATTTCAAAGATTTGTAAATACAATTTATGTTCCTAAATCTAAAGAAGAGATTGAAAAATTGGAAATTGTGGTCACTCTGTACAAATGTGGTTCAACCATCCTCTAAACATGTGCTTGTTGTTAAAGGTCTTTCATCCTCTTCTCAATCTCCTGATCACATTTATGATTATGCAAAACAAATAGTGAAATAAGACTCACAAACTAATCATAATGTGGTTGCTCATGCATATAACATTTGGAATAACAAATAAAGTACACAACAAATAAATGTTTCAATATCTTTACCAGCCTCCCAAACTATGCTTCCTCAAGCACCTCGTTTAACATATAAAGGTGGTAAAGACTATGATGTTGTAGAGCAGATTCGCACTACTCCTCCAAAGATATCTCTTTGGGAACTTATACAAACTTCACCTACTTACCATGGAATGCTACAAGAAGCTTTACAAAAGGTGATTGTTCCTCCCGCTATTAAACCAAATGATGTTTCCACTTTACTAGATTGTATGCATGCAACAAAAATAGACATTCTATTTCACCAACATGAGTTACCATCTCTTGAGGTTCAAAAGCAATACGATCCTTTGGTTATCTTTGTTATGATCAACAAAACATTGGTTAAGAGAGTGATGATTGATAATGGGTCAGCCCTTAATGTTTGTGCTATTGATTTATTGCATAAGGTTAAAGTTGATATATCTATTGTCAAACCAGAATCATTAAGTATTCATGGATTTGATAACGTTGGACAACAATCCGTGGGCACTATAACCTTACCTATACAAGTTGGACCTGTGATGGTACATACCTTGATTCATGTCATGCTTGTTCTCTATCTTATAACATGATTCTGGGAAAACCTTGGATACATGCATTAGGGGCAGTTCCTTCTACTTTGCACTGTTCAATTAAGTTTATCTTTAAAGGAAAATTGCATACTATCCATTCGGATCCTGAACCAGACAATTGTTTGCAAATGGAAGTGCATAAGCATGTTGTTGGTCCTAAGATTTTAAACAATCTGAAAGCTGAATTGACAGCTCCTCTTGCCTCTAAAAATGTTATGCAAGAGCCCAAGCAATTGAATGCACTTGTTGCTGATGACTAGGGTTCATTAGATTTTACATCTTCCTCCACAAGAGAATATAAACTTAAAAACCCCGTCCCTGAAACATCAAATATCGCATCGATCACATCGCATGCTTCAAATGATAAACATAAGACTTCTTTGGTGACAAATAAGGATAATACTCTGAGTTATACTACTGATTATGAGACTTACGAAGCTCCACCTTTGTCTAAAGAAATGGTCTCTCTCTATGGAAGAGGATTCTGAATCCTTTACAAAAAATGTGACTATGTAGGTAATGGTTGTGGCATAAATCAACAAGGAATCAAAGTCCCTATAGAATCCACTTTGCAACATTACTCAAGTGGCATTGGATATAATCCTTTTAAGGAATCCAAAGCCTGCAAACGGCCTACTCTAAATGTGAATACAATATCAACACTTAGTTTGATATTCCCTGAGATGATTGACACCAATTGTCCTCCAAGATCACTTCCATTAGATATGTTTACGGCGGATGAAGTGATAATGGACTTCTTAGGTGCTTATGATGGTATTCCTCATTATCACCATAAACGTGGCCTACCTTATTGTTTAAACAATGATGCATATTTTGGAAAGACCACTAGCACAATAACTGCTACAATAGAGCAAAATGAAGAACTTGAAGAACAATTACAATCCTACAATCCCCCTAACCATAGTACTCTCCTTAATGGAAAGACTATCGATGTCGTTATGGATAAAGATAACCCTGAAAAAGTTATCCCTATTGGTGAATGTTTAGATGCGGAAGAGAAAGAAGAAATGACTAAACTGTTGAATGAATTCTCATAATTGTTCGCTTGGAATTATTCAGACATGCCTAGTATAGATCCTTAGATCGTAATGCACAATATCATCTTGAAACTAGATGCTAAGCCATTCAAACAAAAGATTCGTAAGATGAATCCTACGATTGCTTTGCTTGTCAAAACTGAAATAGAAAAACTATTACAAGCTGGTTTTATTCAACCTATTGATTACTCTCCGTGGATCTCAAATATTGTTGTTGTTGCTAAACCCGATGGTCGTATAAGAATGTGCATAGATTTTTGGGATTTAAATTTGGCATCTTTGAAAGATGATTTTCCGCTCCCTAATATTAATATGATTGTTGATTCCATAGGTGGACATGAGTTGCTATCATTTATGGATGGATTTTTAAGATATAATCAAATCCTTATAAATCCTCTTGATCAATATAAAATAGCCTTTATAACACCTTGGGGTACATTTTGTTGGTTAGTCATGCCATTTGGACTTAAGAATGCAGGAGCTACTTACCAACATGCAACGACTCTTATATTCCATGATTACATGCACAATATTCTAGAAGATTATGTTGATGACATCCTAGCGAAATCTATCCACCATAAGGATCATGTCACAAATCTTTGACAAATATTTGAGTGCATACGAAAATATAATATGCAATTGAATCCCTGTAAGTGTGTTTTTGGCGTGGACAGTGGAAAGTTACTTGGATTTATTGTTTCAAATTGAGGTATAGAAGTTGATACGAAGAAGATAGATGCAATTGTTAATATGCCAATACCTAAGAACATATCTCAACTTCATAGTTTGCAAGGAAATATACGAGCCATCTGTCGATTTGTTTCACAACTCATGGATAGGACTTGCCCCTTTACGCAATTAGTAAGGAAAGATTCTCATTTTCAATGGAATTCAGAATGTCAAAAAGCTTTCGGTGACTTAAAGGGTTACTTATCTAATCTGCCCGTTTTGCAACCTACTGTTTCGGATAAACCATTTCTTTTATACAATTCAGCATCTAACAATGCCCTAGTAGCTTTGTTAGCACAGCATAATGCTGAAGCCAAAGAATGTGCTATCTATTACATCAATCATACTTTACTCGATTATGAGGTGTGATACACAGCTATAGAGAAGCATTGTTTGGCTTTAGTGTTTGCCACTCAAAAGCTTAGACACTATCTCTTAAATGCTGAAGTGCATGTAATGGTAAAATTTGACCCTTTGAAACATCTCTTCACAAGAACAGATTTATCAGGTCATCTTGCTAAATGGGTTATGTTATTAAAAAAATTTAATCTCAAATTCATTTCACAAAAATCAATCAAAGGGCAAGCGATAGCCAATCAGTTAGCTAAAGCTCCATTGCCCTTTTCTATACAAAATATCAATGCTTTCCCTGATGAACATATCTTAACAATCTCTGCGGATGAAAAATGGGAGTTATACTTTGACGGATCAAAATGTCGAACCAGCTCCGGGGCTGGTGTTATACTAATACCTCTCGTTGGTAAGTTGATTCCCTTATCTTACCACTTAGATTTCTTATGCACAAACAATATAGCTTAATACGAATCTCTTATCACTGGACTTCATGCAGCCTTGGCTTTGAATATCCAGAATATTACAATATACAGTGATTCTTAGTTAATTGTTAAACAGATAATGGGATCTTATCAAACTAAACACGATAAGTTATCTCAGTATCATGAGTTTGCATTATCTCTTTTAAAAAAATTTAAATCATATTCGATCGATACCATTCCCAAGAAAGATAACCGGCATGCGGATGCAATGGCAAGCGCAACTTCCCTTATATCCCCTGATGGTTCTCCTATGGAGTTTACTTTGGTGTTCATAATCTTAAGACACTGATAATCGAGGACCCTATAGTTGCAAATTTAGAACTCTATGGTAATACATACACTGATGAATGGTTCTCCTACATATTCAACTATTTACACGATGGAACCATTCCAGATTTGACATCTAAGAATGCCCGACTCAGTTTACGCAAACTAGCAGTGAGATACATTATATTATCGAATGTCTTGTATCGACAAAGTTATAATGGTGTTTTACTTTGATGTTTAAGTAATGCAGAGATTCCAATAGCTTTAGAAGAAGCTCACTCTGGTGCCTGTGGAGGGCATTTCGGTGGAAAATTGTTGGTGCAAAAATTGTTACGTATGGGGTACTATTGGCAGCATATGGAACAAGATTCCTTTTCTTATGTCAAGATATGCCTGCAATGTCAACAACATAAACACCTCATCCATGCTCCTGCTCAAGATCTTCATGCCTAGGTGTCACCATGGCCATTTTCTATCTGGGGCTTGGATCTCGTAGGTAAAATTTCCCCACCCTCCTCTCAAGGACATACATTTGTCATTACTGCTACTGATTATTTTACAAAGTGGGTTGAAGCGGCCCCTTTGTGATCCACGACCACTGATGTAATCTATTGATTCATACAAGATAACATAATTTCTCTATTTGGAATACCTTCCTCCTTGGTTTCTGACAATGGTACACCATTTAAGAACAAGGATGTGAAAAAGTTCCTCAAAAAATATCATATACAACATCACTTCTCTACGCCTTATTACCCTCAATCAAATGGCCAAGCAGAAGCTTCAAACAAGGTTATTGAATAGATTTTACGAAAAACTATTAATAAACATCAAAAAGATTGGCATACATAGTTATCCTATGTACTACGGGCCTACAGAACAAGCATTCGAACAGCTACGGGTAACACATCGTATAATCTCATTTATGGCGCAGACGCGATAATGCCCTTGGAGTTAGAAATTCCTTCTTTGCAAATTTCCCTAGGAGACATAATGGATGATGACATAGAATGAGAGAAAAGATTACAGGAACTTGAGATGCTTGATGAAAGACGTATTAATGCTCTTGAACATCTCAAGGCTTATCAAAAAGGAATACAATGAGCTTATAATGCACAAGTCATACAAAGTTCATTTAATGTTGGGGACTTGGTTCTTTATGAAAATCAACACAACATAAATGCACCGCCTAGTGAAAAAGGTAAGTTCATCCCTAATTGGCTTGGACCGTATATAATCATTGAAACCTTTGGATTCGAAGCATATAAATTAGCCAATGAGCAAGGTACGTCACTTAAAGAACCTATTAATGCAACCCACCTCAAAAGATTTTATGCTTGAGATCTAATGTTAAATGTCCCTAAGATAATCTAGTACATAGATTAGCTTCAATTTCGACAAGCTATTATTGTTTTGTCTTAATTCATTTAGCATTACATTTCTGTTCAGTTGATCATTGTTGTATCATTTTTAAGTAATAATTGCTTAGATCACTTTTGTATTAACTGAATGTAGCATGGAAGTTAAAGTTATGTGTAAAATAATTAATCATTGTGTTTGTTACTACATGTTCTTTTTAGAATTGTTAGAATATCACAATAGCATTAATTATAGCATTTAGACATCATCACTAGTTGCATTTTTACAAACGTCACATGTGATAGATCAAAAGCCATTACACATAGATCAAAAGAAATATATATATATATCAGTTTCATGTATACATCTGAATCAACTATCCCTCAAAACAAAATGGGATGTTGTAGTGCCTAAAATCTATGAATCACATAGCTGAGCCTCAATCGCCAGTACCCTCAGGCCCTCGTGGTGTGTGAGTGATAGAAGCCTGACCATGTGTGGCTACGGATTGTGAATGAATCCTAGAGATGCTTCGTGATCGTAACCCCCTGGTCTCGCCTCTCATCTCTATCATCTGCTCATGTGCCTCCTAGTACATCCTCTGGTACTAGTCTCTCTCGATCTGAACCCTATCTCTGTCATCTCTAGCCTGTTGGACCTCCCGCAGATGAACTCATTGAAAATTGGCTCTCCCTCTAATGTAGCAACTACTACCATCTACTCTCATTGTGCCCTGAGCTCAGCCTCAACGTGCTCAGCTCTCTGTCAAAACTCCTCTCTCTCATACAGAGTGCTCTAGCATGGCCTCTATAGTAGTCCTGTATCTAACGATAGGCATAAATATCTCAGCACACTGCCCAGCGGATGATCATGGAGAATAACCTGCTTACACTCGCTGCTCTAAGACATATGTCGGTACTATGTCTCCTATGACGCGACTCACAAAGTCTCGCCATGCATCAGTCCCAATTGCAAAATAGAGGATGAGATAGATGTTAGACTCCCATATAAATTTCACAAATAATAAACTATACAAAACATAAAACAATAAATCAAACCTAACTTGGATCTCCATCTCACCAGGATGGATCTCAGATCACCGATGGTGTGATGAACTCTGTTGTTTGATCTGCAACTAGGGGCATAGACCTACTACTCTCCCTCTGTTCTATCTAACTAGGCCTCACATCGTCTATAGGAGTAGGACCACGAGCCTTAGACTGCAGTCTCAACTTGGTCTCCTCATCAATATCTGCCTCCTATTGGCTCTGTTGTGATCTCACTTTGAAGACGTACTGTGATGGGACCTCCTTGGACTCATCCTCATCCTCCTCCATACCCTCCTCGAGATAGTAGTATACCACGAAGTCACTGACATTGTCCTCCACCCCTATGTCACTCACGTGACTGGCCCAAGGACAGGCATCTCCTATAGGATGCCCAAGTGGAAAGATAGGTGTAGGCCATGCTGTGTGCCACTAGGTCTGATATGCTCAGGTACACCTGACATCATCTGCATCTGACACTAGCTCTGCATCCTCAGGACCCTCGTCGTCGCTAAGTGGTACGTTTGCTATAGTTGGTTGTCAGATAGTATTGGCTCTGAATGCACTCTGAGCTACATATGCATATCTCAGATGAACTATAGGAACATCCTATATCTGTTCAAACTGTCGTGCCACCCTGTCAAAGTAGAACTAAGATATAGCATGATCAAGGTGACTGGCCATCAACTGATCCCTCTGCATCTGAGCTAGCTGCCTCTGCTCTCTAGGCCATCTGATGTAGCCATGATATGGTCTCCAGATGATCTCACCAAGCTATAATCTATCAAATAATACCCTCCAATATAATAGGTTATCGTGCCTCTGAGACCTGACAAGTGGATAGGCATAGACATGTGGATGAGTGAATGCTGCCTCTATAGGAAAACCCATCGGTCATGTGCACCTGATGTGCTCAAAGGCCCAAACCTGTAGTAATGTACAGACCATCAGACTTTGCATCTCATAGTGGACATATCATCCTAAGTAGAGATATAGGTGTGCAAGCATACTATACCCCCATGCGTAGACAGTCTGATGCTCCTCCATCGCTCTAATAGTGTGAATGAGACCCCCGTGCAGGTGAGTGCCTCATCCACTAGTGTGATGGCTAGTGCAACCATGATAATCATGATCCTCAATAGTAAGGGAATGTCTCTGTACCCCTACTCTAGTAAACAGAGTTGAATGTGTCCTCGCTCTACCTGTGAAACAGTGCGACCCAAGTAGTACAGATGACTCTTGTGAGTATACTCTGCTAAGCGATGTCCAACAATCCTCATTGTCTCTCCTCAGATTGGCAATCAAAGGATCCTAAATACATCCTCCAGTGTGATGGTAATCTCACCTATCGGTAAATGGAATGTGGATGTATCTACATCCCATCTCTCCATCAGTGCCATAAGCATCACACAGTGGAATCTGATTGTGGGCATCTCAAACACCCACCATGGGCCCACCGTCTGTAAATGCTCTCTCTTTGCAATAGTCAAAGTGCTAGCACGCTCTCACAGAAGTGCCATCAGATGACCACCTGTGTGTTCACGCATCTCAGGGACATCCTGCAGATCGGAAAGAAAGCAATAGTATCAAAATCCTGGCTAGAAACCAAAATAAGCTAACACAAACTAAGAAGAATGCCTGTGCCTAGGGCCTATGTCCTCTATGGACTAGGGCACCCCAGGAAGACTAGGGTGCCCCAAAGGGACACTGGCACCCTTGTGGGACTAGGGCACCCCAGAGAGACTCTGGCGCCCCTGTCTGGGAACCCTGTCTACCTTCCCTTCTTGGCACAGACATCGATAATCGTGAAAGAAAATGTACAACGAAAGATGATAGAAGAGTTGGATTAGGACCCTACCTCAGCCTCGAAGCGTCTTTCTGCCACTCGGGCTCGGAGCATCTCTAGTCATGGTGGATGATATGGATGTTGGCTTAGCATGGTTGTTCTCCTATTCTCCTTCTCTCTCTCTCTGCAATTATAAGAAACAAGAATGAGTTAAGTGGTAAGTGACAACACCCTTTTACATAAAGTAAGTGAGTGAGAAAGCCTATCCCTAACTAGGTGCAAAAGTGTGCTCTTTCACTCTTGAGCCCTTTTCTTGAGCTGTCAAACTCTGATTTCAGTGTCATTTGTTACATTGGAATCTTGGTTCCGCTCTCTTTCTTCCCCAATGTGGCATTTGAGCGTTGTTTCTTCAAATGACCCTCAATGGATATCTGCTTGTTTCTACTCTCAGACTAAGCAAGCAGAAACAAGGGGGGGCATATGTCTCCCTCGATTTCCTCCCTACTCATCACTCAACCCCCTTAGTGTTTTTGATACTGACTCATTGATGGTGGTTGTAGGTTTATTTGATTTTGATTTTTCTGACAAGTGTTCCTTTGCAAGATGCGGTTCCTAACTTTGTGGTCTTGCAGGATTGTAGACTTGGAGGCTTCTTCCTTCTCGGTGACAACACTTCGGCTTCCTCTACAATATCCTTTTGGGTATCCTTTTGATGATTGATGTATTTACTTTCCTTTAGTTGCATATGCACGTAGTGTCATATGGCCACTAAAGTGGGGGCTAAATGTAACGTCAGAAATTGTCCTCCTATATGGAATGGTATAATTCCCTTGGTTTAGCTCCTCACTCTTAGTGACCTTTCAACCTTTTCTTTTCTGTCCTTCCCGAAACCCTAATTAACTAAGTCTAGGAGCAGTTTATTCACTTTTTGAGGTAACTTGTTCATAGAACCCATAAAGAGATTTGAGATTTGGGTCCCTAGGACCCCCAAAAATGCAGATCTGAGCTGAAATTGGGGGCTAGGACTTGGGCGCCCGTGCCCTAGTCCTCCCCTGTTTCACGAGATTTTAAATTTTGGTGGGGTGTTGGTTCCTCCCGAGTGCCTCGGGATTCCATTTTCAAATTCTCAGTTTTTGTGCGATATCAAGACGTTATTTCAAAATTTGAATTCCCTAAAGCTAGATATAAAAAGACATTTGTAAATCATTTTATCACACACAATTCTTATGCAAGCTTGATGCCAAAACTCTATTGCAATTGCTATTGAAGATCAGTGACTTGTTGAAGCTCTTTGAAGTTTTCTTTATTTGCTATCTTGGAGGTAATGGATGAAGATTAGGAATCAAGATCTTGAGTCTATCTTGCTCTTCCTAGGATTTGTACACCCTTTACATGATTAGGAGAAGGGTTGAAGCCTCCAACAACAAGCTTGGAGATCCTCTGTGGACATTGTTGATTTGCCTTCTTGTTCATGCAAGTCTTCATTTATCTCATCTCCTTGAGGTGAAGTTGTATGTGTTTATTGATGCAAAGCAAGTTGTTGATCTTCCCTTGATTGAGACATCTAGGGTTTGATTTTATGCATAACACATTGTTAGGTTTGCACACACTTCTAGAAATCTATATCTTTGGCTATTATTGACGTAGAAATACCAAAGACGGGGCTTGACTAAGGCAAGCTCCTATATAGCCGCAACATCTTCCTTCTTTTGTATGTGCAAATCATGTTTTGCAGGTTCTGGTGGAAAGAAGCTACAAAAAGGAGGACATTGCGGGTACAATCATGACAGACTTTTAGATTTTCAGATTCTGAGACTTCTGAGACACTGGAGTGGGCACCCTAGTCCAACCAAGGGTTATTTTTGGGATCTGGAAGCCTTTTAGCAGTCTCAGACACCCTGTGCAAAAGATTTTCCCATGTGAAAACTTTCAGGACACTGGAGCGGGTGCCCTAGTCCATGGAGCTCTCAGAATCTGGGTACGCTATATCTGAAACCCTATCTCTGCACTTCTATGATCTGTTTTGCCAGTTGCTTCATCAGTTTCTGTATATTGTTGATTTAAGGAATAATTAGGGTTTTGCTTGGTTGAAAGGAAAACACTTGATAAAATCTTGATTAGGCCCTTAGGTTTCATAACCATGCAAGTGTAAGGGACAAATAAAGTGATTAGAAGCTTGTTCACAAGCTCGATCCTTGTCCTCCCAATGCTTAGTGGTGGAATTGGGGTAGTTGACCTAGCCTAAACAAACTATCAAATTTCACCCTAAACAGTAACAAGAGAGAGAGAAGTTCAAAAAGGGTCTTTATTCCATAGAGAACAGTTATTCTTTAGAAGATGAGTATCATGATGATTCAAATGATGAAACACTTTTCATGGCTTTGAAAGTTGATGACAAAAAGGGTGATTTTGGAAAATGTAAAAAGTTTGATACCTTGCAAGCTAACAAAGATAATGAAAAATCAATGGTTGTGTTTGTTGCAAGTGTGTGTAATCAGTGCTGTCATTGATGTCAATAAGCTTTTGTTGTCATTGGTGTCAACTATGTCAACTGTGTGAGTAAGAAATGGTGCAAGAGTATGAGCAGTTAGTGTTGAGTGGATATTGTCTCTGATGATGAGGTTTGGTTGCTTTGTAGAGGTGTTGAAGATGTTGATAATATGTTTCTATTGATTGGTTTCCAAGTACTTTTGAGAAAATTTTATTATTAAAGGAAATGGTGTGTTGAAGTGGCATTCTAGTTTACAAAGTAGTATTATGGTTTTGCTCCGCATTTCTTCTATGTTAAAGATCTAACTTTGCAGTTTGGATATGTTGTTCAAAGATGTTATATTCAAAATTTGGTGTTCTAGTTTTTTGTGCAGATAAAGTTGTGTTCACAAGTATGAAGACTATGTTTCTAAGTGTTGCAGAGGGGTCTAGGAGAAATGTCTTTGCTTCGCATTTCTCCGCACATTGGTTTTAGGTCTTGTGGTTCTAGATTTGTGCTTATAAGGCTTATATCTTTCTTCTATTGAAGTTGTTCATGATTTGGTACTCTGGAAGTTGATTTATAGATATACAGTATATGACAGAGATAGTTAAGCATGCTAGATAAATAGGGTAAGGTTGTGCAGCAAGTGAAAGTTGTTGTGAAGGAATTTGTTGGTTTTCAGGATGTTTATGGAATACTCTAGATTGTGTTGAAGCCTTGCATGTGGTCCGCAAGTTGTCTTTGGGTTTGAGGAAGTGTGTACTTAAAAGTTTATTGTGTTAACACAAGTTTGGCCAACCTTGGGTGTTTACACTATTTACAGAGTTGCTTTGGTGATTGTGAAAGTGTGGAGTGTTGAACACCCAAAGTACTAAGAGGGGGGATGAATCAGTACTGTATTAAACTTCTTGTTTATTAAACTAGCAATCCATTTATTACATGCAATGACAAAGAAAATTAAACATAGAAGAAACAACCCCAAACCATGACACATGAACACTAGGATTTTTACGTGTAAAATCCAAAATTGGGAAAAACCATGGTGAGTGTTAGCTCATAATATATTATGTAGGAACAATACCAAATTACAATAGAGGCTCACTGCCCAAAAGAAGTGGTCACTGCAAGAAGGCTCACTACCTAGAGAAAGAAAGAAAGAAGGAAATGGCTCACTACCAAAATGAATTGCTCCAATTGTATCTACATATGCATGATTGCAGCTCCAATGAAGCACTGAAATACTGATTCAAAACTCTTCATTTCTAATAGCTCTATTTTACTGCTCTGCTTCTACATGAGAATAAGATCTCTCTTCTTCTACTTTTGTCACTCTTAAAAACTCATTCAAATTCACTTGTCGCACATACACACACTTACATTCACACATCCTCATCCAGGTCCTAAAATTGATCACATATATATATCCGTATTTCTTGAAATCTTCATGTCAAGTCAGCATACTTAGAAAAATCATATAGTTAAAGAGCATGTAGCTTGTCGGCCAAAAACATTCATCAAAATGCACTACAGACGCAAACACCATTTGAATCTTATTCACACATGTCAGCTATAGCTCTTAGACTATTTAGAAAAAGATTCCAACTAATAAAATTCACCGCACATATATCTCACTATCATGTTGGCTTCAAACATTAACTGTTGCTGACACAGTCTATCTGTCAAACTAGAACTTTAACTGTGGACCACAAAACTTGCCCAAAATCATATCAAAGATTCTTCAGACATCATAGATTCTACCTTCAAAAATGCAAAGTGAAATATTCTCTTGTGGTAAAATGCGGACCTTAAGAACATATACCCTGTCACAGTCAAACTACACCATACCAAGTAGCGATACTTAGACATTCATAACTGACTCTCTGGTGGAACTCAGAAATTGCAACCCTAGATATATATACTTCATACATGTGTTTACAACACCTCAAAACTTCATAACAAGATATGCAACAGTGAAGAAATGCTGACCAATTCAGTTGAGTGTTCTGTTCTAATTTCCTTTGTTCTCTCCACTGCCAGACTTAGACTTTTTGGAGATAGACTTCTAGTACTCATCCAGGACTAAAATATTTGACAAATCATCATTTGAGGACTATGAACAACATACCTAAATCACATGATATGATCTTCCACTACAGACCAATACCAGCTCAAATATTGTCTCCTTGTCGCTGCTTCAGTATACTACCAACTCTTAACCCAAAATGGCTAAGTCTTCTTCTCTGGACCAAAACATTGTTCCAATCTTGTTCCTTTGCTTGTTTCCATCAATGACAACAACTTCAAACATCATGTAAAAACACTCTTCATCATATTAGCAGTGTCTCTCACTTTATGATGTTTTCCAAGTTGCTAACATGGAGTAGCATGCTTGGATGAATTTGGATCCAAGCTAAGATGTGTTGTGGTCCGCCTTCATTCCTTTCCACCATAGGAATGTTTAGGTCCTGACCTAATTTGAATTTTCTAGGTTAAGGTGATTTGCCAACCTTGGAGAATGTTCTCAAGGTTGAAGACAATATAAATGAGTGTCAAGGGATTGTGATTATGTGTGTGCTATGTGTGTGATGTGAATAATAAAGTGAGTAAATGTGTGATGTGACAAGTTCATGTATAGAAGCAAATTGAATTAATGCAGAGCAATACAGTCTGGTATTTCAGAATAGTGTGATGAATATTGGTTTAGTAATTTGAGCTTCATTGGAACTGTACTCCATGCATACATTAGATGCAATTATAACAGTTCAACTTTGGTAGTGAGCCACCTCTTCTATCTCTTTCTTTCAGGACAGTGAGTCCTTTGGCAGTGAGCCACATGCAGTGAGCATTCTTGGATTGTGAGTCCACCAATTGTATCAACCTTAACTGGTTGCCTTATTAATATAGATTGTGAGCTAATCCTCACCATGGTTTTTCCCGCTTTGGGTTTTCCATTTAAAAATCCTAGTGTTCATGTGTTATGAATTATGGTTGCATGTTTTATGCTTAATTTCCTTTATTGCAATTGAATATGCTAAATGGATTAAAATGTTTGATGTGTAAATGGTTTAAGAGAATACTAATTCTCCCCCCTCTTAGTATTTTGAGTGTTTAACAATTTGTATCAGAGCCAAGTCCTTTCAAAGAAGTTGAACCGCTTAAGAAAGATCTTAGAAATTGAACACATGGGTAATAGAAGATTACCTATTCCTCTGGAAGAGATTCCTATTGTTAATCTCATTGAACAAGACTATATGCTTGACAATATAGTATAGGAGAACTCAATATTTCTTTTGAAGATCTTGAAAGAACTGAAGGAGAAAACAAAGATCTAAAAGAAAACATCAAGAAATTGAAAGAGTAAGTCAAGAAGCTGGAGACAAGCATAAGGAAGTCGGTGAAAAATTGGAGCAAGCAAATGGAACCATCACTGCTTTGAAGGTGGAAGTTGAAGAAAAGAAAAGAATTAAGGAATGTCTTAATGTAGTTGTGAAAAGCAAATTTGAAGAATGTACAAGGCTTGAAGAAGAAGTCGTGAGACTAAAATCAAATCTGGAGAAGGCAAGGATTCATGAAGAAAAATTCAAGATGAGCACTGCAGGGCTTGATGAAATGATTGCAATTCAAAAAGGTCCAAATGACAAAGAAGTCTTAGGATTTGAAAAGGGTAAAGGCTCAAAATTAGGATAGACATTGTTGATGGTGGTTTTAGCACACAACAACGTAGGTGAAATATAGGTATCTCACCTCTCTTGAAAAAGGTATCCTATCCTAGATAGGACTGCCCCAAGGATAATACTACTAGGTCTTAGCTTGCATGGAATATCTCAGTGGAATGTATCAGTTGTACCAACAAGGGGACTTACATATAACATAGGGTCCATGAAAATATGGTAGCAATGTAAATGCAGAAACCCTAGGTGATTCAAACTATAAAGTCTAAAATTCTCTAGCATATAATCATTGTAATGCTTCTCAAACCCTAAATCTACCAAACTTTATGTAAACAAATGCAAAAGGAAAGGAAGAGAGAGAAGGGATAAGAGATCCTATAGACAATTACAGCCTGGAATGATCAACACACAGATAGATAGATTCCTGATAATAAACAAATCTTCACTTAACTAGGCAGCCCACAATGCCATAGAGATTGTGCAATCTTCGACGTGAATGTAATGATTTTCAAATTGTAAGGGGTTCATCAAACACCCAATCCTTGGCGCAACTCAATGAATTCACACAATCAAACTCAGCTCATATGAAATATGCCTAGACTAACCATGCACAATGACATACATTAGCAAGTCATTAATGGTATGGATAGGAAATCCATCAAATATCTAAATAATTAATCACAAATGCAACTAAATGTAAACTATTTTCAGATTGACATGAACCATGAAATCTAAAATGAGACAACATAGAAACACAAATTCCCAATAACCTGCAAAACTTACTTTGTATTGACTGTATTTTGGTAGAGTCTCAACAATTCACTATCAAATCTTACTTGTTACAATGAGAGAATGATGGCCCTTTTCTAGACAAGGCACCATACCGAGTTTTTCAATGGATGGTGAAGATTACCTCAACACCAAGGGTCTAGATTACATGGCATTTAATGAGATACATTAGTTTGTTGCATTTTCAGATTTACATTTGTCATTTAGGAAAAAGACAAAAAATAGCTTGCAAATACATTGAATTTGGACAAAAAGGATACACATTTGGATATACATGCCAAAGAGCCACTTTCCAAGGTAAAAGAAAGTCAAAATGAAGTCATATGAGCCTTGGAAACTTGAGGTGATGTGGACTGATAGGATTTCATATGTTGACTAGATCAAGAGGAGTATGTGGCAAATTTTTGGTGAAGGTATATCCAACTAGATGCTTGTTGGATCATTGTTGCATGATTGGACTGCTGGAACAAGTGTAGACAATTCTGAACAAGTCCTGGACATTGAACAGGATCTACAGGAACTGCCATGAAATAGGCATGATCTTCAATGTCTCCCAACTTCAGAGGCCTATCTCCATCATCTTGGATATCATATTGACTTCCTTCTGCATGTACAGTAGCAATTTGGTTGATAGAGTGTCGATTCTACATTTCTGGGTCAGTAGGGTACCTCTGTATGTTCATCCTTCCAAGACGGCTCCAGTTGGCTCCTTTGTCCTTTTAGACCTACAATCAACAATTCAAAGCATCAATTTCATCTTAAATAATTATTTTCCATCAATTTGGATCAAAACATGTCCATTTGCAGTCATGGATCAATCAAAAACAACTCAAACTCAATGTTGCTTCCTTATTAACCTCTTCACAAATCCAGTGATTTTTGCATGATTTTCTGAGTTTTTTACCATTTTCAAGTACCCATTTGTCCAATATGATGATCTGGGAGGTTTTTGTAGCAATTAGGATCCATTTGGGGACTTTTATTTCACATTTTTATTGCCTTTTTTACAAAAAGCAGGATTTTTAGGGGGGTACTGACTTTTTAGGTGTATTAGCATTAATTGATGCCAAACATGTTTGAAAATCCACAAAAACATGCTAAAAAATTCATCATGATGTGACAAATAGTTGTGCAATCCAAATCCATTAGGAAAATCCAATTTGCACCTTGAGAAAATCAATTTTTAGGCCAAAATGTCAAAAAAGTGTTGATTTTGAGGTCTACCGACCTTAGCGCTAATTTTGAGGGTCACTGGCTAAAGTTAGTGAGGGCACTTTTCAGTGTAGGTCAGAAAGGTTCATTTTTAGTGCAATAGGCATTTGCACTACTTTTCAATGCCACCAATTTGCTCAATTTTGGGTGCTACTGACCAAAAGTCAGTTAGGATCAAATATAGCACAAGTCAGTTGGAGGTGAATACAGCACAAGTCAGTTGGAGGTTGTTTTAGCGCAAACTTTGCTTGGTACTACTGATAGAGTTTTTGATGCCTACTGACTTAGCGGCAATTTGGAAGGAATTCGGTCGGGGATGATTTGGCCAGGGTGACAGTATATTTCAATATATATTTAAGTATATGTTTAGATATTTTGAATATTTTGAAATATATTGTCATGATGTTTGAGATAGGTTCCAGATCCATAGGATTTGATATGCAGATTCTAGATTTTTGAGGTTCCACCAGATTTCAGACTTAGCCATTTTTTAGGGTTTTTAGGGTTTCAGACTTAGCTAAATCAGGGTGCCAGAGCTATGCATCAGGATGAAAGTATATGGACCCCTTAGTGAAAGCTTGTGGAATTTTGACATGATTTTGCAACTCTAAGGTCTAGAAACTAGGAGTTTCAACATAGCACATCCTACAGAAGCAATTTTAAGGACAATATCTAGTGACATAAGATTTAGAGCAAAATACAGTAACACCCTATTTTAGTACAAAAGGCAACAAATGGCTATCTTTTAAGCACAAGACCACTCAAGACACCTCCAAATCAATCATGCATGACATCAAATCACTTCAAACATGCCAAATACTCAAATTTAAATAAATCCTACATTATAAGTACATATTCACCCTCTCATTGTCATAAGGTAGAAAGGTTGAGACTCCAAGCCAAAGCAAAAGAGGGGGTCTCCATTTGATAAAATGGGGTGTGTGTGTGCAAGGCACAATAGACATCAAATATTGAATACAAGAAGAACAATGACAAGAAAGTATGGAATCAAAGGAATAAAGTTAGAAGACCACCGGTTAGACAACCAAATGCTCAAACGTACCCATCTTTCAATAGTTTTTGTCATTTGTGCAATACGTATGGACACAAAACAATAGAATTTAGAAGTAGAAGGAATCAAAATGTTCCATCTTTCTTTGGTCAATGCTTTACATGCAATAAAGTTGGTCATAGCGCTATTGAATGCAGAAGCAAAGTGAGTCAGAATTCTGTTAGGTGTTATGCATGCAATAAGGTGGGACATAGAGCAAATGAGTGCAGAAGCAAAATACCAAGGTATAACAGGAATAATGCTCAACCATTTTATGGATACTATCATACATGTAATAAGTTTGGCCACAAAGAAGCTAACCATAGATCAAAGGGAAGAAGTTGAAATTCTCAGCAAGACATGTGCAACTATTCTGAATGCAATGAAGCAAGATGCCCTCAAAGGTATAAGGAATCCATTGATGTTTCTCCACAAAAGTAGGAAATGAATAAGATATGGATAAAGAAGGATGTAACAGAGGTTAAGGATGAGCCTGTACCAACATCTAGTGTAGATTTTCCCTCTGCAAACTAAGATTAGAGCTTTGGCTCAGGGGGATTTTCATTGAAAATCTTTTCTCCCCTACCAAAGGAATGGTGCTGATGCCTCAACATGAAGATGTGAGATAAAGGTTGACATGCTTAATCATTTGGTGAAGTCTACGGTAGAAAATCTCCTGATGCGGAAGTTTGTGGAAAACTTGAAGATAACTGTGTGCATAGTGAAAGGTTTGATAGCTTTGTTAGAAGAGGCATTTATGGAGAATTAAGGATCTGAGAAATCCAATCTCACAAAGAGCCAGGTGACAGATATAAGCACGAAATGAGTGAAAAAGGGATTTCCTAGAAACAAGAGGGACTGAGAAGCATTTTTTTTAATTCATCACAAGATTAGGAATGATGAAGGTGCTATAAGAGGGACCGAGAAGGGTGTTGGAAGAAGTGAGGGTATCAATGTACATGACAAGAGCAGTGTTGAATATCAATGCATGACTTGGGATGCCCTTTGAAAGAGTATCAATGGGTTAGTAAATAAGGTGAACGTATCCAACATAAAGAACATTATTCCAAAGTTGTTTGTAGAGAATTTCATCTGTGGAAGGAGTCTATTTTGTAGGTCTTGTTTGAAATCACAAACAGTATCCCCTGGATGTACAAATGTTTTTGCTACCTTGGTAAATATAAAGTTTCCTAAAGCTGGTAATCTATTTTTGCGAAGAATTATTTTTCAGCTCAAGAGGGTGTACAAATGCAATGACAACACAAGTTGATAGAAAAAGCAAAATTCATATCTCATTTAGTGAATCAACAAGTTGTACAAAAGATCATTGCTTCACCTCTTTTACTAGAGAATCCTACTAATGACAGAGTAGAGGTTGTTGTTGGGTTTGTGAAAGAATGTGGGTCTTTATTGCAAGATCTTTCACCAAAAGGTTTGTATGGGATCTTTGAATGATTTAGAGGTATTCTCCATGAGGGGGAAATTGACAAATGAGTATTTTTAAATAAAGGTCATTTTGCAATTCACATAGCTATGTTTGAGGATCATCTGGTTGTGCGTGTTGAATTAGATCTTGTACAGTAAGAAGATCAGTTAACACAAGAAGTTTTCCTAGAAGATGAACTTAATCAACAAGCTAGTTTGGATGTTTTTTTTAGCCAGAGCATGAGACAACCTATGAAAAACTGAAGAAAAATATCCTTGGAGATGATTCTTTAGATGAAGCAGAAGGGGGCAATGATTTAGATGATGATGATGATGAAGAAGATGTTGAGGAGACACTAAGAATACAGGATGAGATGAAGACGAACTTGGGTGCACAATTTACTTGACAATCATGTCGAGTGTTGTTTTTAAAGATGCTGGTCATAAGCTACTAAAGATCAAGCTTGAACCTAGTTGGGAGATGGAGTTATGCATCTCGCTATTAAAGTGTTGTAGTCAAGAGAGAACATACCTTCATTATTATGGTCTTCTTGGGTAAAGATTCTACTAGAAACAAATAAACTACAGGAGGAAGGAGTGAACAAGAAAGGAAAACAATTCAAAGTATGAAGAAGAAAGAAAAGGGCTAGGACATCTGACTTAGAGAATGAAAGTGATAGTGATAGTGGCAGTGAAAAAATCTCTTAGACACATTTGAGGATTTCCAGTAGAGGTTAGGGGTAATTGTCGCTCCCTCTTCTTGCTAAAGATCCATAGTGATGCATCTGTCGAGGGGGAGTTCATGCCACATCTTTAACCTGGACTAATGATGGCTACCTCTCAAGGGGAGTAGGTAATGGTGACTAATGATAGGGGGAGCTTGCAAGAGAAAGGTTACATCTAAGAGGGAGATTGTTGGCCATATGTGTTTTCCTTGATGACAACATAGTATGTATTGATGTCATACATTGTCACAAGGTGAGAAAGGCTATTGAGGCTGCCATGAAGGTTGTCAAGAGATAAGATGTTATGTTCCTAAAGAAGAAGGAAAATTCATGGTTGGATGTCATGCCCTGACCAGTGCAGATTTAATCTTGAATTCTTGAGTAGACAAGATATTGTAGTCATGAATCTCATGTTATTAGTTTCCTTCACTTACCCTCTCATCTAGGTTTTCCTCTCCCTCTTTTCTTTTTTCTTTTTCACTTTTTATTTGGTTCTTCCTCTATTGATTTTGTTTATTCCTATCTTTTTCTTTCCTCATTAATTGGGTCCTGCTTCTTTCTCTCTCTCTCCTCCTTTATATTACCTTCTATTTCTTGCTTGACGTTGTTTTCACTTCTTGTTTTTTCTACTCTTCCCTTTATTTATTCTCTTCTTTGATCTCTCACACACACCTATATATACATATTCTTGTGTCAATTTTTCATCTCCTTGTTCTCGCATTTATTACTTATGCATGCTTTATTTATTTTTTGTCAATTTGTCACTTATTTGTTTACTTATTTATTACTTATGATTGCTTGTGGTTGGATATGCTCATTTACTGATATATATATATATATATATATATATATATATATATTGTTGGAAACAAGGCAGATAATTGAGAGGGGGGGTGAATCAGTTATCTCAAATATCTTAACTTTCTTTTCTCCTTTAATAATTAGTGCAGCATCAAAACATATAAGTATATATGATCATAAGAACAGAAATAAAATCAACACACATAACACAAGGATTTTTACATGGAAAACCCTATTAAGGGAAAAACCACGGGATGACTAACCCAAGATTGTATTCTTTGTTAAAAGAATAAGAAGTACAAAATAGCACTTGCTAATTAGGGCTCACTACCCGAGCACATTGCTCACAAGAGGCACACTGCCTACAAGAGACTCACTATCTACAGAACTTACAGAAGGTAATCAGGTGTTTGAACTGATGAGAGGCATCTACAAATGCTAGAGTTTAGTTTTAGTTAGGCACAATATACTGATCTGATGCACTTCATTCTTCCTCTGCTCTAGTGTTGTTACTCTATCACATACCAGACTTGTATTGCTACTTCCACACTTGTCTCTGCTTTTCTTCATACTTTATTTCATCACATCTGTACACACTGACACCTACATACTGGAATCCATCTGTTATATATATCCACATCAAGGATTTCAACAACTTTCTAGTTGGCAACCAGAATACTCAAGATATTTGATCTGTCGGCTGAATCCATGCTTGATTTGTGACGCATATAAAAAACATAGGAATTCAAGTCATCAATCATGTCAGCCAACAATGTATGATCCCTTAAATTGTTTTATCTACATCAATTACTCATCCGGATTGAAGTCTAATGCTCTACTAGTCAGTTCTTCCTCTGTCTACTCTACTTGACTAAAACTCAATGCTTAGATGCTCATATCTTTTCCATGATTTACTACCGGAGGCTAAATCTCTGGAATATAGTAGTCATGATACTCCTCTTGACTTATCCAAATCTGCAACTTGCTAAGTTACATCATCTGAGAGATCCGGACCTGATCATTGGACCTTGTTGCATACTCTATTCTTGCTCACCAGACCAAAACAATCTTCAATCTGACTTCTCGTATAGGCATACTGTGTACTGCAAATGTGTGGGATAGACTTTGTTGCCATCAATGACAACACTCATGAAGTCACACAATGTCTCTTTCCAACATATCTATATATATATGACCTCTTTGACTTCTTTTTATGTTAATTTACATTTGTTTACACCTCTTGCCTTTATTGATTTTCATTTTTGGTTTCTTCTTTTTATTTCTTTTATATACTTTTATTTAATTTATTATAGCTCCTCCTCTGTGTGATTTTCTTTCCTTATGACTTCTTTGCCTCCTTTTATTTATTTTCTTTATTTTATGTTCACTTTACTTTTGTTTATGGTTCTTGTCTATGTTTATTTTCATTTTTGGTTTCTTCTTTTTATGTTCTTCTATCTAATTTTTCTTTCCTTTCTCCTCACCTATGACTCCTCTTGTAATCCACACCCATAACACTTTTTCTTTCTTTTAAGAAGACTTTCTCTGCAATTTACTCATTTGTTTTCTCTTCTTTTCTTCCTGATGATGGATCATGGAGTGTGATCCGAAATGTTGAGGCAAAAAAGCAATACACAGTTTTTCCAGAAGCACTACATTTTCAATAGACAAGATATGTTATTACAAAAAAAATGCATGAGTTGATTTGACCTTTAGAAGTTGGTGCTTGTCTCTAATTTAGGATTACTCTCTTGAAGATTGTCTAGAAGATTGCTCTACATTTCCATCATACTAATGTTTAGCTTCTATAGTTTGGAACATAGCTTTATAAAGTGTCACATTATTTATGTTCCAAGTTTCATGAGGACCTAATCAGCAGAAGGTTGTTTTTCTATTGATAAGATTGTAGACAGTGTTGTTTTTGTAAAGGTATTCCCAGTAGGGTGATGGAATGCTTCGCATTCCTCCACAGTCACATATTTGGCCATGCGGTTCTAATGGCAACTTATCATATAAAGTGACATGATTTATCTAAAGTTTCAGCCTCTTACTCACTCAACATGAGAAGTTACAAGGGTCTTTATATCAGAAATTACCTAGATAAAGAAAAATGTTAAGACCTGCTAAGAATGAAAGAAATGGTGTGTCTCCCTTTTCCATTGATGTCAAAGGGGGAGAGAGAGCAATGTGAAAAAGAAATGAGTCAATGGTCTAGGAGAGAGATTAATATGTGTAAAAGAAAGAAAGAAAGGGGGAGAGTAAGAAAGAAAAGAAGGTTGGTGCAAAGTTGTGTCTTGATGGTTTTTCACATTATGTGTTGCCATCAATGACAAAGGGGAAGATTGTTGGAAGTATGTGTAATCAGTGTTGTCATTGATGTCAACAAGCTTGTGTTGTCATTGGTGTCAACTGTGTGAGTAAGAAATGGTGCAAGAGTATGAGCAGTTAGTGTTGAGTGGATATTGTCTCTAATGATGAGGTTTGGTTGCTTTGTAGAGGTGCTGAAGATTTTGAGAATATGTTTTTCTTGATTGGTTTCCAAGTGCTTTTGAGAAAATTTGATTATTAAAGGAAACAGTGTGTTGAAGTGGCATTCTGGTTTATAGAGTAGTATTCTAGTTTTGCTCCGCATTTCTTCAATGTTAAAGATCTAACTTTGTAGTTTGGATATGTTGTTTAGAGATGTTATAATCTGAATTTGGTGTTCTGGTTCATTTTGCAGAGAAAGTTGTGATCATGAGTTTGAAGAATATGTTTTCGAGTGTTGCAAAGGGGTCTGGGAGAAATATCTTTGCTCCACATTTCTCCACACAGTGGTTTTAGGTCTTGTAGTTCTGGATTTGTGCTTATAAGGCTAATATCTTTCTTTTGTTGAAATTGTTCATGATTTGGTACTCCAGAAGTTGATTTATAGAGATACAGTATATGATAGAGATAGTTAAGCATGCTAGATAAATAGGATAAGTTTGTGCGGCAAGTGAAAGTTATTATGGAGGAATTTATTGGTTTTTAGGTTGTTTTAGGATGTTTGTGGAATACTCTAGATTGTGTTGAAGCCTTGCATGTGGTCTGCAAGTTGTCTTTGGGTTTGAGGAAGCATGTACTTAAACATTTATTGTGTCAACACATGTTTGGCTGACCTTGGGTGTTTACACTATTTGCAGAGTTGCTTTGGTGATTGTGAAAGTATGGAGTAGCGTGGTTGGATGAATTTGGATCCAAGCTAAGATGTGTTGTGGTCTGCCTTCATTCCTTTCCATTGCGTGAATGTTTAAGTCCTGACCTAATTTTAATTTTCTGGGTTGACGTGATTTGCCAACCTTGGAGAATGTTCTCAAGGTTGAAGATAGTATAAATGAGTGTCAAGGGATCGTGATTGTGTGTGTGATATGTGTGTGATGTGAATAATAGAGTGAGTAAATGTTTGATGCGACAAGTGCCTAGAGAAGTGAATTGAATGAATGTAGAGCAATAGAGTCTAGTATTTCATAACAATGTGACGAATATTGGTTTAGTACTTTGAGCTTCATTGGAACTGTACTCCATGCATACATTAGATGCAATTATAACAGTTCAACTCTGGCTGTGAGCCACCTCTTCTATACCTTTCTTTCAGGACAGTGAGTCCTTTGGCAGTGAGCCACATGCAGTGAGCATTCTTGGACTTTGAGTCCACCAAGTGTATCAACCTTAATCAGTTGCCTTATTAATATATATTGTGAGCTAATCCTCATCATGGTTTTTCTCGCTTTGGGATTTCCATGTAAAAATCCTAGTGTTCATGTGTTATGAATTTTGGTTGTATGTTTTATGCTTAATTTCCTTTACTGCAATTGAATATGCTAAATGGATTAAAATGTTTGATGTGTAAATGGTTTAAGATAATACTGATTCAACCCCCCTCTTAGTATTCCAAGTGTTCAATAGTGTGGACTGCCTTTCATGCAAAAGAAGAAGCAAATTCTTGGGTAATTGATAGTGGTTACTCTAACCACATGACTAGTGATAGGGAGAAGTTTATCAGCCTTAAGAAGTGGAATGGTGGAGCTATTAAGTTTGGTGGTCATGAGTCAACACAAATTTTTGGAAAGGGTACTTAACCATTGATGGAAAGAACAAGATTGAGGATGTCCTCTATGTTAAAGGGATGAAGCAAAATCTCCTCAATGTTAGTCAAATGTGTAGTAAAGGATACAATATTAGATTTCATGCCAAGGGTTTTGAGATCAGGAAGGCAGGGTCTGAAAAATTAGTTGCAGAAGGTATTAAGACATATGGAGATATCTATCATCTAAAGGAGGTAAATGGAAGAAACTGTTTATTGGCTCAATATGGTGAGTGTTGGTTGTGGCACAAGAGAATGGGACACATCAACTTTGATAATATGGTAAAGATCAGTTATATTCATGCAGTGAGAGACATGCCTAAGATAATCAAGCTTGCAAATACAATATGCAAGGAATGTCAAATGGGAAATCAGACAAAGAAAAATTTTAAGAGCAAGGAGTATTCTTCTACAATGCCACTAGAGATGATTCACACTAACCTATGTGGTCCTACAAGAACAAAGAGTCAAATAGGTGAAAGGTATTTCATGCTTCTTATTGATTATTACTCTAGAATGACTTGGGTTACTTTTTAGGAGAAAAATTAGAAGCTTTTGGTAAGTTTAAAATTTTCAAAGAAATAGTTGAGAATGAAATGGATGCTAAGATCAAATGCTTAAGATCTGATAGGGGAGGTGATTTTACTTCAAATGAATTTGAAAAGTTTTATGAAGATCATGGTATTAGGAGACATTTTTATGCTCCTAAGACCCCTCAACAAAATGGGGTAGTGGAAAGGAAGAATATGATTGTGCAAGAGATGGCTAGGGGAATGTTGAAAGAGGTAGATCTGCCTGATATGTATTGGAAGGAATTAGTTCACACTATTGTCTACCTCCTTAACAAAGTACAATTGAAGTTTAATGGCACTAAGAACCCTTATGAGCTATGGTATGGAAGACCTCCCATTGTCAGATACTTCAGGATCTTTGGCAGCAACTGTTACATTAGGAGAGATGAAGAAGACCTTGGAAAGTTTGATTCAAGGTGTGATGAAGGGATATTTCTTGGTTACTCAACTAGAAGCAAGGCCTATAGATGCTACAAAAAGAGATTGGGAAAGATGATTGAAAGCACAAATGTTAAGGAAGATGAAGATTTGTATTAGATCTCACAAGAACCAAGGGATTGCAGATCTGATATACCTCCCTACATTGAAGAGGAATAAGAAGAAGAGGAGAAAGAAGAGAAGGAACAAGAATTAGAATAGACCCCTAAAACTCCAGCAAAGTATGTTCAAAGGAATCATTCAATAGATCAAATCATTGGGGATAAGAATGAAGGTGTACAGACTAGGAAAAAGATTGCAAAAGCAAGTGAGCAAGTGAATATGTGTTTACTATCAATGACAGAGCCCAAAACCTTTACCGATGCTAGAAAAGAAGATGGATGGTTGAAGGAAATGGAAGAAGAATTAAATCAGATAGAAAAGAATCAGACATGGGAACTAATTCCCATGCCAATTGATAAGAATTTTTCCAGAACAAGTTGAATGAAGATGGTGAAGTTGTAAGGAACAAAGCAAGATTGGTGTGTAAGGGTTATTCACAAGTTGAAGGTATTGACTTTGACGAGACTTTTGATCTGGTAGCCAGGATGGAGGCAATTGGGATGTTTCTTGCCTTTACTACTTACAAGAACTTCAAGGTTTATCAGATGGATGTCAAGTCAACATTCTTAAATGGTGATTTAGAGGAAGAGGTTGACATTGAGCAACTGGATGTTTTCTAGCTATTAGAAGATGTGGACATGGTGTGCAAACTCAAGAAAGCATTATATGGACTCAAGCAAGCTCCTAGAGCTTGGTATGCTTGGTTGGATAAGTACTTCAACAAGGTTTCAAGAAAGGTACTATAGATAGTAATCTTTACATTAAGGAAGAGGTAGATAAGATTTTGATTGTTGCAGTATATGTTGATGACATTATCTTTGGTGGAGATGGTGATATGTGTAAGAGGTTTGCATAAGAGATGCAGAAAAAGTTTGAGATGTCTATGATTGGTGAGATGTCTTTCTTTCTTGGACTTCAAATTGTTCAACTAGATGATGGTATCTTTGTTTCTCAAGCTAAGTACGAAAGAGAGATATTGAAGAAATTTGGTATGGAGGATTCCAAACCAATTAGTACTCCTATGGGTACTGGTTGTCATTTGAGCAAGGCAGATGAGTCACCTAAAGTTGATCAAACTCTTTATAGATCTATGGTTGGAGGATTATTGTACCTGACTACTTCTAGACCTGATATTATGCATGCAGTATGTTTGGTTGCCAGATATCAAGCTAGTCCTAAGTAAACTCATGAGAAGGAAGTAAAAAGAATATTTAGATATTTGAAGGGAACTTCAGATTATGGCTTATGGTATCCAAGATGTAATGACTTTGATCTAAGTGCTTACACTGATGCTGATTGGGTTGGTTGTGTTGATGATATAAGAAGTACAAGTGGTGGTGATTTCTTTTTAGGAAGCAAATTGGTTTCATGGCATAGTAAAAAACAAGATTCAGTATCTTTATCAACTACAGAGGCAAAGTATATTGCAGCAACATCTTGTTGTACACAAGTGTTGTGGATGAAGCAAACATTGAAGGATATCAAGATACAATATGATGAGCCTATTCCTATTTCATGTGATAATACTAGAGCTATCAATATTTCCAAGAATCTAGTGATGCATTCTAGAACCAAGCATATATCAATCAGGTATCACTTTTTGAGAGAGAAGGTTGTAGATAAAGAAGTGAAGTTGGAGTATGTTGTAACAAAGGATCATATTGCAAATATTTTCACAAAGGCTCTTGCAAAGGATACTTATGAGTATCTTTGACAGAAGTTATGGGTAATTGCCCCTCCTTCTTGATAGATGCATAGTTAGTGCATCTGTCTAGGAGGAGCAATTCATGCTATATCTTTTTCCTCGACTGATGGTGGCTACCTCTTAGGGGGAGTGAATAATGGTTGTTGTTGATAGGGAGAGAAGGTTGAGAGTTTCTACCCTAAGAGGGAGAAGTAGTTACCCTTTGTCCTTGATGTCAAAGAGGGAGATTGAGCAGGTGTGTGTTTCCATCAATGCCAAAGGGGGAGATTATTGCACATATGTTACCTAAGCTTGTCACTGTTGTGGTTGTCATTGATGTCAACACTCAGTTTGGGTTGTCATTAATGCTTATGTTGATGGTGTGCTAATAGTGATGTTGTTTATGTTCATGGTTGGATGTCATGCCTTGTTTAATGTCAATTAAAGTGGTATTGAGTATGTTTGTTGGCAGTGATGTTGCTGATGTTCATGGTTGGATGTCATGCCTTGTTTAATGTCAATTAAAGTGGTATTGAGTATGTTTGTTTTTAGGAGAGCTGATATAAGTTGTATTGAGTATGTTGTTTTCAATAGAGATGATATCATGATGATATATTAAGATGGGAATTAGAAGCATTAAGATGATAATTAGAAGCATCAAGATAAGGATTAGAAGTATTGTTGATGTTGAGGAGATGTTGATGGTCTATGGCATGTTGTATGATCTCTCTTGTTGTTCCTAAGAACGTATGTGTTTCTGCAAAGTGGCTTTGGTCTCCAGATATTAGTGAAGGGTTTTGCTGTAAGAAGAGTCCTAGAAGACTTTCTAGGAGAATGCTCTGCATTCCTCTGCATTTGAAGATATGGCCATGCATTTCAGAAGTTAAGTTCAGTGGTTTGTAAAGGTACTACTTTCAAAGTTTCACATCATTTGTTCATCTGCAGAGAAAGTTGTAAGTGATAGAGTGCAGGACTATATTGTTCAATGGTAGGTTTTAGTGTATGTTGGCTTAAGACAACTTTTTATTATATGAAATGGTGAATTGGATGATGTAGAATGATCCTGATGATCTTGTGATGTTTCTTGTTGCTCTACAAGGTGTTTTTTGGCTCCTCTGGAACAAGCTGTGGTCTAGAATGATTGTGTTGTTGGGTTATGCTCTTTCCTAGCCAACTGAGGCATGTTGAAGGTGTACGGCACAAAGTATTTGTTGTGTAGAGTTCAAGAACTATTTGGATATGTTGTATGGGTCATACCGACTCATCTAGGATAAGAGAAAGTAATGTTTAATCTTCCAAGAGTGCTACCAAGTTGTAATGGCTGATGTGCTACAAGATTCATGTTTTCTTGCTTAAGGGTGACCTAATTCAATTGTGTTAAGTGTGAGGATGTTTTTATTTGAAGTATGATACTATGAAGGATGTTTAGGACTAGGTTAAGTATGTGTTGGAGTCCGCAAGGCATGTTCCTCTTCCTGGTGTTGTGTGTGCTTCATTTTAGGGCTTTCCCTCTACATGTTTCATGATGTTCGATATCTAGCCGACTTGTAATTGTAATATTCTTGTTGTCTCTGACTGACTTGTAATGAAATTAATGTAATATCATGTATATATTATAATCCTAGTTGATTTAGGTGAAGTATAATTGCAAATGAGAATGTGAGAAGCAGAATGTGAATGTGTAATGCATTAGGATGTGTGACTGAACGAGAAAGAGAAGAAGTGGTAGATCTATCTGGATTCATCTTGAAAATACTTTTGTGACAGAAGGGAAGTAAAGAGTGTGCCAAACTGATTCAATCATCAAACAGAAGTGAAAAATTAGAAGTGCAATCATCAAAAGGAGTGAGCTTCATTGTTAGTTTTAGACAGTAGAAGGACTGTCATGTTGTAATCTTTTATGAGTTTGTTCTAAGTTCAGGGAGTAGTTGCTTCCTTGGGTTGTATCCCTAAAACAAAGTCTTAGGGAGTTGTAGCTTCCTTGGGAGTGACCCTAAAACCTTTTTTTAGGGAGTAGTTGCTTCCTTGGGTTGAAGCCCTTGAACAAAGTCTACATGGAGTAGTAGCTTCCTTGGGTTGTAGCCCTAAAACAATGTTGTAATCTTTTATAGAAGTGAGCTTCATATATTATGAGTTAATCCTCATCGCAGTTTTTCCCCTTTGGGGTTTTCCAGGTACATTTGGTGTTATGTGGTGTTGTGCATTGCATTGATCTTTTATATTTGTGTTAATGCTCTAAAGTTTAAGTTTCAATTTGCTCCAAAGGGTTTGAGACTTGTTTTAATATTGATTCACCCCCCCTCTCAGTATTAGGTGTGTTTAATAGGAACAAAAGAATACAACCCCACCTGCATCACAGAGATGCCTTACAGTGAAAAGGAAGCATGTGCACAAAGTATACAACCCCACTTGCATCATGGAGATGCCTTATAGTGAAAAGGAAGCATACACAACATACATTTCAAAGTATACAACCCCACTTGCATCATGGAGATGCCTTACAGTGAAAAGGAAGCATACGTAACACACAATTAAAAGTATACAACTCCACTTGCATCACGAAGACGCCTTATAGTGAAAAGGTAGTATATAAGACATTATATCACAATATCTAAGATATTCAAGCATTTACCACAATATATGCCCCTACCTTAAAGTAGTTTCTCCCGCTTGCTGGTAGCAATCATGTTTAAGGTAAGGTTGAAAACATGCAAGGGAAAAATAGCTTTCACAAAGCCCATGCTCAAAAGTGACATGTGCTTACAATTGTAGAATTATTCCCAAAAATCACAATAGAAACACATCAATATCTTTTACTAATAATCATTGATCAACAATATACATGCATGAAAGATCACGAAGATCAAAACAAACTTCGGTTAGAAAATCTAATCTAAGATAACAACCAAATCATTTCATGAAAAATTGATACATAAATAAGGTAACATACCACTTAAACAAACCAAGGCTATACTTACGGGTTTGGAACCAAGTATAGTCATGAGGTTATACTTTAGGTATCTCAGAACTGAGTGTAGCTACAAGGTGAGACAAAAAAAATTCAAAGTGCATAGCAGCAGATTTAGAGTGTTGCAAAGGCTTGTTACAACAATTTCACAATATGATACATGATCACATCACAACAAAAATGATTCTACTAGTCAAACGTCAATAACAAATTACCCTGTCTTCATATATGGACTATGTCCATTTTTGTTTTCTTGTTTAGCGACACACAGTCCTTATCAGAAGTGTATATTTGTTGTCGTCATCCATTGACTAGTAGAGCCACAAGTACAATGTGTTAGGTCTCAAAAATGCAGGTTACAAATCCTAAGAGGATGCCATGCTCTATGATCAGACTTGCAACATTTTTGAACTAACAAATGGAGTTAACCTATATGGTTGATGACTCCCTGCACTTCAGGTTATGCTAAACCTAGGCGGGTGGACCTTGATAGCTGAAGCAGATTAAGAGTTGTATGACTTAGTTGAATTTATAGATCTATCTAGAGTGGCATGAAGTGAAATAGATGAAGGCTTACTAACTACTCCTATTGAAATTTAAAATGTAAATGTATGGATAAGATTTTATAAAATTCTAAAATGGAATGGGTATGACCAATGCCTACTTCTATGGGCTAATGGAGTCAAGAGGTGAATGATATGTGACTTACTTACTGGCTACAATTTGAATTGCTTGGCACTTGTGATAGTTTATACTTTGTACAAACGTGCAAGATTGTAACTATCAGACTCTTCTTTATTGATCCAAATGATTATTACTAGGTTACTGTGATTGATTAATAGGAAATTTTAATCCATTTGAAGGAACCCATTAATTGAATCACACAAAAGAATCAAATGTGCCCTAACAAATCAAATGTAGATTTGAATAACAAGATAGAATCGAGTTGGAGATAGTATGATAATTTTATCGATTATAGGGCTCTTCTTTAATGATCCAAGTGATACTCCCAGATTACTGTGATCTATTAAAAGGATATTTAATTCTCTAAGAGAAACCAATCAATGAAACCACACAAGAACAACAAATGTGTTTTGAAAAATTGAGTTTTGACACTCCAATTTAAATAATATGAAAGCACCAATCTAGAGACAGCCAAATAATTAGATATTAACAACAAACAATTGACACCAGTGTTGGACCACTAATTCATGCATTCTTCTCCATTATATAATTTCAAAAGATTTTGCAATACATAGCATAATGTTCTGTTGAGGAAACTGATCAACTTATTCTATCACTGATGATTTCCTAACCTACTACTTCATTCCTCCTTTTCCCATTGATGATATAAATTTATTATACATATATACCTTGCATTTTAGGGTTGCAACCCTTAACATATTTGTCCAGTGCAGCTCTTCATTTAATTTTAATTAATTGCCTTCGGCAAATTAAAATACTTCAACTTTTAATCCTTATCTTTGTAATCTCCATAAAAATTAATTCTAATGATAATCTTCCTCTGCTAGAAACTTCACCTTTCACCCAGTGTAAAATACTCTTTAAGTAAAAATAATCACCCATTGCAAAGCTTTAAATTGTCCTTTAATTTTGTCTGTGAAAGTATTTTACCATCTTCATGTGTAGAATATTTTTTTAGGTAAAATAATTACTTATCCATTAATTCTTTCTGAAATAATTCACCTGGGAGTGAAAATAATTTCCCACAAAAATCTATATTCGCTATATTTACTTCCTTCCAGCAAATAATTTCTCATGAAATTTGTCAGGTACCTTGCTTTCACCTTTTATTACAATTTCATTATTTTATTTGCATCTTTAGTAAATATTTATTTTTCCTTTTAATAACTTCTTCATTTGATCCACCAGGCTTTCGAAGAGACTCAAGAAAACACTCCTTTCGACATCCTGAAATATCTTCGTTATTTATTTTGGGGGGCACTTCATCGGCATTTTGGGGTGACAAGTTTTGGGGTCTTCCTGACATGTTTCCTCTATCACTTTGTTCGTTGGGATAAGTCGGTGGGACTTTCCCTGAAAACTTTTCTGGTCTTCCTTATTGGAGTAACCCACATAGTTGGAGAGATCTAAAGAACCCACTCTGATCATACATGTCTCTTCAACACAATTTTTATCTTGTCTTATAGGTGAAAGTATGTATGTTTCTCCTGAAAGGTATCCATCGGCACGATGCACGAGCTCGGTGTGATTTGAAAACTTCACTCCGACTAGCTTGCTTTTGCTGATGAGTTTTTCATCAGTGCAGTGTCTGTTGGTTATTAGGGTTTCAGCTGAGTTTTCATTTTGCCCTAATTGTTTGGCTTGAGCATTGAGGATGCTGACAACGATCGTGGTTACTTCTGCCCATTGCATTTGTCTGAAAGTTTCTAAAACTTTTTCAATATCTTCATTTTGTGTATATCCTGCATTCATGTCGTTCCATATAATGACATCTCTTTGTGACCTTTTGCAAACAGCTCACATTTCTGGTCTAAGCTTCAGTATTTTGTATACACATCTGCCATGACAGTCGCAGCTAAAACATATGACAGAATTCCCCTTCCATTACGTAGTAAATGGATGTTCATACATTATTCCAGGCTCAAGATTTGGCTCAAGCCATAGGTTGTTGGTATTTATGCCTGTAAATTGCATTTGCTTTAAAAAATTTATCAACAAATTTATGTCATGCACTTCTTACAGTCATTGTATTCCATGAGGCAACACTTTATCTAGTTGATTGCTTCATGAGAATGCCCACGCCTTCTGTGTAGTGCAATAATCATATATCATGAGATGATGTCTTATTCCTTCACGAGCTTGAATGCTATATGTGTATTATGGCCCTCCATGCACCTTGTATTTGTTGTGGTGAAAGGATAGATGTACACTTGATATTGCCACTCTCATCTTTGACTACAATGCCAGGACGGACTTCAATTTTTTGATACACCATCACAACACCCCTCAATATACCAGCAACACTAGCTTTTATTTCATCAACTTTAGCACCAGGTTTACTCACATCAAATGATCTGATTATAATCATGTTGGTTGGAGCAGCAAGATTACACTCAGGAATAGGAATCTTGTTTGTTATGTATTCACATATAACATCGATATTGTACTTTAGTTGTGCAGATATTGGTACCACTGGAGCTCCATCAGCATTGGAGAATATGAATTCCTAGATACAAGAGTTTCCTCCAAGCTTGATATTGGATGATCAATGGAGTCACTTGCTCTCTTTGCTGCAGGAGAAATATTGAGGCTTTTAACCCGAAGACCAATTACCGAATGTAGAGTGTAGATTGTTGGCAAGATCAATAGCAATCATAACACTAGTAGGGGATGAATAGATTGACATGTCTATTGTGTAATCCAAGAACTTGGCTTTTGTATATCTCTCTATATCATGGGAATCATAATCACCCCAACGATGATGCATATCAATCCAATACTTATTACTTGCCTTCTGATCAAAAACATCCTTTGACTCTACAACAAGGTTGGGTTTATACATTGGCCATTTATAAGCTGCAAAGAGAAGAATATCAGAACAAGAGCTATTCATCTTATAACCTTTTCAAGGATGTATAGTTTCCTTTTGGACAGTCTCAATTTCCAAAGCATCCAACTCTTGGTTAAGAACCTGACAGAGATCCATAACAACACTTTTGTGTACCTTGAGCTCTAAATATCTATATCAATGATATTTTCAGTGTTGGAATTTTCCCATGCATGAAAATTCCAGTTAGATCTAATTGCACTTGGAAATCCACATAAACATTGGCATGATTTATGTTAGCAGACCACTAGAGAGTAAATCTTTGATTTGGAATTTGATTCAGTCTTGATCTTTGTGCATTTGTCAGCTTTTTGTACTTCATTGACTTCTCAAAACCAAATGCCCTTTTCCAAAACAAACTTTCCCAGGTTGGAAAGTAAGTTCCTTTGAGAGAGTGTGTTCCAGAATGCCTTCAACTCTCTCAAGTGCCTAAATAACATCTATTCGATAATTATTCATATTCCACAGCTTCACCATGGCGCTGATGAGTCCACCAAAATGGATTTTGCTTCGAAACCTGATACTGTTTAAAGTCTATTCATACCCTCCATCCTTTATCATATGCTAGTGTGTGCCGATCTTTTTGAAAGAGAGTATTAATACGAGGAAGAGCATAGCTATACACACAAAAATGTTCTACAACCTGTACTAAAATCAAAACCTTTGCTGGTGTTAAAGCAGGTCCTGTATGGGCAGAACCCTGTAAAAGCCATAAATGCCTCATTCCTTAATAGACCATAGATTCCAATATTCTCTAGAAAATATAGGAAATTCTAGTAACCTGTGCACCTCTTAACATCTGTCTCCATTTACACTAAATTTCAGAGACCACATAAAACTCCTGTCATTAATCCCTTTTTGACAACTAAGTCTTCATAGGAGTGAAATAGGTTTCAAATTATAGTCCTCCAAAGTAGGCTTCGGAGATAGATCTTGTAAGTGTATTTCTAAGTGTTGAACTCAAATTTCTCACCATGGGATCCTAAAATTTTATAAAAAATGGGGTAATCCCATAATAATGGGTTACACTTTTTGGCCAAACTTGACATTGAAATCAACATTTTGAACTAAATCTTCACTTTCTGACACCTATAGCCGCTAAACCAATAGGAATTTGAAGATGATGCGAACTAGTACTTTGTGAGATTTTGTTTGTAGATTCTAGATATATTTTTTAAAAAAAATTGGAGTTAAATTGTAAAAAAAATTGTGTCTCCTTTGATAACTAGTTTTTAATAATAAACAACATTTTTTTAAAGTGATGTGTATTCTATAGCATATAACATTTTTTCTACAAAGGATAAAATTCTGATTCTTTTGAATTTAGATTGGTAACACTGATCTATAGGGCATGCATTTGGTTTCATAATGTTTTGTTGAATATTTTTTTAAATTAAGTTTTGAAGTCAAACCAATTATAATTTAGACATAGGCATATTCCGTAAAACATAATTTTTTATGTATGTATCGAAATTCAATTTTTCTTTTTTTTTTGTTGAAACAAGGACATCAATACCTAGGGCATAGATATTTTTTATAATTTATTTCACTAATTTACTAATTTTCCATGTGTGTAGAACAGAGAACTTGATGTTCGGTGAAAAACCTACATTCACAAGAAATAAAAAATAAATATAATAATCAAATTAAATATATTTAAAATTATACTTTTTGGGAAGCTTATAATAAGGATTACATACTTATAAAACATAAATTTTAAATGAATTCATTTGATCCCCCAAAAGGTTAATCAAAAGTGGTTTTTTATGAGCATTTTGATAGGTGTAGAGGAGACTCCATTATAGGTATGGTTTAAAACTAGTGGGGTTCTATCCAAGGGGGTTTGATCAAACCCTCTTCAATTAAAATCCTTTAAATGGAACCTTTCAAGGCTTAAATCATTATATTTTCTAAAATATGTGATTTCAGCAAAAATTAGGATGTCCCAGAAAGTGTCACCCATTATTGTGGCAGCACCTAACGATAGGAAATTTTAGGTCCCAACAGTGGCTCTATCTAAGAATGCATGCCCCTTGTGGGCATAGCAAGATCCCAAATCTCTGGGGAGTGTTATTTCTGCCCTAAACTGATATGGTTCTAAAAACCACACCATGGCTAATGGCTAAAGGCCATAAGAGAAATGAAATCCTCCTTTTGCCTCTATCATATATCTTATTCTGATCTAACTTCATCAAACTCCTCTTGAAAATATTCATGTGATTCCCTGCTATATCTACTGGCATTGGAAAATTTTAAAACAATATTATGTTCAGCTTTGCCCATATCCCTTTTTAGTAGTTCATAATCAGATATTCTCTGAAACTTTCCACTATCATGTGATACACTCTCGCCAGGTAAAGAGTATTCACCTTCAATGCAACATTTCTCAATATTTTTCTCACTAACATGCATTGTAAATTGACCTCCTTGCTGATCTGAAAAATAAGAATACTCATCGTTCTCTTCATCATAAGTCTGTATAGAAGATTTGGAACTGTCACATGGCCATTGATGCAAACTAAAAAAAGAAGTTCCAAATGTATAGGAAGAAAAATAATTATACTCATTCACGCTACTCACTCCATTATCTGAATGCTTCACACATGGGTCTAAGGAATATATCTCCTTTTGAATAGGGATAGACATAGAATCTTGATCAGCCTCAAGAGTTTTCTCATCATTATCACACAAAGTTCTTTCACTATCAAAGCAAATGCATGTTGGACATGAAGTTTCAGCATCATTCTTGTTTATATATTTCTGATATTCTATAGTGAATAAATTTGAAATTTGCTCACTATTGAGTGAGTATGTTTCCTCATCCATCATATTGCTGATTTCACCTCTTTCACTATCACCACAATACTCAAGATTAAAATCAGAGATGGTATTTTCTTCAGCGTAATCATTTCTTTCACAAGCTAACATAAAATGCTCCATCCTCATCATAGCATGGATTTGAGAACACATGAAATTCTTGTTCCGGCATACCCTGGAAAATTGTCATTTGATCTTCTTTTGTCATGTCATTATACAATGGATTTGAACAAATCTGAAAATCATTTTCAGATGTGCACACCACTTCTTCACTGAGAGTTTTTCCTCTTTCCTGAATATGCAGATACTCATTTTCTTCCTCCTCAGGTTGCTGATTTAGGTATTGAGGTGGGTGGGCTGGGACAATAAGAGCATTTAGATTTTGAAGACTGCTCTCATCTTCTAATGTATCATATTCCATTTCATAGTACATTGGAATATATTGAGGCTCCATAACTGTTGTAGGATCTTCATAACTGTAATCAAATTGGCTTAAGAATAGCCCTTTGAAATCTTCCTATGAGGATACACTTTGCCTGGGCAACATGATACACCAATCTCTTGCATAATCCCTCAATGATCTTGCAAAACATTTCATAATTATATCTTCTGGATAAATCTAAAAGTTTTCAATAAAATCCCAAAATAGTTGTACATGCCTTTGAGCCGATTCATGTATTTCTCCATGAAATGTAGGCATATATTTTATGAACTCAACAGGATAATGATTTGGGTAACTTGAGATATTATTGAATTTAAATGGTTTATCGATGTCTCGGACAAACCCTTTTATTTGTGGATATGGTTGACTTTGCTGATTATTCTGATGAGAGGCTTGATATTGATAATGCTCGACATGTTTATAGTATCCACAATCTTCTTCACCCACTGCATTCTCATATCCATCCTGGTTAGAGAGTATATTTTGTGATGTATATGAAATAAACTTAGCTCTCAATTGTAGAAGTTGTTGAGTCAATTCTCCCCTTTTTGATGACTAGTCTTCTTACTGCCTCCATTAATCATTCTAATTTTTGTTTTATCTCTCTCCATGGCTTAGTTAATTCTCTTTCAGAATTAGGTACACTAAGGGCACCATAATTTGTATTAGACACATAAGAATTTGTATTCATACTTTAATAAGAAATCTGCAGCATCCTTAGAAATATAGTTGTTCCAAAATATATTTTTCATTCAGGTTCCTTTTAACAGAGTCGCCACCTCTTGTCCAAAGAGGAATGATTTGATTTTTCCAGGTCCTTGCCAGTAGAGTTACCAATTTGTGTTGAAATTCAAAAATGTATTGACTCTATGATGAGACAATCTTTAACCAAATTTTGAATTACTCCCCAGCAGAGTCACCATTTCTGTTAGGTCTCAAAAATGCAATTTACAAATCCTACGAGGATGCCAAGCTCTATGATCAGACTTGCAACATTTTTGAACTAATGAATGGAGTTAACATATATGGTCAATCACTCCCTGTACTTCAGGTTCTGCTAAACCTAGGTGGGTGGACCTTGATAGCTGAAGCAGATTAAGAGTTGTATGACTTAGTTGAATTTATGGATCTATCCACAGTGGCATGAAGTGAAATAGATGAAGGCTTACTAACTACTCCTAGTGAAATAGATGAAGGCTTACTAACTAATCCTTATCTTTGCAATCTCCATGAAAATTAATTCTAATGATAATCTTCCTCTACTAGAAACTTCACCTTTCACCTGGTGTAAAATACTCTTTAAGTAAAAATAATCACCCATTGCAAAGCTTTAAATTGTCCTTTAATTTTGTCCATAGAAGTATTTTACCATCTTCATGTGCAGAATATTTTTTTAGGTAAAATAATTACTTATCCATTAATTCTTTCTGAAATAATTCACCTAGGAGTGAAAACAATTTCCCACAAAAATCTATATTCGCTATATTTACTTCCTTCTAGAAAATAATTTCTCATGAAATCTGCCAGGTACCTTGCTTTCACCTTTTATTACAATTTCATTATTTTATTTGCATCTTTAGTAAATATTTATTTTTTCTTTTAATAACTTCTTCATTGGATCCACTGGGATTTTGAAGAGACTCAGGAAAACACTCCTTCCAACATCCTGAAATATCTCTGTTATTTATTTTGGGGGGCACTTCATTGGCATTTCAGGGTGACAAGTTTTGGGGTCTTCCCAACATGTTTCCTCTATCACTTTGTTCATTGAGATAAGTCGGTGGAACTTTCCCTAAAAAAATTTCTAGTCTTCCTTATTGAAGTAACCCACATAGTTGGAGAGATCTAAAGAACCCACTCTGACCATACATGTCTCTTCGACACAATTGTTATTCTGTCTTATCAGTGAAAGTATGTATGTTTCTCCCGAAAAGGTATCAATCGGCATGATGCACGAGCTCAGTGTGATTTGAAAACTTTGTTCCGACTAGCTTGCTTTTGCCAATGAGTTTTTCATCGGTGCAGTGTCTGTTGGATATTAGGGTTTCAGCTGAGTTTTCATTTTGCCCTAATTGTTTGGCTTGAGCACCGAGGATGTTGGCAACGATCCTAGTTACTTCTGCCCATTGCATTTGTCTGAAAGTTTCTAAAACTTTTTCAATATCTTCATTTTGTGTATATCCTATAGTCATGGCATTCCATATAATGACATCTCTTTGTGACCTTTTGCAAACAACTCACATTTCTAGTCTAAGCTTCGGGTATTTTGTATACACATCTTCCATGACAGTCGTAGCTAAAACATATGACAGAATTCCCCTTCCATTATGTAATAAATGGATGTTCATACGTTATTCTAGGCTTGAGATTCAGCTCAGGCCACAGGTTGTTGGTATTTGTGCCTATAAATTACATTTGTTTAAAACTTTTTATGAACAAATTTATGTCATGCACTTCTTACAGTCATTGTATTCCATGAGGCAACGCTTTATCTAGTAATGTGATTGCTTCGTGAGAATGCCCATGCCTTCTGTGTAGTGTAATAATCATATATCATGAGATGCTGTCTTATTCCTTCATGAGCTTGAATGCTATATGGGTATTATGGCCCTCCATGCACCTTGTATTTGTTGTGGTGAAAGGATAGATGTACACTTGATATTGCCACTCTCATCTTTGACTACAATGCCAGGATGGACTTCAATTTTTTGATACACCTTCGCAACACCCTTCAATATACCAACAACACTAGCTTTTATTTCATCAACTTTAGCACCAGGTTTACTCACATCAAATGATCTGATTATAATCATGTTGGGTGGAGCAACAAGATTACGCTCAGGAATAGGAATCTTATTTGTTATGTATTCACATACAACGTTGATATTGTACTTTAGTTGTGCAGATATTGGTACTACTGGAGCTCCATCGGCATTGGAGAATATGAATTCCTAGATACAAGAGTTTCCTCCAAGCTTAATATTGGATGATAAATGGAGTCACTTGCTCTCTTTGTTGTAGGAGAAATATTGAGGCTTTTAACCTGGAGACCAATTACCGAATGCAGAGTGTAGATTGTTGGCAAGATCAATAGCAATCATAACACTAGTAGGGGATGAATAGATTGACATATTGTCTATTGTATAATCCAAGAATTTGGCTTTTGTATATCTCTCTATATCATGGGAATCATAATCACCCAAATGAAGCTGCATATCAATCCAATACTTATTACTTGCCTTCTGATCAAAAACATCCTTTGACTCTACAACAAGGCTGGGTTTACACATTGGCCATTTATAATCCATGAAGAGAAGAGTATCAACACAAGAGCTATTCATCTTATAACCTTTTCGAGGATGTATAGTTTCCTTTTGGACAGTCTCAAATTTCAAAGCATCCAACTCTTGGTTAAGAACCTAACAGAGATCCATAACAACACTTTCATGTACCTTGAGCTCTAAATATCTATATCAATGATATTTTCAGTGTTCGAATTTTCCCATGCATGAAAATTCCAGTCAGATCTAACTACACTTGGAAATCCACATAAACATTAGCATGATCTATGTTAGGAGACCATTAGAGAGTAAATCTTCAATTTGGAATTTTATTCAGTCTTGATCTTTGTGCATTTATCAGCTTTTTGCACTTCATTGACTTCTCAAAACCAAATGCCCTTTTCTAAAACAAACTTTCCCAGGTTGGAATGTAAGTTCCTTTGGAGAGAGTATGTTCTAGAATGCCTTCAACTCCCTCAAGTGCCTGAATAACATTTGTTCGATAATTATTCAGATTCTATAGCTTCACCATGGCACTGATGAGTCCACCAAAATGGATTTTGCTTCAAAACCTAATACTAATTAAAGTATGTTCGTACCCTCCATCCTTTATCATATGCTAGTGTGTGCTGATCTTTCTGAAAGAGAGTATTAATATGAGGAAGAGCATAGCTATACACAAAAAAATGTTCTACAACCTGTACTGCAATCAAAACCTCTGCTGGTGTTAAAGTAGGTCCTATATGGGTAGAACCCTGTAAAAGATGTAAATGCCTCATTCCTCAATAGACCATAGATTCCAATATTCTCCAGAAAATATAGGAAATTCTAGTATCTTGTGCACCTCTTAACATCTGTCTCCATTTACACTAAATTTCAGAGACCACATAAAACTCCTGTCATTAATCTCTTTTTGATAACTAAGTCTTCATAGGAGTGAAATAGGTTTCAGATTATAGTCCTCCAAAGTAGGCTTCTGAGATAGATCTTGTAACTATATTTCTGAGTGTTAAACTCAAATTTCTCACCATGGGATTCTAAAGTTTTATAAAAAATGATAGGAAATTATAGGTCCCAACACAATGGAAGATTGAAATCACAAAAAATGAGAGAGGAGACAAAAGTGACTTAGGGCCCCAATGTGGAAGGATGCCTCCAAATCACCCTCCACAACATTATGCCCCCAAGGCAACACAAACAAAAATTGCAACAAGAGAAGTGTAGAAGAATAGACAAACAAATAAAATGAATGTCATAATAGATGCAGTCTCCTTGTATCCTTGATCTTACATAGTATCAAGGGTCATCCAAGGAGACCTAAACAAACATTTAACACTACATAAGAGAACACAACACAACAACATATATACCTAAGAGGAGGCCACCCTTGAGAGAAAATCAAAGAGGTGATACATCAAGTGTGGCTAAATGAGGGATAAATACTTACCTAATTCATTGTCGGGGATGAGGTACTCCAAGATGTAACCATGCTAGCAGTCGTCCTTGGTTAAATAATCTTCTTCCCAATCTTGATCTCTATATAAAATAGGTGTGGTACATAGGGCAGTATAGCCCAATTTGAAACTTCTTCATTTAGTTCTTCTTTTGATTCCATTTCTCTTGGTGGGATATTTTCTTCTTGTGGTGACATTTTTTGAGCTAAGGCTTGGCACTTTCTTCTTCTTTCCCTTGCATTTCTATTTCTTCTAGTCCTGTTAGTTATATTTCACAAGGGATTTTCTTTGTCTACTATCAAGGGTTCATGATTTTTTGCATTTTGTGAAGAGAAAGCCGATACAAAAGTGATTTTATGATTTTGTGATAGATAGCTTCACTCTTGAAGGTTTTCTCTCGATCCTTGTAAGGATGGCAGAGGAGGAACCTCGGCAAAAATTCCCTTTCCTCTTGGTCGAGGTGAATCCTTCAGCTCGGGCTACTTTTCACTCTCTATCTGGTCAATAGAAAGAATTGTAGCCTCAAAAGACTGAGAGGGTCTAGGGCTATTCTTGCCATATGATAGTTCAACTATTTTCTTTGCTTTATACTTTTGATATGCCAAGAAGAATTGATCTTGTCTTGCTTGATTTGCATCAATAGGTTGTGGCCAAAAATAATCCAAAATGAAATTTCCACGAGTGGCTAATGGTTTAAATCCACTGTGATGGATAACATGCACTTGACCTTTCAACCCACACACCACAACATCATTTCAATCAACCAGCCTATGAGGAATCTCAAGTTGACTTAGCGGATCTACAAAGCGTTGACACATTGCAAAATGTCAATAGGCTCTTAGACTCCGATCCCGATCAATTTTTCTTACAATTAGCTCAAAGAGGAGCCAAATTGCCAAGTGGCTTTGACATATCCAAGATCACAAAACAAGATCAAACCAATGATGTTCTTGTTGCTAAGGATACCCATAAGGCTATTACTACCATGTCCACCAAACCCACAACATCTACACAACATTCAAACACCATCTTTCACCAATCCATCCATTCCTCCATTTCATACACCCACATCAATAGAGCCTTTGTTAACACCATCAAATGTCATCAATTCATATGTGTCACAAGCACCCCAAGTCTCCAACCAAAGTGTGCCACATCTTACTCCATCTCATATTTTGTATCACACTTCATCTTCTTCAATCAATGTAACTCCTTCACATGTGTCACAAGCACCTCAACTCTCCAACCAAAGTGTGCCACATTTTTCAACATCTCATGTATCACATCCCATGGTATCTTCCCTCATGAATGCAACTCCACTGCAAGTAACACAAGCACTTCATGTTCCTAATCCAATTATGTCACATGTTGAACCATCCTAACTATCTAATGTGTCTTCCCATACATTGCATGTGCAATCCAATCCTAATACATTATTTATTGATCAACCCTTTGGATCACAAACACATTCCAATATATCATATGTTGATCAACTTATTTCACTTGGACCACAACCATCTAACCAACCTATATCCTATGCTAATCCACCTGTTGTATCTCAAGCCCCACCAACTTCCAATAAATCCATGTCCTATGTCAATCCACCCATCATATCTCAAGCCCCACCAACTTCCAATCAATTCATATCCTATGTCAGTCCACCCATCGTATCCCAAGCTCCATCAAACTCCAACCCTCACATATCCTATGCCAATCCACCCGTTGTATCTCAAGCCCCACCAACTTCCAATCAATCCATATCTTATGTCAATCCACTTGTTCTATCCCAAGCTCCACCAACCTCCAACCAATATATGACCTACACTAATCCATCCTTTGGCTCACATGCGATACAAACCCATAACATTAACCCCTCACCAAACACCTACACATTTCCACCATTTGATAACCAAGGCCAAAATACCTATACCCCGTCATATAATCCATCACAACAATATCCTCCAAATCACACTCCGGTGTACCAAATACCTCATCCAAACCATCAAAATCCTTTGTAACAACAACTATCAGATATGGAGCAATAATTCAATCAATTACAACAATGATTTGATGATATGAGCATGGGCCAAACAAAGAAAACATTTCCTTTGAGGATGTATGCTCATATCCTTTTGACAAGTCACTTCAAATGATACCTTTTCCTCCACATTTTGAGATACCACAATTTGACAAATACAAGGGAAAAGGTGATCCAAATGACCATCTTTGAACATTTTATGTAGCTTGTCTTGACGTTGCATATAATGACACATATCTTCTACGTCCATTTCCTTGTAGTCTTGGGGGACAAGCTATGGAATGGTTTTCTCACCTACCTCTGGGCATCAAGATATTCAAAGAACTTGTAGGCAAATTTATCTCACACTTTGCTTTCAATATAGAAACTGAGATATCTATGAATGATCTTGTCAACAATAAACAACAAAATGGGGAAACCTTCTCATCATTCATCCAATGATGGAGAAATATCATTAGCAAGCTTCCATGGCAAATGCCTGAAAAACAACAAGTTGACATCTTTGTCTAAAATCTTCATCCCGAGCTATCATTTTAATTGCAACTGCAAAGTGCCATTACCTTTGATGAACTCATATCCAAGGATACAAACATTGAAAAGGCTTTAATTGTAAAAGGTCCCATCAAAATCTTCAAGGAAACAAAAGAAAATGCACAATCTTCAAATGACAAATCCCGCTTTTGGAACAAGAACAAAAATATTGTCAATGATGGTATATTGATGCAAAGAATGTCCAAACCATGAAGGCTCCCATCCATATCCAAGCAACATCTAAGAACACACCCTTTGTTCCAAGAGATTGACCAAAATCAAATCAAGCACCTAGACAACAATTTACTCCTTTGGGAGAGCCCATTGAATCTGTCCTCAAAAAGCTACTACAAGCCGGCAAGATCATGCTACTTGAAGCTAGACCCATTGAAGAACCATAGTTTAAGCCTAATTGGTACAAAGACAATGAATACTATGAATTCCATAGAGTGAAAGGACATAATACATCTATTTGTATGAAATTGAAACATTTGATCCAAAATCTTCTTGATCAAGGTGAAATCACTATTGATCCACTGAAACATACCACAAATTATGACCTTAATGCTTTCAAGAATCCACTTCCATCACATGATAAAGAAAGTACCTCCAATACAAGGAAGAATGTCCAATATACCTATGAGTCATCCACCATTGCTCGGATCGAACAAAATTGCATATCTATCATTAGCATAAGAGCAAAAGAACCCATCACCGTAAAGGGAAAAGAACTCAATTGTGTCGTTAGTACCCATCGAGGCTATGTTACTATTTAAGGAGCACCATATACCATATGCCCAACCTCTAGCTACAATATCGTTGACCATCTAGGTAAGAACCTGTTGTGTGGTTACACAACACGCCCCATTTTGACTTGGCAAAACAGGGACCCAACTTTTGTTCTGGTTTGTGTTGTCTGCTTTCTGGCGGTTTGGTAAAAATAGGTCAGGTGCATCATCATCATGAAGGGCACGATGAGGTTGGTCATCATCATGAGGTCAGTTTGTCAAAGTTCATATTTTGTTTCTATGACCTCATAGTTAGAAAGAGCTTGAAATTCCATGCAGGTTTGCCTTTTACATCACCCGAAAATTCGTCCATATGAGGGAGTTATGCACAGTCAAAGTTTTGGTCAAACCTGATAATTGCTGTATGAAGATCATCATCATCATATTTGAAACACCCCCCGATAATATCCTGAGGTCGAAACATCCAGACGTCAACTTTAAGTCATAGTAAGCTTTTCCCGTCGAGCGGTCTTTTGTATCGCGAAAGGTCATCATCATGATCTTTGTCTATCACCCGATAAAAATCATGCAGTCCCAATATCCAGACGTCAATCTTAAGTGATAGTGTGTTTTACCCGTCAAATGACCTTGGGCACATCGCAGCATCATGATATTCTAACATCACCCGATATTATAATATCATGCTGATATTATAATATCACCCTACTTAAGAAACCCACCATCTGCAAAATTTGCATGCGCACGTCAAAGTCCTGGTGATCATCATCATCATGATCTTTCAAGGCGGGATCATATTTCGTATCCTCCTGATCTCCTTTTGCGTGATCATGATGATCACCTTATCTTTCAAAGGGGAGGGTGATATTTCATTCCTAAGTCATGTTGTCAAGATCATCATGATCTTGTTTCTCTGCCCAACATTTCGTAATATCCTCCTGCCGAGAAGTATAACCTTTTGCAAATATCCTGATGACGTCATCCCGACCTGATAAACGAAGAAACAAATATCAGGATGACGTCACCATCACATTTCTCCTTCGGCAGGATATTTTCCAAGGCATGATCCGGTTCGCGAATATGACGATGACGTCATGTTATAAGATTAACAAAGGCCCCGGATATCATGATGACGTCATCTAGACTTTCAGCAGGATCATATTTTAAATCACCTAGTGCGGGTATGATGATGATGATCATCATCATCATCCTGATCTTTCGAGAGGGTTACCTTGGCCGCAAAGGGGTCATTTTACATTCATCACCTGATCATCTTCCTAAGGTGACCCGATATTACATTTATCCCCTGATCTTAACGAAACATGACGGTGACGTCACCTTTTGCATTTTAATACAGCCCGAATATGTCGATGACGTCACCATCATATTCCTTTCCTCAGCAGCAGGATCATATTCCAAATCCTCCTGTTTGCCTTCGACATGATGATGACGATGATGTCTTTCTTTCCCCAATATGCAGAAGTGAAACATCCTGATGTGCTTTTCATCAGAGCATTCAGAAAGGAGGAGCATCATATTTTGTGACATCCTGCAGCTAGATAGAAGACATAGGGTTGGTCATCATCATGATTTTTGGCGTTGGTATAAATGTTGCCATCGGCCAAGTCTAATATTGTCACCCTGATCATATGTGGTCACACCGATGCGAATATGATGATGACCCGAAACATACAAACAGAGCATGCAAGGCCGGATTTGAAATAGTTTGTTAAAAGCGGTTATTTCCTTGTATATTTTGACATACATGATCATATTTGAACCCGATACACATGGAAATGGGCGGGAAAACATGAAGCGATTTGAAATTTGAAAGCCCGACTGCCTGATTTTGGTCAACGATGGTTGACCTGATTGTTTTGATGATGTTTATGCATTTAGTGCATATTCTCCACAGGTATGAAACCCTATTGCCTGTAGCTGCACATTTTGGTGGCTTGTTTAATAAAACGTTTAACTTCCTGTTGTTTATCCACATGATGATGAACTTAATGTTTGTCTGTTTACTTGCAGGAAGTCATGATGCTGCTGCTGAAGCTGAGCATTGAAGTCATGATGCTGCTGCTGAAGCTGAGCATTGAAGTCATGATGCTGTTAGAGCTACTGCTGAAGCTGATAATTACAAAGTTGCTCATGGAGGCAACATGAGCCAGAAATGAGGAAGATGTTGTCAAATATGCTGTTCGCCAGTTGGAGACCGAATCAAGTTGAAGATGCTGGAATATTCTGTGCCAGCTGTACATTTGCCAACTGATGAAGCATGTGCTTTTCATCTGGACCGTTGTTTGTTATGAGAGGATCCTGATCCTTGGATCATTGTAACCGTTTTCTGGCATTTGCTCTATATAAAGGCCAGAGCTTGAGACATGGAGATACATTAGAATACACAGACGCATCTGGCGCATAAAAGCTAATTACCGTAGAATCAATTAGGAGATCGGATTACTGAGACTAATGAGGATAGAATTGTTGAAATGTCAAGGTTCTTTCTTTAGATCACTGTAAATGTACCTGTTCTTGAGCATACTGAATGGATATGAAGCTTCAGATTACATCCTGATTGTAAATTTTACGTAATCTTCCTGTTGATTTCTGGATATGTACTGGTGAATGCTGTGTTCAACTGGAAGCGCTTTCATTTCATTACATGTTGTTGTCAACTTTTCCTTTGAAGATTTGCACTGGATCATGCGGATTTGTGGAATGTCCTGGTGAAGTATGATTTTAGTTTCCTTCTTTTCATTGCATGTATGGGAGTTTGTATGTGGATCAGTGATCTAAGTCCCGTAGTTTTGGGAATCTTATTCTTTAACCCTTTTCCTTTTTCAATTTCATAAATTCATCACCATAACTGCAAATCATGATAAATAACAAGCAGAACAGAGAAATATGCTGAAATCCCGTAGGTAACTAAAAATCATTAGCATATTTGAGTTAAGTGCATGTATTATTGAAAATATCATGCAAAGAATCATAAATAATGATAGAAATCATGCAAATATCAGCCTGTAGGCACATTATTTGACTAAATTTACAGTGCAGAGGTAGAATTGTTGGAGATTTATGCAGAGCAAACATCCAGAGCAGGATATTTGAAGATAATGATGATGAACTTTGCAGAAACACGTAAGGCCCCTGAATGGAAAACAACAACACACATCAACCACTGAGTAACGTCAGTAGATTAAGACCTAATCAACGGAGACTTGGGATCATGAATTCTTTGAATTCATCGTATCTTTCAAGATGAGTAAAGGTTGTTGTGTAACTTTTATTCTATGTTTGCGAATGACTAACATCATGACCAATAGAACCCCACTCATATTCCCATTTTGGAGTTATTGCGTATATCACCTGCCCATAAAGCCATCTTAGATAAAGCCCTACAAGAGTCATCAGTACCTAATGATATTGATACTACACAATTCCAAGCCATGGTAGCGAGTATTGCATCACCCTATCGCCTTACCTTCTCTAACAAAGATCTTTTAGCGTCTGATCCATCCCATAATGATGCCCTCCATATCGAAGTCTACATAAACCAACGCTGAGTCAAACGAATACTAGTAGATGGTGGAGCTGGTTTAAATATATGTTCTCTAAAGCTTATAAATCTATTGGCATATTCTGAGGATTGTATAGACACTTCCAAGAGCATAACCATCAAAGCATATGATGATACTGAGAGAGATTCTAAAGGAATTATTTATTTGCCTATCCGGGTGGGTTATGTTACTACTAATACCCGTTGTCAAGTCCTAGATATTGAATTGCCTTACAATATTATTGTTAGGAAAAGTATCTCAACCTTGCAACCTTGAAAGGTTACTATTCTTTCCAGTTTTGGTCTTTTCGAATACCCTTTATCTTGGATAATGGTCTAGAACTTTCAAAGTTCCCAAATGAGCTAAAAATAGTGAGGCTTACTATTTTTAGTAAGTACTTCGATTGAGCTTGAATTGACCTAAAATTTTTCCCATAAGGTGCGGAACAGCTAAGTGAACATCTCAGGTGAGTTTCATCTCAAGATCATATCAGGATCGTGAGATATTAAAGTTTATGTTTTTTGAAACTACCGAAAAAAGTCTTTGAACTTAATTACCAGAATCAAAACTTCTCTAAACATCCCAAAAATTAGGATAACTAGCATAGCATGTTATAGGATGATATATCTCTTCACGAGCTTTCCGACGCATTAAACGGTTCGTCAATCAGACACCCGGATCAAAAGTTATGACCTCCGGAAGTTGGACCTTCTATTTTGGGAAATGTAAAAATGTGTTGGACACATAAAAGAGTTGTAAAGGGGAAAGTTACACATGTTAGTGTGTGGTTTGATACATCACAAGGCATCTTTGATTGGAGATAATTGGGGTGCCACTTTTGGGTGGTTTTAGCTCATGGTTTTGTAATTGCTGTTGGTGGTGTACTGTATTGTATCTCCTATATATCAGGAACTTGAGATGGAGGTTGTATGTAAGAATCATATAGATGTCAAATTACCTCCTAGATCTCTGGTTGGATATACTCCTGTAAAAGCTTGCTCTGCAAGTATATTGTAATCTTCATGATTCCTGAATAATATATTGGGCAGCTTTGGAGTGTGGGGTTTTTTACTTGAAAGGGTTTTCCCCACGTATATCTTGTGTTGTGAGTTTTGTGTTTGCATTTGGAAGTTGTTATTATCTTTCTGTTAATGTGCATCTTAATCTATAACTGTAAAAGTAAAAATTTGCATAAGTCTTTCCTGAGTACATCAGTGTAGGAAGCATTTCCGCATACCTTGCTTCCTTTCAATTGATATCAAAGCCTGATCACCTTTGGTTCTAGTTGTCAGGTAGATGGTTTTTTGAGCTGATCTTCATTTGAGTGGGAGCTTGTGTAGAGGATTTTGAAATCTTTGTTGCAAGTAAGAGATGGCGAGCACATCTGGGAGGTTTGAGATAGAGAAGTTTAATGGTAGTAATTTCAAGTTGTGGAAACTCAAAATGGAGGACATGCTTGTAGATCAAGATTTATGGGAAGTCGCATCTAGTACAAAACCAGTGGCAATGTCTCAAGAAGACTAGGATCTCAAAGATTGAAAAGCTAAGGGTTTGATAAGACTCTATTTGGCTGATTCAGTGCTCCTGAATATCCATGAAGAGAAGACTGCAAAGGAACTTTGGAAGAAGCTTGGAGATGTTTATCAGGCTAAATCCCTGGTGAACAAGTTACTCCTACGAAAGAAATTGTATTCTCTAAGGATGGAAGATGGAGGATCTATTGCTGATCACCTGACTACATTCAATATGCTTGTTGCCCAGTTGACTTCTATTGGTGTGAAGATGGAGGAGGAGGATCGATGTATGACATTACTATGTTCCTTACCAGATTCGTGAGACCACCATGTTATGGCCATTGGCAGTACCACTACCACCTTCAAGATGGATGAAGTGGTTTCTTTGCTGTTGTCTGAAGAGATGCAGAGAAAATCTTCTAACTTGGATAAGGAGGCTCTTGCAATTCATGGTAGATCTAAAGAGAAGGGAAAGAAAAAGGATAAGAAGAAAGAAAAAGGAAGATCCAAATCCTGTGGGAGATCTAAAACTCCCAAAAAGTCCAAGGCCCTATGTTGGAACTATGGCAAACCTGGTCACTTCCGCAAGGAGTGCAAGGAGGAGAAAAAGAAAAATAAGAAGAATTATGATTCAGATTTTGACAAGTCCTCTCAGGATGAAGGAGATGTTGAAATTAGGGAAGACAACTGAGAGGGGGGTGAATCAGTTGTCTCAAAGCTTTATCTTTTGCTACATTTAATCTTCTTTCCCACTTATTAATAGATTAATGATATAACCATGAAAGCATGAATCAACAACACATGAGCAAAAACACATTCAACGCACATAACACAAGGATTTTTACTTGGAAACCCGGTTAAGGGAAAAACCATGGTGGGGGTTAACCTACAAGATTTATTCTCTGTTAAAAGAATAGAAAAATGGGAAGGCACCTGCCTTCAGGCACACTGCTCCAAGAGACTCACTGTCTACAAAAACATTCACATGGTTGACACTGAAAGGTTGAACTAAGAAACAACATCTTCATGCCAAGTTTAGTTCCATTGAAACTCACAACACCTCTGCTCTACCCCCAAACACTTCTTCTCTACCTCTGCATCTTCACACTAATTTGCACGTTTACATGACTTCATTACACTTATTTATACATGACATCGACTTTGGAATAAACATCAAAGTCAGCCTTACAATCATCTATTTGGAACATTCTCCAAGATATGCATTACAAGCAATTACAATTACAAGACTTGACTTAATACAAAATGCTACTTGCGGACCACTACACTGTCAGCCAAAGATAGCTGGGACTCAAATTTTTCTTGAAGAACATGCCACACTCCATAGAACTTCTCTTAGATCATCTGTAACATGCACCAAGCATCCGGTCGGCCAAGACTAGAAATAATAGCAACACCCAAGGAGAAATCTTCAACTACAAGCTCAATCCTCAATGCAGACCACCAACACAATAGGCACACGATCTAAAGACCTCCACAAGCACAATGAAATCAACAAGAACAACCACACCACCTCAAATCACCAGAATCACTTGCATCTTCATACGGGAACTTAAGAACACTAACTGTCATGACTGTCATACTAGAAAGATTGCTTGTGGACCTCCAAACCACGAACCACTTGAGTTGAGGATACACACCAACATCCCAAACATACCTCTAGAACCGCAAACCATAATATTCCAATGCGGAGCAATCCGGACCAAATTCCTGTCACTCTGTTACCTCTGAACAATTGCAAAACCTAGTTCTACTCAGATGGCCATAACTTCACCAATCATCCATGCGGACCTCTCAAATCTTAACTAGAGCAACTTCAGACAATCCTCTACAAAACGCTTAAGTTTGTAGACTCTGATCTTCATCTCACTGGGAATGCGAAGCAATCTACTTTACTAAACTGCACTGTCTTCACTATCTCTGACAAAGAGATATGTTGACATTAATGACAACACATCATAGGCACATATTTGCAACAATCTCCCCCTTTGTCATTGATGGCAACATATGATGTGAAAAATTGATTCAACCATCAAGACAAGGACTTCTCCCCCTTTCTCTTATCACACCTACAACCACTTTCTTCACTGCTCCCCCTTTCACCAGCAACTACTTACTTCCAAGTTTTTCACATGACTTCTCTCCCCCTTTGATATCAATGGCAAAGGGCACATATTTGCAATCATCTCTCCCCATTTTTGTTTCTTAGATAGAACCAAACTAAACTCTAGAATTGACATGCTGACTACTCCCCCTAAGTAGCATCCCCTTAACACCAATCTGGATCACAAGATATGATTGTGAGTTCCACCAGACTGATGCACACTAGTGCACCTTAGTTCTGAATAGGAGGGGTAATAACCCCTAGCTTCACTCTGAGATACTCAAAAGTGTCCTTAGGTAGAGGCTTAGTGAAGATATCTACAATCTAATCCTTTGAAGGAACAAACTCCAATCTGACTTCATTCTCATTTACCTTCTCTCTCAAAAAGTGAAACTTGATGGATATGTTCTTTGTCTTTAAATGCAACACCAGACTCTTTGAGATGTTTATTGCACTTGAATTATCACAGAAGATTGTAATAGGCTCTTAAAACACAATTCTAATATCCTTCAACATTTGCTTCATCCACAAAGCTTGAGTACAATTACTTGTTGCTGCTATATACTCTGCCTCTGCAGTAGATAGAGATATTACCTCCTGCTTTTTGCTCAACCAAGAAACTAATCTCTTTCCCAAGAAAAATGCACCATCACTAGTACTCTTCATGTCATCCACGTCTCCTACCCAATCAGCATTTGTATATGCATGAAGAGTGAAATCATCATCCCTAGGATACCATAAGCCATAATCATATGTCCCCTTCAGATATCTAAAAATTCTTTTGACTGCTATAACATGAGATTCTCTAGGATCAGCTTGAAATCTAGCAACAAGGCCAACTACATTCATAATATCAGGTCTAGTTTGAGTCAGATAAAGCAATAGTCCAATCATTGATCTATACCTTTTCTGATTTGCCTTAAGGGAATCATCATCTTTACTCAACTTGCATCTAGTTATCATAGGAGTACTCACTGGTTTTGAATCCTCCATTCCAATAAATTTCAACAACTCTTTCACATACTTAGATTGAGATATGAAGATGCCCTTATCTGACTGAATGATTTACAGACCTAAGAAGAAATTCATTTCACCAAACGTGGACATTTCAAATTCACTTTGCATCTGATCAGCAAATTTCTTATACATGCTCTCATTTCCACCAAAGATGATATCATCAACAAATACCTCAACAATCAAGATGTGTTCATGATCAATTTTGAAATAAATATTACTATCAGTTGTGCCTTTTCTAAAACCTAAATTTAGTAGATACTTATCTAATCTTGCATACCAGGCTCTTGGGGCTTGTTTAATTCCATACAATTCTTTCCTCAATCTACAGACCATATCTCCTTGATTAGACAATTGGAATCCTTCCAGTTGCTCAATGTAGACTTCTTCTGACTCTCCAATCAGGAATGCTGACTTGACATCCATCTGGTAAAATTTGAAATCTTTGTAAGCAACAAAGCCAAGAAATAATCTAACTGCTTCGATTCTTGCCACCAGAGAAAAAGTTTCTTCAAAATCAATTCCCTCTACCTAAGAATATCTTGTGCACACCAATCTTTCTTAGTTTCTCACAACTTCACCATCTTCATTCAATTTATTCCAGAAGACCCATTTAGTTCCAATTACATTTTTATTTTTAGGTCTAGGAACAAGATCCCAAGTGTGATTCTTTTCAATTTGCATTAATTCTTCTTCCATTGCTTTTACCCAACTTTCATCATTACAAGCTTCATTCACTGATTTTGGTTCAATCTTTGAAATCAAACAATACTCCACTTGTTCTTCAACAATTTTTCTTCTAGTTTGAAAACCTTTATGTTTATCTCCTATGATCTGATCTTCAAAATGATTCAACCTTACATACCTGGGAGTTTTGAGATTTTCTCGAACTTCTAATTCTTGAACTTGTTCCTCAACATTTGTACTAGCTTCTTGAGTCACTGGATTCTCCAGAGCAATCTGAATCTAAGTTTGAGTTTGAACTTGCTTTCCTTTATTTGGACTTTCATTTTGATCCTCTGATTCATATCCACAAGACTTGGAAGGTCTCTACTTGCTTTTATCAACCTTGACAATAGCACTTTGAACAATCCTTTTCAATCTCTTGTTAAAGCACTGGTATGCCTTGCTTTGGTTAGAATAGCCTAGAAATATTCCTTCATCACATCTTGCATCAAACTTGCCTAGATCTTCATTCATCATGCCAGATTCAGGCAAACAAAATTTGGTAGGGGATTTATGATTTCCTTTGCTGCTCCCCCTAAGCTAGAACCTCTAGCTCAGTTTTCAGAGAAGGTACCAGCACTGGATGCTAATGTGGATCCTTTCTTTGACTCAGAATCATCCTTTTTAATCCATATCTTGCTCATCTCCTTCTGTGTTTCCATCAGATCTACCTTTTTCTTACCTTTGTCCATCTTTTGCTCTGTTCTTCCTTTACCTACATGTGAGTTCTCTTTTCCCTTTTTGCTTCTGCAAAATTTAGCAATATGTCCAGATTTGTTGTAGTTGAAACACAATATTATTCCTCTAACAATTACATGTTGGAGCAAGCTTAGATCTGCATTGCATTGCAATATGCCCAAACTTGTTTCAAGTAAAGCATCTTCCATTGAAAACTTGTTTATTCTTAGGAGAATTCCTTGATCCACTTCTACAATCCTCGGCCTTGTGAACTATCTTTTTGCAATTAAAACATTAACCAGAGAAAGATAATAAATTTTGATTCACTTTACTTCTACATTGATTAGCCATATGACCATACTCAGTGCATTTGAAACAATTACCATTGAAGGATGGATACCTTTGACCATTAGGTTGTCTGATCGGAGGTCTTCTAGGTCTATTTCTCTAATTCCTTGATTCATAATTTCTTTGACTGGATCCAGAGATTTCACCTTTCTCATATCCCAGACCATGCTTATCATTTGCCTTCTTCTAACTATCAAGTAGTGCCTCAAGTTTAGCTAAGCTTATCTTGAACTTCTTTTTGTATTCATTTGCAGCTTCTAGGTCATGTTCGAGAATGACAATTTGTCTTTCAAGTTGTTCCTCATTAGACCTGGTTTCTTGTAGATCAGACTCTAGATGGCCAATTATTATGTCTAATCTGCAGCACTCTTCTGTTCTTTCTTTTAGAGACCGATTCAGGTTTTCTTCAGTCTTCTTCCTTTCCTTGATTTCCTTGGTTAGCCTCATCACCTCGGATTCCATCTCATGTTTTAGGACAACAACTTCTTTTGCCAACTTCTCACATTCCTTTGTCTTTTCCTTCAAAGCCTCATCCATGCCATTGTCTTCCTTCTGATTTGCTAATTGCTGAAGCAGCTCCTTCCTCTTTTCCATAGATTTGCTCAGTTGCCCTTTTAAAGTCTGAATGAAATCCTCAGCATCTTTAAGGTTCTCTTGCAGTTCTTTGACTTCTGCTCTGGACTGATCAAGATCTTCTAAACCAACTTGAAGTTGTTCATTGATGCCATCAGAATATCTGAAAGAACCCATTGAAACACCTTCCCATATCTTCCTCAAGCTGTTAAACTTCTTCCAAGGAGCCTTGCTCTGATACCAATTATTGAAATTAAGGCAGACAATTGAGAGGGGGGGTGAATCAGTTGTCTCAAAACTTTATCTTTTGTTAAATTTAATCTTCTTTACCACTTATTAACAGATTAATGATATAACCATGAAAGCATGAATCAACAACACATGAGCAAAAACACAATCAATGCACATAACACAAGGATTTTTACTTGGAAACCCGGTTAAGGGAAAAACCATGGTGGGGGTTAACCACAAGATTTATTCTCTATTAAAAGACTAGAAAAATGGGAAGGCACCTACCTTTGGGCACACTACCCAGAGCTCATTGCTCTAAGAGACTCACTATCTACAAAAACATTCACATGGTTAACACTGAAAGGTTGAACTGAAAAACAACATCTTCTTCATGTCAGGTTCAATTCCATTGAAGCTCACAACACCTCTACTCTGCCCGCAAACACTTCTTCGCTACCTTCACATCTTCACACTAATTCGTACATTTACACGACTTCATTACACTTATTTATACATGACATCGACTACAATCATCTATCTGGAACATTCTCCAAGATAGGCATTACAAGCAATTACAATTACATGACTTGACTTAATACAAAATGCTACATGTGGACCACTACATTGTCATCCAAACATAGTTGGGACTCAAATCTTCCTCGAACAACATGCCACGCTCCATAGAACTTCTCTTAGATCATCTGCAACATGCACCAAGCATCCGATCAGCCAAGTCTGGAAAGAACAGCAAAACCCAAGTAGAAATCTTCAACTACGAGCTCAATCCTCAATGTGGACCACCAATAGAATAGGCACACAACCTAAAGAACTCCACAAGCACAATGAAATCAACAAGAACAACCGCACCACCTTAAATCACCAGAATCACTTGCATCTTCATATGGGAACTTAAGAACATTAACTGTCATGACTGTCACACTAGAAAGATTGCTTGCAAACCTCCAAACCATGAACCACTTGAGTTGAGGATACATACCAACATCCCAAACATATCTCTAGAACCGCAGACCATAATATTCCAATGCGGAGCAATCCAGACCAAATTCTTGTCACTCTGTTACCTCTGAACAACTGTAAAACCCAATTCTACTTAGATGGCCATAACTTTGCCAATCCTCCATGCAGACCTCTCAAATATTAACTAGAGCAACTTTAGACAATCCTCTACAAAACCCTTAAGTTTGCAAACTCTAATCTTCATCTTACTGGAAATGCGGAGCAATCTACTTTACTGAACTGCACTGTCTTCACTATCTCTGAAAAAGAGATATGTTGACATCAATGACAACACATCATAGGCACATAATTGCAATAGGAGAAGCATTTGTCGCTGCCTTGGAAATGCATGGATCTGAGGATGTGTGGCTTATTGACTCTGGTGCATCTTTTCACATGACCTCGCATCGGGGCTGGTTTTCGAAGTATGAAGAATACAATGGTGGAAAGGTGTACTTGGGTGATGATTCTCACCTAGATATTGTTGGCCATGGAAGAGTCTTGATTCGATTCCCTGATGGACAAGTAAAGGGAATCAATGGTGTTCTGCATATCCCTAGTTTGACACGAAACCTTCTTTCTATAAGTAAATTGAATTATGTGGGTGTGCAGGTTATTTTCTTGAATGGAGGATGCAAGATGACTAGAGGATCTATGGTGTTGGCTAAGGGTGTTTAGATTGGCACTCTATTTTAGCTTGATGTATGTGCAGTTCAGTGCAATAGTGCCTCTATTTCAAAGAAGAGAGCTTCAAAGTCTTCATCCTCACCATTGGAACTAGCAGTGAAGAAGACTATTGCATCTACTTCCGATGGTCATGCTTTCTGGGTAGCTAAGGGTGCTCATTCTATGGAGATGAAACTTCTATCTAAGAAGACAATGTTATGGCACCAAAGGCTTGGTCACATTGGTGAAAAGGGTTTGAGGACCCTGAAGAATAAAAATATTATTGAGGGTATGAATGATTGTAACCTTAAGTTTGATTTCTATGAACATTGCATTTATGGAAAACAAAACCGTGTTTAGTTTGATTCCTGTTCTCACAAATATTTTGAGGTGTTGGACTTGATTCATTCTGATGTGTTTGGTCCTGTTAATGTTCCTTCAATTTTAAAATCTATTTCCTTTGTTTCATTCATTGATGATTACAGTAGAAGGACATGGGTGTATTTCCTTAGAAGTAAATCTGAAGTCTTTAATAGATTCAAAGAGTTCAAAGCTCTTGTAGAGAATCAAAAGGATAGAAAGATTAAGTGTTTGAGGACTGACAATGGTGGTGAGTTATGTTCAGCAGATTTCGACAAGTTCTATAAAGAACAGGGGATTGAGAGGCACAAGACAACCCAGTATACCCCTCAACAGAATGGAGTTGCAGAGAGGATGAATAGAACATTGATGGAAGTTGTTGCTACCACTTGTTACTTGGTTAATAGGTCTCCTACATCAGTGCTCGTTGATAAGACACCTATGGAGGTTTGGCCTGGTAAAAAGCCTTCATTAAGACACATTCAAGCATTTAGTTGTGAGGCATATGCATATGTGCCTACGGAGAAGAGGTCTAAGTTGGAGAACAAGGCTATAAAGTGTATCTTCATCGGTTATGGCATCGATGTGAAAGGGTACAAGCTTTGGGATCTAGTAGCTGAGAGAGTTCTATATAGTAGAAGCATGATCTTTAGAGATCTCAATCCTTATTATGTTCTCTTGTAGCTAGAGAAAGAAGAGAAGAAAGATGATGTGCTTTAGCTTCCTTCCACCCTCGAGAAAGCTGAACCAAAAACATCTATTGGACCTGATAATGAGGAGAGCTCTAGTAGCTATGAAAGTTCAGGAGAAGATGAAGAACCTCAACCTCAACCTTTGAGGAGGTCCATGCAGATAAGGTAGCAACCTGATAGGTTTGGTTATTCATTACATGATTCCAGTTGTATTTTCGCTTTGATTTCTGACACTGATGAGCCTAGAATTGTGAAAAAGGCTATGCGTATGAAAGATGCAAGTTCTTGAAAGGAGACCATGGAAGAGGAGATGGCTTCTTTCGAAAAGAATAATACTTGGGACTTGATGCCTTTGCTTGAAGGATGAAAACCTGTTGGATGCAAATGGGTGTTCAAAAAGAAATTCAGTGTAGATGGTAGTGTTGAGAAATATAAGGCTAGATTGGTTCCGAAGGGGTATTCTCAGGTGGAGGGAATTGACTATGGTGATATTTTCTCTCCCGTTGCAAAACTAACATGTATTCAGTTCCTGTTATCTCTTGCAGTAGTGTATGATCTAGAAGTGGAACAGATGGATGTGAAGACAACATTCCTTCATGGTGACTTGGAGGAGGAAATCTATATGTCACAGTTAGAGCACTACGTGGTGAAAGGTAAATAAAATCTGGTTTGCAAGTTGAAAAAGTCCTTGTATGGTTTAAAATGGTCTCCTAAGATGTGGTACTAGAAGTTTGATGCCTTTGTGTTGAGTATTGGATTTCAAAGATCGAAATTAGATCATTGTGTTTACTACAAGTTTGACAGTGATCGCATTCTCATTATTGCATTATATGTCGATGATATGTTACTCATTGGGAATGGTAAAAGTTTGATTTCTGATTTGAAGTCTCAGTTGTCAGCACAGTTTGAGATGAAAAATCTAGGGGCAGCTCAGTACATTCTAGGGATGGAAATCAGAAGAGATAGAGCAAACAAAAAACTTTGGTTAGGCCAGAATAAGCATGTTAACACTGTGTTGGAGAGATTTGGCATGGTGGATTGCAGATCTTTGACTATTCCTGTTACAATGGGGACAAAATTATCTATTGAAGATTGTCCAAAGTCTCCTTCTAAGATAGAGGATATGATCAGAGTTCCTTATGCTAGTGCGGTTGGTAGTTTGATGTATGTGATGGTTTGCACAAGACCAGACATTGCCCAAGTAGTGGGAGTCCTTAGTTGATTTATGGCTAATCCTAGATGGGTACATTGGGATGCAGTGAAGAGAGTGTTCAGATATTTGTGGGGTACGTCTGAGTATTCCTTATGTTATCATGGTTATCCTATAGGACCTCAGCATTCACTTTGTATTTGTGGATTTGTGGATTTAGATTGGGTAGGTGACATTGACAGCAAGAGATCCACCAGTGTTTATGTGTTCACTATGTTTGGTGGTGCTATTAGTTGGATGAGTAAGTGGCAACCTATGGTCGCTTTGTCCACTACTAAAGCTGAGTACATGGCAGTAACTCATGCTTGTAAAGATGCCATTTGGTTTAAGAGATTATGTTCTAATGTTGGGTTTGATGCAGGGAAGATTACTATTTGTTGTGATAGTCAGAGTGCCATATGTTTGGCAAAGAATCCTACTTTCCACGCAAGGACTAAGCATATTGATGTCTAGTACCATTTTGTTCATGACATGGTAGAGGATGGGAAGGTAAACTTGGAAAAAGTTGAAACTTTGATGAATTTTGCAGATTCCTTAACAAAACCTATGAGCACAAAGAAGTTCAGATGGTGTTCAGAGTTTATGGGCCTCATGGCCCCTAGAAATTAAATCATTGTGTTGATACTCCCTTTGCTCTTGCAAGGTGTTTGACAAGTGGGAGAATGTTAGGAAAAGTGGCTCAACCTTGCAACCTTGAAAGGTTACTATTCTTCCCAGTTTTGGTCTTTTCGAATACCCTTTATCTTGGATAATGGTCTGGAACTTTCAAAGTTTCCAAATGAGCTAAAAAAAGTGAGACTTACTATTTTTAGTAAGTCCTTCGATTAAGCTTGAATTGACCTAAAATTTTTCCTAGAAGGTGTAGAACAGCTAAGTGAACATCTCGGGTGAGTTTCGTCTCAAGATCATATCAGGATTGCGAGATATTAAAGTTTCTATTTTTCGAAACTACCAGAAAAAGCATTTAAACTTAATTACCATAATCGAAACTTCTCTAAATGTCCTAAAAATTAGGATAACCAGTGTAGCGGGTTATAGGGTGATAGATCTCTTCACGAGCTTTCCGATGTATTAAACGGTTTGTCAATCGGACACCTGGATCAAAAGTTATGACCTCTAGAAGTTGGACCTTCTATTTTGGGAAATGTAAAAATGTGTTGGACACATAAAAGAGCTGTTAAGGGGAGAGTTACATGTGTTGGTGTGTGGTTTGACACATCACAAGGCATCTTTGATTGGAGATAATTTGGGCGTCACTTTTGGGTGGTTTTAGCTCATGGTTTTGTAATTACCGTTGGTCGTGTACTGTATTGTATCTCCTATTTATTAGGAACTTGAGATGGGGGTTGTATGTAAGAATTATATAGATGTCGAATTACCTCCTAGATCTCTAGTTGGATATACTCCTGTAAAAGCTTGTTCTGCAAGTATATTGTAATCTTTGTGATTCCTTAATAATATATTAGGTGGCTTTGGAGTGTGGGGTTTTTTACCTGAAAGGGTTTTCCCCATGTATATCTTGTGTTGTGAGTTTTGTGTTTGCATTTGGAAGTTGTTATTATCTTTCTGTTAATGTGCATCTTAATCTGTAACTGTAAAAGTAAAAAATTGCATAAGTCTTTCCTCAATAGATCAGTGTAGAAAGCATTTCTGCATACCTTGCTTCCTTTCAATTATCCTTGGTCATCCTTTGATACATACCTTAAAATCCGTTTCATTTACATACCATCAATGTCTCAAGTTTTCCTACAATGGTTTTGAAGTCACAATCCCTGCCGATCCTAATCCATTTGAGTTTTGCTAAACTTTCCAAGATAAATATTAAGACCCTAATCGCATACCTATCAATGTCGAAGCCTATCCATCTACATCCTATGTTGATCCAATCGAGTTGAATAAGCCTTCATCTAGCAAATCCATCCCCAACATCAATGTCCAATACAAAGAGCAAGGATCCAATGAGTATAGCCTACAAGAATCTTGTTGTGTAGGAACCTTGCCCTTATCACCTAAATCTTATGGTCAACCATCTATACCCAAAGCCACCTCATCCAAAGCTATTATCAAAGCCCCTCCTACCATGTTCATTAAATCAGGAATGTTAGAATATGAAGACATTGATGACATCAACTCTTGTCTCTTCTTTGATGAGAATGATCAACTTACTTTAGAAGTGCAGCGCTATAACAATGGATTTCAGATTATCAAGAATATGGGCTAAAAAGGACAAGGAGGTCTAGGACCACATGGACAAGGACCTTTTGAACCTATCATTGCTACCAAGAAGTTTAATAGGCAAGGCCTAGGGTATGGTAAGGAGGTTCCGCCTTCCAAGGACATTGAGTGTATTCTTGATAAGGTAGCCAAAGCTTTTCCCGCAGAACAGACTTCTAATCTGGATGTTGTTGATTACCCTTTCTTCCACATAACCTAACTATTCCAAGACACATCCATCTTTATGTTCTCATCCATCTCATCTACCTCTAAACCATCCTCATCTGACCTTCAACTTGTATATCATGACCTCGTCGATTGGGACCAATAGGGGGCACCTATTCTAGACACATTTCAGAATGATGAAGCCATAGCAGAGTTCATGGGTTTGAGAAATGAAATACCATTGGGAGATCACAAAGTGGGATTTATGATGGGTCTACCCCACTTACCATAGTTTGGTGGAAGTGTCAAATCCTTCAGTCGCAAAAGTGAAATAAATAAAATAAAAAAAGATAGGTCACTAGGTGAAAACTGAAAGGCACTTCTTGACTGCGAAAAAGTAAAAATAAAGGACATATCCAAGGGTGAAAACCTCTCTAAGGTGACCAAAGATGGAGGACTTGACCTTTCTTTGACTACTGAATATCAAGAATGGCCACCATTGTTGGTGGAGAAATCTCAAGAGAGAATCTAGGTACAACACAAAATCCCAAGATCACATTCTTAGCAGCATCACTATCAGAGCAAGAAAGAATAGATTTCACCGACTTCTTCATGAAAAGAGCAATTAACTTTGCATGGACCTATGCAGATATGTTGGGGTTAGATCCTTCACTTGTGTACATCATCTAGTAGTATCTCCAAATATAAAACCCGTTAGACAAAAGATTCACAAAATGCATCCTCAAGTAGCACTTTTAGTCAAAGCAAAAATTTAGAAACTATTGGATGCTAAGTTTATATGGCCTATCGGTTATCTTGAATGGGTTTCAAATCAAGTACCAGTCTCAAAACCTCATGGTTGTAATGACTATTGCACCGACGTCAAAGACCTTAACAAAGCTTGTCCTAAGGATGATTTTCCATTACCAAGCATATATACCATTGTTGATCTCATAGCAGGACATGAAATGCTATCCTTAATGGATGGATTTTCTAGCTATAATCAAAGTAGGATTGTAGAAGAAGATCAACACAAGACCTCCTTTATATGTCCATGGGGTACCTACTGCTGGGTCATAATGCTTTTGGTCTAAAGAACGCAGGAGCCACATATCAACGAGCCATGACTATTATCTTCCACAATCTTTTTCACACCATAATGGAAGACTATGTTGATGATATCCTGGGAAAATTAAAAACTAGAGAAGGCCATCTACAAGTACTAGAATAGATCTTTGATAGATTGGAAAAGTATCAAGTGAGACTGAATCCCAAGAAATGTGTATTCGAGGTTATTGGATTTAGGATAGACAACTGAGAAGGGGGGTGAATCAGTTGTTCAAAACTTTCTTCCAATTAATCACTTAAATCCTTTTCTTAATTTAACAGCATAATGATAAATCAATCATGGAAACATAATGCAATAATTCAAGAGCAAAAACACATTAACACATAAGACACCAAAATTTTTGACGTGGAAAACCTGTTTAAGGGAAAAACCACGGGGTGACTAACCCAAGATTGTATTCTCTATTAGAAGAATAGGAAGAACAAAATGACACATGCCAATTAGGGCTCACTGCCCGAGCACACTGCTCACAAGAGGCCCACTGCCTACAGGAGACACACTGTCTACAGAAAAATAAGTATTACATACTTGAACTGAAGAATAGCATCTTCATGATGCTTGAGTCAGTTCCATTAAGCTCAATACTTCTACTCTGCTTTTCACTCTGCTCCTCTCTACCACACTCTCATCTCCACAAGATGCATTTGAAATGGCTTTACAAATCCTTATTTATACAAGACATTGACTTAGGGATAATCATCCAAGTCGGCATACATTACAAAGAAAATACATAAATACAACATAATTGATTACAAAAAGACTTCACGCAGATCAACACACTGTCAGCCACAAAGATCTAAGACTTCAATCTTCCTTTAGGAACACACCATTCTCCACAGAACATCTCCAAGATCATCCGCAGGATGTGTAACTCATCTGGTCGGCCAGACTTAGGAAGAACATCATCATCTGGAAGTAATTCTTCAATTATGAGCTCAATCTTTGATCCGGACTACCAAGATGAACTAGACATAATCCAAAGACCTCCACAAGCTTTCCTGAATTACCAGAAACATCCACACTACTTCTACTTATTGAAATCATTCTCTCCTTCATTTGGAACCTCAAGAACATAGTCTAACATCACTATCATATTGAAATAGATGCTTGCGGACCTCTAGACCATGAACCAATTGAGTTGTCAATTCACATTGACTTCCTAAACACTCCACCAAATCCGCAGAACAAGATATTGGATTTCCGGATCTCACTGGACCTATCTGTGTCACTCTGTCAACTCTGAACATCTGCCAAAACTAGTTTTACTTAAGTGGCCATAGCTTCTTTAGATCTTCATGCAGATCTCTGAAACTTTTATTGGATCATCTTAAGACACATATCTATAGACCCTTTGAAGCGCATCCTCTGATCTTCATCTTAGCTAGGATCTTTACCTCACTATCTTCATTGTTCTTCTCTATTCCTAATTAGGACTAATTTTCTCAATATCCTCAGCACACAGCTCATCCAATCCTTATCATCAATGCAACAAGAGTATGTTGACATCAATGACAACACCGGTTAGGCCCATACTTGCAACAATCTCCCCCTTTGTCATTGATGGCAACATATGATGTGAAAAACTATTTTAACCATTAAGACAAGAACTTCTCCATACTGTCACAACTCCCCCTATCAACAACGACCATTCACATGTCTTCTCTTCCTTTCCTGCTCCCCCTTTGATCAGCAATTACTTGTTTTTCACATGTCTTCTCTCCCCCTTTGACATCAATGGCAAAGGGCACATACTTGCATCAATTCAGAATCATACCAGCTGCTCCTCTTGAGTAACAACTTCCCAAACGTCAATCTGGACCACAAGATATGACTGTGAGATCCACCGGACTAATGCACATCAGTGTACCTTAATTTACAATCAGAGGGGTAATAACCCCTAACTTCTCCCTGAGATACTCAAAAGAGTCCTTAGGTAGAGGTTTAGTAAAAATATCTGCAATCTAATCCTTGGAAGGCACAAACTCCAATCTGACTTCTTTCTTGTTCACTTGCTCTCTTAAAAAGTGAAACTTAATGGATATATGTTTAGTCTTTGAGTGCAACACCAAATTTTTTGATATGTTAATTACACTTGAATTATCACAGAAGATTGTGATAGGTTCTTCAAACTTCACTCTGATATCTCTTAGCATTTGCTTCATCCATAATACTTGAGTGCAACTACCTGCTGCTGCAATATATTCTGCTTCTGCAGTAGACAGAGATATTGCCTCTTGTTTCTTGCTCAACCAAGAAACCAATCTCCTCCCCAAAAAGAATGTTCCACCACTGGTACTCTTTCGATCATCCACATCTCCTACCCAATCAGCATCTCTATATGCATGAAGAGATAAATCATGATCTCTAGGATACCATAAACCATACTCAACTATCCCTTTTAGATATCTAAAAATCCTCTTGATTTCCATGACATGAGATTCTCTAGGATCAGCTTGGAATATAGCAACAAGACCAACAACATTCATAATGTCAGGTCTAGTTTGAGTCAGATACAATAGTTCTCCAATCATTGACCTGTACTTTTTCTGATCAGACTTAGGAGAGTCATCATCTTTGCTCAATTTACATCTGGTTGCCATGGGAGTATTCATTGGTTTTGAGTCTTCCATCCCAAATTTCTTCAACAATTCTTTCACATATTTGGTCTGAGAAATAAAGATTCCTTTCTTTGTTTGAGTGATTTGCAGACCCAAGAAGAAATTTATTTCCCCAAACATGGACATCTCAAATTCACTTTTCATTTGATTTGCAAAGGTTTTGCACATGTTATCTCTTCCTCCAAAAATGATATCATCAACAAACACTTCAACAATCAAGATATTTTCATGATCAATTTTGAAATACAAATTACTATCAGCAGTACCTTTGTTGAAACCAATCTTCAAAAGATGCTTATCCAATCTTTCATACCAAGCTCTTGGGGCTTGCTTGAGTCCATACAGTGCTTTCTTCAACTTGCAAACCATATCACCATGATCAGACAATTGAAATCCATTCAGTTGCTCAATGTAAACTTCTTCTTCCAAGTCACCATTCAAGAAGGCAGACTTGACATCCATCTGATATACTTTGAAATCCTTGAAGGCAGCAAAGGCAAGAAATAATCTGACTGCTTCAATTCTTGCCATCGGAGCAAAAATTTCTTCAAAATCAACTCCTTCTACTTGGGAGTAACCCTTGCAGACCAATCTAGCTTTGTTTCTGACTACTTCACCATCTTCATTCAGTTTATTTCGAAAGACCCATTTGGTTCCAATCACATTCTTATTTTTAGGTCTGGGAACAAGATCCCAAGTGTGATTTTTCTCAATTTGCATCAGCTCTTCCTCCATTGCTTTAGTCCAATTTTCATCATTGCAAGCTTCATTCACTATCTTAGGTTCAATCTTTGAAATCAGACAATACTCTTCTAAATCTTGAGCAATCCTTCTTCTTGTTTGAACACCTTTGCTTTTATCACCTATGATCTGATCTTCAGAGTGATTCAGTCTTACATACCTGGGAATTTTGTTAGTTTCTTGCACTTTTGATTCTTGAACAGGTTCATTCAAACTTATCTCTTCTTCCTGATTTACCGGATCAGTCTAAATCTAAATTTCAGAGGGAGCTTGGACTTCTTGAACAAAAACATCATTTTGATCATCTTCATCATTGTTAACCTTTTTCCCTCTATCTAGAGCCAAACAGTTAACCTGATATTTTCCTTGAAAATCCCTTTGAAAGGGTCCCTATAAAGCAAAGTGCCAAAATTCCTAGAAGCCTTGCCTAATAAACCTTACCATTGTAAAGAGCTTGAAAAAATAGGCAGGTTTGCTTTTTACAGCACCCTGAAATTCGTCCAAATGAGGAAGTTATGCATGGTCAAAGTTGCAGTCAACAGACAGTTCAAATGGGCATTTTGGCAGGCTTACAAAATTACATCGGCATTTAAAATTGATCACTGCAGGTTGCGACATGTGTCAGCAGAGGAGAGTAGTTTCTAAAAAGTTTCTGAGAGTGGCACAGATGGCACCACGTGGAGCCACCTGAGGGACACATAAAGTTTCTGAAGAGCCCCACGAATGGAGACAAGTGTCAGCCTCCGCTATGTTTCTAAAAGTTTCACGGCCCCCGCCCAAGTTTTGCGAGCCCTTTTATAAAGTTTCTCATTGCCGCGGGTTGCGACACGTGTCATGAGTGGAGAGTCCTTGTATTGTTTCTCATAGTCATGCGGAACATAACACGTGTCGCTTTCCGCTGAGGCCCCTTTAATGTTTCTAAGGTGGGACGGAATGCTCCACGTGTCCATTGTAGTTGCTACGGAAGCTGACGCGTGTTAGCTTCCACGTGAGCTTCTTTTTTTGTTTTGGTGCTAAGCCAAGGGAAGAGGTGGGCCCCTGTAATGTTTCTAAAGTGAAGCGAAACTCGCCAAGTGTCAGTTTCTGCATGATTCTTAAGTGGGTCATTGTAAAGTTTCTACATTGTTTCTTTCTAAGCGGACGATGCCAAGTGGCGAGCTCCGCCCAAGTTTCATGACCCTTTATATGTTTTAGGAGTAACACAGGGTATGCCACGCGTCTGCGTCCGCGAAGGGTTCCAAGCAGTGTCTCTATGTATCTCAGGAAGGCGCGGAAGGCGCCAAGTGTCGTCACCCGCGTGAGTCCCAGCTGAGCCTGTATTGTTTCTCATGGCAACGCAGAGATTGCCACGTGTTGCCATCTGCTAAAGTTTCTAAAAGTTTCAACACCGCAGTGGAGGATGCTGCGTGCCCCTTAACATTTCCGCATAAGCTACCAAGTGGCGGCCTCCGCAATGTTTCCTTTTTTTTCAAAGCTTGGCGCAGGCAAGGTGGGTCCCAGTAGGAGCTCAGCTACTACGGATATTGCCACGGGTTGCGACAGGTGTCGCAAGCGGAGGCCCGGTTAGAAGGTTTTAGCATGGGCATGGAGAACGACACGTGTATCTTACAAGGCAACATGGAACTTGCCACGTGTCAGCTTCCGCGTAACTTTCCGGTAGGGGCTTCTCAACGGGAGGTGATACAAGACGGACTCGATAGGAGAGTGAAATACAGCTAAGGGTGTTTTTCGGGTCCGCAGCTTGTATGTTCGCATAGACAGAGGGAGAGATGCGATTGGTGGGGTCCACAATATGCAGGGTCTTTGGCGCCTGGTTTCTTATATAGACACAGCCCAGACCCGACGGCATTTTTTAACAATTTCATAATGATTCTTCGAGTCCGCAGCTTACATTTAGGGTTGTATATGCCGAGACACAGTTAAAGATACTGAAGCGATATACACACAGATATAGAAGCGATATACACAGGCAATTGACCAAACTTTGACCGCCTGTATCTCCTCCGTTTTAGCAAATTTTCACATGCTGTAAGAGGCAAAGTTATGTATTTTCATCCCCTCTTTCATTTGGCGGGCTTTTCGGGAGTTTTTGTGACACTTTTTCAATAGATGGAGATTTTTGGGGGCATTCATTATAGCAGATATGGCAAGCAACTGTCAACATTCAATGCTAGGTTATCCTCCATCATTTTGAGGATTAGATCGATGACGCAGCTGTTTGCATTGAAGACCCAGAATATCTACCACCTGCCCCTGTTCCTGATCTTTTGCGCCATTACTCTTGGCAAGTGGACGTCCCTTCAAGAAGATATTCCTGACTGCAGCTCCCTGAGTGGATTTTTGTAACTGACCTAAATCAGTTTTTGTATTGCTATATAAGCTGAGGCTTATGATGTAATAAGGGTTGGAACTTTTTAGCATAGAAGCTCTTCTGTTTCCAAGCAGAGCTCCTTTCTGTACTGTAATTTTGCTTTCCTACTGAATATATGCAAGTTATCATACCTTTTTACTGATTTTCTAGTTCTGTGTGAATCTGCATAGGGTTGTCTGTGAGCATCTCTGCTCCTCTCAATCATATTATCTCTTGCCTCTGCTAGAATCACCTAATCTATGTATTCCTGCTTGCTATATCTGGCTGTGTTATGCATTTCTCAGTTCAGTGGAAGTCTCTTTAAATCTGTCTGGTGCATCACCCTTTCATTATTTTTAAGTATTGTTGCTTTATCTTTCATTTCAGCACATTTCTTCCCCTTTTCACCCCAAAACTCAGTAGCTTAGGTGATAACTAGACAAGGAAGTCGGCCTTCTTTAGAGGTTTGATCTCATTTAGCAAAGTCCCACACTTAGAGATCAATCCCATTGTGTCATTGGAATGCTTGGAATCCCATTCAAGCAGGGTGCAATTTCATGTGACAACAGCTTCTGGCATGCCCGGTGGGACAATACAAACTCTTATTACTGGTTCTGATGTGCAACCGGTGATTTTCTGACCTATGAGAGGTTAAAAATTGCATATCTGGTGACTCGTACTAAGGAGGATCAGGCAAACCAGTTTTGCTGATATACTTTTATGAGAAGGATACAAACTAGGAGTTCAAGTTCCAGCTCATTTGAATATCTATAGCTTTCTCCACCTAGGAGGTAAAGTAGGACTGTAGTAAGAACTCCCTATTCTAAGAGGACCTTGTCAACTCCTCCAAATTTCAGACCAGTTGCCTCTGTAGTCCTTGTAGCAACTCAAGCAAACTCACTTCCAGCTGCTCAGATGGCAAGAAATCAGCCATTTGTGGCAATTGATGGGGGAAGCCCCTTGAACTTAACAGTACATGATCTCATACCTATGGCAGCCTTGAAGAGCTTGCCCTATTTCATAGGGGAGACCCAAACTACACCTATTGAACATATAAGAGATGTGGCTTCTCTATGTGGAGTACATCATGTAACACAAGAAAATGTGGCCATCAGATTACTAGCTGCCTCATTCAAAGGAAAGGCATTGCAATGGTTCAGAAGTCTACCAGTATAGACTATAGGAACCTGGGATGAACTAAGAGACAAGCTGAATAATCAATTCCAGGATAAATCAAATAATTTGTCATTGGTGGAACAGATGACCACCATAAAGAGAGCTCCTCAGGAACTAATGATGGACTTCAACTTCAGATTTCAAAAGACATGGGACCGAATCCCTGCCACTGTAAGACCTCCAGCTGAGTATGCATTCTTATATTTCTTGAAAGCTTTAAATAGTGATATTTCAGTAATGATACAATCACTAGGAGGTCTAAGCTTACCTAATGCCTATGACATAGCCATTAAAGCAGATAACAGTCTAATTCAGGCTGGAAAAATAGCACCTAGGCCCCCTATGCCCATTTTTCCTGAGATCTAGGCTTCTATGCCTTTACCCACCCCATATTTTGTCCCTACACCTGTTGTGGTAGCATTACCAAGTACCTCTACTTCTGAGCCTGCTGCCTTTAGTTCATCCCAAAAGCTAAAGGAGATAAAAAGTAGCCAACAAAAAATAGAAAATCTTCTGCAGACTTTTGGGAATGATCTAGTAAACATTAAGAAGCAGCAGTCTCAAGGTAGACAGCCTTATCAACAACAATATCAGGGGCAGAACCAAGCATATCAGGGGCAGGGTCAACCTTACCAGGCCAATAGGCCATCTTATCAGAACAACTACCAAGGTGCCAAGCAAAATATGAACCAAAGGCCTTTTCAGCCTTACAATTCAGCACCTGTTAGTACAGCAAGGGACCTTGTCCCTATCCAGAATAACATTATAGCTGATTATGATTGGTGTGTCCCATGCCAAATGCCACACAATCAGGCAGCTTGTTCAAGTGGATTCCTAAATCAGGCTTTGATGGCGCAAAATGTGGCAGCTACACAGCCATACACACAAAATGATGGAGCTACACAACAACAAGAGCAACCTCAAAATGATTCTGCTTTCATGAATTGGAAGGAAGGAGAATTCTATGGGGTAAACACTGATAGTAGTCCAGTTGCTGCCAATACAAGAGCTAAGAAGAGGGGTTATGAGGTTGAGCCAGTAGCAAACAAAGGTAGAGAACATACTGATGCTTCCACATCCCGCATTCCTCGCATCTTGCAAAGAAGTGCACCAACAACAGCAAGAGAAATACCTCATTTGCAGGCTAATATTGCTGCTACAAAGTCAAGTCAGAAGGTAGGTGCCTCTTCACCTTTCAATATTATTGAAAACATGAAAAAGATGAGTGTAACCATGTCTATGTGGGATTCTTTAGAGATCCCTGGCCAAAAGAAGATGTTGCAGTGTGCCTTGTCTGATTTGAAGGTACCCAATGATACCACTGTTGACCCTGATAGGACTACCCTTACTAATTCATCCCAAGATGATATCAAGCAGCCTAACCAAGGTGCTAAGCCTCTTCCCTTTTATGTATCACTGATAATTGGAGACAAACTAGTGCACAATTGCATAGTGGATAGTGGAGCAAGCAGTTCTATCATGCCTAAGCAGATTGCAGATCAGTTAGGGCTTAAGTACCAGCCACTTGAGAAAGGTGTACTCCAGTTGGATGGAGCATCTGTCAATACTGTGGGTGTCATAAGAAACCTAGGTCTCACCCTACATGCCTACCCCAATGTTTCTATTTCACAGGAGGTGTTCATAATAGATTTGCCTCCTTATTTTGCCATGTGCTTATCAAGAGAATTTACAGCCAAAATAGGAGGATATTTGTCTTCTGACTAGTCCCACATGTTTTTCAGGACCAGATATGGCACCAAAGTAACTTTGAACTCTGAGTTACTTTCAGACTATCACATAGAACCTTACACACCCAGTGTTGTTAATGCAAATTGCATTATCTCTGATGACCCTGAACTAGTTGCTGCTTAGGAACTACAAGCTGAGAGCATACCAAAGGTACTCTTGAAGGAGTGGGCCTCTGAAAATGTTGTAGAAGATCCTGAGGGACATATCCAAGAAGCTGGCATGGGAGTGTACATGTTGCATGAGCATGAAACAGTAATTCCAAATCTTCTGAAGAGAGCAGAGCAGCAGGTAGAGCATCATGATGAGGTATGGAAAATGTACTTTGATGGCTCTAGGGGCAGAAATGGATCTAGAGGTGGTGCAATGCTTGTGTCACCACAAGGTGAAAATTATTATGCTACTTTTCATTTTGCCTTTTCTTGTACTAACAACACTATTGAGTATGAAGGGTTGATACAAGGTCGGCAGTGGGCAGGAAGGAGGAAGATTGGCTATTTACAGGTGTTTGGAGATAGTGAGCTCATTGTGAATTAGGTAAGGGGATTGCACCTTACAAAAAGTGATGCCCTGAAGTGCTACAAACACAGGGTATGGAATTTGATTGAAGAGTTTGATGCTTTCAATCTGATCTCCATTCCAAGAAGTCAGAACTATCATGTTGACAGATTAGCTTCAATTGGGGCTCATTTTGACATCCCCAGTGACATTCAAAGGGAGAAGGTTTAGCCTCATGTAAAAATAATTTCTAGGCCCTCTATCCCTGATAATAATATTCACTGGCAAGTTTTTGACAGTGATGAACAGATCCTGAGATTCCTATTAGAGGAAGATGAGTTTTCCATGATGAATCAGGATAAACTCAAATAGCAATATGACAATGATCAAATCATTCAGCTGAGAACAAATAAGCTGCTCAAGGGATTGGTCACCTTGGAATCTATTTTTGGCACTGATGACCAAAAGAAGAAGACAAAAACCAGTATGCAAGTAAAGGAGGAGCATTATGAAAAGTTAGAAGTTTTCAAGGGTAGACTCCTTAAAATTGGTAAAATCTGCTCAGCTGAAGACAAAAGAGCTTTCATTGCTCTTTGTAAAGAATTTGAAGAGGTGTTTGCTTGGGACTATGCAGACTTAAAAGGATTTGATCCTCATATTGCCCAACACACCATAGAATTAGAGCCGGGTATAAAACCTGTGAGACAGAAACAAAGACCTCTGAATCCAAAGCTAGAACCCCTAATGATCAAAGAACTAACCAAGCTGATTGAGGGGAAGATCATCTTTCCAATCAAGCACACTTCTTGGGTTTCTAACCTTGTGCCTGTGAGGAAGAAAAATGGGGAGATCAGGTTGTGTGTTGACTTCAGAGACCTCAACAGAGCCTCCCTAAAAGACCACTACCCATTGCCTTCAAGGGAGCAAATTCTGCAGGTGGTGGCTGGTTCAGAAAGATTTTCTTTGCTTGATGGATTTTTTGGTTATAATCAGGTGCTAGTCAAGAAGGAAGACCAATTCAAGACTGCTTTCACAACCAAGTGGGGTACTATGGCCTATAACAGGATGCCTTTTGGTCTCTCAAATGCTGGCTCTACTTTTCAAAGGGCCATGGACATGGCCTTTAAGGGTCTGATGTATAAGCTAGTGCTGGTATACATGGATGATATAACAATTTTCTCTAAAAATGCATCTGAGCATTTATCCCACCTAAGGCTAGTCTTTGAAAGATGCAGAGAGTTTGGGATATCCCTCAATCTGAAGAAATGCATTTTTGTTGTACATGAGGGCAAGTTGTTGGGGTATATTGTGTCAAAGGAGGGTATTACCATTGATAAAGAGAGAATACAAGCCATTTTGCAGTTGCCCCTACCCAGTCATAAGAAGGGACTGCAGCGCTTCATTGGCAGGATTAATTTTCTGAGAAGGTTTATACCTGATATCACAAATCTCTTAAAACCCTTGACGTCTACGTTGAAAAAGAACATAACTTTCAGTTGGACGTCAGAGGCCAGACTCAGCTTCCAGCCCATAAAAGAGGCATTAGCAACTGCACCAACCTTGATCAATCCTGATTTCTCAAAGGATTTTATCTTGTATGCTTATGGCGGCCTGGCTACCATTTCTGCCATTCTGGTGTAGTAGCAGAGTGAGAGTTTCGAACAACCGATCGCCTTCTTCAGCCAAGGGTTGGAGGAGTATGAGCAGAAGTATAGCTTCATTGAAAAGCATGTCCTGGCAGTAGTCAGGAGTCTAAAAAAGTTTAGGCATCTTGTTTCAAATAACAAGATACACCTGATGGTGGCTCATTCTAGGGTGAAGGAGTTCCTACTGAGTAAAGACATTAATGAGAAAAGGGCTGGTTGGATCACCAAGGTCATGGAATATGATGTGGAGATCAAGATAACCAAACTGGTCAGAGGCAGAGGACTCAGTGAGCAGCTTGTCACTACTTCTAAGGATGAGGTAGAAGAAGAAGAGGAGGTGATCCTAATCATAGAGGAGGAGCATCAAGATGATTCAGCAGCAGTAGGTACTAGTTGGGTTAATGATATGACCCAATTTTTGCAAACTGGTAGATGTCCTGCAGGCTTAGATAAAGCTAAAAGAAGATACTTCAGGCTACAATCCATTCCATATGTTTTAATTGAAGGCATCCTTTTCATAAAAGACTTTAATGGTGTATTGCTTAGATGCATTGATACTGATCAGACTGACAGGGTGCTACATGAATTCCATGATGGAATAGCAGGAGGACATTTTGCCCCAAGAACTACTACTTGGAAAGTAATGAGAGCTGGCTATTATTGGCCTAGCTTATTTAAGGATGCCCATAGATGGGCTAAAAAGTGTGTTAAGTGTGCCCTTTTTACAGGAAAAGAGAGATTGACAGCTTTGCCTCTACACCCAATCCAGGTAGAGTAGCCCTTTATGAGATGGGGCATTGATTTTATTGGACCTATCAACCCACCATCAAGTGCAGGCCATAGGTGGATACTCATAGCCACAGACTACTTCACAAGATGGACTGAGGTAGTGGCTTTGAAAGAGTCTAATGAGAGTGTTGTTTTGAATTTTTACTGTGATTTGGTCTCCAAATTTGGAGTGCCTGAATCAATCATCTCTGATAATGCTCTAGCTTTTGTTGTCCTAAGAATAACTGACTGGGCTATCAAGAATGGGATTTATTTAAATACTTCATCAAATTATTACCCACAGGGTAATGGTTTGGCTGAATCCACAAACAAAAATCTCATCAGGATTATTAAGAGGGCGATGGAGAATAATCAGAGGACCTGGCACACTAATTTGAAGTTTGCTCTATGGGTTGATAGGATAACTCCTAAGAGGTCTATTGGGAACTCCCCTTATCTACTAGTGTATGGAAAAGAGGCAAGGTTGCCTATGTCTGTGGAGTTGCCAGCATTAGACATTATGCATCACCTAGAAATGCTTGAAACAGAAAGCCCCATGGCTGTAAGGTATGCTCAGCTTATGGAGCTAGAGGAAAGCAGAGATAAAGCTATGGCAGCCATGGAATGTCATCAGCTACAAACAAAGAGAAATTTTGACAAGAAGGCCACCCCCAGACATTTTAGAGTGGGTGATATGGTGCTCAAATGGGATGAGCTGAGGAGTAGACCAGAAAAGCATTCCAAATTTGACAGCATGTGGAGTGGCCCCTTTCTCATCATTGAATGCAAGGAGCACAATGCATTTCAGTTGTCCAATATGAATGGAGAAAATCTGCATATCCCAGTTAATGGGATACATTTGAAAAGATGTTTTGAGGTATGAGTACCCTGTAAATTAGTAGATTAGACTTCTTGTTTTCAATAAGTGTTGTTGCTCAGTAGTTTAGATTCTTTTATTTCCCTAAGTGCTTTTGCATAGGCTACTTTGTCATTACGAGAAGGTAGGCCTTTCCCCCCTTTTTTATGTTTTGAGAGGCAAGTTTGAGTTTCCTGCATATTTTAGACTTGACTCCATGCCCAATGGATGCTTGAGGCCACTGATCTCATGTTTAGCAGGCAAACATCCCATAGAGGTCGCCAAAGATGTTAACCTTTTTCCCTCTGTCCAGAGCCAAACAATTAACATGATATTTTCCTTGAAAATCCCTTTGAAAGGGTCCCTATTAAGCAAAGTGCCAAAATTCCTAAAAGCCTTGCCTAATAAACCTTGCCATTGTAAAGAGCTTGAAAAAGTAGGCAGGTTTACTTTTTACAGCACCCTGAAATTCGTACAAATGAGGAAGTTACGCATGGTCAAAGTTGCAGTCAACAGATAGTTCAAATGGGCATTTTGGTGGGCTTGCAAAATTACATCGGCATTTAAAATTGATCGCCGTGGGTTGCGACACATGTCAGTGGTGGAGAGTAGTTTCTAAAAAGTTTTTGAGAGTGGCGCGAATGGCACCACGTGGAGCCACCCGAGGGACACATAAAGTTTCTCAAGAGCCCCGCGGATGGAGACAAGTGTCAGCCTCCGCTATGTTTCTAAAAGTTTCACGGCCCCCGCCCAAGTTTCGCAAGCCCTTTTATAAAGTTTCTCATCACCGCGGGTTGCGACACGTGTCACGAGTAGAGAGTCCCTATATTGTTTCTAAGAGTCACGCGGAACTTGCCACGTGTCACTTTCCGCTGAGGCCCCTTTAATGTTTCTAAGGTGGGACAGAATGCTCCACGTGTCCATTGCAGTTGCTGCGGAAGCTGACGCGTGTCAGCTTCCGCGTGAGCTTCTTTTTTGTTTCGGTGCTAAGCCAAGGGAAGAGGTGGGCCCCTGTAATGTTTCTAAAGTGAAGCGAAACTCACCAAGTGTCGGTTTCCTCATGAGTCTTAAGTGGGTCGTTGTAAAGTTTCTACATTGTTTCTTTCTGCTCGGACGGCACCAAGTGGTGGGCTCTGCCCAAGTTTCATGACCCTTTATATGTTTAGGAGTAACGTAGGGTATGCCATGTGTCCGTGAAGGGTTCCAAGTAGTGTCTCTATGTATCTCAGGAAGGCACAGAAGGCGCCAGGTGTCGTCACCCGCGTGAGTCCCAGCTAAGCCTGTATTGTTTCTCATGGCAACGCGGAGATTGCCACGTGTTGCCATCCACTAAAGTTTCTAAAAGTTTTAACACCACAGTGAAGGATGCCGCGTGCCCCTTAACATTTCCGCAGAAGCTACCAAGTGGCGGCCTCCGCAATGTTTCCTTTTTTTTCAAAGCTTGGCACAGGCAGGGTGGGTCCCAGTAGGAGCTTGGCTGCTGCAGATATTGCCGTGGGTTGCGACAGGTGTCGCAAGTAGAGGCCTGGTTAGAAGGTTTCGACATGGGCATGGAGAATGACACGTGTATCTTACAAGGCAATGTGGAACTTGCCACGTGTCAGCTTCCGCGTAAGTTTTCGACAGGGGCTTCTCAAGGGGAGGTGATACAAGACAGAACCGACAAGAGAGTGAAATACAGCTAAGGGTGTTTTTCAGGTCCGTAGCTCGTATGTTCGCATAGACAGAGGGAGAGATGAGATTGGTGGGGTCCGCAATATGCAGGGTCTTTTGGCGCTTGGTTTCTTATATAGACACAGCCCGGACCCGACAGCATTTTTTAACAGTTTCATAATGATTCTTCAGGTCCGCAGCTTACATTTAGGGTTGTATATGCCGAGACATAGTTAAAGATACTGAAGCGATATACACATAGATACAGAAGCGATATACACAAGCAATTGACCAAACTTTGACTGCCTGTATCTCCTCTGTTTTAGCGAATTTTCACATGCTGTAAGATGCAAAGTTGTGTATTTTCGTCCCCTCTTTCATTTGGTGGGCTTTTCGAGAGTTTTTGTGACACTTTTTCAATAGATGGAGATTTTTGGGGGCATTCATTACAGCAGATATGGCAAGCAGCTGTTAGCATTCAATGCTAGGTTATCCTCCACCATTTTGAGGATTAGATCGATGATGCAGCTGTTTGCATTGAAGACCCAGAATATCTCCCACCTGCCCCTGTTCCTGATCTTTTGTGCCATTACTCTTGGTAGGTGGACATCCCTTCAGGAAGATATTCCTGACTACAACTCCCTGAGTGGATTTTTGTAATCGACCTAAATCAGTTTTTGTATTGCTATATAAGCTGAGGCTTATGATGTAATAAGGGTTGGAACTTTTTAGCATAGAATCTCTTCTGTTTCCAAGCAGAGCTCCTTTCTGTACTGTAACTTTGCTTTCCTACTGAATATATGCAAGTTATCATACCTTTTTACTAATTTTCTAGTTCTATGTGAATCTGCATAGGGTTGTCTGTGAGCATCTCTGCTCCTCTCAATCATATTGTCTCTTGCCTCTGCTAGAATCACCTAATCTATGTATTCCTGCTTGTTATATCTGGCTGTGTTATGCATTTCTCAATTTAGTGGAAGTCTCTTTAAATCTGTCTGGTGCATCACCCTTTCATTATTTTTAAGTATTGTTGCTTTATCTTTCATTTCAGCACATTTCTTCCCCTTTTCACCCCAAAACTCAGTAGCTTAGGTGATAACTAGACAAGGAAGCCGAGCTTCTCCAGAGGTTTGATCTCATTTAGCAAAGTCCCACACTTAGAGATCAATCCCATTGTGTCATTGGAATGCTTGGAATCCCATTCAAGTAGGGTGCAATTTCATGTGACAACAATCATATTCATAAAACCTTGAGGCTTTTTCAATACCTTCATCATCCTTCACATTTGTACTTTCTACAATCTTCCTTAATCTCTTGTTATAACACTGGTATGCTTTGCTTTTAGTAGAATAACCCAAGAATATTCCTTCATCACTTCTAGCATCAAATTTTCCTAGATCTTCATCTCTTTTAATGTAACATTTGCTACCAAAGATTCTGAAATACCTCATAGTGGGAGTGATGCCAAACCAAAGTTCATAAGGAGTCTTACCAGTATTGCTTCTGATTTGTACTCGATTGAGAGTATAGACTGCAGTGCTTATAGCTTCTCTCCAATAGATCTGAGGAACATTTGCTTCCATCATCATGGTTCTAGATGCTTCCTGGATGGTCCGGTTCTTTCTCTCCACTACTCCATTCTACTGTGGAGTCCTAGGAGCAGACAACTGTCTTTTTATTCCATGTTGCTCACATAATTCTATGAACTCATCGGATGTGAATTCTCCACCTCTATCAGACCTCAGACATTTTAATTTTAATCTAGTTTCATTCTCTACCATAGCCTTGAATATTTTGAATTTCTCAAGAGCTTCTGATTTCTCTTTCAGAAAATTCACCCACATCATCCGGGAATGGTCATCAATTAATAACATGAAGTATCTATCACCTTACACACTCCTGATTCTTGCTAAACCACATAGATCAGTATGAACTAAGTCCAATAATTTGGTAGAAGATTGTTCCTTGCTTTTGAATGAGACTCTACTTTGTTTACCCAACTGACATTCTTTGCACAAACTATTAGTAGGTTTTACCAATCTTGGAAGATCTCTTACAGCCTGAGTGTTGCTTATCTTGATGATATTATCAAAATTCACATGGCACATTCTCCTATGCCATAGCCAGCTCTGATCAATTTGAACAAATAAACAACTTTTATCAGTACCAACCAAGTGGAAGATATTACCTTTTGTTTGTGTACCAGATGCAATCTCTGTTCAGAAACTTTCAAAGATTTTGCATTTTCCATTCTTGAATCAGAGATCATAGCCTTTGTCCACCAATTGTCCAACACTGAGAAGATTGTGCTTCAGACCTTCAACATACAGTACATTACTGGTTTTGTTCTTTCTATCAAAAGAAATGGTTCCTCTGATTCTACTAGCAAAATTATCACCAAACTTTACCACTTCTCCTTCATACCTTTCCAAATCTATGAACTTATTTTTGTCACCTGTCATATGGTGAGAGCATCCACTATCAATGACCCAATCATCCTTTTCTTCAACTTGGGCAGCCAGAGCTCTTTCTACAATTTTATGATTGACAGATTCAGAGGGCATTGGATCTTCTTCCTTGATGGCAATAAACACCCACTCACTTCTGGATTTGTTTCCTGTCTCTGATTCATCATCTATTACTCCTTCATTATCATCATCTTCATGAACATAGTAACAATTCTTTTGGAACCTTGATCTGTTAGGATTTGGCCTTGAAAATCTTTTCGGACACCTTGAGGCAAAATGACCAATCTTATTGCAGTTAAAACACTTAAAAGGCAATTTCCCCTCATACTTCATGGATCCTCTTGGCAGTCTTTTTGCAATAAGGGCTTCAAGTTGAGCAGCTTCTACTTCATCTTCTTCCAGGTCTTTTCTTGCTTTTTCATACCATGATAGTTTCCTTGAAGAGTTCTCTCCCGGATCAAACTTTTGTTTTCCTTTTATAGAGGCACTAGCTTTGAATGCAAATTCAGTCTTAAGGGGTGCATCTCCAAACTCGGTCAATTCAAATGTAGCCAATTTACCAACCAATTGATCTCTTGTGATACCTGAGAAGGATCTAAATTCTTCAAAAGCAGCAACCTTATATTTGTAAGAATCAGGAAGGGATTTGAGAACTTTGCCAACAATCTCATCTTCATCTAAAATTCCACCAGCACATCTAATGCCACAAACAAGCTCATTTACTCTTGGCATAAATGTAGTGATATTTTCATCTTCTCTCATCTTTAGATTTTTAAATTTTCCTTTCAGACTCTGAAGCTTGGCACATTTAACATACTTGTCTCCTTCATACAGAAGTTCCAGTTTTTCCCAAATCTCATATGCAGTTTTTAGATCAACAACATTTGTCAGTTCTGAATCAGATAAGGCACTTAGAAGAGCTTCTTTAGTCCGCAGATTATTTTCAGCATCTCTAATTTCATCTACGGTACGTGGACCATTCTGTGGATGAACATACTTCTTTGAAGCCATGATCCAATACTGCATTCCCATACATTGCAAGTGACATTCCATACGACTTTTCCATAGAGTGAAATTGGTTCCATCAAACCTCAGACTATCCTTCTTGTAGGACGACATCTTGGATCTCCTCAAGTTGTTAAGCTCTTTTAGAGGAACTTAGCTCTGATACCAATTGTTGGATTTAGGATAGACAATTGAGAGGGGGGTGAATTAGTTGTTCAAAACTTTCTTCCAATTAATCACTTAAATCCTTTTCTTAATTTAGCAACATAATGATAAATCAATCATGGAAACATAATGCAATAATTCAAGAGCAGAAACACATTAACACATAAGACACCAAGATTTTTAACGTGGAAAACCTGTTTAAGGGAAAAACCATGGGGTGACTAACCCAAGATTGTATTCTCTGTTAGAAGAATAGGAAGAACAAAATGACACGTGCCAATTAGGGCTCACTACCCGAGCACACTACTCACAAGAGGCCCACTGCCTATAGGAGACACACTGTCTACAGAAAAATAAGTATTACATACTTGAACTGAAGAATAGCATCTTCATTATGCTTGAGTCAGTTCCATTAAGCTCAATACTTCTTCTCTACCTTTCACTCTGCTCATCTCTACCACACTCTCATCTCCGCAAGATGCATTTGAAATGACTTTACAACTCCTTATTTATACAAGACATCGACTTAGGGATAATCATCCAAGTTGGCATACATTACAGAGCAAATACATAAATACAACATACTTGATTACAAAAAGACTTCACGCGGATCAACACACTGTCAGCCACAAAGATCTGAGACTTCAATCTTCCCTTAGGAACATGCCATTCTCCACAGAACATCTCCAAGATCATCTGCAGGATGTGTAACTCATCCAGTCAGCCAGACTTAGGAAGAACATCATCATCCGGAAGTAATTCTTCAATTACGAGCTCAATCTTCGATGCGGACCACCAAGATGAACTGGACACAATCCAAAGACCTCCACAAGCTTTCCTGAATTACCAGAAACATCCACACTACTTCTGCTTACTAAAATCATTCTCTCCTTCATCCGAAACCTCAAGAACACTATCTGACATCACTGTCATATTGAAATAGATGCTTACGGGCCTCCAGACCATGAACCAATTGAGTTTTCAATTCACATTGACTTCCTAAACACTCCACCAAATCCGCAGAATAAGATATTGCATTTCTGGATCTCACCGGACCTATCTGTGTCACTCTATCAACTCTGAGCATCTGCCAAAACTAGTTTTACTTAAGTGGCCATAGCTTATTTAGATCTTCATGTGGATCTCTGAAATCTTTACTGGATCATCTTAAGACACATATCTACAGACCCTTTGAAGCGCATCCTCTGATCTTCATCTTAGCTAGGATCTTTACCTCACTGTCTTCATTGTTCTTCTCTTTTCCTGATTAGGACTAATTTTCTCAATATCCTCAGCACACAGTTCATCCAATCATTATCATCAATGCAACAAGAGTAGGTTGACATCAATGACAACACCGGTTAGGCCCATACTTGCAACAGAGGTGACATCAGGAAAGCTGTTGGGTTACATTGTATCTCAACCGAGGCATAGAAGTTGATCCAGACAAGGTAAAAGCTATAGTTGAAATGCCTCCACCATCCAATTTGAAACAGCTTCATAGTCTTCAAGATAGATTACAATCTATCCGTAGATTCATTTCATATCTAGTAGATAAATGTCATCCTTTTCAACACCTTCTTTGGAAAGGAGAACCTTTTAAATGGGATGATAAGTGCCAACAAGCTTTTGAGAAAATAAAAGAATATCTAGCTACACCTCCTATACTAGTACCTCCTGTGCCTGATCAACCATTGTTACTATACATCTCTTTAACAACAGTAGCTCTAGGTGCTCTTTTAGCTCAACATGATGACTCGGGGAAAGAACAAGCCATCTACTACATTAGCATAACTCTCATTGGCTATGAGCTTTATTATTCAACCATGGAAAAAGCATGTTTAGCTATAGTGTTTGCTTCCCAAAAGTTGCGACACTATATGTTGAACCAAAGTACAAAGCTCATATCTAAGTTTGATCCCCTCAAGTACCTTTTGTCCAAAGTAGTACTCACAAGTAGACTAGCAAAATGGGTAATGATTCTAAGTGAGTTTGACATAGAGTATGTTAATCGAAAAGCCATAAAAAGACAAGTGATTGCAGATCAATTAGCAGAAGCACCCTTAACAGATATTCATCCTATCCGTCCTGAGTTTCCTGATGAAGAGCTATTCAATTTATATCCTTCAGTAGTTTGGCATCTATACTTTGATGGTTTATATACACAACATGGATCTGGAGCCGGAATATGTTTCATCACCCCTCAAGGAGATTGTATACCAAATTCATACAGGATTGCCTTCCCTTGCACTAACAACATTGCTAAGTATGAAGCCTTGATCACTGGATTACGCATGACTGTACAATGGGCTATCACACAACTACGAGTCTTTGGAGATTCTCAGTTGGTTATCAAAAAGTCTTGGATGAATATCAAACGAAAGATGAAAAGCTTCTCCCATACAAGTTGATGGTAAATGATTTCAAGAAATACTTTTTCAAGATCACATTTGAGCAAATCCCTAGGATAAACAATAAAGTAGTGGATGCTATGGCTACAATCAGTTCTCTTCTAGACATTCCTTCTAACACACATAGATGTGAATTTTTGGTTGAACAACTTTTGGTCCCAACTTTTAAAGTTCTGTAATCTGAGCTTGTATGTGAAATTGTTGGTCCCAATTCTCCTTGGTACAAGGATATATATGAGTACCTCTGCAATGGTACCCTTCCATTCCAACTATCCAACACCCAACACAAAACCTTTATCTGTCGAGCCTCTCGTTACACCATCCTTGGAGAAACCCTATACCGCAAGAGTCTTGATGGTATCCTTCTTAGATGTCTTGACTCAGGAGAAGCTAACATTTCCTTACGCGAGGTACACGAAGGTGTCTGTGGTTCACATTTCACCGGCCCTAGCCTTACTAAGAAACTCTTGAGAGCTAGATATTATTGGCCAACCATGGAGCAAGATACATAAAAGTTTGCTAAGTGATGTCTACAATGTCAGAAAAATGGGGATTTAATACATGCTCCAGCACATGAGTTACAACCTATTACTACCCCTTGGCCTTTCTCGCAATGGGGACTTGACCTCATAGGAAAGATTCATCCACCCTCATCCAGTGGTCATAAGTTTATCATTAGCACCATGGAGTATTTTACAAAGTGGGTTGAAGCCATACCAATGACTTATATCACCAGAAAACAAATATCCAAATTTCTCCTTCATTACATCATTTACCGATATGGAGTTCCACAAGCCATTGTTACTGATAATGGGCGTCCTTTTAAGAACCAAGAAGTCCATGAGCTATGCAACAAATTCCATATCCAACACAGGTTTTCTACACCTTACTATCCCCAGAGTAACGGCCAAGCTGAGGCTTCTAACAAAACCATTATCAAAATCCTTAAAAAGATAGTCAATGAAGTTGGTCATGATTGCAATCTACAACTTAATCCAGCCTTATGGGCCTATCGAACAAGTATCAGAACTCCCACGAGTGCAACACCATATGCTCTTGTATATGGCACTAAAGAAGTTTTACTAGTTGAGGTTGAGATCCCATCACTGAGAGTGTCACTACAACATATCATCTCTGATGAGGAATATAGAATATCTAGACTAAATGATCTAGAGCTACTGGACAAAAGACGCCTCACAGCCCTCAATCATCTTCAAGTTTATCAAAATTGTCTTCATTGTAGCTACAACAAAAGGATCAGAGAAAGAAGGTTCCAGGTAGGAGACCTTGTCCTTAAAGAGAATAAGAAGAATCAGCAGGATCGTGAAAAGAAAGGGAAATTTGAACCAAATTGGTTAGGACCGTTTGTGATCACATCAGTCTATGGATCAGGAGCTTATACTCTCTCAACACTTGAAGGCATTCCTTTGGATGAACCCATCAACAGTGTTCATCTAAAGAAATTTTATGCTTGATCCTTGGAATATCCCATCAAAAAAAAGAAAAAAAAAAGAAAAAAAATCAAAATAGTAAAGATAAATAATCTGTCCTCTAGTGAAAACCTGGTAAACAGGCGCCTTGGATAAGTACCATGGTGAAAACCTGGAAAACAGGCACTATGTGTAGAACCAGCTCTTACCATCTATTCAGTTTTTGTTTTTCATACCATTCATCCCATAATAAGCTTCATCTGTTTCCTAATAAACTTCACCTATATCATAATACATCCATCCATCCATAATAAGATCATTGCCTTTTTCCATCCCCATGCTTACTCCTCTTATGGTTTCAGAAATTGTTGGAGTTGAGATATCATTTTGTCCATCATCCATCTAGAACTAGGTCACCTAATCCATCACCATTCATAATAAATTCATCCCATACTGGGGGCACTTGCTTGCGTTTAGTCTTTGGAGTGGATACTTAAAGCATCATCACCTAACATCCCATCAACAACATTATATATCATCAAACATCCAATCAATCCCATCAATCAATAATCTGATCAATCTATCCACTTTCATCATTACCATCAATAAAACATGATAAGAACTACATCTCATCTCTATCGTTGAGTGCCTTGATCCCATGGATATAGGGTATGTAGGCAGTCAGGCATATGAAGGAAGTACCTAGACTCAGGCATAGATGATATACCATTTTCATCTTTCATCCTTCATCCAACCTTCACCAATCATCATCTTCATCCATCTCACATTCTTCTATCATCTATCTCCCACATCATCAATAAACACCAAGAACTACATATCATCATGTCTCATCATCATCGTACTGTGCTTTGATCCCGTGGATACAAGGTATGTAGGCAATCTGGAATATGAAGGAAGTATCCAGTATGCAAGCACAGACAATTCATTCTTCCATTCCCATTTCATCTCTTCTATCTTCCATCTTCTTCCCTTTGACTAACTCAAGTAGAAAATAAGCTATGCATGTCTCGATAGCTCAAGCCCTCATCAAATCACAGGTAAACAAAGAAATTTGTCCGCATGCCTTTAGCCAACATTTGCTATATCAATCCAGCATCTCAGCCTTCAATAGGATATATCTTTCCTCACAACAAGGCACTATCCAATCTATCTAAGAGGATCCTCTTTTGGAAAGAGAACATGATGGCTTTGTCTTTTGTTTTTCTTTTGATTTATCTTTTGTCCCTTTCTAATACCTAGTCAAACTGCCTTGATTCATCATATCTTGGTATGTCGAGATGAAGTATAGACTGGGGCATGGTCATTTGCTTTCGTATGCCGTGTTTGCGGAATGATCTTATTCTCCTACTACGCCTAATGGTATCTTGTATGTGTTGGGATTAGCATCTTGCATATCAATATCTTTTTGCATATGAGGAGCTAAACAATCTCTTATGTACTAAGACTATTCTATGCTAAGATTATTTCCTATACATATAACCAACAAGGTCTCATTATGTTTAGTGGAAATAAGTTCAAATAGTTGCTTGCAGAGTCAAAGTCCATCTTGGATCAACTAATATTCATATCTTGTGTATGTTGGATCAACATCTTGACCTCATACAATAGACAAGATTGTATTATGCTATCTGCATTGGATACATCGTCACCTTGGTCTTTTATACCTTGGTGCATAATATCCATTTGCTATATCAAACATAATAATTGCAATCTCTAAATTTGTGTGCAACCATTGCCAAGAAGATGCATCTATTATCCGTCATCCATCCCTTTATCTCACAATAAAATTCATAGCTCTCACCAAGATTGATCAATCGAATTTCATTTCTTCTAAGCCAAACCCTAATTCTTCTTTTCCATCCCTAGTTTTTTCCCACCCAAACCCCAATTCTTCACGTCAACCTAGTCTATCCTTGTTTTGTCATCTAATCACGAGTCAACCAAGTCTTTTCCCGGTAGCTTGGTTTTCCTCTTGAGGGGGCATCACCCACCAGTTTCACTAGGGCATAGCTTGTTTATCTTACGCATCAATCATATCTTCTTTGAAACAATGTCCTAATGGACATTGTCTCAAAGAGGGGCAAAATGTAGACACCCAATTTTTATTTGTTTTTAAATGCTCCTGGTAAACTTTTTAACGTGACCGGCGATGCTGGTGCGACACGCCCTCCGGCTCCACGTGAATGCTTTTGCCCGGAGCAAAGAACCAGTGAGGCCACAACGCGGGGGACCTCATCCCATAGCAAGAACACTTCAAACTTGCGAGCTCATTGGCCCAGCAGGGGTTTGAACTCTAGTGGCCACCACTACAACGGAGTGACTTAACCACCGAACCACACCCTTATCGGCAAGACACCCAAAATTGACCCTTCACATCATTTATCGATTTCTTGCATTTTTACCACTGCATATGTCAATTTTGTCTAGCACACTTGTATCAATCATCTATTTTCTTTTAAACCATCTATTTCCATAATTAATTAATTATATTATATTTATTTAATTAATTTCATCTATTTTCTTCTATTTTCTATCTATATTAAATAATCTTTAATTATTTAATTATCCCATTATTCTTCTAGAATAAATAAAATTAATATTTTATTTATTTATCCTCTCATGATGTATATAAATTAAATAAATTTAATTATTTAATTTATGATTATTCTTCCAATGTTCTAAATTTAGCTCTTTTCTCTATCATTTAAAAATAAATTAAATGAATTTATTTGTTTAATTTATTTTTATCTTATCATTTCCCTCTCTTATCACTTTCTTCTATTTGTACAAGTTGGCCTTGTCCATAGTTTGTTGAAAATAAAATACAAAAATGATTTTAATTGGTTCTAAAATTAATCATCCACATCATCCAACTCTTAAAATAGAAAAGCATCCTATTTTAAGAAAATCAATCTTATCATTATCAACAAACCAACTACAATCATTTAATAAAAGCTTTCCCTATGGACACATGTCTTGTACACATTCATCCAAGCCTCTTGAATCATCTCAACTGTTCACATAGCCACCTTTTCTCCACCATTGATCAATCTTAGTTGAGAGCTATATATACACCCTCTCACCTCATTCCATAGATATCCCACACAATCTTGATAGCATCTAGATTATCATCTCATGCATATCACCTCCACTGAGCATCCATTGAGCACTTTGAGCATATTATCTATCCTCATGGCAACTATGACAACTATGGTTGTTCACTATTGAGAAGCAATCCACATTCAACCATGGAATCAATACAATCTAGGTGCAATTGTTCTTTGATTTGCTTTCATTTTGTGTCATTTAGATGGATTCTTTGAAGGTGGTAGGATTGGGTTTTGATTGTAATGCTTGATCTTATTAACCTGATTTTTCCTACACATAGTGAATAGTAGAGGGAACTTCATGGATTTTAGCCAAGGATGTCCTAACTTCACATGAAAGAGATCTGAGGTGGGAATGATAACAAATTGTGCTTCTAGGGCTTTTTCAACCACCTTAATACAAAGTGTTATCTTTCCAATTGCCAGAAGAAAATAACCATTATGTGCTTTTATCATTATGTTAATTGGATCATAAGTATCTTGTGCTATATCGTGCATGTATAAAAATTCTTCTGTGATAACATTTGTCATGCAACTAGGATCAATAAGAACTCCTCTTGTAGGATTTGCATTTATTCTTATTGTTATATAAAGAGGACAATCAATGTCTTGAATAGTGACCTCATGTGGTGTGAAGGATATCATGGGTTTGAGATCCTTCCTTTTCTTGTTAGATTAGGGAGGAGCCATACCACCCTTGTTATGATTGGATGCCATATATGTGAGATTTTGTACACTTAGACACTAGTTTGAGGTAACTGGGTTTTTGAAGTTTTTGCAAAGATAAAAAAACACACTAGTGTCACTACAAACAAAGTGATCATGATGTTGAAAGTGCTACACCAAAAGGCAATGTAGATAATTTTAAGATTTCTCGCAAAGATATGTGAAAGAGTTGTCGAACTTCTTATGTTGAAATACACAATGTGTAATTTCAAAATTATGAATTTTATAATCAAGGATATGAAATGATGCAAGATTACTATGTAAAATTAGATTTGATGAATGTTTGATGCAACTAATATGATCATGTAAGAGAATTTTTAAAACCCTAATGCAAAATTTTTCCAAAATGTAAGCTTTTTGATTATTCAAGATTTTCAAATGAATACTGATAAATATGCAATAAATCAATGCAAGATCTGATTTGAATAGTAAGTAAGATGCAAATGCTCAAAGCTACAGGTTCACCAAAATGTTTGGTATGAAAAAGGAGAATGATGATAGCTTGAAGCTACAGGTTCACCAAAATGTTTGGTATGAAAAAGGAGAATGATGATAGCTCGAAGCTACAGGTTCACCAAAATGTTTGGTATGAAAAAGGAGAATGATGATAACTAGAATGCAAAATAGATCAAACCCTTTTCCATATAACATTCAAGGACAAGGCTGAGCCAAATCACTACCAAATGAAGGAGGACTTAGCTATTGACCTTGTAATCATGTATGCTATGAATGGATAAGATTTAACTTAGTCTTTTTCTCAAACCCTAAGATAACAATGCATGAAAACCCTAGTTTTACAATGATTTGCTTATAATGAAGAAATACGACAAAAAACCAAAAACTAATTGCACAAGGATAATCAAGGGAATGATAGAACCTATCTCTAGAAAGCAGAGGTGTCAGAGGACCTCAGTGGTACCACCTAGGTCTCAAATGAAGGAATTAGCCAAAGGTGTGAACTGGAAAGTTGTTCCAAATGTTGTCTCGATGCCAGATCCAAACTCAGAAAAGGCAGGAGGACCAGGGTGGTTCCGCCTAGGTCCCTAATGAAGGAATATTTTGTAATAGTCTTTAGATCCCAAAACCTTGATCTACACTCAGTCTTCCTGTAGCTCTATATTTTCCAGATCTCACTCCTGTAACCTGCACACAAGAAGATAAAAGAGGGTTTGGGGGGTTATGGTGTTTAGGGACTTGCCTCAATCAAATCCTAGGATAGCATTCAAGCTTCCCAACATCATTTGTTGATAAAGAGTGCGTGCCCTTGTGAGGGCAAAGGCTGGAAATAATGATAATATGATGATTCAAATGATGATAAACAAACAATGATATCACCTATGTGATAAACCCTTAGAATGATGAAGATTCTTCAACTCCTAAGTAAGGATAGATGATAGCTCCATATCTGCAACAACACACAATAACAATACACAAATCTTCTATAGAATCACAATGAATGCTCTTGCTTGCTTTTCTTCAAGGTTTCTAGTTAGCTATCTCCATCTAGGTTAATAATGAACTCAAAAACACACTTATTTATGCTTTCCTACTTACAATCAACAATTCAAACCAAAAGAGCCAACAAGGAGAAACCTCTAGAGAAGTGTTAGGCCGACATACACTTGAATTAGCCCTGACAAAAAGGGAGGGACCTGGGCGGTACTGCCCAGGTCCTTCAGCCTCCTTTGGCTCTGGGGTAAGCTAAACCAAGTGGGCCACATTCCAATTTCATCTTGGTGTCAGGAAATTCTACACCAGGAGAAACATTTTGAAGATATAATGAAATCAAGGGACCTAGGAGCTAAACAAGGAGGTAAAAAGACATGTGGACACTTTTTACTCCATAACAAAAGCAAGCTACAATGACAGTTTATTGTGATAGTCATAATGTGATCTGCCTAGCTAAGAACCCAACATTTCATGCGAAGACCAAGAACATTGATGTACAATATCATTTTTTTATATATATGGTCAAGGATGGCAGGGTGAAGCTAGTTAAGGTAGAGACTTTGATAAATGTTGCAGATTCATTAACTAATTCTATGAGCACAGAGAAGTTTAGATGGTGTTGGGAGTCTATGGGCCTCTTGGCCCCTAGCAATTAATTCATGGTGTCGATACTCCCTTTTGTCTTGCAAGGTGCTTGACAAGTGGGAGAATGTTAGGAAAGGTGTCTCAACCTTGCAATTATAAAAAGTATAATTTTTCGGTTATAAAAACATAAAAACTCAATTTCTGGGCTATAGGGTTAGTTTTTGGCCAAAATAAAATTTCCAAGTGGTCCACATCACCATCGGTGGTGCCTAGTGTGTAGATCTCTTCAATTTAAAAAAAAGGAGCCCAATCGGCCTCCCAGATCAAAATTTATGGCCTCCAAAAGTTGGGCCTCTCGAATTGAAAAATGTAAAAACGTGTTGGACATAAAAAGAGTTGTAAGGGGGAGTTACACTTGTTGATGCATGTTTTGAAACATCATAAGGCATCTTTGATTGGATATAATGAAACCCTAAGAATTTTGGTGCCAATTTTGGGTGGTTTTAGCTCATAGTTTTGTAATTACCATTTGACAGCTTCATGTGTTGTATCTCTTATATATGAGAGCTTGAGATGGAGATTGTGTGTGAGAGTCTTATAGATGTTGATTTGCCTCTGGATCTCTAGTTGGTGATACTCCTGTGAAATATTGCTCTTCAAGTATATTGTAATCTTGTTGATTTCTGAATAATATATTGGGCAACTTTTGGAGTGTGGGGTTTTTCTCCCGAAAGGGTTTTCCCTATGTAAATCATAGTGGTGTGGTATGATTTCTATTTATGTTTATTTCTGTATAATTTTTGTAACTATTTTAAAGATCTAAAAAGGTTTTCATAACCCTCCTCTCAAGCTTAGTATAGGAAGTTGTTCTACTACTTTAGCTTCCTTACAGTCATATTTTCTAAGTTTTCTTCCTTCATATTCCTTTTAGGAATGGGAAGACCTTTTGCATATACCTTTGGCCTTGTTTCCTCCCAAGGGGAGGAATGTTGTTTGATGATCCTAGAACATCTTCAACATCTAGTGTTGAGCATCTACTATTGCATAGGAGGTTACTTGAGGGGGGATACATGGCCTCTCTACTTTTACGTCTTCTGAGAGGGAGTTTTTCCTCATATGGGGTATTATCTTTCTTAGTTCCTTCGAGGGGGTTCACATAACACTTCTCACATCTTGGGGGGATTTTTTACCTATAGGTTTTCTCCTTCTCCATGTTTGTTCAGGGGTTCCTAACATGGCTACACATTGTCAGGACCCCTCTATCCATTTCTCCCTAAGTTTTGCTTATGGGGGGTTGTTGGTGCATTTTATTTTTCTTGCATGTAGTTTATTACTTTATTACATTATATGCACCTAGTTAGGATAAGTTCACTTATGTAGTTGTGTCAGTTAGTCATGTGCCCATATCTTATGCACTTGATTGACACTTATCTAGTTTTTTACTTGAGTTACATACCTTCTATCATGCTAGTTCATCTAGTTATCTCCACTTATTATGCATGTCTAGCTTTAGTTAGATCCATGTCTATCTTTACTTAGATTCCACCATACATGCATTGTCTTGCTCTATATAAGCATAGACTTCTTTGTATTATGTAATCAATCTCTTTTGCATATTGCATCCTTGAATAGAATAGCATTATTCTATCATATTGGTCGTCTAATATTTTGTGCTTGCTTTTAGCGCTCTTAACATGGGTGGCTATCTTCATAGCCAAATCTAATAGACAACTTAGTCAAAATGAACCTAAAACAAATAGAAAATTAGAGTATGCAATTTTCACCATTACAAAGTTTTATACATTAATTTTATGATTTTAAATATTTATATAATTGCACTTAATATCAGTTGATTAAATAGAAATATTCTCCATATTATGTATTTATATTTTATTTAAAAAAGGTCTATCTACTAATTTTATTAGAATAAAATTACTTTTAGAGCTCTCTAGGCCAAGGTTATATAGAAGACTTATAAATAGTATGTTTTTTATTTATTTAGGAGACTGTCCTTATAATTGTTTAGTTTTAAAAGAACCCCTCTAAGTCTTGTTTGATTGTCTCAATTTAAGATGTCATAGATTAAATTGTGATCATGAAAAAATGCCATTCATTATATAATGCATGTTAGAAGAGAACATGTTTGATCATCTAATTCATTCAATTTACATATCTATATATTGTATGTTAGTAAAGCTTATGTAGTCATCACATTATTTGTTATTTAGGCATCTAAGACCCTAAATAACAAACAATGTGTTGTTGACTTTTTACTTCAATCCTTTAGAAGGGTTTATTGTCACTTTCACTACATAGATTTTGTGAGAAAGTACTTGATTTATAACTATGATTTTTTTTGTGACATTAGTTACCTACTTTGAATAGGTAGGATGTTTTAGATTGTGGTTGATAATATTTTATTATAATATCTATATGTTTATTGTCTCTTACTTTTTTAGTTTTTTTTTTTTTAATTTATCAAATTTTTAATTTGAAAACTTGAGATTAGATTGTGGAAGTCTATTGATAGTAAGTCATCATAAATGTTGCAATATTCCAATTTTTCAATTTTTTTATATGAATTCTTTTGTCAACTTTTTGTCATAATTAGGTTAAAACATTTGAGAGATGACAAGACATATATTCTTATCAAATATAACGATCTTTTTGCATGACCTTACTTGATCATAGGTTTTGTAACTAATGGCTCATATAATGTTAGACATATAACAATATTCTACAATTTTTTTCTATATGTTTTGAGAGACAGTGTGAAAAGCTTGTTTGAAATCAAGGAAAGAAGTCGTTATTTCGTCGACATAAGTCCAAAGACCGACTTCCCCAGTAATACAAACAAATTTGGCTTTTTAATTTGATGCCACCAACTCATCCGCTTACTTTGTTTTTTCAATATATATAATTATACGTGGTCCAAAATGCTTACGTGTAAAGAACCGCCCATTTTAAATTATACGGCTTAATTTTAATTTTTTTTAAACATTACGTAAATTAGTATTTCGTTCCATAATATAAACGTGACATTTGCGTGTACGCCTAACTTACATTGAGATTCTTTACTCATGAAGGAGAGCCATTGAATTGAGTCAATTTTGGAGTGTTTCTTAACTCTTTGCTAATCTACCCCTATCCTAATTCCTAAATCATATGGAATGCGTAAATCCATTTTACTTTCTATCTATGATGTGAAGATAATTGAAAAGAAAGTTTTAAGTGAATCAATGTTTAAGTTTGTAATTTAGAATATTGAACTAGTATACCTATATTTAAAAAATATATTTAAAGTATGCCGAGAGATTTTTTCTTTTTTTTATATATATTTTTATTTTTATTAGAATCTTATAAAATTTCATACAATCTAAATCTGTTTATAAATCTTTCAGCTCTTGTTCTCCATCTATGTTGTCAATATAGGAACACCTCTCGGCATAATTAGGAAAAATTACAATTCAAAAGAAATTTTAAGAAGACTATGTTTGGATTCGAGGTTATGCAAGTCTTATGTTTTAGTTTTGAATGTCTAAATCTTTCCTATATTCCACCTCCAATCATGATGCTTCCAAAGGTTCCACAACTCCACCCCCTTCATCTTGTACCTATATATACACTTTGTTGGTGGTTGGATGGTGCTCAACCTACATTATTTAGCAGTGATAAAAAAAAAGGAACATAAATGAGGGTCGAATTGAGTGTTTCGAGGAACAACATGCCTAACATGGACATTGTGCTTTCCCAGTATTTGTCCTCCATTTACGCCAACCTTGTCTCTAAACTACCCCCATCTAAAGACTCTCGTTGGTCTATTATTGATCACCTTGCTTCAGCTTCTTCCTCTTTTATTGAAACCCTCATAATCATTGAACCTCCTGCTGCTAAAATGTCTACCCGCTCTAATGGTTTTAGAGAAGGTATCATCTAGCATACCACTCTTGAGAGGAAGGCCATTAATAGATGTATTGATCCAAGAAGCTCTCAACAAGGTGAGATTTTTTCATATATTCTCTCTGATGATATTACAAATGTCATCTTTGATTCTAAAGCCAGATCTTTCATTCTCTTTTTCTTAAGAGTCTCATATGAGCAAGACTTCCATAAATGGGCATAATTAAACTAGAAGCGTCGTGATTGGTTTATAGAGTCCATTAGGGGGCTTGGGTGTGGATATATATCCTACATGTTTGCTTCCCCTAAATATGCTTAGGCAAATCTTCAAGATGATTGCTAGGTTATCTATGGAAAGACTAGCTACCTTTAAGCATGGGATTTCAACTTTCACTAAGTAATGGTAGGTCTAAATTGAAATATCTAATGTGGTTAGAGTCACCATTCCTTAACCTTGCTTTCCACCCTTTATTGAATGGCATTGCAAACAAATTGCGAAGAATAATATGGTCCAAGAATAATATAGATACTTGTTTGCTAATCTAAGAGTTCAATTGAGGGTCCATGTTGAGATGGACCTCTCCCAAACTCTTCATGAATCAATTTTGTTGATTGGTCATGGAATCACTATGACTTGGAACATTCGCTACCTCAATAAGTCAAATGAATGCTTCTATTGTAGGCATGATGAACACTTAATTAAGGACTATCCTATGTGAAAACCCTACCCCATCCCTAACTCATCTCGTGGCTCTAAGTCCTTCCCTTCCTCTTCACTTGGGACCTCTCAACCTGAGCCTTTGCACTCCTTCCCTATTTCTCCATCTCACTCAAACTCTGGCTCTTCTATTGCATGTCCTAAGATTCCCCTAGCTGCCTCAACCTCCCCTTTGTTCCCTAGTTAAACTTTCTCATTTATAACAACCCAATCGATATTGCCCCAATTAGCACTATTTTTTTCATTTGTCATTATTTTGAATCAATTTATTAAATGTTAAATTCAACTTTATACTCAGGTACTTCTATCCATATGGGATAGGCATTTGTCCAATTGAGACAAGCATCTATCCATACGGGATAGGTATTCCTCCATCCATCTAGGATGGATATGTTGGAATTAGACCAGACAACTGAGAGGGTGGGTGAATCAGTTGTCACACAATTTAATCTTTTTCTACTTTTAACCTTCTTTATTATCTTACTACCAGATTAGTGATGTAAACATTAAAGCATAGATCAACAACATAAGAGCAGAAACATAATCAACACACTTGACACCAAGATTTTGACGTGGAAACCCGGTTAAGGGAAAAACCACGGTGGGGGTTAACCCACAAAGATTTGTACCCTGTTAAAAGTACTTTAGAAAAATAGAAGGCACATGCCTTTGGGCGCACTGTCTAGAGCTCACTGCTCAAAAGAGGAGGCTCACTGCCTACAAAATTAATTTAAAATAGAATGAATTAACTAAAAAAATAACATCTACTTCATGCCTAGTTCAGTTTCAATGAATGCTCAAAAACTTTTGCTTTGCCCCAGATTCTTCTTTACTAACTTCACACTCTATACTGCTCTCGCTCCTTTTCTTCTCTGCTCTACTTCTGATCCTTTATTCAGATTTAATCTATTTTGCACAAGGATGATGTTTGACAAATCTTCAACAAGTATTTATACACTTTATCCATCTTGAAATGATCAACAAGGTCAGCCAAACTTAAAGTGGATCTTTACACTGTCGGCCAATCATAGTTGAGACTAGAATCTTCCTCTATTAATATGACATGCTTCATAAAATGATCTTTAGATCATCTACAGCACGCTAAGAACATCTGGTCAGCCAAGATTGGGAAGAACAACAACAACCAAGAGGAAACCTTCAATCACAAGCTCCTTTGTCAATGTGGACCACCAACACAACAACCACACAATCCAGAGACCACCACAAGCACAATTAAGTCAATAGGAACAACCACACCACTTCACATCACCAAAATCACTCGCATCTTCACACTAAACCTTAATAATACATACTGCCATGACTTTCATACTAAAAAGATTGCTTTCAGATCTCCAAAACATGAGCCACTTGAGTTGAGGGAACACACCAACATCCCATCCAAGCCTCTAGGTCCATAGATCACAATATTCCCATACTGGATCAATCCGGACCAACTTCTTACCACTCTGTTATCACAAAACAACTACAGAAACTTATTCTACTCAGAGGGACATAAGTTCACCAAATCTTTATGCGGACCTCTCAAATCTCAACTGGAGCAACAATAGACAACCCTATGCAAACCCTTTAATCCACAAACTCTGATCTTCACCTTACTGGAAATACTAATCATTCCTCTGCATTGTCTTCACTGTTTCTGATAGAAGGATATGTTGACATCAATGACAACACATCAGGCACATATTTGCAACAATCTCCCCCTTTGTCATTGATGGCAACATATGATGTAAAAAACTGATTTAACCATCAAGACAAGAACTTCTCCCCCTTTCTCTTGTCACACCTGCAACCATTTTCTTCACTACTCCCCCTTTCACCAGCAACTACTTACTTCCAAGTTTTTCACATGACTTCTCTCCCCCTTTGACATCAATGGCAAAGGGCGCATATTTGCAATCATCTCTTCCCCTTTTTATTTCAGACTGATCTCCAACATTTACATACTGACTACTCCCTAGAGTAGTATTCTCTCAACATCAATTCGGATCTCAAGATATGACTAAGAATTCCACCGGACTGATGCACCTTAGTGCATCTTAGTTCTGATTTGGAGGGGTAATAACCCCTAACTTCTCTCTGAGATATTCGAAGGTATCCTTGGGAAGAGGCTTAGTGAAGATATCTGCAATCTAATCTTTGGATGACACAAACTCCAACTTGACTTCATTCTCATTTACCTTCTCTCTCAAGAGATGAAATTTGATAGATATATACTTTGTCTTTGAATGCAACACTGGATTCTTTGAGATACTTATTGCACTAGAATTATCACAAAAGATTGTGACTGGCTCCCCAAACACAACTATGATGTCCTTCAACATTTGTTTCATCCACAGAACCTGAGTACAATTATTTGTTGCTGCTATATATTCTACTTCTGTGGTAGACAAAGATATTGCCTCTTGCTTTTTGCTCATCCAAGAGACCAATTTCTTTCCCAAGAAAAAGGCACCACCACTAGTACTTTTTATGTCATCTACATCTCCTGCCCAATCAGCATCTGTTTATGCATGAAGAGTAAAGTCATTGTCTTTTGGATACCACAATCCATAATCAATTGTCCCCTTGAGATATCTAAAAATTCTTTTGACTGCCACAATGTGGGATTCTTTTGGATCAAATTGAAATCTAGCAACAAGTCCAACGGCGTTCATGATGTTGGGTCTGGTCTAGGTCAGATAGAGCAATCCTCCAATCATTGATCTATACCTTTTCTGATTTGCCTTGGGTGAATCATCATCTTTACTTAACTTGCATCCGGTTACCATAGGTGTACCTACTGGATTTGAATCTTCCATTCCAAACTTCTTCAGTAATTCTTTCACATACTTGGACTAAGATATAAAGATACCTTTGTCTGACTAAACAATTTGCAAACCTAGGAAGAAATTCATCTCTCCAAACATAGACATTTCAAATTCACTTTTCATTTGGTTAGCAAATGTTTTGCACATACACTCATTTCCACCAAAAATGATGTCATCAACAAAGACTTCAACAATCAGGATGTCCTCATGATTAATCTTGAAGTAAAGATTACAATCAGTAGTACCTTTGGTAAAACCTATCTTAAGTAAATATTTATCCAATCTTGCATACTAGGCTCTTGGAGTTTGCTTGATTTCATACAATGCTTTTCTTAGTCTACAAACCATGTCACCCTGATCAGACAACTGAAATCCTTCCAGTTGCTCAATGTAGACTTCTTCCTCTAAATCTCCATTCAGGAATGTTGATTTTACATCCATCTAATACACTTTAAAATCTTTGAAAGCAGCAAATGCAAGAAACAATCTAACTGCCTCTATTCTTGCCACCGGAGCAAAAGTTTCTTCAAAATTAATTCCTTCTACTTGAGAATAGCCTTTGCATACCAACCTTGCTTTGTTTCTTACAACTTCACCATCTTCATTTAGTTTATTCTGGAAGACCCATTTGGTTCCAATTACATTTTTATCCTCTAGCCTAGGAACAAGATCCCAAGTGTGGTTCTTTTCAATTTGCATTAATTCTTCTTCCATTGCTTTTACCCAATTTTCATCAGTGCAGGCTTCACCAACTAATTTAGGTTCAATTCTTGAAATCAAACAAATCTCTTCTTGATCTTCAGCAACTCTTCTCCTAGTTTGAACACCTTTATTTCTATCCCCTATGATTTGATCTTCAAGATGATTCATTCTTACATACCTAGGGGTTTTGGGAATTTCTTGAGCTTCTATTTCTTGAGCTTGTTCCTCAACATCTGTATCAATTCCTTGAGTATCTGGAGTTTCCGGATCAATTTGCATCAGAGTTTGAACTGACCTTCCTTGATTTTGACTCTCATTTTGATCATCTCAATCATATCCACAGAACCTGGAATGTCCTTCCTTGCTCTCATCAACTCTAACATTAGCACTTTCAACAATCTTTTTCAACCTCTTGTTAAAGCATCGGTAAGCCTTACTTTGAGTAGAGTATCCCAAAAATATTCCCTCATCACTTCTTGTATCAAATTTGCCTAAATCCTTATCTCTTTTGATATAGCATTTACTACCCAAAACTCTGAAATATCTCACAGTAGGAGGATAACCAAACCATAGTTCATAAGGGGTCTTACCAGAATTGCCTCTGATCTACACCCAGTTAAGAGTGTAGACAGCAGTACTTACAACTTTTCTCCAATAAGCTTGAGAAACATTTGTTTCCATCATCATGGTCCTGGCAGCTTCTTGAATGGTCCGGTTCTTTCTTTCCACAACTCCATTTTGTTGGGGAGTCCTAAGAGCAGATAAATGTCTTTTTATGCCATGCTTTTCACAGAAAGCATCAAACTCATGGGAAGTAAATTCTCCACCTCTGTCGGATCTCAGACATTTCAATTTTTCACCAATTTCATTTTCCACCATCATTTTGAACACCTTGAATTTTTCAAGAGCTTCTGATTTTTCTTTTAGGAAGGTTACCCATATCATCCTGGAGTAGTCATCTATCAGCAACATGAAATATCTATCTCGTTGCACACTCCTGATTCTAATAGGACCACATAGATCACTATGTACCAATTCCAATTGTCCATTTGAGACTTGTTCCTTACTTTCGAATGAAATCTTGCTCTGTTTCCCCAATTGACATTCTCTACACATGCTATTAGGTTTCACAAGTTTTGGAAGATCTCTCACAGCCTGAGTGGTACTTATTTTGACAATATTATCAAAATTCACATGACACATCCTCCTATGCCATAACCAACTTTGATCTATCTGAACAATCAAACAGCTTTTGCCAGAGCTACTTAAATGAAAAATGTTACCTCTAGTTTGAGTACCGGATGCAATTTTAGTTCCGAAACTTTCCAAGATTTTGCATTTTCCATCTTTGAATCGAAGATCATAACCTTTATCAACCAATTGTCTAACACTGAGAATATTATGTTTCAGTCCTTCCACATACAAAACATCATTTGTGTTATTCTTACCATCAAAAGAGATGGATCCTCTGCCACAGATTCTACCAACTGAGTTATCTCCAAATTTCACAAGCCCACCTTCATAATTTTCAAAATTCACAAACTTACTCTTGTCTCCAATCATATGATGAGAACATCCACTATCAATCACCCATTCATCTTTCTCAACAACCTAAGCAGCCAAGGCACTTTCCATATTTGCATAGCTAGCAGATTCAGTAAACACCGGATCTTCTTCTTTAATGGCAATGAACACCCAATCATTTTCAGGGGAACCTCCATGATCAGATTCATCATCTGTGACTCCTTCACCAGTTTCTTGGACATAGTAACATTTGTTCTAAATCGATATCTGTTAGGGTTTGGTTTTGAAAACCTCTCCGGACATCCTGAGGCAAAATGAGCAATCTTTTTACAAGCAAAACATTTGAGTGGCAATTTACCTTCATACTTACCAGATCCTCTTGGAAATCTTTTGGCAAGAAGAGCTTCAAGATCAGTAGTTTCAAGTTCAATATCTTCAAGATCCTTCCTTGTCTTCATTAATCTTTTTGATCTTGCAGAAGAACTTTCACCCAACTCATATCTTTGTTTTCCATATACACTGGCCTTAAATGCAGATTCAGACTTGGGAAGAGAATCACCAAAATCACTTAATTCAAAAGCTGAAATTTTGCCAACCAGATGATCTGTTGTAACATCTGAGACAATCCTAATCTCCTCTATAGCAGCAACCTTATGTTTGTATGAATCAGGTAAAGATCTGAGTACTTTTGATACAATCTCTGATTCTTCTAAAGTTCCACCAGCACACCTGATACCACACACAAGTTCATTTATCTTTTGCATGTAGATTGTGATATTTTCATCTTCACTCATCCTCATTGTTTCAAATTTCCCTCTCAAACTTTGCAGCTTGGCACATTTGACATATTGATCACCTTCATACAGATATTCCAACCTTTTTCCAAATTTCATAAGCAATTTTTAGACCAAAGACATTTGTCATTTCAGAATCAATTAGGGCACTCAACAAGGCTTCTTTAGCTCAAAGGTTATTTTCAACATCTTTGACTTGATCTGGAGTTGAAGGACCTTTCTCTGGAGGTTTATACTCAACACTAGTTATTGCCCAGTAGGCATCACCCATGCATTGTAAATGGCACTCCACGCGATTCTTCCAAACAGAATAATTTGTTCCATCAAATCTCAAACTATCCTTCATGTAGGTTGACATCCTAGATCTCCTCAAGTGGTCAGGCTTTTATAAGAGGATCTGGCTCTGATACCAATTGTTGGAATTAGAATGGACAACTAAGAGGGGGGGTGAATTAGTTGTCACACAATTTAATCTTTTTCTTCTTTTAACCTTCTTTATTATCTTACTACCAGATTAGTGATGTAAACATTAAAGCATATATCAACAACATAAGAGAAGAAACATAATCAACACACTTGACACCAAGATTTTGACGTGGAAACCCGATTAAGGGAAAAACCACGGTGGGGGTTAACCCACAAAGATTTGTACCATGTTAAAAGTACTTTAGAAAAATAGAAGGCACATGCCTTCGTGCACACTACCCAGAGCTCACTGCTCAAAAGAGGAGGCTCACTGCCTACAAAATTAATTTAGAATAGAATGAATTAACTAAAAAAAAAATCTACTTCATGCCTGGTTCAGTTTCAATGAATGCTCAAAAACTTCTGCTTTGCCCCAGATTCTTCTTTACTAACTTCACACTCTATACTGCTCTCGCTCCTTTTCTTCTATGCTCTGCTTCTGATCCTTTATTTAGATTTAATCTATTATGCACAAGGATGATGTTTGACAACTCTTCAACAAGTATTTATACATTTCATCCATCTTGAAATGATCAAGTTCTGCCAAATTTAACGCAAATTTTACACTATCGGCCAATCATAGCCGAGACTAGAATCTTCCTCTATTAACACGCCATGCTTCATAAAATGATCTTTAGATCATCTATAGCACACTAAGAACATCCGGTCGGCCAAGACTAGGAAGAACAACAACAACCAAGAGGAAACGTTCAATCACGAGCTCCTTTGTCAATGCGGACCACCAACACAATAGCCACACGATCCAGAGACCACCACAAGCACAATTAAGTCAACATGAACAACCACACCACTTCGCATCACCAGAATCACTCGCATCTCCACACTAAACCTCAAGAACACATACTGCCATGACTACCATACTAAAAAGATTGCTTCCGGATCTCCAAACCATGAGCCACTTGAGTTGAGGGAACACACCAACATCCCAGCCAAGCCTCTAGATCTGCAAATCACAATATTTGATGAAGACAAGTTGTCATTGATGTCAAAAAGGTGTCCTCATGTTGTTTGATGTCATCGGGACTTGGTTGATCAGGTTTGGCCTTCAATGTGTCTTTTTATGTCCTTTGGTAAGTGAAGTCACAAGTTGATTTGTTTGGGGTAGTCAAGTGTTGACAAGTGTTCATCATCCATGATTATGCAGTGTGAAATGATGATCTTCATAAGTTCATGTTGTTGGAGTTTTACTCACAGGAGGTTGATCTCAAGAAATTTAGAATATGTTTGGACAGAATATGCTTAGAAGTCATCTCAGGATGTGCTCATCTATATTGTTAGGAGTTGCATAACAAAGGGTCTCAACACATAGTTGATACTTTGTGAGAATGTGTTTGATAAAGACATTACATGTTGCTAATGGTCACCATTTCTTTTGATGGAATCATTGTTCATTCATATGGCAGTATTAGTTTGTGTTGAGGAAGATGTTTTGGCATTACTTGGCTTTGTTCCTCTGGAGAATGTCACATTTGGTAGTTGTTATAACTCTTCATTGAAGGGTGTGATGTTCCTTTGTGTGGTGTCAGAAAATTAGGGTGCTAATGTGCTAAGGAGTTTATCTCAGAAAGATCTTAACTCTGCCAATAATTTCATTTGATTATGTTCTCTCATACTCCAAAGTTTTGTATGTCTTAATACTCTTAAGAAACCCTAGAACATGTTTGAGACTGTCACATAAAGAAGTGACCTTTTGTTCTAATCAGTCAGTGACTTGTTAGTGCAAGTCATACAACTAAAACTGACCTGCAGAAGGGTTAAAATGACATTGGGCCACCGGCCCCTCCTCTCCTTACCACCGTTGAAATAGGTATGAGCAGGCAAAAAGGATGCATATTATATAAAGGAAGCGTGAGCGGGTTTTTTAAATGTTTTGAAAACATTTCAAAGGTGTTAATAGCCCGATGCCTTTGTGAGTTCAACTTAAGTTTTTTTTAAGGCATCAAATCACATAATGGGGAGCATGTTTATAGACATGGGCATCGAATATATTTTTAGTGGGAGCCATCAGTTGGTTTAAGTGAAATTTATTATACATCCTAGTGAAAGGGGAGCAAAATGTATTTAAATGAAAAATGATAAAAGGTTTTTGAAGAGTTTGTTTTGTTTTTTAAAAAAGCCATCGACTATTTCTAAGGAACCTTTTTGAAGCCCGAGAAAAATGATAAAAGGTTTCCTTTTTAAATATTAGAAATTTTCTTTTTAAATAGTCGGTCCTTTATGACATTTAAGGAGTTCTCATAAGAAGATTTTATATTTTTGCTTTTTCTAAATATGAGATAAATCTTTTTAAAGAGATTTTTTAATGGTGTTTTTTTTTGAAGAGATTTTTAATGGTTTTTTGGAAGTCAGAAAATAGATAACATCAAAAAAAATTTGAGGAGATATTTTAAGAAAAATTGGTGAATTTTTTGAAGGATATGAAAGGTCATTGTTTTTTTTAGATTGAAAGAAATTTGATGCAAAGATGGAAGATGAAGTTGCTCAGATTTTTTATTTACAAGGCATTGAAAGAGAAGATCAAGAGATTTTGAAAAAGAGGATAATACAAAATGGTTTTGTGATTTACAGAGAGAAGGTGAAATGTTTTATTTGACAGAGAATATAAAAATAATGCAGAGTGATTATATTTTTGAGAAGTTATATTATGAAAATTTGTTTGAAGGAATTTGCAGAGAAGGAGATGAAAATGAAAAGACTAAATATTCAAAGAGATTTTTTATTTTTCTCCTACAAGTCCTGATTGAAATGTTAGAGAATATGAAATGATCTTGCCAATAATGTTGCAGAGAAGTTTGATTGACAAATTGGTGGAGTTATTTTTGCAGATTGAATTTGCACGGGCAAAATGATTTTATTTTTGACAAGGGCAATATTGGAGATTCTTTTACAGGAATATGAAGGATCATGCATTTTGATGGAAGATGAAAATGAGGACAGAGATTTTATTACAGGCGCAGATTCAAAATATATTATGATGAATTGTTTTTGCAATTTAAAAAGAATACAGAATGGAGATCTATTTTCTTTCAGAGAAGATGAAAGGTTTTGATAAGAGGATAATGAAAATATGTTTTGAAGGTGAAAGGAATTTTTAGGTGCATTGATGCAAATATATAAATAGACATTGATGAAACATAGATGATGATGCAGTGTTGTTGAGTGTATCCGGATGTAGGATTGATTTTGAACAGAATGGACATTTGACAGACACATGAGAGAAGAAATGTTTTGTATTGAAATAGAGAAACCCTTTGAATTCTTGTTTTTAGTTTGTTCTATATTAGGGGTTGGTGCTCCTTGAAGCTGGTGCTTCTAAACAGTATGCTAGTGAGGCTTACAGGTCAGTGAGACCTTAACATTTGTCAGTGAGACACGTATTGTAGCCACTGAGGCATGTTTTATCAGTTAAGCCAGTGAGGCAGTTCTGGAGTGGTTTTTCTACCCCTGGAGGGTTTTCCACTCGTGTAATTCTTATGTCTTGATTCATATTGATCATCTCTCTATGATTGTATGTTTTACTCATGAGTTTTGTTTATGTGTTTGACAAAGTTATGTGCATATGTGTTTGACAATTCAATGATAACTTTCTCACCTTTATGCTCTGCAAGTTAAAGTTTGAAAAAGATTTGAAAATTCACACAACATTGATTCACCCCCCCTCTCAGTGTTGTCCTTGACTCCTACAATATTATCATACTGGACCAATCCGGACCAACTTCTTACCACTCTGTTATCACAAAACAACTGTAGAAACCTGTTCTACTCAGAGGGACATAACTTTGACACATATTTATGTGGACCTCTCAAATCTCAACTGGAGAAACAATAGACAACCCTATACAAACCCTTTAATCTGCAAAATCTAATCTTCACCTTACTGGAAATATTGATCATTCCTCTGCACTGTCTTCACTATTTCTAACAGAAGGATATGTTGACATCAATGACAACACATCAGGCACATATTTACAATAGGACATCTATCCAAATGGGATAGGCATCTATCCATATAGGATAGGTACATGTTCTGGCCAGAGACTTAGACTCATCAGGATCTAATGGATCCTGAGTCACTCACTAAAGACTACACCTCCCGATGAGAGTGCACCAAGGTTGTCGTCATTTAGGAGTAATATATATAAATTTATAATTTAATGGCTTGAGTCCCCCCTCAGAATTTTTTCCTAAAGCCTCAAGGAGTCCAACAAATCCATTCAGGATTCTTCCAAGTATATGTTGAATATATTTTATCTTATCTTTATCTTTGAGAATTTATTCTTAGATTGGTTGAGTGATTCTCTTGGTGAATAAATTAAGTTGAATGTTTGAGTTGATAAATCAAGAACTTCAATACTTCCCAACCCTGTACTTGAAAACTTGCGTACTGGGAACCTCCTTTGTTCACCAGACTACCTACATACCCGCTTCCAAATGAGATCAAGGTGTAGTATGTATATAGTTCTAGTTTCTAAACTACATTTAATGCGAACTATTTAGTGTGGGTACGCAACCCTTTCTAAGGCCTATTTTCCCCAGACAGTTCCTCTTCAACTGCTACCAATGAAGGAAAGCATTTAATTTAAAAGTATTCGGTCACCATGACCAATACTTGTTTACCAATTTATACTACTTCCTATTCCTATTAGAATGAAACTTTCATGAACTACACGATCAAAATTCTCCTTTTCTCCTTTGAGAATTTTTCCCCCTTCAAGCTATGTGAAGATGATTATATTTTTGATAGAACTATATGATGATGATTCTAATTTCCTTGAAACTATATGATAATGGTGATTTTCTAAGTATGGAACTATCATTTTGTTATTTTATTTAATCTCTATTAGTTTGGTATCCATGAAAGATTACATGTTCCTCATATTTAAATAATATGGTGTCCCTTATTACTCCTCGATGATTTATAGGGTTGATGCCACCTATGTTGTTGTTGCAGCTATATTAGGTAGTAAGTGCAATAATTCAAGTGTGATTACATTACCCATAAACATGAACTAGAAACACCGTAAAAAATGAATGCTACGATTTTTGGTTTCACATCTTGATTAAGTTGCTCAACTATCTAAAAATAAGAAAATTCTAAATGTCTAATATTTATTGAATAATATCTAAATTTAGGAAACTAAAAAAACTCATTAAGACTATCATATTTTAACTATTCATTAAGTTTGAACTAAATTTAAACAACTCCATCTAATGTTATTAAACAAATTATTTTGAAACTAATTTAAAAAAAAGAAATTAATCTACATTGTTTATACCTAGCTATTTTATATTTCAATCAAAATAAAAACCACTATCTAAATTAATTGTACCTAAATTAAAAATTAATAATTCCAAAACTAAAAATTGCTTTCAAGAGTAACTTTAAAACATAAATAAAAGGTGTTTACAAATTATGACATGGTTTAAGGTTCAAGTAATTCATCTAGTTGCTTAATTTTGTTAACTAATTAAAGGGGTGTTAACTTATAAGTTTCCCTATGCTCAATATTGAAACAACAATCTTAAACATGAATTGAAACAACATTTAACCATTGTTAATCTAATGCTATCAACTAATTCACTTAGAATTATTCAAGTTGATCTATAACTTAGTGATTGTTTTGTTGCTTGTTTGACTTGACTAATTTAATTTTGTTCATTTGTGTGTCGTGATAACTTTAAGAACCCCCCCCCCAAAAAAAAATATGTTATAAAATCCTGGTGAATCTTTCATTTTTTGGAAAAAAATATTAATTTCTATTGGCGAATCTTTCCTTTTTTTGAAAAAATATTTATTATATTGACGAATTTTTTTTCATCACTAGAAATTTGTAGAAAATCCTAGTGAGTCTTGGCGAATAAAAGGCAAATGCATTAATTACCATGATAAATCCTTCCTTTTAAAAAAAATTAAATTCCTATGGAAAAGTAGGGGCTTGAGGGTGGCAAAGATCGATCCGTTTAAGGGCCTCATCGTGGGGTCAAGGGGCAACGTCCCTTGTGGGGGTCAAGGGGGCAACATACCCTCGTGGGGTCTAGAGACAGCAGCCCCAATGCGCTCCTATCGCAATACAAGTGGGGTCGAGGGGTGGAGCCCCCGACGCCAAGCACAAATCTACTATCAAGAAAGCATTGAAGCTCACATGGATTCAATATTTTAAATCAACACCATATAAATAAAATTATCTCTAATCTTACAATTACAATTGTATTTTGTTAGAGTAATAGGTTAATTACTTAATTAATTCAATCATATTGATTAATTAATTAAGTCACCTTTACTTTATTTCACTTAAGCTAAACTTAGGCACTTTAATAATTTATTATTAATCCTAGGGTTCTCACTTTTAGGGTTTTGATCTCCTTTCATAAGGATTGATCTTATTGTAATTATTCATTCTTTATGCATTTTACGTCAAGTTTGCAAAGCACCATTATTGTGCCTCTTGATCTCCTTTATGTGACAGGTTATTTGCTTGCAAGTGTTCATTGGGATTTGTGAGTTTGGTTTATCAACTTCAACATGGTATCAGAGCTCCAGATCTGCAACTTCCTATTCATTTTTTGAGGAATCTTGTCTTAAAGAGACATTTCAGTGCATCTTGAGTCAATTTGGACCTCACCATTACATCCAGAAGGTTTGAAATAGTCAATATTGACCTTTGTTTCATCATTTTTGGTTATACAATCCCTGATCTACGAGGGTTTGAAGTTTGAGAGGGTTTCTAGATCCAGAGGGTACCTACAATTTTGGAGCATTTTCAGCCCAAACAAACCTCACCATCACATTCAGAACAGCCAAAAACCCCAAAATCGACTATAAAATCATTAAAATCAAACACAGTGACTCCGGGAGGTAATTTGTTATCATTTATGGGCCGTACGCCCTGGTACGACACGAAATCTAAGAAAAAAAGTCTATAGGCACCACCGTCAGTTAACCGCTAGCAATTATGGCTAGAAGTTAATGCTAGCGGCTAGCATAACCACCAGGCTTCACCCCAAACCCTTTTTGGAGCAGTTTTGGTATTTTGGCCATAACTTTTGCATCCGAACTCAGAATTTCAAAAACAAAATATTTCTAGAAATCTAGTTTCGAGCCCGATCTAGTGGTACAGGTGATTTTTCCTAGTTTTTCTATTTTACTGCATTTATTTCCAGTCAAAGTCAGATCTTCGCTTCTACGCTTCCGTGCTTCTGGAGGCATAACTTTTGCATACGGACTCCATTTTTCAAAAATGAATAGGCGTTGGAAAGGTATTTCAGTGCTATTTCCATATATGTAGATTTTTTCATCATAAAATTTACCAAGTACATGGTGAATTGTTTGAAGTGATTTTTTCTTTTTTCCGCTGTCCAACTTTCAGATTTGCATTGGGGTTTTGTTTTTTGTGTTGTGGGGGGTGTTTTTTTCTTGCTTTCTATATATACACATCAGAGAATAGAAAAATATTCCCTTAAACACATTTCAAAAACTCAAACATCATGGCGGACACCTCATCAGTTGACAATCTTACCCCACATAATTATCACATTTGGAAGGCACATATGACCAGATTGCTCATGTCCAAGGGTTTGTGGTCCTTTTTTAGACATTGTGAGCTTCCATTGTAAGCACTTCTCATATGTAAATGCACTGAAATAAAGTGCCTCAACATTGTACATGTATTCTTGAAATCTTGGACATTATTTTATGCCTTATTGTACTCGCACTATGATATAAAGTGTCATGGGGGGTTGATGTTTGCCTTTTGTTTTGCCATCACACCTTTGTCATGCGTGTGTACCTTTGGTTTGCACACCCTTTTATTTGTTGACCAGTACTTTCATGTTTGCATGTTTAGATGTTCTTGTTTCTTCTACATGCACTTCTTGGTTTCACACAGTTTCAGTGTACCTATCATGGCTCTCCCTTATCCGTATTATCGGGTGGTTTCTAATGTAGGTGCTAATGCTTCCTAGGTTTCACATTGGAGTGAGTTATGTATCTAGTATTTGTTCCTATGTACTAGGTGGATGCAGTAGTACATCAATGGCTGGTTACCCATGCATTTCAGTGAGATGAAGCATTTACCATATGGACACTCCTGCATTCCTTTTGTGGAGGCAACCTTCTATTTTCACTTAATCAGTTCTTCATACTTTTGGTACCTATTCCATTTGTATCTTCGAGTTCTAGATGTTTTTCCTTTGTTTGCCATCTAATTTGAGTAGTGTCTTTGATGGCACTCATGCAGATTCTTGTCTTCTTGATCCTAATCTTCATCTTGTTTTAGAGGAGGTTCTTCTTTCAGCACTATAGCAATCAGTTTTTGATAGTGTTTGCAGCTTCTTCATGCTTCAGTAGAGTTCTTCATGTTTCTATTCTTTTGGGACATCTTTTGTGGAGGCTTCTTAGTCCTTCACTCTCTCTCTCTCTCTCTCTCTCTCTCTCTCTCTCTCTCTCTCTCTCTCTCTCTCTCTCTCTCTTGTAGGGAGGTTTGTTCTCTCTTTTGGAGAGGAGTTTTTCCTACGTGGTTTTCTCCTTTTCTCTATTTGTGAGAGACTCTTTTGTACATGGGTACCTCATTAGGCCTAGTTGTCGGGGCCCATGTTTGCTTTCATGCATTTAGTCCTTAGGCTTTTTAACTTCTCCACAAGTTCATCTTAAGGGGGGGGTGTTAGAGTAATAGGTTAATTACTTAATTAATTTAATCATATTGATTAATTAATTAAGTCACCTTTACTTTATTTCATTTAAGCTAAACTTAGGCACTTTAATAATTTATTATTAATCCTAGGGTTCTCATGTTTAGGGTTTTGATCTCCTTTCATAAGGATTGATCTTATTGTAATTATTCATTATTTATGTATTTTGCTTCAGGTTTGCATAGCACCATTATTGTGCCTCTTGATCTCCTTTATGTGACAGGTTATTTGCTTGCATGTGTTCATTAGGATCTATGAGATTGGTTTATCAACTTCAACATATTTTGGGTTCAAAATTCCTTTTTGATAGTTGATTTAATCTATTATTTAATAGTTGTCATCGTATTATGCGAGTTAAAATGCACTCACGATTTGCAATTCTTAAGAGGCCCTGGATTCTTTTTCAATCATTGATTTTATCTCTAATCTAACTATTCATGTTGTATTCCGCAAGCTATAATGTACCCCACAACTTTCAATGTTCATGGGGCCCAAAACTACTTTTGACCATTGATGGGCGATCAATGGTCCAAAAGCAGTTCTGAGTCCCATGAGCATTGGAAGCTGCGAGGTATATTATAGCTCGTGAAATACAATAGGAACCATTAGATTAGAGATAAAATCAATGGTGCTAACTAAAGATTGGTGATATGACCCTAAAGTAACCAATAATTATGTAATATTATTGGTGAATTAATTTGTATTTCTACATAACTTATAAAATTTAGGTGAATCTGATCTAATCATGCATCAAATATTGTGGCAAATTTTTGAGTTTAAAAGTTTAATAGAATAAATGCTCTAGTGATTTAAATAGGACTAAAATAAAATTTTGTAAAAATGTGGTGATTCAGGTCATCTTACAGCTTTGTACTATTCACCAAATTTTGAATCCTCAGTTTCAACTATTCGCCAATTGGTGAAAATTTGCCACTAAAAAATCACTATTTGCATGGATTGTTTTGGTTGTGGAAAGTTTTGTTGTTGGTTTTTAAAATGTTTGCAATAGTTTTAGATGGTTTTGAGTTCAGTGTTTGTTGTTTGAGTTGTGCAATGTTTGAAGTGTTAATGCTTGTGAAAATTTGGATTGTTGTTTAAATGCTATTGCTTTTGTGTTTTCGTGTATTTATATGTTTTTGATAGTCCTATGATTTTTTAAATGTAGGATAAAGAAACTAAATAATAGTGTTGGAATTTTTAACTAATCTAATAATACTTGAATGAATAATCTCAAAATTTGAAAGGTTTTCCTTTTAAAATTAAAAGAACTTGAAATGTAAAAGAAATATAAGTACAATAATTTATTTTGTATTTTTTAATGAAATGTAGGGTTGTCAAAGAATCTTATGATCATTTAAGATTAACTACCAAATACATAAAATTGTGTTGGTTTTACAAATATATATATATATGGGTTGTGCCTAAATGGCAAGGCCATAGGGTTCTCAAGATGGAGATCCATGTTTGAATCCCCATAGTGACATCTATAGTTAGAATTCCAAGTTGTGCCTCTTGGACTTCCATTGTGGCTTCTAAGTTGACTTGAGTTGTGTAAGTGACTTCTAAGTTGAATATGTTGATGGGGAGGAGGTCCCCCTTGTGACCTCCACGACTGTGAGGCTAGGCTAAATAATCCCTCCTCATGTGTAAATATATATAATAAGAAGAAAAATATTTTATATAATATTATAAATAATATTTATTTATTAAAACATATGTTATTAAAAAAATTGTTTTAAATTTATTTATTTATATATTATATATTTAAAATTTTATTTAAATAAAATTTTCTCTTAATAAAAATGGATCGAAGTCAATCCCCCGTCGATGGGGTTGGTGATGTAGATATCTAGAAAAGGAGAAGAGAGACAAGGTGGGCACAACCAACAAAGGGATGGGTAAAGCTTAACTTTGATGGAGCATCAAAAGAAAACCCAGGTGAATCGGGTGTTGGTTGTTTGGTCCAAGATTGGAAGGGGGTCATACTCGGTAAGGCATTTAAGAAGTGAGTGCAGAGATCCAATAACGAAGCAGAGTTTCAAGTGCTTATTCTTGGCCTTAATTTGTGTCGTTAACTTGGAGTATTGAAGGTAGAGATTGAAGGGGACTCCATGATAGTAATTAACACCCTCAGAAATAGGACCATGACTAATTGGAAATTAAACATCTTGTTGAATGAAGCCTTATGTTTAGTTGATGGTTTTGAAAGAGTGGTGATTAACCACGTGTTGCAGGAAGGGAATAACGATGCAGACGAGTTGGCCAACCTAGCCATCATATCATCAAATGTATTGTTGTGGGAAGTAAAGATTAATGATGGCACCAATGCACCTAATTGACAAGCCATCTAGTCCATTCAGCGAGTTGGGGTTGGCGAAGAGTGCGAGAAGAGTTATAATTTACAAAGAATTGAGAAGGGAGGAATTGCATTTGTTGCGGTGGCATTTTGCATGGTTCATTGTGTTGACAACGATGGATACTCCCATTCGTCTAGTTTACAACAAAAGACAAATGTATTTTTAGGAAACATCACAGATAAAAGGATGAAAATGATGTTCAAGTCAAAAAGTGACATTGTGATCTTTACAATCAAATGGGTCCTCGGAGAATATTTCATGGTTAATTGCAACAGGTATAGGGTGAACACCGATCTGGCATCGATGTTTTTAGAGGTGTTGTTGGATTTAAATGAAGATAAGCTTTCAATTCAAAAGTTGATGGAGGATTATGTGGAAATGGAATACTAAGGTGGTTGGAAGGAGGTGGTGGGTGTCACTCATTATGGTTTGGGGGTGCCATTGCTAGGGGATTTTCATAGGGTGAATCATGTGGGTGATGCCGTCAATTGGTGGTCATTTGTCACAGAAGTAGGGGAAGCAAAGATAGCCAGCTCAAGGGATAGTGTTCCTGAAGAAGCTTGCTGGTCTAGAGGTGGAATTCAACTAGATGTAAGAGATCCTAGAGTAGTACTACACTGCTGATGAAAATGCTTGAGGTGGAGTTGTCTATGTTTTGATATCTAACTAAATACATAACACAGTATGTAACGTGGAGAAAACCCTTTCGGGTAAAAAACTCCACCAAGAAAAGAGGCTCCATGTTGTATTATCTTCAAATATGAGATTATAATACATGCACTTCCTCTTCTTCTTTAGTCTTCAATCCAGTGGCACCTGTTACTCTCAACTCTGACAAAAACATAGTACAAATATCCTTATAAAAGGGGGTTGCCTTCTAGGGCAAGAAAATCAACATAATATCAATCATAAGATCTATGACCTAACGACGAATGGTCTAGATTTATAATGATAAAATTTGGCTTCGAGGGTGCTTCCCCCAAGCCCTAGCTAGGGCACATAGCCCTTGAACCCCCCGTCGGGGAGATGATCCCCTCAAACCCCTCGCAGAGGGGAAACCCATCTTCAACCCCCCTGTCGCGAACGAATTAGTGTCAGGGACCAGTATAAACATGTGGCTGAAACAAGATCGTTGCTGATGAAACCTTACATCGCTTATGGGTGATTTACAAACAATATTAGGAGTAATTAATTACATAGGATTTACAAGGTTGATGGCACCTTAATCCTAACATATTTTTCCATAGAAAATTAGTTAAAATTATTTTTCTAAATTTATCAATTTCCTCATTTCATTTGCTTAATCAAAGAACAAATAAGAATGCCACCTACATAATTTTCTCTTGAAGAAGTTCTTCTTGAAGCATCTTATGTTTCCATGTAATACCTTCTAACTTTCTTCTTCTTCTTCCATTCTATTTATAGATTTATTTTTCCTATTTTCTCTATTTTTCTAAAAAATTAATTTTAATTAAATTTATTAAAAAATGCATTAAGAGGAGGCATTAAGAGGAGGAGTTATCTCCATTGGGAATTAACTTTATTAACTAGTTGAGGACAATAAATTTCTAATTAATTAAAATTATTTTCTTCACTTAACAATTCAATAAAAGAAAATAACTTAGAAATTAACTCACACTAAGGAGTAGTTATTTCCCTCAACTTCTTAACTAGTCGACTATAATTAATTTAAAATATTTTATAATTGTTTCTTTAGTTTACAATTCAGTCAAGGAGGTTAACTACTACAAACAAGTAGTTATCTTCCCCAAGAAACTTATAAAAGACATTGTTTCTCCCATGCAAACATCTTTATTGATTTGAGTTTACAATTCAGTCAAGGAGGTTAACTACTACAAACAAGTAGTTATCTTCCCCAAGAAACTTATAAAAGACATTGTTTCTCCCATGCAAACATCTTTATTGATTTGAGTTAACAAATAAATCAAGTAGACTGACTAATGTTCTCCATGAAATTTCTCATCAAAACTAAAGAGTAATTTTTAGATAAGTATTATTTAAATATTAAAGCACAAAATAATAATCACTTAATTATTTAGTTAACTATTGTTTTGATTTGTTTATTTTTAATTAGTTTTTGTTAGGAAGCTAAGGTAGCGGAACAACTTCCGACACTAATCTTGAGGGGAGGGATATACAGAACTTTTCAAATCTTTATAACAGTTATAGAAATAAATACAAATAGCAATCATACCATAACACAGTAATTATGTGGGGAAACCCTTACAAGAGAAAAACCCCACACTCGAAAGCTGCCCAATATATTATTCAAGAATCAAGAAGATTAAAATATAGTTGTCGAGAAAGATTTCATAGGAGTATAACCAACCAGAGATCTGGAGGCAACTCAACATCTATAAGACTCTCGAACACAACCTCCATCTCAAGCTCCTGATATATAGGAGATACAATACAGTAAATCATTAGCAGTAATTACAAAACCATGAGCCAAAAACCACCCAAAAGTGGTGCCCAAATTATCTCCAATCAAAGATGACTTGTGATGTTCCAAATCACACACCAACACATGTAACTCTCCCCTTTACAACTCTTCTAAGTGTCCAACATGTTTTCACATTTCCCAAAATAGGAGGTCCAACTTTTGGAGGCCATAACTTTTGATCTAGGTGTCCGATTGACAAACTATTTGATGCATCAGAAAGATCATGAAGAGATCTATCAAGATATAACCCACTTCACTAGTTACGACAACTTTCGGGGCATTTAGAGACCTCTAAGTGCCTCAAATATGAGTTTGAAATTTTTTCCAGAAGTTTCAAAAAATAGAAACTTTAATATCTTGCAATCCAGGTATGATCTTGAGTCAAAACTCACCCAAGATGTTTACTTGGTAGTTTTGCACCTTTTGGGAAAATTTTAGGTCCATCCATGCTCAAATGTAGAGTTACAAAAAAAAGTAAGTCCTACCATTTTTAGCCCTTTTGGAAACTTTGAAAGTTCTAAACCATTCTTCAAGATAAAGGGTATTTGAAAAGACCAAAATTGGGAGGAATAGAAACCTTTTGTAGTTGCAAGGTTGAGACACCTTTCCTAACATTCTCCCACTTGTTGAACACCTTGCAAGAGCAAAGGGAGTATCAACACCATAATTTAATTGCTAGTTGTTGAGAGGCCTATAGACTCTGAAAACCATCTAAACTTCTCTGTGCTCATAGGCTTAGTCAATGAATCTGAAACATTCATCAAAGTCTCTACCTTAACTAGCTTCACCCTCCCATCCTCAACCATATCTCTAACAAAATGATTATGTACATCAATGTGCTTGGTCCTGGCATGAAATGTTAGGTTCTTAGCTAGGCAGATCTCACTCTGACTGTCACAATAAACTATCACTGCACCTTGTTTTATTTTGATATCTAAACACAATATCTTAAGCCAAATGGCTTCTTTACAAGCATGAGTAGCTATCATATACTCAGCTTCAGTAGTAGAAAAAGTAACCATAGCCTGCCGCTTACTCATCCAACTAATTGCACCACCAAATAAAGTAAATACATGAGCACTAGTGGATCGTCTACTATCAACATCAGTTGCCCAATCTGAATCCACATATCCATGAATATCAAGGGAATGCATGTCTCCTATCAAATTACCATGCTAATACAATGAATACTTTGAGGTACCTCGCAAATATCTGAAGACTCTTTTAACTGCATCCGAATGAACTCTACCAGGATTAGACATATATCTAGAAATAACTCTGACTACTTGGGTAATGTTTGGTCTAGTACAAACCATATCATACATTAAACTTCCGACTGCACTCTGGTAAGGTACTTTTCTCATGTCTTCCATCTCTGATGGGGATGTTGGACATTGTGAAGCAGATAACTTTGTTCCAACTATAAAAGGAACACATAATGGTCTACAATCCTGCATGTCAAACCTCTGTAAAATTGAATTGACATACTTACTCTAGCCAAGCCATAATTTTCTGTTCACTCTATCTCTTCTTATTTCCATCCCAAGAATGTGTTTAACTATACCAAGAGCTTTCATTTCAAATTTAGCTGCAAGTTGAGACTTTAGTTCTGAAATCATTGATTTCCCTTTACAAATAAATAACATATCATCATCATATAATGCAATAAACAAGAAACGATCAACATCGGATTTATAATAAACACAATGATCAGATTTAGAATGATCAAATCCCAAACTCAACACATATGTATCAAATTTATGGTACCACATCCTAGGACTTTGTTTGAGGCCATACAAAGATTTCTTCAATTTACAAACCATGCAGTGCTCTGGTTGTGTCATATAAATATCCTCCTCCAAATCATCATGAAGGAAAGTCATTTTCACATCCATTTGATCAACCTCTAGTTCATAAGTAGTAGCAATAGAAAGCAAGAATCTAATGGACATCATTTTTGTAACAGGAGAAAATATCTCACCATAATCAACACCCTCAACCTGAGAGTAACCTTTCACAACCAACTATACTTTGTACTTCTCAATACCTCCATCTGAACCAATCTTTTTCTTGAACACCCATTTGCAACCAACATGTTTTTGTCCTTCAGGCAATGGCACTAGGTCCCATGTATCATTCATTTTCAAAGATGTCATTTCTTCATCCATAGCAATCTTCCAAGACTCTGCATCATTCATCACTAATGCCTCTTCTACAGATCTAGGTTCATCTATGTTAGTATTCAAAGCAAAAATACATCTCTAGTCATCAAGTGAATACCTTTTAGGTGGTTGTCTATGCCTTGTAGACCTTCGAACAAGTTGAGTTGGAGGTTCTTCCTCCTCTTCTAAAGATTAAGAGCTAGATGAGATCTCCTCAACTTTATTTCTATCTAGGGGCCTTGATTCAACTTTCTAAGGCATAGAAGGGAGTTGAATCACATCTTTCTATTCACATTGTTTTGGATGCAATGTATGTTGGCAAGATACACTATGTGGATTCATGAGTGTTGTCATTGATGGCAACAAAGTCTATCCCACACATCTGCAGTACATAGTATGCCTATACCGGAAGTTAGATTGATGATTGTTTTGGTCTGGTGAACAAGAACAGAGTATGCAACAAGGTCTAACAATCAGGTTTGGATCTCTTAGATGGTGTAACTCAGCAAGTGGCAGACTTGGATAAGTCAAGAGGGGTATCATGACTACTATATTCCATAGATTTAGCCTCCGGTGATAACGCATGAAAAAGATATGAGCATCTGAGTGTTGGGTTCCAGACAAGCAGAGCAGACAGAGAAAGAACTGACCGGCAGAGTATCAGACTTCAATCTGGATGAGTAAATGATGTTGATCAAGCAATTTGTGGGATTATACATTGTTGGCCGACATGATTAATGACTTCTATGCCTATGCTTTTGACACACATCACAAATCAAGCATGGATTTAGCCGTCAGATCAGTAACTTGTAAATATCTTGAGTGTTCTTGTTGTCGACTAGAAAGTTGATGAAATCCTTGATGCGGATATATATACTAGATGGATTCCAATATGTAGAGGTGTGGAAAATACAACTGATGAAATAAAGTGCAAAGAAAAGTAGGGACAAGTGTGAAAGCAACAAATCAAGTCTGCTATGTGACAAAGCAACAATATTAAAATAGAGGAAGAATGAAGTGCATCAAATCAGTGTATTGTGCCTGACCGGAACTGAACTCTTGCATTTGTAGATGCTTCTCATCAGTTCAAACATCTGATTACTTTCTGTAAGTTCTTGTAGGTAGTGTACCTCTTGTGAGCAGTGTGCTCGGGTAGTGAGCCCTAATTGGCATGTGTCATTTTGTACTCCTTTATTCTTTTAACAGAGAATACAATCTTGGGTTAGTCACCCTGTGGTTTTTCCCTTAACAGGGTTTTCCACATAAAAATCCTTGTGTTATGTGTTGATTTTATTTCTGTTCTTATTTGATGTTGCACTGATTATTAAGATAACAAAAGAAAAGAAAGTTAAGGAAATTTTGAGATAACTGATTTACCCCCCCTCTCAGTTATCTGCCTTGTTTCCAACAATTGGTATCAGAGCCAAGTTCCTCTGAACAAAGCCTAACAGCTTGAGAAAGATCTGGGAATCTTAATGGACATATATGGTATGAAGGAACAACTTTAGTCTGCCCTAGATGATCTTGAACAATCCCATTCTGAAGTCAATAATTTGAGAGAAAGACTCAAACAAGTTGATGATTTCATAAATGAGCTAAAAGAAAAACTTAGTATCTCTGTGAAAAAGAGAAAGGAACTACTTCAAAAATTAGCCAATCAGAGTGAAGACAATGATACTAATGAAGATCTAAATGAGAAAAATAAGCTATGTGAGAAGCTTTCAAAAGAGGTCATTATGGTAAGGCATGAGATGGAATCAGGGGTTATGAAATTCACCCAAGAAATTGAAGAAAAAAAGGAAAATTGAAGATAATCTAAAATAATCCCTCAAGGAGAAGATAGAGGACTACCACAAAATGGACAGAATAATCAGGCATCTTGAATCTGATCTTGAAGAAGCTAGAGATAATGAAGAACAACTTGAGAATCAGATAGACACTCTTAAACAAGATCTTCAAATAGCAAATGATTACAAAGAGAAATTCAAGCTAAGCTTAGCCCAACTTGAAGTTCTTCTTGAAATCCAAAAGAGGGTAGATGATAAGCGTGGCTTGGGATATGAGAAAGGTGAAAGCTCCAGATCTAGTTAGAAGAAATTTGGATCAAGATATCAAAGAAATAGGCATAGAAGACCTCCGGTAAGGCAACCAAATGCTCAAAGATATCTATCCTTCAATGGATACTACTTCAATTGCAACAATTTTAGTCATAAAGCAACTCAGTGTAGAAGGAGAATGAATCAGACCAATCCATCCTTCTCTGGACAATGTTTCAACTACAAAAGGTATGGTCACAAATCTCATGAATGCAGAAATATGCAAATAAACAATTCATTCAATGGTAGATGCTTTGCATGCAATAGAATGGGACATATGGCTAATCAATGCAGATCAAGAGGATATCAATCAAATATGCAAAGAAATATTGTCTGTTACAATTGTAATAGATCCAATCATATTGCCAAATTCTGCAGAAGTAAAAATTAGGATAAAAAGGGTCCGGTGCAACATAATCAAAAACAAGATAAGGGTAAAGGTAAAGTGAATGCAGATGAAGTTTAAAAGGAGATGAGAAAGATTTGGGTGAAGAAGAGTACAAAAATTATTAGGGATGGATCCGCACCAGAATCCGGTGCTGATATTCCTTCCAAAAACTAAACAGATGAGCTTTGGCTTAGGGGGAGTCACAGAGAAAAATAAATTCCCCCAGCCAGTCAACTAGTACCTAAATTCGGCACATGGAATGCTATGGATTAAAGGGTTCTAAAAAAATATATCTACATAACCTTCAACAAAAATATGAAAGATCCGCATGGAGTTTTGCAAGAGTTTAACTACTCAAGTTAATCTAGTTCCGACAGCGCTCTGGTAAAGTAGGATTTTCACAGACAAATCCGGTATGATTCAAAATTGAAATACTTTGATCTACGGACCCATGGCATGATTGAATAAAAGAAGATACATTGTCAATCCTCACTGACAATAATTCTAAGTTCAGCACAGTGATTCTAGAAGATCTCTCTCAAAACAGGCCAACTGTATAACTTATGTTGCACATTTATTACAAAAGGAAATTAGGGTTTGTGCAAGGATAAAAGGGTTCATTTACTCATTATTTGCACATTTGCATTTGAGAAGAAGAAAAGAAGAGCTTTGCAGCAAAGATTCTACAGTTCACTCAAAGATCAATTGGAAAATGGAATTCAACCAGTGACCTGTTCTGGCTCTTATTTCAAACCCTAAAAGCGTAAAAAGGTACTTCCATTTTGAAAATCTCTTTCTGAATCTTTTGCAAGATGGCTACTCCAATGGTTGTAAAGATCACTGATAGGCCACATCCTAAATTCAAGAAACACCATAAATCTCTAGAAGTTGATCCTTTAGGCGCATTTTCTAGCATTCTGCATGGGGTATTGCACGTAGAAGATGTAAGGGTCTATATCCATGCCAACATTGAGGAATTTGGAGACTCAAAATTGATGGACATCTATCACAAACAGCTAATAGATGAGATTTTTGAACTCAAACCTCAATACAAGGCTCTCCGGGATAAACACTTTGGACATTGCATACACTTTCCCTGTTTTGCAGAAGATGATTGGGTCTGGTATGTCCTAAGCATGATGCATGATAATTTCATGTGGTTAATGAGGCCCTTCAAGATAACTAAAGATGCCATCAGGGCAGTGACTGGACTACATTCTTCCGGTGGGTTACCTGCACTTAAATCTGTCAAGAACCAGACAGTAACTGAAGCCACCGGATCCAAATTTGATAAAAGAGCCATGACCATAGATGACATCACTGATTTGGATGTCAATTTTGCCTCAATGATAATTGGCTACAAAATCTATCATTCAAGCAGGGAGAATTCTGTGTTTGGGACTGTAATACATGTAGCATATCAGATGTTGAGAGAAGATGCAGATTATGACTTGTGTAATCTTCTTCTAAATCAACTATTAGAAAACCTACAGAAGATCAAAAAGGATAAGAAGAATTCCTTCAAATATGGTTGTCTAATAATGTGTCTATTCTTCTACTATATGAATGAGCTACCCAGATCTAGTGGTTGGGTTTGGAAAACTGATAAATCGGTTGCAATCCAGATTAGAGATTATATGTATGGACTTGGTGATGCTAAAACTCAGAACACAGCTCTCTGGGGTTATTTTAAGAACTTCCAAAGCATGATGCAAGCCAGAGAGAGGATACCTCAATCCATAGTTGAGAAATACAAGGACACAGTGTGCTTCATGGTTGACACTGATCAATGCCTAATGGAGGCAGTTGAGCCCAAAACTGTGTGGATAATGCCTATGGGATACGAGGTCGATGAGAAAATCTTGGAGCTACATATTCAACACTTGTTGAGCTAGCCTAAGGATCCTGAAGCAAAAAGGTTTGACACCTTTCAAGAACTAAGTGTAAAAATACATGTTGAGTTAAGACAACCAGAGATAAAGAGGAAAGTAAGAAGGGAATTTGAGGAAATTGCCAAAAGATTTGGCCTATCAAAAGAGGCAATAGATGCAAATAGAGAGAAAATGGAGAAGGCTAAGAAAGAGAAACAAGAAGCAAAGAAAGGAGATGTTCTGGTACAAGCCTCCTCTCGGACTAGATCCTCCAAGAGCTCTGCACCTGCCACTCCTAAAAGCTCAAGGGCTACCAAACCGGAAGTCAAGACATCCAGAAAAGGAGAAAAGAAGATGAAGACCAAAGCCACAAGGTCATATACAAGCCTCAAAGATGATGAAGAAATAGAATCTGATGAAGAAATCAAGAAAATGAAGAAGAAGAAAACATCCAGGGAATTCTCTGCTAGTAAAAATAAAGAAGAAAAGGTAGAAGAATTTATTGAAAAGCCCACTCTTTCCATTGATGACATCATCAAGGCAGTTACTGTGGATGGGAACCTACAACCAGTAACAGAGTTCTCTGATGAATACAGTGATACTAACAAGAGGATTTTGGAAGAAGCTACTGTCAGGTACCTGAATATTTACAATAAAGCTTTCATTGAAATTATATCATTAATTCCCAAGAGTCTAGAAAAGGTACTTGAACTAAGAAAAGAGAATGCAAAGGCAAAAGACCTAGAGATTTGGAAACAAATAATGATTCAGCTTTATCCTTCCATCACTCCAAAACAAATGGATATGATTTTTAAGGATTGTAAGGATGAGTTCTGGAGTAAGGCAAGAATGAATAAACTTATGCTTGGAGAAACTGATCAAGTAGCAAGTGAGACAAAAGATATCCTTTGGAATGCTTTGAAAAGATTCAATCTTCCTATTATAGAGGAATCAGTTGAAGAAGCTTCTACCATGGATGTTGAAGGATTAAATGTAACCAATGAAAAATCTTCTAATGTAGAAGGATCAAAAGCAATAGATGAAGAGAAGTCTAAGGACTTGGATTCCTCTATTCTGGAAGAGGAAGTTCATGAAGCAGTAAACACAGGTAACATCTCTCCTCCAGATCCCACTGCAGACATTCCAAATTCTAAAGTTGAAGGAGAAGGAAGAAAAGAGGAGAAAGTGAGTCAAGAAGAGGAGGTTAAGGGTAAAGAAGAAGAACAAGCAGAGAAGACAAATGATGACTATTCTAATATCCCAAAAGAAAAGAAGACTCAATCACCAACAAGAGACACTGCAGAGGTAGTGAAGAACTTCTTAAACAAAGAAATGATGGAGAATAGATGAACCTGAGCTATTTCAAGGGCCACTAAATTTTGACTCTCTCTCTCTCTCCGGTTTAGACAATGAAAATAGCATCTTTTTCTCAAGCAAAAGTAAAAGAAAAACTTTTGAAATCTCACATGGAAGATTGTGAACTGTTGGAGATTACATCCGGGATGCTGGAGAAGATCATGCCATCATTCCAAAAGGATCCTTTGGCCTCACCATCTAGCAACCTAAAATCTTTGGTAAATTCTGTTAGCACTCACTTTGAATCTCTAGAAAAATTAGCAGAAGCAAAGGTCCGGAAGGAGTTTTTGGGAAAAAGATTCACTGAAATACAGGGACTCATTGCTAATGATAGGAGGACCCTAGACATTGGAATAAAGATCCTTGAAAATGCTCTTAAAGATGGTGGGGACATGCACAAATTTTGTCTATCTTGGCCCAAAGTGATAGAGGATATTGAAAAGAAGGTGAAAGAACAAGAAGGTAAACTGTCAAGTTTATCTCAGAATTTTGATCCCCTTACTACCTCTTTAATGAATCAAGAATGTCAGGCCATTGTCATCATAAATGAAATAAAGAGGCTGAACAAAGAAAAGAAGGATATAATAAACAAAATGAGTGAACTCAGAGGGATAATTATCCCTAAGTTAGAGGCAATGCATGAGTCCTTGACAGATGCTCAAACCACAGCCCGGACCAGTGATCCGGTAGATTTAAGAAGGGTAGAAGCATATGCATTTTTGTTGAGTGGTCACATCTCCATTTTGGACAGGATGAAGCAGAGCTGGGCCACAGAGTTTGTACAGTTGAGGGCCACTTTTGCAGATATACTTAAGTATATGCAAGTATAACATTTATATATATACTTATACGGCCATGTATAGGACATTTTTTGTAAAATTTTGGTATGCGGATTCCACCCTTTGCCATTGATGTCAAAGGGGGAGCTCTGGTAAAATAGTGTAAAAGACAGAGCATCAGCCAAGGGGGAGTTTACTATGACACTTAGCCATTTTTCACTAAGTGTTGCCATCAATGCCAAAGGGGGAGATTGTTGGCAAGATACACTGTGTGGCTTCATGAGTGTTGTCATTGATGGCAACAAAGTCTATCCCACACATCCACAGTACATAGTATGCCTATACCGGAAGTCAAATTGAAGATTGTTTTGGTCCGGTGAACAAGAATAGAGTATGCAACAAGGTCCGACAATCAGGTCTGGATCTCTCAGATGGTGTAACTCAGCAAGTGGTAGACTTGGATAAGTCAAGAGGGGTATCATGACTACTATATTCCAGATATTTAGCTTCTGGTGATAAAGCATGAAAATGATATGAGCATCTGAGTGTTGGGTTCCAAACAGGCAGAGCAGACAGAGAAAGAACTGACCGACAGAGTATCAGACTTCAATCCAGATGAGTAAATGATGTTGATCAAGAAATTTGTGGGATTATACATTGTTGGCCAACATGATTAATGACTTATATGCCTATGCTTTTGACACACATCACAAATCAAGCATGGATTCAGCCGTCAGATCAGTAACTTGTAAATATCTTGAGTGTTCTTGTTGCTGACTAGAAAGTTGATGAAATCCTTGATGTGGATATAGATACGAGATGGATTCCAGTATGTAGAGGCATGGAAAATACAAGTGATGAAATAAATTGCGAAGAAAAGTAGGGACAAGTGTGAAAATAGCAAATCAATTCTGGTATGTGACAAAGCAACAGTATTAAAATAGAGGAAGAATGAAGTGCATCAAATCAGTGTATTGTGCCTAACCAGAACTGAACTCTTGCATTTGTAGATGCTTCTCATTAGTTCAAACATTTTATTACTTTCTACAAGTTCTTGTAGGCAGTGTGCCTCTTGTGAGCAGTGTGCTTGGGCAATGAGCCCTAATTGGCAAGTGTCATTTTGTACTCCTTTATTCTTTTAACAAAGAATACAATCTTGGGTTAGTCACCCCGTAGTTTTTCCCTTAACAGGGTTTTCCATGTAAAAATCCTTTTGTTATGTGTGTTGATTTTATTTCTGTTCTTATTTGATGTTGCACTGATTATTAAGATAACAAAAGAAAAGAAAGTTAAGGAAATTTTGAGACAACTGATTCACCACCCCTCTCAATTATTTGCCTTGTTTCCAACAATGTAATAGAAGAAGGCTAAGTTTCTATAAAAATAACACTTCTACTATATATTACCTTCTATGCAACAGGGTCCCAAAGCTTGTATCCTTTCACTCCATAACTATACCCGATGAAGATACATTTCATAGCCTTGTTCTCCAACTTTGTTTTCTTCTCCTTTGGCACATGTGCATATGCCTCACAACCAAAAACTCTAAGATGTCTCAATGAAGGCTTGTGCCCCAACAACACCTCCATAGTCATTTTATCAATAGCGCTGATGTAGGAGACCTATTAATTAGGTAGCAAGCAGTAGCAATAGCTTCAACCCAAAACCTTTGTTCTAGACTAGCACCACTAAGCATACTCCTAGCCTTCTCCATCAATGTCATGTTCATTCTTTCTACAACTCCATTCTATTGTGGAGAATACATAGTTGTCTTTTGTCTCTAAATGCCATAATATTTACAGAATCTATCAAAATCAGTAGAAAAAATTTTATTGCCATTGTTAGTCCTTAAACATTTTATTTTCTTTCCAATCTACAACTCAACCATTGCTTTAAATTCTGTAAATCAACTGAAAATTTTAGATTTACTCTGGAAAATATACCCATGTCCTTCTGTTGTAGTCATCAATAAATGAAACATAATATGTGGAATTTCCAATGGAAGAAACATCTACAGGACCAAACACATCAGATTGAATTAGATCCAATACACCACATGATTTATGAGAACTTGAGTAAAACTAAACACAATTTTGTTTACCATAAATGTGTTGGAGTCTAGGACAACACTGAGAGGGGGGGTGAATCAGTGTTGTGAAAACTTTTAAATTTACAAGACAAAGAGAGATGAGGACATCAATAATTTGTTAAACACATGTACAAGTATGAATTAACACAAGACATGAGACCAAAACATAAAAGATTATACGAGAGGAAAACCCTCTTGGGGTAGAAAAGCCTCTCAAAATTGCCTCACTGGCTTATTCAAAACCTCACTGGTTACAACAAGGTCTCACTGACCATTCAAGCCTCACTAGCTACAAAGAGGTCTCACTGACCAACAAATCCTCACTGGCACATAAAACCTCACTGGCAAAAGCAATCACCATCATCAAAACACTACAAGTAATATAGAGGGTTTCTCTATTTCAATACAAGCCCCTAAATTTGCATATCTCTGTTCTATCATACTAAATATGATCTGCATATCAATCTCATGATCTTTGCATAATCAAATCACCCATGTCTTCATACTTGGTATGGTTCAATATGTAAATTTGTTGCTACAAGAAGGTCTTCATAACTACATATTGGTATTCACACAAACTCTCTACATCAATGCACCTGTAAAACCATTATATACATAATCTGAATGTCTTTTCATATTCCTGTAATACCATTCTTTCACAGAGCACCTGCAATAAAATTATAAACAAAAAGACTCTTGGAATTCTTCTCCTCTCCATACAAACTTCATCATCTCTACAATTTGTCTCTGCATAAAAATATTTTCAAACAAAATCCGTTAATAAAGAATTTGCAAAAAAAAAAAACATATTTCTCTATTCATTTGCAAGAAGTCTTTTCACATTCTTCTTCTACAACAAAGAATATCATTTGTACATCTTCTTCACACAAATGTCTTTCATATTTTTGTTTTCAAAAATCATCTTCTTCAATAAAAAAATCTTCAATGATCTCTAATTTGAAAAGCTTCTCTGCATTATATTTTTTCATCCATGAAGCACCTGCAAAAATAATCCCATTTTTCTTCACTGAAGAATCTGCAAAGTCTTCTCTTTATTTCCATTTTCTCCTTCTCAAAAACAACTCTTCAACACAATCCATCTTCAATAATAAAAATAACTCTTCATATTCTCTCCTTGCATATTCATTTTATCTTCCACCATATATCATTAAAAAACTTCAATGAATTTTAATTCATTTGCTCACGATATCAAGAAAAAAATAAAACCACTTATCTCCTCGAACCTGCTGCTAAAAAGTCTTCTACATGAAGAAGATAAAAATTAGAAAGGAATCTTCCTTAAATCTCCTTAAAAAAAACTCCTTGAAAACTGCCTTTTCAAACATACCATAAATGGCCTTAAAAGGCATTACATCTCCCACTTACCTCTTTTTAAAAAATATTAAACTTTACCTTCCTTCAATGTTACGAATGGAGAAAAATTAGAAAGATAGCTCCTAAAAGTTAGAGCTTTAAAATCTCACAAAATTGCCTTTTGAAATCTCTTTAAAAATCTCCTAAAAAATAGCTTTTCAAAAAAAAAAAAAAAATCAAACAAAAACCACTCACCCATATGAAATATTAATTTTTGATATGTTTTTTTTTGCTGCTCATAAACTTTAGGAGATGACCGCTTGGAAAGGTAAAGGGGCTGGTCACAAATGTAATAATCCCCTTTAACAGGTAACCCATGACCTATACTAGCAGGTAAACACAATTTTAAAACAAAAGTGCATAAATATGATTTAGATGTTTAATAATAATTTTTGAGGACTTCAACACAACTTTTAACAACTCCTCCTTGAAATATATTTGACCTTAGAAAAATGATAACTTAAGATCACATTGAAAATGCCTCTGACATGATCTGTAAGAAGACACCAACACCTCTGTAAAGAAACATAAAACCTGCTGAATTTCAATCTCTGGCATCAATGACAAATATTGTCATTAGCTTGATATGATCAATCTTCATCAACAAGATCTTATTATCAAAGCTAAATATGATGATCAATAATCCAACTCATATTAATTCAAATCATATCACAGCAACCTTTTGAGATCACCATACCAAATTCCAACTTGAGATGTGTCTTGTATGAGTGATAACTGCAACAACTTATCATGACAACTCTTCCTATCATTATATATGAAGATGAATGTATCCTTTGTCAATCTTTGTGAAAACAAGACAATGAAGCAACATCAAAGAAGCAACATCAAAAACCACTATTCAATACTGCCATTGAAAAACCCAAGTGCATCAACATCAACAAGAACAAATTGAGCATCAATACACTTCATAACAACATGAATGAGTAACACCAAGTCCTGATAATCACCATGAATGGATAACAAGCATTATGGAGCACTTGAATGACAAGCATAACAACTATCTTTGCATCAATAGCTCAACACCTTTTTGACATCAATAGCAATCAATCTCCATCAATATCCCCCTTTGTCATTGATGGCAAAACTACCTGAAGCATTTTCTCTCTCCCCCCCTTTTTAACATCTGACGACAGAATAGGATGCTCCCCCTGTCATTTTACTCCATTGAAACAACTCTTGAACAAGTCACCATGAAGCACACATCTGAAAACATACACCCTGAAGCACAAAACCTGAGAGCAACATTATGTGAAGCACAACAAACAAAGCATCAAACCACTGTGATAAACTGCCCATTGACTGTACCATATTCTTTTGACAAGATGAAAGATTACATATCTCTACTAATAAAACTCTTGATAACATCAAACTTCTTATGACAAACAAATCTTTCACAATCATCAACCCTTTTTGACCCAAATGACAAATCTCCAAAGACTCCCAAATCATAAAGTATGAAGAAGATTATGATGGAATAAATATGACTCCTTTGACAAAACATAGACAAACTTGAACTCCATGCAAAGATATCATAATCACATCAACATCAATAAACAGCAACATGAAAACTACTCATCACACAATTAACAACTCAAGATAACCACTCAAGTGATAACCTTGCCAAGACTTGCAACAATCTGCAACCAATTCACTTCTGCACACACATCTTGACATGATAAAGAATGAAGACCATCCTCATGTTCCTGCACATGACACTTTTTATAAAACCATGTCAAATCTAATATCTACAAAACCACTATGAATACTTTTACAAATCCAAATGCAGAGACACATGCTATGAATTAACTTCTTCCATTTTCAACCTTCTTAGCCAACATATGCAAACATCTGATGAGAGTTCCTTGAGAACACCTTAACTGAAGCATCATGACAACTCAACTATGTAAGTATCAACATGATATGAACAATATACAAATATGATCATTTATAAACCAAGTCACTCAACATCATCAAACTCTCTGTGCAATGAACCCTTGAATATTTTTTCAACATCTTGTATGCATAATAACAACATGAACCACTGATCACCTACATCACTAACATACACTGAAGAGCAACATAGTTATCAACACCATTATGAACTTCATTTCAAACATTATCAGGCAAGAATCCAATAGCATGATAATCAAAACAAAATCACCATATTGGCAAAGATCAAATGATCTCCTCCTGAAACTTATTTGGACAAAATTGATAGATCATGAACAACTCCCCCTAACTTCATGCCATATGTTATGCCATTGATGATGTAACTTGTACAAGATGCACAAGTTTAGAATCTATACTCTTTTGCCTTTGTTTCAATCTCCAAACTTTCACAGGTTCTTTCTTCCTCCAAACTTTTTAAACTTATGTCCTTTTCAACCTTTTCAAATTAGGTGATGTATTTATGCAACTATGTGCTTTATGACCAAGAGAGTTACAATTATAACAAACTATATTTTAATCATAATCAAATGATTGATAATATCTTTTTGACATCTCTTGAGAATTTATGTTATGCTTCCATGCAGAATCATACGTTCTATGCATTTTACAGATTCTTTGTATGTGACCAACATTATTGTACTTGTAACATACAACATTAGTATTCCTTATTGAAGCAAATTGATTTCTTCTGCAATTAACTGCTTTGTGTCCAAAGTGATTATAGGTATAACAATAACCATTAAATGAATAATTATACCTATACATATAAGCTTGTCTTGCTAGAGTAGACCTTCTAAAATTTCTCCTCCTTTGATTATGTATTTTGACAAACTCATCTTTGGTATTCATTTCAGCTTCTAACTTCTTTTTGCTTTTAGGAGCAGCAACATGATAGTCCAAATCTATCTTCTTTCTTTAAGTTTCTCTTGTCTTGGAACATTTTCCTTTCTCATAACCCAAACTAGTAGTGTCACTGTGATACCTTTTCTTGTTCAATATATCATTCAAACATTCAGTACTCTTTTCAAATTGAATATTCTTATGCAACTTTGAAGATGACTTTTCCAAATCCTTTCTCAAAGAGACTATTTATGTCTCTAACTTCACACACTCAATTCTTTTCACCTCAAGGTCAGATTTTGATACATCAACTATTCTCTTAGCTTCCTCAATTTCAGTTTTTAAGGTAATAATCAATTTGTCATAATTATCAACATAACTCTTTAAATATGCAATTTGATTTCTAGCCTCTTTAAGGTTAGAAGATATTCTTTCAAAATCTAAAATAATTTTGTCTTTGGATTCTTTTTCCTGTTGTAATTACAACTCTAGTCTCTGATTCTCCTTTTTATATTTCTTGAGTTCACTCAGAGCACATATGAGCTCTCCTTCTATATCAACTTCAAACTCTTGTTCATTATCACTTATATTGTAATCTTTTTCTTTTGAATTTGATTGGACCTCATCTTCTTCATGTGAAAGTCTCCTATCATTGTCACATTCCTCAGACACCAAGTTGACCTCTTTTTCAAGTGCATCACCTTGATAAATTCTTCTTAATTCCTTCCACATATCCTAAGCTGTATCACAATACATAACTTTGCAAGAAACTTCATTAGATAATCCAGATAAAATAGCCTTCTTTGAAGTGTCATTGTATTCATAAGCCTCTTTATTGCTTGTATCATCAGGTGATAGAGAGGAAATAAAATAACCATTCTCAACAGACATCCATACACCATATCCTAATGAAAATAGATAGGCTAGCATCCTAAAACACCAAATAGGAAAGTCTAAACCATCAAAGAAAGGAACATCTAAAAACACTTTCTCTAATTTAATACATTTCTCAACTTGTTAGACATTTCTATCAACTGATTGTATATCAACATCTGATTTTGATACAGACTACGCCTTTTGATCAGAATGAGACTTGACATTTCTCATTTTCTTATTTATTTTGCACTTACCCATGGTACTCCACCCTCAAGACCTACGCAAGCTGATTAGACTTCAATAGGGAACCTATTCTCTGATACCACTTGTTGGAGTCTAGGACAACACTGAGAGGGGGTGTGAATCAATGTTGTGAAAACTTTTGACTTTTTGCAACTTTTAAATTTACAAGACAAAGAGAGATAAGGACATCAATAATTTTTTAAACACATATGTACAAGTATGAATTAACACAAGACATGATACCAAAACACAAAAGATTATACGAGAGGAAAACCCTCTTGGGGTAGAAAAACCTCTCAAAATTGTCTCACTGGCTACAAAGACGTCTCACTGACCATTCAAGCCTCACTGGCTACAAAGAGGTCTCACTGACCAACAAAGCCTCACTGGCAAAAGTAATTACATCATCAAAACAATACAATTAATATATAGGGTTTCTCTATTTCAACACAAGCCCCTAAATTTGCATATCTCTATTCAATCACACTCAATCTGATCTGCATATCAATCTCATCATCTTGACACAATCAAATCACCTGTGTCTTCATAATTGGTATGGTTCAATTTCTAAATTTGTTGCTACAAGAATGTCTTGATAACTGCATATTGGTCTTCACACAAACTCTCTACATCAATGCACCTTTAAAACCATTATATACATAATCTGAATGTCTTTTCATATTCCTGTAATACCATTCTTTCATAGAGCACCTACAATAAAATTATAAACAAAAAGACTCTTGGAATTCTTCTCCTCTCCATACAAACTTCATCTTCTCTGCAATTTGTCTCTACATAAAAAACATTTTCAAACAAAATCCGTTCATAAAGAATTTACAAAAATTAAAAAAAACATATTTCTCTGTTCATCTGCAAGAAGTCTTTTCACATTCTTCTTCTACAACAAAGAATATCATCTGTATATCTTCTACACACAAATGTCTTTCATATTTTTGTTTTCAAAAATCATCTTCTTCAATGATCTCTAATTTGAAAAACTTCTCTACATTATATTTTTTCATCCATGAAGCACCTACAAAAATAATCCCATTTTTCTTCACTGAAGAATCTGCAAAGTCTTCTCTTTATTTCCATTTTCTCCTTCTCAAAAACAACTCTTCAACACAATCCATCTTCAATAATAAAAATAACTCTTCATATTCTCTTCTTGCATATTCATTTTATCTTCCACCATATATCGTTAAAAAACTTCAATGAATTTTAATTCATTTTCTCCTATTAAGAAAAAAAATAAAACCACTTATCTCCTTGAACCTACTGCTAAAAAGTCTTCTACATGAAGAAGATAAAAATTAGAAAGGAATCTTCCTTAAATCTCCCCCCTAAAAAAAACTCCTTGAAAATTGCCTTTTTAAACATACCATAAATGGCCTTAAAAGGCATTACATCTCCCACCTACCTCTTTTTTTAAAAAAATAAACTTTACCTTCCTTCAATGTCACGAATGGAGAAAAATTAGAAAGAAAACTCCTAAAAGTTAGAGCTTTAAAATCTCACAAAATTGCCTTTTGAAATCTCCTAAAAAAAGCTTTAAAAAAAAAAAAATTCAAACAAAAACCGCTCACCCATATTAAATATTAATTTTTGATATGTTTTTTTTTTGCTACTCATAAACTTTAGGAGATGACTGCTTGGAAAGGTAAAGGGGCTAGTCACAAATGTAATAATCCCCTTTAGCAAGTAACCCATGACCTATACTAGCAGGTCAACACAATTTTAAAACAAAAGTGCATAAATATGATTTAGATGTTTAATAATAATTTTTTAGGACTTCAACAAAACTTTTAACAACTCCTCCTTGAAATATATTTGACCCTAGAAAAATGATAACTTAGGATCACATTGAAAATGCCTCTGACATGATCTGTAAGAAGACACCAACACCTCTGTAAAGAAACATAAAACCTGCTAAATTTCAATCTTTGACATCAATGACAAATATTGTCATTATCTTGATATGATCAATCTTCATCAACAAGATCTTATTATCAAAGCTAAATATGATGATCAATAATCCAACTCATATTAATTCAAATCATATCACAACAACCTTTTGAGATCACCATACCAAATGCCAACTTGAGATGTGTCTTGTATGAGTGATAACTGCAACAACTTATCATGACAACTCTTCCTATCATTATATATGAAGATGAATGTATCAGTTGTCAATCTTTGTGAAAACAAGACAATGAAGCAACACCAAAAACTACTATTCAATACTGCCATTGAAAAACCCAAGTGCATCAGCATCAACAAGAATACACTGAGCATCAAAACACTTCATAACAACATGAATAACACCAAGTCCTAATAATCACCATGAATGGATAACAAGCATTATGGAGCACCTGAATGAAAATCATAACAACTATCTTTACATTAATAGCTCAACACCTTTTTGACATCAATGACAATCAATCTCCATCAATCTTTTCCAGCCATGGAAAAACTTGAGTTTTGGATGCAAAAAAGCTCCATTTTGACTTGTTTTTCTTCCTATTTGCATGAGTTTTTGGTCTAAACATAGAGTTAACTATTCCAAGCCTCCAAGCATGCATAATTAGCTCCTTTTAATCTATACTTGTCATCTCATGCACTCTTGCTAAATCCATTGACACTTTTGTGATGAGTTATCATTGCTTCATCACTCCCTAATCAATCTAGTTCTTTGTCCAATCAACCTTGTTAACTCTTCAATAAAATTGAGTTAACTTCTCAATAAATTCCACCTTTCATGTCCTCTTCCAAGCTATAAATATCCCTCACCTCTCCATTATTTTCCAAGTTGGAGAATTCTCTTCTCCTCTTTACAAGCTTTTTCAAGCTTCTTCACAGGCCTTTGAGCCTCTTTCTTCATTTCTTTCTTTAGTTTTCCAAAGCTTCAAAGCTTTCATTAGTTTTCATTGTTGCATAGCTTCAAAGCTCCCCCTTTTGGGAGGAAATTTAATTTGTGCATCCAGTCTTTGCAGGTTTTTGCTCTCTAACTAGAATCCATATGCTCATATAGGACATTCGAGCCTTTTGCTTTTTTTGTTATTTCATCTAAGTTTTGCTAAAAGCTTCATATCGCATCAATACACTACCCAAGTCGCAAGCCATAGTGCTCATTAGCTCACATTGAGCTCACGTTTCAAGATTTCAAAATCTCTTTCACACCCCTTTCCTATTGTTGCCAAAAGGGTATCCATGCTACTGTAAGAGGACAAAGAGGTTGTTAACACAATGATCCCTGAGGGTAGTGGAGCCTCATGCGTCTCATATTCTAGGTTCTTTAGTGTTTTTTTAGTAATTAGAAAATCTAAATTTGCTCTTAAGAATAGTAATTTAATGTTACAATTTCCTTGATAGGCTAAATAGGATTTGCATTGTTAGATTAGTTTGCTTTCAAAGTTCATTAGAATAGTTTATTTCAAAGAAATTTCATTTTTCTAGAGTAATTGATCTAAAAATCCAAAAAATCAAACACAAACAGATATCAGATTGCATTAGTTAAATACATTCTAGATCAAGCATACATATTTTAATTCTTAGATTAAAAAAGCACTTTACTTTCATAAAGATCCAAAAAAGCACAAAAATATTGTTTTGCACTAATATAGGCTTGCATGCATTCAAAAACCAAAAAAAAACACAAAAATGTTAATATCACAAGAAGAACGCAAACCCTTGATTCCAACACAAGGTCAACATTAGCCAAACCCTTGATTCCAACACAAGTTTAAACACAAAGTCAAACCTTAGGTCATCAAACCCTAAGTCAAATCAAGGTTAAACTCCAACCATCTCTCTCTCTCTCTCTCTCTTAGTTTGGGCTCATGAATGTGCCTTGGGATTAGAGGTGAATAGGTGAGGGAAATCCTCGAAGAGATTGAGGAAATTCACTCTAGACCACAACATAATCAACAAACAATTCAGGAACAACAATAGAGGTTGAGGTTATTCCAAACACAAGTCATCATCCAATAATTTGAAGAACAACTCCAACTCAATAGAAGCATCAGCGAGAACAATCATCAATCCACGCAATATTGGAATATTTGGAATCCAAATTAGAGAACAATGACTAGTGACCCTTCGGGTCATATAGTTATTTCAACCACAATGATCACAAAGTACTAGATTAGAATCATACACAAGAAAGGCCCAAGGATTGGCTGACCACTCTCTACAAAGTCTAGCTCTCAAGCGAGCAAGACCACCCCTGTATATTTCCTCCTCTCGACTAGCTACTTCCATGAGAGAGAATGAAGTAGAGGTTTGCCCCGTGGCAAGGAGAGGGGTCCATGTGCTCACCAAAGTTGACTCAACTGTCCTAGGCTACTGAGTCATGTTTTTGAGTGTACAATGGTATGCTATTGATGAGAAAGTTTCAAGGCCCATAGATGCTACTTTCACTATTGAATATAATGTTATAGACTATAAAGCCAAGGGTCTAATCAGATTGTGCCTGGCAAACTTTATTTTAATAAATTTCCATGAAGAGCCCTTTGTAAACAAATTATGGAAGAAACTCGGTAAGATATATCAAGCCAAATATTTAGTGAACAAGATTTTCTTGAGGAAGAAATTGCATTCCTTGAGAATGGAAGAGGGTGGACGAATTACAAACCAGTTGGAAGCATTCAATGTGTTGGTGGCTCAATTGGCATCAGTTGGTGTAAAATGGATGAGGAGGAGAGATGTCAGATCTTGCTTTATTCTTTGTCTGATTCATGGGATTCTCTTGTTATGGTGATTGGGAGTACTTCTATTGTCTTGAAACTTGAAGATGTTGTGGGTTCTTTTCTTTTTGAAGAAATGAAGAGGAAGGTATCCATTAGTGCCAAAGAATCCCTAAGTGTTCATGGAAGACCCAAAGAAAAAGGAAAGAAGAGCGAGAAGTGTGACAAATCCAAGTCCAAGGGGAGATCCAAATCTCCTAGAAAGTCCAAAGTTATTTTCTGGAATTGCAGTAAGCCTGGACACTTCCATAAGGAGTGTAAAGAAGAAAAGAAGAAGAAAAATAAGAATTTTGATTCTGATTATGAGTTTGAGAAGGAAGAACAACTTTGGCCACTTGTGCAAGTAATGATGCATGGTTAATTGACTCAGGTGCATCTTTCCATATGACCCCTAATAGAGATTGGTTTTTTGAGTTTGAAGAATTTGATGGAGGTAAGGTGTACTTGGGTGATGATTCTCATTTAAATATTGTTGGTCATGGTAAAGTTAAAATTAGATTTCCTGATGGTAGAATAAAAAGGATTAATGGTGTGTTGCATATCCCTGGATTAACACAAAATTTATTATCTATGAGCAAACTAATAGATGTGGATGTGCAAGTAATATTTTTTGACACAAGATGCAAGATGGTTAGAGGTGCTATGGTAATCGCTAGAGGTGACAAATTTGGCACATTGTATAATCTTGATGCATACACTGTTGAGTGCAATAGTACTTCTGTGAAAATTAAATCTATGACTACTTCATTAGAAAAGGAGAGGGTTTCATTTTCATTGGATGGTCATGGATTTTGGGTACCTAAGGGTGCTCTTTCTTTTGAATCAATATTGCCTGCAGAGATGACTACGTTATGGCACTAGAGATTAGGCCACATAGGAGAAAAGGGTCTAAGGACCTTGAAAAATAAAAACATTATTGAAGGTTTAACTGATTGTAATCTTGATTTTGATTTTTGTGAGCAGTACATTTTGTTGGTAATGAGCTAGTATCTCTCGCAGGATTCATGACATGGCTTAACCACCTCCCGTGGATTCATTAACTCTAGTGGTTGTATCGAGCATTAATAGGTCAACCTTTTGGTGCAATGGCAACCATGTTTCCAAAAATTGGTATCAGAGCCAAAGGTTCCGGGTTCGAATCTCCCCCGGGAGTGACGTGGGCTCCCGTGAATGACGTTGGCAAGGATTGTTGGCAGTGAGCCAGCATCTCTCACGAGATTCGTGACATGGCTTAACATCCTCCCATGGATTCATTATGTGATGCCCCGTCATGCAACCCTAGAGTGTTAGACCACAAGAGACAAAAAAAAAAAGAAATATTTTTTTTGAAGCTAAAAATAAGCATTATACATTGAAATACAACATTAAATGCTATGCACAGCTAACACCTCTAGGGCACAAAACTGCATTAGTTAGAATAATAACCATACAAGTGCTATGCAACACCATGCAATATAAGAATAATACTTTATACATTTGCAAAGATAAATGATTACAAGATTCCATACAAGGTTACAAGGCTAATTACATCGGTAACAAATGATACAATTGTGAATGATTACATCAACTCAGAAAGTGTAAACAAATTTGGAACTGAAACACTTCTGCACTAGATTCAAAGCAAACCTCCAAGAAGACCAATGGATAGCTCTGCCACCCAACTATGTGGAACCTTGAGGTCCACCCCTCCAAGCTAGGAGATAACATCGAGGCTCCATCAGGCCAAAGTTACAACAATGAATACAACAACAAGATACAGACTCCATGCAAGCAAATTGTATAACAAGGCTTCTCAGACAAGACAGTACTCACCAAAACAAGACAGTCAAATCATCAAGATAGGATCGACCACCAAGACAAGACAATAAAGTACTCCCGAGGCTACAACAAGAGGTAAAAGGTAGTAACTACACTGTAGTTGGGAGAGTGTCATCGCATGGTCCTAGCATGGGTTTTCTAGGCTATCTCTCAGCAGAAGCTGGCCCCCATCTATGGTTTTCCTAGCGACCTCTCTATAGGCACTGACCCCATAGGGTGACACATGCGGAGTTGACACTTCCTTTGATGGAGACAAGGAAGTCGACCTTGCCAACTAGGCCTTCTCATCCCATCCTTAGCCTATAAAAGCACTCAAGGCATGGGTGAGGCATCAAACTTATCATGTTAAATAAATTACTACCCAACCCCACCTAGATCAATTATTAAGTTATCACTAGATTACAACTTCCATGGGGTTTTCCAAGTAGCCACTTTGGGCACCGACCCCACCATGGAAGCCACTCCCCCACATACAACTATCACTCCTAAACATTATTCAAGTTTGACATATGCAAGGGCAAGGAGAAAGTAAACTTCTATCTTTTACAATTCAACACATCCAATTCCCATTTCAGCAATAAAACTTTTTCCTTACCCATAAAACCACTCAAATCAAGGATCATCAGGACAGAATGACAATAATATTGATTGAAGACCCAAAAGGTCTAACCTCTGGGGTTGGTAATTGCACACAAGGCCACTTACATAAATCCATCTCACAACATAAAATGAGGATAAAGACGATTTATGACATGTCTTATAACAATATGACTCAAGACAAAAATAATACAAAAACCCAATTGCATCAATATAAAATCTGATACAAAATAAATAAGAAATTTTGACCATACTATAATAACAACAAAAGATGGTATAAATCGACAATTGGCTCAAGGTTTTTACTCTCTCTAAAATGAAGTTAAATAACATAAACTATGATATCAACCATTCACGTAGTACGGAATAATATATTACAAGCATGAGTAGCAAATCAATATTTAACAAGGTAATCAATACTTGATTAGCACATTAATGTTACCTCATGAAACTAGAAACAATAAATCAAATTACTCTAAAATTTTTATCTCTATAATTATTTACTAAAATAATGTATCATGGAAATAACTACCCTATATTCATCATTACTCCCAATAAGGAAATTCCCAAACAAGACCATATTAAAATTCGACTCAACGTGACACCAATGAGTGGCATAAATCATCAACATGGAAGGACAAAATAACCTATATAGTTTCAACTACTAATTGCATAATCGTTACCACAAAAACTTAAACTAATTATTTATTTACTTACTAACATTTACAACTAGCATATTCTATACATAACTAACAAGTTTAAATTTAACAAGATGGCAAAAGTGTAACTAATATTTAATGACCATATGAGTCTAGTATGATAATTCAAATAACTCTAACTCATTATTTAATTCTAAAAAAAAAGAATAACATATCACAGGATAGCAATTAACAAAATTATATTTAATAAAATGAGCACAACTTAATTATTTAATCTACTTGCATATACCAAAAAAAAAATTAATTAAATAAATTTAATTCTAAAATGATACACTTCTATCTTACTATCATATGAACATTTTAATATTAACTTCTCTCTAATATTCTAATATTAACTTAATAAATCAAAACTACACTCAAAAACCAAAGTTAATGAGTTGTTCACAAAGTTAACTAAAAGTTTCCTAATAGTAAGATTTCCTCCAAGCATTCTAATTAAATTTAATAACAACAATTAACTATTCTATGAACTCAATTTAAAATTTTGGTTGCAGAAGAAGCACATTCTACCATTTTCATTTGGAAAATTAAAAGAAAAGTTTGAGGTATGGGAATGAAAATTCATCTGAGGTCTAGATAGAGAATAACCAGAGCATTTTAATGGATTGGCAGAGGAGAACTGACTCAAGCTTCAGAGGAAAACAGAGATGTCATAGGTAAGAACAAGATTCAATAAATTTTTTTCATTAAATAAATTTCAAGCAGCAAATCAAAATACATAGAAGCTGGAAAGAGTCCAACAATAAACCAGAAGTGCAAGCTTAAAACAATTTTGAGAGGCAAAAGAAATTTATTAAAAAATAAAGTCATTGAGAAGTTTGTACGGTGGTCGTACAACGTCCCAAAGAGAGGGCATAAACTCTTCAAAAAGAAAATAGCACCAGATTTTCCCCAATGCCGTACGGTCAACAAGGAAGAAAGTATATAAATTTAGCCAAAAGAAAAAAAATGCAGATGGGAGTCACACATCGTACGGTCAAAGGCAAAAATTTGAGGTATTTCACCATCTTCAACAGCATGCAATACGGTGGCTCCCAACTGAGGTAAAAGTTTGCAAAAATTTCCATGTAGTTAGATCGTTTCCTTAAGAAACAGTGTCAGAGCTTCAAATGTTGGCAAAAATTCTGAGAAACAAGGTTGGATAAGGCCTTACTACAGCACTGAGAGTAGCTGAGGAAAAGAAATGAGGTAAGAACTGGAAGAATGATATATATGGGTTATTTCCTTTTTAATTTGGGTCACTTTGCAAGATTTACAAATGATTGGACTCCAAGATTTCAAGAAGGATTTAACAAAGAATAAACCAAAAGAAGAGTAAATTTTAGAAGTAGCAACAGAGGTTAAAACATTAACAGACAACAAAGTGCAACTCCCAAAATGAAGGTGTGGTCAAGCAACTACATTCGAACACACAGCGTACAGAATGATTCAAGCTACAATAAGATTTAAATTCCAAGCCACATAATGCAAATTTCACACTCAAGCACAAAACGATCATACTACAATAAAATTTAAATTCCAATCTACAGAAATACAAATTTCACACAAAGAGAGTCAACATAAGCATACCCAAATTTCAGTCCCCTTTAAATCTTCTCTGTTTCTCACAACCAATTCTTTGTTTTTCCCAAATTTTCTGTGTTTTTTCCCCCTTTTTTCAAAACAACCCCTGGGTACCGTTAAAACCCATAGCCACAAACATGCATCCGTTACCAAAATCCCCACTCCTGGGAATTTTAAAATTTTACTAATAATAGAGATTTCACAAATCTAAGAATTCACATTTGACAACTCACCACCATAAATTCTTTACTAATAATATTCTTTAATCAACTATATACTCATTACTCGAACCAACAACTTATGACACAAATATTCTTAAATAAGAAAATTGATTAATTTTAATCTATTTTAAAATTTTACTAAGGTGTTATTTCAAATTCTAGGCTAAACAAAATACTATCCAATCAAACCTATTAAAAGCATTATTATTTTAATAATAATTCATTAAAGTATTACCAACTACACATAGGCACAACTAAAACAAAACTTGACAATACTTCACAACACATGACGACCAACAACATGAGGCAAGCACCAAGCGACACATCATGACACACGACCACAACCAAAGGCTAGGATTGACTTAGTGGAATAATCCTTGTGTTATCTCTCATTACCGATATCCATTGATGCAAGAGCCTATCCAAACCTGCTATATCAGGTGGAGTCAAGGCTCAGTACCTGCAGCTTGCATCAGAACAATAGGTTGAATATGATCAAAAGCATATATGTCTACACACACAGAGTCAGAGAGTCATGGCATAGTAGGGTGCTCTAAGCGAGTAGTACTACACTGTCCCTGCTCTTAAAACATGACTATAACCACTTTTACTAGAATTTAGATATCAACAGATCGAATGAAACATGATAACAGTAAACCATTACTAATCATGTCAAGCTCATCATAACTGGAGTAATAATAATAATAATGTCATCATAAACTCATAACACTTGTCTAAGCTATATCAGTCAGACATAGTCCATCAAGATCAAAATAAACATAAACCATAAGTCTACTAATCCAAAAGTCTTAGAACTGTATAAATGCAATGAAAGACTAGCAATTGTCTCAGATTGACAAAGAGCAATGCAAAACTACCACTATCACAAGCCAAAAATGAGGGGCCATTACACATTAACTCTGGTAATTGTATCAGGCATTAATAGGTCGACCTTTTGGTGCAACGGCAACCATGTTTCCAACAAAGATGATAGGGTCACCCATGGGTTACCCCTTTTGCTAGTCTAAGTCGCCCTGGGGCAACTCATGGGTGACCCATAGATTGGAGGTCCTGGGTTGGAAAGCTGGGTTGAAGATTATTAGTTAGGTGAAAAGGAGGTGAACTACCTCTAAAAACTGGTCGAAAGGGGGTCAAAATCCAAATCTCCACTTGCACAAGTCAAATCTCCCGAGGAAGATCCTAAAATAATAGGGGGAGATTTAGATTGGTTGACCAAAACTAAAAAATGAAAGTTGGAGATGGCTTGGGAGGTCCTCTAGAGGGCTCCTATGGGTGGGAATGGATGAAAAACACTAGGGAAAGGTCAACTCATAACAAATAGATAAATACAAGGCTTAGGGACGAAGTCACAAGCATAGGAAACAAGAATTGACAAGTATCGAAAAGCATCGAAAATGGGGAAAAGGTTAGTAACAACAAAGGGGAAACAAAAAGAGGTGTGAAAACCCATATGCTACCAAGAGAATCATTGCTGAGGGAATTATTTCATGCTTACATGTACGTGACAAGGATAATGAGTCATCATGGGGTCCTCATGGAGGTTGTGCATGATTTTTTGCTTACACCCATAGATCTCGATCAATTAACAGATCCTCAATATTCAGCTTCCACATCTCGAAATTGTTACCAGAAAATTTTTCTACCTCTATTCTTCTTGATGTGATCGCCATATAAAAATTCTTGCAACAAGATCATAAAGTATCTTTTGCAGAAGCTCCCACTCAAAATTGGATTAGTTCAAAAAACCCAACAACCCACAATTGAAACCAAAGGTGATCAAGCTTTGATACTACTTGTCAGGAAGCTAAGGTAGCAGAACAACTTCCTACAGTAATCTTGAGGGAAGGGATATGCATAACTTTTCAAATCTTTACAATAGTTAGAGAAATAAACACAAATAGCAATCATACCATAACATAGTAATTACGTGGGGAAACCCTTTCAAGAGAAAAACCCCACACTCCAAAGCCACCCAATATATTATTCAAGAATCAAGAAGATTACAATATACTTGCAGAAAAAGATTTCATAGGAGTATAACCAACCAGAAATATAGAGGCAACTCAACATCTATAAGACTCACACACAACCTCCATCTCAAGCTCCTGATATATAGGAGATACAATATAGTAAACCGTTAGCGGTAATTACAAAACCATGAGCCAAAAACCACCCAAAAGTGGCACCCAAATTATCTCCAATCAAAGATGTCTTTGATGTGCCAAATCACACACCAACACATGTAACTCTCCCCTTTACATCTCTTTTAAGTGTCCAACATGTTTTCACATTTCCCAAAATAAGAGGTCCAACTTCTGGAGGCCATAAATTTTGATCCGGGTGTCCGATAGATGAACTGTTTGATGCGTCAGAAATATCATGAATAGATCTATCAAGCTATAACCCACTTCACCAGTTATGACAAATTTTGGGGAATTTAGGGACCTCTAAGTCCCTCAAATCTAAGTTTGAAACTTTTTACAGGAGTTTCAAAAAATAGAAACTTTAATATCTTGCAGTCCAGGTATGATCGTGAGTCGAAACTCACCCAAGATGTTTACTTGGTAGTTCCATACCTTTTGGGAAAATTCTGGGTTCATCTATGCTCAAATGTAGAGTTGCTAAAAATAGTAAGTCCTACCATTTTAGTCCTTTTGGAAACTTTAAAAGTTCTAAACCATTCTTCAAGATAAAGGGTATTCGAAAAGACCAAAATTGGGAAGAATAGAAACATTTTGTAGTTGCAAGGGTGAGACACCTTTCCTAACAGTTTTATTATAATTTAAATTTATTTTATATATTTTTAATTTAATTCAATTTTGTATTGAATTTATTATTAGTGACATTATTATTTAATATTTAATTATTTATTTGTTTACTTTATTCCCCATGATTATTACTTCCTTTATTTACTATTTAAATTTATCAAACAAATACTTTTCTTTTTCTAATTTATTATTAATTAATTAATTTCTAACTTAATAAATAAGATCTAATATGTCAAGGAGAGGGTCATGACATCCTTCCTATACACTATTGTATAAAAAAGTGGTTCTAAATGATAGAAGGAGGTAGACGAAATGAAGAAAAGATTCCTCTCAATGCCTAGTCTACCCAACATCTTACCCTCTTCCATTAGAGACTAGATTTTCCCATTCTCTTGTACCCCATCCTTGTTCCCCACATTGTGATCGTATTCCCTCTGGGACACCAATGGATACTCTTACTTTGTTGAATGCTAACCAATTCACCCCCTCCACTCTGAAGAGGACACCCTTCTGTTGTCTTCCCAATCAAGTGCAATATCCAATCATGGAATGTTCAAGGTTTGACTATCCTTTATAGGAAGTTTCAAGTATAATATTCTATGATTCAAAACCACTTTGATGTTTTATTGCACTTCTAGAAGTCAAAATTATCTCTATTTGTGTTGATTTCACTCTTCAATTCATCTCAAAAGAGGGCTACTTCCTACACGGAAACAAATTCAAAAACTTACAAAACAAACAAATGTTAGAAATAAACATTTTTGGGTGATGCAAGATTGTTGTTACACCATGGATGCCTTTTCATCAATATCAATGTCTCCCTCTCTCTAGTGTGGTTATTCTATTCTTTCTTTCTTTCTTGGGATGTTCTATTATGCAAAATACTGCTAGAATTTGTATGGATTAGACATTTTTCCTCATTCAATTAATGGTGGAAATTATTTTTGTATTTCCTTTCACTTTTGCCCATATATATTCTATGTTTGCCCTCAATTGGGGGGCATCCTCATTAATCATTACACTTACATGCTATTATGTCATGCTTATATTGTTTTACATGTTCACATATTATATAGCATGTGCTTATACTAACATGCTTACATCTTACATCGCATTCCCTTGTGCTTGCATGTTCACATCTTATATAAAAAATGTTTACATGATTACATACTACACGACACAGATCTATGATTACATGTTCACATCTTAAATAACACATGCTTATGTTTACAATATCACATCTTATATGACACATATGTATGTTTATATGTTTCTATCTAGGATTTTGGCTACTATTTCTTGTTCATTGTCCTCATTGTTGGGGTAAACATTGGGGCTTCCTTGTTGCCTCTTCTTACATGCTATATTTCATGATTGCATATTACTATCTTATTTTATTCTTATCACATGATGTTATATATGATATTGTTACATTACTATTGAACTTACATGATCATATATTTTTACATATTACTTGTTTTCCTCTCTTCCAATTCCTTGCATAATTTTAATGCAAACAATTAGATGGGGAATTATAATAACACTAGTATTATTTCATGTGTATGGTTATAGTGGCTCTCTATGCATCTTAAACCACATTCCTATAGTTAAATTGATTCATTCTATGACCCTACACTAGTTTTGTATTATTAAAGTGTCTTGTTGGAAGTCCTACATCATCTTTTTCCATTTGGAAGCATGGTTGTAAAGATTTTTTATGTGATCTTATAGCTTCTCCTTTAATAGTTAAAGTGTTCCTCTCCATAATCCTATAGCACATTTTTCCATTTGTTAGCATGGTTAGAACTATGCATTCTGTGATATTACAACTCCTCTATTGTCTGTTAAAGTTATCTACTCTACAATCCTACACCATATTATTTCATTTAGAAGCATGGTTAGAATGATTAATTTTCTCGTTCATTAAAATTATCCTTTCATGATCCTACACCATTATTTAGATCTCAGTCTAGCTCTCTTCTTGGGTTAAAGTGATACACTCACAATCCCACATCCATCTTTTTTAGCCTTTTTATAACATTGGTAAGAAATTCTTCATGGTTATTTCATATTTTATCATATGATACTCATGAAATCTTGTGGTTATAGGTGTAAATATGGAGCTATCATTATATGTAGCATATACAATTTATTTTCCATATCCAAATCTTTTATATATCCATATAGTTTACTTTCAAGTTGGTTTCTTATCTTCTTTGACATGCATGATTCGTGGTAGTTCACATACAAGTAAAAGTGGGGGAAAAATGTAAGGGTGAAGTGCATCCCTAGAACTTTTCCATACATACTCCTAGAGGGACTTTTGCCTACAATAGAATGCATGTTGGCCTTATAAATTATGGTGCAACATTCCAGAGAGCTATGGATTTATCCTTTGGAGACTTAAAGGATGAAATCATTGTTGTTTATCTCGATGGTTTGACTATTTTCTCTAAGAAGAGAACTAATCATATCGATCATTTGGAAATTGTTTTGCAGAGATGTAGAAATTGTGGCATATCTCTCAATCTCAAAAAGTATATTATCGCTATTACTAAAGGAAAATTTATGGGATACATTGTCTCTAAAGAAGGAATCAAGATAGACCCTGAAAGAGTTAAGGCTATTGAACAACTAAGTCTCCCTACTAGAAGAAGTCACACCAGATCTTTCTTTGGCAGGTCAATTTCTTGATGAGGTTTGTTCCTGATTTTGCAGAGCTAACCATACACATAGAATATATGATGAAAGATAAGCCTATTTTTTAAAATGGAATAATGAAGGAAAAGAAGCATTCAAGGCCATCAAAGAAGCTATTGCTAATGCCCCAACTCTTATACAACTTGATTTTGATAAAGACTTTATCATTTATTATTATGCATCAGAACATACCTTTTCAGCTATGCTCCACAAAAATGAACAAGGTATAGAATCTCCTATTGGATTCATGAGCACACCATTGAAGAAATTAGCTAAACTACTCACCTATGGAAAAACATGCATTTGTAGTGGTGAAAGCAGTCAAACAATTCAAGTTCTATATCCTTCACTCTCATGCTATTATTTATGTCCTAGATTCTGCAATTAAATCCATCTTAACATAGCAAGAAATAAGTTGTAATACAAGGGGAGATTGGGTGACTAAAGTCCAAGAATATGATGTTACTATTAAACCAACAAAGCTAGTTAGAGGTAAAGGGCTTTGTAAGTTAATAGAAAAAAACCTACCTGAGGAAATTGATGATATTCCTTTCACTTTGTTTGTGGACACCACTGATGAATGGTTCTCTAACATCGCTTTCTTTCTGACTTATGGAGAATGTTCATCTCATCTCTCAACCAAAGAGAAGAGAAATTTAAAACTTAAAGCTGCAAAATATGTGATATGGGAAAATGCTCGGTACAAGAAGGGAATTGATGGCACATTTTTAAGATGTGTAGGGAAAGAGAAGCAAAAGAAACTCCTAGAGTTTTTCCATAATGAGGCATGTGGAGGGCATCTTTCAGCATCGGTAACAACTTTTAAGATCTTAAGGTGGTTCTTTTATTGGCTAGGCATGTTCAAAGATGCCTATAACTAGGTTTCCAAATGTGAGAAATGTATAAGGTTTGCCAGTAGACCTTAGTTAGCTACTCTTCCTCTAAGACTGGTGGTTATTGAAGAATCTTTCCAGTAGTGGGGCCTAGAATTCATAGGGCCAATCAACCCAAACTCTAGTGTAGGTCATACACACATTCTAATTGCCACAGACTATTCCACTAAATGGTTAGAGGTTGTTCCTGTCAAACATACTACCTCTGAGGTAGTGTGTAAATTCTTGAAAGAAAATATCATAGTCAGATTTGGCATACCCAAGAATTTTGTGATAGATAATGCTTCAAACTTCTCCTCCTCAAAAATGTCACTTTTCTGTTATAATCATGGAATTAGTCTTTCACATGCTTCTGATTATTACCCCTAGGGTAATGGACAAGCTGAGTCCAACAACAAAATTTTGATTACCATTGTTTGTAAACTGGTAGATGATAATCAAAAGAATTGGTATAAGAGGCTTTATGATTCACTATGGGTAGAAAAGACTACCTCAAAAAGAGCAACTGGTATGTCCCCTTTTGAGCTTGTATATGGCGTTGGTAGCGCTTTACTGTAACTATATGCCTTAAATTTGTAGAAGGCTATTGAAGATGAGTATTTTAGAGATGATTTGGAAAATAGAATAATCTATCTCTCTAAGATTGAAGAATAAAGGGAAGAAGTGGCAGACCGAATAACGGAACATTAGAGGAAGGTGAAAAGGATTTTAGACAAGAAATCTAGATGAAGGGAATTTGTGATTAGAGATTCGGTACTACTATGGGACAAAAGAAAGGAGCCTAGAGGGGCACATGGAAAGTTTGACTCACTTTGGAGGGGCCCTTTCAGAATAAGAGAAATTGTTGGTGACAATGCCTTTTTTCTTGGCATATTTGGATGGCATAGAACTACCCCTACCTATAATGGGCAAGATTTGAAGCTTTATAATTGGTGATCATGTTCTACCTTGTACCATAGTGTATGGTAGTTTGTCTTGTTTTGTTTTGTTTTTCCTTCATTTTTGGTGTGTTTGGGTCTGACTCTATGGCCCAATGAATAAGGCACTAGCTTGCCACAGTTTCTATTTTCCCTACATCCTTTCAGTCTTTGTCCCCAGTTAGAGCCAATTGTTTCCCCTAAATTTTGATCTGTCTGTGTACAATGAAATTTTAATTCGTATTAGTCTATCTCCTAGTCCTTGTATTATGTTCCAAAGTCCTAGTCTCAACTTTCTTCTTTTATCAATAAATTCTTCTTTTCATGAACTTAAAGTCCTTAAGTCCTTTTGTAAAATCCCTTTGTTGTTGGCATTTTTAAAATTCTCAAACTTGACTCTTTTCTTGTGTTGTCGGAGAATTTATATATCAGCGAACTTTGTAAGAAAAATCTTGAGTCTACGAACTATATCAGCAAAATTTCAACTTCACTAACTTCTTATTTTCCCAATAACTATCCATTAGAAAGTGTTTTATCAATCGTTTGTCGTGTTTTCAATCTGTCAGCTTTATTTAGCTTTCGCAAACTTTTTAACTTTTAGTTTGTAGGTTATATATTTTGCTGATTAGCTGATTCTCTGATAGCCCGATGATGGTCTTTAGTCTTTTGTTAAAGCTTCCTTTATCAGCTTTTTCTTTTTTTTGCAAACTCAAACTCTTTTTCCTTTTTGGCCTTCAGTTCTTAAGTTTGGTTTTTCACCGATGAGCCAATAAGATGACAACTCTTTGGTTTCTATCAAATGTCTCCCACTGATAAAAGAAGTGTCTTTGGGTCACAACTTTTCTCAACAAGTTCATGAAAGCACATTTCACTGATCACAATTATAATCTCTAAAGTTTGTAGAGTTTTGCTAGAAAGTTACTTGGTTCGTGAATTGATCAAATTGCCGACAATGCGACGAATACACATAATTAGGAACACATGAGGTTCATGAACATTAATTTTTTTGACTAAATGAACACAATGGTTGGAGGCTCAGTTCGTCAAAAAGGAAATTCTCCAACAACCAAGTTTTGCGACGACCAAATTTGTCGATAAAGGGAAATGACGCATTTGGTAAAGTGTTTTTGTACGTCAAGTTAATATGGCGTTTATTGTAAGGGAGAATTTAATGTCTTAACCTACCACATCTTATTATCCTATAAATTAAAGATTTCCTTTACGTATTCTTCACCATTGCTATCGAGAACATGATTTTAGGAGCTAAACCGCAGTAAGTCTAGCCATTTTCTTCCCATAAGGCATCGCACCAAAGTTAAGTATCTTGCCCATTTATCCTTTCAAATTGAGAAATTATTGTTAGCTAGCTATGGGGGGGTTTACTTTTGTTGTCTTTGTCATTCATGACTTGTGAAATGCCATCCTCCACCATTAACCATAGCTTCCTTTTGTCTAACCTAAGTTTCCCTGTTTTTACCCTAGTCAAAAGCCTAACATATTGGTTACTCGGGTCAATCAAAATGAAATACAAATACCAAGGGTTGGACATCTCTTTCATAATTGGGAATGAGTTGGTGGGAGTTAAAGACACTGACTTAGGCCATATTGACCTCAAAGAATTTTAGACCAGATTGAATGCCAACCCAAGAACACCAATTGCTTAGAAAACCTTGGATAGTGGGTTAGCACACGTGGGTGGTTTTTGAAAGGAAGCTGGGTGTGTGGAAATCTCTTCCTACACTAATCTAAAGAGGAGAGATGAGTGTAAATTCATTTTAATCTTTTCAATTACAGCAATGTTAACTTAATAACAAAGATATTGCATCAATACAAAACACAAGAATGTAAGACATAAGAGAGAGAGACAAGATATAACATGGGGAAAACCCTTACAAGTGAAAAACCCCACACTCCAAAACCTGCACAATGTATTATCTAAACAATGAAGTTTACAACACACTTGCAATGCAAGTCTTTACAGGAGTCTTCGACACTCGTATCTAGAGATAATCTGGCAGCATAATAGTACCTGTCAATCACATAATACATCTCCACTCCAAGCACCTGCTTAAATAGAAGTTTATAAGGCAAAAATATACTTTCCTTGAGATGGGTGTCCAACTTGGCCTCATGGCCCAAAACCCATGCCTAGGGACACTTGTCCAACACTACAGCATGGTCATGACACTTGTCACATAACCCCATCCCAATATGGTCGCCTATTCCCAAGTTGGGCAATGACAGATTCTCTTACGCATCTTACGACTATCATAGAATCCATCATAACTGTAAGAGAATATATCATAACTGCCTAAAATTAGCATATTCTACTTACAACACATCATCACCCTCCTTGGGGTGCCCAAAGATGCCTTCTTCCAAGATGCCTTGTCTGATGTCTTCACCTGTCATAGAACCTTCCATGTACGACTCTTACGCATCATAGATTCTGTCATAGGAATCTGTCATAACTGTTTCGGTTAAGATTCACTTACACACTAGTCAAAGTGTCGACACATGGAAAAACACCTCTACCACTAAGTGGGACACCTATCTTCTCATGTGAGGACAAAATTACATGTGGTCACCTTCCATGTAGGATGACACATCATCGTGCCAACTCCCACAAGATGACGAAATAGGACTTGCATCCAAAATACATTAATAGGCAAATATTAAATACATTACAATAAATAAATGCAAGGAATTACCAATCTTAAGACACCTTAATTCCCAACATTCTCCTACTTGTTGAACACCTTGTAAGAGCTAATGGAAATGACAGGATTTAACTGTTATAGGCCAAGAGGCCCATAGACTCTGAACACCATCTAAACTTGTCTGTGCCCACTGGTTTCATTAATGCATCCGCAACATTCTTCAAAGTATCTACCTTCTCCAAATTCACCTTCCCATCCTCTACCATGTCTCGCACGAAGTGAAACTGTACATCAATATGCTTTGTTCTGGCATGGAAAGTTGGATTCTTTGCTAGGCAAATCATACTCTGACTGTCACAACAAATAGTAATCTGTCCTGCATCAACACCAATGTCTGAACACAATCTCTTAAGTCAAATGGCTTCCTTGCAAGCATGAGTTGCTGCCATATACTCAGCTTTTGTCATGGACAAAGTGACCATAGGTTGCCGCTTACTCATCCAACTAATTGCACCACTGAACATAGTAAACACGTAAGCATTGGTGGATCTCCTGTTGTCAATGTCACCCGCCCAATCTGAATTCACAAATCCATGAATATAAATAGAATGTGAAGGTCCTGTAGAATTACCATGATAGCATATTGAATACTTAGAAGTACCCCTCAAATATCTGAAAACTCGCTTTACTCCATCCCAATGTGCCCGTCTAGGATTAGCCACAAACTAACTAAGGACTCCCACTGCTTGGGTAATGTCTAGTTTTGTGCAGACCATAGCATACATCAAACTACCAATAGCACTAGCATAATGTACTCTGCTCATGTCCTCCACCTCACTAGGAGATTTTGGACAATCATTAATAGATAATTTTGTCCCCAAAGATATAGGAACACACAATGGTCTATAATCTACCATGCTGAACATATCCAACATGATCTTCACATACTTACTCTGGCTTAACCAAAGTTTTTTGTTAGCTCTGCCTCTTCTGATTTCCATTCCTAGAATGTATCTAGTTGCCCATAAGTTTTTCATCTCAAACTGTGCTGACAACTGAGACTTCAAATAAAAAATCATATTCTTACCATTCCCAATTAGCAACATATCATCAACATATAGTGCAATAATGAGAATGCGATCATTGTCAAATTTGTAATACACACAGTGATCTAATTTTGATCTCAGAAATCCAATCGATAACACAAAGGCATCAAATTTCATATACCACATCCTGGAGACTGCTTCAAACCATACAAAGACTTCTTCAGTTTGCAAACCATATTTTCTTTACCTTTCTCTATGTAATGCTTTGGCTATGACATGTAACTCTCTTCCTCCAAATCACCATGAAGGAATGTTATCTTCACATCCATCTGCTCCACCTCTAAGGCATAATCTGCTGCAAGAGATAACAAAAACTAAATAGATGTCATCTTTGCAACGAGAGAGAAAATTTCACTATAATCAATTCCCTCCACTTGTGAGTACCCCTTCGCAACCAATCTGGCCTTGTACTTTTCAACACTGCCATCTGCACTGAATTTCTTCTTGAACACCCATTTGCATCCAACAGGTTTCCATCCTCCAGGTAAGGGCACCAAATCCCAAGCTTTATTCTTCTCCAAAGAAGCCATCTCATCTTCCATGGCCTCCTTCTAAGAACCTGCATCTTTCATGCCCATAGCCTCTATCAGAGTTCTAGGCTCATCAGTGTTAGTAAGCAAGGCAAAAGCACAACTAGAATCAAGAAATGAATAACCAAACCTATCAGGTTGCTTCCTTATTTGTGTAGACCTCCTCAAAGGTTGAGGTTGAGGTTTTGCTTCTTCTTCTAAGCTTTTAGAGTTGTTAGAGCTTTCCTCATCATCAGGTCTCATAGGGTCTGTCAATTCAGTCTTCTTAGGGGTAGAAGGAAACTAAACCGCATCTTCTTTCTTTTCTTTTTCTTCTGGCTGTAGAACAATGGAAGAAGGTGTTAGCTATCTGAAGATAACACTTCTGCTATACAACACTTTTTCAGCCACACGATTCCAAATCTTGTATCCTTTCACACCGACACCATAGCCAATGAAAATACACTTAACAACCTTCTCCAATTTTGACCTTTTCTCCCTAGGTACATGTGCATATGCCTCACAACCAAAAACATGAAGATGTCTAACTAAAGGCTTCTTACCAGAACACACCTCCATAGGTGTCTTACCAATAAGAGCTCATGTAGGAGACCTATTTACCAGGTAGCAAGCAGTGGCTAGAGCTTCAGCCCAAAACTTTTGTTCGAGGCTTGCTCCACTAAGCATACTCTAAGCCTTCTCCATCAGTGTCCTGTTCATCCTCTCTGCAACTCCATTTTGCTACATGGTGTATGGAGTTGTCTTAGGTCTTTCAATCCCTTGCTCTTTACAGAACTTATCAAACTCTATCGAATAAAACTCACCACCATTGTCAGTCCTCAAACACTTAATCTTTTTACTAGTCTGATTCTCAACAAAAGATTTAAACTCTTTGAACCAACTAAAGACTTCATACTTGCTTATGAGAAAATAAATACATGTCCTTCAACTATAATCATCTATGAAAGATACAAAATATACAGATTTGGAAATCTAAGGAACACTAACAGGACCAAACACATCAGAATGAATAAGGTCCAACACACAAGAAGACTTGTAAGAACTGAGTAAAATTAAACACGGTTTTGCTTTCCATATATACAATGTTCACAAAAGTCAAACTTGAGATTACAATCATTTAACCCCTCAATGAGGTTTTTATTTTTTAGGGTTATAAGACCCTTCTCACCAATGTGGCCAAATCTATTATGTCATAACATTGTCTTTATTTAGTGGAAAATTGAATTTATTAATGTTTTAGTGTTTTGATGTTTAAATCCTCCTTTCCACTTTACATTCAAGGATCTAGGGTCGAGTGGTAATTCACTATCATACCCTAGATCACTATGAGATGTACGAAAACTTGGATTAGGGAATTTAATTACCAATTTCTCTTCTCTTATACTCAATTGACCATTAAAACCCTAATTATGCAAATACGGCAATAAATTGATGAATAATGGAAAAAGCTCTTATAGATGAGAATAAAATAGCAAATCATAGAATACCTATTTTTGAGGTTCCAAGGCAGAATAGTCAGAGACTAAGGTGCGGGCGCCCAAGTCCAAGGTACTAGTTTCTTCACGGGATCTAGACCTCCTTCCGACACTGATCAGCCCTATAACTTCTGTTTCTAGAAATTTATCTGCGGAGGACACTAGAGCGAGTGCCCAAGTCCTAGAAATGCTTTGGTGTCCTGCTTCTCTTCGGATCCTAAATCCTTGATGTCTGCCAATCCTTCCTGCAACTTCACTTTTCCCAAATGCGACACCTGTAACCTACAATCACAAGACTTTGGGAGGGGGTTGTGGTATTTAGAGGCTTACCTCAGTCAAGCCTCGGAGGACACTTAAGTCTCCGAACACTGTTGTCAAATAGAGAGTGCGTACCCTTGTGAGGCAAAGGCAAAAACTGAAGGAATTGATAATGAAAATACAATATGATGTCAACTTGTAGTGAAGATATCATGGGAGGAAGATGCTCTTCATTCCATGATGAAATGTATGCTCAAATCTACAAATACAAACATACAAACCACACAAGTCTACTCTTGCAACACAATGAAAGCCTTGAATCACTTTGAGAACATTTGAACATCACAATTGTAATGCTCTAGTCTACAAATGAATGCCTAAACATGCTTTTATATGCAACTACAAACACTCCTGCCAATATTTTCATAATTCAAACTTATCGTGTTGGTAAAGGACCCAAATAATAGTCATAAACTGACACCCTAAAATTGGGGCTACCCTAAAATAGGGTAGGACTAGGGTGCAGGTGCTCAAGTCCTCCCCCCCTATTTTGGGTAGGGTACAGCTCAAGGGGTCCTCCTAGGTCCCATTTGTCATGTTACCTAGGGCTCATTCCATCGGGATGCCAAATTATGAACTAAGATGTCCTAAATGCATGCAAAGGACCCGGGAGCTAAACCTTAAGAGGGAAAAGCCCCCAAGGGGACATTTTCTAACGTTTCATTTAGCCCCCACTTTAATGTATGTATAAACGCGAGGCCAATACATGCATTAAAGTAAGGTCACAAACACAGCAAACACACCAAGCACAAAGAAGACATGCCAATCACATAGAAAATAGTAACAGGCATGCAAAACATGGAGAAGATAGTTACAATCACGCAGAACATGGAGAATACAATCAATGCATAGAAGAAACATTAATGCATGGAAGATAGAAATGATATCTTTTCTTTTCTTTTTCTTATATATATGAAATGTAAATGCAAGTACAGGAAGGTAAACAAACCTCCCATACTATAAGATGCACTACCCTAAGGCGCAAGTCTCTGTATATATGGGGCAACACACATGCTAGACATGCAAAACCTCCCAAAATGCAGGAAGCACTACCCTAAGGCACTGGTCTTTATTCTGCATATGGGGCAACAAACACGCCAAACAAAACAAGCACGCCAAAACACAAACACTTGAAGACACAGAGAAAACACGGCAAACAAATGATTGAGTATACCTATTTCTAGGTCCAACACCATCTCAGGCACATTACAGGCACACACCGATGATTGGGCTTTACCACAACAATCACCGAAAACACGCTTAAGGGTTGAGTTAGTCACAGAACCACTCCCCGCCTCTATAGAGGACTTTTGAAAATGACAGGATGATGCAATCTGCTCTGAGAAATACACCATCCCCACCTCTACAAAGGGCTTAAGAAAAAGGATATGCTCGATATCCTGCCTCCGCAGAGGGCTTACATGATTGATTGATTGTAAACAAACTCAGGATGCATGATGCAATCATCTTGCAGGTCTTTGCACCTGAGGACAAACACATTTCTAACATCTATAATAGACATCTTACCTTATATATGCCCCCACCTTAAGATGGTTGATATCAGGTATCGATATCAAGCACATTAAGGTAGGAATAAAACACACAAGGGAACACCGACTTTTGCAAAGCCTATGCCCCCTAGAGGTGACATGTATTTTATGATCACCGAATGTTCCCACAAACACATCCCTGCAAGAAACATGTTAGTGTCTACAACATCATGATAAACAACAACATCAATTCACATGATTAAGCACACAAAGAGCCAAGATTATACAACGAATTTGGAGTTTGAGGATAACCGTAGGGCTATATCACGAAGCTTTCTTAATCAAGTACCACCAAGGCTAGATTTAAAGACAAACAAAGGTGCACAGAGCAGTAGTATTGTTAAGGTTTGTAAATGAGATAGAAACATCATAAAATTCACTACGCAGAAAGCACAAGTGCTTCCACTAGCCAAGCGTTGGATAAGATATACAACCCCATCATCATATTAGGAACTAAGTCCATTTTTTGATTGCTCTCGAAAGGGACACTAGGTTTGCATCAGTATAAATGTTTGACGTCATCCGCCCGCTAGATAGAAGCACTAGAGGAAGGGAAACAATAAATAAGAGAGGAGAAACAAGTGTCTTAGGGATAGTCACGTAGGAGGGTGCCCCCAGTGTCATCAACCATGACGCTGTGTCTGTAAGACACAACACACAACAATGAAATCAGAGAGAGATGATATAGAAGAACGATGATACAAATAGAAGAAGGTCACAATAGAGGTGGTCTCCTGGTATCCTGGACCTTACAAGAGAGTCAAGGGTCATCTAGGAGGCCTAAAAAACATATAACACATCACGGGGGAAGCATATCATAAGAGATATTAAGGGTTAGAGATACTTACCTATAAGGTCTTGATATTATATCTTGGAGCTCGCGAACCTCTTCGAGAGGTATTTGATCATATTTAATGCAAAATTTGAGTGGTTCTTATGAAAGTATTGTTTGTTATCATATGATGCTTGTTCCTTAAATCCTTGTTTAAATGAGACTTTTTGTTACTTATGAGGGGGAGAACCACTATTATTTCTGACTGTTGATTGTTGTTTTACTGTTTTCTAATTTTTAGTAAGTTTTCTTTCTTGAATCTTTCTAGAACGATAATAGGAATCATCCTGTACCATCTTACTCATCTATATCAGATGTTGTTCTTTCTTTCCTAATGCATTTTGATTATCTCCCAATCCATATAAGGATAATGGGGGAGGAACCTCAGCATAAATTTCATTTCTTTGTGGGTGAGGTGGATTATCCACTTGTTTCTTATCGACTTCAATCATTCCCACGATGCTATCATAGTCCAAGTAATCGTCCTCGTCTACTTCCACTAAACCTTGTTCCACCATATTGTTTTTAGTATGCTTAGGGAAAGGATTAGTTAAGATTTGTAAATTCTGATTCGGTGGAGAAACTGACTTATTTCTATTATCATTCACACCTGATATCTGGATGACATTTGAGTCAATAAGGTCCTGTATCTCATGTTTAAGATGCATACATCATTCAGTGTCATGTCCTTGCATTCGATGATAATGACAAAATGTGTTAGCATCGAAGTAAGGTCCTTGTTTACTAGGATCAACAGGCTTGATCGAGAGAAGCTTCAGAATGTTGTTACTCACAGCTTGATTCATAATGGAATGATAAGACTCAGATATCGGAGTAAACTTTTTAGGTTGATATGATGTTGTCTTTGGATTATTTATAGCAGACACATTCATATTTGGTCAATTGATCTTGATGAAACTCTTATTATTGTTCCTCTTAAAATTGTTTTGCGATGATCCACCCATGGATTGACCAACTTGAGCTAATGAGTTTTGATTTTCATACTGACTAGACGAAAGTTGATAATCATGAAGAGCGATGCATAAATGTTGAAAGGAGTTATATTTCATCAAGAGAATCTTATCACGAATATTAGGTTGTAAATTTGTAATGAATATCTTTTGAACTATTACAAATATGTGCCTGATGTGTTGTCATTAATGTCAACATATCCTTCTGTTAGAAATAGTAAAGACAATGCAGAGGAGTGATCAATAATTCCAGTAAAGTGAAGATCAAAGTTTGCAGATTAAAGGGTTTGTAGAGGGTTGTCTATTGTCACTCTGGTTGAGATTTGAGAGATCCACATAAAGATTTGGTGAAGTTATGGCCCTCTGAGTAGAATGGGTTTCTGTAGTTGTTCTATGATAACAAAGTGGCAAGAAGTTGGTCTAGATTGGTCTGGTATGGGAATATTATGATCTAAGGATCTAGAGGCATGTCTGGGATGTTGGTGTGTTTCCTCAACTCAAGTGGTTCATGGTTCGGTGATCCAGAAGCAATCTTTCTAGTTTGACAATCATAGCAGTGTGTGTTCTTGAGGTTCAGTATGAAGATGCGAGTGATTTTGGTGATGCAAAGTGGTGTGGTTATTCATGTTGACTTAATTGTGCTTTTGGTGGTCTCTAGATCATGTGGCTATTGTGTTGGTGGTTTGTATTGAAAAAGGAGCTCATGATTGAAGGTTTCCTCTTGGTTGTTATTGTTCTTCCCAGTCTTGGCCGACCGGATGTTCCTAGTGTGTTGTGAATGATCTAAAAATTATTTTATGAAGCATGGTGTGATAATGGAGGAAGATTCAAGTCTCATCTTTGATTGGCTGACAGTGTAAAGATCTGTGTTAAGTTTGGCCGACCTTGTTGATCATCCCAAGATGGATAAAGTATATTAATACTTGTTGAAGAATTGTCAAACATCATCCTTGTGCAAAACAAATTAAATTTGAATAAAGGATCAGAAGCAAAGTAGAGAATAAAAGGAGTGAGAGCAGTATAGAGTGTGAAGATAGTAAAGAAGAATCTGAGGCAAAGAAGAAGTTTTCTGAGCTTTCATTGAAACTGAATCAGACATGAAGTAGATTCTATTTCTCAATTAATTTATTCTATTCTAAATTAATTTTGTAGGCAGTGAGCCTCCTCTTTTGAGCAATGAGCTCTGGGTAGTGAGCCCGAAGGCATGTGCCTTCTATTTTTATAAAGTACTTTTAACAGGGTACAAATCTTTGTGGGTTAACCCCCACCGTGGTTTTTCCCTTAACTAGGTTTCCACGTAAAAATCTTGGTTTCAAGTGTGTTGATTATGTTTCTACTCTTATGTTGTTGGTCTATGATTTAATGTTTACATCACTAAACTGGTAGTAAGATAACAAAGGAGGTTAAAAGTAGAAAAAGATTAAATTGTGTGACAACTGATTCACTCCCCCCCTCTCAGTTGTCCTGTCTAATTCCAACAATTGGTATCAGAGCTAGATCCTCTTTTAAAATCCTAACCGCTTGAGGAGATCCAGAATGTCGACCTACAAGAAGGATAGTCTAAGATTTGATGGAATAAATTATTCTGTTTGGAAAAATTGCATTGAGTGCCACTTACAATGCATGGGCGATGCCTATTGGGAGATAACCAGTGTTGAGTATAAACCTCCGGAGAAAGGTCCTTCAACTCCAGATCAAGTCAAAGATGTTGAAAATAACCTTCAAGCTAAAGAAGCCTTGTTGAGTGCCCTGACTGATTCTGAGATGACAAATGTCTTTGGTCTAAAAATGACTTATGAAATTTGGAAAAAGTTGGAATATATGTATGAAGGTGATAAGTATGTCAAATGTACCAACCTGCAAAGTCTAAGAGGAAAATTTGACACTATGAGGATGAGGGAAGATGAAAACATCACAATCTACATGCAAAAGATAAAATGAACTTGTGTGTGGTATCAAGTGTGCTGGTGGAACTTTGGAAGAATCAGAGATTGTATCAAAAGTACTCAGATCTTTACCTGATTCTTACAAACATAAGGTTGCTGCTATAGAGGAGTTAGGACTATCTCAGATGTTACAACAGGTCATCTGGTTGGCAAAATTTCATCTTTTGAATTAAGTGAGTTTGGTGATTCTCTTCCCAAATCTGAATCTGCATTTAAGGCTAGTGTATATGGAAAATAAAGATATGATCCGGTTGAAAGATCTTTTGCAAGATCAAATAGATTAATGAAGACAAGGAAGGATCTTGAAGATATTGAACTTGAAACTGCTGATCTTGAAGCTCTTCTCACCAAAAGACTACAAAGAGGATCCGGTAAGTATGAAGGAAAATTGCCACTCAAATGTTTTACTTGTAATAAGATTGGTCATTTTGCCTCAAGATGTCTGGAGAGGTTTTCAAAACCAAACCCTAAAAGATATATAAATCAGAACAAATGTTACTATGTCCAAGAAATTGGTGAAGAAGGAGTCACAGATGATGAATCTGATCATGGAGGTTCCCTAAAAATGATTGGGTGTTCATTGCCATTAAAGAAGAAAATACGCTGTCTATTGAATCTTCTAGCTATGCAAATACAGAAAGTGCCTTGGCTGCTCAGGTTGTTGAGAAAGATGAATGGGTGATTGATAGTGGATGTTCTCATCATATGACTAGAGACAAGAGTAAGTTTGTGAATTTTGAAAATTATGAAGGTGGGCTTGTGAAATTTGGAGATAACTCAACTGGTAGAATCTATGGTAGATAATCCATCTCTTTTGATGGTAAGAATAACACAAATGATGTTCTTTATGTGGAAGGACTAAAACATAATCTTCTCAGTGTTGGACAGTTGGTTGATAAAGGTTATGATCTTCGATTCAAAGATGTAAAGTGCAGAATCTTGGAAAATTTTGGAACTGAAATTGCATTCGATACTCAAACCAGAGGTAACATTTTTCATTTAAGTGGCTCTGGGAAAAGCTGTTTGATTGCTCAGATAGATCAAAGTTGGTTATGGCATAGGAGGATGTGTCATGTGAATTTTGACAATATTGTCAAAATAAGTACCACTTAGGCTGTGAGGGATCTTCCAAAACTCGTGATACCTAATAGCATGTGTAGAGAATGTCAATTGGGGAAATAGAGGAAGATTTAATTCAAAAGTAAGGAACAATTCTCAAATGGATGATTGGAACTGGTACATACTGATCTTTGTGGTCCTGCTAGAAATAGGAGTGTGCAAGGAGATAGATATTTCATGTTGCTAATAGATGACTACTCTAGGATGATATGGGTAACCTTCTTAAAAGAAAAATCAGAAGCTCTTGAAAAATTCAAGGTGTTCAAAATGATGGTGGAAAATGAAATTGGTGAAAAATTGAAATGTCAGAGATCTGACAGAGGTGGAGAATTTACTTCCCATGAGATTGATGCTTTCTGTGAAAAGCATGGCATAAAAAGACAGTTATCTACTCCTAGGACTCCCCAACAAAATGGACTTGTGGAAAGAAAGAACTGAACCATTCAAGAGGCTACTAGGACCATCATGATGGAAACAAATGTTCCTCAAGCTTATTGGAGAGAAGCTATAAGTACTGTTGTCTACACTCTTAACCGGGTGCATATCAGAGGTAATTCTGGTAAGATCCCTTATGAACTATGGTTTGGTCATCCTCCTACTGTGAGATATTTTAGAGTTTTTGGTAGTAAATGCTATATCAAAAGAGATGAGGATTTAGGCTGATAGAAGAAGTTATGAGGTAATATTTTTGGGATACTCTACTCAAAGTAAATCTTATCGGTGCTTTAACAAGAGGTTGAAAAAGATTGTTGAAAGTGCTAACATTAGAATTGATGAGAACAAGGAAGGACATTCCAGGTTCTGTGGATATGATTCAGATGATCAAAATAAGAGTCAAAATCAAGCAAGGTCATTTCAAATTTTGATGCAGACTGATCCATAAATTCCAGAGACTCAAGGAGTTAATATAGATATTGAGGAACAAGCTCAAGAATCAAAAGTTCAAGCAATTCCCAAAACCCCCAGGTATGTAAGAATGAATCATCCTGAAGATCAAATCATAGGGGATAGAAACAAAGGTGTTCGAACTAGGAGAAGAGTTGTTGAAGATCAAGAAGAGATTTGTTTGATTTCAAGAATTGAACCTAAATCAATTGATGAAGCCTGCACTAATGAAAATTGGGTAAAAGCAATGGAAGAAGAACTATTGCAAATTGAAAAGAACCACACTTGGGATCTTGTTCCTAGGCTAGAGGACAAAAATGTAATTGGAACCAAATGGGTCTTCCAGAATAAACTAAATAAAGATGGTGAAGTTGTAAGAAACAAAGCAAGGTTGGTATGCAAAGGCTATTCTCAAGTAGAAGGAATTGATTTTGAAGAAACTTTTGCTCTGGTGGCAAGAATAGAGGTAGTTAGATTGTTTCTTACATTTACTGCTTTCAAAGATTTTAAAGTGTATCAGATGGATGTCAAATCAACATTCCTAAATGGAGATTTGGAGGAAGAAGTCTATATTGAGAAACTAGAAGGATTTCAATTGTCTGATCAGGGTGACATGGTTTGTAGATTGAGAAAAGCATTGTATGGACTCAAGCAAGCTCCAAGAGCCTGGTATGTAATATTTGATAAATATTTTCTCAAGATAGGGTTTAGCAAAGGTACTGCTAATATTAATCTTTACTTCAAGATTAATCATGAGGACATCTTGATTGTTGAAGTCTTTGATGATGATATCATTTTTGGTGGAAATGAATGTATGTGCAAAACATTTGCTGACCAAATGAAAAGTGAATTTGAAATGTCTATGTTTGGAGAGATGAATTTCTTCCTAGGTCTGCAAATTGTTCAGTCAAACAAAGATATCTTTATATCTCAGTCCAAGTATGTGAAAGAATTACTAAAGAAGTTTGGAATGGAAGATTCAAAACCAGTAGGCACACCCATGGCAACTGGATGCAAGTTAAGTAAAGATGATGATTCACCCAAGGTAAATTAGAAAAGGTATAGATCAATGATTGGAGGACTGCTCTATCTGACCCAGACCTGACCTGACATCATGAACGTCATTGGACTTGTTGCTAGATTTCAATCTGATCCAAAAGAATCCCACGTTGTGGCAGTCAAAAGGATTTTTAGATATCTCAAGGGGACAATTGATCATGGATTGTGGTATCCAAAAGATAATGACTTTACTCTTCATGCATACACGAATGTTGATTGGGCAGGAGATGTGGATGACAGAAAAAGTACTAGTGGTGGTGCCTTTTTCTTGGGAAAGAGATTGGTCTCTTGGATGAGCAAAAAGCAAGAGGCATTATCTCTGTCTATTGCAAAAGCAAAATATATAGCAGAAGAAAACAATTGTACTCAGGTTCTATGGATGAAGAAAATGTTGAAAGACATCAAAGTTGTGTTTGAGGAACCAGTCACAATCTTTTGTGATAATTCTAGTGCAATAAGTATCTCAAAGAATCCAGTGTTGCATTCAAAGACAAAGCATATATCTATCAAATTTTATTTCCTGATAGAAAAGGTAAATGAGAATGAAGTCAAGTTGGTGATCCAAAGATCAGATTGCAGATATCTTCAATAAGCCTCTTCCCAAGGATACCTTTGAATATATCAGGGAGAAGTTAGGGGTTATTACCCCTCCAAATCAGAACTAAGATGCACCAAGGTGCATTAGTCTAGTGGAATTCTTAGTCATATCTTGAGATCCGGATTGATGAGAGAATACTACTCTAGGGAGTAGTCAGTATACGTTGGAAATCAGTCTGAATTAAAAAGGGGAAGAGATGATTGGAAATATGTGCCCTTTGCTATTGATGTCAAAGGGGGAATGAAGTCATGTGTAAAACTTCTAAGTAAGTAGTTGTTGGTGAAAGGGGGAGTAGTGAAAACAAGTGGTTACAAGAGAAAGGGGGAGAAGTTCTTGTCTTGATGGTGAAATTAGTTTTTCACATCATATGTTGCCATCAATGACAAAGGGGGAGATTGTTGTAAATATGTGTCTGATGTGTTGTCATTGATGTCAACATATCCTTCTATCATAAACAGTAAAGACAATGCAGAGGAGTGATCAATAATTCTAGTAAATTGAAGATCAGAGTTTGCAGATTAAAGGGTTTGTAGAGGGTTGTCTATTGTCACTCCAGTTGAGATTTGAGAGATCCACATAAAGATTTGACAAAGTTATGGCCCTCTAAGTAGAATAGGTTTCTGTAGCTGTTATGTGATAACAGAGTGGCAAGAAGTCGGTCCGGACTGGTCCAGTATGGGAATATTATGATCTACAGAACTAGAGGCATGTCTGGGATGTTGGTGTGTTTCCTCAACTCAAGTGGTTCATGGTTTGGACATCTGGAAGTAATCTTTCTAGTTTGACAGTCATGGCAATGTGTGTTCTTGAGGTTCAATATGAAGATGTGAGTGATTTTGGTGATGCGAAGTGGTGTGGTTATTCCTGTTGACTTAAATGTGCTCTTGGTGGTCTCTGGATCGTGTGGCTATTGTGTTGGTGGTCCGCATTGACAAAGGAGATCGTGATTAAAGGTTTCCTCTTGGTTGTTGTTGTTCTTCCCAGTCTTGGCCAACCGGATGTTCCTAGCATGTTGTGAATGATTTAAAAATCATTTTATGAAGCATGGCGTGATAATGGAGGAAGATTCAAGTCTCAGCTTTAATTGGCCGATAGTGTAAAGATCCGCGTTAAGTTTGGCCGACCTTGTTGATCATCCCAAGATGGATAAAGTATATTAATACTTGTTGAAGAGTTGTCAAACATCATCCTTGTGCAAAATAGATTAAATCTGAATAAAGGATCAGAAGCAGAGCAGAGAAGAAAAGGAGCGAGAGCAATATAGAGTGTGAAGATAGTAAAGAAGAATTTGAGGCAAAGAAGAAGTTTTCTGAGCTTTCATTGAAACTAAATCAGGCATGAAGTAGATGCTATTTCTCAGTTAATTTATTCTATTCTAAATTAATTTTGTAGGCAATGAGCCTCCTCTTTTGAGCAATGAGCTCTGGGCAGTGAGCCTGAAGGCATGTACCTTCTATTATTATAAAGTACTTTTAACAGGGTGTAAATCTTTGTGGGTTAACCCCCATCGTGGTTTTCCCCTTAACCGGGTTTCCACGTCAAAATCTTGGTGTCAAGTGTGTTGATTATGTTTCTGCTCTTATGTTGTTGATCTATGCTTTAATGTTTACATCACTAAACTTGTAGTAAGATAACAAAGGAGGTTAAAAGCAGAAAAAGATTAAATTGTGTGACAACTGATTCACCCCCCCTCTTAGTTGTCTGATCTAATTCCATCATGAACATCTTCATCTTTCATCTGATATTGAATCTGTGAATAAAGTCCTTGATACCGACTAATGAATTTAGTCTACTTTTCTTTGGGACCTTGTTTGCATTGAACCAAGTCAATAAGGGTGACTTGGGGTCTGATATTTGCTTGAAAATTTTGTAAAATTTGATCAATCAATTGCAAAAAGGAGTGTATTGAATTTGGAGGCAATGATCAAAACCATTCTAAAGCAGTATCTTTGACAGATCATGGGAAAAGTTTTTCTAACAAATCCTCTTCAAAATAAAAATTACTACAGTAAATGCTGCCACATGGATATTAGGATCACCTTTTCCACCATATTTTTCAAAGCGGGGAGTTTCAAACCTCTCAGGCATAGGAGTTCTCAAGATTGCATAGGACAAGGGATTACGGGCATGATATGTTGGTAGACTAGGCTGCAAAGAATTTGCCAGGTTTGTTACCTTTTATTGTAAAGTAGTCATGCCCTGTAAAAGTTAGTTTAGGATGGCATCATTGGGAGATACAGTTTGTTGTGAGGAATTAGATCCAAAGTGAGGAGGTGAATGATCTTGAGATACGATAGGCGGAGGCTGAGAATATGTTAACGGTGGTTGGACATAGTGATCAGTAGAAGATAGTTGTGAGTAGGTAATAGGTGGTTGGAAATGAGTGGAATAGATAGGTGGTTGAGAACAATTATGCATAGAGGAGGTCCCTTTAGGAACCAAATTTTGATAATCAAATCCCACAACTTTGTAATTAGTGTCATTAGATACTCCAATACTAGTGGTAGCATTACTACAAGCATTTGCATCAGTTGTTAAGATTGTTGATGTAAAAGTTGATATTCCCATAGTTGATATAGGTATGGATACTTGAGTATGAGATGGTGATAAAGTGTTATTTATTGCTTGTGCGCATTCGGTCACCAGCATGATATTGGTTTGTACAATATGTGCTAGACCATGAATTGCATTAACACCATCTTGTCCCTCTTTTATCAATTCTCTTATATTATGAATTGTAAGGACAACTTCTTCAGCTATTCTCTCATTTTCCATAAATGATTGAAATTCAGCTAGCTCTTTATCCAATTTTTCTATTTACTCATCAGATACATATCCCGTCGCCTCATTAGTATTATCAACATCATGAAAAGTTTGTTCTTCCATTGCGGTTGGAGAATGTATAATATCTTGCACAATTTGAGTTTCTCCCTTTGTAAAGAAGGTGTCCAAAGTACCAACTTCTTCAAGAGCACTAGATCCCATTAACCTTTTACTTCTTCTTTAAGGGATATTGTTTTTAGGATAGCATGTCATAAAGCTTATGCAAAAGCATACAACACACAACGCAAAAACTAAGAGAACAAATCCTAAGAGAAGGATATGATTAAAGGCCAAAATGCTTGGTTTTTTGTACCTTTTTCAATGCAAATGAATGGAATAAAGGATGTTGTAAGGATTTTGATGAATGGAAGTAATGTATATGTCTGATATCAATCCAAAATAGTAATATGATCACTCTCAACACACTCTTGATGCAAATCCAAGATAATGCCAAGTCAAAATAGGTAATTTTTTCACCAAAACTCAATGCAAAAGAGCATAACAAGGGGTGTTGTGAGGAAAATGATAATGGAAAGAAAATAATATCAGTAATAACAGCCACTTGGTGCCAAAATACCCAACACAACACACTTTTTGTGCCACTTAAGGTAAAACCCTAGTGAAAATATAGCAAAATATGCATTTTTTTATGGTTTTTTAATTCCAAGACCTAGAAAAGGGGGTGTTGTAATGAATTTCAGGAGCTATAGAAAATAAAATCAATAATATCAGTCACCTCAATCCATAAAATTGATCACAACACGCTTGGAGTGCAAACTAGGTCAAACCCTAGGGCAAAAATAGCTAAAATGTGTATTTTTTCACCAAATTTTCACTACAAGAGCACGATAAAAGGGTGTTGTGAAGATTTTTAGGAGGGAAAGAAAATTATTACCCTGATAAAAGAAAATTAATGCAAAAATGCTCTTCACAACACACATATGGTGCAAGTTTATAGAGTCGATAAGGCCAATTTTAGTGACAATCGTTGTTTTAGAAGCCCTAGGTTTGAGATCTTGGGACAAAATTTCTATGTGAATGTTTTGAAGTCTAATTTATGATGAAAATGAATTTCTCTTAGATCTGAAATAATTCTTAAGCTCTAATATGCAAAATGCCAATGCAAATCTAATGAAAATGCATGAAAATTGCTAGTTTTTTGTTGGAATTTTCTATGCAAAAATGCAAATATTTTAAATCTAAATGCAAATTTACACTAAAATGCAAGACTACATCCAAATGAAAATTTGAATGAGTCTCTAAAATTAGTAGAAAAATCTGAAAGAAGATTTTGCCTACTAACCCTAGATTTTGAAATTACTAGGTTTAATAAAAATTATCAAAATTTACAAAAGCCTAGCAAATTAATGATGAAAATGCAATGCAAATTTTTGAATTTTTGTATTTTCTGTAGTTTATATCAAATCTGATGCAAAAATTATTAATTAGGAAAATTTAGAAAGAATTGATGTAATTTAGTAAGCCAAACAATATAATTTTTTTGGATTTTTCAAAATTTTCAATTTTTTTTAATTTTTCTCAATGCAATAAAATGAATGACTATATGAATGAATGAAATCAATTCAAATCTGAAGACACACACACATCAAGTTACAATTTAAGTCCAAAAACATGGTTTCACCAAAAATTTTAGTAGAAAATTGGATTTGTTAATGTTTTAGTGTTTTGATGTTTAAATCCTCCTTTCCACTTTACATTCAAGGATCTAGGGTCGAGTGGAAATTCACTATCATACCCTAGATTGCTGTGAGATCTATGGAAACTTGGATTAGGGAATTTAATTACCAATTTCTCTTCTCTTATGCTCAATTGACCATTAAAACCTTAATTATGCAAATATGGAAATAAACTGATGAATAACGGAAAAAGCTCTTACAAACAAGAATAAAATAACAAATCATAGAATAACTATTTTCGAGGTTCCAAGGTGAAACAGTCACGGGCTAAGGTGTAGGAACCCAAGTCTAAGGTACAAGTTTCTTTGTGGGATCCGGACCTCCTTCCGACACTGATCAGCCCTGTAACTTTTGTTTCCAGAAATTTATCTGCGGAGGACACTAGTGCGATTGCCCAAGTCCTGGAAATGCTTCGGTGTCCTGCTTCTCTTCAGATCTTGAATCCTTGATGTTTTCCAATCCTTCCTGCAACTTCACTTTTACCAAATGCGACACCTGTAACCTGCAATCACAAGACTTTGGGAGGGGGTTGTAGTGTTTAGAGGCTTGTCTCAGTCAAGCCTCGGAGGATACTTAAGTCTCTGAACACCATTGTCAGATAGAGAGTGCGTGCCCTTGTGAGGCAGAGGCAAAAACCAAAGGAATTGATAATGAAAACACAATATGATGTCACCTTGTAGTGAAGATATCATGGGAGGAAGATGCTCTTCATTCCATGATGAAATGGATGCTCAAATCTGCAAATACAAACACACAAACCACACAAGTCTACTCTTGCAACACAATGAAAGCCTTGAATCACCTTGAGAACATTTGAACATCACAATTGCCATCTAGTAATGCTCTAGTCTACAAATGAATGCCTAAACATGCTTTTTTATGCAACTACAAACATTCCCGCCAGGATTTTCATAATTCAAACTTACTGTGTTGGCAAAGGACCCAAATAACGGTCATAAACTGACACCTCAAAATTGGGGCTACCCCAAAATAGGGAAGGACTAGGGCGCGGGTGCCCAAGTCCTCCCTCCGTATTTTGGGTAGGGTACAACTCAAGGGGTCCTCCTAGGTCCCATTTGTCATGTTACCTAGGGCTCATTCCATTGAGATGCCAAAATATGAACTAAGATGTCCTAAATGCATGCAAAGGACCCGAGAGCTAAACCTTAAGAGGGAAAAGCCCCCAAGGGGACATTTTCTGATGTTACAGTCTTTTTAGCAGGAAGCTTAACTTCTAGAGCATGAGCACCCTTGGGTACCCAAAATGTACTACCATCAGAATTTGTTACAACAGACTTTTTCATTGTCAATTCCAATAGTGGGGATGAAGTGACTGCAGCTCTTTCTTCGAGTTAGAAGAACTATTGCATTGCGAAGTGCATGCCTCTAGCTGAAATAGAGTACCTCTCCAAGTACCATTCGCAAGCACCATAGATCCTCTAGTCATCTTGCATCCGTCCTTTGAAAAGACAACCTGCACACCTACATCATTCAACTTACTTACAAAAAGCAGGTTTCGTGCCAAGCCTGGGATGTGCATGACCCCAGTGATCCCCTTCACTCGTCCATCAGGGAATTGGATTGAGACTCTTCCACAACTAACAATCTTTAGATGAGAATCGTCACGCAGGTACACTCTTCCACCATTGAACTCTTCATACTTCATGAACCAACTTCGATGCAAGGTCATGTGGAATGATGCACCAGAATCAATCAACCACACATCATCAGATGCATGGGTGGCTAGGGCTGCGATGAAGGCATCACCATCATCTTGTGACTTGTTAGAATCTGAGTCCGGGACATTCTTCTTCTTCTTTTTATTTTCCTCTTTGCATTTCTTTCAGAAATGCCTAGTTTTTCCACAGTTCCAACAAAGAGCCTTGGACTTTCTAGGAGATTTGGATCTCCCACGAGATTTGGATCTACCTTTTCACCTTTCTTGTCCTTCTTTTTCCCTTTCTCCTTGGGTCTTCCACAAACTGCAAGAGCCTCTTTAGTTGACTTGGTTGTCTCTCTCCGCATTTCTTCAGATAACAGTGAAGACACTACATCATCCATCTTGAAGGTGGTTGTAGTGCTTTCGATGGCCATGACAAGATGATCCCACGAATTTGGCAAAGAACAAAGCAGGGTCATACATCGATCCTCCTCCATTTTCACATCCACGGATGTCAACTAAGCAACAATCATGTTAAAAGCATTCATATGGTCTGCAACAGATCCTTCGTCTTCCATCTTCAGAGAAAACAACTTCTTTTTCAGGAAGAGCTTGTTCACCAAGGACTTGGCCTAATAAACATCTCTCAGGTTCTTCCAAAGTTCTTTCGCAGTCTTCTCCTCATGGACATTCAATAGGACAGAGTCAGCTAAACAAAGTCTTATGAGACCCTTAGCCTTTTGATATTTGAGGTCCTAATTAGCTTGTGACATTTCCGTAGGTTTTGTGCCATCAATGATTTCCCATAGATCTTGATCAACAAGCATATCTTCCATCTTAAGTTTCCACAACTCAAAATTGGTGTTGTTAAACTTCTCCACCTCTAATCTTCTGGATGTGCCTACCATCTCCTTCCTACAACAAGATTTCATAATACTCTGCACAGACTCCCACTCAACCTAAGATTAGCTCAAAAAACCCCTACCTAGCAGCTAGAACCAAAACTGGTCAGGCTCTGATACCAACTGAAAGGAGGTTAGGTGTGCGAAAATCGCTTCCTACACTAATCTAAAGAGGAGAGATGAGTGCAAATTCATTTTAATCTTTATAGTTACAGCAATGTTAACTTAATAACAGAGATATTGTAGCAATACACAACACAAGAATGTAAGATAGAAGAGAGAGAGAGAGAGAGAGAGAGAGAGAGAGAGAGAGAGAGAGAGAGAGAGAGAAGATATAATGTGGGGAAAACCCTTATGGGTAAAAAACCCCATACTCTAAAACCTGCACAATGTATTATCTAAATAATGAATTTTACAACACACTTGGAATGCAAGTCTTTACAGGAGTCTTTGACACTCGTATCTGGAGATAATCTAGCAGCATAACAGTACCTGTCAATCACATAATACATCTCCACTCCAAGCACCCGCTTAAATAGAAGTTTATAAGGCAAAAATGTACTTTCCTTGAGATGGGCATACAACTTTGCCTCATCGCCCAAAACCCACACCTAGGGACACTTGTCCAACACTGCAGCATGGTCATGACATTTGTCACATCACTCCATCCCAATGTGGTCACCTATTCCCAAGTTGGGCAATGACAGATGCTCTTACGCATCTTACGACTATCATAGAATTTGTCATAACTAATAGCTCTTACAGCTGTAAGAGAATCTATCATAACTACCTAAAAATAGCATATTCTACTTACAACACATCATCACCCTCCTTGGGGTACCCAAAGATAACTTCTTCCAAGATGCCTTGCGACACATGTCTTCACCTGTCATAGAACCTTCCATTTACAACTCTTACCCGTCATAGATTCTATCATAGGAATCTGTAATAACCGTTTCGGTCAAGATTCACTTACACACTAGTCAAAGTGTCAACACATGGCAAAATACCTCTACCACTAAGTGGGACACCTATCTTCTCATGTGAGTACAAAATTACATGTGGTCATCTTCCACGTAGGATGACACATCACCATGCCATTAACTCCCACAAGATGATGAAACAAGACTTGCATCCAAAATACATTAATAGGCAAATATCGAATACATTACAATAAATAAATGCAAGAAATTACCAAGGTTGGGACACCTTAATTCCAAACAATTTTCCCCCAAAAGTCAAATGCCCCGACTTGGTCATGGCTTGCATTCATGAATTGGTGTATTGTGGTTTTGATTAAATTCTATATTTGTAGAAAATTGCCTTTCCCAATTTCAGGTTAAAAGCGCACCAAGAAACTGTTAAATTTATCATATGAAGGGAGTTGTACCTTCTAAAACATTCAAAGGGCAATTTATGAAAATTGTCCAACTGTTGGTGGAGTTTGTTGCTGCTAAATTGCCCATGAGTCTTTATTGAACAAGTGGTGACAAAATCTGTTCACTAACATATGCATATGATGTATGGTTATGATAGATGTGTAGGATGGATATGTAGATGTTTATGATATAATGGATGTTTGAAATTTTATGGATGAAAATGATAGACATGGACTTAGATGGATGAGCTATGATATTATGGTTTTGATATGACTAAAATGTTTATGTAGGTATATGCAATGGATGATGGGATGATAGTTTCAGATTTTTTGTTTAGTTATGATACAAGGTTTCATTATTATGGTAAGATGGGAAAATGGGTAGTTAGATTGGTTAGAAATGGGGATAATTATTAGGATGGGGGAAATAGTTAGTGGGAGGAGTGGGTAAAAATGATGCCCTAGGAAATAGGTAGGTGAGATGAAAGGGAATCATATGAGGGGGAATTTATGGATTGACAGGATATATGAGGATAAGTAATGTGATAGGGTATATGGGGGTGGGATTATGTTGGTATGTTTTAGAGCAATCCTAATTTTTAATATAGTGCAAAGGATATTATGCACCAAGGAATAAGGATCTAGGGTGATGATGTATCTATTTGCATAGACTTTGATACTTCAAACAAAGGTTATCCCTAGACATGTTCTGACATAATATAACCTTGGAGGATTGTGTGAGGGTAGATACTTATAGGATGAGAATATCCTTATACATGCAAGGGATTGTCCTTAGTGTGAGGAATCATATGTCATACCTAAAGCCTTTCCAACACACCCAAGATTAATATTAGCCTTAATGCAAAGGAATAACTAGAAAACACAGCATACATCAACAAATGAATCTGCACCATTCTATTCTATCCAATAACACACCACAATGTAGAAGATCTAGGTGGTCTTGGGGAAGTGTAGAAGGGGTATAAAAAGATAAATCAAAGACAAAATACCAACTAACAAATAGACTAAACAACCATTGTATCTCTTTCCAAGATTGTGTATAGGTGATGTTGGATAAGATTATGCCAGGTATGGGAAGGATCAACCATTGTATCTCTTTCCAAGATTGTGTATAGGTGATGCTGGATAAGATTATGCCAAGTATGGGAAGGATATATCCATTGTGATATGATGAGTATAGGTGATAGCCATGTGTATAGGTGATGCTCGATAAGATTATGCCAGGTATGGGAAGGATCAACCATTGTATCTCTTTCCAAGATTATGTATAGGTGATGCTAGATAAGATTATGCTAGGTATGGGAAGGATATATCCCTAAGGCATAGCTATGATGATGAGTGTTGATAGATAGGTACAAGATATGATAGCCATTGATCAAATGTGTCATTTGCATTGTGATATGTTGTTTTTGCATGAGAGTTTACTTGGAATGTCTAAAGGTCATCTTGGCGAAATGGGAATGGGATGGGGATGGGTTATGGTGGTAGGTGGTTTTATTATGGAAAATGTGGGGGATTTATTATGGGATAGGTGGAGAAGTTTAGTTTTTTATTTTGTTTTTAGTTTTTTACTTTTTATGGAGATGCATGAGATGGGGTTGCATAAAGATCAATAATGTGCATCCAAAGATCCAATCCTTATCTAGGTTTAGGGGCTTGCCCCTAGTATGGTATGATGGAAATGGATGGTAAATGGATGCATGGAATGACATTTAACATATACAAAATCAAGCCATGATAGGATAGGGAATATGGAAGGATGAATGGAAATATGGAATATGGAAATTGACAAGAACCTAGTAGATGGTGGATGTGACCACTACACATGGCGCCTATTGTGATTAATGAGAACAAAAAGAAGATTAAAACATAAATCAAATGTAAAAATACACGATTATACCTTCATAATGAACTCACAAATCCAAGAGGGAAGGAGTTGCACCCGATAGTCTCCTCCAATTTTACCCAAGACTAGTGTGTAGATGTGGATTGCTCAAGGCTTTTCAACACAAATGTAGATGAGAGACAAGTGGATTTAGATAGATTAGATGGAGATGAGGCAAGATTTTGACATTATGTTGGTATGATGAGGAGATTGCGGAGTGATTTTGGCAGAGGTTTGATGCATGAAGAAGTCTCTCCCAAATGGCTTGGAAAGGGTCTCATTTATAGATTTTCTGAAAGGAGGATGGAGGGTGAGGATTGAAATATGGGATCAAGGGCTAGGAATAAAAGTAAATCTTTTATTCATTTTGGGAAAAGGGGTGATAAATGAGGTATGGGTGTGAAAGAATGGGAAATGAATTAAGAATGCATTTGGGGATAAGAGGTAATGAATGAGGATGGGTGAGGTAAGGGGTGTGTAAGAGAAGTAAATGTGATGTGTGATTTATTTCAATTTTTAATTTGGGGGATGTGGGAAAGGGTGTTAAACTAGGTTTGACCACCCAAATGAGAGGTTAGGACTAATTAAACAGAGGTTTTGCTTAATTTATCCTAGGGCTAGGATGAGGTAGGCTAGGGTAGGTTAGGGTAGGTCAATTAGTAGGCTAGATCAATTAGATAAGCATGATGTATCTAATTAATGAGGATTAGGGAAAAGGAGAATTGAACTAAATAAATATTGGGAATATTTAGTTGATTAATGAGGGATAGTGTTGTAAGATAAAAAGTGATAAATTAAATAAATTAATTGATCACAAGGGATAAATAGATGGTTAGGGAAGATACGGGAAATTGATTTGCAGAGCAAGTCAATTTTAGGTGTCTACATTTGCCCCTCTTTGAGATGATGTTGCGGCTAAGTAACATCATTTCAAAGAAGTTAAAACATAGAGTTGGATTGGATAGGAAAAAAAATTTTGGCTTAGAAGAATAGGGTAAGTTTTGGGGATAATTGGTAAGGGTGATGCCCCCTCGAGAGGATAGGCAGGTTGCAAGAACATGATTGTGCTCTCGAAATGGATGGAAGAGATTGGTTGAAGTGGTTGGAGGATAAGGGGTGAGATGAAAGTGTGATAATGTTGGGAGATTGATTGGTGGATGATCATTGTGTTGAAAAATGATTTAGAGAAATCCTAGGTTTGATATAGCAAAGTGGATATTTTCACCAAGGTATAGAAGACCAGGGTGATGATGTTTATCCAACATTTGCATGGACTAGACACGCAAACAAAGGGATGATCCCATGCATGCCCAAGATAGTACAACCTTATCCTGACGAGGGAAGGGGACTCATAGAATAAGTCCTTAGTACACAAAAGGTATGATGAACCTTAGATGCATAAGGGGATCAAAATGCTAGAACCGACCCTATGATCAACAAGATATGAATACTAGCTTGGAGTAATGAAAACAGCCCACAAGCATAGCATACAAAAGCAAGAGTATGCCCCATTCTAGATGTTTTCGCCACATACCTTGATATAGTGAGATCAAGGTAGCTTTGATGTGATCTTCGAATAGGACAAAAGATAAAAATCAAAAACAAAAAAACCAACGAACCAAAACAAATAGCCATTGTATCTCTTGCCAAGATGGATGATGATTGGATAGATTCTACCTATTGTAGGAAAGATATATCCTAAGGCAGGAATTGATTGATGATTGGATCATGCTTTGTTGATGTTGTAAGATTGGCTCAAGATATGATGGTGACAAGTTATGGTTGATGCTGATTTGATAGTTGATGACTTTTGTTAAGGGATGATGCTTTGATAGGTAATACGATGCTTGGATCTAGTGTAATCTCAGTGGGTTGGATGGGTACATCTTATGCACCTGAGTATTGGAAACATCCTTCATATCCCAGACTGCCTACATACCCTATGTCCACGAGATCAAGGCACATTAAGATGCAGGTGATTATGATATGTAGTTCTGATTTGTGATGATGATGTGGGATGATGATAGATGTGATGATGTTGGAAGATGATGTGTTGGATGATGAGATGTTGATAGAGCAATGTTGATTTTGTGATGGATAAATTATTTTTGGAATTTTGTGTGTTTTCTATTGTTTTTGGTATTTTTTTATTTTTTGTGATGTTTTTGGATTTTCATGATTTTGTGATGTTTTTAGATTTTTTGATTTTGTGATGTTTTTAGATTTTTTGATTTTGTGATGTTTTTGGATTTTTTGATTTTGTGATGTTTTTGGATTTTCATGATTTTGTGATGTTTTTGGATTTTTTGATTTTGGAAAAGGAATGGTTTATTATGAGATGGTTGCATTGGATTTCATGTGGATAACCTTTATGCTAGATACCAATGACAAGGGAACACCAAGCCTAGAGGTGAAGGTGATGGGGTTGGATAGGGGGATTGGATAGCTGATTCATGATAGATGAATTTAGGATTTTCTCCAAGGGCTAGGTTGCAAGGAATCATATGCCCCAATGCTTAGGATTTTGCATGATGGGTTCATGTTTGAATGGATGGAGGATATACTTTTAAAAGGGAGTATGCCAAGAGGTTTCCAAAGCATGTTATTGATATTTTGCCCCTTGTCTTTATCAAGATCTAAGGTGGGAGATGGGAAAAGCAAGATATAATGGATAGGATGGATGGGAAATGATAGGATAAATATACATGGATAGGATATGCAAAAGGATGCTATGGATGTGGATGATTGGATGGTTTTGCCCCCAAGTGTAGGGATACAAAATGGATGGAGAAGGGATTACGCATGATGCCTACAAGGGGTTTTCATCATGGTACCTACCCAAGGCGCCACAAGGAGTGGTTTTCACCATTGGACGGATTTTTCTCTTTACTATTTTCTTGATTTTTTGATTTTTTGCTTTTTTGCTTTTTTGATGGAATGGGGACTCTAGTGTCTGTTTCCATAGCAAGGAGGAGATGGTCCCATGTTGGATAGCATTTTGGATGATGATTACATAGATTTTGGTAGATAGGAGAAGATGGAATGGATGGTGGATAATGGATTATGATGTGGATTATGCAAAAGCATGGACCATAGGAATGTGATGGGGAAGATATGTAGGATAGTGAACAAAAGATGGAGAGATGGGGGTATATGGGAATGTTAAGTTGTGGAGGGGAACCAATACCAATGGCTGCACACATCGTGATATATTTGGAAGCTTGTATTTTAGATGTGGAGTTGGGAGTAATGGGGATCGGGATGGGGGATTTTTGTATGATCGATTTGGGGTTTTAGGGACCTAAATAGACTTAGGATTTATGGGATTTTTAGATGTGGAGCAAGATGTTTGGGAGTTAGGAGTGGATTGGGATGTAGATGCCTCATTTGTTTTGATTGATCTTTGCTTAGGGACCCACACCATTTTTTCTTTTTCTTTTTCTTGTGATGGTGTGGGCTTTGATAGCCTTTTGGATTTTTCATTTTGATTGGAAGGGATAATATCTTTAGGCTTTTGTGCTTTATGAGTTGAGACATTCAAATTTTTGAATCCCATGGATTTGGGGGAAGCTTCATGTTTGAAAGATGTGTGCTTTTGTTGGTCTTGATTGGGAATTTTAGTGGGTTTATGGATAAATGGATGAGGAGATTTGAGGATGGGGATATTAGGAGTCGGTAGGATGGGAGGTAAAGTGGACTTAATAGGAATATTTGGAGTTGGTAGTAGTGGAGGTAAATTTGATGGGGGAATATGGATGGTCATTGCTTTTGCAAATGATATGATGATGGAGGAGGGATGGCGACATATGCTTTTGGAGTGAGATGTGATGCACCATGTTTGGGATTGGATGAATGGATTTTGGGAGATGGGTGGATGGTATGAACATGTTTAGATTGTTTTTCTTGGAGTGTATAGCCAAGGCTTAATGCGAGGATGGATGGAATGTGGTGTGGATGGGCTCCAAGATGCCTTGCTCATGAAGGCCTAAGTCTTTGCCTTGATAGTTCATGTGTTGGAGTATGCGACATGCGATGGGATGTTTGGTGTTTTGGAAACAAGATGCAAGTCTATTATTTGTTGGAGAAAGATAGGTGGTGGAAGGAAGTTGTTCACCTCCAACAAGGGAGTCACCATGGATGAAAATGCTTTTTCCAAGTGAATATGAGGATGGATTTGGGATGAGATTGGTAGATGGAGGTAAATGATTAATGGGGGATGGTGAAGGGGTGGTAGAAGATGGTGTAGGATCAATAAGTTGATCAATAGATGGGAGAGGATTGGGGATGGGATTAGATAGGATGGTGAGATCTTGATTAGGAGAAGGGGTTGATGTTTCAACATGCTTTGGATTTGATTCTTGACATAACTCGTGTTTGGATAGAAGTGGGAGTGACTTGGATAGATGTGATGGGTGCTTGGATGGATGTGATAGGTGCTTGGTTGGATGTGATAGGTGCTTGGTTGGATATGATAGGTGCTTGACTTATGGGTTCTTGAACATGGCTGCATGATGGTTCTTGAGTTATGATAGGGGATTGTGTAAGAGATTTGGTGGGTGTAGGATTGCATGAGGGTATTTGATTCCTTACTAATAGCCAATGGATGGTATCCTTCATGAGTTTATGGGTTGAAGAACAATGTAATGGATGGATAATGATGGTGGATGGTGTAGGATTAGGATTGGGATTGGATAGGGGGGTGATGAGATTAAGTAATGTGGTTCGTGGGTAGGTTCAAGGATAGGTGTTGGATTAGATGGTGGTGTTGGAGGGGTGGGGGATTGGGGGGATTCCTTTGCTTTGCTTTCATTTTTAGGTGATGTTCTTTGGAGGAAATCCCACAAGGATTCTTTGGATGTGATAGTGTTGGGACTTGGAAGATTTGATGGTGGATTAGATGGTGGATGGGTGATAGGGATTGGTGGATTGGGAGATACATAAGGTGATGGATTAAGGTTGATAAGGTTGAAGGGATATTGTGATGGGGGGATTGGAGGATGGGGATTAGGAGATGGGGGATTTGGTTGTTGATATGAGGTTTGGATTTCAGATATAAGGTGTGCTAGATTGGTGTTCCCTTGATCAAAGCTAGCATGACAAAGGTTAAGGGATGGATAAGGTGGAGGTATTGATTGGTTGGATAAGTATGATGGCATGGATGTGTAAGGGGATGGTGATTGATATGAGGGTAAAGGTTGATATGATGAAGGTTGGTATGAGGGAAGTTGGTATGAGGTTGAAGGTTGATATGAGGTTGAATGTTGATATGAGGTTGATGGTTGATATGAGGTTGATGGAGTGGATATGTAAGATGTAGGTTGGTATGAAGGTTGAAAGAATGAAGATTGATATGATGTGGATGGGGATGATGTGTAGGGTGTTTGTTGATATGATGAAGGTTGGTATGAGGTCAATGGTGTGGATATGTAAGATGTTGAAGGTTGATATGATGAAGATGGGGTAGGGGTTTGGGATTCTCCAATGATGAGGTGTGCTAAGGGTATATCTTTAATGTCATTTTTGAATTGTTCCTTAGCATTAGGATCCATGTTCTCATAGACTTTTCTACATCTTTGTAATTGTTGTATTGCTTCATAAAGATCCATTTTGTGGGAGATAGTATGGGAGGATGGGGGATGATGGATGATTGTGATGTTGGGAATCAAAATTTCAAGACCTTAAGATGATTTGATTTGATTTGTTTTTTTTTGGATGGTTCTCTATGCTTTTGATAGACTAATGATCTTAAGCAAGAGGGTTGATGTGTTTGAGTAAGGTCTTGATTTTTTTGATTGGGTTGATTTGGATTTTGGATTGGGATGATAATGATGTTGAGGGATTTTGATAATGATGTGGATAGTTTTGGTTGGGCTTTTGGATAAGGGGAATGATGGAGGATTAAGGAGACTAGGTCCTTAACCAAAGTTTGATGTGCCAAGGATGATTTGTTGATTAAGGATTAGGAATTAGAATGTTTGATTGGAGTGGATAATGGAGAAGGGATGATTGATGTTGGATTTGATTTTGGATTTTGGATTTGGATGAGATGGGATTAGAATGATGTTGATGAATTGGATTAAGGGTGATGAGAGTGATTAGGATAAGATTAGATTAAATGATTTGGATGATGATGTGGATAAAATAGGTGATTAGGATGATTCAGATAGATGAGTGATTGGATTTGAATGTGTTGGAAGAATGAGGTGAATGACTTATCTTATGTATTTGATGTTTATCTTGATTTGGCAATGTTCAATGAAATGTTCACACATATATAATCATGAATCACTCACACAAGACACAAGCAATTTTGAATTTTGAATTTGAAGAATATGATAATGATTAAACAAGCACATGTGTAAAACAAATCAACATGCCCTAATATCTAGTTTGATGGAGTATGGCCAATTAGGTTTGGGCAATGTTTACACGAGGTTGACTAAGAATTGAAAGTGAAATCCTGTCACACAGCTAGGAGAAGGGGGTAACCCACCCTTCACCTTTACTTCCCAAATATAGAAAGTTCTTTGGGGCTTAGCCAAGAGTGACAAGATTCCAATTTCAATGAGGGTGTCTTTCGATTCAGCCTCGGATGAGGTCGTCCCTAGGGGTGATGAAATCCCCTAGCAAGCCTCCTAGGAAAGGGTAAACAAAAGCAAATCAAGTGAGGTGTTTTTGATCTCCAAGGTCACCTTGTGGTGCGAGGAGAGAGCATACACATGCACACTTGACTCACACTCACACTTGGTTAATTGACCCTTAGAAATTGAAATGTGAGGAAGACAAGTCAAGCAATCATTCTTTTTAAATCCCAACTTCAAGATGTGATTGAAGACACTGATTTGTTTTAAGCCCGATTTCAATGATGTGTGATCAAACAATGATTCATTTTATGAGCCCAAATTGAAGTGTGTTTGCAACCAAGATTATGATGAAAGATTAGAATTGATGTACCTAGATTGTTTTCACTGTCCAAGATGCTGTATATGCTATTCCTAATGTTGTTCCAGCACCGAATGATCACCTGCAAGTCACAAAAATGAAAACAGAGCAAGTAGACTAGCCAAGATGATCGTTATGTGAAAATCAAGAATCTGATAAAAAAATCTGATGAAGATGAATAGATACAGAAAAATTAAGTGCATAAACAGATTCTAGATGAAATTCTATGCGATTTCAAAAAAAAATTTGCTGAAAAAGGATCAAATTTGCACTAGATATGAGCATTTGAAGTTTTGAAGCATCTTTGACTTTGACTGCGAAAAAATGCTAGAAAAAAGTATAGTCACCTGAAAATTTCCTCACAACTATGAATTTCGCCTTGTCAGCTTTCAGGAAAATCCTTGTTTCTAAATTTTTGACTCCGTATGCAAAAGTTGTGTGAGTTTGAAAAAAATAGCCTATTTCGGTATGTAGGAGGCACAAAAGGTTGAGTTTGACCATTAACTGTTGGCGGTTTTGCGAAATCCGGTCACATGTAGCAATTTTCCTCTCTGGCGGTTAGCTGTTAAAGTTGGCAGTTAGTAGTTTTTAAGCCTCTGGTCACCCATGTGACCAGGGGCGAAAGAGGAAGAAAAAATAAAAATAAATTGATAGGGCTAAAAGCCCAGCTTAAAGTGACCACCACCTGCAGTTTTAGGGGCTTAAAAGCCCGATGCCCTAAATATTTTAGGTCTATGAGATGTTAGGAGGGGTGGTTCAAGGGATGTGAGGGTAGGCGATGGCTGGCATTGTAGGGTGTCCACATGGTGGTCGATAGAGGTGGTGGGAGGAGCAGGGGGTGGCGACGGGGTGCGTAGGCGGTGGCGACAGAGATATAAGGGTTTTGAAGGGGATGACAGGGGGTGTCTAGGTGGTGGCGACGGAGATATAAGAGTTTTGGAGTTTGGGCAGCAGTTTGGGTGTAGGCGGCAACTGGGTTGAGCGGTGGTGGAGAGTTGGAGATCAATGGCGACGGGTTTCGACTGCAAAAAGGGCGGCGACAGGGAAGCAGGAGTGGCGGAGGACGGGGAGACTCGGCAGCGGTGACAGGAGAGATGTGGGCAGATGGCATTGTTTCAACGAGTGGCGGAAGGGGGTCAATAGCGTTTGATAGTGGTGACAGAATCTTCGGCCCCGCCAATGGTGGTGACAATGGTTTGTGCAGGCGGCGAGGAGGAGTTAGGGCGACCAAACCACAAGCGCAGGGACAGTTTGAAAATAGTGGAGGTCGACAGGAAATGGTGGTGTGGTGTCTGGGGGATGATGGGAGGTAGAGGCCGGTTTGAAAGACTGTCGACTATGACAGAGAGAGTGGCGACTAGTATGGTCGCCACCACTGATGGCGACGGGAAGTCTAGCACTAGCGGCTGGGAGGTGAAGCGGTGGAGGGTTGAATTTTTTGACCCTGTAAACACATAATATTACTTGCAAAACAGATATCCTGCTACACACAAAGCCAACAATGAGAGAAAATAGCTAAGGCACAGATTAGTACAGCAAGGGGTATGGTTCCGTACGGTACGGATCAGTACGGTAAGGACTATACCCTAAAAATTTTTCCAATTTTTTCAAAAAAATTTGTCACAGAACCTAGTCAAATTTATTGTCAAAATTCACAGAAATAGCATCTTGATCACAATAATGCAGTCCATTTTTACCCAAGATGCAACCTGTAACAGTTTATCAGCAAAATTTGCAAAACTTGCTACAACTAAGGTTAGAAAATAAAGATTTTGACTACAAAACCTTCAAAAAGCAACGATTAGATCCAAGACCGGGCATGCCAATGTGATTAATGAGAACAAAATGAAGATTAAAACATAAATCAAATGTAAAAATACACAATTATACCTTCATAATGAACTCACAAATCTAAGAGGGAAGGAGTTGCACCCGATAGTCTCCTCCGATTTTACCCAAGACTAGTGTGTAGATGTGGATTGCTTAAGGCTTTTCAACACAAATGTAGATGAGAGACAAGTGGATTTAGATAGATTAGATGGAGATGAGGCAAGATTTTGACATTATGGTGGTATGATGAGAAGATTGTGGAGTGATTTTGGTAGAGGTTTGATGCATGAAGAAGTCTCTCCCAAATGGCTTGGAGAGGGTCTCATTTATAGATTTTCTGAAAGGAGGATGGAGGGTGAGGATTGAAAGATGGGATCAAGGGCTAGGAATAAAAGTAAATCTTTTATTCATTTTGGGAAAAGGGGTGATAAATGAGGTATGGGTGTGAAAGAATGGGAAATGAATTAAGAATTCATTTGGGGATAAGAGGTAATGAATGAGGATGGGTGAGGTAAGGGGTGTGTAAGAGAAGTAAATGTGATGTGTGATTTATTTCAATTTTTAATTTGGGGGATGTGGGGAAGGGTGTTAAACTAGGTTTGACCACCCAAATGAGAGGTTAGGACTAATTAAACTGAGGTTTTGCTTAATGTATCCTAGGGCTAGGATGAGGTAGGCTAGGGTAGGTTAGGGTAGGTCAATTAGTAGGCTAGATCAATTAGATAAGCATGATGTATCTAATTAATGAGGATTAGGGAAAAGGAGAATTGAACTAAATAAATATTGGGAATATTTATTTGATTAATGAGGGATAGTGTTGTAGGGTAAAAAGTGATAAATTAAATAAATTAATTGATCACAAGGGATAGACAGATGGTTAGGGAAGATACGGGAAATTGATTTGCAGAGCAAGTCAATTTTAGGTGTCTACACCTATAAACAAGTTTTCACCATGTTACTTATCCAAGGTATCACCGAAGTGGTTTTCACCATTGGATGACTTTATTGCAACTCAATTTTTTGGAATTTTTTTATGTTTTGTATTTTTCTTAGTTTTTTGATTTTTTGTATTTTTCTTGATCTTTTAAATTAATTTTTTTGCCAATTGGGATACCCGAAGGGTCACGTATAAAATTTATTGAGGTGTATGATGTTCATTGGCTCATCCAAAGGCTGGCCCTTTGGTGTTTCTAGTTGATAAGCTCCTGATCCATAGCAGACAATGATGACAAAAGGTCCTAACCAATTAGGCTCAAATTTGCCTTTTTTGTCTCGATCTTGCAAGTTTCTCTAATTTTATTTTAGCACAAGGTCACCAACTTCAAAGAGATGGGTCTTGATCTTCTTATTGTAGCTGTGGCGAAGGTGATTCTAATAAGCTTGCAAATGATTCAAAGCATTTAGATGTCGCTCATCTAGAAGTTCCAGCTCATGTAGTCGTGCAACACAATACTCCTCATCAATGAGATTTTTTAAAGATATTCTTAAAGAGGGGAGCTTTACCTTGATTGGAAAAATGGATTATGATCCTAAGACAAGTGAGTATGGAGTGGCTCCAGTGGGTGTACAGATGCTAGAGAGGTAGGACCCTAGGGTGAGAATAAGTTGGAGGTGCCAGTCATGACTAGCTTCATTAATGGTCTGTTAGGTCTCAAAAATGCAGGTTGCTAATCCTAAGAGAATGCAAGGCTCTATGCTTAGATTTGCAACGTTTTTGAACTAACGTGACAGAATCAACCTTTAGTGTTTGATGATTCCCTGCACTTTAGGTCCTGCTACACCTAGGCGGGTGAACCTTGGGAATTAAAGCAGACTAAATGTAAATGTATTGACTAATTAAATGGATCTATCTATAGTGGCATATGGTGTAGGATAGATAAAAGCTTGCTAATGAATTCTATATCTAATATCTGATGAATGGTTGGTAGAAATTGTATAAGCAATATCAAGGTGAATTCTATGACTGTGCTTAACTAATAAAAGGGTTTTAAGTGATGAATTGAAATAAGACCAGTGCCCTGTTGGGTAAACAGAGTCAAATGAAGGACTAAGACTAGTGGCTTATCGTGGGTAACAATTCTAACTATTTGGCACAATATTTAGTTTATAACTTGTATAAACGTGCAGGGAGATGACTGAAAAACTCTTCTTAATAATCCAATTAATATAATCAAATTTATTGTTATTCACCAGAAGGTAATTTAATCCTTTCTTGAAGGAACCAATTGAATGAAATATGCAAGATAATAGATAATACCAACTTGGAGACAAAATGGCAATCCTAATTATATGATTCTTCTTAGTAATCTAGACTAACACTTCCAGGTTACTGTGACTGATCAGAAGGGTTTTAATTCCTCTATGGAAACTAATTAACTCAATCACACAGATACAACAAATGTGTATTGACAAATTAACTATATACTTGATATATTAATTTGAATAACAAGGATATACTGAAATGGAGACAACCATACAATTGAGTAATTTCAACAAACAATTGATGCCAAAATAAAACCACTAAATCAGATAACTTCAATTTACTTCTTCAATAAGATACTTGCAACATGGTCTTTGAGAAACATTGTAAACTTTGTGTATTATATTCTACTACTGATGATTCCCTGGATTCTTCTTGTTTTCCCTGATATATATGTGTGGGAAACAAACTTCAGGCCGAAACATTATGACTATTCGTGGCTCACACCTTTTCACATAAATGGATTAAGAAATAGACAAATTTGATTAACACCTGGATCCATTAATCTTCATTTGGCAAGATATTCCATATTACAGTTTCTATCGAATTAGTTGTGCCTGTTCTCATTGTTGAAAGCAATACATCAATTTTTACATCGACAAAATCTCATTTTTGTTTTATACAACCCTTTTCATATTGCTCTGGCAACAAACAAATCCATCTCAGAGTTGTAATGAACATATATGCATCAGAAATTCCTGTGTATCAATTTTTGTATATGCATTTGGGACACACATACAAGTACGAACTCCATCAGGTCTATAAAATCAATTGGATTTCAGATCCATCCTTGTATATTTTCCTGCATCCTCCTTTTGCATATCAGATACAATGCATTATAATATACAAGCATGGACTTCACGCAAAGTTCTCAAAATTTAACTTTCTAATTGGGTCTGGAATTGTATCATCTTTTGTACATCTTTTTGCATATTGGATACATACATTTCTCACATACAAACTCAGACCCCACACGATGTATCTAATGTTCAAATCTCCAATTATGTCAGGTTTTGTATATTATTCTCTTGTATATTTTCTTTGTATATTGTCGTTTGTATGTTATCTTGTATAAGCACACATACAAAGCATCTTATACAAACCCTCTCTTTACCTTTTATCCCCAGCGATGCTTTTTATTCCTTTGTATATCTGGTATGTATATTATAAACATACAAGAACCCCGAACATACAAAGACTTTTCAGTATTTAACTTTCTTTTCACATCTAGTTTGTATCTCTTATTTGCATCCTTTTAACTTGTATATCAGCTTGTATATCGAAGATATACATTGTTATTTATACAAGCCCGATATGCAAATGGTGGAGCCCACATCACTTTTTTGATTGTATCTTCCGAAATGCAACAATACTTGTATCCAATTTTTAGATACAAAGACGAATACATGCAAACTCCTTTGTATCACCTCTTCAGACTTATTGGCATGACTTCCTTCATCATTATAAGAATAATGTTCTTCCTCGATCTCTCAAATGTCACCGATACGGTAATCAGTGAGAGTCTCATCGATGAATGTTACTATCATTATCATTGGGGTAATCTATGTCATCGAGATAACATATTTAGGGTTACCCAATCGCAGTCATTTCCCCGATAGCCTTTCATATATTTTGATCGGAGAGACCTTCACAACATGTCACAGACATCGTTGTGAGTATTGCTTTGGCCAGACTTACTAACTTTATTCTGATTCATTCGCTTTCATTGATGGTTCTTATACATGTCAGCATGACTTACACCGAAACATTTTCATCAATCACCGAGACATTATAGTGTCAGAAACGTCCTAATTTCTCATTTTGATACTCATTTCCTGTCGATGACCATTAGTTTCCTCCATTCTATTGGGTGATCAGTGAGAGTCTTACCGAGCTCTACTATCAGCATGACTTATACTGTCGGGAGGGCTTGTAGAGTATTCGCCGATAGTGTTTCCTTATGCCGATCGGCGTGACCATGCATTTTCTCCCCGATGAAAGGTCATCAGTGCCACTTTCTCCATCAGTGTCTTCCAAAACATTCTCCCTGATCTTTGTTTTCACGCCGATAGCCATTTCAACTAGTTTCTCATGGATCGGTATAGCTAATATAAAGTCTTGCCGATATTAAGAAATTTAAGCCCTTTACATTATTTTGTCATAGGATTTTTTTATGGGATATATCAATTGTAATTCTGATTTTGGGTGAAATGTTTTATGATTTGGTCAGATATGGATGAGCAAGAATACAAGAAAATTTTAAATTTTCTTGTCCCAATAGTGGCTCTGTCTGGGACGTATACTCCTTGTGAGTATAACAAGAATCTAGATCTCTTGGGGGAGTAGACCATGTGTTTTATTTGTTTGGGATGACAATTTTATGAGAATGGGAGATGGAAGTGATAATGATGGGGAATTGGGATGATCCTATACTACTATACATGGAAAAGATTACATTTTTTTTTAATACAGATTCATAGGACTATCCATGTACTGGCATGTCCTAACCTCCTTTTGATTACCCTAAACTACTGTGCATGGAATAAAAGCATTATGAGAATTATTCTAGAGTCATCCATGCACTGGCAACACTCAATCCTCTTTATGCATGATTATGAAAAGAAAGGCTTTAGATATTGCCCATGCACAGGCAATTCCTGCTCTTCTCCGGACATGTTTTGCAAATAGTAAGAATCGTCACCTCCTTTGCCAGTTATAACAAAAGGACCTAACCATAAAGCTTCAAATTTTCCATGCTTTCCTTTGTCCTGGCACCTAGCATTCCACATCAATACTAAATCATTTATTTCAAACTTCCTATCTTTGGCCTTTTTGTCAAAGAGGTATTTCACTTGTGATTGCAACTTAATATTCTGCCTTTGGGCTAGTCTCCTTGTTTCATCAAGTTCTACAAGATGTTCTAATGTTTCCTCCATTGGTTCAGGAATGTTTAAATCTTCCTAAAGAATAAATTTGTAAACTGGCATGAGGTTTTCTAATGGTATTCTCGCTTGTGTTCCATATACTAGTTCAAAAGGAGATCTCCCAATTGCTCTTTTTACAATAATCCTATCAGCCCATACAACCATTCTTAGCTTCGAATCCCATGCTTTCTTGTTTCCCTCCAACATTCTTTTTATGATTTTCAGAAGGCTTTTGTTGCTGGATTCTGCCTGCTTGTTTGCTTGTGGATGATAAGGGGCAGCATAGGACATAGTGATGCCATGTGTACTACATAAATTTTTGAATTCATCAGACCTGAAACACATCCCATTGTCTATGATTAACCTTACTGGAGTGCCAAATCTGAATATAATATTTTCCATCAGAAAGTTAATCACCACCCTGCTTGTTGCTTGTTTGGTTGGGATAGCTTCTACCCATTTAGTGAAGTAATCTGTCGCCACTAAAATCCATTTGTGTCCACCACTTGACTTCTCTGCAATTTCTCCTATGAAGTCAATACCTCACTGATAGAATGGAGCCTCCACCTGCATGGGTTTCAAGGGCAATGCTCCCTGATATTTTAACTTTCCTAAAAATTTCTGACATGCTTCAATTTCCTAGTGTATTGATATGAATCATTAAAAACTTTAGGCCAATAGTATCCAGACCTTAAGATCTTATGGGCTGTAGTCTTTGTTGAGAAATGATCTCCACACATGCCCTCATGTAACTCTTTCATGATATATTTTGATTGATGTTCATCTAGGCATAATAGTAGAATACCATCCCTATTCTTCCAGTAAAGATCTCCATCAATAAATACATATTTTGAGGCTTGTAGTTTAAGTTTCCTTCTTTTATTATCATCATACCCCTCAAGACATTTCATGTGCTTTAGATAATATATGATGTCGGCATACCACGGAGTATGCTCAATGCTAGAATTTGTATTATCAACATCATTAGCACTACATATCTGAGAAGCTTCACGATTACTTTCAGCCATCAACCTAGCAAGACCCTATCCTCTCACTACTTTAGTGATCTGGATTTCAATTGAACTCATGAATTTTATTGATCCATCTGCATCTTCTACCTGTGACTTGAGTTTGGACCAATACATCCTTTATTGCAGCATTAGGTACATATGCTATGATTTCACCTCCCACTAAGTATGGCCTAAAAGCTTTAACTGCCTTCACTAATGCATATGCCTGTTTCTCAATAATGTCATATTTCAAATTTGCATTTTGAAGGGATTTGCTGAAAAATGAAATGTGTTGTTCATGTCCCTCATTATTTTTCTGCAATAATACTGCTTCAACTGTATGATATGAGGCAAATGAAAATAGTTGGAATGGTTTACTGAAATTAGGGGATATTAGGACAAGGGCTTCTTTGATTTCCCTCTTGATAGTGTCAAATGCTTCCATTGTTTATGTTGTCCATTTTACTTCTGAATTCTTTTTCAACATCCTTGATATGGGAGTAACAATTTCTACAAAATTTGATATAAACCTCCTGACAAAGTTAATTTGGCCAAAAAATGACTGTATAGCTTTCACATTTTTAGGGATAGGGACTTGGTCAATTGCTTTCACTCTCTCAGGATCTATTCTCACTCCATCTTTTAAGACTATGTAACCAAGCAACTTCCCCTCTGTCACTGCGAAATGACACTTCTTAGGATTCAAATAAATCCCATATTCTAAGGCTTTAATAAATATTTTCTCTAAATGTGTACAATGATCCTCAGCCTTTTTGGAATATGTTGTCAAGTCATCTTGATATACTGTCATGATTTTATTAATCAATTTAGCAAAGGCCACATCCATTGCTCTTTGGAATGTTGCTCCAACATTAGTGAGTCTGAATGGCATCCTTAAATATACATATGTTCCCCATGGAGTGGTGAATGCAGTCTTAAATTGCTTGATTCTTTGACTTTCACCTAATTGTAACCTGAGAAGCCATCCATCATTGACAACAGTTCACATCCAATAACCTTTTGTAATATTGCTTCCATGTTAGGGAGGGGATAGTTGTCCTTAAGAGAAGAGTTGTTTAAATTCCTGAAATCCACACATAGTCTAATATCACCGTTCTTTTTCCTTACAGGTACCAAATTAGAAACCTAAGAGGAATGCCTGATCGGTTTAATGATAGCTCCATCTCTTAATTTTGTAAGTTCCTCTAGCATCTTAGGAGCTAATGTAGGATTGATAGGCCTCTGTTTTTGCCTGAATGGCTTAGCATCTGGTTTTAGTGGTATTTCATGCTGTAGTAAATCCTCTCTATATGCTTTTAAATCATCACATGACCAGGCAAATATGTTCCTAAGTAAGTTGATGATTATGCTCCTAATTTTGGGGTCAAGATTCTTTCCAATATACACATTCTTTAGGGCTGCCTGTGTCCCCAAATTAATCTCCTCAAGGTCATTTTGCACCACTAGTGTGTCTTTCATTTTAAATCTATCATGTCCATCAAATGCCTTTTCCAATGCTATAAGTCCCTTAGCTATTTTATTTGTTTTTAACTGAACTATTTCTTGACCAAAAAGGGTTTCCTTCCCATCATGTTCTTCTACAAATGCATTAAAATCAATCTCTTGATTTTCATAATGATCAGCACAATGCAGGAAGTTGATTATATCAGCATCATTGTCAGATACTTGCCAATTATGTACATTATCTAGGATAGTGGGTCTGGTTTTGAACTCAACTTCTGTAATACCTCCCAATGTGACATCATCCCTTTTTAATGCGATATTAGCTAAGAAATCTACCATAATGTTTTTTGACCTATCAATCCAATTGATTGAAAAGGCATCAAATAACTCAATATCACCTCGGACTACATTTCTGTACTGTCTCAACCTCTTGTTTTTTGACAGGTATTTCACTCTTACTTGGGAAGTAACCAATTCAGAATCACCATATACAGCTAAATTTTTTATCTTATGCTTCGTGGCTATGTTCAAATGAATGAGCAAAGCTTTGTACTCTGCTACATTGTTTGTGCATTCAAATGTTAATAGAAAAGAGTATTTGAAAGTTTTACCTCCTGGTGAAATAAATACTACTTCGGCCCCATTTCCCATTTTGCTACATGCACCATCAAAATACATCTTCCAGACATCATTTTCTTCTTTCTTAGATTCAATATGTATTGGATCAGTATTCTGCAATTCTAGTTGATTTTTTCCAACCTTGAAGGCTCCCAAATATGTATCACAAAAGAAATTTATTTGATGTTGATCCAAGTGTTCTATAATATTTTCATACCTTGGCTCCCTGCACAACTTGATTTCTTTACCTCCAACTGGTATTGGGGCATATGATAAGTCCAATTGGACATTCCCTCCTGCCATTACAGCCCATTGTCTTGATAGAAGCATTCCATAATATGGTGGGATGTCAACCACAGTAATATCAATGTTATAAGTTGCTTCAGGGTATGAGGCAAGTTTTATCTCCACATCCCTCATAATACCAACGACTGGGATGGATCTATTATCCATTGCATAACACCTACCAAATGTAGTATCAACCCACATTCCTAGTTCTTTCATAACTGCTATTGGCATGACATTCATGGCCGTACCTGAATCGATCATGCAATTCCTCACTATCTTGTTTTTGATCAACAATGTAGTGTAGAAAGGGTCCACCTATGAGTGATTCTTTGTCAATGTATCACCTAGGTATACCTCAGGTATTTGGAATGTTTCTTTATGAACATTGTTTGTTCTATTTTTAGATCCTTTATGTTTTTGACTTGGTATATCTAAAATCAGTTTAACTACTGTATTCCTGTATTTGTCTATCTTCATCATTTCTAGAAGAGGAACTGATATTTTTACCTGAGATATTGCATGAGCAATGTCAAAAGAATGGGCCATAGTCTACTCATTCTTTTCTGTCATTATATTTTCTTTTTCTTGATTGAGTGATTTTTCTTTCATTTTACTCTTACCACCCTTTTTCGGTTCTTTGAATGATGACTTTGCATTATTCTTTTTGTAATTATGATCTTTTATGAATACACTCCCAGGTGTTCCTTGTTTAACATTCACTGTCCTATTCCTTAAGTTATAAGCATTTTTAGCTTGAGCTATTGTAGCTATTGTAAGAGCTTCTCTTTCATTTTTAGTGGGCTTTCTCCATTGATTATATGGCTAATTGTTATAATAAGTAGGTTCCTCATAACCATCGTCCTGATCTGAGAACACTTCTTGTTCTCCCATATTGATATGATGTCTCTTGTTTCCCACATCATTTCATATCCCTCTTCCTCTGTAGAAGAATAGTCTTTAGTCAGCAAATATGGTGTATCTTGCATCATGTTTATAGTGTGATTGTCTCTGTTATAATTATATAACATTTCTTCTTGTTGTAATGTTTTAGCCACCTCACAATACTTAGGTGAATGTGGTAAATTGCATACCAAACACCAAGGTTTATCTCCTACCATATGTGCCATATTTATTTTTAGAGGGTCAGGGGTATCCTTGCCATAGTGTTGCTTTCTGCTATTATCAGTGGGTCTCCCATGCTTCCAATTTCTATTATACGGCATATCATGCAACCTGGGCCTTTCATGCCTATGCTGACCTTCTTGTTTAGTCTGCTAAATGTTTGGGTTCTGAGGATTTCTAGGGTTATCCCTCTTGCTAACCATACCTGTAGCTTTCCTATTGTTCTCAATAGTTAAGGCCACTTTCTGTGCTTTAGCCAAGGTTGCAGGGCATCGATTTCTAAGTTCGTACCCTGTCTTGGGATCAAATGCTTTCATATAAATGCTCAATGTTGTTGGATTAGATAGGTTGGATCCGTGTGGTACCTTGTTGTGTAATTTGGAAAATTTCAGATTGAAGTCATACATTGATTCATTTTGGTATTTTTGGATACTTATCAATTCATGTAATGCAAATTCAGGGGCATACTGATTACCATACTGCTCCTTAAATTGATTATGGAAATTAGTTATTGAACTGATTGAGGCTTCAGGTAAGCTGTTGAACCAGTCTCTTGCATCTTCAGTCAGGGACATCATGAATAACCTCATTCTATCTTCCCAGTCCATACCAATATCTTGTACGAAAGCATTGAAGCTTCTGATGTGATCTTCAGCTGATATTGCACTGTTCCCAGTAAACTTAGGAACTATATTTCTCCAATTACTATCCATAGGATATGGATACAACTGATACCCAGTCAAATCAAATTGGCTACATATGTTTGCGAGGTTTTGAGGTGGAAAATTCATGGGTGGTGGATTAGGATAGTAATTATATCCACCTGGAGGCTAGTAATAGGCATATTGCTGTTGTGGGTTTATGTGGGGATTTATGTAAGGATTTTGTGGTCTATAATATTGTTGGCTAGGGGGTGGGTAAGGATTAGCCATATGCTGAGAGGTGTTGTGTATGGGAGGTGGTCTAGGAACTTTAGGAATGGCATTTTGATGACTTCCAAAGACTTGTGAATTTGAAGCACCACCTGTATTTTGGTGTAAATTTTGTTGTAGATTCCTTGAAGTGTTTCCCCTATGTGGAGGTACATATTTTGGGGGGGGCTGGTTTAGCTCTACTCTTTATCTGTTGAATCCCTTGTTGCAACAACCTCTTAGTTTCCTCTATCTTGAACATTTCAAGTTCTTCCTAGAGCCTAAGCAGATCCTATTGTGCTTGATTCATACCTCCTAAAGTCTTTGGGCTGTCATTTACTTCTTGAGTTGAGAATCCATGTTTTACTCCTTCTCCCTGATGTAATGACATTTTGAAATCATATTCAGCTTGTCTTTGATCAATTTCCCTCATGGCCCGTGCTTCACACTCAAGCTATTCTTGAGGATCAGGTCTGTATTTTGCCAATATATCATCAGTTACTCTGTTGAGATTTTCATTTGAATCATGCAGAGGTGTGAACTTATTGTGAATTGCAATAGTTTGTTCTGCATTATCCTCTTAAGCCTCCTGGTTATCATTCTGGTGAGAATAATTTGATGTCCCATTTCTTTTGGAGATGTTTCTACTTGGTGGACATGATTGCAATTTCTTTCCTTCCATCTTAGATCTCCTACCATCCATTTGGTATCAATTTTATGTTATAACAGTCACTAGAGTCACCATCTATTTTTTAAATAGGAAATAGTTTGAAATTTATCTTTCTGGATTCTTCTTGCCAACAAAGTTACCAAAGTTAAAGTTCCTGAAATGACTCTATAAAAGGATTGGTTTGTTACTAAGGTCCTTTATTTATCTCCCCAGTAGAGTCACCAATTTGTTAGGTCTCAAAAATGCAAGTTGCTAATCCTAAGAGAATGCCAGGCTCTATGCTTAGATTTGCAACATTTTTGAACTAACGCGACGGAATCAACCTTTAGGGTTTGATGATTCCCTACACTTTAGATCCTGCTACACCTAGGCGGGTGAACCTTGGGAATTAAAGCAGACTAAATGTAAATGTATTGACTAATTAAATGGATCTATCTACAGTGGCATATGGTGTAGGATAGCTAAAAGCTTGCTAATGAATTATATATCTAATATTTGATGAATGGTTGGTAGAAATTGTATAAGCAATATCAAGGTGAATTCTATGACTGTGCTTAACTAATAAAAGGGTTTTAAGTGATGAATTGAAATAAGACCAGTGCCTTGTTGGGTAAACAGAGTCAAATGAAGGACTAAGACTAGTGGCTTATAGTGGGTAATAATTCTAACTAACTGGCATAATATTTAGTTTACAACTTGTATAACGTCCAGGGAGATGACTGAAAAACTCTTCTTAATAATCCAATTAATACAATTAGATTTCTTGTTATTCCCCAGAAGGTAATTTAATCCTTTCTTGAAGGAACCAATTGAATGAAATATGCAAGATAACAGATAATATCAACTTGGAGATAGAATGGGAATCCTAATTATATGATTCTTCTTAGTAATCTAGACTAACACTTCTAGGTTACTGTGACTGATCAGAAGGGTTTTAATTCCTCTATGGAAACCAATTAACTCAATCACATAGATACAGCAAATGTGTATTGACAAATTAACTATATACTTGATATATTAATTTGAATAACAAGGATATACTGAAATGGAGACAACCATACAATTGAGTAATTTCAACAAACAATTGATGCCAGAATAAAACCACTGAATTAAATAACTTCAATTTACTTCTTCAATAAGATACTTGCAACATGGTCTTTGAGAAACATTGTAAACTTTGTGTATTATATTCTACTGTTGATGATTCCCTAGATTCTTCTTGTTTTCCCTGATATATATGTGTGGGAAACAAACTTCAGGCTGAAACAGTATGACTATTCATGGCTCACACCTTTTCACATAAATGGATTAAGAAATAGACTAATTTGATTAAGAGCTAGATCCATTAATCTTCATTTGGCAAGATATTCCATATTACAGTTTCTATCGAATAAGTTGCGCCTGTTCTCATTGCTGAAAGCAATACATCGATTTTTACATTGACAAAATCTCATTTTTATTTTATACGACCCTTTTCATATTGCTCTGGCAACAAACAAATCCATCTCAGAGTTGTAATAAACATATATGCACAAGAAATTCATGTGTATCAACTTTTGTATATGCATTTGGGACACACATACAAGTGCGGACTCCATCAGGTCTATACAATAAATTGGATTTCAGATCCATCCTTGTATATTTTCTTGCATCCTCCTTTTGCATATTAGATACAATGCATTATAATATACAAGCATGGACTTCACACAAAGTTCTCAAAATTTGACTTTTTAATCAGGTTTGGAATTGTATCATCTTTTGTACATCTTTTTGCATATTGGATACATACATTTATCACATACAAACTCAGACCCCACACGATGTATATAATGTTCAAATCTCCAATTATGTCGGGTTTTGTATATTATTCTCTTGTATATTTTCTTTGTATATTTCCATTTGTATGTTATCTTGTATAAGCGTACATACAAAGCATCTTATACAAACCCTCTCTTTACCTTTTATCCCCAGCGATGCTTTTTATTCCTTTGTATATTGGGTATGTATATTATAAACATACAAGCACCTCGAACATACAAAGACTTTTCAGTATTTAACTTTCTTTTCGCATCCGGTTTGTATCTCTTATTTGATTTGCATCCTTTTAACTTGTATATCGGCTTCTATATCCAAGATATACATTGTTATTTATACAAGCCCGATATGCAAACGGTGGAGCCCACATCACTTTTCTGATTGTATCTTCCGAAATGCAACAATACTTGTATCCAATTTTTAGATACAAAGCTGAATACATGCAAACTCCTTTGTATCACCTCTTCAGACTTATCGGTATGATTTCGTTCATTGTTATAAGAATAATGTTCTTCCCCGATCTCTCAAGTGTCACCGATATGGTTATTGGTGAGAGTCTCATCGATGAATGTTACTATCATTGTCATTGGGGCAATCTATGTCATCAGGATAACATATTTAGGCCTACCTGATCGCAGTCATTTCCTCGATAGCCTTTCATATCTTTTGATCGGAGAAACCTTCACAACATGTCACCAACATCGTTGTGAGTATTGCTTCGCCTAGACTTACAAACTTTATTCCGATTCATTTGCTTTCACCGATGGTTCTTATACATGTTGGCATGACTTACACTGAAACATTTTCATCAATCGCCGAGACATTATAGTGTTGGAAACTTCTTAATTTCTCATTCCGATACTCATTTCTTGCCAATGACCATTAGTTTCCTCCATTCTATTGGGTGATCGGTGAGAGTCTTACCAAGCTCTACCATCGGCATGACTTATACTGTCGGGAGGGCTTGTAGAGTATTCGCCGATAGTGTTTCCTTATGTAGATCGGCGTGACCATGCATTTTCTCCTCGATGAAAGGTCATCGGTGCCAATTTCTCCATCAGTGTCTTCCAAAACATTCTCCCCGGTCTTTGTTTTCACGTCGATAGCCATTTCAACTAGTTTCTCATGGATTGGTATAGCTAATATAAAGTCTTTCCGATAGTAAGAAATTTAGGCCCTTTACATTGTTTTGTCATAGGATTTTTTTATGGGATATATCAATTGTAATTCTGCTTTTGGGCAAAATGTTTTATGATTTGGTCAGATATGGATGAGCAAGAATACAAGAAAATTTTAAATTTTCCTATCCCAACATGGTCTTCTTTAGGATTTGAAGTATGGTTTTATTTGAAGCCTCGGCTTGACTGTTACTTTGGGGATAGTATGGGGCAGAAAAATGATGTTGGATATAGAATTTTTGGCAAATAGTATGGGCATCTTGGTTTTTCAAGGGTTTTCCATTATCGGTGACAATGGCAAAGGGAATACCATACTGGCCTATGATGTAGTGGAGGATAAACTTTGTTATTTGTTTGTTGGTGATATATGTGAGGGGGATGGCTTCGACCCACTTTGTAAAATACTCAATGGTGATGATAATGAACTTGTGGCCATTGGAAGATGAGGGGTGAATTTTGCCAATGAGGTCTATCCCCCACTAAGAGAAGGGCCAAGGAGTAGTGATAGGTTGGAGCTCTTGTGATGGTGCATTAATTAAGTCACCATGCTGTTGGCATTGTAAACACTTCTTGACCAATTGGTGAGCATCTTGTTCCATTGTAGGCCAATAATACCCCATTCACAAGAGCTTTTTTGCAAGGCTAGGTCCACTTGAGTGAGCACCACAAATACCTTCATGTACCTCTCGCATGGTAGTTTGGGCTTTGTCTAAGTTAAGGGACTTCAAGAGGGTACCAACAAGACTCCTTCGATATAAGGTATCGCCAATGAGGATAAAATGAGAGGATTGGCGAATAAAAGTGTGACGTTGGGTAGAGGATAGGTTAGATGGAAGGATGTTGTCATGGAGATAAATGTAGACTTCTTGATACCAAGGTGATAGGGCTCCAACACGTTCATAAACAAGCTCTGATTTTGGGACATCATAAGCAGGGATCATCAATTTTTCAATGAGAAACTCACATTGTTGGTTTTTGTTTAGCATGTCTATGAGGGATCCAATGGTAGCCATGGCATCAGATACTTTATTGTTTGGTCAAGGTACCTGCTCAAATTGAATCTTAGAAAAGTAGCCCATAAAGTCATCTACCATCCGTAGTTTTATATTCATTGTTAACTTGCTTCATGACCAATTGTGAATCACCATAGACATATAATGTTTCAATTCTCCACTAGATAGCCATTCAGAGTCTTGTAATGAGAGCTTCATATTCTATTATGTTGTTGGTACATGGGAATGCTATCTTGTAGGATTTTTGAATACAATCTCCTTATGGAGTGAAAAATAGGATTCCATCTCCTAAACCATGCTGTGTATGATCCATCAAAGTACATTTTCCAATTTGCAGGAGGTGCAATAGAAAATATAGCTTCATCTGGAAATTATGATAGGAGCAGATGATCAACTAGGAGGGGTGCATCGGCAAGCTAATCGGCTATAACCTGACCCTTGATGGATTTTCTATCCACATATTCTATGTCATATTCACTTAAGATCATTATCCATTTTGAAATGCGACTTGTAAGAGTAGCCTTCAACAAGAGGTACTTGAGTGGGTCAATTTTGGAAATGAGCTTTATTTTGTGACTAAGCATGTAGTGTCACAATTTCTGTGAGGAAAAGACAACAACTAAGCATGTTTTCTCAATGGGTGTATAATTAAGCTCATATCCCACTAGGGTACAACTAATTTAATAGATGGTTCTCTCTTTTCCTGTATCATCATGTTGAGCCAATAATACCCCTATTGTTGTTGAAGTGGCAGAGATGTACAATAGCAAAGGTTGTCCTTCAATAGGTGTTATTAATATAGGAGGTGTCGTTAGATATTCCTTTAGTTGATCAAAAGTTTCTTGACAATGTCATTAGATATTCTTTTAGTTGATCAAAAGATGCTTGACAATTTGAATCCCATTTAAATGACACATTTTTTATGAAGGAGATGTTGGAATGGATGGTATTTATCAACTAACTATGTTATGAAGCGTCTAATTGATTGAAGTTTACCTTGAAGGCTATGCAATTGCTTCAAATTCTTTGGTTGAGGCATTTCTACTATAGCTTTCACTTTTGTTTGATCTACTTCAATGCCTCAACGTGACACAATGTAACCCAAGATCTTTCCCGAGGTTACTCTAAAGACATTTTTTTTTGGATTTAGGCACACTTGATATTGCTCAAGGTGGTCAAAGATTTTTTCTAAGACTTGAAGGTGGCCTTCTCTAGTTTTTTAATTTCTGAGGTGGTCACCAACATAATCCTCCATGATTTTATGCAGCATGTCGTAAAAAATGACAATCATGGCTCTCTAATAGGTGGCCCTGGTGTTTTTAAGGAGAAATGGCATGACCTACCAACAATAGATAACCCAAGCACATATGAAAGTATTTTTATGTTGATCCTCTTCAGTAATTTGGTTTTGATTGTATCCAGAAAAACCATCCATGAGGGACAGCATGTCATGTCTAGTAGTTAGGTCTACTATGATGTCAATGTTTAACAATGGGAATTCATCCTAAGGACATGCTTTGTTTAGATCATGAAAATTTGTACAAATATGGATGCCCCCAATGACCTTTGCTACTGGAACAATATTTAACACCCATTCTGGATAATCAATTGGACAAATAAATATGAATTCTAGGAGTTTTTGTAGCTCAACCTTGACTAGAAATGTGATCTGAGAGTGCATTTTTAAAAGCTTTTGTTTGACTAGGTTTGCATCGGGATAAACTGCAAGGTGATGAACCACAAGTGAGGGATCCAAACCAGGCATGTTGGCATAAGTCTATGCAAAGTTTATAGTTCTTTCTTTGAAAAATGCCAAAAAATCTATTTTCTCTGATGGGGTTAATGATGTTGCTCTAAAAGTCATTTTAGGTGTCTTTGGTTCCCAAGTCATTTCTTGTGCTTCTTCCACCAAGATTGTATATTTCTCCTAATAATGTCTAGGTACATCATGGAGATCAAGTTTATCATCCTCTAGTGCCTTGGAAAAGGTTTTCACTAGAGGATACGTCCTTTATTTTTACTTTATTATCATTCGAAAGTGCCACGTTGTGGTTTTCACTAGGGGATGTGATTCTTTTTATGTTTTCCTTTTTGTGACTAAGGAACTTGATGTTCTCCCTGAAGTATGCATTTGTATCTAGCTCAATAGTGTACCTTGCTTTATGATCTCCTAGGGGTATGTGTTCTCTTAGTCCCATTAATTCTGCAATGGCCTTATCATTTTGGAATCAAAGATGAGAGGCCCTTATTGCTCTCAATCTATCAGTTGGGGATAGACAAGTGGAAGGTCAATGGATGAGGATGGAATGGATGAAAGGCTATATATGGTACAAATAGAGAATTCTTGAAAGAGGTCAGCACTATGCTTGAAAGAGTCTTCATGGGTTCCTTCATTGGTGTTCTCAATGATGGAAAAAGCTTTGGCTATTTCGCTGAGTATATATTCAAGTTCTGAAGGCACAAGCTCAGATGTTCCATACCCAAGTCCTTGGTGATGATATTTCCATGTTACTTTTATGGGTTCAATAGTTCCTTGTTCATGTAGGCCTAAACCTCTGTGGCCTTTATAACCCATATTTTGGATAATACGAAGGCCTTTTCCATATTTCTCTAGGGGTAAGGAGATGGCCTTATCTTATTCATCTTTATAGAGCCATGTTGATATATCCTCAAGAACATCTTGATCCATAAATTATTGCATTCAAATTTTCCTTTTATGATGACAGTGACTACCAAGTCAGAAGGTTTAGGCTTTCCATATGATTTGGGGGTTCAAGGTAGGAGTTGCCCTACATAAAAGGCACCATCTAGGTCATATTCTCTAGATCCTTTGTCACTTATCTTAACCTTGACCTTAGGAATGGCAGGTTGTGAGTTGGAAGATGATGCAAGGGTGGATGGGTCAATATAGGATGGTGATGGTTTGATGGCATCGTTGATGGGACATTGGTTAAATTTTTTGTAGCTTCCTTCCAAAAATCTACAATATTGGAAGGGGCGAGGATCAACGTATATGGTTACTTCTATCCCATTATGGGAGAATTTGAGACATTGGTGAAAAATGGATGGGATGACTTGCATGGCATGGATCCATGGGCAGCCAAGGAGAATGTTATATGGGAGGACAAGGTCAAGTACCTGACATGTGGTTTCCAAGATCTTTTGTCTGACTTGGATCGGTAGCTTTATTGTTCCTTCTAATTAACGCTCGTTGTCATCATAGCCTTTTATTGCAATGCTTTTATGTGAGTCTACAACCTCCTCGGAGTATCTCCAGCACTTTATTAATTTAAGAGTGCACAAATTTAGGCCAAACCCACCTTCTATTAGGACTTGTTTAAAGATATGTTTGTGGATGCAAACTTTGATGTGCAAGGCATCATTGTGGGATAAATCGGATGTGGGTAGATCTTTCTCTGAAAATCTAAGGTGGTGTGTTGAGGAAAGATGTCCCACCATGGCTCGAAATTGGTCTACATTAAGGTTATTAGGGACACAAGTCTTTTATAAGGATTTATCAAGGACTTATTTATGGATAGGTGAAGTGCGGAGCAACTCCAAAATAGAAATTTGGGCTGGAGCTTTTCCAAGGTGATCAAGGATATTGTATTTGACGGAAGATGTGGATGAGGATGAGGCTCCTTGAATGGTGGCACCCATAGCAGGTGGTAACAACATAATTAGAAGATTTGGATTTTATGGTAATGGTGGCTACATGATGGGGACATTATTCTATATGGCCCACAATGGAGTCATAAGAAGAAGAAGAAGATGCATTAACATTGTTTGCATTGGTTGGATTGGAAGACTTCCCTTTACCTTGATTGGGAAGAGGATCTTTGTATGCACCTAAGTCTTTGTTAGATGATCAATTAGGGGAATCATTAACTGAAATTTAATCCCTGTCAATAAGGTCTTGTATGCAACTCTTTAATCTCATACAATTTGATGTTTTGTGCCCCTTGACCCTATGATATTCACAATAAGAATTTTCATTAAACCATGAAGGTTTGAATTGATTGTCATCATAGGGCCTAATGGTGGCGATTTTGATTAAATTTGCTTGGAATAACTTGCACAAAATAGATTCAATAGGTTGCCCCAATGGGGTAATTTTTTTTCTATGCACATTGCTTTGTTTGGGTTGGCCCTTGGGTATGTTGACATTGTTGTTGTTTGTTTGAGTGTTAGATGGTGGAGGTGCTTGTACATTTTGGAAATTTTTAACATCTATCACACCATTATTGAGAACATTTTTGTTTTTCACCCAAAGTCAGGGTTTATCATTAGATTGGGTGTTGTTATTATTGTTTTCTTTATCTTTGTAGAGTTTGACAACCCCTTTTGCAATGAGGGATTTCTCAATGGTTGTACCTTTGTCGATAATTTCCTCAAAGGTGGAGGCACATTGTATTTGTAGGTGGAAGCCCATCTCCTAGTTTAAGTTTTAGACAAACATGTTAACCAATTGTTTTTTGGGGATGGGCCATGGGAGTTTACTTTCCAAGCTTCTCCATCATTGCAAGAAGGACGCGAAGACTTCTCCATTCCTTTTTTTAGTGTTACAAAGGTCCATCATGGATACCTCATGTTTAATTTTATAGGAGAAATGATTAACAAACTTCTTCGCAAGTTCTCCAAATGTTTTGATTCCATGGGGTAAATGAGAGAACCACTCTACAGCTTGTCCTCCTAAGATTCTAGGGAAGAGTCACATAAGATATGTGTCATCATGGATGAATTCTAGGCAAGCAATGTAAAACTCCCTAAGGTGTTCTCTAGGATAACCCTTCCCTTCATATTTGTCAAACTTGGGAGTTTCAAAGTTGTGAGGGAAGGGGGTCATGATGATAGAGTGATCAAAGAGGTATGGACAAATGTCTTCAAAAGAGTATTGCTTCTTCTTGTATCTATTATGCATGTCATTTGCTCTTTTGATCAAAGAATGAAGTGTTTGTGTTATGTTAGAAGTGGGTGGTTGTGGTTGAGGTGTGTTGGCATGATGCTGTGTTAGGAGTTGTTGAAGCAAGGATGATTATTGTTGTTGTTGAGATGTGTTGATGAAGTTTTGTTGTTGGGATGTGTTGGTGGGATTTTGTGTTAAAATTTGTTGGAGAAAGGATGAAATTTGTGCATGGTAGTTATTGGGTGGGGTAAATGATGTTGTGTTTAAAGGGATAGATGTATGTGTATTGTTTAGTGGGATAGATGTATGTGTATTGTTTAGGGGATGGATGTTTGTGTGTAGTTTAGGGGGATGGATGTTTGGGTATTGTTTAGTAGGATAGATGTATGTGTATTGTTTAGGGGGATGGATGTGTGTGTGTAGTTTAGGGGGATGGATGTGTGTGTGTAGTTTAGGGGGATGGATGTATGGGTGGATGATGTTAGTGGTTGGGACATGAAGTGGGATAAGAATACTATAGTATTGGGATCAAATTGTGGAAGGCTTGTGATGGTGCTAGATAGGTTTGTGTTGATTGGGATGTCTATAGGAACCTGTGAAATAGGGATGATATATTTGTTTGGGATGAGGATGGGATACTTTTGTTAGCAAGAAAAATTGCTAGGCATGATAGGTGTTGTCATTGATGGCAACTAAGATCATCCCATTCATCTGCATAACACAATTTGTTCACACCAGAAGTTAGAATTAGAATGTGTCTAAGTCTGGGCAGTTAGGAATAGAGCAGGTGATAGGGTCCGGTATCTTGGTCCGGATCTATCCAGTGGAAAGGTATGGTTTGTTGTAGATTTGAGGTAGTTGTAAGCATTATCAAGACACTCTAAATCTAGAGTTTCATCCTCTCGAGATGAAGGACTCAAAATATATTAGCGTCTGAGTATCGAGTTTCAGTTTAACAGAACAAACAGAAGAAGAACTGGCTGACCTTGTGAATGATCCTATTTTCGGATGTATAGAAGTTGTCTATTGGGCAATTGGTGATGATAAGCAGTGATAGCCAACATGATTGATGATTTACAAGTGTAAGTTTTAATTTGCATCTCATATTATGTATGAATCTAGCTGACAGAGCAGAATACTCTACAAAGTTCTAAATATTCTTGAAGCCGCCTGGTAAAATGATTGTAGATCATGTTGTGGATATATATATATCCAATGAAATTGGATTATTTTGGTGTGTGTGTGTGAACAAGGTGTAATTGTGAGAAGAGTAGAAAACCTGAGGAGTGAATGAAGGCAGAGCAGTAAAAAGAGCAAGTAAAGATGAAATGTGTAAGATCAGTTTTTGCACTTAACTAGAACTGGAACTCTTGCATGAGTAGATGCTATTTTTCAGTTCAAAATCTCTGTTATTCTCTTGTAATCTTTATGTAGGCAGTGAGCCTCTAATTGAGCAGTGAGCCTGAATGCATGTGCATTCTCATTTGTAAAAATACTTTAATAGGGTATTAATTTTTGTGGGTTAACACCCACCGTGGTTTTTCCCTTAACTGGGTTTCCATGTCAAAAATCTTGGTGTCAAGTGTGTTATTTATGTTTCTGCTCATGTGTTATTGATTAATGTTGAAATGTTTATATCATTAATTTGATTATAATCTATAAAGGAAGATCAATGGTAGAAAAGATTAAAATATGTGACAACTGATTCACCCCCCTCTCAGTTGTCCAAACCTAAACCAACAACTTTGAGTGTTGGATGATTGGGATTGGGAAGGTTGGGGTTGGGATCCCCCTATGGTTTTTGAAGTGGATAGATTTTGTTGTACGGTGTTACTAGGCAATGTGGCACCATGTTGAAGTAAGAAGGAAAGATAGTGATTTGGATCAAATTTAAGGACTCGGTCTAACATTTCCATACATTCAAGATTTTGTGTAAATTCAATCATCTCTTGGTCTTGGTTGGGTGGGGAGGAGGAGAGAATGTACCCTCTCCTTGTTCATTGGTATTCCAAATTTCTGTGGGTATCCCACTTGGTTGACGTGATGCCATTTACTTTGCTTGTGATCTCGTGATTACAGGCATACAAAGAAAAGCAACCAAGGGTATGGGATGGAGGATGTGAGTTTTGGATATGTGTTGAAGACTTTTGAGACTTTGGGAAAAAAAATTGTTTTTCAAAGGTTTTGGACCAAAATTAATTTTGTTGATGGGTGTTTGATTGGTTGATTGATGGTTAAAGATACTTTGGCTAAAAAAATGATCAAGGGATAGTTTGGATCCAACCAAAAGTGGTTCAAGAAAAATCTAGATCTTTTTGGGCAATAAGGAATTTATCTCCTCTTACTTAGGGTAGACAAGAACCTAAGCAAATGGGAGATAGGGATTGTTTTACTTGGGGTAGATAAGACACCCAAGAAAAATGGGATACTTGGAGTTCAATAACTTAGGAGTAGTCTAAGCTCCTAAGATAATTTATCCAAGGTTAATGAGGGTTAATTCACACACTACTTAAAGTAGACAAATTTTTAAGCAATATTTAAACTAGGGGATAATAGATAAAATATCTAGATTTGAACTTTAGCAAATTTGGTTATAGATAGGGAGTGGATTGGATAAAAATGGATGAAGGATTGGTCCAAAAGGATATTGATGAATTGGTAAAAGATCAAAGTCTCAAAGGTACAATTTCAAGATGGGATAAGGATGAAAATTTTGGTAAAATGAATGGTGTAAAGGTTATGATTTTGATATGGAATTTGAAGATGGGAACTTTAATGGATGATCCTAGGTCAAGTCTAAAATTTCCCAAGTTGAAGACAATCTGATATTTTATTTGACAATAGTTAGATTCGGTTGTTAGAGTTCACAAGAAAAGGCATTGATGCAGAGGATAAAGGCACTGAAGGACAGATTAAAAGCACTGATAGACCGATCATAGGTGCTAAAATGACAATCAAAGGCATTGAATAATAGGTTAGAAGTGCTAAAGCAAAGGACAAAGGCACTGAAGAACATATGAAAAGTGATGACAGGCCAATGAAAGGTGTTGAAACAACAATCGAAGGCACTGAATAATAGGTCAGGAGTGCTAAGGTAGAGGACAAAGGTGCTATGTTGTAGATCAAAAGTGCTGAGGTATATGTCAAAGGCACTAAAGTGTAGGTCAGAAGCACTAAGGTAGATGCCAAAAGCGCTAGGATACAGATCATAGGCATTAAAGGCTCAAGCTAAGGTGCTAAAATATAGTCAAATGCGTTGTTCTGCAAGTTGTTCAATGTTTCACAGATTTTGCAAGAGATTTAAGCAAATAGAAGACACAATGGCTGATTTTTGAACTTTCAAGGAATAATGCTTTATGGCTTTTACTAGTTTCTCACAATAATACACACCAAACACATTAAAATATCCCTAAAACTAATCAAGTAGGTGTATCATATCTTGTGGGCTCACAATACTAAATTTCATCCCCACTAATTTATAATGGAAACATCCATTCCATTAATACCATCTACCATGTTTTGGATAGCTAGGGAATGTAAGGTCATGGACCACCTTACACCCCTTACCTTGGAGGCAAAAGCCCTTCCAAAAGTAAACTCTATCTCAAACAACGGAGTTACATGTGAGCACTTCTACTCCCCAAAAATGATGCACCACAAGATATGATGGCCAAAGGTCTTAAACTAGGATTAAATGTTGGGAATTAAGGTGTCTCAACCATGGTAATTCCTTGCATTATTTATTATTGTATTTATTTATTCATTGCCTATGTTGTAAATTAATTGTAAATTCCATATTGTCATTTTGTGGGATGTGGCATGGTGATGTGTCATCCTACATGGAAGATGACAACTTGTAATTTTGTCCTCACATGAGGAGATAGGCATCCCACTTTGTGGTAGGAGTATTTTGCCATGTGTCAGCATCTTGGATGTTGTGTAAGGGAATGTTTGACTGAAACAGTTATGACAGATTTTTATGACGAAGTTATGACATGTAAGAGTCAGAAATATAAGATTGTACGATAGGTGAAGACATGTGTCATGAAGCATCTTTGAAAAAGGCATATTTGGGCACCCCAAGGTGGACTATGACATGTTGTAAGTGAGTATGCTATTTATAGCCTATGTATGACAGATTCTCTTACAGCTGTAAGTTGTAACTGCTATGACAGCTATGACGGTTGTAAGAGTCGTAAGAGCATCTGTCATAGCCCATTTTGGAAATAGGTGACCTCTTTGGGATGGGAGCTGTGGACAAGTGTTAGGCACATTCTACAATGTTGACCAAGTGTCCTTAGGCATGGGTTTTGGGCCATGAGGCCAAGTTGGACGCCCATTCCAAGATAGGACCAATTTTGCCTTGTATATTCTATATAATCAGGTGCTTGGAGGTGGAGATATTTTTACAGGTTTGACAGGTAAGTTGTTATGCTACCAGTTTGTCTCCAGATACAAGTGTCAAAGACTCCTGAGAGCTTGCATTGCAAGTGTGTTGTAAACATTCTTTGTTTTGATAATACATTGTGCAGGTTTTGGAGTGTCGGGTTTTTCACCCGATAAGGGTTTTCCCCACGTATATCTTGTGTCTCTCTTCTTCTGTCTCACCTTCTCTATTATGTGTTTGATGCAATAACTCATGTTAATGGTTTAATGTTGCTGTAATAGTTAGGATAAATTTGAATTTGCACTCTCCTTCCCTCATTAGATTAGTGTAGGAAGCAATTTCTGCACACCTAGCTTCCTTTCAGTTGGTATCAAAGCCTGGCCAGTTTTTGGTTCTAGCTGCTGGGTAGGGGTTTTTTGAGCTAATCTTAGGTTGAGTGGGAGTCTTGTGTAGAGTATTATGTATCTTATTGCAGCAAGGAGATGGCAACCACATTCGGAAGGTTAGAGATTGAGAAATTCAATGGCACTAATTTTGAGTTGTGGAAATTGAAGATGGAGGACCTACTTGTTGATCGTGACCTATGGGAAACAGTATCTGGTGTAAAACCCATAGCGATGCAACAAGATGATTGGGACCTCAAAGATTGGAAGGCGAAGGGTCTCATTAGACTCTATTTAGCTGACTCTATTCTGTTGAACATCTGTGAGGAGAAGACAATGAAGGATCTTTGGAAGAATTTGGGTGATGTTTATTAGGATAAGTCCTTGGTGAACAAACTCTTCCTGAAAAAGAAGTTTTTTTCTCTGAAGATGGAAGATGGAGGATCTGTTACTGACCACATGAATGCTTTCAACATGATCGTTGCACAGTTGATATCTGTGGGTGTGAAAATGGAGGAGGAGGATCATTGCATGACCCTTCTTTGTTCTTTGCCAAATTTGTGGGATCATCTTGTAATGGCTATCGGAAGCACCACTACCACCTTCAAGATGGAAGATGTGGTGTCCTTGCTGTTATCTAAAGAAATGGGGAGGAAGACATCTGAATCAGCCAAAGAGGCTCTTGCAGTTCATGGAAGACCCAAGGAAAAAGGGAAGAAGAAAGACAAGAAAGCTAAGAAGGGTAGATCCAAATCCTGTGGGATATCCAAATCTCCTAGAAAGTCCAAGGCTCTTTGTTGGAACTGTGGTAAAACCAGGCATTTCTGAAAGGAATGTAAAGAGGAGAAGAAAAAGAAGAAGAAAGCTCCTAATTCAGATTCTGACAAGTCACAAGATGATGGTGATGCCTTCATCGCAGCCCTAGCCACCCATGCATCTAATGATGTGTGGTTGATTGATTCTGGTACATCATTCCACATGACCTCACATCAAGACTGGTTTACCAAATATGAAGAGTTCGATGGTGGAAGGGTGTACCTTGGTGATGACTCTCATCTGAAGATTGTTGGTCGTGGAAGAGTCTCAATCCAATTCCTTGATGGATGAGTGAAGGGGATCACTAGAGTTATGCACATTCCAGGCCTTGCACAGAACCTGCTTTCTATAAGTATGTTGAATGATGTAGGTGTGCAGGTTGTCTTTTCAAAGGATGGATGCAAGATGACAAGAGGATCTATGGTGCTTGTGAACAGTACTTGGAGGGGTACTTTATTTCAGCTGGAGGCATGCACTTCATAGTGCAATAGTTCTTTTGACTCAAGGAAATGAGCTGCTATCACTTCATCCCCACCATTAGAACATGCAATGAAAAAATGTGTTGTAACTGGTTCCGATGGTTGTGCACATGCTTTGGAAGCTAAGCATCCTGCTGAAAAAACTATGTTATGGCATTTGAGATATGGCCACATTGGTGAGAAGGGTTTGCGTACCCTGAAAAATAAAAACCTTGTTGAGGGGTTAAATGATTGTAATCTTGAGTTTGACTTTTGCAAACATTGCATTTATGGAAAGCAAAACCATGTTCAGTTTTACTCTAGTTCTCACAAGTCTTCTGGTGTATTGGATCTTATTCATTCTGATGTGTTTGGTCCTATTAATGTTCTTTCATTATCAAAATCTATATATTTTGTATCTTTCATAGATGATTACAATAGAAGGACATGGGTTTATTTTATCAGAAGCAAGACTGAAGTCTTTAGTCAGTTTAAGGAGTTTAAAGCCTTTGCTGAAAATCAGACTTGTAAAAAGATTAAGTGTTTGAGAACTAACAATGATGGTGAGTTTTGTTCGGCAGAGTTCGATAAGTTCTGTAAAGAGAAAGGGATTGAAATGCATAAGACAACTCCATACACCCCACAGAAAAATGGAGTTGTAGAGAGGATGAACAGGACACTGATGGAGAAGGCTAGGAGTATGCTTAGTGGAGCAAGCCTCAAACAAAAGTTTTGGGCTGAAGTTGTTGCCACTGCTTGCTATCTAGTAAACAAATCTCCTACATCATCTCTTGTTGGAAAAACACCTATGGAGGTGTGGTCTGGTAAGAAGCCTTCAGTAAGGCATCTTCATGTTTTTGGTTGTGAGGCATATGCACATGTGCCTAGGGAGAAATGGTCTAAGTTGGAGAACAAGGTTGTTAAATGTATCTTCATTGGCTATGGTGTTAGTGTGAAAGGATACAAGCTTTGGGATCCCGTGACTAAGAAAGTGTTGTATAGTAGAAGTGTTATCTTCAGAGAGCTAACACCCTCTTCCATTGTTCTTCAGCCAGAACAGTTAGAAAAGAAAGAGGATGCGGTTCAGTTTCCTTCTACCCTTGAGAAGACTGAACCGACAGACCCTATGAGGCCTAATGATGAGGAGAGCTCTAGCACCTCTAGAAGTGAGGAAGAATAAGAACCTCAACCTCAACCATTGAGGAGGACTACACAAACAAGAAAGCAACCTGATAGGTTTGGTTATTCATTACTTGATTCTAGTTGTGCTTTTGCTTTACTTTCTAACACTGATGAGCCTAAAACTGTGAAAGAGGCTATGGGCATGAAAGATGCAGGTTCCTAGAAGGAGGCCATGGAAGATGAGATAGCTTCTTTGGAAAAGAACAAAACAAGGGACTTGGTGCCTTTGCCTGATGAAGGGAAACCCGTTGGTTGCAAATGGGTGTTCAAGAAGAAATTTGGTGCAAATAGCAGTGTTGAAAAGTACAAGGCTAGATTGGTTGCGAAGGGGTACTCACAAGTGGATGGAATTGATTATGGTGAAATTTTCTCTCCCATTGCAAAGCTAACATCCATTAGATTTTTGTTATCTCCTACACCTGCTTATGATTTAGAGATAGAATAGATGGATGTGAAGATAACTTTCCTTCATGGTGATTTGAAGGAAAAAATCTACATGTCATAGCCAAAGCATTACATAGAGAAAGGTAAAGAAAATTTGGTTTGCAAGCTTAAGAAGTCTTTGTATGGTTTGAAGCAATCTCCTAGGATGTGGTACTTGAAGTTTGTTACCTTTGTGTTGTCAATTGGTTATCTGAGATTGAAATCGCATCACTGTGTGTATTATAAGTTTGATGGTGATCGTATTCTCATTGTTGCATTATATGATCGTATTCTCATTGTTGCATTATATGTTGATGATATGTTGCTCATTGGGAAGGGTAAGAATATGATTTTTGATTTTAAGTCTCAGTTGGCAGTACAGTTTGAAATGAAAGATTTAGGGGCAGCCAGGTACATTCTTGGAATAGAAATCAGAAGAGACAGAACTAACAGAAACTTTGGTTAAGCTAGAGTAAGTATGTGAAGATCATGTTGGACAGGTTCAGCATGGCAGATTGTAGACTATGGAGTGTTCCTATTTCATTGGGGACAAAGTTGTTTGTTAATGATTGTCCTAAATCTCCTAGTGAGGTGGAGGACATGAGCAAAGTACCTTATGCTAGTGTTGTTGGCAATTTGATGTATGCTATGGTCTACACAAGACCAGACATTACCCAAGCAGTGGAAGTCCTTAGTCAGTTTATGGCTAATCCTAGACTAGAACATTGGGATGCAGTTAAGTGAGTGTTCAGATATTTGAGGGGTACTTCCGAGTATTCCATTTTCTATTATGGCAAGGCTACAGGACCTCCGCATTCAGTTTGTATTCGTGGATTTGTGGATTCTGATTGGGCAGGTGACATTGACAGCAGGAGATCCACTAGTGCTTATGTGTTTACATTGTTTGGTGGTGTGATTAGTTGGATGAGTAAGTGACAACCTATGGTTGCTTTGTCCACTACAGAAGCTAAGTATATGGTTGTAACTCATGCTTGTAAGGAAGCCATTTGGCTTAAGAGATTGTGTTCCGATGTTGGTGTTGATGCAGGTCAAATTACGATCAGTTGTGACAGTCAGAGTGCAATTTGCCTTGAAGAATCTAACTTTCCATGCTAGAACAAAGCACATTTTTGTTCAGTTTCACTTCGTGTGAGACATGGTTGAGGATGGGAAGGTAAATTTGGAGAAGGTCGATAATTTAAGAATGTTGCAGATACATTGATGAAGCCAGTGGGCATAGAGAAGTTCAGATGGTGTTCGGAGTCTATGGGCCTCTCAGCCTATAGCAGTTAAATCTTGTTATTCTATTGGCTCTTACAAGGTGTTCGACAAGTGGGAGAATGTTGGGAATTAAGGTGTCTCAACCTTGGTAATTCATTGCATTATTTATGATTGTATTTATTTATTCATTGTCTATGTTGTAAATTAATTGTAAATTTCATATTGTCATTTTGTGGGATGTGGCACAGTGATGTGTCATCCTACATGGAAGATGACAACTTGTAATTTTGTCCTCACATGAGGAGATAGGCGTCCCACTTTGTGGTAGGAGTATTTTTCCATGTGTCAGCATCTTGGATGTTGTGTAAGGGAATGTTTGACCGAAATGGTTATGATGGATTCCTATGACGAAGTTATGACATGTAAGAGTCAGAAATAGAAGCTTGTAAGACAGGCGAAGACATGTTTCATGAAGCATCTTTGAAAAAGGCATATTTGGGTGCCCCAAGGTGGACTATGACATGTTGTAAGAGAATATGCTATTTATAGCCTATGTATGATAGATTCTCTTACAGCTGTGAGTTGTAACTGCTATGACATATTCTATGACGGTCGTAAGAGTCATAAGAGCATCTGTCATAGCCCATTTTGGAAATAGGCAACCCCTTTGGGATAGGAGCTGTGGACAAGTGTCAGGCACATTCTACAATGTTGACCAAGTGTCCTTAGGTGTGGGTTTTGGGACATTAGGCCAAGTTGGATGCCCATTCCAAGATAGGACCAATTTTGCCTTGTACATTCTATATAATCAGGTGCTTGGAGGTGGAGATATTTTTACAGGTTTGATAGGTAAGTTGTTATGCTACCAGTTTGTCTCCAGATACAAGTGTCAAAGACTCTTGAGAGCTTGCATTGCAAGTGTGTTGTAAACATTCTTTGTTTTGATAATACATTGTACAGGTTTTGGAGTGTGGGGTTTTTCACCCGATAAGGGTTTTCCCCACGTATATCTTGTGTCTCTCTTCTTCTATCTCACCTTCTCCGTTATGTGTTTGCTGCAATATCTCATGTTAATGGTTTAATGTTATTGTAATAGTTAGGATAAATTTGAATTTGCACTCTCCTTCCCTCATGAGATTAGTGTAGGAAGCGATTTCCACACACCTAGCTTCCTTTCATTAACAAGCTTCTAAGGGTATCCCCAATATATACACAAGGTACATAGGTCCAAGTCTGTGAACAGAGGGTCCATCTTTAAAGGGTGAGATTAGGAGGGCCTCTCCTTCTCTCTTCACCACACAAGTCTCAGTGGACCGAGGGTCTTAGGGCTTCTCGAAGCATGACAATGGATCACTCCTTAAGGTACAACTTTTTCTCTCCCCCTTTCTATACCCTACCAGAGCACATGGTTGAGGTCATCCCTTGGGGGGATGAAATCCCCAAGTAGGCATCCTAAAGGGAAGGAATGTTATTCACTTTTGACCCCCAGGCTCGCATGAAGTGCAAGGGGAGAGCACAAGTGAGATAGCACCCCTGGGATTAAAAAATAATATAAAGGATTATGAAAGGACTTTTGATCCCCAAGATCACCCAAGGGTGTGAGGGGAGAACATACATCCCTTCAAAAATCCAAAGACATGACAAAGAAGTTATTTTCCCACTAAGCTAATTAATGTGCCTACTCTAGTGGAAAAAACAATGATCTTTGATAGCGGGGCTATAGGAAAATAGTTAGTAGTCTTAGACTATATCTTGGATAGGTGAAAATAGCTGTATAGATTGGATTAGTCACAAAAAAATCAAAACAAATTCAATTTTCAATGATAACAACCAAAACCACTAACAAAAATCTCAAAGGCGCTAATTAGTGAAACAAATGCATTAACAGACTACACTAAAGTGCTAAACAAGATAAAAAAAAGTGTTATAAACCAGTCAAATGAGCTAACAAAAATCTCAAAAGTCCTAAACAGTTAAGCAAAAGTGCTAAAAAAAGAAATCTATACCTAATACCAAATGCGCTGAGTCTGATGGCATAGGTGTTGAACCGACATAAAGATTGAGAACACCTATAAAATGATAAATTTCTTGCAATACAGAAGCTAGATTATGACTAGGATTAGTGATAAGATTCAAGGTTAGCTACATAGACTTCCAAATTCAATAAAAAAGCATAAAGCATAAGTAAAAACCCTAAAATGCTAGGATACTAGGTTAGCTAGGAGAAACAAATTAAAAACTCCTAAAACCTGCAAATAGTGTGTTAGTCTCTGCAAACAGAATGTCAGAAAGCTACAGGCCAACTGTTAGCCTGATAGAAAATTGAAACTGCTTGAAAACACAAGATAGAAAGCCCTAAACAATGATGTCAATAGATGTAATCAAAAGCGATGTACTGTAAGCAATAAAAATGCTAAATCAAGGAGCAAATGCATTGATAGAAGGTACAAATGTGCTAAAAGATAAAATAAGTGCTGAACTACTACTCAGAAGCATTGACCTACAAAACAGATAGGTTAGAACTCAAGAAAAGTGTCAAACTGTCAATTGTAAGTGCTAAACCTGCAAGCAAAAGTGTTAATCCATAGATGGAAGTGTCGACCTATAACTTGTACACAGAAAACACATAATTTCTTCCACAAAAAGATTAGTTTAGGGACATACCAGAATGGAGATGATGGAATAGAAAAGGTAACAAACATGAAAGATGGACAAACAAATGCACAATACCTTCAAACCCTCGATCTATTCTACCCTCCTTGATAGAGTGGAGGAATGCATGCACCCAAATTATAAACCTAGCTATACTCAAAAGTTATTGAAATGTGGATTGCTCAATACTAAAACCAACATAACACAAGGGCAATGGAGGCAAAGAGCAAATATTTTGATAGCATAAGGCTAGAGCAAGAAGGCATGGATATAATAATGCATAGAGGAAGGTCTTATTTATAGACTTTTGGACTGGGATTAGATCAATGGTTGGGATGGGAGGGTTTGAAATGAAGGGATGTGATGAAGTGTTGCTGTGGGCCAATGACAATGATAGGTCATGAGGTCAAATGAGATTTTGAGGTGGAATGGAGGGATAGGATTGCATCTTAGGGCATCTTTTGGAATGGGTGGCTAGGATTGATGGAAGAGTTGACTTTTGGATTTTTGTCCTCTAGTGGAGGAATTTTTAATTTGATTCTATTTGTGGGAGGATAAGGATAGTGACATGTGTCAAGCCAATTAATTAAATAATGAGAATTAATTAATTAATTGTAAGGAGGTGATTAACTGAGGCTTAAAGGATTAATTAAATAGGTTCAATTTAATTAATCATGGTTGTAGGAAATTAGTGGGATAGGTTAGTTTTTTTAAAAAGATAATGCACCTTGTAAACTTTTTAACGTGACCGGTGACACTGGTGCAACACGCCCTCTGGCTTCACACAACGCTTTTTCTCGGAGCTATGAACCGGTGAGGCCACAACACGGGGGACCTCATCCCCAAGGAAGAACACTTCAAACCTGCAAGCTCGTTGGCCCAACGAAGGCGTAACGTCTGCGATCTCATTGGCCCAGTGGGGGTTTGAACTCTGGTGGCCGCCACTACAACCGAGCAACTTAACCACTGAACCACGCCCTTATCGGCAGTGGGATAGGTTAGTTAATTAAAAAATGAAATTTATTTAATTAACAAAGGTTTAAATGGTAAAGGGTTTAATTAATTAAATAAACAAAATTTATTTAATTGATTTAGGTTAATGGAGAAAAGGGATAATTAATTAAATAAAATTTAATTAATTTAGGATGATGGATAATAGGATGATTAAAACAAATAAAATTTATTTAATTAATCCCGGATAGGGGATAGTGGAAATTAGATAAATTATTTAAATAAAATAATTTATTTAATTAATTTGGATGGTAAAGGGGGGATAAGTTAGTATGAAAATGGTGTTAGTGTGATGTTAGTATGATGGTGGAAAATGGTGGTGACAGCGATCTCATTTTTGGGTGTCTACAAATTCATTTTACCACCATGAATCCATAACGATGAAAGACATTTGAAATTCCACACACATTTGAAACCAATGTCAAACTGTACTAAAATCAATAATAGATCCGTCACCACTTATGTGGGAGAATTACATTCCCTCAATCATGGAGAGTCAATAATAAATACATGTTTAGAAAAGAGGACACAAACGACCTTAATTATACATTTTCTTTCACAATTCAACATAAGTAAGAAGTTACAACAAGAGATGAGATCCATGTCTTGCATGTGAATCCAAGCTACTCCTAAGGAACCACAATTCCCCAATGGTGGTTCAACACCAACCAACCATGTGGTACCCTCAGGTCCACCCCACTATCCTAGGAGATGGTTGCATGGGTCAATACACACTTACACAAAACAAGGGAGAGAAGGCATCACACACCAATCAAACATGAATACAATACACCACATTTACAAGCATGTATCAACACCAAAAAATAGATGAGTACATGTAAGAGATCACATCACACGTTGAATATTATTTCCAACGGTAGGGAAGGAAGAGAGTCCTAGTAGTAAGACAAGGAGTGTCATTATGATGGCATGACAACCTCATAGAGTTTGAGTAGAACAACCTATCTCTTGAGAGGATACTCTGACATTTACCAACCCCTAGAGTTGTGATATGTCCTTTATGACTAAAACCAGATTTTTGATAGCATCCAAGTTATGACGTAGATCTCTTAATTAAACATGTTTTATTTAACCCAATGAATTTATGTTTTCACTTGTGTTAAACTCTCCACACGTTTGAATTCTTGTGATCCCTTTGTATCATAGAAAATGGCGAGAGCCACCCCTTTCTTACCCTATACCTCATCCTATATGTCCAACACACCAAATTTACAATTTGGGCATGGCACGGAAAACAATGCAACACATTTTGCAACACAATGCCAAAAGATACAACATTTCAAATCATAAGGGAGAATATTCATCTCACAATTTAAATCATTCAATTATGGGCTAAATGCAATTTTTCATTTCTTTCAAATTGCAAGAAAAACCATAAACCCCCAAATTGACCATTAATGGATTGGTTGCAACCTTGGATTTTTTTCAATTTCTAAAATAAGGGAAATTTCAAAATTTTGATTAGACCCTCTTATCACAAATATGCACAACAACCATAATCTCTACTAAAAATTAAAAAAGAGGATTTCAATAAATTTTTGCCATGGTAATGGCTCTTTTTGGCATATTTTCAAATTTTAAAATACAAACTTAAACATATTCATACAACATCCAATTTACAACAATTAATTCCTTCAACAAGGAATCCATGATTGAACCACCTATTATGGCATGGAAATGGAGGAATTAAAAATTTTAAAACAATGGTAAGAGGAAAATACCTTCCAAGCAAGCTTAAAAAATGGAAATGGAGAAGTTCTTGAACCCAAACCTTTTGTTACACACACACAAACCTCCACCAATTCAATCACCAACTCAAACAATGAAAAATCACTCTTTTCAATCTTCTCCAATTTTCTTTCCAATGGAGCACGAAGAGAGTTTTTGAGAGAATAACAAGTGAATAATGAAAAATATAACTCTAATTTCCATTTTATGCTCTCAAAAGCCCTTTTTCTTTTATTTTTCTTTTAAAATTCAAATGACAATTCTTTCAAAAGAAAATGCAATAACATAATTTTCTTTTCATAACTTTAAACAATTTATTTTCCAAATCACAATCGGAGTTAATATTTTCTTAATAATACAAAACATGATTTAAAATAAAAGGATATATAACTCAAACCACAATAATTTTCTTTTCAAAGGATAATTAAATATGCGTAATTCTTTCCAATAGGAGTAAAATAATGAAATAGCTATTATTTGCTAAAGCAATAATTTTCTCTATTATTATGAAGCATTAATGTTTCCAATATAATAAATGCACATTTTGACATAATTAAAATACAAATGATAAGATAGCACAAACACACATAAATGACCAATCAATTTATGGGTTTGCACACGACAAGCAGATTATGGAATTGCCACCAATTTGGATCTAAAAACACACAAGGATATGCAAGATTCATCTCATACTCAAATTGAGCAAGATAAAGGATAACAAACAAGTTTACCCAATGTGAACATCTCCAATATAACCACCATTGGGAAAACTTGGTACCTGCACATTTAGATGAAACATCGGGCATACTTGCACTATGTAAAATAGTCAAAGCAAAGCATAAACACCCAACATGGCACAATATAATATGAGTCAACTAGGTATTACATAAAACATGAATCATCACAATGATCAATACCCAATCAATATAATAATCACATCTATATAATATAAACAAAAATAGTGAAACAAAACATTGGGGGTCCAACGAGTAAAGTTACAACATACGCATCCATAATTAGAAATCATGATGCCAAAACAAAACTCCCATCAAAAGCACATTGATGGAAAAATATAATATCATTGCTAATAACAGTAGTAGAATCAAAATAAAAGTCAACCATGATAAGGCACAAATGCCAAAAGTATTACACTTATTGTCTACACTTTTGACTATTTTGGAATGAGATAGGGAGATCGAGTTTTGAATACCCGTAGCCTGTATTTGCAAATGGTCTTCACTGTGAATATTTATATAGAAGCCATAATAATATGCTTATTTTTCCTTAATCACTCTTTCATAGAGTTGATCTTTCCATAGGGTTTTAAATCTACACTTATACTTATTTTAATTTGTTAGGTCAATATCATTCTTTGATCAATTATTTTATATAGATCTTAATCTATTTTTGTAGTCACTCTACATCTAGTAGTAAGAGATCTTACTTTTTTCTCTGAGACATTTGGGACATGTGTATTATAAGCCATTCTTTAGCATTCAACTCAATGAGTCTCTATTGTTAGATTTATACTATGAGTCACTTTTCTATATAGTATTTTGTCAATAGTTAAATGTTGCACCCAGACCATTGATGAGACATTATGCCAATCTATATATGCACTTTATGCATGCTTTTCATAGTCTATATATTTTTTTTATCAACGAGGAGGGATTATTTAGGCTGGCCCCACACCAATGAAGGTCACAAGGGGGACCTAGGTTCCCTTCAACATATTCAACATAGAAGCCACTTAATTAACTCTAATCAACATAGGAGCCACAATAGAAGACCAAGAGGCACCGCTTGTAATTCCAACTATAGATGTCACTATGGGGATTCAAACATGGATCTCCATCTTAAGAACCTTATGGCCTTTCCATTTAAGCACAACCCCTTATATATACATAGACATATATATAACTTTATAACATAACATTAATACTATTGTCCACAAGGTATACCATTATTCATACTACGAGATAGAAAAGAATAATTATATGTTTTAGTTGTACTTACCTTGCAAGATTGATTGCATAGAAGATGCATGGTATTATATGTTGTTATTCCCTATTGCTACAAATCTGCAATTTTAGTCAATAGAAGTTTATAGTTAAAAACTATATTTATATGCATTCTAGTATATTCCTACAAGATGATGCATTTAACTTATTGCATGGAAATGACTATTATGCTTTTGAGCATAGTAGTAGTTAGTGATTATAACACTAAAATTTATTATACTCAACTCAGGGGTAGGGTATGTATGGGTTTTGTTATTATATTTTTGAGAACTTATATGATAAGGCCAACTTAGGTGTAGGGTACGCTAGGGGTTGGGCATTGTTATTATAATTCTAAACTTGTATGTTAAGACCAACTCAGGGGCAGGATATGCTAGGGGTTGGGTATTGTTATTATATTTTTGAAAACTTATATGTTAAGACCAACTCAAGGGCAAGGTATGCAAGGGGTATGGTGTTATTACTATATTTCCAAAACTTATGTGTTAAGGCTAACTCGGGGGCAAGGTATGTTGAGGGTTCAGTGATAGTATATTTTTGAACTTGTTTGTTGATTTATACTTTATGTTTCCATTGATATTTTATGGTCATTTATGGATGAGTCAAGTAAGAGATAGTAGTGTTGTGAACAGATGACCAACATCTATATGTGATTTATAATTAAATGCTTTGGCCAAAGTGATGCTATAGTTGTATGCATTGCCATTTCATTGTATTTATAGGTTGCATGTAGTTGGAAGTCATGTTAGCTAGAGGGTACCTAGGGACTACATGACTAACTGCCTATGGTGTATGTGTACCTAATGCTTTCACTTGGTTCTCAAATTTACCAATAGTTCTACTATAGATGTCCTTATCTATCACCCTCATTGAAGGGTTAAACCACTTCTAGTAGGAAGATGAGTGTGGGACCACTTGGCTTGTAGTTGGAGGTAAAGCACTTGACGTTACAAGTATGTGCCTAATCAGTGTTGTCATTGATGTCAACATATCTATGTTGTCATTGGTGTCAACTGTGCTCCTACTTTATTGAGGATATTGAGAAAATTAGCCCCTCCGGTGATAACAATGTTTTGCAGTAGAAATAGTGCATTACATGCAGAAGAACAGTCTGGAAGAATGCTCCACATTTCCTGTAGAATAAATTGTTGCAAGTATGAGGTGAACCAGTGTTGTCATTGATGTCAACATACTCATATTGCATTAACAAGAAGGATTTGATGAGCAGTGTGCTGAGGATATTGAGAAAATTAGCCTTAGTCAGGAATAATGAAGAACAGTGATGAGAAGAAGGCAAATGTACTGTATAGGATGAGAACTGAAGGATGTGGATTAAAGGGTTTGTAGATATGAGTCTTGAGATGCTTCAGTTAAGATTTCAGAGGTCCACATGAAGATCTGAAGGAGCTGTGGCTGTCGGTGTGGAACCAGTTCCGGCAAGTGTTCAGAGGTGACAGAGGATCACAGAAAGGTCCGGTGAGGTCCAAAATTGTATAATCTTAATCTGCGGATTGGAAGGAATGTTTGTGATATCCTTGAGATATGTCATCTTGAGTTGTGTATGATTTGGATGTCTGGAAGTACCTTTTGCATTGTGACAGTGGCAACAGACTGTGTTCTTGAAGTTCCAGATAAGGAAGAGAAGAGATTCCAATAAGTAGAGGAAGTGCGGATGTACCTGGTCATTCAGGCAGGCCTGTGAAGGTCCTTGGATCATGTTGAGGTTGTGTTGTTGATCCGCATTGATGGTAGAGCCCGGAATTGAAGATATTCTTCCGGATGAAGTTCTTGCTCTGACTAAGCTGACCAGATGAGTTGTTCATCCTGCAAATGTTCTTGTGGTGGCCGACCAGATGTGTTATTTGTCTTGCGGATATTCTTATGGTTGATTGCCGACTTAGATGATTGTTCCTAAGTCGATGTCTTGTATAAATAAAGGTTTGTGAGTTCATTTCGAAGTGTGGATTATTGAGATGAGTGTGGCATAGCAGAGAGAAGTGCAAAAGACAGAGCAGGGGTTCTTGGGCTTAAATGGAACTGATCTGGACATAGTAGAGATGTCATTTTCCAATTCAAGATTGTGATTCTTATCACTTTGTAGACAGTGTGTCTCCTTGTAGGCAGTGGGCCTCTTTGTGAGCAGTGTGCTCGGGCAGTGAGCCCTAATTGGCAAGTGCCATTCTTTTTCTTATTCTTCTAACAGAGAATAATCCTTTGGTTAATCACCCCGTGGTTTTTCCCTTAACCGGGTTTTCCACGTCAAAATCTTGGTGTTCAATGTGTTGATGTTTATTTGCTCTTGTGTTTGTACATTATGCTTTCATGGATGATTAATTGATATGCTGTTAACTAACAAAGAAGAATCAAGTGTTTAAAGAAGAGCAAGTTTTTATACAACTGATTCACCCCCCCTCTCAGTTGTATGCCCTAGATCCAACAATTGGTATCAGAGCCAAGTTCCTCTGAAAGGAGCTTAACCGCTTGAGGAGATCCAGGATGTCGTCATACAAGAAGGATAGTCTGAAGTTCGATGGAACCAACTTCACTCTCTGGAAAGGTCGCATGAAATGTCACTTGGAATGTATGGGAAAAGCATACTTGGCCATGGTCTCAAAACCATATGTACCTCCACAGGGTGGTCCGACAACTCTGAATGAAATCACAGATGCTGAAAACAATCTGCGGACCAAGGAAGCTCTTCTAAGTGCATTGAATGACTCAGATCTCTCAAATGTTATTGACCTACCAACTGCATATGAGATCCTAACTAAACTGGAACTTCTGTATGAAGGAGATGAGTTTGTCAAGAGTGCAAGGTTGTAAAGTCTGAAAGGGAAATTTGAAAGATTGAAGATGAGAGATGATGAAAACATCACTACTTTTATGCCACGAGTGAATGAGCTGGTGTGTGGAATTAGAAATGCTGGTGGAACTCTGGATGAAAATGAGATTGTTTGCAAAATTCTCAGATCCCTTCCTGCTGCCTACAAAATCAAGGTTGCTGCCATTGATGAATTCAGAGCTCACACAACTGTCACAAGAGAACAATTAGCTGGCAAACTAGCTGCATTTGAAATGACCGAGTTTGGAGATGATCCTCCCAAGACTGAATCTACTTTCAAAGCCAGTGCCTATGTGAAAGGCAAACAGAGATTTGATCCAGGTGAAAACTCTTCAAGGAAGATGTCATGGTATGATCAAGCAAGAAGAGACATGGAAGAAGAAGAAGCAGAAACAGCTCAACTTGAAGCCCTCATTGCAAAGAGACTACCAAGAGGATCCGGTAAGTATGAAGGAAAACTACCCTTTAAGTGCTTCAACTGCAATAAGATTGGTCATTTTGCTTCAAGATGTCCGGAAAGATCTGCAAGGTCTAATACTAACAGACAAAGGTTTCAAAAGAACTGCTATTATGTTCATGAAGAAGATGATAATGAAGGAGTAACAGATGATGAATCAGAACTAGGAAGCAAATCCAAAAATGAATGGGTGTTTATTGCCATCAAGGAAGAAGATTCAATATCCTCTGAATCTGTCAATCACAAGGTTGTGGAAAGAGCTTTGGCTGCTCAAGTGGAAGAAAAGGATGATTGGGTTATTGACAGTGGATGTTCTCACCATATGACTGGTGACAAGAATAAGTTCTTGGATTTGGAAAGGCATGAAGGAGGAATGGTAAAGTTTGGTGACAATTCTACTGGCAGAATCAGAGGTAGGGGAACTATTTCCTTTGATGGAAAGAGCAAAATAGGTAATCTACTATATGTTGAAGGATTGAAGCACAATCTTCTCAGTGTTGGTCAGTTAGTGGACAAAGGCTATGATCTCTGGTTCAAGAATGGAAAATGTAGAATCTTTACAAGCTCCAGAACTGAAATTGCATCCGGTACTCAAACAAAAGGTAATATCTTTCATCTGGTTGGTTCAAACAAAAGTTGTCTATTTGTTCAAGTTGATCAAAGTTGGTTATGGCATAGAAGAATGTGTCATGTAAATTTTGATAACATCATCAAGATAAGCAATATTCAGGCTGTAAGAGATCTTCCAAAATTGATGAAACCTACAAATAGTTTGTGTAAAGAATGTCATCTAGGTAAACAGAGTAGAGTCTCTTTCAAAAGCAAAGATTAGTCATCTACCGGATTGTTGGAATTAGTACATACTGATCTCTGTGGTCCGACAAGAATCAAGAGTCTGCAAGGTGATAGATATTTCATGTTGCTAATTGATGATCATTCCCGGATGATGTGGGTTACCTTCCTAAAAGAGAAATCAGAAGCCCTTGAGAAGTTCAAAATCTTCAAAGCTATGGTAGAGAATCAAACCGGATTGAAACTGAAGTGTCTAAGGTCTGATAGAGGTGGTGAATTTACATCTGGTGAGTTCATTGACTTTTGTGAGAAGCAAGGTATAAGGAGACAGTTGTCTGCTCCTAGGACTCCACAGCAGAATGGAGTAGTTGAGAGAAAGAACCGGATCATCCAGGAAGCTGCCAGGACAATGATGTTGGAAGCTAATGTTCCTTAGATGTTCTGGAAAGAAGCTATCAGCATTGCAATCTACACTCTCAATCGAGTTCAAATCAGAAACAACACTGGTAAGACCCCCTATGAACTCTGGTTTGGCATCACTCCTACTGTGAAATATTTCAGAGTATTTGGTAGCAAGTGTTATATTAAAAGAGATGAAGATCTAGGAAAGTTTGATGCTAGAAGTGATGAAGGTATTTTCTTGGGTTACTCCACTCAAAGCAAAGCATACCGATGCTACAATAAGAGGCTGAGGAAGATGATAGAAAACACTAATGTGAAAGTTGATGAAGGAATTGAGAAGCCCTCAAGCTTTTATGAGTTTGATGAAGATGACCAAGATGGTGTTCAGGTTCAAGGAATTCAATCCCCTCCGATAAGTCAGAATCAGCCTGATCCGGTAAATCAGGAAGAAGAGATAGGTCTGAATGAACCTGATCAAGAAGCAACAGTGCAGGATACTCCCAAAATTCCAAGGTATGTAAGATAGAACCACTCTGAAGATCAGATCATAGGTGACAGAAACAAAGGTGTGCAAACTAGAAGGAATGTTGCTCAAAATCAGGATGAATGTTGTCTGATTTCCAAGATTGAACCTAAAACAATAAATGAAGCTTGCAATGATGAAAACTGGACCAAAGCAATGAAAGATGAATTGATGCAAATTGAGAAAAATCATACTTGGGATCTTGTTCCCAGACCTAGAGATAGGAATGTAATTGGAACCAAATGGGTCTTCCGGAACAAACTAAATGAAGCTGGTGAAGTAATCAGAAACAAAGCTAGATTGGTTTGCAAAGGCTACTCTCAAATAGAAGGAATTGATTTTGAAGAGACCTTTGCTCCGGTGGCAAGAATTGAAGCAATTAGATTATTTCATGCATTTGCTGCCTTTAAAGACTTCAAGGTATATCAGATGGATGTCAAGTCTACCTTCCTAAATGGTGATCTGGAAGAAGAAGTTTACATTGAACAACTGGATGGATTTCAATTGTCGGATAATGATGATATGGTCTGCAAGTTGAAGAAAGCATTGTATGGATTAAAGCAAGCCCCAAGAGCATGGTATGAAAGGTTGGATAAGCATCTTGTACAGATTGGATTCAACAAAGGTACTGCTGACAGTAACTTATATTTCAAAATTGATCATGAAAACATTTTGATTGTTAAAGTGTTTGTGGATGATATCATTTTTGGAGGAAGAGATAGTATGTGCAAAACTTTTGCAAATCAGATGAAAAGTGAGTTTGAAATGTCTATGTTTGGTGAAATGAATTTCTTCTTGGGTCTGCAAATTACTCAAACAAAGAAAGGGATCTTCATTTCTCAAACCAAAAATGTGAAAGAATTGTTGAGGAAATTTGGTATGGAAGATTCAAAGCCAATGAACACTCCCATGGCAACCGAATGCAAGTTGAGCAAAGATGATGACTCCCCAAAGGTAGATCAGACAAAATATAGATCAATGATTGGTGGATTGCTGTATCTTACTCAGACTAGACTAGATATAATGCAGGTTGTTGGTCTTGTAGCAAGATTCTAGGCTAATCCTAAAGAATCTCATGTTATGGCAATCAAAAGAATTTTTAGGTACTTGAAAGGAACAGCTGAGTATGGTCTATGGTACCCTAGAGATCTAGATTTCTCTCTTCATGCTTACACAGATGCAGATTGGGCAGGAGATGTGGATGACCAAAAAAGCACCAGTGGTGGAGCATTCTTTTTGGGGAAGAGATTGGTTTCTTGGCTAAGTAAGAAACAAGATGCAATATCTCTGTCTACAACTGAAGCAGAATACATTGCAGCAGCAGGTAGTTGCACTCAAATCTTATGGATGAAGCAGATGCTAAGAGACATTAAAGTTGAATATGAGGAGCCTATCACAATTTTCTGTGATAATTCAAGTGCAATTAATATTTCTAAGAATCCGGTATTGCATTCTAAGACTAAGCACATATCTATCAAGTTTCACTTTTTGAGAGAACAAGTGAACAAGGAAGAAGTCAGATTGGAGTATGTTCCTTCCAAGGATTAGATTGCAGATATCTTTACAAAACCTCTTCCCAAGGACTCTTTTGAATATCTCCGGGAGAAGTTAGGGGTCATGGCCCCTCCGGTGATCAACTAGGATGCACTGATGTGCATCAGTCCGGTGGATATCACAGTCATATTTTGTGATCCGGATTGATGATGGGGAGCTGCTACTAAGGGGGAGCAGCTGGTATGATTCTAATGTGTTAGAATTGCAAGTATGAGCCCTTTGCCATTGATGTCAAAGGGGGAGAGAAGATATGTGAAAAACAAGTGGCTGATGATCAAAGGGGGGCAGTAAATGAGGAGAAGACATGTTGCTGATAGGGGGAGCTGTGACAGAAAGGAGAAGTTCTTGTCTTGATGGTTTTTCACATCATATGTTGCCATCAATGACAAAGGGGGAGATTGTTGCAAGTATGAGGTGAACCAGTGCTGTCATTGATGTCAACATACTCATATTGCATTAACAAGAAGGATTGGATGAGCAGTGTGCTGAGGATATTGAGAAAATTAGCCTCAGTCAGGAACAGTGAAGAATAGTGATGAGAAGAAGGCAAATGTACTGTATAGGATGAGAACCGGAGGATGCAGATTAAAGGGTTTGTAGATATGAGTCTTGAGATGCTTCAGTTAAGATTTCAGAGGTCTGCATGAAGATCTGAAGGAGCTATGGCTGTCGGTGTGGAACTAGTTCCAGCAAGTGTTCAGAGGTGACAGAGGATCACAAAAAGGTCCAGTGAGGTCTGGAATTGTATAATCTTAATCTACGGATTGGAAGGAATGTTTGTGATATCCTTGAGATATGTCATCTTGAGTTGTGTATGATTTGGATGTCTGAAAGTACATTTTGCATTGTGACAGTGGCGACAGACTATGTTCTTGAATTTCCGGATAAGGAAGAGAAGAGATTCCAGTAAGTAGAGGAAGTGCGGATGTACCTGGTCATTCAGGCAGGCCTGTGAAGGTCCTTGGATCATGTTGAGGTTGTGTTGTTGATCTGCATTGATGGTAGAGCCCAGAATTGAAGATATTCTTTCGGATGAAGTTATTGCTCTGACTAAGCTGATCGGATGAGTTGTTCATCCTGCAAATGTTCTTGTGGTGGCCGACCGGATGTGTTATTTGTCTTGCAGATATTCTTATGGTTGATTGCCGACTTAGATGATTGTTCCTAAGTCGATGTCTTGTATAAATAAAGGTTTGTGAGTTCATTTCGAAGTGTGAATTATTGAGATGAGTGTGTCATAGCAGAGAGAAGTGCGAAAGACAGAGCAGGGGTTCTTGGGCTTAAATGGAACTGATCTGGACATGGTAGAGATGTCATTTTCCAATTCAAGATTGTGATTCTTATCACTTTGTAGACAGTGTGTCTCCTTGTAGGCAGTGGGCCTCTTTGTGAGCAGTGTGCTCGGGCAGTGAGCCCTAATTGGCAAGTGCCATTCTTTTTCTTATTCTTCTAACAGAGAATAATCCTTGGGTTAATCACCCCGTGGTTTTTCCCTTAACCGGGTTTTCCACGTCAAAATATTGGTGTTCAATGTGTTGATGTTTATCTACTCTTGTGTTTGTACATTATGCTTTCATGGATGATTAATTGATATGCTGTTAACTAACAAAGAAGAATCAAGTGTTTAAAGAAGAGCAGGTTTTTATACAACTAATTCACCCCCCCTCTCAGTTGTATGCCCTAGATCCAACATAAATATCTTTGTCTGCAGATTGGAAGTTATTTAGAAGCCTTTTTGAAGATGTTATATTTTGAGTTTGAGCCTTCGGTATGAAGAATTGAGTGAGTTATGTTCACCAGAGTGAAAACAACTTTTTTTTTATGTTTGGTGGTGACAGGGAGAAAGTGTTTTGCTCTGCATTCCTCTGCATTGAAGTATTTTGGTCTACGATTCTGGAATTAAGTCTGTGATGATGTTAAGTGCCTTCAACAACAATGGTTCATATTTTTCTGGTCTGCAAGCTATCTTTTACTTATGACAATGGTTGACAGTGTTGTTCTTGTGCTCTAGTTTGAAGAATCTTATTGATAGAGTGGTTAGAGATCATGCGGTTGTTCCTGGTAATTACAATGTGCTTGTGGATGTCTCATGATCATGCTCCTACATTTAGATTGGTCTGCAAGGTGTAATTCAGATTATGCATGAAGTGTGTTCTTAAGAATACTTGTGTTAACCTCACTCTTGGCCGACCTGGTCGAATCCATCATTTGCAGAGATGCATTGAAGATTGTAATAGTGTGGAAGATTGTGTTTGAGTCCCAGCTAAGGCATGGCATGATCCACATACATTCTTACATCTTTTCCTTAGCTAAATTTGGATTAGGTCCAGACCTATTTTATGTATGTTTGTAATGCCGACCTTAGAGATTGTTCCAATGGTTGATGATTGTAATGTCGACTTTAATGATCATTCCAAGGTTCATGAAGTGTATAAATACTTGTAATTGAGTCGTGAAAATGTATCCAAGTGCGATAATGTGAAGATAAAGTGAAGTAAGGTAATAGAGAAGAGCAGAGGTGTTTGTGCTTCAATGGAACTGAACCTTGGCATGGAGTAGATGTTATCTCAATTCAATCTTTTAGCAGTGAGCCTTTCTTTCTAGTGAGAAATTTGGGCAGTGAATCCTGTAGGAAGTGAGCCTCTGTTTTTCAGTATTCATATAACTTATATATTTCTGTGGGCTAACACCCACCGTGGTTTTTCCCTTTTAGGGTTTTCCACGTAAAATTCTGGTGCCTCATGCATTGTTTATGCTTTTGTGTTGAGATTCTCATTTGATGCTTTCATAGTTATATTTGAATAAAAGTAATTGATAAGTTGATGATCATATTTGGTTAAAAAATTTTAGGACAACTGATTCACCCCCCCTCTTAGTTGTTCGGTGTAGTTCAACAATTGGTATTAGAGCAAGGTTCCTCTGAAGAAAGCCTAATAGCTTGAGGAAGATCTAGGATGTCTTATAAGAAGGAAGCTCCACATTTTGATGGGACAATTTATGCTCTTTGGAAGGTACGAATGAAAAGCCATCTTCTTTGTCTTGGCTATAATGTTTGGAAGGCTGCAGAAACAAAATATACCATGCCTCCAAATGGTTTGATGACTGAAGATGAAATCAAAGAATATGAGTTGGATGTCAAAGCAAAGGATGCTCTGTTAAGTTCCTTAAGTGACTAAGTGTTGACAAAAGTTGTAGACCTTGAAACTGCAAATGAAGAATGGGAGAAGCTGAAAAATCTGTATGAAGGAGATGATTCTGTAAAAGAAGCCAAGCTACAAATCCTGAAAGTGAAATATGAGGGTTTGAAGATGAATGAAGATGAAAACATAATAGCCTTTATGCAAAGAGTTGATGAACTTGTCACTGGAATAAAGGGTATGGGAGGAACTCTTGGTGATAAGGAAGTTGTGATGAAAATTCTCAGATCACTACCAAAGTCATATAGTCACAAGGTAGCTGCAATTGAAGAATTCATGACTGTGAAAACTATTGACAGAGATCAGTTACTTGGAAAGCTTACAGCCTTTGAGATGAGGGAATTGGGTGATGCCCTGCCTAAAGTTGAATTAGCTTTTAAAGTCAGTACTTAAGCAGAGATCTCCAAAGCTGAGAAATACATGATGGATGATGACTTTGATGAAATTGAAGCTAACTTTGTTGACAGGCTACAAAAAGGGTCTGATAAGTTCAAAGGTAAATTACCTTTCAAATGTTTCACTTGTGGTAAAGTAGGTCATTATGCTTCCAGATGTCCTGAAAGAATTGAAAGAAATAAGAAGAAACATGAGAGCAGGCCTAGAGTTCCAAAAAAATGCTACTATGTCAGAGATTTTGATGATGAAGGGGTGACTAATGATGAATGTGATGATGCTAGTACTAGTGCAAATGAATGCCTATTTATTGCTATTAAAGAAGATCATGTGTCTACTAACTCTGCTAGTTGTGTGAAGGATGAAAAACTAGTGGAAGAAAGTGCTTTGGTTGTTCAGGTTGATAAAGATAAGGATGAATGGATTATTGATAGTGGATGCTCACATCACATGACTGGTGACAAAAGTAAGTTTGTAAGTTTGGGAAAGTATGATGGAGGACTAGTTAGGTTTGGAGATAATGTAGCTGGTAAGATTTGTGGAAAAAGATCTATTTCATTTGATGGAAAGCATAATACTAAAAATGTTCTATATGTGAAGGGCTTGAAGCATAATCTTTTGAGTGTTGGTTAGATGTGTGACAAAGGATATGATCTGAGATTCAAAGACAATGGGTGCAAGATTATGGAAAGCTCTGAAACTATGATTGCTACCAGTAAGAAGACAAAAGGTAACATCTATCAATTCAGAGGAACTAATGATTACTGTTTACTAGCCCAGGTAGATGAAAGTTGGCTATGGCATAGAAGGATGTGTCATATAAAATTTGACAATCTAGTAAAGATAAGTTCAGGTCAAACTGTGAGAGATTTACCAAAACTTATGAAACCCTCCAACACAATTTGTAAGGAATGTCAGTTGGGAAAGCAGACAAAGACAAGTTTCAAGAGCAAAGAACAATTTTATGCCGGCTTGCTAGATATAGTGCATATAGATCTCTATGGTCCTACAAGGGTGAGAAGTCTACAAGGTGACAAGTACTTCATGTTGCTTATTGATGATTATTCCAAAATGACTTGGGTTACTTTTCTAAGAGACAAATCAGAAGCCCTGGAGAAATTCAAATATTTCAAGGCAATGGTTGAGAATGAAATAGATTTGAAGATCAAATGCTTGAGGTCTGATAGAGGAGGTGAGTTCACATCAAATGAATTCAACATTTTCTATGAAGAGCATGGGATAAAGAGACAATTGTCTGCACCTAGAACTCCTTAGCAGAATGGAGTTGTGGAAAGGAAAAATATGACAGTTCAAGAGGCTGCTAGGACTATGATGAAGGAAGAAGATCTACAGGAAGTATTTTGGAAAGAGGCTATTCATACTACTGTCTACATCCAAAATAGAGTTCAAGTGAAAGGTAATGATACTCAAACTCCTTATGAATTATGGTATGGAAAAATTCCTACAATAAAATATTTCAAAGTCTTTGGAAGCAAATGCTATATAAGGAGAGATGAAGATCTAGGAAAGTTTGATGCAAGATGTGATGAAGGAATCTTGCTTGGATACTCTACCAAGAGTAAGGCTTACCGATGCTACAACAAAAGGCTCAAAAAGATTATTGAGAGTGCAAATGTGAAGGTAGATGAAGGCAAGGAAAGAATATCAGACCTGAGTTGTTATGAATCAGATGAACTTGTGACTATAGTAAATGAAGAGAAAGATAAGCAAGAAGATAGTCAGGATGAAGAAGAGGCTCCAGAAAGTGTTGTCAAGACTCCCAGGTATGTAAGGATCAATCATTCTGAAGATCAGATTATAGGTGACAAGAACAAAGGTACGCTAACAAGAAGAGCTACAGAGGAACAAGTCAATTACTGTTTGCTTTCAAAGATTGAACCAAAAACTATAAATGAAGAATGCAATGATGATAATTGGGTAAAGGCAATGGAGGAAGAACTATTGCAGATAGAGAAGAATGAAACTTGGGAATTAGTTCCTAGACTAGCAGACAAAAATGTTATTGGAACTAAATGGGTCTTCAGGAACAAGCTGAATGAAAATGGAGAAGTTGTAAGGAATAAAGCAAGACTTGTATGCAAAAGATATTATCAAATTGAAGGGATAGATTTTGAAGAAACTTTTGCTTCTATAGCTCAGATTGAAGCAATCAGAATGTTCCTGGCATTTGCAACCCACAAATATTTTAAAGTATATTAGATGGATGTAAAGTCTACATTCCTGAATGGTGAGTTGGAAGAGGAAGTCTACATTGAGCAACCGGAAGGATTTAAGTTATTAGACCAAGGTGATATGGTATGCAGGTTGAAGAAAGCATTGTATGGACTCAAACAAGCTCCTAGAGCCTAGTATGCAAGGTTAGACAAGTATTTATTGCATCTGGGAATTAGTAAAGGTACTACAGATAACAATTTGTATTTCAAAATCAATGATGATCAGATCTTGATTGTTGAGGTCTTTGTTAATGACATTATCTTTGGAGGAAATGAAGGTATGTGCATAAGGTTTGCTGGTGAGATGAAAAGTGAATTTGAAATGTCCATGTTTGGTGAAATAAATTTTTTTTTGGGTCTGTAAATTAATCAATCAGATAAAGGAATCTTCATATCTCAGTCTAAGTATGCGAAAGAGTTGTTGAAGAAGTTTGGGATGGAAGAATCTAAACCAGTATGTACTCCCATGGTGACTAGTTGCAAGTTAATCAAAACTGATGAATCACCTAAGGCTGATCAGAAAAAATACAGATCCATGATTGGAGGATTGCTTTATCTAACTCAAACCAGACCTGATATTATGCATGCAGTTTGTCTTATTGCAAGGTTTCAAGCTGATCCAAAAGAATCACATGTGATGGTAGTTAAGAGAATCCTGAGGTATTTGAAAGGTACTCTGAATTATGGATTATGGTATCCAAAGGACAATAATTTCACTCTCAGTGCTTGTATAGATGCAGATTGGGCCGGAGATGTTGAAGACAGAAAAAGTACAAGTGGAGGTGCCTTCTTCTTGGGTAATAGATTGGTCTCATGGCTAAGCAAGAAACAAGATTCAATATATTTGTCAACTGCAGAAGTAGAGTATATTACAACATGTTGCACTCAAGTATTATCGATGAAGTAGAATTTGAAGGATATAAGAGTTGTGTATGAAGATCCAATTGCAATCTTTTGTGACAATACAAGTGCAATAAACATTTCAAAGAATCTAGTGATGCACTTGAGAATAAAGCACATATCAATCAGATATCACTTTTTGAGAGAGAAGGTGACAGAGAATGAAGTAAAGTTGGAATATGTGTCCACAAAGGATCAAATTGTAGACATTTTCACTAAGCCTCTGCCTAAAGATACCTTCAAGTATCTTAGAGAGAAGTTAGGAGTCATTACCCCTCCTGTCCTGAACTAAGATGCATAGGAATGCATCAATCCAGTGGAGCTCAAAGTTTCATTATTTAATCTGGATTGATGTTCTAAAGGCTACCTCTCGGTGTAAATGGATCAGAGCAACAACATGCAAGTATGTGCCCTTTGCCATTGATGTCAAAGGGGGGAGAGAAATCACGTGAAAAACTCAAGGGGAGAAAGAATGCAGATGTGTAAAGATAAAGGGGGAGAAACTTATCTTGATAGTCATTAAGTTTTTCACATTGAGAGGAACCTCCTGCAACAATATAATAAAAAATGCACGAAATAACAGAAATAGCAGAAACACAGAAGGAATTTATTGATTACAGGCCACTTTGAGGGGGCAACCTTCTTTGAGCAAGATCAATACAATAAATTCGTGGATGCCTTCATTGGCCTCAACACATACTTATATACTAAGTCTAATCTAAAAAACTATTACTTCCCATGAATGTGGGATACTACAATATGCTCACGGGATGACTTACAAAGCATATGCATCCAAATGTAATATATTAACAAAGTAAAGAGAAGGGTTAAACACAGGTTCCTAATATCCCCTCCCTCTTAAAAAAAACTATCCTCAAAGATTAAGATGTGGAAATTGTTGTTGAATCTGAAGGAGTGGTTCCCATGTAGCATCCTCTGGTTGCATTCTGTGCCACTGAATTAAGACCTCTGTGATGGATCGGGATCAAAGCTGACAGGTGCATCTGTCGAGGATTGTCTCCGGCTCCAAAATGATGGATCCTTCGTTATCCAGTTCTGGTAAAATAGTTTGTGCTCTGACGTTGGTGCCAAGAACTTTCTTTAGACAAGAGACATGAAATATTGGATGAACGCAGGAAGGAGGAAGCTCCAATTTATAAGCAACCGAGCTAATCTTCTGAAGAACCTTAGATGACCCATAGAACTTTAGAGCTAGCTTATGATGCTCTTTGAGTTTCAGGGATGATTGCATGTATGGCTATAGACAAAGAAAAACCATATCACCTACTTGAAAAGTGTGCTCAGAATGGTGTTGATCAGCTTGTTGTTTCATTCGATTTCTTGCCATGTGAAGATTGTCCTATAGGATGCGAAGAATCTGATCCCAGGTTTGGAGAGCCGTGTCGACTGCTTGAACTGGTGAACTGCTGGGGTTGTATGGAAGGAGCAATAGCGATGCCTAACCATAGATTGCTTCATATGGAGTCATTTTAGATGCAGTGTGGTAGGAGGTATTGTACCACTATTCAGCAAGAGGGAGCCACTTTGCCCACTGATGCTGTTATTCTAAGGTGAAGCAATGAAGATAAGTTTCCAAACATTTGTTGATAATTTCAGTCTGACCATCTATTTGTGGGTGATACCTAGAACTCATCTTTAGTTTGGTGCTAGTGTGTCGAAATAGTTCTATCCAAAAATGACTGGTGAAAGTTGCATCACGATCTGAGACAATGGAAGAAGGGATGCCATGAAGATAGAAGATCTGGTCCATGAAAATTTGTGCGACTGAGGAGGATGTATAGGGATGGCTGAGGGCACAAAAATGACTATATTTGGAGAGGCAATCAACCGCAACCAAGATCACTGTCTTTCCTCTAGATTTAGGGAGCCCCTCAATGAAATCCATAGAAATATCTATCCAAACCTGTGTAGGGATGGGCAAGGGTTCAAGCAATCCAGGAAGGAGTGTCGTTTCACCCTTGTTGCATTGGCAGGTATCACATTTAGCCACCATTTGTTGAATTACCCTTTTCATTCCCTTCCAAAAGAAGTTACGTTGTGCCTGCTCATAAGTTTTGAGGAACCTAGAGTGCCCTGCCGATGGAGAAGCATGAAGTTCATAGAAAATAGCCTGCTGAAGATCTGTGCTCTGGGGAAGCACCAGAGGACCCTTGTATTGCAGAGAAGCACCATCCCAAGAGTAATGCAGTACACTAGAGGGGTTAGTGGCCAACTATTGAATGATGTGAGATAATGAAGAGTCATTGACATAGCCCTATTAGACAGATTCCAACCAATTTGGAACAAGCATAGAAATAGCTGAAAGGGAAGCTTGGTCATCAAATATGCGAGAAAGAGCATCCACCACAATATTGTCCTTACCCTTCTTGTAATTGATCTCATAGTCATAACCCATGAGTTTGCTGACCCATTTCTATGTTGCTGGGGAGGAGACTTGTTGTTCCAGGAAATATTTCAGACTCTGTTGATTAGTCTTGATGCAAAAATGATTCCCTAGTAGGTATGGCCGCCACTTCTGTACTGCATGCAAAATAGCCATCATTTCCTTCTCATATGTAGAGAGTACTAAATTCTTGCTAGAAATGGATTTGTTGGTGAACACAATGGGATGTTCCTCTTGAAGGAGAACAACATCAATTCCATTGCCGCCAACATCACTCTCAATGGTGAAGCTCTTGGAAAAATCTGGCATAGCTAGAACAGGTGTAGTACACATAACTTGTTTTAATTTTTCAAATGCACACTCAACAGCATGTGTCTAGATAAAAGCATCCTTTTTTAACATAGCTATTAATGGAGATGCAATCTTCCTGTAATCCTTGACAAACTTGTGATAGTAGCCAGTCAGCCCAAAAAAACCATAGAGGCTCTTGAGTGTTTGAGGATGCGGCCAATTTTTCATGGCATCTATTTTTGCAGGATCTACTTGAACCCCTTGGGCTGAAACAATATACCCAAGATACTCCACTTCCTCCTGGCCAAAAACACATTTAGACTATTTTACACAGAGATGATGATCAGAGAGAAGTTGCAGTACAAGATCCAGATGTTGGAGATGCTCAGCCCATGTTTTACTATAGATGAGGATATCATCAAAGAAGACTAGAATGAATTTCCATAGGTAGGGCTAGAATATTTTATTCATCAATGCCTGGAATGTTGAAGGAGCATTAGTGAGGCCAAAGGGCATGACCAAAATGAAAGGAAGCCAGGTGTGCAGAAATCGCTTCCTACACTAATCTAATGAGGGGAGAGCTATACAAATTCAATTTAATCTTTAAATTATAGCAACATGAAACATGTAACAGAGACATCACAACAATACACATAGAACCAGAAAGAAGACAGAAGAAGAGAGACAAAGATATAATGGGGGAAAACCCTTATCGGGTGAAAAACCCCACACTCAGAAACCTACACAATGTATTATCAAAACTGAATATGGTTTACAATACACTTGCAATGCAAGCTTTAATAGTCTTTGACACTTGTGTCTGGAGTTAGTCCGGTAGTATAACAGTACCTATCAATCACATACTACATCTCCTCCTCCAAGCACCTGTTTATATAGAATAAACAAGGTAAAATTGGCTCTATCTTGGAATGGGCATCCAACTTGGCCTCATGGCCCAAAACCCATGCCTATGGACACTTGGTCAACATTGTAAGATGCATCTGACACTTGTCCACAACTCCCATCCCAAAGAGGTCTCCTATTTCCAAAATGGGCTATGACAAATGCTCTTACGACTCTTACGACCGTCATAGAATCTGTCATAGCAATTACAACTTACAGCTGTAAGAGAATCTATCATACACAGGCTATAAATAACATATTCTCTTACAACATGTCATAGTCCACCTTGGGGCACCCAAAGATGCCTTTTTCAAAGATGCTCTTCGACACATGTCTTCACCTGTCTTATAAGCTTCTATTTCGACTCTTCCATGTCATAACTTCGTCATAGGAATCCATCATAACCATTTCGGTCAATATTCCCTTACACAACATCCAAGATGCTGACACATGGCAAAATACTCCTACCACAAAGTGGGACGCCTATCTCCTTATGTAAGGACAAAATTACAAGTTGTCATCTTCCATGTAGGATGACACATCACCGTGCCACATCCCACAAAATGACAATATGGAATTTACAATTAATTTACATCATAGGCAATGAATAAATAAATACAATCATAAATAATGCAAGGAATTACCAAGGTTGAGACACCTTAATTCCCAACACAAAAAGTCATAGTGGCCATCATGCGTGAGAAAAGCCATTTTAGGGATATCATCCTCATGAACCTGAATTTGGTGATACCCAGAACAAAGATCCAACTTGGAAAAAAATGAGCACCATGAATCTCATCAAGAAGCTCATCCACAACAGGAATCAGAAACTTATCCTTGATTGTGATGTGATTAAGTGCTCGTAAGTCAATGCAGAGGTGCCATGACCCATCTTTTTTCTGGACAAGAAGGACTAGTGAAGAAAAGGAACTGGTACTAGGGCAAATAATACCTTGCTTCAATAAATCTCGAACGAGCATCTCAATCTCTGTCTTTTGGTGAAATGGGTAGCGGTAGGGCCTGATGTTGGGAGGAATGCTTCTAGGAAGGAGCTGAATACTGTGGTCCTCTGGTCATGAAGGTGGCAATCCCACTGGTTCAGCAAAGACACATGCATACCTATCCAAAATTTGTTGTAGATTTGAAGGAGTAGTGGAGACCGCTGATGGTTGCATCTGAATGAAATGGAGCTGAGTGATGACACCATGTGAATTCTTCTTAAAAAGCTTTTCCATGCGATGTGAACTTATGATGCTGAGAGACCCTAGTTATAAGCCCTTCAATGTGTGTTTTTGCCCATTGTTTGAAAACTACATCCAAAGTTCAGCAAAATCCCATAAGATGGGCCCAAGTGTGTGTAACCATTGGGTGCCCAAAATCAGATCACATTTGCCTAAGGGCAAGACAAACATGTCAGAGTGCAAGTTATAATCTTCTATAGAGATACGCACATTGCAACACTTCCCTTTGCAAGGTAATGTGCCCCCATTGGCAATCATGACTTCAAAGCTGGAGCAAGGATGGACAAAACAATCACCCTGTTTGGTGATCCGAGGGTCAATGAAGTTATGAGTGCTACCAAAATCAATGAGTATTGTAAGAGGGTGCTTCTTGAAGAAACCCTTGACCCACATGGTTTGTGGGGTGGTGACTCCTGCTAAAGCATGGAGAGAGATCTCTGGGTGGTCTTCCTAAGAAGCAGGGTCAACAAGTGGCTACTGAGTGTCGACCTGATCATCCACTGTATCTTGAGCATCCGCATAAACTTCAGTTTCAAGCAGAGAATCCACATCCAAGAGATAGAGCTTTTGCTCAACATATCTATGTCCCCAAGTGAATTTCTCATTACAATTATAACAAAGCCCTTTTTCTCTACGTGCCCACATCTCAGCTTCAGTCAAATGCTTGATAGGAGTTGTTCTAGGAGCTGGCGTTATTTGAGGTCGTTGGGAAGCCATATTTCTGAATGGAACAAAATTGGATTTGGATCGATGTTGAGCTGTGATCTTGTCCTCTACCAACTTAGGCAACCCTAGGGCTTCCATCATTATGCTGGGATGAAACATTTTAACCTCAGAGAGAATTGCATCCTTCAGACCACTAACAAAACAACTCTTGAAGAATTCATCAGATAATCCCTCTGTGTGATTGGCCAGTTTTTCAAATTCTGTTTGATATTCTCTCACAGTACCTATTTGGTGTAGTTTAGTGAGTGCTCCTATGAAGTCATCAAAAGCACTAGGGCCAAATCGTTGCAAAATGAGTTTGCAAAAATCTGTCCATTTTGGCTCTTCATGAGCCTTGATGTACCAACAGAACCATTGAAGGGCTTCATGTTCCAAATGAAATGATGCAAGTGGGACTTTGTTAACATCAAAAGTATTATGTAGACTGAAATATTGTTATTCCTGGTATATCCATCTAATCAGATCATCACCATTGAAGCGAGGAAAATCAAGCTTCGGCCCATGAAAATATATGGAAGAAGAAAACCCAGTGTCTGCAGAAGACTCTAGCTGTCGTCTATTATTCATGGCTAAATGCTGAAGATTGAGGCCAAAAATTTTTTCATCCAGATTTTGGAGTTTGGTCTTGAGGGCTGCAAGTTCATCCTCCATGTTTTTTGCTCTTGCGCGGGTGACAACCATAACTAGGAGATTTTTTTTGGGGGAATGGGTAGAAAAACAAAAACAAAAACTTTTTTAGTAAAGGAAAATTTGGATTTGGGAAAAACTCTGACGGGTAATTGGGGTTTGACTAGGTTTTGGACACTTTCTGAGGGAAAGGGGAGAAGAAAATGGTGATTTCAGAAGCAGGGTGAAAGAATGGGAAAATCTATTCAAGAGGGACAAAGGAGCAGAAATATGAAATGAACACTATGGCAAAATTTGAAGGCTATTGGGTGAGAATCAAAGAAGTTATGGGAAACCCTAAAAATAGACAAATGTAGGATTTTTGGCTTCAATAAGTGGAATTTGGGATAGGGTCCTCAAGGAAGGAAATATGCAGAATGAAATTTCAGGGGTTCTAGTGAATTTTGAGAAGAAACAAAGCTAAAGCAAGGAAGATATGGTGAAAAAATGGAATTTTTTTACTCTGTTCTTTTCTAGAAACGATCTACTAACTGCTCTGGATAGATTCAATTTGTGATTTTCTAGCTATCAATAGATATGGGCCCCAAGTATGTTCAGCTTCCTAAAGGTTCAGGGGAGTCACTCAGCGACCAATGTTGTCTAATGACTTGCATATTGGGGCAATACCCCTCACTCCATGGCTCAGGTAAAACTGATAACCGCTTTGCCACAAACGATAGCTCTTGGTTTACCTCACGGATGGGAACTAGTCAATCAGGTAGGGGCCATTGCCCTTTTCATTGGCAGGTCCTCTCAATGGGCCAGCTACTTTGGGGTTCCTATGGTACTCCTCACAATGTGTTTTAGGGCTATGCCCAGGCACTTCCCACAGTTAAGCGGATAGAGATATTCCCCGATCCGAACCTGCAATTGAAATAAACAATATAGATGTGAAAAATAAAGAACTACTACAATAATCATAGTACCTGGAGGCCATTATAGAGAAAAAAATTAGCAGAAATTCCACCCAGCGAGCCGAAGAAAGCGCTCTGATACCAGATGAAAGGAACCTCCTGCAACAATATAATGAAAAATGCACGAAATAACAAAAATAGCAGAAACAGAAGGAATTTATTGATTGCAGGCCACTTCGAGGGGGCAACCTCCTTTGAGCAAGATCAATACAATAAATTCGTGGATGCGTTCATTGGCCTCAACACATACTTATATACCAAGTCTAATCTAAACAACTATTACTTCCCATGAATGTGGGATAATACAATATGCTCACGGGACAACTTACAAAGCATATGCGTCCAAATGTAATATACTAACAAAGTAAAGAGAAAGGTTAAACATGGATTCCTAACACACATCATATGTTGCCATCAATGACAAAGGGGGAGATTGTTGCAAGTATGTGCCTAATCGGTGTTGTCATTGATGTCATCTATGTTGTCATTGGTGTCAACTGTGCTCCTACTTTGTTGATGATATTGTTGATAACTAAGAGGGGGGGTGAATCAGTTATCCTAATATTTCAACTTTATGTGCTTTCGTAACAGTTAATACAACATCAGATCAAATAAGCAAGCATAATCATGAAATAGAAATAACACCAATACATATGAAACAATGATTTCGATGTGGAAACCCTGTTAAGGGAAAAAACCATGGGGTGATTAACCCAAGATATTATTCTCTGTTAGAAGAATAGAAGATACAAAATGGCACTTGCCAATTAGGGCTCACTACCCGAGCACACTGCTCACAAGAGGCTCACTGCCTACAAAAGACTTACTATCTACAAGAAGAAAATTTGAACTGATGAGAAACATCCACCCATGTTGAAGTTCAGTTCCGGTTAAGCTCAATAGACTGATCTGCTGCACTTCATTCTTACTCTCCTTAAGTGCTGCTGTCCTCTTACATTCCAAACCTATTTTTCTGCTTTTTATACTATTCTTCTGCTTTTATTCACACTTCAATACATACACCACACACACCTTCACATCTAAATCCATCTTGTATATATATCCGCACAAGTGATTTCAACACTTTTCTAGTCGGCATTCGGAATAGTCAATATTATCTCAAACTTTGGTCTGTCGGCTGAATCGTTGCATACCAAGTAATGCGGATCAAGAATATGCTTGTAGAAGTCTTCAATCATGTCGGCCAATCATGAATGATACCTCAAGAAACTTAGTCATTAGCAATATCTCTTCTGGATTTTGGTCTGACACTCTACCGGTACAATTCTTCCTCTGTCTACTCTATCAAACAGGAACCCAACACTCAAGTGCTCATATCTCTTCACCCTTCCATCACCAGAGGCTAAATCCTTGGAATCTATTAGTCAAGGTACTCCTCTTGACTTCCCCAAATCCTCACTTTACTGAAATACTTCCTCTGAGAGATCCGGACCTGACTGTCAGACCTTGCTGACTGCTCTGTTCTGGCTTATCAGATCATAACACTTCTTCAATCTGACTTCCGGTAGAGACTCATCATGTCTTGCGGATGTGTGAGATAACCTTTGTTGCCATCAATGACAACATTCATGAATCCATATAGTGTCTCTTGCCAACAATCTCCCCCTTTGGCATTGATGGCAACACTTAGTGAAAAATGACTAAGTGTCACACTATACTCCCCTTTGGCCGATGCTCTGTCTCTATGTATATTTTCTGGAGCTCCCCCTTAGCTGGATTCCTCATTTTTCACTGCTCATCACTCCCCCTTTGACATCAATGGCAAAGGGTGGGGTCCGCACACCAAAATTTCAAAAATTAATCTATACTTAGTCGCATAAGTATATCATCCAGTTGTACTCTACATGTACTTTAGTATGTCTGCAAAAGTGTTTTTCAATTGTACAACTTCGGTTGCCCAACTCAACTTCATCCTGTCCAAAATTGATATGTGACCACTCAACAGGAATGCAAAAGCTTCTGCCTTCTTCAGATCTGTCGGATCATTTGTCTTGGCTGTGGTTTGAGCATCACTTAGGGCCTCATGCATGGCCTCCAACTTAGGAATGATTATTCTTCTAAGTTCATTTAACCTGCTGATTCTATTTTTCTTTTCTTTCTCTAGCTTCTTAATTTCATCCAAGACTGCAATAGTCTGAAATTCTTGATTTACTATGGATGAGGTAAGTGGATCAAAATTTTGAGAAAGTTTTGTTAGTTTGATCTCCTGTTCTTTCATTTTCTTTTCAATCTCCATTGTTGCTTTGGACCATGATAGACAAAATTTATATATTTCCCCACCATCTTTAAGAGCATTTTCTAAGCTCTTTATCCCTATATCCATATTTCTTCTATCATTTGATATTAGACTTAGTACTTCAGAGAATCTTTTATCCAAAAACTCTTTCCAGACCTTTTCCTCAGCTGATTTCTCTAAGGACTCAAAATGAGTGCTGACTGAACTAACAAGAGACTTAAGATTACCTGATGAGGAAGCTGATGAATCCTTTAGAAAGGATGGCATGATCTTTTCAAGCACACCGGATGCAGCTTCTATTAGCTCACAGTCTTCCATGTGAGACTTCAGGAGTTTTTCTTTTGCCTTTGCATTAGCAAATGAAGCTATCTTCATTGTTTGTACTGGGGAAAGAGAATCAAAATCAAATGGTCCTAGTAGAAGTTCCGGTTCATCAATTTCCATTGTCTCTTTGTTTAAGAATTCTTTGACAATTTCTGCAGTGTCTCTTGCCGGAGACAGAGTTTTCTTTTCTTTCGCAGTCTTAGAGCTATCATCTTCTTTTCCCTTCACTTCTTTTTCTTTCTCCTTTATTCTTTCTTCTCCTTTAGATCCAGAGTCAGCAGGGGAAACCGGAGGAGTAATGTGTTTTTTGTTCATGGGCCACCTCTTCTGGAGCAGAGGATTCCAAGCCCTTATCTTTACCGATGTCGATGACTTCTTCTGTCATTGCCTCAGTAGATCCTTCTTCAACACTTGTGGCCGAGGGATCAAAACCCAAGTCCTCTATAATAGGAATTTTGAATCTTGAGTATGCATTCTAGAGGATCTCTTCTGTCTCTTTTTCTACTTTGTCAGTTTCTTCGAGCATAAGTTGATTCATTCTTGCTTTGCTCCAGAACTCATCCTTGCAGTCTTTGAAGATCATATTCATTTGCTTTGAATCAATTGAAGGATATAGCTGAATGGCTATCTATTCTCGGATCTCAAGATCTTTTACCATAGCATTATTCTTTCTTATTTCTAACTCTTTCTCTAGGCTTATGGGAATAAGAGATATAATTTCAATAAAAGCCTTATTGTAGATGTTCAGATACTTGACTACTGCATCCTGCAAGATCTTTTGGTCAACCTCATTATAATAATCATAGAATTCAGTCATTGGTTGAAGGTTTCCATCCACAGTAACTGATTTGATGACATCATCTAATGATAGAGTGGGCTTTTCAACAAACTCTTCTGCCATCTCTTCCTTGTCTTCACCGGTAGAGGGTTCACCAGAAACTTTCTTTTTCTTCTTCATCTTCTTGATTTCTTCATCAGATTCTGTCTCTTCTTTGTCTTTCTGACTGAAATAAGACCTTGTGGCCTTTGTCTTAATTCTTCTCTTCTTTACCAGATGATTTTGCTTTTGGTTTTGATGCCTTTGAGGTCTTAGTAGGTGCAGACCTCTTAGAGGATCTGGTCCGGGAGGAGGCTTTTACCGGATCACTTTCCTTTTCTACTTCTTCCTTCTCTTTTTCTACCCTTTCCATCTTTTCTCTATGTGCATCAAGTGCTTCTTTTGAGATTCCATGCGTCTTGGCAAATTCTTCTACCTCTTTTCTCACTTTTCTCTTCATCTCTGGTTGTCTGAGTTCCACATGGATTTTTATACTTAATTCTTCAAAGGTTCCAAACCTTTCTGCCTTAGGATCCTTTGGTTGACTCAACATGTGCTGAACATGCAGCTCTACAATTTTCTCATCCACCTCATACCCCATTGGCATGATCCATATTGTTCTTGGTTCTACTACCTCCATTAGGCACTGATCAGTCTCTACCATAAAGCATACTGTGTCTTTGTATTTCTCAACTAGAGACTGGGGAATTCTCTCTCTAGCTTGCATCATGTTCTGGAAGTTTTTGAAGAAACCCCAGAGAGCTGTGTTTTGTGCTTTGTCATCACCAAGTCCATGCAAATAGTCCCTGATTTGTATGGCAACCGGTCTGTCACTCTGCCATACCCATCCACTAGATCCGGATAGCTCATTCATAAAGTAGAAGAATAAGCACAATATTAACCCACCATACTTAAATAAATTCTTTTTATCTTTCTTTATTTTCTACAAATTCTCCAAGAGTTGATTTGGAAGGAGCTGACAAAGGTCATAATCTGAATTCTTTCTTAACATTTTATAAGCAGTGTAGATAGCAGTTCCAGGTACTAAATTCTCCCTGCTAGAATGATATATCTTGTATCCGATGATCATGGAGGCAAACTTGATATCCGGATCAGTGATATCTTCTATTGTCATTGCTCTTTTGTCAAACCTAGATCCGGTAGCCTCACTTACAGTCTGATTCTTGACTGATTTGAGAATAGGTATCCCACCGGATGAGTGCAAACCGGTAACTACCCTAATGGCATCTTTTGTGATCTTGAATGGTCCATTCAACCACATGAAGTTGTCATGTATTCTGCTCAAGACATACCGGACAATCTATTTCCTTTGTTCTTGGTTCTACTACCTCCATTAGGCATTGATCAATCTCTACCATAAAGCATACTGTGTCTTTGTATTTCTCAACTAGAGACTAGGAAATTCTCTCTCTAGCTTGCATCATGTTCTGGAAGTTTTTAAAGAAACCCCAGAGAGCTGTGTTTTGTGCTTTGTCATCACCAAGTCCATGCAAATAGTGTTGATAACTGAGAGGGGGGGTGAATCAGTTATCCTAATTATTTCTTCTTTTGAACTTTCTTATTAATCAAAGCAGCATTGAATCAAACAAACAAACATTACCATGAAATGAGAAACACATGACACAGTATTTTTGACGTGGAAACCCGGTTAAGGGAGAAAACCACAGGGTGATTAACCCAAAGATTATTCTCTGTTAGAAGAATAAGGAATTACAAAATGGCACTTGCCAATTAGGGCTCACTGCCCGAGCACACTGCTCACAAAGAGGCACACTGCCTACAAGGAGACACACTGTCTACAAAAGAATGTAATACAATACTTGAACTGATTGGAAGCATCTTCATATGCTGGAGTTCAGTTCTGGTTAGGCTCAGTATACTGATCTGCTGCACTTCATCTTTCCTCTGTTCTTTATTCTACTATCTTTTCACATACCGGATCTTTCTTACTGCTTCTGCTCTGTTCTGTATTTATTCGCATACACCTTCACACAATTACACTTTTCACAACTAAATCCATCCTCTATATATATCCGCACTAGTGATTTCATTATCTTTCTAGTCGGCACCCGGAATAATCTATCTTCTCACAAACTCTGTTCTGTCGGCTGAATCCTTGCATATCAAGTAATGCCGATCAAGCATATACTTGTAGATATCATTAATCATGTCGGCCAAACATGATTCATGCCTTCACAACCTTTACCATCAACAATAACACATCCGGAAAATAGTCTGATACTCTGTCAGTCAGTTCTTCCTCTGTTCTCACTATCTCTCAGGAATCCGGTACTCAACTATTCATATCTTTTTCTTTGTTCATCACCGGAGGCTAAATCCTTGGAATATACTACTCAAGGTAGTCCTCTTGACTTCCCCAAATCCGCACTGCACCAAGACACTTCCTCTGAGAGATCCAGACCAATCTGTCGGACCTTGCCACATGCTCTGTTCTTGTTCACCGGACCACAACAATCTTCATTCTGACTTCTGGTAGAGACACACCATGACTTGCGGATATGTGGGATGACCTTTGTTGCCATCAATGACAACAACCATGAATCCATATAGTGTCTCTTGCCAACAATCTCCCCCTTTGGCATTGATGGCAACACTTAGTGAAAAATGACTAAGTGTTTACACTATGCTCCCCCTTGGCTGATGCTCTATCTTTATATACAATTTCTGGAACTCCCCCTTAGTTGGATTCCTCATTTTTCACTGCTCCTCACTCCCCCTTTGACATCAATGGCAAAGGGTAGGGTCCGTACACCAAAATTTTCAAAAATTTTCTATACATAGCCGCATATTTACATACTCACATATACTGAAGAATGTCTGCAAAAGATGTCTTCAGTTGGATCAGTTCTGTAGCCCAACTTTGCTTCATTCTATCCAAAATTGAAATGTGACCACTCAACAAAAATGCAAATGCATCTGCCCTTTTTAGATCTTTCGGATCACTTGTCTGGGCTGTGATTTGAGCTTCTGCTATGGCCTCATGCATGGCCTCTAGCTTAGGGACAATTAACCCCCTGAGCTCACTCAACCTGCTTATTCTATTTTTCCTTTCCTTCTCCAATTTCTTGATTTCACTCAAGACTGCAATAGTCTGACATTCTTGATTTGTTATAGAGGAAGAAAGAGGATCAAAACTTTGAGACAAGCTGAGTAGTGTGTCCTCTTGCTCTTTTATTTTCTTCTCAATGTCCACTGTTACCTTGGACCAGGAGATACAAAATTTGTATATTTCACCGCCATCCTTAAGAGCATTTTCTAAGCTCTTTATCCCAATGTTCATGTTTCTCCTATCATTAATGAGCAAACCCTGAACCTCGGAGAACCTTTTATCCAAAAACTCCTTCCGGACCTTTTCTTCAGCTGATTTTTCTAGAGATTCAAAATGTGTACTAACACTGCTGACTAAGGTTTTGAGATTACCAGAAGAGGAGGCTGTGGGATCCTTCTGAAAAGATGGCATGATCTTTTCCAGCACTCTAGATGCTACCTCCATAAGCTCACAGTCTTCCATGTGAGATTTCAGTAGTTTCTCTTTGACTTTCTTATTTGCAAATGAGGCTATTTTCATTGTTTGTACCGGTGACAAAGAGTCAAAATCTAATGGTCCTTTTAGCAGGTCTGGTTCATCAATTTCTATAGTGGCTTTTGTCAAGAATTCTTGAACAGTTTGTGCAGTGTCTCTTGCCGGAGACAGATGTTTCTTCTCTTCTGTAGTTTTGTCCTTTGGAATCTTTTCTCCTTCCTTACTCTTACCACTTTCAGTTGTGGTTTTCTCTGTTGGGGTCTTCTCTTTCTCTGCATCCTTGGTGCTGTCAACCTCTTTTTCTTTAACTGCTACTTCTTTCTCATGTAGTTTCTCTTCTTCTTGGGATCCAGAGACTGTAGGGGAAACCGGAGGAGAGATGTTAGTCTGTTCAAGGGCCACTTCTTCCGGAGCAGATGATTCCAAGTCCACAGCTGTTTCTGCACCTAAGTCCTCTACAACAGGAAAATTAAACCTTTTGAAGGTTTTCCGGAGAATCTCTTCAGTGTACCTTGTCGGTCTCACCAAGCATAAGCTGATTCATCCTTGCTTTGCTCCTGAATTCATCCTTGCAGTCTTTGAATACCATGTTCATTGTTTTGTGATCAATTGAAGGATATAGCTGAATAGCTATCTGTTCCCTGATCTCAAGGTCTTTTGCCATGGCATTGTTCTTTCTTATCTCTAATTCCATCTCTAGGCTCTTTGGGATTTCAGAGATAATCTCAATAAAAGCTTTATTGTAGATGTTCAAGTACCTTATTATAGCTTCTTGCAGGATCTTTTGATCTGCCTCATTGTAGTCATCATAGAATTCAGCCACCGGTTGAAGGTTCCCGTCCATAGTGACTGATTTGACTATACTGTCTAGAGACAGAGTGGGCTTTTCAGCAAATTCCTCTGCCATTTCTTCCTTGTCTTGGCCTGTGGAGGGTTTCCCGGATCCCTTCTTCTTCTGCTTCTTTATTTCTTTTACTCCCTCATCTGACTCAGTTTCCTCTTCATCCTTTTGGCTTTCATAAGCCCTTGTGGCTTTTGTCTTAGATCTTTTACCGGATGCCTGGACTTCCGGTTTTGAACTTTTGGTTGTGGGAGGTGCAGATCTTTTTGATGATCTGGTCCGGGTGGAAGTTTCAACCGGAACACTTTCTTTACTTTTCTTTTCTTCCTCAGCCTTTCTCCTCTTTTCCCGGCTGGCATCAAGTGCCTCTTTTGAGATGCCTAGGCCTTGAGCAATATGCTCTACTTCTTTTCTCACCTTCCTCTTTATCTCAGGTTCCCTAAGTTCTACATGGATCTTTACACTCAGCTCCTCAAAGGTTCCAAACCTTTCTGCCTTTGGATCTTTGGGCTGACTTAGCATGTGTTGAACATGCAGCTCCACTATCTGTTCATCCACTTCATACCCCATGGGCATGATCCAGACAGTCCTTGGCTCCACTGCTTCCATTAGGCACTGATCAGTGTCCACCATAAAGCACACTGAGTCTTTGTATTTTTCAACAAGAGACTGGGGAATTCTTTCTCTTGCTTGCATCATGCTTTGGAAGTTTTTGAAGTATCCCCATAGGGCTGTATTTCTTGCTTTGGCATCCCCAAGCCCATGTAGATAGTCTCTTATCTGGACTGCAACAGGTTTGTCATTCTGCCATGCCCATCCACTTGATCCGGGCAGCTCATTCATGAAGTAGAAAAATAGACATAATATAAGAGAACCATACTTAAAGGAATTCTTTTTGTCCTTCTTGATTTTCTGTATATTTTCCATTAATTGGCTTAAGAGCAGTTCGCAGAGATCATATTCTGCATTCTTCCTTAGCATTTCATAGGTAGTATACACTGCAGTTCCGGATACAGAATTCTCCCTGCTGGAGTGATAGATCTTGTATCCTATTATCATGGACGCATACTTGATATCCGGATCAGAAATATCTTCAATGGTCATTGCCCTCTTATCAAATTTTGATCCGGTGGCCTCAGTTACAATGTTATTTTTGACAGATTTGAGGATAGGTATCCCTCCGGAAGAGTATAGACCAGTTACTGCCCTAATTGCCTCTTTTGTGATCTTGCAGGGTCTATCCAGCCATAGGAAGTTGTCATGCATCCTGCTCAGTATATACCGGACCCATTCATCTTCTTCAAAGCAGGGGAAATGAATGAATTGATCAAATTATTTCTTCTGGATACCCTTATACTCTGGTTTAAGCTCAAAAGCATTGTCTATCAGTTGTTTGTGATAGAGATCTCTCAATTTGAATTCCCCAAATTTCTCAATGCTTGCATGTATGTAAACCCTAATGTCTTCTGTGTGTAAAACTCCATGAGGAACACTAGAAAATGCTCCTAAGGGATCTACCTCCAATGACTTGTATGGATGTTTCTTAAATTCAGGTCGGGGCCTATCTGAGATTTTTACTATATTTGGAGTAGCCATTTCTTCAAAAGATTTGTAGCAAGATATCGAAAGTGGAAAATACCTTTTGCGTCTTCGGTTGCACAGAGTGGCTGGATTGATTTCTGTATGTAATGACTTCAGCAGGAGATCTTCGGTGAACTTGATGAATTTTGTTTCAGAGCTCCGCTTTTCGCTTCTTCTTGGATGTGGAATGATCAAGTGATTGTTGAGAAATCCCTTATATCATTTCACAAACCCTAATATCTGTTTGCAATAAATGCTTCACCTATATTATTTTGGTTTGCCTTGTCCGAATAGCTTGGAGTATCCCGGATCAGTCCTGATCTATGAACATCATGCGGATCTTTCAATCATGAATAAATCGTGATGACACATTACAAGAACATCCCAAACATTCTGTCCAGTCCGCAGAGTAAAATAATGTACTTCCAGATCTCTTCGGACCCTTTTGTAGTCCTCTGTCATTCCGGAGCATCTCCCGGAACAGGTCTTTACTTGATCGATCACAACTTCTTTACATCTTCATGCGGACCTCTGAAATCTTGTCTGGATCATCTCAGGACTTGTATCTTCAAACCCTTTACTCCGCATCTTGTGTCACATCCAGCACCACTTGATTGGCTGGGGGAACAGGATTTTCTTTGAGTCTCCCCCTGAGCCAGAGCTCACTTTTTAATTTCTGGAAGAAATATCAGCAACAGAGTCTGGTGCGGATCCAACCTCTACATTCTCTGAACTTTTCTTCACCCAAATCTTGTTCATCTGATTCCTAACTTCATCCGCATTCATCTTTTGTTTACCCTTGTCTTGATTCTGATTATACACCGGACCTCTTTTGTCCTGATTCTTGCTTCTGCAGACTCTAGCATTATGACTGGACCTATTACAGATTTGGCAAATAACATTTCTTTGCATATTTGACTGATAACCTCTTGATCTGCATTGATTAGCCATATGACCTACTCTATTGCATGTAAAACATCTACCATTGAATGATTTGTTTACTTGCATATTTCTGCATTCATGAGACTTGTGTCCATACCTTTTGCAGTTAAAGCACTGTCCAGAGAAGGATGGATTAGTTTGATTCATCCTTTTTCTGCACTGATTAGCTTTGTGACCAAAGTGATTGCAGCTGTGGCAGTATCCATTGAAAGATGGATATCTTTGAGCATTGGGCTGTCTTACCGGAGGTCTTCTAGGCCTATTCCTTGGATTTTCTGATCCAAAATTCTTTTGACCGGATTCAGAGCTTTCTCCTTTCTCATATCCCAAACCATACTTGTCATCTGTCCTCTTTTGACTTCCAAGAAGTACTTCAAGTTGGGCAGAACTTATCTTGAATTTTTCTTTATATTCATTTGCTATTTGAAGATCTCTTTTGAGAGAGACAATTTGATCCTCAAGTTTTTCTTCATTATCTTTGGCATCTTCAAGATCAGATTCAAGATGTCTGATAATCCTGTCCATCTGGTGGCATTCTTCTGATTTCTCTTTAAGAGATTGTCTTAGATTGTGTTCAGCTTTTCTTTTTTCTTCAATCTCTTGAGTAAACTTTATAGTTCCTGATTCCATTTCATGTCTTAACATGATGACTTCTTTTGATAATTTTTCACATAACTTGGTTTTCTCAGTCAATTCTTCATCTGTATTGCTTTCTTCACTTTGTCTTGCCAATTGTTGGAGCAGCTGCTTCTCTTTTTCATAGAGAGACTTAATTTGTCCTTTAATTCTCTCATGAATTCGTCAGCCTGTTTGAGTCTTTCCTTTAATTCATTGACTTCAGAATTTGACTGTTCAAGATCCTCAAGGGCAGTCTTGAGTTGCTCCCTTAAACCATATGCATCCATTTGAACTCCCAGATCTTCCTCAAGCTGTTAGGCTCTATTAGGAGGAACCTCGCTCTGATACCAATTGTTGATAACTGAGAGGGGGGGGTGAATTAGTTATCCTAATTATTTCTTCTTTTGAACTTTCTTATTAATCAAAGCAGCATTGAATCAAACAAACAAACATTACCATGAAATGAGAAACACATGACACAGTATTTTTGACGTGGAAACCCGGTTAAGGGAGAAAACCACGGGGTGATTAACCCAAAGATTATTCTCTGTTAGAAGAATAAGGAATTACAAAATGGCACTTGCCAATTAGGGCTCACTGCCCGAGCACACTGCTCACAAAGAGGCACACTGCCTACAAGGAGACACACTGTCTACAAAAGAATGTAATACAATACTTGAACTGATTGGAAGCATCTTCATATGCTGGAGTTCAGTTTCGGTTAGGCTCAGTATACTGATCTGCTGCACTTCATCTTTCCTCTGTTCTTTATTCTGCTATCTTTTCACATACCGGATCTTTCTTACTGCTTCTGCTCTGTTCTGTATTTATTCGCATACACCTTCACACAATTACACTTTTCACAACTAAATCCATCCTCTATATATATCCGCACTAGTGATTTCATTATCTTTCTAGTCGGCACCCGGAATAATCTATCTTCTCACAAACTCTGTTCTGTCGGCTGAATCCTTGCATATCAAGTAATGCGGATCAAGCATATACTTGTAGATATCATTAATCATGTCGGCCAAACATGATTCATGCCTTCACAACCTTTACCATCAACAGTAACACATCTGGAAAATAGTCTGATACTCTGTCAGTCAGTTCTTCCTCTGTTCTCACTGTCTCTCAGGAATCCGGTACTCAACTATTCATATCTTTTTCTTTGTTCATCACCGGAGGCTAAATCCTTGGAATATACTACTCAAGGTAGTCCTCTTGACCTCCCCAAATCCGCACTGCACCAAGACACTTCCTCTGAGAGATCCGGACCAATCTGTCAGACCTTGCCACATGCTCTGTTCTTATTCACCAGACCACAACAATCTTCATTCTGACTTCCGGTAGAGACACACCATGACTTGCGGATATGTGGGATGACCTTTGTTGCCATCAATGACAACAACCATGAATCCATATAGTGTCTCTTGCCAACAAATAGTCCCTGATTTGTATGGCAACCGGTCTGTCACTCTGCCATACCCATCCACTGGATCCGGGTAGCTCATTCATAAAGTAGAAGAATAAGCACAATATTAACCCGCCATACTTAAATGAATTCTTTTTATCTTTCTTTATTTTCTACAGATTCTCTAAGAGTTGATTTAGAAGGAGCTGACAAAGGTCATAATCTGAATTCTTTCTTAACATTTCATAAGCAGTGTAGATAGCAGTTCCAGGTACTGAATTCTCCCTGCTAGAATGATATATCTTGTATCCGATGATCATGGAGGCAAACTTGATATTCAGATCAGTGATATCTTCTATTGTCATTGCTCTTTTGTCAAACCTAGATCCGGTAGCCTCACTTACAATCTGATTCTTGACCGATTTGAGAATAGGTATCCCACCGGATGAGTGCAAACCGGTAACTACCCTAATGGCATCTTTTGTGATCTTGAATGGTCCATTCAACCACATGAAGTTGTCATGTATTCTGCTCAAGAAATATATTGTTGCAAGATGTGGCCCTTAGTCTCCTTGTTCAGCGCTGCTATAGTGGTTTGTGACAAGGGCTTAACCACCTCCCGTGCTTGTTAAGTCAAGTGATTGTATCGGGCATTAATAGGTCGATCTTTTGGTGCAACGGCAACTAACAATTGGTATCAGAGCCGAGGTCACGAGTTCAAACCCCGCACTTGCGCTGGGGGGGATTGTTGCAAGGTGTGGCCCTTGGTCTCCTTGTTCAGCGCTGCGCTACAGTGGTTTGTGACAAGGGCTTAACCGCCTCCCGTGCTTGTTAAGTTAAGTGGTTGTATCGGGCATTAATAGGTCAATCTTTTGGTGCAACGGCAACTAACAGATATTGAGAAAATTAGCCCCTCCAGTGATAACAATGTGTTGTAGTAGAAACAGTGCATTACATGCAGAAGAACAATCTAGAAGAATGCTCCGCATTTCCTGTAGAATAAATATCTTTGCCTATAGATTGGAAGTTATTTAGAAGCCTGTCTGAAGATGTTATATTCCGAGTTTGAGCCTCCGGTATGAAGAATTGAGTGAGTTATGTTCACCAGAGTGAAAACAACTTTTTCTGTATGTTTGGTGGTGACAAGGAGAAAGTGTTTTGCTATGCATTCCTCTACATTGAAGTATTTTGGTCTGCGGTTCTGAAATTAAGTCCTTGATGATGTTAAGTGCCTTCAACTGCAATGGTTCATGTTTTGGTGGTCCACAAGCTATCTTTTACTTATGACAGTGGTTGACAGTGTTGTTCTTGTGCTCTGGTTTGAAGAATCTTATTGATAGAGTGGTTGGAGATCGTGCGATTGTTCCTGGTGATTACAATATGCTTGTGGATGTCTCCTAATCATGCTCCTACATTCGGATTGGTCCGCAAGGTGTAATTTAGATCATGCATGAAGCATGTTCTTAAGAATACTTGTGTTAACATCACTCTTGGTCGACTTGGTCGAATCCATCATTTGTGGAGATGCATCGAAGATCGTAATAGCGTGTTGTAGCATGGAAGATTGTGTTTGAGTCCTAGCTAAGGCGTGGCGTGATCCCAATACATTCTTACATCTTTTCCTTAGCTAAATTTGGATTAGGTCTAGACCTTTTTTTTATGTACTTTTTTATGTACTTTGTAATTTGGTCTAGACCTTGGAGATTGTTCCAATGGTTGATGATTGTAATGCCGACCTTGGAGATTGTTCCAATGGTTGATGATTGTAATGCCGACCTTGATGATCATTCTAATGTTGATGAAGTGTATAAATACTTGTAATTGAGTCGTGAAAATGTGATAATGCAAAGATAAAGTGAAGTAAGGTAACATAGCAAAGCAAAGGTGTTTGTGCTTCAATGGAATTGAACCTTGGCATGGAGTAGATACTGTTATCTCAGTTCAACCTTTTGGTAGTGAGCCACCCATAGGTGGTGAGCCTTTCTTTGTAGTGAGCAATTTGGGCAGTGAGCCTCTATTTTTCGGTATTGATATAACTTATATATTTCCGTGGGCTAACACCCACCATGGTTTTTCCCTTTTAGGGTTTTCCACATAAAAATCTAGTGTCTCCTGCATTGTTTATGCTTTTGTGTTGAGCTTCTCATTTGATGCTTTCATGGTTATATATGAATATAAGTAATTGATAAGTTGATGATCATATTTGGTTAAAAGTTTTTAGGACAATTGATTCACCCCCCCTCTCAGTTGTCCGATGCAGTTCAACACTTGAATGATGCTCTCCCTCTTATGTAACTTGACAACCGTATTGCTTGCACTTGGTCGGGATGACCAAAAACATTAGATCACTTATGAAGTCAAAGATATGTATAACTGATGATTAGTGGCAAGTTGATAGGACCATAGTTATAAATTGGTTTTGTATTATATTATTATTTTTAGACTTAAATCATGATGTACTATGAACTAATGTAAGATTGACATCTTTATGATATATTATGAAACTTTATTATTTATTTGAAAAATTCAAAATTGTAGCATTTGTGGGTAATTTTCCTATAAACTATTTATTAACATAGTTTTGTTTTGGGTGGCTTGTTACACATTCCAAGTGGAAAGACATGTCATACAAGGAATCTCCCAAGGGTTTCACCCCATTCCATGAGGATCCCCAAACACAAAACATTGCAAATGTTAAATATTTTAATGATTGTAAGATGTACAACAGATCTAGTCATAAACACATGCATTGTTAAATGCACGGACCCAATCCAAGGTCTCATCCTAAGCTTATAAAACAAGCTTGTGATGGCCCATGAAGGCTTGAAAAATCTCTACGAGGGTTGTAATCTAAGCATAGAAAAATTCAATGGTCTTAATTTAAAATTTGCCTGCTTGATGTGAAAGGCTTTGAAAACTCTTTAGAGGCTCTATCTTTGAATCAACCAATAAAGGAAAGCACATATTTGAGTGCCTTTGGCATGATGGCTCTTTGAAATCTTAAACATGTGCTTGAGTTGATCAACTAAGGACTGAAGATCATAATAAAAAAGGCTATTTTCCATTTCACTGGAAACCTACATAAACTCCTCCACAACTTTGTCACATCGCTTGCGAATTCTAGTCACTTGCTTGCCAAACTACTATAGAAAGGTGGCAGCGAGAGCAATCACAATGTTCCACCACTCAATCTAGTTGGTCGCCATCGGAGGACATGGCTCTAGATTCTAAATCCGAGTGACAAGGTGGTTAGTTCCTTTATGAGAAAGGAATGGTATTAAAAAAATAATTAATTTCTTAGGATTTTCAAAGGAGGGTTGTCTCACAAGACATTAAAAGTGACGGGATTGTAGTTAGACAAAACAATCTTAGGATGAACATTCTTGATGTACCGAAAGATATGTTGCTTTCAAATCATGATGCAATCAAGGTATTTGAACACTTTGTTATAACCAATTCGAAGGTTAGACCATGTAAACAATAAGTCTTATGTGGTGTGTTGCCAGCGAAATAATGGGTCCAACAAACCTAGTGGTTTTTAAAATAGAACCAACCATCACTCTCTCCAACACACCAACATATAAGCAACATGTCTCCTTTATCCTCAAGTGACTGCAATATTAAAGTCCACAAAATAAACTGGTTAAAAAAAAAAAGATAAGTTGTCAACAAGCTAATGTCATAATGTCATTCTCTTCAAACCATCATTTAGTTCATAAACATTAATACCAACCAAGTGACCATCAATATCAAGAATAATCCACACAACATGATGGTTGAACTCTTCTCCATAATCAATAAATAAACAAATTTAATAAGGATACTATTAAATTACTCATGCCACCATACCCATCTTCATGCAAGGTGGTGAGCTCAGTGTGAGGCCAAATTATGTTGAAGACAATTTGCAACAAGAAAACCAAAGACATTATCTTGAGTAAACAAATGATATAAGAAAAGGCCAAATAATTGGCAAGTGCCTCCAACAAAAAAACTTACAAAGCCATATACATTCCAAGAAATAACATTCATATGGGGAGATCCTCCATAACGACCTATGTCTGGCCATTGTCATTCATTAACACCGCAAACCACAAACTTATTGCGATGTAGCCATTTTTCAATGTCACCACAAACAAGGACCCATTTGGTCTCTCTTCACACCCACAACAAACAAACCAAAAATCTTATATTTACTGTAAATAAATTACCAATTCATATTTCGCAAAATATGCCTCCAATGTAGGTCTCATGGAATAAATTATGAAAAGAAGAGAGACAACGTAAAACTAGTTTCAACCATACATGTGATGTGCATTAAATGGCAATTAAACAGCTAATCAGTGATCTTGAAGAAAGAGAAGATGCTGCTGACTACGAGGCTGATGACTCGCAGAACTAAGAAATTAACCAGACTAGCGAGCATTGAAGTTGATGAAAAAGTGGGTCAGAGAAAAGCGAAAAAAAAAGGAAAAAAAATACATCGAGGGGGTTAAAAGAGCGTGTTAAACTCATAAAGGACGAGATTCACCTACAGCCTATGCAAGTCAATGGTTGGGCAGTTCTTGCTGGTTTTTGACTTTTTCTGTTTTTATCTAGAAGCTCACGGCTGCAATATAGATAGACCCTCTGTTAGATTTGATTTTGAGTTGTACTCTTCACGGATCTTTGCACCATTTCCGCTTCCTTTATCTTCCCCCTTTGTTGCTGTCAAATTTGGTGAGGAGTTCAGAGGCAAAGTGCCATTTATATGAAGCCCCTATCAACTTAATTCCCTCATACAGTCTTCTTCCTTAGATGGGAAATTGTTGGGGCACTCGTGTCAAGGCTGAAAACTTCTTTACGGCTTCTGGTAAGCTCCATGGCCCCTTCCAGTAAAACCCAATTTGAATTTTACACTACCCATGACATGTTTTTGAACTAAAATGGTTTGTTTGATGCAGCTGTTCCAGAAAATCAGAGACAAAAATGATCATTTTTTTTTTTTTTTTTTCAGTTTTTCCTTAGATGAATGTTAACAATGAGGCCCATAAGCCATTAAGGGTATATGATTAGAATTCTGTAGGACCGTGCTATGTTGTTGAAGATTTCTTAGATGAAGGTAATCATCAATGAGGACAGTTTTTCAGAAGTAGAAATTGAATCCTGTAGTACCCATACCATGAGTTTGAGGATTTTTTTTTCTGATATCCATATAAGTAGGTAATGGACCCAGAACCCATTTTGGAGAAATGAAAATTGAATTCTACAGTACCCATGTTCCTTTTGTTGGATATATGTAGACCGTGAGGATCCCTGCTTGTAGTAAGCAATAGCTTTTCTTCCAATACCAAACTGGATTTGTCCTTTGTTGCCAGTGAATTTTTCACGTCTGATAGATCTTTCAATCTGTCAAGTTTTTGTAAGAAACTGAGATATATGTTGACTTAGTCCTTGGCTTGCTGACAAATTGCCAAGCCCCAATTCTTGTGATGTCAATGATGTTTGAACATTGGCAGTATGAACTAGTGATGAATCTCTAAAAAGTTGTAGATTTCATATACATCTATACAAACTTTGAAACCTTTCAACCGCGTTTTTCTGTTGTGTTGCCATTACATTTTTTTGTTTCATGTCCAGGCAACATAGAGAGGATCATGACCCTTTTTTCAAAATTTGAATTGCTTACCATCTGTATCTGTTTTTTTCATTTATATGTACAGTGAGAGCTCCTTTTATTTTGTTAAGGACCCAGGTGTAGTGCGAACTAGTGCTTAAATCTTCATAAACCACACTCTTTTATTTTTGAAACGTCTTATTCCTTTCTTTGGGAAGGATGACTTCAAAGCTTTTCGTATGTGTTCATATTCCTTTTATTTTGATTGGGAAGGATGACTTTGAAGCTTTTTGTCTGCGTTAGGTAAATGTAGGCAATGACGCCCCTGTGATTCATTTCACAGAAGAAAAAAAACAAAAAAAACATCTGTAGGACTCATGCTGTACCCTTATCCTAGTTCTGATGATTTTGTTGTTAGATATAAGGCCGTTGACCCACATGTTTTATGTTCGATCAATATGCATTCAAGTTAAATTAAGCAGTGTACTAAATATGGGGGTTTTGTTTAGTAGGAACCTTGAAGCTGTTATGACGTTCGTTTAAATAAGACTTTTATGCATTCTTATTGCTTTTTTTATTATGATGATGGTGTTTGTGATTGTTGGCTAGATTGTTGTTTGATGATATGTTTTTCCTGTTGTATAGCCAAATCAAAGACTACTACTGAGAATGTGAAATGCCTTGTAAACTGCAATCCCTCCTCAAGCATTAGCAATGACGGCCCCCCCTCTCCAACCACTGAAGGGGAGATTCTTCAGAAATCTAATTTGAAGAGTTTCAGCTTCATAGAGCTCAAGAATGCCACCAGAAATTTTAGGCCTGACAGTGTCTTGGGTGAGGGGGGTTTTGGCTGCGTTTTTAAGGGATGGATTGATGAACATGAATTCGTTGCAACAAAGCCAGGAATGGGCCTGGTTATTGCTGTAAAGAAGTTAAACCAAGAGGGTTTGCAAGGGCATAAGGAATGGCTGGTAAGCATTTTGTTTTCCTGTATTTGTGAGGGGATTTTATTTTTTATTTTACTTCTTAAAAAAGAAAAAACTAGAATGACTGATCACTATTTTATGCTGGTTTTCGCAGATGCTTTTCACCATTTTATAACTGTAATTTCATTCTTCCAGTCTTACTCTTTGGCATTTTGGCAAGGGTACTTTAGGATTATATATCTTTGGATTGACTGCCTAGCATAAAAGGATTTTGAGTAGTTTGTGACCTGCTTTATTTGATATGTTTATAGGCTGAGGTGAATTACCTGAGCCGGCTTCATCATCCAAATCTTGTGAAGCTGATAGGATATTGTGTGGAGGATGATCACCGCCTCTTGGTGTATGAGTTTATGCCTAAAGGGAGCTTGGAGAATCATCTATTTAGAAGTATGTGAAAAATGTCTTTTCTCTGAAATCTTCTGTTTATTGGTTCTTTAAAAATCTGAAATAAGAAACTGTTCCTTAAAAATCATTGCGGATCTTTGTCTATGCTTCAATAATCTATGACCATGAATAAAGGGGTTTAGGGTATATAGCTTACCAAGCTATTCTGACCTCTGTTTATCCAGAGTTGTTAACCTTGGTTTTTGTGTCATGTATTTTAGACATACATGCAACATCTCTGTAGAAATTGGTCTTGCAAATTAAGATGGTACTTAATATCATTTGCATTAGCACTTCAAGCACAAAGCAAGCACATTGTTTAACCTTGCAGTCTTTTTGATATTTTAGGCCTGGAATTTGACTTTGTAAAACAGAGCTACTTTAAATGGTGTGCTTGGGGAACTTAGTGAGTGCAATCCCTACCCATTTTCATTTCTATCCACCATATGGGGACCGACAGAGAGACATGCAGTGATGTGGAACCTTTGTCTATGCTTCAATAATCTATGACCATTAATAAAGGGGTTTAGGGTATATAGCTTACCAAGCTATTCTGACCTCTGTTTATCCAGAGTTGTTAACCTTGGTTTTTGTGTCATGTATTTTAGACATACATGCAGCATCTCTGTAGAAATTGGTCTTGCAAATTAAGATGGTACTTAATATCATTTGCATTAGCACTTCAAGCACAAGGCAAACACATTGTTTAACCTTGCAGTCTGTTTGATATTTTAGGCCTGGAATTTTACTTTGTAAAACAGAGCTACTTTAAATGGTGTGCTTGGGGAACTTAGTGAGTGCAATCCCCACCCATTTTCATTTATATCCACCATATGGGGACCGACAGAGAGACATGCAGTGATGTGGAACCTTGTTTTTATCCTCACTTCAGTTGTATGAAACCAAAAGACTTCAAATATATATAAATAAGTAATAAACAACAGTCATTGCCTTTTGAAGTTTTGTAAAGATGCAACATTAAAGTGATCAGCTTTTGTAGGACTTGTGTCTTGTTAGTGCTTTATCGTTTTTTATTTGAATTTCAATGATTTCTTTATTTCATTATATGCAGGAAGTTCTCATTTCCAACCTCTTTCTTGGCTTCTACGAATCAAAGTAGCTGTTGGGGCTGCCAAAGGGCTCGCTTTTCTACATCGTGCAGAAAGTCAAGTTATATATAGAGATTTCAAGGCATCAAATGTTCTTCTTGATTCAGTATGTCAACAAAGAACCCTCCTTATGGCCTTATCTATCTTTTAATAAGATTACTGAACTGTTTCTTTCAGTTAATCTGTCTTCTGTTAGCCTTGGCTGTATTTGTTGTTATTCTGTACCTGATCTAGTAACTTTGGTTGTCTTCAAAGAATTATAACGCAAAGCTCTCAGATTTTGGACTCGCCAAGGATGGCCCAAAAGGGGATAAAACACATGTATCTACAAGGGTCATGGGAACTTATGGCTATGCTGCTCCGGAATATCTAGCTACAGGTTCTTCTCATAAATTGCTACAGTGTGAAGTTAGTTTGACCTTAAAAAGGATTATTGTGGTCTTTGAGTATTCTATCTACTCAGTCTACTTCAATTTTTCTTTGAAGTTTAACTGATGCTTGATAACTGTGTGGATTCTATTGCCCAGGCCATTTGACAACAAGGAGTGACGTTTACAGCTTTGGAGTTGTTCTGCTGGAACTCCTTTCTGGTCGCCGCATTATAGACAAGAACCGACCTATAGGTGAACAAAATCTGGTGGAATGGGCAAAACCTTTCATGAGTGATAAACGTAAAGTATATCAGATCATGGACAACAGACTGAATGGTCAATACTCAATCAAGGGAGCCCATACTGCATCCATGCTTGCTCTCAAATGCCTTAATCCAGAGCCAAAGTTCAGGCCTCATATGAAAGAAGTAGTTGAAACACTAGAACTGTTGGAGAAAAACAAAGATATGGCAAAGTATTCTCAACCCAACCAATTGCAAAAGATTCAGCCAGCTAATCTCAACACTAGGAACACAAGCCAGCCCTCCCATGGTCATCCAAGACCAGGTGGCTATCAGCTCTGCCCACCTCAAAAATCTCCCCACTTGAGGTGAATCTGCATTACAACGTTGGCACACTCTCATCTCATAAGTGGTGGATTGTTGGGTATATAATTTAAGCTAGATGGGGCTTGTGTCTTTCAACGTTATGGAGAGTGAAGTGATTGATTCCTCGGCACAAGAGAGAGTATGGGGTGTTATACTACTGATTTTTTGTAATCTACAGAGGGTGTTTGATGCCTGCTTGTAATCCTTTTTCATGTCTCTTAAATTGCAATTGGTATCATGAAAAGTTCAATCCTTGGACAAGGTTATGTTAATAATCAATTACATCTGTTGGGGAAACTTCAATCAGGCTGTTGACCAAAGGCTTTTCTCAGAATGAATAAATGGTTTGCATTCACAACAATGAATATGATTAAGGGCAGTAGGTGTGATATAAATTTGAATTATGACATAATTTTCACGGATGACATCTAGAATTGCCTAAAGTTGTGCAAATCTCCACTCCGAGGTCTATGGAAAGCACTCCAAGCTATCTGGATTTAAAATGGAACACGAAAACCATTACGAAGTGTATGTAAAATAGATGTTTCTTATACAAATAATTTATTAATTAAATTAATTAAGTAGTGAGTTAGAGACAAATTATGTTTTAGAAACATGTTCATAAATATACAAATAAATAAATAAAGATATTTAGCTCTAGTTTCGATGCTAAATATATTGTGACAAATGGTATTCAAGGATTTAGTAGTGTACTTCATCTGTAGAACTTTGTTGCCAAATCAGTGCCTTCCTTTGGGTTGTTTTGTGTTTGCATAAATGATTTTTGTGCTTGTGGATTCAATCAATGATAGTAGATTCAACCTTATTCCATAGATTTGATCTAAAAGTCTCAAACTTTAGATTCATGCTCATCTCAGGTGTCTAGAATTGATGTAGAGTTTTCTCCGAAGCTACCTCTTCCAACTCTATCTTAGCTAATAATCCATCAAAACAGACGACGACAAAAAAAAAAAAAAAAAACATAGCATAGACATAGATGACAATGCTCTATATATTCATTGTAGTAATCATTTATTTGTTCAACTAGAATATAAAACCAATGCAGATACATAGGAAAAAACAAATAGGAAAAAACAATTCAGCAATTTCCATCTATTAAATTTATCAAGTCTCGTGCAAAATTGCAAACCACCTCCCCCCAAAACAACAATGCACCCCCTTTATAAAACCAACTAAAAAAACTAAATTCAAGGAAGGGCATTAAATGACCACTATGAGCGCTACAATACATTTACTAACAAACTTCCAAAAATATTCAAGCATAAAGAACTAAGGCCTAGTGGGCCATACCACTAAAGGATAGTTACATCATACTCCCATCTTTTAAAAAAGTTTGAACCTCTTGGTTTAGAAGACCTTGATTTGGTAAATTCCATCTCAAATCTTGTTGCTACTAGTATGAGGGTGCAAACCTTCTAGCACCTTGTCTTCAAAGTATTCTCTTGGAATTTCTTGGCACAATCTAAACCACCATTAAATATTCCAACCCCTACTCTTCCACTGTTAGGAATCCAATGTTGACTCCACCATTTGGTTGGTCAAGCAAAGCCAAACACAGTCTCTAATGTAGAGTTGATAGAATACTCGTTGCTACTACCAATAGACCTAAAACTCTTCCCCTTGTCCCAATCATGCTTTCTATCGTTTCTTTCAAAATAAGGTTATCACCTTTCACCAAACTTTTGATAACATTCTCGAAGGAGTTTCTATGATTGTGTTTATACTCTCATAATTCACTATCCCTCTCTATCCAATGAGAACTACTTGTAGGATTGTCTCTTTTGATTCAAAATCAGTCAACTAAAACTTCAAAGTCTATCTCTTCTTTTTTTCCCTGTCTTCTTCTCTAACTTTGTGTGTTCTCCCACCATAGAGCTATATGCAACTTCAATTTTGATGCTACAATTTTACTCTTTTAGATCATCCTCATCAATATCTTCCATCTCAAAATATTTCTCCAACTCTTAAACCTAGTGTATGTACCTAGGGATATGATAAGATGATGTATTTAGGTGGATGGAGATGCCAACATGTGGCACACATCCCTTAAGTTAATTATATTGGGTCATGTGGACAACTTGTGTTATTAATCATATTAGGTGATTAGTAAGCCTTCATTAGGATTACCCCTTATGTTATTAGGAGGTGGTCTATATGTATGAAATTGTATTTGGGATCTCTTGGAGATATAGTGTGGAGTGACATCTTCCATAAGGAGTATTGTATTGTGTTACCCTACCTCAAAAGTTTATTCTATTTCCATATATATTGGATATTAGGGCATTTTGGCCCACAAACATCTCTTGTGTTGTGTGAGATCTATCTTTTGCATTATATTATTTCCATTATTAAAATTGTGGATCTTATCAAGTGGTAACAAAGTTATGTGATTTGGGCAAAGGTGAGGACAAAACCCCAATTTTTGAAGATCTGCCTATATATTTCAGCTGACTGTAAATTTTTCTACATTTTTTTTTGAAGTTAGAGATCATATAGGGAAGCTAGAATCCAAAATTTAGGTTTATGTCATCAATATTGAGTGAATTATTGCAATTTTATGATCTTTCATAAATTTGCTTTCTAGGCTACAAATCAAGGAAGTTTTTGATATTTTTACATTTTTGGAAATCTCACCAAAATTCATCAAGGGTCTATTATTTTTATTTTTATTTTTGATGTCGACAACATTACAAAATGATTCAATCAAAATTGAGTATGTAGCAAAAATTTAGAAACCCTAGTTTTAATGGAGATTCCTGATTTTGATGGAAGTGGAGATGCATTCAAATGGTGGAAAAAATATTAAAGAGCTCATGGTAAAAGTGTAATATGGCTTCTATATTTTGTGGTATCCTTAAAAGGTGAAGCTAAACAATGGTATGAATCATCGTGTGAGGATATTTCTTGTTTGGATAAACTATAACAAATTTTCTTAGATAGACGGGCTCTAGAAGATGGAGGAGGAGAGGGAGAAGAAGAACAAGGAAAAGAACAAGAAGATGAAGAGCAAGATGAAGAACAAGAAGACAAAGAAGAAAAAGAAGGAAAGGAAGAGAAGATGAAGGATATAAGTACATGCACTTTAGCTCCAAGGAAGAAAGATTCAATCTTTCAATTTCATGGATGTATTCAATAGGAAAAAGTTATTGTGTCTATAAACCCTAGCAACAAGTATAACTCCATCCATGAAAATGGACAGGGAGCGCAAGTTTGAAAATAACAAAATGGTTTTCTTGAAAATGGACAAGGAGCGCAGGTTTGAAAAATAGTGGTCTATGTGTGAGCGCAAAGGCGTGCAGGCTGAGTGCGTGTAGGCTAAGAGTGATGCAGGGTGGGCTAACGTCTCTCCTCCTATTTAACAGGAGGGTCTTTAAAATGGTGAGGGTCTTTCAAATAGGGGTTTGCCTTCTGTTCAGATTGCAAGGGATTCGACGGGATCTGGTGTGCCTGTTATTGAGAAGGTTCCATCTGATCTGGCTCCTGGAGAAAACTATCTGACTCAGGGGATTAGAGCTAGGCTCTTCGCCCCAAGCTGTCCTCAAAAGTCATTTATTGATGTTGTAAATAGATCAGGTGCTCATGCTTGCTCATCACAAGCTAGGGTTAGACCATTGCCTTGTGCTCGTTCGTCTTTGTGGTGGTGTGTGCCCCAGAAGTTTCAGAAATGAGGAGTTTTATCGTAAATGCGGAGTGATTTGCAGATTTAATGGCTTATGGCCCTCTCTCCTCAATCTGCATAATTAGGTCATGGAATCCTGGAAACCCTTGGTGGATGGACATATTGAGCTCTATCCTAGCGCTAGGGGTTTCTTCATTGTGACTTTTTTTCCCTCAGAGGACCGAGACTTAATGTTGGATAGTAGGGTTTGGATGTGGGGCAAACATTTGCTCTCCATCAAATCTTGGGCTCATTCCTTCAATCCACTCACTGAGCCACTTAATATCAGACCAATATGGGTTCGACTCCCAAATCTCCCTCTTCAGTTTTGGGAGGATTCTTGCTATGAGGCAATTGGCAATGCTATTGTTCGCTTCTTGAAGGTAGACTCTAGGACCTCAAATATAGGGTATACAATGGTTGCTCGCATATTAGTGGTTATTGACACCTCCAAACCCCTCCACAGAGATGTAGTTTTGATGGTAAGGGAAAGACCTTGGACACAATAGTTAGACTATAAAGGTCTCCCTTTTAGGTGTAGGAAATGTTTCTCTATTGGCCACTTGGCCTCTGGTTGTCCTCACTCTCGCCGCAAGGGTGCGGCAACTTGGTGGAAGAATGCACTCATTGATCATTTGACTGTTAGCACTTCCCTGATGGATGTTTCCTCCCTAGTGGGCGAGCCTTCCCAGGAGGAGGGTTCCTCCTAGGAGGACGATCCTTCCTAGAAACCTTGCCCATCTTGCCATCTTCCCCTGTGGAGCATGTGGCAAATAAGGTGGCTGCTGACTTTGATCATGCCAGGTCTCCTTCTTTGGCTCTGATTGTTTCTTCAGTTCTTGTTCGAGGTTAGATTGCTACTTTGTTTATTTAGTCATATCTTTGGCTTTGCCTATTTTTGGTTCGACCTCTTTACGCGAGGGTTCTTTGGTTGTGGCGTTTGGTGAAGATCCCCTTCTCTCACCTCACTTTGAGTATTTGGACTCAGAGTTTTCCTGGACTGTCGTCCAACATAGGAAGAAAGGACTCCCCAAATCTGTTTCTGATTTGCGCCCTAGGGCCAAGGGAGTTAGATTTGCTAGTTCGGGATATGGTGTTGTTTAGATCCCTTGTTTGGTTTATGTTTTTCAGCAGGTTGTGTGTTGTTGTTGGCTTGTTTGTGACTTGTTTTATTTTTCCCTAGGGGCCTTGTGTAAAGGGTTCAACACCCTAGTTTGCTGCTTAATAAAAAACAAGTATAACTTCATCGACATGGAATTAGCCAAGAAGCTACATGTGCAAGCAAAGCACATCAAGAACACTCAAATATTGGGTAAGGATATCCAATTTTATGAAAATTTGAAGCTCTCTATGAATAAATATTTTTTGCATTCAAACTTTCATGCTTTGGATATGGATGAGTTGGATATTATTCTTAGTTATGGGAACAATAAACATCAATGTGCAAAAGAAGTTCATGAAGATTTGGTATAGAAGGAAAAAGTTACATTACAAGATATTACACATAACAAAGTTCAAAGGGAATTCAAGGAAGAGCAAGTTCAAGAATCTACTGCAGATTGCACAAATGAATTAAGGGAAAAACAAGAGGAGCAAGATGTAGAGAAAAAAGAGTAGACAAGTAATTCTCTTCATGGGCCAACAAAATAGGTGGCAAAAAGTGGTGAAGAATTACATAATGTCCCAAAGATAGAAATGTTAGAAATATGAGATAGATGAATAACCCAAGAACTTTTGAAGAGAGATTCTAAGCTACAAAAGTTGTAAATGCATAAATAAAAAATAGACCAGTGATTCTGAGAGATATGCAAATGTTAGAATGACATAATTGCATTACAAGCTCAAGGAAGAAGCTAGAAAAGATTGGCAAAAGATTACCATCTAAGATGCAAAATACAAGCTAGGTAGTGAGTTTATATAGACCAGGGAGAGGGGTGGAGGTGGTAAAATTGACCAATAGGGAGAGACCACCAAATGGTCTAAACATGGTAAATGTAACTTCCTCATAGGATGGTGACACTTCAAATAACCCACTCACGTAATTGAACTCACTTTATTAACCTAAGAAAGCTTAATAAAAGTGTAGGAAAAACCTAGGAAATAGGAAAATAAATAACCCACTAGGGAAATAAAAACCCTCAGATCCATAGATAAAAGAAAACTAGTAGTCTTTCCAGTTCTGAATGGCAACCTCAAACCGACTAGATAGCCATGAAACCACCAACACTCGAAAAATTGGTAGTAAACAAAATATTCTTCCCTGATCAACCTAAAAATGGTTTAGCACTGCTAGAAGGTAGTTTTTGGCTTCCAGTTGGTGGTTTTACAGGAAAAAAGTGGTTTCCCGCTTGTCCAAAGGCAGTTTCGAGGGCGGTTTTGCCATTTCCAGAGCAGTTTTGACCAATCCGATGGTGGTTTTGAAGATTTGAGGGAATATTTTGGCATCCGAGGGCATATTCTATTTTCACTTTGCTAATGTCAACATGACATCATTGGGCCTTTGCCCCTAATCCAACCCCTGTCTCATTTGCATTTTAGTTTTGGTACCTAAACTTTGGAGACCTCTATCTTGGTCAATTTGGCTCTTTTTTTGAGCAATTTTTTATGATTTGGGCCATAATTTCACATGCTTCATAGTGGCGCAATTAGATTTTGATTTTGGTGCCTAGTTTTTCTAGAATTACAGATTTTCATCACTGTTGCTGAGTAGTTGTCATTTTGGAAACTTCTGGGGCTCTGTTTGGGCTCATACGGTAACATTTTTTGGTGATATTTTTAAAAGTGCATAATTTTTCAAGTACTTTGAGATCTATAGTTAGTTTGATCTAATTCTGTATAAAAATTGTACTTTTAGTTTAAGGCCTAATTTAGCTTTTACATTGTACCAAGATCAAATACCACTTTGTTGTTTGGTTTGTGACAATTGTAATTGCACTAAGTATAAAGTGCCATGATCATATTTTACTAGGGGGTTCTCATGATTGAGTCAAATTGAGGGGTAATCTTGTGAGTTTTTGATCTCTAATCATTTGAGGAGATATATGGGTTTTTTTATTCATCTTCTGTGATAAATCTGAAAAGGGATAATTATGAGTCTTAGTAAAAAGGCATCCTCACACATTGCAGGTGACTCAATCTTTTGCCTTATCGTTATGGACTCATACCTGAACCAGATACACCTCAGAAGAAAAATGCATTGGCAAATACTAATGATCATATCATAGGATTGGTACAACTATTGGTGCTAACATTTTTTGGGAGATCTCAAAGATTAAGTGCCCATAGACACTTTGGACCAAGATCATGGTAAAATTTAAGAACTAGCCCCTAGAAAATTCTATAGAAATCTTAGCGAATCCCCTATGTTGCGATATAATTGACTTGGTGATTTGTTCCAAAAATTGAACTAAAGTCATAGAAAGTGTTGCTATTTTATGTTAGAATATCATTTTAAAAGTAAATTGTGGGCTATTTGAAACCCAAAATTTATTCTCATTTTTAATCACATTGGCGAATGAGGACCTAATTTTTCCATAAAATATTAATTTAGTTAGCGAAAAAAGGCTAAATTTTTCTTTATTTTTTAATTGAAGTGGTGAATAAAGGCTAGATTTCTAATGAATTTTTTTAATTGAGGTGGTGAATTAATCTTAAATTGCCAACAAATTTTTAATTGAGGTGGCGAATTAACACCTATCGTAATATAAATTTTTAATCGTGGTGACAAATTAAAACCTAATGTAATATAAATTTTTTATTCTAGTTTTGTACTTTTTGGTTTCCAATTAATATTGATTCAAAAGTTTTTTTTTCAAGAAAAAGGTGCAGAACACCTATACTATAATAATATCAAAAGTCATCAAAAATTACATCGAAGGGCTCCACAAAGCCAAAAAGGGCACTACAACCACCATGAAAGCATACAGGGATAAGCTTTTACAATCAGATAATTAAAACGAGAAAGGGCACTACAGCCACCATGAAAGCATAAAGCTTGGATAAGCTTTTACAATCAGATAATAAAAAAAACAACATATGCTTAATGCCAATCGAAGGTAGTACTAAAGCTGAGAGAACACATCCAAAAATCCACACCACCACAAGACACCCACACCCTTAATCAAGGTCTTGAGAATCCGTAGTGTCATTAGCAAGAGGCAAACGAACATGATGAACCAACATATTAGCATTTGAGGGCTGAGGAGCAACATCTAGCACATGCATTCATAGGAAACGAATGACATTAAATATCTCTTTTACGTGAACATTGAATCTCAATGGTAACTGGAATTTTTGTAGAAGGTAATTCAACTTGTAGTTGTGTTTGAATTTTTCATTAAATAGTCAAGTTCAACAGTTGTTTTTAACAATAGTCCAAAATATCTTTTTATTTATAATAGTTTATTTGCACTACCTTTCTGGGCTACAGAGAATGTTATCTATTTCCAGTGACGGGAATGAAGAATTACAATCATTTCTCCATAGTGATATAGTATATCAAGAGTTAGAAGTTTTGGCTTTGGCCAATGAGCCATACTACTACGACTGGTTAGTTGAGCTTGACCTATTAGACCCTAGACAAGATAAAATTAGAATGCAAATTAATGTGTGGATGTGATGGTGTAATGTGAGTGAAAATGACAATCAAAAAGAGTTGATAAATTTAATCCTCCTTTTCTGGCCTCATTGTTACCCTCATCTGGTGTTGTGTTGTACATATACTTCAAAATTCAATGGGATGCTAATCACTAACATTGTGAGTGACAATGTTCTTGAATATGTTGTGGAAAGGTTCCCCATCAACTAGCTCATTTTGGATTACACTGAAGAATTTGTAAGACATCACATAATTCATAGACAAGAAAGATTTTGGAGGACAAGGGCAAGGATGAACTATTCTTGAAGGATGTTTTCAAAATTTTCCTCTAACTTTTTTTGAATGCCAAGGGTAAGCTATTCTAGGTTTCAAAGTTACCTATAAGTGTAGCAATGTAGCTTGTTACTATATTTTGTGACAAATGTAAATAACGAGTTTAGGGTTTGCTAGCATTTATCCTCGAAAGCAATATGGTTTTGTGGCTTCAAATTATTAAACAATTTTGAGAAAGTGAGACAAATGTAAATGCCCATTTTGTTTTTAGTTATTTTTTGTTTAAAATCATAAATATATTTCAATCTTTATAAATACTAAATCTATTCAAAGATTATCTTAAATATATGTGCAATAAATATATGTGAAATGTACAGACTACAATACAAAGATAACTGCTACAAATTTGACTTTAGTCTTTCTAACTTTTCAAAATGCCCTATCTACAACAAAAACTCAGCTTCAAAACTTAGGCCTTTAAAATGAAAAATTCAGTCAGTTGGTGAGGTAATGGATGACACTTCCCTTCAAGGTGGTAATAACCCTTGTCTTCTATGTATTCTACCATGCTATGGATAATCTTCCCTATATCTACATTCGGTTGGGTTTCTTGCCAACCTGGCATAGGTGTCCAAATGATTGAAGGGTACCACTTCAAGCTAATCCACCAAATACCCTTCTCTTTCATACCCCTTATATATTTTCTTGCCCTAGTAATAGCTAGCTGAAATTTTGGATAACCTAAGGGCTCTTTTCTTTTCAATCTGGGTGTGTGAGCTCATCCCATTGATCCTTATAATGGTCTCTACTATTTGCGGTATGTAGTAACATTCCTTCAGCTACCTCAACCATTTTATCCTTGGTGCCCTACATCATGTCCATGGTTTCTTTATTAGTTGTAAATATATAGATTATGAAACACTTCCCTCACCAAAATATGTTCCCCTCTTATCATAATTTTTGCAACTCTCTCCATGTTGTCATACCTCTTCTTCTCCAATCCTCTTTCTATTTTTCCTTGGACAAAAGAACAAAATGTTCTTAGCTGAACATCTCCCATGTACAAATTAGGATTCCAGTCTTTATCATCAAATAAAATAAAGTTATGCAAATACAACTCGCATAGTAGATTCTTTTCTATTTCAGATTCACTTCCTAAATAAGATTCACAAAATGCTACATGTGTATCTAGGTTTTCTAATGATCCTTCAATCACCCTTTTTATTTGTAGCTTATGAAACTATTCCTATAGCCATAATGCATGAACTCTTGCAGGGGCCTACACTATAGTATTTTACTCGCAAGTATTGAAGTTAACTGAATTATGTCCCTCAAAACCCTATTTTCCTCATTCAACTTTTCATTTTCTATTTTTTCCTTTCTCATTTTTTGCAATTTCTCCTTTTGATTGGTATATGTAATGAACCAATCATTTTTTAATTTCTCCAATTTGTTCTCATGTTCCTTTACAAGATGTGTTTCTTTATCCTTTACTTGCATGATAATAACTTCTAATTCTGTAACTTTTTTGTTAAGTGCCCTTATCTCATATTCTTGTTTCTTGATCAACTCACAAGCCTCCTCTAACTCCATCAGACCTGTAGCAGACTCATTGAGCCCTGCTACAGGTCCATCCTGTTTAATATCTTCACCAACAAGATCAACAAGTCCTCCATGTTCTACCATAACTGCCTTTGCTACAGGTATCACTGATTCAGGTTCTCCTAGAATAGAGCCTTCTGCTACAGACATTTCTTCTGCAAGATTCTCCATCACAAAAAATTTAGCTATAGGTTTCTCTTTCGTTTAGTGCTCCATGACACTGTTTCCTCCAAAATCTCCACCTCTGAATCATATTGATCTTGTTTCTCCAATCTTGTAGCATTTTTATTGCACATGGTTGCTAAATTCTTAAGTCTCGCAGATAACCTTATATTCATTTTTGGAGTAGGGGATTTTGTGTGTTGTTCATCCCCATATTCATATTTTTCTGTCTAAATATGTTGTCTCGTTGGCTTTTTAGTATATCCTATTGCAACTGTAGAGGTCCTTTCTTTATCTCCTAGAGCAATGCTTATAGGAGGTATATTACTTGTCTTGATATGTGCATCATGGATAGGGGAGCAGTCATCTTCCTCTGTAATATCCTCTCCTTGTATGATATGTGTTGCAACAAACACTTCCTAAGTTAATTGGGGTTGTCTTCATTTCAAGGCTTATGTTACCACCAAATTAATTAACCCATGATGCTCCAGGTATTTGAATTTTCCATTTTGCACTTCTAGAGACATCTTTCTCAAGTATTTGAATAAAAAAAAAAGGAACATTCATGATTCTTTGATGTCTCAAATGCACCATTAAATGAAAATGAGAACTATAGATAAATGAGTACCTTCCCTCGTAAGTCGCATATTGAATGAGAGCATACTCCACCTCTAACCATAGCTCCAGTAGTGAGGTATGCAAGATGCCTTGACCATGCACCATTTGAGTTCGCTCTCCTGGCTTCAAAAACTCCTTGCAAATGCTTTAGAAGTTGAATTTGGCCTACCACTAGGAAAATACTGCTCCCCAATGTTAGGCAACCTTGTAGTAGCTGCGACCAACTCCACATCAAAAGGAAAATCAATGCCCATCATTACAATTTTATCCTCCTAACATCCCATGTTGAAATCAAGGACAACTTGGTTGTCAAATCCCTACAATCATTTGAAAAATTTAATCCAACGTGTAGCCTTAAAATATGATAAATGTCTAGCTTTTCCTTCAACTGGTCAACACCTTGTGACTCTCTTTCATTATGTCCACCACCCATTGTGTTCAAATCTCCAACCCTTGGCACCTTGCCCTTTGAAACCCTACCTACTCAATGTGGTTCCACACCATGCCGCTATTGTTATTTGTTATCAAACAAATCATAAATAAAAATAAGAAAAAGCGTCATGTGTAAGGTGTCTACATTGTGTTGGACAACTCACAACTGTCAGACTAACTTAATAACTTGACAGGATGGGTCATAAGTACACGGTACTTTCCCCAAAAATTAAAGAGTTGCACAAGCTTTTATGTTTTTTTCTTGTAACTTCCAATTTTGCATCATACATGTGTTGATGGTTGAAGATTAAGTGTACCATCTCATTTAATATTGTGTTACATGTTATCTATTCTTATAATCTCTTCATAATTCTCCATCATCTTCTTCTTGATTTTTTAAAGGAGTTAGGGCAATCCATCATCATGGACGATGTTTGTAGTGTAAGCTTCATTCGTTGTGTGCATCTAAATGTTTTAGAGCCTCCTAAATGGACCTTCAACTTTTCACTATGAGTTAAATATTTAATATCGTATATATTTTTTAGGTTTTCATATATTAGGGTTGTTCATTGTAATATCTTTGTGTTTTTGATACTTTGGTTATACTCCAGCTGGGAGATATTTCATCGTAATCTAATAATACCATGTATTTTTGTTACTTCAAGGACTTTTTAATATAATTGTCAGTGTTTACACATGTTATCAAAAAGATAAAAAGAAATGAAGACATGCACAAATATAAATTATAATAATGTTCATGCTAATTCATTATATTGACTATAATTTCAAAGGAAGAATGAGTTGGCAATTATAAAAAGCAAATACAAATTCAAAAATTTTGTAAAAATTGTCTGTAATAGAGTTTATTAATCAAGTTCATGAATTTGCCAAATATCTAGGTTGCTTGTGTTTGACATTGGTTGGGAATTATCTTCCTGTTCTTCATCATGTGGTTCTATTGGCTCCTCTGAAACCCTATTTGAATTCTCGGGATGGTCCCCTTCTGATTGAGACAAAATATGTGTCACACTTCTTTCACAACTTGAATTCCAATTTACAATAGCTCTGTCAAACAGAAATGTTTGAACATTGTATCTGGTCGTATAGAGCCTCAAACAATTCTCCAAATTTTTTTCAAGTTTGTTTTACAACTTTGACTTCAAAAATGATAAGGCGCTAAAAACTCTTTCATCCTCCACTGAACCCAAAATCATTATTTGGCACATATCTGCAAGTTTAAAATATTCTGAAATAGAATATTGTAGAATTTCTCTCAAACCTAATTGTTTCCATAACCTAGTTATTGATTCATGTTCCAAAAGAAGGTCGAGCAATTTATACTGTTCAATCATTGTTGATGCAAACTGAGCAAATTATTCTGCTAGCTTTGTCTTATCTATTATTCCTTCTATCTATACTCCGTTTATTTCTACCATTCTACTAAAATGATCGGCCAAGTACCTCACCTTGCCTTGAAAATCCCATAGTGAACTAACAGAGGACACACTAATGGCATTCCAATATTGAGGATAAACTATAGCCATTGCTTCCAGAAGTTCATCCCAAGGAAAGCACTCTCTTATCTTAGAAGATAGACTTCTCACAATTTTTTGCAATGTATCCTTTATAGAAGACACAAGATCTTTAAAATCCTCCCTTGTAAAACTTTTTTGTTTGACCTAAGAGCTCTGTCCAACTTTACTGAAGTAGTGTAATTCTATCATATACCCATGCATTGATGCACATAAATCACCTACATCATTGTACTCTAGAAAGTTATTCGAGTGTTTAATGTCTGTCATTATTTGTCAGCTTGAAAACTTTGGACCTGTAAATGCTTCAGATTGATTGATATATAGATTGTCCAAAGTAAGACATACCATTTTCTGCAGCTTTAAGTATTCTACAATGTACAGTATTTTGTTTTGTGTCTTTTTGTTCATTTCTTCTAACAAGGGAAGAATCCCAGATAGAGTCAATAGTATCTTGGCATCAATGAATAGTGACAACATATTTTCTTGATCTGTGAGATTTTCATAGAATAGGCCCAACAATAATCAGTACTCTTCAAACAATCTATTTGTCAATTCGTGTAACAATATCCACCTAGTATAACTAGCTTATTACCTGCAGTAAGTCCTTCAACAAAGATTTGATACTCCAAAAATATTTTTGGACTTTTACATAAATATGTATACACCTCATGCACAAGATCTTCAACTATGGAAACATATTGAAACTGGCTTACAATTTTAAAATCCAAATTCATTCTATAGGCCATGCAATGTATACTGATCATGTACGGTGAACATGATGTCTGCAAATTAACAATAAGCCCATTTTTGTGACCCTCCATGATTGATGCCCCATTTGCACCAATACAGACTAGCTTCCTTGTGATTGCCAAATCATTCAGACCTCTAATATCGATCAAGCTATTTTTGACTATTTCAATAAGGTTAGCAGAGGTAGAATTTTCTTTCATTTTATGAACTGCAAGTAGATGAGGCTGGAGAATGTGGTTTTCTACAATATAGATGTGCATACACACCTAAGAAGTATTGTCAATGACCCTCACTTTGTTTAGAGACAAGGAAAAGAAAGTTGGTTGACTCAATTTATCTGCTATATCTTGCCTCTCCACCATAGCTAGACACTCAACCCATTCCCAACTGCTATTGATAGACCAATGGGAGAGTGGAAAGTTGGGAACTCCAACAAATTGCATTAGATTCCTATAATCCAAAAAGTATGTCAATGATTGGCCTTTGTTTAAAATATGGAATATAATTGTACAGCTTTGGATAAATGACTCGCTTCCATGACCTTTCCAAATAGAATAGATATGGAACCTCCAACAGTGGCAAGCCATGCCTACAATTGCATATATTCTTTGTACTCAGCTATATTCCAAGCATGAGAGCATTCATCTTTAATTTTCTGCGCATCACTGACTTCAAATCTCCATTTATATTTACCTTTTCATAAACTTTACCTACATGCTTCTCAATAGTGTCTAGTCTTAGTTGTAACATCTTGTCTTTCTTTAATTTCCAAATGCAAATCTTATAGAGACATAGTTTTGGCATGCTCTCTCCATATTCATTCTTCACAGCTTCAATGAACAGATACTTAGAAACTTATTCAAGCTAAAAAATTCTTGACATATCCCACTAACGTGCTTTACATTTGTTCAAAAGGCTTTCAGACTTAGGTTCACTACCATTAATACCACAGATATTTTTCTCTTGTGTGATCATCACCACATTATTCATGCAAGCTTCACTGCCAAATTGAACCACATCATTGCTACCTCCTTCAGGATTTTCATTTGATGCATCTTCATCCTCAAGGTCATTCCAATAGAATTCCTCAATCTTAGGTAAATTTTCCTCATTATTTAATCTTGATGGGCCCTCACTCGTATAATATCATTATTGTTGATTAAAATAGGACTTTATGGCTGCCTTATTTCTCTTTGATGGGGCTCCTCTCACTCTTAGATTTTTTGGATTTGAGGATGTCATCTTTCTCTGACATTGTTAAAAATGTGTTAAAGTAGTGTTCTTGAAGATGCAAATACAATCGCTACTAAATGAAATAAAGAAAATTGAACTACTTATATAAAAAGAGAAGAAGATGAAACATGCATTTTAATATTTAATCGTTATCACATAGAATTGAAATGTTAATTTAATCATTTACATTTAATTAAGAGTACTCCATGCACAACCAATTGCCATGTCACTATTTCTTACCAATGGTGTGGCCTCCCGCTTTGACTATCTTCATCTTATGCTTGGAGATATTGACTGATGTTTCATCACATCAACTCAAATAGAACGATAATCACTCCCCTCCTAAAAAGGAACCAACCTATAAGGTTAATTGCCTCCAAGGTTTGATAATTACCAAAAATGATGCCTGGGAGCATACGAAGGCATTTGTGCAGGCCCGCGGTCCTCTTGGTTGTAGCCTACATGTGATCTTGTGCTGGTGCATGTGTTCAGGCAAGGTTTCTTTGCTGTGTGTGTGGGGTCTTCATTGTGGGGTGGGGATTCTTTCTTGGCGTTGGGGATCTGCTTTGTTTTGGGTGCTTCTTTACTTTGTTTTTAGGGTTTGGTTATGCGTTTGGTGTCTAATTCTTTGTTGCTGATGGAACCGGAGGTGCTTCTTGCTGGAACTACCTTCATGGTGTTCTCAGATGTTGTTATGGGTTAGGAGATGGTTTATCCCCAACTAGACAAGCTATGGATGCCAATCTAAACAATATTGCTTCAAATGGTGTGGGTTCCTCGCTTGGTGGATTGTCTTGGATTTCAAAAGTGAATGGTTGCCTTTCCAGGAGTGAGACTTGCTTGATTTTGGTTATCCAACTAGAATCTATAGCTGAGGATGAGGCTTATTGGAGAAATCATGCCCTAATTTGTAATTTCATGGGAATTAGGGTCTCTCTCCCATTTCTGGAGTTGTGGGCTCATAGTACCTAGAACCTAGAAGGTGACATGGAGATTTTGCAAGCGGCAAACAGATACTTCATGGTTGTTTTCTCAAGTATTGCTGATCAAAATAAGTCTTTTGAAGGAGGACCCTACTTTTATAATCAAGTGGGGCTGTTCTTGAAACCTTGGCATACTAGATTTAATTCGTCTAAAGAGCTTTCGTCACGGGTTCCAGTTTGGATGAGACTTCCTTGGCTTCCAGTTGAATATTGGAGGAATGATATTCTACATAATATTGCTCTTCTGCTTGGTAAGCCGGTGGGTCCATCTCAACAGACTTTAGAATGAAGGTCTCTTTCTTTGGCTCGTATTTATGTGGAGATCGATCTAAATAACCTACTGCCTGACTCACTAGAGCTTAAAGTTGGGTCTGACTCATGGATTCAATAGTTAGACTATGAAACTCTACCTTTTTAGTGTAGAATTTGCCATGCATATGGTCACCTGCATCGAATGTGCCATTAACTCAAGGTTTCTGGTTCTTCTTCTGGTGGGGGCTCTGCTAGGGTGCCTCCCCAATCAGATCCTTTGAAGGAGAAAGGTAAAGCCCCTATGTATGGAGGGGATACTGGTAAGGAGGGCTTTGTTTTAGTGAAATCTTGTAATAAAGGAAGAGGTAAAAAAAGAACCCTTAAGGATAGGCAGGATGATGTGAGTTTCAACCATTTTGAGGTCCTTGAAGATTTGGACCAGCAAGTGTTGATCCTAAATAAGGATGTGTCTATTGATAATGCATGTGTGGTGGAGCAGTTGGTTTCTCATGACGATGGGAGTGGCAATCCTTGTGAGGAGCCAGGAGCTATGGTCCCTCTTGGGTTTGCCTCTGAATCTTCTACTCTTCTAGTCATTCTAGTGGGATTAGAGAGGGTTCCTATCCCTTCTACTGATTGCATTGACTCAATCTTTGGGTACAACTCAGGATTTGGGTAAGGGCCTTCAGGTTCCATCTTCTTTGGGCCTTCACCAAAAAATCTTAAAGAGGGGGATCCCAGAGAAGCCTGCCAAGGTTGGGAGGAAGAAAGATTAGGACAAGATCAAGCTAATGGGTGAGAATTTGGTGGAGTCGTGATCGGTAAAACTTCTTGACTCTCATTTTTCTACATCCCATAAATGATTGTTCTATCTTGGATTGTAAGGGGTCTGAACAACATCCCTCATCAAAAGGCTATTTGGGAAATGATTAAAGCTCATTCCCCTGATGCTGTTTTTATCCAAGAATCTAAGTTGTCTATAGAGGGCATGCATCAGATTTCATCCAAGTTCTGGTGGCATGGTCAATGCCAAAGTATTGGTGCTCAGGGTAGTGCTGGTGGGATTGTTTGCTTCTGGGATCTGCAAAAGATCTCCCCCTTATGGTGGATTGCGAGTAGATCTTCCCTGTCCATGGTTGCTTCAAGCTTTGAATTTGGTGAAACCCTACTATTTTCTAATGTCTATGCTCCTACTGATCTATCTGGAAAGGCTTGCCTGTGGGATCACTTAAGGTATGTGAGATCCTTAGCTCCTTTATTTCCTTGGGTTGTGGCCGGGGATTTTAATTCTATTCTCAATCTTGAGGAGAAGAGAGGTGGTTTGGATCGTTTAGAGCCCTATTCTTTGTTTAACTTTAATATAACCCAGCTGAATTTGATTGATATAAATCCTCTCAATGGTCTGTTTACTTGGAGTAATAGGTGTGGTGTAGACTCTATCTCTGAAAGGATGGACAGGTTTTTGGTTTCCAGTTTTTGGTTAGGTAACCATTGGACTTCCAATTCTGAAATTCGTGATTGGCGTGGTTCGGATCACTGGCCTATAAAATTTTCTGCGCAGGGTCGAGAAAATGTTAAGAATTCCACTTTCAAATTTTAGTTAATGTGGCTGAGGGAACCTTCTCTGCAGGACCTTGTTAAGGGTTGGTGGTCTAGTGGTCTACCTTCTCATGGGACTGCCATGTACACTTTTGTTAAAAGGCTCCATTTTGTGAAATTTCAATTAAAAAAGTGGAATAGGGAATGCTTTGGGAATGTCTTTAAGGAAAAATCAATAGCTCAAATCAAGCTGGATAACATTTCTAGGAAGAATAGAGACCAAGGTTTAACTTGGGAGTCCCTTAAGGCTAAAGCTGAAGCTTTGGATAAGTTTTCTGAATGGGAACTATGGGAGGAGTTGTTTTGGAAGCAAAAATCAAGAATTAATTGGCTGCAAGAGGGAGACAGGAATACTGCTTTCTTCTTCAATTCTATCAAAGCCAGGAGCCATGGGAATTTAATCTCTTTTATTTTTTCTTCCCAGGGTGCTAAGCTTTCTTCTTTTTATGATATTTCCCAGGAGGCCATTCACCACTTCTCTTTATTCTTAGAGGATGATCATGAGGATTTGGAAAGTGTGAATCAGGTTCTAGCTTGCATTCGTTCTGTGATTCCCTATGAAGCCAATGTTTCTCTTTCTCGGCCCATTTCTTTGGATGAGTTAGGAGAGATTGTTTTCAATATGAAAAAAGGAAAGGCTCCGAGCCCAGATGGTTTCCCTATTGATTTTTTTCAGGAGTTTTGGGAGATCATCAAATGAGATCTTTTGGAGGTGGTGCAGGAATCTTAGGGTAGTAAACAAATGTTGAAAGATATGAACTCAACTTTCCTAACTCTTATTCCCAAACATGAGGGGGCTAATTCTTTTGATCTCTTTCAGCCTATCACTCTATGTAATGTTGTGTATAAGATCATTACAAAGATGATTAATGAGAGATTAAAACATTGGCTAAATTTCTTTATCTCTGAGGAGAAGGGGCGCTTTGTGGTAGCTAGATTTATTCAGGATGGTGTGGTGATCACTGCTAAGGCTATTCACTCCATGGAGGTTTCTAAAGAGAAGGCTATGTTTGTCAAATTAGATATGGCCAAGGCTTATAATCGGGTCATATGGTCCTTTCTTCGCAAGATTCTATGTGCTTTTGTTTTTTCAGAGGACTAGATTAATTGGGTGATGAGTTGTGTCACTTTAGTTTTGTACTATATGCTAATTAATGGTGTGTCCTCTTCTTTGTTTGGTGCTTCTAGGGGCCTTAGGCAAGGAGATCCCTTGTCTCCTTATCTCTTTTTTATTATGGCCAAGGGCTTGGACAGACTTCTTAAAGCCTATTTGAGTCAGGGGCTGATTTAGGGTTGGTCTTGGGGAGATGGCTTGGATCCACAGACCCATCTACAATTTGTAGATGATACAAACCCTTTTGGGGGTGGCCAGAATTAGGGAAGCGAACAACTTCAGGCAAGCTCTGGATGTTTATCTTCTTGCTTCAGGTCAGAAGATTAATGAAGGGAAGTCATCTATTTTCTTCTTCAATACTCCTCTGCTTATTCAATCTCAAATAGCCTGCATTCTTAGATTTCATGTTGGTAATCTTCCTTTTGTATATTTGGGGGTTCCCCTCTCTGTGTCCCCTTTGGCGAGAAGGACTTGGTAGCATATTTTGGACAAATTTAGGGGTTATGTCAATCACTGGACTTGCCGGTGGTTGTCCTTTGCTGGGAGGATTATACCCCTGAAGGCCATGGTTCAGGCGCTTCCCCTCTATAGGTGTATGGTTCAAGTTGCTCCTGTGAGTTTCATTAGAGAGCTTGACTCTCTCTCTAGACAGTTTCTTTGGTTTGGCATCTTAGATTCTAAGAAGTGGAGTCTGGTTAAGTGGGACTCTATTTGTCAACCTATTCAACAGGGGGGCTTGGGTCTTCGGCAGATAGCTATTATAGGTCAAGCTCTGGCAGCTAAGCTTTACTGGTGCTGGTGTATCAGTCAAAATAAAAGTTGGGCCAAAATCATCAAGGTCAAGTATTTGCGTGGTGCTGCAGAGAGGGACATTCCTCACTACCCTCTAGAGGGTAAGGGGTCTATGATTTGGGATACTCTAGAAAGAGGTGCTAGTCTAATCAAGCAAGGGCTTTTTTGGATCTATCACAAGGGGTATGATGCTCTTTTTTGGCTTGATTCCTGGGATGGCTACCCCCCTTTATTCACTTCTCATCCTCATCTACAGAATTTGGGTTCTCCTTTTCTAGATGCTGGATGGATGAAAGTTAGTGACTTTAAAGTTGTTGAATGGGTTGGACAGGTGGAGTTGGTCAGATGGAAAGGAAGTCACCTTTGGCCTCCTAGGGGTTCTGATGAGGAGTGTGCTGAGCTGAGTAAGATTCTATCGGAGAGAATTTGCAACTCTTTACAACAAAGGGATGCCTTAGCCTGGTCTCTGAATCTGAAAGGGGTTTTCTCGGTGGCAGTAGGGTATTGTGAATTAGATAGAGGGAAGTATGGGGAAGTTGAAATCCCTTGGTGGAAATATGTTTGGAACAAGTTTGTGTGGCTCAAATGTAACTTTTTCCTTTGGTTATTGGCTCGTGACAAATGTCTTACCTGGGACAATCTTCTGAAGAGGGGATTTTAGGGACCTTCTATCTGTTTTCTCTATGGTAACAATGAGGAGTCTTCTTCACATATTTTCTTTCAGTACTCCTTTTCTAGATCTCTCTAGCATTCTTGGTGGGGGGTTTGGAGGCACCCTTGTGTGCATGCTTTCTCCCTTGTTGAGTTTTGGAGGTCCTTAGGGAGACCTCCTGCTATGTCTTTTCCTCTCCAGACACCCTGGTTTGTGGGGCCTTTGTGTATTCTTTGGCAGATTTGGCTGGAGCGGAATTGTAGGATTTTCCAAGATAAAAAGTTGGTGATTGCTCAAGTTTGGCAACACATTCTTAGTTTTGCTTCAAGAGACTATTTTAGCTAAGTGTGAAGTTGGTGCTTCTCTGAATGCTGAGGAAGCTATGGTGTTTCTGAGACTAGGTATGAATAGTCTTAGTTTGAAGAAGGCTCCTCTCATCGGTAGAAGAAGTCCCAAAAGGAAAATTTAGAGAGAAGGTAGATGGTCTCCACCACCTGTTGGGTTTTGAAAGTTAGTACTGATGGCTCTTCCAGGGGAAATCCAGGGTATGCTGGTGTGGGAGGTTTGGGGAGAGATAGTTTTGGAGTTGTCCTTTTCCTTTTCTCTAAGTATCATGGCATACAGACTAAAAACCTCATGGAGGCTTTGGCTATTCTTACCACCTTGGAAAAAGCATGTGCCCTTGGCTGTCACAAAATCATCTGTGAATTTGACTCACAGATCATGATTAACTTATTAAATAGGGAGAATAGTGATGGGGTGAACTGGCAATTGTCTTCTATTGTTCGTCAGATTCACCAGTTGTGTAGCAAGCTTGAGATAGTGTCTTTTGTCCATATTCCCAAGGAATGGAACAATGTGGTTGATTGCCTGTCCAAATGGTCTTCTAAGTTTAGGGATGGTTGGCAAGTGGATTTGTGGGAGTAGCTTCCCAGGGATTGTGCTCATAACCTGCAAAGTTTTCTTTAGGAGGATAGGTGTGGTCCTTGATTGGACTTTGGCTGTTTTGGTCAGGTGGAGCTTGTTGTCCTCTGTTTCTTGTTGGTTGGGTGAGCTTTGTGGCCTTGGGCTTTTGTTCTATGCTGGTTGTATTTTGGTTGACTTATATGATTGAATAAATTTTTACCCTTTTATTAAAAAAAAGTTGCCTCCAAGGTCCATGTTTGCTAGGTCTCAGCATGTTGGAGCAACTTAGTGGTCTGATGTGAATGTTTGTTCAAGGGCCTATGCTGTTAAGCTTGGACCAACGAATAAGATATCTTAATAGATAGATTTTGCCTTGAGCTCAGATTGGTAAAGTCTCTATGTAGACAGTTGTGATCTTATAAGTTTAAGGTTCCTAGAACTAATTCTAAACTAATCTGGTTGTAAAGGAAGTGCAAAAAGGTAGGCTAGGGTTAGAAGAAAATAAACAAAACAAAAATGGACAGCCTCTGTATCTGTTCCACTGTATCTAACAACCTTGATGGGATTAAATTTACCTAAAATATAATGACCATTATTCCACACAATCATGAACATCTCAAATGCAAGAGTCTAAGGAATTGCAAAAGGATGAAAAGCATGAAAACGTCATATTACATGCGTAGTAATCAAACTTTATCCCTCCATTTGATGTTAAGATATAATAAGTAAGCTCAGATCTCACCAAGAATGAATTAAACATAAATGAATACACAAATACATTACCACCAAATGGAAGAAACATATAGAAGACCTAATAGTTTTCTATTAATGGGTAGGGTGCTGCCACAATAGTGTGTCCCACTTATGGGGCATCCTAATTTTTTGTCTGAAATCGCATATTTTTTAGAAAAAATAATGATTTAAGCCTTGAGTGGCTCTATCTAAATGGATTTAATTAAAGGGGGTTAGATCAAACCCCCTTGAGATTAACCCCCCTAGTCTTAAATCCAACCCTCGATGGAGTCTCCTCAACACCTATCAAAACCCTGACAAAAAACCAATTTTGCTTCACCTTTTGTGGGATCAAATGAAGTCATTTAGAAATTCTATTTTGTAAGTATTTAGACCTTAGTATAAGCTTTCTAAAATGTATGATTTTTTTAATATATTTCATTTGATTATTATATTTATTTTCTATTTTGTAGTGAACCTAGGTTTTTTACCAAACATCAAGGTCTCTATTCCACACAGACAAAAAAATAAAAAAATAGAGAAAAAAATTCTGAAAAATATTTGCACACTAGGTATTGATGTCCTTGTTTCAACAAAAAAATAATTTAATTTGGATACATATGAAATAAAGGTTATGTTGTATGGTATAAGCATATGTCTGCATTATAATTAATCTCACTTCAAAAATTAATTAAAAAAAAAATATGCAACAAAAAATTATGAAAAAATATCTGTGCACTAGATATTAGTGTTACAAATCTATGTTTAAAAGTTTATAAGTTCATCCTTTCTATAAAAAAAGTTATGCTATATGGTATAAACGTCACCTTTTAAAATTACTGTTAACTATAAAAAATAAGTTATTAAAAGTTACGTAAAAAAATTCACAAATTCTTTCTTAAATTAAAATAAATAAATTAGAATCTACACACAAAATCTCAAAAATCACTATTTCACATCATCTTCAAATTCTTAATGGACTAGTTGCTATAGGTGTCAAGAAAGTGAAAATTTGGTTTAAAATATTGATTTCAATGTCCCACTTTGGCCAAAAAGTGAGACACATTATTGTGGGCTGACCCAACATGAAAATTGGTAGATTACATGCGACAATAGGATTTCCACACTGCAGATGTGTTACAATTCACCACTTACATGCCTTGTCAAAATTACAAAATTGCACTCTTGCTACCAAAATTCTATATTCCCCCTGAAAGTCAAATGGCACACCTCTCTTTATAGAGGTGATGTTTCATTATTCCCATGACTAGATCGGCCTATGCAACCATGCCTTGGTGAGGACATATTGCAACTTACATGCACGCTCCACCATCTTCCAAAATAGGGTCAGCCATGCAGTCATGTATAAGCCACTTACTTTAGATAATTTATTTACAAAAATAGGTCAACCCTGAGCACAAGCTACACTAATCTAACTTACATTCAATCTGAGTTATTGTATCTGAGAAAGAATAAAGAATTATAGAAATAGTGAAAAACAAGGATATTATGCCCCTCCTGGAAAATGGATGTTGAAGTTGACAATGACCTTATTGATGTCATTATGATTAAGCCCTTGATGATACTTCACCTTTATCTGCTAGGAGAATGTTGAATTCTTGATCTTGCCATGAAGCTCTGTGAAATTTGTCAGCTACCCCTGGAAGTCTTTTAATGCAACATTGAGTCTAATCAACTCATCTATACCCTACTCAATTAGCCACTAGTGAAGGGAGTCTGTGAGCTCCTTGACTATTCTGGCTATAGGGAAGTACAAGAATAGGTCAGCCCTGGTGAGCTACACTAATTCAACTTACATTGAATCTGAGTTATTGTATCTAAGAAAGAATATAGAATTATAGAAACAGTGAAAAACAAGGATATTAAGCCCCTCTTGGAAAATGGATGTTGAACTTGAGAATGACCTTATTGATGTCATTTTGATTCAACCCCTGATGATACTTCACCTTTATCTGCTAGGAGAACGTTGATTGCTTGATCTTACCATGAAGCTCTATGAAGTTTGTCAGCTACCCCTGGAAGTCCTTGAATGCAACTTTAAGTCTCATCAACTCATCTATACCCTACTCAATAAGCCACTAGTGAAGGGAGTCTGTGAGCTCCTTGACTATCCTAGCTATAGGGAAGACAACAAAATACTTGTCTTTGAAGGTACAAGGGATGGATTCAATGAATCTTTCAATCTTTGTCATTTATCCATCTATCGCTTCTCTTTTTATCTTGAGCTTTCCTTTGCATTGCTAGAGTACCTTAACCCTTAGCTTTCCTACCTGCAGCTACTCAATTATCAACCCTTGATCCTCCTTGTCAAAAATGCCAAGTTGGAAGAGTTCACTTGAAGGCACATCCTTCATTCTCTACAAAATTGTGAGGTACTCCTCCCATACTAATAGTTCTTCATCAATGGAACTTTCTAATTCCCGTGCTTTATTTGCCTCATCACTGATGGCATGATAGGTTCTCATTACTTTTTTTATTACTCTTCTGCCAAGAGCTTCCAATGAGTCCTTCCATGCAATGCTAGAAGGTAGAAATCCTGTAGGATCTACGAGCTGACCATCCTTATGAAGGGCTTGCATGATAGTCAGTGCAGGGGCACTTGAGTCAAATGGACCAACCAAATGAGTAATGTATGCAGTTAGTTGTCCCACCTATTTCTTGAGTTCTCCTTTTGTCACTTCATCTTTCTTCATTCTCTCCAAGATGGCCGACACAACTTTATGCAATGTTTACTTTGCCTCTTCTCTTGTTTGGTGGCCAAGATTAACTTGTATGTTGTAGTCACCAGGTGCCATCAGATCTTCCTTAACCACCAGAGGTGTAGCAACCTAAGGTATTCTTGCTCCCTAAGAATTTGTAGTTATGGTTGAAAGGGTTCTAGCTCTCATAGGCTTTGTTTGGGCCTTAAACACTTCAACCACTATTGAGAGGTCTTCTTATTCTACTTCAGTGTAGATCCTCTTTCTCTTTTCAACAACACAATTGAACCACACTGGTAACCTTGTGTGTACTGTGCTAGCAGAAGGAGGATGTAAGGCTATCTTCCTCGTTGTAGATTCAGGCAAGGGATAATGAGAGGATCAAGGGGAAGGCATTAATACAACTATATCTTTAGAGTTTTGTGGCTCTTCACCCTGATCAATTGAAGTAGATCCAAATTCACATCTACCTCAGGGGTGAGGTAATCCTCAAGTGTTCCTTCCTTGGTTACCTATCCATCATCAACCCCTGAAGGTTTCTCTGGCTTAGTAGCTTGGGCGACTGATGGGAGCTCTATCTATGAAGGAGGAGGTCGCAGAATGGGTGAAGAAGTAGGAAGTGGAGGAGAGTGTGAGGAAGGTGCTTGTGATGGTTGTGGAATGGAAGGTTGTTGAGTGGTAGCTTGGGGAGGAGCTTGTTGGCTTTGAGATGGTGGAGAAGAATGAGGAACTTGGGTTTGAGGAAGAGGTGAAGAGGAAGGATGAGCTTGTGTATCCCCTTGGTTAGGTGATGAAGAGATAAGCAGGGGTGAAGAGATGGTAGTTCATGCAGGTGAAGAAGAAGAACATGTATCTATGGAAGTAGCAAGGGATGCTATGGTCACTCCTTCAGAGGCAGGCACATCAGCAGTAGGGGGTTTAATAGTTTTCTTCCTTCTTCTATTTAAGCACACATTGTCTTCATCATCCTCATTTGATTGTACATCACCTACCTTAACCTATTCTTTCTCTCTAGCAGTAGCTGCAACTCTTATTTCTCTGAGTTCTTCTTGCCTTGTTCCTGCTACAACCTTCATCCTAGGAGATTTTGAAGACTCTCCTTTCTCAAATTTCTACTTTTTTTGAGACTTAGGTTCTTTGGTAGCTGGGTATGGATCATACATTTCATATGGTCTCTTCAACTAGCCCAAAGTCCTATTGACAACAATTTTAGCCCTATTGTCAATGGATGAGTCACCCAATGAATTCCAATTAATGTTTTCCATGGGGTCATCAAACACCTTATTCTTGTCATAGGTAGGATCTAGGATCTTTCCATCTTTAATCCCCTTGGGGATCTTCCCTATGTTCAAAGCCTTGACCATATGCATGATCAGTCTAAAATAGTCCCTTCTTCAGACTTCATGATCATATATGCAATCTGCCCAATGATCCTCTAGTGCCAGCTCATGCTTATACCAACTTCCTATCAATAGACTAACCTTTCCAATAGGATCAAACCTATTTATTATGTCAGCAAATAGGCCTAGAGATAAATGATCCATTTATTCTTCTGCAGTCTTGGCATTGATCATATTTTGGAAGGAGTACTCCCCAACTTTGATGGGAAACGAAAAACTTGATTTGTAATTGACAGTGATCAACTTGTATACCTCAGTCAACTACCTAAAAATCTCCAACAAAATTATCTTATTACTAGGATATCTTGGCAAATTATATGAAGGTTTGTGGGAACTAGCCACCCTAATGTAGGTAAAGGTTTTGAATTGGATGAACCAGTTACCCCAGTTTGTTATCTCATTGGATGCTTCCACTAAAAATCTCTGTGCATAGTCATTCTCTGATGAGGGGGGTAAATCTTAGAACACACAACATAGATTGTCCATATAAAATAAGAATGTTCTTTTATTTAACTGAAAATAGATTACATTACAAAAACTGGAAGCCAATTAGAGGATGAAATCCCCAACAAGCTTTAACACATTATAGCTCTACTTTGGATTCTAGAACCTTCTACCTTCAGTAGCTTTAAATCTGCTAGGGTTTTCTATTTTCCCTCATTTTCACAACTCACCACTTTTCCCCCCTTCTCTACTACAAAATATTCTAAAAAATGACCATAAATATCCCTTTTTGGCGCCTTCAGCCAAAATTTTAAATTTTGTAACTCCCTCCAAAAATAGGTCAAGTTCTGGGAGCCATAAATTTTGATCCAAGTGTCTGATTGACGAACCGTTTGATGTGTTGGAAATATCATGAAGAGATCTACACCCTTATAATCCACTCTACTAATTATGCCCATTTTCAGGCCCATGTGGGGTGATGAGACCATAAAGTGTCTCATCTTTAGTCAAATAAAAGCATATATTTTCTCTTCATTAAATTAGTTTTTGAAGTGGACTTGAGTATGAGTTTGAAGATTTTTAGCTAAATATCAAATAAACTTGTCTAAATGCAACAATCAATGCCATGCATGAGTTTATCTTGATATTACATGTTCACCTCGAGATCATCAATTATTTTTATCAATAAAGTGAAGAGAAAGTCTATTTTATGTTAAGTTGCAGAGTTTCACATAGAGCAACGGAGATGGACAGAGCGTCAGAGATGCACAGAGCTTTGGAGATGCACAGAGCCCCAGAGATGTACAGAGTGCCAGAGATGCATAGAGCGCCGGAGATGCATAAGTCAAAAAGGCAGTTTCAGTAAAACTGCAATATCTCACTCATTTCTTAATGAAAATTAGAATTTCAAAATGATCCAGAAAGATTAAAGAGAGAGGAACAAATCTGTGAAGGCATTTTGAAGAGATTCATTAAAATAAACAAATGTTTAATGATATAAGTTGACTATTACAGAGTGTGAAGATGTAGAACAAAAAAGTCAAGAAAACTAGTTTCAGTAAAATTGTGATATCTCTCTGATTTCTTAATGAAATTTAGAAATTCAAAATGATCTAGAAAGATGAAAGTTAGGGGAACAAAACCCAGAAATAATTTGAGGAGATATGGTAAAAAATGAGAAGTTTATGACAGAAGTTGATTGTTCCACAACCTCCAGAGATGTTCTAGAAATACTTTATGAAGTTGCTATGAATTCTTCCAATCTACCAACACACACTCTAAGATTTTCTGAAGGATAGATTGACTATAATTACTCCTAAATTAATGGATTTAATTATGAGTAATTATTCCATGCAAAGAATACACACTTAGTGTTGCATGTCTTTCTAAAAGATATTGCATGTCTTCCTTGTAATCAACAGTTGTATAATCAGTTAACTAAATGAATAAGTTTAGTTAACTAGATAAGTAAGTTTAGTTAGCTGCATGAATAAGTTCTCTACTCTAGAGAGACTCTCAATTAGAATTTAATAACCATAGTTATACATAGAGAACTATGGCGTAGAATAGAAAAAAGAAAGTTGTAAAAGAATTAATTGAAGGAAAGAAGAACTCTATTTTTTTTACAACAGCATGTACTTTGGATCTTGAAGGTTTTTGAATAAAGAAAGTTGTTCTACTAATTTGTTGATTACTGGAATTGATTAGTCTCTCTGGAGGAAGGAGCAAGGGCCCACTCCAACAGAAGGGAAAAGACTACATTTCTTAGTTTGTTTAGTTGTTTTGCTGTTATGCAATTCCTTTATTCAGAATTCCTTTAGTTGTTCCAAAAATTTTTATTCCAGAATGATGCAGAGCATCCACCACTCCTAACATACAATTGCAAATGTATGTCTATGCATTTCTTTATATGCATCCAAACTCCATTGTATATAATTTCCCTTCTCTCGCCTATCGCAACACATAATACTATTGGCCTAATCAAAATACCTTCACTCTGATCACTGTAGCAACTGTATCTTTCGTGAGATACATTCGGCAATGTATATGCAAACCCTTATCGGCTGCACCCACGATCCATTGGCATCTGCCGCTTCTTTTCTAAACTGGACATACAACACATGACTTGTCGGCACTGGTTACCTCCACCGTTCCTATCAGTCGCCGCTGCATCTAGACAATGTAACTGCGCATTGTATATTGCAATATGTACATGCATAACATACAACCACTGTTTGCTTCGCTGACATACACTTGACCATTGACTTTGTTGTATATGAACCGATGTATGTTTCAACATACAATCTAAACATACAACCCGCGATATGCAATTGATGGATACTCACAGACTGTCTCGCCCATACAACTGCAGTATATACACATACTGTCTTCGACATACAAAATACATATACTCATAATTTGTATAACCTGATATACTTTTGCAACATACAAACCCCAATGTGCATCTGTGGGATACTCACAACATTCATCTACAGGATACACAGAAACTGTATCCAACATATATTTGTAGTATATACAGGAATTGTATATTCGATATACTTAACCTTGTATATTCATAACATGCATTTTAAAATAGGCATTTGACCGAACCTTGACTTCTTTGTATGCCGATTGGAATCTTGGACTTTCTCTCTCCTTTGTATCTGTGATAGACTTGTATGTTTCTCCCATACAACATCGATGGACCAAAAGTGATATACTCAGAACATGCGATAGCGATATACTCACACTTTGTATGTCTTTTGTAACTCCCACGGATTTTCACTATTTTGATCTGCTTTTTGCTTAGCGATTGCTTCGAACTATTCCACCTTCAAACATGTAGCTCTCTGCACTTTGACAATCTAGCATACAACCATGCTAGAATCCTTCAATACATTTCCTTTCCTGATCTTGCAAGCGTTAACACAGACAAACAAAAAAACAAACAAAACCCTAAATTAATATACACAACCATTCTACCGATTTCATAGAAATCAACTGGTGGAATGGATTAGGGAATTCATCTCAGCCTTAGGACAATAAAATGATTTATTCAGTGAATTTAAATGCCAGAAATAACACAAAACAAGATCTTGTTATTTATGCTTTTAGAGAGGTATATGGATGCTCTGTTACAACTTCACAACTGACCACCACCATACTACTCCTATTCGATTTGTTCCAGGGGTATTTATCTTATTACCCTTGGTAGTACAGAATTATCTCCAAGCGGCTGGGAGATCTAACTGACTAACAAAATCTTAACTAACAACCTAAAAATAGTAAGCATCGGTCAAACTGACCTTATTACATTGAAGGGTCATTTAGGACCTTATTGAAAATAGAAAAAGAAACATAAAACAACTAAATTCCTCATGGAGGCCACTGTGGGTGAGGTGCACCTGCACCATACTCCCTAATTTGAAAAGAACTCATGTCCCATGAGTTAAGTCTTTGACTGAATCCACCTGTATCTTCTGCTGTCGCATATCTACCCCATGATCTCTGTGCTGCAACCTGCTGCCATGGAGGCAAATACTCATGCCTAGCACTGTAGGCTTTTCTCACACCTTGTTGGTCATTCTTTCTGACCATCACCTCTGTCTGAACATGGACAGTGGAAACCTCATTTACTGCTATTGCAGAATGAGTTTGTCTTTCAACTTTTAAAGGGCAAACAATAGTCCCTATGATGATTGCATCCTTGTCATTCAAATTAGCTTGTGGCTATGTACAACCCTGCTTCTGGACCTTCTGCTGATCCACCTAATCTCTATCAGTTAGAACTGAAATCTTCTTCAAACTCTGATCTTCTCTCCTAGAGATATCCCCAACTGCCTTTGACTCTGCTATAGGCATCTTCACAAACTCCTTACCTACCAAAATAATCTTAGCTATCTTCTTTGCTTCAGCATCCTCCTGCAATGGTATTAGCATAAAAGTTCTCTCATCCTTCTTGATGGTGTAGGTGTTAGCATACCCATCAGACAATGCTCTCTTATCAAATTGCCATGGCCTACCCAATAGTAGGTGACAACATTCCATGGGCAATATGTCACACAAAAATCTATCCTGATATACTCCAATCTAAAAATCAACATATGCCTGTTCATATACCAAAAGTGATTGACTATCACTTACCCAAGATGCTTTGTAAGGATTTTGATGTGGAATCCTTTCTAATTTCAACTTATCCACCATTTCCTGAGATACCATGTTGTCTGTTGAACCAGAATCTATCACTACCTTGCATACTTTACCTTTGCTTTTGCAACTGGCCCTAAAAAGTGATCTCCTTTGTAACATGTCCTTAGATGTCTTCAGGATTGTTCTCCTTAACATCAATGCTTCTCCTTGCTTAGGATACCCATAAGCATCGGGAGCCTTGACACTTTGGTAAGTGTTTGAGCTTGTCCCAATTTGACCATCAGACTCTTGGACCAGATTTGTCCTCCTTTCTCCCATTGAACTTGTTTCTTTTTCTAGACATTTGAATGCTGGATGACCATATTCACCACAAGTGTAACACTTTCCTGAGAATGTATTAGAACCTCTTCCAGTTCCAAATCTGCCTCTTGTTCCTTTCCATCCACTTCTAAAATCAGACTGTTCTTGTCCTTTACCAGCCTCTTCTTGATTCTCATTGGCTTGCCTTGTTGTAGGAGCTGATCCTCATCCTCTAGTATTGTTGCCTCTTCCTCTCATGGACTTATCCTATCTCCTTTTCATCTTCTCCTCAATCTTGATTGCCATTTGATAAAATTCTTCCACACTCCTAGGGTTAGCCAAAACTAATTCATCCTGTATGTTCAATCTCAAACCAGCCAAATATCTAGAAACTTTTTCAACCTCATTCTCATGATGACTAGACCTCATACTTGACTTGTAAAATTCCTCAGTATATGCCTTCACATCCATTTCGTTTTGTCTTAAAAATTGAAGCTTCTTAAACATTTGAATTTCATAATCATGGGGTAAAAATTTACCTTTGATCCTTGCTACCATCTTGTCCCATGAAGTAATCTTTGACTTACCTTGCTTTCTTCTCTTTGATTGTACATAATCCCACCATACCAAGGCATGACCTGTCAATTTGGTCTTTGCAATCTTTACCTTCTGCTCCTTAGGAACCTCCTCACATTCAAATTAATTGTCTAATGCAGCAATCCAATCAAGTAACTCTTCCTCATTTAAACTTCCAGTGTACTTTAGAACATCAATCTTTATCTTAGGTTTGTCATTCTTGACTGCCCTTAACAGTTTTGCAAATCTCTGATCTTCAGCATTCAGATCTTCATCCACCTCTTCAAATTCTTCAGCATCATCTTCTTCCCTTTCTGATTCACTTTCTTCTACTTCTCTTCTTTTGTTTGTCTCCAAGGCTGCAAGCCTGGATTGAAGTGCTTCTGCAAGCTCTTTCATCTTCCTCATCTCCTTAGCATGTTTTTCCTTTATCTCCTGCAATTCTCTGGCCATACCATTACCTTTTGGCGGTATCTTGTCAACCTTTCAATCCTTCTATTTCTGCCTTCTCAGTGACAGAACTAAACACACAACAGCCCAAACCTTTTGCTGAGCTCTGATACCACTATGATGCAGAGCATCCACCACTCCTAACATACAATTGCAAATGTATGTCTACATTTCTTAATATGCATCCAAACTCCATTATATATAATTTCCCTTCTCTCGCCTATCGCAACACATAATACTATCAGCCTAATCAAAATACCTTCACTCCGACCACTATAGCAATTGTATCTTTCGTGAGATACATTCGGCAATGTACATGCAAAACCTTACCAGCTACACCCGCGATCCATTTGCATCTGCCGCTTCTTTTCTAAACTGAACATACAACACATGACCTGTTGGCGCCGGTTACCTCCACTGTTCCTATCGGTCACTGCTTGCATCTAGACAATGTAATTGTGCATTGTATATTCCAATATACATGCATAACATACAACCACTGTTTGCTTCATCGACATACACTTGACCGTTGACTTTGTTGTATATGAACCAATGTATGTTTCAACATACAATCTAAACATACAACCCGCGATATACAATTGACGGATACTCACAGACTGTCTCACCCATACAACTGTAGTATATACACAAACTGTCTTAGACATATAAAAGACATATACTCATAATTTGTATAACCCAATATACTTTTGCAACATACAAACCCCGATGTGCATCTACAGGATACTCACAACATTCATCTGCGGGATACACAGAAATTGTATCCAACATACATTTGTGGTATATACAAGAATTGTATATTCGATATACTTAACCTTGTATATTCATAACATGCCTTTTCAAATAGGCATTTGACCAAACCTTGACTTCCTTGTATGCCTACTAGAATCTTGGACTTTCTCTCTCCTTTGTATCTGCGATAGACTTGTATGTTTCTCCCATACAACAGCGATGGACCAAAAGTGATATACTCAGAACATGCGATAGCGATATACTCATGGATTGTATATCTCGCATACAAAAGTGATATACTCACACTTTGTATGTCTGTTGCAACTTCCGCAAATTTTCACTGTTTTGATCCGCTTTTTGCATAGCGATTGCTTCAAACTGTTCCACCTTCAAACATGCAGCTCTTTGCACTTCGACAATCTATCATACAGCCATGCTAGAATCCTTCAATACATTTCCTTGCCCAATCCTGCAAGCGTTAACACAGACAAATAGAAAAACAAACAAAACCCTAAATTAATATACACAACCATTGCACCGATTTCACAGAAATCAACTGGTGGAATGGATTAGGGAATCCATCTCAGCCCTAGGACAATAAAATGATTTATTCAGTGAATTCAAATCCCAGAAGTAACACAAAATAGGATCTTGTTATTTATGCTTTCAGAGATGTATACGGATGCTCTATTACAACTTCACAACTGAATTGAACTACAACTAACCACCACCATACTACTCCCATTCGATCTATTCCAGGGGTATTTATCTTATTACCCTTGGTAGTATAGAATTATCTCCAAGTGGCTGGGAGATCTAACTGACTAACAAACTCTTAACTAACAACCTAAAAATAGTAAGCATTGGTCAAACTGACCTTATTACATTGAAGGGTCATTTAGGGCCTTATTGAAAATGGAAAAATAAACATAAAACAACTAAATGCCTCATGGAGGCTACTGTGGGTGAGGTGCACTTGCACCACAGAATTAGATCAGCTGTTCAAGTTATTGCTTTCCTTAAATTAGGTTGTCCTTTTCAGCAGCTTTTAAACCCACTTTGTTCATGCAATTGTTGTCAATTCCCTTTTGTAGAAAGGATTGTCATGCAAGTTATTCCTTCTCCCTTTTGCATATAGCCATGGACACTGCCTTGGATTGATATTTATTAAAATTAAATGATGAGGACTGCAACGACCCTCATCACAGGGCCTCTAAGTGCCTCATATTTGACTTTGAAACTTTTCAAGGGTTTTTCAAGAAATAGAAACTTTAATATCTTTTAGCCCATAAGTGATCTTTGGCCAATTCCTTCACCAAAATTTATATTTTTCAATTCTGACACTTTGAGTAAATTTTTGTTTCCATACGTGCTCAAATGCAAACTTTCTAAAAATAGAAGCTTGCTATTTTTAGCAGGTTGTAAATTATGAAGGTTCTGCATCATTATTCAAGCAATTGGGTATTTGAAAATACCAAAATAGAAAAGAACAAAAAATAAAATCATCATTTTTTGGGTGATGTAGGATTGCATTTACACCACTAGATGCTCCTATATCAGACACCTAGGGTAATTTGAGAAGTGACCTTGTCACATCTCAGGTGTTCGAGGAAAACCCAAATGGTCAACCTCTACCTTAGACAACCACAAAGAATTTTCAATAGGACTTCCTTTCCAATTAACCATATATTCTTCATATTGCTTGTTCCTAGTACTTCTTCCCATAGGGCTATCCAGGATTTCTTCTATGTCCTCCTTTGAAGTAGGTGTCGGGATACTCTATTGTTCTTTTGTTGGTCCATCCTCTGTTCCACCTTCATGATACTTTGTTAAATCAGCAATGTTGAACACAAGGCAAATGTTGATTCCACTCAAAAACTCTACCTCATATGCGTTTCCTGAATCATGCTTCTTCAAGATCCTATATGGTCCAAATTTCTTCATCTTCAACTTATTATATGCCCCCAATGGGAACCTTTATTTCCTTAGGTTAACCATGGCTTCATCACCAACCTTATATTCCTTAAACTTTTGCTTCTGATCTACCTTAGTCTTGTACTGAGAATTCATTTTAATAATATGTTGTCATAACTCTTCACGCAAGCTCTTAAAGTTCTCTACAAAGTCTTCGGCCTTGACACTACTCTTCTCTCCTTTGTCTATCTTCCTCAGCTTAGAAAAATTTCTCAGACTACTCCCATATACAATTTGGAATGGCGATTTACGAGTACTCTTGTTGACATAATTGTTATATGCAAACTCTACCTATGGTAATATCAAATCCCATCCCTTGGGCTTATCTCCTACTAAGCATCTCAACAGGTTGCCCAAACTTTGATTCACTACCTCTGTCTACCCATTAATCTATGGATGATGTGCATAGATAAACTTCAACTCAATCTTCAACTTCTTCCATAAGGTCCTCCAGAAATACCCAACAAACTTGGTATCCTGATATGAAACTATGCTCTTTGGAAGACCATGTAGCCTAAACGCCTTGAAAAATAATTTTGCAACATGAACAACATCAATAGTGTTGAATGCACAGGACAACTGAGAGGGGGGTAAATCAGTTGTATATTAAAATATCAAACCCTCAAGCTATTCTAATCTTCAAATGCTTATTATGCATTTAGCAAAATGTAAACATATGAAGCATCAATGCAAAATACATCAAACATATTTAAGAACACCAGATTTACGTGGAAAACCCAAGAAGGGAAAAACCACAGTGAGGATTAGCTCACATATATATGAATAGAAACACCAAAAATAAATAGGCTCATTGCTTAGAAGAAAGGCTCACTGCCAAGGGATCACTGCCTAGAAGGATTCACTATCAAGAAGAGAGAAGAATAGAAGAGGACTGTTAAAAAGAGATTCACTATCTCAAAGCAACAGGAGAAATCTACCACTGCAACTTCTTTCCATCCGCAACCTTTGGCTCACTGCCTCCAGCAACATCAAGCAAACTAAAAATGTAGACACCTTTTGCTCATTGCATTTGGGAGTCATAAGCATTTAATCTCGCACACAACTCACTACCCTTGATTCACACTCGCATGATCTTCTCTACCTTGCTCCACTCAACTTCATCTTGCCTTCATACCATCCACGACCTAAAATAGTCTCAATTAGGTCGGTCCTAATGAAGCGTGTGCACCTCAAACGTGCAACACCAAATAGGTCGGCACTAAACACTTCTGTGGTGGAAAGAAGTGAAACTAGACCATGTCAAGGGTTAACTAGGACTCAAATCTGTATCACCAAGCTGATCATCACATCCACAATCCACGAGGTTTATCCACAAATTACACAATTAGGTCAGGTCGGCCAAACCTAAACTAACACAACAAGTAATCACTTTCATGCCTCTCTAAGTCTAAAAACATCATGCGGACCACAAGGAACCATTCTACAACATCCACACACCTTACTAGAATATTCACCATCATCAAAATCTCCTATAACATTGCCACAACCACTTGAAACAAAGAATGTCTTCATTATGCACATCAGGACACACTACTACTAATCACCAACACAAGAGTTGAACTTGCAGAGCACCCCAACACTAGAAACTTCAAGGTACTTAGGTAGATACAGACAATATAAGCACTTTCCCATATCTGCAGGACAAGAAACCTTAATGTGGATAAATGTGGAGTATTCTCCTTTCTCCCAGACAACCTTCTTCACAGTCAAACACTCTGTCAAACACATCTTCTACTGCTGCATGATCCACAACCTAAAACTCTAGATATAACACCTCTGAACATGTCTAATCATCACTTCCAAACCACACAAGCATATCTTCAACTATGAAGAAATGTGGAGCACAACACTGAACACACCTCTGTCACACTGTACACCTTTTTATTCAAATTTTCTCAAAAGCACTTGGAAACAAAGTGAACCATCTACTGGAGGTTGACATTAATGACAACACCAGCAAGTTTCCAACAATATCCCCCTTTGTCATTGATGGCAACGCCAACTTTTTGAAAAGCCATAAAGACCTAAAGCAATCAATCAGTAGCTCAATAGTACTCCCCCTGACTGGAGCAGCTCTTAATCTTCACACACTTTCCTGTACTATGGTTTTTCGACCACTCTAACTCTCTCCCCCTTTGACATCAATGGAAAAGGGCAACAACTACAACAACAAGTACCTGCTCTATCTCCAAGGCTCTCACGTTTATGCACTTTCCCCCTTAGGGTCATAAGGTATGCTCCATTTGACTGCATCAACCAATAGTATCACTACCTACTCCCCCTGAGAGGTAGCCTTCAACATCAGTCCAGGACCAAAAATGTATCTTGAAATGCTTCCCGAACAGATGCACATTCATATGCATCTAGTTAAAAGAAGGAGGGGCAATAACCCCTAACTTTTGTCAGAGATACTCAAAAGTATCCTTAGGAAGAGCCTTTGTAAAGATGTCTGCAACCTGATCCTTGGTAGACACATACTCCAATTTCACCTCATTCTATGCAACCTTCTCTCTTAGGAAGTGATACCGGATTGAAATATGCTTTGTCCTTGAATCCATTACCGGATTCTTTGAAATGTTGATAGCACTTGTATTATCACATAAGATAGGAATATGTTCATCATATGACACTTTTATATCCTTCAATGTCTACTTCATCCATAACAACTATGTGCAACCAGATGTTGCTACAATGTACTTTGCCTCCGTAGTAGATAACGACACTAAGTCCTGCTTCTTACTTAACCGTGAGACAAGTCTACTTCCAATAAAGAAAGCACCACCACTTGTACTTTTTCTATCATCTATACATCCTACCCAATCTACATCTATATATACACTCAAGGAGAAATCAATATCCTTGGGATACCATAGGCCAAACTCCAAAGTGCCTTTCAAGTATTTGAATATCCTCTTTACTATTGAAACTTTTGGCAGTTCTTGTACATATTTGTGATGCCCATATTTCCCATGTGGTCATGACATGCATCACATGTGTCATGTCCACATTTGTCATGTGGTCATGACACGAAATATCAAAAATTTTACCACGCTTCTCTAGAAACCCCTAGCATGCGTAAGCGTGCTCGGTGGCATTACGCATAAGGCGTAAACATGACAGTTGAATGCGAGGTAATACATTCACTTTCACATACCATTTTGCAATGAAGGCCAACTAGGGGGTCGATGTGACGCAGTTAACGTCACCAATAGGGTTAGGATCAACGATCAAAACCCTAAGTTAACCTATGTGAAAGATGGATTTTGACATAAGACAAAATCAAAAACCAAATTCTAGTGCATGAGAAAAATATAATATAATACCAAAACCTAATGTCAATAAATAGCAAAAGCAATAATTTAATCCTAAGCAAGGTCAAATTTTACTAACCTAGCTATACTCTAAGTTCTGGGAAAATTTGGCAGCATAACGCCTCATGGGCATGATTAGGGTTTATTATAATAAAACTAATTTTGATCGAAAGTGTACGGGGTTGGTTTTAAATTACCTACATTACACTAGTTAAATTGGTAGAACAGTTGATTAGATAAATTGTAAATCCCAAAATTCATTAATAAAATCTCTACAAAGATGTCCAGAACATTTTTCAACAAAGCTCGATCAATTTGTTCTTCTTCATGTTCTCTATCAATCAGAATTATCACTGCATCCTTTACATTATTCCTAATTTCTTGGTAGACCAGATTACAGAAGCATGTTATACTAACTTCATTTGGATAGTTTACTAGGTTTCCAAGTTAGATTAAAACGACGTCTTCATTAACTAATAAAATTGCTCTACGTTAATTAAATTAATTACCAAACTAATAACAACTGAATTTCCACAAACCTTGTTGATAAAGGTTTGTAAGCCATTGAATTAATCCCGTTGATTTAAATTAAAAAAACATCCCAATAATTATTTGGAGGGACAAAATTAAATAAATAAATTAGATTCCTTTCCAAATAATTAAATTTAAGACAATAGTCTATAGTCTCCCTGTAGTCTAAAATACCATATTTAAATATTTACCTTACCACTAAATAACAATAATAATATTAGCCATTTGTATTTAAAAAAAAAAAATTAAAACTACCCACATCATTAAAATTATCTCTAGAATAAAAGAACTCTAAAAACAAAACAAAAGAGGGGAATGGGAGCACAAAATGAATTAATTAAAACCAATTTTAAAATCCTCTCTTCTTTCCCTAAAAGGCCCCAAGTAAAATAATAGTTTCCTTATGAGAAACTAGAAAACCCTAACCCTATTCTCTTTATTTTTCTCTCCTCCTCTATTCTCATTTTTCTTTTCTCTTCCCTTGTTTGGTGTTACAGGTTGGAGAAGTGAGGCAACCATGAATGGAGTTCTAAACAAGTGGTATACCCATTTGCATTTTTTTTTGATATATATATATATATATATATATATAGTGATGGAAAAGAGGTAATTTATTAATATAAATATATATTTTTTATTGTTAAAAACCCCAAGGGTTTCGTGGTAGGAAAGAGAGAGGAGCGGCGTTGTGGAGGTAGTGCTGCTGGGACAGTGGTGGCGGTCAGTGGAGGTGTGGGGATATGAGCGAAGGAGGGGAACAGTGGCGGCGACAAGGAAGGTTCTACATGGGGTTTAGGGCAGCGTCGGGGGTGTGGGGAGGCCCGCGGGAGAAGTGTAGGGGGGAGTGTGGGGAGGGGGCGGAGCCCCCACCCCACATAGTGGGGTGTGGGTGGGGGCTCCGCCCCCTCCCCACACCCATATACAAACAATGGTGGTGGGGGGGTTCAACCCCCCCCCCACCAAACATTTTTTTTCCTGTCTAAATCTGTGATCTGTATAAAATGAAACACAGTCTCTTCCATTTTTTTACACAACATTTTTCTTTTTTAATGGTTTTTATTTATATATATATGTATATATAAATACACAACAAGGACAGTTTCAATTCAAAACACAGTTTATTGTATAATTTTTAGATATATATATATACTGTTGTATACACAATATAGCCCCTTTTTTTGTTTTAACAGTATATAAAAAAATCCATGTTTAAATATATATATACATACTTACAAATAACTATATTTTCAATATATATTTGCCATTCTAAAACTCACAGAATTTCTTTTTAAAACAATAAAGCAAAAGAAACATTTTTCTATATCAGATTTATATTGAACAAATGAACCCTTTTTTTTGTAAAAAAAACATAAAAGAACATATTTCCAAATAAACATTTCTTCAAAGAATTTATTCATTTTTTTTTTAAAGCAAATGCATTTAATTAAATCCTTCAAATATATAGCGACAACTAAATTTCTTTTTCTAAGGAAATAAAATGTAACAATTTTCATTCTATCCCCCATAGATAAAACAACAACTATCCTTTTTCTTTTTTGAAAAATAAACATACAAATAAAATAGCAATAAGACCATATTTTTCCTCCAACACTCTATATTTCTTTTTTTGAATTCATATGGCTTTAAAAATCAACAACTTAAAATTTCTTTTGCAAATGTAATTAGTTCATACACACAAGTAAAAACATACTTTTACAACATGAGAGAGAGTTCTCCTCTTTTGAAATCTAAAAATGATACAAAAGCCTAACATGGCCATGCTCTCTCAAGAGCTAAAAAAAAGGTAAGTTAACAACTCTTAAGAACAATGATATTTTCTTCAACTTCACATAGCTCCAAATAACTTGCAAAGACACAAAAAGGGGAAGAAGCCACAACAAACTGCTCTCCTCCCTACCATTGACTCACTCATGAGTCACCCCTGAGCCAGGAGGTCATCCTCACACAAGGTAAGCACACACCACTTCACAACAACTTCACTCAACACAACAACAAGAATACTCCCATGGTTTTCACATAACAACAACTCACTCAAGATGAGTTGAATGGGGTAGGGGACTAGACATCACTCACTCAAGAGTGCCACTCCAAAAACTTTCAAAAACATGAATCCTTCAAGGCCTCAAGCCCACACATATAAACCTGATTTCACAGTTTCCTCTTATACACATATTGCTCAAAATTCACAATTTTGCCCTCAAGGCTAAAACTCTATGACACCAAGGATGTGACCCCGAGGAGGTTTGGTCCTTCCCCACCCCACACATGTTGAGCATCTTCTCCCAAGTAGGAGAGGCTCTCACAAACTCCCATACCCAATTTTCCCACAACACAGTAAAAACAACAAAATGAACACACACACACACAACATGCAAGTGAATGAAATGCATAAGGAAAGGCATTTGCCTTAAATCCTACCTTATAAAGCCCAAATGGAAGATAGTTGAGAAGAGCTCCTCTAAGTCCTCCAAGTTGAGCCACCAATTTCCCTCTAACTTTTTCCCCAAAATAATTAAAATAAAAAATTGCCAATAATTCAACAACCCATCCCTCCCTTCAAGAGGGATTAAAATAGGCTATTCTCATGAGCCTTGAGGAATGGGGAGGTGACACATGTCACCTCCTCACTCCTCCACCCAACTACTTGCAAGAATCTTGGAATGGGGTGGTGACACATGTCATTCCCCAATCCACCAAGTCTTTCTCCCTTCCACTTGTCCTCTCTTAAACATGTGGGAGAGAAGGGTGGAGCCAAAGAAGGAGTAGGTGCCACATGTGCCCCAATCCTCTCCTCCTAAGAAGGACCACTCAACCCCAAGGTACCCTCACCAATTGTGGGAGAGGCTTGGAGTTGAGTCCTCCACAATTAAGGGGTCCTAAAGACTCCCCAACCTAGGGAAGAGGAAAGGAAGAGGTTGAGTGTTTGATCGACTCATCCTCTCCCTCCCAACCTTCCAATTTCGTCACTTTACTTTAGGGTGAATTTAAAGTGACCAAATGGAAGTTTACCTAAGGTTACACAAGCCCAAATGACCCCTAGACCCTAGGGATACAACCAAGGGTCAAGTTTAACCTATTTTGAGCAACAAAGGTTGAGTAAAAACACATAAAAAGGGGTCATAAAAATTATAACTCAAAAATGAAATTCAAATGACACTACAACTTACAATACCAATTAGAAATCAAATAAAAAAGGGTAGACCTAACCCAACTAACACCATGAACAACAATACAAAATTTCATCATGCAAACATAGTTGATCTTGGTTCCTCTTGGAACTAGATTGGCTTCACATGGGAAAACAACACAGTGTGTGGGATGATCTCCGAGTATCTGTGGCTTCGTTAGAAACACCTGTGCACTCAAATGAAATGTTAATCTGACATGTATATGATAGCTGAAGCAAAGTGAAACAAGCACATACAACATCACATGTTCATATAAGCATTAAGGAGATCACATTATAATTAAATTCTAAATTCTGCATTTCAAACACCCATCGCAGATATAATTACATAAGAAATTCCTAACTACAATCACATGCATAGTATCCAATTTAAAATCATAATGTAAATCACATGTCTAACCTCATCAGTGAATCATCATCATTGTCCCATCACATCATAATCATGCTAAACATAATAAATCCACATAAGGCATAAAATCTAATATTCCTGCAAATTGGGATCAACAATCCCATAAGTCTAATATGTATCACCAATAGTAAAATAAGGTAGTCAAATATATGGGAATGAAAAGGTAGGCCTCACATCCTCCTCCCTAAGACTGTACTTCCTCCTAGAAGTCGTCAAAGAGGTAAGGATAAAGGGCCCTCAATCTCGTTGCATCCTCCCATGTCACCATGACCTCGTCGTACATGTCCCACTAGACCCTAACATGGTCCAGCTCTTGACCTTGAAGGCCTAGTGTCCGACGAGCCCATATGTGAATTGGATCCAAAGCCAGCTGTTCGTCCACCTCTACCTGAAGAGCACTTCAATCCAATATCAGATATGTAACACCGTAAAACAAAAACATGAAAAACATCATGGATACACGACAGGCTAGGTGGCAAGGCTAGACAATCAGCTACAGGTCCTATACATTCCAAGATCTCAAAAGGTCCAACAAAATGAGGTGCAAGCTTAGAGCCCTTTCTGTAACAGATTGGACTCTTGTGCGGTCGCACTCTCAAGAACACTCTGTCCCCAACCGAGAAGCTCTGATCTACCCTCTTAGCATCGACATACTTCTTCTGTCAATCCCGAGCCTCCTAAAGTCTCTACCTAATCAAAGTCACCTACTGCTCCATATCCTGAACCAACTCTAGCCCTATCGCAACCCTGTCCTCAATACGGTCCCAACTCAAAGGTGTCTTGCAAAGTCTGCCGTACAAGACCTGAAAAGGAGGCGTACCCAACGAGTTGTGATGCCCATTATTGTAGGCAAACTCAACTAGATACATGTAGTCCTCCCACCTACTCTAGTGATCCATAACATACATATGGAGCATATCCTCAAGAACCTAATTAACTCTCTTTGTCTATCCATTGGTCTCAAGATGATAAGCGGAACTAAAGTTGAGCTATGTGCCCAACACCTGCTGCAAGGCTCTCCAAAAGGTTGAAGTGAACACTGAATCCCTGTTAGAAATGATACGGTGAGGTACCCCATGTAGCCTAACAATCTGATCCAAGAATACTCTCGCCATAGATGGTGCATTGTATGTCATGCGTACAAGTAAGAAATGCGCCACCTTGGTCAACTTGTCAACCATCACCATGATGGCATCATGGCGGTGTGATGACATAGGAAGACCAATGATGAAGTCCATGGAAATGGTGTCCCATTTCCACTCAGGTATCTCGTGAGGGTATAAAAGACCCGCTAGATGCTGATGCTTGGCCTTGACCCTTTGGCACTCAAGGTAATGAGCAACATATTCTGCAATATCCCGTCTCATACCTACCGAATGGTAAAACTGTCACAATTCGGCATGCATCTTCTTCACCCCTGGGTGTGTTGCATAAGGTGCTCTATGAGCCTCTGAAAGGACCACTGCTCGAAGGTCACCCGCACGCGGTACATAGATGCACTGTCGATGTCTAAGAAATCCATTTGACTCAAGGGAATATCCTGCAAATCTACCCTTAAGGGCCCTCTATGACTGGATCTCCTGCTGCACCTCAAGGAACCACTCATCCTCAGGTGGATGCTGCATGATGCACTCTCTCAAGTCCACACTCAAGGTCAGGGTCAGGATCTCGTGGTGCCTCTGACTCAAAGCATCAGTGACTACGTTCTCCTTCCCTTTGATGTAGTGGACATCAAAGTCGTACTCGCATAGAAACTCCATCCAACGCCGCTGGCATGCATTGAAATTTGGTTGTGTGAAAATGTACTGCAAACTGTGGTCATCCGAATGAAGCTCAAAGTGATGACCCAAAAGAAAGTGTCTCCAATGAACAAGAGCATGTACCATTGCTGCGAGCTCTAGATCATGAGTAGGGTAGTTTAGCTCATGCGTCTTGAGCTTATGCAACTCATATGCAACCGCCCTACCACCCTGCATAAGCATGGCTCCCAAACCCTCGAGTGATGCATTTGTGTAAACTATATAATCCTCTGTAGGATCTGGAACCGTTAAGATGGGAATGTTGATAAGACACTCCTTGAGGACTCCAAAGGCCCTCTCGCACTACTCAGTCCAATTGAAACTCTTCCCTTTTCACTGAAGGGAAGTGATGGGGTACGCTATCCTGGAAAAGCCCTCTACGAATCTGCAGTAGTAGTCGGCTAATCCCATGAAACTCCTGACCTCTATCACACTGGTGGGTGCTAGCCAATCTTTAATAACTCTGATCTTCGATGCATCTACGGAGATGCCATCGCCTGATAGGATGTGTCCTAAGTACTATACCTTTCTCCTGAAAAAGGCACACTTCACCAAGTTGCCATTCAGCTGCTGCTCTCTCAAGCACTGCAAAACCTGATGTAGGTGCTCCTCATGTTCCTTCTTAGTCTGTGAATAGATCAATATGTCATCAAGAAAAATAATCATGAACTGATCCAAGTAGGTACGGAACACCCCATTCATGAGACTCATGAACACTGCAGGGGCATTTGTCAAACCAAAGGGGACCATAGTGAACTCATAGTGGCCGTATCTAGTCCGGAAAGCGGTCTTATGAATATCTGCCTTTGTGATATGCAACTGATGATAACCAGACTTTAGGTCAATCTTAGAGAACACCCTGGCTCCCTGCATCTGGTCAAAGAGATCATCAATCCTAGGCAGAGGGTAACGGTTCTTCACCGTCACCTTATTCAACTACCTATAATCCATGCATAACCGAAGTGACCCATCCTTCTTCTTCACGAAGATAATCAGAGCACCCCAAGGTGAAACACTCAGTCAGATGTGCCCCTTCTTGAGCAAGTCCTCAAGCTGCAACTTGAGCTCTGTCAGCTCATGAGTGGTCATCCTGTAGGATGCACAAAACACTGGCTCAGCACCCGGCACTAAGTCAATATGAAAGTCTACCTCACGACAAGGTGGCATGCCTGGTAGCTCTGATGGAAACACGTCGACAAACTCTCTCAAGATGGGATGATCATCCAATGATGCCTCAAGCTCATCCTCTGATCTGTCACTAACTATGATAGCAAACATCTGACATCCATTGCGCTTTTAGCGCTTAAGTTGCTAAGCAGATATCATATGAACTATCATGGGCTTCTGAATGCCCACTATCTCAACCAGTGCACCATGATCATCTAAGCAGCTAATCATCTTCCAGTGACAATCTAGCTTGGCTCTATGAGCCACAAGCCAGTCCATACCCAAAACCACACTGTAGGTTCCTAATGGCATAACTCTAAGGTCACAAGAGGTAGTGAAGGACTCCAAAGAGATCTCACAATCCCAAACCAAGGTATCTACTAACATCCTGGCCCCAAAGGCCAACTCAACCTCCCACCTAATGTCCTTCCTAGAAGCCACCAACCTGCAACGTTCCACTAACGATGTAGATAGAAAAGAATCAGTAGCTCCAGAGTCAAAACAAATAGAGATGTGGGCACCCCCGATCATACCTAATGTCTCAATCACGGATGCCTGATAGTTAGCCTGGCGGTTATCAACCGCTGCAACATGCGATGGGACTTGCCCACATCCCCTACAGTCTGTTCTGACCCTCCTAAATGGGGCTGTCCCCCTGCCATAAAGCCCTGTGGGCACTCTCTAGCTAGATGTCCTACTCCACCACACACATAGCATTGACCTCGAGCCTGTATCTGTCCTGTTTAAGTCCTATCTGACTATTGTTGTCCAGATCTACCTGTGGAACCCTGTGAACCCCTGTATGATTGTTGAGACCTCGTGAGCCCTGTAGGTGGTCTCTACTGCCTCTAGTCTCTACACGGGCCCTGTTGCTGCCATCCTTGATTCTTCCCTCCCTGTAACCTCTGCTGGGGTCTAGACCTCTGTTGATTCTGCTGCTGCTACTACTACTGTGGAGGTCTAGGAGGTAATGACAGAGAACTAAATCCTCCTTTCTGTGGTGGTACTGGTGATCTGTGATAACTCTACTGGTACTACTACTACCCACGATCCTGAAACTGGGGGTGTGATCCCTGCCCTTGCCCCTGTATTTTCTTAGCTATGTATGCCTTCTCAGTAGCATCACTCAATGTCTGGGGGTATGCCATGCGTACAGGCCCTGCTATGCTATGGTTCAATCCTCTTATGAACTTATGAACTAGGAGTTTCTCATCGTGGAGATACTCTGCATATCGAGACAACTCAGTGAATCTGCCCTTGTACTAAGCAATAGTAAGCCCTCTCTGCTGAAGATCATGAAACTCGTCTATGTGACACTATCTGTAGTGATCTGATAAATACCGCGCGTTGAAGCGCTCAATGAAGGTCTCCCAAGTGAGTGTGTCCAATGATAGATGACGCTTGCACTCCTTAGTGTGCCACCAAGTAGTTGCTGCATCTCACAACAGGTGGACTGCCACACGTGCCTTTGTGTTGCCCTCGTAAGGATGCAACGTGAAGCATCTATCTAGATTGATGAGCCAAGCCTCAGCTTTGGCTCCCTCTGTAGTCTCGACAAAAGTAGGAGGATTCAACCTCAACAGGGTCTCCTCGGTCTCTGTGCCCTCTAATGGGCTCATCTGCATAATAATCATACAGCTTGTGAATGATCTGCTCCACTCGCACTGTCTCCTCACGCCTATCATGAGGTGGAGGGCTCTTGCTACGGGCCCTATAGGCTGATCCAACCTCATCTACCGTTGTATTTGGTATCTCCACAAATGGCTCCACACGTGGTGCCTCTCATGGCCCGACGCACAGCTCCACACGGGGCTCCACACGTGGCTCCAGACATGACTCTGCTTGTGGCTCCACACGTGGTTCCTCTCACGGATCAACGCGGGGCTCAGCACGTGGCTCTGTGTGCAGTGCATCTTCGGCCGGTGGTAACCTATCTAACACTACTTGTAGTACCTAAAGTATCTATGGTCCAATGTCTGGTATAGGTAGGATATGTGGTGCCGGTGGTGCCTGTGGTGCCTAACCCTCAGCTGAAGAATCATTGTGTACCTCGACGGATGTAGTGTGGTGTGATCGTGCTCGCCAAACTCGTCGGGGAGGCATCCTACAAAATAAGGTATTCACTAATTAATCAAATTTGTGGAATAAGTAATGTGCCCAAATAAGCCCAGTGTTTAAACTTAGGCTCTGATACCAAATGTCATGCCCATATTTTCCATGCGGTCACGACACGCATCACACGTGTCATGTCCACATTTGTTATGTGGTCATGACATGGAATATCAAATATTTTACCACGCTTCTCTAGAAACCCCCTCGCATGCGTAAGTGTACTCAGTGGCGTTACGCATAAGGCGTGTTAGTAATAATTTATGTTTGGGGTATCATGCAGGCACCTTCCCTAAAAATCTAAAAAACATTCTAAGTCGATGGACCTCCTTAGCATGTTTCAGCATCAGCATCATATTTTCTTTGGAGGGGGTCATCATCATCATGTTTCCGGTCATCACCCTTTTGTTTCTCGCAGGGGTCATCATCTTATTTTCTATCAGCCTGATCTTTCACTCCGGGGTGATATCTTAACATCGAGTGATCTTACTTAAGATCATCCTGATGATGTTGCTGCAAGGTTCTAAGTATGACCCAATATTCATCGGGGTCATCATATTTAAACATCGGGTGATCTTTGTTAAGATCATCCTGATGTTATTTTATCACTTCATGTTCGTTGTCTTATCACCCTGATGATGCTGACGTCATTCTTATGTCAGGGTGATATCCGCTTTTCTACCTGTCTGCATCATGATATTTCTGAAGGGAGATATTCGCCTATCGGCTTCATGCATTGTCTAGTGGGGGGTGATCATTTCAAATATCTGTCATATTCATATATCACCCCGATCTTATAGTGGAGCTACAGTGCAGCATGATTTTTGTGCATGAGGGTGATATTTCAAATATCCAGTTATCTTCTAAATATAATCCTGATGCTGATATGGTGGTGACGTCATCAAGGTCCGAGGGGTCATATTTCTAACATTAGTCATTTTATGGAGATCCCCTGATATTTGCAAATATGACGATGACATCATCCGGATATGAGGAGGTGCGCGATAGGTAGATATGCTAATGACGTCAGCAGGATATGACGGTGACATCATCAGGATGTTCATCGGCTAGACATTTGGTATCGGCTAAGCAGGAGGATCTTCCTCTAATGCATCAGGTTGTGCTGATGAAGGTGTGTATCAGGTTGATGTTTCACATGAAGGTAAGGTTATCATGCAGATGATGATGCTGATGTCAGGGTGATATTGAGCAACAGGATATCATGCTGGAGGATGATGATGATGAAGGTCTTATACTAGGTGCCGTCAGGAGCAAAATCACCAACATTATATGTGCTCACGACCTAGTATATAAGGTGATGAGGAGGTTGCCGCAGGGTGCATGTGGGATAATTTGATCCTGCATGATTTGAAATATCAGGATGATACATTTTGGTGGGAAAGGTTTGCGATGCACAGTATTCTGCATTTCTCAAGGCCGCGGGTTGGTACGCCATTAATGGCGGTTGTTGCAGAGGTATGGGCGATGGCATGGCGTTTCAACCACCCGATTGAAGATGTGAATCCCCAGGCGGCGGCGCAAGGCTTGAGATCACTCCCTGTCTCCACTCCCACCTGCTACATTGATTGTTTGAGCGCCATTTTCTCAATGAGCTGTATCTAGCGAATTTTGACTTTTGCCATGTAATTAGTGCTGAGGACCTTCCTGCTATATATAGCAGGCTGTGTTGCTCATTTGAAGGCTGTTGAAGGCCTGAGGCATTTTTGTGTAAATAATGAAAGACAGGGCATGATCCTGGCCATTTTATCCCATTTTGGAGTTTATGTGTTGCAGCATGAGTGTATTTTGCACATATTTTCAGTTTCAGTGTTAATGTTATATAAAAAATACTTATTGCATGTGTCTATCTGCTTGTCTCCATTTGCTGCATGTTATTCTCCTTCTTTTGAATCTGGTTGCTAAGGGTTTCATAGATTCTAGGGTATAGATATCTATACTGCATGCTTGATCTGTAACTTCCATTCAAGGAGTGGATTAAACTATTTTAGGTCAATGTATGGGGAAGGTTGCATGTCAGCAGGGATATCTGTAAGTAGAGGCAGTTAGATACCCATTCTTGGGTGATGTTTGTAAGGCAAGCATCAGTCCAACCCCCTAAAACTTGAGTGAAAGTTGCAAACCATCTGTTGTATATGTCTAGTTCACTCCTTGCCCAATGGATAGGCACCAGTCTGCTCCTGGGTCAGTAGTTATGAACCAAAACCCCTTGTCTTGCATCCAGGACATTATGTCCACCCATTTCATCACCTCCACCTGTTAGTTGTAGGAGTAGGATTAGGAACCCCCTGCATACTCTCATACCCAACCAGACACATATGTCCAAGAATGTTGCCAACCTTGTGATCTGTCATGCAGATCTTGGTCCATACATGAGAGTATTCTACCTGTTGTTGTCAAGATAAATCTTTATGTCTTTGAACTAGTCAAGGTCACATCTTTAGCTATAGGGATACCCCCCTTGGTGCGGCAGAACCAGAAGTGAAGGGGAGGCATTTCACGCAACCTCCTGTATTAGTTGGCTGAATCTACCTATGAATTAGAACTGGTAAACCCTAATGCTAATTCAGAAGAAAAACTAACAAGGCGTAAACATGACAGTTGAATGTGGGGTAATGCGTTCACTTGCGCATACCATTTCACAATGAAGGCCAACTAGGGAGTCAATGCGACGCAGTTAACGTCGCCAATAGGGTTAAGATCAATGATCAAAACCCTAAGTTAACCTATGGGAAAGATGGATTTTGACATAAGTCAAAATCGAAAGCCAAATTCTAGTGCATGAGAAAAATATAATATAATACCAAAACCTAATGTCGATAACCGGCAAAAGCAATAATTTAATCCTAAGCAAGGTCAAATTTTACTAACCTAGTTATACTCTAAATTCTGGGAAAATCTGGCAGCATAACGCCTCACAGGCGTGATTAGGGTTTATTATAATAAAACTAATTTTGATCGAAAGTTTACGGGGTTGGTTTTAAATTACCTACATTACACTAGTTAAATTGGTAGAACAGTTGATTAGATAAATTGTAAATCCCAAAATTCATTAATGAAATCTCTACAAAGATGTCCAGAACATTTTTCAACAAAGCTCGATCAATTTGTTCTTCTTCACATTCTCTATCAATCAGAGTTATCACTGCATCCTTTAAATTATTCCTAATTTCTTGGTAGACCAGATTACGGAAGCATGTTATACTAACTTCATTTGGATAGTTTACTAGGTTTCCAAGTTAGATTAAAATGACGTCTTCATTAACTAATAAAATTGCTCTACATTAATTAAATTAATTACCAAACTAATAACAACTGAATTTCCACAAACCTTGTTGATAAAGGTTTGTAAGCCATTGAATTAATCCCATTGATTTAAATTAAAAAAACATCCCAATAATTATTTGGAGGGACAAAATTAAATAAATAAATTAGATTCCTTTCCAAATAATTAAATTTAAGACAATATTTTATAGTCTCCCTGTAGTCTAAAATACCATATTTAAATATTTACCTTACCACTAAACAACAATAATAATATTAGCCATTTGTATTTAAAAAAAAAAAATTAAAACTACCCACATCATTAAAATTATCTCTAGAATAAAAGAACTCTAAAAACAAAACAAAAGAGGGGAATGGGAGCACAAAATGAATTAATTAAAACCAATTTTAAAATCCTCTCTTCTTTCCCTAAAAGCCCCCAAGTAAAATAATAGTTTCCTTATGAGAAACTAGAAAATCCTAACCCTATTCTTTAAGCCTCATTTTCTTTCCTCTTTATTTTTCTCTCCTCCTTTCTTCTAATTTTTCTTTTCTCTTCTCTTGTTTGGTGTTGCAGGTTGGAGAAGTGAGGCAACCATGAATGGAGTTCTAAACAAGTGGTATACCCATTTGCATTTTTTTTGATGTATATATATATATATATATATATATAACAGTGATGGAAAAGAGGTAATTTATTAATATAAATATATATTTTTTTATTGTTAAAAACCCCAAGGGTTTTGTGGCAGGCAAGAGAGAGGAGCAGCGCTGTGGAGGTAGCGCTGCTGGGACAGTGGCGGCGGTCGGCGGAGGTGTGGGGATATGAGCAGAGGAGGGGATCGGTGGCGGCGGCAATGGGGAAGGTTCTGCGTGGGGTTTAGGGCAGTGTCAGGGGTGTGGGGAGGCCTGCGGGAGAAGTGTAGGGGGGAGTGTGGGGAGGGGGCAGAGCCCCCACCCACATCCCACACAGTGGGGTGTGGGTGGGGGCTCCGTCCCCTCCCCACACCCATACACAAACAACGGTGGTGGGGGGATTCGAACCCCCCCACCAAACATTTTTTTTTTCTTATCTAAATCTGCGATCTATATAAAATGAACCATAGTATCTTCCATTTTTTTACACAACATTTTTCTTTTTTAATGGTTTATACATATATATATATATACAGCAAGCCCAGTTTCAATTCAAAACACAGTTTATTGTATAATTTTCAGATATATAAAAAATATATAACTCTATATATATATATATATACATACTGTTGTATACACAAATAGCCCCCGTTTTTTTGTTTTAACAGTATATAAAAAAATATCCATGTTTAAATATATTGAATATATACATTCAAATATATATATATACCCTTACAAATAACTGTATTTTCAATATATATTTGCCATTCTAAAACTCACATAATTTCTTTTTAAAACAATAAAGAAAAAGAAACATTTTTCTATATCAGATTTATATTGAACAAATGAACCCTTTTTTTTTTGTAAAAAAAACATAAAAGAACATATTTCCACAAACATTTCTTCAAAGAATTTTTTTAAAAAAAAAAAAAAGCAAATGCATTTAATTAAATCCTTCAAATATATAGCAACAACTAAATTTCTTTTTCAAAGGAAATAAAATGTAACAATTTTATTCTATCCCACATAGATAAAACAACAACTATCCTATTTCTTTTTTGAAAAATAAACATACAAATAAAATAGCAATAAGACCATATTTTTCCTCCAACACTCTATATTTCTTTTTTTGAATTCATATGGCTTTAAAAATCAGCAACTTAAAATTTCTATGGCAAATGTAATTAGTTCATACACACAAGTAAAAACATACTTTTACAACATGAGAGAGAGAACAAGGTTCTCTTTTGAAATCTAAAAATGATACAAAAGCCTAACATGGCCATGCTCTCTCAAGAGCTAAAAAAAAGTAAGTTAACAACTCTTAAGAACTATGATATTCTTTTCAACTTCACATAGCTCCAAATAACCTACAAAGACACAAAAAGGGGAAAAAGCCACAACAAACTGCTCTCCTCCCTACCATTGACTCACTCATGAGTCAACCCCGAGCCAGGAGGTCATCCTCACACAAGGTAAGCACACATCACTTCACAACAACTTCACTCAACACAACAACAAGAATACTCCCATGGTTTTCACATAACAACAACTCACTCAAGATGAGTTGAATGGGGTAGGGGAGTGGACATCACTCACTCAAGAGTGCCACTCCAAAAAATTCCCAAAACATGAATCCCTCAAGGCCGCAAGCCCACACATATAAACCTGAGTTCACAATTTCCTCTTATACACATATTGCTCAAAATTCACAATTTTGCCCTCAAGGCTAAAACTCCATGACACTAAGGATGTGACCCTGAGAAGGTTCACTCCTCCCCCACCCCACACATGTTGAGCATCTTCTCCCAAGTAGGAGAGGCTCTCAAAAACTCCCATACCCAATTTGCCTTAAATCCTACCTTATAAAGCCCAAATGGAAGATAGTTGAGAAGAGCTCCTCTAAGTCCTTCTCCAAGTTGAGCCACCAATTTCCCTCTAACTTTTTCCCCAAAATAATTAAAATAAAAAATTGCCAAAAATTCAACAACCCCATCCCTCCCTTCAAGAGGGATTAAATAGGCTCTTCTCATGAGCCTTGAGGAATGGGGAGGTGACACATGTCACCTCCTCACTCCTCCACCCAACTACTTGCAAGACTCTTGGAATGGGGTGGTGACACATGTCATTCCCCAATCCACCAAGTCTTTCTCCCTTCCACTTGTCCTCTCTTAAACATGTGGGAGAGAAGGGTGGAGCCAAAGAAGGAGTGGGTGCCACATGTGCCCCAATCCTCTCCTCCTAAGAAGGACCACTCAACCCCAAGGTACCTTCACCAATTGTGGGAGAGGCTTGGAGTTGAGTTCTCCACAATTAAGGGGTCTTGAAGACTCCCCCAACCTAGGGAAGAGGAAAGGAAGAGGTTGAGTGTTTGACCCACTCATCCTCTTCCTCCCAAGCTTCCAATTTCGTCACTTTACTTCAGGGTGAAGTTAAAGTGACCAAATGGAAGTTTACCTAAGGTTACACATGTCCAAATGACTCCTAGACCCTAGGGGTGCAACCCAAGGTCAAGTGTAACCCATTTTGAGCACCAAAGGTTAAGTAAAAACACATAAAAAGGAGTCAAAAAAATTATAACTCAAAAATAAAATTCAAATGACACTACAACTTACAACACCAATTAGAAATCAAATAAAAGAAGGGTAGACCTAACCCAACTAACACCATGCAACAAAATTACAAAATTTCATCATGCAAACATAGTTGATCTTGGCTCCTCTTGGAACTAGATCCGCTTCACATGGGAAAACAACACAGTGTGTGGGATGATCTCTGAGTATTTGTGGCTTCATTAGAAACACATGTGCACTCAAATGAAATGTTAATCTGACATGTATATGATAGCTGAAGCAAAGTGAAACAAGCACATACAACATCACATGCTCATATAAGCATCAAGGAAATCACATTATAATTAAATTCTAAATTCTGCATTTCAAACACCCATCGCATATATAATTACATAACAAATTCCTAACTAAAATCACATGCATAGTATCCAATTTAACATCATAATGTAAATCAGATGTCTAACCTCATCAATAAATCAATATCAATGTCCAATCACATCGTAATCATGCTAAACATAATAAATCCACATAAGACATAAAATCTAATAGTCCTGCAAATTGGGATCAACAGTCCCATAAGTCTAATATGTATCACCAATAGTAAAATAAGGTAGTCAAATATATGGGAATGAAAAGGTAGGACTCACAATATTTTTGTATCATACACCTTTGCCATTGATGTCAAAGGAGGAGAATGAAACATGTGAAAAAAATTTGAAAAGTAAGAAGAGAAGCATGAAGTTAGGAGGAACAGTGTGTAAAGAGAAAGGGGGAGAATTTTAATAGTTTTTCACATCAAGAGTTGCCATCAATGCCAAAGGGGGAGATTGTTGGCAACTTGGCAAACATCATTAAAAGAGAGACACTGCTAGTATGATGATGAATGATTGTGCATGATGTTTGAATATGTTGTCATTGATGGAAACAAGAAAAGGAACAAGGTTAGAATAGAGGTTTTGGTCCGATGAAGAAAACTTAGTCATTTTGGCTAAGTATTGACAGTTTACAAGAAACAATGACAGAGAGACAATGTATTGGCTAGCATTGGTCTGAAGTTGAAGATCAAATTATGCAGTTCTGGTATGTTGTTTGCAGTCCCTAGGTGATCTTATATCCAAAATTTTAGCCTTTGATAAGTACCAAAAGAATATCTTCAAACAACTTAAGTCTGATAGAACAGAATACAATGCTATTTAGAGCAGAACATTCAGTTGATTTGGTCTGCATTCCTTTGGTGTTGTATATCTTGCTATGAGGTTTTGAGGTGTTCTAAACACTTGTATGAAGTGTCTAAAGCTCAAGTTGTAGGTTCTGAGATCCACCAGAAAGATAGTTGTGAGTGTCTAAGTATCGCTACTTGGTTTGGCATAACTTGACTGTGACAGGGCATGTGTTCTTGTGGTCCACATTTTACTTCAAAAGGATATTTTGCTTTGTGGTTCTAAAGGTATGATATGTGATGTTTGAAGAGTCTTTGATATGTTTTTGAGCAAGTCTTGTGGTCTGCAATAAAATATGTAGTCTAACAGATGAACTGAACCAGTGGCAATATGTGTTTGAGTCTGACATGATAAGTTTAACTTGTATGTGGTAAGCTCTATTGTTTAGAACTTAATTCTAAGTGGTGGTATAGTTGAAGCTGACATATGTGAATGTGATTCAAGTGATGTTTGGGTCTACTATGCATTTTGGTGAATGAATTTGGCTGACAAGCTACATAAGGTATGACTACACGCTACAACTTATTAGGCCGACCTAATATGAAGATTCTAAGTGTTGCGGATATATATATATGAGATCAAATTGAGTGTTTGATGGAAGGTGTGTGAAGGTGAATATATGTGTGTGTGACATGTATAGTTTGATGGATTTTGAGTGCGACAAGAGCAGAAGAAGAGAGATTTTAATCTCATGTAGGAGCAGAGCAATGAAACAGAGCAGTCAAAGATGAAGAGTTTTGAGATAGTATTTTTGAACTTCATTGGAGTTGTAATCATGCATGTGTAGATGCAAACAGAGCAATTCAACCTGGCAGTGAGCCATCCCTTCTTCCTTCTTTCTTTCTCTAGGCAGTGAGCTTGTTTTGGCAGTGAGCCTTTCTTGCAGTGAGCATTTCTTCCAGCAGTTAGCCCTAGGCAGTGAGTCCTAAGGCAGTGAGCCTTCTTGTAATTCAGTATTGCTATTACATAATTATTGTGAGCTAACACTCATCATGGTTTTTTGTTGTTTAGGGTTTTCCATGTAAAAATCCTGGTGTTTATGTGTGATGCTTTGTGGTTGCTTCTATGTTTAATTTGCTTTGTTGTTATCAAATGTGGCAAATGGATTAATGAAGAAATAATTGCTTTTGGATTTGACTATTTGTGTTTTTGTCTCAACATTTCAAATCACACTCAGTGATCCATCATCAGGAAGAGGATACAAATGAGTACAATTGCATAACTTTGCCTAACCTAATCTTTCCTTCTTGGTTTCTTTGCATACTTCTACAAAGAAACCAAGAAGGAAAGATTAGGTTAGGCAAAGTTCTACAATCCTTCTCATTTGTATCCTCTTCCTGATGATGGATCACTAAGTGTGATCCAAAACATTGAGACAAAAACACACACAATGAAATCCAAAAGCAATTATTTCTTAATTTCTATGGACAGTGGAAATCTTATGCCTACAAATGGATTAATGGTTTAATAAGTAAAAGGTTTAATAGAATACTGATTCACCCCCCCTCTCAGTATTCTAGGTGTTCAACAGAAACATGTGACTCTCTAGGATTTGCTTGAAATCTAGCCACAAGGTAAACTGCATGCATGATATCTGGTCTAGTAGGAGTCAGGTATAATAGTCCACCCATCATTGATCTGTACTTGCTCTGATCAACCTTAGGAGATTCATCATATTTTCTTAATTTACAACAATAGTCATGGGAGTACATACTGGTTTGGAGGCTTCCATTCTAAACTTCTTCAACATTTCCTCAACATACTTTGACTATGAAATGAAAATACCTTTTTCCAATTGACTAATTTGTAATCCAAGATAGAAATTCATTTCCCCACACATTGACATTTCAAATTCTTTCTACATCTCTTCTACAAATCTCTTACACATACCTTCAATTCCTCCAAAGATTATATCATCTACATTTACCTCCATAGTCAGGATTTGATCTTTTCAACTTTGAAGTACAGATTGTTGTTTGCAGTGCCCTTTTTGAATCCTTACTGCAATAGGTACCTATTCTTCCTTTCCACCACTCCATTCTATTGAGGAGTCCTAGGAGCTGACAGATGCCTTTTTATTCCATGATCCTCACAAAAATAGTTAAACTCATTGGAGGTGAATTCACCACCTCTGTCAGACCTCAAACACTTGACTTTTAGATCAAGTTCATTTTCAACCATAACCTTGAATGCTTTAAACTTATCTAGAGCTTCTAATTTTTCTTTGAGAAAGGTTATGCAAGTCATTCTAGAGTAATCATCAATTAACAACATGAAATACCTGTCACCATGAAAGCTTCCTACTCTTATAGATCCACACAGATTTGTATATACCAACTCTAGAGGTCTGGTGGTAGAATACTCTTTTATCTTGAAATTCTTCCTTGTTTTCTTTCCAATCTAACATTCTTTGCAAGTTGCATTGATAGGCTTTGTAATTCTTGGCAGATCCCTCACAGCTTGAGTAGAGTTGATCCTCACTAGGCTATCAAAATTGATGTGACACATTCTTCTATGCCATAGCCAACTTTCATTAACTTGAGTCATGAAACACATACCATTAGCACCTTTGATCTGATATATATTTCCTTTTGTCCTCGTTCCTATAGTAACCAGAGTTGCAGAGTTTTTTTTTCTGATTTCATAGCCACCATCCTAAAATACAAGGTTATATCCTCTCCTACACATTTTTCCTACACTTAGAAGATTACGTCGGAGACCCTTGACATAAAGAACATCATCTGTATGGTGCTTACCATCAAAACTAATTGAACCTTTTCCACAAATATTAGCAGATACATCATCTCCAAACTTAACAAAGCCTCCATCAAACTTCTCAAGTATCACAAACTTATTCTTATCACCTGTCATATGATTTGAACATCCACTATCAATGAACTAGTAGTTCTCCTCTTCTCTTGCATGAAAATTAGTTACCAAAGCTCCTTTGATGTTGTGCACTATTTCCAAAGCAATTTCCTTTATACATCTTTGAGGATTAGTAGAATTAGTTCCAACATTCAAAGCCATGACCAAGCATTCATCACTTCCATCATCTAGATAGTCAAACTCATCATTAGATATGTTATCATCTTCCTTAACATAATAAGTTCTCTTGAATGATTTACCTTTGTTGTCCTTATATTTATCATTTGAAATTTTGATCAGACATTTTGAAGCATAATGACCTATCTTCCCATAGATGAAACATTTGAAGGGTAACTTACCTCTATGTTTTCTAGAGCCCTTTTTCAATCTACTTACAAAATTTACTTCCACTTCATGAAAGTCATCTGGATCTGATTCAACATTCTTTTCTGTCTTGCTTGTCTTAAAAGTAGTTTGCTTTCTTGAATCATCTTGAAAAAATTATCTCATCTCAAAAGTAGTTAAAGTACTAAACATTTGATCCCTAGAATAATTATCCAAATTTTGAGTTTCTTCAATAGCATAAACTTTAGCACTATAAGATTTTGGAAGAGTTCTGAGTACCTTCTTTACCACTTCACTTTCCTCCACCTTTCCACCAAGACCATTGATGTAGTTGACAACTTCATCCACTCTCTGCATGTAGCTTACAATATTTTAATCCTCTAACATCTTTAGGGTTCCAAACTTGGCCTCCAAGTTCTGCATCTTTGCTTTCTTGACCATGTCATCTCCTTCATAGATACTTTCCAAATTTTTCTAGATCTCAAGTGCATTTTTGTATCTCATTACCTTCACTAATTCAGAATCAGAAGACTGTTCAGAAGAGCACTCCTTGCCTTGCCATTATTCACATAATCTTTAATCTCATCTTCATCCTGTTGGTTCTTTCTCTCCGGATCGGCAGAGGGTTTGCCAGCTCCAATGCATAGGCAGATCTAGCCAACACATATAGGAGGTTGCGTGAGCTGCCTCCCCTTCACTTCTGGTTCTGCTGCACCAAGGGGGGTATCCCTATAGCTAAAGATTTGACATTTGACTCACCTAATAGAAAGATTTAGCTTTACAATAAAGGAAGAATACTCTCATGTTTAGACCAAGATTTGTGTGATAGATCACAAGTATGGCAACCTTCTTGGATGTATCTAAATGGTTGGGAATGAGAGTACGTAGGGGTCCTAATCCTACTCCTACAACTAACAGGTTGCAATTAAAAGGATTTGTATTATGTTTTAGATGCAAGACAGGGGGTTTTGGATCATAACTACTACACAAGAAGCAGACTGGTGCCTATTTCAGGGCAAGGAGTCAACTAGACATATACAAGAGAATGGCTTGCAACTAGCATTCAAGTTTCAAGGGGTTAGGAGTGGCATTTGCCTTATAAACACCACCCAAGACTGAGTATTTAGCTGCCTCTACTTACAAATATCCCAGCTGACATACAACCTTCTTCATACTTAACCTAAAATAGTTTAATCCACTCCTTGAGTAGAAGTTAGAGATCAAGCATGTGATACAACAAACCTATATCCTAGAATCTAAGAAACCCTTAGCAACCAGATTCAAAAGAAGAAAATGCATACAACAAATGGAGACAGACAAAATAAACACATGCAATAAAGCATTTTTCATATAAAAATGACATGAAACTGAACATATGTTCAAGGTGCATTCAAATGCAACTCATTAACTCCAAAAGAAAGAGAACAACCCAGAAAATGCTTTGTTCCTTGCTATTTTTCCCCCAAAAATGCCCAAATCTTCAACCCCCTAAATGAGTAACACAGTTTGCACTTTATAGCAAGACTATGTACTTAGCAATAATTACATGGCATTTTCAAAATCTTGCCAAATACAATGCACCGTGAGAATGGTGCCTAAATCATTCAATGTCCAGGCAGAAAAGAGAAAGAAGAGTAGGTGATATTGGGATATGTGTAGCCATCTGAAGATTTTCCATTAAAAATGGTGGTTGGCCTGTCATTCATTGACCAATCCCTCTGCAAACCTTTTCCATTAATGGCCAACCTACCCGCGGCCTCTTGAAACGCAGCAGTTGCGTGCTTAGAAATTTTCCCACCTGAAATGCGACTATGGGTGCATAGGAAAATCCTCTGCTTGAAATTTTAAAACATGGCCGTTGATTTCCTTACTATCACCAAGATCTGTGGCTCCAAATCACTTTGAAAAGTCGTCAGCCAATGAAATTGTGCCATGTAGGCATCCTGTGCTTCCATCGCTGTGCATACATTTTGCCTTTTCGCCTCATTTTGCCTTTTTTCACCTTGCATATGCAAAAGAACATGCATATACATACAACTACCTGTATACAAAGCATGGACCCCAAATATTTATAGAACACTTTGAAATCATACTCAGTTCTAGCTTGTATCTCCTCCTTTTGCATATCACCTTGTATATTGCATATACAAACGCAATATACAACTCAGGGACTTCAAATCATCATTATGAGGCAGATTGGAATTACATTTGGGTCCAGGCCTTACATCTAACTCCTTGCATCTTTCATTGTATATCGGCATATACAAGCACCTAATATACAAGCTGCGGACCCCATCGTTGAATTTGCCAAATTTGACTTTTAAGTCGGGTCTGACTTGTATGTTGTGAATGTATATAACCAATGTATATCGTATATACAATGCAAACATACAAGGAAAACATACATTCACCTTTGTATGTGCGGACCCCACCTATTGTATATCGGCCATCGGAGAAACTTCTTGTCGAGCTGCCGATGGTTATTATCTGGCCGATGACCCCCTTTTACTGTAGCGAATGTATGTTAGCCTCTTATATATTTTCCATTGTATATTGACCTTGCACATTCTGCTTTGCATGTCTTCTTTGTATGCCGAACACATACAATTCCCTTCATACATGCCGCGGACCTGACCACTGCATTAACCCGATTGGAAACTTTTTGACGTCCGCCATTTGCATGTTGTCTTTGCATCTTTTCCTTGTATGCGCACTTGTATGTCACGAATGTATATAACCAATACAAACTCCTTTGTATATTTACTTTGCATGTTTCCATTGTATCTAGCTATTGTATATTGAATATACAATACAAAACATACATGCAACCCAACATACAAGCACAAAATATTCTAAGAATCTGCAACATACAAGCATAATTGCTAAACCCGATATGCATCTAAAAGCCACATACAAGCCCGATATGCATACAACCATTTTTGCACCTTTTGAAGCCAATTAAACATAGGATCCGTCTTGTATGCCTGAATGTACATTTGAACTTGTATGTACGTACAAACGGCCATGCATATACAAAGACATATGTATGAGGCCAAGGGACTTAGAACTTTTTGGATTTTTATGAAAGTGCTTGCGAATGAATACTTGAAACCCAAATGCAGGTGCAGGCACCAACACATCCTTTGGACCATTAGGAGGTATAGTATATTTATTGTCAACAATCTTCCATATGCCATATCCAAATGAGACAAGAAAGCTTTCCATCTTAGTCTTCCAAAAAGCAAAATTTTTTCCATCAAACACTCTGGTAGGACTTATGTAAAATTCTTGTGGTCCTTGGTCAAGTTGTCACCAATTTTGAGTTCCTACTTCGTATGAGGGGTTAGGGTTTATCAATGAGATATTTAGGGTTTATCTGGGCTTGTGAAACTTGTAAGAACCTTTCTTAGGTCACTGAGTTAAGTTGTTCTATTCCTTCATTGACCGGTTGAGCCTGTTTCCCAGTCGGCCTAATTACAACTTAAGTCCTTTTCTTCATATCTTGATCGACCATTTGTATCTAGCGACACCATTAATCCCCCATCGTGAAAATATTTTAGCAAGTGTCCAATTCATTTAGATATATATTTTATCCCTATGTTGAATCATTGGCATGTTTTAAATGAAGTCCTCCTATGTGTCATACCTAGCGAGTCCTCTTTTTAAAACAACTTTTAATGCATGTTCAATCTACCCATTTAAGTTCTCCATCGCATGTGTTCTTTATATCACGTTTGTATTTTTAGTGTCCCATGTTGAAACTTGATGTGTGATGGGACTCCTTTGGACAGGTATCCCTCCTATGTTGTATCACAAAAGGCCTTCACATCGTAATTTGATTTCATGAAGGAAGAAAGAAAGCGCGAAATGCGCTAGGTTTCTGGATCCCCACCATGTGTCTTCATCCTAGTTCATCGCAGGAGATCTCTACATCATGAATTACATGAGGAGGTGTGGTTGAGGAAAGAGATGTGTGATGGACATTTGAAGGTATAAATTAGGAATATTCCCTCCAAGTGTCAAGGGAAAAAAATTAGTGCAACGGTTATTCACATCGTAGTTTCTTTCTACTGGAGATTGGCTGAAGTGTGATGTGCAATGGCTACAAAAGTTGGTTGACAACGAGGTCTTAAAATGTAGGATGGCTACATGGTAGATTCTTATGTCATCACAGAGCCTCTTCATATCACATTTCTTGTTGAAAGGCCTTAAAGAAAGGGGACGATGTTGCAATGGGTTCGCGACAGCCGTCGACCTTGTTTCAAACCAATCTCATCAACAACCCATTTTCAAAATAGATGAAGCATAGAGTGGTGGTGCATAAGGATTGATGAGCTAATGTAGTGGGGGGATTTTTCAAATATATGTTGAGTGTTATTTTTTACCATTGTAAAAGTGGATAGGCTTGTAAGAGGATTGAAGGGGTACATAATCGACTCTTGGGGATCCACATCCAAGGTGGAGGGTATCTTTTGCTTGCATCGCAGCAGGGTTTGAACTAAATGTGTTGTTTAAAATGGATAATTGCTATAACCGAGGAGCCAAATTAGATTTTCTCATTTGTGTAAATTGACATTTATGGGTTGTGGGAAATCAACATGATGTAGAGTGCCGCCTCCTTTCCTTTTTTTGGTAGCATTGGTAGGTTGTTGAAGGGTTTCCATTTATGATCAATGTGCCATGGTACTAATTGATAAAAATTGATAAGGCAAATTTACAAAGTGTAGTTTTCTGAAGTGTTAGAACTTCTACAATCTTGCTATAAATAGATGCCTCAATTATTACTTTTTATACCATTTCTTCTGTGTAGACATATGGACTTTCATGTTTCTAGTATGCTCTTTCTACCATCTTGATCCTTATGATTTTCTTCTCTATTCTCATGGTTGATGGTATGTCCTTACAAGATTAAGGGATTAGAGATGTTTTTATAAGGAATGGGAGGATTTGGTAAGATTCAGGAAGCTTAGCAGCATCCATTAAACCGTTGTAAACCCTTGTTTTCTCCTTGTTTTCATCCAAATGTGGGTTTTGTGTCCCAGTCTACTGACTCCTGTAACTTCCTATTCTTGTGAGTCTCCAAATTGGGCTTGGAGTTAGAGAGACATCATTTTTCTCTCTTCCCCTCCCTCAGCATTCTATCTCCTAACAGAGCAACAACTCTAGTTGTAGGATTGTTTCCCACCTGAATGAAACAATTGGAAATGGAGGGGAAATATATGACTGTCATTGCTTCCTTTCTAGCTAGATTTTTGGCGCAGCCAAAACTAGATATGAGTGGCTTCCTCCAATTTATGTTTGGTTGGGGTGGTTCGAAACCTCCCATTGAAAGATGAGGAGTCACATGCCTGTGTTGCAAGTATGTGCTAATTGGTGTTGTCATTAATGTCAACACGCTTGTGTTGTCATTGGTGTTGTCATTAATGTCAACACGCTTGTGTTGTCATTGGTGTCAACTATGTCTTCTGATGAGGTTGTTATTTGATTAAGTTGTCTTGCTAAAAGTGATTTGTTTGCTTTATAGAGGTTTAGAAGATATTGAGGATATGCTTCTATTGTTGGGTTTCCAAGTGCTGTTGAGAAATTTTGATTAATTATGGAAACAATGTGTTGAAGAAGTCTTTTGGCTTACAGACTGTTGTTCGAGTTTTTGTTCCGTATTTCTTTTGTGTTGGAGATATGAGTATGTGGTTTGGATATGTTGTTTAGAAGTATTTGAAGATGCTAAATCAAGAATTTGGTGCTCCAGATCGTTGTGCTGTGGAAGTTGTGTTCACCAATTTGAGAACAGTGTTTGCAATGTATCTAGGAGAAAGTATTTTGCTTCTCATTTCTCCACAGAATGGTTTCAGGTGTTATGGTTCTAGATGTGTGCTTATAAAGTCTATATTTTCCTTTAGCTCAAGTAGTTCATGGTTTGGTGCTTTGTAAGTACATTTCTTAAGTTACAGATGATGATAGAGCATGATATAGCTGGTTAAGTACTCGGGTGTGAAGTTTCTGTTGCAAGTATGGGCCTAATAGGTGTTGTCATTGATGTCAACATACTCTTGTTGCATTGATGTCAAGGATTGGATGAGTTGTATGTTGAGGATATTGAGAAAATTAGTCCTATCAGGAATAGAGAAGAACAGTAAAGATAGTGAAGTAAAGATCCCGCTAAGATGAAGATCAGAGGTTGCGCATCAAAGGGTTTGTAGATATGTGTCTAAAGGTGATCCAACAAAGATTTGAGAGGTCCGCATGAAGATTACAAGAAGTTATGGTCATATGAGTAAAACTAGTTTTGGCAGATGTTCAGAGGTGACAGAGTGACACAAATAAGTCTAGTGAGATCCAGAAATGCAATATCTTGTTCTTTGAATTTGGTGGAGTGTTTAGGAAGTCAATGTGAATTGACAACTCAATTGGATCATGGTCTGAAGGTCTGCAAGCATTTATTCCACTATGACAGTGATGACAGACTGTGTTCTTGAGGTTTTGGATGAAGGAGAGAATGATAGCAGAAGTAGTGTGGATGTTCTTGGTGATTCATGCAAGCTTGTGGAGGTCTCTGGATTATGTCCAGTTTGTGTTGGTGGTCTGCATTGAAGATTGAGCTCTTAATTGAAGAATTACTTCAAGATGATGATGTTCTTCCTAAACTTGGCCGACTAGATAAGTTACACATCTTGCGGATAATCTTGAAGATGTTCTGCAAAGCATGACATGTTCCTCAAAGAAGATTGAAGTCCCAAATCTATGTAGCCGATAGTGTGGTGATCTGCATGAAGTCTTTTGTAATAAGTCAAGTTGTATTTGTGTATTTGCTCTGTAAAGTTTGCCAACTTTGATGATTATCCCAAAGCTGATGTCTTGTATAAATAAGTTGTCAAGTCATTTCTAAGGCATCTTGGTGAAGATGAGAGTGTGGTAGAGAGGAGGAAAGCGAAAGGCAAAGCAGAAGTATTGGGCTTAAATGAAACTGACTCAAGCATGGTGAAGATGCTATTCTTCAGTTCAATTATGTAATATTTATTATTCTGTAGACAGTGTGTCTCCTATAGGCAATGGGCCTCTTGTGAGCAGTGTGCTCAGGCAGTGAGCCCTAATTGGCATGTGCCATTTTGTTCTTCTTATTCTTTTAATAGAGAATAAAATCTTGGGTTAGTCACCCCATGGTTTTTCCCTTAACCAGATTTTCCACGTTAAAATCTTGGTGTCATATGTGTTAATGTGTTTCTGCTCTTGAATTGTTGCATTATGTTTCCATGATTGATTTATTATTGTGCTGCTAAATTACAAGAAGGATTTAAGTGGTTAATAAGAGAAAGTTTTGAGACAACTGATTCACCCCCACCCTCTCAGTTGTCTGTCTTGAATCTAACAATTGGTATCAAAGATAAGTTCCTCTAAAAGATCTTAATCGCTTGAGGAGATCTAGAATGTCTTCCTACAAGAAGGATAATCTGAGGTTTGATGGAACCAATTACACTCTTTGGAAAAGCTGCATGGAATGTCACTTGCAATGTATGGGAATGCAATATTGGATCATGGCTTCAAAGAAGTATGTTCCTCCACAAAATGGTCTGAGAACTGTAGATGAAATCAAAGATGCTGAAGACAATCTTCAGGCTAAAGAAGCTCTACTAAGTGCCTTATCTGATTTAGAGTTGACAAATGTTATAGATCTAAAAACTGCATATGAGATTTGGGAAAAATTGGAACTTCTACATGAAGGAGACAAATATGTTAAATGTACCAAGCTACAGAGTCTGAAAGGAAAATTTGAAACCTGAAGATGAGAATATCACTACTTTTATGCCAAAAGTAAATGCACTTGTTTGTTGCATTAGGTGTGCTAGTGGAATCTTGGATGAAGATGAGATTGTTGCCAAAGTTCTCAGATCCCTACCTCCTTACAAATACAAGATTGCTGCTATTGAAGAATTTAGATCTTTCTCAAATATCACAAGAGATCAATTGGTTGGAAAATTAGTTGCATTTGAATTGGCCGCATTTGGAGATGCCCCCCCCCCCAAGATTGAATCTACATTCAAAGCTAGTCCCTTTGTAAAAGGCAAACAAAAGTCTGATTCAGGAGAGAACTCCTCAAAGAAACTATCATGGTATGAAAAAGAAAGAAAAGATTTGGAAGAAGATGAAGCAGAAGCTGCTCAACTTGAAGCCCTTATTGCAAAAAGACTACCAAGAGGATCCGGTAAGTATGAAGGAAAATTGCCATTCAAATGTTTCAACTGCAATAAGATTGGTCATTTTGCCTCAAGGCGTCCGGAAAGATTTTCAAGAGAAAATACAAATAGATCAAGATTCCAAAAGAAATGTTACTATGTTCATGAAGATGATGATGATGAAGGAGTAACAGATGATGAATCAGAGACAGGAAACAAATCTGGAAGTGACTGGGTGTTTATTCTCATCAAGGAAGAAGATCCAATGCCCTCTGAATCTGTCAATCATAAAATGATAGAAAGAGATATGGCTGCCCAACTTGAAGAAAAGGATGATTGGGTCATTGATAGTGGATGCTCCCACCATATGACAGGTGACAAAAATAAGTTTATAGATTTGGAAAGATATGAAGGAGGAGTTGTAAAATTTGGTGATAATTCTAGTGGAAGAATCAGAGGTAGAGGAACTATTTCTTTTGATGGAAAGAACAAAACCAGTAATGTACTATATGTTGAAGGTCTGAAGCACAATCTTCTCAGTGTTGGACAGTTGGTGGACAAAGGCTATGATCACCGATTCAAAAATAGAAAATGTAAGATCTTTGAAAGTTTCAGAATAGAGATTGCATCCGGTACTCAAACAAAAGGTAACATCTTCCACTTGGTTGGTATTGGCAAAAGTTGTTTATTTGTTCAAATTGATCAGAGTTGGTTGTGCCATAGGAGAATGTGTCATATGAATTTTGATAATATCATCAAGATAAACAACACTCAAGCTATAAGAGATCTTCCAAGACTGGTGAAAGCTACTAATAGTTTGTGCAAAGAATGTCAGTTGGGTAAGCAGAGCAAAGTCACATTCAAAAGTAAGGAATAGTCTTCTACCAGATTGTTAGACTTAGTACATACTGATCTATGTGGTTCTGTAAGAATCAGGAGTTTGCAAGGTGATAGATACTTCATGTTATTAATTGATGACCACTCCCGGATGATGTGGGTGACTTTTCTGAAAGAAAAACCTGAGGTTCTTGAGAAATTCAAAATATTTAAAGCTATGGTAGAGAATGAAACTAGATTAAACATAAAATGTCTCAAGTCTGGTAGAGGTGGAGAATTCACATTTAGAGAATTCATAGAATTTTGTGAGAAACATGGGATAAAAAGACAGTTGTCTGCTCCAAGGACTCCACAACAGAATGGAGTAGTGGGGAGAAAGAATTGGACCATCCAGGAAGCATCTAGAACCATGATGATGGAAGAAAAAGTTCCTCAGATCTACTGGAGAGAAGCTGTAAGCACTGCTATCTATACTCTTAATCGAGTACAAATAAGAAGCAATACTAGTAAGACCCCTTATGAACTCTAGTTTGGCATCACTCCCACTATGAAGTATTTTAGAGTATTTGGTAGCAAATGTTACAAGAAAAGAGATGAAGACCTTGGCAAATTCAATGCTAGAAGTGATGACGGAATATTCTTGGGTTATTCTACTCAAAGCAAAGCATACCGGTGTTATAAAAAGAGATTGAGAAAGATTATAGAAAGTACAAATGTGAAGGTTGATGAAGGTATTAAAAACCCTTAAGGTTTTATGAATATGAAGAAGATCATAATAATGTTTTGGTCCAAGATGTCCAAGCCCCTTCTGAAATTTAGATCCAGACTGATCCAGAGAATTAGGAAGAAGAGATAAGTTTGAATGAACCTGTTCAAGAAATAGAAGTACAAGAAATTCCCAAAACTCCCAGGTATGTAAGACTGAATCATTCTGAAGATCAGATCATAGGTGATAAAAGCAAAGGTGTTCAAACAAGAAGAAAGATTGCTCAAGACTCAGAAAATTATTGTCTGATTTCAAAGATTGAACCAAAGACAGTGAGTGAAGCATGTAGCGATGAAAGCTGTACTAAAGCAATGGAGGAAGAGCTGATACAAATTGAGAAAAATCACACTTGGGATCTTGTTCCCAAACCTAGAAACAAGAATGTGATTGGAACCAAATGGGTCTTCCAGAATAAACTAAATGAAGATGGTGAAGTAGTCAGAAACAAAGCCAGATTGGTCTGCAAGGGTTATTCCCAAGTAGAAGGAGTTGATTTTGAAGAAACTTTTGCTCCGGTGGCAAGAATTGAAGCAGTCAGATTATTTCTTGCCTTTGTTGCCTTTAAGGACTTCAAAGTATATCAGATGGATGTCAAGTCTACTTTCCTGAATGGTGACTTGGAAGAAGAAGTTTACATTGAGCAACCGAATGGATTCCAATTGTTTGATCATGGTGATATGGTCTACAAATTGAAGAAAGAACTGTATGGACTCAAACAAGCCCCAAGAGCTTGGTATGAAAGACTGGATAAGCATCTTTTGAAGATTGGTTTCAACAAAGGTACTGCTAACAATAACTTGTACTTCAAAATTGATCATGAAAATATCCTGATTGTTGAAGTATTTGTTGATGATACCATTTTTGGAGGAAGATATAGTATGTACAAAAATTTTGCAAATCAAATGAAAATTGAATTTGAGATGTCCATGTTTGGGGAAATAAATTTCTTCTTGGGTCTGCAAATCATTCAAACAAAGAAAGGAATCTTCATTTCATAGACCAAATATGTGAAAGAATTGTTGAAGAAATTTGGGATGGAAGACTCAAAACCAATGAATACTCCCATGGCAACTGGATGTAAATTGAGCAAAGATGATGACTCTCCTAAGGCTGATAAAAAAAAGTACAGGTCAATGATTGGAGGACTACTGTATCTTACTCAAACTAGACCTGACATTATGAATGTTATTGGTCTTGTTGCCAGATTCCAAATTGATCCTAGAGAATCTCATGTCATGGCAATCAAGAGGATTCTTAGATATCTAAAAGGGATAGTTGAGTATGGTTTATGGTATCCTAGAGATCATGATTTCTCTCTTCATGCATATACAGATGTGGATTGGGCAGGAGATGTGGATGACCAGAAGAGTACCAGTGGTGGAGCATTCTTTTTAGGGAAAAGATTGGTTTCTTGGTTGAGCAAGAAATAAGAGGTAATATCTCTATCAACTGCAGAAGCAAAATATATTGCAGCAGCAGGTAGTTACACTCAAGTATTGTGGATGAAGCAAATGCTAAGAGACATTAGAGTGGAGTGTGAGGAACCTATCACAATCTTCTGTGATAACTCAAGTGCAATAAATATATCCAAAAATCTAGTGTTGCATTCAAAGACAAAACATATATCCATCAAGTTTCACTTTTTGAGAGAGCAGGTGAACAAGAATGAAGTCATATTGGAGTTTGTGCCCTCCAAGGATCAGATTGCAGATATTTTTACTAAACCTCTACCTAAGGACTCTTTTGAGTATCTCAAAGAGAAGTTAGGGGTTATTACCCCTTTGGTTCTGAATTAAGGTGCACTGATGTGCATCAGTCCGGTGGATCTCACAATCGTACCTTGTGGTCAAGATTGATGATGGGAAGCTGCTACTCAGGGGGGACAGTTGGTATGATTCTGAGTGATGCAAGTATGAGCCCTTTTCCATTGATGTCAAAGGGGGAGAGAAGACGTGAAAAACAAAAAGTGGTTTCTGATCAAAGGGGGAGTAGTAAAGGAAGAGAAGACATGTGAATGGTTGTTGTTGATAGGGGGAGTTATGTCAATCATTAAGGAGAAGTTCTTGTCTTGATGGTTAAAATAGTTTTTCACATCATATGTTTCCATCAATGACAAAGGGGGAGATTGTTGCTAGTATGGGCCTAACTGGTGTTGTCATTGATGTCAACATACTCCTATTGCATTGATGTCAAGGATTGGATGAGTTGTATGCTGAGGATATTGAGAAAATTAGTCCTATCAGGAATAGAGAAGAACAGTAAAGACAGTGAAGTACAGATCCCAGCTAAGATGAAGATCAGAGGTTGCGCATCAAAGGGTTTGTAGATATGTGTCTAAAGGTGACCCAACAAAGATTTGAGAGGTCTGCATGAATATTACAAGAGGTTATGGCCATATGAGTAAAACCAGTTTTGGCAGATGTTCAGAGGTGACAAAGTGACACAAATAGGTCTAGTGAGATCTGGAAATGCAATATCTTGTTCTATGGATTTGGTGGAGTGATTAGGAAGTCAATGTGAATTGACAACTCAATTGGTTTGTGGTCTGAAGGTCCGTAAGCATCTATTCCAATATGACAGTGATGACATACTGTGTTCTTGAGGTTCCGGATGAAGGAGAGAATGATAGCAAAAGTAGTGTGGATGTTCTTGGTGATTCAGGTAAGCTTGTGGAGGTCTCTGGATTATGTCCAGTTCGTGTTGGTGGTCTGCATTGAAGATTGAGATCGTAATTGAAGAATTGCTTCTGAATGATGATGTTCTTCCTAAACTTGGCCGACCGGATAAGTTACACATCTTGCGGATGATCTTGAAGATGTTCTATGAAGCATGGCGTGTTCCTCAAAGAAGATTGAAGTCCCAGATCTGTGTATCCAATAGTGTGGTGATCCGCATGAAGTCTTTTGTAATAAGTCAAGTTGTATTTGTGTATTTTCTCTGTAAAGTTTGCTGACTTTGATGATTATCCCAAAGTCGATGTCTTGTATAATAAGAAGTTGTCAAGTCATTTCTAAGGCATCTTGGCGAAGATGAGAGTGTGGTAGAGAGGAGGAAAGTGAAAGTAGAGCAGAAGTATTGAGCTTAAATGGAATTGACTCAGGCATGGTGAAGATGCTATTCTTTAGTTCAAGTATGTAATATTTATTATTATGTAGATAGTGTGTCTCCTGTAGGCAGTGGGCCTCTTGTGAGCAGTGTGCTCAGGTAGTGAGCCCTAATTGGCATGTGCCATTTTGTTCTTCTTATTCATTTAATAGAGAATACAATCTTGGGTATTCACCTCATGGTTTTTCCCTTAATCGGGTTTTCCACGTTAAAATATTGGTGTCATATTTGTTAATGTGTTTCTACTCTTGAATTGTTGCATTATGTTTCCATGATTGATTTATTATTGTGATACTAAATTACAAGAAGGATTTAAGTAATTAATAAGAGAAAGTTTTGAGACAACTGATTCACCCCCTCTCAGTTGTCTGTCTTGAATCTAACAGTTTCTTCAGGGGAAAGATGTTGTAAAGGAATTTATTTATTTTCAGGTACTTGTGGATGTTTCTGGATCATGTTCGAGCTTGGTTTGTGGTCCGCATGTTGTTGTGTGGTTTTGAGGAAGCGTGCATTTATAAGTTCATGGTGTTAACACAAGGATGGTCGACTTGGTTGTTTACACTATTTGTGGTTGTGTTTAGGTGAAAATTAAAGCGTGATGAAGTGTGTAAGAGTGGATTTAGGTCTGTGCTAAGGCATGATGTGGTCTGCATTCATTCCTTTCCTCTACGGGAATGTTTAGGTCCAGACCTAATTTGAATTTTATGGGTTAAGTTGTGTTACCGACCTTGGAGAATGTTTTCATGATTGGTGATTGTACAAATAAGTGTCAAGGAGTCATCGATGTGGGTGTGCGTGAAGGATATGATGTTTGTGATGCAAATTTGATTAGGGTAGTGAGATCTTTCATGTGTTAGGCTATTGGATGTAGTGAGCAAAAGGTGTCTACTATTTTCAGTGATGCTGCGAAGATGTTGTGATGGATATTGAGCTTCATTGGAACTGAACTCCATGCATAGGTTAGATGCAACTACATCAATTCAAAGCATGGCAGTGAGCCATTCTTCTCTACTTTCTTTCTTTCTCAGTGGGCAGTGAGTCCACTTGGAAAGTGAGTCAACTTGAAGTGAGCATTTTCTCTTTTGGGCAGTGAGCCTTTGTAATTTGGTATTGTTACTACATTATATTGTGAGCTAATCCTCATCGTGGTTTTTCCCTTTTAGGGTTTTCCACGTAAAATATGGTGTTTTTCTTGTGTGTGGTGTTGTTATGATTTAGTTTTAGTTATTTGCTTTTCATGCTTAATCATCATAACATGTTTAAAGGTTAATGTGGATCTGAATGTTTGTAAGAGTTTGAAGTTTTGTTACAACCGATTCATGCCCCCTCTTAGTTGGCTTGTGCATTCAATAGCCTATGCCTGGGACTGGGCATAATGAGGGAATTTCTAGTTTCTGGGGTTTTGTTTCAATGTTGTCCCTTGCAAGTATTCTTACGTCTTCGTGCATGGATGGTGAGGCATAGTAGAGGATGCTTGTATTGGAAACAAATATCTAGAAATCAAAGGTGGCGGAGCTAAAAAGGCATCTAACAAAATGCCACCTGTCAATATCCTGGTTTGCCTCCACATGAAGAATAAGAAAGCATACAAGACAAAATTAGTTGCTCCTATTTGCCAAAGGCGATGATTTACTGCAGGAGGCATGCCTTAGTAGTTGAGGATGATTATTTTGGCATCATGTGTAATGTGATTGTCAAGTGAAAATGTGACATCTGTCATGTGTAAATGGCCTGATGGTTGTTGCTCCCTTGTGTTATAAAAGGGTATTTCAAGGCCATTTGTGGGGGGTTTGGGGTTTTTGGTTGATCTTTTGGAGTGATTTTAAAGCAAGAAGCAGAGAATAGAAATCATGTTTTGTTCTAGGATTTTGAGTCTGAATTGTATGTTTGTTGTAAATTTGTTTAATAGTACTAGCATATAAATGAATACAAATGGTAGATTTCTGAAGCTAGTTGTCTCCTAATGTGTGGTTTATACAAATTATGAAATAAATAAATCAAAGATTGTTCAGTTTGTCTCCATGAAATTTCTTATGGATGTATCTTTCTATTTAAGGCTCTTATTCAAAGAATAAGTTAAATGCTTTAATAGAAACATGGATTTGTGTGAATGTATATGAGGATATTGTAAGTATGACTGATTTAGAAATCTTGAGTATAATGTTGTAAGGCAATGTTATAAAAGTCTCTGATGTTTAGGTTGAATGCTTCTAATAAGTTTCAGTTACATTTAGCTTTGACTCTGTATCCCTAGGTTAATGCACTAGTTTCTTGCATCTGTGTGTGACCTTCAAAGCTAGGATCAAACAAGCTCAAACACCTTTGAAAATCTTTATATTTCAGTTGGAAGTGTTTGTTAAATTGATGTTTCACTTTGTTCTATGGTCTTGAGAAATGTTAAATGCTTGAATGGTTTAAGCTAGGTCTTCATATTTTTCATAATCCTCAAGCAAATTTGCACAAAACAAATATGTTGTTCATAGTATTTGATAGTAATTGGCATGGGATATTAATAAATACTATCTGGGGATCACCCTCCCAAGTTTTGTAGAGCCTAAAGTGCAGAGGGAAAATTATTTCAACTTTCACCTATTCATTGGCCAACCCCTCATGATAACTAAGTATTGAAATTAGCTAAATCATAGGTTATCTTATGAGACCAGGTTGGTGTTGTGTGGTTACACAACAAGCCCCATTTTGCCCCACCAAAATAGGGGCCCAAATTTTTCTTGGTTTGCTTGTTCCCCTTACTTTTGGGCGGTATGGTAAAACAATTGATATTAGGTACATGTCAGGATGTGATCCTGTGCATGTCCAGACCTCAAGTTATAGGTCAGATTTTCAAACTTCAAATTTCTTATTGTAGATCTTGCCAACTGAAAGAGCAAGAAAATATAAGAAGGTTTTCTTTTTGAAGCACTCTGAAATTCGTTAAAATGAGGAAGTTAGTCGGTCAAAATTCAGTCAACAGGTCACCCAGATATTCACATTACCAAATCATCCAGATATTAATTCAATATCCCAACCTCTGATCATGTCCAAACATCAAATTCCAAAGACTTAGTGGGTTAAACGTCATGTGCATGGATATTAGTTAACATCCAGATCTTAACTTAATAACCTAACCAAAGTTGTCCATGTCCCGATGATGTCATGTCATCCAATCTTACAAATAGTCCCAAACACACTTACTTCACTCAGACATTAGAGTGTATGGATATTAACTTTGTCAATATCCTAATCTTATTTTAACATCTTGATCCAGATGATGTCACGTCATCTCAGCCTAATGAAGAATGCTAAACTCGCTTACGTCATCTGGATATTACATAACATCTAGATCTTAACTTAGTATTCAGACATTATCCTAACATCCATATCCTAATGACATCATCCTACCCTGGCGCGACATAAAATATAGATTTATGCTAACATCATTAGGATATTAAGCCATAGGGATATTTCGTACTTCTGTTGTCATGATACTATTTTAATATCCTTATCCAGATGACGTCATTCTATTGCACATCAAAGAAGGATTTTCTTTTTGATGACATCATCTGGATATTTCACATACCTAATTTCCAGACCTTACCTTAATATCCATGCCTTGGATTGAACCAATAATATGATGTTGCATGTCCACATCATACCCGGACATATTGAAGGCAAATTTGTGACCTGAAGATAAATCTTTGGTCAACGAGGGTTGACCTAACTTATGATGATGTCATCCGAATATTTTACATACATAGCTGGATATTCCTTATCTGGATATCTATTCCCATATACATGTGCTCTGTTTGCATTTAATGTGATGCAAAGGCCATTGACATTTAAATTCAAAAGCATGCCAACTGACACTTGTGATGATCCTGTGCAATCTTGCTAAAGAGGCCATCACATCTCCCTGACACCATTAATAAGCCCTAAAATCATAATGCAACTAGATTAAAAGGGATTTTATCATCATAATCAACATAGTCATATTTCAAGAGCTTAAAATTTCACTACGAAGAGCAAATTGCGAACCAGAGCCGAACCAGAGAGCACAGTTGTAGGAAACGTCATACCTAGCACACCAAGCTGACTCCTATCACCTCAATTACAGGTTAAGGAAGCATTCACAGGTATGTATAAATCCCTATCCCTCTATTTATGTCATTAATCATGTCATACTCATGTTGAAAGAGGGTAAATGATGAACAATAATAGCATTCATGAAATGGCCTATTAATTTTATAGGGTTTAGGAGCTTTAATATCCTTCTAGAACATAAAATTGATATGTACTAACCCTATATAGATAAATATATGCTATTATTTGAGACTGGTATGTTTAATTTACAGGATGAAATGTCTCAACCATGCATGGATAAACGAGATGCAAAATTTAAACCAGTCATGTTCCCTAAGACACATGGCATTTACAACAAGCTTGGTTACGCAGAGGATACCCATTCAGGTAATACTGACATTGAAGCATTCAGAGCTCGAATCGATGCTGGAGAGGATAATCCCATCCTGAACAATATAGTAACATCAGGGATGTATCATGCAACTGGATTCCCCTATGCCACATAAGCTTCGAGCTTATGGTTGAGTGTACACAAAATTATGATATTACCACAAGGAAGGTGGAGAAACAAGAAAGGCTTTATGCCGATTTGTCTGTGGATGGCATCTCTGAGGTATTCGAGTTGCCAGTATCCCAACCTATCTATGTGCCAGACCTGGATGCACTAGCAAAAGGATTTGATGCAAATCAAAAGAGTTGTAAGAAGGTAATCTTCCAAAGATGGAAGGAACCGGTCGGTAAGGTCAAGGTAGCTTCCAAATTACCGCAACACCTCTACAAATATGATTTCAATGAAGAGGTGCAATACATGATATTCATGCTCAATAGGATGAAGGGCTTGGTAAATTATGGGACTTTTGAGCCATGGATGTTTGGGCTAATCAGAATGGTCATTGAGCCACAGGATGATACAACGGTCCAATGGGGCCAAAATTATTAGTGATACAATACATGAGCAGATGATCAAATGGAAGGAGGGTAAAGGTATGATCTTCAGAATGACTTCTTACTTAGTATATGCATGTGCAACAAAAGGCACCTTCAATGGACTACAATCTATGGGAAAAAAGGGTAGACTACCACATGAGAAGACTCCCTGGGAACATTATCCCCAGCTAGAGAGGAGGCTTTCAGTCTAGCACTATAGAATTGTCAATGATTATTTCCTAATGCACATAGTCAAGCTCAATGAGGGAGACATAACAAAAAGGTTTTTAGTAGGGGTGACTAAGGCAATAAGTGGATATGGTTCTTGGTTCATCCAGGCCAAGACATATTCCTATATCTGGATGGAAGGATTCAATGGAAAATCATATATGCTACCTAGGTATCTTTCAGACAAGGTAGTATTGATGGAGATGATGAGGCAACAGTTGCCCATATTTGAATTATCCAAGAATAAAGAGGGGAGACCATATAGAAAATTTCCCATTGATATCAATGGGTTCCTAGTAGGAACTATAGACAATGCTAGGAAGGTGGAAGCAGATCTAAAAAGTTTGAATCTTAAGTTGTTTCCACTAGCCAGTGATTATGATCCTTATCATAGGATCGATAAAAGATTTAATAAGAAATATAAGCATAGTGTGCCCCTCAAGGACTATTGGGCTAATTGCAATGATGAACATGAGGTGAGGAGAAGAGAGTGTCAAAGACCGACATTAGATCAGATGAGGACCATAGGGCAACCTGAAGTGCCTCCACAAATCAAGAAGGATGATGAAGATGTCATGGATCCTAAATATGAGGAAAAGAAAATATATAATGACACAATGTCTTCCCCAAATTTAACACAAAAGGATGAAACATCAATAGATGTCCTCACTGCCAAAGTCATGGCTAGGACAAAGAATTGGGTGGCCAAGAGGGTCAATGAATTAAAAGAGAAGGGCATCACTGTCACATATGATGAAAAGAAGAAAATGAAAGAAAGGGAGGAAACTGGGTTTGATGATTTTCTAATAAAGAAGAGGCAGGTCCTCGGGACAAAGGCGACAAAGCCCAGTTCATCAAGAGCTGTAGAGCAGCTTACAACTGAGGGGATTTCATTAGTGTATGAACCACCCTCACCTCCTAAGAGTCAACCACATGCAACTATTCCTATATCCATTACCCAAGTACCAACTACACAAGAGGAAATGCTAGAAGATCTAGAGCAAAGTCCAGTGAGGATTGTTGCAAGGCAGGGGTGCAATGGTGATGAAGAAGAAAAAATACCCATTCAAGCATTGAAGAGGAAGAGAAGTGATGTATTACAAGGGGTTAAAGTACCTAGGTATTTCATATATCAAAGCCTGAGTATGAGACGGGCCATCACACCACCTCCAGCAACAACAGTATCAGGATCAATTGATCTAAATTTGAATGTAGATAGAGCCTTGCAACATGATGTGTCGGTGGAAACCATAATCAAAGTAAAAAATGGAATGGCATGAGAAATCAAGAACAAAGCCCAAGAGAAAGAAGTAGTTGGGACCTTCCCATTGAGTGAGACTGTTGATCTCACTGAGGATGATGTGGTTAAGGACATCACCAATCATCCTACTGAAACTATGCTTCAACATACAGAGTCTACAAGAGCTTATGATACCAAGTCAAAATACGAGGAAATGGAAAGAGAAGAATCTCCTAAAGTAGAGGTACAAATGGGACCTCTGAACACTTTAATTGAAAATGTGACTAGCTCGGCAATAGTAGATTTGACTTATCTTCCTGAGGGAAAGGAAAGTTAAGAAGAGGTCATTAAAGATAGCCAAACACAGGAAGAAAATATCTAGATGGAAGTAGATGATAAGAGTGAGGATGCTCAAATAGAAGAATCACATCTGGATATCCAAGGAGATAAAAATAAACAAGCACATCAAGATATCCTGATGAAGGAATCTAGGGAGGAACCTATATTAGGATTAATCTTGGATACAGGGGGTAAAGTTGATGAAGATGATAATGAGCAACAACAGAAAAAACCCATCAAGATGATCAAGCACAAAAGCCTAAAAAATGTTCAAACAAAATAAATGCATAAAGAGAAAATTAAAGACATGCCTCAAGATGGTGTTGATCAAGATAAACCAGAGGATATGGCACATGAAGATCAACCCTTATCAGAACAAGAGAAGGTTCAATATGAGGATAAAATGGATCTAGATAAGGATCAACAAGTAGAGGGCCCAAGGGTCATATCATCACAAAAAGATTAGGATGAAAGACAACAAGAAAATGTACATGATCTTGTTGGTGATGAAGGAGTCAGTAGAGATAAAGGCATACAAGATGCTCAAATTGAGCAACTAGATCAAGGAGGATCATAGTCAATTGGATTATCATTGGTTTCATCAGAGGTAGGCCATTCACAAGAGCAACAGGTACCTTTTGATTTTAAATCTTTATTCACTCTTGATCTAGCTAAGTCTAAAAGGAGAGCTAGAACAGTCTCCACAATAAAGAGGGACCCTAAAATAGGAAAGCAGAAAGCTCAAGTCAATGTTCCCATGGTGGAAAAGGCCAAAGGAGAAATAAGGCCAGAGGAATTCCAGTGACACAAATTGACTTAGGTCATGTTACTACAAAACAAGAAATTCAAGAGTATATTGAGAGTACTGAGGCCATAGTGTCGAAGATAAATAAACTCAAAACTAGAAAGAAAGAATTGAAAGAAAAAATGCTCAGTTACAACAATTTATATAGGGATTGGTGAAGCCAGATAATCTAGCATCCACCCTACAAGCTATAGAGAGGCCTGTGGCTCTAACATTAATTAGTGAGGAAGAAATAGTTGGTTTGGATATCCAGAAACATTAGACTCATATCATGGACAAATGGTTCATAAGGTTCATTACATCTAGAGAAAAGTTAATAAGGACTTACAGGTCCAATTGGGACACATTGTCCAATTTAAAAAAGAACATTGATTCTTTGAAGAGTGAATTCACTCAGAGAATAAAGCATTGCAATTATGCATTGGACCTGATCAAAGAAGCTAAAGGGAAGCTAGATGAAGAATTGCTAAAGAATAAGACAGTCACTAATATGACTCTTCCTCTACTGGACACCTGGGCTACAGTTTGAGGTAGAAGTGTTGAAAATAATCATGACTAGAGTTAGAGATATGCAGACTAAGATCCATGATTTGCTAACTGAAGAAATGAAGGTGCTAATAGAATTGTTGGAAGATGCTATTGAAGAAGAAGATATGCCAGAGACGGATAAAGCTGCCCAGATATTCAAAGATAAATTCAAAGAAGTGGAAGAGGATCATGTAAAGTTATTCATAGTGGATGTCATGGATGAGATGTCAGACCTAAATGTGAAGGTAAAGGCATATGATAAAGAAGTAGAAAATAGAGCATCAATGATGAAATCCTTGGATGAACAAATCAGAGCATTGAAATATACTAAAGCAAGAGCTTAGGCGATAAGCAAGCTCCAGGTGGATACCTTTGTGCAAGCATGTGACTTTCATAAGAAGTTAGATACAGGAATGCTAGTACATGAGGAAGATGTATCTGAGTAAAGAGGACATAGAAGCTTACTCTAATAGAAAGAGAGATGAAGAGGTCTTATTGATCAAATCTAAAGTCAGAGGATATCCATTCATACCTTATAGATAGTTGCCAACTGGCAACTTGTGCCACATAAGTTGTATTTTGACTTGGTCAAAGCAATGAAAACTGTTGATCATAATCGATAAATCCTGATTGTAGGATCTTTTGTAAATAATTCTCATCCTTGCTCTATAAAAGGATGGATAATCTCAATTGTACATTCATTAGAAGCTTAATTGAGATTAGATTGTTGAATGTCATGACCAATTCTCAAGGTCAATTGTAAATGTATATTCCTTTTGCATACTTAATGAAGATGAAGACTCATGGTTACAAATTATCATAAATACTGCATAATTTGTGGATGATATCTTGATATTCCTTTGATTTGTTGCATCCCTTGGAGTGCATTTCAATCTATGAATGTTGTCATCCTTTCCTTTGAAGATTTGTAAAAATCATATATAGCTGTGGAATGTCCTGTTGAAAATATGGTTTGATTTTCTTCTCCTTCATGAAAGTATCAAGGATATATGTGGATCAGTGACTGAACTTCACTCATTTCAGTAAATTTAGAAAGATTTAGTTTAATTTCTTTAAATCACTATCATCATAACTGCAGAACACTGAAAATGATAAGCAAAACATAAAATATGCTGATATCCATAAATATATGAACATCATAGGCATATTTAGACAAAGTGCATATAGAATAGCAAGTATCAAGCAAATAATCATAAATAATGGTAAAGATCATAGAAATATTTTCTTACAGGCACATTATTTGAAGGAAATCATAGTGCAGAAGTAAAATAAGCAAGGATTAATTCAAATTCAAGTAAATCATAGATAGTTTCAAAAGAATTAATCAAAATGATCATAGATCATCTTAACCAGAGTGATAAATAGAAGAATTGATCAAACTTATCATAAATAGCTGCATGATTTGGTTAAATATTAAAAGATTTGATATCGTTTGTTGAGAATTCACAGAGAACAGGGGAAACAGAGTAACATCCACGTATCAGGACATAAATACTTTAGAATCAAGCGTAAGGCCCCAACATGGAAAACAACAATTCACATCAAACCAATTGAGTAACGTCAGAAGATTATGAACCAATCAACATAGACTTGGAGTCATCAATTTATCCTAAATTGATCATACTTCTCAAGAAGATAAGGTTTGCTTCATGAATTTTATCATTGTTGTTATGATTAACATCACATCAATAGTTGGGAATTAAAAAAAAGCCAACACACTTGAACCTCCATACCTTTCCTGTGCACCATCCGGATCTACCCTAAGCAGTTAAGCTTCTTCAGGGAACCTTGCTCTGATACCAATTGTTAGAATTCATAGGACAACTAAGAGGGTGGGGGGTGAATCAGTTGTATATTAAAACATAAAACCCTCAAGCTATTCCAATCTTCAAACTCTTATTATGCATTTAGCAAAATGTAAACATATGAAACATCAATGCAAAATACATCAAACACATAAGAACACCAAATTTATGTGGAAAACCCAAGAAGGGAAAAACCACGGTGAGGATTAGCTCACATATATATGAATAGCAACATAAAAAATAAATAGGTTCATTGCCAAGGGCTCACTGCCCAGAAGAAAGGCTCACTACCCAAAAGGACTCACTATCTAGAAGAGAGAAGAATAGAAGAGGACTATTACAAAGATGTTCACTATCTCAAAGCAACAGGAGAAATCCACCATTGCAACTTCTTTCCATCCGCAACCTTTGGCTCACTGCCTCCAGCAACATCAAGCAAACTAAAAATATAGACACCTTCTGCTCACTTTGTAAGGAAACCGGAGGTGCGAAATACAGCTTCCCTAATGTTAATTCAAAGGGAATAATGTAGACAGGTAACTTTGTATTAAATACACAGATGAATACATCAAAACAAAATAGAATAAACAAATAAGATACAGAGAATGACACCAGATTTATGTGGGAAAACCTTTTCAGGTAAAAAACCCACCACCATAATAGAAGCTATCTTGATTACAGTAAACTAAAAGATTATAATAAAGATTTCCAACTCTTTGTTGCTTAGGTTACAATTCTCTACAATTATACTAAACAATTTATTTCCTTTGTATATTTACAGAAAATAAACTGTATAATTGAATCTCTTCCTCTTTATTGACGAGCTCACCAAATCTGTATATAAATTATAGTTTTCAAGAGCAAGAAACCATTTTCACTTCTGCCCTAACTGCACGTTTCAACTGACTCAGCACCGCTGTCCCAACCATCATGCAACTGTTGTTCAGCAATCGTAACTGTTCACATTCCCATGAGATATATAGTCCCACATGCACCAGGTCGTGAATACTATTCTGGTTTATAACCACAAATGATCAATATGACTATCGTCGGTAATTTTTTTGCCGACGATGACAGTCAAACACTCATCGGGATAACCTTCATCATCAGTGAACTGTTCAACACTTACTCCAACGGATCATTGTCCCACCAACGCCAACACAATGCCTTCATTGGAGTGACCTCTGTCCATTGGCCCAAAGACTTTAAGCTGCACCGATAGAAGTTCTTACGCCGATAGACACATGTCATTGATGAAACATCGCACATCGGACAATGATTTCAAACTCCTGCCGATAGTGGTTCTCACATCAATGTCAAACACTATCGGGATGACGGGTAGCATCAGAGGGACTTCAGAATACTAAACCGACAATAGTTCTCACACCAATATATCCATATCGGTGAAACCTTGCATATCGCCCAATGCCTTATCACTCCCGCTGATAGTGTTCTATCAACTCGATGAAGAACATTTGAATATATATGAGGTTCCAAACAATAATATGAGACATTAATCTCTTCAATCTCCCACTTGTCGAAGATATTACTGCTACCTCTTAGGTCTCATTCGATTACTAAGTATTATGGGCCCGAAGACCCATTGCATCTGAACACCATTTGAACTTGGCCGTGCTTACTGGTTTAGTTAAGGCATCAACAACATTTTCCAAAGTGTCAATCTTTTCCAGCTTCACCTTCTTGTCTTCCACCATATCACGAACAAAGTGATATTGGACATCAATATGTTTTGTCCTAGCATGAAAAGTAGGGTTCTTCACCAAACATATAGCACTTTGACTGTCACAGTGTATTTGTATCTGCCCTGCATCAAAACCAACATCAGAACACAACCTCTTCAACCAAACAGCTTCTTGGCATGCCCGAGTAGTTGCCATGTACTCTACCTCTGTTGTGGACAAAGCGACTACAGCCTGCCGCTTACTCATCCAACTGATAGCACCACCATTTAATGTCAACACATATCCACTAGTGGATCTTCTACTATCAATATCCCCTGCCCAATCAGAATCCACATATCCCTAAATGCTAATAGATCTCTATGATCCAACTAAGTTTCCATGATAGCAAATAGCATAGTCAGAAGTTCCCTTCAAATACCTCATAACTCTTTTCACAGCATCCCAATGTGATCTACCTGGATTCGCCATAAACCGGCTCAAAACTCCCACTACTTGGGCAATGTCTGGTCTGGTACAAACCATTGCATACATTAAACTACCAACAACACTTGCATAAGGCACTTTTTTCATGTCGTCAGATTCATTCGAAGATTCTGGACAATCTTCAACAGATAATTTCATTCCCTACAAAACTGGAACAACTAACTGTTTAGAATCAGACATATGAAACTTATCAAGAACATTGGTAATATACTTGCTCTAGCTGAGCCAAATCTTTCTCTTAGATCTATCCCTTTTGATTTCCATTCCCAGAATGTACTTCGCTGCCCCCAGATTCTTCATTTCAAATTTCAAGGACAACTAAGATTTTAATTCTGAGATCATCCCCTTACCATTGCCAATGAATAACATGTCATCCACATACAATGCAATTATAAGAATCTGATCACCTTCAGTTTTATAATAGACACAATGATTAGATTTAGATCTCACATACCCCAAGGATAAAACATACGTATCAAATTTTGGATACCACATTCTGGGAGATTGCTTCAAACCATAAAGAGACTTTTTAAGTTTACATACCAGATGTTCTTTACCTTTTTCCACAAAATGCTCTGGCTGGGACATATAAATTTCTTCTTCAAGGTCCTGTTGATCATGATATTAGTCATAAACAAACATAGAATAAAAGTACACATTAACCCTTACTCATCTTGAAAGATATGATGAATTCAGAGAATTCATGATCTCAAGTCTCCATTGAGTAGTTCTTAATCTCCCGACGTTACTCAGAGGTTGATGTGTGTTGCTGTTTCCATTTTGGGGCCTTACGTAGATCTCATCAGTAAGATATTGTTTCCTATAATGATGCTGCAAAGATAGATATTCTACACAGGATATACTTCAAATATTATGTCTATCTTCAAAACTTTGCATGATATTTGTCATTGTGACATGCTTTAACCTCAAATATGCTGAATATGTTCATTTATCTATATGATGTCTGCATATTTGTACTATTTGCTTAAGATTGTCAGTTATTTGCAATTGTGATGATGAAATTCCTTGAAATTGAAAGAAATACTTCAAATTAAAGTTGAACCTTTAGTTATTGATCCACATACATACTTGATACTATCATGAGGAGAAGAAATCAAAACATATGTTCACCAGGATATTCCACAGCTAGATATAGTTGATGTAAACTTTAGAGGATGATGAATGAAAACAATACATGCAACATGATGAGCACTCCAAGGGACGCAGCAAATCAAAGCACATATCCAGAATTCAAACACAGATTACTCAAGATTTACGAAGATTTGTAATCGAAATACTCTTCTCTTTCATTAAGTATTCAAAAGACATGTACATATACAATAGCTTTGAAATGAGTCCTGAATACTTCAGCAAATAGATTTCAATTAAGTTTCAAATGTTTAAAATGAGGCATCCATGCACCTTTTATAGAATAACGTGAGGGATCTATTACAATTGATCTACGATCAAGATTTATCTATTGAAATCTACGGTTTACATTTCATTGACTAAGTCAATCTTTTCCATATGGCACAGGTTGCCAGCTGGCAACCATCTGAAATACTTATTTTCTTTCATTAAGTATCTGATGTGTATATTCCCTTTATGATATATCCTCATTAGGTTCTTTGTCATCATAATGACTTTCACCGCTTTCGCTATCTTCATCATCATCATGATGATTGTTCTCTTGAATATGGACCTGCATAGCTGTCCTAATATTCTCATATGCCTACACTTTTCTCTCCAATTCTCCACCATCTTGAGTTTTTGCTTTGGTGATGGCATGTTTATGCACCTGATACTTGCTCCAGAGAGATTCCAACTTATTCTTCCTGCTGTTGGTAGTTTCATTATAATCTTCCACCCTGACCTTTATTCTCATTACTTTATCTAGCACTTCTTCTGTCAGGTGGTTGAGAGGATCTTCAGCAACTAGCTGGAAATTACTATGTAGAGCTTTGATGACAAACTCTTCATCTTGATTCTCTATCTTGCCTTCTGCATCTCCCTCTAATATTTCCAAAACTTCAGCCTCATGGGACATCATATCATGCAGCTTCATGCTGATTTCTCTCAACTTATTGTTGCATCTTTTGAGTACATCACATTCAAATCTAACATCTGTATCCCAGATATCCATCAATTGGGCTGTGTTATTATTCACTATCTGGTTCTTTATTAGGATTTGTGGATCAATCCTGTTCATTTCATCCAAAATGTTGATAACCTTTTCTATCTGAAATGACCTCCTGCCGATCTCCATCTGCAGTTTATCTACTTTTTTCCTGGATGTGCCCAAATAATTCCACCTCTTTAGAGAGGCCTTTGCTACTTCCTCAGCTTCATCGAGTGCGGATGACATCCATTTCAACATTATTGTTGATTCATGCTTCATGAGGTTTAACTTGTTGACCTCCTCCTGAGAAATAGCAGTCAATGGGACTGCATGATCACTGGTTGTATCGTCAGGGTTAATTAACCCTCTTATATATGCATGTAGCTGAGCAATGTGCTCTTTATGCTGCTTATTCTTTTCTTTCTCTCTCTTAACTCTATGAGTTAATGAATCAATAATGTCTTTACCTTCTTGGCCTTCCTGATCCTCATTGGCAAACCCCAAATCTACTGTAGTAATCTAGAATTCATCCAAAGTGATCTTGCCTTTTTCTTTATCAACTGCAGGAACAGCTACCTGGGCTGTCCTCCTGCCTGTATCAGGATCCCTTTGTATGGCAGAATTTATTCTAGCCTTTCTCTTTGGCTTTATTAGAGTTTCTGTAAATAATGTGGACACATCAAATTCTTGTATCCCTATGTCTGACTCTTCACCTATTTCTTTCTCCAGCCACGAAGGAACTTGATCTTTTGGCTGTTGGTTTCCATCATCATCATGATGACCACCCTGATCTCCGGTATCTACCGTCATGTGCGATGGTGAGGGTGATCTCCTTATTTCTTCCTCATGATGCTCCTCATGAGGGTTATCTTTGGGTATATCCTCCTGTTGAGGACCTTCTTTTCCTGGAGGGTGATCCTATTGATCATCTTCATGTTTATCATGATCTTGATCTTTTGCTTCCTCCATGGGTATCTTATCTACCTTAATGATTTCCTCATCACGAGGCACATTTGTTTCTGTAGATATTACTGCATCTACCTTAGGCTTGTCCACCTGATCTATAGCTGCAATTTGTTCTGTAGGTGTAACAATTACCTCATGTACTTTTAGGGCAGGATCATTTGATATATCTATCTTTTCTCCTCCCTTGTCTTGTACTTCAACTATCTTGGGTCCAACAAGTATTTCCTCTTGTTGTTGCTTACCCATATCTACAATATGGCTCTCTAACTCTGCCATCTTCACTTTCTCAATATTTTCTTCTTTATCTTGAATATTTGCTTGATTTTCAGGACTTGCATCCTGTCTATAGGTGAGATCAATTACTGCAGGACTAGTTACCTGCTTAATCAATGTATCAAGCCCCATCTCTTGGGCTACCTTTTCTTGGCTCTTTTCCTTTTTTGATTCCACTTGCTTTATCTCCATCATCACTGTTTGTACTAATGGAGTTCCATGAGGAGTTATCCAGGTGCCAGCAGCAAGGGTTTCCATTTTCTGTGAAGCTACATCCTTCACTACCTAATCATCGGATAGGTCAACTATTTCCTCCAATGAAACAATACCACTTTGGAGTATCCTAGAGGTTTCTTTTACCTGTTCTTCTGCTAATTCAGTTTTGAATTTTACAATGGTGGGGAGTGGAACATTATGCTGCAGCTCCTTCTTGAATACCTCCCCACCGGCTCCCCTTAGCGTTATGGGAATTTGTCTTATTTCACCTCTCATAGTAGTCTTTGGTTTCTTAGGTGTAGTGGTTACCACCTGAGGTGCTCTTCTCTTCCTTGTGAAGGACAAAGGACCTTCTTCTTCTTTAGATTCTTCCTCTAAAGGAATATCCTTCTCTTTATTCTTCTGTGAGGCTTAATCCTCCTCATATGTAACAGTAGGCTGCGCAGTTGGCCTCTGGATTTGTTTAGCTTTTTGTTTATCTTGAGGAGGCTGTGCTGATGATGCTGATGCTTGCCTAGATCCTGATACATCTTCAACAGGCACTATCACTCTTTCCACTATAACCCCTTTGGGTTCAGGATCAGTCTTCTTACCTCTTGAAGACCTCTTGCTTTTTTCAGGAGGTGGTGCCTTCTCTCCTTTGGATTTCCTTTTATCAACCAAGAAATCATCAAATTCACCCTCAGGCACTTCCTATCTTTTCTTCTTATTATCAACAGTGATGACCACTCCTTTCTTCTTCAGTATATTTACCTGCTCATCCACCCAAGCTTGGGTTAGATGTAATATCCTGCCTATGAATGGATCTAAGGAGATATCCTCCTGTATGGTGAGATCCGGTGCAGAGATGGTATCATTATAAATCTTTTTCTCTACATATTCATCAGCCATTACCTTTCCATCATCTTTCTTCAGTTGTGCTGGGAGGCAGATGCAATCAAAGGTCTTTATTTGGTTCAGTGTTAACCTTTGGTATCTTCTTCTTCGAGCTTCAGCCTCATCTTCACAATCTACCCAGAAATCTTCAAGGTTCCTTCGATGGATGGGCTGTCCCATGATCTTCTGCATCCTCCCAAATGGATCATATGATCTTACTAATGGAAAAGGTTGGAAATTCATCATTTTCAAACCAGCTATGACCTTCTTGATATTCTCAGAGTCTGGGCACATATACCAGCCCATTGTGACTGGAAACAAAACTGGTGGAAGCTTGTTGTTTGCCTTATAGGCATTCAATATTGTTTCAACCTACCTCATGAACTCCATTAACACTACAACATCAGTTGGATACCTTGGGAGCATGAGGGGCTCCTCCTCAAAACCTTCAATCCTAATGTATGAAAAGGCGGCGAATTGAATAAACCAAGCTCCATGCCTGTAGACAACTTCTTGAGCCTCCATGCTCAGTCTCTTAGTTCTGTCTTCTTGCATGGTCCTTACTAGATGCATAGAGAATGCATCATTCACCAATTTATAATCTTGGAGGTAATTTACCCTTTGCAGCTGGGGATGATGATCCCATATGTGTGCATCATTTGTGGTGCCTCCAATTTTTCCATCTATGATCAAGGCATCAAATGTACCCTTGTAGGTACATGAATAAACAATGTATGATGTCATATAGAAAGAACAATCTGGACCCCCAAGGCTCATTAGCTGCTCATCCAGAGCATCACTTATCATCTTGGCCCACATTGGCTTGTTATCTGTATATAGACACGTCAGGATGACTGCATACATCCAATCCCTGAAACTTCCAGCATCAGGATGGCCTGTTACTCTGTTCAACAGTGCTATCATGTATTGATATTCATCGTCGAAGTCATATTTATATAGATGAACTGGAAGTTTAGCTACCGCAGGATAGGGGCTATTCTTCACCCTCCATTGATACATCTTCTTGGCAGACTTCTTGTTATTTTCATACTCTACTTCTAATTTCTTCAGATCTACATTTGCAACCTTCTTGCCCATTGGCAAACCAAATGTAGTAGCAATACCCTTAATCGACAGATCAACATATATCCTGCCATGCTTTTCTACCCTCCTAGTTTTTGGGTTGTAATTCCTTGCACATTCTATCACCAGCTCAGGAGTTTCCATAGAGTATGGGAAACCAGCTGCATTCCACATTCTTGATATGAAGACGGCATCTAGCAGGGTGCTATTATTTTTCTCATCACTCATTTTGGCTGACCATGTAGCCAGATCCGTATTCCCTTGGTGCGTATCAGTGATGGATCCATACTTGAATTGGACACCCTCAGGATGAGCAAACATAGGCTTCGAGAATTCAGCCTCTGACTTAGCTAATCTTTTATCTGCCATGAGTGCCTGCAATTAACACAACTTGGTCTTACAATTGATACCATATACGAGCATGCATATACGTTACATATCCATTATTCATCACACATACTATTATTCTTTCTACATTTCATTTATCCTGACATGCATAACTTGAAGTTTCAAACCAAAGACTCCACAGTACTTGAATATGCAGAACATGACAACAAGAAGGTTTCAATTACTTACTTGATGTGCTTATCCTCTTACTTATACCCCAGATTATCAGAAAGTGATCTTGATATTGCTAATAATCGACTTCTTTGGTTTGCTGCAAGCCTCATGTGTCAGGATGTTGTTTGTCTGAAGGTCTGGAAGCTTTGCTCTTTGTAAAAACTAGTTTATCGCAATGTAAATGTAAAATACCTTGTAAATTCACTTTTATCCCCCTGAATCGAGTCACTTAGGGTAAAATTAGGGCAAATCTACCATAATCATTAAGTTTCCACACGGAAACCTGCAAAGGTTGCCAGGTGTGAGCATCGCGTTAACCATTAGCGGGATACACTTGGCATATTAATGAGCATTCAATGTCGCACGGCAAGAAGAGGAGGATGATCATTTGAAATATTGGGTGATGTTTTGGATATCAGGGGATATTCAAAATATGACCGTCTTGTGATATGATCATTCGGGTCTTAGCGGGAAACACCTATGTCGGTCTATCAGGTTATTTTCAGACCATCAGGTCATGTTATAAAAGACCAAGTGATGTTCAAAATATCAGGTGATATTTCAAAAAAGATGATGACCCTATGCACTGCTTAAATAGCTTCTCTCAGAATATCATGATGACGTCACCATGATATTGGTTTAGTTTATCATTGAAGCACTATGACGTCATCGTCATGTTTTATGAAAGGGTGATCTTAGGAAATATACCTCCGCGTAAAGATGATGATGACCTCATCATAGTGTTGATTCTCTTCGTCATTGAGTTGGATGATGTCATCAGGATAAAAGTTCCAGGGTGATATTCGGTGACCGAATGATATTTGAAAGATAAGGTTATATTCAAAATATCGGGTGATGTTTCGAAATATAATCCTCACGGAATATATGTTGTTACTTGACGGGTAAGTATCACGACCACCTAAAAATGACGTCCGCAGGTCGTGAACAGATAATTTATCAGGTGATAAATTGAATCAAGGTGATATTTCATAAGATGACTGATATTGAGAAATATGATGATGACTTACTTCCTCCCTGCTTTATGAATCTCAGGTTTGACCAAGACTTTGACCATTCATAACTTTCACATCCTAAGGAATATCAGGGTGATGTAAAAGGCAAACCTTCATGGAATTTAATGCTCTTTCCAAATATGAGGTTAATGAAATGAAATATGAAACTTGACAAACTAACCTCATGATGACGACTTCCCTAGCCATTGTGCAGGATTATCTGTATTGATTGAATTTTACCAAACTGCCAACAAGAAAAACACCCAAACAAAGCCAAAAAGTTGGGTCCTTGTTTTGCCAAGTCAAAATGGGGCGTGTTTTGTAACCACACAACAAGTCTCCATGAAGAAATGTTGTTGTCACATCCATCTGCTCAAGTTCAAAATCATACGCTGTTGCAAGTGACAACAGAAATCTAATGGATGTCAGCTTAGCTACAGGAGAAAAGATTTCTCCATAATCAATACCTTCCTTTTGGGAATACCCCTTAGCAACCAGTCTTGCCTTGTACTTATCAATACTACCATCTGGACCATATTTCTTTTTAAATACCCACTTACAGCCCACAGGTTTTCTACCTTTAGGCAACGGCACCAGATCCCAAGTTCCATTTTTCTCCAATGATGACATTTCATTATCCATGGCTTCCAACCAAGAATCTAAATTAGATAAACTAACAACTTCTTTCACAATCCTAGGTTCATTAGTATCAGTAAGTAAAGCATAGGCACAACTTGAATCAAGTACTGAAAATTCGTATTATCTGGTTGTCTTCTTTCACGTGTAGACTGCCTCAATGGTTGAGGTGCTGGTTCAGGTTCTTGCTCTGGATCTGAATCTTTGGAGCTATGTGAACTCACATCTGAATCATCTACATTTGGTGCATGTTGTTCCTCTTTTACAGGGGTCAGAGGAATATTCACAACACTCTTTTCTTTCTTCTCTTCTGTCTTTTCTGGCTGAGGATTAATAACCAAAGGTTTCATCTCTCTGAAGATTACATTTCTGCTGTAAATTACCTTTTCAGTTTCAGGATTCCAAAGCTTGTACCCTTTCACACCGACACCATAGCCAATAAAGATACATTTAACTACCTTGTTATCCAACTTAGATCTTTTTACCTCAGTAATATGAGCATATACCTCACAGTCGAAGACACGAAGATGTCTTAGAGAGGGCTTCTTTCTAGACCACACTTCCATAGGCGTCTTATCAACCAATGCTGAAGTAGGAGAACAGTTCAGCAAGTAACACTGTAGCAACTACCTCAGCCCAGAACCTTTGTTCAAGACTAGCATAACTCAACATACTTCTTGCTTTCTCCATTAATGATCGATTTAACCTTTCAGCAACTCCATTTTGCTGTGGAGTATAAGGTGTAGTTTTATGCCTTTTAATTCCATGATCTAGACAATACTTATCAAAATCTGCATTGCAATATTCACCACCGTTATCTGTTCTCAAGCATTTTAATTTTCTACTAGTCTGATTTTCCACGAGTTTTAAATTCTTTAAACCGACTGAACACTTCTAATTTATTTTTCAAAAAATATACAAATGCCCTCCTTGAATAATCATCAATGAACGATACATAGTATTGGGACAGTAAAAATTTAAAATTTTTACTGTATTCTCACTTCACCATATTTGAGTAAAACCATAAAACATTCCAAAACCATAGCAAAAATTTGATACATCCCACAAGATGTCCATGGCTAAGCAATGCAAAATTAATTAAAAATTTAATATATCGGCAAGATTTTGTGTTTCTTATACCGATACATAAGAAATCAATGAAAGTGACTATCGGCGTGAGAGTAAAGATCAGAAAGAGATTTGTAAGAGTTGCCGATAGGAGAAGTAATACCGATGGCCTTTTTATCAGTAAGAGAACCAAAAAGTCACACCGATCGGTATGACTATTAATCATCGGGTGGTCCTTTAAAAGATACCCCGACGGTATATATCATACCGATGAAATACACCGGCAAGAGTCTCACCGAATATCTTACAGGGACAAAGGCAACAATAACCATCGGCAAGAAATAAACATCGGGATGAAATATAAATAAGTCTCCGATACTCCAGTCTCTTGGCGAAGCAATAAAAAGGCACTTTCAGTGTGAGTCACACCAATACACTTATCCATCGGTGTAACTTAACATATCGGAATGAAGCAATAATGTCTTGCCAACTAACAAGTCACAGCGACAAAAAGGTGTCGGTGACACTTCGATAGATTCTCTCCAATAAGGAAAGTAAAGTAGCCATCGGGGAGATAATTGTGATCGGGTGATCTGAAAAGAATTACCCTGATGGTATATCTCACTCTGATGGAAATAAAGTCACACCCATTGATAAGAAGTTTTAACCATATCGGTGAGATATTAAGATAGTCATTCCGATCTAGAGTATAGAAGATTATCGGGAAGACGATGAAGCTTGGGGAAACATAAATATATTATCCTGATGGTATTGATATTCCCGATAACAAATTACTATCACATATGTCGGTGAGACCCTCACTGATAGTCATATCGGTAGGACTCACTATATCGGAGGGAAATCTAAAACACACAGCAATGAAGGAAGTCATGCCGATGGTCTTGCCCACTTAAGATATGACTCAACATAGCATCAGGAATACAATTGAGGGGTCACGCCAATTGATTGTTCGTGCCATGAGGAGATATTAAGGTCACCTAGACATTTTGAAAATCATGCTGATGACAGGAGTTATGGCGATGTGACATTTCACAGCGATGAATGACATTTAATTGATCAGACAATTAAATGCATGATGACGATGAAATCTTTTAAGATCATTGTAATTACAATTGACGGAGTTATTTAAGAGGAGAATAAAGAGGTATTCTTGAAGTGCAAGTAGAGGATTTTGATCATAGCCACATAACGACAGGTACATACATACGAACCATTGTGTATAGCCTGTGTTTGAATTTTCTACCAAAATTTGAATATGGATACTTAGGGAAAGGGAAAAGGTAGAAAATCACAAGGGGAAACTAGTAAATCTAAGAAACAAAAAACTAATCAAACCCCTGAAGAAAAAATAAAAGAAAAAAAACTCAATCAGGACTTAATTGATTAATTGCCTGGGTCAACTCCCAAGGCAAGAAGATCTACTCAACTTTGGGTAGAAGTTGAAAAATTAGAAGATAAATGTAAGCGCTTGGGAGATATCTAGACCCCAATCAGAGGATATGAGCTTTTTAGATTCTATTATAATAGAAGGTTCAGGAATGCTCCTGTGTCAAACCCATGGCACTTGAATTTGGGAAAATTGATCGTGCCTAATGTATTCCTGAATGTGGAACTCCTCCAACTACTTGCCAAACAATATAGCCCAAGCCTAAAAGCTATATGCAACCCATAGGGGCAACCAATTGTACATTTGTCAAAAAATGCCATTTGGGAAGTATTTAATCTAGATGATTTGTGTACTGTCCCTATTATTTATGAAGACCTGGAGAGGGAATATTAGAGAATGGACACAACCTACAATGGATGGAGGTTGCCCATTCATAGGCCCAAAGTTGAAGGAGAAGTGATGACTTTGACTGAAAATGATGGTCCTCCTTTTCATGTAGCTATATTTGAACCATATATACAGCATACTTATTATTCTGTGGGCCAAGTCCTTGGTTCAGAGGTCCCTGAGTTCATGACCATCCCTTTAATGGTTATAGCTACTGACATTCAGTGTCATAATGCAAGGCAGTTTAACTATGCTACCTATATTGCTAATAGAATAGATTCTGGCTTGTCTGCAATACAAAACAGTTCCCCAGCATGCTCTTTTGAGCATTACTCACTGCTTATGCACATGGTGTTGTATTTCAGCCAGGAAGTAGGGTTATGGCCAAGTGAAATTAAAGTTGTTGCTGCAGATAAGAGGGGGAAAAATTGCCAATACAAATGTGGACTAGAATATGGGACAGTAGATATGCCCATTCTAGTTATGCCCAATTTGAAGAACACTGTGTAAAAGTACTGTACAGATATTTCAATCACCCTTGTGAATACTCAATCTCAACTGAAATAAAAAGGTTCCTCAGGCCAAAAGATTTTGGTGGCCCCCCTACTGTCACTCATAATTGGGGAGACTGGTATTGTTTTTAAGATGCTACTATGATAAGAGTATATGGTTTTGAAGACAGTCCATTCATATTGCCCAAAACTGTCCCTGACAGAATTGCTTATTTAGAGATAATTAGGCAGATGCACTGCTCAAATGTAATGCATTTGAGCTCACATGATAAACAATCCTTTATGCCCAACACTTTATGTTTTGGAGACTTTACTGTGGTGTCAAAAGAGGGTTATAATCTCATTATGGATAAGTTGATGCATTATAATATGAGGAGTGCTGAGGCAAGGAAAGGGTTTGACCCTGAGGGTTTTATTGACTCTGCACGAAGAAAATAAAATCTCAGTGGATACATGCACATACCTTATCCACATGATGATGTGACTAGAAATTTAGAAGAGGATGAGGTGGTGTTTGTGATAGAAAAGTATAAAAGGGATCTACGTGAGAAGAAAAAGTAGCTAGCAGAGATTGAGGTTTTATCCTCTGAAATTGAAGGGCAGGTAGAGCAAGAAGAGCCACAGGATAAAATGGTAGAAATGTCCAAAAGGAAAATGCTACAATATCAGCCTCCTGTTGTAATACATGATGAGGAGGGGTTTGCTGATGAGGATCCACGTCAGATAGCCTATGATTCTTTCATTTCTGATGATAAATTTATTTACTCAAAAGAATTTAAGTCATTTTTGTACAAATACAAAGGAAAAGAAATTAGAGAATCAGTGGATGATGTCTCTGCTAATAATGAAAAATAATTGTTAGATATACTGAAAGTAACAGTAGAGAAAGAGATACAGGATATGACTCCTAGCAGGGGTAGACACTTGCTTAAAGATGCAGGAGTTATGATTTTTCCTGGTCTTGACTTGAATTCTGCTTTGGTTTTTGATAGTTTTCTAAATAGTGTAGATGATAAGTATAAACTCACTCCAGAGGGAGTTAATGAAGTATATATGGGTACAAGATATAATAATGATAAAAATTCATTGATGATATGGGTGCGATATCCTCCCCATAAGAAGACAACCATCATAGATACTGAAAAGACTTTCGGCCATATCATGACTTTAAAAGCAGGGGAAACTGACCCTCTGATTACAGCAGACATTGGCATCAATGTTGCAAAATTAAACAAATCACAAGCTCAAGTGTTGATCAAGGAAAGGGATGCATATAAATTGAGCTGTGAAAGACTAACAAAAGAAAATGACTACTTGAAAGATGCAGTTAAGAGTACTTTTGGAAAATCAACAAAGAGATTGACTCAAGGAGAAAGCTCACAAGGCATTCAAGCATTATCCCCAGATCAGGCATTGCAAATTTAGATAGATACACTTGTCACAGTGCTACAGAGCAGACATGCAAACAAGATACACTGGTTTAATCTATTTTGGGATAATTACTCTCAAAATTACAAAGCAATTAAAGAACATGAAAGGCTCGAACAGAGAATGCAGGAGAAGTTGAATGAGATACAAAGCAAAGATGCTCCTGACGGTGCAGGTATCTCCAATACTAAAGCATTGATTGAGCAACATCAGAAATACTACGATCAACTCAAAAATAATGCTAAGGAATGTGCTGAAGCTTCTAATGCAGGAGTGCCCGCCTTGTTTAAAAGTGATGGAGAACTAAAAAGCAAAGAAGAGTGGAATGTTGATTGTCAAACTATATTACACGAGGCTATGGGAGCTCTTAAAGACAGGAATTCTGCATCTGGAGAAGCTTGCAAACACCTGGAAAAGATGGTCACAATTGAAATAATTACAAGAAGTGCCATTGAGCTTACTGATTCCCATCGAGATCAAGAGTACTTGGACCATCTGGCTAAAATTTACTTATGGCTGAATAGAGCCTAATCATAGTTATGTAATAGTTGTTAATCTTGTCAAAATCCCAAAAGGACTTATTGAAGAGTTATGTCTCTTCATAGAAATACCTATATAAGTTCAAACAATTGGTGCTGAAAGATCATCAGCAGTAGGATATATATACATATATATAATTTACAATGTTTCAGAAAGACTATGTTGCATATTTTATTTGAAGAAGTAGATTGAAGTTCTCTGATTCAGTGGTTCTATCTTGGTATCAATTGTTTGTTATAGTTACTCAATTCTGTGGTTGTCTCCAGTTCTATATTTCCTTGTTATTCAAATAAATATATCAAGCATATATTTAATTTGTCAATACACATTCGCTGTATCTGTGTGATTGAGTAAATTGGTTTCCATTTGAGGAATTAAAATCCTTCTGATCAGTCATGGTAGCCTGGAAGTATTAAGTTTGGATTACTAAGTAGAGCCATATAATTAGGATTGCCACTCTGTCTCCAAGACAATATTATCTGTTATTCTTGCTCATTCATTTCAATTGGTTCCTTCAAGTAAGGATTTAAAATACCTTCTGGTGAATTATAAGATATCTGATTATATTGGTTGGATCATCAAGAAGAGTTTGTCAGTCATTCCCTTGCACGTTTATACAAGTTATAAACTAAAGTTGTGCCAAACAATTAGAATTAGTACCCATTGTAAGCCACTAGTCTTGGTCCTTCATTTGACTCTGTTACCCTATAAAGCACTGGTCTTATTTACATTCATCATTTAAAATCCTTTTACCTTATACAATTTCTATTAAACCATTCACTAGACATTAGATATAATCAGATAGTAAGCTTTTCATCTATCTTACACCCTTTGCCATTGTAGATAGATTTAATTAGTCAATACATTTACATTTAGTCTGCTTTAAATCCCAAGGTTCACCCACCTAGGTGTAGCAAGACCTGAAGTGTAGGAAATCATCAAACTTTGAAGGTTGATTTCGTTAAGTTAGTTCAAAAATGTTGCGAATCTAAGCATAGAGCCTGGCATTATCTTAGGATTAGCAACCTGCATTTTTGAGACCGAACAAATTGGCGACTCTACTGGGGACTTAAATAAAAGACCTTAGAAACTAATCATTCCTTTTATAGAGTTATTTTAGAAACTTTGATTTGGTAACTCTGCTGGAAACAAGAACCCCTAAAGATAAAACACAAACTTTTCCTATTTACTAAATAGGTGGTGACTCTAGTTATAGTTATAGCAAAGAAATTAATATCAAATGGATGGTAGGAGATCTAAGATGGAAGGCAAGAAATTGCAGTCATCTCCACCACTTAGAAATAATTCCAAAAGAAATGGAACTTCAAATTATTCTCACCAGGATAATAATCTGGATACCCAAGAGAACAATGCAGAGCAAAATATTTCAATTCACAATAAGTTCACACCTCTACATAATTCAAACGAGAATCTTGGTGGAGCAACTGATGATATTTTGGCAAGATACAAATTGGATCCTCAAGAACAGCATGAGTATGAAGCACAGGTCATGAGGGATATTGATCGAAACCAAGCTGAACATGATTTCAAGATGTCATTACATCAGGGAGAAGAGATAGGATATGGATTCTCAAATCAAGGAATGAATGACAATCTAGAAAATCAGGAAATAAATAACAATTCAGAGAATCTAGGAAGTATGAGTGAAAACAGCAGGAGGTACTCTGGCTCCAGGAAGAACTCGAAAGGTTCAAGATACATGAAAATGAAAGGTTGTCACAGCAAAAAATTCAACAGATGAAAAGTAAAGCTGAAATAGTTCCCCCAAAATATGTACCTCCATATAGGGGAAATAATTCCAGAATTCCACAGCAAAACGCAGGTGGAATTTCAAATTCACATGCATCTAGAAATCGTCAAAATACCATACCCCGAAACCCTAGACCAGCTCCCATACATAATGCATCTCAACATATGGCAAATACTTACCCACCCCCTGGCCAACAATATTATAGACCGCAAAATCCCTACATGAATCCTCACATGAACCAATAGCAGCAATATGCCTATCATCAGCCACCAGGTGGATATAATTACTATCCCAATCCACCACCCATGAACTTTCCACCTCAAAACCTTGCAAATATATGTAGTCAATTTGATTTAACTAGATATCAATTGTATCCATATCCTATGGATAGTACTTGGAGAAATATGGTTCCCAAGTTTATTGGAAACAATACAATATCAGCGGAAGATCATATTAGAAGTTTTAATGCTTTTGTGCAGGATATTGGTATGGATTGGGAAGATATTAGAATGAGGTTATTCATGATGTCCCTCACTAAAGATGCCAAAGACTAGTTTAACAGCCTGCCTGATGCCTCAATCAGTTCAATAACTAATTTCCATAACCAGTTTAAGGACTAGTATGGTAACCAATATGCCCCTGAGTTTGCATTACATGAATTGATAAGTACACAAAAGTATCAAAATGAATCAGTATATGATTTCAACCTAAAATTTTCCAAGTTGCATAATAAGGTACCACATGGAGCCAAGCTATCTGATCCAGTGGCACTAAGTATTTATATGAAAGCATTTGACCCCAAAACAGGGTACGAGCTTAGAAATCGGTGTCCTACAACCCTGGTAGAAGCACAGAAAGTGGCCCTAACCATTGAAAATAATAGGAAGGCTGCAGGAATGGTTAGTAAGAGAGAAAACCATAGAAATCCTCAGAACTTGAATGTTCAACAAACTAAACCAGAGGGTCAACATAGGCATGAAAGGCCTAGGTTGCACGATATGCCCTACAATACAAATTGGAAGGATGGGAGACCCATTGACAACAATAGAAAGCAACAGTATGGTAAGGATACCCCTAACCCCCTAAAAAGAAACATGGCACATATGGTAGAAAATAAACCTTGGTGTTTGGTGTGTAATTTACCACATTTACCTGAATACTGTGAGGTAGCTAAATCAGTACAACGAGATGAAATGCTATACAATTATAATAGAGATAACCATACCATAAATATGATGCAGGATACACCATGTGTGGTGACTAAAGATTACTCTTCTTCAGAGGAGGAAGGATATGAGTATGATGTAGGAAACCAAAGGCATCATATCAACATGGGAGAACAAGAAGTGTTCTCAGATCAGGAAGATGGTTATGAGCAACCTATTTGTTACAACAATCAATCATATGGTCAATGGAGAAAGCCTACTGAGGATGAAAGAGAAGCCCTTACAGTAGCTGCAATAGCTCAAGCCAGAAACACTTACAACTTAAGGAATAGAACAATGAATGTTGAACAAGGAACTCCTGAGAGTGTGTTTTTAAAAGACCATAATAACAAAAAGAATAATACAAAATCATCATCTAAAGAACCAGAAAAGGGTGGTAAGGGTAAAGTGAAAGAAAATTTACAAAATCAAGAAAAGGAGAACACAAAAATAGAAAAGAATGACCAGACCATGGCTCATTCTTTTGACATTGCTCATGCAGTATCTCAGGTAAAAATATCAGTTCCACTCTTAGAGATGATGAAGATAGATAAATATAGGAATACAGTTGTTAAGCTGATTTCTGATACACCAAATCCAAAACATAAAGGATCTGAAAAAACAACAAATAATGTGCATCAAGAAACATTCAAAATGCTTGAGGTATACCTTGGTGATACACTTACAAAAAATCCCTCACAGGTATACCCATTCTACACTACACTATTAATCAAGAACAAGATAGTCAGAAATTGCATGATTGATTCAGGTGCTGCCATGAACATCATGCCTATAGCAGTTATGAAAGAATTGGGAATGTGGGTTGATACTACATTTGGCCAATGTTATGCAATGGATAATAGATCTATCCCAGTAGTTGGTATTATGAGGGATGTGGAGATAAAACTTGCCTCACAGCCTGAAGCAACTTATAACATTGATATTACTGTGGTTGACATCCACCATATTATGGAATGCTTCTATCAAGGCAATGGGCTACAATGGCAGGAGAAAATGTTCAGTTGGACTTATCATATGCCACCATGCTAGTGGGAGGCAAAGAAATTAAGCTGTGCAGAGAGCCAAGGTATAAAAATATTATAGAAAGATTGGATCGGCATCAAATAAATTTCTTTTGTGATACAGATTTAGGAGTCTTCAAAGTTGGAGAAAATACACCAGAATTGCGTAACACTGATCCAATATACACTAAATCTATGAAAGAAGAAAATGATGTGTGGAAGATGTATTTTGATGGTGCATGCAGCAAAATAGGAAATGGGGCTGGAGTAATTTTCATTTCACCAGGAGGTAAAACTTTCAAATACTCTTTTCTATTGACATTTGAATGTACAAACAATGTAGCTGAGTATGAAGCTTTGCTCATTGGTCTAAACATAGCCACTAAGCACAAAATAGAAAAATTAGTTGTCTATGGTGATTCTAAATTGGTCATTTCCCAAGTAAGAGAAAAATACCTATCAAAAAATAAAAGGTTAAGACAGTATAGAAATGTAGTCTGGGATAATATTGAATTGTTTGATGCCTTTTCAATCAACTAGGTTGATAGGTCTAAAAACATTATGGTAGACTTTTTAGCAAATATCACATTGAAGAGGGATGATGTCACATTAGGAGGGATTACAGAGGTTGAATTCAAAACTAGACCTACCATCCCTGATAATATACAAAACTGGCAAGTGTTTGACAACAATGCTGATATAATCAACTTCTTACATTGTGCTAATTATTATGAAAATCAAGAGATTGATTTCAATGCATTTGTGGAGGAACATGATCGGAAGGAATCCCTTTTTGGCCAAGAGATAGTTCATTTGAAAATGAATAAGATACCCAAGGGACTTATAGCATTAGAAAAGGCATTTGATGGACATGATAGATATAAAAAGAAAGACACACCAGAGATACCTAATGACCTTGAAGAAATCAATTTGTGGACACAAGCAGCCCCAAAGAATGTGTATATTGGAAGAAATCTTGACCCAAAAATCAGGAGCAGAATCATCAACTTACTTAGAAAGTTCAGGCATGTATTTCCTTGGTCATATGATGATTTAAAGGCATATAGAGAGGATCTATTTCAACATGAGATACCACTAAAAATAGATGCTAAACCATTCAGGCAAAAGTAGAGGCCAATCAATCCTACATTAGCTCCTAAAATGCTAGAAGAACTTACAAAGTTGAGGGATGGAGCTATAATTAAACCCATTAGACATTCCTCCTAGGTTTCAAATTTAGTACCTGTCAGGAAAAAGAATGGTGATATTAGACTGTGTGTGGATTTCAGAAACTTGAATAAATTTTCTCTCAAAGATAATTATCCTCTCCCCAATATGGAGGCAATACTACAAAAGGTTACTGGATGTGAATTGTTGTCATTGATGGATGGCTTCTTAGGTTACAATCAGGTAAAAGTCAAGGAATCAGAACAATTTAAGACTGCATTCACCACTCCGTGGGGAACATATGTATATTTGAGAATGCCATTCGGACTAACTAATGCTGGAGCAACATTCCAAAGAGCAATGGATGTGGCTTTTGCTGAGTTGATCAATAAGATTATGATAGTATATTAGGATGACTTGACAGCATATTCCAAAAGGGCTGATGATCATTGCACACACTTAGAGCAAATATTTATCAAAGCCCTAGAGTATGGGATCTCATTGAATCCAAAAAAGTGCCATTTTGTAGTGACAGAAGGGAAATTATTTGGCCACATAGTTTCTAAGGATGGAGTGAAAATAGATCCGAAGAGGGTAAAAGCAATTGACCAAGTCCCTATTCCTAAGAATGTGAAAGCCATACAGTCATTTTTTGGACAAATTAATTTTGTTAGGAGGTTTATATCTAATTTTGCTGAAATTGTTTGCCCTATATCAAGGATGCTAAAGAAAAATTCAGAAGTAAAATGGACAACAGAAACAATAGAAGCATTTGCTACTATTAAGAGAGCAATCAAAGAAGCTCATGTCTTGATATCCCCAGATTTCAATGAACCATTCCAATTATTTTCATTTGCATCTTACCATACAATTGCAACAGTGCTTTTGCAGAAAAACAATGATGGATATAAACAACCCATCTCATTTTTTAGCAAATCCCTTCAGAATGCAGAGTTAAAGTACGACATTGTTGAAAAATAGGCATATGCATTGGTAAAAGAAGTAAAAACCTTTAGACCATACTTGGTGGGAGCCAAAATCATAGCATATGTACCTAATGTTGTAGTCAAGGATGTATTGGTCCAGACCGAAGTCACTGGTAGAAGATGTAGGTGGATCAATAGAATTCAGGAATTCAATATTGAAATCCAGATCACTAAATTAGTGAGAGGACAAGGCCTTGCTAGGTTGATGGCTGAAAGTAATCTCGAAGCTTCCCAGATATGTGGTGCTAATGATGTTGATAATGCAAGCACCAGTATTGAGCATATTCCATGGTATGCTGATGTAATATATTATCTAAAACATATGAAGTGTCCTGAAGGGTATGATGATAACAAAAGGAGGACACTCAAACTACAAGCTTCAAAATATGTACTCATCAATGGGGATCTTTACTGGAAAAATAGAGATGGGATTTTACTATTATGCTTGGATGAATATCAATCAAAACATATTATGAAGGAGTTACATGAGGGCATGTGTGGAGGCCATTTTTCAGCAAGGACTATAGCCCACAAGATCCTGAGGGCCGGATACTACTGGCCTCAAGTTTTTAATGATTCATACCATTACACTAGGAAGTGTGAAGCATGCCAAAAAAATTTAGGAAAGTTAAAATATCAGGGAGCATTACCCTTAAAACCCATGCAAGTTGAGGCTCCATTTTATTAGTGGGGTATTGATTTTACAGGTGAAATTTTAGAAAAATCAAGTGGGGGGCACAGATGGATTTTAGTAGCAACTGATTACTTTACAAAATGGGTGGAAGCGATCCCAACTAAGTAGGAAACAAGTAAGGTTGTGATTAACTTTCTAATGGAAAATATCATATTCAGATTTGGCACCCCAGTGAGATTAATTACAATTAATGGGATGTGTTTTAGATCAAATGAATTCAAAGGATTTTGCAGTACGCATGGCATCACTGTCTCCTATGCTGCCCTCTATCATCCACAGGCAAATGGACAAGCAGAATCAAGTAACAAAGGCCTCCTGAAAATCATAAAAAGAATGTTGGACAGAAACAAAAAGGCCTGGGATTCAAAATTAAGAATGGCAGTGTGGGCTGATAGGATTACTGTAAAGAGAGCAATTGGGAGATCTACTTTTGAGCTGGTATATGAAACAAAAGCAAGATTACCATTGGAAAATCTTATACCTATATACAAATTCATTCTCCAGGAAGACTTGAACATTCCTAAACCAATGGAGGAGAGGTTGGAACATCTGGCAGAACTTGATGAAACAAGAAGAACAGCTCAAAGGCAGAATGCTAAGCTACAATCACAAGTGAAATATCTCTTTGACAAAAAGGCCAAAGATAGAAAGTTTGACATAAATGATCTGGTATTAATGTGGAATGCAAGGTGTCAAGACAAAGGGAAGCATGGAAAGTTTGAAGCCCTATGGTTAGGTCCTTTTGTTATCACTAGCAAAGGAGGTGATGACTCTTACTACTTGCAGAACATGTCTGGAGAAGAGCAGGAATTGCCTGTACATGGGCAATACTTGAAGTAGTTATTTTCATAAACATGTACAAGGAGGATTGAGCGTTGCCAGTGCATGGACAACCCTCAAACAATTCTCAAAGATATTTTATTCCATGCACAATAGTTTAGGAATCATTCCCATTCCCCATCATTTATCACTCCCCTTTTTTCATTTTTCATAAAATCATCATCTCAAATGAATAAAAACATGTGGTCTACTTCCCCAAGAGATCTGAATCCTTGTTATACTCACAAGGAGTATACATCCCAGACAAAGCCACTGTTGGGATAGTAAAAATTTAAAATTTTTACTGTATTCTCACTTCACCATATTTGAGTAAAACCATAAAACATTCCAAAACCATAGCAAAAATTTGATACATCCCACAAGATGTCCATGGCTAAGCAATGCAAAATTAATTAAAAATTTAATATATCGGCAAGATTTTGTGTTGCTTATACCGATACATAAGAAATCAATGAAAGTGACTATCGGCGTGAGAGTAAAGATCGAAAAGAGATTTGTAAGAGTTGCCGATAGGAGAAGTAATACCGATGGCCTTTTTATCGATAAGAGAACCAAGAAGTCACACCGATTGGTATGACTATTAATCATCGGGTAGTCCTTTAAAAGCTACCCCGACGGTATATATCATACCGATGAAATACATCGGCAAGAGTCTCACCGAATATCTTACGGGGACAAAGGCAACAATAACCATCGGCAAGAAATAAACATCGGGATGAAATATAAATAAGTCTCTGATACTCCAGTCTCTTGGCGAAGCAATAAAAAGGCACTTTCAGTGTGAGTCACACCAATACACTTATTCATCGGTGTAACTTAACATATCAGAATGAAGCAATAATGTCTTTCCGACTCACAAGTCACAACGACGAAAAGGTGTCGGTGACACTTTGATAGATTCTCTCCGATAAGGAATGTAAAGTAGCCATCGGGGAGATAATTGTGATTGGGTGATCTGAAAAGAATTACCTTGATGGTATATCTCACTCTGATGGAAATAAAGTCACACCCATTGATAAGAAGTTTTAACCATATCGGTGAGATATTAAGATAGTCATTCTGATCCAGAGTATAGAAGATTATTAGGAAGATGACGAAGCTCGGGGAAACATAAATATATTATCCCGATGGTATTGATCTTCCCGATAACAAATTACTATCACATATGTCAGTGAGACCCTCACTGATAGTCATATCGGTAGGACTCACTATATCAGAGGGAAATCTAAAACACACAGCAATGAAGGAAGTCATGCCGATGGTCGCGCCCACTTAAGATATGACTCAACATAGCATCGGGAATACAATTGAGGGGTCACGTCGATTGATTTTTCATGCCATGAGGAGATATTAAGGTTGTCCAGACATTTTGAAAATCATGCCGATGATAGGAGTTATGGTGATGTGAAATTTCATAGTGATGAACGACATTGAATTGATCAGACAATTAAATGCATGACGATGATGAAATCTTTTAAGATCATTGTAATTACAATTGACAGAGTTATTTGAGAGGAGAATACAGAGGAATTCTTGAAGCACAAGTAGAGGATTTTGATCACAGCCACAGAACGACAAGTACATACATACGAACCATTGTGTATAGCCTGTGTTTGAATTTTCTGCCAAAATTTGAATATGGATACTCAAGGAAAGGGAAAAGGTAGAAAATCACAAGGGGAAACTAGTAAATCTAAGAAACAAAAAACTGATCAAACCCCTGAAGAAAAAATAAAAGACAGAAAACTCAATCAGGAATTAATTGATCAATTGCTTGGGTCAACTCCCAAGGCTAGAAGATCCGCTTAACTTAGGGCAGAAGTTGAAAAATTAGAAGATAAATGTAAGCGCTTGGGAGATATCTGGACCCCAATCAGAGGATATGAGCTTTTTAGATTCCATTATAATAGAAGGTTCAGGAATGCTCCTGTGTCAAACCCATGGCACTTGAATTTGGGAAAATTGATCGTGCCTAATGTATTCCTGAATGTGGAACTCCTCCAACTACTTGCCAAACAATATAGCCCAAGCCTAAAAGCTATATGCAACCCACAGGGGGAGCCAATTGTACATTTGTCAAAAAATGCCATTTGGGAAGTATTTAATCTAGATGATTTGTGCACTGTCCCTATTATTTATGAAGACCTGGAGAGGGAATATTGGAGAATGGACACAACCTATAATGGATGGAGGCTGCCCATTCATAGGCCAAGAGTTGAAGGAGAAGTGATGCCTTTGATTGAAAATGATGGTCCTCCTTTTCATGTAGCTATATTTGAACCATATATACAACATACTTATTATTCTGTGGGCCAAGTCCTTGGTTCAGAGGTCCCTGAGTTCATGACCATCCCTTTAATGGTTATAGCTACTGACATTCAATGTCATAATGCAAGGCAGTTTGACTATGTTGCCTATATTGCTAATAGAATAGATTCTGGCTTGTCTGCAATACAAAACAATTCCCCAGCATGCTCTTTTGAGCATTACTCACTGCTTATGCACATGGTGTTGTATTTTGGCCAGGAAGTAGGGTTATGGCCAAGTGAACTTAAAGTTGTTGCTATAGATAAGAGGGGGGAAAAATTGCCAATACAAATGTGGACTAGAATATGGGACAGTAGATATGCCCATTCCAGTTATGCCCAATTTGAAGAACACTGTGTAAAAGTACTGTACAGATATTTCAATCACCCTTGTGAATACTCAATCTCAACTGAAATAAAAAGGTTCCTCAGGCCAAAAGATTTTGGTGGCCCCCCTACTGTCACTCATAATTGGGGAGACTGGTATTGTTTTTAAGATGCTACTATGATAAGAGTATATGGTTTTGAAGACAGTCCATTCATATTGCCCAAAACTGTCCCTGATAGAATTGCTTATTTAGAGATAATTAGGTACATGTACTACTCAAATGTAATGCATTTGAGCTCACATGATAAACAATCCTTTATGCCCAGCACTTTATGTTTTGGAGACTTTACTGTGGTGTCAAAAGAGGGTTATAATATCATTATGGATAAGTTGATGCATTATAATATGAGGAGTGCTGAGGCAAGGAAAGGCTTTGACCCTGAGGGTTTTATTGACTCTGCATGAAGAAAACAAAATCTTAGTGGATACATGCACATACCTTATCCACATGATGATGTGATTAGAAGTTTAGAAGAGGATGAGGTGGAGTTGGTGATAGAAAAGTATAAAAGGGATCTAGGTGAGAAGAAAAAGTAGCTAGCAGAGATTGAGGTTTTATCCTCTGAAATTGAAGGGCAGGTAGAGCAAGAAGAGCCACAGGATAAAATTGTAGAAATGTCCAAAAGGAAAATGGTACAATATTAGCCTCTTGTTGTAATACATGATCAGGAGGGGTCTGCTGATGAGGATCCATGTCAGATAGCCTATGATTCTTTCATTTCTGATGATAAATTTATTTACTCAAAAGAATTTAAGTCATTTTTGTACAAATACAATGGAAAAGAAATTAGAGAATCAGTGGATGATGTCTCTGCTGATAATGAAAAACAATTATTAGATATATTGAAAGTAACAGTAGAGAAAGAGATACAGGATATGACTCCTAGTAGGGGTAGACAATTGCTTAAAGATGCAGGAGTTATGATTTTTCCTAGTCTTGACTTGAATTCTGCTTTGGTTTTTGACAGTTTTCTAAATAGTGTAGATGATAAGTATAAACTCACTCCAGAGGGAGTTAATGAAGTATATATGGGTACAAGATATAATAATGATAAAAATTCATTGATGATATGGGTGCTATATCCTCCCCATAAGAAGACAACCATCATAGATACTGAAAAGACTTTCGGCCATATCATGACTTTAAACGCAGGGGAAACTGACCCTCTGATTATAGCAAACATTGGCATCAATGTTGCAAAATTAAACAAAGCACAAGCTCAAGTGTTGATCAAGGAAAGGGATGCATATAAATTGAGCTATGAAAGACTAACAAAAGAAAATGACTACTTGAAAAATGCAAGTAAGAGTACTTTTGGGCAATCAACAAAGAGATTGACTCAAGGAGAAAGCTCACAAGGCATTCAAGCATTATCCCCAGATCAGGCATTGCAAATTCAGATAGATACACTTGTCACGGTGCTACAGAGTAGACATGCAAACATGATACACTGGTTTAATCTATTTTGGGATAATTACTCTCAGAATTACAAAGCAACTAAAGAACATGAAAGGCTCGAACAGAGAATGCAGGAGAAGTTGAATGAGATATAAAGCAAAGATGCTCCTGACGGTGCAGGTATCTCCAATACTAAAACATTGATTGAGCAACATCAGAAATACTACGATCAACTCAAAAATGATGCTAAGGAAGGTGCTGAAGCTTCTAATGCAGAAGTGCCTGCCTTGTTTAAAAGTGATGGAGAACTAAAAAGCAAAGAAGAGTGGAATGTTGATTGTCAAACTATATTACATGAGGCTATGGGAGCTCTTAAAGATAGGAATTCTGCATCTGGAGAAGCTTACAAACACCTGGAAAAGATGGTCACAATTGAAATGATTACAAGAAGTGCCATTGAGCTTACTGATTCCCATCGAGATCAAGAGTACTTGGACCATCTGGCTAAAATTTACTTATGGCTGAATAGAGCCTAATCATAGTTATGTAATAGTTGTTAATCTTGTCAAAATCCCAAAAGGACTTATTGAAGAGTTATGTCTCTTCATAGAAATACCTATATAAGTTCAAACAATTGGTGTTGAAAGATCATCAGCAGTAGGATATATATACATATATATAATTTACAATGTTTCAGAAAGACTATGTTGCATATTTTATTTGAAGTAGATTGAAGTTCTCTGATTCAATGGTTCTATCTTGGTATCAATTGTTTGTTATAGTTACTCAATTCTGTGGTTGTCTCCAGTTCTATATTTCCTTGTTATTCAAATAAATATATCAAGCATATATTTAATTTGTCAATACACATTCGCTGTATCTGTGTGATTGAGTAAATTGGTTACCATTTGAGGAATTAAAATCCTTCTGATCAGTCTTGGTAGCCTGGAAGTATTAAGTTTGGATTACTAAGTAGAGCCATATAATTAGGATTGGCACTCTGTCTCCAAGACAATATTATCTGTTATTCTTGCTCATTCATTTCAATTGGTTCCTTCGAGTAAGGATTTAAAATACCTTCTGGTGAATTATAAGATATCTGATTATATTGGTTGGATTATCAAGAAGAGTTTGTCAGTCATTCCCTTGCACGTTTATACAAGTTATAAACTAAAGTTGTGCCAAACAATCAGAATTAGTACCCATTGTAAGCCACTAGTCTTGATCCTTCATTCAACTCTATTACCCTATAAAGCACTGGTCTTATTTACATTCATCATTTAATATCCTTTTACCTTATATAATTTCTATTAAACCATTCACTAGACATTAGATATAATCAGATAGTAAGCTTTTCATCTATCTTACACCCTTTGCCATTGTAGATAGATTTAATTAGTCAATACATTTACATTTAGTCTACTTTAAATCCCAAGGTTCACCCACCTAGGTGTAGCAGGACCTGAAGTGTAGGAAATCATTAAACCTTGAAGGTTGAGTTCATTAAGTTAGTTGAAAAACGTTGTGAATCTAAGCATAGAGCCTGGCATCCTCTTAGGATTAGCAACCTGCATTTTTGAGACCTAACACATAGTATCTTGATTTAGACAAAGACAGAACATCAACTGGACCAAAAACATCAGAATGCACATAGTCCAGAACACCAGAAGATTTATGAGAAGTAGAATAAAATGAAACGCGGTTCTGTTTTCCATATATACAATGTTCGCAGAAATCAAACTCCAGATTACAATCAATCAGGCCATCTACCAAAGTTTTTTTTTTCAAGTTTTTTTAATCTTTTTCACCTATGTGACCAAGTCTATGATGCTAGAGCATTGTTTTCTCTACAGGAAGTTTAACTTCCATAGAATTTGCATCATGTGTTACAATAGTAGCTTTTTCAGATTTTACAGAGACACTCTTACAACACACTGGTTTAGCATCTAACCTATACAGAGTTCCAATGCATTCACCCTTTGCCAATACTATAGAACCTCTAGTCATCTTACAACCACCATTCATAAAAGTAACTTGCACTCCAACATCATTAAGCTTACTAACATAAAGTAAATTTCAAGCCAGACCTGGTATGTGTAGCACTCCATTCATTCCCTTTATTCTGCCATCCGGGAACTGGATTCTGACTCGTCCTCGGCCAACAATTTCCGGTGTTGAATCACTTGCCAAGAACACCTTCCCACCAGCATATGGTTCATACTTTGTGAACCACTCTCTGTGAGATGTCATATGAAAAGATGCTCCTGAATCCATAGCCACACATCTTCAGATGCAGGCATTGCCAAAGCAGCAATGAAGGCATTAACATCACTTTGTGAAGAGTCAGAGAAGTTCTTTTTCTTTTTCTCCTCTTTGCAGTCTTTCTTGATGTGACCTTTCTGCCCACAATTCCAGCACGTCACCTTGGACTTTATGCCAGGGGATTTTGATTTCCCCTCTGATTTTGACTTAGACTTCTTGTCCTTCTTCTTGCCTCTTTCCTTTGATCTACGTCAAACAGACAGGGCCTCTTTAGCTGTTTCAGAAGATTTCCTCCGCATCTCTTCAGATAACAATGAGGTAACAACCGCTTCAGTTGTAAACATGGTTGTTGTACTTCCAATAGCCATCACAAGATGATCCCATGAGTCAGGTAAGGAACACAATAGAAGCATACAATGGTCTTCCTCTTCTATTTTTACACCTACAGACGTCAACTGTGCAACAATCAGATTAAATGTGTTCAGATGGTCTGCTACAGATGCACCTTCATCCATCTTCAGAGAATACAACTTCTTTCTGAGGAACAATTTATTCACCAAGGACTTGCCCTGGTAAATATCTCCCAACTTCTTCCACAAATCTTTGGTTGACTTCTCTTCATGGACGTTCAATAGAACAAAATCTGCAAGACTTAATCTTATCAGTCCTCTGGCTTTTCTATCAACTAGGTCCCAATCTTCTTGTTTCATGCTTGTAGGTTTAACTCCAGACACAGCAATCCAAAGATCTCTGTCGACCAGCAAATCTTCAACCTTAATCTTCCACAACTCAAAGTTTGTGCCATTAAACTTTTCAATATCTATCTTTCCTAATGTACTTGCCATCTTATTTAACAGAATAGACCTCTATAGAACTCCCACTCACTGAACTAACACAAAAAACCCAACCTACCAACAAGGATAACACAACTAGCCAAGCTCTGATACCACTTGTAAGGAAAGAAGAGGTGCAGAATATAGCTTCCCTAATGTTAATTCAAAGGGGATAATGCAGACAGGTAACTTTGTATTAAATACACAGATGAATACATAAGAACAAAATAGAATAAACAAACAAGATACAGAGAATGACACTAGATTTACGTGGGAAAACCTTTTTAGGTAAAAAACCCACCACCATAATAGAAGCTATCTTTATTACAGTAAACTAAAAGATTACAATAAAGATTTCCAGCTCTTTGTTGCTCAGGTTACAATTCTCTACAATTATACTAAATAATTTATTTCCTTTATATATTTACAGAAAATAAACTGTATAATCAAATCTCTTCCTCTTTATTGACGAGCTCACCAAATCTGTATATAAACTATAGTTTTCAAGAGCAAGAAACTGTTTTCACTTCTGCCCTAACTGCACGTTTCAACTAACTCAGCACTACTGTCCCAACTGTTGCGCAACTGTTGTTCAATAGTCATAACTATTCACATTCCCATGAGATATATAGTCCCACATGCATCATGTCACGAATACTATTCTTGTTTATAACCACAAATGATCAATATGACTATCATAGGCAATTTTTTTGCCGACGATGACAATCAAAGACTCATCGGGATAACCTTCATCATCGGTGAACTGTTCAACACTTACTCCAACAGATCGTTGTCCCACTGACGCCAACACAATGCCTTCATTGGAGTGACCTCTATGCATTGGCCTAAAGACTTTAAGCTGCGCCGATAGAAGTTCTTACGCTGATAGACAAATGTCATCGATGAAACATCGCACATCAGACAATGATTTCAAACTCCCACCGATAACGGTTCTCACATCAATGTCAAACACCATCGGGATGATGGGTAGCATTAGAGGGACTTCAGAATGCTGAGCTGACAATAGTTCTCACACCGATATATCCATATTGGTAAAACCTTGCATATCACCCAATGCCTTCTCACTCCTGTCGATAGTGTTCTGTCAACTCAATGAAGAACATTTGAATATATATGAGGTTCCAAACAATAATATGAGACATTAATCTCTTCACACTTCATCCAGGTGTCATAAGCATTTAAGCTCACACAAAACTCACTACCCTTGATTCACACTCACATCAACTTCTCTACTTTGCTCCACTCAACTTCATCTTACATTTATACCATCCACGACCTAAAATAGTCTCAATTAGGTTAGTCCTAATGAAGTGTGTGCACCTCAAACGTGCAACACTAAATAGGTTGGCACTAAACACTTCCACGGTGGAAAGAAGTGAAAGTGGACCATGTCAAGAGTTAACTAGGACTCAAATCTGTATCACCAGGCTACTCATCACATCCACAATCCACGAGGCACCTTCGCAAATAGCACAATTAGGTCAAGTCAACCAAACCTAAACTAACACAACAAGCAATCACTTCCATGCCTCTCCAAGTCCAAAAATGTCATGTGGACCACAAGGAATAATTCTAAAACATCCACACACCTTACCAAAATATTCACCATCATCAAAATCTTCTGCAACACTACTGCAACCACTTGAAACAAAGAATGTCTTCATTATGCACACTAGGACACACTAATATTGATCACCAACACAAGAGCTAAACTTATGGAGCACCCCAATACTAGAAACTTCAAGGGAAGGTAGATATAGACAATATAAGCACTTTCCCAGATCTGTAGGACAAGAACCTCAACATGGAGAAATGCGGAGCATTCTCATTTCTCCTAGACAACCTTCTTCAGAGTCAAACACTCTATCAAGCACATCTTCTACTGCTGCACGATCTAGAACCTAAAACTCTAGATATAACACCTATGAACACCTCTAATCATCACTTCCAAAATACACAAGCATATCTTCAACTATGAAGAAATGTGGAGCACAACACTAAACACACCTCTATCACACTGCACAGCTTTTTATTCAAATTTTCTTAAAAACACTTGGAAACCAAGTGAACCGTCTGCTAGAGGTTGACATCAATGACAACACCAACAAGTTTCCAACAATCTCCCCCTTTGTCACTGATGCAAACACCAACTTTTGAAAAACCATCAAGACCTAAAGCAATCAATCAGCAGCTCGGTAGTACTCCCCCTGACTGGAGCAACTCTTACTCTTCACACACTTTCCTATACTGTGGTTTTTCAGCCACTCTAACTCCCTCTCCCTTTGACATCAATGGCAAAGGGCAACAACTACAAGACTAGAAAGTACCTGCTCTATCTCCATTTCTCTCACTTTCTACACTCTACCCCTTAGGGTCATAAGGTATGTTCCATCTGACTAGGTCAACCAATAGTATCACTACCTACTCCCCCTGAGAGGTAGCCTTCAACACCAGTCCAAGACCAAAAATGTATCTTGAAATGCTTCCTAGAAAGATGCACATTTTTATGCATCTAGTTAAAAGGAGGGGCAATAAACCCTAACTTTTGCTGGAGATACTTAAAAATCATCCTTAGGAAGAGCCTTTGTAAAGATGTCTGCAACTTGATCCTTGATAGGCACATACTCCAATTTCACCTCATTATCTACAACCTTCTCTCTTAGGAAGTGATACCGGATTGAAAGATACTTTATCCTTGAATACATTACCAGATTCTTTGAAATGTTGATAGCACTTGTATTATCACATAAGATAGGAATAGGTTCATCATATGACACTTTGATATCCTTCAATGTCTTCTTCATCCATAACACCTGTGTGTAGCAAGATGATGCTGCAATGTACTCTACCTCTGTAGTAGATAATGACACTAAGTCCTACTTCTTACTTAACCATGAGACAAGTCTACTTCCAAGAAAAAAAGCACCACCACTTGTACTTCTTCTATCATCTATACATCCTGCCCAATCTGCATCTGTATATGCACTCAAGGAGAAATTGGTATCCTTGGGATACCATAGGCCAAACTCCAAAGTACATTTCAAGTATATGAATATCCTCTTTACTGTTGAAATATGTGACTCTCTGGGATCTACTTGAAATCTAGCCATAAGGTAAACTGCATGCATGATATCCGGTCTAGTAGTAGTCAGGTATAATATTCCACCAATCATTGATCTATACTTGCTCTGATCAACCTTAGGAGATTCATCATATTTGCTTAATTTACAACCAGTAGTCATGGGAGTACATACCGGTTTGGAGTCTTCCATTCCAAACTTCTTCAACATTTTCTTAACATACTTTGACTGTGAAATGAAAATACCTTTTTCTGATTGACTGATTTGTCATCCAAGAAAGAAATTCATTTCCCAACACATTGGCATTTCAAATTCTTTTTACATCTCTTCTGCAAATCTCTTACACATACCTTCATTTCCTCCAAAGATTATATCATCCACATATACCTCCACAATCAAGATTTGATCTTTTTCAACTTTGAAGTGCAGATTGATGTCTGTAGTGCCCTTTTTGAATCCTTACTGCAACAGGTACCTATTCTTTCTTTCCATTACTCCATTCTATTGAGTCCTAGGAGATGACAGATGCCTTTTTATTCCATGATACTCACAAAAACAATTAAACTCATTGGAGGTGATCTCACCACATCTATTAGACCTCAAACACTTGACTTTCAGATCAATTTCATTTTCAACCATAACCTTGAGTGCTTAAACTTATCTAGAGATTTTGATTTTTCTTTGAGAAAGGTTACCCAATTCATTATATAGTAATAATCAATTAACAACATGAAATACCTATCACCTTGAAAGCTTCCTACTCTTGTAGGTCTGCACAGATCTATATGCACCAACTCCAGAGGTCTGGTGGTAGAATACTCTTTGATCTTGAAATTCTTCCTTGTTTGCTTCCCAATCTAACATTCTTTGCAGGTTGCATTGATAGGCTTTATAATTCTTGGTAGATCCCTCACAGCTTGAGTAGAGTTGATCCTCACTGGGCTGTCAAAATTGATGTGACACATTCTTCTATGTCATAGCCAACTTTCATTAACTTGGGTCATGAAACACATACGATTAGCACCTTTGAGCTGATATATATTTGCTTTTGTCCTTGTTCCTTTAGTAACCAGAGTTCTGGAGTTTTCTTTTTTGATTTCACAGCCACCATCCTAAAATACAAGGTTATATCCTCTACTACACATTTTTCCTACACTTAGAAGATTACACTAGATACCCTTGACATAAAGAACATCATTTGTATTGTGCTTTCCATCAAAACTGTTTGAACCCTTTCCACATATCTTAGTAAATGCATCATGTCCATACTTAACAAAGCATCCATCAAACTTCTCAAGATTTACAAACGTATTCTTATCACTTGTCATATGATTTGAACATCCACTATCAATTAACGAGCAGTTCTCCTCTTCTCTTGCATGAAAAGTAGTTACCAAATCTCGGTTGATGTTGTGTACTTTTTCCAGAGTAATTTCCTTTATACATCTTTTAGGATTAGTAGAATTATTTCCAACATTCAAAGCCATGACCAAGCATTCATCACTTCCATCATCCAGATAGTCAGACTCATCATCAGATATGCTAGCATCTTCCTTAACATAATAACTTCTCTTGAATGTTTACCTTTGTTGTCCTTATATTTATCATTTGAATTTTTTATCGGACATTTTGAAGCATAATGACCTATCTTCACACAACTGAAACATTTGAAGGGTAACTGGTGCATGAGCACCTACAAAATCTTGTTTTCTTTTGTAATAAGGTCTATTTGACCAATGCATTTTCATTTCAGTTTGTCTCTAGGTCTTTCAGGACCTAGAACCCATTTTTGTAAGTCCAAAGTGACTTAAAACACATTTTTGTCATATTGTAATCACATAGTGCCAATGATGCAGAGCGAGTAGTGAAAATGCTCAAAACAACAAAACATATTGAAATATATTGAACCACCATAGTGGTTGAACCATTGAACCAACAGTTGAACAGGTTAAAAAATGCACATTTGCTAGCTCTTTCCTTGCATATTACGAAATGCACATTTGCCCATGCAACAGCGATATACAATTGACAGATACACATAAAATACTTCCTCATACAAATGTAGTATATACACAAACTATTCCAACATACAAATGTAGGATATACACAAAATGCTTTCACATACAACTGAGGTATACACATACATTGTTTGCAACATACAATTGATGGATACTCACAATTTATATCTTCTCAACATGCAACGGCAAGATGTACACATACATCTACGATATACACAAGAAATGTTCCTGACATGTGAGTATCATATATTCATAAAATGCATAACTCCAACATACAAAACCAACGTGCATTTACCATATACATTCAATAAACCCAATAACTTCCTCAACAATTTCTGTAACCAAACAACACACAGGAAACAACAAAAATTTAACAGAATAGAAAATAAACTAAATACACGGAGGTCATTCCATTGATTTTATAGAAATCCACCAGTGGAATGACCCCAATCTACATTTCTATAATTAGGCCAAAACACCCAATCTATTTTTTCCTCTTTCTGAGAATTATACAAAAAACTAGATCCATTCTTTCGATTAAACCAAGACACAAACTTTTTTTTTATTTCTTCAAAAAAATACATTCGTTTCTATGTACACTCTGTCTATATTTTTATATTCCACTCCTCTTCTGATTTTTCTTAACCAAGAAAAAACCCTAACTAATCTCACGACACCTGTTTGGCTTAAGATAGCAAAACTCCAAATAGCTCAACACATTGATTTAATCATCCACATACCCCAATGTCTAATGCTGTCCAAATTGGCTTATTGGAATGCCCAATTTGTGACCTCGATTCATATGGTGGATGGTGTGGTCGGTTCTTACAAACATGAAATGTTAACACTACAAACATGAAATGTTAACACAAATGCTACATGACACATAAATGCATAAAACATATTACACCTTAGTCTTCTCCTTCAGATGTATATTTAGCTTGTTGAAGGGGTGCTCCTGCACCAGAATCTTTCAAATTCGTTATGTTTTGACATGCTCCTGCACCATACAACCAACCAACAAAATTTCCAAGTCCCTTGGAAATGTACCTGCAACAAAAAACCTTTTTCTGCATCTCTTTTTGGCTTCAGCTTCTGTCTCTTCAGCTTCAGACTTCAAATCTACACATCAGTGACCAACCAACCAACAAAATCAAACTATCATCTTCAGCTCCTTCTACTCCCATCAGTGGAGTATTCTTCAGGTTGCAACTTCAAGTGCTTCTTCAGTCAAGTACCCATCTTTCTACTGCTTCACAACACCAACTCACCAAACCATTCATCTTACCCAACAGCAGATTTTGGTGATGCACCTACCACTCTCTCCTCAGTGGCTTCTCTTTGCACCCTTATCCAGCCTAATCTCCATTGGAGAATGGTCATGACAGACCTCATCTTGTCTGTGCACACACACAACCTCAGAAATCTCCTTCTGCAGCTAGATGGAACAAGCACCTGCAATAGTCTAACAACTTTGTCAGCCTTTAAAATACCTTCTGCAATCTCTATCTTTAAAAATGGTCACCAACAAAACTTTAACTCTTCATCTTCCTTCAGAAATCAAAATATAGAACACCTCTGCCTAGAGCTTTCGCTAGCTCTGATACCAATTTGATGCAGAGAGAGCAGCGAAAATGCTCAAAACAACAAAACTTATTGAAATATATTGAACCATCGTAGTGGTTGAACCATTGAACCAATAGTTGAACAGGTAAAAAATGCACATTTGCTAGCTCTTTCCTTGCATATTACGAAATGCACATTTGCTCATGCAACAACGATATACAATTGATAGATACACATAGAATGCTTCCTCATACAAATGTAGTATATACACAAACTGTTCCAACATACAAATGTAGGATATACACAAAATGCTTTCACATACAACTGAGGTATACACATACACTGTATGCAACATACAATTGACAGATACTCACAATTTGTATCTTCTCAACATGCAACGACAGGATGTACACATACATCTACAATATACATAGGAAATGTTCCTGACATGCAACTGTCATATATTCATAAAATGCATAACTCCAACATACAAAACCAACGTGCATTTACCATATACATTCAATAAACCAAATAACTTCCTCAACAATTTCTGTAATTGAACAACACACAGGAAACAACAAAAATTTAATAGAATAGAAAATAAACTAAATACACGGAGGTCATTCCACTGATTTCATAGAAATCCACTAGTGGAATGACCCCAATCTACATTTCTGTAATTAGGCCAAAACACCCAATCTATTTTTTCCTCTTTCTCAGAATTATACAAAAACCAGATCCATTCTTTCGATTAAACCAGGACACAAACTTTTTTTTTATTTCTTCAAAAAAATACATTCGTTTCTCTCTATGCTCTATCTATCTTTTTATATTCCACTCCTCTTCTGATTTTGCTTAACCAAGGAAAAACCCTAACTAATCTCACAACACCTGTTTGGCTTAAGACAACAAAACTCCAAACAACTCAACACATTGATTTAATCATCCACATACCCCAATGTCTAATGCTATCCAAATTGGCTTATTAGAATGCCCAATTTGTGACCTCGATTCATATGGTGGATGGTGGGGTCAGTTCTTACAAACATGAAATGTTAACACAAATGCTACATGACACATAAAATGTATAAAACATGTTACACCTTAGTCTTCTCCCTCAGACATATATTTAGCTTGTTGAAGGGGTGCTCCTACACTAGAATCTTTCAGATTCATTATGTTTTGAGGTGCTCCTGTACCAGCCAAAATAGGGCAGTAGGATAGTTTGAAGCAGTTTTAGATCGGTTGGTCTCCCAACTGTTTGCATCGGTTGGTTTTCCAACTGCTAGCAGGTTGAGTTAATAACAACCAAAGGAAGGAACTATCTAAGGAGAAGGAGGAGAAGTGTGAAGGAGAGTGTGTATTGTTATAAGGAGAAATAAAACTATTATGTTCCGTCAATTTGATTTCCATTCCCTATAACTACAATTTGTATAATCGTAGATTTCTATTCTTTCTGTGCTTTCCATCGTTGCAGTATGTCGACGTGAAGCATTCCACTGGTATGATTTCTGTCAAAATCAGTGGAATGGCTTCATTGTACAAGAATTTGTTTTTGTTTCTTGTTTTGTTTGTGTTTGATGACGCAGAGGATCTAGATAGAATGTTTTGCATAGTAGGTTGACCTAGCATCTCCATGTGCTAGGGTTCAGTTGAAGAGGAAGAAAGTAAGTTGTGCATCGGTGAATCACTAGGACTCATAACAAGTCCTCCGAAGTCAAGAAATCTTGCCAAGGGAGTTGGTCCATCAGGGCATCGGTTGAAGAATAGAAGACTTCGCCAATAGAAGTAAGTTTCCCCGACAATGAAGAGTTGATCGGCTTGGTGTGAGTCCTATTGTATCTCACCAAAGATTAATTCAGTTGAGCTATCGGTGTAAGGTAGATCAACGGTAAGACTTGAGAAAGTCATACCAATCCTTGTTGTCTGATGACCAAGATGTATCGGTGGCTCATTTGTTAATTCTTGCCATCTGTGGGAAAAGTAGGACCCGTTCTACATTTTCACTGTGCGCTCCCCATCAGTAACTTACCTCTATATTTTCCATAGCCCTTTTTCAATCTGCTTAAAAAATTTGCTTCCACTTCGTCAAAGTCATCTTGATCTGATTCAACATTCTATTATGTCTTGCTAGCCTTAAGAACAATTTCCTTTCTTGAATCATCTTGACCAAATTCTCTCATCTCAAAATTAGTTAAAGTACCAAACATTTGATCCCTAGAATAATTATCCAAATTTTGAGTTTCTTCAATATCAGAAACTTCAGCTCTATAAGATTTTCGAAGAGTTCTAAGTACCTTCATTACTACTTCACTTTCCTCCAACTTTCCACCAAGACCATTGATGCAGTTGACAACTTCATCCACTCTCTGTATGTAGCTTGCAATAAATTCATCCTCTGACATCTTCAAGGTTTCAAACTTGGCTTTCAAGTTTTACATCTTTGCTTGCTTGACCTTGTTATCTCCTTCATAGATACTTTCTAGCTTCTTCCAGATCTCATATGCAGTTTTGTAGCTCATTACCTTCACTAATTCAAAATCAAAAAGACTGTTCAGAAGAGCACTCCTTGCCTTGCCATTTCTCTCATAATCTTTAATCTCATCTTCATCCTTTGGACCATTAGGATGTATAGTATATTTTTGTCAACAATCTTCCATATGCCATATCCAAATGAGACAAGAAAGCTTTCCATCTTGGTCTTCCAAAAAGTATAATTTGTTCCATCAAACACTAGAATCTCCATACCTTTCCTGTGTGCCATCCATATCTACCCCAAGTGGTTAAGCTTCTTTAGGGAACCTTGCTCTAATACCAATTTTTAGAATGCATAGGACAATTGAGGGGGGGGTGAATCAGTTGTATATTAAAAGATTAAACCCTCAAGATATTCCAATCTTCAAACTCTTATTATGCATTTAGCAAAATGTAAACATATGAAGCACCAATACAAAATACATCAAACACATAAGAAAACCAGATTTACGTGGAAACCCTAAGAAGGGAAAAACCACAGTGAGGATTAGCTCACATATATATGAAGAGCAACACTAAAAACAAATAGGTTCACTGCCAAGGGCTCACTGCCTAGAAGGACTCACTATCTAGAAGAGAGAAGAATAGAAGAGGATATATGAACAGGAGAAATCCACCACTACAACTTCTTTCCATCCGTAACCTTTGGCTCACTGCCTCGAGCAACATCAAGCAAACTAAAAATGCAGACACCTTCTACTCACTGCATTCGAGAGTCATAAGCATTTAAGCTCACACACAACTCACTACCCTTGATTCACACTTGAATAATCTTCTCTACCTTTCTCCAATCAACTTCATATTGCCTTTATACCATCCATGACCTAAAACAGTCTCAATTAAGTCAGTCCTAATAAAGCGTGTGTACCTCAAGCGTGCAACAATAAATAGGTGATCACTAAACACTTCCACAGTGGAAAGAAGTGAAACTGGACCATGTCAAGTGTTAACTAGGACTCAAATCTGTATCACCAAACTGTTGACACATCCACAATCCACGAGGTACCTCCGTAAAAAGTGTAATTAGGTCAAGTCAGCCAAACCTAAACGAACACAAAAAGCAATCACTTCCATGCCTCTCCAAATCCAAAAACATCATGTGGACCACAAGGAACCATTCTGTAGCATCCACACACCTTATCAAAATATTTACCATCATCAGAATCTTTTGCAACACTGCTGCAACCACTTGAAACAAAGAATGTCTCCATTATGCATATCAGGACACATTGCTACTGATCACCAACACAAGAGCTGAACTTGTGGAGCACCCCAACACTAGAAACTTCAAGGGAAGGTAGACACAGACAATACAAGTACTTTCCCAGATCCACAAGACAAGAAACCTTAACATGAATAAATGTGGAGCATTCTCATTTCTCCCAGACAACCTTCTTCACAGTCAAACACTCTGTCAAACACATCTTCTACTACCACACAATCCAGAACCTAAAAATCTAGATATAACACCTTTGAACACCTCTAATCATCACTTCCAAACCGCACAAGCATATCTTCAACTATGAATAAATGTGTAGCACAACACTGATCACACCTATGTCACACTACACACCTTTTTATTCAATTTTTTTCAAAAGCACTTGGAAACCAAGTGAACCATCTGCTGGAGGTTGACATCAATGACAACACCAGTAAGTTTCAAACAAATAGTCTTCTAACATGGAATGAAATGTGTCATCTTTGAAAATCTATCAACCACAACAAATATTGAATCATGTCCTCTCCATGTTCTTGGTAAACCAAGAACAAAGTCCATACTGATATCTTGCCATGGCCCCTCTAGTATAGGAAATGGCTCGTATAGCACAGTATTTTGACTCACTCCTTTGGCCATCTAGCATAATATGCAACTTTGTATAAATTTATTTACATCCTGGTGCAACTATGGCCAATAATAATTTTCACTAACAAGAGCAATGATATTATCTCAACCAAGGTATCTTGCCAACCCTCCACTATTCTTCTCCTTAATTAGGTTCTCTCTCATAGAACTCCTCATAATGCACAACTAGCTTCCTCTAAATAACATACCATCTTGGATTATGTAATCAAACCATCTTATCCTATCTAGGGTAATAGGCTCTGAATAAGCTTTCTAGGCCTCTACAAGTTCTGGATCTTCAGAGTACAAATTCTTGAGTTCATTGAACCCAACAACCTCTATCTTCATCTCTGTCGAAAAAAATTTCCTTCTACTTAAGGCATCTGCAATTCTATTGGACTTCCCACTCATGTGCTTCAAAACAAAAGTATAACTCTACAAAAACTCAACCCATTTTAAGTGCCTCTGATTTAACTTTCCTTTACTATTAAGATAGTGTAAAGCCTGATGATCAGTATATAAAACAAACTCTTTCAGCAACAAATAATGCCTCCATTTCTTCAAAGCCTTAACTATAGCATAAAACTCCTAATCATTAACAAAATACTTTTTCTTGGTATCATTAATCTTCTCACTAAAATAGGCAATGGGCTTACCTTCTTGACGCAAAATAGCTCCTATAGTATTGCCACTAGCATCTCAATCTACTTGAAATACCTTATTGAAATTTGGAAGTGCCAAAACAGGTTGCTCTGTGGCTTTCTACTTCAATGTATCAAAACTCTTGGCTACTACTATAGTCCATTTAAACTCTTTTCTATCGCCTCTCATTGTCTCAGTTAGGGGTGCACAAGTGAGACTAAAATTCCTGATAAATTTTCTATAAAAACTTTCCAAACCATGCAAAGATCGTACCTCTGTAACACTCCTTGGGGTAGGCCATTCGATGATAGTCCTCACCTTCTCTAGATCCATTCTAAGAGACTCACTTAAGATAACAAATCCCAGATACACCAACTCTTTCTTCACAAAACTATATTTCTTCATATTAATCAACAACTTCTCTTCCCTCAACTTCTCAAAAACTCTTCAAACATGCATCAAGTGTTCCTCGAACGTCTTACTGAAAATTAAAATATCATCTAAATAAACAAAGGAAAATTTACCCAAAAAATCTTTTAATACCTTGTTATGAGCCACATGAATGTGCTCAGTTGATTGGTTAGCCCACAGGCTATGTCTCGTGGTTTATATGTTCCCTATAAGCTAAAGACAATGAGTATTATTTGGAAAGAACAAGAAGGAAGTCAGCCACCTAGATGCATCCCTCATTCATCCACACAAACCTATGCAAATTGTGTCGACTACTCTGCTAATGATCCAAGAATTCCAACTTATGGTGTCAGTGGTAATTATCGTTCCCTTGACTACACTCATCCTGATGGAGAATTCTGTGAAGGATGCATGTTTAACCAGCCAGACCCTCTCAACTCCAGTACCTCTAATAGTACCAGACCTTAGGATAATGGATGGGCTTGTCATCCATTGAGAGCATCTATCATCTCATTGCAATTGATAGACGTGGGCCCTTCCACAGTAAAAGGGGAAAAGCTTACGTGCCTCACAGTAAGCACGAGTTATTCTTCTTGTGATCAAAAAGTTTATTCCACTTGTGTCTTTGTCTGTCCCCCATTATCTTGTTCACAGATTAATTGGTCCCACCTGAGGAATCTTATCCTCGATCGGGTAATCCTTTGGATAAGGGTTGCAACGTGTCCACTTTCTATGGATGGATTTCAAAAGAATTCTGAAAGCTCTGCCCTCTCCTCCTATATATGGCGATGGGGCCACCTGCATTTCTCAATGATTTCTGGGGAAGGGAAGTCTTAGAGAGTCTAGTGTCTAAGGTTTGTGAGTCTGTAAAAGAGTACCATTATCTCTGGTTTGCTCTTTGAGTTCAAGAGTGCTATTATCTCTAGCTTGCTCTTTATGTTTTAAGCTCCTCTTTCTACATAGATGTCTAAATATATGCCAGCGCGCATTGTAATATGATGAATGTATTGTTCCTGAGTATTCGCAATAATAATATACATAAGATCTATCTAAGAGTCAGATATTCTATTCCGCATTTCATTTGTCATTTGCAGCTATGCTTAAAAGTTGGTATCAGAGTGGATGATGTTATTGTCTGTTGTTATCATTGTTGTCTAACCATAACTAGCCAATAAGTGTTATGCTATTCACTGTATTGCTCCTTATATTGCTCTCTGTATTGCTCATACAACTTAGAATCCTGTTGTAAGTCCTCGTGGTGTAAGTCCTGTTTAATCTTGTTGCGTCAGGGTAGATTTGAGGCAGTAATTTGTATTTCGAGCGCAGATTTGAGCGTAGGTTTGAGCACAGAATGGATAGAGCAAGCACTTCTGGATCGACTATGGAAAGCTTCAACCATACCACAGATCACAACACAGAAGTTAAGTTCACCAATTTCTTTGCTGATAATGAAAGTTCATTTTGTACTCCTGAGTCAAGTAGTAATGTTTTAGATGAAGTTTCTGTTAATAGTCAGTTCCCAGATAAAGAATTTCGTGTGCCTAAGATTAAAGCTTCTAAAATCTATAAAGATGTACCTCATGGTGTTATAGATATGTTTAATAAAAATAAAGGTTTGAAGAATTGGTTTGGTCATAAAACTTCCCAATGTTGTCATGTAGCTACCCTGCAACATGTTGTTACAGGAGGTAGTAAGGGCAAATTGAATATTTTCTCAGATGCCCTTGTTGCAAAGTTTCAAAAAGAAGCCTTAGCCAATTTAGATAATCCACAGTTTATGCATTTGTCCTATGTCAGAATAGGAATCTGTGGTCATTATAGAAAAGGCTTACCTATCATCGTAATGATGATGTTGAAAGATGCCTGATTTTACAAATTGTCTCATTCCCTTCTAGGTGCTGGTTGTGATTCCATGTCCAAAGGTCCAATCTATGTCGATTGCCTATTAGACTTTCCTATTAGTCTAAAAGATGGAAATTTAAAGGATGTTCTTGAATATAACTTCAAGACAATGAATCTCTTCATGAAGAAGAAGTCTGTTGACCATTCCCTGACATTTCTAGTCCACTATAGATTGTATAATAAGGTTATACCTTTAATGATTAATCCCAAAAAAGCCCAAGGGTTAGAAGGTCTTTCTACCATCTGGACATCTTCCAGTGACAGCACACAGTTGACTGCACCTAAAATAGTGAAGCACAAAGATATCAAGATGCCTGAAGATTGGGCATTAGATCTTTGGGATACTGATAGTCAAATTGAAGCAAAAAATGAGAAACAACCACAATTGAGAGGCATCTCAATTGAAGAAATAGATGATTAGGTAGTAATCAGATTCTCATCTGGCACCCAGCCTGCCTTGCGCACTGGACCTTCCATGAGAACAGAAAGAGTTTTCAACTATAACCAACCTGGTCCATCTGTGAGTCCTTTACCCCGATCCCAGAGCGTTAGATTACAACCCTCTAAGGGTTTTGAAAATTTATTTAAAATTCCCTCTGTGGCAAAACCTAGCAGCTCTACAGCTTCAGCCATTCCTGCTAGTTCTTCATGTACCCATCAAAAGTTTTCTGAATTAGACAATGGGTTACATAGATGTGAAGACTGCTCCTTTGTTTTTCCTCCCAGATCTAACCATTTCTGAATGTTTTCAGCCAGACAAGCCACTATGCCTGAACAGGATATCACTAAGTATAATGAAAAGGTTATAACCACTCCTGTAGGTCCTTGTTTAGTTCCTAGTACCATTCCCCCATTTAAGGATTTCATCCTACATGATACAACTGGAACTTACAAAGCTAATTTTTGGCCTCTGCATTTATTCCCTGTCTCTGAAAATTCCCAAGGAACTAGTCAAAGCAAATTGCTTAACTGGATAAACCTTTGTCTACGGAAATCTATGCTCCTTGCTGAGGATAGAAAGATCTGGCACCAGATCGAAGTAGTCAAGGCTGATAAAGCACGCCTCAGTGCTCAAGAGAATTTCCATTCTCTAATCTCCACTCTTGAACGCTTGGAAAAGCGTCTCACTGATTAGTGGATGAACTCTGTTAATAAAGATCTCCAGGAACTCAAAGCCCAGTATAATGAGTTTAAAAGTCAAGCTGAAACCTGGTGAGTTGCTCAACAATGATCTTTAGATCAACAGAGAGAACTTCTACAAAAGGTCAGAAGTGAAGTAAAATTAGATTGTGATGTGCTTGGTTCTCAATTGAATACTACAAATATACATGTAAAGCATAATGCTCAGAGACTCATTGAAATCTCTGAAGAAGTTCATTTAGTTGCACAATCACAACTTCTCATGAGTGATTCCATTAAATCAGAATCCTCTAGTATACAGTCAGCTCTCCAAGAAGAGTCTAAGACTATTCAATCCGTGACCCATACAGTTCGATAGCAACAGACTGTAAGAACAAAGAATTTCCCTTCTAGTGCAAAGGGATATCTACAGGCTTAGTATGAAGGACCTAAGTTAACTACTGCAGTTAGGCAGCCTGTAATTGAAAATATTTATGATCCCTCTATAGGGAATCTGAGAGAAACCACTCCAGAGGAACAAGCCAAAGGAAAGTTCCAAATGGCTCGTGGTTCTAGTTCTAATCCTAATGGATCTAATCCCATTGATCCATTCAAAAATATTCAAACTCTGAAAGCTGACACACCGCCCCTTGTTAATTTTGATCATTTTGAAGACATTAAAAATACAAGAGGTATAGATGCAATGCGAGCCTGGATAACCAATTATATATCCACTAATGCTGATGCTGATGAAAAGTAGGTGATAAAGCAGGCTCTTAATGCTATGACCGGTGTTGCAGGCCATGTCTGGGACAGGCTAGATGATGCTTACAGAGAAATGCTGTTAGATAGAGGTACAGATCAAGTCTGTGCTCAATTGACACGTCTGTTTGTGGGAAAAATAGACACTAGGGAAAAGTTGGCCTACAACAAGTTTATCAAAGGTAAATGTAAGGACCTCAAATATTTTAAACAATATTGTGATGTCCAATATGAGAATTTCTATTTGTTAGGCCGTGAGCAGAATCATGAATTCATGTTCACTACTTTTCTGAAAAGCTTTGGTACTGTGATAGGAGAATTCTATCACAAGAAAGTTCTTGAGAATCTGGTAATAGAAAATATAGAAATGAAAGAACTAACTTATCCACAATTAGTTCAATTCTTAACATAGATTAATGAAGAGATCTGTGAAGAAGGAAAAGCTAAGAAAGAAATAAAAAAGTTACAACCTTTACTTCATCTGTTTGCTACCAGATTATGCCTTCTAATCAGTTTCCCGAAAAGGGAAAATCTTCTTGTTCCAATTGTGACAGCTCAGAAAAATCCTACAAGAAGAAAAAGAAGAAATTCAAAAGTCAGTATCCCAAGAAAAAAGGATACTTCAGAAAAAGAGATAAGAAAAGAAAGGGTTCCAAGAAATGGAAACCTACCTACTACATTTGCAAGGGAGATCATTTTGCAAATAAATGCCCAGATAGAAATAAGAAAAAAGGAAAAGGTAAAGTCCATGCAGCCAGAGAAGCAGGAGTTGAAAATGATGAATTCAAATTCATCAATGCTTATCCATCAGACTCAGAGGATATTATCCTCTCTAGTTCAGAATCAAGTACGGAATCAGAATCAGAGTCTGACGAATATGCTTCCGCTCAAGAACAAGCTCAGGTCAATCTAATGACCAAAGAAGTTCAATCCTTTGATGAGGATTCGGAAGTCTCCTTCTATTGTAGAATGCTCGGAAGAGACGCCCGTGCTGAATTGGACAAAGTAATTGAGGAAATTGTCCAAATTGAATCCCAACTCCAGATCATGGATATGGGACAAGAAACATGGAGAAAGCTGACTGCTAAATTGGATCAGGTTAAATCTAGAAAGTATTTCTTACTCCAACCAAACATCGAAAGTGACCCCTCTAAACTCCCTATAAGGAGATCTCCTATTCTCCAATATGGTCTATTGGTCTCTCCCACTGAGATTCCAGAGCAGCATGGTTACAAACCATTATAGTGAAGAGAGCCTTGGACCTCTAGTTCAACAGTCACGGCCATCTGGGCCTTTGGCTCAACGATCCATTCTTAATGCTCCTTCTCCAGGTAGTATAGAAAGGCGCATTTGGAGAAGAAATAGAAAAGCCTTTCTTGAAAAGGTTGTTACTCAAGCTCAGGCAGAAATTTTAGAAATTGATGATGAAGAAAATTTCTCTCACAGAAGAAATAGAGAAAGCCCTTGAACTAGATAAGTTTGTCAGCCAGTTCAATTCTGCCAGATCTATACAGTTGCCTGCTCAAGCCTCTTTCACAGAAGAACAATTGTATTGTGAAGAAAAGCCCTACAGCCCTCTCATTCATCATGTTGTAGAAGAACAAGGTGAACCCAGAGTCACCTTTGAAGAAGGTTCAAGTAGCCGCCAGATGAAAGCCTACAAAAGAAGTGCCAAGCCAACTACTTCATGTCCTAGAATCATTCTGACAATCCATTTTCTAGGTATAATGGCATACCCACTAGCCTTCCTTATTGATACTGGAGCAGATCTGAACATTGCCAGGTACAATGCTTTCCCTAAAGATGCCTGGATTGAAGGTACTACAGGTATTACCTTTGGTAATTCTGAAAAAGAAGATAGTTCCTCCTTCTACATTGCTCCTATTCAAATTGGATTTGATGGTTTCACAGATAATCTAACATTTGTCCAATATGAAGTTGATGGCTATGATGGTGTCATTGGAAGTAAAGCAATCTAACAATGGGAACCTTTCACCATTGATTCTGATTTCATTATAATTCAGAATACGTATCAGCTTCCAAGGCTTTACCAAGATCTAGCTTATACATCTAAGCTAGAAAAGGAAAAGAAAAAGAAACCAGTTAATGCAGTTTGGTTAGCCAAACAAATTGATGCAGGTCAAGAATCTCTTGTAGAGATTAAAACTACTTTTGCTGACATAGTCATGACAAAAGATTTGAAGAAGTAGAAAAGGAACCTGACATGTGATCTCCCTCTGAAGCGAGATCCTCAAGGTAATGAACTCATGCCTAAGGCCAAAGCTAATTATTTTCTAATGAATTCATCTGAAGCATTAACTTGCAGAACAGAAGTTGCAGAGCTTGAACGGCTCCACATTATTCAAACTTCTGAATCTCCATTCTCATGTCATGCAATGTATGTACCAAAGGTCGATGAGAATGGTAAAGAGTTACCTAAAAAATGGCTAGTTGTAAATTACAAGCTATTAAATGACTGTCTTGTTGACAATAGACATCCTTTGCCTAGTAAGGATCATATCTGGCAGACTATCCAAGGTAGTCATGTTTATTCTAAATTTGATTTAACAAAAGGGTTCTGGCAAATTGGTCTGAAAAGTGCTGATTTTTATAAAACTGCCTTTTCTGTTCCCCAAGGTCTATATGAATGGACTATCCTCCCATTCGGTATTAAAACTGCTCCTTCCATTTTTCAGCAGAAAATGGATGTAATATTCCGACCTTATGCCAAATTTATCCAACCCTATATTGATGACATTCTTGTCTTCAGCCAGGATATGCCTCACCATCTTGACCATCTTCATCAATTCCTCTCTATTTGCCAACATAATGGTCTTTCTGTCAACCCGGCAAAGTCTTTCTTTGCTCAAACCCACATTGTGTTTATTGGCATCAAGCTTCTTCTGGGGGGGAGTATGGAGGCCCAACCACACATCCTGCACAAAATTGCTCTTCTTCCAGTCACCAATGTCAAAGAACTACAATGATTTTTGGGCCTTGTTAATTACATTGCAGGATTCTATTATAAGCTTGTTGAAGATAGAATTGAGTTAAATAAGCTTCTAGGAAAGAAGCCACCACCATGGACAACAAAGCATGATGCATTGATTGATCACATCAAGCAAAAGTGCTCTTAGCTCCCACCATTAAAGCTGCCAAGAAAAGGTTTCAAAATTGTTGAAACAGATGCAAGTGAAGGTGCCTAGGCAAGTGTTCTTCAAGAGTAGAAAATAATCTCCTTCAATCCCAAAGATAAAGGCGAGATTGTTCATTATATTTCTGGTAGTTTCAAGAACAGTGAAATAGACTACCACAGTACTCATAAAGAAATCCTTGTTGTTGTCAATACTTTCCAAGCTTTTCAAATGTTCATCGCAGACAAGAGATTTCTGTTAAAAAGTGATTTACAAGATCTACATGGATTCTTTAGAAAAGAATCAAAAAATAAGGTGGTAAGAGGCCGCCTTCTCAAATGGGCTCAACTCCTTAGTACATATGAATTTGATTTTGTTCATCTCCCAGGAGTTGAAAATATTTTTGCAGATTTTATGTCAAGAGAGGGACATTCTGATAAACCCCAAGCAGATGGAGTTGTTCAAATCATCTGAATCAGAGAACAACACTGGTATGAAGAAAGTCATAAGGAATGGAGCACAAATCCTTTCCAACAAAGAAATTTGCATAATTTTCAAATGGCCAATGACTTTCTCTTTGATTGATTTAGAATGCTAGTTGCTAAACAACAACTAACATCTCCAGGTTTATGGACCGATCAGCCATTCTTTTAGTTTTTAGCTGAAGCAGAACCCATTGGTCCTGATATAGGGCATGTACTTCAGAATTGGTGTGGAGATTTTATTCTCCCAATTAAGTTTCTCAATCCTTCTGTCACATGATCGGAGCAATGGTTAAATGCAGAAGACAGTAAGACTTTAATCAGAAACCTGTTTCAAGGACCGTATCCACTAGCAGAAAACTTATAGTTTGAAGGAACAACAACATACACTGGGTGTATTTTCAAACTTATTTTTGATTCTCCTGAAGACAACCCAATTAGCAGACACCTCTGCCAAGTCTATGGCCGTGCAGGTTCTTCTATTTTTGAACATTGGACGGTAGGCAATCGTTTAAGATACTTTCATGCTCACTAGACTCCAATCTGGATCCATACACTAACCACTCCTACAAATCCTTAGGCTTTGTCTTCAAGGTTGTTTTCCACTCATCTCCTTCTGAAATTTGGATTTGGTGATATTCACTCTTCAAATCTATCTTCGTGAAGTAATTGGCTCCACTCAGTCTATCCATTATGTCATCCATTCTGGGCAATGGAAATTTGTACTTGATCATGATCTTGTTGATGGCTCGAGAATCTTTAAACATCCTCCATTCTCCATCCTTCTTCGGTGCTAGTATTACAGCTTTTACACATGGAATTAGGCTCTCCCTTATCATTCCTTTCCTTAACATCTCATGAACTTGTTTATTCATCTCTTCATTCTCCGCAAGAGTCATTCTATGGGTTATCTTATTCAGTAAACTGGCTCTTGGTATCAAATCCATTTGGTGACTTATCTTCCTCACTAGTGGTAAACCTTCTAGTAAATTATTAGAGATAATGTCCTAAACTTCTTCCAATAGAGCTGAGACTTCTGCTGGTACATCTTCACATTTCTCCTCGGTGATCTTAAGAATCAACACAAAGCAATGATGCTCATGCTTCATACCATCTAAAAATTTCCTGCCATCTACCAAGCAAATTCTATAGTACTACATACCTTTTCTTCCACCTCCTTCAAGGGCTTCAACTTATGACAAACTCCATCCTTTGTCATGGAATAGTTATTTGCAGGCCATCATGAATAGTGCACCTATCATACTACCACAACCTTCCCAATAGCATATGACATGCATTTATTGGTATGATATCACACAACACCTCATCATGGTAGTCTCCAATCTCAAACTTGACTAAACAATGATCATTGACCAAATTTCTATGGTTCTTCTACAACCATTCAATCTAATATGAATGTGGATGCCTTCTCCTTATCAACTTCAACTTTTTAACCATCTCTTATGAGACAAGATTATCAGCGCTTCCACTATCAATAATTATATCACAATATTTACCTTCACACTTGCACCTTGTGCGGAATAAATTCTTCTTTTAATGTAGTTCTTTCTCCTCATTTAACAAGGTTCTTATACAACTAGGGTTTCTCCCCTTTTAGCATCTTTAGAATTTGCTCAGACTGAGTATCTTCATATACATGTGCAACTCATGCATTACCTTCAGGTCTTCTATTTGTCCTTCCTTGATGTTGTGGACACTCGTATGCTCGATGTCCTTCTTCACATTGGAAATAGGTTTCTTTAAAGCCTCCTCTTCTAGGTCCTTGTCTAGGTCTTCCTCTTTCTCTTTGCTCACCATTATTTTGGTCACGAGGGCAATAGGCATTATCTCCTCTCTAATTTTGACTAATGCCTACTTCACTTTTCTTTTGATCTTCATTTCAACCTCTATAGGATCTTCCACCAGTCCTTCTACCATGACTTCTTCCTCTCTATTTTCTTTCAAATATTTTATTCATCTTCTCTTCAACCTTTAGAGCAAATGGGTATGCATCTTCTATCATGGTCATTCAGACCAAGCTCAACTCCTCTTGAATACTTGGCCTCAACTCATTAATGTAATGGGCACCTTTTCCTTATTGGCCTCTGCATGGCTTGTTTTGATAATAATCTTATAAAACTCTTTTGTTTACTCCTTAACAAACTTGTTACCTTGTTTCAATCCTTGTAGATTCTTCAACAACTCCAACTCATAGTCCATAGGAATGAACTGCTTCTTTAGTTTGTCCACCATCTGATCCCATCTAGTAATCTTTCCTTTTCCTCTTCTATTTCTCTCTAATTGGACCTCTTTCCACCAAATATTGGCATGGCCCTTCAATTTTTTTTTGCAAACTTGACCCATTTTGGATCCTCCACCTCTTCATACTTGAAATATTCCTCCATATCATTTATCCAATCAATAAGCTCTTCCAGGTTCATATCCTCAGAATAGGTAGAAAATTCAATCCTAGGCCTCTTTCCAATCTTTGAAATGGACCTTAACAACCTAACTTGTGTAGGATCTCTTGCAGCATCTTGTTCCTCTTTGGATAGCTCTTCTTCTTCAACTTCATCTTCACTTTCATCTCTTCTTTTCTCAAACCCTCTTTGCAACTCCTCTTGCAATGCATCAATTTGCCTTTGCAAGGCTCTAAAAACCTTTTCTATCAAAGCATTTCTCCCACCACTACAGTTTCTTTATGGAGGAATTTTGATCTCTACACCAAACCCATAAACTTAGGTCTTGGTGTAAATTACCCCATGATCGACGACCTATCTACACACTCAGGAACCCTTGCTATGATACCACTTGATGAGGGGGGTAATGTTGAAGGCACAAAACAATTAAGAGGGGGGGATGAATCAGTTGTATCAAAAACCTTAACTTCTTTAAACTAAATTACATTCACATTCACTTGATTTAACTCATTAATATGTTATGAAGATTAAACATGAATAGCAGAATCAAAACATAAACACATCAACACCATACACACATGAACACCAAATTTTTATGTGGAAAACCCTTAAAGGGAAAAACCACGGTGAGTGTTAGCTCACAATATAATGTAGTAATAATATCGAATAACAAAAGAGGCTCACTGTCCAAATGAATGCTCACTGCCAAGGGGTAGCTCACTGCCAAAGGGTGCCTCACTACCAAAGGGTGGCTCACTACTGAAGGGTGGCTCACTGCCATGAACTAATATAGTAGCATCTACAACATGCCTGAGTTCAATTCCATTGAAGCGCAATATATCTCCTCTACTCTTCCTTTATAGCCTACACACTTTATCTTCACATCTTCGCTCTCTCACTCACCACTCTTGGATTCATTACATATATTTATACCAATCATCAACCTTGGAATGTACATCAAGGTCGGCAATACAATTTACAACCATTGGAACTATCTCCAAGGTCGACATACATACAAAATTCAAATTAGGTCTGGACCTAAACAAACTTGCAGAGCAAATGAATGAAGGAAGAGGACTTCACAACTTAGCTCAAACCCAAACACATCCTTACACGTTTCAACATGCCTCCACAATTCATGAATCACCTCCACAACAAGTGTAAATAACCAGGTCAGCCAGAACGAGTGCAAACATCAAGAATACTTAGATACACGCTTTCAAGGACTTCCTTATAGCTTGTGGATCAAGCACACATGTTTAGTACATTCTGGAGACATCCACAAACATCATAGAATCACTTGGGAGATAACAAATCCAACCACAACAGATCTCACTCTAAGACAACAAATATCACTTGAAGACATACCAAAAATTGCTTCACAACAAAAACTGTCAAACTCTGCTAATCAATAACTTGCTTTTCGGAGCACCAAATCACAAATCCCTTGGAATGAAGATAGCTAAGGACTTTATAAACTTAATTCTAGAATCACAAGACCAAAATCCAAACTGTGGAGAAATGCGGAACAAAATACTTTCTCCCTGTCACTCTGCAAACATTGTCAGTCACAGTCTTCAAACTAGTGAATAGAACTTTTTCTGCACAATGATCCGAACCACCAAATTATGGATTTAGCGTCTTCAAGTACTTATCTAAATCATATCCAAATATCATACTCTGGTCTTCAACACAAAGTAAATGCGGAGTAAAATACTTAGACAATGTTCTTAACATGACAACTCAATCAATCAACAAACAATAATATCAGAAGATACAGTTGACACCAATTACAACATAAACATGTTAACATCAATGACAACACCAATTAGTACATACTTGCAACAATCTCCCCCTTTGTCATTAATGGCAACATATGATGTGAAAAACTAAATAACATGTTCCTTAATCAAGACATAACTTTGCATCAGAACTTCCCCTTTCTTTTTACACATCTGAACTCTTTCTCCCCCTGATTTTTTCACATGATCTATCCCCCCCTTTGAAATCAATGGAAAATGGCATCACATTTCTTCTACTACACATACTTGCACACTACTGCTTGATCAGTTTGAAGTCATTCTTTACTCCCCCTGACTTCAACAATCATCTCAAACCACTATTTGCTCCCCCTGAGAGGTAGCCTCCAACATCAATCCAAAAAGGAGAAATATACTTTGAGGCACACTAGACTGATGCATCTCCTTATGCATCTAGTTCAAGGAAGGAGGGGAAGAAGCCCCTAACTTCTCCCAGAGATACTCAAATGTATCCTTTGGAAGGGCCTTAGTGAATATATCAGCAACTTGATCTTTAGTAGGCACATACTCAATCTTCACTTCATTCTATGTAACTTTCTTCCTCAAAAAGTGATAATTCAAATGTGCTTTGTCTTTGAATGCATCACTGGGTTCTTTGAAATATTTATGGCACTTGTGTTATCACAAAGAATAGGGATTGGCTTATCATACTCAACTTTGATATCCTTCAAGGTCTGTTTCATCCACAACACCTGAGTACAACATGCTACTACAACAATATATTCTACCTCTACAATAAACAAGGAAACTAATTCTTGTTTCTTTCTATGCTAGGACACTTCCCTATCTCCAAGGAAGAATGCACCTCCACTTGTGCTTTTTCTATCATCAACACATCCAGCCCAATCTGCATCTGTATAGGCACTTAAGGAAAAATCATTGTTCTTACGATACCACAAGCCATGATTAGGACTGCCCTTCAAATACCTGAATATCCTCTTCACTGCTACAACATGTGATTCTCTGGGATCTGATTTAAATCTAGCCACAAGACATACTGCATGCATGATATCTGGTCTAGTAGAGGTTAGATAAAGCAGTCCTCCAATCATTGATCTATACTTGCTCTAATCAGTTTTAGGAGATTCATCATTGTTACTCAACTTGCAACCATACACACATGAACACCAAATTTTTATGTGGAAAATCCTAAAAGGGAAAAATCATGCTGAGTGTTAGCTCACAATATAATATAGTAACAATATCAAATAACAAAAGAGGCTCACTGCCTTAGGGGCTCACTGCCCAAATGAATGCTCACTGATAAGGGATGGATCATTTCCAAAGGGTGGCTCACTACTGAAGGGTAGCTCACTGCCAAAGGGTGGCTCACTACCATGAACTGATATAGTAGCATCTACAACATGTCTAAGTTCAGTTCCATTGAAGTGCAATATATCTCCTCTGCTCTGCCTTTACAACCCACACACTTTATCTTTGCATATTCTCTCTCTCACTCACCACTCACGGATTCATTACATATATTTATACCAATCATCAACCTTGGAACATACATTAAGGTCGAAAATACAATTTACAACCATTGGAACTATCTCCAAGGTTGACATACATACAAAATTCAAATTAGGTCTAGACCTAAACAAACTTGTGAAGAAAATGAAAGAAGGAAGAGCACTTCATGACTTAGCTAAGACTCAAACACATCCTTACACATTTCAACAGGCTTCCACAATTCATGAATTACCTCTGCAACAAGTGTAAATAACCAAGTCGGCCAGAACTGTTGAATGGCACAAGACAACTGAGAGGGGGGGTGAATCAGTTGTATCAAAATTTTAACTTCTATAAACCAAAATCAATTTCTCAATCACTTAACTTATTTCCTTATTCTATTATCAACAATAGACATGAATATAAGAATCAAAAACTTGAATACATCAACATCACATGCACATGAACACCATAATTTTTACATGGAAAACCCTAAATAGGGAAAAACCATAGTGAGTGTTAGCTCACAATATAAATGTAGTAACAATATCGAATATCAAATGGTGGCTCACTGCTAAAGGGCTCATTGCCTGGGGCTCACTGCCCAAAAGGATGTCTCACTGCCAAAGATTGAACTGATATAGTAGCATCTACACCATGCCTGAGTTCAGTTCCATTGAAGTGCAGTATATCTCCTCTCCTCTGCTCTACTTTTACAACTCACACCTTATCTTTGCATCTTCACACACACCTTTAAACATGAATTCACTACATGTATATATACAATTCATCAACCTTGGAATGTACATCAAGGTCGGCATTACAATCATCAACCATTGGAACAATCTCCAAGGTCGGCATGCATACATACATACATCAAATTAGGACTAGACCTAAACAATCCTGCAGACTAAGTGAATAAAGGAGGAACACTTCATGCCTTAACACAGACTCAATTACATCTTCACATGCTACCACATGCTTCTACAATTCAAGAGATTCATCTGCAAAGAGTGTTAATTATCTAGGTCGGCTAGATAGGTGCAATCACTTAGAACACTTGAACACACGCTTCCAAGATCTTCATTGTAGCTTGCGGATTAATCATACACCTTTAATGCATTTAGGGGACATCTATGAACATCATAGAATCATTTGGAGACCAAAAAATCTAGCCGCAACAAATCTCAACTTGTTTCACTTGAAGATGGATCACAGACTATTCTCAATCAAACATTGTCAAACTCTGCTAATTAGAAACTTATTTTCTGGAGCTTCAAATCACTTATCCTTTGGAATGAAGATGACTAAGGAGCTTATAATATTAAGTCCAGAACTACAAGACAAAACTCCAATCTGTGGAGAAATGTGGAGCAAAACACTTTCTCCCAGTCACCCTGCAAACCTTGCCAAGCACTATATTCATACTGGTGAATAGAACATTTTCTGCACAGTGATCTAGACCACCAAATTCTAGATTTAGCTTCTTCAAATACTTCTCTAATTCATATCCAAACCTTATACTCTGGTCTTCAACATAGGAAATATGTGGAGAAAAATACTTAGATAGTGTTCTTTAATCTATTACAAACAACAATGCTGCAAGATATAGTTGACACAAATGACAACACATATATGTTGACATCAATGACAACGCCAATTAGCACATACTTGCAACAATCTCCCCCTTTTTCATGGATGGAGACATATGATGTAAAAAACATGTTCCACCATCAAGACACAATTCTACTTTAGAACTCTCGCTTTCTTTTCATACTTCTGCACTCTTACTCCCCCTGAGTTTTTCACATGATTTCTCTCCCCCTTTGACATCAATGGCAAAGGGATTCACATCTCTCCACTACACATACTTGCACACTTCTACTCTAATCATATTGGAATCATTCTTTCCTCCCCCTGACTACAACAATCATCTTAGATCACTACCTACTCTCCCTGAAGGGTAATCCCCCTAAATTAGTCCAGAAGAAAATGAAGGAGGGGCAATAACCCCTAACCTTTCCTAGAGATACTCAAATGTGTCCTTTGGAAGAGCCTTAGTGAATATATCAGCAACTTGATCCTTTGTAGGCACATACTCAAGCTTCACAACATTCTCTGCAACTTTCTCTCTCAAAAAGTGATACTTAATTGAAATGTGTTTAGTCTTTGAATGCATCACTGGATTCTTTGAAATGTTTATGGTACTTGTGTTATCACAAAGAATAGGGATTGGCTCCTCATACTCAACTTTTATATCCTTCAAGGTTTGTTTCATCCACAACACCTGAGTGTAGCATGTTACTATAGTAATATATTCTACCTTTGCAGTAAACAAGGAGACTGATTCTTGTTTCTTGCTATGCTAAGACATTGCTCTATCTCCAAGGAAGAATACACCTCCACTTGTGCTTTTCCTTTCATCAACACAACCGGCCCAATCTGCATCTGTATAGGCACTTAAGGAGAAGTCATTATTCTTTGGATACCATAGACCATGATCTGGAGTACCTTTCAAGTACCTGAAAATCCTTTTCACTGCCACAACATGTGATTCTCTGGGAGCTAATTGAAATCTAGCCACAAGACAAACTGCATGCATGCTATCTAGTCTGGTGGTAGTCAGATAAAGAAGTCCTCTAATCATTGACCTATACTTGCTCTGATCAGCCTTAAGAGATTCATCATTTTTTCTCAACTTACATCCAGTAATCATAGGAGTGCTCACTAGTTTAGAATCTTCGATTCCAAACTTCTTTAATAACTCTCTAAGATACTTTGATTGAGAAATGAAGATACCTTTGTCTATTTGATTGATTTGCAATCCAAGGAAGAAATTCATCTCACCACACATGAACATGTCAAACTCCTTTTGCATCTCATCTAAAAATTTCTTACACACTCCTTCATTTCCACCAAATAAAATATCATCCACATAGACTTCAAGAATTAGGATTTGATCTTTGCTTGCCTTGATATACAAATTGCTATATGCAGACCCTTTACTAAAACCCTACTACTGTAGATACTTATCTAGTCTTGCATACCAAGCTCTGGGAGCTTGCTTCAATCCATAGAGAGCCTTCTTCAACTTGCACACCATATCGGGTTGGTCTGATAACTGGACTCCATCTACTTGCTCTATGTATACCTCTTCTTCTAACTTACAATTTAGAAAGGTATATTTCACATCCATTTAATACACCTTGAAATCTTTATGTGCAACAAAAGCCAAAAATAGTCTAATTGCTTCTAGTCTAGCCACCGAAGAAAAAGTCTCCTCATAGTCTTTCCCTTCCACTTGTGAGTAGCCTTTGCACACAAGTATTTCTTTGTTTCTCACAACTTCTCCAACCTCAATCAATTTGTTCCAGAAAACCCACTTTGTTCCAATCACATTCTTATTTGCAGGTCTAGGACAAGTTCCCAAGTCTTGTTCTTCTCAATCTGCATTAATTCTTCTTTCATTGCCTTGACCCAATATTCATCCTTGCAAGCTTCATTTATTGTCTTAGGTTCCACCTTTGAAAGTAAATAGAGATTTACTTGTTCTTCTGCAACTCTCCTTCTTGTCAATACACCTTTCTTTTTATCACCTGTAATCTGATCTTCAGAATGATCTCTTTGCACAAACTTGGGAATCTTTGCAATTCTTTCAGGAGCATCTTCTTGAATTTCTTCTTCTTCTTCAGGAGTAACTTGTACTTCAGTCTGAACTTCCTTTTCTTTGCCTTTTTCTACCTTCTCTGTGACAACAAGTTCATCTAATTCATACCCATCCATTTGAAGATCTTCATCTACCTTTACATTTGCACTTTCAATGATCTTTTTCAGTCTTTTATTATAGCACTAGTAAGCTTTTCTCTTGGTTGAGTAACCTAGGAATATGCCTTCATCACATCTAGCATCAAACATCCCTAATTCTTAATCTCTTCTAATATAGCATTTGCTTCCAAACACTTTGAAATATTTGACTTTAGGAGTCTTACCATACCACAATTCATAAGGTGTCTTAGTCTCTTTTGCTCTGACCTACACTCTATTCTAAATATAAACATCATTGTGTATTGCTTCTTTCCAATACACTTCCAGTAGGTCTACTTCCTTGATCATTGTTCTAGCAGCTTCTTGAACAGTTCTATTCTTTCTTTCAACCACTCTATTTTTCTGAGGAGTTCGGGGGGCAGACAAATGTCTCTTTATTCCATGTTCTTCACCGAAAGCATTGAACTCATTTGAAGTAAATTCACCTCCTCTATCAGACCTTAAGCACTTGATTTTTAGATCCAACTCATTTTCAACCATAGCTTTGAAAGTTTTGAGCTTGTCTAGGGCTTCTAATTTTTCTCTAAGGAAAGTAACCCAAGTCATTCTTGAATAGTCATTAATAAGAAGCATGAAATACCTATCACCTTGTAGAATTCTTACTCTTGTAGGACCACAAAGGTCTGTATGCACCAACTCCAACAGACCAACATAGAATTGTTCTTTTGTTTTGAAGGTGGTCTTTGTCATCTTCCCCAATTGACAATCTTTACATGTAACATTGGTAGGCTTCACAATCTTAGGTAGATCTCTTACAATCTGAGTAGTACTTATTTTCACCAGATTATCAAAGTTGATGTGACCCATTCTTCTATGCCATAGCCAAATTTCATCTGTCTTAGCCAACAAACAACAATTGTCAGATCCTTTCAAGTGTTAAACATTACCATGAGTCTTCTTACCAGCAGTAATTACAATTCTAGATCTTTTTGTTATCTCACATCCTTTGTCCTTGGACACAAGAATATATCCTTTTGTCGCACATTTGTCCAACACTTAGAAGGTTATGTTTCAATCCCTTGACATAAAGAACATCATCTATATTATGCTTGCCATCAAAAGTAATTGATCTTTTTCCACAAATCTTACCAGTCCTCCATCATACTTTTCAAACTTGACAAACTTACTTTTGTCTCTAGTCATATGATTTGAACATCCACTGTCAATGATCCATTCATCTTCCTTTTCAGCATGAAATGTAGACAACTCTCCTAGACTTCTATCCTCCACACAGCTAGTAAGATTAGCAGAAACAAGTTCTTCTCTAAGTACAATAAACAAGAATTCACTACTATTGCCATCATCAGAACTATCATCATCAGTTACACCATCATCATCTCTAACATAGTAACTCTTTCTTAACATCTTTCCTTTATTTTCATTGAATTTTAAGGCTCTGTCAGGACATCTTGAAGCATACTGACCAATTTTTCCACAATTGAAACATTTGAAGGGTAACTTACCTTTGAATTTTCCTTTACTAGTTCTTTTTATTCTGCTTGCAAACTTGCCTCAAGTTCTGCAAAATCTTCTTCATCTGATTCCACAGCATACTTCTTTGATCTAGAAGTATTTTCTTCCTTGGCCTTGAAAGCAGTCTCAATTTTCACAGGACCATTAGTAGTACCAAACTCCCTTATTTCAAAGGCAGTTAGTTTACCAAGCAATTGATCTTTTGTAAGTTTGCCTGACTCAAGCAATTCTTCAATGGAAGATACCTTGTGACTATAGGACTTTCAAAGAGTTCTAAGTATTTTATCAATAACATCTTCATCTTCTAACTTTCCACCAAGGCCCTTGATGCTAATGACAACTTCATCAATCTTCTGTATATAATTTGTTATGTTATCATCTTCAGACATTCGCATGGTTTCATATGTGGTCTTTAAATTCTACAACTTAGATTTCTTAACAGATGCATCACCTTCCTAAACATTCTTCAGTTTCTCCCAAATTTCATGAGCAATTGTAAGATCTGCCACTTTAGCCATTTCAACATTTGATAAAGCATTCAATAGATTATTTTTAGCTTTGTGATTCAATTCAAACTCCTGGATTTCTTCTTCAGTCTTTGGATCATTTTTAGGTATTTCATATTTCATTTTGACTATCATCCAGACACTGTAACTTATGGAAATAAAATAACTTTCCATTCGTACCTTCCAGTATGCATAGTCAGTTCCATCAAATTGAGGTGTGTCCTTTTTGTGTGCCATCTTGGATCTTCCTTAAGCTGTTAGGCTTTCTTCAAAGGAACCTGCTCTGATACCAATTGTTGAATAGCACAAGACAACTGAGAGGGGGGGTGAATCAGTTGTATCAAAATTTTAACTTCTATAAACCACAATCAATTTCTCAATCACTTAACTTATTTCCTTATTCTATTATCAGCAATAGACATGAATAGCAGAATAAAAAACTTGAATACATCAACATCACATGCAGATGAGCACCATAATTTTTACGTGGAAAACCCTAAATAGGGAAAAACCATGATGAGTGTTAGCTCACAACATAAATGTAGTAACAATACCGAATATCAAATGGTGGCTCACTGCCAAAGATTAAACTGATATAGTAGCATCTACACCATGCCTGAGTTCAATTCCATTGAAGTGTAGTATATCTCCTCTGCTCTGCTCTACTTTTACAACTCACACCTTATCTTCGCATCTTTGTACACACCTTTAAACATGAATTCATTACATGTATTTATACAATTCATCAACCTTGGAATGTACAATAAGGTCAGCATTACAATCATCAACCATTGGAACAATCTCCAAGGTCAGCATACACACATATATCAAATTAGGACTAGACCTAAACAATCCTGTAGACTAAGTGAATAAAGGAGGAACACTTCATGCCTTAAAACAGACTCAATTACATCTTCAAACACTACCACATGGTTCTACAATTCAAGAGATTCATCCACAAAGAGTGTTAATCATCCAGGTTGGCCAGACAGGTGCAATCACCAAGAACACTTGAACACACGCTTCCAAGATATTCATTGTAGCTTGTGGATTAATCACACACCTTCAATGCATTTACGGGACATCTTTGAACATCATAGAATCATTTAGAGACCATAAAATCTAGCCGCAGTAGATCTCAACTTGTTTCACTTGAAGATGGATCACAGACTATTCTCAATCAGACATTGTCAAACTCTGCTAATTAGAAACTTATTTTCTGGAGCTTCAAATCACTTATCCTTTGGAATGAAGATGACTAAGGAGCTTATAAGCTTAAGTCTAGAACTACAAGACAAAACTCCAATCTGTAAAGAAATGCGAAGCAAAACACTTCTCCCAGTCACCCTGCAAACCTTGCCAGGCACCGTCTTCATACTGGTGAATAGAACTTTTTCTACACAATGATCTGGACTACCAAATTCTAGATTTAGCTTCTTCAAACACTTCTCTAAATCATATCCAAAGCTCATACTCTGGTCTTCAACACAGGAAATATGTAGAGCAAAATACTCAAACAGTGCTCTTTAATCTATTAACAAACAATAATGCCAGAAGATATAGTTGACACAAATGACAACACAGATACCTTAACATCAATAACAACACCAATTAGCACATACTTGCAACAAGAACTAGTGCAAACATCAAGAATACTTAGATACACATTTTCAAGAACTTCATTATAGCTTGCGGATCAAGCACACGCCTTCAGTACATTTTGGAGACATCCACAAACATCATAGAATCACTTGGGAGCTAACAAATCCAACCGCAATAGATCTCACTTGAAGGTCCAACAAATATCACTTGAAGACATATCACAGACTACTTCACAACAAACACTGTCAAACTCTGCTAATCAATAACTTACTTTTTGGAGCACCAAATCACAAATCCTTTGGAATGAAGATAGCTAAGGACTTTATAAACTTAAGTCCAGAACTACAAGACCAAAATCCAAACTGTGAAGAAATGTAGAGCAAAATACTTTCTCCCTGTCACTCTACAAACATTACCAGGCACAATCTTCAAACTAGTGAATAGAACTTTTTTCTACACAGTGATCCGGACCACCAAATTCTAGATTTAGCATCTTCAAACACTTCTCTAAATCATATCCAAATCTCATACTCTGGTCTTCAACACAGAGGAAATGTGGAGCAAAATACTCAGACAATGTTCTTAACATGACAACTCAATCAATCAACAAGCAACAATATCAGAAGATACAGTTGATGCCAATGACAACACAAACATGTTGACATCAATGACAACACCAGTTAGCACATACTTGCAGTAGGTAAATCCCATAACACACAACAACACAGATTGCCCACAAAAAATAAGAATGTCAACAACACACAACTCCCTCCAAAAATAGGTCAACTTCCAAGACCCATAACTTTTGATTTGGTGTCCAATTGACAAATTGTTTGATGGGTTGGAAATCTCATGAAGAGATCTACACCCTTAAAATATTCTCTATAAATTCTGACCATTTTTGGACCGTACGAGGCCTCTAAGTTCCTCATATTTAAGTTTGAAACTTTTTTAGGGGTTTTTAAAGAAAAAAAACTTTAATATATATTTAATGAAAAAATGACCTAATCTCTAGTTAATTAGCTAGGTCAATCCTTTGAATCAAACATTGGAACACAATTGAGCTTGGCTACAGTCCTAAAAGGAGTGCCAAAACTAGAGGGGTTCTATTCCTTTGTTGTATTTCTAAAGGATTCAATCAAATTGACTTAGATCTATGGTTTTATAGTGAAAATATGGCAAAATAGAGAAATTATACCTTACAAATTTGAAGACCCAGAAAACTAGAGTTGAACTGAGTAGAGTAGAGCTGTCAGGGGCCACTGTCAGAATTTGGAACAAATTTGACTGGACAAAGTTGACTGAGTGCTAGGGTCCTAGGGTTTCTACCCAAATTTGAGGGATTTCTGAGAGTCAAGGTTCACATTTGTAAATCATCTCTCAGATATTACACATATGTTCCCAATCTTATAGAATCTACAAAACACAAAGGGGGAGAAGGTTTTGGTCGTTTTAGGGGCTTGCCTTAGTCAAACCCTGTGAATGGTGTTTCTACCTCCACAACAACCAAGATGATTATGAGAGAGTGGTGTCCTTGGAAGATAAAGGCAAAATCAATAATGAAAGCAATGTTGTAATAAAGTACCTTTACCACAACACAAACCCTAGTGGTGTCACATCCCAAATTTTAACTATCATTTACTTTTTACTTGCACATTATTTGTAGTTGATTATGCATGATTTAATGATTTGATCAATGTTATGTGAAAATGTCAGGATAAATCAATGATATCATGAGTTTATCCTTATATGTTTAGATTTAGACATGTGATTATATAATGTCGTGATTATTTATTCATAAGATATATGAAGTGACTAATAATGTACTAATCCCAATTTGGTGATTGCAAGTTGTAAACCAAGAAAACATGTTTTCTGCCCTCTGAGAAAAGAGAGGGAGAGCATCATCAAAGAGAAGTGAATAGATGTATGGAAACCAATAGGTTGTTGCCATCGTAGTCTTGTGCGTGTACAATTTAGTGACCCCTCTTTGAGTTGGGTAAGTGGTACTTGACCCATTTGGTCTAAGTTGGTTTTGACTCGACAGTTGTTGATTTGTTGTCAGGATCTCTTAATATAGATTTTTGTCAAGATTTAAGTCAGGAAAGTTTGACTGTCGATAAGGATTAGTCGATAGTCATTAGTTCTTGTGTGTTTGAATATAGATTATACTCAAGAGAGAGTATATATATATATATATGTTAGTGGTTAAACTATCTCATTTTGGTAATTTTTGGTCAAAATTTCATTATCCTATCCTATTTATTTGTTTTTGATGTTTACATAAGATTGTGACGGGGAGAAAACCTCGACCCCGTTCACACATCTTGTCAAGTAATAAAATTGATGTTAGTATACATTGTATATGAAATGTTTTGTTGATATATGTATTCATATATTTAACATGAACTATAAGTATATCTTATACTTAATAGGTGTTGAGTTTTTGAAGGATCGTGGTTTAGCTATCTATTCTATGCTAACTACCACATGGCTTTTTGCACACTCAAAACTACTTCACTCCACGAAGGCTTGGGAGTATGGAGTAGTGTTTCAAATTCATTGCAAGTGGTCTCTAATGATCTTAATCCTTTGTTTATTGTATGCCACGATCGAGAGCCTAGATAGGTTGGTTTTTAGGAAATTTAACCACGGAGGAGATAGTGGTTTTAGGCCTTTTAAGAGGCTATACATGGAGGAGAGAGACATGGTGGGTAATCACCTTAACACAGCAAAAAGGAAGAACTCTGTTGACACAGGAAAAAGAGAGAGCTTGAGACTTGTTAAGGGTAGAGTTGAGAGTATCTGAGATATCATCTTCATAATAGTTATGTCCATCAAGCTCATGGGATAAGAAAGCTTATTGCATAGGAGAGTTTTATAATAGCCAGCAATAGGCTCAAATAGTTCTTTGGTGTAAGCATCAATAGAGAAGGACACTTATCACACTACTTCAAACTCTACAGATTCTTACATTCTTTTGAAAGATTTTAGTTAATTTGAGACCTTATGGATGTATTCGACTGTATGTTTCTTTTATGTGTTTTAGTCCAATAGTTAGATATTGCTTATATATATATGTCTAAGTCTGATAAGCCATGTATACTATTGTTGAGCATACCAAGCTGATAGGCTTTGAGATTAATGTTGTGTATGCTATTACTGTGTAAGCTCAAAAGGCTCTATCATCTTTGTGATTGAGTAAGGTCGAAAGGCTCTATCATCTCTATGATTGTGTAAGGCCGAAAGGCTTTGATATCTCTGTGTTAATTTGAGATCGATAAGCTATGTTGTCCTTGTGTTTAGATGAGGCTGATAGGCCAAGAAATTTGTCACATCACTTTCAGATAGTAAACTTTTGTTGGTCAAGAGACCAAGAGAACTTAATTTAATATTCAAAACATAGAAACCCTCGCAAGATGAAGAACAATGTTGCACATATCTATTGAAGGCCGAAAGCATTTTATATACAGTCTGTCAACAGTGATTAAATGGCTATGTATGTTATGAGTTCTCTTCATCCCTATAGTCACCTTGACAATATTTAAGATTGTATCTTTTTGTTAGAAGACTCAGTAACACTTAAGTCGTATGATTAAGATGCTTAAGGAGAAGTTTTCAAGTTCTATGATCAATTGTCAGTATCTTTCTTTTATCTCAGTGGTATAACAAAATAGTAGATATATGTATGAGTTGAGATTTGTTGGATCTAGGGCATACAACTGAGAGGGGGGGGTGAATCAGTTGTATAAAACTTCTTCTCATTTAAACACTTAATTCTCTGTTGTTAGTTAGCAGCATATCAAATAATCATCCATGGAAGCATAATACATAAACACAAGAGCAGATAAGCATTAACACATTGAACACCAAGATTTTGACGTGGAAAACCCGGTTAAGGGAAAAACCACGGGGTGATTAACCCAAGAATTATTCTCTGTTAGAAGAATAAAGAAAAATGAATGGCACATGCCAATAAGGGCTCACTGCCCGAGCACACTGCTCACAAAGAGGCCCACTGCCTACAAGGAGACACACTGTCTACAAAGTGATAAAAATCACAGTCTTGAACTGGAGAATGACATCTCTATCATGTCCGGATCAGTTCCAATTAAGCCCAACAATCTCTGCTCTGCCTTTTGCACGTTTCTTCGCTATACCATGCTCATCCTCACACCACACTTTGAAATGAACTCACAAACCATTATTTATACAAGACATCGACTTAGGAACAAACATCTAAGTCGGCAAACAATCATAGGAGTATCCGCAAGATGAATAACACATCCGGTCGTCCATCATAAGAACATTCGCAGGATGAACAACTCATCCGGTCAGCTAAACAGAGCAAGAACTTCATCCGGAAGAATAACTTCAATTCTGGGCTCTACCATCAATGCGGACCAACAACACAACCTAAACATGATCCAAGAACCTTCACAAGCCTGTCTGAATATCCGGATACATCCGCACTTCCTCTACTTACTGGGATCTCTTGTCTTCCTCATCCGGAACTTCAAGAACACAGTCTGTCGCCACTGTCATAATGCAAGAGGTACTTCTGGACCTCCAAATCATACACAAATCAGGATGACACATCACAAGGACATTCCAAACACTCCGTCCAATCCGCAGATTAGGATGATACAATTCTGGACCTCACCGGACCTTTTTGTGATCCTCTGTCACCTCTGGATACTTGCCGGACCCGGTTCTATACCGGTAGCCACAACTCCTTCAGATCTTCATGCGGACCTCTTAAATCTTAACTGTAGCATCTCAAGACTCATATCTACTAACCCTTTAATCCGCATCCTCCGGTTCTCATCCTATACAGTACATTTACCTTCTTCTCATCACTGTTCTTCACTGTTCCTGACTGAGGCTAATTTTCTCAATATCCTCAGCACACAGCTCATCAAATCCTTCTTGTCAATGCAATATGAGTATGTTGACATCAATGACAACAATGGCTCACCTCATACTTGCAACAGAGATTAACTAGTCAAAGACTCTAGTATTAACCTAGAGGTAAGCTTGTAGAAATTGAGACAGAGATAGGTTTTCTTTCCAAGTTTTTATATATAAATGATACTGTGTACTATCAAGACTTAGTGTTAGGTATCGCTCATTCTTGACTACATATAAATGATGTTAATATCATTTGAAACACCTTAAGATGCTAAAAATTTATATATTGAGATTTATGTATTCATCAAATACGGAATGTATATTTGATATATGCAAAGTTGATGTGCGTGAGTTCATATCCTTTTTATATCTAGAGTTGATGGACTCAAGAAGACCAAGTGGTCAAAATTATTATTATATTATTATTGTAAATTCAGCCTATCAAGGTTGAAAGATTGTAATTAATTAAATGTTTAGTCATGATGGTGATATTATTCATTAAAACCTAAATGAGGATATACCTCATGTACCTTATTTGTTCATGTTTTGAGAAATGATAATATGATAAATACCCAAGTGGTCAAGAGTAGACTAGGGGTTATGATATTTATGTTATTTTATTACAACTTATAGACTTTTGAAAATCAAGGGTATTTGATATTTCATTTTTAGTAGTGTTAGATAAGTCACAACTCTAGAATCAACCTAGAAGGGTTTAGAGACCTCAGAACTCTTAAGTCAATTGACTTTGTTTTAGTCTATATGTGTGTCATGATTGATAGTTAATGGTCAAGAAAACCATAGTTTAAAAGTGTGTAAATTAGAAAAGAGTCTAAGTAGTTATTTTAAGTCAAAACATGACTTATAGCACATGAGTGCTTAATCTTTAAGTCAATGAGTAGAATAACAGGAAGTCATAGAATCAAATGATTGCAAGAATGCAATGACGAACTTTCTGAAAAGTTAAATCTTCTAAGTCTCTACATTGTTTATATCCTAGATTCAGGATTAAATTCTAAGTCAGATTGACTAGGAAATTGAGATTAATCAAGATAATTTATGGCTAGAGTTTTTTAGTCAGAGCAAGTCAAACTATAGATGAGATAGTTTCCAAGTCGAATTAGAGGTGTGTGAACACATGACTACATTTATTTCAAATGTCTATTCATATAAAAACTTTGGCCAAAATGATTCATGTCTCTGCATGCATTAGTCGGTTCACAGTGTCTAGATGGTGTGACTTGCACATATGTTATCTAAGGTTGTGATGTGGTTGTCATTGATGTCAACACTCTGTTTGGGTTGTCACTGATGTGGTTGTAACACTCTTGTCAACACTTAGTTTGGACAGTCTGATATGTTGCTGATGTTGGATGTGATGTGGTTGCTGAAGTTCATGGTTGGATGTCAAGCCTCGATCAATGTAGAATTGAGTATGATGATATATTAAGATGGTAATGAGAAGTATCAAGATGACACATTAAGATGGGAATTAGAAGTATTAAGATGACACATTAAGATGGGAATAAGAAGCATCAATAATATATATTAATATGGCAATTAGAAGCACTTCTAAGGATGTATGAGCTGTGACAAGGTTCTGGTCTCCAAAAGTTGATGAAGATTTCTATTGCAGGAAGCTGCCAGGGAAACTTCTTGGGAAAATTCTCTACATTCCTTCACATTTGAAGATATGGTCATGTATTTTATAATCTAAGTTTAGTATGTTGTGAAGGTGTTATATCCAAGAGATAAAGTTTGTATACCTTCAACAATAAAAGTTATGAGTGATAGAGTTCCAGACTGTGTTTTGGCAGAGTAAAATGGTGATGAAGACTTGTTGGAATGCTCTGCATTCCTCCAGCTATGAAGATTTTTCAATGCAATTTTGTAAACATGTTCAGGGAGTTTCAATACATACTTTTGTAAAGTATCTAGTGATTTGGTGTGCTACAAGCAATGTTTAATCTTCTATGTGTACGACCAAGCTGAAATGATCGATGTGCTACAAGCTTCATGTGTTCCTACTTAAGGGTGACCTATTTCAAATGAGTGTGATGTACGGATGTTATGCTTTGAAGGATGATGTTGTGAAGAATGTTTAGGACCAGGTTAAGCATGTGTTGGGGTCTGCAAGGTGAGTTTCTTCTTCTGGAGTAGTGTGTAGTTCATGTCTAGGCTTGTCCTCTACATGTTTCATGATGTGTGATCTCTGGCCAACTTGTAAATTGTAATATTCCTATTGCATTGGCTGATTTGTAATGTAATCAATGTCAAATATCATGTATATATTGGGAACTTAGTTGATCTGGGTGGGGAATGATTACGAAGATGAGAATATGAGGAGCATAATATGAATGTGTAATGCATTATGATGTGCGACTGAAGGAGAAAGAGCAAAAACAATAAGGCCTATCCTGATTCATCTTGAAGATATTTTTGTGATAGAAGGGAAGTGAAGAGTGTTCCTAACTAATTCAATCATCAAGAAGGAGTGTCAAATCTAAATTGCAATCATCAAAGAGGAGCGAGCTTCATTGTCAGTTTCAGACAGTAGAAGGATTGTCATGCTGTAATCTTTTCTAAGTTTATTCTCAGTTCAGGGAGTAGTAGCTTCCTTGGGTTGTAACCCTAAAACAAAGTTGTAATTTTAATAGCAGTGAGCTTCATATATTGTGAGTTAATCCTCACCATGGTTTTTCCCCTTATGGGGTTTTCCATGTATATCTAGTGTTATGTGTTGTTATGCATTGTGTTGATCTTTCATGTTTATGTTAATGTTGTAAAGTTTAAGTTTTAATCTTCTCTGGAGGATTTGAAGTTTGTTTGGATACTAATTCACCCCCCTCTCAGTATTTGGATGTGTTCAAAAATTGGTATCAGAGCCAAGTTACTCAAAAAAAGCTTAACCACTTGAGGAAGGTCTAGGATGGATCATAATGGATCTCTCAAGATACCTATGTTTGATGGAACAAATTATTCCTTTTGGAAGCTGAGGATGGAAAACTATCTATCTTCTCTAGATTTTGGTGTATGGCAAGATATCAAGAAGGGTTAAACTGCTCTTGCTTATGAGCCTACTAATGCTGATGAGATCAAGTTGTATGACAACAATGCCAAGGCAAAGAGTGATATCATGAGTGGGCTAGCTAATTCAGAAATTCTAAAGATAATGAGTTGCAGATCTACTAAGGATGTCTGGGTAAAACTTGAAAGCATTTATGAAGGAGATACTAAAGTAAAACAAGCCAAGATGCAAATCTTCAAGAGCAAATTTGAGACCCTGAGGATGATAGAAGATGAAGACATTTCCAGTTATATGCTCCAAGTGGATGAAATATTTAATGGCATCATAGGTCTTGGTGGTGAAGTGAAAGAAGATGAAATTGTGAAGAAGGTATTGAGAACTCTTCCCAAAACTTACAGTCATAAGGTATCTGCTATTAAGGATACTCAAGATTTGGATAAATATATAGTAGATCAATTATTTGGCTCTCTCACAACCTTTGAAATGAGAGAATTTGACAAAGGTGCTCCAAAGAACGAAACAACATTCAAAGCAAGTAAGAAGATAGAAGATGAAGCAGCTAATCAAGATGATGACCTTGATGGGGTAGAAGCAAACTTTGTAAGAAAATTGAAGAAAGGCACAGGCAAATACAAAGGTAAGTTACCTTTCAAATGTTTCAATTGTGGAAAGATTGGTCATTTTGCTTCTAAATGTCCATTTAAAGAATCAAAAGGTAATAGCAAAAGAGAGAAGCCCAAAAGAAGTTTGTATTCCATGGAGAATAGTTGTTCCTCAAAAAATGAGGATCATGATGACTCAAATGATGAAACACTTTTCATGGCCTTGAGTGTTGGTGACAAAAAGGATGATTTTAGAAAATGTGAAGAGTTTGATACCTTGCAAATTGACCAAAATAATGATAAATCAATGGTTGTGTGGACTACCTTTCATGCAAAAGAAGAAGCCAAAGCTTGGGTAATTGACAGTGGTTTCTCTAATCACATGACTGGTGACAAGGCGAAGCTTATCAGCCTTAAGAAGTGGAATGGTGGAGCTATTAAGTTTGGTGGTGATAAGTAAGCACAAATCTGTGGCAAGGGTGCTATAAATATTGATGGGAAGAACATGACTGAGGATGTCCTCTATGTCAAAGGGCTAAAACACAATCTTCTTAGTGTCAATCAGATGTGCAGTAAAGGATACAATCTTGCCTTTCATGCTAAAGGTTATGAAATCAAGAAGGCAGGATCCAAAAAACTAGTTGCAGAAGGTATCAATTCATATGGAGATATCTATCATCTAAAGGATGTAAATGGAAGAACATGCGTATTGTCTCAATTCAGTGTGTGTTGGTTGTGGTACAAGCGAATGGGACACATCAACTTTGATAATATGGTAAAGATCAGCTCTATTCATACGGTGAGAGATATGCCTAAGATAACCAAGCTTGCAAACACATTATAAAAGGAATGTCAAATGGGAAAGCAGACAAAGAAAAACTTCAAGAGCAAGAAGTACTCTTCTTCAATGCCATTAGAATTGATTCACACTAACTTATGTGGCCCTACAAGAATAAAGAGTCAACAAGGTGAGAGCTATTTCATGTTACTTATTGATGATTATTCTAGAATGACTTGGGTTACTTTCTTAAGAGAAAATTTAGATGCATTTGATAAGTTTAAGGTTTTCAAAGCAATGGTTGAGAATGAAATGGATGCTAAGATCAAATGTTTAAGGTCTGATAGAGGAGGTGAGTTTACCTCAAGTGAATTTGAAAAGTTTTATGAAGATCATGGTATTAGGAGACATCTGTTAGCTCCTAGGACCCCTCAACAAAATGGGGTAGTGGAAAGGAAGAATAGGACTATGCAAGAGATGGCTAGGACAATTTTGAAATATGCAGATATGCCTGACATGTACTGGAAGAAAGCAGTTCACACTGTTGTCTATCTAATTAACAGAGTACAACTGAGGGTCATTAGCACTAAGAGCCCTTATGAGCTATGGTATGGAAGACCTCCCACTGTCAGATACTTCAGGATCTTTGGCAGTAAATGCTACATCAGAAGAGATGAAGAAGACCTAGGAAAGTTTAATTCAAAAAGTGATGAAGGGATCTTTCTTGGTTACTCAACTAGGAGCAAGGCCTATAGATGCTACAACAAGAGGTTGGGAAAGATGATTGAAAGCACAAATGTCAAGGTAGACAAAGACTTGTATCAGATCCCACAAGAATTAGAGGACTCTGAATCTGATATATTTCCCTACATTGAAGAAGAAGAAGAGAAAGAAGAGAAGGAACAAGAACCAGAGTAGATCCCTAAGACTCTAGAAAACTATGTTCAGAGGAACCATTCTACAAATCATATCATTGGAGATAAGAATGAAGGTGTGTAGGCCAAGAGAAGGTTTGCAAAGGCAAATGAAAAAGTGAATTTTTGTTTATTATCAAAGGTAGACCCAAAACCTTTATTGATGCTAGCAAATATGATGGATGGATGAAGGGAATGAAAAGAATTGAATCACATAGAGAAGAATCAGACATGGGAATTGGTTCCTAGACCAGCTAATAAGAATGTTATAGGAACAAAGTGGGTGTTCTGGAACAAACTGAATGAAGATGGTGAAGTTGTGAGAAACAAAGCAAGGTTGGTGTGTAAATGTTATTCACAAGTTGAAGGCATTGATTTTGAGGAGACTTATGCTCCAGTAGCCAGGATGGAGGCAATTAAAATCTTACTGGCTCTTTCTACTCACAAAAACTTCAAATTTTATTAGATGGATGTCAAGTCAACATTTTTGAATGGTGATCTAAAGGAAGAGGTCCACATTGAACAACTAGATAGGTTTAGTTGTTACAAGACCCAGACATGGTGTGCAGACTCAAATAGGCTTTATATGGTCTCAAGCAAGCACCTAGAGCTTGGTATGCTAGATTGGATAAGTACTTACTTCAGTAAGGCTTCAAGAAAGGTACCACAAATAGTAATCTATACATTAAGGAAAAGGAAAACATGATTCTAATAGTTGCAGTAAATGTTGATGATATCATCTTTGGTGGAGATGATAGTATGCGTAAGTGGTTTGCAAAAGAGATGTAGAAAGAATTTGAGATGTCTATGATTGGTGAGATGTTTTTCTTCCTTGGGCTCTAAATTTCTCAGTTGGATGCTGGTATTTTTATTTCTTAGGCTAAGTATGTTAAAGAGATGTTGAAGAAGTTTGGTATGGAGGATTCCAAACCAATAAGTACTCATATGGTTACTAGTTGTCACTTGTGCAAGAATGATGAGTCTCCGAAGGTTGATCAAACTCTTTATAGATCTATGATTGGAGGATTGTTGTACTTGACTCTTCTAGACCTAATATTATGCATGCAGTATGTGTGGTCACCAGATAGCAAGATAATCCTAAGCAAACACATGAGAAGGTAATGAAAAAAATTCATATACTTGAAGGGAACTCTGGATTATAGCTTATGGTATCTTAGAGGTAATGACCTTGATCTAAGTGCCTACACTGATGTTGATTGGGTTGGTTGTGTTGATGATAGAAGAAGTACAAGTGGTGGTGCTTTCTACTTAGGAAGTAAATTGGTCTCTTGGTAGAGTAAGAAGCAGGACTCAGTGTCCTTATCCACAACAAAAGCTGAATATATTGTTGCAGCATCTTGTTGTATTCAAGTGCTTTGGATGAAGCAAACTCTAAAGGATATAAAGGTGATGTATGATGAGCCTATACCTATTTTTTGTGATAATACTAGTGCTATCAATATTTCCAAGAATCCAGTGATGCAATCCATAACCAAGCATATATCAATCATGTATCACTTTTTTAGACAGAAGGTTGCAGAGAAAGAAGTGAATTTGGAATATGTTCCAACAAAGGATCAGATTGCAGACATTTTCACAAAGGCTCTTGCAAAGGATACTTTTGAATATATCTGCTAGAAGTTAGGGGTAATTTCCCCTCCTTCTAACTAGATGTAGGTTGGTACATCTGTCCAGGGGGAGTAATTTCTGCTATAACTTTTTCTTGGACTAATGGTGGCTACCTCTCAAGGGGAGCGGGTAGTGGTTGTTGTTGACAAGGGAAAGTTGAAAAGAAGAGTTTGTTATCCTTTGTCCTTAATGTCAAAGGGGGAGAATGTGCAGGTGAGTGTTGCCATCAATACCAAAGGGGGAGATTGTTTCACATTTGTTATCTAAGGTTGTGATGTGGTTGTCATTGATGTCAACACTATGTTTGGGTTATCACTGATGTGGTTGTAACACTCTTGTCAACACTCAGTTTGGACTATCTGATATGTTTTTGATGTTGGATGTGATGTGGTTATTGAAGTTCATGGTTGGAAGTCATGCCTCAATCAATGTAGAATTGAGTATGATGATATATTAAGATGGAAATTAGAAGTATCAAGATGACACATTAAGATGGGAATTAGAAGTATCAAGATGACACATTAAGATGGGAATTAGAAGCATCAAGAAGATACATTAATATGGGAATTAGAAGCACTTCTATGAATGTATGAGCTGTCACAAGAAGGTTCTGGTCTCCAAAAGTTGATGAAGATTTCTACTGTAGGAAGCTGTCAGGGATACTGCTTGGAAAAATGCTCCTCATTCCTCCACGTTTGAAGATATGGTCATGCGGTTCATAATCTAAGTTTAATATGTTGTGAAGGTGTTATATCCAAGAGATAAATTTTGTATACCTTCAAAAAAAAAGTTATGAGTGATAGAGTTCTAGTCTATGCTTTGGCAGAGTAAAATGGTGATGAAGACTTGTTGGAATGCTCCGCATTCCTCTGAATGTGAAGATTTGCAATGAAATTTTGTGAAGATGTTCAGGGAGGTTCAATGCATACTTCTGTAAAGTATCTAGTGATTTGGTGTACTACAAGCAATATTTAATCTTCTATGTGTACCACCAAGCTAAAATGACCGATGTGCTATAAGCTTCATGTGTTCCTACTTAAGGGTGACCTATTTCAAATGAGCGTGACGTGCAGATGTTATTCTTTGAAGGATGATGTTACGAAGAATGTTTAGGACTGGGTTAAGCATGTGTTGGGATTCGCAAGGTGATTTTGTTCTCCTAGAGTAGTGTGTAGTTCATGTCTAGGCTTTTCCTCTACATGTTTCATGATGTGTGATCTCTGGCTGACTTGTAAATTGTAATAATCCTATGGCGTTGACTGACTTGTAATGTAATCAATGTAATATCATGTATATATTGAGAACCTAGTTGATCTGGGTGGGGAATGAGTGTGAAGATGAGAATATGAGGAGCATAATATGAATGTGTAATGCATTATGATGTGCGACTAAAGGAGAAAGAGTAGAAACAATAAGGCCTGTCCTGATTCATCTTGAAGAAATTTTTGTGACAGAAGGGAAGTGAAGAGTGTGCCTAACTGATTCAATCATCAAGGAGTGTCAAAGCAGAATCACAATCATCAAAGAGGAGTGAGATTCATTATTAGTTTCACACAGTAGAAGGACTATCATGCTGTAATCTTTTTTGAGTTTATTCTCAATTCAAGGAGTACTTGCTTCCTTGGGTTTTAGCCCTAAAACAAAGTCAACAAGGAGTTGTAGCTTCCTTGGGAGTGACCCTGAAACCTTTCTTCAGTGAGTAGTAGCTTCCTTGGGTTGTATCCCTAAAACAAAGTCATCAGGGAGTAGTAGCTTCCTTAGGTTGTAGCCCTAAAACAAAGTTGTAATTTTTATAGCAGTGAGCTTCATATATTGTGAGTTAATCCTCACCGTGGTTTTTCCCCTTTTAGGGTTTTCCATGTATATCTAGTGTTATGTGTGTAGGAGTTAAGGACAACACTGAGAGGGGGGGTGAATCAGTGTTGTGTAGATTTTTGCAACTTATTAGAACTTTTAATTTACAAGACTCAAAAAGAGACAGTCGTCAATAAACTATTACACATACATGTATAGGTTTGATAATAAAAATTATGAGCAGGACCACATAGAGATAAATCTCAACATAGAAGCAGATACACACATAGAAGCATATCATTAACACAAGAATTACTGGAGTGGAAAACCCTCTCGGGGTAGAAAAACCACTCGAAACTGCCTCACTGGCTTAACTGAAAAGCATGCCTCACTGGCAATACAAAAAGTATCTAGGAGCACCAACTCCAATACCAAATAGAAGCACCCACTTCCTACACTGATATACCTCACTGGCAAACAATTAGGTCTCACTGACCTACAAGCCTCACTGGCATACTGTTTAGAAGCACCAGCTTCAAGGAGCACCAACCCCTAATACAAACAAACTGAAAACTAGAATTCAGAGGGTTTCTCTGTTTCAATACAAAACATTTCTTCTCTTTCTTGTGTCTGTCAAATGTCCATTCTATTCAAACAATCCTACATCCGGATATACTCAACTACACTTTCACACCAATATGTTTCATCAATGTCTGTTTATATATTTGCATCAATGCACCTGAAAAACTATTGCATACAAATTTGATGTCCTTTCACCTTCAAAACATATTTTCATTATCCTTTCATCAAAACCTTTCATCTTCTCTGAAGAAAATAATATCTGATTGCATCAAATAGATCTCCATTCTGTAAAAACAATTCATCATAATATATTTTGAATCTGCCCTTGTAATAAAATCTCTGTCCTCATTTTCATCTTCAAAAAAAAACCTTCATGCATGATCCTTCATATTCTTGCAAAAGAAAATCAATCCCCTGTAACAAAGTTAATTTGACTTTGCATCTGAAACAAAAACATATTATTCCATCTTCCTCAGTCTTGTTGAAGCACCTGGAAATTCTTTTCAAAAACTTCACATAACAAAAATTACAATATTTCATTTTGTTTGCAAATGACCTTTCAAAACCAACTTCCTATTTTCTTCAATGTCTTCAAATAAATCTTTTCATATTCTCATCTCTGTAAAAATAAAATCATATATACATATATATATATTTTCTTCTTTGCAACATGATTGGCAAGATCATTGAAATTCCTTCTCCCTTAAAACTTTTTCAATATTCAACAACCTGCAAAAATCATTTCTCTGTATCTTCAAAAATAAATCAATCTTGTAATCCATTCACCTTCCATATAATTTTATTAATCTGCCCTCATAAAAACCACTATCCAATTTTGCAATAAAACCTTTCATTTCATGCTCCTCAAAATTTTTCACCTGCAAAAATATTTTCATCTTCTCCAAAAAAAATTCATCTCAAGAAAATCTTCAATCAATTTTTTTTTTTTATCCAATATGCCTTCCCAAAAAAAATCATTTTATTTGTTTCCAAATCACAAGATTAAAAATAAACTTTTCATCAAAAAATAATCTTTAAATCATCTCCACCTGAAAAATTATTTTCCTTCTCTAACTTGGAGCTCAAAAACCTTCCATATGAATATAAGAAAGGAAACCAAAAAAAAATCTTCATAAAAAAAATTTCCTTTCACAAAATCTGCCTTAAAAAAAATTCTAATAATAATAGCCTTCTAAAAAGGCATCCCCACTATTTCCTCCAATTTATACGATGGAGAGTCTTTTTTAAAAATCAGCCTTTTAAAAAAAATCTAACTCCTTATTTTAAGGCTTTTAAAAAGAACTTATAAACTCCACTTTATAAGGAAAGCTTATAGAAAGCTTATAAAGTTAAAATAATTTCTAAAAGACCATCCACTTATAAGCTTATAAAAGAATTTATAAAAGAGTTTATAAAGCTTATAATGTTAAAAGAATTTCTAAAAGAAGTTAAACCTTGGGACCTTAAACAATGTTTAATTTTGGCAGAGATGTATGAGACTATCACCAAACTCAACATGTAACCTTTATCATGATTACCCAACTGATATAGAGAACACCACGACATATCTCCAAGACTATCATCAACTCAATAATCAATCAACAGTTTTAGTGATGGGGAAAACAACAATGGATTGAACTCAACTCCTTAGTATATCAACACCAAGCAACATGAACTCTGTAGATATCACCATAGCATAACAACATATGAGTGTCCTGATTCTCTCATTGCAAATCCCATTCCCTTCCAACTGTGATAAAGTGACATCAATGTACTTGTGATCCTGTAAGCACTTGAAACACCAATATAGTGAGCATGATTGGTACATGAATGTTATCAAACACTTGTAAAATTATAATCCATTTATCAAATCAATCCCAACTGACAACATCCTTCAACACTATGTGAACAACTATGAAATGCATGACCATGAACAACCTTTGTCAATAGTACAAGTGATCCTCAAATATCCTGTAGTCCTGATGATACCTTGTGAAGATGCACAACAACTCAACTCTCTCAATACCTTTTGACATCAATGACAAACTATCACCATCAATCTCCCCCTTTGTCATTGATGGCAAAACGACCTGATGCAATTTATCTTTCTCCCCCTTTTTGACATCTAATGACAAAGCCTGAATTAACCCCCCCTGAGAACAACTCCATTGAAAGATGTTATAGCATGATCATAACCATTACAAACACATTGCATTATGAAGACTTTTAAGACATAAACTCCTGTTATCTTGTTATCTTCAACCAAAAATTTAGAACCACTTACCAAAGTCTTTGAAACCACTTGTCTTTCCTGAACATCAACATTTCAAATTTGAGAGCAAAAAGATGCCATGAAACTTACATCTGATGACAATACCACTTCTAATTACAATATCACTGTGAAGATGAAGACTGACATACTCCTGATGACATTACATGTGATTGAAAGACAAAATTTCAAAACAAACAATTCTTCAACACTTTTTGACCCAAATGACAAATCTTCAAGGAATCTATTTGCTTCCCCTGTGATAAAGTTCACAAACAAATCACTGCTCATAAATACCACTAGTGAACACTGACAAGAATAAGCAACATAACTCAACTCAACTCAGCACTGATCCAATTCTTGAATTAGTCCTGAAGCAACATATCAACCTCTGATTTGAAGAAATACAAGATTCACCATCAATGTCATAAGAAACTCTTGATTGTCATAACTTGAAGCTCATACCTGAAACTTTCTTTGAAGAAATACAAGATATCACCATCAAAGTCATAGCTTGAAGAACACTGTCTAAAACAAATTAGAGAGGAATATCATCAATGAAACATCTCCATATGATCATGACTATCTAGTCCACAATCTTCTTTTGACACCATCTCTAATCCACCTGAATGCTCCAATTCTCATACAAGACATATAGATCAAACAACATGATCAAAATACTAACCACTCTTCAATTTGATCTAAACCACATACATTATCATGATCTTGACTCATGATGATATGATGACTATTCCAGAGCTGATTTTGCCAAGACTTCCAATATAGACAAACATCCTGTACATGACACTTTTTGCAACACAATGTCAATTCTGATATATATTGCAAACAACAAGGACTGATGTCTCTTGAATTTATCGTTCAAATCAGATCAACTAAACAAGATCTTCTTGCAACCAATCTATTCTTGCACACCCTTTTTGACCTAAAAAAGAATGAAGATTATTTGATGAATAATATCCTCCTGTTCTGCACAAGATACTTTTCACAACACAATAACTGATCCCTTTTTAACCTTGTAATTCAAATCAGCCCATCAAGACTGCACACCAAGTTCTTCCTGCAACAACATTTTGCAAAAACAAAAGCAGAGACAAATGTTAAGAATTAAATTCTTCCAATTTCAACCTCTTCAGCCAACATATGCAAACATTTTGATGAGAGCTTCTTGAGAACATCTTTGCCCTGACAAGCAAGATCATACTGAACTGCAACACAATACCTACTCAACCAAGTTATTTAATACCATCAAACTCTTTGTAAACTGAACCTCTGAACACCCATATTATTGACATACACTGGAAGTCAATATCATCAGAACCTTCATATCAAACATTATCAGGCAAGCATGATAAACAAAACAAGATCATAAACATCAACTAATCTCCTCCTGTAATTTCTTGGGGATAATTGATAGGACAAGAACAACTCCCCCTCACATCAAGCTATCTGTTATGCAACTGATGAAGTGACTTGTGCAGGATGCACAAGCTTAGATTTTGACTCCTCTTTACTTTCTTTTTGCTTCCAAACTTTCTCAGGTTCTTGCTTCTGTTCAGATTTCTTTATCCAAATCTTTTCAACCTTGTTCTTTTTCCAATCCATCAAACCAGGTAAAGCAATTCTTCCAAACCTTCTACAACTATATGCTTTGTGACTAGGAGAATTACACTTGAAACAAACAATATTAGTATTCCTAATTGAAGCAAAATGATTTCTTTTGCAATTACCTGATTTATGTCCAAATTGATTACAAGTATGACAATATCCATTAAATGAATAATTATACCTGTACATATATGCTTGTCTTGCAGGGGCATTTCTTCTAAATTTTCTCCTTTGATTATGCATTTTGTCTTCAGGGGCAGCAGTATGATAATTTAAATCAATCTTCCTTTTAGGAGTCTCTCTGATTTTTGAACATTCTCCCTTTTCATCAAATTTGAGATTCTTTTCAAACTGCTTTCTAACATCCTCAATTTCTTTCCTTAAAGAAATTATTTCTTTTTCTAGCTTTTGACATTCAACCTTTTTAGCCTCCAACTCAGATTTTGTTTCATCAGTTATCTTCTTAGCTTTCTCAACCTCTGTCTTCAAACTGACAATCAATTTGTCTGATTCACCTGCTTGATTCTTCAAGTCTACAATCAAGTTTCTTGCCTCTTCAAGATCTAAAACAACTTTGTCCTTGAATTCTTTCTCTTGTTTAAGCTGATCTTTTAATCTCCTATTTTCTTTACTAAGTTGCTTAATTGTATCCAGGGCACATAGAAGCTCTCCTTCAAAATCAACCTCACAAATATCTTCATTAAATTCATGTTCATCGTCATCATTAGTCTCAATAGCAAAGATATCTTTTCTTTCATTAAATTTAAAATTCTCAACTACATGACCATTCTTTGTATCAATTATCAAGGGTGACAAATGCAACAAATCATTACTGGGCACAACTGAGGCTTGTTTTACCATCTTTTGATCAACATCTTTATTTGACATCTTAATTCTATTCTTCTTACCCATTTTACTCCACTACCAGGACCTACCCGAGCCTATTAGACTTCAAAAAGGGAACTTGGCTCTGATACCAATTGTAGGAGTTAAGGACAACACTGAGAGGGGGGGTGAATCAGTGTTGTGTAGATTTTTGCAACTTATTAGAACTTTTAATTTACAAGACTCAAAAAGAGACAGTCGTCAATAAACTATTACACATACATGTATAGGTTTGATAATAAAAATTATGAGCAGGACCACATAGAGATAAATCTCAACATAGAAGCAGATACACACATAGAAGCATATCATTAACACAAGAATTACTGGAGTGGAAAACCCTCTCGGGGTAGAAAAACCACTCGAAACTGCCTCACTGGCTTAACTGAAAAGCATGCCTCACTGGCAATACAAAAAGTATCTAGGAGCACCAACTCCAATACCAAATAGAAGCACCCACTTCCTACACTGATATACCTCACTGGCAAACAATTAGGTCTCACTGACCTACAAGCCTCACTGGCATACTGTTTAGAAGCACCAGCTTCAAGGAGCACCAACCCCTAATACAAACAAACTGAAAACTAGAATTCAGAGGGTTTCTCTGTTTCAATACAAAACATTTCTTCTCTTTCTTGTGTCTGTCAAATGTCCATTCTATTCAAACAATCCTACATCCGGATATACTCAACTACACTTTCACACCAATATGTTTCATCAATGTCTGTTTATATATTTGCATCAATGCACCTGAAAAACTATTGCATACAAATTTGATGTCCTTTCACCTTCAAAACATATTTTCATTATCCTTTCATCAAAACCTTTCATCTTCTCTGAAGAAAATAATATCTGATTGCATCAAATAGATCTCCATTCTGTAAAAACAATTCATCATAATATATTTTGAATCTGCCCTTGTAATAAAATCTCTGTCCTCATTTTCATCTTCAAAAAAAAACCTTCATGCATGATCCTTCATATTCTTGCAAAAGAAAATCAATCCCCTGTAACAAAGTTAATTTGACTTTGCATCTGAAACAAAAACATATTATTCCATCTTCCTCAGTCTTGTTGAAGCACCTGGAAATTCTTTTCAAAAACTTCACATAACAAAAATTACAATATTTCATTTTGTTTGCAAATGACCTTTCAAAACCAACTTCCTATTTTCTTCAATGTCTTCAAATAAATCTTTTCATATTCTCATCTCTGTAAAAATAAAATCATATATACATATATATATATTTTCTTCTTTGCAACATGATTGGCAAGATCATTGAAATTCCTTCTCCCTTAAAACTTTTTCAATATTCAACAACCTGCAAAAATCATTTCTCTGTATCTTCAAAAATAAATCAATCTTGTAATCCATTCACCTTCCATATAATTTTATTAATCTGCCCTCATAAAAACCACTATCCAATTTTGCAATAAAACCTTTCATTTCATGCTCCTCAAAATTTTTCACCTGCAAAAATATTTTCATCTTCTCCAAAAAAAATTCATCTCAAGAAAATCTTCAATCAATTTTTTTTTTTTATCCAATATGCCTTCCCAAAAAAAATCATTTTATTTGTTTCCAAATCACAAGATTAAAAATAAACTTTTCATCAAAAAATAATCTTTAAATCATCTCCACCTGAAAAATTATTTTCCTTCTCTAACTTGGAGCTCAAAAACCTTCCATATGAATATAAGAAAGGAAACCAAAAAAAAATCTTCATAAAAAAAATTTCCTTTCACAAAATCTGCCTTAAAAAAAATTCTAATAATAATAGCCTTCTAAAAAGGCATCCCCACTATTTCCTCCAATTTATACGATGGAGAGTCTTTTTTAAAAATCAGCCTTTTAAAAAAAATCTAACTCCTTATTTTAAGGCTTTTAAAAAGAACTTATAAACTCCACTTTATAAGGAAAGCTTATAGAAAGCTTATAAAGTTAAAATAATTTCTAAAAGACCGTCCACTTATAAGCTTATAAAAGAATTTATAAAAGAGTTTATAAAGCTTATAATGTTAAAAGAATTTCTAAAAGAAGTTAAACCTTGGGACCTTAAACAATGTTTAATTTTGGCAGAGATGTATGAGACTATCACCAAACTCAACATGTAACCTTTATCATGATTACCCAACTGATATAGAGAACACCACGACATATCTCCAAGACTATCATCAACTCAATAATCAATCAACAGTTTTAGTGATGGGGAAAACAACAATGGATTGAACTCAACTCCTTAGTATATCAACACCAAGCAACATGAACTCTGTAGATATCACCATAGCATAACAACATATGAGTGTCCTGATTCTCTCATTGCAAATCCCATTCCCTTCCAACTGTGATAAAGTGACATCAATGTACTTGTGATCCTGTAAGCACTTGAAACACCAATATAGTGAGCATGATTGGTACATGAATGTTATCAAACACTTGTAAAATTATAATCCATTTATCAAATCAATCCCAACTGACAACATCCTTCAACACTATGTGAACAACTATGAAATGCATGACCATGAACAACCTTTGTCAATAGTACAAGTGATCCTCAAATATCCTGTAGTCCTGATGATACCTTGTGAAGATGCACAACAACTCAACTCTCTCAATACCTTTTGACATCAATGACAAACTATCACCATCAATCTCCCCCTTTGTCATTGATGGCAAAACGACCTGATGCAATTTATCTTTCTCCCCCTTTTTGACATCTAATGACAAAGCCTGAATTAACCCCCCCTGAGAACAACTCCATTGAAAGATGTTATAGCATGATCATAACCATTACAAACACATTGCATTATGAAGACTTTTAAGACATAAACTCCTGTTATCTTGTTATCTTCAACCAAAAATTTAGAACCACTTACCAAAGTCTTTGAAACCACTTGTCTTTCCTGAACATCAACATTTCAAATTTGAGAGCAAAAAGATGCCATGAAACTTACATCTGATGACAATACCACTTCTAATTACAATATCACTGTGAAGATGAAGACTGACATACTCCTGATGACATTACATGTGATTGAAAGACAAAATTTCAAAACAAACAATTCTTCAACACTTTTTGACCCAAATGACAAATCTTCAAGGAATCTATTTGCTTCCCCTGTGATAAAGTTCACAAACAAATCACTGCTCATAAATACCACTAGTGAACACTGACAAGAATAAGCAACATAACTCAACTCAACTCAGCACTGATCCAATTCTTGAATTAGTCCTGAAGCAACATATCAACCTCTGATTTGAAGAAATACAAGATTCACCATCAATGTCATAAGAAACTCTTGATTGTCATAACTTGAAGCTCATACCTGAAACTTTCTTTGAAGAAATACAAGATATCACCATCAAAGTCATAGCTTGAAGAACACTGTCTAAAACAAATTAGAGAGGAATATCATCAATGAAACATCTCCATATGATCATGACTATCTAGTCCACAATCTTCTTTTGACACCATCTCTAATCCACCTGAATGCTCCAATTCTCATACAAGACATATAGATCAAACAACATGATCAAAATACTAACCACTCTTCAATTTGATCTAAACCACATACATTATCATGATCTTGACTCATGATGATATGATGACTATTCCAGAGCTGATTTTGCCAAGACTTCCAATATAGACAAACATCCTGTACATGACACTTTTTGCAACACAATGTCAATTCTGATATATATTGCAAACAACAAGGACTGATGTCTCTTGAATTTATCGTTCAAATCAGATCAACTAAACAAGATCTTCTTGCAACCAATCTATTCTTGCACACCCTTTTTGACCTAAAAAAGAATGAAGATTATTTGATGAATAATATCCTCCTGTTCTGCACAAGATACTTTTCACAACACAATAACTGATCCCTTTTTAACCTTGTAATTCAAATCAGCCCATCAAGACTGCACACCAAGTTCTTCCTGCAACAACATTTTGCAAAAACAAAAGCAGAGACAAATGTTAAGAATTAAATTCTTCCAATTTCAACCTCTTCAGCCAACATATGCAAACATTTTGATGAGAGCTTCTTGAGAACATCTTTGCCCTGACAAGCAAGATCATACTGAACTGCAACACAATACCTACTCAACCAAGTTATTTAATACCATCAAACTCTTTGTAAACTGAACCTCTGAACACCCATATTATTGACATACACTGGAAGTCAATATCATCAGAACCTTCATATCAAACATTATCAGGCAAGCATGATAAACAAAACAAGATCATAAACATCAACTAATCTCCTCCTGTAATTTCTTGGGGATAATTGATAGGACAAGAACAACTCCCCCTCACATCAAGCTATCTGTTATGCAACTGATGAAGTGACTTGTGCAGGATGCACAAGCTTAGATTTTGACTCCTCTTTACTTTCTTTTTGCTTCCAAACTTTCTCAGGTTCTTGCTTCTGTTCAGATTTCTTTATCCAAATCTTTTCAACCTTGTTCTTTTTCCAATCCATCAAACCAGGTAAAGCAATTCTTCCAAACCTTCTACAACTATATGCTTTGTGACTAGGAGAATTACACTTGAAACAAACAATATTAGTATTCCTAATTGAAGCAAAATGATTTCTTTTGCAATTACCTGATTTATGTCCAAATTGATTACAAGTATGACAATATCCATTAAATGAATAATTATACCTGTACATATATGCTTGTCTTGCAGGGGCATTTCTTCTAAATTTTCTCCTTTGATTATGCATTTTGTCTTCAGGGGCAGCAGTATGATAATTTAAATCAATCTTCCTTTTAGGAGTCTCTCTGATTTTTGAACATTCTCCCTTTTCATCAAATTTGAGATTCTTTTCAAACTGCTTTCTAACATCCTCAATTTCTTTCCTTAAAGAAATTATTTCTTTTTCTAGCTTTTGACATTCAACCTTTTTAGCCTCCAACTCAGATTTTGTTTCATCAGTTATCTTCTTAGCTTTCTCAACCTCTGTCTTCAAACTGACAATCAATTTGTCTGATTCACCTGCTTGATTCTTCAAGTCTACAATCAAGTTTCTTGCCTCTTCAAGATCTAAAACAACTTTGTCCTTGAATTCTTTCTCTTGTTTAAGCTGATCTTTTAATCTCCTATTTTCTTTACTAAGTTGCTTAATTGTATCCAGGGCACATAGAAGCTCTCCTTCAAAATCAACCTCACAAATATCTTCATTAAATTCATGTTCATCGTCATCATTAGTCTCAATAGCAAAGATATCTTTTCTTTCATTAAATTTAAAATTCTCAACTACATGACCATTCTTTGTATCAATTATCAAGGGTGACAAATGCAACAAATCATTACTGGGCACAACTGAGGCTTGTTTTACCATCTTTTGATCAACATCTTTATTTGACATCTTAATTCTATTCTTCTTACCCATTTTACTCCACTACCAGGACCTACCCGAGCCTATTAGACTTCAAAAAGGGAACTTGGCTCTGATACCAATTGTAGGAGTTAAGGACAACACTGAGAGGGGGGGTGAATCAGTGTTGTGTAGATTTTTGCAACTTATTAGAACTTTTAATTTACAAGACTCAAAAAGAGACAGTCGTCAATAAACTATTACACATACATGTATAGGTTTGATAATAAAAATTATGAGCAGGACCACATAGAGATAAATCTCAACATAGAAGCAGATACACACATAGAAGCATATCATTAACACAAGAATTACTGGAGTGGAAAACCCTCTCGGGGTAGAAAAACCACTCGAAACTGCCTCACTGGCTTAACTGAAAAGCATGCCTCACTGGCAATACAAAAAGTATCTAGGAGCACCAACTCCAATACCAAATAGAAGCACCCACTTCCTACACTGATATACCTCACTGGCAAACAATTAGGTCTCACTGACCTACAAGCCTCACTGGCATACTGTTTAGAAGCACCAGCTTCAAGGAGCACCAACCCCTAATACAAACAAACTGAAAACTAGAATTCAGAGGGTTTCTCTGTTTCAATACAAAACATTTCTTCTCTTTCTTGTGTCTGTCAAATGTCCATTCTATTCAAACAATCCTACATCCGGATATACTCAACTACACTTTCACACCAATATGTTTCATCAATGTCTGTTTATATATTTGCATCAATGCACCTGAAAAACTATTGCATACAAATTTGATGTCCTTTCACCTTCAAAACATATTTTCATTATCCTTTCATCAAAACCTTTCATCTTCTCTGAAGAAAATAATATCTGATTGCATCAAATAGATCTCCATTCTGTAAAAACAATTCATCATAATATATTTTGAATCTGCCCTTGTAATAAAATCTCTGTCCTCATTTTCATCTTCAAAAAAAAACCTTCATGCATGATCCTTCATATTCTTGCAAAAGAAAATCAATCCCCTGTAACAAAGTTAATTTGACTTTGCATCTGAAACAAAAACATATTATTCCATCTTCCTCAGTCTTGTTGAAGCACCTGGAAATTCTTTTCAAAAACTTCACATAACAAAAATTACAATATTTCATTTTGTTTGCAAATGACCTTTCAAAACCAACTTCCTATTTTCTTCAATGTCTTCAAATAAATCTTTTCATATTCTCATCTCTGTAAAAATAAAATCATATATACATATATATATATTTTCTTCTTTGCAACATGATTGGCAAGATCATTGAAATTCCTTCTCCCTTAAAACTTTTTCAATATTCAACAACCTGCAAAAATCATTTCTCTGTATCTTCAAAAATAAATCAATCTTGTAATCCATTCACCTTCCATATAATTTTATTAATCTGCCCTCATAAAAACCACTATCCAATTTTGCAATAAAACCTTTCATTTCATGCTCCTCAAAATTTTTCACCTGCAAAAATATTTTCATCTTCTCCAAAAAAAATTCATCTCAAGAAAATCTTCAATCAATTTTTTTTTTTTATCCAATATGCCTTCCCAAAAAAAATCATTTTATTTGTTTCCAAATCACAAGATTAAAAATAAACTTTTCATCAAAAAATAATCTTTAAATCATCTCCACCTGAAAAATTATTTTCCTTCTCTAACTTGGAGCTCAAAAACCTTCCATATGAATATAAGAAAGGAAACCAAAAAAAAATCTTCATAAAAAAAATTTCCTTTCACAAAATCTGCCTTAAAAAAAATTCTAATAATAATAGCCTTCTAAAAAGGCATCCCCACTATTTCCTCCAATTTATACGATGGAGAGTCTTTTTTAAAAATCAGCCTTTTAAAAAAAATCTAACTCCTTATTTTAAGGCTTTTAAAAAGAACTTATAAACTCCACTTTATAAGGAAAGCTTATAGAAAGCTTATAAAGTTAAAATAATTTCTAAAAGACCGTCCACTTATAAGCTTATAAAAGAATTTATAAAAGAGTTTATAAAGCTTATAATGTTAAAAGAATTTCTAAAAGAAGTTAAACCTTGGGACCTTAAACAATGTTTAATTTTGGCAGAGATGTATGAGACTATCACCAAACTCAACATGTAACCTTTATCATGATTACCCAACTGATATAGAGAACACCACGACATATCTCCAAGACTATCATCAACTCAATAATCAATCAACAGTTTTAGTGATGGGGAAAACAACAATGGATTGAACTCAACTCCTTAGTATATCAACACCAAGCAACATGAACTCTGTAGATATCACCATAGCATAACAACATATGAGTGTCCTGATTCTCTCATTGCAAATCCCATTCCCTTCCAACTGTGATAAAGTGACATCAATGTACTTGTGATCCTGTAAGCACTTGAAACACCAATATAGTGAGCATGATTGGTACATGAATGTTATCAAACACTTGTAAAATTATAATCCATTTATCAAATCAATCCCAACTGACAACATCCTTCAACACTATGTGAACAACTATGAAATGCATGACCATGAACAACCTTTGTCAATAGTACAAGTGATCCTCAAATATCCTGTAGTCCTGATGATACCTTGTGAAGATGCACAACAACTCAACTCTCTCAATACCTTTTGACATCAATGACAAACTATCACCATCAATGTGTTGTTATGCATTGTGTTGATCTCTCTTTTTTATGTTATTACTGTAAAGTTTAAGTTTTAATCTGCTCCAAAGGATTTGAAGTTTGTTTGGATACTGATTCACCCCCTCTCAGTATCTAGGTGTGTTCAACAGTGACCTGTCAGTATAATCATACCTATCTAGAAGATTGTCTAGAGTTGTTGGTCGATTGAGTTATGTAAGACGCAATACTACAACTCAGATGGAAACATGTTTGGTTCTCTATTTCTATACTCTTCATGAAGGGTAAGGATACTTCCAGGAAGGAAGGTGTGCGGGGGATTGTCGGTCTGTGGTTGGAGGTAAAGCACTCGGATGATGCTCTCCCTCTGTAGCAAAAGACTCGCCAAGACTTGAGTGAAAAATATCAAGATTCCAGATGTAGTGTACTTTATAATTGACTTATGATTGTTAAATTTATGTAAAATTATGATTGTTAAATTTATGTAAACTTGTTTATGTTGCTAAGTGCAAAACATTTGTAAATGTAAAGTGAAATGATTTCACTAAGATTTATCTTTGAATATATATTAAAGATTATATATATAGTAAATTTCAAGGTTGAAAGATATTCAGAAAATATATGCAAATAGTTTTATGTGATTATGCAAATGATAAATGAAAAATTTACTTTCATGTTTACCATGTTCTTTTACTTTCTTAGTAAATTGTGTGTCTAATTCCTAGTAATATGATATGGCATGTTACAAGTGGGATGACTCAAGATCACCACAAGGATGGAGATGAAGGAAGGAGCTTCCCTTGAAATCTGCAATGAATGTTAGAAACCTGCAATAGAGAACATCACATAATTTGCATAATCTTCACAACAAAGCCTTCATCACTTGCATAACACTTTTCTTAATATCTTTCCATCTATTTCAAATGGGAGGAATAAACTTCTTTATCTATGCATATCAACTCATTTTTGGGAAAACCTTTCAAAAAAAGCTGACAAAGTGTAGTATCTGGGGTAACAAGGCCAACATCTAAGGCCACCCAAACTTTCATTTTTGAAAATTCAAGGACACTAGCGCTTGGGCGCTAGTGTCCAAGTGTTTGAGGTCCTTTTAGGGCCTACACCTAGATAATGACACCTGGCATCAGTTTGTGTTTCAGAATCTAATCTTCTCACAACAAGAGTTTGTCTATCAATCCAGAAGGGTGCTAAACCTAGTGTAAATTGCCAGTGTCAACAATTTACGACATAACATTTAGCCCCCACTTTAGAGTGGGTATTAGCTTATGCTCATACGTACACTAAAGTATGAAGAAAAGAAGAACTTCTTTTCTAGAATGTTGACGCCATTAGAATGACGACAAGTTGAGAACTATGAAAGCCCCCAATCTTAAAATTCTAAAGGTCTACAAAGCATGGAAAGAAGAGATTACATACACATAAGATATCTAACATAATTCACACATACATGGAGTATTCACAAAGGATACGCCACATCAATCACCACATCTCTATTGAATGTCGAGCAATCAGTGTCAACATCAATCAATCTGTAGGCTTTATGATTGTCACTGTACCCTGTAAGCATTAACTTATTACTCTTAGGGTCTAATTTAGTTTTCTTTACATCTAGAATCTAGGTGTATGCAATAGAACCAAAAATCTTAAGATGACTAATCTTTGGTTTCCTCCCAGACCAAGCTTCCTCTGGGGTCTTCTCCTTCACTCCCTGTGTTGGAGGTTTTGAGTAGGCAAACTACAATGTAGACTGCCTCAGGCCAAAACTTCTTGGGAATACTCCTGTTCTCCAACATACACCAGGTCATCTCCATAATAGTACGGTTTCTTCTCTCAACCACTCCATTTTATTCTAGAGTGTAGGTGTTGTAAGTTGTCATTTTATTATGTGTTTAGCACAAAAGTCATTGAATTCATTTGAGCAGATTTCACCTCCATTATTAGACCTAAGAGTGATTATTGAACAATAAGACTCTTTTTCGACTAATACTTTGAACTTTTGAAATTCCCTAAACACATCTGATTTTGATTTTAGGAAAAACACCCACATTTTCCTACTAAAATCATCTACAAATAAAAGAAAATACCTAGCACCAATTATTGATGTAATGTTCATCGGTCCACAAACATCTGCATGAACCAACTAAAGGACTCTCTGTGCTCTCCAAGTCTATCCTTCCTCAAATGGAGTTTTGTGTTGCTTCCCTGCTTGGCAAGCTCTGCAAACACCCTGTATCTAATGTTGGATCTCAGGTAAACCCTCTACCAAATTATCTTGAGCCAACTAAGAGAGAAAAGATAGGTTGAGGTTCCCAGACCATTGATGCCAAAGTGTACTAATAGCAATTACACTCTTGGTTGCCAATGCATGCTCCTAAAACTCTCTAGTATCAACCAGCTGATTCAACCCATGATATTTGATGCCAACTGCAATGGTTTGCTTGGACTCCTTGTCAACTATATAGCATTTGTGTGTGCTAAATATGACATCCAAATTGGGACTATGTAACATAATCTGACTCACCGAGAGCAAATTAAGCTCCATTCCTGGCACATAGTACACATTGAGAAAAATGATATTTTTCCCTCCAAAAGATATCTACACATTCCATTTGCCAACAACTATGTACTCCTCACCACCACTGAAGATCACTGAATCTAAGTGTAGATACCTGAAAATGACATGCCCTCACAACACCATTTTCCAACATCTCCCTAACATCACCCATCATGCTAACTTATCCCCTTCATCCAAATTAATTAAATAAATTATTTTTATTTATTTAATTTATCCCAATCCTTATTATAACCTACCAAAAATTAATTAAATAAATAATTAAAATTTATTTAATTAATTATCCCCTCATTACCATTAGCCTGAATTAATTAAATAAAGTTCATTTATTTAATTAATTCGCCTATTCTATAGCCAAACCTTGGTTAATTAAATAAATCTCATTTTTTAAATTAGCTACTCTACCCTACCAAACCCCTATGACCAAATTAATTAAGTAAATCTCTATTTAATTAATTTAAGCCACTAATTAATCCATCCCCTAATTTCCTACAACCATATTAATTAAGTTAATCACTTAATTAATTAACCTAATCCCTCATTATCCTATTTCCCCATAATTAATTAAATAAGTAAGATTATTTAATTAATTGGAGTCACATGTGTCTCCACCTTGTTGATGATGATTGTTAGTCATAACAACATGCATAAAAATTTGCACAACAAACTTTTATTATCTTGAAAAGTACGATCAATTTGGAACAAATTGATGACTCCAGGTCTCCGTTAATCAAGTCATGATCATCTAAAGTTACTCAGAGGTTGATGTGACATGTTGTTTTCCATTTCAAGGGGTCTTACACTGTCTGTATGGTAAATTGTTGCCTGTATATCTGGTTTTGTATCTATTTCCTGTAAATTTACTTCACAAACGACGTTATTTCTACTATGCTTCACAGATTATGGTAATATTTATAAGTTTGATCAAATCTTCTGAGCATTTACTGTCATGAACTTGTATATACTTCTGCACTGTGTGTTTATTCAAATAAGGTGCCTACAAGTAGATATTCACATGTTTATCATTGATGTACATCTGTATTTGCATGATATTTGTCATTTTGACATGCTTTCACTCAAAATATGCTCTGTATATTCAATTATTTATGGGATATAGGCATATTTCATGTTTATTTTCTTTAGACTGTATGTTATTTGCAATTATGAAGGTGATTTGCAAAGAATTTTAAGAAAATTAAAAGAAATGCTTCTAAATTTGGTGAACCTTTAGCTAATGAGTCACATACATTCTAGATAAAGTCATGAAGAGAATGAATCAAACCATAATTTCACCAAGTTGTTTGGTGTAGGAGCACCCCTACCAAACAGGACATAAGTCTATTTTTAGCATGTCAGGACATGAGTCTATTTTTAGCATGTCAGGACATCGGTCTATTTTTAGCTTGTTTGACTTCTTGATGTAATAAGGTCCGTTGGACCAATTCTTATGTTTTAGACCCATCTAGGAGGATGTGCAGGTTAGTTAGAAGTTTGTTATGACAACTATCTTAGCTGTCTCCTCCCAATCGCTTGGAAGCTCCCAGCCGTTGGGAATCAAATTGGTAGTACTCGTGAGGAATTCCTATTTATGCCCTAGATCAGTTGGTTTTAGATAGAGTAGTCTAGACAGTGGAGAATTGATAGTTTAGTGAGTTTTTAACATTTTAGAAGTAGGACATTTGTGACACTGTGAGACTATGAATCTTGTATGCATCTCTGTTATTAAAAATATGAGGATCCCATTGATTTCATTTGTCTAGTTTACAAGCTATCTATATATTGATTCTTTTTGGTTGCAGGTGAAATGGATTCATTCAACTATTCCACTGGTTGATTCTCTAAATCAGTGGAATGGACATGTACAGTAGTTTAGTTTACATTTTTGTTTTTCTGTTTATGCATTTCGTGTTTGTGGGATCAATTTGTAGCATGCTGTGAGTTATCCTAGCATCCTCATGTACTAGGGTTAGGAGGATAAATTTCTAAGTTTGAATTGATCAGGAGACGATCTAGCCCGATCATCATGTTTTCTATGTGAAGTTGTGAAGTTCTGATAGTTTTGTCAAAAATATACCTTTGACAGATTTACAGCATCTACATGTGACATTACAGACTGTGTATATCGCATTTGCATCCATGCGCATATCGCTATCCAGATCAGGTCTTGAAACTTATGAAAGTGCATGTTTTGAAGGCATCAGGATGATATAGGTTGATATATATTTCTTGTATATATCATCTGCAGGATCATCATTTCGTGTGTATTCATCATCCACATGTCGTGGTTGTATGTTGGAACATACATGCGGGCGAAGGTACAATCAAACGGGTCAACGGTGAGTCAAAGTCACATTTGCTAAAGAAAGGAGGAGGATCATCTTTTGTTTGAACATCGGGTAGTCGAGGATCACATAGATCATCATCAGGATATTAGAGTATAACCCGATAATTCATATCATGCTGTGGAGTATATAAATGAGTCTTATATTCGGGTGACATAGACATTAGTGCATGTGACGTCATCGTCATCAGGACATTCCAAATATCACCCGATAAAGGTTTATCCTACCGATGATAAGTGTTTTGGCATAGGCGGAGGACATCAGGGAGATTAGTGGATCGCGAAAGGAATATTCGGTAGAATATTCATCGTGTGCATAAAGTTGAGTATCGTCATCAGGATGTTTTGATATGACCCAATAAGTTATATCCTGATGCTAGTTGTGTAAGCGGGTCGAATATTGGGGTGACGTAAGCATCAGAGCAGAGGTGCATGAGGTTGTCGTCATCAGGATATATGGGAGGAACCTAATATTTTATATCCTACCGATAAAAGGTGTAGATGATGCCAAACATCATGATGCTACAGATAGAGTTTGGCGGCAAGGTGAATAGCGATCGTCAGAAGGATAATTGTGTTCACGGAATATGATGATACTGTTGATAGGTGAAAGGTTGAGGCTTAAGCCTCAGGATGATATTGGTCGGCAAAGAAAATATGATGATGCTGATAGGTATTAGCTATTTGGTGGGTTTAATGGGTTTTTCACCCTGTTTGTAAGCTTTTGTTGTGTGGCTCTGCATCATTGTTCCATAGCTACGTATGGTTGATGCTAACTTCAAAGGAACAAGGAATGAAAATAATACATGCAGATTGACAAGAACTCCAAGGGACGTAGCTAATCAATGCATATATCCAGATCTCATTCACTGACTACTCAAGATTTATAATAATTTGTAATCAACACAACTTCTCTTTCATTAAGTATTCAAAAGACATGTACATTCACAAAAGCCTTGAAATCAGACCTAAATGCTTCAACAATCCAATTTCGATTAAGTTTCTAATGCTTTAAAGAGTGTACTCCATCCCCTTTTATAGAATAAGGAGGAGACGGTTACAAATGACCAATGGTCAAGATTTATCTATTCAGATCAATGGTCAACATCTTCCATTGACTTAGTCAATATCCGCATATGTGGCACAAGTTGCCAGCTGGCAACAATCTAGCAAGACTCATTCGCTTGAAAGTGGATTATGCATATGATTCTATTATCATGCATCTTTACTCACTCTTCATCTCCTTCTTCTTCTTCACTTTCCTCTTCTCCATCATTTTCCTCATCATCATCATCTTCATTATCATTGTCAATCTAATGTAGATCATCCCCTATATGTACCTTTATGGCTTCCCTGATGGATTCATATGACTGCACTATTCTATCAATTTCATCTCCATCTTGAACCTTGGCCTTTATTACTACATGCCTGTGGGAATAAAATTTTGCTTGAAGGGCATCGATCTTACTCTTCTCGTTGTTCAATGTTTCATTGTATGTTTCCACCCTAACCTTTATCCTCATGATTATGTTTATTACCTCTTCTGTCAAATGGTGTAGGGGATCCTCTGCAGCTTGCTTAAAATTATCATGAAAAGCCTGAACAACAAAGTTGGCATCCTGGTTTTCTATCTTCCCCCCCACCTTTCCTTCTAGAGCCTCCAGGGTTTCTGCCTCTTTTGCCATAAGATTATGCAATTTGACACTTATGTCCCTGAGTTTTCCACTACATCTCTTCAAAATGTCACACTCAAATCTAGTGTCTTCATACCAAATATTGAGTAGCTGGGAAGTGTTATTATCTAGTATGTTGTTCTTCATAGGTATCTGTACATATATTATTTTCATCTCCCCCAAAGCATCTAGGTGCTTCTCTAGTTTGAAAGATCTCCTACCCACTTCATTCTGCAGCTTATCCACCTTTCTTTTCAAAGTGCTAAGAGAATTCCACCTTTCCAGGGAGGTCTTCACTACTTCTTCAGTTTCAAAAATAGAAGACATGAACCACTTGTCCATTAATTGTGCCTTATGCTTCATCAGATCTAATCCAGTAACTTCTTCTTGGGATATAATGGTTAATGGAGTGGCTGGACTTATAGGTGTGTGATTAGGATCAACTAATCCTTTAATAAAAGAATGCAATTGGGCAATGTGCTCTTTATCTTTCTTATTCTTTTCCTTTTCTCTTTTCACCCTTTGTGTCAAAAAATCAATAATATCTTTACCCTCTTGACCCTCCTAGTCTTCATTTGCAAAACCCAGATCAACATTAGTTATCTAAAATTCATCAAGGGTTATTTTACCTTTCTCCTTTTCAAATGTTGGCAAGGAAACTTGAGTTGTCCTTCTACCTATAGTAGGGTCTCTTCTTATTGTAGATGTAAGCCTTGCCTTTCTTCTTGGTTTCATCATACTTCCAGCAAACAATGTGGAAACATCAAAATCATGTACCTCCTTTATTTGTTGCAGATTTACCTCTTGTTGCAACCAATAAAGAACACCCCCCTTGGGCTCTTGATGATCACCTTCTTTATTTTCAGTAGCCTGAGACTCTGTATTGTGCCCTGCCCTCAGTGGTGAATTTCCTTTTCTAATTTCTTCCTCATGCACTTTCTCATGAGGGGAATCCTTTTGAGGTACCTCATGCTGAGGGATTTCATCTTGAGGTGGAGGATTTTGTAAAGTATGCATACCTTGATCTTGCACCTCCTCTTGTAGATTCTCCTCAGGAGTCTCTTGAGCCTTTTCCTTTTTCTCATCTTGTGGTACATTGGTCTCTTGAGAAGACTGTGTATTTTGACCTTGGGGATCACTTAGATCACCCTTGGTCATATTTTTTGTTTCTTTCTGTTGGCTTTCACCTTGTGCCAAACTCTACTCTTCATCCTTAGATGCACCAGCCTCTTCCAAGTTTACCTCTTTCTCAGCTAATTTCTCTCCTGATCCTAGATTATTACCTTGATCACCTCTTTCATCATGTGGTGAAGAGAGGCCTTGGTCTTGATTAGCACCTTGGCTGGCATATCCTGATCACCTTTATTTTGAAGTTGTGCTTCTGATTGTCCTTGTCCTGTGGGTGTATTATCCTAACCTTTGCCTTGATCGGATGCCATATCACCAGTCTCTGTATGCATTGTATTTTCAGCTTTTTCAAACGTCCAAGGCTGATCATTATCCTTGTTTTAGTTCAAATCACCCTGGTAAGTTAAATCTATCGCTGCAGGACTAGTAACTTGCTCTACCAAATTAGCTAGACCTATCTGTTGGGCTACTTCTTCAGGGTTATCCTGCTCTATTTCATCCATTTCATCCCTCTCTTGGCTAGTTACCTTTTGAGCCATTGGGGTCCCATGAGGGGTCATCTTAGTATTAGCAACTAAGCAGCCACATCCTGAACTACTTCATCATCAGACAATTCAACAGTGTTATCAAGTGGAAAGGGGGACTCCTTACCACCCATATGTGTTTCCTTTTCTATTTACTCTTCCATCTTTTCAGTCTTAAACTAAATAATGTTAGGAATGGGGACATCATGTTGTAGTTCCCTCATAAAAGTTAAACCATCTACACCCCTTAACATGATAGGATCAGTGCTAACATTTCCCCTCATTGTTGTCCTTTGCTTCTTTGGTGGTGGTGTTTGCAGCACATTCTTTCTTTTCTTACTTGTTATTATCAAATCATCATCCTTGGGTCCCTTATCCAATTGCTCCTCTTCCAAGGGATTTTCTTCCTCTGGTTCATCCTGCAATTATTTCTCTGTATTTTCAAGAACATGCTTTAGTATCCTCTTGCCTTTCTACTTATCAGGGGATTGTTGTGATGTAGATGCAGATGTAGATGTTGATTCCCCATCATCTTTTAATGGAAGCCTTTTGATAACTACCCCTTGTGGCTCAGGATCAGTCTTCTTGCCCTTATGTGGTGGTTGTTGTTCTTCAGCACGTAGTCTCTCTCCATTAGATTTCCTCTTTTCAATGAGAAAATCATCATATTCTTCTTCTGAGAGCTCTTGTCTTTTCTTTTTATTATCAACAGTAAGGGTCATACCCCTCTTCTTTAGTTTATTAACCTCAGCAATTACCCAACTCTGAGTCAGTTGGATGACCCCCTGGATTATTTGATCCAATGAGGTCTCCTCTGGCGGTGTTAGATCAAGAGTTGAGATGGTGTCATTATACACCTTTTTATCCTCATATTCATTAGACATTATCTTTCCATCATCATCATGCAACTGTGCAGGCACTGGAATGTAGTCAAAGGTCCAGATCTGGTTGAGAGTGAGCCTCTAATAAGTTCTTCTGACCTCTACCTCATCATCACAATCAATCCAATAATCCTCAAGATGTTTTTGATGTATTGGTTTCCCCAATAACTTACGCATTCTACCATATGGGTCATATGACCTAGCTATAGAAAATGGCTACATGTCCATGAGCTTTAACCCTCCAATAGCATCCTTAATGCTCTGTCTATTAGGGCATATATACCAGCCCATGTATACTAGGAACAATACAGGAGGAATCTTTTTCTGCTCCAAGTGAGCTTCAATTGAAGTAGATACTTGTCTAACAAATTCCATCAAGATGACCCTATCAGTGGGATATCTTGGCAACATGAGAGGTTGCCCCTCAAATCCTTCTATTCTTATGTATGAGAAGGTGGGGAATTGGATAAACCAAGCCCCATGCTTATAGATAATGGCTTGAGCCTCCATGCTCAATCTCTTAGTTCTGTCCTCCTCCATGGATCTGACTAAATGCATTGAAAATGAGTTATTTACCAGTTTATAGTCTTGGAGATATGTTCTCTGTAATTGTGGATAATGGTCCCAAATGTTCACATCACCAGTGTTGTTTCCAACCTTGCCCACTATTTACAAGGCATTAAATGTACCCCGGAAAGCACAGACATATACGACATAAGAAGTCATATGGAAAAAACAAGCTTTGCCACCCAACCTTCTCATCCCTTCATCTAAACAATCACTGATGATCTTGGCCTATAGAGGCTTGTTGTCTGAATATAGCACCATCTGGATGATCCCATACATCTAATTTTCAAAGTTGCCAGCATGATGTATGTCGGTCATCCTGTTTAACAGGGAAATCATATACTGATACTCCTCATCAAAGTCAAATTTGTACAAGTAAACGGGTAGCTTAGCCGAAGCTGTGTATGTGTTGTTCTTGGCTCTCCATTGGTACATGATTTTCCTGGCCTCTTTCTTATTATTATTATACTCTTTCTCTAGCTTACTTAGGTTCACACTAACCACTTTATTCCCCATAGGTAAATTGAATGCAGAAGTGATGCCCTTGATTGAAAAGTTGACATACACTCTGCCATGCTTTTCCACTTTTCTACTCTCAGGGTTATAATTTCTAGCACATTCCACCACTAACTTAGTGGCCTCCATTGCATATGGGAATCTAGCTGTGTGCCACATACCAGTTGTGAATATCCTATCTAGTATGGGATTATCAATATCATCATCTAATCTCCTTGTCCATGCATCCAACTCTGTTTTCCCTTGATGTGTATCATCTATCACACCATATCTAAATCCTACTCCCTTAGGCTATACAAACATGGGTTTCAAGAACTTAGAATCAGATCTATTCTTCCTAACCTCCATTAGATCCTGCAATAAAAATATGCCTTTCTTACCCTAGGGTGTTTGTATGGGGGGAGCTCAAAGATATCATGCATTTCATAATCACTATTCAACATTTCAATTTATTCCATGCATCATCATGTAGATTAACCTAGAAAGAACTATTTTACCTGGTGATTTGTAGTAAATGACAACAAAGAGGGTTTTACTTTACTTACTTGATATTCACTTTCCCTTTTTGGTTATATGACTGATAACAGGAAAATGCAGATATGCGGTATCGTATGTTCCATTCTGTTATGTTGAGTATCGTGCTCCGCAGGTAGACGACTGTGAGGTGTTTACTTTCAGAGCTCTGTAAATTTCAAATGTCGCAAGGTAAATGTAAATAATCCCTAAATTTTACTTTTAAACCGATCAATAGGACAAATTAGGGTGTATATGCTATTTTAATTGAATTTGTCAATCATCCGCATGAAGTTCATAGATGCTGCCAAGTGTTAGATTTGTATTTGAAACCGACGGGGCTCCATCTACCTTTTAGCTTGCATTTAATGCCAGTGGGTGATCTTTTGAAATATAGGGATATTTGAAAATATGACCCTAACGAAAAATATGACCCCTCCTACACGGGATAATCATTTGCTAAAGATCAGGGTGATATGGTCAACCTTTGACTACCAAGCAAGTTCTGGTCATAAAGTTAAATGATAAGGGATATTCAAAAATATCTGGGTCTTTTGAAAATCACAAATATCCCCCTCACTACGTCATCATCATGTTTACTAAGGTTAGGGTTATTACAAAACCTGACCCCTTCGAGTGTAGATCATGATGACATCATCATGTCATCCTATCCTCTTTGTTATTGGGTTATGATGACATTATGTCATATTGAGAAATATGATGGATGCTTAGAAATATGACCCTTCGTGGGTCAGGTGCAATGATTACATCATCACCTAGGTGATCTCTTTCATTCATTGGCATTAGATGACGTCATGGTCATATTTGTGCAGGGTGATATCCGCGAAAGGGTGATATTTTTAAGATGACGGATATTAGGAAATATGACCCCCTCGCAAATACACGAAGTTTATGACAGGTAAATACTGATCCCTATTTAAGTTTGACGTTCGCATATCAGGGATAGAATGGACATCAGGTGATTTTTCTAAGTTAGGGTCATCTAAGTAAATATGACTGATATTCAGAAATATGACCCCCTTATGTGAAATATCAGGCTTGACTGATCTTTGACTTAGCATAACTTTCTATCCTTAAACAATATCAGGGTGATCCAAAAGGCAAACCTTCTTAGAATTTTGCACTCTTTCTAATTATGAGGTTTATGATAGCAAATGCTAACTTGGAAAACTAACCTCTCCTTGTGATGCACATACCTTAGCAAAGGTGACATACATGACTGAATTTTAGCAAACCGCCCAAAGCAAGAAAACAAGCAAGTAGAAGCAAAAGTTGGGTCCCTATTTTGCTAAGGCAAAATAAGGTGTGTTGTGTAACCACACAACAACTTGCCACCAAAGAAGACAACCAAATTCAAATGATTCAAGTGATGGGATCACATTCTAACATAGTATTTTAACTCTTTCTGAGCATAAGTATTATGACCTTTCTGAATGATATGATGTTCATTATTGCAACAGTGCTAGCAAGGGATCAAGTGTGTGCAAATGATTAATTATCCTCATCTTGAAAGTAAGTTGAAAACGTGAGTAACTGGTGTTAAGCTACATATTTTGGGATTCATCCCTCATAGCCAACTGGGATAGAGCTTTGTTGCTAGCAAGCATCCATAGCCCCGACAAGGTTATCTATACAATCCCCCTAAGTAGAGCCCCACTGCCAATAAGCATCTATAGCCCCGGTAGAGTTACTTAGATGGCCTAATTTTATCCTTTTGGATTTTCAATATTTATCTCTTTTGTTCATATGATATCATCATGTAAGCTCAATATGCAAGGTGTGATCACTTGCTGATTTAGGTTGGAGATTGTAATGGTAGCAAGGGAGTCCCTTTAGATTTTTCACTTAACACCTATACTGATGTGTTCCAAAAACCCAAGGCTATTAAGTGAGTCATTGTAAAAAATCTCCTCAATTAAGAAAAGGCACCATGATGAAAAGGATATCACAGCCCTGATCAAAGATACTCCTCAAAATGAGTCATAACCTATATAGGAATTTGTTCTCAATCCTAACAATTTGGTTGGTTTCTTAGGGTGATAAGTTGCATCATCATGACTAACCAAAACAAAGACCCAACAAAACAAACAAACAAACACACAAACAAAACAAAATTGTACAAACAACTATACAATATTCACATTATGGTACAAATGACTTACATCATCCTATTTCAGGCTTGGAAGTAATGTTTTAGGAACTGTCCATTAAATGGTAATGGAACATCCTCACCAGTTAGAGTCTTAAGTCTGTAGGTACTATCTCCTAGGATCTCTAAAATTTGAAAAGGACCTATCCAAAGTTTGTCAAATTTACCATGATCACCTTTCTTTTCATGTGCTTTATCCCATGCTAGGACTAGATCTGAAATCCTAAAAGCCTTGACTCTGGATCTCTTATCAAACTAGCATTTGACAACAGCCTGATGTTTAGCAAATTGATCAATTGCTCTATTTCTTTTTTCTTCTAAATGCATGAGGTGAAGTAGTCTAACCTCTTGTTTGCTATCTATGCCTAGATATTCTTGTGCAAATTGCAATCTGGGGATCTTTAAGTTAATAGGGAGGAGAGGATCCACCCCATACACTAACTAATAAGGAGAATTTCCTAGTGCAGCCTTCATCCTAGTTCTATCCACCCATAAGGCATACTTTAATAGGGTATTCCACTCCCTAGGGTTCTTCTCTATCAATTTATTTTTGATATTTAATAAGTTCTTATTTGTAGACTCTGCTAGTCCATTCCCTTGAGGATAATAATTTGAGGAGAATTTTAAGATAACTCCATGATCAAAAGCCCAACTAGATGGTTTTAGTGATGCAAAAGCAGGTCCATTATCACATACCAAAGCATAAGGAATTTCATACCTGGTCACTATGTTGCTTTCTAAGAACTTGATCACATCATCAACATTGCATGTCTTACTGCTGACAACTTCAGTCCACCTGGTACAATAATTAGTAGTAGTCAAGACATACCTATGTGATGCAGAGGAAAAGCAGCAAAACTTTGTCTCTTAATCTCATTCCTTCATAGATTGTTCTTAACGTGCAATTATGGCACTCATACTATAACCAATCAACACAAACTTGTTCAACACATAACCAACACATGGTCTCTGACCAAATAACTATGTTTTGTACTTGCAAGGACAGAGGATAGCAAATGACAGTTTGATTGCACTTTGACAGTGGACTCTCAAACCATTTGATATCTCAGGTCCACAAGAGAACCATACAATGGCCTCTACTCAAGCATTCTTGGATTTCCAATTACTCTGACCCAAACAAGATCTTAGTTGTCTTTCTTAACCTCTAGGAACCTTAACTCAAATAATCACCAAGGTCTGTCCCACCATACAAGCAACCATCTCTTCATTGACTGTCATAACTCCTAGTAGCCCTGTTTTAGGGACTGTCAGTGTATAACTTTCAGTGTAGACATCCATTCAAGATTGTCTAAGACTTTTGAGATACCCATTATCCTTATTATCAACATACCAAAAGATCAACATAGCTTACTTTGGAAAGTATTACTAAACAAAGACTGTCACCGAACCAATTAGGCCTAAATAGGCTTCCAAACTGTCACTCTTGTGTCATTCATGGCATTATCCCAATAAGAGACTCTTGCAAAGTTTACTATTGATTGAAAACACTTAAAACATCTTGTCCCACACCCCTCTAGGGTTTACAAGCACTATTAGAATACAAAATTGACTCATTCTCAGTCATGACTGTGACTGTTATACTTAGTACTGACAGGACATGCTTATTAGAGGATGTGAACCTTCATTCTTTTGCCAAATACAACTTAAGGAGGGCTCAAAATAAACAATATACCCCTTTCAAATCACTGTCACCAAGGAGGATACCCTTTACATTGTCCAAAACATAAAATATCTACTGAACACTATCAATTTCCAAAATTTTGCACAGTTTGCAGACCTAGGGCTTTGTAAAAACTGACCAAAATCGAGCATTAGAAACCTGCAACTTATGAATCCTTTAGAACACACGTAAATCTCCTTATCCACAAGTTTATAGCAATTTCGAATGGCTAGACATGGAGAAACACAAATTTAAATACTAACTATTTACCCTAAGATAGGGTATTGATAGTTTTGACAAAATCCTCAATATCTAACTCAATACAACATCAATTCACATTCAACAAAATGGAAATGGAGGGTGATTGATTATATTACCACTTGCAACTAATTAGACATCATTTCCCATCTGTACTAGGCTGTACACAGTCAAGAAACAGTGAATTTCTGAAGGAATACACAGAAAATAGTGTTTTAACTTGATCAATTTCTTACATTCAATCACCCACAAATTCCTAATGGTTACAAGGCCTTTTAAAGGAATTCCAACTTGACTCTTCAGTTCCTAACTTCTTTGGAACGAACTAAGAGCCAAATGACTCTTCACCTTCCCTCATTTTACATCTTTTGAAATTTTACATTTTGTATGACAACTTGTCAAAAATGGACATAAGACTTAAACATTAAACCCCTCCTAGAACCTTAACACATGAAAGATGACTCAAATAACCTTATTACAATGTTGAACCATTAAAATTTAATCAAACTCCAAAAATTAGTCTATGAAGCATCAGTTTATGAAGGTGCTCTTGCACCACTATGGCCTGAAGACGATGAAGGATTGATGGGTCCTATGAAATCCATCCCCCATTGAGCAAATGGCTGCATCTCCATCACTGGTTGCAAGGGTTGAGCAGCATATATTTCTCTATTAGTTGCTACCTGACATGTATGACAACATTTAATATGTTCAGTAGTGTCCTTAAAGATAGTGGGCCAGTAATATCCTGCTCTCAAGATAGCATGGGCGGTAGCCAGATGTGATCCATGTGCAGTTCCAAACTTATCATGCAATTCTGCTAACACTTTATCTGCTTCTTTCCTTTCTAGGCATCTAAGATATATCCCTTCATAGTTCCTTTTGAAAAGGATCCCTCCTTTATCATATACTTTTGTGATCTTATTTTCAAGGCTCTCCTCTGTGAGGCCTGCAATTTTGATGGGCATCTCCTAGTAATCAAGACATGTCTAATGTCTGAATACCATTCTTCAGTTTCTCTAGTGTTTACCACATATTGTTGGCTCATGATGTTAGGATCAATTTCTGATATCATCTAGCTCAAGGCTTGTCCTCTTACTAACTTCATGGGTGTTATATCCATATCATATTCTTGGAGAACTATTATCCATTTAGCCCTTTTCTCACCAGGCTCACTCTGCATTAAAAGCATTTTCACTATTGCATCTGGTACTATAGCGATTATTTTACTTCTCAAAATGTAGTGTCTAAATTTCTTGACTACTCAAACTAGAGGAAGAGCCTGTCTCTCAACATCCATGTATCTAAGCTCTACATCCTTGAATGGGCAACTCATGAAAGCTATAGGCTTTTCTTCTTTAGCCTCATTTCTTTGTGTTAATACTGTTGCTGATGTATGCTCTGAAGAAAATGAATATATGTAAAAATCTCTTGTATAATATGGACTGATAAGAATAGGAGCATTAGATATGGCCTTCTTGATGTCCTCAAAAGCTACTCTTGCTTCAAGAGTCCATTCAATTTTGCCCTCCTTCTAGCACCAATTTATGTTGATGATGATTGTTAGTCATAACAACATGCATAAAAATTTGCACAACAAACCTTTATTATCTTGAAAAGTATGATCAATTTGGAACAAATTGATGACTTCAAGTCTCTATTGATCAGGTCATGATCATCTGACATTATTCAGAGGTTGATGTGACATGCTATTTTCCATTTCAAGGGGTCTTACACATTTATTTCATCTATGATCTGTGCATCAAACACATCCTTGTTTGATATGAAATCTAAAATGTGTTGGTCATCATCAAACACTTGAAGATTGGTAACATTATCTAGTACAGAAGGTACTGATATTAATTCAACTGAAAACCTCTTCAAACTAGATATAGATAATGGCTCCAAAGTACTTGTAGCTTGAGCCAAGGCATCTGCTCTGTGATTCATTTCTCTAGGCACATGGGTGATGTTGAATGCATCAAAGTATTCTATTAAATCCCATTCCCTATGTCTGTAATTAGACAACCTTTTATAATTGCAAGAGTATATTCCTCTTACCTGTCTTACCACCAATTCTGAGTCTCCATAAACATGTAGAATCTTTACTTTTTTCTTGAGTGCAAACAATATACCACAAATTAAAGCTTCATACTCTGTCACATTATTTGTTCATGGGAATTGTAATCTATATGTTGCTAAATAGGATTTTCCAGCTAGATCAATGAGATCTATCCCTACTCTAGCTCCTTGCTTTGACTTAGATTCATCCAACCTAAGGATCCATGGCTTATCTTCAGTTAAAGACTTATCAGGGCCTTCTCTCTTCTGTTTAGCTCTAGCAGATGCACCACCTAATATCCATTTCAGTTTTGGTGACTCATTCTTGTCTACTTTCACTTTCTCTAACCGATGTGAAGCTGATACTTGTTTTCTTTCCTTATTATCAAGGAAATGATCTTTTGAATGAAGCATCTCTTGGTTTTTCAAAATGTGCAAGCATAATGAGCAAGTAGTCTCTGAATGTGGTGCTTCATGTAATCTACACCAACCTTCAATTAGAGCATTATGTGGAGAAGTATGCTATAGCAACTGTTGGTATGTGGCGACTAATCATGCAAGTACTGTACACAAGTTATGTATCCTCGCCAGGGTTCAGAGTCAGTTGTTAAGTTTTGTTAACCGACAAAAGAAAAATGACATTGCAAAACCCTAATTATAGAAGCTTCTAAAAAGCTTGTTATAAGCGGTTGAGATGTATGGTACAATGATGTATTCACGAGATTGTAATCTATTTTGCACTGGATAATAAAATCATTGGATGGCTGAGTTTCTATGGATGTAGCCCATATTGGGTGAACCACGTTAAATTTTTGTGTTGATCTCTTTTGTGTTATTCCTCATTGTTATATTTGGGTTATTTAATCTGCATATAATTGTTAGTGTTGATTGCTTTGATCTACCCTAACCCTAACAACTAGTATCAGAGCAGGTTGTGTTTGATTATCATCTGTAGGAAGGTCTCACGGTTGAGTGGGAGTCTCACGGTTAAGTGGGAGCAATGGTGGATGAGGGTAAATTGAAGGTAGATGAATTCAATGGGTAGAACTATCAATTATGGAAGATGCAGATGGAGGATTATCTCTATCAGAAGGATTTATGGAGGCCATTGGAAGGAGTAGCCAAGAAACTAATAGCAATGACTGATGAGGATTGGCAACATCTAGATAGAAAGGCACTAGGAACCATTCAGTTGTGCCTGGCACCATCTGTGGCATTCAATATAACAGAAGCGAAGATAACAAGTGAACTAATGAAAGCTTTGGCCAAATTGTATGAAAAACCCTTAGCCTCTAATAAGGTATTTCTCATGAAGCGTTTGTTTAATCTAAAAATGATTGAAGGTGGATCTGTGTCAGATCATTTAAATGAGTTTAATATGATTACCAGTCAGTTAACTTCTATAAAAGTGAAATTTGATGAAGAGGTAAGGGCTCTCTTGGTTTTATGTTCTTTGCCAGAAAGCTGGAATAGCTTGGTAATCGTTGTAAGTAACTATGTCTCTGGTTCAAATACTTTGAAATTTGATGATGTTGTTGGTGTTATCCTTAGCGAGGAAATGTGACAGAAAAGCACAGGTGAGACTTCAACATCTGGTAATGCTTTGACTGTAGAGAACAAGGGAAGAACAAAGGAAAGAGAAAAAAGCCCTACAAATCATGGGAAGTCACAAGGAAAGTCGAGGAAAGGCAGATCTAAATCCAGAGGAAGAATGGATTGCTGGTACTGTGGAAAGCCAGGACACTTGAAGAAGGATTGCTGGTCTCGAAAGGAAAAACAAGGAGACAGACAACATGATGACAGTAAGGAAGCTAATGTTGCAAGTAATAAATTACAGGATGCTTTAATTCTATGTCTAGATAATGCTAATGATTCCTGGGTAATAGATTCAGGGGCTTCATTTCATGCCACACCCCATAGGAAATATTTTGTAGATTATGTTTAAGGTGATTTTGGACATGTATATTTGGGTGATGACGAACCTTGTCAGATTGTTGGAAAAGGAAAAATAAAAATCAAGTTACAGAATGGAAATGAATGGTTGCTACAGGAGGTAAGACATGTTCCAAATTTGAGAAGGAATTTAATCTCTGCAGGACAACTGGGTAGTGAAGACTGTATAGTTACCTTTTCAGACAAAACTTGGAAGGTCACTAAAGGTGCATTAGTAGTAGCTAAAGGTGAAAAGGTAGGCACATTGTATTTGTGTACTGGTAATACTTATTCTACATTAGCTGCTACAGAAACAGTTGCTACTGAGACAGTTATAACACTTGCTACAAGGACAGAAATAGAATTGTGTTACCATAGACTTGGGCACATGAGTGAGAAAGGGATGAAGATTCTTCACTCCAGAAAGTTGCTACTAAGTCTGAAGAAGATTGACTTAGAGTTCTGCGAAAATTGTGTTTATGGAAAATAGAAAAGAGTCTGATTTCTCAAAGTTGGGAAAGAGAAGAAGAGTGAGAAATTAGAGCTTGTGCATTCAGACGTATGGGGACTAGCTCAGGTATCTTCTCTTGTAGGCTCTTGCTATTATGTTACTTTTATTGATGATGCAACTAGGAAAACATGGGTGTATTTCCTAAAACAAAAATCAGAAGTATTTGAAACTTTTAAAACGTGTGTTGGGTGAATATTTTGTCTTCAACTAACTGAAGACAAAATGGTTATATCGACCACAGTGTAATGAGATAAATCTCTCCTCTCAGCAAGGGGAGGTTCCCTATCAACTATCACAAACTTATTTAAACTAAATACTAACTTGGGGGTGAGACCATATCATCCATTTCTCTTTTTTCAACAATGATGTTTACAAAATGAAATAGCACTTTCTTGATACAACTGGAAATAAACAAGAAACCCACGAGAGCACAAAGTCTATCATTGCTTCTTTAACTAATTTATAACTTAGAACCAAGTAGAATAAGGTGCAACCCAAAGTCTTCACCAAATGCTACGATAAAAAATATGATCACAAAAGATAATAAGAGTTCAAAGCCTTTCCAATATCTTTTACTTCAAAAAATAAAATCACAAACTAAAGATAATTGTTGTAGCACAAAGTCTCCACAATCAACTTTAGAACATCTCCTAGATTATCCTCACTCACACTACAATTTGATCAAATAGATAAGATAGTATTAGGACAAGGACATAAGAACAATTTCCAATACACCACAAGATATTCCAACACAAAGGTTGAATGATCACTTGCTTTCTTATTCACTTGATAAAATTTGATTTACAATTTGAACACAAAGTCTCAAAATGCTCTTCAATTTGGCAGAGTTTCGCTTCAATCACTAAAAGATGCTATTTACAATGGGGGTCCTCTTTATTTATAAGAGGAATCGAGAGAAAAAATAGGAAAAGAAAAACTAACTATGACTTATTCAACAAAGGAGTCCTTTTTGATTTGGGACTTCCTATGTTTTTACATGTAATTACATATGGAAAAAGTACATGTAAATATGTCCAAAATTATTTCAAAAGTACATCTGAAAAGTGGAAAATAAACTAAGTCATGGAAAAGCTGCTAACTTGCATTGCCTTCTTTCTTCATGTGGTAATCATACATGGTGAATGCAGCTTGCATCCCAAGACTATCTGGACTAACCGTGTTCTTGAAAATCATTCTAGCTCTAACTATTGCATCTCTAACCATAGTGACTGATTTTGCGGGACTAGTTAACTTGGTCTTCAAATTATCCAAAGTTAACTGATTGTCAAGAATGTTATCCACAGAGGCCACTAAAAATTTTTTGTCCTCGAACTCTTTCCGAAACATATTTTCAAATTCCTCAATCATCTCTTCTGTAGAAAGAAATTGATTGTCTTGTGACACCAGATTGCATGGCAGCTCCTCCAACTTATGCAAAAGACTAACATCACTTTGATCACTTAGTTTCCTTGCAGTTTCTAGGTCATTGATCAAATCTTTCAGCACACGGCTCTGATATGTCAAGGCCTCTTTGGTTTTAGTATAAGAATCCCTATTTGGAATGATGCCAATTGATATCAGAGTGCTTATTTTCAGCTTTCTCATCTCCACCCACTTATCATGATTCTGTTCTAGGCGCTCGATATCTTGAGAAATGACATCAGTCAAGTCATCAAGTTCTGCTCTTATTTTCTCCATTTTGTCTGTCTTCTCAGATAGCTCTGTAAGCAGATAGATCCCTTGGGTGCACATCCTTTCCAGATATTCTTCAAGTACTCTTCCCTTAAGATGAGTCTTTTCATCTTTTTGAATGATAGGGTCTTCTACAGAAACGGCCTCAAGAGTCACTGATTCTGAATTCAAAGTAATTTTCCTCACCACTACAGTCAACTGTTCAACCATTCCTTTGTAATGATCTTTCATTTCTTTCTCTTTGTTAAACTTCTAAATCAGAATGTCCATTGTTGACTACATGTCAGTCTTTGTACTTTCATGAGTTATTTTGCCTAACTCAACCCTAGAGATAGAATAATCATTCATTAATAAATTTTCCATGGTTGCATCCTGCGGAGGTCTTGCAATCTCCAGAAATTTGTGTCCCTTGTCCCTGATCATTCTCCAAAGAACCTTTGGTTTCTTCAGGGTCTTAGCTTTCGCAGGCACCAGCTTACTAAAATCAAAGTCATCTGGAGAGATGGATTGTTTCTTCCTTTTTGGTGTATATGCTGAGAACCATGGTGGAAGCATAGAAGTACTCACATTAGGATTTGTTCCCATTGCTGGCATTATTGGAACTGCACTTGCACTGGAAGTGGAAACAATAGGTGGAGTATTAGTAAAAACTACACCTATTACATTCACATTAGGAACCTATTCAGAATTCATTACAAAATGATCAAATATAGAAGTATCCCCAATATCAAAAGATGAGGAGGACAAGCTAGGAATAGACTCTGAGGAACGAAGAAAATCTTCAAAACTATTTTGAGGATTGTCAAAAATTGTTTTGGAAGATGATGGAGATTTAGAAGAGGGGATGTCAATGGGTGAAATAGATAGAGGGACTAAAATAGGTGTGTTGGGCAAAGGAGAAGAGACTCCCGTTTCTTGTTGTACATTCTCCTGTGGAGACAAAACTTCCTCTCCTTGTTGATCTGTAGGTCTATCTTCAACCTCCATTTCCTCGATGGCTGGTTCTTTAGTGTTTTGTTTCTCAATTTCCATATCTTCTATCTCAGATTCTTTCTCCATAGCCTTTGACTTCTTCGTCACAAATTTGATCCTGGGATTATGTGGCTTGGAAGAAGAGGGGACATCACTCTTGTTCTTCGTCCTATTCTCCACCTTTTTACCAGTTTGCTCTTGAATTTCAGTCTCTGATCATGTAAGGAATTCTTTCAAAGTAATTCCCTTATATGCTAGTCAGTTGTTGGTGTTAGCCAATATGGGTTCAAACCTTTTCCTCATAGAAGTCAATTCTTTCTGAGACCATTGGATAGGAGGAAGAGGAGTACCAACAACCTGTTCAATGTTATATCTATCATCGATCAACTCTCCATCATCCACCAGGTCTTTAGGAATATCAGCCAATCCTAGATATTCAATCTGCTCCAGAGATAACCGGCTATAATCTAACTTTCTGACATCTTCTATTCTCAAATCCACCCAGACATCCTCAACGTTCATGAAACTGGGTCTTTCTCTTGATTTTGTCTTTCGCACCCCTATAATCAAACTTTGACCTCCATTTGAATTGTTTCATGGTTACAAGATGCATTTCAGTTTCCATGGCTCTAGCCTTTGCAGCAGTTAATACTAAGAAACTGCCAATTTCAACTAGAAACCTGAAACCGGGTTTCTTGAGCTCCATTTGTTTATTATGTACAACAATCATTTGTCTACATAATTCCATTAAAACAAGTTTTTCTAAGGGAAACCTTGGCAACATATAAGGATGACCTTAGAAAAAGCCAACCCTTAGATATGAGAAAGAAGGAAATTGTAAGAACATGCATCCAAAATCATTTACCACTGACCAAGCTTCATTTGAAACTCTTCTTTGTTCTAGCTGAGGGTCAAAAAGACACAAGAACACTGCAAAGAAAGCATCATTTACCCTCTTGAAATGATGAATAGAACCCTTCAATGTCAATTGAGAATAGTACTGATACACAGGAATTACCCTCCTATCTCCTTCTGATGTCAAACCTAGAAAGATTCTCATGGAGGCTACTATATACACCAGGTAAGAAGTCATGTAGAATTTGAAGGTAGTGTATACCTTAGTCAATTGCTCATGTAGAGCATTGCTGATTTGCTCTCCCCATAAGATGGCTTGTGTACCTTAGAGTATTACCTTGATGAAAGGGTACATCCACTCATGAAAAAGTGAGGAAGAGGCCAATCCCCTTATCTTGTTGAGAAGAGTTATCAGATCACCAACTTCTTCTACAAAATGACTTCTAGGAAAACTCCTTGGCCACCTAGACAAGTTTGACCGTGGAGTCTTGAGCCATTTGGTATTGATTATCTTCTTAGCCTTCTCAAGATTTTTGTCACTCTTTTTGTGCTTCAGCAAAATCTAGTTTTATAACTTCTGTGACAGCATAGCACATGAAAACTTTATCAATAAATTCAAGATCTAATCTGATTATCACATTGCCATTTTCATCCATCACTGCGCTAGTATCCCTGTTGTAAAACTAAGCACACTGAAGAACAAACTCTGTGTTATGGGATGCCACCGGGAAAGATGATACCAAATGAATGTTACTGTCAATAATCTTCTTTATTGTAGAACTAGGATTATTGGACTTGGTTCTTTCCACAAATTTAGCCATGTCCACATGGCCAATCTCTGTATCTCGAATGTAATCGACATTGGAAGTAACCAAGGTGATTGGAAAAACACCCTGATACTTATACTTCATCACTTTTGACTTCTTCGGAGACAACTCAGTCATCTAAAAAAGTTATCACCAAAAGGATGTTGGTGAAGAGAGAGAATCCGCAGAAGAAACTACAACAAAAAGACATGATCATGCAATTAGGGGAAATATTGGTAATCTGGGAAAATTGCATGTGGATGATCACGACTATGAGGATACGCTTGAAATGGCTAGAGTGCGAGTGGGTAAAAAAAAAATAGAGGAAAGCAGGTTTAGGGAAGCAAAATTGAAAATATCCCAAAGTTAGCAAAAATTGAGAGGGTGATGCACAGGTGGCAAAATTTGCCGCCCTTGCATGTATGGGATAGTTCGCAAGTGTCAGGGTGGCCATTTTTACCGACCCTGCAGGTAGGTTGAAAATGCAAGTTTATCAGTGGCGAAAATTACCGCTTTTGCATGTTAGGAGAAAATTGCAAGTGTATCGGCGGTTAAATTCATCGACATCGCATGTTGATATTTCAAGGTTTTCTTCGTGTAAGGGCAGTGAATTTTGCCGCCCATACACATCTGGATACAACTTCAAATGCTTAAGCGGCAATTCCCATCGACTTAGCATTTATTCAAAAATTCATGAAAGAACTTCAATCAGCAAATATAGCCGTCATCACATGAAACCTAAACATAACTAAAAAGTTTGAGTGGCGATTATCGCCGACTTAACATATGCCATGACAGTTTTCAATGAACATATTTTAAGCGATAAAATTTTATGTTTAGGCATGCGGAGACAAAATTTTCTCCTGAGTCAAATATCGGCAAATTCTTCTAACAAAACTTCGATCAGAGAAGAATTCAAACAAGGACTAGGGTTTTTATGAAGAAGTGAAGAGAGGCATGACAAATGTGCCGCTATTCAAACAAGAGAACGGTGAAAACTACACATAGAACACAGGGTTTCAAAATACACTGTCATTTGCTTTTGAGGATTCAAAGCAAAGGGAACATCTACCTAATCTTCAAAATAGAAAAAGTTTTAATAAAACCTAAATAGAAAAAGCAAGAAAAAGGAATGAAGACTTACCCTGAAGGCCAACGTGAAACCAAATTCGTGCACAAACAGCGAAATATAGTCAAATCTGCCAACGTCATGATCAAATGATCTCCAAGAGGATTTGCTAGGTTGTTCAAGGTTTTGAAAATAGAAGATGATTAAACAAAATGAGCAAAACATGTTTAAAAAGGTTAAAACCTGAATGCATTAATGCCAACACGAGTGGCATTAATGTCACTGAAGTTCAAGATCTTCATGATCTTACTTGGGCAGTGAAAATCACTGACCCGACATGTGTTTAACCGAAACATAACGGTGGCAAAAAGTACCGCCCATGCGCTTGTTTTCAATGAAGAACATGTAATGGTGGTGAAAATTGCCGCTCGGGCATATCCAAACAAAAAAACTATGTAAAAGCAGCAAACTTCGCCGACATCACACAAGCAAACAAAAATATATGCAAAAGTGGTGAATTTTGCCGACTTTGCACATAAAGTTTCAAAATTTTACTAACACCCAAAAATGATCAAAATTGATATTTTGGTTAGTTTACAACCTAATCGATTTGCACAAACTTCAAGGAATTGATTCGGGGGAATGTTGCAAACTAGTTTAGGATGTCATATGACTTCGCACGAGGCCAAGAGAATCTTGTCTCGATTTATGAACTTAGAGTGTAGATTACGAAACGGACAAGTTTCGTAGGGGTTGTCTACAAAAATAAGCGTAGCTGATTTTGAGAACAACAGCTAGCTCTAACTGGGGAACTTCCATCGATCAAACTTTGAAACGATTGAAGGGAGAAGAATCCAGTCTCTAAGTGCCTTCATCCATGCCATTGGGCCATAGAGTCAAGCTACCAAAAAGAAAAAGACACAAAAGACTAAATAAAAAAACAAAAATCAAAACACAAGACTATACAAATGTACAAATGAACTTATCTGATACTTCAAGGATTGAAGTGCTTCAGATGTTTTCCACTATGAGGCAGCAAGAATGGTGTTCCATCAAGATATTCCAACAAGAAGCTATTTTCACCATAGAACTGATGGATGGTGAATGGACCTCTCCATAGGGAATCAAACTTTCAATGCATTCCTTTTGGTTCTCTCCTCTTGTCGCATAACAAGACTTGGTCTCCAATTTGAAACTCATGAGCCCTTGCTTTCTTGTCAAAGAGTTTCTTCACCTGACTTTGATGTTTAGCGATATGATCTACCACCATAGCTCACTGCTCTTCAAGTTCAGTTAGGTACATGATTATTTTATCAATAGAACTTTCAAAAGTTCTATCTTCCACTGCCTTTGCCAACTCCAGTGCTGGCAACTCCAAGGTAATAGGTATCTCTACATTCAGACCATACAGAAGCTAAAAAGGTGACATACCTATTGCCCTTTTAGGGGTAATCCTATCTGCGCACAAAGCATCAAACAACACTTTATGCCAAGTTCTCTGATTATCTTCCACCAGCTTCCTGATAATAGTAACTAGATTCTTGTTACTTGATTCTGCCTGACCATTTCCTTGCGGATAATAGTCTGAAGAGTGGGAAAGAATGATCCCATGCTTGTAGCAAAAGCCAGTAATCTCGTGGGAAGAGAAACAAGTAGCATTATCTACTACAACCTTGTTTGGGACTCCAAACTGGGAAATAATGTTTTCCTTAAGGAAATTACATACCACTTCAGAAGTAGCATGCTTAACTAGGATGGCTTCCACCCACTTGGTAAAATAATCTGTCACGGTGAGAACAAAGTTGTGTCCCGCACTTGATGGTGGGTTCACAACACTAATGAAGTCAATGGCCCATTGCTAAAAAGGTTCCTCAATCACAACTAGTTTGAGAGGTAGTGTGGCCAACTTAGGCTTTCCAACAAACTGTTGACACAATTCACACCTACGTACCCAATTGTACGCATCTTGAAACAGTGTGGGCCAATAGTATCTGGCCCGCAGAATCTTATGAGCTATCACAGGTGTAGAAAAATGTCCTCCACAGGCCAGATTGTGGAAAGATTCCAGACGTCTACTTTGTTGCGCTTTATCCACGCAACGAAGAAACACTCCATCAAGATTTCTTTTGTACAAACCATTGTCCCATAGGACATAGTTAGCAGCCTTCAATTTGATAGTTTTTTTCTCCTTATAAGACAGATGAGAAGGACACTCACCATAGGTAAGAAAATGAGCAATATTTGAATACCACTCATCAGTAGCAGTGACAAAAAGAACAGTTGGCATATCTTTAACTTCTTCTTCTTCATCACCTGTCTCCTTTGGTACATTGTCAGCAATCAATTGACACAAACCTCTTCCACGCACAAGCTTAGTAGGTTTGATATCAAGATCAAACTCTTGGATCTTAGCAATCCAATTGCCTCTTTTGGTTCTGAACTCTTGTTGAGTCATAATAGACTTTACTGTTGTATCAAGCACTAAAACAACAGTGTGTGAATTCAGAATATAGAACCAGAAATGCTTTACCGCTTTGACCATAGAATAAGCATGCTTCTCCATATTTGAATATTTCAATTCATGAGCCTTCAAAGGACAACTCATGAATGAAATGGGAGATTCCACACCATCTTCATTCTGTTGAACAAGAATGGCCGAAAGTGTATGTTCAGAAGCGTAGTTGTATACTTCAAAATCTTTGGTATAATCAGGACAAACAAGGACTGGAACATGAGCTATAGCCCTCTTCGTATCCTCAAATGCCGCTGTTCTTCCGCACTCCAACGGAAAGTAGCTTTACCCTTCATTATGTTGACGATGTGACGGGTTTTCTCTGTGATTTCTGGAATGAACCTCCGTAGAAAATTTACCTTTCTAAAGAAAGAATGAACTACAGTCTTACTAGCAGGCAGAGTAAGACTTTGAATGGACTTGACTCTTTTTGAGTCAATTTTAGTACCTTCTCGGGATACAATGTGACCAAGAAGTTTACCTTCTGTAACCCCGAAAACTAATTTCTTAGGGTTGAGAGAGATACCATTTTACCGACATCTTTCCAGCACCTATCGTAAATGATATGCATGATCATGATGTTGTTTGGAGAAAACAGTCAAGTCATCAAGATACACCACGATGAACTTCCCCATCTCATCTCTGAAGGCAAGATCCATTGTTCTCTAGAATGTGGCGTCAACATTGATCAAACCAAAAGGCATCCTACGATATGCAAATGTGCCCCAAGGTGTTGTGAAAGAAGTCTTGTACTGATCTACTTCATTGACCTGTATTTGATTATACCCTAAAAATTTGTCTAACATAGACAACATTTCTGAACCAGTTACTATTTGCAACACTTGATCCATGATGGGTAAGGGGTAGTTATCCTTTAGAGAAGACTGGTTGAGATTCCTGAAATCAATGCAGATATAGATTTCTCCATTCTTCTTTCTTACAGGAACTATATTCATGATCCAAGTGGAATGATGAATCAGAAAGATTATCCTTGCATTCAACATTTTCTGAATCTCAGAAAGGATAGTACCTGATATTTTGGGATTGTATTGCCTTTGTTTCTGCTTGTGAGGCAATGACCCAACTTTGAGGGGAATTTCATGTTGAATCTCCTTAGGCCTGAAAGACTTCAGATCATCATAGGAATACACCAAGACATCAATGTAATGGTGAAGGAGTGTAATGAATTTGAACTTCTCATCGGCAATGCAACACTTCCTAATGTTGACCATTTTGGGATCTGCCTCAGAACTCAAATTTACTTGTTCAAATTCCATGGAGGAACTTGAATCAAGTTGTTGCTGCTATTTAATATATCTGTCATGCTTATCAAATAGCTTTTCAAGGGAAACCAAACCTTTTGGAATCTTGTTCCCTTTTAGTTGAAGAAACTCTTCGCCAGTTTGTGAATCTATTTCAAAAACATATTCCCTTGGTGGAGATTCACTACCTTCAAAATAGAGCTCATCAAAGCTATCCATCTTTTCCAAGAAAGCTATGATTTGATTATCACCATTAAACACCTGCCAATGGTCAGCATTATCAGGTACACTTGGTCGGAAGACCAGCTCAATTATGTACTTATTTCCTTTGAAGTCATTATGGGGAACCATAAGGGTTACAGAGACGACTAATGAATCTGCACAATCATTAAACTCTCTAGGCACCATAGAAATATTGAAAGCATCAAAACCTTCAATGCAATCCCAAACGCGATTGCGATATTGTCTCAATCTTTCATTCTTGGTCTGATACAAATTTCTCACTTGACAAACCACTAACTCGGCATCTCCTTGAGCATGGAGATTTTTAACACCTATAGCATGAGCAGCCTCCAATCCAAGCAACAATGACTCGTATTCAGCGGTGTTATTGGTATTGTCAAATTGCAGCTTATATGAGAAAGGAAAAATATCACCTTGTGGAGATATCAAAACAATTTCGGCTCTAGAACCGATAGACGAACAATTGCCATCAAATTCTAAAACCCAAATCTCATTAGAATTTGATTTTTTAGAATTTCTTTGACCAGAAGATTCTTCTTCATCAGTGATGGAAGAATCTGGCATTACTATACCTTCATCTGCACTTTCATCTGAATACTCTTCTGATTCTCCATCTAAATTATCTAAGCTCTCATCTGATGAACTGGAAATATCCTTAGTAGACAAGAAATAATTAGCCATACCCGAAGATTCAAACAAAATTTGAGCTTTGGGATTTGCCATTTGGGTGACAATGTATTTGCCTCTTTCTCAGGAAGCAACTTTTGCATGACACCTTTAATAGGCATCCTAGCTTCGGATAGATCCATGTTCAATTCCCCACCCACATCTTTACAAAAATTATGCCTGAGCAAGATGCCATAAGAGGCTAGAACATCAGCTACTAGGACAGTCATCTTAATCCTCTTATCTAGAAAGGCTACAAATGCAACTTGGGCATCTTTGATTTGACCCAATAATGGTACTTGTTTATTTTCCATGGAGAAACATCTCCCAAAGGTCTTAGTTAAGGTGAGGCCAAGGGTGTCTACTACTTTGGCAGGCATAACATTATCAGAGGCCCCAGAATCTATTATGCAATTGCTCAACTTATGACCATTTACCAATAGAGAAACACAGAAAGGTTCTATTTTTCCAAAGGCGACAAGGGGAGTAGTGACAAGATTATTTTGAGTGGATTTTCTCTTTGAGGAATCATGGGCAACTTTTGGAAAATCTTGTCCTGTAGGGACAGTCTTGTGTTTTACATATTTAGCTAACCTATCAAACTGTTCAGGATTAGCTTGTAAATACTCAACCTCAGACATTTGGATTTTGGTCTTCCTAGCATGATATATTATATCAAATAGCTGAAATGAACTAGATACAGAGGAATGAAATCCATCATTCTGAGTTTTATTAGGGATAGTACTGGTCTGAGGGATAGAAGTAGAAGATAGAGGATTGTTAGATGTACTTACTTGTTTATTGCCCACCGGGTCCTTCGATTGAAAAGGCAATGGAGTTCCCTGTTTAGCAATTGAGATCACTAGTTGAGGTTCTTCTCTTGCCTTTCCCTTATCAACTTGCTGATTTGGCTGATTTTGGGACCTAGTAAAAATAGCATATGCTCCATCATACACTTCTCCTTCTTTTTCGGCTTCATCTTGGTAATTCAGGAAGCCAATGGTAGAGTCACCAACTAATTCTTCTTCTCCTTCTGCAAAAAGATTAGCATCATTTTCCTGGTCCAACTCGGGTTGGAAAGAATGATCATGTTCTGCTTCATAATAGTCAACTACTGAGTTGACTGGCGCTACTTCAATGGCAAGCTTCCCCTGTGTAGGTGGAAGACGATTGTGTTGCCCTTGATTTTTGGCAGCATTACCTTGATATGAATTGTTGGGAAATGTTCTCCTTGGTATATTCTGATAGGAAGGAGGGGTAGACATACCTTGTGACATTTGCCTTTTTAGAGTTAGCAATTCATTTGCTAACTTTTGCACCATAGGATCCGTGGTGCTTGTGGACAAATTATCAGCAGAAGAAAGACCTCTGTTTCTATTAGAATCTCTTCTTATCTTACCCGCAAGGATAAGATCATCTTCAACTTCAGTAGCCAAATTTGTGCTGCAGGAAGATCTGTGGGACCAGCTCGTCTTAACATAAAACTTATCTCAGGAAGCTGAGTATTAATGAAAAAGCATTTGAGATTCTCCGCCGTTGGTTGAGCGGTTGCAGGGATCCTGTTTCTCAGCTTATTGAACTTGGCGATGAAGTCTTGCATGGGTTCATGAGGCTCTTTCTTCATTTGTGTGAGTTGAGCCAATAAGGCATGTGCATCTTTTGCAGGTTTGAACCTAGCCTCAAACTTGGTCTTGAGGGAGTTCCAATTGGTTATAGTCTAAGCTTGAAGATGATAAAACCAATCTGCAGCAGCACCTTACAGTGTTTCCACAAACAATCTTACTACTACATCTTCATGCTCAACACCTATTACACCACAAGCTATGTAGAAAGCTGCAATGTGTTCATCCGGGTGGACTTTCCCATCGCCATAGAACTTAGGAAATTCTTCCTCAAACTACGAGGAAGTTCATGCAATGGTGGAGTTAATTTAAAGGACCAAAAGTGTTACCCCAAGGTCCTTGAGCTGCCATGGTGCACTAATTAAAGGGTGGGATAACAAACCTCTGTGGAGTATGAATAGACAAAACTTTGCTAGTACTAGAACTAAAAGCTTCACCTGGTATTCGAGACCTGGTGTCGGTAGGAGGAAAACTCCTAGTTCACTGAAGTCGAGGTTGTGGAGGCAAAAGACCAAAGTTATTTTGCTGTATCAACTCAAATACAAGATCAATAATGCCTTGAGCTCTCTTGCTTCTTGTATACCATGAATCTGCTAGAATGTAGTGTACTCAACAAAATTTTTAGAAATCTCAAAACAATGGAAAAGAACTATAATGCTTCAACTCAGAGCATGAGGCTTCAAGTTGCGCGTTCCTTCCCCAGTAGAGTCACCAAAAACTGTTGGGTGAATATTTTGTCTTCAACTAACTGAAGACAAAATGGTTATATCAACCACAGTGTAATGAGATAAATCTCTCCTCTCAGCAAGGGGAGCTTCCCTATCAACTATCACAAACTTATTTAAACTAAATACTAACTTGGGGGTGAGACCATATCATCCATTTCTCTTTTTTCAAAAATGATGTTTACAAAATGAAATATTCCTGATACAACTAGAAATAAACAAGAAACCCACGAGAGCATAAATTCTATCATTGCTTCTTTTACTAATTTATAACTTAGAACTAAGTAGAATAAGGTGCAGCCCAAAGTCTTCACTGAATGCTATGATAAAACATATGATCACAAAAGACAATAGGAGTTCAAAGCCTTTCCAATATCTTTTACTTCAAAACATAAAATCACAAACTAAAGATAATTGTTGTAGCACAGCATCTCCACAATCAACTTTAGAACATCTCCCAGATTATCCTCACTCACACTACAATTTGATCAAATAGATAAGATAGTATTAGGACAAGGACATAAGAACAATTTCCAATACACCACAAGATATTCCAACACAAAGGTTGAATGATCACTTGCTTTCTTATTCACTTGATAAAATTTGATTTACAATTTGAACACAAAGTCTCAAAATGCTCTTCAATTTGGCAGAGTTTCGCTTCAATCACTAAAAGATGATATTTACAATGGGGGTCCTCTTTATTTATAAGAGGAACTGAGAGAAAAAATAGGAAAAGAAAAACTAACTATGACTTATTCAACAAAGGAGTCCTTTTTGATTTGGGACTTCCTATGTTTTTACATGTAATTACATATGGAAAAAGTACATGTAAATATGTCCAAAATTATTTCAAAAGTACATCTGAAAAGTGGAAAATAAACTAAGTCATGGAAAAGCTGCTTCAACTTGCATAGCCTTCTTTATTCATGTGGCAATCATACATGGTGAATGCGGCTTGCATCCCAAGACTATCTAGACTAACCATGTTCTTGAAAATCATTTTGGCTCTAACTATTGCGTCTCTGACCGTAGTGACTAATTTTGCGTGACTAGTTAACTTGGTCTTCAGATTATCCAAAGTTAACTGATTGTCAAGAATGTTATCCATGGAGGCCACTGAAAATGTTTTGTCCTCAAACTCTTTCTGGAACATATTTTCAAATTCCTGAATCATCTCTTCTGCAGAAAGAAATCAATTGTCTTGTGACACCAGATTGCACGGCAGCTCCTCCAACTTATGCAAAAGACTAACATCACTTTGATCACTTAGTTTCCTTGTCATTTCCAGGTCATTAATCAAATCTTTCAGCACACGTCTCTGATATGTCAAGGCCTCTTTGGTTTCAGTATAAGAATCTCTATTTAGAATGACACCAATTGATATCAGAGCACTTATTTTTAGCTTTCTCATCTCCACCCACTTATCATGATTCTGTTCTAGGTGCTCGATATCTTGAGAAATAACATCAGTCAAATCATCAAGTTCTGCTCTTATTTTCTCCATTTTATCTATCTTCTCAGATAGCTCTATAAGTAGAGAGATTCCTTGGGTGCGCATCCTTTCTAGATATTCTTCAAGTACTCTTCCCTTAAGATGAGTCTTTTCAACTTTTTGAAGGATAGGGTCTTCTACAGAAATGGCCTTGGGAGTCACTGATTCTGAATTCAAAGTAATTTTCCTCGCCACTGCAATCAACTATTCAACCATTCCTTTGTAATGATCTTTCATTTCTTTCTCTTTGTCAAACTTCTGAATTAGAATGTCCATTGCTGACTGCATGTTAGTCTTTGCACTTTCATGAGTTATTTTGCCTAACTCAACCCTAGAGATAGAATAATCATTCATACTAAAATTTTCCATGGTTGCATCCTGTGGAGGTCTTGCAATCTCCAGAAATTTGTGTCCCTTGTCCCCAAGCATTCTCGAAAGAACCTTTGGCTTCTTTGGGGTCTTAGCTTTCGCAGGCACCATCTTACTAAAATCAAAGTCATCTAGAGAGATGGCTTGTTTCTTCATTTTTGATGTATATGCTGACAACCATGGTGGAAGCATAGAAGTACTCACATTAGGATCTGTTCCCATTGCTGGCATTATTCGAACTACACTTGCACTGGAAGTGGAAATAATACGTGGAGTATTAGCAAAAACTGCACCTATTACATTCACATTAGGAACCTGTTTAGAATTCATTACAAAATGATCAAATATAGAAGTATCCCTAATATCAAAAGATGAGGAGGACAAGCTAGGAATAGACTCTGAGGTACGAAGAACATCTTCAAAAGTATTTTGAGGATTGTCAAAAATTGTTTTGGAAGATGATGGAGATTCAGAAGAGGGGATGTCAATGGGTGAAATAGATAGAGGGACTAAAACAGGTGTGTTGGGCAAAGGAGAAGAGACTCTCGTTTCTTGTTGTACATTCTCCTGTGGAGACAAAACTTCCTCTCCTTGTTGATCTGTAGGTCTATCTTCAACCTCCATTTCCTCAGTGGCTGGTTCTTCAGTGTTTTGTTTCTCAATTTCCTTATCTTCTATCTCATATTCTTTCTCCACAGCCTTTGACTTCTTCATCACAAATTTGACCCTGGGCTTATGTGGCTTGGAAGAAGAGGGCACATCACTCTTGTTCTTCATCCTATTCTCCACCTTTTTACCAATTTTCTCTTGAATTTTAGTCTCTGATCCTGTAAGGAATTCTTTCAAAGCAATTCCCTTATCTACTAGCCAGTTATTGGTGTTAGCCAATATGGGTTCAAACCTTTTCCTCATAGAAGTCAATTCTTTCTGAGACCATTGGATAGGAGGAAGAGGAGTACTAGCAACCTGTTTAGTGTTATATCTGTCATCAATCAACTCTCCATCATCCACCAGGTCTTCAGGAATATCAGCCAATCCTAGATATTCAATCTTCTCCAGAGATAATCGGCTATAATCCAACTTTCTGACATCTTCTTCTGTTCTCAAATCCACCCAGACATCCTCAACCATAGGTTCATGAAACTGGGTCTTTCTCTTGATTTTGTCTTTCACACCCCTATAATCAAACTTTGGCCTCTGTTTGAGTTGTTTCATGGTTACAAGCTGCATTTCAGTTTCCATGGCTCTAGCCTTTGCAATAGTTAATACTGAGAACCTGCCAATTTCAACTGGAAACCTAAAACTAGGTTTCTTGAGCTCCATTTGTTTATTATGTATGACAATCATTTGTCTACATAATTCCATTAAAACAAGTTTGTCCAAGGGAAACCTTGGCAACATATAAGGATGACCTTGGAAAAAGCCAACCCTTAGATATGAGAAAAAGAAAATTGTAAGAACATGCATCCAAAATCATTTACCACTGACCAAGCTTCATCTAAAACTCTTCTTTGTTCTAGCTGAGGTCAAAAAGACACAAGAACACTACAAAGAAAGCATTATTTACCCTCTTGAACTGATGAATAGAACCCTTCAATATCAATTGAGAATAGTACTGATACACAAGAATTACCCTCATATCTCCTTCTGATGTTAGACCTGGAAAGATTCTCATGGAGGCTACTATATACACCTTGTAAGAAGTCATGTATAATTTGAAGGTAGTGGATACCTTAGTCAATTGCTCATGTAGATCATTACTGATTTGCTCTCCCCATAAGATGGCTTGTTTACCTTGGAGTATTACCTTGATGAAAGGGTACATCCACTCATGAAAAAGTGAGGAAGAGGCCAATCCCCTTATCCTGCTGAGAAGAGTTATCAGATCACTAACTTCTTCTACAAAATGACTTCTAGGAAAACTCCTTGGCCACCTGGACAAGTTTGATTGTGGAGTCTTGAGCCATTTAGTATTAATTATCTTCTTAGCCTTCTCAGGATTTTTGTCATACTCTTTTTCTGCTTCAGCAAAATCCAGTTTTATAACTTCTGTGAAAGTAGGGCACATGAAAACTTTATCAATAAATTCAGGATCTAATCTGATTATCACATTGCCATTTGCATCCATCACTGCCCTAGTATCCCTGTTGTAAAACTAAGCACACTGAAGAACAAACTCTGTGTTATGGGATGCCACCAAGAAAGATGATACCAAATTAATGTTACTGTCAATAATCTTCTTTATTGCAAAACTAGGATTATTGGACTTGGTTCTTTCCACAAATTCAGCCATGTCCACATGGCCAATCTCTGTATCCCAAATTTGATCGACATTGGAAGTAACTGAGGTGATTGGAAAAACACCCTGATACTTATACTTCATCACTTTCGACTTCTTCGGAGACAACTCATTCATCTAAAAAAGCTATCACCAGAAGGATGTTGGTGAAGAGAGAGAATCCACAGAGGAAACTGCAACAAAAAGCCATGATCATGCAATTAGGGGAAATATTGGTAATCTGGGAAAATTGCATGTCGATGATCATGACTATGAGGATACGCTTGAAATGGCTAGAGTGCGAGCGAGTCCAAAAAAATAGAGGAAAGCAGGCTTAGGGAAGCAAAATTGAAAATATCCCAGAGTTAGCAAAAATTGAGAGGGTGATGCACGGGCAGCAAAATTCTCCACCCTTGCATGTATGGGATAGTTCGCAAGTGCCAGGGTGGCCATTTTTACCGACCCTGCAGGTAGGTTGAAAATGCAAGTGTATCAGTGACGAAAATTACCGCTTTTACATGTTAGGAGAAAATTGCAAGTGTATTGGCGGTTAAATTCACCGACATCGCATGTTGTTATTTCAAGGTTTTCTTCTTGTAAGGGTAGTGAATTTCGCCACCCATACACATTTGGATACAACTTCAAATGCTTAAGCGGAAATTCCCACCGACTTAGCATTTGTTCACAAATTCATGAAAGAACTTCAATCGGCAAATATAGTCATCATCACATGAAACCTAAACATAACTAAAAAGTTTGAGCGGCGATTATCGCCGACTTAACATATGCCATGACAGTTTTCAATGAACATATTTTAAGCAATAAAATTTGCCATTTAGGCATGCAGAGACAAACGTTTCTCCTGAGACAAATATCTACAAATTCTTCTAACAAAACATTAGTCAGAGAAGAATTCTAACAAGGACTAGGGTTTTTACAAAGAGGTGAAGAGAGGTACGACGAATGTGTCGCTATTCAAACAAGAGAATGGCGAAAACTATGCATAGAACATAGGGTTTCAAAATACACTGTCGTTTTCTTTTGAGGATTCAAAGCAAAGGGAACATCTACCTAATCTTCAAAACAGAAAAAGTTTCAATAAAACCTAAATAGAAAAAGCAAGAAAAAGGAATGAAGACTTACCCTGAAGGCCGACACAAAACCAAATTTGTGCACAAACAGCGAAATATAGTTGAATCCGCCAATGTCACGATCAAATGATCTCCAAGAGGATTTGCTAGGTTGTTCAAGGTTTTGAAAATAGAAGATGATTAAACAAAATGACCAAAACATGTTTAAAAAGGTTAAAACCTGAATGCATTAATGCCAACACGAGTGGTATTAATGTCACTGAAGTTCAAGATCTTCATGATCTTAATCAGGCGGTGAAAATCGCCGACCCGACATGTGTTTAACTGAAACGTAGCGGTGGCAAATGCGCTTGTCTTCAATGAAGAACATGTAATGGCGGCAAAAATTGCTGCTTGGGCATATCCAAACAAAAAAACTATGTAAAAGCGGCAAACTTCACCGACATCGCACAAGCAAACAAAAAGGTATGCAAAAGCGGTGAATTTTGCCGACTTTGCACATAAAGTTTCAAAATTTTACTAACACCCCAAAATGATCAAAATTGATATTTTGGTCAGTTTACAACCTAATCGATTTGCACAAACTTCAAGGAATCGATTTGGGGGAATGTTGCAAACTAGTTTAAGATGTCATATGACTTCACATGAGGCCAAGAGAATCTTGTGTCGATTTGCAAAATTAGAGTGTAGATTACGAAATGGACAAGTTTCGTAGGGGTTGTCTACAAAAACGAGCGTAGCTGATTTTGAGAACAACAAAGTGGAAAGCTTTGGTTGAGAATGAGATAGGAAAAAAGTTGAACTGTCTCAGATCTGATAATGGAGGTGAGTATTGCAGCAGAGAATTTGAGAATTACTGTTCATATAATGGAATCTACAAGCAGAAAATAGTTACTGGAACCCCACAAGAAAATGGTGTGTCTGAAAGGATGAATAGGACCATTATGGAGCATGCAAGGAGCATGAGATTGCATGCTAGACTACCCTTACACTTTTGGGCAGATGATGTTCATACTATTGTTTATTTAATAAATAGGGGACCTTCAAATCCTTTGGATGGTGGCATTCCAGAGGAGGCATGGATGGGCAAAAAGGTAAACTATTCATTTCTAAAAACCTTTGGTTGTGAAGCTTTTGTCCATGTTGATACTGAAAATAGAACCAAACTAGAGGCTAAGTCTAAAAAATGTACCTTCATTGGATATGGAGTAGATGAATTTGGTTATCAGTTATGGGATTATGAAAATCATAAAATCATTAGGAGCAAAGATGTTATATTCGATGAGAAGGTCATGTATAAGGATCAGCTGTAGGAAAAGAAGCATGAATAGGCCAAAAAGGAATATGTGGTACTGGATGAGATTCCAGAAAATAAAATGTCAGTGGTACCTGATGCTCAGCAACAACAAGTTATCCCACAAACTCCTGCAAGTGTTAGACGTTCTACAAGGATAACTAGACCTCCTAAAAGATTTTCTCTATCATTATATTCTATATTATTAACTGATTTTGGTGAACCTGAAGGTTATGAAGAAGCAATGCTAGTAGATACCAAAAAGCAGTGGGAGCTAGGCATGAAAAAGGAAATGGATTCCTTGCTACAGAATCAGACTTGGGACATAGTTCAATTGCCTGTAGGTAAAAGAGCATTGCCAAATAAATGGGTTTACAGGTTGAAGGAAGAAGATGGAGGCAAGAAAAGGTATAAGGCCAGACTCATGGTAAAAGGTTTTGCACAGAAAAAAGGTATAGATTTTGATGAAATATTCTCTCCAGTTGTAAAGATGACTTCTATTAGAACAATTCAAAGTCTTATGGCTGCAGAAGACTTGCATCTTGAACAACTAGATGTGAAAATAGCTTTTCTAAATGGGGATCTGGAAGAGGAAATATGAGGTCAAGGGTAAGGAGGATTTTGTGTGTAGGTTAAAGAAGAGTTTGTATGGCCTGAAGCAAGCACCTCGGCAATGGTATTTGAAATTTGATAGTTTTATGGCTGGACAAGGTTACAAAAGATGTCATTCTGATTATTGTGTTTATTTTAAGAAATTGGGTAATGGCAGCTATATTATCATGTTGCTTTATGTTGATGACATGCTTGTTGCTAGGTCTAACATGTAGAATATTAATGAACTTAAGCATAAATTAGCAAATTAATTTGCTATGAAGGATTTGGGTGCAACACAACAAATCCTTGGTATGAGGATCACACGAGATAGGACAAACAGAAAATTATTTTTGTCCCAAAGTGAGTATGTAGAGAAGGTGTTGAAAAGGTTTAACATGTAGAATGCAAAAGCAGTTAGTACACCTTTGCCTAGTCATTTTGTTGACTAAGGAGATGTGTCCAAAGACACAAGAGGAGGAAGACAAAATGTCTAAGATACCATATGCATTAGCAGTTGGCAACTTGATGTATGCAATGGTATGCACAAGGCCAGATATTGCACATACAGTGGGAGTTGTGAGCAGGTATATGAGCAATCCGAGAATGGAACATTGGAATGCTGTAAAATGGGTTCTCCGATATTTGAGAGGTACTACTTCAAAGAAACTATGTTTTGGAGGACCAAATTTTGCTCTAAAAGGATATGTTGACTCTAATCTGGTAGGTGATATTGATAGCAGGAGGAGTACTACAGGGTATGTTTTTATTGTAGGAGGTACTACAGTCAGTTGGATTTCAAGACTACAAAAGGTTGTTGCGCTTTCAACCACTGAAGCTGAGTACATGTTGCTGCTACAGAAGCTAGCAAGGAGATGATTTGGTTACAATGTTTTTTAGAGGAATTGGGGCAACAACAATCAGATAGTCCTTTGTACACTGATAGCCAGAGTGCCATTCATCTTACTAAGAATTTAGCTTTGCATTCAAAAACTAAGCATATACAGCTCAGATACCACTTCATCCGGTCAGTTTTGGAGGATGGGCAGTTGAAGCTAGAGAAAATTCACACAAGTGAAAATCCTGCAGATATGTTCACAAAGGCAGTTACACAGGAGAAACTGATTTCCTCATCAATTTTTGTTGGCCTTCATGACTGATAATGGTGGACTTAAGAAACCAGCCAGGCCTGTAATCCAGTGGGAGCTGCAAGTGCAATAGTGTGGTCCAAGATCAGTCTCCAAGTGGGAGATTGTTTGGTGTGGAGCCTAATCAGTCTCCAAGTGGGAGATTGTTTGGTGTGGAGCCTGATCATGCAAGTACTGTACACAAGTTATGTATCCTCACAGGGGTTCAGGGGCAGCAACCCCCGAGAAAAAAAAATTTCCCTCTTTTTTGCACGATTAGAGTCGGTTGTTAATTTTTGTTAACCGATAAAAGAAAAATGACATTGAAAAACCCTAATTCTAGAAGCTTCTGAAAAGCTTCTTATAAGTGGCTGTGATGTATGGTACAGCGATGTATTCGCGAGATTGTAATCTATTTTGCACTGGACAATAAAATCATTGGATGGCTGAGTTTCTGTGGATGTAGCCCATATTGGGTGAACCACATTAAATTTCTGTGTTGATCTATTTTGTGTTATTCCTCATTGTTATATTTGGGTTATTTAACTTGCATATAATTGTTAGCGTTGATTGCTTTGATCTTCCCTAACCCTAACAGCAACATCCTCTGAATCTGTTTTGACAAAAACTCTTCAAACTTGGTCCAATTACTCCCTTTATCTTCATCAGATACTTCATAATCTGACTCAATTAAACAATCTGTCCTTGGGGTGATATTACTTTCATCCTTAGAAATGCTCTCAATATTCATTAGGATCTCCTCTGAATTATGAATGTAACTTTCATCCTGATATGTACTTTCTTCTGTACCTGCAAATGATGAACAAGAATTAGTATCACTATAACTATCTGTATGACTTACCTCAGGTGATGATAATCCTTTCTCACTACATGTCTGTTGCATCTCCATCATGTCTAAACGGGCATCACAAGTTTTTTCAGAATGTGCCTCATCATGTAACCTGCACCATCCTTCAATCAAGACATCTTCATTAGACATATTTAACATTTGACAACGTTGCATCTCCCTAGATAGATACAACTCAAAGTTCTTAAAATGATCTAACTCATCACTATCATCTGAACTGTGATCAGACTCTATAATCACTCTATCATCCTAAAGATCATCCCTATGAACATGAATATCATACATGAGGATCTCCTCTATCTTGACCGTTTGGGATTTGATGGTGTAAACTCCAAGCTCAACATCCACGTACATGATTTCATTGGTTTTATTATACTCAATAATCATGTGCTTCATTCAAGGTTCAGTATCTATCTGAATCTGGTTGGGAATCCCTTTCCAAGGTAGCCACATGTGACTAAAATTAGTGGACATGTATCCATTAAGTGTTTTTTACCAATCCCTACTAAGCAGCATTCCATATGTATCAAGGATATCTACTACCTGTATATCAATGTAGTATTGAATCCTTGGATCTGATGCTAATTGCATATGAATGTGAGTTAACTCTCCTACAACACTCACCTCAGTCTTATCTAATTGTGTCACCTTCTTTAGTGACTCAGCAGGATGTAACCCTAAAGCATTACATATAGACAATGGCATTACATTGGTAGACGCACCTGAATCTACTAAGCAATTATGCAAATTCTTATTGAACATCCTTATGGTAAGGAGAAATGGAGGTGACTCAGTCTTATCCCTATAAAGAGTCATGTGTGAAGATTCAATAGCTTGGACAGTAGCTGAAGTTTTGTGTTTAACATTAGTATCCTTAGCTACATGATCTTTACTCAAAGTCTAGTTTGAATTAAGGGTATGGTTATCCTCTTTTGGTGTAGGGTCATCTAAAGATTTCATGAATGCCTTCTTAATAGCTAGGGTTTTAAGTAATTCTGACAATGACAAGCTGATTTTGATCTTTTTCATTTCATCTGCTAAGCATGTAACCAATTTATCAGACTCAAGAGGCTAGTTATTATCTTTTGCCACTACATTTTGTGGTGCTAAATATTGAACATTAACCTTAGGAAATCTAGGGTTATTGCTTTCCTTTGGATCAGGAGGAGTATTAAAATTGTTCAAAGGCAAAGATGTGGTCAAGGGACTAGAAGGTCTGTTTGAATTATTCCTGAGGTTATAATTATGTCTACCTTGATAATATTGTTGGTAAGCATGTACCTCTTCATGTTCAACTGATGGTTCATTCTCATCCTCAAAAGGAAAAACATAATTTATTTCAAAAGCCATGGATGACTCTTCAAATGCTAGAGTATAATTCTCATGAGCTGAAGTTGCTTGATGGTGAGGATGATTGGTAAAACTTTCCAATACTAGGGCAGTCATATCCATAAGGGACAATTTTGTTTCCTTTAACAAAAGGAGGGTTACCTATAGTATTTGATACCTCAACCTGAAAGATACTGGCTATCCTAAACTAAGGACAATCCAATTCAGCATGAGCATTGGTGTTATGTATCCTACACCAGTTGGTAAGAGCTGCTTCTACCAGGTTCACCCTAGTGGTTTGCTTAGGTTCACTAGGAGGCTGATTATCTAAGGGTGATGGCAAGGAACCATCGTTTGGCCTAGTGTTCCACACTCTAGGCTATCTAGGAGCATTATTGTTACTACTGTTATTGTTATTGTTGTAGTTCCTATCATTATTGTACCCCCTGTCAGGATATCCTGACCTGTCATTGTTATATCCTCTGTTTTGATTTGGTTGGGAATGGAAATTTTGACTTCTCAAATGAGTGATTTCAGTTGTCAATTTTCTCAATTGTGCTGACATTTCTTTAATTTCTTCCTTTTCTTCTTGGACTTTGGCTACTACATTCTCTGTTTGGGGTTTGAAAAAGGAAGAACCATTGTTATTATTTTGTCCTACATCCTGAGGTACTTGTGCATGTCCTGGATATTGCACTATTTGGCCATTTCCATTTGGAGGTGGCATGATGCTAAGTGGAGGTATAGAGGACCTGGCATTACAGTTGGAGGCATCATGGCTCCATTGTTCTGTTGTTGAGAAAGATATACAAGGTATGCAAGATGTGTAGGGAAGGCAATATTAGGTGTTGGAGCAGGGATCAATTGATGATTAACTTTTATAGCTTCTTCAAAAGCTCCTGCCAAAGTTGTGACATTAGGATGTGTCCTTCTTATGAACATAGAGGTTAGGGGATCTAGGGCTAAATAGTATATACTCCTAGTAGCTTCATCTGGTACAGTATAAGGAGCTACCAGCTTTGAAAGCATCTTTTGGAATCTAGCATTGAAGTAGGCAATAGGTTCTCCATCAAATCTTTTGATTGTGGCAAACAAGTGATAATTCATTGAAGGATCTATAGGTATCTTAAATCTGTCTTTGAAGGCTTTCTCCAAGGCTGCCCACGAACCAACTGAACCTTGACCAAGACTGATATACCAATTATATGCTTCTTCTCCTAAGGAAAATGGAAATAATCTACATACCACATCTTGATGTTCAATCCTTGCTCTACAACAAGCTTCCTTGAATGTTATGATGTGATCATCAGCATCCTGATATGGATGATATTTAGGACAAATCTTATTAGGATTTTTAGGTAAAGGATGATATGCATTGAAGGTCAAAGGTGAGTCTGCAACAAAGAATGATATACTAACTGGTGGTGGTTGGACTTGAGGGGTAACAGGTGGTCCTGTAGGTATTTGCAATTCAACAAGGGTTATTGGAGTATTCCCTAGCGAAGATTATGATGTACTAGAACCAGGAGTGTGATGAATGTCTATAGTTCTAGGTCTAAGTCCATGGATAGGCAATTCCTCAAAAAGTCCACCGGATCTGGACCTGGTATTTGGTTTGTGAGCTAGGATTTCAAAAAGTTGTGGAAATTTGACTTGGTTTTCTAAAAGATCAACTGAAATGACCAAATAAAGGAGATATTTACGACCAGAATCTAGAACTGACTGGATATTTATGCAATATTTGCATAAAACTTACAAATATGAGCAAATATAAGACTTCTAGACATAGATACCAGGATATCAAGTAACATGAGTAAATTACAATAAAGGTTCAGCAGGAAGACCTAAATAATGACTCAATTTTCAAAGATTGCAAGAATTAACTGTAACGTTCGAGATATCTATGCTCAATTCTAAAATATTTATGATAAACAGATATGAAAGGATACAGAACAAGCAAATCTTTGCAAGAACACTCAAAGCATGAACAATTGTGATGAGCTTTGAGAAGATTACCTCACTTCTAACACATGGATATGCATATACAACTGATTCACCCTTCATACAAGATAGGCCCTCCTTCTAGTGCCAACTTATGTTGATGATGATTGTTAGTCATAACAACATGGATAAAAATTTGCACAACAAACCTTTATTATCTTGAAAAGTACTATCAATTTGGAATAAATTGATGACTCCAAGTCTCTGTTGATCAGGTCATGATCGCCTGACATTATTCAAAGGTTGATGTGACATGTTGTTTTCCATTTCAAGGGGTCTTACACTATCTGTATGGTAAATTGTTTCCTGTATATCTAGTTTTGTATCTATTTCCTGTAAATTTACTTCACAAATGAGGTTATTTCTACTATGCTCCATAGATTATGGTAATATTTATAAGTGTATACGCCTAAAAATGACACAAATCATCCTAAATAAATATTCTAAATATTTATTCCATTCTTCTATCAATTAAATAAATATTCTAAATTTATTTAATTAATTCACTAATCCATAATTAAATAAATTCAGTTTATTTAATTAAAGTTCTTCTAAATGTCCTACACAATTAAATAATCCTAAATTATTTAATTTATCCAAATTCCTCTATCCTAAGTTCTAATTCCAAAAATCCACCTCACTTTTCCACCTCACCTTGTCCACCTCATCGAGTTGCACATGTAATTAAATATATTAAATATTTAATTACCTTATTTTCCCTCACCCACGTGGCCTATTTCTTCTCAAATCAGAGGTTAGTTAACTAATCAATCAAAAGTGTTAACTAACCTGTCAATTGAGTTAATCCCTCAATCAACCTAGTTCACTGGTCAATCAATTCAGTCAGTTCCATAATCCACTCTTCTAACTGATCAATCAAGTCTGTTAACTGTTCAGTCAATGGAGTTAACTCTCCAGTCAATCCCCTCTTTCATGATGGAGCTGGGACACTTGTCACATTTCTACTGGTTGCACATTCCTCAACCATCCTCAGACGTTGATCTTCATATCTCCTCTCAACCGTTGATTCCCATTCTTCCAAGTCTATAAATGAAGCTTCATCCCTCCATTCTAATCATCCAGGCTTTTGATATTGTTACTCTACAGAAATATTACCAGTGCGCCTTTGGCACCCTTTTACCATCCACAAGCTTGAGATCACATACTTGCCTTGGAGCTCATCTTCATTGCATATCACAACAGCCATTTACCATCGACTTCCTTGAACACAGCTTAAAAGAGTGCACTCTCTGAGGGCTCACTTCATCTGCAAAAGGACGGTTGTAATAGGCAAACAACAGAAGCATCGATTTCAGGGAAGGTTTGCTTTGTGTTATTCATTGCTATCTTCGTTCAATCTTTCTTGTTATCTTCTATTCTATTGATGTTTGGGTCTTATATAATTCATTTGATTGATTCACGTTTTACCCTTACATTTTTGGCGCCCACCGTGGGGCCTTTGCCCCTTTATCTCATCAAAATCTAAGCTTTTTTGAAGGCAGGTTCCATACTGGTCATGCACAGACACGCACAGGTTATTTCGGTGCATTTGAACATTTCTACGATGCATATATCCTTTTCTGCAGTGCTTTTATTATTTCTACACTTCTATGTATTCTTACTGCACTTTTGTGCACTGTTACGGTGCTTCTGTCATTATTGCGCATATATTCATTTGTGTTGTGCTTTTGAAGACTATTACTGCGCATTCATTATTACTATGCATTTATTCTTTTTCACAGCGCATACGTGCAATATTACGGCACATTCATAGTTGTTGCGCTTCTGTTGATTATTTCTACGCATCTAATCACTAAAGCTGCGCTTCCGTAATAGACTGGGATTTTAGTACTTTTCTAGGGGAATTTGCTAATGTTAAGTTTTTTGCAGGTGTTTGCTGGAGCTGTTTTGTAGGATAGGTTCAGGTTTAGTTCCATGTAGTTGCATCTAAATAGTTCACATTTCACTTTCTAAGAGAGTAAAATTGATGTTCATTCAAATCCTCATCTAGCTCTAATTAGGGAGAAAGTAACTGGATTATTTCTTGCTTGCATTGCAACGCCTTCCAAGTTATTGCTATCTAAGCTTAAAACTGAACTCACCATTGATCTTGAGGTTAAAATGAACTATTGCTATGTCGTGAGACCAAAACTTCAAAGTTAACTATCTCATGCTACGCAGTTTAAAACTAAACTCATCATTAATCTTGAGGTTAAAATGAACTATTGCTATATCGTGAGACCAAAACTTCAAAGTTAACTATCTTGTGCTACGTGGTTTAAAACTGAACTCACCACTACTTTCTGGGGTTAAAACTCAACCAATGCTATCTTGCTAAAATCACTTCAAAGTTCTGTGTTTGAGTAGATTAGCCCATTTAGTTTTTCACTTTTAACTAGGTTGGATTAATCAGTGTATTCTGTGCTTGACAAATGACAATAGGTTTATGCTCTCCCCTCTTCTGGGTGATCAGAGTGCCAGACTTGTCATTCTATTTGTTTAACCTTTAGGAGGGGCCTGCCCTTGGATGCACGCTTGTCCAAGTGGGAATGACCCTGAGTGGTAACAGGCTAACGCCAAGCCCTACCAAGCCACTTAAAATAAATTGTGCTTGAGGTGAAAACTTCCTGCAACAAGTGTTGTTATGTTACACCGACGGCCAACCTCCCCCAAAACCCTCTCAGGCGCAACCCTTTGAGGCTGGGAGACTCCATAATGGAGAGTAGTGCCGCTGCACGTGTAACCACTTGAACGGTTGCCCGCATTAAATACCTCTTATTCTAGTGGCCCAAATCCCTTATAATCCATTTCTCGCCTAGGATTTCTGTGCTTGCTTTTGTTCAGTTTAGTCCAAAATAGAGTTGAAAAAAACTACAAAAATAATGAAAAACTACAAAATATTCTTTGTGCTTGCTGTGTTTTCTTGCTGTTAATTCATAATATCAGATCAGGAAAACCTTTTCCAGCCAAAAAATACCAAAAACAGAAGAAAAATCCAAAAATTTTGCCAAAAATATCAAAACTGCGCATATACTCCTTTCTGCTGCGCATTTATAGCGACTTACTGTGCCTTTGTAATGACTTACTGCGCATATACACTGTTGCTGCGCATATACACACTGTTGCTGCACATTTGTACTTAACTAGAGCTGCGCATATACTGAGACTTACGGTGCATTTGTCCATTTCTGCTGCGCATTTGTTTCAGTGCATATGCGACAGTGAGCACTTGCCCTATTTTTGAAAAAATATTTTCACTTGATTGGAGCACCCATTTCAGCCTAGTTTCACTTTCTAAGATCAAATTCGACCTTGCAGTCAGTCTTCATCCATTTCACCCAAGTCTCTCTTTCGTCCATCATCCCATTCGCTTTCTGCCCAAACACCTCTTGTCCCAAAGTCAATCTATACCATACCGGTTTGACATAGGTCCTTCTTTGTTTCATTAGTGAACTCACGTAAGCCTAGTAGGTCACCATACCTTTGCTAGTAGTCTTGTTGAACGACTAAGCCCTACACAGTAAGACTGGTATCGACTACCCTTACTAGTGGCTAGCGTCTTGTGTCAACCGTCTTACTTGAAGTCATTGAGTGAGAAAATCCTTTGTCCAAGTCTTGTCCTAGATATCCAATCCACAACAGTCTTAGTCAGCACCTTGCCAAAATTTCTAATCCTAGTCCACTTCATCCCACCTCACCTTGCATGGTTCTTACTCGATCCTAGTACAACAAGCAAATTGAAATGGCTGACTCATCTGATCACCTCGCCCCACCACGTGGTGGTGACGAAGAAATTTCTTATGAAGAATTAGTAGCGCACATCCAAGATAGAAAATTCCAACGCCTGGTAGAGAGGGTGCTCCTTGAAGATCCCCATAAATACTTCCATCATCTTGCTAATCTCGGAGTCAAACTCCCCGCAGACTTTGACATAAGCTCCATCATGGAAAATGTAGACAATGATCATGAGCGCAGATGTGATGATCATGAGAGAGGCACGAATGACACAGTCCCGCATGCAAATGATAGAGGAAAGAATCCCATAGATCAAAATGCTCCTATGGAGGATGTGAGACAACAAATCAAAAGTCTAAAGCAAGAAATATCCAACCTTAAGACCGGTACAAGTTCCAAGCACTACTCTTTGGAAGATATAGCTCCATATCCTTTTGACAAAAGTTTGGTCATGAAACCCTTCCCCTTTCAGTTCGAAGTCCCAAAGTTTGACAAATATAAAGGGAAGGGGGACCCTAGAGATCATATCCAGGAATTCAATGCCGCATGTTTAGAAGTAGCTCACAATGAGACCTACTTGATGAGACTATTCCCAAGATCCTTAGGTGGTCAAGCTATGGAGTGGTTCTCGCGCCTCCCACCAGGAATCAAAACTTTTGATGAACTTGTCAATAAATTTATAACGCACTTCTCTTACAACATAGAACACAAGGTATCTATGCTAGATCTATGCAACACCAAACAAAAGAGTGGTGAGTCATTCGCCACCTTCTTACAACGATGGAGACAGCTAGCTAGTAAGTGTTCTTATGATATACCCAAGAAGCAACTATTGGAAATGTTTGTCCACAATTTGAATACTGATCTTAGCTATCAAATTCAGATACAATGCCCTACATCATTCTCAAAAGTCATCGAAATGGGCTTATTCATCAAAAAGGCTATGATCACCAAAGGAGCTATGAAGCTATACAAGGACATGCCTAATTCCAATTACACAACAGATAAATCAAAGTTTTGGACCAAGAACAAGAATGTGGTCAACGATGGGGTAGTTGACGCCAAGGCGGCAGCTCCTAAACAACAACCCATATTCACTCTTAAGGGAGAAACAAACAATGGTACGCTCAACAAACCACCCTCTCGGGAGCCTAGACTTTGGTTCAATTCAAATCCAAGGAGAAAATTCACACCGTTGGGTGAGTCTCAAGAATCTGCACTCAGGAAGTTGTTGGCTAACAACGAAATTTCTCTATCACCAACAAGTGATTACGAGCCTATAGTCAAACCTCCCTACTGGAAGGACACAGACTATTGTGAATATCATTGAGGAAGGGGGCATACAACTAACAACTGTATCCACCTCAAAAATGTCATACAAGATATACTGGATCAGAATCAGGGAGGGACACAACAGCATACCTCCAATGAAACTCATGTGGCCTACAAGGATCCACTTCTAAATCATAACAGGCCATATAACAACCACAACAACAACAACCATGGCCACAACAACAACGGTAACAATAGCAATGACAACAACAATAATCGCAACCAGCCAAATCAGAACAGCAGGACGAGTAATGCTAACTATGCAAGTGTTCCATTTGACTACACCATAAATTGCATTTCTGAACATATTCCACAGGTCAATGTTATCTCACCCAACCAACAACTAGGACCTCACCAAACTAGTTGTAGTATAATTACCCGCAGTGGTAAAGTCACGCTCAATACCATTCCTCCAAGGTCGTCACCATCTCCATCCACCTTCCATCAGTACAATGTCATCGACCAGTTACAAAAAACTCCGGCTCACATTTCCATATTGGAGCTATTGCATCTATCTCCTTCTCATAAGGAGATTCTTGAGAAAGCCTTAGTGGAAACCGCTGTTCCCACTAACCTGGCTCAAGAGAAGTTCCAGACCATGGTAGGCAATCTGACATCCTCCAATTCCATATCGTTTACTGAGCAAGATGACCTTTATGTATCTCAACCCCACAACACCCCTCTGCACATTGTCGCATTCATACACAAGCACCGAATCAAGAGGGTTCTCATTGATGGGGGTGCCAGTTTAAATATTTGCACATTGAAGCTAGTCCTTGCACTGGGGTTCTCTGAACAAGTAGTTGATCCAAGGAGGAAAATTACCATTAAGGCATATGACGAGGAAGAAAGAACCACAAAAGGAACGGTTGTCCTACCCATTCAAGTGGGACTGGTAATTAAAGATGTGGTGTGCCAAGTCCTTGATCGGGAGCTTGCTTATAATATTCTACTAGGGAGACCATGGATCTAAGCCACGAAGGCTAGCCCCTCAACCTATCATCAATGCATTAAGTTCCCGCACAATGGCAAGTAGGTCACCATTCAAGGCGACCCCGACCCCTACCAACACTGCAATTCTTTCCGTGCAAAACCCGAGTGTGTCATACCCACCAATAGAGCCTACATTTCCCCTACCCCGCAATAGGACCATACCACTGAAGCTTCCTCCTCAAGACCCAAACCACTGAAACTTACCATAAAAGAAAGTGGCATGGGGGAATACTCCATTGAGCACAGCCTCAACCTTGCCAAGATGCCTTTGTCTCCTCGCTCTTTTGGCCAACCCAAACATCCACTCAAACATTTTCCAAAGCCATCTTCTCCTCCTGTAGCTCCCACAAATCCCTTTGTAAAATGGGGGACCTTATCTAATGAAACAGAGGAGCGAGATCTCCTGCAATGGCTTTATGCTGAAGAAGAGAACACACCCCAAGAACCGCCTAGACTCCCTACAGAACTCTATGGGCGGGGTGAGACTATTTTGCACAGGATGGGGTACAAAAGACAAGGCCCCATAGGCCTCAGAAAAGAAGGAATCATTGAACCTATACAACCTTCTTCATCCTCTTCGGCTAGAAACACAAGTGGCCTAGGATACAAAGGCAAGGGTAAAGCCAAGGAAAATGCCTGCCTTATGGAGACAATCCAAACGCTCCAAGTGGACAGCGACATAGATTCAGATGATTTAAATGAGTATGAGTGGGATGAGCTAACAAAGCACTCCTACGACGACAAAGAGGTTGACACCATCCAAACTCTTAGCCCCTACCATGAGGGACAAATGCAACGGGACAGACCACTGGAGTCTGATTTGCCCACCCCTAAGATTATGACTTTCGAGGAAAGTTTAGATTCCATTGCGATAAACAACTTGGAAGAAAGTACCACCCTAAACACTACCCCTGCCAACGCCCATAACATTCCCATTCACACCATCAATGAATCAGGTCTCTCATCCAACTCCCTTCCCCTCTTACACCCTGAGCTTATTGACTGGGATTTGCAAGGAACCCCCCAATTAGATATGTTCCAAAACGATGATGCTTACATTGATTATATGGAACTTAGGGACCACTTGCCAAAAGGAGATCATAAAGCTAGTTTTTCTATCGAACTGAATACCGTGGCTTACTTCAGGGAGGGTGCCAAGCCTTCCAGTCGTAAAAACATCAAGATCAAAAATGGATCTGACAGTGAAAACTGCCTTGCGGCAGTGTCAGATCACAAAATAGTAAAAAGAAAGGATGCATCTGATGGTGAAAACCCAACTGTGGCACCTGACGATGGAATGCTTGACACTCTCCCTAGTGATATGTACCAGGAAAGGTCACAAATTGTGGTGGAGCTGACAGAGCCCATGAATATTGGAACCGAAGAGCAGCCCAAGATTATCCACTTTGCCAAATCTCTCACACCACCAGAGAAAACCAGGTTTGTACCATTCTTTAAGAAGAAGAGAGGTAGCTTTGCTTGGTCATATGCAGACATGCTAGGTTTGGACCTAAACCTGATTCTACATCATTTGCCATTAGATCCAAGGGTGAAACCAGTAAAGCAGAAGCTGAGAAAGATGCATCCTCATATAGCCCTTTTGGTCAAAGAAGAACTCAAGAAATTGCTAGATGTGGGGTTCATTAGAGCCATAGATTAATTAGAATGGATATCTAATATTGTGCCAGTGTCTAAACCAGATGGCCGGGTTCGACTATGCAATGATTTTTGAGACTTAAACAAAGCATGCCGCAAGGATGACTTTCCATTGCCAAACATCGATATCATAGTCGACCTAACTGCAGGACATACAATGCTATCACTCATGGATAGATTCTCAGGGTATAATCAAATCAAAATAGCACCAGAGGATCAACACAAAACAGCTTTCACTTGCCCATGGGGTACCTTTTGCTGGAATGTCATGCCTTTTGGGCTGAAAAACATAGGTGCTACATATCAGCGAGCCATGACAACTATATTCCATGACATGATGCATGTAACTATGAGGACTATGTTGACGATATCTTAGCAAAATCTCTCACAAGGGACTCACACCTGGACATATTAGAAAAAGTCTTTCAGAGATTGGACCAATTCCAAGTCAAACTGAACCTGAAGAAATGTGTGTTTGGGGTAACTTCAGGCAAGCTGCTAGGCTTCATCGTGTTGGCAAATGGAATAGAGGTAGACCCTGCCAAGGTCAAAGCTATAATGGACATGCCACCGCCCAAGACTCTAACTCAGTTGAGATCGCTACAGGGCAAGCTGCAGGCCATCCGCAGGTTCATCTCGTAGCTAGCAGACAAGTGCCAACCTTTCAGCCACCTCCTACATAAGAACATTCCATTTAAATGGGATGAGTGGTGCGAAGAGGCATTCAACAAGCTAAAGGAATACCTTATGAATCCTCCCATACTCATGCCTCCGATCCAAGGAAAACCTTTAATTCTCTACATATCCGCTACACCCACTGCTCTGGGAGCTCTTCTAGCATAGCAAGACTATGAGAATAAAGAAAGAGCTGTATACTACATCAGTCGAACCTTAGTGGGCTACGAGTTGCAATACTCACAAGTAGAAAGATCATGCCTTGCCGTAGTTTTTGCTTCACAAAAACTCTGACATTACATGTTGGCACATCCTGTCAAACTCATTGCCAAGATCGACCCACTGAAATATCTTCTCAGCAAAGCAGCTCTCACAGGTCGACTAGCAAAGTGGGTTATACTTCTTAGCGAATATGATATAGAATATGTGGACAGAAAAGCCATCAAGGGACAAATCATCGCTGACCAACTAGCAGATGCACCGTTACAAGATAACAAGCCAATGCAGTTTGAGTTTCCTGATGAGTCTTTATTCACTCTATCAACATCTCCTTGGAAACTCTACTTCGATGGGTCTTACACCAACCATGGATCGGAGGCAAGTATCCTGTTCATCACCCCCAAGGCGACACAATTCTGAAGTCCTATCGGCTGTTATTTCCATGCACAAACAACATGGCAGAATATGAAGCCTTGGTAATTGGTCTCAAGATGGCCACTGAATAGAAAATCCAAGCACTATATGTCTACAGTGATTCTCAGCTTATCATAAATCAGGTCAACGATGAGTATCAAACCAAAGATGAGAAGCTCATACCATACAAATGGATGGTTGACAACTTCAAAGAACACTTTGGGACCATCTCCTTCGAGCAAATACCCAGGATAGAGAACAAAGTAGTAGATGCAATGGCTACCATAGCCTCTCTTCTAGAAATTCCTGAATATGAGTCACGGTATGAGTTCTTAGTGGAAACCATTCGGCAACCAGCTTATGATCTCATTGAAACCCATTCCATTTGCCTCCTAGTTAGATCTGATTCACCTTGGTATGGTAAGACTTACACTTACCTCAAGGACAATATTCTCCCACCAAACCTCTCTTCCAACCAAAAATGAACTTTCATCTGACAAGCCTCTCGTTACACCATCATAGCCGATACCCTTTACCGACGTGGTCTGGATGGTACTTTGCTCCGTTGTTTGGAACAAGAAGAATCCATAACAACCTTGCGAGATGTGCATGAAGGGATATGCGGAACACACTCCAGCGAACCTTCCTTAGCCAAGAAACTCATGCGTTTGGGTTATTACTAGCCAAATATGGAAATGGATTCATATCAGTTCGTCAAAAAGTGCAAACAATGCCAAATACACGGGAACCTGATCCACGCACTTGCTCAAGAGTTGAGACCTTTAACGACACCCTGGCCCTTTTGCCAGTGGGGACTTGACCTTGTGCGAAAGATTCATCCACCCTCTTCCAACGGCCACAAATTCATCATAACCGCCACTGAGTATTTCACAAAGTGGATTGAAGTCGTTCCCCTAACCACCGTCACTGGAAAACAAATTTCCTCTTTCATTCTAAATTACATTATCTGCAGATATGGCATCCCTTCATCCATCATAACGGATAATGGAAGACCTGTTGTGTGGTTACACAACACGCCCCATTTTGACTTGGCAAAACAGGGACCCAACTTTTGGCTTGGCTTGTGTTGTCTGCTTTCTGGCGGTTTGGTAAAAATAGGTCAGGTTCATCATCATCATGAAGGTCAGGATGAGGTAGGTCATCATCATGAGGTTAGTTTCTCAAAGTTCATATTTTGTTTCTATGACCTCATAGTTAGAAAGAGCTTGAAATTCCATGCAGGTTTGCCTTTTACATCACTTGAAAATTCGTCCATATGAGGGAGTTATGCACAGTCAAAGTTTTGGTCAAAACCTGATAAATGTATGATGATCATCATCATCATATTTGAAAAGCCCCCCCGATACTATCCTGAGGTTGAAATATCCAGACGTCAAGTTTAAGTCGTAGTAAGCTTTTCCCATCAAGCGGTCTTTTGTGTCGCCAAAGGTCATCATCATGATCTTACTCTATCACCTGATAAAAATCATGAAGTCCCGAAACATCCGGACGTCAATCTTAAGTGATAGTGTGTTTTACCCGTCAAGCGACCTTGGAAACATCGTGAGCATCATGATATTCTATCACCCGATATTATAATATCATGCTGATGATCATCATCACCTTGCTTAATAAACCCACCATCTGCAAAATTTGCACGCGCACGTCAAAGTCCTGGTGATCATCATCATCATGATCTTTCAAGGCAGGATCACATTTCGTAATATCCTCCTGATCTCCTTTTGCGTGATCATGATGATCACCTTATCTTTCGAAGCGGAGGGTGATATTTCATTCGTCTTGTTGACAAGATCATCATGATCTTGTTTGTCTACCCGACATTTCGCAATATCCTCCTGCCGAGAAGTATAACCTTTTGCAAATATCCTGATGACGTCATCCCGACCTGATAAACGAAGAAGCAAATATCAGGATGACGTCACCATCACCTTGCTCCTTCGGCAAGATATTTTCCAAGGCGTGATCCTGTTCGCCGATATGATGATGACGATGACGTCATGTTTTAAGATTAACGAAGGCCACGGATATCCTGATGATGTCATCTGGACGTTCAGCAGGATCATATTTTAAATCACCTAGTGCGGATATGATGATGATCATCATCATCATCCTAATCTTCCGAGCAGGTTACCTTGGCCGTAAAGGGGTCGCATTTTACTTTCATCACCTAATCATCTTCCTAAGGTGACCCGATCTTGCATTTATCCCCTGATTTTAACGAAACATGACGGTGACGTCATCTTTTGCATTTTAATGAAGCCCGAATATGATGATGACGTCACCATGATTTTCCTTTCCTCAGCAGCAGGATCATATTCTGAATCCTCCTGTTTGTCTTCATGATGATGATGATGATGATGTCTTTCTTTCCCCAATATGCAGAAACGAAACATCCTGATGTGCTTTTCATCAGATCATTCGGAAAGGAGGAGCATCATATTTTGTAATATCCTGCAGCTAGATAGAAGACGTAGAGTTGGGCATCATCATGATTTTTGGCGTCGGTATAACTGTTGCCGTCGGCCAAGTCTAATATTGTCACCCTGATCATATGTGGTCGCACCGACGTGAATATGATGATGACCTGAAACATTCAAACAGAGCACGCAAAGCCGGATTCGAAGGATGGTTAAAGGGCGATTATTTCCTTGTATATTTTGAGATCATCATGATCATATTTTGAACCCGATATACAAGAAAATGGGCGAAAACATGAAGCGATGGAAATTTGGAGCCCGATTGCCTGTAGCTGCGCATTTTGGGGACTTGTTTAATAAAACGTTTTACTTCCTGTTGTTTATCCTCATGATGATGAACTAAATGTTTGTCTGTTTACTTGCAGGAAGTCATGATGCTGCTGCTGAAGCCGAACATTGAAGTCATGATGCTGTTAGAGCTGCTGCTGAAGCTGAGCATTACAAAGTTGCACATGGAGGCAACATGAGCCAGAAATGAGGAGGATATTGTCAAATATGCTGTTCGCCAGCTGGAGACCGAATCAAGTTAAAGATGCTGGAATATTATGTGCCAGCTGTACATTTGCCAACTGACGAAGCATGTGCTTTTCATCTGGACCGTTGTTTGTTATGAGAGGATCCTGATCCTTGGATCATTGTAACCGTTTCTGGCATTTGCTCTATATAAAGGCCAAATCCTGAGCATCAAAGGGAGATATACATTAGAATACATAGACACATCTGGCGCATAAAAGTTAATTACTGTAGAATCAATTAGGAGATCAGATTACTGAGACTAATGAGGATAGAATTGTTGAAATGTCAAGGTTCTTTCTTCAGATCACTGTAAATGTACCTGTTCTTGAGCATACTGAATGGATATGAAGTTTCAGATTACATCCTGATTGTAAATTTTACGTAATCTTCTTGTTGATTTCTGGATATGTACTGGTGAATGCTGTGTTCAACTGGAATCGCTTTCATTTCATTACATGTTGTTGTCAACTTTTCCTTTGAAGATTTGCACTAGATCATGCGGATTTGTGGAATGTCCTGGTGAAGTATGATTTCTAGTTTTCCTTCTTTTCATTGCATGTATGGGAGCTTGTATGTGGATCAGTGATCTAAGTCCAGTAGTTTTGGGAATCTCATCCTTTAACCCTTTTCCTTTTTTCAATTTCATAAATTCATCACCATAACTGCAAATCATGATAAATAACAAGCAGAAACAGTGAAATATGCTGAAATCCCATAGGTAACTGAAGATCATTAGCATATTTGAGTTAAATGCATGTAGTATTGAAAATATCATGCAAAGAATCATAAATAATGATAGAAATCATGCAAATATCAGCCTGTAGGCACTTTATTTGACTAAATTTACAGTGCAGAGGTAGAATTGTTGAAATTTATGCGGAGCAAACATCCAGAGCAGAATATTTGAAGATAATGATGATGAACTTTGCAGAAACACGTAAGGCCCCTGAATGGAAAACAGCAACACACATCAACCACTGAGTAACGTCAGTAGATTAAGACCTAATCAACGGAGACTTGGGATCATGAATTCTTTGAATTCATCGTATCTTTCAAGATGAGTAAAGGTTGTTGTGTAACTTTTATTCTATGTTTGCGAATGACCAACATCATGACCAACATAAATTGGCGCTAGAAGGAGGGCCGAGCTGTTTCTCAGCATCATCAACAGAAGGAGGGCATGAGCTGTTTCTCAGCAAATAAATCCTGTTCGGTTGAAATGATATCCCCTGATTCTGTTTAGCAGCCCGCTTTAAATCTTGCAAACGTATCTACAAGCCCCTCGCTTCTAACGCAACATAAATTGGCGCTAGAAGGAGGGCAGAACTGGAAAAGACACCACTGCTTCAGTCATCATTCATTTTATGCAGGCCCCTCGCTTCTAACGCAACATAAATTGGCGCTAGAATGAGGGCCGGCCCGCCCGGAAGATCACGCTCATCATCAGTATTTTCAGGTTTGATGACGTATAGGAGTAAGGTATCCTCACATCACTTGTGAATTTCAGTAAATTTCATAAATATTTGCTGTGACAAGATTGTATATGCACATTCTGTGTAAAGATTTCCAGATCTTACATAAATATTGCAGGCTTTACAGTAGATCTCTCTGAATTCACTAATATCGGCTACAGATGTGTAAATTTGTTCAAGCTTTGAGAATTTGAGCTTTAGGCACTTGAGATCTGGTGCTATGGGTCGGAATATCCCAATATCCTGTCACATTTTTGGATTTTCTGCAAATATTGCATAAATATTTCAGCATTTCAGTTAAATGTCTGCAAATATCTCTTACCTGAGATGTTTTGGTTGCACCTTTGCAAAGATCTAGCCCAAAGCATCAAATATTTGTTTGATTTTCTGGACTTTCAAGTTTTAGTCTGAGATATGATAGAACTCCTTAAAATTGCAAAATACTAAAAAATTGAAGAATAGAGTCTCATTTTGATGGATGTATATGAAAATAATTGCCAAATTAACATTCCTTTATTTCAGGAAACTTTAAATAGGCAGCTTTACCCTCACAGTTTGTCTAACTTTGGTTTATGTACCTGTTGCAGGATACACCAGACTGCAGAACACAGTGAAATAAATTGCTTAATTTTCCTTACAAGGTTGGATTTATATTTGAAAGGACTAATATTCTTTCTGGATGTGTTCAGGGTTGAAATTTGCCAAGAAAATGAAGAAGTCTGCCAGGAAAATGAAGAAATTCTGGAGCAACAAGCAGATGCAGCACCAGAAGTTATTAATTGTCCAGACATTGAAGTAGATCATTCTGAAGATTTTGAATTATACTTGTCTAGAAATATACAGTGTAGTCAAATATTAGGTTTGCCCATTGATGATGTTTTGATTGAAAGCTGGTGCAGATTACATGATGAAGAGCATTCAGAGAGAGATTGTTACCCTTGCTTGGTCATGTTGAAAAAGATTCTAGAAAATACAATAGCTGAGTCAGTTCCAGAAGGTAATGAAGAGGAAACATCTTTCCTGGATTCATTTTATGATGAGATTGATGGGAGTTCTCTACTTCCTAATACAAGTAAGGACCAGTCAGTATGCAGGTATGAATCTTGTGAAAATTTTAGAGAAGAAATCACTCATCAGGATAATAGTTTTGATTCTGATCTTAATACTTTTGATAAAGAAGATGAAACATCTTTCCTGGAGTCATTCTATGGTAAAGAGAAGTGTAAACAGATAGTAGAGCAATTTAAATGCACTCCTGATGATGAAGTTCCTATGATGGTAACTCAGGGAGTCATAGAGAAGAAAATAAATGCTGATTTACTACCTGACTTCTTTGAATTAAATGATCAAATGCAAGAATGTTGCAGGTTAAAGGAACCAGATCCTCTAATAGATAGAAAATGTGAATTATTTAATGAACAATTCCTAAAAGATAAAGATGTAGAAGACTTTGGAGTTGTGCATAATCGGATGTCACTCCAGAAATATTTTGAAAATGAAACAGGGGAGTGTCCTCATCAAGTGAAAGTTGTTTTTCCTTTACAGTCAAATGATTTAGAAATGATAAATTTCTGTATATCAGGTTGTGATCATAAAGATACTTATTTAGATGCTGATGTGCAGGAAATTGAAGAAAATATTGAGAAGTTTCCTGAACTAGAGGATAAACTGAACATCCAGAATGAAGGGATAAGGCTGGATAAAGATGAAGAATTAATACATCAAAGGTCATACATCCTTCAATTTGAAGAGGGACCAGGCACTGAGCCAAGCAGTGAAAATATAATGACAAATGGAAGACCAACTGCCAATAAAGAAGCATGTCCAGCAAAGCCAGAAATACACCAGGTTGTATTTCTCCTTTCCACAGTAAATGATGTTGAATACTATTTTAATTATGGAAATTCAGAAGATAAGACATGCATATGGATTAATCATGAACATGATGAGCTCCCTCAGTTGCTGATCATCAAGAGTTGTTCTATTGAATACAGTGAATTCAGAATATCAGAATATTCTTCAGAATATAAAGATAAATTTGCTAGGTTGAGAACCATAACTAATACCCTGATGCTCCTGCACAATCAAAAGAAGTATGCAAATACAGGTGTCCTTAGGTCTTTTTCTGGTTTTTGTTTGCCTAGTAGTGGTTTGTATATAATTTTGTAGATTAGTTGTTTGTACAGTCTGCTTGTTTTGCTTTCTTGTTCTGTTCCTGTTGTTTCCTTTTTGTAGGTTAGTTGTTTGTATAGTGTTTCTTCTGTTTTCTGTTGTTTTGGTTGAGTTTTTTGTTTTGGTAAGTCAAGATGATGCACTTCATCACCTAAGAAAATAATTAAATTGTTAGGATTCAAGTGATGAGATCAGATTTAGATATAGATTGTAAATCATTCTGATAAATACTCATGATCAGGTTTTATGATGTCTTTTCATCAGGTGCCTTTTCTTGTCCAAAGTGAATCAAACACAATGAAACACCTAACAGCCTTGGGCTTGTTGAAGATATGAGTATAGGTGTTAAGTGAAAAATCTAAAGGGACTCCCTTGCTACCAATACAATCTCCAACCTAAAGCTGCAAGTGACTACACCTTGTACAAATGAGCTGACATGATGATATCAAATATAAATTTTTAAAGGAAAATCAGAAACGAAATAAAATTAGGCCATCTAAGTAACTCTACCGGGGCTATAGACGCCTGCTGGCAGTGGGGCTCTACTTAGGGAGATTGTATAGATAACCTTGCCGGGGTTATGGACGCCTGCTGGCAGCAAGGCTCTATCCAGGTTGGCTATGAGGGATGATCTCCAACTATGTAGTTTAACACCAGTTACTTATGTTTTCAACTTACTTTCAAGATGAGGATAATTAATCATATGCACACACATGATCCTTTGTTAGCACTGTTACCTTGATGAAACTTTATCATTCAAAGATCATGATGATTTTACTTAGAAAAAATTAGAATACTATAGATGAATATGATCATATCACTTGAATTATTTGAATTTTGTTGTTTTCTTTGGTGGCAAGTTGTTGTGTGGTTACACAACACGCCCCATTTTGACTTGGCAAAACAGGGACCCAACTTTTGGCTTGGCTTGTGTTGTCTGCTTTCTGGCGGTTTGGTAAAAATAGGTCAGGTTCATCATCATCATGAAGGTCAGGATGAGGTAGGTCATCATCATGAGGTTAGTTTCTCAAAGTTCATATTTTGTTTCTATGACCTCATAGTTAAAAAGAGCTTGAAATTCCATGCAGGTTTGCCTTTTACATCACTTGAAAATTCGTCCATATGAGGGAGTTATGCACAGTCAAAGTTTTGGTCAAAACCTGATAAATGTATGATGATCATCATCATCATATTTGAAAAGCCCCCCCGATAATATCCTGAGGTCGAAATATCCAAACGTCAAGTTTAAGTCGTAGTAAGCTTTTCCCGTCGAGCGGTCTTTTGTGTCGCCAAAGGTCATCATCATGATCTTACTCTATCACCTGATAAAAATCATGAAGTCCCGTAACATCCGGACGTCAATCTTAAGTGATAGTGTGTTTTACCCGTCAAGCGACCTTGGAAACATCGCGAGCATCATGATATTCTATCACCCGATATTATAATATCATGCTGATGATCATCATCACCTTGCTTAAGAAACCCACCATCTGCAAAATTTGCACGCGCACGTCAAAGTCCTGGTGATCATCATCATCATGATCTTTCAAGGCAAGATCACATTTCGTAATATCCTCCTAATCTCCTTTTGCGTGATCATGATGATCACCTTATCTTTCGAAGCGGAGGGTGATATTTCATTCGTCTTGTTGACAAGATCATCATGATCTTGTTTGTCTACCCGACATTTCGCAATATCCTCTTGCCGAGAAGTATAACCTTTTGCAAATATCCTGATGACGTCATCCCGACCTGATAAACGAAGAAGCAAATATCAGGATGATGTCACCATCACCTTGCTCCTTCGGCAGGATATTTTCCAAGGCGTGATCCTGTTCGCCGATATGATGATGACGATGACGTCATGTTTTAAGATTAACGAAGGCCACGGATATCCTGATGACGTCATCTGGACGTTCAGCAAGATCATATTTTAAATCACCTAGTGCGGATATGATGATGATCATCATCATCATCCTAATCTTCCGAGCAGGTTACCTTGGCCGTAAAGGGGTCGCATTTTACTTTCATCACCTGATCATCTTCCTAAGGTGACCCGATCTTGCATTTATCCCCTGATTTTAACGAAACATGACGGTGACGTCATCTTTTGCATTTTAATGAAGCCCGAATATGACGATGACGTCACCATGATTTTCCTTTCCTCAGCAGCAGGATCATATTCCGAATCCTCCTGTTTGTCTTCATGATGATGATGATGATGATGTCTTTCTTTCCCCAATATGCAGAAACGAAACATCCTGATGTGCTTTTCATCAGATCATTCGGAAAGGAGGAGCATCATATTTCGTAATATCCTGCAGCTAGATAGAAGACATAGAGTTGGGCATCATCATGATTTTTGGCATCGGTATAACTGTTGCCGTCGGCCAAGTCTAATATTGTCACCCTGATCATATGTGGTCGCACCGACGCGAATATGATGATGACCTGAAACATTCAAACAGAGCACGCAAAGCCGGATTCGAAGGATGGTTAAAGGGCGATTATTTCCTTGTATATTTTGAGATCATCATGATCATATTTTAAACCCGATATACAAGAAAATGGGCGAAAACATGAAGCGATGGAAATTTGGAGCCTGATTGCCTGTAGCTGCGCATTTTGGGGACTTGTTTAATAAAATGTTTTACTTCCTGTTGTTTATCCGCATGATGATGAACTAAATGTTTGTCTGTTTACTTGTAGGAAGTCATGATGCTGCTGCTGAAGCCGAGCATTGAAGTCATGATGCTGTTAGAGCTGCTGCTGAAGCTGAGCATTACAAAGTTGCACATGGAGGCAACATGAGCCAGAAATGAGGAGGATATTGTCAAATATGTTGTTCGCCAGCTGGAGACCGAATCAAGTTAAAGATGCTGGAATATTATGTGCCAGCTGTACATTTGCCAACTGACGAAGCATGTGCTTTTCATCTGGACCGTTGTTTGTTATGAGAGGATCCTAATCCTTGGATCATTGTAACCGTTTCTGGCATTTGCTCTATATAAAGGCCAGATCCTGAGCATCAAAGGGAGATATACATTAGAATACACAGACGCATCTGGCGCATAAAAGTTAATTACTGTAGAATCAATTAGGAGATCGGATTACTGAGACTAATGAGGATAGAATTGTTGAAATGTCAAGGTTCTTTCTTCAGATCACTGTAAATGTACCTGTTCTTGAGCATACTGAATGGATATGAAGTTTCAGATTACATCCTGATTGTAAATTTTACGTAATCTTCTTGTTGATTTCTAGATATGTACTGGTGAATGCTGTGTTCAACTGGAAGCGCTTTCATTTCATTACATGTTGTTGTCAACTTTTCCTTTGAAGATTTGCACTAGATCATGCGGATTTGTGGAATGTCCTGGTGAAGTATGATTTCTAGTTTTCCTTCTTTTCATTGCATGTATGGGAGCTTGTATGTGGATCAGTGATCTAAGTCCAGTAGTTTTGGGAATCTCATCCTTTAACCCTTTTCCTTTTTTCAATTTCATAAATTCATCACCATAACTACAAATCATGATAAATAACAAGTAGAAACAGTGAAATATGCTGAAATCCTGTAGGTAACTGAAGATCATTAGCATATTTGAGTTAAATGCATGTAGTATTGAAAATATCATGCAAAGAATCATAAATAATGATAGAAATCATGCAAATATCAGCCTGTAGGCACTTTATTTGACTAAATTTACAGTGCAGAGGTAGAATTGTTGAAATTTATGCGGAGCAAACATCCAGAGCAGAATATTTGAAGATAATGATGATGAACTTTGCAGAAACACGTAAGGCCCCTGAATGGAAAACAGCAACACACATCAACCACTGAGTAACGTCAGTAGATTAAGACCTAATCAACGGAGACTTGGGATCATGAATTCTTTGAATTCATCGTATCTTTCAAGATGAGTAAAGGTTGTTGTGTAACTTTTATTCTATGTTTGCGAATGACCAACATCATGACCAACAAGACCATTCAAAAATCAGGATGTCCAGGAACTCTGTGAGTATTTCAAAATCCAACATCGTTTCTCCACTCCATACTACCCCCAAGGTAACAGCCAGGCTGAGGCATCGAATAAAACCATTCTGAAAATCCTAAGGAAGACTGTCAATGAGGCTGGCCGTGATTGGCATGTCCAACTCAATCCCGCTTTGTGGGCCTTCAAAACCAGTATACGTACTCCCACAAGTGCTACACCTTATGCCCTTGTCTATGGTTCAGAAGCCATCCTCCCCATTGAGGTCAAACTACCATCCCTCAGGGTGTCGTTGAAAGGTCTCATATCAGATGAAGAATACAGAGTCTCCAGGTTACAAGAACTAGAGCTGCTAGAAGAAAGGCGCCAAAAAGCCTTCGATCATCTTAAGGCATATCAACAGATGATGTCAAGAAGCTATAATCACAAGGTTCACCCAAGATGCTTTAAGGTTGGGGACCTAGTTCTAAAAGAGAACCCTCGCAATCAACAAGACAGAGAAAAGAAAGGTAAGTTTGAGCCTAACTGGCTTGGGCCCTATGTGATTGTAGTTGCTTACGAATCAGGGGCATATCAGTTGGCCACTTCAGAGGGTGCATTGTTAGATGATCCAATCAACAACATGTACCTTCGTCGGTTCTATACCTAGGAGAACCCCAATGCAAGAGGACACAATAAAATCAAAAAATCAAAAAATCAAAAAAGTTGAAAAGAGAAAATACAAAAAAAAAAAAAATCAGCAAAAAATAGAAAGCATACAAAAAAAAATCGTCCTTTGGTGAAAACCTGCCAAACAGGCACCTTGGATAGGTATCATGATGAAAACCTGGCAATCAGGCGTCATGTTACTTTCTAGCTTCTCGTACAAATAAAAGCAAGTGGTGAAAACCTGGTAAACAGGCGTTACTTGTGATAAACTGCCTTCTCCATCTTTGGGAATCCAACCACCTTGAGTCCATTCTTTCTCCATTTGCCCCATTCGACCCATATCTATCCTACAAATAAACACTTGATAGTTACCTATCATGGCTTGATACTCTCCTTGTGGCCTTGTCAACCAAGGTTTTGTCCCATACCGTCTCCTCAATGTGAGCCTAGCATAGGGTCTCTTGTCAGTGTCCATGGTCCAAGTCCGTGAACTACGTTGCCTCTGCGTTGTCACGTAGGCAAGGCCATTATTCTAATGCGCCCCCGAGGCTTCCATTTCTTCCCTTTCTCCCATTCATCCCCTTTCTTGTCTTCATTCTTGTCATCTTTCTTCTAGTCCATCCATGGTCCATTAGGGTTTACCCCGAACTACGTTGCCTCTATGTCATCACGTAGGCAAGGCCATTTAGCAATGAGCCCCCGAGGCACTAGGTCAGTCCATTAGGGTCCGTCTCCCCAATAAGGATTGTGCAATCTTCTCACTAAGAAAGAAAATGCAAGTAGAACCTGCACCTCAAGCAAAAATCTTGACTATGAGCATCTTAACCTATCCAATGCAAAGCAAATACCCAAGGTCTTCTAAATGATTTTATGCAAATTAAGGCAAGAACTAAACACATATCAACGCAAATATACTTTGTAGATCAGAAACATGGTTAACAGTTCAAGTCTTGATTTTTGCTATCATACCTTCCTATGCTACTCGAGGATGCCAAAAGCTAGAGATGCTATGATGGGGGCATGAATATTTTCTTTGTTTGCTATCTGTGGATTAAGCTTTAGTAGTGTGACACCTTGTCTAAGGACATGATCGACAAAAGATCATCGAGGACATCAAAGGTCTAACATGAACGGGGGCGATCCTTGTTTGTTGAAACGCAAGAAGTACTCAGGTCATATAGATTCAATTTTGACTAGATGCTTGTATTAACTTGCTAAACCACAATCCATGTAAGCGATACTCAGGTCATCTCGGTTCAATTATACCAAGATGCTTGTAATCACTTACAACATCTCTGAAAATGTACCAAAAACAAGATGCCCAATGATGAAATAAAGCATTCTAAAAGCAAAACATCCATCCTATATCCATATACACATCCATGCATCCATATCCCATGCAATCCTCATTATCCAAACTATGCATAGTAACAATATCAAATGAAGTTTCTAAGTCATTCTATCACAACCATTCTTCTATCTATCATGTCATTCTTGTGTCGATAGAGTACATTTGGACATCACAAAAACAAAGCATATAGGAGCATATCATATCATTAGGTCATCAATACATCAGCATTACATCACATCTTAATGCACAGAAAAACCAAAAACACAACATAGCTAAGTGCATCGCATACAAAGCTACGTCATCACATAGAAATCATATTACATTTGCATTCATTTGAAACATTAGATCATATAGACATCCCATAACATCATACACAAAGCTGCATCATCACATAAAAATCATGTTACATATGCATACATTCGAAGCATTAAATCATATAGACATCATATAGCATCATATCAAAAAGCATCTCATATAGCATCGGATAGACCATCTAACTCTACACATACATCACATCATACAATCGAAGTAAATCATCATCTCATAACGCATGCAATAGATACACAAAGCTGCATCATCATATATACTATCATTTCAGAGGTCCAAATGTACAATATCACCATCTCTCTCAACAATCCAAGTGTCATATACAATATACATCCAAAATGTACAAAATCTGGTCTGTGTCTATCCCTGCTGCTGTGGGCCACCACTACCAGCTCCTGACTGCTGGGGACCCATCACGGAAGCCCCTGACTGTGATGGACCTACTCTATGAGTAGCCCTAGACTGACTCCTGAAGCTCCCCGCCCTCTGACTCGATGCCACGGCACCATGGTATAATCCCTGGTAGTACTGAGCCTGTGACTATGCTCTGGCAAGCTCTGCCTATACCTGTGCCAACTGCATCTGCAACTGGCCTACCTGTGCCTATGCCTGCTGCACCTGCCCAACCAAAAATAAACTCGCTGCATCTGTCCCCATGGTGGCCACAGCAGTGTCCTGCTCTACACGGATAATATGTACCCATGCATCTGCCATATCTCTCTTGCGAGTCAACCCAGTGATAACTATTGCATCCGTCTCTAGCCTACCATTGGCCCTCCTCAACTATGCCTACAGTGCTCGCACCTGTTCCCTCAGGCCGGCTATGGCCCTCTCATGCACCTCTGCCTCTACTGGCCCCTGCGCTGCCTCTGCCTGTCCTGGCCCCTGTGGCTGGGGCACCTGCTGCTGTAGTACCTGCTGGGGTAGCGGCATCTACGCCTACTGAGGTATCTACTGCTGTGCCTCCTGTCCTGGCACTGCCTGCTTAGCCTGACCTAACCTCCTCCGCTATCTCAGCCTCTCTCCGGCTCTACCACCCTGTCCTCCTCGTCCTCATCCTCCTCTAGCTCCCCTCTGACCTGGGCCAACCTGTCCCTCCTCCTCTAAGTCTGCCTCGTCAATACAAGGCACCAGCATGCCAGGTCCTGAGTATCTCAGGAACAGATGTGCAGTCATCCAATCCTCATAATCCTGTGTCACCGCTACGTCTGCTATCTCTGTCCTCATATCCCACGCCACATAGGGAGTCTGATAGAACTCTGCTAGGGCCTCCTCACACGAAGCCATCGGCCCCCATCAGACCCTCTCTGCGTGTGTCCGTGCAAAAAGTACCTATCCCTGTGGCATGCCCTGCCTCCTGCCAAACTGTCTCAACACTCAGCCCACCATCTACCTCTCCAGTATATGTCGTGTACGGCCTATCAGCCACCTGGTCTGAAAGCAATACGGCAGCTCGTCTCCCTCGTCGTCCCAGGGCTCACAATCCAGATATGGTCACCAGACGACCACATCTACTCCATCCAAGGTGTGCCTCCAGTACTCTAACTTCCCCAGCTTGTGCTAGGAAATCACTCCTGCATAGCCATAACTATATGGCTCTCCTCGCTACCTCGCAAAAACACATATTGGCCTAGTCACCGCTATGTGCTCCCACAGCCAGAACTATAGCAATAGTACCCTAGCCGATAGACTCATGCTGCGGTGGTACACCACCTGATGCATGTCGTGGTACAAATGGGCTAGTACGCAGACTCCCCATGCATGTTGGGTGCCCTCAGTTAGCATCCGCTCCATGATCCTGCCCCATCCAATTGGGAACCCATGCGATCTCCTATCAAGGCATACAACGCCCCTGATCAATCCAGCTACAATCCCTGGGAAGTAGTCATAGCAGTCATATATATCGTGCCACAGGATGACCTGTCCAACCAGCTTGGGATCATCGAACACTCACTGGCACTCGGTGAGTCCCGCATCCCGCTATGCGTCATACTCTACTAACTCACCCACCACGAGTAAGTGCAGTATCCGGTAAACATCCTCTAAAGTCACAGTCATCTCTCTAGTAGGAAAGTGGAAGGTCCCGTCCTCACTGTGGAATCTCTCCACAGCAGCTGTCAGCAATCCTCGGTTTGCCCGCACCTCGGGCATGAAGCAAACATAGTCCAAACCCATGGCACCAAGCGCCACTCTATCAGTCTCTGTCAGCATGTACCTCTGCAATAGGGGCATGGGAAATGTCTCCCTCTACTGCAGTGTGTCTCAAATATCCTCCTGCAAGCAAGCAAGGCAACGCGTCAGTCTCAAATGGCATATACCATACTCAACATACCTACTGAACTATATCAACTCAACTTAGCATCTCAAATTGATTAAAACAGCACACTACATCTCTTCACTAGATTCCTGCAATCTCGGAGATAGCTCATCGATTCCCACGTCAAATAGGACGCTAATCGAATCAATTTGGCTAAGTAAATTATCTATCCAAGGCAAATGTGCCACTACAAGTGGTAAAAGTGTCGTTTCTTGGTGTATGCACCGCTAGAATCAACATATGCGCCACCCCACTACAAATGTACCACTACAGTGCACATATGCGTAGTTCCAGTACATGCGCTGCAACCTTCGGCATATGCACCTCCATATTCTAGAAGCACCGCTAAACTCAGCATATGCACGGCTTTCATGTATGCACTGCTACATTACACATATGTGCCGCTTAATTACACATGCGTAGCCTATCTACAAAAGCGCAGCTACAATGCACGTATGCGCCGTTTTCACATATGCACTGCCGAAACTGGCATATGCGCCGCTAAATGACAAAAGTGCCGCTTCGCGCAGCATATGCGCCATTCTGCATTTCAGCGCATATGTTTGACCTATTTTCTACATGCATTTATGACACCCTACATCGACCCTAGGAGAAATTTTTCAAAGTACATACCAGGGGTCCTGCCTCTGCTGGCCACCCGAATCAACGAACTCGCTCGAATCGATGCTCCTCGCGTGGAATGTCTGCTGCTCTGGCTACCATGCTGCTCCAAGTTTGCTCTAAGCTCTCTCAATCCAATCCAGATCAAACAAGTGTACAAATGACTATTCTTGTGGACCCAGCTCCTATTTATAGCCTCCAAACCCTAATTCTAGCTAGGTGATGACTGTGACTACTTCCCATGCCCATTTTTCCTCCAGTTTTCTTCCTGTTTCCCTGAAACGTGTCCTTTTTCCTCTTGCCTATCCTAACCCCTTTGTCTTCATGAGATTGTCCGTCTCCAATTCTTTCACCCTTTTCCCGTCCAATCTCCCAAGGGGGCATCCTATCGTCAATAAGCCTGTACCAGGGGCAAACTAGGGCATGTATCACTGTCAGACTATCAACTTCTTTGAAGCAACGTTGTAAACAACCTTGTATCAAAGAGGGGCAAAATGTATACGCCTAAAAATGACACAAATCCTCCTAAATAAATATTCTAAATATTTATTCCATTCTTCTATCAATTAAATAAATATTCTAAATTTATTTAATTAATTCACTAATCCATAATTAAATAAATTCAGTTTACTTAATTAAAGTTCTTCTAAATGTCCTACACAATTAAATAATCTTAAATTATTTAATTTATCCAAATTCCTCTATCCTAAGTTCTAATTCCAAAAATCCACCTCACTTTTCCACCTCACCTTGTCCACCTCATCGGGTTGCACATGTAATTAAATATATTAAATATTTAATTACCTTATTTTCCCTCACCCACATGGCCTATTTCTTCTCAAATCAGATGTTAGTTAACTAATCAATCAAAAGTGTTAACTAACCTATCAATTGAGTTAATCCCTCAATCAACCCAGTTCACTGGTCAATCAATTCAGTCAGTTCCATAATCCACTCTTCTAACCGATCAATCAAGTCTGTTAACTGTTCAGTCAATGGAGTTAACTCTCCAATCAATCCCCTCTTTCATGATGGAGCTAGGACACTTGTCACATTTCTACTAGTTGCACATTCCTCAACCATCCTCAGCCATTGATCTTCATATCTCCTCTCAACCGTTGATTCCCATTCTTCCAAGTCTATAAATGAAGCTTCATCCCTCCATTCTAATCATCCAGGCTTTTGATATTGTTACTCTACAGAAATATTACCAGCGCGCCTTTGGCACCCTTTTACCATCCACAAGCTTGAGATCACATACTTGCCTTGGAGCTCATCTTCATTGCATATCACAACAGCCATTTACCATCGACTTCCTTGAACACAGCTTAAAAGAATGAACTCTCTGAGGGCTCACTTCATCTACAAAAGGACGGTTGTAATAGGCAAACAACAGAAGCATCAATTTCAGGGAAGGTTTGCTTTGTGTTATTCATTGCTATCTTCATTCAATCTTTCTTGTTATCTTCTATTCTGTTCATGTTTGGGTCTTATATAATTCATTTGATTGATTCACGTTTTACCCTTACAATAAGTTTGATCAATTCTTCTGAGCATTTACTATCATGAACTTGTATATACTTTTGCACTGTGTGTTTATTCAAGTAAGGTGCCTACAAGTAGATATTCACATGTTTATCATTGATGTACATCTATATTTGCATGATATTTGTCATTTTGACATGCTTTCACTCAAAATATGCTCTATATATTCAATTATTTATGGGATATAGGCATATTTCATGTTTATTTACTTTAGATTGTATGTTATTTGCAATTATGAAGGTGATTTGTAATGAAGTTTAAGAAAATTAAAAGAAATACTTCTAAATTTGGTGAACCTTTAGCTAATGAGTCACATACATTCCAGATACAGTCATGAAGAGAAGGAATCAAACCATAATTTCACCAAGTTGTTCCACAGCTATGTATGGTTGATGCTAACTTCAAACGAACAAGGAATGAAAACAATACATGCAAACTGACAAGCACTCCAAGGGACATAGCTAATCAATGCATATATCCAGATCTCATTCACTAACTACTCAAGATTTACAATAATTTGTAATCAACACAACTTCTCTTTCATTAAGTATTCAAAAGACATGTACATTCACAAAAGCCTTGAAATCAATCCTAAATGCTTCAGCAATCCAATTTCAATTAAGTTTCTAATGCTTTAAAGAGTGCACTCCATCCCCTTTTATAGAATAAGGAGAGGAGACAGTTACAAATGACCAATGGTCAAGATTTATCTTTTCAGATCAACAGTCAACATCTTCCATTAACTTATTCAATATCTGCATATGTGGCACAAGTTGCCAGCTGGCAACAATCTAGCAAGACTCATTCACTTGCAAGTGAATTATGCATATGATTCTATTATCATGCATCTTTACTCACTCTTCATCTCCTTCTTCTTCTTCACTTTCCTCTTCTCCATCATTTTCCTCATCATCATCATCATCTTCATTATCATTGTCACTCTGATGCAAATCGTCCCCTATATGTATCTTTATGGTTGCCCTGATGGATTCATATGACTACACTATTCTATCAATTTCACCTCCATCCTGAACCTTGGCCTTTATTACTGCATGCCTGTGGGAATAAAATTTTGCTTGAAGGGCATCCATCTTACTCATCCTGTTGTTCAATGTTTCATTGTATGTTTCCACCCTGACCTTTATCCTTATGATTCTGTTTATTACCTCTTCTATCAAATGGTACAAGGGATCCTCTGCAACTTGCTTAAAATTATCATGAAAAGCCTGAACAACAAAGTTGGCTCCTGGTTTTCTATCTTCCATTCCACCTTTCCTTCTAGAGCCTCCAGGGTTTCTGCCTCTTTTGACATAAGATAATGCAATTTGACACTTATGTCCCTGAGTTTACCACTGCATCTCTTCAAAATGTCATACTCAAATCTAGTGTCTTCATACCAAATACTGAGCAGCTGGGAGGTGTTATACCAATCACCTTTTAGCTTGCATTTAATGCCAATGGGTGATCCTTCGAAGAGCAGGGATATTTGAAAATATGACCCTAATGGAAAATATGACCCCCTTGCATGGGATAATCATTTGCTAAAGATTAGGGTGATATGGTCAACCTTTGACTACCAAGCAAGATCTGGTCATAAAGTTAAATGATAAGGGATATTCAAAAATATCTGGGTCTTTTGAAAATCACAAATATCCCCCTCACTACATCATCGTCATTTTTACTAAGGTCGGGGATATTACGAAACCTGACCCCTTCGGGTGTAGATCATGATGACATCATCATGTCATTCTATCCTCTTTGTTATCGGGTTATGATGATGTCATCGTCATATTGAGAAATATGACAGATGCTTAGAAATATGACCCTCCGTGGGTCGGGTGCAATGATTACTTCATCACCTAGGTGATCTCTTTCATTTGTTGGAATTGGATGACGTCATGGTCATATTTGTACAGGGTGATATCCGCAAAAGGGTGATATTTTTAAGATGACAAATATTAGGAAATATGACCCCCTCGCAAATACATGAAGTCTATGACATGTAAATACTCATCCCTATTTAAGTTTGACATTTGCGCATCAGGGATAGAATGGACATTGGGTGATCTTTCTAAGTCAGGGTCATCTAAACAAATATGACTGATATTCAAAAATATGACCCCCTTATGTGAAATATCAAGCTTGACTAATCTTTGACTTAGCATAACTTTCTATCCTTAAACAATATCAGGGTGATCCAAAAGGCAAACCTGCTTAGAATTTTGTACTCTTTCTAATTATGAGGTTTATGATAGAAAATGTTAACTTGGACAAATAACCTCTCCTTGTGATGCACATACCTCAGCAAAGGTGACACACATGACTGAATTTTACCAAACCACCCAAACCAAGAAAACAAGCAAGCAAAAACAAAAGTTGGGTCCCTGTTTTGCTAAGGCAAAATGGGGCGTGTTGTGTAACCACACAACACACCTCACCTTTCCAAATCTATTCAATTGTCTTTTCTCATCCCACTCATCCATTAAAATGAATTTAAAATTCATTCACGTCTCCATCCTCATAAATGCAGAGTCTTCCCAAGGCTGAATTAAAAATTGCAAAATAATATGAGCCTTCCATCTTTGTTGATGAGATCTTAGCCCTTGATTTCACTATGAAATCTCAACCCTTGGATCTCATCTTCAAATTCTAGCCATTGATGCAAAAATCCCCAAAAATCAATAAATAAGAGCCCTCTCGTATCCATTTTAACACTTGAACTCTCATATACCAAAAATCACCTCACTTCCATAGCCAAATTATAGCCAATTTGTAGCCAAATTATTGTCTCCATTATGTTGGTATTTGCTTGAGCAATCCACATTCATTCACATTGGGTAAAGCTAGGACTTGTAGCTGGGTGTGTGCATTTCCTCCACCTTATCAAGGAGACTAGAATGGAGAAGACTTTCAAGGTATAATCACTTCTTTTTGGTTTACTTTATGTTTCTAACATCTTCCCCATGTTCTAGTATCTTTGCTAAGAAAGTCGTGTAATCTGTGAACCAATCATTTCTATGGGCCAAATGTCGAGATGCTCCAGGATCGATGTACCATGCAAATGATTTTGATTGCTCTACTGGTCGTTAGGTCATGAAAGCATAGAAGGTTGACTCCTTCTCCTCAGAATGCTCTGCAACATGAGCCTTTGGTGGAGGCCCTCCCTATTTGGTTTTCTTTTTAGACAACCTCTTTCTGCAGTCCTTCTTCATATGACTAATTTTACCACAATAGTGACGTGATATTTTTTAGACTCTTTGAAGCCTCTTCATTATTCCCTTGAGTTTTCTTCTATTGCCATTTTCCTTTTCCTTTGTCCTTGGCTGCAATTTCCTATTCCATACTCTGTGTATAAATGTTGTTGCTGCCAAACTGTTTCTTCCATCTGTCTTATTGCAAGAGCTTATTGCACAGGTCTTTGAACTTCATGTCAACACTGGTAGATGTGATATTGAGTGTCAATAAAGTTTTCATAGGCCTTTTGTAAGATTTTTAGCGTAATAACCACCATATCTTCTTATTCCATCTTCTGACCTATGGAAGATAACTAGTCTCTGATGTCCTTGATTTTCATCAAATGCTCCTGTAAGGATGTCGTCTCATTCAACATAATTGAAAAAACCTTATTTTGAGAAAGAAGTCCTTGCCTTTATCTAACATCTCGTGTACATCTTGCCAGTTCTTCCAAATTTTTGTAGAGGTTTTACATGTCTAAACCTTTGAAAGCATCTCATTAGTTACTGAGAGTTATATCAACATAATGACTTCTCTATCTTGCTCATCAAATTTGTTCCGGTCTTTACCCGTAGTTGCTGGTTAGAATTGGTACCAAGGATTATCTTGTTGAGACATATGTACTCGAAGATCGTGAGCATGCGCTTCTTCCAAGTATTATAATTTTTACCACTGAAACATTGGCTTCCTTCCAACATAATGTTGGGTAACGAAGCCATCCCTCCCACAACTCAAAATCACATTAAAAAAAAAAGAAAATAAACTTATGTTGTCACACTAAAAATTTAGCTGGTCAAAACCCTAGTCAGCACCAAACAACCCACTATTTTGTAAAAAAAGCCGAAAAACAAGTTTGAAATATGCCAAAACCCTAGGTGCTCAGAAAAAGACCACTTTTTTGCTAAAGTCATGCAAAATTTGGTGAAAAACTTCCACTAACAGATCTATAATACACCTAAAAACCCTAGGCATCACTGAAACCCATGATTTTGTACAAACATCACCCAAACAATTGAGACTATAGTCATGTTTTGGAAGAAAACACCTGTAAAAGACTATCCACATCCTTGCAAAAATCCACAACTTCAGAAAAATGTTGCTAGTTCAGAAAAAAAGAGGTGTGATTTCAAGATATCTACAAAAAAAACTTTCAAACCTGAGTTACAATTTTCTGGTAAAAAACAAACACCCATACACCTACAATTTTCCACACACGGTGTGATTTTGACAAAAGAAAATTGTCAAAAATACCTCTGAAAACTTTCACACCACATAATCTTTGAAAACCTCTAAAAATGGAATTTTGAAACCCTTGATGGTATGGTACCATACAAATCTGTATGTACCCCTTTTGGCTTCTTTACTGTGTTACTGATTCCTCACTGCCAGCAATAGTCCGTAGATCTCGCATTCACCGATCCTAATCAACTTGGGTTCTAATACCATAAAATAATATAAAACACAATGATTACCAAGATTATTCGATATTTACTAAGGAGTGAAAGAATCCTTAAATAAGAGTTTACAAACACTTTATTCAGAAAGGATAAGAGCGACAACTAATAAAGCAAAAGGATAAGAACATAAATAAAATAATAAAGAATATACCTAAGGTCTATGCTAATGACTAATTGACCATTAAATATTACAATAATACTTTAATACATAAGCCTTACAACCAAACACTTTCAAATATGTAGTAGAAGGCCACATTCTTATCAACACTTCCTATGGTGTCTTATTAACAAGAGTAGAAGTAGGACATATGTTGGCAGCATATTGGAAGATGGAGCAGTTACCACATGATGTTGCAAAGGACTTGTGGAGCATAAGGCCGACAGGGGAAGAAGATAGAAATGTGTCACATAAAAGACACACCCCTATATGATGTATATAGATATGTATGTAACAATGTAACAAAGTAAGAGAGTTGAGAGGACGAGAGTGAAATATCTATAGAGCAGAGACATAGACATGCCTTTTGTACATGATTATATAATGAATATATAAGGAGATATAAGAAGTATTGACTATGATAATGAATGTGTTATATTGGTTTAAGTGTTTACTTGTATGGAATCCTACCACATGTTAATCTCTCTTTCTATATTTAATTCTCTTCTATCACTATTACTGTTGGGGTATAAACAAACTACATAAGAGTAACCTAGGTACAGATCTCTGAACTGTATCCCAATCCCTCTTGCCAACATTTGGTTCTATTATCGGGACACTAGTAAGGACAGTGAAGAAGTAGCCCAAGAAATTTTTTTTAGAGATGCAATAGAAATCCCTTAAGTCCTACCCTTGTGAGAGGGGGGTAGGTACTTAAGGGATGACAAATGGAATGGGGGAGGGTCTAAAAAGATCTTTGAAAATATGTACCTCTTCAAGATAAGCCAACCATGGAATACATAAGGATTAATGTAATACCAAATCTAACACATCCATGGGAAAAGGGGATAAGAAGAAACTAAGAGAAATTATGGAAATTATGGAAATGAGCCAGGAAGAAAGACAGACAAACCCAGGAACAACAAGAAAGATACTACAAAAGGATGGAGAAAGCAGAGGAGCTAGAAAGGGAACACATTAGAAAAGTTGGGGAAGGAAAAATGGATGAGCGTCCCAATGTGGGTACTGCTGAAGACAAGAATATAGTAGGGAAAGGAAGAATGGATGAGTGCACCATAAAGACTACCGTAGAATTAATCAACAAAGATATGGACAATCTAGGACTACTGAACATACATTGGGACAGGCCTACAAAACTATTAAATAGTTTAGGAGGAAGTATTAAAGCCTATGATCGGTCAATAAGGGTATGGGAAGAAGAGTATAATTAGGCTCCAACCCTATCGCAAATAGGAACAAATCCTGAAGTTCAACCTAATCTGGCCAATATCTAGATCAGAATAGACAAACAATGGGAACACTTACTTGACCCAATCAAAACCCTCCAACCCCTGTAATTAAATGTGGAATACCTAGATTAATTAATTAATCAATGTATAATGAAGATGAGAGGAATTGAAGAAGATGTGGTATACAATGAAGTTAGTTCTGAAAGGGTGGGTTGTGTTAGGGTTAGCCAGTAGAAGATATCAATTAAATGCAAATAAAGATTAAACAGAGGAATGGAAATACATAGAAATAATAACAATGAGAGACAAGTTTTAACGTGGTTCACCCAAACTCAGGCTACATCCACCAAACAGAGAGTCCAATATTATTATCCAGTAAATCAAACCAATTACAACCAGCAATCCCTGCAACTCAATACTGCTGCAAATGCTACAATACATCAACGAAAACCCTAACCCTTAGCTGCTTTTATCAAGCCTTATGTTGGTTACAAAAATAGTGTTTTTTTATGTCAGCTAATAGAAAAATAACTCCCGACGCCTTTATAAAATAATAGGCAATTTTTTTTCGGGGGAAACCGCACTCCCCCGTTAAATAATTTGGGGGGAAACTGCGCCGATAAAAGTGGGGAATTTAACTTTCAAGTCTGATTAGGATCCATATAACAACAGGTTGGTTTAGCGAAACGACACCTCTAACTAATAAAATGTCATTTACAAACAAAAAGACATCCCCTAAGGGAAAAAAAGGCACTTTGAAGAAATGCAATCCCTAGAAAAAGAGTCATCCCCTGTGCCCTATAAATCAAGAAGAATTTTGGTAGAGGAAGAAAATAATCAAGTGAATAAGCAAGAGGAAATAGCATAAGAGTTTTGAAGAGATTGTAAGGAAGTTTTGGGAAGAGATATTTTGATATCAAGTTACAAAGGGATAAGGGTAGAGAACATAAAACCCTAGTACAATGAACAAAACTTAAGGAGAAAACAAAGAAACTCACCACACAAAACCAAAAGCACCAAGAAAACAAAGGGAACCACCAATGGATACACCAATTAAGTTACCAGTATTTGGAAAAGACACCACTAGAGCAACGAAGCATGTTTTTGTCCTAGAATCTATTTGGAACATAAAGAACATAACAAGGGACCAAACAAAACTATTTGACTTTCTCGAAACACTTTGGAATGATGCACTAAAATGGTATAGGAAGCCTTGCCCCAACCATGACAAAACATGGGATGAGATAAAACAGGCATTCTTAGACAACTTTGATTCACTAGAGGTTCTGGTTGAAGGTGTGAGTAAGATGCAGATATAGTGGTGATGGAAGGGGAATCCATTAAGGATTTTGATAAAAGGTTTAAGGAAATCACTTAGAAATTAGAGGAAGCCCTAATTGAAAAGCAGAAAGTTGAGTGGTTTATCTCAGGGTTAAGCCCTGACATCATAACATCACTGGATGGGAAAGAATTCACTACATACTCTGAAGTGGTTACCTTGGCATGCCACATAGAAGCACAAACCTGGAGAAGATAAGATAAAACTAAAGAGAACATGGAGATGGAAAAACTGAGATTAGAACTGGAACAACTAAAATTGTGGCAATAAATATTAGCAAAAGAAGGAGAAAATAAACAAAAACAAAGACCAAATATTTGGTGTTCATATTGCACGAAGGAAAGTCACTTGCAGAATGAATGCCTAATGATAAAAGGTGAAAATAAGGTTTTCGCAATGAAGGTAGACCTAAAAATAGTTTCAAAATGAAACAACACAGTATATTGCAGTATATGTGAAGACTGAGATGACCATGAAATAGAGGATTGTCCTTCACAGTGTTTCAGACTAAGAGAGGATGATGATGAACATTAACCATGGTCCAATGCTCACTGCAAAAACAAGGAAGATAACACAAACATGACATATGTGAAAGGGCTTGCAGAAAGACCCCTATATCTTCAAGATCATGGGTATAAACAACTTTCTTGGGCTAACCAAAGAAATGTTAACAGCCTACAAAATGCAAACACCAACCCTCTGCCTTACATGAATAATTACAATAATGATGAAAGAAGACAATATACCGGCTATAGAGGAGGAAGAGGTCATGGAAGAGGTAGGAGAAGAAGGGATGTTGTGACTTGTATTAAGTGTGGTAAGCATGGTCACTATGCAAATGAATGTTGGGGAGACAAGAAGAAACCATGTGGATTCTGTGGTAGTACTGATCATGACATATTCAATTGTGATAAGGCGTAAACCTACTACAATAATGCTGCACCACAATCTAAGAGTGATGAACTCCAAGGGTTTAAGGGAGCCCACTTGGTGTGAAGAGAACCAAAAGACCCACCGCAAAACTCAAGGAAATGTTAAAAATTGGAGATGTATGAATCAGATGTCATTATTGACAGCTCATCACAAGATGAATACCAAATATACAAAAATAGAAAAAGAAAAATAAGGCAGGGAACAGACACCGCAAAGAAAAATATGAGCACAAGTGCGGAAGAAAGTGGGGGAGAAGAAGATGATTTCTTCCCTAGCAAAGAAAAACATGACCAAATCATTAAATAGGCTAAGAAAATAATAAAGAAAGAGCAATAGAAAGAGAAAGAACAAGAAGACTTCTTTACAGAATATGAAGTTAGAGTACTGAAACAACTAACTCAAATGGCTAAGAAAGATAATCTCTTGGAAAAACTCAAACAAATCAATAAATATTGGAATAAATAGAAAACCCTGCAACCACAAATTAGAAAAATTGGGATAACAAAGAGAACATGGAAGAAACTTCCCATAATGATTACGGTAAGAATTAACCATAAGAAGGTGAAAAATGTAATGGTTGATCTAGGATCGGACATCAACATGATCCCTAAACAGGTATGGGAACAAATGGGAAATCATAAGCTACATGAAACACCCTATAATATTAGCTTGGTGGATGGTTCTAGGATGACAACATTAGGTACATGGAAGAATGTGGAAGTCAGTGTGATGGAGTGAAACTAATCGTAGACCTAGAAGTGGTAGCAATCAAAGAGACACTAGACTCCTTCAATGAACTGTTAGCACTAAGATGGTTTGTGGATGCCAATGGTGTGTAGACTCTAGAAAGGAGGAAATTTCATTTGTGAATGATGACAAGATAGTTCACATACCTTTGGGAGAGAATTATGATGAAACATATACATAAGAGATTAGTCTAGAGGAATACATTGAGGAAGATAACAAAAACCTATATACAATCAATAAAATCCCTAGAAATGAATTTGCGGAAGAACCTAATTCTAAGGGGGAGATAGAACTTGAAATAGACTACTACAGTACAGATAGTGAGGATGTTTTAACCTCTTGGCTACAAGAAGAACCATAAATTCATACCCACAGAGTCAGGAGTACTAGAAGAGTTTATATGGTTAGGCTGTCAGAAGAAAACTTACCGCAATCTACTGCAAGGAAACCAAATACACACAAAATGTAATTTGACATACACACAAAATGTACAGTCCAAAAATCATATCAAATAGACAATATGTTGAAGGGCATATCATATATTAATTTACCAAAATATTCAGGAGTGGGAGACTTGCCTGCATACTTATCACAAATGGAACAAACTTTTGAGAATGAAGAGATAAGACTAACAGCATTAAACCACACACTGGTATGCAACACTCCCAGTTGGTGGAATACACATAAGCACAATATCCATCACTAGTCGATACTCAAAATACTAATTCAAACAATATATATGGCAGAAGAAGGACAGTATGAAGAAATCCCTAAGTATGATGGCAGTATTCATCTGGAAGAGCATATAAAAACATGCATATGGGTATGGAAGGCTAGAAATAAATATGACAACATACTATGCATACAGTTATTCTATTGGACACTCACACCGGTAGCTCAAACCTAGTACATCAACCAGGAGCGAATGGCAGAAAAAAATAGTGGGATGAATTACAGGAAGACTTTTGTCACACATTCTCATTTTGGGATGACAATGAACATATCCATACTGCATTATTGAAAATAAAGGAAATAATATTCACACCTAATGAGGGAAGAGAGTAAAATATATTGCAAGTCAATTTTCCACCACCACGGAGAGAAGGAATCTGGAAATACATTGAGTGGTTGGATAAAGAAACAAACCCCACTATACATACATGTTATAACAATACCCAAGAAGATAATGAAGATGTAGAAAACCTAGAGATAGAAGTACAGAAAGGTGAAAAAGAGTTGGAATTACCTATTGAACCTAAAGAAAAATACTACAACCAACCAATCAAACTAAGAGAAGAAAATGCAGCAAAGCAAGGAGACCTTAAACTAGCTAAAATAGGGGATTATTGGAGTGCAAAGGTGGTAGCACAAGTAGCAAAAATTCTAACTAAATTTGAGGATTTGTTTCCTAGAACATTCACACACATGAAGGGGATCAAAGAAGAAGCAGGTATAATGAAAATTCAGTTAAAGGAAGGAGCAAACCCTATAAGGAAAAGACCGTACAAGATTAATCCTAATATTAAAAATAAGGTCAAAACTGAACTAGATAAAATGCTAGCACCAAGCATAATTAAACATGTGGAAGATGCAGAATGGATAAGCCCTATGGTAGTATAGAATAAGAAGGCAAGAGAGATAAGGATATGTGTGGATTACAAAGAACTAAATAAGGCATGCATACATGACCTTTTTCCCACCCCATTCACTGAATAAATACTAGATTCAGTAGCTGGGAGAGATACATTCCTTCACTAATGGATTCTCAGGATACCATCAAGTAAAGATTAGAGAAGAGGACCAACCAAAAACAACATTTGTATCAGAATTTGGGTCTTATATGTATACAGTAATGCCATTTGGTTTGAATAATGCACCTATGGTATTTAGCAGGATAATGGTGAATGCCTTTAAGGACTTTATACATGATTTCCTAGAAGTGTATCTTGATGAGTGGATAGCGTATGGGTTAGTAAAGGATCACATACAAGCATTAAGAACAATGTTAAACAGATGCAGGAGCATGCAAATTTCCTTAAATTTAAAGAAGTGCATGTTTGTGGTACCCTTTGGTACCTTATTAGGCCATATTATCTGCAAAAAAGGGCTAATGGTGGACCCTCTTAAAGTCACACTAATAATGACACTTCCGCCACCGAAGACAACATCTGAAGTAAAAACATTCTTGGGGTATATCGGTTATCACCACAAATTTATTAAGGGATATGCAAGTGTAGCAGCACCCCTAGAAGAGTTTATTAAGAAGAAAAGCGACAAGAATGTGGAATGGAGTGAAGAATGTCAGAACTCCTTTAACACATTAAAGCAAAAGATAGCGGAGGCACCTATATTAATATTCCCTAATTGGAGTATACCATTTCATGTGCATGTTGACACATCAGGAATAGCAATAGGAGTGGTATTGGCTCAACCCAAGGGAGATAAGGACCATCTTGTAGCATTTGCTAGCACAAAATTGTCAAAAGCATAGAGGAATTACACAACAACAGAACGAGAAGCCCTTGCTATGGTATATGCCCTATAGAAATTTAGACATTACTTATTGTCTACTCCATTTATATTCTTTACAGACCATGAACCCCTAAAATACCTCCTCAATATTAGACTAGTGATTCAAGGCCGGATATGTAGATGGCTACTCCTCTTTCAGGAATTTGATTTTAAGATAATGGTCAAGCTAGGAAAACATAATCAAGGCCCTAACTATCTATCTAAAATAGAAATAGGGGAAGAACTAGATAAACAATAAGAAGATTTACATAGCACACATCTATTTAGACTGACTGCAGTACCAGAGGAGTTAAATGACATAACATTACTCTCTACAAGAGAATTTTTGCAAGATTTCTCACCACAAGATAAACAAACTCTTATGTGGAAGGTGCAACCATATACATTGGTTGAAGAACTACATTTATTGGGGAGAGATGATATATTAAGAGGAGTAGTATATGAACATGAGAGAGAAGCAATTTTGAGGGAGGCACATGAAGGAATATCTAGAGGACACAATTGTGGAGACACTACCACAAAGAGAGTAAAACTATTAGGTCTATGGTGGCCTACCCTACAAAAGGATGCTAAACATTATGTGAAGAACTGTGATATATCTCAAAGGGTAGGGAAACCTACTGCAAGAGATGAGATGTTGTTGAGAATAGTTCTAGCACAAATGCAATTTGAAAAATGGGCCATAGATTTCATTGGACCTATAAATCCTCTGACAAAGTTCTCAAAAGCAAGGTTTATAATAATAAGGGTTGAAAACTTAACCAAATGGGAAGAAGAAGTATTGACAAAAGACTGTATAATAAAATCTTCCACAAAGTTCCTTTATGAAAATATCATCACAAGATTCAGTTTCCCAATCAGTATAACAAGTGATCAAGGCAAACATTTTATAAATAATATGATTGCGGAACTTCTAAACAATTTCATGATAACACATAACAAAAGTCCCCCATATCACCGACAAGCTAATGGAACAAGCAAAGCTTTGAATAAAATAATTAGAATGACATTAATGAATATGTGTGATGGAAATAGGGAGGATTGGGATTTAAAGATACTTGTGGTACTCTAGGCCTACTGCACAACCTATAAACACTCAACTAAATTCACACCATTCCAATTGTTCTATGGAACCGATGCCACTGTACCTATGAATTTCTATTACCAACATTATGTACCATACTAAATTTGCAGTTGGATGCAGAGGATTCACTAAGCTAGAGGATAAAAGAATTGGAAAAATTGGATCTGAAAATCGCTTGATAGCTAGATACAATCAAAGCCTAGAGAGAAAAAGATAGAAAGCCTAGCATGATAGAAACTTACATATAAAATTATTCCGCATTAGTGACCTAGTGCTATTGTATCACAGTAAATTCAAGAAAGAAGGCAAGCTTAAAGTAAGATGGCTAGGCCCTTATTACATCCATGAAATTGCGAAATGCGGAGCAATTAGGTTGAGGAAAATCGATAGAAATGAAATTACAGGGTTTGTCAATGGTGCACGACTAAAACACTATCATCAATCTGGTGAATAATAAGAAACATGGAAAGAATTTCATATTGTATCATATGCACTATAGATGTAACATAAAAATCAGAAGTTAACCGTTGACATCTTACTCACCACTAGCACTTAACGGCTAGAAAATCCCACCAAAGGGAAATGGGTAGATGCATTAAATGCAAAAAGTTGTCGTTGAAACTATAAGAACCCTAATCCTTCATTGATTTATTCACAATTGCATCCAAGACTTAGTGAATTTGAGCTCCAAGTACTAAACAAAGAAGTTTTTAGTAAACCCTAAGTTCAACTAAGAAGAAGGGGAAATGGCCACACCTATATTGATCGATATCACTGAGAAGCCCGTGTCAAAATACAAAAAGTACCCATACAAATCCATGGAGGTGGACAAAGATGGAACTTTTTCCAATGTACCAATAGATGTGGTCTACATATAAGATATCAGGAAATATATTCATACTCCAATTTCAAAAATTGACGACATGAAGTTTGAGGAGTTATGGGACACACTACTTGTTGGAGCTGGGTATTTTCCGCAATACCAGAGTATTCAAAGAAAAAAGTTGGGCATTTAGAAGGATCACCCTGATTTCTGCAACTGACATGAGTGGGTGAGGATAGCCCTAAGTAAAATTTATCATGAATATATTTATCTTGATAAACCCTACCGAATAACAAAGATGTAATTCAAGCTATCACAGGGCTTAGCTCAGCTAGAGGGGTACCAGCAATGAAAGAAATAAAGAATGATAAAGTGTCAGAGCTTACGGGGGTAACACCAGGTGGCCACAATCTAAGTGTGAAAGAAATTGGAGATCCTAGGGTTCGATACGCCACAATGGGTATCGCATACAAAATTTACTATGCAAATAGAGAAGGATCAGCTACTGCCACCACAATTCAAGCAACATATCAAATGGTGATGGAGAGTAAAGATTTTGACCTGTGTGAAGTATTGCGGGAACAATTGATGGAGAATTTGTAGAAAACAAAAGACTCCAACTACAATTCTGGTATGGAACTCTCATTGTTTGCTTAGTCTTTTATTTTTTGAAGGAACTAATGGGGTTTACAGGAAAAGTATGGAAAAGAAACATACCAGTAGTGGCATAAATTAAATACCATCTAAAAAAACTTAAATATAAAACATCCTTCACCGCAACATACTACGAGTTCTTCAAAGCCCTCCAAACATAAATGCAAGCTAGGGAACAAATTCCCTATGCCCTAGTCAAGCAATATACAGACACCATCACATTTATGGTGGATAAAGACTACACTTACATGGAAGTGGTTGAGCCGAGAACATTCTCGATTTATAGGCTTCCATATGAGGTTACTACACAAGAAATAGAGGCTTATGCCAAAAATTTATTGAGTAAGCCTAAGGATACTACCACGGAGAGGTTTGGCACATAAAGTGAGGTAATGGATAAGCAACATAGGAAGAATGTGGAGGAACAACTAGATAAAAACAAAGGAAATTTGCATGAGAAGTGGGGAATACCACAAGAAACAAGCACATCCACACAAAACCCCACCGGATTAGCTCCACAACCCAATGCGGCAACCCCACAACCAGCTACATCAATTCTAGAAGTGAGCACTGCTACATAGACCCCACAGAGGTCAGGGAGAAAGCCCTCCGCAAAAACTAGTACACAAACTACTGTAAAACTTGAGTTATCAGGACAAATGGTATCCACACGTCAAAAGGAGGCATCAGAGACCCTGGTGGAGTTAAGTGCAAAGAAGAAAGGAGCAAGACAAACACAATGTGCCAAAAGGACTATGGTACAAATTTCTGAAGAGGAAATTGAAGAAAGGGAGGTAGTAGACAAGTTGAAAAGGAAAAAAAAGCAAAGACTAACCATGTAGTGACTGAAGAGTGGGAGAAACCAGAAAAGGAAGAAGAACTATTAGACCTAAATGTTGTAATAAATGGTATTAGGCCTTACAGATTGTTACAAAATACAATGGACCTCTACCCTGAGGTATCATAGAGAAATAAAATGGTAATCCAGTAGTAATAGGTTACATACAAGGGACAAACCAAATATTGGATGAACTGGTAGATAAGTTCCCAGAGGATTTGGCTAATGATCTAAGGAAGAGAAGAGAAAAAACATTAGAATTAGAGGAAGAGCAAAGGCAGGAAGCCATCAAGAAAATAGATCCTACTATCTCTTAGGCAGAGAAAAAAATTTGGCTCAAATACAAGCCACAAAGCTCAAAACCAAGCAAAGGGTTGATACCCTTATGAGCATGGCACAAGAATATAGGGAAAAGATATAGAAAGAAACAAAGGAGGCTACAAAAAGAGCATATGACGCACTAAGGGGGGAAAATATAGAAGAAATTAGCTCACCTCTACATATGCAACATGAAGAGCAACAACCCTCACCTCTGCATAATATAGATGGAAGTCAGTAGGAGGAACAACAACAAGACTCTGGTACTCAAGATGCATCCTCCTCTACTTCTCCTATCCAGTCCATTAAGTACTTTCTGATGCAACAGAAGTAGATCTAGCCAATTGCCACACCTCAGTTGATGCAGTTACCTTTGATTGGTGGACAAATAAACTTGGTTGGGATACCGCCTCTACAAAATTTACAGCTAGGCATCATTTTTCACTCCACCACAAGGGAGGAGATTTTGTAACATGTAGAGAGCAGTGAATAGTTTAGGAGGTTGTAGATATGATACAGAATCAATTACCAGAGGTTCAAAGGGACACAACCCTACCTCTTACACATCATTTAAAATAATTGGTACAAATTTTTCAAGTGCATACAAAATACTTGGAGACTAAGGTTCAACAAGAGGTAACAGAAGAGTTTAATAAGAAAAGAATGGTGGATGTTTCCAATAAATCTGTCAAGACACATACATAGCTAAGTACAGAGATAAGGAATATTCAATGGGCTATTGGAGAAGCCACAATTTTGTTTGTAGTGTCCAACCACTACTAAGGCCATGAAGGATCATATGGATGGCCTGGAGATACAAATTGCACAAACAACCACAACATATGATCCTATGAAGGACACAAATGGAGCAATAAGGGTTCAAATAGAGGCTATGCATGCTTTGCTCCAACAATTACAAGAACAAAGAGAACAAATCAAAGCACAAGTGAAGCAACTCAAAGAAGTTGTGAGCCTAAGATCAGCATCCTTAACTGGCATATTGATAGAGGCCAAGCAAAAGGCATAGGGCATGCAAACCCCTGCTACTCTAAATGATGCAAAGAATACCCACATAGAACTAGAAGGTCAAATACAGATGTTGTAGATGTCAAAGAAGTAGTGGGACACAACTCTGGCATAGTTCAAAGTGATATACAAGAACATTCTATCTACCCTTGAAATAGCAAAGCATGTCTTGAGGACAAGACATTATTTCAAAAAGAGGGGATGATGTTGGTAGCATACTAGAAGCTGGAGCAATTACCGTATGATGGCACAAAGGACCTACAGAGTATAAGGCTGACAGGGGAAGAAGATAGAAAGGTGTCACATAAAGGACACACACCTATATGATGTATATAGATATGTATGTAACAATGTAACAAAGTAAGAGAGTTGAGAGGACAAGAGTGATATATCTATAGAGCAGATACATAGACCTACCTTTTGTACATAATTATTTAATGAATATATAAGGATATATAAGGAGTATCAACTGTGATAATGAATGTGTTATATCGGTTTAAGTGTTACTTGTATGGAATCCTACCGCATGTTAATGTCACTTTCTGTATTTAATTCTCTTCTATCACTGTTACTGCTGGGGTATAAACAGACTAAATAAGAGTAACGTAGATACAGATCTCCATACTATATCCCAATCCCTCTTTCCAACAACATCTATTTACCAAATAGAAAGTAGTACTAACATATTTATCCCAAAGCTTTTGTTCCAAATTAGCACTACTTAACAGGCTTCAAACTCTTTTCTTTAATTTTTTATTCATTCTCTCAAGTACCTCATTTTGTTGTGATGTGTATAGAGTAGTTTTTTTCATTTTACAATTCCATTATTCTTTACAAATTGTTTACAGCTTTATTCCCCCTTGTCTAATCTCAAATCCTTTATGTTTCCTTATATGTTTCTACAAGCACTTTAAATTCCTTATATTTTCTTAAAATATCATATTTGTGTCTAAGAAAAGAAACCCAATATTTTCTTGAGAAATCATCACTGAAGGTAACATAATAAAGATATTTACCAAGAGATAAAAGTATCCACTCAACTAAAAACATTGATATGAATTAATTATAAAATCCCTTTAGCTCTGGTGCTTGAAGATGAGAATTTAAACCTATTTTGTTTACCAAACACACAATGCTCAAAGAAATCAAAATCAAGAGAATAATTAGACAAACCCACAACCATAACTTTATTCTTCAATGTTTTCAATCCTTTCTCATTTATGTACCCTAGTCTTTGATGCCACAACATTTACATATCAGTTGATTCATTTACATTATTAAAGGTTATGGCGCATCCATTCAGAACAAAATATAATTCCTAATACCCTTTTCCAAAACCAAATCTCCCCTAACCAATTTACAACAATTCTTGTCAAAACATGTACCACAGTATAATTCATCTTAGAAATTGAAATAAGATTTTTGGCTAAACTAAAACTACGCAACAAATCAGACAATGTCTTCAATGTGCTATCACTAAAAAGTTGATTTACCTTAACCTAACCAATGGTCTAATGAGAAATGTTGTCACCAAGGTACACCTCTCCACCATCATATTATTTGTAATCTATGTACCACTCCCTATGCAGAGTAATATGAAATGAGGTGCCTAGATCAATTATTCATGGATCATCACTAGAAATGTTAGCAGAAGTCATAAAAACATCACCACTAACATTATCATCATAGGACTTTTTCAATAAGTAAGTAATATTATTTTTCCTTTTTCTTAAGTGTTCACTCCTTAATGTGGCTCTTTTTACTACAATTACAACACTTTACTTTTACCCAAAGATTTAGATACAGTCTTAGACTTAGATTTCTTCCTATCTCCCTTTTTATCACCCCCTCTATCTTAAACTAAACCCTTCCAAAAATAGCATACTGAGAGGCATCATCCATTGATTTTATTCTTAATTTATCACTAAAGTAGAGTTACCACTTAGAATTTTATCTAGTGTTTGATGCAAATGTTCAACGGGAAGCATCTATAGTGAATGGGTGTATACTATGAGATGTACCATGTCTCCTTGATCCCATTTTATGCCCTGGATGGCCATAGTGTTGACACTACTTGTCTTTGTATACTCTCTTATTTCTAGTGTTAATTAGATCATGTGAGTGTCTAATTTGTGATTGAGAAAGCCATGCTTGATTGTGCTATTACTTGTTGCCAATCTTGTGTGAATGATATGTGTTTGAAATTCATGAGCTCATATTTGTAGTCAAGTGGGGTGGACCTTTAGGTTCCACATGGTCAAGAGGTAGACTCTCCACCATTAGTTTATAGAAGGAGAAATAAACAAATCCATTTGGGAGCTTGAAGAGTTTGATGTTTCATTGATTTATTTTATGCACTTTGTAACAAAAAAGAAAATTGTAATTATTAATCAATTGAATTCAAGTATGTATTTGAAATTGATTCTATGAGTTAGCTATTATTATTGTAATTTTATTTGAGAAAACTTATATTAAAATTGGACTCAATTTGGTAGTATTTACTTTGAATTGAAAGAGGGAAAAAGTATGTTCAAAATTGAAAGTTGTGTGTTTTATATTTTGAGGGTTGGACCTCGTTGTCCATGGGAATTGTGATCCAACAAGCTATAGGGCATGTCTATAGGACATCCATATCTCTTATAATCCTTAGTTGCAAGTCTTTAGGCCATGCTTGTGAAATTGAAGCTTCAAAAAATATAGAGGCATCCCTAGATCTATTGCTCTTTTACTATGTGATAACCAATTTTGACATGTGTTAATTTGAAAGACTAGGAAATCATATTAGAAACCCCTATGAAAAAATTCATTTCAAGAAAATGTGTTTTTCTCTAATTTTGGGGAGTTTCACATAGGCATCTTAGCAATTGTGGAGGCATCTAGAAATTTGTGGAGTATCATCAGAAAGCTCTCATGATGCCTTAAATTTTTTGGGGGTGTGGTAAAGGTTTCAAGAAACTATTCTTGGTGTTTGGAACAAATCTATTTTTTTATCCTTTCTTTCCTTTGTAAGTGTATGTTTTGGAATGAAATAACCGATTCAATTAATTAATGATTTGAGCAAAGGTTTATTCCTATATTATGTCGTTTTCTTTACATAATTATCTATGCTCGAATTAAGTAACCAAATAATGAGTTGTTCTTTGGGTTTCTTTGTTTGTGTGTCTTGGTGGTGGGTACAATTACTTGATCACTAGTCTATGGTAAGAATATCTCCCCTATTGAACTTCATAATGAATTATCTCACAATGGTTGTAGTCTTCTACTTGTGCATTTGTGATTTTATGTTTTCTTGTCATGTGTGACATCCTTGATACATGAGTGTGCATTGTGACATGGTTATGTTGCAACTATTTATGTGATAAATTTAGTAACCATGCTTTTACTTGTTAATGTCCTTAGTAAATTTTGGGCATTAGAGTCCATGCAGAAGGGTTAAAAAGATAACAAGAAAATACCTATGAGATAGAGTTGTCACATAACCTAGATATCTCACCCATTTTTGATATACCAAATTTTTATGGTTACCATGTAAATATAGAGATAGAAGTTGAAGAAGACACAAGGGAAGATTCACCAAACTAGAAGTGTAGGATTCCAAAAAGACAAGAAGAGATTGGAAAGATTTTGCAGAAGAGTCACCAGGAAGGCCCAAGATAGAGAGTATGTTTAATACCTAGTTAAGTGGAAGAACAAAGCCACAAAAGAAGTCACATGGGCATTGAGAGCAGAAGTTAGATGTTATGATTGCACACTTGAGGATTCATCAATAGAGTTGTGAGTAAGGTCTCATTTTTATTCTTACTCGAGGTGTCTAAAGTATGAGTATCCCAAGTCAATAGGAAATCATGTATCAACCAAAAAGAGGGGTTACCATTTTTGTGTTTTTTGTGTTGCAATTTCTTTGTCTATGATAGAGTTAGCATTTGTAGTTTGGTCAATATATATATGATTGTCTTGAGATGTTGTGGTAACCCAAAGTATTTGGTTGCATCATTCTTCTCACAGTTGTTCATAGAGGGTCCAAACATATATTCTACACCCAACTAAACAATTCAAGTTGCAATAACGAATTGATCATGTTTCTAGCTGAGAATTTGTATGGGACTTTGTCTTGCATCTAGATATGCATGGCTAATCTTTCAGAAGTCAATTTGCATAAGGATTCCTCAAGTATTCCATGGCTTCATCCAAGGAAGGAATAGTCCCCCACACCTAGTTTTTGAATTGAAATTTTATGTCTCCCATGTTGGGACTCTCGCCATGTAAGGCCATGTGTCAAGGAGTCATTGGAAAGCTTGAATCCTATATCATTGGCACACATTGGATTTTGAAATTTGTGCAACCCTATTTGGATTAATCATAAGATAGAGTCAAGTCAATGTCAAAAGAACATGTATCACCCAATTTGAAATGTGGCATATGATAATGTGTCCTAAAGATTTTGTTTGAATATTATCCATGATTGAGAGGATCAATTGTAATTATAGTGATGTACTAAATTGGGAAGGTCTCCTCAATCCTTGAGGAATCGTAACAAGTTTTGTTGGGACCTCAATGTCTACAAATATGCACTTAACACATAATGCAAGGAATATTCAACCTGCCTCACTTAAAATTCTAGAAACCGATTGAGTTTCAATCTTCTAGTATTTTTCAATAATTGTTTTGCTCGGTACCCACTATAATGTTCATTTTTCAAAAAGGTAATTCTCTAATCTTCTACATCCTTGTGTATTTTTTGCAATTGCACATTTTGTGGTGTGTTTTTTGTTATTGGTATTTACTTTGGTAGTCCTTAATTGGATCCTCAAGCCCCGTGTTGTATCAAACAACTTTGTTAGAGGTAATGGTCTAAGCTAGATTAAGCTTGATTGGATGTTAAGGTCAAGTTTGCACCCCATATCATCTCACTTTTCATTCTTAATTAAGAGTTGCTTCCAATATGCATTGGGACCCCAGTCAAAACTAGAATTCATAATATTGTCATGTCTAATGAAGAGTGGTTGATACCACTTGAACTTAAGCTAGTTAAGTAAAACTAAAACTAATAAATTAGATTGAATGGTTATATCACATCTAGAAGTGATGTCACACCAAATCTTGATCCCAGGACTAGAACTAATGTCGATCAGGATAACCCTATGATTAACTCATGGTTTAATTTGAGTCATGTTGTATACCAAGCTAGAAGCCTATCAAAGATCTCAAAGAAGTGGAAGCAATATTGTAAGTTGATTAGGCAAATATAGTTTGTTACTTTATGATTAAAGTAACCTTGTAAATTGATTAATGGATCATTTAAAATAGAAACCACCTAGTGGAAGAGCAAGTCAAATCCCTATGAATTAAACCTGCCCTGTGTATGCCATAACATCTAGTTTCTAAGAACATGATTCCAATGACTTTAAGCCAGAACCAAGTACCCTAGTGTTTGTTAAGGTTTATAGAATCAAACTGTAGTTAAATCAATAACCCGATAAATTGTTAAACCAATAAAAGTATACGAGCTTATATATGTATTTACATGTAATTATGTGTAAAAATAACTAAAACTTAAAAATAACTAAAACTCAAATTCTTCTATTTTTAGTGCTTAGAGTTGGTTGCCACAATCCAACATTATGAAAAGAAATTTCTATATGATAGGTTTCAAAGATTTCGATTCAATTGGTGGTTCCAATTATCAATTATTGTTTTTAAATAATTAATTAAAATTAGTGAGTGTCCATTAAGGCCCCACAACCACCCCCAAGTTAACATATGGGGTTTACCAACTTCATAACAATAAACCATGTGACTTATATTCAATTATGACATTTATTTGACCTTTAGGAAACAAACCTAACAAACTAAGTGAAAAAGTGCACATGTTAGATGAGAGGGAGATATTTAGAATGTTTTTTATTAAGCAGCATACCAGGGTGCTAAGCCCTTTACACAAGGCCCTCGGGGTAGAACCAAACATGCCACAAAAAATCCAACAATAGCACACAAACAACACACAACCTGCTGAAAAACAGAAGAACTAATCAAGGGATCTAAACAACACCAAATCCTGAACTAGCAAATCTAACTCCCTTCCAGCCCTAGGGTGTAAATCAACAACAAATTTGAAAGGAAGCAAAGGTATGGAACAATGCTTCCAACACTAATCTATGTGGGGGAGATAGTGCAATATCATACAAATCCTTAAACTGTTACAGTGAAAGAAACACATTCAAATACATGCATAAAATAATAATCATAACACACAGATTTACGTGGGGAAAACCTTTCCAAGTAAAAAACCCCACACACCAAAAGCACAGTACTTTGTATTATCAGTAACAAACAATTACAATACAATATCAGCACTAATCTTCTCCAGGTGTTCACCAATCTTCAACAAAAAATTGGGATAATTTTGGCAGCATAACGGTGTCTCAAAAATTATCAACTTTCTCTACTTAGTACACTAAGGCATAAGAATATTTAATAAAATATCACCCAAGAGATGGTGTTGCAATATGCAATATCTCAAACAAACCTAAGTATTAACATGAGTCAAAATCAACGCATGGTATGATCGCACCCACTAGTGGAGAAATAACAACCACCGCTCAAGTAGCAAGTCTGCATGCATGTAACTGCATTGTAACATAGACTCGATTGTTTAAACTAAGTCAAAAACAATGCAACCACCTCCGTGAAATGATCCACCACTCATGCAGTAATCGCATGCATGCAAATGCTTTAAATTGTGAAAATCTCCACCGTATGCGCTTGACAGTTACAGTCAATGTTGAGATGTCTCACAGGTTGAGACACGCTTATCTCAACATTCTCCCACTTGTCAAAGACCTATCATGAGACATCTGTAATCAACTTCTCAGGGCTCCAAGGCCCATGGAAACAACACACCATTTGAATTTCTCTGTGCTCATTAGCTTTGTCAATGCATCTGCAACATTTCTCAAAGTGTCAACCTTCTCCAATATCACCTTTCCATCTTCTACCATATCATGAACAAAATGAAACTGAACATCAATGTGCTTTGTTCTGGCATGGAAAGTGGGATTCTTTGCTAAGAAAATGGCACTCTGACTGTCGCAACAGATAGTAATCTATCCTGCATCAAAACCAATATCCGAACACAACCTCTTAAGACAAATGGGTTCCTTGCAAGCATGAGTAGCTACCATGTACTCTGCTTCTGTCATGGACAAAGTGACTACAGCTTGCTGCTTACTCATCCAACCTATAGCATCACCATTCATCGTGAACACATATCCACTGGTGAATATTTTGTTGTCAATGTCACCTGCTCAATCTAAATCTACACATCCACAAATACTTACAAAATGTTGAGAACGAGTAGGATAACCATGATAACATAGGGAATACTCAGAAGTACCCCATAGATATTTGAACACTCTCTTTACTGCATCCCAATGTACCCATCCAGGATTAGCCATATACCAACTAAGAACTCCCACTGCTTGGGCAATGTCTGGCCTCATACAAACCATCACATACATCAAACTGCCAAAAACACTCGCATATGGTACTCTAGTCATGTCCTCCGTCTTAGTAATAGATTTTGGGCAATCCTCCACATAAAGCTTCATCCCCTTCATCACTGGAACAACTAACTACCTACAAGCTGCAATGTTGAATCTCTCCAACACTGAATTCACATAGTTTCTCTGGCTTAACCAAAGCTTTCTGCTTAACCAAATATTTCTACTAGGTCTATCTCTTCTACTCTCCATCCCCAGAATATACCTTGTTGCACCTAGATCCTTCATCTCGAACTATGCTAACAACTAAGACTTTAGATATGAAATCAAACTCTTACCATTCCCAAAAAACAACATATCATCTATGTACAATACAGTTATGAGAATGTGACTATTATCAAATTTGTAATATACACAATGGTCAAATTTAGATCTCATAAATCCCAAAGACAACACAAACGTGTCAAATTTTTGGTACCACATTCTAGGAGATTGCTTAAGACCATATAAAGACTTCTTCAACTTGTAAACCAGATTTTCTTTACCTTTTACCATGAAATGCTCTGGTTGTGACATATAGATCTCTTCCTCCAAATCACCATGAAGGAACATTGTCTTCACATCTATCTATTCCACTTCTAGATCATATGTTGCTGCAAGTGATAACAGGAACTGAATAGATGTCAGCTTCACAACAGGAGAGAATATCTCACCATAGTCAATTCCCTCCATTTGAGAATACCCCTTCGTGACTAACTGTGCCTTGTGATTTTCAACACTGCCATCAAGACCACATTTCTTCTTGAACACCCATTTACATCCAACAGGTTTCCATCCTTTAGGCAAAGGTACTAGATCCCATGTACTATTTTTCTTCAAAGAATCCATTTCTTCATCCATGACTTTCATCTAGGAATCTGTATCACTCATACCCATAGCCTCTCTAACAGTCCTAGGCTCATCAGTGTTAGCAATCAAAGCAAAAACACAACTGGAATCCAACAATGAATAACCAAATCTTTCTGGTGAATAATCAAACCTTTCTAGTGGCCGCCTAACACGTGTAGACCTCTTGAATTGTTGAGGTTGAGGTTCTTCTTTAGAAATTTTAGAGTTGCTAGGGCTCTCGTCATCACCAAGTCCAATAGGAGTACATAGTTCACCTTTCATTGGAGTAAGTGGAATCTGAACTACCTCCTTCTACTTCTCCTCTTTCTCTAGTTGCAACTCAATTGTGGAAGGTTTCAACTCCTGAAATATTACACTTTTGCGGTGAAGAACCTTCTCAGCCACTAGATCCCAAAGCTTGTACCCCTTCACACTGACACCATAGCCAATGAAGATACACTTAACTACTTTGTTCTCCAACTTAGACCTCTTTACACTCAGAACATGAGCATAAGCTTCACAACCAAAAACTCAGAGATGTCTCATCGAAGGCTTCTTACTAGACAACGACTCCATGGGCGTCTTTTTAACAAGAGTTGATGTAGGACATCTATTGATCATGTTGGAAACTTGGAAAAAATCACTAAGAGAGAGACACTGTTGATATGATTGTGCATGATGTTTGAATATGTTGTCATTGATGGCAACAATGAAAGGAATAAGGTTGAGACAAAGTTTTTGGTCCGGTGAAAAAGACAATCATTTTTTACTAAGTGTTGGCAGTATACAGGAGACAGCGACAGAGTAGCAGTATAATGGATGGAAATGGTCTGCAGTTGAAGATTAGATAATGCAGTTCTAGTATGTTGTTTCCAATCCTTTGACGATCCTATATTCAAGTTTTTAGCTCCTGATAAGTACCAAAAGTATACACTCAAAAAGACTAAATTTGAAAGAACAGAATACATTGTGATTCAGAGCAGAACACTCATTGGATTTGGTCCACATTCCTCCGCTGTTATATATCTTGTTATGTGGTTTTGAGGTGTTGTAAACACATGTATGAAGTATCTAAATCCAGAGTTGCAAGTTCTAAGTTCTATCGGAAAGATAGTTATGGGTGCCTAAGTAACACTACTTGGTCTGATAGAACTTGGCTGTGATAGAGCATGTGTTCTTGTCATCTGCATTCTACCGCAAAAAGAATATTTTGCTTTGCAGTTCTAGAGGTATGATCTATGATATGTGAAGAGTCTCTGATATGGATTTGAGCAAGTCTTGTGGTCTGCAGTGGAAGATGTAGTCTAACAGTTGAACTGAACCAGTGACAGTCTGTGGTTAAGGCCGACATGATAGTATGATGTGTGTGTGGTAAGTTTTGTTGTTTGGAATCTTATCCTAAGTGATTATATGGATAGATCCGACATATGTGAATATGATTCAATTGTTGTTTTGATCTGCTATGTATTTTGGTAAATGATTTTGGCTGACAAGTTGTGACTACACTCTACATCTTAATATGTCGACTAATGTGTAACTTTCAAATATTGCAGATATATATATATGTGTGTGTGTGTGTGTGTGATCAAATTTGGTGTTTGGATGGTGTGGTGTACGAATGTGATTGTAAATTTGGTGTGTGAAGAATCATAAGGGAGACAAGAGCAGAAGAATAGAGATCTTGTTTGATGTAGAAGCAGAATAGTGAAACAAGGCTGTCAAAGATGAAGAGTTTTGAGACAATATTTCTGAGCTTCATTGGAACTGTAACCATGCATGTGTAGATGCAATCAGAGCAGGTCAAATTGGCAGTGAGCCACCCTTCTTATTTATTTCTTTCTCTAGGTAGTGAGCCTTTCTTGTAGTGAGCATTTCTTTGGGCAGTGAGCCTTCTTGTAATCCAGTATTGTTATTACATAATATATTGTGAGCTAAAACTCACCGTGGTTTTCCTAGTTTTTGGTTTTCCACGTAAAAGATCCTGGTGTTCATGTGTGATGGATTGTGGTTGTTTCTTCAATGTTTAATTTGCTTTGCTATTGCATGCGGAAAATGGATCACTAGTTTAATAAGTAAGAGGTTTAATAAAGTACTGATTCACCCCCTCCCTCTTAGTACTTTGGGTGTTCAACAATTGGTATCAAATCCTAGTTCCTTGGAAGAAGCCTAACAACTTGAGGAAGATCTTAGAGACTGAACACATGGTAGGTAAAAACATCCTACTCGTCCTGAAGAAATTGATCCAACTAAAACTGAAGAAAAATGCATGCTTGTCAATGAAGAAGAACTCAAGCTTGGACTTGAAGATCTTGAAAGGGTTGAATTAGAAAAAAGGGATATGAAAGATAATGTCAAGGAAGCATATGAGTGCATCAAAACATTGAGGGAGCAAGTCAATAAGTTCAAAGAAAAATATAAGGAGGTTAGTGAACAATTGGTATCTGCAAATGACACCTTGAGTAATCTGAAAGTGCAAGTTGTAAAAAGAGCAAAAGTAGAAGAAGACCTAAATCAATTGGTGAAAAGTAAAACTGAAGACTGTATAAAGCTTTAACAAGAAGTTGTGGATCTGAAAACTTATCTGAAATAGGCATGGATACAGGAAGATAAATTCAGAGTGAGTGTTGCCTAACTTGATACAATACTTGCAAGTTAGAAGAGTCCTCATGACAAAGAAGGCTTGGGATTTGAGAAAGGTGAAATTTCTAAAACCGGTCAAGAAAAGAATGTTGAGATCAAGAAGGACAAAGGCAAATAGATCCAGAATCAAAGGAACGGATCTAGAAGACCACCGGTCATGCAGCCAAATGCTCAAAGGTACCCTTCTTTCAATGGTTATTGTAATACATGCAATAAGTTTGGTCATAAGGCTACTCAATGTAGGAGCAGAGTGAATCAAAATGTTCCATCATTTTCTGGTTAGTGTTTCACCTACAATAAAGTAGGTCACAAGGCTAATGAATGTAGAAGTTAGATAAGGAATGGTTACAACAATAGAAGGAATGCTCAGACCTTCACAGGTAACTTCTTTATGGACAAGAGGTTTGGTCATAAAGTTAGTGAATGCAAAAGTCAGATAAGGAACAACTATAACAATGGAAGGAATGCTCAATCTTTCAATGGGAATTGTTTTGCATGCAATAGATTTGGACACAAGGATAACCAATGCAGATCAAGAATGAATGAAAGGAACAATGGATAGAGGAATGTTGTATGCTTCAATTGCAATAGGCCTGGACATATTGTAAGGTTCTGCAGAAGCAAGAATATGAAGAAGGAGAATCAGGTAGGGGTGAAGAAACCAGTAGAAAAGGAAGATTTGACAGAGATCAAGGAGATGAACAAGATTTGGGTTAAGAAGGAAGCACAAGAAGTCAAGGATGGGCCCGCACCAGCCTCTAGTGCATACACTTCCTCTGGGAAGTGAATTGGGAGCTCTGGCTCAAGGGGAGCTTTAGTGAAAATTCTTAATCCCCCAGCCAAGAAAGTGATTTTGATATTCAGCATGGAGATATAAGTTAGAGAATATCTTGGCAAACCTTTTGAAGAAGATTTTGGTAGAAAAGAATCTAATACGGTGAATCACGAAGCAATCTTGATCGGTTGAGGACAACAGAGAAAGGGTTTGACATATTTTTGAACGAAGCATTTATGGCGATTAAATCTTGATGAAAAGAGAATATAAGGATCCATTTGAAATAAAATCACTTTGTATTCAAACTTTCAGGCAACTAAATTGATCTGAGAAGTGAGCCAAAGCAAATTCAAGCGTTTGGTGAAGAAACCCTAATGGAGGCAAAAGGTATTTACCGCTCTCTCTTTTGAAAAATTTCATGTTTTGAGTTTGTAAAGATGGCTACCCCTCAAGTAGTTGAGATAACAAAGAGGCCCCGCCCTAAGTTCAAGAAACATCCCTTTAAATCGTTAATTACTAATCCGAATGGCGCATTTTCTGAAGCTCCACACGGTGTTATGCATACGGAAGATGTTAGGGCATACATACATGCAAACCTAGAGGAATGTGATCACATGAAATTAGGGAAATTGTACTTGGATGAGATGACCACTGTTAATATTGTGTTGAAAGAAGAATACAATGTTCTACATGAGAAGAACTTGGATACCTAGTTAGATTTTTTGATATTCTCAGATGATGTGTGGGTTAGAGTTCTACCAAAAAGGTTCCAACCTTGAAAACCATGAAGAACAATACAGTAATGCAATTAACTGGTGCAAAATTTGATAAGAGGGCACTAACTACGAATGACATTGCGGATCCGGCAATTAGATTTGCATCGATGTTTATTGGGTACAAGGTCTATTTCTCCAATAGGGAAAACTCAGTGTCTGCAACAACCATATACACAACATATGATATGGTCAAGAATAACATAGACTATGACCTATGTGAGTTGCTCCGGAAACAACTAATGGAGAACCTGAAAAGAACAAAGGGAATGAAATATATCCCTTTAAGCATGGAACTCTGATCATTTGTTTGTTCTTCTATTTTCTAACAGAGTTACCTGGTATGGAGAATATTGGTTGGCTTAGTCATACACATACATATAGCTGCTCAAATTAGAAATCATTTGCATAGTTTGGGAAATGCTGACAAACAAAATGTAGCTTTATGGGGTTATTTCAAGAATTTCCAAAAGAGAATGCAGGCCAAGGATAGGATCCCTGAAAAAGTTGTGAAGAAGTATGAAAAGGTCATTGCGTTCATGTGGACAAGGAAAAATGCCTCATGGAGGTTGTAGAACCTAGAATTGTATGGGTCCTAGCCATGGGATACAAAGTCTCAGAGGAAGTGTTAACTGGCTTGGCAGATCTTATATTGAGTAAACAAAAAGACCCCAAGGAGGAAAGGTTTGGCACATTTGAGGAACTATCTCTCAAAGTTCATCTGGAGCAAAAAAAATAGAAATAAAGAAGAATGAAAGGAAAATGACAAATGAGTTTGTCAAAAGCCAAGGATTCACAGATGAAGAAATAAGTGAACCAAGAGCAAAGGCAGAGGCATCCAAGGCTGCAAGTGCTCTGGAAGGGAAAACATCAAAATCTCTAGAGAAGAAGAAAGAGGAGAAAATTGAGAAAGATAAGCCTACATCTGGCCCTATAAGAAGAACAAGAGCCTCCACCTCTGCAGCTACCTCCAAGAGTTTCAGACCTTCTATTGTAAAGACAAAGACTGCAAGTGCTAAGAAAGAGATACCTGAGAAAAGGGCTGAAAAAGAAAAGACAAAGCCTGAAAAACAAGCTCCGGTGAAGAAAACTGTAGAGAAGAAGAAAACAAAGAAAACAAAGACAACAAAAAGAGTGTATGTGAACCTGGGTGAAGGGAAGAAGAAGAGGAAACAGAAACAGATGAGGAGATTGTATCAAAATGGGAAAGAACAGAGGAAACCACTCCCGGTAAAAAGGAGAAGCCCTCAAGAAAGACCAAGAAGAAGAAGGAAGATGAGAAGACTGAAAGTGAAGCAACGCTAGCCTTGGAAACCTTAGTCAATGCATTTTCCCAGCATGGAAATTTGAAACCCATAGCTGAAATGTATGATGAAAGATCTGACGCAAATAAGGTAATTATTGAAACAGCAGTTGTCAAATATTTGGATATGTTTAGCAAGGCTTTAATTGAAATCATAGATCAATTACTAGATAGCCTAGCCAACATCATGACAAGAAGGAAGGGGCTCTGGCCAAAGATGTTGAGATAAGAGAATATGTCCTGTTGAGCCTTTGCCCAGATATAACAAGTGAAGAAAGAGCCAAAGTCACAAATATACTCAATGAAAGATTTAGAACAAAGAAAAGAGTTAATACACTTATGGCTGGTGACACTGAGATACTGGTAAAAGAAACAAAGGAGATAATCCTAAGCGTGTTGCATGAATTGCAAATCACAACTATTGTAGACACTGATGGGAAAGAGCAAGTTAACAATGTTGACATTTCTAATGCTGCTCTAGAAGTGAATGTTGAGTAGAGCATGGACCAAGGCACAATCTGATGGTAAGAGTTGTCATTGATGTCAAAAAGGTGTTTGGTCTTCATATGACAAGATGTCATATTTCAGGGTGTCTTCAAGGGCTAATAAGCATGTATCAGTATTGGTGGGTTGTTGATCAAGATACTTGTCAGTTGAACATCATGAGTTCTATGGTTTCACATTCATATTGTTGCTCTCAGTTTAGTAAATTCACTTGGTTCAGTTGATTGTTGGTTGTTGGCATATGACATATGATATCATGTTTCTTTCCTGTGATAGATTCTTGTATCGGCTTGACACATGGATTTTTGTACATTTTGGCTTATGACAAGGCTTGAGTTTTTAGGCACATTGGTATAAAGTTGGACACAAGAGTTTGATGTTTGACAGAAGGAATGAGTGTTGAGTGGATGTCTTCAATTTGCCCTCATCAAGATACCTTTAATAATGCTTTCAAGTTTCTCTCTTCCAAGATAAGCCTTCTCTGACATTTGGTTGATATTACTAGGGTTTAATTTTTGTCATTCTTATTTTGTCTTTAAACCCTAAGTCTATTCCTAGAATTCTATTTTCTAACACAATACCTATGTCATAAGTTTCTATGCCCATCAATTGAAAAAGAACTTTTTGTTATAAACAATCATTGACCTGTTATCATAGGTCAATCCTCTTAACGTGACCTTCTTAAGGGTTTTAATGTTGTATGAAAACTGGCCCCTTTTATCTTTTGTTGACTGGTCTCCTCTTATATGAAATGAGCAGCAAAAGTCATATTTTTAATCTCCTATAAAAGTCATACAAGTCTTTTTAGTATGGGGTGCGAAATGTCATGTTTATGACTTTGTTTTTAAAAAAAAAAAAAAAAAACTTGATTTTTGTCATCTAATTCATGGCCCACTATGACATCAAATAATGTGGAAGTGCTTAGCTTTTTAAAAGCTAATTTTAGATAATTTCTAAAAGGCAACTAGTTGTGTTTTTTTAAAAAGCACTTATTTTAGAAAGATTTTATTTCTTTCTTGGTTCTCTCATTGCAAGTAAAGCAAAAGGTTGGAATTTTTTTAGAATCAATTTAATTTATGATGAAAAAGATTAAGACTTTTTATGAGTTTATGCAGAGGATCTAAATATGATTTTTTTTAAGTGGGCAGTTTGAATATGATGGGAGTTTCTTATAAGTGAAGATATTTGCAAAGAGGAGAAAATGTAAATAAAGGGTTTTATGAATCGGGAAGAAGAATAATTTGAATGGTTATGGGAAGAATATATTTTTTTTATTTTTACAAGATCTTCATAGAAGAAAATATATTTTCAGAGAAAAGATATATGGTTGCAATTTTTTGAAGAGGTTATTGAAGTACACAGAGGAATATGAAAAGTTTTTTTGAGGAGATTTTTGTAAGGCAAATATTTATGGAGAATTGGTGATTATATTTTTGAGAAGATATATTATGAAATTTGTTTGGAAAATAAAATGGTTTTTGAAGAAATGTTTTATGAGATCGTGAAAAAGAAATATCAGATGATTTTATTGCAGAGAAGTTTGATTAACAAATTGGTGGAGTTATTTTTGCAGATTGAATTTGCACAGGCAAAATAATTTTTTTTAAAAAGAGATATATGAAAAGAAGCATGGAAGTTTTTTTAAGATGATTTTATTTTGCAGATTGAAGGTTTTTAATGCAGAGGAAGATGAAGTTTGAAAGGGCAGATTGGACAATTTTTTTGCAGAGACATTATTTGTGCCAAAATAAATGTTTTTTATGAAATCTATCTCCTAATTTTTGGAGACTGAGGAAGGTGAAAATAATGTGATTTTGTTTCAGTGTAAGGATAAATTATTTTCTTCACGTGAATGAAATTTTGAAAATGATGAAAATGTAAACAAGTTGGAAGATCAAAGGTCTTTTGAAATCTTATAAATATGTAGGTGCAGTGTTGTTGAGTGGATCAGGATACAGGATTGATTTTGAATATCTGAGTTTATGATTTGGGTTGATAAAAAGAATGTCCATTTGACAGACATAGGAGAGAGAAGAAATGTTTTGTATTGAAACAGAGAAACCCTCTGAATTCTTGTTTTCAGTTTGTTCTGTATTAGGGGTTGGTGCTCCTTGAAGCTGGTGCTTCTAAACAGTATGCCAGTGAGGCTTACAAGTCAGTGAGACCTTAACATTTGTCAGTGAGACACATATTGTAGCCAGTGAGGCTTCTTTGTAGCCAGTGAGGCTTCTTTGTAGCCAGTGAGGCCTATTTTATCAGTTAAGCCAGTGAGGTAGTTTTGAGTGGTTTTTTACCCCAGAAGGGTTTTCCACTCATGAAAAGCATGTGTTAAGTTTCATGGTGTCTTCATCTATATGTGTGTATATTAGTGCTTTGCTTATTAAGTTTTATTCACATCCTTCATTATTAATCTTGTGCACAAATCATTAATGTATTCCTCTCTATTTATTTTGTAAGAGAAAGTTTGCAAAAAGTTGTAAAAGATTTGAAAACTAATTCAACACTGATTCACCCCCCCTCTCAGTGTTGTCCTAAACTCCTACACAATCACTCCTTCAGAGAGTTCAAGAAAGGATGAAGAAACGAAAGAAACTGAAGAAGAGAAGTAGTCTGAAGAAGCAAAGATGAAATTTGATGAAAAGACGTATGAGGAACAAGAAGAGTAGAGAGAAGAGGAAAATGAACAAATGATGGATATTCCTACTCCAAAACTAGAAAGAAATGAACAAGAGCACAGTCAAGAACCTCCTCCGGAGAGTCAAGATACTGAAATGTCTCAAGTTGAATTAAAAAGAGACATTGTTGATTCATTAAGGGATTTTTTGTTGAAACAAAAGGAAGCACAAATTGTAGACACATCTGGACTACTGCAAGGTCAAATAAACTTGGTAACCATGTCTCCCCTACAAAAATTGAAGTTGGGTATAATGTTCCAAGAAACTAGCCAAGAAGAAATAACAGTCTCACATGGAAGACAGTGAGCTACTTGGTGAAGCAATAAACATTTTTGAGATCATGCCTGAAGTTCAGAGAGATAGATCACTCACTCCCACAGCACAAATGAAAAAGCTTATGGAGTCTATGAATTCCCGTTTTGAATCCTTTGAGCAAGTTGCTGACAAAAAGGTAAGAGCTGAAATAGACAGTAAGAGATTAGTTGAGCTCAAAGATAAAGCCTCTCAAGATAAAATTTTGTTAGATAAAAGTGTAGAGCATGCACAGTTAGCCCTTAAAGAATCTAGTGAACTATATCAATTTGGTCTTACATGGCCGGACAGGACTAAGGACATAAAAGATAAAATAGATAGATGGGAAGCTCAAATAATGAAGATATCTAGAACTTATGACCTGGCAAAAGATGCTATTGGCAATCATAGGGCACAAGTTGAAACTATTCATTCTAATATACATAAGTTGCAAACCCAGAGGGATATCATAAAGCATATAATGAGTCAGCTCCGGGAAGTAGCAAGCTTCAAGATTGCATCCCTAACTAAGCTAATAGTAGTAGCAGATAAGACAAGGCAAATAACTGAGGCCCCTGCTACAGTAAAGAAAGCAGAAGAATTGGTGTCCCAGATTAATGGGCACATACTAATTTTGAGCGATGCTAAGACTAGTTGGGATGAAGAAATGGTGCAATTGAAAATAATTTATAAAGATGTTCTCCCGAAACAACAGTGATCATTTTGATTTCACTTGTATATATGTGGAAAGTAGAAAAAAAATAGTTTTGAAGTTTTGGCAACTTGTATATATCTTTGTATCATACACCTTTGCCATTGATGTCAAATGAGGAGAATGAAACATGTGAAAAACACTTGGAAAGTAAGAAGAGAAGCATGAGGATTAGGAGGACTAGTGTGTAAAGAGTAAGGGGGAGTAGTGTACAAATTTTTTTCACATCAAGTGTTGCCATCAATGCCAAAGGGGGAGATTGTTGGCAACTGGCAAACATCACTAAGATAGAGACACTAATGGTATGATGGTGAATGATTGTGCATGATGTTTGAAGATGTTGTCATTGATGGCAATAAGGAAAGGAATAAGGTTGAGACAAAGTTTTTGGTCTGTTGAAAAGGACTTAGTCATTTTTTACTAAGTGTTGGCAGTATACAGGAGACAACGATAAAGTAGCAATATAATGGATGGCAATGGTCTGCAGTTGAAGATTAGATAATGTGGTTTTGGTATATTGTTTTTAGTACTTTGATGATCCTATATCCAAGTTTTTAGCTCCCGATAAGTACTAGAAGCATAGACTCAAAAAGACTAAGTCCGGAAGAACAAAATATATTGTGATTCAGAGTAGAACACTCATTTGATTTGGTCTGCATTCCTCCGCTATTGCATATCTTGTTATGTGGTTTTGAGGTGTTGTAAACACATGTATGAAGTATCTAAATTCAGAGTTACAAGTTCTGAGTTCCACAGAAAAGATAGTTATGGGTGCCTAAGTATCGCTACTTGGTCTGACAGAACGTGACTGTGACAGGGCATGTGTTCTTGTGGTCCGCATTCTACCACAAAAAGAATATTTTTCTTTGCGGTTTTGGATGTATGATCTATGATATGTGAAGAGTCTCTAATATGGATTTGAGCAAGTCTTGTGGTCCGCAATGGAAGATGTAGTCTGACAGTTGAACTAAACCAAGGACAGTCTGTGGTTAAGGCCGACATGACAGTATGATATGTGTGCGGTAAGTTTTGTTGTTTGGAATCTTATCCTAAGTGATTATATGGATAGAGCCAACATATGTGAATATGATTCAATTGTTGTTTTGATCCATTGTGTATTTTGGTAAATGATTTTGGCCGACAAGTTATGACTACATGCTACATCTTAATGTGCCAACCTAATGTGTAACTTTCAAATATTGCGAATATATATATGTGATCAAATTCAGTGTTTGGATGGTGTGGTGTGCAAATGTAATTTTAAATTCAGTGTGTGAAGAATCATAAGGGTGACAAGAGCAGAAGAAGAGAGATCTTGTTTGATGAAGAAGCAGAACAGTGAAACAGGGCAGTTAAAGATGAAGAGTTTTGAGACAATATTTCTGAGCTTCATTGGAACTATAACCATGCATGTGTAGATGCAATCAAAGCATTTCAAATTGGTAGTGAGCCACCCTTCTTCTTTCTTTCTTTCTCTAGGAAGTGAGCATTTCTTTGGGCAGTGAGCCCTGGGTAGTGAGCCCTAAGGTGGTGAGCCTTCTTATAATTTGGTATTGTTATTACATAATATATTGTGAGCTAACACTCACTGTGGTTTTTACCAGTTTTAGTTTTCCACGTAAAAAATCTTGGTGTTCATGTGTGATGGATTGTGGTTGTTTCTTCTATGTTTAATTTGCTTTGTTATTGCATGCGGTAAATGGATTGCTAGTTTAATAAGTAAGAGGTTTAATAGAGTACTGATTCACCCCCCTCTCAGTACTTTGGGTGTTCAACTGATCAGATATCATGTAGTGGCTACAGCTTCGGCCCCAAACTTCTGCTCAAGGCCAGCACCACTCAACATACTCCTAGCCCTCTCCATCAGTGTCCTATTCATCCTCTCTGCAACTCCATTTTGTTGTGGGGTGTATGGAGTTGTCTTATGTAACTCAATCTTGTGCTCCTTACAAAACCTGTTGAATTTTGCTGAACAAAACTCACCACCATTGTCAGTCCTCAAACATTTAATCTTTCTATTAGTCTGATTTTCAACCAAGACCTTAAACTCCTTAAATTAATTAAAGACTTCATATTTACTTCTGAGGAAATAAATAAATGTCCTACTGTAGTCATCTATGAAAGACACAAAGTATAAAGATTTTCTTAACGAAGGAACATTCACAGGACCAAACACATCTGCATGAATATAGTCCAAAACCCCAGAAGACTTATGAGAACTAGAATAAAAAGAAACATGATTTTGTTTACCATATATGCAATGTTCACAAAAGTCAAACTCGAGATTACAATCATCAAGGCAAGGCCTTCAACAAGGCTTTTATTTTTCAAGGCTCTAAGACCCTTCTCACCAATATGACCGAGTCTTTGGTGTCATAACATTGTCTTCTCCACTGGAAGCTTCATCTCCAAAGCATTTGCACCCTTAGGTACCCAGAAAGCATGACCATCAGATGTACAAACAATAGACTTCTTCACTGCTAGATCTGATGGTGAGGATGAATAATCTAAAGGCCTTTTCTTTGACATATCAAAAGAACTATTACACTGAATAGTGCATGCATCCAGCTTGTACAGAGTGTCGATCCGAACACCCTTAGCCAAAACCATAGTTCCTCTAGTCATCTTACATCCTCCACTGAAGAAAACAACCTGCACAACCACATAAATCAACTTACTCATAGAAAGAAGGTTTTGTGCCAAACCTAGGATATGTAGCACACCACCAATCCCCTTCACTCTACCATCAGGGAATCTAATATTGATTCTTCCACGGCCAACAATCTTCAGTGAGATTCATCACCCAGATACACCTTCCCACCATCATACTCTTCATACTTTGAGAACCAACCCCTATGCGAGGTCATGTGGAAAGAAGCACCTAAGTCTATTAGCCACACATCTTTTGATGCATGTGTTGCCAAGGCTACGACAAAAGCATCTACATCATCCTGAGAGGATTTATTAGAGTCAGAATCAAAGAAATTCTTTTTACCTTTCTTTTTCTTCTCCTCCTTGCAATCTTTACGGAAATGACCAGATTTGCCACAGTTCCAACATTTTCACCTTGGACTTGCTAGGAGACTTAGATCTCCCCGAAGATTTTGATCTTGACTTCTTGTCCTTTTTTATTGCCTTTCTCTTTAGGTCTGCCACGAATAGCAAGGGCTTCCTTGGCCATCTCAGAAGATTTCCTCTACATCTCTTTAGACAAAAGCGATGCAACCACCTCATCCATTTTGAAACTGGTGGTGGTACTTCCAATAGCCATAACCAGGTGATCCCATGAGTCTGGAAAAGAACATAATAGAAGCATGCAATGATCCTTGTCTTCAATCTTGCCACCAACAGAACCCAACTAAGCAATCAACATGTTAAATGCATTTAGGTGATTTGCAACAGACTCTCCATCTTCCATCTTCATAGAATACAATTTCTTTCGTGGGAATAACTTGTTTACCAGGGATTTACCTTGATAAACATCTCCAAGCTTCTTCCAAAGAGATTTTGCAGCTTTCTCTTCATGGACATTCAGGAGCACTAAATCAGCCAAACAGAGTCTAACCAAACCCTTGGCTTTTCGGTCCTTCAGATCCCACTCCTCTTGAGTCATATTGGTTGTTTTGTTTCAGATATTGCAGCCCACAGATCTCTATCCACGAGCATATCCTCCATCTTCAACTTCCATAGCTCAAAGTTGTTGCCATTAAACTTATCCATCTCGATTCTACTAGATGTGCCTGCCATCTTTTTTTTTGCAACAAGATTTTGAAATACTTCTGCAAAGACTCCCACTCAAACAAAGATCAGTACAAAAAACCTGAAACTGGCCAGGCTCTGATACCAACTGAAAGGAAACAAATGTGTGGAACAACACTTACAACACTAATCTATGTGGGGGAGATAGTGCAAATTCATAGAAATCCTTAAACTGTTATAGTGAAAGAAACACATTCAAATACATGCATAAAATAATAATCATCATAATGCACAGATTTACGTGGGGAAAAAGGTAAAAAACCCCACACACCAAAAGCACAGTACTTTGTATTATCAATAACAAACAATTACAATACAATATCAGCACTAAGCTTCTCTAGGTGTTCACCAATCTTCAACAAAAAACTGGGACAATTTTGGCAGCATAACAATGTCTCAAAAATTATCAACTTTCTCTACTCAATACACTAAGGCATAGAATATTTAATAAAATATCACCCAAGAGATGGGGTTGAAACATGCAATATCTCAAACAAACCTAAGTATTAACGTGAGTCAAAATCAACGCATGGTATGATCACACCCACTAGTGGAGAAATAACAACCACTGCTCAAGTAGCAAGTCTGCATGCATGTAACTATGTTGTAACATAGACTCGACTGTTTAAACTAAGTCAAAAATAATGCAACCACCTCCGTGAAAGGATCCACCACTCATGTAGCAACTGCATGCATGCAAATGTTTTAAATTGTGAAAATCTCCACCGTATGTGCTTGACAGTTACAGTCAACATTGAGATGTCTCACAGGTTGAGACACGCTTATCTCAACAAAATTTGAGGAGTCCTTTCTTTCTACATTGGACCACTATCCAAGAAAACTCTAAGTCTAAATCCTCAAAACGAGGCAAGAGGAGGGGATCCTCCCCAGATGTCGCAACCAAAGAAACCTTGCACAAAGAGGTCAAACCAGAAGAAGGCAGAGCTGAAGATATGACTAGAACTAACAAAGTAGCAATTCAACCTCAAATAGGAGCTGAAGAAACAACCAGAGCCAATGAAAGAGACCCAGCATGATCAGAATCAACAGCCACCTTTTCTGCCAGCACCCCCACAGGCTCCGCAGGGGAAATGGGCAAGGTTTCCTAGGAAGGATCATCCTCCTGGGAGGAACCATCCACCGGGGAAGCGCTAATAGTCAAATGATCAATGAGTGCATTATTCCACCAAGTTGCCACACCCCTTACGGCGAGAGTGAGGACAACCGAAGGCCAAGTGACCAATAAAGAAACATCTTTTGCACCTAAATGGGAGACCCTCATAGTCTAATTATTGCTTTCAAGGCCTTTCCCCTACCATCAAAACTACATCTCCATGGAGGGATTTGGAGATGTCAATATCCACTAATATGCGAGCAACCTTTGTATGCCCTATATATGAGGTCATAGAGTCTTCCTTCAAAAAGCAACCAATAGCATGTAGTGTATAAATTAAACTACTTTATCTACAAGCATGTTAAATTGCATATAATTAAATTACTATAAAATTGAATTTCTTTTTAGATTCAAAGGGGAAAGTAAAACATAAATTAAAGATTAGCCTAATTAATGTTGTTTGAATAGATTTTTTAAAAACAGAAATATTTTAATGATTAATCCAAATTACATAAGGACATATGTTAATGATACAAAAGAAGTGAAGAGTAGAGTAGAATGTAGCTAGGTGTTGTCATTATCTTGGGACACCTCCAGAAGTGCATTAGAGTTTGTCTTAATGCAAATCCATCTTCTATGCAAAAAATAGAGTAGACTTGTATAGTGTCAGACGATTCTACAAAATAGATATGCAAGGGAGTAATTCCAAAATAGTATAAGCAAAAGCAATAACTAAAAGTACAAGGAGAGTTTTGAATACAAAACCAAAGAATATTTTATTGAATCTTCAGAGAAGAGTGACCATGCAATATGCATTTGAGATAGAAGAAAAGGGTGTGGTTGCATAGCAGTCTACCAAAGTGGTCTGATCCCTATTTTAGCCTTTCAGCTTCCATGAGCAGTCAGTAAAAAGACGTGTGCACTTAGTCTATCTATCTCTAGGATTAAAAGTTAAATAACTATGTGATAAAAGCAATAACAATCAAATTCTAGTCTATGGAAATGTATTTTTTTCTAAGTGTGTATAAAAAGGAAAGTAATGTTTTTCCATCAACCAGTAGTCCATTTGGTGGTCTCCAGTTCTTAGCTCTCAAGGCATCCCTATGACTAAAATGCCTTGGATCCATGCTTTACATATCTTCAAACATGGAGTGGGGGTGTTAGCTGACTTTATTCACAGAGCCACCAAGAATTTTTTACCCTGGCCCAATTTCAAACCCAAATTCAAGCTTGTCAATTAGGACCAAGAGACTTTTCAAGCTGTGATTGATGTCATCTGTAATGTCCCCTTTCTCTATACAGAGTTAGTCTATCATGGGGTTCCCGTGGACTGACTAATTTGGTTAGGGAACCATGGTTGGATGGGCCTTAGATGGGTTATTCAGTGGTGTAGAGTTATTTGGGTTCAGTGGGATCCAGTTGGTAGTCTAGAGGTGGCTTTGCTTGCTATTGCCCATACTTGCTATTTTTAGTAAATTTGGGAATGGTGTCGTTTCAGGATTTTCAGACTTGGAGTTGATGTGTCTCGTTGAGACCTTTCCGGCAAGCTATAGAACATTGAATTCTGATATTATCTTGGTTCATGTTGTAAAGTCTGAAAGTTGATTAGTTTATTTAATTGGGACTTTAGTAATATTTGATAATGACATGAATAAAGAAAGAAATCAAAAAGAGTCACTTAAGTGAATGGGCACCCACCTCTTGGGATAATAAAGTATTTTTAAATGAAAAGTTTCCCTCTCAAAGTGCAATGCCTCATTTGGGGAAATAAAAGAGGAAAAGTGAGAGTCATTTGTTAGGCTTGAATATTATGAAATTGTTTGCTTTGGCTCTGCTAGGGTTTTGAGAGGGTTTGAGAAGCTTAAACCTATAGACACCTAAAATTGACTTGCTCTGCAAATCAATTTCTCGTATCTTCCCTAACCATCTGTCTATCCCTTGTGATCAATTAACTTACTTAATTTATCACTAAGACCTTACAACACTATCCCTCATTAATCAAATAAATATTCCCAATATTTATTTGGTTCAATTCTTTTTTTCCCTAATCCTCATTAATTAGATAAATCATAGTTATCTAATTGATCTAGCCTACTAATTGACCTACCCTAACCTACCCTAGCCTACCTCATCCTAGCCCTAGGATCAATTAAGCAAAACCTCTATTTAATTAGTCCTAACCTCTCATTTGGGTGATCAAACCTAGTTTAACACCCTTCCCCACATCCCCCAAATTAAAAATTGAAACAAATCACACATGACATTTACTTCTCTTACACACCCCTTACCTCACCCATCCTCATTCATTACCTCTTATCCCCAAATGAATTCTTAATTCATTTCCCATTCCCCAAATGAATTTTTAATTCATTTCACATTCTTTCACACCCATACCTCATTTAATCACCCCTTTCGCCAAAATGAATAAAAGATTTACTTTTATTCCTAGCCCTTAATCTCATCTTTCAATTCTCACCCTCCATCCTCCTTCCAAAAATCTATAAATGAGACCCCTCTCTAAGCCATTAGGAGGGACTTCATCATGCATCAAACCTCTGCCAAAATCACTCCACAATCTCCTCATCCTAACATCATAATGCCAAAATATTGCCTCATCTTCATCTAATCTATCCTTGAACCACTTGTCTCTCATCCTATTGTGTTGAAAAGCATTGAGCAATCCACATACATTTCAGTTATCATGGGTAAAATCTGAGGAGACCAATCGGGTGCAACTCCTTCCCTCTTGGATTTGTGAGTTCATTATGGAGGTATAATCATTGTATTTTGCATTTGATTTATGTTTTAAACTTCATTTTGATTTCATTAATCACATTAGCACGCTCGGTCTTGGATCTAATTGTCAGTTTACAGGTTTTGTTGTCAAAATTTTGCATTTTCTAACCCTAGTTGTAGCAACTTTTGTAAGTTTTGGGGGTGAGTTGTTGCAGGTTGCGTCCTGGGTGAAAACTGACCTCACCATTGCGATCAAGACGCTACTTTTGAGTTTTTTGATTGTAAATTTGGCTATTTTCTGTGACTGAATTTTTGAAAAAATTTAAAAAAAATTTGGGCCGTACCATACGAATCCCACACCCCCTGTGGTATCAATCTATGGTTTACAGTTGCAGGTTTAACACGAGTTTTGTGAAGGTTTTGTTTATACTGCAGGATTCAAATTTTAGAGTCTTGATCAGCCTCTACCCTAACTACCACTAGCTCAAACCCTAATTGTGACCACTAAGGTCCTAATCACAACCTTGACATCTCCCGGCAGTCCCCTACAATGGTTCCCTATGGTTAGGGCTTTAAGCCTAGTGCCTTTGTCTATCGCAAAGCCTTATGCCCCTGATTCTAGCAAAAAACCCTAGCTTCCCTTTAGCAGTATGTTGAAGTTTTCGCTGGTCAAATATGCATTTGCATTGTTGGCCATCTTAGTCCTCCCTTGTCACAGTCTATTTAAATCCCCTGCCTGCGTGTAACCGTTATACCTCCCGACCACTACTTGCAACCTCGTTCACTACTGCATAGCCTTAATCACCACTGATTGGCCTTAGCACTTCGACCTTCATGATTCTCCTCTAGATCGTTGGTTGCCTATGGCGGTTGGGTGACCTCCTTTCCACATAGCTCCCACAGCGACGTTGACGGCAGTGTCTTTGGTAGTGGTCGGCTCCCAAACCCTAATCAAATATTCCCCAACAAAACCACAAAGTGTGATCTCTTAGTTGTGGTGTCTTGTTTTTAGGTTTTCTTAGCATTTAAATTCAAGATAAAGCTTGATGTCTAGCTTGTGATCGCAGGGGAGGAGGGCAGCGAGCCCCCTACTTCATCTTCTTTTTTCTACTCCCTTGACCCTCGATCATATGAGGCACTAAGGGCTTAGTTGAACACTAACCACCGAAATCAAACCTAAACTAACAGACTTGACCACCAACTGTGACTGTTGCATGTGACCAGAAACTTTCAAACAGCTAACGGTCTATTTTGATAGTCAAGCTGACCTCTTGTGCTATCTACATGCCATAATAGGTGATTTTTTTCAAACTCACACAACTTTCGCATACGGAGTCAAAAATTTGCAAACAAGGACTTTCCGGAACCCTGATGAGGTGAACTTCATAGTTGTGAGAAAATTTTCAGGTGACTGTACCTTTTTCCAACTTTTTTCATAGTCAAAGTCAAAGATGCTTTAAAACTTCAAATGCTCATATCTTTTGCATTTTTTATCGAATTTTCACAAAAAAAATAATTTCAAATTGCATAGAATTTCCTGAAGAATCTATTCATGCACTTAATTTTTCTGTATTAGTTCTTTTTTCATCAAATTTTATCAGATTCTTGATTTTTGCATAATGATCATCTTGGCTAGTCTACTTGCTCCGTTTTTGTTTTTGTGACTTGCAGGTGATCATTCGGGGCTGGAACAACATCAGGATCAGCAAACATAGCAGTTTGGATAGCAAAAACAATCCAAGTACATCCATTCTAATCTTTCATCATAATCTTGTTTGCAAACACACTTCAATTTGGGACATAAAAACGAATCATTGTTTGCATACACATTTCGATTTGGGCTTCTAAAACAAACTTTGTTTGATCACACATCATTGAAATTGGGCTTAAAATCAACCATTGTCTTCAATCACATCTTGAAATTGGGCTAAAAAGAATCATTGCTTGACTTGTCTTCCTCACATTTCAATTTTCTAAGGGTCAATTAACCAAGAGCAAGTGTGAATCAAGTGTGTGTGTGTATGCTCTCTCCTCGCACCGCAAGGTGACCTTGGAGATCAAAAACACCTCACTTGATTCGCTTTTGTTTACCCTTTCCTAGGAGGCGTACTAGGGGATTTCATCACCCCTATGGATGACCTCATCTGAGGCTGAATCGAAAGACACCCTCATTGAAATCAGAATCCTGTCACTCTTGGCTAAGCCCCAAAGAACTTTCTACCTTTGGGAAGTGAAGGTGAAGGGTGGGTTACCCCCTTCTCCCGGCTGTGTGACAGGATTTCACTTTCAATTCTTAGTCAACCTCGTATAAACATTGCCCAAACCTAACTGGCCATACCCTATTTCAAACTAGACATTAGGGCATGTTGATTTGTCTTGATGCTTGTTTAATCATCATCATATTCTTCCAATTCAAAATCCAAAATTGCTTGTGTCTTGTGTGAGTGATTAATGTTTGTACAAGTGTGATCATTCCATTGAACATTGCCAAAACAAGCTAAACATCAAACACATAAGACAAGTCATCCACCTCATTCTTCCAACACATTCAAATCCAATCACTCATCTATCCTAATCATCCTAATCACCTATCTTATCCACATCATCATCCAAATCATTCAATCTAATCTTATCCTAATCACTCTCATCATCCTTAATCCAATTCATCAACATCATTCTAATCCCATCTCATCCAAATCCAAAATCCAAAATCAAATCCAACATCAATCATCTCTTCTCCATTATCCACTCCAATCAAACATTCCAATTCCTAATCCTTAATCAACAAATCATCCTTGGCACATCAAACTTTGGTTAAGGACCTAGTCTCCTTCATCCTCCATCAATCCCCTCATCCAAAATCCCAACCACAACTATCCACATCATTATCAAAATCCCTCAACATCATTATCATCCCAATCCAAAAGACAAATCAACCCAATCAAAAAAATCAAGACCTTAGTCAAACACATCAATCCTCTTGCTTAAGATCATTAGTCTATCAAAAGCATAAAGAACCATTCATCAAAACAAATCAAAGCAAAATCAAATCACCCTAAGGTCTTGAAATTTGATCTCCAACATCACAATCATCCATCATCCCCCATCATCTCATATTCCTCCCACAAAATGGATCTTTATGAAGCAATACAACAACTACAAAGACGTATAAAATTCTATGAGAACACGGATCCTAATGCTAAGGAACAATTCAAAAATGACATTAAAGATATACCCTTAGCACACCTTAATTATTGGAGAATCCCAAGCCCCTACCCAATCTCCATCATATCAACAAACACCCTACACATCATCCCCATCCACATCATATCAATCATCATTCTTTCAACCTTCATACTAACCTGCATCTTACATATCCACACCATCAACCTCCCATCAACCTTCATCATATCAACTTCCATCATATCAACCTTCAACATCCTACATATCCACACCATCAACCTCATATCAACCTTCATCATATCAACCTTTACCCTCATATCATTCACCATCCCCTTACACATCCATGCCATCATACTTATCCAATCAACCAATACCTCCAACTTATCCATCCCCCAACCTTTGTCATGCTAACTTTGATCAAGGGAACACCAATCTAGCACACCTTATATCCGAAATCCAAACCTTATATCAACAACCAAATCCCCCATCTCCTAATCCCCATCCTTTAATCCTCCCATCACAATATCCCTCCAACCTTATCAACCTTAATCCATCACCTTATGTATCTCCCAATCCACCAATCCCTATCACCCATCCACCATCTAATCCACCATCAAATCTTCCAAGTCCCAACACCAAAGAATCCTTGTGGGATTTCCTCCAAAGAATATCACCAAGCAAAGCAAAGGAATCCCCCACCCCTCCAACACCATCATCTAGTCCAATACCTACCCTTGAACCCATCCACGAACCATCACAACCTAATCCCATCACCCCCATATCCAATCCCAATCCTAATCCCACACCAACCACCATCATTATCCATCCATTATATTTTTCTTCAACCCACACAATCATGAAGGATACCATCCATTGGCTATTAGAAAGGAATCAAACACCCTTGTGCAATCCAACATCCACCAAATCTCTTGAACAACCCCTATCATAAGTCAAGAACCATCATGCAGCCATGTTCAAGAACCCATAAGTCAAACACCTATCACATCCAACCAAGCACCTATCACATCCATCCAAGCACCCATCACATATATCCAAGACACTCCCACTTCTATCAAACCACATGAGTTATGTCAAGAATCAAATCCAAAGCATGTTGAAACATCAACCCCTTATCCTAATCAAGATCTAACCATCCCATCTAATCCCATCAATGATCCCCTCCCATCTATCGATCAACTTATTGATCTCACCCCATCTTCTACCACCCCTTCACCATCCTCCATGAATCCTTCACCTCCATCTACCAATCCCATCCCAAATCCATTCTCCTATCCACTTGGCACAAGCACTTTCATCCGTGGTCACTCCCTTGTAAGAGGTGAACAACTTCCATCTACCACCTATCTTTCTCCAATAAATAATGGACTCGCGTCTTGTTTCCAAAGCATCAAACATCCCATTGCATGTCGCATACTCCAACACATGAACTATCAAGGCAAAGGCTTAGGCCTTCATGAACAAGGCATCTTGGAGCCCATCCACACCACATTCCATCCATCCTCGCATGGCCTTGGCTATGCACCCCAAGGCAAACAATCTAAACATGTTGATACCATCTACCCACCTTCCAAAATCCACTCATCCAATCCCAAACATAGTGCATCTCATCGCACTCCCAAAACATATGTCGCCATCCCTCCTCCATCATCCTATCATTTGCAAAAGCATGTGACCATCCATCTCCCTCCATCAAATTTACCTCCACTACTTCCAACTCCAAATATCTCTATCAAATCCACTTTACCTCCACTCCTACCAACTCCTAATATCCCTATCCTCAAATCTCCTCATCCATTTATCCATAAATCCACTTTTAATTTCTCCACCCATAAACCCCCTAAAATTCCCAAACAAGACCAACAAAAGCACACATCTTTCAAACATGAAGCTTCCCCCAAATCCATGGGATTCAAAAGTAATAATTTGAATGCCTCAACTCATAAAGCACAAAAGCTTAAAGATGTTATTCCTTCCAAGCAAAATCAAAAATCCAAAAGGCTATCAAAGCCCACACCATCACAAAAAAAAGCAAAAACAAAAATGGTGTGGGTCCCCAAACAAAGATCACTCAAATCTAATGAGGCATCCACCTCCCAATCTACTGCAAAATCTCAAACATCCCGCTCCCCATCTAAAAATCCCATAATTCCTAAGTCTATTTGGGTCCCTAAAACCCCAAATCGATCATACAAAAATCCCCCATCCCAATCCCCATTACTCCCAACTCCACATCCAAAGTACAAGCTTCCAAATACATCACAGTGTGTGCGACCGTTGGTCTTGGTTCCCCTCCACCACTTAACATTCCCACATACTCCCATCTCTCCATCTTTCGTTCACTATCCTACATATCTTCCCCATCACATTCCTATGGTCCATGCTTTTGCATAATCCACATCATAATCCGCATTATCCACATCATAATCCATTATCCACCATCCATTCCATCTCTCCTATCTACCAACAATCCATGAAATCATCATCCAAAATGTTATCCAACATGGGACCATCCTCTCCGTGCTATGGAAACAGACGCTAGATTCCCCATTCCATTAAAAAAAAAAGCAAAAAAAAAAAAAATCAAAAAATCAAGAAAAAAGTAAAGAAAAAAAATCCGTCCAATGGTGAAAACCACTCCTTGTGGCACCTTGGGCAAATACCTTGATGAAAACCCCTTGTGGGCGTCATACGTAATCCCTTCTCCATCCATTTTGTATCCCTACACTTGGGGGCAAAACCATCTAATCGTCCAAATCCATAACATCCTTTTGCATATCCCATCCATGTATCCTTATCCTATCATATTCCTATCCACTACCCTCTATTTATCCTATCATTTCCCATCCATCCTATCCATTATATCTTGCTTTTACCATCTCCCACCTTAGATCTTGATAAAGACAAGGGGCAAAATATCAACAACATGCTTTGGAAACCTCTTGGCATACTTCCTTTCCAAGTACATCCTCCATCCATCTACTGCAAAGTCCACCCATTCAAACATGAACCCATCATGCAAAATTCTTTAAGCATTAGGGCATATGATTCCTTGCAACCTAGCCCTTGGAGAAAATCCTTATCCCCATCTCTCATTCATGTATCTTGCATCCCTATCTCTATCTTCCAATCCATCTATCATGAATCCTCCTCTCTATCACCTTCCACTGACAATCCCTCCATCTACTTATCATGCATCCCTACTAGATCCTTTATCCCCCATCCTACCCCTTATCCACATGTATCTATCCATTTCTCACAATCTCCTATCCATTATCCTTTCCTCGCCAATCCCCCAATCCAACCACATCACTTTCACCTCTAGACTTGGTGTTCCCTTGTCATTAGTATCTAGCATAAAGGTTATCCACAACGAAATCTAATGCAACCATCTCATAATAAACCATTCCTTTTTCTGAAAATCAAAAAACATCACAAAATCAAAAAATCCAAAAACATCACAAAATCAAAAAATCTAAAAACATCACAAAATCAAAAAATACCAAAAACAATAGAAAACACACAAAATTCCAAAAATAATTTATCCATCACAAAATCAACATTGCTCCATCAACATCTCATCATCCAACGCATCATCTTCCAACATCATCACATCTATCATCATCTCACATCATCATCACAAATCAGAACTACATATCATCATCACTTGCATCTTAATGTGCCTTGATCCTGTGGATACAGGGTATGTAGGCAGTCTAGGATATGAAGGACGTTTCCAGTACTCAGGTGCATAAGATGCACCCATCCAACCCGCTGAGCTTACACTAGATCCAAGCATCGCATCACTTATCAAAGCATCATCCCTTAACAAAAATCATCAACTATCAAATCAGTATCAACCACAACTTGTCACCATCACATTTTGAGCCAATTTTACAACATCAACTTAGCATGATCCAATCATCAATCGATTCATGCCTTAGGATATGTCATTCCTACGATAGGTAGAATCTATCAAATCATCATCCATCTTAGCAAGAGATACAATGGCTACTTGTTTGGTTTGTTGATCTTTTCATTTTTTATTTTTATCTTTTGTCCTATTCGAAGATCACATCAAAGCTACCCTAATCTCACTATATCATGGTATGTGGCGAAAACATCTAGAATGGGGCATAGTCTTGCTTTTGTATGCTGTGTTTGTGGGTTGGTTTCATTACTCCAAGCTAGTATTCATATCTTGTTGATCATAGGGTCAGTTCTAGCATATTGATCTCCTTGTGCATCTAAGGTTCATCATACCTTTTGTGTATTAAGGGCTTATACTATGAGTCCCCTTCCCTCGTCAGGACAAGGTTGTACTATCTTGGGCATGCATGGGATCATCCCTTTGTTTGCGTGTCTAGTCCATGCAAATGTTGGATAAACATCATCACCCTGGTCTTCTATAACTTGGTGAAAATATCCACTTTACTATTGTTGTCACATGAAATTGCACCCTGCTTGAATGGGATTCCAAGCATTCCAATGACACAATGGGATTGATCTCTAAGTGTGGGACTTTGCTAAATGAGATCAAACCTCCGGAGAAGGCCGGCTTCCTTGTCTAGTTATCACCTAAAACTACTGTATTTTGGGGTGAAAAGGGGAAGAAATGTGCTAAAATGAAAGCAACAATACTTAAAAGCATGAAAGGGTGATACACCAGACAGTTCTAAAGAACCTTTGCAAAGATGAAGCATGCACAATATAATCAGATACAGCAAGCAAATATACACAGAATAGATGATTCTAATAGAGGTAAGAAGCAAAATGATTGAGAGGAACAAGAAATATTCACAGACAACCATATGCAGATTCACACAGAGATAGAAAAATCAGCAAAAGGCATGATAGCTTTCATATATCTAAAGAAAGGCAAAGTTATAATATGAAAAGTTCTATTTGGAGACAAGGAGAACAAAATGTTTCCAAAATTTTTCCAACCCTTATTACAACATAAGCCTCAGCTTATATAGCTGTACAGAAATGATCTAGGTCGGTCACAAAAATCCCCTCAGGGAGCTGCAATCAGAAATATCTTCCTGAAGAGACGTCCATTTGCCAAATGTAATGGCCCAAAAGATCTGGAACAGGGGCAGGTGGGAGATATTTGGGTCTTTAATGCAAACAGCCGCGTCATCGATCTGATCCTTAGAATGGCGGAGGATAACCTGACATTGAATGCTGACAACTGCCTGCCATATCTGCTGTAATGAATGCCCTCAAAAATCTCCATCTGTTGAAAAAGTGTCACAAAATCTTCTGAAAAGCCCACCAAATGAAAGAGGGGATGAAAATACACAACTTTGTCTCTTACAGCATGTGAAAATTCGTTAAAACGGAGGAGATACAGGCAGTCAAAGTTTGGTCAATCGCCTGTGTATATCGCTTCTGCATTTGTGTGTATATCGCTTCAGTATCTTAACTGTGTCTCGGCATATACAACCCTAAATGCAAATTGCAGACCCGAAGAAGCATTATCAAACTGCTAAAACAAACGCCGTCAGGTCCGGGCTGTGTCCATATAAGAAACTGGGCGCCAAAACTCTTTGAGAAGCCTCTGTCGGAAACACGTGCGGAAGCCGACACGTGTCGAGCCCCACGGTGCCTTGTATGATACACGTGTCGCTCTCTGCGCCCACACTGAAACCTTCTAACCGGGCCTCCGCTTGCGACACCTGTCACAACCTGCGGCAATATCCGCAGCAACCAAGCTCCTACTGGGACCCACCTTGCCTGCGCCAAGCCTTGAAACAAAAGGAAACATTGTGGAGGCCGCCACTTGGCAGCTTCCATGGAAACGTTAAGGGGCACGTGGCATCCTCCGCTATGACGTTGAAACTTTTAGAAACTTTAGCGGATGGCAACACGTGGCAATCTCCGCGTTGCCGTGAGAAATAATACAGGCTCAGCTGGGACTCAGGCGGAAGTGGACACATGTCGTCCCCCGCGGTACTCCTAAAACATGAACAGAAACTTGGGCGGAGCCCGCCACCTAGCACCTTCCTCGCAGAGAGAAACAATGTAGAAACTTTTCAACGACCCATTTAAGACTCATGCGGAAATTGACACGTGGTGTCCTCCGCTTCACTTTAGAAACAATAAAGGGGCCCGCTACCCCTCCTAGCTTCGCGTCGAAACAAAATAGAAACACATCACGGAAGCTGACACGCGCCAGCTCCCGCGGCAACCACAAGGGACACGTGGAGCGTTCAGCCCCAACTTAGAAACATAGAAGAGACTTCAGCGAAAAGCGACGCGTGGCAAGCTCCGCGTGACTTTGAGAAACAATAAAGGGACTCCCCGCTGCTAACACTTGGCATGTTCCGTGGACTAAGAAACTTTATGAAAAGGGGTTCACGAAACAAGGGCGGAAGCCGAGAAACTTTTAGAAACATAGCGGAGGCTGCCACCTGTCTCCATCCGCGGGGCTCTTGAGTTACCTTTTATGTGTCCCTTGGGTGGCTCCACGTGGTGCCATCCACGCCACTCTCAGAAACTTAAAGAAACTGCGAGGAAACTTAAAGAGGCTGCGAAGAAACTCAAAGAAGCTGCGATGAAACTCTGGCGGAAGCCGACACGTGTCGCCCTCCGTGGCAATATTGAAACTTTTAGAAACTACGCTCGGTCGTTGACACATGTCACGATCCGCGGCAATCATTTTTAAAAGGCTAATGAAATCTTTTGAGAGCCCGCCAAAATGCCTATTTGAACTATCAGTTGACTGAAACTTTGACCGTGCATAACTTCTTCATTTGGACAAATTTCAGGGTGCTGTAAAAAGTAAACCTGCCTATTTTTTCAAGCTCTTTACAATGGTAAGGTTTATTTAGGCAAGGCCTCTGGGAAATTTTGGCACTTCGCTTTATAGGGACCTTTTCAAAGGGATTTTCAAAGAAAATATTAGGTTAACTATTTAGCTCTGGGCAGAGGGAAATAAGGTTAATAGCTATATCAAACCTAGGATTGCTCTAAATCAGTTTTCAACACAATGATCATCCACCAATCAATTTCCCACCATCATCATCCTTTTATCTCACCACTTATCCTCCAACCACTTTAACCAATCTCTTCCATCCATTTCGAGAGCACAATCATGTTTTTGCAACCCGCCTATCCTCTCGAGGGGGCATCACCCTTACCAATTATCCCCAAACCTTACCCTATTCTTCTAAGCCAAAATCTTTTTCCTATCCAATCCAACTCTGTGTTTTAACTTCTTTGAAATGATGTTACTTAGCCGCAACACGATCTCAAAGAGGGGCAAATGTAGACACCTAAAATTGACTTGCTCTGCAAATCAATTCCCGTATCTTCCCTAACCATCTGTCTATCCCTTGTGATCAATTAACTTACTTAATTTATCACTAAGACCTTACAACACTATCCCTCATTAATCAAATAAATATTCCCAATATTTATTTGGTTCAATTCTCCTTTTCCCTAATCCTCATTAATTAGATAAATCATGGTTATCTAATTGATCTAGCCTACTAATTGACCTACCCTAACCTACCCTAGCCTACCTCATCCTAGCCCTAGGATCAATTAAGCAAAACCTCTGTTTAATTAGTCCTAACCTCTCATTTGGGTGGTCAAACCTAGTTTAACACCCTTCCCCACATCCCCCAAATTAAAATTTGAAACAAATCACACATCACATTTACTTCTCTTACACACCCCTTACCTCACCCATCCTCATTCATTACCTCTTATCCCCAAATGAATTCTTAATTTATTTCCCATTCCCCAAATTCATTTCACATTCTTTCACACCCATACCTCATTTAATCACCCCTTTCCCCAAAATGAATAAAAGATTTACTTTTATTCCTAGCCCTTGATCTCATCTTTCAATCCTCACCCTCCATCCTCCTTCCAAAACTCTATAAATGAGACCCCTCTCTAAGCCATTAGGAGGGACTTCATCATGCATCAAACCTCTACCAAAATCACTCCACAATCTCCTCATCCTAACATCATAATGCCAAAATCTTGCCTCATCTCCATCTAATCTATCCTTGAACCACTTGTCTCTCATCCTATTGTGTTGAAAAGAATTGAGCAATCAACATACATTTCAGTTATCATGGGTAAAATCTGAGGAGACTAATCGGGTGCAACTCCTTCCCTCTTGGATTTGTGAGTTCATTATAGAGGTATAATCTTTGTATTTTGCATTTGATTTATGTTTTAAACTTCATTTTGATTTCATTAATCACATAACCCATAAGGCTGTTGGGAACGAAAACTCCCTCCAGTAACAACATTCTACAGATGTGTAATACCATCCAAAGGTGCTTTTGAGGCGGATGCATCCAGTATTCGCAGATGTGCTTCATTGAGATTCATGTGACGAGGGTTTGAAGAACTATATGATACATTCTTGCAAATTCAATGGTGTTCTTCATTAGTAGATTGTTGGACAAATTGTAGTGCAGAGTTTGATGAGGGATTGAAGTGAGTTTGGGACTGTTTATTCTCTCTTTGTTAGTCATACTGTCCTCGGAGCAGTCGTACCATTTTGGAGGCTTATTTCTTGGTGTTAGTGTTGAGTTTAGCATTCTTCCTTGGGCATTGGGAATAGAAGGAATGTGCAGAGATTTTTGGTTGTTGGTGTTGACCTATTTTGCCTCTGCCTAGAACCAAATATTTCACCTTGTATTTTCCTTGAGAATCTTTTAGAATTGCATGTCCAAGGTGTAAATTCTTTAAATACTCATGCATGCCTTGTCAAAAATCCCAAGATCTTGCCTATAAAGGAATCCTTGCAGAAAACCAAAAAAAAAAACAAAAAACCCCAGAAATCGTTTGTTTTCAAGTGCTTTCTATCGCTGGGATTTTCTCATTTCTATAGCTTGTATTTGTATGTATTTTTTAATGTACATTTGCATATACATTCGCCTTTGTACATACAAAAGAATATGCAAAGGATATATACAAGGCAAAATGTACATTGGCGGGCTTGCAAAATCTCTATCGGCCTTAGAAAATGATGAAAAAAGTGAGTTTTATGCATTTCTGAATGTATATCGGGCTTAGGACGGTGCATGTACAAGGAGGAATCTTTTGCAGATTCCCGAGATATTCTCAGTTTGTATATCTGGTTGCAAGGAGATACATAGAAGGAAAATTATACAAAGCAGGAGATACATTACAAGAATATTCCCTCAATGTATATCAGGTTTCAAATGCATATTATGTTGTATGTCTGCACATGCAACAAAAAGATACAAGGTTTGACATACAAGTGCATCTGCTACAGTGGAATGTACATTCATCCTTATATGTTTCTTTGTATATTTCGCTTTGTATGTTTTGCACATACAAGCGAAACATACAAAGAAACATACAAGGCCGAATGTATAAGAGGTGGCGCCCGCGCACATACAAGGCCGATTGTATGTTCAAAGATACAAGTGAGCATGAACAGTAGAATGTATATTTCGGTTGTATGTTTTCACATACAAGCCAATAAACAAAGAAAAGATACAAGGGTTGCATGTAAGGCGAACTTGAATCGAAGATCAAATTCAGTGTTTTAGGTTTCGGGTCCGCCTTATATATGTATAAGTGTTTTGTATATTTGAACATGCAAGGAAATATACAAAGAAAGTGATACAAGCCGGATCCGACCTGGCAGTCAAAGCAGTTGATGAATTTTTGGGGTCCGTGGCTTGTATATTTGGCGCTTGTATATCATGCGATATACAAGCAAACATACAAAGGAGGTATACAAGCCGGATTTCAACGTCTTTTCAGGCTATTTCATAAAATTTGAAGTCCGCGGCTTGCATGTACAATTGTGCTTGTATATTGCAATATGCAAAGGGCAGATACAATTTTCAGCAATGCTCCTTGAACCAGCTCAACAACGAATCAGGCGGTGCCACGTGGCGGCAGACATACATGCAAGTTAACATACAAATGTTGGGGCCCACATATACAAAAGGAAATTGTATGCATATACAATTTCGAAATTCAAAGGGCATATTCAAGTCCGATATACAAGGCACCATGCATATACAAAGGAGTTCCAGAGAAGTTTTTGGATGCCGATTCAGGTGGCAAATGCTAGCGATATATATAGGCAGTTGACCAAAACTTTGACCGCCTGTATCTCCTCCGTCCTGGCAAATTTTGACATGTTGTAAAAGACAAAGTTGCAAATTTTGGTCCCCTCTTTCATTTGGCAGGGTTTTCAGGTGTTTTTGTCACCTTTCCATTTTCAAATCTGGCTTTGCATATTTTGAGCGACTGAAAGTTTCAGTGACCATTTTTTGAGCAGATAAAGATATTTCTTGCATTCATTGCTGCACAATGATGACGCAGCTCGCATTGATGGTAAAAGATATTTCTCCACCATCCTGCTTCAGATATTTTGATGTATGCATTACTGAGGATCAACAACGAAGCAGCTGTATTAAAGACTAAAGAATATCTTCTAGCTACCCAGTGCCAGATATTCGACACCATAACTTCTACAACTGGGCAGTCATTCATGTAGATATTTTTCTGTTCCATCTCTTAAAGCAAATTTTGTAACCGACTAAGAATGTAAAAATGATATATATACATGTAAAACAGATGTATTAGTTATTGGTTGTTCTTCTGGGCTATTCTTTGTAATGGTTACTTGGCCTCTATAATGAAAAGCTGGTATTTTTGCCTCTCTCGTATTATTTGTTTGTACTGTGTCTGCTCTTCTGGAGCTCTCTAAAATTAATATGAGTCTGTGTAAGCCTTTCCAGCTATGAGATTATTACTGTGTCTATTCAGTTACAGCCAAACACATTTAAATCTGGTGTATCACTTAGTTTATTTCAGTATTTCTTTTCAGCATTCCTTCTTCCCCTTTTCCCAGCAAGCATTAGCACTAGGTTTAAATAAATTTATCTAAGCACTAGGCTTAGAGAGAGGAAGCCGGCCTTCTCCAGAGGTTTGATCTCATTTCGCAAGGTCCCACACTTCGAGATCATTCCCATGTTACTCCAGATTGCTGAAGTTTCACAACCGCAGCAAAGGGTGCAAATCTGGGTGATAACAACTTTGGCACGCCCAATGGGACAAGTTCGATGAACTTCTGATCAAGATACTAAGAAATTTGGTGTTTCTCCTAGTATTACCAGCCTTTGGAGGCGATACAAACAACACCATGGCGACTCTACTGAACGAATCAGCTGGATTCAGCAGCCCAAATACCTAAACAATTTTTAAAGATCAAGATTTTTGTGGTTTTCCTGGCCTATTCAGCTTCAAAAAGCATTGCAATCACCTGGCGACTCCCTTTTTGGTATGTATCTAGTCTTTTATGGGTTGCAGACCTATTTTGCTCTAATTCTGACATATTTATGAATATCCAGCATTTAGATGCTATAAGATGTCAGAATTTTATGGGAATTATGGCTATTTCCCTACCCCTAGTCCAAATACAGGCTATTGGCCCCCATATCAGCAATACCAAGCCCCAAATGCCTCTGATTTTATGTCATACAGCCTTGCCACTGCAGAATATCAGCATCCTCATGGTGCTTACCTTCCTCCTACCCCTAATGTTACCCCTGAGAATGTTGATGCTTTCAATGAGCTCATGGAAGGTTTTCTAAAGATTGACGAAAATTTAGATAAGGCCAAAAGAGCAGCAGGGTACAGTCAGCCTCGGTGGTTTTATGACCTCAGCATCATAAGCATGTATGGTCTCAAGAAGCTGTCTCTAGATCTGAATAGGGAGGCTGATGAATTTATAGAAATGTTAACATGTGACCAGCAACGAGAAGCACAAGAAGAGGTTTTTCAAGAAAACCTTGCTATAAGGACGACACCTGCTCAGCCTGCTGCTAAAGAAGTCCCAAATTTTAAAATTCCAAGTTTCAGGTAGCCCTTTCAAATTCCCTTATCAGATGGACCCAGCATGGACGGTTATGATGAGACTGCTAAGTTAAAGGACCATGTGTTTACAATTCCAAATTTCAACTAGTCACTTTCTTCTGCACATGTTCAGCCTACAGAGCAACCTAAACTCCACAAGTTTCCAAGCTTCAATGCCTATATCTCTTCACAAGTCCCTGTTCCTGTGCAAACTCAAATTATCACTCCCAGGAATAAATTTGTCCATAACCCTCTCCCCTCCAAGAAATTCAAGAAGTTATTCAGGCTTTTTTCCCTAATACTACTTCAGTCAAAATGGGTGGGCAAGTTGTCTACCAAAATATTTGGAAAGATGAGCCAAAAGAGGAGGTGGAAGACGATAAAACTAATGAGGAGCAGTTTGTTCCTACACTCACAAAGATAAAATTATTTGAATCTATCACACCTGTGAGTAATGTTAACCCAAATAAGGGATTGAGTCCTCTAAACTTTAATTCTTTCGAAGCCTTTTCTCATGCATCCGATCAAGCAAACAAGGTTGAAATGCAAAGAGTGCATGGGGAAAGCCTTCAGCTACAGAGACAAATTAACCAAAATTCAGAAGAGCTGTAGTCAAAGCATGGAGGCATAGGGAAACAAGTTGTTAAGGTCACTTCAGAGATGGATGATGCTTCCCTACTTCATGAGTTACCTGATTATGTTGAAGATGAAGAATATGTGCAGCTAGTTGTGAATAGGCAGCAACAAGAGAACAATGAAAGTAGTGACCACTTGTTATGCATAAAGGCCCAGCACGACAGTGAGTTTCCAGCTCTTGACGACTTGGAGGAAGCTCTTTTTTGGGATGAGTGCGCTATGGTGGAGGCTATTGCTGAATTTGTTCAGAAAGCAGATGATGCTGCCTTGTTGGATGAATTCCCCAACCACTTTGAAAGGGATAAGGGAGGCAGTGAGCATGATTGTGAGTCGCTAGCATGTAAAAAGGGACAGGGCTATCAACGTCTTGATGGGGAGGTCTTCTCTTTTGAGCATGTGCATGGCTCATTTTCTGAGCCTAAGTTAGAATATCATTAACATTTTGTTCATAAGGTGGAGGCAGCCATATTTGTAGTAAAATCTCAAGAGCTAAAGTTTCCAGACCAGCAAAAAGAGGAAGAGTGCAGCCATGATGACATTATATCGGCCTTCTTGGGTTTTTTGAGGGATGAAGGAGAAAACCATGAGGTCTCAGGTCAGCTGTTTCACACACAAGAGAAACATGAGAGAAAGGTGGAGGTCACCGTCATACCAAATGAAGAGCAAGAAGAGAAAGAATCAAAGTAGCGACATGAGATCCAACATGATTTGCATGTCATTTCAAGGGGATGCCCAATCAGGCATCTAGCTCAACTAGAGACATATCAAGAGGAGTCACCACTTGTCATGCTTACCTCTAAGCATGAAGTTGAGCATCAAAATGAGTGGGATCAGCCCATTTATTCACCACAAGTTAGCAACATCAGCAATCAGTCTAGTGGATAGGTGAGTTTATCTCCACTTTGAGGGGGGTGTTTTATCAATTTATCATATGTACATTTCCCCCTTACCTCTTTTTAACTGCCCACATGAATGGGAAACATTGTAAAATGTTAAGAAAGGATAGTTACTTCCGAGAACCAGTTAATGGCTTTGTTTAAGATCACGTCTAACTGGTTAGTTTAGGATTAGAGTAGGTTTCATTTATGTTTTAGTTTTCCCTTCCCATAAGTGCTTCTGCACAGGCTGCATTATCATTTTGAGAATGAGAATGCAAGCCCTTTCCCTTTTTTTTATTTTGGAGGCAATTTCTAGTTTTCCAATAGGTTTTAGACTGGACCCCATGCCCAATGGATGTAATAAGGCCACTGATCTTATGTTTAGCGGGCAAACATCCCATAGAAGTCGTCAAATTGTTGACCTATTTTGCCTCTGCCCATAACCAAATATTTCACCTTGTATTTTCCTTGAGAATCTTTTAGAAATGCAGGTACAAGGTGTAAATTCTTTAAATACTCATGCATGCCTTGTCAAAAATCCCAAGATCTTGCCTATAAAGGAATCCTTGCAGAAAACCAAAAAAAAAAAAGCCAAAAATCTTTTGTTTTCAAGTGCTTTCTATCGCTAGGATTTTCTCATTTCTATAGCTTGTATTTGTATGTATTTTTTAATGTACATTTGCATATACATTTGCCTTTGTACATACAAAGGAATATGCAAAGGATATATACAAGGCAAAATGTACATTGGCGGACTTGCAAAATCTCTATCGGCCTTAGAAAATGATGAAAAAAGTGAGTTTTATGCATTTCTGAATGTATATCGGGCTTAGGAGGGTGCATGTACAAGGAGGAATCTTTCGCAGATCCCCGTAATATTCCCAGTTTGTATATCTGGCTGCAAGGAGATACATAGAAGGAAAATTATATAAAGCAGGAGATACATTACAGGAATATTCCCTCAATGTATATCAGGTTTCAAATGCATATTATGTTGTATGTTGGCACATGCAACGAAAAGATACAAGGTTTGACATACAAGTGCATCCGCTACAGTGGAACGTACATTTGGCCTTATATGTTTCTTTGTATATTTCACTTTATATGTTTTCCACATACAAGCGAAACATACAGAGAAACATACAAGGCTGAATGTATAAGAGGTGGCACCCGTGCACATACAAGGCCGATTGTATGTTCGAAGATACAAGTGAGCATGAACAGTAAAATGTATATTTCGATTGTATGTTTTCACATACAAGCCAATATACAAAGAAAAGATACAAGGGTTGCATGCAAGGCAAACTTGAATCGAAGATCAAATTCAGCGTTTCAGGGCTCGGGTCCACCTTATATATGTATAAGTGTTTTGTATATTTGAACATGCAGGGAAATATACAAAGAAAGTGATACAAGTCGGATCCGACCCAGCAGTCAAAGCAGTTGATAAATTTTTGGGGTCTGTGGCTTGTATATTTGGCACTTGTATATCATGTGATATACAAGCAAACATACAAAAGAGGTATATAAGCCGGATTTCAACATCTTTTCAGGCTATTTCATAAAATTTGAAGTCCGCGGCTTGCATGTACAATTGTGCTTGTATATTGCAATATGCAAAGGGCAGATACAGTTTTCAGCGATGCTCCTTGAACTAGCTCAGCAACGAATCAGGCGGTGCCACGTGGCGGCAGACATACATGCAAGTTAACATACAAATGTGGGGGCCTGCATATACAAAAGGAAATTGTATGCATATACAAAAGGAAATTGTATGCATATACAATTTCAAAATTCAAAGGGCATATTCAAGTCTGATAGACAAGGCGCCATGTATATACAAAGGAGTTGTAGAGAAGTTTTTGGATGCCAATTCAAACAGCAAATGTAAGCGATATATACATAGATGCAAAGCGATATATATAGGCGGTTGACCAAAACTTTGACCACCTATATCTCCTTCATCCTGGTGAATTTTGACATGCTGTAAAAGGTAAAATTGCATATTTTGGTCCCCTCTTTCATTTGGCAGGGTTTTCAGGAGTTTTTGTCACCTTTCCATTTTCAGATCTAGCTTTGTATATTTTGAGCGACCGGACGTTTTAGCGACCATTTTTTGAGCAAATAGAGATATTTCTTGCATTCATTGCTACACAAAGATGAAGCAACTCGCATTGATGGTAAAAGATATTTCTCCACCGTCCTGCTTCAGATATTTTGATGTATGCATTGCTGAGGATCAACGACGAAGCAGCCGTATTAAAGACTAAAGAATATCTTCTAGCTGCCCAGTGCCAGATATTCAACGCCATAACTTCTGCAGCTGGGCAGTCATTCATGTAGATATTTTTCTGTTCCAACTCTTAAAGCGAATTTTGTAACCGACTGAGAATGTAAAAATGATATATGTACATGTAAAACAAATGTATTAGTTATTGGTTGTTCTTCTGGGCTATTCTTTGTAATGGTTACTTGGCCTCTATAATGAAAAGCTGGTATTTTTGCCTCTTGTATTATTTGTTTGTACTTTTTCTGCTCTTCTGGAGCTCTCTAAAATTAATATGAGTCTATGTAAGCCTTTCTAGCTATGAGATTATTACTGTGTCTATTTAGTTGCAGCCAAACACATTTAAATCTGGTGTATCACTCAGTTTATTTCAGCATTCCTTCTTCCCCTTTTTCCAGCAAGCATTAGCACTAGGTTTAGATGAATTTCTCTAAGCACTAGGCTTAGAGAGAGAAAGCCGGCCTTCTTCAGAGGTTTGATCTCATATCGCAAGGTCGCACACTTCGAGATCATTCCCATGTTACTCCAGATTGCTGAAGTTTCACAACCGCAGCAAAGGGTGCAAATCTAGGTGATAATAGTTGGCAGACCTATTGGGAGCATTTTATTGTTGTACACACTCAGCCTAGGCCGTACCAGCTCACTTAGAGGTGACGTGGGGTCTTCTAGGCCTCATTTCTCTTTTTAGCTATTGTTATTTATCTCTTGCTAGGGTGTCTAGGGCCTCTCATACTGTTGTTATCATCTGTATGCACATTGTTGCCATTCTTTGGTGATTTGGAGGGTTTCCTACACTACCCATTTGCTAGTCCAGCTACAGTAGTTGTACGAAGTTGTATATTTTGATATGGGTATGTGATAGTAATTCATTATATGTTATTTAATGATCTGGGTATCTGATATTTTGCTCATATCTATTGTATCTTTTCTAGGTTTTCAATACATATGTTATATTGCAATGTATCTGGGAACATCTCAAGAAAACTGAAACCCCTTCTGCATCTTCCGTCTAGTCTGAAAGAACACATAAAAATAATAAAATAACACTATTAAGATTTTTTAAAAAACCAATAGATACGGCACATTACAGTGGTATTAGAGCACAGCTCTTCCTGCCATCATGTGAGGTCAGATACAGACATGCAGAAGATGAAATGAGACATGCAGCCTGGTACACAGATATTATCTCAGACGGAACAGATCACAGACTGATATACAGGTTCCCCAGATAGATCCTTTTGATACAGATAAAGAGGTGATAGCCGCAAAGGAACAACCAGTAGTGTTTTACAGCGAAGAGGAACCCATCTCAAAAAACATGGGTGATCGTGAGGGTAGGCCTAGCAAAGACCGGTATGACGAGGGTAGAGCGGATTTTGGAAGCATGATGAATGCCTTGAATGATCTGGCTAGAGGACAATGAGATATGCTTGACCAAATGTAACAATCACAAACAGAACTAGTGCAGATCCTTTACCCGTTTGATACCTGGCAATGCTGGAAACAATAATAATAACAACAATAATAATCATGAAAGAAACAGGGACAACAATGGGGACAAAAACAAAGTTAACAATGGAGGTGACAGGAACTATGGTGATAGGAACAGAGACAGGGATAATGAGGGTGAAGCCTCAGTCCACAACAGGGGAGCTACATAGTTCACAGTTGGTGACAAACCTGGTATACTTATTTTTGTACCTAGGAACAATGTTCCTAAACGGGAGGCTACATAGGTAGAATTTCAGGATGAAATTTGGAGAGACTGACAGGCTTCCATTGAGGAGTTTAGAGCAGAGATGACTTTCAGAGAGTATTCTGATCTCACGATGAAACACAGGCCCAGAGGGGGTAATAGACAACATAATCAAGAGCTCCAAAAGAAAGTCAGTAAGATGACCTTGCCCTATTTTGATGGTTCTAGTAAAACCACTGCCAGAGCGTGGGTCCAGAAATTGGATAGCTATTTACAGATTAGCCCTATGCTAGAAGCTGATGCCATAACTCATGTGGCCTTACACTTAGAGGGCAGTGCTCATAAATAGTGGAGTAATGGTAAGATCACATTGGGTCATGATCAGATCACTTCTTATGTTGAGTTCACTGCCAGATTGATTGATAGGTTTGATAAGAAAGATCTCGAATTGTAGTTCAAGGAGTTAGCTCAACTCAGACAAGTGGTCTCAGTGGATTCTTACATCTCAGAGTTTCAGGACCTATCTATTATGGTCTCTGATATCTCAGAGAGTAGGCTGATTAGGCTATTCATTGATGGGCTATCAAATCCTTTGCATGGTTGGATTAAGGGTCTAGATCCATCATCACTACAGGTGGCCATGAAGAAGGCCCATGACATGGAGTCCTTGACATGGAGGAGTAAACTTCAGTCCAAAGGATTCATACACAAGAAAGATAAAGACAGGAAACACTTTTAGAAGGAATCCAGACAGCAGTCTAAGAGTTCTCTTAGGTTGGATAGTGAACAGTTGAATGACCTTAGGAGGAAGAAACTATGTTTTCATTGCCGAGAGCCTTGGGATCCTAAGCACAAGTGTGTTGCCCAAGGGAAAGCCAAACACTTGTAGTATTTTTCAGCAGATGAGTTCGTGGAGTCAGAGCCACATTCAGATCAGCAATCAAAAGCCAATGACTCAGGTATAGATGGTTCATCTGAGGCATCAGATACAGAGGAGCAGACGACCCTACCTACAGCACATCTCTCCAATATACAGAGAGGGCTCGTTCAAGATGAGAGGAGTACTTGGTAGGCAGCGAGTGATCACTATATTAGACACAGGTGCTACTCACAATTTCATAGATGAGAGCTTGGTTGCTAAGAGAGGACTTAAGACAAAAGAGTTCGAAGGCTTTAAGGTGAGAGTGGCAGATGGATTTGTTCTCACTTGTATGGATTTGTTCTCACTTGTTCCAGGAGAATACCCAATCTAACCACCCTGATGAATGATTATACTTGTCAGTCAGATTTTTATGTGGTCAACATGGGTGAGATGGACATTGTTTTGGGTATGAGATGGTTACATGACATTGGGGAGTTCATTATCAACTTGTGGACTATGGAAATGAAGTTTGAGGTGAATGGGAGACGACATGTGCTTAGGGGAATATTAGATGGTGGATTCAGAGTGGTTTCACTCAAGAGGATGGAGCGGTTGATATGACATGATCAGGTTCAGTGGGCAGCAGAGGTGATGGTGATGCCTGCAGCTACAGATCAACAGAAGCATGCGTATCCTCCTAAGATTTTAGTGATATTCCACCAGGTCAACCCCTTGATAGGGGAATTGAGCTCGAGGAGGGTGCCAAACCTGTTATTACCACCCCATACAGGCATCCTAAGAGGTATAAGGACGAGATCGAGAAGGCTATTAAGGAGCTTCTCGAAATGGGGCACATCAGGCCGAGCAAGAGTCCATTTGCTTCTTCCGTTGTTCTGGTGAAGAAGAAGGATGGAACACTCAGAATGTGTATAGACTACAGGGAGCTAAATAAAAAGACAGTAAAAAATAGATACCCCATTCCTCGCATCAACGAGCTCATAGATGAGTTGCATGGAGCATGCTACTTCTCAAAGATTAATTTGAGATCCGGCTATCATCAGATTCGGGTCAGGGAGGAGGTCATTGAGAAGACAGCATTCAAATGCCATTATGGGCATTTTGAGTTTCTGGTCATGCCTTTTGGTTTGACCAATGCGCCAGCCACATTCCAGTCCTATATGAATAGGGTATTCAGAGAGCAGTTGCGGAGATTTGTGCTCATATTCTTTGAGGACATACCGATATATAGCAGGACTTGGGAGGAACATTTGAAGCACATCGACATTGTCTTGAACATTCTTGAGCGTGAGTCATTATAAGCCAAGATGTTGAAGTGTGAGTTTGGAATGACCGAGTTGTTGTACTTAGGTCACATTATCAGTGCCGGTAGTGTTAAGGTGGACCCGGAAAAGATTTGGGCATCCACTGACTGGCCGCCACCAAAGAATCTCTCTCAGCTCAAGGGATTCCTTGGTCTTTGTGGATATTACCGTCGTTTTGTGAGGGGTTTTTCATAGTCAGTTGCCCCCCTTACCGATTTGACTCGGAAGGATGCACTCAGTTGGTCAGGTGATGCACAAGAGTGCTTTGAGAGGTTTAAGGAGTTGATGAGTACCTGTCCTATGTTGGCCATTCCAGATTTCAGCAGGCCTTTTGAGCTTCAGTGTGATGCCTCAGGGGAAGGCATTGTTGTGGTATTAATGCAGGATAAACACCCCATCGCATTTGAGAGTGGGAAGTTGAGGGGTGTGGAGAAGAGCTACAACATTTATGATAAGGAGATGTTAGTCATTATGCATGTGTTGGCTAAGTTCAGATAGTATCTAGTAGGGAGTAAGTTTGTGGTTAAAACAAATCATAATAGTCTAAAACATTTCCTTTGACAGAAGGATCTTAATGATAGGCAATAGAAGTGGGTCAACAAACTCCAGGCCTATGACTTTGACATTGTCTATGTCAAAGGCAAGAAAATATAGTTGTTAACGCTTTGTCCAGGAGATTGCATTTGTGTGCATTGGGTGCTATTATAGAGGATTGGAGAGAGTTAATATCTGTAGAGTATGCAAAAGACAAATGGGCTTCTAGGATCATTGATGGCACTATCAGAGATGACAGGTATTCCATGGTAAATGATTTGATCATTTACAAGGGCACAATTCTTCTAGTGCCAGGATCAGAGATGAAGCAGAAGGTTCTGAGAGCTTTCCACGACTTGCCTATGGCTAGACACCCTAGTTACTTGAAGACATACAGGCAGGTGAGAGAGTGTTTCACTTGGAAGGGCCTCAAAACTGAAGTGTTGAAATATGTGAGAGAGTGCCCGACATGTCAACAAAATAAACAGGAGCACTCCTTTCCAGGTGGATTATTGCATCCCCTACCCATTCCTGAGAGGAAGTGGGATAGTATCTCTATGGACTTTATCACAGATTTACCAAAAGCCCAAGGCAGGGATTGTATCTTTGTGGTGGTGGACAAATTGACGAAGTTTGCACACTTCTTTGCCATACCAACCACCTACACTGCAACTCAAGTTGCAGAATTGTTCTTTAGAGAGGTATTATGTCTTCATGGGTTGCCGTGAAGCATTGTGAGTGATAGGGACAGTAGGTTCCTACGTAATTTTTGGCAGGAGCTCTTTAGGATGACAGGGACAGAGCTCACCCCCAGCACCAGCTACCACCCACAAACAGATGGCCAGACAGAGATAGTTAATAAATGGGTGGAAGGATACCTCTGGAATTATGTTTCAGGGTAGAAAAAGGCATGGGTAAAGTGGCTTCATATGGGTGAATATTGTTATAACACCACTTATCACATGTCCATTCAGATGTCACCGTTTATGGCACTATATGGGTACGATGCACCGAGCTTTGTGAATTTGTTGTTTGGTGATAGCAGAGTACCTAAGGCCAAAGACCTTCTATAGGAGAGTCAAGATGTTATGAGGTCTTTGAAGGAAAACATTCAAAAGGATCAGAATTAACAGAAGCAATATGCAGATCAACATAGGACTAAGTGCTCATTTGAAGTTGGTGACATGGTGTATTTGATGCTGCAACCCTACAAGCAGTCCACTCTCAAGAAGAGTGGAGCAGAGAAACTTAAGCCACGCTACTATGGACCTTTTAGGATCTCCAAGAAAGTTGGGGAAGTGGCTTACGAGTTGGAGTTGTCGACAGGTAGCAGGGTACATAATGTGTTTCATGTATCTCGCCTAAAGAAGGCGCTTGGGCACAATGTCACACCTTTTGTAGAGTTGCCTCCTCTTGATGAAGAGCAAAAGTTGATTTGAGTACCCGAGGCTATTATTGATACCAGAGAACGTACCTTGCGGAGGAGGATCATCACGGAGTATCTGGTCAAATGGAAAAACCTATCAGTTGAGGATGCTACTTGGGAGAGCGAGCAGATTTTATCGCATCCTGATATGAGATTGCTTGAGGCAAGCAATCTTAAGGAGGGCAAACTGTAATGTCCCCTTTCTCTATACAAAGTTAGTCTATCATGGGGTTCCCATAGGCTGACTAATTTGGTTAGGGAACCATGGTTGGATGGGCCTTGGATGGGTTATTCAGTGGTGTAGATGTGGTTTGGGTTCAGTAGGATCCAGTTGGCAGTCCAGAGGTGGCTTTCCTTGCTATTGCCCATACTTGTTATTTTTAGTAAATTTGGGAATGGTGTCCTTTCGAGATTTTCAGACTTGGAGTGGATGCGTCGCATCAAGACCTTTCTGGTGAGCTATAGAACATTGAATCCCGATATTATTTTGGTTTCCATTTTAAAGTATGAAAGTTGATTAGTTTATTTAATAGGGACTTTAGTAATATTTGATAGTGACATGAATAAAGAAAGAAATCAAAAATAGTCACTTAAGTGAATGGGCGCCCACCTCTTGGGATAATAAAGTATTTTAAAATGAAAATTTTCCCTCTCAAAGGGCAACGCCTCATTTGGGGAAATAAAAGAGGAAAAGTGAGTCATTTGATAGGCTTGAATATTGTGAAATTGCTTGCTTTGGCTCTACTAGGGTTTTGAGAGGGTTTGAGGAGATTGAACCCATAAGGCTATTGGAAACGAAAACTCCCTCCGGTAACAGCATTCTACAGATGTGCAATACCATCCAAAGGTGCTTTTGAGGTGAATGCATCCAGTATTCGCAGATGTGCTTCATTGAGATTCATGTGACGAGGGTTTGAAGAACTATATGATACATTCTTGCAGATTCGATGGTGTTCTTCATAAGCAGATTGTAGGACAAATTGTAGTGCAGACTTTGATGAGGGATTGAAGTGAGTTTGAGATTGTCTATTCTCCCTTTGATGGCCATACTGTCCTTGGAGCAGTTGTACCATTTGGAGGCTTATTTCTTGGTGTTAGTGTTGAGTTTAGAATTCTTCCTTGGGCGTTGAAAATAGAAGGAATGTGCAGAGATTTCTGGTTGTTGGCAAACCTATTTGGAGCATTTTATTGTTGTACACACTCAGCCTAGGCCATACCAGCTCACATGGAGGTGACGTGGGGTCTTCTGGGCCTCATTTCTCTTTGTTAGCTGCTGTTATTTGTCTCTTATTGGGGCATATAGGGACTCTAATACTGTTGTTATCATCTATATGCACATTGTTGTCATTCCTTGGTGATTTGGAGGGTTTCCTACACTACCCATTTGCTGGTCCAGCTACAACAGTTGTACGAAGTTGCATTGTGACAGTAATTCATTATATGCTATTTAATGATCTGGGTATCTGAATTTTTGCTCATATCTATTGTATCTTTTCTAGGTTTTCAATACATATGTTACATTGCAATGTATCTGGCAACATCTCAAGAAAATTGAAACCCCTTCTGCATCTTCCGTCTAGTCTGAAAGAACACAAAAATAATAAAATAACACTATTAAGATTTTAAAAAGAACCAACAAGTACGGCACATTACATCATCCCCCCTCAAATGATTCACAAGATCGAGATTAGATCCTTCAAACCTTGGTGGAAAGATTGGAAGTGGTACCCGAATACCCCTTTCAAAAGTTACAGGCCCCGCAAGGGCTATTTGTGGATTTCACCACATTTGCCCATGGTAGAGCAGCTCAACCATCGTTGGCAGCTTCAATCCTCTGCTGGAACCTGTCATCGCCGGTTCTAGTGTATTTGGTCTACTATGCTAGAGCCCAAATTGGCTCATTTTGCTTGGTGCATTCTTTGCCAAGGTCTCCCTTTGGGAGCTCAGCTTGTTCATATGGGCATTCCCTACCCTCACTATCCTTTCTGTGGACAACTCGAGAGCCTCAAGCATTTGTTTTGGTTTTTCCCCCAGGCTTAACAAGCCTGGAATTGGATTCATGATTTCTTTTGGCCATTTCAACCTGCCCCCTTTTCTTGGCATATGGTTATGTTGGGAGACTAGCCTAACCTCCCATATAAGTACACCCAAGACTGGCATGCTTTTAGAGTGGAGATTTTATTCAATATTTGGAAAGATAGAAATGTTGCCTTGTTTTCCAATTGTACTGTTGATTCTCATTTCTCTATTTACACTAAAGCTATGGTTTGCTCTAATGTGTTAATGCTGATTCAAGTGCAAGCTTGTAAAGTTGCACTTGAAGTCACCCATCTCCAAGAATTGTTGGATCACTGGGGTAATGCCCTATGGCTAGGGTTCCGCTCGATCCCAGCTCTCCTCCTTGGGGCCGAAGGCATGGGCGCAACTAGTCTGCTAGGAAGGATCGTGGCTCCCACTCCCGTGGGGCTCAGTCTCAACCTTCTCGTGACTCTACTACTTGTGGTTGGTCACAACCCTCCAGGCTGCCCCCTGCCTCTTCTCATGGGCGTGGAGGTGCTGGTTGGCCTAGTTCTGATAAATTTCCATGTCTCCAGCTTGCTATCTCTCATGTCCATGCCCAACTTGCTATCTCTCATGTCTGTGCCGAGCTAGTGGAGGATAATTCTGAAGATGGTGGTGTTCTCAATGGTTGGGAACCAATCAATGATTCTACTTCCACTGATGTATGGGGGAACAATCCAGATGATCAAGATTTGCCTTCTTTTGCTGCTTTAGCAACTTAATGTTTATTTGTTTTGTTTTCATCTTTGTTTTGGCCCTAAGACCCATTAAGACTTTGGGGTATGATTTGTTATCCACCCATCCCTTTTTTGTGGATATTATATTTTTTTTTTATATTATATATATAGAATAATGGAAATATTCATAAATAAATTTAAAAAAGTAAAGTGATGGCATGATCAGAACATGCCAATATAAAATGCAACACAATGTGAGCAAAAATAAATTTGTATAGACGGTAGAGTAAAAGTTAAAAGAAGATGATATTAAAAGTCTACCAAGATATTGCTCCCTAAAAACAATAGCTTAATATGATTTCAATACCTTGGAGAGGTAAGATATAAAGGGAAAGGAATTAATACTTCTCTTAGAATGGACAGATAAAGTATTAACAAGAAAGCATGACAAGGTTATATTATCACAAGAAATACCCTACAAATAATATAAACATGCTTGCGCAAACAAATCCCAATATCAATGAGACGATATAGACAAATATTATCAATTATTAAAGCAGGCTATTCCAAAAGATGAGCAACTATTTTACTCGTTCCTCTGCCTATGCCCAAAAGTACATAGCATGCTGGAACCAACAACAGCAATCGAACGTGTACAGAATTGTTTTGTGTATAGCCGCAGGAAACAATTAAAATCTACGAATTTATCTTGAAATACAATTGAGATTGCATAGACTATAGACTACACGCGCTTTTACATGTTGAATGACAACAAATAAAATGATGGCATAGGGAAACAGGATGGAGAGAGGGATAAACAATGAAGAGGCGTATAGAATGGTTTGTTGTAGGCGTGAAGTCCAATTGCTGCAGCGCATAGGGCAGCGTAGGAATTAAAAACATAAATACTTCTTCCCAAAATTGTTGTGTGAATGGAATGCAGCGCATGACAAGAGTATTTTGCATGTGGTCAAACACATAAGATCTAAATGAAAAAAGCCATAGAATAGAATAGCACGCAACTACCAAATTGTTGTATTCGTGTAAGAATAGAAATTGAGCTGAATTGGAAGAATAATACGAGTATGGCATAGAAAGCTCGCCTCCCGTAAAAGTAATTTTTTGATGACAGTTATCCATTCAAAGGTGCCTTAAAATACTCTCTGACATACCTTATTTTAAGTAAAATTATATATAATCATAATTCTATATAAATTTTTACAGTTTTTCCAAAATCTCTCCTTTTATGTGATACAGTCTTTTTTAAAATGTTGATTGTATTTTACAGCAAAAAATGTTTAAATACGGCCATATCGCCATCAAATTTAAACCCTGGTGGGATGCACCAGCATTTTAAGCTCTTCCTAGAAAGATAGATATAGAATTGTTATCAGCTGCCAACAAAGCTGTTTGCATGGAGAATATGAGACGGTAAGAATAGAATGAAACGTTATTGTGACTGCAGATAACTAGTATATTTATTTTTTAAAAAATACGATCTCTCTTTTCCATAGTTTATTTGAAAAAGAAATTAGAAAATATAAAAAATAAAAACCAAAAAATAAATTGGAAAAAATAAAAAATAAAAACCAAAAAAAAAATTGAAAATAAGAAAATCACAAAAACTATCGAACCAAAAAAGAAATTGGAAATTTTTTTTTTTTAAAACCAAAAAAAAATGGAAAAAATAACAACTAAAAACTCAAAAAGAAATTGGAAAAAATAAAAAACTAAAAATCAAAAAAAAATTGAAAATAAGAAAATAACAAAAACAATAGAACCAAAAAAGAAATTGGACAAGAATTTTTTTCCAATGAATCTTATTTACATGAATTTATTTATTTAAATATTTTTTGTTTTTTGTTTACAGAATCTAAATGTTTATGGGAATCTGAATCTTTCAGCCCTTGCTGTTAGTGTAGAATGCCTCTCGGCATAATGATGAAGAATAAGTTTTGAAATAGAATGTTTGACAAAGATAATATAAAATTTCTCTATCTTTCTTTTTGAAAACTTTGTGATTTGCATCTTAAACTTGTTTCTCGCAACATTTGTCCGTCTTATCATCTTGTTTCTTTAAAATTTATCGAAGACTTGCATATCTCACGTTGCCAATTTTGATTTACTACCATTGGGTGACATTCAGCATGTAAGTGTTTCTTTGGCATTCTAATATGGATGATGCTTAGCATAAGTAGAATACTATGTATTTTGTGGAGTACAATTTTCATTTGATTTCAATTGAATGCAAGCAATTAATTATACCTGGTATATCGTTGACACAACACATAACAAACACAATAAAGTCTGGTGTCAGTATAATAGTACAAGTTTTTGATAAAAAAGATTGATAATTTCCAAAGAATAAATTTAGTACACCACAACATTTTAACTTTGCATCTCAATGCAACATGTTTCCTAGGATTTAGAATTTATAAATCACCTTTGCCTTTTCCTATTAAAGGAAAGCAAACAGATAAAAGCTATCAACCTAGCTAATGCTCCAATGCCAACAAGAATCGCGATACAACGGTGCCAATGTTGTAGACTGTACCCTCTGCCCCACAGTGCACCACAACGAGATATCAACCACACACCAGAATACCTGTCATGCATACAATATTCATTCCAATTAAAAATATTTCTCTAATTGGTCATGAGAACTTGCTTAAAACCTAAATTTAAAAACTATATTCATTTTGTGTTGCGTGTTTTGAGAATTCACGTGGCTAAAAAACAATCATATATGTTGTGTATCTTTTAAAAGAGAATGTTGCCATTGTTTAACATGAATAGTTTGTTTTATTTTGCATTAAGAAATTAATCATTCAATAGATAAGGAAAACCGTGAAACAACCTTTACAAGTCATTAGAATTGGATTTAAAAGATATTTTTTCGCAAAGTAAAATTAATTTTTTTATGACCACCAGTTTTGTGACACCTACTTTTGGTATCCTATAGTCCAGTTTGAATAAAATTAAAACAAACAAAAAAAATTTAAGTTATTATATTATATCAAACTAACTAACCAAGGTTAGCATTACATGTAAGCAGACATTAGGCCCATGAATCAACTGTAAGTACTAAAGAAGGGTAAAAATTATGACAAAATAACAAAAGAAGATGACAAGAAGTTGAAAGAAAACGCAAACTATGTTTAAACAATTAAGACTAATTTCCATCCGGTACATTTGATGTAATTGAAAATGATTGACTGCACACAAGGAGAGAAAACAGAACCGGCGACTTCAAGCTCCAAAGGGGAGCTAGATGCCTGGTTGGGCATTGTTGGTAAGAGAGATTAGCGCCAAATGGTTACACTAATGGGATACACACACAAAACTTCAAAATAGATAGAATCATTTAAGAGGAGGAAAGTAGATGTTTGTTATATATGTAATTAATCACATGATTAATTAGTGATCTTCATTAACCTAAAAGACATGACTTCTCACCTTGATGGAACATGTCCTATCGAGCGTGCCTCTTAATCCATCCATATAAAATAGCTATTGCCTTATTCATCTATACAGGCCCTTCTATTACAATACGTCAATTCTATATTCAATATGAGTAATATAATATATGTATTATTGTATATATGTAATGTAATATATGTATTATTCATCTATACACAACCTTTTTTATGCAAGACGTGGAAAACATTGTGAATCTAGTTGCATGTTGGCAACTCCATCTCATAGGCTACTTCACCAATCCTCCTCAAAACTTTGTATGGTCCATAGAAGCGGAGTTTGAGCTTTTAGCCCCACTTTGCTTAATGCAGATTTACCTATAAAGTTGTAGGAGCAAAAAACCATATCTCCAACCTTGAATGATGTCTTGGTATGGTGGCAATCTCCGTAAAGCTTTTGTTGATTTTGGGCCTGCTAAAAATGATCTTCAAGTGGCCTCAAAATGTCTTGGCTATGGTCCACCAAGTCACTACCTGTTGGTACCCTTCTATCAATGAACACCAAACCAATGAAGGTTAGCGCATCATATCCAAATAATGTCATAAATGGAGTCATATTGATGGAAATGTGATGGTGGTGTTGTAGCAATGCTCACCAGGCTGTAACCACTTGACTGTAGCGCTTGTTGATTTGTGACATGGTTTCTCAAATATCCTTCAACTCACTAATTCACTTTCCCTATCTAGCCTTTTGTTTGTGGATGATAACTAGTATTAGAAGTGAGCTCAGTACCAGTCAAATGAAACAACTCTTGCCAAAAGGCATTGAGGAATCTATTATCCCAGTGCTAACAATGTTCTTAGGCAAGCCATGTAACCTAAACACATCTCTAAAAAATAAATCAAACACCTAATGTGCTCTAAATTTTGTAGGGATGGTGAAGAAGTATGCATACTTAGTTAACCTATCCACTACAACATAAATATTGCAATTTACCTTAGGGAGGTTTATGATGAAATCCATGGACACACTTTCCCACTTCTAGTTGGGAATGGGCAACAGTTGTAGCATCTTGCAAGAAAAACATGCTCTGTTTTATTTTGTTTACACGTTGTGCTACAATAACCCACACTAAATTTTTTTTTGCAAAGCAGAATATTCAACTGCAATCCTCGCACTTTCTAATCACTCAAATGCCGATGTGGGCAAGGTGAGAGCATACAATGTTTGGACAACACACTAACTGTATGAATGCACTGCTAGAAAAGTAAAAGACGGCATAGCTGACCAGAGCATACAGGAGGCAGTGTCAACCCAAATCCACCTCTTTGGTGAACAAGTATGCTTGAACTGCAGAAACCACCGACAGCTTCCAACAAGTTTGATCAAGCCAAATTGGTGCCAAAATGAGCTATATAAAATGCAAATGCAATTAGGTCTAGCGGTGAACTGACCAAGACCTCGTACAATGAATTCAGCTACTAGTGGTGTACCATCCAACTTTTACAATATGTTGAAAATGCAACTACTATCTAGCGGATAACCATCTAGATTTATAATAAGCATGAAATATGAACTATTGATAATTTGTTTCTGAAAACACCAACAACTACACTACTAAAAATTATTTCAACCATTGTTGAAAAAATCACATATAACTCGCCTAACTCACGAGTCCACGCGCTTCAGAAATTGCCGCGAGTTTTACTCTGAAAAACTCTGCTCGAGTTTTCTCAAAAAATCACAACGATTTTTGTGTTAAAAACGCGCCTGAAATTGCTAAAAATCACGCCTCTCCTGTAAAACTCGCGGCACATGAAAAAAAAACCCTAAAAGTAAAGTTTAGAACTTAAAACTTCAAAGGTCAAAAAAAAGCAGTGTCTATTATCTTGTGCACTCTTGTCATGTCCCCTCCAAATCGATCACTTTCATTCCAATTAAAGATTGGAATAGAGTAAAGAACAATAAAGACCTGTAAGAAGCGATCCTTCACTACCAGCAGCTAAGAGGAAATAAACTAATAAATAAAGAATTGTTAAAAAACACCAAGGATTGAATATAAAGGCTTGTCATAACCCGATTTCCTTACAAGTGATAAAGACATCATAAACTCCATTACGCAAGCATCATAAGGATAAGAAGAAAGATCTGATAAGTACTTGGCATTTTATACTAACTATCGGCATCAACAAAGCCAATATGGGCATCTCCCAGTAACTACACAATATAAATGATTATCAACAAATAATACAATTCAGCGATGAAGAAGGATCAGCTGTACACAATTAAGCTTAACAAATGATTGACTAACAAAAAGGTGGCGCCCATTCGGAAGTATCATATCCATTCGAATATTTCAAGTATAAAGGGAGGAGCGAATGGATGGGAAAAGCATCAGATCAGAGAGCAAAAACATCATTAATAAAGAGTATCGATTTACAAGGAATCGAATATCAAGAGAATTGCAGCGATAACCATCACCATATATCATTGCTATTCAATCATTCTATTCTCAGTCATTAATTACAGCCGAATATATATATATATTCTCAGCCGAATCATACAACAGATGAGATACATATATAATTCCAGTCAAACAATAATTACTTTCCCGCCGATTGAGGCCATCCATTCGCCCATCTCTTCACACTTGAAAATCGAATTAATTCTGATCTCATTATAGCATCAAGTTTATCATTGTATTGCAGGCAAACATTGTATTGACGACTTCCACAGGAGCCTCACGGTATGTCATTTATATTTGAGTCTGTTATTTATATTTATGTATCACTGCTGCAATTGTCTATTGTTTTGATAAGCATTAAGTAGTGAAACTCACATAGTGGAAATGTTAGACATTACATGGGATAAGACATATCAATGGTGAAACATATTAAGCATTAACTTCATATGAGAAGGATGAGTATGAGATGATTAATGGCCAACCATGGGTATTTAGAGGCCCTTGTCTCAACTGGTACAAGAGGTACTCTTCGAGGCAAGTGGATAGTGGCCTTTGTCACAGTTGGTACAAAAGGTACCCCTTGTGCAAAGGATTATGATATAGAGGCCTTGGTTACAGCAGGTGCAAAAGGCATCCCTCGTACCAAGGATTATCATAGTGGCCTTTGTCACATGCTGGTACAAAAAGTACCCATCGTGCGGATTATTATATAGTGGCCTTGGCTACAACTAGTGCAAAAGGCATCCCTCGTACCAAGGATTCTCATAGAGGCCTTGACTCAACGGATACAAAAGGTACTCCTCGAGTTGAAGGATAGAGATAGTGGACCCATAATGGTAATTGGCAAAAGACATCCAATCACTCCTCTCATATGAAATTAATGATTAATGCATGGATAATAATAGAGACTGTGAAATGTAAATTGATAGTGATCGTGACATTTAATGAGAGAGAATATGAAATATACATATTGATAGTGAACTTAAGATTATTGAGGGAACATATGAAATATATAATGATAATGATTATAAGATTAGTAATAGAAATGTGTAGTGATCATAAGATTATTGATAAAAGATTTGTGAAATGTATATTTGTTGTTGATCATAAAGATTATAAGGGCAATGTTATTATGTGATTTGAATGTTTCTTACATCTATGGCAATAAGTGGAAATCAAAGAGGGTTTAGTGTACTAATGTTCTCTTTTTGCGAGTTGAAATCGTGTGCAAGATTGTGAAATTGGGACTTGCGAGAAGGGGACATTACAACTCTATTGAGTCTGCTCCCACAAACCAACACGAACCGAAACCCTAGCCGCCGAACGTCGGGATGCCCCATAATCGCGTTTTTCATTGGGACGTTAGGATTTTGGTCGCGTGGTAACTAGTAGTCTAGTTATTGGTGAGTTAGTTTAAACTTTAAACTTTAAATTGTAGGTTTAATTTTTTAAAGACTTAAAATTAAAAGTTATATATTATTATTTATATATCATCATAATCCTATATAAATTTTGACAATTCGACTAAAATCTCTCCTTTCATATGACACAGGCTTACAGCGTTTTTAAAATTTCGATTGTTTTATAATTTTTTTACTGTATCATATGAAAGGAGAGATTTTGGACGAACTGTCAAAATTTATATTTTGGATCATAATCCTATATAAATTTTGACAGTTCATCCAAAATCTCTCCTTTCATATGATAGTCTTTGCTGTAAAAAAAATCAAAATTTTATAAAGATTGTATCATATGAAGGGAGAGATTTTGGATGAACTATCAAAATTAATATAGGATTATGATGATATATAATTTAATATTCACTGTTGTAGCTATATTTTGACATTTTTGCTGCAACTACTAAAAAATAATCGAAATTTAAAAAAGACTATCATATGAAAGGAGAGATTTTGGACAAACTGTCAAAATTTATATAGGATTATGAATTTATGATGATATATTATTATATAATATTAAAAAACAGTCAACTATCAAATTTAAGTTTTCAAAATTTATATAGAATTAATAGAATTTTTTTTGTTGTCTCTCTTTTAACAGGTTTCACCTTCACTTTTGTAAATAGAATATGGCCTCTGCAAGTGGAACTGGAGGTAGAAGAATTGGTGGCAAACCTAAGGACCCTTGCTGGAAACATGGGACACCAGGTCCAAAGTGAGGAGATGTTATTTGTAACCATTACACTAAACCTATGACCGGAGGCATTAATCAACTTAAATACCACCTTGCACAGGTCCCTTGCAATGACGTTTTGTTATGTGACAAAGCTCCTTTGGAGGTTCAGAGGGAGGCACACGTCCTCATTATGGCATATCAGCAAAAGAAAGAAGCTAAAAAGAGAGCAGCAGAGGCAATGGCAGCCCCAAACCGAGATTTGAGTTCTACAGGGTCAGATTATAGAGGTGTAACTGTAGAGGCCTCTTCTACGCCTTCCATTGGGCCATGGATACGACGATCAAGCAAAGGGATTGATAGCTTTTTTGTTCCTGGTGCGCAACCTTCATTGGAAGGTCTTGCAAATACATGGAATAGAGAGGTGCATCATGAGGCAAAGTTGGCATGTGCACGATTTTGGTACTACAACAATATTCCCTTCAATGTCGCTTCGAGTCCTTATTGGGACCACTTGGTCACTGCATTGACTGTGGCAAGTAAGGGGTTCATGGCCTCAAGTCGTCATGAGTTGAGTGGCCCATTGTTGCAGGAGGAGGTCGAACACACACATCTACTAGGACAGGATCAAAGGAAATTTTGGGAAAGAAAAGGCTACACTATTTTATCTAACAGATGGACAGATGCCAAGAACAGGACTCTCATCAATTTTTTAGTGGCTTCAGCGGGGCAGCTAGTCTTTTTAAAGTCAGTTGATGCCTCCAATGAAATACAAAATGCAGAAACCTTGTGCAACGTGTTGGATGAGGTGGTGATGGAGGTGGGAGTGGAACATGTCGTCCAAATAGTGACTGACAATGCAGCTGCATATATGGTAGCCAGTAGACTTCTAGAGGCGAGGCATCCAACAATTTTATGGAGCCCTTGTGCTGCCCACTGTATTGACCTTCTTGTTGAGGACATTGGAAAACTAAGCTGGGTGAAGAATGTGGTTGAACAGACAAGAAATATCACAAAATACATCTACAACCACACATAGGCCCTAAATCTTATGAGAGAGTACACTGGTGGCAAGGAGCTCACGCGATCAGGAGTCACACGCTTTGCCACTAATTTCCTTACCTTGCAGAGTATACTAGCATCATTGCCCCACCTTAGACGCATGTTTGTGAGCAAAAAGTGGTTGGAGAGTCCTTATCGTAGGAAGCCGGAAGCAGAGAGGGTCGTGAAGACAATTTATGATGAGGGCATTGAAAAGTCATGGAGGAGATCATCAAGGTAGGTTTTCAAACACTAATTTTTATTTATTTTTTATTTGCTAATGTTAAAATTTGTTGATTTTGTAAAAAAATTATATTTATATTTGTTGAATTTCAATTACTATAATTCTCTAATTTTATTTTCATCCACTATTGATTTAGGTGTCAAAACCGTTGGTTAAGGTTCTACGATTGGTGGATGGGGATCAAAAGCCCATGGAGAATCTATACGAGGCCATGGATAAGGCCAAAGAGGCAATTCAGCATTTGTATAGGTCAGATAAAACAAAATATGAACCCATATGGCGCATTATTAATCGGAGCTGGAATCGACAACTCCACCAACATATTCATGCTTACTGGTTACTATTTGAAACCCAGGTTTTTCTTCTCCTCTTCATTCAAAGCAGATGCAGAGGTTAAGCTTGGCTTGAACACATGTATTGAGAGGTTGGTCTTTGATGATAACCTTCGAGACATCATACTTGATGAGTTATAGGCCTAGAAGAGTGCGGATGGGCCTTTTTTTTTCAAGAGATTCCATTCGTAGGAGATCCACTCTGCAACCAAGTAAAAAACATATGTTTATTTTTAATTTACTATTTATTTTAATTTTTAAGTTTACTAAAATCCTTACAAAGTTATAAATGTTATCCTTGCAGATTTATGGTGGGAAGATTATGGTGCCTCAATGCCTTATCTTCAAAAGGTAGCCATCCGGATTTTATCCCAGCCTTGTAGTGCATCCGGTTGTGAGTGCAATTGGAGTGTTTTTTAGGCCATTCACACAAAGAAGCACAACAGGTTGACTCAAAAGCGCTTGAATGACCTTGTCTATGTGCGGTACAACCTTCGGTTACATGAGAAGAAGGTACAAGGCCAGGAATCATATCATGCATTGGACCTTGACGACATTGATCCATATTCAGATTGGATTGCTGAGGATGTTGATATTGATCCATCACGTGATGATGATGATATAGCTGCTATGGAGAGGGATACAGCTGAATGGCAAGCGAATGTCACAGCATATGAGGATTCAAAGACAGATTCAGATGATGATATTGATGTGCCATCAGGGGCAGGTTCCTCACATGTACTGCTTGATCCTATAGATGAGGATCCTGTTGAAGATACCCCAGCTATACCAGCCACTTCTACACCACCCACACAGAGAAACAAAACTCTTTTGAGCTTTAGTCGTAGAAGAAATTTATGATTTATATTTTCTAGTGATAATGGAACTCTTTTTTTGGTCTATGATATGTATTATCAAACTGGAATTTCATATGTATTCGAAGGTTGAACTCTTTTTTTTTGTCTATGATATGTATTAAACTCTTAATTTTGATTTATATATGAAGGAAATCAGCAATGCATTCTACAATTTCATAAATGTGTGTTTTTTAAGAATATTTTTTAAAAATTATGCATTTTTAAATGTTCGATAGATTTGCCAAGTTTTTCCCCAAGTTTTTGCCGAGTCCCGAGTTTTTAAAAATATTGGGTATGCCGAGTTTTTGCCGAGTCCGAGTTTTTCAACTGTGATTTCAACAACAAAATAACACTACTACAGCACAGGGAAAATTTAAGAAAAAAGAGCAAATGCATAAATTTTAACACTCTTGAACGGAAAGCATCAAATATATCATTGAATGTGCTGGAATGAAGCTGAAATTGCCAAACCAAACTGACCCAAGTCTGATCACACACTAATCTCTGCATAAACTGCCAAAATTGAATTGTATGACTCATCATGGCGATGGTACAGCCCCTCAAAGGACATCATTCATTGTTGCAAGCAAACATAAAACTGTACGGCCTCAAAGGACATCAATATGGCCTGCCAAAATGCTTTCAAATTGGTGAAAACTCATAGTAGATGGTATGGCCGATTGAGGAAGTGGTATGACTGCAAGTACAAAGTGTATGGCTGGAACAAAAGACAGAAATTGTTAGAACAGCATCGACCCACAATAATCCCTTCACACGCCCTTAGGAAAGGAGTATGGACTGTAAAGATTACAGCTAGAAGGTACACTTGGTACAGCCTGTTTAGTGCAGAAAGAGTACAGCCAACATAGCTGAAATAGTACGGCCAGCAAATAATATGTAAAACAACAGCAATGGTACGTCTAGGGACTAGGATAGTACAACCTAGCAATCATCCAAATGGTATGACTCCCTCAGACACTACAAAGTACTGTGACTAAATTATATCAGCAACTCAAAATACATCAAAAATCTCCATTAAACACTGAACTGGAAATGAAACTTCACACAAGCAACCAAACTAGAAAATTTCACAATCAACACATAGGCAATTCCTAAATGGAATCACTTAATCAGCTTGGAGGGTTTTCGTCCTTGAAACTAGATTCACCCAAGGGTTTTCATCCCCAAGCAAATAAGAACTCACGTTCATTCTCTAGAGCAATTAAAAATGAATAAGAAGGAATAAGAATTCTAAGGACAAACCTCCCTTTTATAACTTTTTGAGAGAATAAAATAATATTATTGCTTTTTGTTCACTTATCTACTTAAATTTATAAAAATATAATAAAGTGTCATGTTGACCACCTTTTTACACCTTGGAACTAGCGGCCCTTTATCTAAACAACTTAAAACAACATTTTTAAATAATTAAATATAAGTTGTCTTTTAAAAATATCTCAAAATCACTTTTTGACAACTTAATTTAATTATTTTTCTTTTTTCTACCACCCCATTAGCCTAGGAGAAAATTTGCAGAAAATAGGCTAAGGGTCAATAACAACTTATGCTCGAGAAAGGGACATGACAGTCCTCCCTCCACAAAATTGTTTGTCCTCAAGCTATTGCAAATTGGGATGCTCCAGAATTTGCTCTCCTTCCCAAGTAGCATCCTCAACCGGAAGATTCTTCCATCGGACCAAATATTCCTTGATGCTTATCTTTCTCAACTTTTGCTCTCTGAAATCAACAATCTCTTCGGGAATCAAAATCAACTTCCCTTCTTCATCCAAGGGAGGTAGCTCAACTAATGGAATTGCATGATGACCAAGTGCCTTCTTGAGGCGAAAAACATTAAACACATTGTGTACCTTACTATGCTCTGGCAATTCCAACTCATAAGCAACTTCCCCAATTCTTTGTTTGACTCTATATGAGCCATAAAAATAGGACATAAGCTTGTCAGCTCGACTCTTTTTGAGAGAGGACCGCCTGTAAGGCTGTAATCTCAAATAAACCATATCGCCAATTTCAAAAGTACACTCAACATGGTGTTGATCTACATACATCTTTTGCTGATTTTGAGCATGTTAAAGGTTGTCCTTGAGAGATTTCAGAATATCTTGACTTTGTTGAAGTAAGCCCCTAGTACCCTACTATCACTAAAAACAAGATCAATGAAAGTTGGAGCCTCATAACCATACAAAGCCATAAATGGTGTCATTCTGATAAACATGTAATAAGTAGTATTGTTGCAATGCTCCCCCAAAGAGCCATTTAATCCATGCCTTCTGCTGTCCTAAAACATAGTTTCTCAAAAATCCTTCCACCCATTTGTTGACAATCTCAATTTGGATTATCTAGATTTGTTGAGTATCATCTTGTGAGTGGATGTATTTCAATTTGAAAATTCTGAAAATAACTCTTCTAACTCAGCATATCAGCATTGTACTTGTTTCAGCTCTTACAATTAATTGAAATATCAGATCTGGGGTTTCTATATTGGTGTTTTCATGTTTTGGCATGCTTTATCTAACAATATATTATTCAGTTCTACTCTCAATTTGGATTAAATTTCATTATATAATGGTTTGAAGTTATTTTCCAGCCACTTGTTTCGTATTCAATTTGTTGTTTTCAATTTGTTTTGGTTTCAAAATATCAAAAAAATACAAAAAATAAATAAAAAAATAAAAAAATCTAGATTAGGGACATTACAAGAGGAAAAAAATCAGCAAAAGAAATTCTTTTGAGGGTCTTGGGCCAAGTGCTCCAATTTTGATGAAATAATAGTCTATGGGTTTTTGGGCATTCTTAATGCAATGGCAGGGTGGAAATTGACCTAAAATGTTCCAAAACAACGGCAACCTACTAGATCTTGCAAGCACCTCCCAAATAAAAACCCTTCGAGATCTAGCCTCCAATATCCAATTTGAACACAACAAAAGACAAAATTCACTATTTTAGATGCTCTGTACTTAATGGCAAACTCATTTTGTTCCATCAAGCTCCAAAAAGCACTTGCAATACAAAGCCACAAAGAGGAACCCCCCCCCCCCCCAAGTAATCTGATGTTTCTATTGATTTTTTTTTATTCTCTAGATCATTGTTCAATGCAAGAGAGAAGCATACTCAATTTTTTTTAGAAAATACAAGATATGCAACCTAAGTGGAAAAGGCTAACAAGAAGCAAACCACTAGCTCTAATACCATGTAAAATTTGGCTATAGAATTAGCAATCCAAGATCAAAAAGCTTCAATGAAAACACAAAATGAGAGAATAATTCTATTCTATCAAATAATGCAAATAAACAAGATTCTAGATTTCTCAAATGAGAGATACAAGTGGGTATATATAGGATACACCACCAAAATATGTGAATGTACAACCAATGTGAGATAAAAAAGATGTAGTCACATGTTTGCACAACATCTCCATCAAACCAAGAAGATACAAGTGACATGATGCAAATGCAACCAACCTAAGTGTTGATGATTGTTTTTAGACAACACAACAATAGAGTAAAACACTAAGTATCCTACTCTCTCTTGAATAAAGTCTCTCAAAGGCTAAGCTATGTGATCCAATGAGACAACTTCAAGGTTCCTTATTCGTGATTGCATTGGATAAACTCAGTGAACACATGTGATCTTGCTGATAATCACGAAGGGACTTACGCAGACTTCTTACTTCGTTCAGCTTATTTCTCCTTTCAGTGTGGATGACATATGTACAAGACCTCGATAATAAAAAAAAGGAAAAAGATGAGGGTTTATAGAAACTAATCTAAGGTCAATGAAACAATAATGATACAAGAATAGACAAACTCCTTAATCAACCTAACTACACTTCGCCAAGGATGCCTACAACTACATGGAGTTGATGCAATCTCCTAAGGATAGCGAAAGGTTTTCAAATCATGAAAGCTCATATAAGCACCCATTTGACGGTGCAGCTCAAACAAGCATCCACAAACGAACTTAAGCAAATTATAATGAAGCTCAGACCAGCTTTACACAACACTTCACCAACGATGAATGTTAAAAGCATGAGCTAGGAGTTGATCAAATATTCAATACATACATGCATTACATCAATGAACTACTACTCTACTTCTAATCTACTTAGAAACATCTCTCCATTTCATCAAGATACAAGAAACCATGTTATTTCACAAGACAACACTTAACACCAAGCGAGCTCCAATGTTTTGCATTAATCTTGAGAAATATTTACAACAATCTCCAAGTACTTTCAAAGAACTTCGAGAGTCTCCTCCTACTGTACTCTACTAAAACTGAGAACTAACTATATCCCTTTACAAATGAGGCAACAAGGCCTTTATATAGAGTCCAGAATTACAATGAATGGCCTACATCAATTCAAGTAGCCAAGGGCCAGGATCATGCCATCTCAGCAAGTAGTTACAACAATTTGCTATTTTTAGTACACAAGAGAGGCAATGAAGGCACGTTTTTCAATGTGATAAGGATGAAATAGAATCTTTTGAGTATCTTCCACATGGGCATCCTCTTTGGCTCCTTGCTTATTGAATGATGTGGCAAACTGTGATTGGTGAGAATGATGTACATGCCATGTAGGTGCCACCTCAGCATATTCCCAAATTGCATCATCTGTGTGATGTCTTCGAATGTGACTGCTTTGAACATGAATGCTTGGGAATGTATCCTTGTTGATTCTGCCTTATTCTTCTACAAGTTGGATGTGTATGATACTTGTTGCTCATTTGTCTAACTTTGTGATTCTTCTTCTTCTGGCAAGATGTATGTCTTCTTTGCTTCTTCATGTGAAGTAGTGTAGATGATGGTGATGCTTCCTTCTTAGCTTGTAGTAAGAGACTTCTCTCAGAGACTTGAAGATGGAAGAGCTTGACTATCTTCTCTTGATGGATAGATGTCTTCGCCTAATGCAGATGATGAAGTACACTTGAACAATGAACTTGATGAGATCCTTTGGAATGGCTATCTTCTATCTTCACTTCACTCCTTGTATGAAGGTGGTTCCAAGTATCTTTCTCCTTGTATGACCATTCAGCCCCATCCATGCTCCTGCAAGATATAGACATGAATAGGTAACTTTGAATAGACAATGATCAAACTAATCCTTTCAGCACTTTATATTTACTAAACCTGATTTTCAAAAACCCAAAATGGAATTGTACAAGGAAATTATGACTTTCAGCACTATAGTTTTACTATCTTCCTTGCAAAATTCATCAATACTTGCACAATTTTCCTCTTAAAATCAATAAGTCTGCTGGAAAATGAAAAAATCAGAACATCATCCCTTCAGATCAATCTTACAAATTGACTGCCTTTTGATGAAAACCCTTCAACACTTAGTCAAGATCAGATTTAATTTCATAAAATCATACTAAAACCAAACTGTACCTTGCTTGGAAATCTATTTCTGCTCTTTGAGATGCGCTTAGAAGACTAATTCACTACTGAAGTGAATGACAAAATGAAACTTGAGTGTTGGCCTTATATACAATTCGCCTAGAATCTGGAATTTTCTCTCCTAGGACGACCTGATCCTTCCAATTGCATGAATTCAATTCATTTGTTTTTGCTAGGTGTGGCACATTGGATGGGGATTTTGTCCTTCGTCTAAATTTCTTCATTTAGCTTGAATCAAACCACATCAATAGTAGCGCATTAGATCAAGATTTCATCCTCCGGTAGAATGCCTTCACAAAATTTAACTTTAACCTCACACCAAGGTGGCGCATTGGATGAGGATTTCATCCTCTGGTTGAAAGATGTTAAAAACTTAAGTTGAATCATACTCGAATAGTGGCGCACCAGATGGCAATTTTATCCTTCTCCTAAATTTTCATAAAATTTGCACTTTAACAATCAAAGCAAACTTCCTCCATCTTGGCGCACTGGATCGAGATTTCATTCTTCTCTTAAAATTTCACTTTTAAATCACTATTTTCACTCCTTGATGAGGGCACATTGGTTAGCAATTTCATCCTCCCGTTAAAATCTCATCTTAAACAATCAACAAAGACTTCCCTATCTTGGCGCATTGGTTGAGGATTTCAACCTTCTCTTAAAATTACACCTAAAACTTTACTTCAACCTCATACTAAGGTGGCACTTTGGTCAAAGGTTTTGATGCTCGGTTTAATGATCACTTAAAACTTGAAACAAGATACTTCATCCCTTCATCTTTGGGCGCATTGGTTGACCATTTTGTTCTCCGGTTGAAAATTGCACCATAATAATTAAAACAAACCTCTCCACCTTGTCTTAACATAACTTGATTTTGATACTTAAACACTTCTCTCAATCAAGGCGCAATTGGAGGGTTGATAGTCATGGATCAGCTCCTTATCATAAATTCATGTTTTCCTTGTCTTAGGTGCCAATTTGAAGTCTTGAGAATCAGAAATTGCACCTTGTTACTTGACTTGTTTCTTGTCATTCATCAATTGCAATTTCATACTCAAATGTTTATAAGACTCTTCTCCTTTCTAGGCGCCATCCTTGTGTCAAATTTGATGTTCCTTGTCAAGGCGCTGATTGAGACGTTAATGAATTATGCCTCTCTAGGTTAGGCGCTAGAACTAGGTGGCAAAAACATGGATGTGCGCCTAACCTCCTCAACTTAGCTTCTTGGCTTATCAAACACCCTTTAATCACTTTTTTCAACTTCCCTGAGCTCCTCTTTATCTTTCATATGCCATATTTCAAGGTTTCAATGCTCTCACATTCAAGGCGTGAAAATTGGGTGAAAAGACAAGGAAATACGCCTTGTTACTTAAGGGATTACTTGCTTCATTTTCATGGATTCAAACTCTTTTGAGGTTCAATAGAAGTGTCTTAATCCTCATACTCTTTCAAACTGCTTGATGAAAGTCTCTTTGAGTGCTAGGCGCTAGATCTCATCCTTACAAGCAATTTACTTCCTAGACGCTCAAAATGACCAAAACAACAAGAATTTGCGCCTAGAATAAACAAGGTGTTCACAAGGTTCTAAGGCGCACTCTGATGATGCTCAAGATAAGGAATTGTGCCTAGCTTTGATATGATGTTTACTTCCAAATTTCATTATCTTATGACTCACATGGGCTCTTGTGAACTTGTCCAACTCCAATACATTCATTATTTATTGATTCCAACCTGATTTCTCTCTAGGCACAGATGTGATGTTGAACATGAGGAAACTAGCGCCTAGACTTTATGACGTTCAATTTGATGTGTTTGATTCACTTGGGAGTCAAGGTGAATTACCTCTCTTAAGGCGCTCATCCTTTATACTTCAAAATATCCATTCTATATCAAGGCACTCAAAGGAGGCTCTAGAGGTAGAAGAATGCGCCCAAGCCTTCTTAACTTGTTCTTTCATGTGAATTGATGCTTGTGATGATCTCAAATCTCTCTCTACCAAGGCGCATATTGATGGTGATGCAAATGACAATCTACGCCTAGTCAACATTTAGTCATTTTCTCAGAGGATCTTCACTATCTAAGTCACGTAAAGATCAAAACATCATTTTTTTATTAAGGCATCAAGGTTTAAGCTTGTCATTGGTTGCGATTTAGAAATCCTCACTCGCTTAGAATCATGCAACTTACCCTATCATTGCCACTGACTTCATCATGAAACAAAACCTAGGACATCATCCAAGACTAAAGAAAAGCACTGGAGCTCGAAAAAAAGGGGGTCCCCATTTGCGATGGGGCGATGTGTGATTAGGTCACAACACTAAGTAAGTTTATCCTATCCTAGATGCATAATATGCAATAAAGTAATTAAATAAATGCAAGAAAATAAAATAATGCACCAACACAGTCTTTGTTTCAAATTGTTGACATCAAAACTTAGTAGAAAAGTAAGAGTGGTAAGTTCACTGTAGTTGGTCATAATTGTAGTCGGCCGTAGTCGGCCAAGTAAATAATCATAAATTAATTAGTGTTGTTATGTTAGGAGTGTTATCGGGAATTAACCCCGATGGTTGGATAGTTATAGAGTCGTTGCCAACAGTTGGTATCTCAACCAACCTTGGCCAAGTTATATATTGGCTTAATACTTTGTAGTCGGGGCGACCCCACAGCATTGTAACATTATAGTGTAATACTAATATATTCAATTAATGGGAACAATGCTTTATTCTGTGCAATGCTGTTATAATTTCATGCTCTGTGTTATGCACTATACTACTTAATTCTGTTTACTTCATATTCTGTGAAACACACCATACTGCGGTAAACATTTGGCGCCGTTGCCAGTTCGAAAACGGGTCGAGGGTGACAAGTCGATGACAAGTTGAGTCGTCCGATGCCATCGGGTGACAAGTTGAGTCGTCCGATGCCATCGGGTAACAAGTTGATGACAAGTTGAGACCATCGGATGACAAGTTGGCTATCGATGACAAGTTGAGTCGTCGGAAACCATCGGACAAGTGGCATCGTCAGAAACAAGCAAACCGTCGGGTGTAACCAGGGTTGGAAAAAAATATATAAAAATTAAAAAAAAAATGAAGATGGCGTCGTGATGGGGTAGCCGATCGAAGAGCCAGTACAAGCAAACGAAGATCGTGAAGACGCTCTCAGACGAGAGATCCCTTAGTCGGTCATCTGGGATCAATTGCACGTCGACCAAGAGGTCGACCATCTCCTCACCCGAGTAGTAATTAATGCCCATACAACTCAATAAGGATAAGAACCGAGTACCAAGTGGGCATGAAACACCAGAGGAAAGAACACGAAGATCATTGAGATTAAAGGAACAAGAAGAACGAAGGAAAACACTGAGACAAATTGTCAATGAACATCATCATGCAGACAAAGGAATTTTCAAGACATCGCTGACAAATAAAGAAAAAGGGAATGAAAATGAATTGACAGAAGAAATTGAAAACAACATATGCCGCATCGGAGAGTTATCCATATCGGACGACGAAGGGCCGAGAGTTGGAAGATCTGAGCCTAAGACCCCAAGGCAGAGGGAGTATCAGAACGAACCCGAGGAGACTCAAGGTGTAGAGGACGCTGACAGAGGACGCGGGGAAGACTCGAACGTGGCCGAGAGTGCAATTGACGCACCGGGACGTTGCGAGAGAACCAGTCCAGTCAAGTCCAACGCACAAGGAGGGCATCGGGGAAGGATGGTGACTCCGCCAGCCGAGAGGCAGAAGCTACCAAAATTTAAGGGGGATGGGTCAAAAGATCCAGTACGACACTGTAAGATGTGCGAGACGATTTGGATAGCCAATGGGCAAGATGATGTGGACTACTGGCTGAAAGCATTTCCAACGACACTGAGAGATAGTGCCATCGACTGGTACACAGAGTTGGCCCTAGCACACAGGGCATCATGGAGATTACTTAAGAAGGCATTCCAAGACGAATTCAAACTTCTGAGGGATGACAGTGAAATTGTAGCGGAGATCTACAATACGAAGCAAGGGAAGCATGAGAACGTGCGAACCTACAATCGGAGACTGAAAGAATTGTTGGGAAGATTGGAGACTCAGCCGACCGACGGGCTGAAGAAGCGATGGTTTATCGAAAGGTTGCGTCCATCGCTGAGAAAGAAAATGAAAGTCGTGCCTCCATCATCATACGATGAAGCCTACAATCGAGCAATGGATATAGAGAGTGAAAATAAAATATCCTTCCGAGGGAAAAGGAAGACGGACGACGAGGAGAGTACAGATGACAACAACGACAGTGAGTCCAAGACTGTGCAAGCACTCAGGAAGGACATGATGAGAATGATGAAAGAACTGAAGGCCGACAAGGAGAGTATGAGGGAAGCCAGAGAACTGTGGTGTATGGATTGCAGGGGGGAAGGTCACGCAAAGGCAAACTGCCCGAAGAAGTTGTTCTGCGATATCTGCCAAGTGATGGGACATTCCATCAAGGAATGCCCATACAATCTAAAAGCAAGGGGTGCGCAAATACTCTTCACTCAAGGAGAACCGTCAACACCGCCAAACACACCACCAAAGCCCCAGTACAATAGCAATGCATCCCCTGGAGGTTACAGAAGTAACAATAGCCCGAGGAACAGAATACAGTACGATAGTAAGGGGAGGCCCATGATACAATGTAGAAAGTGCAATGAATGGGGTCACTTCGCAAGAGAATGCCCGAACAACAATCAAAACACAATAAATGCATTATGCAAGTGGTGTGGCCCTGGAGATCATGAAGAAAAAGACTATCCGAAGCAGAAAAGGGTGAACCTCATCAATCTCAAGGAAAATGATGTAGAAATCCTTGCTATCACCCGAGCATAGTGGAAAAAGGTCACTTATCCAGATCCCCGTACGGAAAAAGAAAGACTCCGTGAGGCACGAAAGGAAGGGGAAGCTGCCATGAAAACCGAACGGAGGAACTCAGACAAAAAGGCAGCCGCAACCCTACGATCGAAATCGGACAAGAACATAACAAGCCAAGTACTGCAAGCTACCATACCAATTAAATTGGCAAACCCCCTCCAAAGCTTGCCTCAGTTAAAAGTAGCAATATCCAAGGTAATGGAAGACAACTCGCACGAAGGCCAAGCCCACACAACAGAAGATGTTATAGTAGAACCACCGCCAACAGGAGAACAAGTATTCGACCCGAGGTTGCTGGCGATTGATACTGGAAAGAAACCGGCCGTAGTACATATGGAAATCCTTGGACGAAATTTGACAAATACCATAGTCGACGGTGGATCCGGAGTAAATGTACTACCAGAAGAAACCTGGAAGAGCCTCGGGCAGCCTACTCTATGGCCACAAAACTTCCAGTTAGTGGGAGCCGACCAGCACGGGATCAAGGCGCTGGGAGTGCTAATGGCTCAAAAAGTAAGAATCGGTACCTAGCAATTTTTGTTAAATTTTGTAGTCATAACAGCACATAATGCGTCGTACGATGAATTACTCGGCCAAGGATGGCTAATAGCCGCCAAGGCCAACCACAACTGGAAGAAAAACACTCTGTCCATAGAAAATAGACGTAAGAAGTTTGTCATTGATTTGAAGACACAAACCGTCAGCGAAGAGTTGGCGTCAGATTCTGACTCAGATGAAGGGAACTCAACAGAAGGTGGGAAGGGGCCAATGGAGCCCGATGATGAAGGGGTGCTGGAATTACAGGAATGCTCAGAAGACGAGACAAAATCATTCAGCGGGTTATTCCACTAGCAGATGGAAGATTACGAGTTCTTTCAACGAGAATGTAATATGATTTCAATAAAAGAAGTCGGCGAGAGCTCTCCGATGAACAATACAAGTCCTCGTAGTGCAAGTCCTGGCAATGCAAGTCATGGTAGTGCAATTCTTGGCAAAATTCGGTCGAGGAGTGAAACACTTGGCAACTGTGAAACTCTCAGCAACTCTCGGCCGACGAATGAAAGTTTGGGCAACTGTAGGCCGACGAGTGAAATTCTGGGCAACTCTAAGTCAACGAGTGAAACATTGTTCACGAATGAAGCACTTGATGGATTGACAAACACTCGACCACTTGGCAAGAGGGAACCAATAATGAGTGACAAAGGGGAGGAAGGCAATAATCAGCTGGAAGTAACAGAGCAAATAGTGGCAGAGACAAGTCGACTAGAACAGACAAGTCGACCAGGAGAGACACAGAAAGAATATACAGAGGATGTGTTGATGATGTTTTCTTGACAACAACAACATTAGAATAAAACACCAAGTGCTATATCCTCTCTTGAACAAAGTGTCTCGAATGCTAAACTAAGTGATCAAACAAGAGCACTCCAAGGTTCCTTGTACGTGATTTGCAACGAATAGCCTTGGTGGTGTGATGTGATTTGCTGTGTCACAAAGGGACTTACGTAGAATTGTCATCTCTCCATTCAAATAAGTTACTCTTTCCTTGTGAAATGGAACTTCTTCTGATCAACTATGAAAAGAAAAGGCAAAAGGCAAGAGTTAAGAAGGCTAATCTAAAGACAGTGACATGATGAACGACGCTATGATAGACAAATTTCCCTTAAAAAAAACCAAATTTCACTTTGCCATGACGAGCAACAACTACATGAAATAGGTGCAATCTCCAAGGGATAAACCAAGGATTTTCATATCGTTGACACACTCCAAAGTACCCACAGCTGGCGCAACTCGAAGGAGCATCAACAATCGAACTATTTGCAAGATGTGGTTCAGGCTAATTTTACATGATGACTTACCATCGACAAGCCATCAAAAGTATGAACCAACGGGAATTCATCAAATATCATTGCATATATCCATTACATCAATGAACTCTATCTACTTTATCATCTAAACTACTTGGAAACACATCTCCGTCATATTCAAGAACTTGAAACCTTGCTAACATTTCAAAGCCACAAGATCACCATGCAAAACAACAACAATGAGCTTGTATTACTTTTGAAGTGTGTCATTACAACAATCTCATGTCTCTCTTCATGACTTTGAAGAGCTCCCTCTCTACTCTACTCCTACTTGATCTCTACTTCTAATCTCTAATCTCCTATGTATTGTCCCTTTTTACAAATGAGAGAAGTGAGCCTTATATAGAACTCAAGAATTACAATGAACGGCTCAGATTGATTTAGCAATCAACAGCCAAGATTGAGACAACAAGGCAGTTTGTTACAAAATTTGCTATTTTTAGAACATGAAAGAGGCAATGAAGGCATGTTTTCCAATGTGATAAGCATCTTTGGAGTGGGCACTCTTGAATAAATGACATGGCAGAATTCAATTGGCTTGATGATGTGTACGTGCCACCTCAGCACCTTCAAACGAACTAGTGTGATTCACTTCATGTTCACTTCACTTAGAATATTTTCTTCTTGTTGTCTTGATGTAACTGATGGATCGCTTTGATGATCATGCTCATCTCTCATCTTGTGATGTTGTTGTGCTTGTGCAGGATCATGCCTCTGGATAGTTGCATGGGCTCATGGAGTAGACTAGTGCCTGATGAGAGTTCTTCTTGTAGTAGACTTGCATATGATGGGTGTACATGAAGTAGACAACTCTGGATGATGACTCCTCATGCGGGGCGTTGATGTCTACGAAGTCTTCAAAGTAAGATGAACTTGATGCAGGAGCTCTCCTCCATGTGGTGATGATGACAAACTTGAGCAACTTTCCTCCACCTTCCAAACTTCTCATGTATGAGCTCTCGCTATTCACCTCCTTGGATTGACCATCACCTACAAGAAGAAACACATCAAATTAAGACTTGATATGAAAGATTTTCAATAACAAATTACATTCAACTTATGCATGTGGGATAAAAAAAATGACATTTCAAAACATATCCTTTCGCATGAAATCCATGCCTAAGTGCCTAGGCGGGTTTAGAGGGACAGTATGGATTATTTGATGTGAATTCCATGTCAAGGTGTGAAATCCGCCCAAGCTGGGCGGGTTTAGGGGTGTCACCCAAAGAGTGTCTTGTGAATGACATGGCATTGTCCAGGTAAAGTGCTCAAGACCGCCTAGCATGGGCGGGTTTGGAGGGTGTGTGTGGACAAATTCATGTGGAAGGTAACATTGTCCATGTGAGGAGTCTAAAGCCGCCTAGAGGATGACCTTTGGATTTTTCAACTTAAAACAACTTTGCACTTGCTCATTTCACCTTTGACATGTTCCTCTTCATTATTACATTGATTTATACTTGCAAATTTATGGTTTTCACCCCTAAGCGGCTTTAGGAGTGTTGTCTGGAGGATGTCATGTGGAAGGAGATGAAGTTATCCAGACATAGAGCTCAAGGCCGCCTAGCATGGGCAGGTTTGGAGATGTAGTGTGGATTTTCAACATTTAATGACCATTCCTCTCCTCATGAAGTCCCTTCTCTTGAACTTGCCTAAGACTTAGCCATTTTGAGATGTTTATGAAGTGAGAAGGCAAACTTGGAGATGTTAGGTGATGATGTCCTTCTACATTGGTGAAATCCGCCTAAGAAGGGTGGGATTGGAGGCATTGTCTGGAGAGTGCATTGTGTCAGGTGATACAGTCCACAAGGACCTCTTGAGGCCGCCCAGGTAGGGCGGGTTTAGAGGTGACCCTTGGATTTTTCCTCAAAAACTCACTCAATGCCTTCAAACCTTCATGTTTTCCATTCAAACTTCATCATCTTTTATGTTTTGTGTCGAAACACTTGAAAATTTGCACAATCTCTCCTAGGGCGGGTTTGGAAGTACTGTCTGGAGTGTTTCATGTGTTAGGCAACATCATCCACAAAGGCCTCTTGAGGCCGCCCAAGCTGGGCGGGTTGGGATACCACCCTTGGATTTTGTCATGAACTCACTCAAAATCTCTTCTAAAGTTTGAAAATTCTCTCCCTAAGGCGGATTTGGAGGCAGTGTATAGAGAAAGTGTGTGATCACAACCTTGAATCCAAGACCCCATGCCAAGGCTGCCCAGGTAGGGCGGGTTTAGAAGGTGTGCTTGGAATGCAAGTATCGTCGCCATATCAGAAATGTCCTGAATGGAAGTATATTGAAAATATGTTTAAGTATAAGTCAGATATTGAATTTCTTATACTTTAAATATTTATCAATATACTTACAGGATGTTTGAGATGGGTCTAGGATCCATAGGATTTAACATGCAAATTCTAGATTTTGGAGGATCCACCAGATTTCAGACTTAGCCAATTTTCAGGATTTCAGGACATCAGGACATCAGGCTTAGTGATCTTTTATCATTCTTTCCAATTATTTCATCCTTGTTGGGAGGAGTTTAAGTAATGCTTGGTTTGGAGATGATGCATGGAATGTTGCTTGTAAACTACTTAACTTCCCTTCAACTTGCAAACCTTGCTTGAAATTCATCATTTCTCAGTGCCTTGTGCTTGAAAACCTTCTAAACTTAACCATTTTCTCCTAGGGCGGATTTGATGGCTCTGTCTGGACAAATGCATGTGCAGGAGGTTGAGTCCATGACCTCATGCCAAGGCCGCCCAGTCTGGGCGGGTTTGGAGGTGAGGCATGGAATTTTCATCAAAATCTTAGTTTTTGACTCCATCATCACTTCCTAACTCCCTTTAATCAGCAAAAACTCGTGAAAACATCCTAACTTTCCCTGGGCGGTTTTGAGGGTGTTGTCTGGACAAGCTCTCCTGATGGTGAAGACACTGTCCAAGAGGACCTTGTGAGGCCGCCCAGTCTGGGCGGGTTTGGACAGTACCCTTGGATTTCTTACCTTAGTCAAATTTTGCATTTCCTGAATGGAAGTATATTGAAAATATGTTTAAGTATAAGTCAGATATTGAGTTTCTTATACTTTAAATATTTATCAATATACTTCCAGGATGTTTGAGATAGGTCCTGGATCCATAGGATTTAGCATGCAGATTCTAGATTTCTGAGGATCCACCAGATTTCAGACTTAGTCATTTTTTCAGGATTTTCAGGATATCAGACTTAGTCATTTTCAGGGTCTCAGTGACATGCATCAGGATGAAGGCATATAGACCTCTTGGCAAGAAACTGTTGAGACTTGCATACACAACACTATCAAAATCATACAAGCTCAGAGGAAAACTAAACCTAGAGCAAAACAAAGCGAGAAAGCAAAAAAAAAAAAGAGGGGGTCCCCATTTGCCATGGGGCGATGTGTGATTACATCACAACAGGATGAAGCGAAGATAAATGATACACTTGCACATAAATTTGAACCAAACAAGGTGAGCAGGTATGAGGAGCCATTGGCAAGCAAGGCGAAACGGGGTGATGGAACTAACGACGGGAACCCAGTATTGAAAATGCCGGCCAGAAAGAGACCATACAGAAGGAACAAAGACTATAGAGTATTTCAGCCGACTTGCAATTTTTTGCCGAACGTAGTATGCGGCTTCCGAAAGACAACAATTATAGTTCCAAGAAAGACAACAGTTCCGGTCCCTACAAATGATTACAAAATCAATAAAGCCGGAGTTGCAGATCGAACGTGGACCTCGTCGGAGAAAAATAGAAAAATCAGATTCAGGTTGACATGGATGAAAAATTGGAAAAGACGAAAAAAAAATGTTGGGAAAAATTTGAAAAAAAAAGGGGGGGGGGGGAGTCGTACGTCGTACGATTTAAGCCGTACGACCAAGGCCGTGCGACATCAGCCGTACAACCTGAGTCGTGCGACCAAGGCCGTACGACATCAATCGTACGACCAAGGCCTTATAAGAACAAATGGAAAAAAATAAAATAAAATTTTTTGAGCCAAGCAAATTGTTGCCAAACCGTACTAGTTTTTGGACTGTACATGAGTGTTGGATTTTTGTCAAGAATTCAGAAAAATGATGTGCGCCATGAAGGTCCAAATGGTTTTGAAGGTGTTAATTTGGGCTTGGCGGCGGGGGCGCTGCCCCTCGACCCCGCCCTGTATCGCGACAGAGAGCGCGCCAGGGGTGCTGCCCCCGGACCCCACGAGGGGCGCTGCCCCCAGACCCCCGTTGGGGGCGCTGCCCCCAAACCCCCACAAGGGGCGCTGTCCCTCGACCCCGTTGGGGGCGTTGTCCCCAAACCCCCATCAAATCGGTACTATCTTGATTCAGTGAGCAATGAGGTGCAACATTCGCAGCATTCAGTGTGTTATCAGATTGGGTCCCTTGGTTGGTTGGTCTACTAGCAGGTGTTCCAAATGTGTTGGTTCTACTTTTACACAGCTCCTACTCCAGCATTGTTGTCGGCAAAAGTTTACTTAATGTCACTTGATGGTTTTCTGTCGTCTGGAAGACGACGAATTTTGTGGGGGGGATGATGTAGTCGGTCATAATTGTAGTCGGCCGTAGTCAGCCAAGTAAATAATCATAAATTAATTAGTGTTGTTATGTTAGGAGTGTTATCGGGAATTAACCCCAACAGTTGGATAGTTATAGAGTCGTTGCCAACGGTTGGTATCTCAACAACCTTGGCCAAGTTATATATTGGCTTAATACTTTGTAGTCGGGGCGACCCCACAGCATTGTAACATTATAGTGTAATACTAATATATTCAATTAATGGGAACAATGCTTTATTCTGTGCAATGCTGTTATAATTTCATGCTCTGTGTTATGCACTATACTATTTAATTCTGTTTACTTCATATTCTGTGAAACACACCATACTGCAGTAAACATTCACCACTTACACAAGCAGCAAACACACAAAAGCAATTGACGAACTTGTCACAAACCAGCAAACAAAAATAGCAAAGCAGCGAACACGCTCTGATGTAGGCAATGAGTGGAAGATGAAGAGCTTGAATGTTTGAATTGATTTAGTTAGACATCTTTTGGCTTTCCAATGGCTATGGGAGGCTGGAAGGTGTCTATATGTTGTCAATTCACAAATGCACAAGGGTTGGCTTGTTGTACAAAATCCATCTATGCTCATGGCGTAGAATTGCATGAGGATATCAGGGTTTTCTTAGTGTTTGGAGTCCAAGCAAATGTGAAGGGACTACATATGCTTTTTGTAAGTTCCAATTATCTGTCTTTGAGTCGTAACACTTGTAAAACTCATCTGGTATAGTGACATGAAGCATATATATGCACTCTTCCTAGAGTTTTCTTCCCATTTAAGAGTTTCTCCAACTATATGATGGTGTTCTTATCTCTTTTTCATGGTTGTTGATCTCGGTCATGCATATTTCCATAGGTTTACTCTGTTTTAAGCATGTTTGACTCATTGTATATGATCACATATGTTGATATTGCAATGTTGAGTGAATGTTTGTATTAAGAAGAGCTTGTAGCATCCGTTGTAAGTGAGAGCTTGAGGTATAGCTTCAACTCTTTATGGATCACTTGCACTCTGGAAATCAATACCTACATGTCGAATCAAGAAGTGAGAATGGAAAGTGATTTGCATGCTTGAGTAACCACCTTGGAGGGCCACATGGAGAGAGTGATGAAGAATCAAACATGAATAAGCCAACAACAAGATGACATGCCTGCAAAGACCCCAAAAACAATTATCTGCTAACACATTGGAAAGAGCTCTAGCCAAGAAGTTTGGTATTGGAGACAATGGAGAAGACAAATTTGACAAAGAATTGTCCTTTACAAAAGGCCATCAAAAAAGAAGACAGTAAAAACCTAAAACTCCATTTAAAGTTGAGACTAAAATTGAAATAAAATCATTTGAGAGTAAGTAAATGTTAAATTTTTAAATTCATGGATTAAATGAAAGGAGGTTTATTTTATTGTGCATAATGTAAATGGGGCATAAAAAATTTCTTTTGCATGTCCAAAAATGTTTAGTAATACACTTGTATGGTGGAAAAGTTAGTTACTTCGAAAACGAAGGGAAAAAGAAAAACTATTGTGTCTAATTGTTAGGAATTAATGTTAGTGCTCACATATATTAGAATAATAATGTGTGAGGTAAAGTGAGTTGTAGTAACAACTCACGTATGGGTGTTACATCATTCGATTTGTTAGTGTGTTAGTTAAAATAATGTGTGAAGAATTAAAGTTGTTAGAACAACTCGTCTATGTATAGGAGTAGTTTGAGGAGAGATAACAGCTCTCCTATAATATAGGATATGAAAAAATCATATATATATATGTGTGTGTGTGTGTGTGTGTGTGTGTGTGTGTTTGTAATCCGTATCATTTCTGGTGTGAAGAAAATGATATAATATTACTTGTGTGCTAAATTTGCTCCCATTTCTCTATTATGGTATCAGAGCACAGGTGAGAGCAAGATTGAGAAGATAATCGCTTGGAAATCACAAGAAGATCTAAAGATGAGAGAGATCACAGTTGTCAAAGAAGGAAGTTTAATCAATTGAATGGAAGGTCATTGAATTTTTTCTACTTAGTCGCTAAAGGAATCCATGGCCACGTGAGGTTTTAGCTACAATGTGGCTAAAAAGAAAAAGCAGTTTTAGAATGATTACCAAGAAGAGGCGTAGTTGAATGCACGGTGATGGAGACATTCGCATGTGATCTAGATGTGAGTTGGAAGGGATCGAATCCACCATGACTACAAAAAGGAATAACTTCTTTTGATATTGCTTCACCCACTACTAGCCAATGTGTTTCCTTCTTTTACCCTAAAATTGTTGTTGTGAAATTCCTTTTTCTTTTGATGATTTTCCCTTGTGAGCCATCACTATGAAGAGAATACTAATTGTGATAGTATTTACGGCAAGAGTCATTTTTGTGCATGTGCAAATGATGGATACCTATTATTTATCTGGTAACCAGTGAGGAGAATGTAGCACTGTCTTACTCCAAACGCCTAGAGAGTTGCGGCTGGAAATGCATTTGATTAAGGCAATGGATGTAGTTATCATTGTTAATACTACACCCAACTGTGCGCCTTGGTGATTCACTGTTGGATTCTCCTTTCTTTGTTGTAACGTGCAAAGATAAGAAGATTGCATGCAAGGGAGGAACATGCACAAATTTGTTCAACTTATATTCATTCTTAGAGTGACTACTGGTCCAAGAAACATTGATCTATAGCTGCATGACATCTTCAGACTCTGCAACGTTATCATGTCCTGCATCAGCCAATAGACAAAAGCCATTGTACAGATTGGAGATTCCCAAAAATATGGGCAATCTGTTTTAAGGTTGGACTTGAACATGGTGGAAGGGTGTTCTCCCAAATCAATGGGTAATATTATTTATTGGTTTTATAAAATCAATTTAGGAGAATTTATAGTCTTTGAAAATAAAAATATTGTATGTTTGTCAAAATTCAAAAATGTCAAAAATAAAAATAAAATTGTTTCAATTGTAAATGGACGCATTATCGCTTGTATGCGACGTCCATCTTGAGGGGGATTCTCAAACTAAGCCTAAAAGTCAAATTTGCTAAGTAGCAAACCTACTGGAGGTAGGAGGCAACGGAGGAAGGATGACACTCAACGTCCTCTCGTCAGTCACCAACGACGAGGCTGCTTATCAGCTTTGGTGGCATTTTCTTTTCTATTGTGATGTGTGAGTTATTTCCTTATGTAACCTCCTAGTGTAAAATATTGTATTGAACAAAAGCACTAGTGTAAATGCAGTTCATGAATCTTGAAAGGGTTAGTGGTGATCCAGAAAACCATATTAGGTGAACAGATGAGTGTGGTCCTATTCGTGTCCAAGTTTGTGGTAAGCTTGTGTGAAAACCATGAAAGGTTGATGAGATGTGCCTTTCTTTTTGAATCAAGATCATGAGCCACAAGAGTTGGGCTTACTGCAGTTGAAAGTGTTAAAGTTTGAAAGGAGGAGAATGTGGACTATTGACCTATTTTCCTCTATCCAAAGTCAAATGGTCCACCCTTAAAAACCCTTGTTGAAACCATTGAAGACCCGATTTCTGCAAAACCCTAAACCCTAAAAGTCTTTTGCAATGTGCCACGGGCTTTTGTTATAGATCCCTATTGACTTGCTATTGCCCGTGAGTGTCCTTCAGGTTGTAACTTCGAGTCTAGGTGGGTCGTTCTTTTACCGGCCCCATCCATCAAATCACCACCAAGAGCCCATGTCTTATATTTCAAAAAGGTCTTAAGTCTTCAAAAGGGGTCGGAGGTGCCATATGGTCGTTTATCGCAGTGTCACAGAGCTCAAAAGATGACATCATCATCCCCCTATGCGGCCACGATTAGGCGCCAGTTGTCAGAGAATGTGGCTTACAACCATTAAATCGAAGACCCCAAATCGATGAATCAAATGCTGTCAGGTGTCTTCTTCTTAGTTCGTGGTTCCCAGGTGCCACAGAACTCCGCCACGTATCTTCGGCTGTTTCTTTTTTGTATAATTTCTATCTGTTGCCGAAGCGTGCCACGTGTCGCCTCCGCGGGGATTAGAGGAGAAACTTTTGAGAAAGGCATCGAGAAGGAGCGCAATAGTGCCATGTGTCTTTTGTTGCAATGTGCGGAGCCGGCCGCATGTCTCTTTCTTGAAGAAGCTTTAAAGTGTCAAGGTACAATATGGTGGGCCCTGAGGTATCATGTCTAAGGTTTCTAAGTGCAGCAGAGTGTGCCACGTGTCACCTCCGTGGGTGATTGAAGGTTGAGAAACAAAAGAAGCTTTTGACGGCGCACCAATCTGCCATTTGTCCCAGTTTTGAGGCTCTCGGGTGTTGCCACGTTTCAGTAATAAAAGAGGCGGAGAGCGCCAAGTGTCATAGTGTCGTGTATTCTCTTTATATCAAAGGGAAAGTAAGTTTGAAGAGTGCAGGAGGGCCAAAATCGAACAGTTGCGCAAGCGCGCAGGGGAATCCTACTAGAGAGGAATATTCGTCGTGCAGCTGCGATGAGGCGACACGTGGCCTCATCTTAATAAAGAAATAAAAGGTGTATGAAAGGTGGCCATGTGGAGGCTCCTGCTTGATTCTACAGAGCCAAAAGGAAAATGACTTGCTCTCTACCACTCGATCACAAAATGATGACACGTGTCCGCGAAGTAAAGGAATTTTAAAGTGCAATGGCTGGCGATGGAATGCTTGGCGACCGTCGATCTAACCTAAAGGGCAAATCTATCTATGGTCAGGATTTAAAGGAGAGCCTCAGGCATCCCGAAGGCGGGAAATTTGTGGACTCAGCCAACAAGGAGATTCAGAGCCCGATTATTCAAGGAATCCAAGCCGATATTGCACAGAATCAGAGGGTTCAAATTTTAAAGTGTTGTAAAAGCTTTGCTTCGGGGTTTTGTCTCATCTCCCATCAATGCGGATCCAATCTTCTCAGCTGCCCCTTAACAGATGTTCACTGCATTGATTGTTGCAGAACAATGAATCAATTGTTTGCATTGAAGGAGAAATATCTTTCATCTACCTAGGTCTCCAAATATTTTTTGCAGTTAATTCTTGTAGATAGTCATCCCTTCAGACGTAGATATTTTCTGACAGAGCCCGTGGGGCAATTTATTGTAACCTAATTAGGTCGTTTGGAATCAGATGCTATATATGCATGAATGTAAGATGTAAAAAGGGTTGGAAAATAGTTAGCCTGATGATTCTATTTTTCAAACAGAGGCCTTCTCTACTGTAATTGTGCCTTCTAATTGAATAGATGCTGGTTATTCTTACCTCTTTGTGTTGGTCTCTAGCTCTGTGTAAATCTGAGGATGGTTTGTCTGTGAATGCTTTGTTCCTCTCGATCATTTCTTGCCCCTTACCTCTGTTAGGATCAGCGAAATCTATGTATGCTCATCTGCTATATTTGGTTATGTTGTGTATTTCTTCAGTTTTGTGAGAACTCTTATATTCGAACTTGGTGTATCACCGCCCCTTTATTTTCAATTCATCCTTCTTCCTCTTTTCCTATCAGGTGAATAGATTAGGTTTAGTCTTAGGCTCGCTGAATCTCATATTTAGCAAAGGAACCAACCTCTCTCTAGAGATTCGGCCTCCCTGCAGGGTCCCACACCTGGAGGTCGTCTCAATGTTTCACTAGATTGTTGGAGCCCTAAAAGCCTTCAACACTGGGTGCAAATCTAGGTGACAACATGGACATCATTGATATTATAAACAGTTGTATACGAGAGCAACTGGCTACAGAGATCCTCTGACTGTCAGACTTCTTGGAAGTGTGGTCAGCCGGTGATGAGTTCATTGGAAGTGAAAGCGGGATGAGTTCTCATATGTAGGTGATCAAGTGCAGCAAGATCTAGATAGCAGTATGCAGACCTAAAAGTATGCATAGGCATACGATTCTGTTTCCTGTTTGTGTGATGTTATTTCTCTCCATGTTCGCACTAAGGGGGGGTGTTAGGAATTAATGTTAGTGCTCACATATATTAGAATAATAATGTGTGAGGTAAAGTGAGTTGTAGTAACAACTCACGTATGGGTGTTTGTAATGTCCCCTTCTAGTAGGCCGAAATTTTTCTTAACCTTGCACAATTTCAACTTCCAAGAGAGAACATTAGTATTCAATTTTTCCTTTTCATATCATCATTAGAGTTCACTAATCAATTATCAGTTCATATACTTTTCCTTATTTATCCCTAAGGCTTATAACCTTATGATTTTAATCACAATGATTTCATCTTAACATAAATAAACATAGTCATTTCATACTTACATTCTTTCATTCACAATTCCCATGCATTATCTAGAGAGAGTTCTTGGTTAGCCCTACCATTAATCAGCCTTGTCTTCCACATGAGCATGGTTTGTTAAGGCGTTAACCATCCCACACGGAGGGCCAAAGGCTTCTCCCAACACCCGGGGTCCTTCACCATTTGGCTCAATGGAACTTCACGCAACACTCGGCATTCTTCATCCCATTAAGAGTCACCTACCGTCAGGCACATTTATTATGAGCTTGTAATACCATAGGCCCAAGAGCTTCACTCACACCCGGAGTTCTTCATCTCTTGGCTCAAGGGACTTCACACACACCCGGTGTTCTTAATCCACTTGAGGGTTACCTAGGTCCAATTTTGCACTTAACTTAACCCCATACTCATATGATTGATAAGATGATTAAGGGTGAGGCTTGACGTCCTTCTCGATAGGTTGTGAGATTATGAGTTATGAATCTATCTTTGATAATGCTATCGTTTCCGGATCTTGATATCATATTTCTTATTCCACTTAGGAACCTTATTGCATTACTTAGTCATAGCCTCATCGTTGGCTTATTGTTAGTTCATTTTATGCTCATTCTCATACTTATCCTATAAATGATTTCATTTTCTTATATTTGATCTCAATCATAGGATAATTATTCTAAGTTAAGAACTCATCCCTTTTTCTAGTCCTAATTCATTTGCTCATATCCTTTAGATAATCTAATATATTTCCTTATTCAATCATGGAATTATCAATATACTATAGGGACTGCATTTCCTATTTGATTTCTATAATTTATTTCATGTTAGATTGTTCGATGCTGTTATTGTTGTTTCATAAGACATATTTAACATAAATCAAATGTATACAAATCTAATTAATTAGATTCTTATATTCTCTATATCTGATTTAATCTCTATCATGATTCTATTATATTCAATTTCTATATTCTACCATCTTAAACCTGCTAGAATAGTAAACAATATTATAAACTTGCATGTATTGTGATATGGTTGAATGGCATACCTTGCTGCTCCTTCGATCGCTGGGAAAACTGATATAATATCCATAGTTTTCTTCTTAATGATTATCAACGATGCCTGCTGTTTATTTCTGTATTCATTGCTGATTCGATGAGGCTGAAAATGTGTTTTGACTGGGTTCTCCGTATCCTGCCTTCTATCTAGAATTGTCCTCCAATAAATATATATATCTATGTCTTGGAGGCATCTTTTGAAAAGTTATGACCTTTCAATGTAATCGCAGCCTCTAAATGTCATCTTTCTTTTTATTAGGAATTGCTGACTTAATAATTGTATTTGGTATCCTCACGTTGTATTTCTTACTTTTAGTTTTTCTTTTATTTTATATGTGTCTTTTGATTGCTGACGGCAGCCACTTCAATGGGAATTATTTAATATGGTTACTTTATAATTAATATATATACATATATATAATTTAATTTATAATCTTTAATAATATTTATTTATATTTATATAATAATATATATTATAATAATATTTAAATTATTAATTATTATTATTATAATATATATCTATATTATATTTAAATTCGTATATTATGTTTATATATATCATATATTATATTTATATATAAATATATGTGTGTTTATATATCATATCTTAATAATATATTATTATAATTATAATAATATTAAAATCGATATTATTATTTATATTTATGCCATAAGGGTATTTAATAATATTATTTAATATCAATACCACATGTATGACTTCTCAGTCTTATCATGATGTTTAAATCTTTAATTTAAACAATGCCTAAATTTCAGGACATGACATGCCTCTCCTCTCTAGATTGCTTGTCCTCAAGCAATCCTTATTTCTTCGGGTCACTTGACCTTAAGACCAATTTTCTTTCCTTCTTTTAATTACCTCACTTCCATCCTGAGTCTCTTCGTTGAGTATGACTTCTATATTGTGCGCTTGAGCTCTTTTTCCACATTTATGCCCGATTTCCCATTTCTCATTACATCTAAAACACGTGTTTCCCTTTACGGAGTCTCTACACTTGTGTCCGGGTTTCCACGCTTCTTTGCAATTAAAACAAAGACCCTTTTCTCTTAATTCATCTCTTCGGCACACATGACCTCGTTCCCAAGGTTCACTACATTTGCGGCACAGATTGTTGTCTTTTCCTTCATTCTTTTGGTGCAAGGGGTTTTGGACTTTATCCTTGTTAGGGAGAGGTTTGGTAGAGGGTTTAGTGAATGGTGGGGAGGGTTTGCTTTGCTCTAATTGAGTTGCCATTTCAATGGCATCATCCATAGTAGAAGGTCTAAGGGCCCCTACTAATCCTCTTAATTTTTCATCCAACCCTTGCACAAATAAGAAGGTGAATCTTTCATCATCTATTCCGGGGACTCGGATGGCTACTTTCTCAAATTCATTCACATACTCGTCCACGGTTCCACGTTGTCTTATTAAGGTTAAATCCCGGAAGTCTTGTTGGGGATGCCTTCTATCAAATTTCTTGAGGATCTTATTGGAAAATTCCGCATAGGATGTGATGGAATCATGTCCTTGGGTTCTTTTCCCATTATGCCACCATTCATAGGCCAATCCTTCTAGGTGTAGAATGGCAAATTGAAGTGCATCCTTTTCAGTCATAGGATTGAGTTGAAAATAGTCGTTTAACTTTTGTAACCATGCTTGGAGTAATCTTATGGGTTCCATCAAAATGTGGGAGATTGACTTTGTTAGCCTTTTGCTTTAACTCCTTGTTGATTGGTCTTCTTTCCCTTCTTGTTAATTCATTCCTCCTTGAGTTACTATAATCGTTGAATGATACTACTCTCCTCACTTAGGGTTCCAAGCTTGCATAAGCCCTTGCAATGTCATCCGTGCTTAATGAGTTTGGAGTGGGTTCTTCCGTTCTTGTTGTTTCTTCCTCCAAAAGGAAAGATGGTATAGGAATCCTTGTGCTTGTTGAAGAGTTTCTATTTTCCCCTTGGTTGGAGATCACCTCCCTTTCATTTGGAGCTTGACCCTTGAAACTATTCACCATGGTTTCCATATTTTGTATGGTATTTTGAAGGACTTGATTTGTCTTTGCACTTTGCTCCATTAATAGTTTTGTTTGTTGTGTGACTACTTGAGTTTGTTACATCATTGCCTTAGTGGTTGCTTCCATAAAGGCTCTCATTTCATTGATCATTTCCATGTCGTTGTTGTTGTTGCGTGTGTTATACCTTCTTGAGTAGGTTTGCATCAAATTCCCTCACAAGATGGCAGGTCGATAGCTCTGATACCACTTGTAATGTCCCCTTAAATTCGTATATTATGTTTATATATATATGTGTGTGTGTGTGTGTGTGTGTGTGTGTGTGTATATCATATCTTAATAATATATTATTATAATTATAATAATATTAAAATCGATATTATTATTTATATTTATGCCATAAGGGTATTTAATAATATTATTTAATATCAATACCACATGTATGACTTCTCAGTCTTATCATGATGTTTAAATCTTTAATTTAAACAATGCCTAAATTTCGGGACATGACAGTGTTACATCATTAGATTTGTTAGTGTGTTAGTTAAAATAATATGTGCGAAGAATTAAATTAGTGTGTTTGTATTATGAGTTGTTAGAAGAACTCGTCTATGTATAGGAGTAGTTTGAGGAGATATAACAGCTCTCCTATAATATAGGATATGAAAAAATCATATATATGTGTGTGTGTGTGTGTGTGTGTAATCCGTATCATTTCTGGTGTGAAGAAAATGATATAATATTACTTGTGTGCTAAATTTGCTCCCATTTCTCTATTACCAATTGGGAAGAGTTCAAGAATTTATAATGAAGGAATTTTTATCTAAGATTAATCAGAAAATTTAGTGGTTGTATTACAGACAAGGTAGTGGGCAAAGTGTGTAGGATTACATATTACGGATTCCGCCAACAAGCTATGTTGCCGGGCATGGATCTAGAAGAGAATGATATTCTCACTAAATATCACAAAGGGCTCCACAACCATATTCGAAGAAGAGTGATTACTACACACTCAAAAGTTGTAACATTGAAGCCTAAAATAGTTTCATAATTCATTTGAAAGTCAAATAGCTTATTCAATAAAATTGCAAGTAGACACCAAAAAGTTTTATTAGATAAAAGTATATGTTTGAGTAAAAGCGATATGGCATGAGCTGCAAGGTGGGATGACCATTCACAAGACACATAAACTTCTTGAAGGCTAGCATGCTAAATAAAGAGCAAGGTGCAACTCACATTTTTGCATTTGCTATCATATATGCCTCGAGAGCCCAACGTGAATAGTTTGCTTTGATGAGATGCTTCATAATTCCATCTGGCTCTTGCTGAGTTGCTAGAAGAACAGAAATAACAGGAAAAAGCACAGAACACTGTCAAAATCAGAAAACAATTGTTAGATTATATGAATAGCAAGCATGCACCAATGCATGATAATGCTTAAAGAAACTAATAGATGATATGATAGCCCACCAGCTGAGCTGATCCTGGGTTGAGAGTAATGGCAAATATGTAAGCAATCCCTTCCACACAATAAACCATCACTAGTGTAACAATATAATTTGCTGCAAATGTCGATCGTGGATTGTTGAAAAAATAGAACATTGAGAGATAAACAAGTGGCTTAATCACTGTATTAAAGTGATCAATACTATCTTTGGCAGCAAAATATGCTACTCTGTTCATTCCAGCAGCACTCTCTCTCCAATAATGCAGTTTATCTTGAAAAAATGTTCTCAATGCCGCTATCATACACAGAAGAGCTGCATATCAATAACCAAGAAATAAAGCAGTCAAAATACTTTATTCTGAATGGTTGAATCCAGAGCCTAATAATGCTTCATTGACCATATTAAAGGTAAAATGTTCTGAATAGCATTATCAGACAACACTAGCACTGATAGTGCTTGTCAAACTACAACAATAATTTCATGCTAGATGACATGAAGGAACAAGAAACCACATCTAAAGTGCATTAAACCAAACGCAGAGAACTTTCGTCCTTCAGTGCTAGGCTTCTAACTTTCTAAGTATGGTCTGGCACTTACACATTGAAATTATTGTATATGTGTACCCAGCAAATCCAAAGTCCTCATCCTTTACTTTAGCCAGAATCCCCATAAATATTCCACAAAGCAATAAAATAAGGTAATCTTGTGCTTGTATCCTGGCATCCCGGAAACGCTGTTTGGCAACTCTGATGACATTAGACAAACAGTTGTGAATTGGCAACCAAGAATTTCACCAAAAGACAAGATGTCACTGAATGAAAGATTGGTCATAAAATTTGTTCTATGTTCCTTTAAGCAAATGCATTACCTCCGTGTAAAGAGTTTAAATTGTTTGAAGAAACTTGGAGTCTGGCGATGAGAAAGATCTTTTACTCTTAAGAAACTATGGCTGATGCTATCCCACTTCAACTCAATGTTACACCACACCTCTTCCCATAGATCCTGTCCAAAAGTTTTTTTGTTTCCATTGTCAGAACTAGAAGGGTTGTTATTTGTATTACTGCCTCTTGCAGAAGTTTGCTGTAAGTCTAATGGAATCTCATAACCATTACTGTGCATCCAATTGATGGGAAGATCATTGCGCTCAAAATTTGGATTTCCATCTGGCTTTATGATCCCCTCTAAGATATCCATAAAGTGGTCAGGCGGATTGACACGATCAGGGACAATAATTCCAAGGCTTGAAAAGTATTTTTCAACTTCATCCACTGGTCCAAGGTACACCGTGCATCCACCTTTAGCTAGCAACATTAAATCATCAAACATCTTGAACAATCCATAGCTGACAAAATAAACGAAATTTTTGTTACATAACTTGTAAATAAAAAGAGAATGAAATTCAGAAAACTAGCATCCAGTCACTTTGCAAAAGATTCAAGGAAAGAACAAGAAGAATAGTTCTTGTAAAAGTAAAACCACAAATGGTAAAAGGAAATTGTGAAAGGTTCCTCCATATGATTCCATATTTGAACAAAATTCATAGACTTTACAGTTCTTTTCAGACTCTTCCTTCTGCTCGCCAATACAATTCAATAAAATGTATATTCCAGCTGAAATTCATCTGAAATTACCTTGGTTGATGAAGTACCATAGATATGTTTACTCCAGCTAAAGCTTCACGCCGAAGAGCTTTTAGTAGCAACTGTGAAGAAGTACTGTCTAAACCAGATGTTGGTTCATCTAAGATCAAAAGAGAAGGTTCCATCACCATCTCAAGGCCAACATTTACTCGTTTTCTCTGTCCTCCAGATATTCCTCGCCTTTCCACTGTACCAACTAGTGAATCTCGCACAGATTCCAACCCCAAAGCTTCGATGACACGTTCAACAATGAAAACCTTTTCTGCTTTCGGCATGCTAACAGGAAGCCTTCAAATATTGTGTATATTATCATGTCAGTCACTAAGACTACAAACCATACAAACATAAGAACTTAATTCTTGAAAAACAAGAGCTATTTTATCAAACAGAAAGCTTCAGCAACCCTACCAATTTCTCTATTCAACATTCAAAAATAACCTATTAAAGAGTCGAAGAAGCATACTTAGTAACACATTCTCATTCCATATGATTTCAATTTCAAAGACGATGACAAAAGGTTGTAAAATAAGTTCATGACTCGTGTCCAGTATTTAGTTTATCAGTATTTCTCATCAGAGATAGTGCTGATCACAAACAGCATCAGAAATATATCTATAATATGACACAAACAAAAATGTTTATGAGAAGTGCTTGTTATTCAAATAACAAGAAAATGAGACAATGGACAGAAAGGAAGAAAGGGACTTGAAAGTCAACAGCAGCAAAAGCAATCTTAAGGGCCAAGCTAGTGCATGACTATCCCAGAAAAAAATGTACAAACAGAAGAATAAATAAAATGAAAAAGTTAAAAACGGAGAGAGAACCTGCATTTAGCACTAAACCAAAGATTCTCCTCTACTGTCAAGTTGCCATGTACAATATCATCTTGTGGAACAAAACCAATAATTTTCTTGTATGAATATATTGACTCTGGCTTTCCATTAATAAACACAGAACCTGTCACAACACAGCCTGTTGCCTTGCCAGCCAAAGCATTCAAAAATGTTGTCTTTCCAGCACCAGAGGGACCCATAACAGCAGATATATGTCCTGGCATCAGTTTCCCAGTCACATTCCTTAATATTTTCTTTCCATTCCCTTTAAGAGTGAGGCTGAGATCTTTGAAAGAAACTTCAATTTTTGGTCGAGTTTTAATGCCACATGAAGTAGCCTTTGAAATGGCATCCATAAAAGTCAGGTGATTTGTCTGTGTCATCTTTTCCTTTTCTATTTCACCATAAGCATACTCAAAAAGATGAGCACGACTCCGGCCGGTATGATGCTTATCTGCTTTGTAATTCTTATCATTACAGTCACTAAAAGCTAATATAGGATCCTTCTTAGGATCCTCCTGGTCATCAATATAAGAAGATTGTATCTCATACAGATCTCTTAATTCTACAGACATGGGTACTGACACTACAGATGATTTTTGGTCCACATTTTCTTCAGGATTAGTTGACAGATGAATAAATGAAACATCATCTGAGAGCAGTCCAGAAGGAGCCAAAATCTTCTGTTCTTCGAGAGTCCTGCTAGGTTGGACGCATGAAAATGTTCTACTCAGTTGTCTCTGACGTTTATTTGCCCAGTGTTTCCCAGCTTCTCTTGCTAATTGCCATCGCTCACGTGCACGCATGCTCTCCCTTGCAAACGTAGCCGCCGCTACCCTGGCTTTGGCTCTTCTTCTTTCACGAATGATAAGGAATTGATCAGAACAGTTGTAGATGAGCAAAAGCAGGGTTATTATTATGACCTGAATGATTTGCCAACAAATGTATTAGTGACAATATTACTTAAACATGCAATATTTATTATTAGTAATCACATACTAGTAGGAAGATACAGAGCATATAAAAGATCAAATACTGCAATGATAGAATTTCAGACTAGTTCTTATTTCCTTTACTACAATCTAGATTCTAAGGAACACAAGATACACAGAACTTCGAGACAATTCCTGAACAAATAAGATATGACTTACAAAAAGCATTACACCATAAGCTCGAATGTTTTGGTTAATTGAATTTAGCTTGCAAGTTGTAAATGGATAGCATCCTGTCAAATATCAAAGAAAATGTTTCATTTAGTCAAAGTTGAAAGTATATAGATTATGCTTCCTTACTGATCGAATTCTCAGTTTGTATTTCAACATTGCACTATAAAGGCATATTCCAAGGAGATAGAACAACAGCCAGCATATATTACATTAGAGCCATCATAATTTCTATTGTATTTTCAAAGGTTTCTTAGATGTGCTTGCAAAGACTTGTGCCAATTTTAGTGTTCATAAACAACGTCCATTTTGGCACATTGGCAATTTATGAGTATTTTTAAGATATTAACATGGCATTAGTTCATCTTGAAGTATGCCCAATCTGGATTCAATACATTTCAAGTATACAACACAAAAATCCTAATATCAGTGTCTACGAAAAGGAAAGCATATAACAAAATAATGCATTGAACATGATAAATCTCCAGTCCCTCTAGAGAAGCCTTTCTCAGCCAACTTTCTTAGTATTTGCCCTCCTAAAGTTAAATAACAAAGGATGATAATATTAATAAATAATAGAATGACAACTTTTATTGTCTATATGTAATGTCCCCATTTTTGGAGTGGTCATAGAAGAAGGATTGGGAGGCGATTTTCACATTCAGGGATTTTTGTTGGACAAAGGGATCTTGGGAAATGCCTTGTTATATTTTCCTAATAATTGTCATGTATTTTCCTCGGGAAAAATATTTTGCCCTCACATGGAGCGAACCTTCTAGGGATGATTTTTGGTGTGAAAATTGTTTTGTATGGGAAGCTTGGTGGTCTCATGTCACTTGTTTTGCCCACGAGGTTGATTGCTTATGGTGGATTGCCTTGATGGATGATTTTATTCATGCTGGTGAAGGGATAAGATGTAATAATGTAGTCTCATATGTGCGTCGTCATTGTGGGCACTTAATTGATGCATTATTGAGTTGGGCCGACTTGGAAGGAAGAAATAGAAGACAAATTCAAATCTTCAATTTGAATTGGGCGCCAAGATATCTAGACACTAGTTGACCTATTAGAGGAGGGAAAATGAATTTTAATAAAGAAAATACAAGCCTTGTGGTCAACCTAGTGAAGATCATTAATAAATTAAGGATGCTAATTTGGGTCGGCCCAAAGTGTAGCATATGGGAGCGCCAAGTTTTTCTTATGTTGGGTCGGCCCTCTTTAGAGAGGAAGATAATAAATAAAAGGTATTTAATCTGCCTAGGTCGGCCTCTTTGGGAGAAAGTGTAAAGACCCTACTACAGTTTGTCTTAAAAATTTTGCCAATGTTACTCCAAATATCAATTATGAAAGCAATGTAAATTTAATAATCCATGAACAATCAAATGCAACACATCAAAGCGTTATTGAACCTTTCAATGATGATCAATACAAATGTAATGCTTGCTGTTCCATATATCAGACTGTCACTGTTTTATATAAGACCATGTAATCATGATGAAATGTCACTCAAATCACATATAAACCATATACCATCAATAGCAACATATGAGGAATGAATTTCTATACAATTGAACCTGGTTGCAGCATGGCAGGAGCTCTATTATGCATGAAAGCCTCTGTGTATCAGACCACAGTCACTGCTGTCATCATTGTTCTGGCCCAGCTGAATGATATATCATATAAACTTCAGAGTCACCTCCTTCTATGCCAAGCGATGGAACTCTAGGCTTGAGCGATGGGTGTAGGAAAGTCTTCAAAGGCTTCAAAATGTCTATATGCCTTCAAAAGCTCTTTGATATCAGACCTGTATGTGACTGCAACAAATATCATCTGCTGTAGCATGCCCAGTTTGCATCAAACCTCAATTTATCACCTCCTTATGCAACCGATGGATCATCCAATGCATCAAATGTCTTCACAAATCGTACCATGATATGTTGTTGATCATAAAACCCTGTAAATCATATGTATCAGCTGACTGTGATGAAAATTCAGACCCTATGAAGTTGTCAAAACCTTAACAATGACTTCAAAACCCACAAATGCTACCTTGCCTTGAACTCAATGAGACCAAGGGTTCCTAATTATATATTCTTCACTCCAAACTCCTTAAAAACCAGCAAATTGAAGCTCCAATGGTGAATATCTGAATGATATCACCAATATATGGGGCCATCACCATATCAGCAAGGGGTTATCTCCTTGCATAAAATCACTAGAAAACATGAATTTCCAGTAATAAATGAATAAGATGAAAACATACCAAAGAATCGATTGCCTTCATTGTTGGTGGAAGGCCTCCTTTTATCATTCTTAGCTGGGTCGATTCAATTAGCTCTATTTTGGTAGTGATTTGAGTTCCACCAATGAGATATTTTCCTCCTTATTAGCTGGGCGTTGATTCAGCAACATAATTTTAATGACAATTTTCCTTTCTTCCTTGGCTGGCGGCCATCATAGAACCAATAAAATTCACTCCTTGCAGCTGGGCGAACACATCAGCATATATATTTTATTTAATAAAATTCCTCTTCTATCATGGGTGTATGCAATCACTTGGACGTTTGGCATTTTAAAATACTCCATCTTCATTTGGATCGATCCTCCACATGGCCATTGGCACTTTGTTAATGCTAATTTCACGTCTAAACATGAATCGATGACTCATGTTCCAATGCAAATTGCTTCCATCGTGTACACTTTTACTCTAACCTCCACCATGTACACTTTTATGACACATGATCCAATGAATTATTCTCACCGTGTACACTTTTATCCTTGGGCGAATCTATCCTTGGTGTTGACACTTTCTTCATTGCAAACTTCCCAATGATAGCACATGATCCAATATCCAATTCCAATCGGTGGCACATAATATGATAGCTTGGACCCATTTTCCTTTGGGCGGATGACATGAAGAGTTTCCTTGATCTATCGATTTGCACAAACATTATGAAAACTCCACCTTGGCAAATAGATATTTGACAAATATAATTAAAGATTTCATTTGTCATCACCTACTTATTCCAAATCAATAGAAACACTTGTTGAGCCAACATTCCGGTTCTCCATGTTTAGAAATAAGACAACATTCCAGTTCTCCATGTTTAGAAACAGGCTCAAACTAAAAATCATTCCCTTACCAGTGTATTAGCCTACGGGAATGGATGATAGGCTAATCATCGACTCTATGTGAAGTCACTCCGGAAATGGGGACATGACAGAAAGAAATAATAAAAAATATTAGAATTTTACCTTGGTCGGCCAGCATGAGTAGAGGGCGAATTTCATGTATAAATACAAGAGGTTTTGGAGTCATTTCAATAATCATTCAACTTGTTATTTTATTCCTTTTGGACTGCACTTTTGAGCAGCTTATTCCAAGGATGAAAACCCTTGAGAATAAAGGGTGAGTTGGACGAAAAACCAATCTCATCTTGGGAAGACTTCATAATGGAGGTCTACTTGTACTTCATTGGCATCATTTGGAGAAGAGCAGATTGCAAATCAGATTTGGAGATTGCTCTTGGAGGCAATCCTTGGGCATGGATTGATCATCATTGGATTGGGAATTGTCCTTGTTTGTAGTGCCACTCATTAGAGGTGGAGCGATGTAATATCCCTTGCTAGTCCTAACCTCAAAATGTTGATTAGAGGCTCAAGGAATATTGTCAAACACTTCGCATACAATCTCTATGCTTGTTGCTTCTGAGTTTCAGTCTGATTATGCTTGCTTGAAATGATGTCAAAGGTAATCTAAAAGCTTGCAATTGATTACTACTATGTCTAAGCAAAGAACTAAATGTATATGCAATTCTCTTTTGGCTTTTCAAATGCATATATATGAATTCTATATGAAAAATGTGCACCTACAGCCAATTGGCATTTTGTCAAACACTTGCCATGCATACTATTATGCTAATCATGAAGGATATAAATATGCACATTACATCAAACATATGGCCCGCAACTTATCACTCCTTTATTGAGATATATTGTCTAATTACAATCTGATTATGCAAGTGCCAAGACTCTTGTCTTTACAATGAATTCCCAATACATTACCAATCTGATATAAAATGATCATCTACAGCAGTGCCTTATGCAAATTGATATAACAATGCAAAATACATCAAAGAACCTGATTATGAAGTCTGGAATGATCAGCAGAAGCAATGATATCTATCTCTGATTTTTATTCGATTTTATTGAGCCTCCTTGCATGAAATCGCACCTCCTAGAAGTAGCCGCCCCTGCCCTTGCCTGACAATCTTTACTAAAACTAAATGCAGCCATTTAACTCCACTTTATGGCACCTGAAATGATCGGTAGGATCAAAGGATCAAAATGCAACAATGCCCAGAACCATAGGATGCTTCAATGATGAGATATGAACAAAAATGTATTGCCAATGGCGCCCTTGCTATAGTATATCAGTCCTCAGAATTAATTAATTGCAGCCTTGAAACACCTCCAAACTGGTATAGAAATGATTGTCTTCACAAGAAGAATGATCCCTCAAATACCCAGAATAAAAGAGTGTCTACAGAAGCCTCCAACAATGAAAATCTGAGAACTCCATGGCTGGTTACTGTAGCAGGTACTGTAGCAGCCAGCAATAAATATGTTCCACAATGAATCCTCAATACCCTTATAATTTGCAAGTAGCTATGCATCAAACCCTTGTATTCTTTGTATTTCTTCTCCAATTTAAGCACAGATTGGACTCCTAGAGGAAGCCCACACTTTGGCAATAATCTCAGCTGATAGTTTCACAACCTCAAAATTGCACAACCAATGAGAGTTTTCGTTCCCAAAGGCTCAATAATGGCAGAAACCCTAGTTGGGTCCTTCTCCAAGCAAACACTTCAAACAAATATCAATTCCTAGATGATAATGAAACTTGGCTTGATCTTCTTTTATACTTTTTCAATCCATCTCCAAGAAGCTTCTAGTAAAATAATAATATTATTTTATTTTAATGACTTTATGTTATAATATTTTATTTCACTTTATTAAATTAATTAAATATAAGGTCACTTTATAATATTTATTTATTTAATAACCTTACAAATAATTAATTTAATTATTATCTCCCTTAATTTTCCAATCCAACTGAATCCAAGAAACCAACCACTGATCAGGTAACTACCTCAAGAAGACCCCCTAACCATGCACATTAGCCTATGAGGGTCAGGAATAGGCTAAGCCATCCACAAACAACATCAGGCTAAAAAGGGGACATTACAAGCAATCAGCATTGGAGGCATTTTTGGTGGTCCTTGTGCATGATTTAGTTGCTGATCTGAAGCAGCAGAGGAGCAGGCCTGATTCGCCCATCATTAGAGGTGATTTCTCTTGGTGGATTGTTGACAATTTTGCCTAGGGTTTAACCCTATTCTTGAGCACCACCTTTGGGAGAGTTGTTCATGGATGTTTGTTGGCTTCCGTGGCGAATTTGACATCATTGTTTGGAGCAGCAGACAATTCAGACCTGAGCGCATCCTTGGGAGTGGATTTCCATTGTGTTTTGAGGATTGAAGACCTAGGGTTTCAAGCCCTAGTTGGAGTGCAGCCCTTGGAGATCTTTCCTATCATTTTCTAAAGGTCATTTTGCTATTGTTTTTGGCATGTGTCAGCCTACTATTAGGTCTGATTGGTAACAGCAGAGATCTGATATATTTTTGGGCATGATTGGCCTATGTTTTGAATATAACTTGCAAAATTTAGAATTCTGATTTATAGCAGCAGTTGTTCAATTCAGAAAATCAGATTTTGGTTCCATGTTTATACTTGCAAATTGATGATACGATTGGTTGGATAAGTTCATGTTTGAAGATATAATCATAAGGATTTGTAATTGCTTTGTTATTGGATCATTTGGTTGCTTTTGTGTTCGCTGTCCTTGTTTGATTGCTATCAGAAAATCAAATCAGAATCTAGGGTTTTGGGCAGAAAACAAAAATGCAGAAAATGTAGAGGTGCAATTGCCAATTGATGGTGCAGCTGCTTGTAAATTCTCCACGTCCTTGTTTAGATGTTCAATATGCTGCAGCAATTGTTAGAAAGCTGCGACAATACCCTAGAAGGTTGCGTCTAGGGTTTACAATGATCAATACCAACAATATCCTCCAAAATGCAGCACTAGGGTTTAGCATAAACCCTCTAAAACTCCTCCATTAAACTCCATAAAATATTCTATGAATTTCTCCTTCAAAAAACCTGCAAATACCAAATTTATATTTGCCTTGCAAATCACATAAATTTGGTAATAAAACTCTCCTCCAATGTCAACCTGCAGAAATATATCTTGAAGCTCCACAATCTCCAAACAACTGAATAATAAAGTGCAAGTGTGAATCCTGAAGTGAATCCACCAACTGGGTAGACTTGGATTTTCGTCCAATCCACCTGAAATCCCAAGGGTTTTCGTCCTAGGATAGCTGAACCTATAGTTGCAGCCCACAAGGAAAAACTCCAATAGCAAATAAAAATGATTTGCCTTCATCTCTTTTTAAAGCCACAAGTGAACTTTCTAGAAGTAACTTCTAGAAGACTCACTTTTATTATTTTATTTTATTTTATTTTTCCTTTTTCAAAAGTGACTTATTTTTATAATTTCTCAATATAATATTATAAAGTCAATTTTATAATAAAAATAGGTCCAGCTAATAAATTAAATATAAATAATCCAAAAATGATTTAGGATTATTTAACATTTAATTGATTAAATTATTCCCTTATAACTCCTAACTTAGCCTATGGGAATAAAAATAGGCTAGTGGACCCCGCTCGATGGTCATTCGGAAAATGGGGACATTACATCTTAGCAGCCATGAATTAATGTTATGAGTTAAACAGGAAAGCACTATGCCATACCTATATCAACTGAAGTAGTATCTAGCGCATCGCCTTAGAGTAGTTTCTTTCATTTTAAGTTTCCGTCTTCTCTTTCCTTCCCACAAACTTTCAAAAGATTTAATGAGAATCTTAAGAAAAACCGGCTTCTAAAATCTTGGAGGTTATTCCATGATTCGCAAAAGAGTCCCACAGTCATGTTTACTCGCCTATCTAATAAATGAATACTTATAATAATGAACATAATTAATAATACATACCAGATAGAGGAGTAAAAGTATATATATTTATTCGCACATGAAAATATTACAAAAGTAGACAAGAGATGGTCGGAGTCGATCCAACTAGATCATACTACTTTCCTTGATGATACAAAAACTATTTAAAGGACTCGACAGTTGCCAAGAGGAACACAACCGTCAACTAACCAACTCCAACTAACTAACTCGTATAACTACCCGAGAGCCAACAAACAATTAATACATAGTCGGATAACCCATATTATCAAATATAAGAATCGGCATTATACACTGACTATATCATCCCCCCAAAAGAAAAAGTCGTCTTCCAGACGACGAAGAAACCTTGAAGCATCCAGTAACATTAGGTAAAGTGTGTCAAACTAGTGATGACTTTGTAGACGAAGAACCTGTATGCAAACCTGGAAGAACACATGGAGTAGAAGTAAAACCAACATCTCCAAAACATATGCCAGTAAATGAAAAATATTGAGGACCAACCAACCAAGAGAACCCATACGATTGCACACTGGAGGCTGAGAAAGTTGCACCCAATTGATCACTAAACCTAGATAGTACTGTTAGACTTAGGGCACACAACTGAGAGGGGGGGGTGAATCAGTTGTGCAAAACTTTCTCCAATTTACACACTTAAATCCTCTTAGTGATTAGCAGTATATTAAACATAAAACATAATGCATTCAAATCAAAAGCAAAAACTTATCAACACATAAGACACCAAGATTTTGACGTGGAAAACCCAATTAAGGGAAAAACCATGGGGTGATTAACCCAAGAATGTATTCTCTGTTAGAAGAATAGAAAGAACAAAATGGCACTTGCCAATTAGGGCTCACTGCCCGAGCACACTGCTCACAAGAGGCTCACTGCCTACAAGAGACACACTATCTACAAAGAAATAAGTATCACCTTCATGAACTGGAGAATAGCATCTTCGCCATGCTTGAATCAGTTCCATTTAAGCCCAATACTTCTGCTCTGCCTTTCGCACTTCTCCTCGCTACCACACACTCATCACCACAAGACACACTTTGAAATGACTTCACAATCCCTTACTTATACAAGGTATCGACTTAGGAACAATCATCTAAGTCGGCAAATACCTACAAGAACATCCGCAAGACGTGTAATACATCCGGTCGCCCAGTCTCAGGAAGAACACCAACATCCGATGGTTATTCTTCAAATGCGAGCTTTAACTTCAATGCGGACCACCAACACGAACTGGACACGATCCAAAGACCACCACAAGCTCTTCTGAATCACCAAGAACATCCGCACTTCATCTGCTTACTGGAATCCTTCTCTCCTCCATCCGAAACCTCAAGAACACAGTCTGTCATCACAAAGGAATAGGTTCTTCCGGACCTTCAAACCACGAACCAATCTACTTGACACTTCACAAGGACGTCCTCAACACTTCCTCAAATCCGCAGAATGGGATAATGCATTTCCGGATCTCACCGGACCTATCTGTGTCACTTTGTCACCTCTGAACACCTGCCGGAGCCGGTTCTACTTGAGCGGCCATAACTTCTTCAGATCTTCATGCGGACCTCTGAAAACTTGACTGGATCATCTCAAGACTCATATCTACAAACCCTTTGAACCGCAACCTCTGATCTGCATCTTAGCTGGGATCTCCACTTCACTGTCTCCATTGCTTCTTTCTGCTCATCCAATCCTTCTCATTAATGTAGCATGAGTATGTTGACATCAATGACAACACCGGTTATGCCCATACTTGCAACAAGTACTGCAAGCATCTTAGAAGCATTCTGATCATGAAACGATTGTTTAGCGTCCCCATATGCCATGAATGGGCATTCACTAACCAACAAGAATGATTCTTTGTTTCTACTTGGAAGAGTTGAATCATTTGAATCTTGAACCTCAACAATGAGTTTGGTGGGGGTTTGAGGGCAACGCCCCCAGTGGGGTTGAGGGGCAGCGCCCCTCGCAAGGGTCTGGGGGCAGCGCCCTTAGCACATTCCCTATCATGATACAAGGCGGGGTCAAGGGGTGGAGCCCCCGCTACCAAGCCCAAATCAAGACCTTCAAAACCACACGAACCTTCATGGCGCACACCATTTTTTCTCTCCAATACCACACTGTTGGCTGTAAAAAAAGTATCCTTGAAACTTGTATGACTGGCAGTAGAGGTTGTTATGTCACCCGAGAATTAAATCGGACTACTGTAATCAAGGACCGTATGGACGAGAATTGCAAACATTGTTGAAAGGATGTTCGGACCATACGGTAGGTACAGTGGGAGACCGTACGATGATGAAGGCCAGGGGCATACGACAGAGCAAATAATTGGTGATCGTACAGTGTTGAAAACAAGAGTACGATAGGTATAACTCCAAACAATCTGTTGAACTGTACTTTAGCGACCAACAACCAAGGGACCGTACAATGAAGATGTCATTAAGTCGTATGGCAAAAGACAAAGCGTACAATGGAGGAAGGAGAGATGCCTGTAAGGCAGATACCTCTGCAAGTCGTATGACGAATTGAAGGCTAGGTCATACAGAAGGCAAGCAAACTAGTCGTACAATGCAGATGGAATGGTATCGTACGACAAACTAGAAGCTAGGGTGTACGGCGAGAATGGCAAACTCAAATTTTGCGGCGGTGAATCGCACGGTGATGACAAAGAAGCTTGATATAGGTCGTACGACAAACTGTACAGCATGAATGGCAAGTGTGATGTCCAATTGTACAACAGGGCAGAGTAAGGTAGGTCATACGGCTCGACCAGCAAGGAGATCAACAAGTCATACGATGCAAAATGTTAAGAGTCGTACGGTGGGAGTGGTCAAAGCAAGTCGTACACTAAAAATTTGGAGTGCAAGTCATACGACTAGGGAAAGCTCAGGATGGTTCAGTTTGCAAGTCGTACAAATAGGTAGACAGATCCTTGTTCGTACAATTAGTGAAAATGAAATAAATTTTATAGTAGGCTGTACCATTGATTTATATACTCGGAGTTTTTTAATTTTTCCCTTTTCATTGTGATGTCCCAATATTAAGGCATTGTTTAAATTAAAGATTTAAACATCATGATAAGATGAAGAAGCCACTTTGGATGGTAATCACGTATATAATGATATTATTGATAATAATATTAAATAATATTATTTTATATATATTTTATATAATTAAAATATAATACAATTATTGTATTTATGAATAATAAATATAAATACAAATATAGATACTGTTAATTTAAATATTATTATAATTATAATAATTATAATATAAGATATTATTAAATATAATATTTAATATTTAATAAATAATATTAAATAATATTATTATATAAATATTTTAATAAAATTATCATATAACATATTATTTTTAATTAAATATATTATTATATTTGTAAATAACAAATATAAATATTAATATTTAAATATTATTATAATTATAATACAATTTATTAATACTATAAATATATAAAAATAAATATATTTATATATACTATAATATTAAGAATCTTACTAAGCTATTACTCTACATTAGGCAGCGATCATCATTATTAATATTGGATTATAAATATAAAATACAAATATGGGCTGATCTCATAGTGACGCAACCTTTGGAGTTAAAAATTAATATAAACAAACTTGTTATAAGGCTGACCTTTATGGCAACACCCCATAATAAGTTAAAATTTGTAATGAAAAGGCAACGTTTAATATTATAAAGTGCAGCGCCAAAGATGGAGATTAAAAGGTTAATAAATAATATTGTTCAGATGCGAAGAAGTATAAGAGAGATGCGATTTACATATGCAAAAAGATTCATAGTGATAAAAGGAAGGATAATGAAATAACCAGCCTTTACTAATGCAACAATTAAAGTTTCGATAAAGGCAGCGACCTATGTGAAGAGGCGTCTCTCTTAAAATAGAGAAGACATAAAAGGAAAGAGATAGATCCTTGGCAAGGGGATAGGGCAGACCTAATCTGAGAAATCCAAGGAATCATTCGATCAAGGATACAGCAATACAGTTCAGCAGCAAATAAAATCAGAGATATAAAATAAAATCAGATCTGCAGCAGGAACTAAAGGAAATAAAGGTACAAGGTAAGTACTATTAAATCATTGGTAGTTTAATGTAAATAATAAATATAGAGCTATGAGATCACACACACACACACACACACACACACACATGCACAATCTAGAATGGATTTATATACATGACAATAACATCATTTTACACAAATATATGAACATATATATATTAGGAAACTTTATGAGTAAAGACATAACCATCTCATCACTTCTATTTCCTATAACCATAGGAGAGGTGGTCTTGTTAGGGAAAGGTGGGGTAATTCCATCACAATGCATTGGAGAGGGTTTAACATGCCCTAGACAAGGATGCTAGGGAAAGGCGGAGTAATTCCATTCACGATGCATTGGAGAGGGTTCAACGCACCCTAGACAAATAATTCCCCACCCATGGTTAAGGAATAGAAGGAAAACAATATTGAGATATGAATGTCTTCATTCATACATTAGCATGAGAAATCATATCACCTCTATTGCTTTGTCCTTAAGGAATGGTAGGTATTGCGGGGGAATGGTGGTATAAATCCTACATGTGAATGGTCTCTTTGTGCCTTACACATCCATTGACTGCTATGGTAAGGAGGGGCGGGTATAATTCCTTCCATGTATGGTCTCTTAGCGCCCACAGCATGTGAATCCTAATTCCTTGAAAAAGAACAAGGGGAATGTATATGGATCTTTGGTTGTGTTTAATATTCTTGCAAAATAAGTATAGAACAGTCATAAATAGAATCATGAGTGGAAGAATCATTTAATAAGGAATGATATATTTATATTAACATTGAATTTGTTTGATATTGTCATTGGAATGTAATGATCTCTAATGTTACTAATGTCTCCTTGAGAATCATTTTGAATGCAGATTCAAGTTTTAGTGCTTCCTCTAGAAAGGGGACACTACATTCATCCTTTTCTAATCTTTTTCTTTTCTTGTGTTTTTTGATTTTTTCCTCCTTCACGTTTAATTTTTCCTTTTCTTTTTCCCAATCACCACCATGTTCTTTTTCTGTACTCCATATTTTATTCTCCATCACTTTATCATTCGCCTCACTCCGTAAAGTCGTTTTATTCTCCATCATTTTATCATCCGTAAAGTCGGGTGCCTCTGCTAGAACTGGAACTGATGTCTTTTGCAAACCATGTACTACGTTTAGCACACAAACTGTCCAATTTTTCAAAATCGTTTTTCAGACATTGCTCTTTGTTGATTGATGTAGCTTCAATAAAATTACAAGTCAACGGAAATACCTCATAATCCTCGATTTGCCAATGAAATAGGCCACGGAGAGAATTTGTTTCATCCTCTGAGCATGACTGTACTTCCAGAATCCCTTCATCATTCTACTCCATCGGACCTAGATCATGCTTTTCTATCCATTCTTCTTCAGAGTCCGAATCCAATGAATCGAAAGAAGTTGCTTTCTCGTTGACTGCTTGGTTTTTCAAATAGATTATATACTTCTGACCCTTGTTTTCAATGGAGATTGTATTCTTTTTCCAGTTGTGATCGGCTCTAGCTGCTACCAACCAACCTCGCCCAAGAAGTGCATCATTTCCTTTCTTCTCCAAAGAAATGACTTCAAAGTTCAACAAGAATTGTTGGGTACCAATTATTACCTTTTGTGCCATCAATACCCCTAGTGCTTTGATTCCGTGTTGATTGGCTCCTACTAGTTGGAAAATCAACGACCACAGGGTGGGTTTCCAGAGGCTTTTCCATGTATCTTTAGGTAACACGTTTACTCTCAAGCCTCCATCAACAATCGTATTCATCAAACTCTTCCCTAGAATCTGCATATGCACGACGGTTGGTTTTTTCCTTACGTTGATTGCCAGTAACATCGGGTCAATGACTTGTTTGTCATTCGGTGGTGGCTCCACAATCACATTGTCATTATTGTCTTTGCTAGTTTTCTCGTTCGTTTGTTCCTTGTCCACCACATTGGATATGGCCACCCTTTGTTACCGCATACTCTGCAAGAGATCTGCCATTCATATTGGTACGGTGGTTTGTAGCACTTGACTTGCAATGTTCTTATCTAACTCCAGTCGAGTAGACGTGCTTGCTTTTTCATTAGAATGCCTTCATTCTTTTGTCATAGCTTGTTCAACTTCTATCCTCGCTTCCTGGAGTCTCTCTTTCTCCGTACGAGGGTCAGGGTAAACCGCCTTCTTTGTCTGTGCTCGAGTGACAACGAAAACTTCATCTACTTCTCCTTCTATTTTGATCAGATTGATACTGTATTTTTGTTTTGGGCAGTCATTGTCTTCATGGTCACCTGATCCACACCATTTGCACAACATACTTGCATTTCTTTTATTGTTCTGGCATTCTCGGGCGAAGTGCCCCATTTGTTGCATTGACGGCAGTGTATGATCGGACGTCCTTTAGGGTTGTACTGTATTTGGCTTCGACTTCCTCTTTGATTTAGATAACTGCCTAGAGATGGATTATGTGGCTTTCACGAAGTGGACTGCTCTCCCTGTGTGAATAGTACTTGTGTACTCCTAGTCTTCAAGTTATACAGGCACTCCTTTATTGAATGACCCATAACCTGGCAAATCTCACAAAACAATTTTCTATTACCTTTAGTGTGACCTTCACTTTTGCACTCAGTACACCAAAGTTCATTTGATTATTTGTTGGTTTCTTTCTCCGTCTTCAATTCTTTCATCATGTGATGTCCCAATATTAAGGTATGGTTAAAGATTTAAACATCATGATAAACGATGAAATTGCTTTCTTAAAATATGGTGTTTATAATATCCCTTCCATCGTCAATTGTGTATATATAAAATATATTTAATAAATAATATTGAATAATATCATTATATAAATATAATTGAAATATAATATATTTATTGTATTTATAAATAATAAATATAAATATTATCAATTTAAATATTATTATAATTATAATAATATAATTAATTATAATATATATTATTTATAATATATAAATATAAACATAAAATAGAAATAATAATAATATAAATACAAATATTATTTGTAAGACATTACACATCCTAAGATGAGCGCTGATTATAGATAATACAAGCTGCCTTATTATAAGTGCAGTGATTAATATGATAAATGCAGTGACAACGACTTTGGTAGAAGAGTGATTAAGATAAGGTTTGATGTACTGTCCCCTTTTAGGATATTCCTGATTTCTTTACTTGCATATAATAATATCACATTACTTATAATATATATATATAGCAAGTTTTATAATGTATATATATAGATATACATGTCTAATGATAATCTTTCCATTATTTGTCATTACTTGACATTCATCATAACAATCATAAGATCTTGATTGATGTAACTGTTTCTCCAATCAGCATATCCTCCTCCTTAGAATTATATATAATGTCTTTGTGTTTGTATAAACTGTCCCTCAATCAGAATATATACATATTATTGCTTGCTGTTATATATCAGAGATATATATAATTTACTCAGAGATATCTTCTTTCAATCTCAGAATTGTGTATATATTATTATTCTTTACTTCTTATATCTTCTGCTCTTATTCTAATGTTATTGTATTGTGTTCCCTTATTCCTCTTAATTCTGCCATGCTCAGAAATAATTCCTTATAGTCCCTATTACTCAGAAAGTATTTCTTACTTCTGCTCAATATTCGAATAATATTCTCTTATCTTTTCTTTCCTATTTTCCTCTTCCTATTCCCTGCTTTCAATGTGGGAGGAGTTTCCCTTTTTAAATGTCTTAAGAGATGCTACTTTAAAGGGTTACGTAGCTTTTCCTTTTGGTGATCACACCCCTTGTAGGTGATGTTTATGATGTGATCGCTCCTCATTTATAAACCGTTTGCTGCTCTTTTAATTATCACCTAAATCACAGCCTTTAACTTTTGTGATCGCTGCTCTATTTGACATTATATATGTGTATTTATTACCTTTAAATATTGATATTTATAGTCATTATTTATATTTGTATTGTACTTGTATTATTATTATATTTATATTATATATATTAACATATTATATAATAATATCAATATTGATAATATTATTTTTGTATTTATATTATCATTTATAAATACCATAAATATAAAATATTTATAAAATAATATTATTGTTTCTATACACGATTGACAAAAACACTATATTTGACAGAAACGATTTCTCCTCCTTTATCATGACGTTTAAATCTTTAATTTAAACAATGCCTTAATATGGGGACATGACAGGCCTCCCCTCTCGAGATTGCTTGCCCTCAAGCAATCACAACGATTTCTTTCATTACCTTGCATCCTTTTTAAAGTCTACTTTCCGATGCGTTGAGACGAAATTGTGGATTTGATCTAGAATGAATATTGCTTTAGTGAAAAAAAATTGATTGAGATTCCATGAAAGAGAATTTGTGATCAAAAGAGCATTTGTTTGATGTTTTGAATAATAACGATAGGATGCAAGTATCATAGATTAAGAAGATTTGAGAGTATTGAGATTCCAAGATGCATCTTGATCTTTGATTACAAGATTCAGTCTTATATGTTATTGACCTCAAAATCGAGAAGAGTTATGTTCTTTGAGGAGTAACTGATTATATGATGTCATGATCAAAGAAGATTTGATTTGATTTTGAATAGCAATATGATTGAGGAAATGTAGTTAATCAAATGAATGCAGGAAGGAAGAATTTTTCAATGTTAAAGAAAACTTTGGGAGTATTGATAATCCGAGATTGGAGATTTGGAATGAAATAATATTGATGAAAATCCCAAAAGATGAATCTAATGATGTTGTAAGACTTTGATTGCTTAAGCAAGTTGATGATAAGATAACGTATAGCATGATCCTTGGGGTTGATGATGAGATAATGTCCCCCCTTTTTGGGATATTCTTGATCCATTAACCTGCACACAAGAATAACTACTAGAAAGGAACATTAGTGTTGTGACCTAATCACACATTGCCCCATTGCAAATGGGGACCCCCTTTTTTTTAAGCTCTATGCTTTGCATTGAGTCTTGGATGATGTCTTAGCACTTTTTGTGATGAAGTTAGTAGTGTTGAGTTTATAACTTTGTGGTGGATACCATAGTCCCCTGATGTCCTGGTGTATGTTCTGAGATCCTAAAAAATGACTAAGTCTGATATCCTAAAAATCCTAAAAATTGGCTAAGTCTGAAATCTAGTGGATCTCTCAAAATCTAGAATCTACATGTTAAATCCGGTGGATCCGAGACCTATCTCAAACATCCTGAAAGGTATATTGAAAAATATTTAAAGCTCCAAACTTATACTTAAATATATTTTTCAGTATACCTAACCTCGGGGACTTTCAGTTTTAGGCGCTAATTTGCTCTAGGAACTTAGGCGCATTTTCCCACTTGCAGAGACTCAAAGTGCGCCTAAGGTGGAGACTCATATGTGCGCCTAGAGGAAAACCAACTTTGAACCACTCCAAACTATGGCGCCTTGATTGAAACTGATGAAGGAAACCCTTAAACATCGAAAATTTGACAAGGAAATGATTTTAGACTCTAGGCGCCTTTTCATGTTCAAAACAACCACAAAGTGCGCTTTAGGTTGAAGTGAATGAGTTAAGGTGCCATTCCTTGTTGTTTTTGTAATTTTGGCCACCTTGATATGGAATGAAGATATTTTGAAGTTAATGAGTTTAGACGCCTTAAGGTAGGTAATCCATCTTGATTTAGCATATCAAATTGAGTATCTAAGGCTCTAGGCGCTACTTCCTGTTGAAACAACCTCATACATGCGCCTAAGAGAGAAATCAATTTAAGTCTACAACTTTTGAGGTTTTTGGGTCTTGATGAAGTCTACCAAGAGCAATTACAATGATTGTAGATTGAAGTAAGTGAAGGGACTCTTTATCTAGCCTAGGCGCCAATTCATGTCCAAATTATCACCAATATGCGCCTAGGAATAAGAAGGCTAAGAGACTTGAATTTTGAAGACACCTAGGAGATAAGAGGCCAAGAACTCATGGTTTTAACAATGCCTTGGAGTAAAGGGGTTTTCAAGCACCCTTGCCTTGATCTTGAGATCATCAAAGTGCCTAAGAGCAAACCAAGAAGTCTTGAAACACCAAGAAAATAAGCTATCTATGTTTCAGCGCCTTGATTGAAATCATTGAAAGTCAAGAGAACAAACCCAGTAGGCTTAGGTGCAAATCCTTGTGGTTTCGGGTTATAATGAGCGCCTAGAGAGCAAGCATCAAAGTGAGGCGCACTTCATGCCTCTATCACCCCATTTTGGCGCCCAATATGAAGAATCCTTGGAACCACAAACTTTGAAGTCAAGAGGTAGGCGCAAATTGCAGCTCAATCATCCAATTCCAGTGCCTAAGGTAAAGCCTTGAGAAATCATCAATGTTGTTGGCAAACCTGCATTTGAAGACATCAAAGTTATATTTGGAGACATAAAAGATGATAGGCGCCAATCTATACCTTAAACAGCATGAAGATGTGCCTAGATCAAGATGGGGGGGCAAGATAACATTCAAAGACCCTAAAGTGGCGCCTTGGCCGAGAAAGACATGAGATCATTATAAGTCCTTAAGAAGACAGCTAGGCGCCATTTTCAACTATTTTTACCTCAAATCAGCGTCTTAGGTGAAGAGGGTACTTATCCAAGACTAGGCGCTAATCCATACTGGTATCATCCTCAAAAAGTGCCTAAGAACATAAGGGTTTAAATGCATAAAAAGTGAAGTAAACATCCTATTTGAGTCTAGGCGCAGATTTCCCCTTTCATATACCTCAATCAACGCTTTGACTTGGAAGAGTTAGTATATGTTTTAACATGATTTCTATGTGTTTATGAGATTCAATATTTAACAAAAGTTTAATATGTGGTTTTCTTTTATGTTGCAGGTATATCACAGCAAAGCTGAAGAACCATTTAAAGAGCTAAGTGCCTAGAGTCATCTTCAAGTGAGGGATGATGTTAAGAGGAAGTCACTGTGAGGAAACATCATGTAGCTACCCCAAAGGAACACTTCACCATTCGCATGCCGGAACACTTCATTATCAATGGCATCATCCATCTATCAAGTTTCAAGTTCTCACAATCTTCAAGTCTCCAGAAGAAGTCTCTTACTACAAATTGAGAAGTCTCCATGAAGCATCATCATCATTATATCTACTCTTCATGAAGAAGCTACAAAGAAGATCAAATATTTACCCTACAAGAGAAGAAGACACAGAGTTAGTCAAATGAAGCAACAAGCATCATACACATTCAACTTACAATGAACAAGGCAAAGTCAACAAGATACATTCCCAAACATACAAGTTCATTCAAAGCAATCATCTTCGAAGACTTCACAAAGATGATACAATTTGGGAATATGCCAAGGTGGCACTTATGTGGCATGTACACATCATCATTCAATCATAATTTGTCATATCACTCAACAAGAAAGAAGACAAAGAGGACGCCTATGTGGAAGATACTCAAAAGATTCCATTTCATCCTTATCTTCTCGGAAAACGTGCCTTCATTGCCTATCTTATGTACTAAAAATAGCAAGTTGTTGTAACTAATTGCTGAGATGGCATGATCTGGGCCCTTGGCTACTTGAATTGATCTAGGCCATTCATTGTAATTCTGGACCTCTATATAAAGGCCTTGTTGCCTCATTTGTAAAGTAGTAGTCAATAGGTAATAGAGTAGAAGAGTAGAATAGAAGAGACTCTCGAAGCTTTCTGAGAGTACTTGAAGTTGTTGTAAATATTTATCAAGATTAATGCAAAGACATTGGAGCTTGTTTGGTGTTAAGTGTTGTCTTGTGGAATAACATGGTTTCTTGTATTTTGATGAAGTGGAGAGATGTTTCTAAGTAGATTAGAAGTAGAGTAGTAGTTCATTGATGTAATGTATGTATGTATTGAATATTTGATCAACTCCTAGCTCATGCTTTTGACATTCATTATTGGTGAAGTGTTGTGTAAATCTTGTTTGAGCTTCATTTGCTTAAGTTCGATTGTGGATGCTTGTTTGAGCTACCCCGTTCAATGAGTGCTTATATGAGTTTTCATGATTTAAAAACTTTTCGCTATCCTTAGGAGATTGCACCAACTCCATGTAGTTGTAGGCATCCTTAGCAAAGTGGAGTTAGGTTGATTAAGGAGTTTGTCTATTCATGCATCATCATTGCTTCATTAACCTTAAATTAGTTTCTCTGAACTTTTATCTTTTGCCTTTTCTTTATTATTGATACATCATCCACACTACTAGGAGAAATAAGTTGAATGAAGTAAGAAGTCTGCGTAAGTCCCTTTGTGATTATCAGCAAGATCACATGTATTCATTGAGTCTATCCAACGCAAATCATAAATAAGGAACCTTAAAGTTACTTCATTGGATCACATAGCTTAGCCTTTGAAGAGCTTTATTCAAGAGAGAGTGAGATACTTAGTGTTTTACTCTATTGTTGACTTGTCTAAAAACAATCATCAACAATTAGCAATATTAAAGATCCATAAATTAACAATGAAATCAGTACGTCATAACATAATTAATGATATAACATAAATAACATTTAATTTCAACATATAGTTATCCATACCTCAAGTTGATCCTTTGATAGAATCCATAGAAATACTTGCAAGTTAGAGCATGATGGAGGGCACACTTCCTACCTATCACCTCTTATGTCCACCTTCAAGGTTCAAGAATGTGATGGAGGGCACACTTCCAACCTATATTCAAGAATGTGATGGAGGGCACACTTCCAACCTATCACATTTTGACAAGAGCATGATGGAGGGCATTCTTCCTAGGTCTCAGGGTGGCTATACCATCCCTCCCTAGTCCCCATGTGGCGCATGCCATTCATATGGAGTGTCGTTGTCCTTATGTGGCGCATGCCATTCACATAAGGTACTCTCAATCTAATGTGGCACATGCCATTCATAATAGATCGCCTCGGCCTCATGTGGCGCATGCCATTCATATGAGGTCGCCCCGGACTCATGTGGCGCATGCCATTCATATGAAGTCCGTTATTGTCTTTGTGTGGCGCATGCCATTCATATAAGGTACCCTCGATCTAATGTGGCGCATGCCATTCATAATAGATCGCCTCGGCCTCATGTGGCGCATGCCATTCATATGAGGTCGCCCCGGACTCATGTGGCGCATGCCATTCATATTAAGTCCGTTATTGTCCTTATGTGGCGCATGCCATTTATATAAGGTACCCTCAATCTAATGTGGCGCATGCCATTCATAATAGATCGCCTCGGCCTCATGTGGCACATGCCATTCATATGAGGTTGCCCCGGACTCATGTGGCGCATGCCATTTATAGGAAGTCCGTTATTGTCCTTATGTGGCGCATGCCATTCATATAAGGTATCCTCGATCTAATGTGGCGCATGCCATTCATAATAGATCGCCTCGGCCTCATATGGCGCATGCCATTCATATGAGGTCGCCCCGAACTCATGTGGCGCATGCCATTCATATGAAATCCATTATTGTCCTTATGTAGCGCATGCCATTCATATGAGGTACCCTCGATCTAATGTGGCATATGCCATTCATAAGAGATCGCCTCTTTCTTGCTTGCTATTATGCTTCACTCAATATATCAGCAATATATATTTCTCTTTAGAGTACTCAGTCCTGGAATCAATTCTCTTTCCTTCTTTTACTTGAAGTTACTTCATTTTCCTCCTGTACGTCTTTGTTGGATATGACTTCTATAATCTGTGCTTGAGGTCTTTTTCCATATTTCCTTTTAAGATCTTTCTCCCCATTTGTGGATTCTGTTGATGAGGTTTTTGTGACTACAACAACATTAGAATAAAATACTGGGTATCCTATCCTCTCTTGAATAAAGCTTCTCAGACGCTGAACTATGTGATCGAATGAGACTGCTCCAAGGTTCCTTTTATGTCAGGTCTTGACGTGCATAGGGATAGACTCAGTAGAATGATGTGATTTGCTGGTAATCACGAAGGGGACTTACGTAAGATTGCTCTTTCAGAGTCATGGAATTCATTTTTGGGATTCGGACTGGGATTTGCGGGTGAATGGAATTCTTTCACAGATTGACAACTGGAATTCTAAAGTTCCATTCCTACAGAGGCGGATGATTTAGACGATGAAGCTCTGGAAAACTAATCCTAATGAAGATCTAAAAGAAAGTGAAAAAGATAAGATAAGGGTTCAGGAGTTTAACTAATTGATGGAAGAAGACTGCTGCTGGAGATAGAAACTGGAACCAGTCCTTTGCTTCGTCATGAGACAACAGCTAGGCAGGGGCGGTGCTATCTTCTAAGGGGGAATAAGGATTTTCAGACTGCTTCAGTAAGAGACATGGATTTGGTCATACGGAACAGTCGAAGTTAGGTTCGAATTAAGTTCAGACTAACCATGCACGATGATTTGCAAGCCACAGATCACCAATGGTATGAACAAACAGATTCAATCATACAACAATAATAATCTCCATCTTTCTAACTAATAAAAAATATGAAAATACAAGAAAGAACTTCAATATTTTCAGATTTGCTCCAAGAAATCAATAAGACCATGCCAAAAATCCAAAGGTATATATGAACACCATTCTTCAATGCATATATAATTACTTCAGAAGTTTATATCACAACAATCCAACTGATTTTGGAGTTCCAGCTCATAAGAAACTATGCAGAAATGAAAACTAGTTACTAAGGGGCTCTAGGAGCTTCAGAATGGTAAATATCATAAAAGGCCAGAGAGAGAGAGAGATTACAATGAGGCATCCCTCAGCCTTTATATAGGCTCTCAAAAATATCCTAGGGCAAAAGGAAATCAGATTTCCTTGAAACATGTGCCCTAGGTTACAAATCCTAGAAAAAGCAGATGGGGTCGTCAGAATATCCATGCAGGAGACTGCCACCTGTCTAGGTCGTCAGAATGTGTAAGGAAACTTTCCAGCTGTCCTTTCAGGGTCGGGCACTGTCGGAATTTCTAAGCGGGAGGCTTCTAGAATCCACGGGTGAACTTGCTCCGGAGCAACGGGACTTCCTTCTTCTAAGTTGGCATCGTAATCACTCAATACCTTTGCGGAGCTTTTCATCATGAGAACTTCATCGACCTTTGGTCTGTAGAGGCCGAGACTAGTTTCCACAAAGAATATCTCATTCTTTTCACCATATTCGGTGATCATTAGCTTCAGACGAGGAGTACTATCTATCTTGATTTGGTTCGGAAGTCCCCTCCATGGCAACCACATGTGGGAGAAGTCAGTTGATACGTACCCATTTAGCTTCCTCAGCCAGTCTCGACTTAGCAACATGGCATATCCCTCTGGAATGTCCACCACGGAAACATCGATATAAGACTGGATCCTTGGATCAGCCGCTAATTGCATATGGATATTATGGAGCTCTCCCACAACTGGGACTTCCGTCTTGTCGAGCTGAGTGACCTTCCTGGAGGTCGGTTTCGGAATTAGACCCAACCTCTTGCATACGCCCAAGGGCATAACATTGCTGGATGCTCCGGAATCCATCAGACAGTTGTGTAGGAGTTTGCCGAACATCCTTACTGAAAGGAGAAATGGCGGAGGCTCATCTTTTCCTTGGTAGAAAACTACCGACTTCTTCTTGGGAGCAGTGAAATTGGCATCCTTTCCTAGCTCGGGATTTTGACCTTTTGCTATGTTGTTACCCCTTGCAGGCTCCTTATGCCTCTGCAAGTTTCCTCCTGATGCTTCTCTGGTGGTATCAGCGGCGTTCTGGGCTACATATATAGCATCTCGCTGAACCTGAGGATCATAGGGGAATGATTGGGCTACGCTGGTATTTGGAGTTCCATTTGCCCGGGATGCATTAGGTGGAGCGGATGGTTTAGATGGGTTGGAGATGCCTTGCGTGCCTGAGGCGACGTTCCCTGTGTTGGTGTCGTTCAAACTCTCCAAAAAGGTCGCCCTGATTTCGGGCACTCTCATTAACTCAGTCATGGGGAGGCTTACTCTTATCTTCTTGAACTCCTCCGTCACACACTGGCTTAATCTTTTCAGTCCATCCTTGGGATTACTATCCCTGGGAACAGGGACTCTAGGAGCGGCACCTCCAGATGAGTCAGTTCTTTGAGGAACATCCCTTTGTCGATACTCCGGTGAATCCCTCGGGCAGCTTGGATTGTTATTGGCATTTGGATCCGGTGGAGTCCGATAATTGTTCAGAGGGGTCGAGGTGGTCAACGGCTCTTGGGGACGATAATTCCTTTGGTAGACCCTTGGACCTGCATTCCCGGCCGATTGCTGGAATGCTTGTACTTCATCCACCTCCTCTGTTTGAAAATCATTGTTATATGGAGGGCAATAGTATGGATCATCGACGGGACCATTTGCTGATGCGGGAGGAAATCTTCCGTCATACCCCATGGAGTCACACTCTGGTGCAGGGGGGAATGTAAAATCTTCTAAGATAAGGGCTTGATCATACCTCGTTGAAGGAACAATTTCATATCCCGTGGCGGGTGGAGGAGTATCTTGATCTTGCGAGCTCAGCATTTCCTTGTGGAAGATGTCCGCAGCAATCTTGAATTCAGTGCATTGCAACTCCGAATGTTGGTTGGTGTTGTGCAATCTACACCAACTAGACAATGCTGCTTCTGCTAGGAAAACTTTATCCGCCGGCCTGTCCGCGGAACTGGGAGGATTATCCAAAGGAGAAGGGACGTTTCCATTGTTTGGAGTTGTGTTCCACGTCCGGTTCTGCCTCTGGTATCCTTGAGGGTTCGCCCGGAATCCCGGGTTGTTTCCTTGATTATTACCTGGCTGATTCCCTTGATACCCTTGATTTCCTTGGGAATTCCTCTGTGTATTTTGCAGGTGATTGTTCTGGTTCCTGAGGTGAGTGACTTCTGTAGACAGCTTTCTTACTTGGCCAATCAACTCTTTCATCTCGTCTTTCTCCTCTGGAGTTCTTGTCGAGGACGCGCCTTGAAGGTACACTGGTTGTGCAGGCATAGCTTGGGAGACGGGTACTCCGGGGTGAAGTACCAACTGGTTGCTGGGAGATGGAATGGGATTCACCACTGGGGTGTGATGTGCCAATGCCTGATTAATCCCTTGGATCTGATTTGGCATAGCAGCATACCCCAAATGGTTAAGTGGACCGTGGGTATTCATTCCTAACTCTTCGTTCACTTGGACAGCTTCAGCATATGCTTCCAGCAGGGTGGTCGGAGGAACGGTCTTCCTTTGCACGAACATGGAAGTGAGACGATCCAGTGCTGCGTAGTACATCGCTCGGGCGGAGCCATCATTTATGGTATACGGGGCCTGGATTCTTGAGTAGGCTTTGTGGAACCTATGGTTGAAGGTGCTGATTGATTCATGCTCTTGTCTCCGTACATCGACAAACTGTTTGTACAACTCCGTTGGACTGATGGGACATCTGAACTTAGCTAGGAAGGCATCCTTCAAGTTCCCCCAACTGGTGATTGAGTTAGCCGGCAGGTTGATATACCAATAAAACGTGTCTCCGTCCAAAGAGTACGGAAATAGTCTGCAGGCTACATCCTCGTGCCCAACTTGTCTGTTATGCAGCACATCCTCGAAAACCTTGATATGCTCTTCCGCCGTCCGATTCACATCGTTGATGTGGAATTTGGAGCAAAAGTGTTCGGGGCTCTTCGGCATATCATTGTAGTTGGCGAAGTTTGCGAGAGGGGAAGCATTCGCAGGAAGCCACGCCATCGAGGCATTTGCTGGTTGAAGCAGAACTGCTTGAGCGGGTCCTTGCAGATTGCTCGGCTGTGCAACTCCTGGAACAGAATTTCCAGATGGCGGGGTCTGGAACAGGCTCGAGAGGCCTCCTTCACAGGGAGATCCCTGACTAGATGATGCTGTCTTCTTTCCTCGCCTGGTCCTTGAGAGGAGGTCTAGTTCCACGTGGCTCTGGGAGGCTCCTGGAGTGGACCTTAGGATTCGTTGATGCCTCTCTGGTGAGAAAGAACTGATTCGATCCAGCGTGGTCTTTTGCTGACCTTCCTTGAAAATGAAGTACTCTGTCGGCAGCAATCAGCCAATGCCTTTGTTGGCCCTCCTTCTAGCGCCAATTTATGTTGATGTGCTGGAACAGAGGGGCGTGCTGATAAAATCAATGTTCTTTGAATGAAACAATGCTCTTCTTCTGCCCTCCTTCTAGCGCCAATTTATGTTGATGAGATTTTTTGTGACTACAACAACATTAGAATAAAATACTGGGTATCCTATCCTCTCTTGAATAAAGCTTCTCAGACGCTGAACTATGTGATCGAATGAGACTGCTCCAAGGTTCCTTTTATGTTAGGTCTTGACGTGCATAGGGATAGACTCAGTAGAATGATGTGATTTGCTGGTAATCACGAAGGGGACTTACGTAAGATTGCTCTTTCAGAGTCATGGAATTCATTTTTGGGATTCGGACTGGGATTTGCGGGTGAATGGAATTCTTTCACAGATTGACACTGGAATTCTAAAGTTCCATTCCTACAGAGGCGGATGATTTAGACGATGAAGCTCTGGAAAACTAATCCTACTGAAGATCTAAAAGAAAGTGAAAAAGATAAGGGTTCAGGAGTTTAACTAATTGATGGAAGAAGACTACTGCTGGAGATAGAAACTGGAACCAGTCCTCTGCTTCGTCATGAGACAACAGCTAGGCAGGGGCGGTGCTATCTTCTAAGGGGGAATAAGGATTTTCAGACTGCTTCAGTAAGAGACATGGATTTGGTCATACGGAACAGTCGAAGTTAGGTTCGAATTAAGTTCAGACTAACCATGCACGATGATTTGCAAGCCACAGATCACCAATGGTATGAACAAACAGATTCAATCATACAACAATAATAATCTCCATCTTTCTAACTAATAAAAATATGAAAATACAAGAAAGAACTTCAATATTTTCAGATTTGCTCCAAGAAATCAATAAGACCATGCCAAAAATCCAAAGGTATATATGAACACCATTCTTCAATGCATATATAATTACTTCAGAAGTTTATATCACAACAATCCAACTGATTTTGGAGTTCCAGCTCATAAGAAACTATGCAGAAATGAAAACTAGTTACTAAGGGGCTCTAGGAGCTTCAGAATGGTAAATATCATAAAAGGCCAGAGAGAGAGAGAATGAGGTATCCCTCAGCCTTTATATAGGCTCTCAAAAATATCCTAGGGCAAAAGGAAATCAGATTTCCTTGAAACATGTGCCCTGGGTTACAAATCCTAGAAAAAGCAGGTGGGGTCGTCAGAATATCCATGCAAGAGACTGCCACCTGTCTAGGTCGTCAGAATGCGTAAGGAAACTTCCAGCTGTCTTGGTCGCCACCTATCTAGGACTCCTGGATAGGACTGTCCTGTCTGTGCGGAACTTCCTCCTGTTCTTTTGTCTCTGCTTCCAGGAACCTAGTCAGGACAACTTCCAACTCCTCCATAGGAATACTAGGCAGGTTCTCAATCCGGAACTCCATGACGGATGCGGTGGTGGTGCAGGCGACAAGGATATTTTCCCAATCCGCCCTCAACTCCTGGATACTATTGATGAGGATCAGAAACGAGGATGCATCCTCAAGATGGGATTCCTCAGTGGGATAAGTTGCTTTAAAGTATATGCTCCGCATCTTGCCTTTCAATTCTTCCAAGTCAATGATCCCATCTGGTGCTACATCCAGATCAAACCAGGTCTCTAATGATACAAAGATTTTGTCCTGGATTTCCTTCAACATGGCGTGGGCCCGGGAAGTGTCACCTTCGATCTTTTCCAAGTTATCCCTCTTCATGAGCAAGGCGGAATACCAGCTGAGGAAGTTATATACTGAACCTGCCTGTATTACCTTGTTCTTGATCAGGTCCGGCTGCGGAGTGTTCATTAGTGCTTTCAGTCTAGGGATAGTTTCCTCCCGGACGACCATGAACTGTTGACACGTATCCAAAATTGCCTGAGTTCTATCCATGAGTGCTGTAACTCTGCCATTCACCTGGACGAGGTCCTCTATGAATCCATGAGCTCTATCCAAGACCTTCTCTATCCAGCCCTTTGTTGTGTGGCCGACCGTCCTCAAAACTTCAACCTCAGCTAAGGAATCCTTAGTTATGCTCAGAGGTTGGGACGTTGTTCCTTGGGCGGATTGCAATGGGCCCATGAGTTGCTGGATGTGCTGCCGCAGCTGCTCATTCTCCTGTTTCAACTGGTTCTTCTTTTCTTCTTCCTTCCTTAACCTCTCTCGGATGACGGCGACGGAATCCTCCAGTTCTGCCATTTCTTGATCCTTCGTAGTTGGCCCAAGGTCAACCTTCAAGATGTCAAAGTCATTAGGACTGATGTCCTCCTTTGCCTCCGTTATCCTAGGAATGGCCACTTCTACTCGGCGGGATCCTGACTCATCTCTGGTAATCTTGGAAAACTTCTTCACCTTCTTTGGGACTGCAGACTTCCCTATCCTGGCAAGAAAATCACCAAGTGCGGTGGAAGGATTATTCTTCTTGATTGTCTTTTCTGCAACCTGTCCTGTAACCAGTTGGGCTTCGTGGATGGAATGGCTTCTTCCTGTGCTTCCTGGGGTCCTTGACCAACTTGTGGTGTGGAGGCCGGTATTTCTCCGTAATTGAACTCCTCATTGAGGAATTCCAAATCAGGATGACGGAGCATGTCTTCAAGCTGGGCCTCCCCTGGATTCCGAGGTAGAGGGTTAGGCTGATTTCCCACCATGAGGCTGGGAGTCCGCTCCCGGGTGGAATCCATGGACTCATCATCTCCCTGATCATCTGGTTCATTTGGGACCACTTCCTCTTGCATGGGTTTCTTGCCTTTAACGGTCTGTGCATCTCCAAAAAGATCCACCTCTTGGATGGAAGAAGTGCTGGCAGAGTGAGGTCTGGATGCATTCCGCTCCTCCTGATTGGGTCTGCTGATAAATTCCTTCCGAGCCTTTACCCTCTTTGCTGGTGGATCTTCCGCATCCTGGTTCCCTTCTTCCTGTCTTCCCGCCTCTTGTGCTTTCACAGGAGTGTCTTCAGCCATGTCTTCTTCGGAAGACTGAGAGTCCAAGTCTCCCATCAGGTCGTAAGTTGGACGGATACCCATCTTGTGCATTTTCTCCGTCTGCTGACTTATCCATTTCTGTGTCACTGTTAGCACGGGTGCCATTAGGTCATCCAAGTGGGTGACCTCTGGATCAGACCAAACTATGGGTGGAAGAGGCCTATTTTTTTCCTGCTCGAAGAATGGTTGGACTAGCTTACCATCCTCCTTGACCTGGTCAGGGACTGGAAAGATCCCGGTGGCTCTGATCATGTCAACTGAAAGTCGGGAACACATCCTTCTTCGCACCTCGAAGTCATCCTCGGCATTTGCCCAATGGTCCTCCAAGTGTATCTTGTGTCTATGTTTCCTTCCGCATGCTATCCTGGTGGTGTTGAACGGGTCAAAGTTCTCCCGTAAGGAATGAGTTACCAAGTTGTAGAACTGCAGCTCTTCCTCGGACTTTTCGGCGGCTAGGAGAGATGGGCATGACTCGACTTCATCTTCCGTCTGGATTGGATAAGTCCCCCCAGCCTTCTTCTTCTTCTTCTGGACTTTGTCATACGCCGAGAGTTGCCTTGTTAACTCCAACAAGACCATTTTGTCTGACGGATACCTTGGTAGTCTGTATGGATAGCCGGAAAATCCCTGCACCCTGATGTATGTGAACTTCGGGAATTGGATGAACCATGAGCCATATGTCCTGACCAACTTCTTGGCCTCGGGTGATAGTCTCTGGTGAATGCCTCCTTGGAGGGTCCTGGTGATATGCATGGCGAATGCATCATTGAATCTCCGGAAATGATTTATGTTCTGAAGATGAAGCTGAGGATAGCAATTGTAGACCATGACTTGTCCCTCCTGATTGCCGATACGACCTTTCCATGACAGTCCTCGATATTTGTTGTTCCTAGCCAACATGTAGATCACATAGGAACTCATGTAAAAGGTCTTCGATTCCTCCAGGTTTTGGAATTGTGCATCAATGTTATCACTGAGGAGTCGAGCCCAGTCAATCATCTTTGTTCCAGCGAGGACCTCTTCGATGTAGTAGAACATCCATGGCTCGAAGGTAGAGGACTGTTGACTTCCCATAATCCTGTTCAGCATGACGACGAGGTCTCCATGCTCCTGCTTGAAGTCGGACTTGAGGAGTGTCCTTGGCAACTTGGAACGGTGAGTCCTTTTCTTTTGCATCCATGTCCTGTTGATGACTCCAAAACAGGTTGCCGGATCGGCTTCGGTCATTTCGGCGGAATCCTCCTTGCTCATGAACTCGACGGGATTATAGACTGGGATATTGAAAGCCTCCGCAATCTTCTCTTTGGTGAAATAGGCCACCACTGTGTTGTTACGATCGACGACCATCCTTCGCTCCGGATCATAGTGCATGAAACATTCCACGATCAGCTCGGGACAAGGAATGGCAGGTGGGAAGCATGCAGCGGCGGCAACTCCGTTCCGGACGATCTTCGCTGCGAGCAGAGATGGAGGATGTCCAGCCGTTCCATACGTTCGATTCCCAATTTCTTCCATGACTGAAGGATAGATGTTGGTGTCTCCAACGTTTGCCCATTTTGACTTGATCTTGGACTGCGGGATCATTCCTTTGAAGGCGGCCTTCACCTGGGTTTGCCTTGAGGGACCCGCCTTGGCAGCTGCCATTTACCTATGAAATCAAGAAGAAAAAAGCACAGTATGAGTTTTCCAAAGGGGGCAAGGATAGAGGTAAGACAGGAGCTTTTATTCCCACACGTGGGAAGTTTGGTGTGACATCTTAAGCATGTGGGACTAAAAATTAGGAATTTTCAAGTACACATGGAAGGTAAAAATAACAATTTTTTTTTTTTTTTTTTTTTTTTAAGTAGAAGGAATTTTTTTCATGTAGTGACATACCTCTCCTTGCACGAGGAACTTTTGACCTTCTATGAATTTCTGATTTTTTTTTTTTATAGATTTCTTGACCTACTAATGGAATTTCTGATTTTTCTGCAGAAATTTCTGAGTTTTAATGGATGTTCCAACAAGAAATCTGCCTTAGGAATATTCAGAAATGGAGTTTTAGTGAAGAACTTACCTTGGAATGGAGGAGTTTTGTCTTGAAGAAGGAATTTCTGCTCTTGAAGGATGAACTTCTGCTCTTGGAAGGTTCAAAAATCTGCCCTAAACCTTCAGAAATTTCTGCCCTAATGACGAATTTGTCCTTTGGAAATGGTAAAATCTGCAATTTCCTTGGATGAAGTTGTTCTCCTTTTGTTGAAATCTGCCCTTGGACTGAATTTCTGCTCCTAAAATGAATATTTCAGATTTGAATTTGAATTGGAATGCTTTAGAAATGCCTTGGGCGCCCCCTTTATATAGGCAACTTAGCCTCCTTCATGCTTGGCCGACCTAGGTTAAGGAAAAGAAATTCCTTAACCGCCAAACTTTTAGCCGACTTAGTTTTTGTCTTTTCTGTTTTGTCGGTGGTCGGGGATTTGTGAATGTCGGGGAATTTGGGATGTTGGGGAATTTGGGATGTCGGGGAATTTGGAGTGTCGGGGAATTCCTGAGGTCTAGGATTTTGCGACGTCGGGGATTTACTGATGTTTTGGATCTTTCTTCCCTAGCATAACTTTTGCACTTTTGCCAAAATCCAGCTAAGTCCTGGAACAGTATCCTATGGAATCTTACTCAGATGGATAGTTGGACTTTGCATTTTGAACAAGAATCATTGCGAGATGTGTCCTTGGACTTCTATGTTCAATCTTTTGGATATTTGCTAAGGGGTTCATCACTCTGTTTTGGCAGGGAGGGACTTTCTTACCCTAGGATCAGAGACTCCATCATTTTTAAAACCAGAAGTACCCTTCCATCATGTTTAGAGATTCCGGACTCCGAGGTACAACAGGCGAGGAATTCTTCTATGCAGGAGTTGGCAAACTGGGTTCCGGAATCTCACCTCGCAGGTCTCCCATTCCAGACTGGATCAGGAATCTCCAAGGGCGCAGAATCCAGAAGGTCAAGGATTTTGCGTCCAGGACAAAATTTGTCCTGGAACGCAGAATCCAGAAGGTCAAGGAATTTGCGCCCAGGACAAAATTTGTCCTGGAGCGCAGAATCCTACAGGTGTTGGAATTTGCGCCACTTGCCTTAGGAATTCAGTTTCAGGGAATTTAAGTCAAGGATTTGCATTTTCCTGAGTTTCGAAGTGGGGATTCTAGTTTTGCAGTAGGTTCATTCTCCTAGCTACTCCATGGAGGTTCAGATGTTGATACAGGATCAAAAAACGGAGTTTATTTCTTCCATCCTCGTTCCTTCCATCCTCGCGGAATCTGTTACTTCCAAGGCGGGATGAGAGGTTCGTTCGTTCCATCCTTCGTTTCTTCCATCCTCGTTTGTTCCATCTTCCGAGAGTCTGTTACTTCCAAGGCAAGATGAGGGGTTCGTTTCTTCCATCCTCGTTCCTTCCATCCTCCGGGAGTCTCTTTTCGATGGCGAGACATGAGGTTCATTTCTTCCATCTTTCGTTTCTTCCATCCTCCGGGAATCTGATGGCAAGACACAAGGTTCGTTTCTTCCATCTTTCGTTTCTTCCATCTTTCGTTCGTTCCATCCTTCGTTTCTTCCATCCTCCGGGAATCTGATGGCAAGACACAAGGTTCGTTTCTTCCATCTTTCGTTTCTTCCATCTTTCGTTCGTTCCATCCTTCGTTTCTTCCATCCTCCGGGAATCTGATGGCAAGACACAAGGTTCGTTTCTTCCATCTTTCGTTTCTTCCATCTTTCGTTCGTTCCATCCTTCGTTTCTTCCATCCTCCGGGAATCTGATATCTCTATGACGGAAAGATGGACGTTCATTTGTTCCATCCTGACTGTGAATTCTAGGAGTCAGGTATCCACAAAGGGGGTCAGAGAAAAAAAAATCCAAGCCAGGAGCGACTGGTCAGAGCAGGAGGGAGAAACTGGACATCCCAGTCCTTGGGCGCAAAATCCAGTAGGTACTGGATTTTGCGCCCAAGACAAAATATTGTCCTGGGCGCATAATCCAGTACCTACTGGATTATGCGCTCAGGACAAAAAGTTGTCCTAGGCGCATATTCCAGAAGGTCCTGGAATGTGCGACAGGGAATTTCCCGAGAGTACTTTCATTTTCCTCTGGTGTTTGGGATTTTTTTTTTTTGCCCTGAAGTCATTATCAATTCCTGCAGCAGGATTTCACTGTGGTGGAATGTCTTCCGAGATGATGCTTTCGATGGCAAGACACGAAGTTCGTTTGTTCCATCCTTCGTTCCTTCCATGTTTGGAATTGGCTAAGTCTGGTAGCCTGAAATCCTGAAATCCTAAAAAATGACTAAGTCTGAAATCTGGTGGATCTTCCAAATTCTAGATTCTGCATGTTAAATCCGGTGGACTCGAGACCTATCTCAAACATCCTGAAAGGTATATTGAAAAATATTTAAAGTATAAGAAATTCAATCTCTCAACTTATACTTAAATATATTTTTTAATATACCTTTACCCTGAAGACGCTGAAAAATGGCAAAGACTGTCCTTGAGCGCAAAATCCAGGAGGTACTGGATTTTGCGACCAAGGACAAAAAGTGTCCTTGAGCGCAAAATCCAGTAGGTACTGGATTTTGCGACCAGGACAAAAAGTGTCCTTGAGCGCAAAATCCAGTAGGTACTGGATTTTGCGACCAGGACAAAAAGTGTCCTGTCGCAATTCCAGCCTACTGGGGGGGAATTCATTAAATGCTAATTGTCTCCTGAAATTGCCCTAAGTCTTCGTTTTGCGAGTCTTCCGAGCCATGAAATGAGGTTGAGTGCCGGACCGAGATTTAAAGAGATATCCCTTGGTTTTGACCTTCTGTGCTGGAGCTGTCAGGCCGGGATTAAGTTTTATGACTGAAGGATGATCATGCCAAGGAGTGGCAGTCCCTGTTGAACTCCGCGATCTTGGTTGGAAGAAGAATCTAGATAAACTAAGAAATGGGATTCCAGGCAGGAATCCCCTGAACGAGACTCTGGGATAGGCACTTCCGGATAGGACTCCGGTTTGGACCCTCGGGCTGGATTCCTGGACTGGAGTCCAGGAATGATTTTCTAAGTCATACATAGGGTCTTGGACTAGGACTGGAATTGGGTTTCATGCCGGGAGCGGAGTGGGTTCATTACCCAAGTGTGAAAAGACAAAACCCTTCCCTAAGGATGGAAAAAACGAAACTCTCGCCCACGGATAGTCTGGAACAGTCAATTAGGGTTCGGGGCCTATGCAGGAGGAAACCTATGTGTTTTACTTCTCTTTCTTCCCGGTGAGCCAGTCTAAGCTCCTGACACATCTGGCGATAAGCCTCAAGGATCCAGGCAAGTCAAAAAAGGGGGACCCAATTAGTAATTGGGGTTGATGTTGTAAAGTGGTCACAACAGATTCCTAAAGAGCTGAGTTGTCTTTATTATGTCCTCTCAAAATTGTTGTTTTGGCTTTTAAGAGATTGACCCTCCTAGGTCAATATGATACCTCAGTGGTCCTAAATCTCAATTGAATTATTTAATGATGTTTTGGATATCTTTCTTAGATGAAATGCTCTTCCCTTTTTCACCTTAAGGTCGAATGTTGGTGAGTGATCTCCTCAGGATATGGAAGTGATTACACCAATTTGTAGGTTACATGCATTGCCATTTAGTTACATAATAAAATTGAAGTAGACAACCAAGTAGCTCAAGAACGCAAGCAACGAGCTCAAGCAAGTAGGCAAGTAGCTCAAGCATGTAAGCAACCAGCTCAAGCAAGTAGGCAAGTAGCTCAAGTAGACAAGCAAGTAGCTCAAGCAAGTAGGGAAGTAGCTCAAGTAGACAAGCAAGTAGCTCAAGCAAGTAACCAAGTAGCTCAAGTAGTCAAGCAAGTAGCTCAAGCCACAAAACATGTAAGTTGTAAACTATACACTTAAATACATAAGTCGCACGAATACACGTATACACATAAGCCACAAGGTAAACCTTTGAATACACATAAATCACAAAGTATACACAGGATGGCAGGATGACTGCTCTGATACCACTGTACTGTCCCCTTTTAGGATATTCCTGATTTCTTTACTTGCATACAATAATATCACATTACTTAATATATATATATAGCAAGTTTTATAATGTATATATATAGATATACATGTCTAATGATAATCTTTCCATTATTTGTCATTACTTGACATTCATCATAACAATCATAAGATCTTGATTGATGTAACTGTTTCTCCAATCAGCATATCCTCCTCCTCAGAATTATATATAATGTCTTTGTGTTTGTATAAATTGTCCCTCAATTAGAATATATACATATTATTGCTTGCTGTTATATATCAGAGATATATATAATTTACTCAGAGATATCTTCTTTCAATCTCAGAATTGTGTATATATTATTATTCTTTACTTCTTATATCTTCTGCTCTTATTCTAATGTTATTGTATTGTGTTCCCTTATTCCTCTTAATTCTGCCATGCTCAGAAATAATTCCTTATAGTCCCTATTACTCAGAAAGTATCTCTTACTTCTGCTCAATATTCGAATGATATTCTCTTATCTTTTCTTTCCTATTTTTCTCTTCCTATTCCCTACATTCAATGTGGGAGGAGTTTCCTTTTTTAAATGTCTTAAGAGATGTTACTTTAAAGGGTTACGTAGCTTTTCCTTTTGGTGATCGTACCCCTTGTAGGTGTTGTTTATGATGTGATCGCTCCTCATTTATAAACCGTTTGCTGCCCTTTTAATTATCACCTAAATCGCAGCCTTTAACTTTTGTGATCGCTGCTCTATTTGAGATTATATATATGTGTATTTATTACCTTTAAATATTGATATTTATATTGTCATTATTTATATTTGTATTATACTTGTATTATTATTATATTTATATTATTTATATTTATATATATTAATATATTATATAATAATATCAATATTGATAATATTATTTTTGTATTTATATTATCATTTATAAATACCATAAATATAAAATATTTATAAAATAATATTATTTAATATTATTGTTTCTATACACGATTGACGAAAACACTATATTTGACGGAAACGATTTCTCCTTCCTTATCATGACGTTTAAATCTTTAATTTAAACAATGCCTTAATATGGGGACATGACATTTGATCATGCAATTTATAAAATACAGCGATTTATTATGTAAGAGCAGCAATTTATTTGAATGGGCAGCGAATGTCATTAGCAGCGAACGATAGTTAAGGTAGCTATTGATATTGATATTAGAGTTCAATTTGTTATGGAATAGTGCAAGGATTTATATTTAAAAGTCAAAGACAATCAATTATTATGAAGGGCAGCGATCAAATGAAGAGTCATGTTGTTTTGTGGAAAGAGATAACTTTGTGGAAGTGTATGTCCATTGCCTCTATTTGGGAAGATGTAAAAGATATGTTTTGTGGGAAGAGGAGGATATGTCTGAAAATATATATATATATATGAATTAATATTCAGATCTAGGAAGTATAGAAAGGATCATACGTAAGAGATATAAAGGAAGAAGGGAGATGGAGAATAAAGATATAGGTTATATGAATAAAGGCAGATCCAGAAGAAGAATATATTGGGCTGCAGATAGCATAGAAGGAAGGAATAAAATCCTCAAGAGTCCTAAAGGATACAAAGGCAAGAATCATCCTCTTGGTATGATGTATCTAACCCTATGTCTATTATGATGAATGCCATGTGGTAAGTAATGACAAATGCATATGATTGAAAGATTATCATTAGTATCATTACATATGTATTTATAAGCATTGTGAAACTTGCTATGAAATATATATAGGAAAACATCAATAGATTACATTCACAACACATTAAGTAATGGTATGTTCAAACTCATTGCCTATTTACTTCTATTGCCTTCAATCTGTGAGTGAGTGGCGTGGTTTTGTTAGGGAGAGGCAGAGTAATTCCAGCCATCGAGTTGGTTTAGCGTGCCCTAGACAAGTAATTCCCCATCCAGGGTTGAGGATTAGAAAATGAAGGATTAAGATTTGAACATAGTCGATACTGAATTGTGTATGAATTGAACTGATTATGGATTATGGTATGATGAATTGATCTCATCCTTTGTGTTATGTAGTGTTGTTCTCATTATTAATCATGCTATGATGCTATGAACTTAATATTATCTCAATTCATTGATCTTTAATATCTCTAATGACCCTTTCTAGTGATATTATTGTATGCAAGTAAAGAAATCAGGAATATCCAAAAAGGGGACATTACACATCATCCGGAGCATTTCCGTCCAGAACGCTTTTACCGTTCCTGACTCACTATCGTTGCTGTCATCCGAACTTCCATGTTCCTCTGTTTTATTTTGCTACGGGAGGACATTTTGTCTTCACTTTTATGTCCATTGCCCGATTGTAGGCTTCTACATAAGAAGAGGGTGGTACTACCTTCATCTTTTTTCTTAAGAACAAAATCAGACCTTCGATGAACCACCTTTTCTTGAGACCGTCAGCAAGCTCTTTTTCTAATTTTACAAGTAGTTCTTTAAGTCTACAGTTATAAGCTCATACGTTCTCATGCTTACCTTGCCTGGTATTGTAAATTTTGGCTACTATTTCATTATCATCTCATGGAACTCTTGTTCAAAGGCCTTCTTTAAACTCTCCCATGTGTTTTGGGAGGTTTAGTCCAATTCGGTATACCAGTCAATTGCTACACCTCGCAAGGTGGCTGGAAAAGACCGTAGCCAGATTGCTTTATCATCTTTCCCATTTGCTATCCATATTGTCTCACAAGTCTTATAGTGCCTAACGGGATCCTCTGATACATTGTCTGTAAACTTGTCATGTCCCCGTATTGATGATTTGTAATTAATCAGTTCGGTACTATTCATTCAAATTAAAGATATAACAATTCAAATATTGTAAACTGAATATACATATTAAATATATTTAAATTAAATATTATTATTCTAATATAATTTCAAGAATATATATTATTATATTTATGACAAGTATAAATATAAATATTAAATTAAATATTATTACAATATAAAGTTATTAATATAAATGTTAATAATTTAAATATTATAATATATATTATTGTATTATATAAATATAAATAAATATTATAAATTAAAAATATATTAAATAATATATATTATAGAGTAATTATGGAGGGGCCGATTCCTAAAGAAAAGGCTGCCTAAGGACAGCGTGGACAAGTCCCAAAAGCAGTGATTCATAGACAGCGCTGAAGTAAAAGCCAACGATGACTAAAAGGTAAACTAAATATTAATACCAATAAAGTAAGACAACGATTAGTCAAAATTAACTAAAAAGGGGTAAGTATTAGTGTTGGCAACGATTATAGGAAGTGATTACAAAAGGCTGCGATCACTACTTTATTAGAAGACAAAACCATTAAGAAGAGCCACGATTTGGTCCATTTGGAGAGTTGCATCCATTTGAAAGGACATGATCATTGGCCACCCTCTAACCATATAAAGGGGATTTAGAACATTCGTTCAAGGGGGAATCCAAGACAGCAAGGAAGGAATACACAATTATCCGATCTCATCTCATACAATCAGCCTATCATAATTGAAATTCGCTTAATATATACTCATCGAATCTCAAGCAAGTTAATTAGTCTTCATACAGCAGACCCAATCAAAAATAAGAAACAAACAGGGATCCAAAAAGAATAAAGGAAGAACAGATTGCAGCGATCAGGTGAGTATTGGAATTTAACTTGTTCTATTTATGATTAGTAAAAACTAAATGATAAGAATATTATATATAAAGAACAAATATATGTATATATGTATGTAAAATGAATATTAATCACAATAGAAATCAATATACATATGATTCAGATATTAATTAAATGATAAGATGAATAAATATGCAAAGTAGTGAAAATCTACTATATATATATATATATATATAGTGTAATGGAATTATGATATGTATATAATGTGGATGGAAATTGTAATGGAAATACATTCTATATAGATGTTATTATACAAATGAAACATGATCTCACCAAAAATGAATCATGAATAAGAACAATAAGCACATTGAGTTCACAATGGACACAACATTCTAAATCATAAGAATATCCCTGCCATAATCTATGCTTATGAGTCATCATATCTCCTTAGTTACTATTTCTTGCGGAATAATGGATACGGCGGGAATGGCGGAGTAATTCCTACATGGAATTGGTAACTTGGCGCCTTACATATCCATTGATTGGTATGACAAGGAGGGGCAGGTGTAATTCCTTCCGTGTATTGGTATCTTAACGCCACACCATATAAATCCTACTTTCCAGAGAAGGGACGAAGGAAGATATAGATCTCAACTTATACTCGATCATATACTTGTTCTCTATCATCCCATCTATATGGGAATAGCATAAGGAGGGGCAATGTAATTCCGGCACGTGAATTGGTATCCATGCGCCCTATGAGGTATCGTAGGGAGGGGCAGTGTAACTCCTTCCATGCAAGGTATCCAAGCACCTTATAGCTAATTTCCCGATGGAGGGTTAAGAGAAAAGGGGTATGAACCTTAGAATATGCATTATAATCACTTTACGTCACTTATAGAATATGATATCAAAGATGATAATTAAAATGATAATCATGGAATAAACAATCATTTAACAAGTAAATGACGTTTTTACATTATCATTGACTTTATCTAATCTTATCATTAATGATCTTTAATATTTCTTCGAGAACTCATTTTTGAATAAAGGTTCAGGTTGAAGTGTTCTCACTAAAAGAGGACATTACAAAACTTGGGCAACTTCTGATTTTCTCCACTAGGGCTTACCATGGTTTTGTTCTGATGCAAACCTAGCGCCTGGAACTTACTTGCTGAGGAGTTTTGATTCAAACATTCGGGTGCTTCTCTCACACTCTTGGCCATGTGAGAATTCTCTAGAATCTCTACTCTTCCCACAACTTTAGTGTTCCACGCACTTGTTTCACCTTCAAATTTTCTTTTATACACCCTTGGCTCAGCTTCTTCTCCTTTGATTGACAAACCTTTGATGCCTCGAAGGTTGCTCTCATACGCTTCTATGAAGGAATCCGACTCCGACTTCCAACTTACCTCGTCCAAAGAAGGTTGTCTTGACTTTTTAAATTGATCGGAAAGATTAATCCACACATTATCTGACAATGGAAGGTGCCTAGTGATGTCCTCCCACTCTGCACTCGTGTGATTATTTGTAGCAGAAATGTGTTCCCTCTCCCGACTACGACTACGACTCCTACTCGCCCGACTACGACTCCTAACGCTCGCCCGACTACGACTCCTACTCATGCTCGCCTGACTATGACTTCGAGATGGACTTTGGCAATCTCTCTTAATCTTCTTTTGCGTTCTCTTTGTTCTACCAACCTAAGAGATCTTTTGATCTCTTAATCCTGACCATGTGATCTCTTCCCACCTTTATTGGGGTCTAAGGGCATGAATCTCTTATATTGGACCCAATTTCTTTTAAGGCAACAACGCCAATGTTTACTCACCTATCTGATAAATGAATACTTATAATAATGAATAGAATTAATAATGCATACCAAATAGAAGAGTAAAAGTATATCTTTATCCACACATGAAAATATTACACAAGTAGACCAGAGATGGTTGTCCAAGGATCAGAGTCGATCCGGCTAGATCACACTACTTTCCTTGACGATTCAAAGAGTATTAAAAGTACTCAACAATTGCCAAGAGGAACACAATCGTCAACTGACCGACTCCAGCTAATTGACACATATAACTACCCGAGAGCCGACAAACAATTAATACATAGTCGAATTACATAGTCAGATAACCCATATTATCAAATATAAGAATCAGCATGATACACTGACTACAAGTCACAAGATTTCCCATAACTTTGGTGTCTTGTTAGTATCTGGGAGAAATCCTAAGCGCTCAACACAAAAAGCCATCAACAGGAATGTCAGAGTGCTTTGGTAGTGATATTGGTGTCAAACAAGGTTGACACTTTCCCCAACTTTGTTTGGGCTATACTTTGATAAGTTAGAAACTTAGAAGAGTGGATAGACAAGGCTGGCAAGGAGGGAGTTCAGCTAGCTAAGTACGTAATAAAATTACTCTTATATGCGGATGATCTCATATTAATTGCTAAAACAGCTCACAATTTGAGAGAACACTTGAGGGGCACTTGAAAACTTTTGTCAGGAGGTCGGGATACAGGTGAACACTAGCAAAACCAAAGTAATGATCAACTCAAACTGTGGAAGGGACATGACAAGAAGTCCTTCAGCCAGAACTCAGTTAAGTACCTTGTACATATCATAGATGAACGTGCACACATAGCAATCTAGAGGAAGTCAAGTGACTCAAGGACTCCTATGACTTCCTCACCTAAAGAGCTTTTTTGAGAGGGAGATTTTTTTTCAATATTTTACTCCCAATTTATCTCACACAGCAGGCCCTACATCAAGTCACAAACAATGAATACCTTCACTCAGTACCATAAGGTTGAAGGATCTACCTGCTCAGGTTGACATACATAATATGGTCAACATCAATCATAATTTTTTTTTAAGAAATGCATCTACAAGGAGGTAACATCAGCTGCACAGCATGATTATAAGGAAAATATCCTCCTATGATATCAACGAAAGAAAGAACCTAAGCATGTTTCCCAATGGACAAGGAGTCAGCATCTCTACAAACCAATCAAACTTGGCTTTAACAATAAAAACTAGGTCTTTCTTAAAAATCCTCACTTATAAGAAATAGGAAAAGAAAGCCTTAGTTTTGCTGAGTGCAGAAGTATCATCCTGAAAATTTGCTTTGCACCCTGCCTTATTTCTTCCAGCACTTTTCTTTGAGATAGGGGCATCGATTAATTTAAGTTGCACAATCCATCAGAACATGAAGAGGATCAGGGCATTCATCATATAAATACCCTTCTAGATTACCATCCTCTTTAGACATGGGGCATTGCTTGATATCCAAACTATAACTACTAGATATAAGAAAACTGCCACTTGGTCAGACAAAAAGGACACTTCGTACACACGAAAGCGGCTAAATTTATCTCATGGATTTTGTTTTTGACGTATTTTAATTTATAAAAGTTTGCCACAATCAAAAATAAAAATGGCTATCTCAATCCGCTATTTAGATGTGATTTCTCTATAACAAGCAAAGATTGGGACAAATTCACCTTAGCACAGAGAAAATGATGAGAACTAAATAGTCAAAAGAAATTATCTTCCAGATCACTAAGTTCAGAATCCTTCTGACAGACCATGCACACATGCCACTCTCTTTTTTTACAATTAGCATTGCATGTTTGTCTCATGTACTATTTTTGTATTGCATGTCATATTGCTACTTTGTATTTTGTGCAGGCAATGTTTGCCATATTATGATATTGCTATTTTCATGTTTATAAATTATTTATTGACATCCAACGAAAACTGACAGGATGATAGAGTTGCATCCAACTCTTATACTTTTTTCCTCCTCTCCATGTGAGGTTCATATCAAAAGCAGCCTAGGCAGAGTAACGAGACTTGCCCGGACTCGCCAAAACTCGGCGAGTCCAAGGCGAGGCACCTTGGCCGAGTCTGGGGGACTGGGACCCGGACTCGGCCGATTTTTTCAAAAAAATTCGCAGACTCGCCAGACTCGGTGAGTCCCGATGGGAAAACTCAGTTGAAACTAGTTAAAAAATCAGGAACAGGGTGACAGTATATTTCAAAATATATTAAGTATAAGTTTGTAACTCGGCTGAATTTCTTATACTTTAAATATTTTGAAATATACTGTCAGGATGTTTGAGATAGGTTCCGGATCCATGGGATTTAACATGCAGATTCTAGATTTTGGAGGATTCATCAGATTTCAGACTTAACCAATTTTTCAGGGTTTCAGGGTTTCAGACTTAGTCAAATTCAGGGTTTCAATTTTGCACAAAAAGAGTAGAGGACAAATCATTGGATCCTATTGATTTGGATGAGATAGATCCTATTGATTTGTCGAGTTTTTGCCAAGTTTTCTCCAAGTTTTTGTTCACTCGTCAATTTTGGCATCATTTAAGACCTACCATTTACGCCTTCGTAGGAAGGCGGAGGATGCAGGCTCCTCTGAGCCATAGACTTCTAGACTCTAGTTATTGTTTTGATATTTCATATTTGTTTGAAACATTTGATGTCATGGATTCCATATTCCATGAGTTTTGTATACATTTGACTATATTTATATATCTAAGTGTGCTATTTCCTTCAGCAGCCCAGCTACAATTTGCGTTTATACTTATGTGATCAATGTATACTTGTGTATGTGATCAAATTAGCTTCTATTTGATGATGTTATTGTGTCTTCAAGTTTTATTTATTAAAGGGTGCATGAAACAAGTTTTAAATCCTTAAAATCTCTGAATTTCTTGGGTTTTTCAATTTGCCGAGTCTTTGCCAATTTTTTGCCGAGTCTAGGCGCCGAGTCCAATTCCGAGTCCAAAATCAGCTTGCCGAGTCCAAGTCTCGTTACTATGAGCCTAGGTCAAGTAGGTGTCATGTCCCTGCATTATGTATTATTCATTCAAATCAAAGATATGAATGATATTATAAATTGAATATATTTAAATAATATTTATTTAAAACAATTAAAAAATATATTATTATTATATTTATAAATAACACATAAACAATAATAATATATTATAAATATATCTAATAATATAAATATAAATATTCTTATATTTATCTTATATTATATTATAAATATAAATAATATAATATAAATCATATATCATTTACTATGATATAAATGATATAATATAAATAATACAAAATAAATAATATATCATTTATTATAATGATATAACATAAATACAAATAATATAAATAAACTATATGTTAAGGGAGTTACGTATGGTTACCACAGGGAGAATAACATAAAGTAATAAAAATTATGAAAGGGTAAGTATGTCTTTTACCACCAGGCATAATAAATATCCCTTGAAAGGGAAATAAATAAAGAAAAGAAGATGGGCAATAAATAAATAATATCCCATAAATAAATATATTTAGATCCGCATTATATTTATATATATTTCTGAGTCATAACTAGAAAAGATATCATAAATATATATAGGGAGGAATTATTCAAGTAAAAATAAATATAATAATAATAATAATAATAATATATAATAGTAAATATATATTTATTCATTGCATAATATAAGGGCATTCATATATGCCGATCTCATAATAAGGAGCTCTTAACTAATACAAACAAATATCGAGTATCAAAGTTTAATAATATTTATTTATTAAGAGTGGTGACGGGTGGTGACTTGCACCCCTTCAAACTTATAAATATTAATGGGCCCATCTAACAAAAGGGGAAATGAATAGAAAAAGGAAGGAGGAGAATAAATATCTACCGCATCCAAAAGGTACCTGCAGATCGTCTGAACAGTAGGTAAGTATTTTAATATATTTAATTATTAAGATGTAATATATCTATATATATGTGTGTAAATATATATACATAAATAAATATATATATATACAATAATATTAGTAACATATATAATACTAACGGAAATTGATAATAGAAATCTGAATATGGAGTCTAGATAATATTAGATAAATGTATATGCACGAAATTGCAAGTCCACTGTAATATAATAAAATATATATTTATTAAGTGAACACTAAACAAACAATAATGAGAAATACATTCTTAATGAACGGCATGGTACCCTGGATAAATGGTGTTTGACCACACTCAGGGGATCCATTGCATAACAAACCCTGGATAAATGGTGTTTGACCACACTCAGGGGATCCATTGCATACATACCCTGGATAAATGGTGTTTGACCACACTCAGGGGATCCATTGCATAACAAACAGCAACATACACTAAGTAAACATTGAATAATATATATGGTTAAATACATCCTTAGTTAAGGAATAGGAGGAAGATGATATGGGAAGATGAACTTAGAATATTACTTCATTACTTCATCCTTAAAGGAATGTTAGGTCTTGTGGGGAGAGGCAGAGTAATCCCATCCGTAAGAAGGCCCGTAGGCTGGGACAAAGTCTCCCGTAGGCTGGGTCAAGAGATAAGCCCGTAGGCTGGGACATAATTTCCCGTAGGCTGGGTTAAGAGATGGTTTCAGCGCGCCCTATACATGTAAAACCTAGTTCCATAAGGAAAAGTAATAAAGAATATGAATTATGGAATGGTTAACAATCTAGCAAGTAACAATTAGGAAATAAATAATCCTTGGAATGATGTGAATACATTATCATTGATCTTATTTGATCTATTCATCGAAAAATTATTAATCTATAATATTTCTAATGTCTCCTTGAGAAGCACTTTGAATGCAAATTTAGGTTTAAATGTTTCCTCTAGAAAGAGGGACATTACAGTAGGCAAGGAAAATTCAGGAACGACATTACCCTAGTATGAGGTGATTTTACAAAATGTTGTGGCTACTCTAAAGTGGAGTAAGAAGCCTAAATGGAATGGTTAAGGCATTGGCATCTTGAAATCAAATAAAGGGAGAAAGGAAAAGAATCAAACAGCAGTACTGTCAGATTTAGGCTTCTCAATCAGATCCTTTCTACACAATTATGAAGAAGACTGACTAATTGTTTTCTTGTTACATGAGAACATTTCTAAATAACAAGAAAAGAGACATAAACTAAACTGAGGAAAGAATAGAGAAAGAGTATTAAAAAATTAAAAATATCTAACATCTAGCTAGAAGCAAAATGTATAAAATGTCAAAAGGAATGCTAAAAAGGGTAACTAAGTTAATGGGGATTCAATTTGCTTGAGGATGTCTCCTGCAGTAGTTTAACCATAAAGGTGAATGCTGGATTACCAAACCCATAGAGCTTAATCATAGTGCTATTAAAAATTAATATGGTACGTAGGGTCTCATAATGAAATACAAAGACCATAAATTGACATGAAACATATGTCTAGAGGAAGTTAACTGGATATATCTACTTCTACCTTGCTGTACGGATTTCCAAAAGAGATTTTACTTACTACTCTCTGAAGTAGACCCCAGTCTGCAATAGTGCCTGCAAAAACGATGCACAATGCTGGTACTTATCAGAATCTCATACAGAACAATTATGACCCAATTTCAGTTATATCTAGGAGACAGACTTATGGCATGGTGTCAAACAACCAGTAAGTGGAATGCAAACACGTACTTTAGACTGCATGAAAAGTGCTTGTTTTATTCCATTTGCACACATATTTAATAAAGATACCCATTTGATATATAATATAGTGACTAAGCGAGCACATGCAACTAAAAGAAAAGATAAGCACCTATCGCTACAGTTTTTTATTTCTGTGGTAGTTGGACAATAAAATCCAGCTGAGCAGAAAACTTCAGCTGTTCTTTTAACATCGGCCCATTCATCTGCTCCTCCACATGAATGATTGCCCCCTTCAAGGGACAACTGATAGTGATATCTACACCAGAACCTCAAAATTTGCACAGTTTAAAAGATGAATAGTTAACAAAATACAGCAGGAACATAAAACAGTTAATCAGTAAAATACTTACGGGTCACATAAACCTGTAGCACTATTCAGAGTGGCTCTTGGACAGTAAGCACCTAAGGGACATGCTTTCCTCAAAAAACATATGCATAATCACTATTAGAAATATTTTTAAAAAAAAAATCATCTTCAATTTTTCAAAAAAGCATGCAATCTAAAATATTTGTATTGAAAGAATTAAGACCCTCCAATTTATGTTCACATACAGACAAAATTGATTCAGCTGATTATTTATTTTCTTGATCATTATCCACACAAATCAGAAGACATGAACTTATTGGTGAATGTATATAGAAATCGTTTGCTAGAGTGATGATGTCTTTAATCGTTCTATCTCTATCCTTTTTTTAAATGAGAATTGAGCATCAAAAAGGCAATTCATATGCAACAGTTTCTTCCTTAATTCCCTTCCGTTTTTTTAAAAGCATAAGCAGAACAGAGTAAGAGAAGAGCTTGCTCTATCTTCACATTTCTGATCCAAACTGAGATGGTTAAACGGACATCATGCATACCGTCATTAATGGAGTCAAACCATGCTGATCATAGAAACTGAGGAAAAGATGCAGTCAGCCAAACTAAACAAACTTAAAGTTTCACATCCTCCCCACACATATGCAAAAATAAAGATTTTCATGCCATACCCCACTAAAGCGCAGAGACAGAGTGCAGGAGATGATCTTTTAACTGAAAGTTATTGCTTTTAATAGATTACATAAAGTAAGATTTTTCCATTCCATCTTGAACCAAAATTCAAAGGAGGGATAATAAACATTTGTCTAAAGACTCCAAACAGCAGTCAATGATTTCAAGAAGAGAAAAGTCAAGACTTTATACAGCAGGGCATTTTGGAGGGTTTGCAAATTACACAACACAAACCAACCAAGAGCCTAAAAAGGGGAGTTATACATACATATTCAAACTTAATTATATCTCTTCAGAGTTAAATCCAAAAGAGAGAGGACCGTACGGTAAATAGTACCAGTGTTACAAGACTTGGACTCGGCTCGGACTCAACAAGCTGATTTTTGACCTGGACTCAGACTCGGCACTCAAACTCAGACTCGACAAAGACTCGGTAAATTGAAAAAACCATGAAATACAGTATTTTAAAGGATTTAAAACTTGTTTCATGCACTCTTTAATAAATAAACTTTAAAGACATAATAAACTAATCAAATAGAAGCTACTTTGATCACATACACAAATATACATCGATCACACGAGTATAAAAGCGGATTTTAGCGAAGGAAACAACATTTTTTAGATATATAAATATTGTTAGGCGTTTTAGGTGTACAAAACTCATGGATTATGAAATCCATGGCATCAAAAATAAAAATCACAATATGGAGTCATGAACTATGGTAGAAAGGAGATTGTATCACTCAACCCAACATTGCTATCTCTATGTGAGTCATGTGTTTATATCTCAGATAAGTCCGCAAATGCTGCTACAGCCATAGGAACATCACTTAGGATAGGGATTCACTTAGCAAACCTGAAGTATAAATGTAATTCAATTACTTGGGATTTAATTGGAAAAAATTCAAAATAATAAAAAATGTTGCTTTTCAATCCAGCATGGTCCAAAATGATTTTTATTTTTTGCTCTCTAAAACTAGAGCGGGAATTTGGGGGCAGTGCTCCTTGCAGGGGTGGCAGCGCCCCCAGCGGGATCGAGGGGCAATTATTATGTGAATATTTCATAATTTTATCACTTTCAAAAGTCCTCCAAATCCTTCAAAAAACACTTGACTTTCACACTTTTACGTTTAACTGTTTTCTGTTTTGTATTCTTTTTTTCTCCCTGATTCTCAGTGACTTTGCCGACTCTTCCCAATAGGACTCACCAAGTACCCGGGTCACAAATCCCTAGGACTCGTTTTGGCCTACTCACCTTGAGACTCGCTGAGTCTTGGCGACTCCTAGCGAATCATGTAACTATACAATTCTTTTGCATTCAGCTTAAGTACAAAGCATCCAACCAATAAGTACCCTCCATTTCACCTCCATCTTGTCTAAGATTTCTATCTCATTATCTGATTCCTCCACTTTTTCTTCATCTTCTTCACTAGTGTAGGGAACATGACAGGCCAGGACCAGCTTTGTAGCCTCATGAGAGAGCTGCAGACTGAGTCTAGCAGCAATCTCTTTGTTTCCTTGCACGACTGCCCTCAATCTATTTACAATAAGATAGTAATGATAACCAGCTTCATAGCCCCAACTCTGAACTGCCATTTCCATTGCATTATAATGCTTGTGGATGTTTACTGCCTAAGTGGTCTAATTGGTTTCAGACAGAGTAACCAGGAAGGATATTTGCATTATCATAGTGCACTGAAATAAATTACATTGTACGAGAATAATAACCAGAAAGAGTAACAACCAGGATTGGTACTTAAAAGATCAACTGCATATATTACTCAGAACAATAAGTCCAAATACAGTCCAAAAACTCCATCCCCATACAATGGCGTCACATGAACATATATAGTTTGGCCGACGGTTGCCAACCGTCGCCAACCATTGTACCGATCGGGAGTAACCACTCGCCGAAACTAAAACATAAACATACTTCCCAAACCCACTATATTTTGCCAAAAGAACTAAACTAATGTAAAGTACGCCTAACATCATCCCCCCCAAAAAACTTGTCGTCTTCCAGACGACTACAAACAAGAGCCCAAATGAACTAGGAAGTAGGAGGGTCAGTGGACGTCCCTGGAGGTGTGGATGCTGTCCGTGCCGATCCAGGAGTCCCCTGCTGAGGTTGAACTAACCGCCGAAGTCTGTAAACCTCCTCAGTCCTTTGTTTCAGATGTGTTGAGGCCACGATGTGCTTGTCTCTGGTGAGACGTACCATCTGGACAGCTTCGGCCAACTGCTGTTTTGTTTTCTCCTGTGTCGCCTGAGATTCGGCCAACTCCTTCCTTGTGGTTTCGAGTTCGACTCTCAGTGCCTCAGCCTTGTTCCTTTCCGACTGTGTGAGCTCGGCTTCCTGTGCCAACTGCCGCTGGAAGTGCACCTGTTGCTCATCAATTTTTTCCCTCAGCTGTTTACTCGTAGTTGCAGCCTCCTCCAGCCGTTTGTTGCACCGTTCTGTCTTTTGAAAATCCCCCTGTCGAGCATAGTACAAAGCTCTGAACTGGTCCTCAATGCTATGAAGGGCTGCCAGTAGCTCACTGTCTGCATCTCCCACTCCCAAGTCTGGTCTCTCTGGTTTCCATGCCCTCTGCATCTCCTCGGTAATTACTTCTGGCCAACCCTTATTCCAGAATACCCGTAAGAACTCCGTCTCAACATTCTTGACAAAATGTTCAATTCGTTGTACCTCTGCACGTATTACTGGCGAAGAGTATTGGGGGTTGACCCTGGCAGCAATATCCGATACCCTCTGAAGGATGGTTCCCATAGACCCCAAATCCTGTGCATACCGGAGAATGGTACCGAGTGGGTCACTCTCATCTGGCGCACTCATATGTACTGTCAACCCAGCTGGCTCATCCGAGCGAGAAGTATCCTCTGTATCATCAGCACTCTCTGTCCTGCTCGTGCCTTCCTCCTCTGAGCTGCCTGTGGCTGTGCCTTCCTCCTTGGCTTCCGAGTCACTAATCGTGATGGCAACATCAACTGCTTTCTCCTCCTCGGACTGTACCATCTCACCTTCAAGTGCAGGTGGCGGTAAGAGAGATCGAGTGGGGCTTAGAGGAGGAATGTCTGCCAACTCTGAAGGCATGCCTAGTAGCTGAAGCCAAGCATCTACCTGTAGTGAGCTGTCTGCATGTGCTATACTCTCTGGAGATCTAGTCTCGAATGGGGTAATCTGTCCTGATGGGAGAGGAACTGGTATGGTGTTATCTCCCTTCATCCTCATAACCTGCCCCCAAGAGACGTGTGTGGTACTAGGCCGAACTGGAATTTCTGCTTGAGTGCGTGTGTCCAAGTGTAAGTGTGCATGCTTCTTTGCCAGTGAAAAATCCCATCTGTTTTCCCCTACTGGTACTATAGGATTGGGGCTGGCAGGGTTGCCAGGAGTGGCTGAGGCTGACGAGGCCTCAATGCAATCCCCCTCGGCACCTTGTGCACTATACGAAGCTTCTGACGAAGTCTCCGGTAACTCCCGCTGCTTTCTCTTTTTGCTACTCCGAGATTCTTCTCCCTTCCCGCCCTGTGCAGGAGCCTTCAGGTTTGTCCATCGGAAGACGGTCGGCCATGTAGGGTCATACTGTGCATCTGGCTGAAACGGAGCTCGCGCCAATGAGGGGACGTGAGTGCAGATGGCGTCCAGGAACAGTGCAATGGCCTGCTGAGTCATGTAGAATGACTTGTGAGTCATTTTCATAAACTCGTGAATCCTGTCGGAGAGAACTGCTGCCCAATTGTACATTGCACCCTGGCTAAGGCCAACCATATAATCTGCCATCCAAAATGGAATGTCTGACGAGCGTGACGCTCCCGTTAGCCGTCCCCGGATGACATCCATTATGCACCGCCATTCCTCATTCGCCAAGTGATCTCGGCGAAGTCCTCTATTTCCTGCAGCCTTTATTTGATTCTTTTCTTTCTCGCTCAGGTCTGGTCGGCAAACCTTTGCCATAATGCTGTCCTTGTGTCTTCCGGTCATTTTCTGTTTGCCGACTGTAAATCCTTGGCGCGGTATACCCATCACTCTCTCGAAGTCCTGTGGCGAGAATGTAATTTTGACGGATACATTCATGAACCTGATGATCGTGTGTTTTGCTCGGGGATTGTAATTCGCCACCATGTTCTTCAATATTGCCTCAAACTCTCGGAAATTGAAATAGGGCATTTGTATTACCTTGTCTACTTGTGCCTTCTGCAGTGCCTTCTTGAGAGGATGGTCGTCAGCATGGCTGTTCCACCACTGTTTACACTCGTTCGCCGTGAGACTTTCCCACTGCAAGGAATCCACTGTGATTTTGTCCTTGTCTCTCCCTTTCCCTTTTGACTGCTTCTTCTGAGCTGATGAACCCACGTCAATTTGTGGTATCTGTGCCGGTTTTTCTTCCACGATTACCTTTGCCGCCATCTTCTGATCTTCTACCTGTTCAGGAATCTGAATTTGTTTTCCTCGGCCTTGAACTCTGGTGACCCTGTTCGCTGGCAAGAATGACATTCTGATCTTCTTTATACTCCTGCAAGTCAGTTAGTACCGGTATTTTTCTCTCCTTACACCTGAATCGTACGCCAGAAACTTCACCAGATGAATCCGTTCGTGCAAGGGCAAGGTATGGTGAATGTTGTACTTGGTACGGCCAGCTAGGAACCGTACGGTCACAAGGTGTACGGCCCACTCAGGACTCTTCTGGTCCGTACGTTTTAACCCCCTCCGTACGGCGGCTTCTCTTAGTACGGCAGCTTTTCCGTACGGCTTTCTCTGTGCTTGGCGTACGGCTCCTTCAAAACTCCGTACGGTCCTTTTTGCAACCTCCAGTACGGTCTCCTCTGTCAAATGCGTACGGCCTGCCTTTTGTCAATTCGTACGGCCTCTTTGTAAATCCGTACGGCTAGTAACTTCGTACGGTCTCTCCTTCGTACGGCCTGTTTGCATTCCGTACGGTCTATTTTCTCTCAATTCGTACGGCCTTCTTGTAGTTCCGTACGGACTCTCCTTTGTCAAAATGTTCGTACGGTTTCTTTTGTACTTTAATTTTATTTTATTTTATTTTATTTTTTTTTTTTTTTTTTTTTTTTTTATATATATATATATATATTTTTTTTTATTCGATTTTGATTTTTCCCTTACCTGACATGCTTAGTCCAGATTTTTGGAATTTTTCGTCCTCCCCGTTCTTTTCGTCCTCCCAGTTCTCCAGGATCTCGATTTCTGTGAGTTGACGGAAGATGCAGTTTATGTAGCCTTTCTGTCTCAGGCAATCGTTCGAGCAACATCCATCAATTTCCTCTAACTCCCATATCTGGTCGAAGATCGTTGATTGATCTCTTACCCACGTCAGATTCCACCCCATTGGCTCCTGGACCCACTGAAATGTTTTTCCGTCTTCGTTCATCTTCACATTCCCGTTCCTGCATCTATATTTTGCTTTCCAAAGCCGACTCTTTGGAAGCTGTATGTGGGGTAGTCCAACTGGCCAATTCTTCCTTCTTAATTCCCAGGCTTCATCATGGTAGGGTGATCTCTCTGTAATGAACATTGCTTCCGCCAAGTATTTCCTTCTTGGCGGGTCCCTGACCTCTTTTGGTAGTAGGAACTCAAATTTGTCCCGCACTTGATTGCATTCTTTTATCCAGTTGTTCCAATTCTCTTCTTCTTCTTCCTCTTCTTCGGGGTAGTTCTGGTTAATCCATTTACCACCATAGTCTTCATCGATTTGGCCCTCTCGGGCTAGCATCCGTACTGGCTTTGGTGCAAAGAATCCCGTGACTGGTTCAAACTGGGTACTTGCAATTACCATTCCGTCAACTTTCTCTGTCTCCTCTTGTTTGCCTCTTTCCTCTTTTACGCCGTGGTTTGTTAATGCGAATCCCAGCATGTTGATTTGTATTGTTTCTCTCTTTCTCTCTTTGTAAATCTTCAGTTTCGACCCGTTCACTGCTTCGTTGATTGGACTTCCATCGAGATTATCTAGCTTTATAGCTCCATTGTCCATCAATTCCCGTATTCTGAACGGTCCTAACCACCGAATTTTGAACTTCCCAGGTTTGATTTCGTTACGGCCGTTATATTTCAGGACTAACTGCCCGGGCCGGAACTCCATTTTCCGTAGATGTTTGTCGTGCCAATACTTCCGGCGTTTCTGCATGATTTCTGTCGACCATTGAGCCAAAATTCTCTTCTCGTCCAAGTTGGTCAACTGGAATAGTCTTTCCTCCAGGCTCTCAGTATCTCCTAGTCTGTTTTCCACTGCAATTCTCAGACTTGGGACAAGGTATTCTGCTGGTACTACCGCTTCCTGCCCATACATCAACTGGAAAGGTGTGTGTCCAGTCGTTACCTTATAAGTGGTTCGGTAAGCCCATAACACTGCTGGTAACCTTTCTTCCCAGTCCGATCCTTCGATTCCGCATGACTTGTGGATTACCGAAACGAGTACTTTATTTGTTGACTCTGCCTGTCCATTCGCCCTTGGATAGTACGGACTTGACAGGGTGTGCAGGATTTTGAATTCCGTAGTCATGAGTCGGATGACGTGGTTGACGAAATGTCCCCCACGGTCGCTGGTCAATTGAATCGGAATTCCATATCTCGTCACAATCTGTTCGTATAGGAACTTCGCCGTGCTTACTGCAGTATTATCCTCCAGTGCCTTTGCTTCAGCCCACTTCGTTAAGTACTCTGTAGCCACTATTATGTACCGACATCGGTGTAGTTGGCTGACCTTCAGAGGTCCTACAAAGTCCAGCCCCCATCTTTCGAAAAGCTCTTGAGGTTGTGATGGCCAGAGTGGCATATAATCCCTCTTCAATGGTTTTCCTACCCTCTGACAAGTGTCACATTGAATTACCCATTCCCGGGCATCTGTGTGTAACGTTGGCCACCATAGGCCGGCGAGTAGGACTTTCCGTGCCGTGGCGTCGGGACCCATATGTCCTCCTGCCAGTCCCTCGTGGGCTTCTGCTAATACCCCCCTTATCTCTTCTTCCATCACACACCTCCGGAGTATTTGATCGGGGCCCATTTTGTAGAGCAGCCCGTTTATCAGTTGAAATGTCTTACTCTTCAGTGCAATCTTCCGTCGTTCACTTGTAGACATTTCTGGCGGGAACGTTGAAGTGGACAAGTACTCACCAATTTTCTCGTACCATGGCGGCAAGGCAGCAATGTGGAATAGGTGGGCATCCGGAAAGTCCTCATTGACTCCATCTCCTGGTTCTCCGGATTTGATTCTTGAGAGCTGGTCGGCGATTACATGGCTTTTTCCCGGTCGTACAATAATGGTGAAAGTGAATTCTTGCAGTAGCAACAACCACCTACTGATTCTGCCTTGAATAATCGGTTTGTTGACTAGATACATTAGAGCTTGATGGTCCACATAGAAAGTGAATGGTGTTGCCAAGAGGTAATGCCTGAATTTCTGTACGGAGTACACCATTCCCAGAGCCTCCCTTTCTGTAGTACTGTAGTTCCGTTCCGCCTTGGAGAGCAACCGACTGGCAAAGTATACTGGATGATCTAACCCATGGGATCCGACCTGTGCAAGAGTAGCACCAATTGCAAAGTTCGATGCGTCTACGTGCACGTGGAATTCCTTGTCCCAGTTTGGATAGGCTAGGATAGGTGCACTGATGAGTCTTGTTTTTAGTTCTTTAAAAGCTTTCTGTTGCTCCTCCAACCAGACAAACTGCACCCCTTTCCTTGTCAACATGTCGAGTGGTTGTGATACCTGGGCAAAATTTTTGATAAATCTTCGGTAATAACCGACATGGCCGAGAAAGGACTTCACTCCGGTGACATCTTCTGGAGCCTCCATTTCTACAATTACCCGAATCTTGTCCGGGTCTGCTTTTAATCCTGCTTGGCATACGATGTGGCCCAGAAGTTTTCCTTGGGACACCATGAATCTGCACTTCTTCGGGTTTAAGGCCAACCGTGCGGCTCTGCAACGCTCCATGCATTCGGTGAGGGCTTTAAGGTGTGTTTGCTGGTCGCTGTAAATTGACCAATCATCGAGGAATGCCTTGAAGTTTCCCACCGACATTTTGTCAAATATATGTAGGATAATCCTCTGAAATGTGGCTGGTGCATTGCACAGACCGAACGGCATCCGGTTGTATGCATATACTCCATTTTCAATCACGAATGTTGTTTTCAGTTTGTCTTCCTCGGCGATGCTAATCTGGTTATATCCCGAAAATCCATCCATAAAGGAATATATTTCGTGACCGGCCACCTCTTCCAAAATGGAGTCTGTGAATGGGATGGGGAAGGGGTCTTTGATTGTTACTGCATTGAGGCATCTGAAATCTACGCAAATCCTGATTTGTCCCCCTTCCTTTTTAAGTGAGATCACAATCGGTGACACCCACTCACTCGTTTCCACCTCGAATATTATTCCTGCCTCAAGCATTTTTTCAATTTCCTCTTGTACTTTTGCCGCATAGTTCTTGTTCATGCGGTATGGCCTTTTCCGTACTGGACGTGCTCCTGGTATGAGTGGAATTCTGTGGACGCATAGTTCTGGTGGTATCCCCTTCAGGTCCTTGTATGTCCAGGCAAATACATCTTTGTACTCTAGGAAGATTCTGAATGCTGCTGCCTTAAGTACGGGATCCCAGTCGTCGCCGACCAGAATTATTTTCGGGTCACTTTCCTCGCCGAGATTAACTTTCTTTGTTATCGGCTCTTCGTACATAATCTTCTTTTCCGGTTCAAACTGATGTGCCGGCGTACTGTCTACTTCTGCATTCCCTTCCTTATATTCCCCGTACGCCGCTGGGAACATGTGTGCTACTTCCTCCCCCTTTCCATTTGCTCGTTCCAATGTGTCACCGTCGTCTTTTTGCTCACTCGTCGTTCCCGAGTTTTCACCAATTTCTTTTATTGAAATCATGTTGCACTGTGGCGGAAAAAACTCGTAGTCTTCCATCTGCCAATGGAATAGCCCGCTGAACGAATTTGTTTCATCTTCTGAGCATTCTTGTAATTTCAGCACCCCTTCCTCATCAGGCTCCATCGGTCCATTCCTACTTACTGTCGAGTCCCCTCCATCCGAGTCAGAATCTGACGCCAACTCTTCACTGACGGTTTGTGTCTTCAAGTCAATGACAAACTTCCTACGTCCATTTTCGATGGACAGTGTGTTTTTCTTCCAGTTGTGGTTGGCCTTGGCGGCTATTAGCCATCCTCGGCCGAGTAATGCATCATATGATGCATTTTGTGCTGTTATGACTACAAAATTTAACAAGAATTGCTGGGTACCGATTCTTACCTTTTGAGCCATTAGCACTCCCAGCGCCTTGATCCCGTGCTGGTCGGCTCCCACTAACTGGAAGTTTTGTGGCCATAAAGTAGGTTTCCCGAGGCTCTTCCAGGTCGCTTCTGGTAGTACGTTTACTCCGGATCCCCCGTCGACTATAGTATTTGTCAAATTTCGCCCAAGGATTTCCATGCGTACTACAGCCGGTTTCTTCCCAGTATCAATCGCCAGCAACCTCGGGTCGAGTACTTGTTCTCCCGTTGGCGGTGGTTCTACTATGACATCTTCCGTTGTGAGGTTTTGGTCTTCGTGCGGGTTGTCCTCCAGTACCTTGGATATTGCTACTTTTAACTGAGGCAAGCTTTGGAGAAGGTCTGCCAATTTGATTGGTACGGTAGTTTGCAACACTTGACTTGCTATGTTCTTATCTGATTCCGATCGTATCGCCTTTTTGTCTGAATTATTTCGTTCGGTTCTCATGGCAACTTCCACTTCTTTCCGTGCCTCTCGGAGTCTTTCTTTTTCCGTGCGGGGATCTGGATAAGTGGCCTTTTTCCACTGTGCTCGGGTGATAGCCCGGATTTCTTCCTCATCTTCCCTGAGATTGATAAGGTTCACTCCTTTCTGCTTCGGACAGTCTTTTTCCTCGTGATCCCCAGGTCCACACCATTTGCACAATGCATTCACTGTGTTCTGATTGTTGCTGGGGCATTCTCTGGCGAAGTGTCCCCACTCGTTGCACTGCCGGCATTGTATTATTGGTCGCCCCTTACTGTCGTACTGCAATCTATTTCTGGGGCTGTTATTGTTGAACCTTCTGTTATTTCTGTATCCTCCCGGGGATGCGTTCGGACTATTTTGAGGTTTCGGTGGTGTGGTCGGCGGAGTTGATGATTCTCCTTGGGTAAACAGCACTTGGGTACTTCTTGCTTTCAAGTTGAATGGACATTCCTTGATTGAATGTCCCATTACCTGACATATGTCACAAAATAATTTTCTCGGGCAATTTGCCTTTATGTGACCCTCGCCATTGCACTCTGTGCACCACAACTCCCGACCTTCTCTCGTTGTTTCTTTATCTGTTTTCATTTCCTTCATCATGCGGATCATGTCCCTTCTCAGTGCCTGTATGGTTTTCGATTCGTTCTCACTGCTGTCATCCCCCGTACTGTCATCATCTTCAGTTCTTCTTTTACTTCGGGATGATGTTTTGCTTTCGCTTTCTATGTCCATTGCCCGATTGTATGCTTCTGCGTACGACGATGGGGGCACCACTTTCATTTTTTTCCTTAATGACGAAGCTAGCCCTTCAATGAACCATCTTTTCTTTAGTCCATCGGCTGGCTGTGTTTCCAGTTTGCCGAGTAACTCTTTGAGCCTTCTATTATATGCCCTCACGTTTTCATTCTTCCCTTGTTTGGTATTGTATATTTCAGCGACAATCTCGTTGTCGTCTCTAAGAAGTTTGAATTCGTTTTCGAAGGCTTTCCTGAGTTCGTCCCATGAGGTCTTTTGTGCTGCTTCTAGTTCTGTGTACCAGTCAATGGCAATACCTCTTAGCGTCGCTGGAAACGCTTTTACCCAGTAATCTTCGTCCTCTTGTCCGTTTGCCACCCAAATGGTTTCACACGTCTTACAATGTCGGACAGGATCCTCTGACCCGTTCCCCATGAATTTCGGCAACTTCTGCCTTTCACTTGCCGGTGGGGTCACCATCTTTTTCCCGAGGTACCCTCTTTGTGTTTCTGACCCGACTGGACTGGTTCTACCGTGTCGTTCCGGTGTCTCCCCGACACTGCCGGCCACGTACGGTTCCTTCCCACTTCCGGTTCCGGCGTCCTCTACACTTCGAGTTTCCTCTGGCTCTCCTTGGTTTTCTCTCTGGGCAGGGGTCTCGGGCTCAGGTCCACTGTTCCGCGGCCTTTCGTCTGAAATGGACAATGCCACAATCCGACGTATACTATTCTCTAATTCTTCTGTCAGATTATTTTCTTTTCCTTTGTTGGTTATTGGCGTTCTAAAACTATTTTCATCACCTCCTTGATCTACCTCTTCATTTTGTTCATTTCCTTTTTCAACAATCTGTTTCAATCTTTTTCTACGTTCTTCTTGTTCCTTTAGTCTTAATGATTTTCTTAGTATTTCTTCTGGTGTTGCGTGCCCTACTGGTAATTTATTCTTGTCCTTATTCAGTTGTATGGGCATTAATTATGCTTACTCTTTCTCAATTGTACGGTGTGCGACGGCGATCGCCGTCTCGTTCCTCCTCTTCTTGTTTCAGACGTTCTTCATATCTTCTGAGAATTTGTTGTCGTCGCACTTCCCTCTCTCTTTCTTCTCGAATATCTTGGAAGGCTATCAAGTTCCTTGCCAGAAGTCGAGGAATGCGGTCCAGAAGATTATCCACTTCGCTATTAACACGTAGGTTCTCTGAAATAACCTCCTGCGGAACTTCTCGGCGGATAGACTCGTCACGTACGTATTGTCCGACTGATAGTAACCACAGTTTGACTAATTCCTGAGTTACTTCATCTTCCCGACTTCTGGGTTCATTCTCTTCTCTATCGCTTTCCTCGCGTTCTTCTTGAATTTCTTGTATTATTTCTTCTACGTGCTTTCTGTCTCGTACCTCTTCGTCGGTATCGACCGGTTGTCCCATTATGCTTCCATTCTCCCGTCTGGATGTTTCACCGGATTCGCTTAGGCAACGGCGCCAAAATGTTTACTGCCTAAGTGGTCTAATTGGTTTCAGACAGAGTAACCAGGAAGGATATTTGCATTATCATAGTGCACTGAAATAAATTACATTGTACGAGAATAATAACCAGAAAGAGTAACAACCAGGATTGGTACTTAAAAGATCAACTGCATATATTACTCAGAACAATAAGTCCAAATACAGTCCAAAAACTCCATCCCCATACAATGGCGTCACATGAACATATATAGTTTGGCCGACGGTTGCCAACCGTCGCCAACCATTGTACCGATCGGGAGTAACCACTCGCCGAAACTAAAACATAAACATACTTCCCAAACCCACTATATTTTGCCAAAAGAACTAAACTAATGTAAAGTACGCCTAACAGTGGAGAAGGAAAGAAAGAGCAGCATTAGACAACATACGAGCACAAATGAGGCTATCGGGCATATCAAAAATATTTCTCTCAATTGATTGACTCAAGTCCCACAACATTTCCTTTATCAATTCTCAATATCAGCTACCTCAACCTCATCCACTTTCTTAGCCACTTTCCACATCCTTTGAAATCAGGTTCTATTGTGAGTATTCTGGATTTCCTTGTTCACATTCTGCAAAGGATGCTTGGATGTAAGCAGCATTGGTTCTTCCTTCATTATCCTGAAAATCACAAGATTAGGAAGCAATGATGAGAGGGTGATTCTGCATCCCACCCAAATCCCGCTTTCCTGCAGAAGAGGCAATGCTTCCACCCAACAACCAAGGTGAGCCAAAAGCAGACCAGATTTAAAGCAGTGCTGGTTAAAATATGAGGAATTTGCAAGTGGATGCACCACAGTTTTAGATTTCCAAGTAAATAGGAATGGAAATTTCTGAAAGAAAAGAGTTATAGAGGCCAAAACACCAGAACTACCCACACCGAGAGACAAAAATCCTGGTAAATCCCTCCAATATGTTCTCTACAACTTCTACATGCCGATGTTCATCGTCTTCTTCTGTTACTCCCCATGCAGAAGTTACCATTCTCCTTATCACTTCACTCTCCAAAACTATGAAACCAAATTTGGTAGTATGCCACACCAAATGCCCCATCATAACAATCATTAATGAGGACAATTATGCATGATTGAGTCGTGGGACTCCCAAAATTATTATGTCACTGGAAATGTAAATTAAATAAGAGGGGAAAGACTGTGGCAAGGAGATTAAAATATAGAACTTAGGAATTAGGGAGGGGTAGATTCTAGGAATTACAATTATATGAGAAAGAACGGACAGGAAATCATAGGAATAGAAATAGAGATGCATCCAAGGAAAGGATGTATTGAAATCATTTGAAAGTGGAGGAAAGTTGGAAACTAAATTGCATCAAAAGTCCCAGATGAAGCTCTAAAATCAATGGCTTTATAGTAGTTTTCTTTTCAAGTTTATATTTCTTATTAGTCGACCTAATTAAGGGCTTAACGATTGCCGCACCCTAATTTTTCCTATATAGAGGGAATGGATATCAATATGGAGATCATCACTTGTGTAGTTCATTTCTTGGCCTAGTGCTTTTGGGTTAGCTCCTTGAATTGGTGTCACTTTCTTATTTCAGGGAGGTTAGCTCATCAAAGTGGCAATACTTTCTTATTTCAGCAATTTGACATTTACTATTTTGGGATATTCATCCAAACACAAAATTATGTTTATTTCCCTAACCACACAGCAGGACTGAAGCATTGATTAAAGGTGGAGTCAGAAGTATGTGTAAATAAAGTAATCTAGTTTCAGATTCACATTGAAGGAGGCTGGATATTACCAAAGTCTGACACTATAACCTAGTCAGCTAAATAACTGGTGGATATAACATTCTGGGAGTCCCTGAAGGTCTGAAGTTTGAACAACCATTTTTTGACAAGTTTTCAAATCACTGCTTTATGTAATTTTTCCACTACTTAATTTATATAGTTTTCTTATAAAAAAGTAAGTATTTTGGTATTCTGCCTGCATATATGATTGAGTCTCTTCATCTCTGCTATGTTTTGCAATTATTATGTGAATTTCTGGTACATTATTAACCAATGTTACACAGGGGTGCATCCCCTAGGGATTTCCAGCCATTCCTATGCCCTAACCATCCTGGGGACGGCTACAGCCCAGCATGTTAAAGAAAAATGTACTGAAAAAAGAAAAGTAAGAAAAAAAAAGCAGTGGCAGGGACCACAAGGCTCCCCACAACCCTTTACACAACTCTAAACTCTCATTTGCCATTTTGCATTTTGTGAGAAGAAGACAAAGAACAAGAACAGTAGTAAGAAGAAGACAAGAGAGCATTAAAACTACATTATTTGAGGTAAGTTTAGCATCCATTGTTTATTTTCACAAATCCTTTTGATTTTTTTTTGGTTTCCTTCGAAGTTTCAAATACTTAGGCAATTTTTTTTGTTTTTGTTTTAAATGTTTGCTGTTTTACATGTTTGCAGCTGTTTTTCAAAAAAAAAAAAAACAGCATGAGCAGCAGTTAGGGTTATGTTAGTGATGAGGTTGAGATTCAACAAGCCATAGAGGTACTGGGGGTGTGGGACTGCTGTAGGGGAAGTTGATCTCAAAGATGCTACATCGATTGATGAGAATGAGACACGGGGGCTGGTTGGAGTACCATTAGATGAGGTATTCCCTCATATTGGGAATGATTCAAACTCAAACTCCAATTTTGATGCAGTGTTAGCAAATGAAGAGTAGACACAACAGCAGATTTTCTATGTTTTTTTGTCATTTTGTAGTTATAACTTGTAGCCTTTGGGCATTTTGTTGTAATTGTTATAAAAAATATATGCACATTGACAGAAAGCAATCAAATTTTGTTAATTTGTGTTGACTCTCATGTGACTTCTCAATTCAATAGTAATGTTATGTAGTGTGGTTCTATAATGTATATGAATGCCTTATATTATTATATATGAATAGTTGAAATTTCCTACATTTTTTAAATTTTACCTATTGTTTTAATTGTCATCCCCTAAAAAAAGGCCTCATGTCCCCTACCATCCTACAAACACATCCCACTGTTCCCTATCGTCCCCACCCTAGACACTCATGGAACATCATTATTAATGAATCTGTGTCTCTTCATTTGCAAGATATAGCAATATTACCACAAATGAAGGTGCACATGCAATGAAATGTGTCCCATAAAGAATACGAATAAAAAATTACAAAATGTGGGGTAAACAATATGTTTCACCTTTCCAAAAAGCTTCAACCTCAAAATTCTCTAAAATCTGTTTACCGCAATATGGTGTGTTTCACAGAATATGAAGTACACAGAATTAAGTAGTATAGTGCATAACACAGAGTATGAAATTATAACAGCATTGCACAGAATAAAGCATTGTTCCCATTCATTGAATATATCAGTATTACACTACAATGTTACAATGCTGTGGGGTCCCCCGACTACAAAGTATTAAGCCAATATATAACTTGGCCAAGGTTGGTTGAGATACCAACCGTTGGCAACGACTCTATAACTATCCAACCGTCGGAGTTAATTCCCGATAACACTCCTAACATAACAACACTAATTAATTTATGATTATTTATTTGGCCGACTACAACCGACTACAATTATGGCCGACTACAAAATCTTCAATGTAATGACAGAAACTGTCATTGCTTATTAGAATTCATCTTATCAGTTATATACTACTTCATGAATACATTTTTTATTTTTTATTTTTTGCATTATTATTTTTAATAATATTTTTGCATTTTTCTTTTTTTTTGGACGCAATTTTTTCTTTATTTCTTTAAATTTTTTCTGCATTTTTTTAATTTGCTGATATCTTACCAAGTTTTCCCAATCAATTGAAAAATTCCTTGTCTACTGATTTGCCAAGTTATTCCCAAGAAATATTTTGCTACTATGTGCCACGACCAAATGACTACTTATAGACTAGTTACAACCCCTTAAACAATAGTTATAGGACATACTAGCAAATATTCAACAAAGATGAACAGAGATGCTCCTCAAAACCTTCACTAGTGACATTTGTTTTTTTGAAGACTTGCCTTCAACTATGCTATATTGGATTCCCATGATGCATGTCAATTATAACCCAGTAACGATGAATTCAATTTCAGCAATATTAGTTGAATTAAAACCTACATTAAGGGTGTAAGAACCCATAAACTTACCTTCATTGTCTCTAATGATACCTCCTCTGTGTAATGTCCCCATTTTCGGAGTGGTCACCATTGGAGAGCAGAGGGATTGGTTTTCACACTCCGAGATTTTGGAAGGAGGATCAAGGTTTGGAGATGACTTAACATATTTTTCTAATGGTCTTGATGTGTTCATTTCATTTAATATATTTCTCTTTCCATAGAGCGAACCATTCTTGAGGAGAGTTGAGTGTGGAGGCTTGTCATATTGATGGGTTTTCACATGTGGATGGATTTGCTTTCATATGTGATGTTGATGCCACCTTGGATAAGTGATATTATTTGATCATATGTGTATGCCAACTTGATGGAGGACTTAATTGATGCCTTTGGACGACCTTTGATGAAGAATCCTTTGGCGCTTGGTGGAAGATAGATTGGAGAGAATGAAGAAGACAAACTCATATATTTAATTTGAATTTTCCTTGGCACCCACATGTCTTGAGGCTGGTCGGCCCTCTTAGAGGGAAGAATCTTATTAAAATAAAAGATATCTCTTCCTAGGTCGCCCTGGAGAAAAGGAGATAAATCATGTATAAATATAAGTTGGTTTTTGGCATTTGCAATCATTATTCAAGTATTCATTCACACATCATTTGGAGTTTATCTCTTGGAGAAGGACTTGAGATGAAACCCTTGAGTTCTTAGGAGTTGGACGAAACCCTAGCTCTTTCTTTTGGAGGATTCCATGACAGGAGTTCACTTGTGCATCATGGTTATTTTGTAGAGAAGAGCAGAACTGAAAAACAGATTGGAGATCATCATTGGAGGCATTCCTTTGGCGTGGCTTGATCATCATTTGTTGAGGAGTTGCCCTAGACTAGAGCGCCACTCATTGGGGGTGAAGCGACTAGCATTTGAAGGCATTTTTGTTGGTTCTTATGCATGATTTGATTTCTGATTTGGAGCAGCAGAGGAGCAGACCTGATTTGCCCTAGATTTGAGTGGATTCATTGGTGGATTGGTGCCCTAATCCTTGAGAGCCACCTTTGGAGGATTGTTTGTGGAGGTTTGTTGGCATCCCATGGCATCTTTGGCAACATTCTTTGGAGCAGCAAACGCATCAGACCTGAGCGCACTTTTTTGGAGCAGATTTCCATTGCATTGGAGAGTTAAAGACTTAGGGTTTGATGCCCTAATTGGAGCAGCATTCATTGGAGATCTTTTCCTATCATTTTGAAGGTCATTTTGCTAATATTTTGGTATGTACAACCCTTAGGGTTAGGGCAGAACATTGTTGGGCATGTTTGTCATGTTTGCCCTAGTTTATGGATGTATTTGAAGACTTGCTATAATTCAGATTATGTAGCAGCAGACTTTTGAAGTTATTTTCAGTCATTTGTGTTGGATAATTGAAGTGGATTTGTGGCTCATTTAATGGTAAAATGCAAGCATATGATTGATATCCATGTTTATGATGAAATTATGTTGATTTGTTATGTTTTACGGGCTGCCCTATGTGTTTGTTAAAGTCTGATTTTAAGTTCAGAAAATTCAGAATTTAGAGTTTGAGCAGAAATCCAAAGTTAAATATTTTGGAAAGTCCATAAATCCAAAGTTGTCCAAAATATCCCATTTTGGGATATTACAGTGGTATCAGAGCCTTGATCTTGCCAACCTGTGGGTCTACAAGCTATCATGGATGACACAAAAGAACTTCTAGGAGAGATTGAAAAACATAAGAGAAGCATAGAGTTATTCCTATCCCGATACATGGAGGCAGATGGGAGCAACTGTGGCTATTCGGAGAATAATGATGACTTTCACATCATGGATCAGCCAAGCGTTGTAGAAGATAGACCTCATGAGGCAGCCCCGGACTTGGAAGAGCCCAAGGATACAATGGAAAGAAGAGACAACCATGATTTACAAAAGAAGCTAAGCAAAGAAGCATCACACGTTGCAAGTGGTGAACACCTAAGACTTCATGATGACCACATGATTGGAGGGAATGCTATCACAGAGTTTGCCAATCCTACAAGGTCGGATCAGCTACAAGAAGGTATGAGTTCATTTGATGTTCCCTTGGTTGAGCTTAGCATTACTTCATCACCTTTGCATCACATTGGCGAGGAATCAAATTGTATGGGTATTTTTGAGCTGGATGTTGTCCTTAAAGACAATTCAGAAATTTCAATGGAAAGTGATCAAAGTGAATTGTATAAGAGTGATTTGACATTGCAAGATGAGAAGGATCACTTGGTGGTTAAAGAAGTCATAGCGGTGCACCCATCTTCTAGATCAGCCATTGAGGAAAAGCATGATGTAGAAGATTCTACTCACTATTTTGATGGAGACCCTTTGATTGAGCATGATGATGACCTAGCCTTCACACATGGGTGTAATGGAGAAGATGTCAAGGAAGGAATTGACTTGGAAAGGCATGATCATGATATGTTACATGAAGACTTGGGGTCTCGTAAGTCACATCACTTGGAAGGACAATTGAAGACACATGAAGGTAAGCTTGTGGAAGCCCTACCTCATTTTGATCATGTTCATAGAGTGATGGCATGTTTGTGTTGGAGAGCTCAAGGGAGGCATGAACACTTTGAAGAAGATCTATACCTTTCCGGTTTCCAAGAGCTCCAAGAGGCCGTGGCTATGGTGAAATCAAACTACTTGCATCTACTTGCGCACAGAGATCATCTCTTCAAGATTGGAGAGATATACGCTAACGCTTCGAGAAGGGAGGAAGATGAAGTGGATAAGGTCGCCTTTGAGCTTAAGGACACTATGGATTCCTTGAAGAGCACTCAAGAGGCCCTTCAAGAAGCGGAAGATCATGTGGAAAGGTTTCATTGGGAGTTGAGCATGGCACATTCCTCATCACACTCAACAGAATTTTCGACTCCTATGGCAGCCACCTCCGATGGAAGACAATGCAACATGAAGAAGGCAAAGAGTAGAGGCATGAAGAATGGACTTGAAGAATCCTATGATGAAGTCATGAAGATAGAAGATATACTTGATTTTCAATTAGATGCAACTACTAGATCAGCGCTTGGTATAGAACATGTAGCAAGGAAGGAAGAAGTGCTTGAGGATCTTGAAGACACTACTCAAAGACATGAGGGCATAGGAGAAGTAAAGAAGATCCAAAGCATGTTTAATTTGAAGGATGGGCCTCTTATGATGGACAAACATGAGGAGCACTCATTCATGGAAAAAGAAGAGGTTGAGAACCACAATGATATCACACCTGGGCATGAGGTAAGCACTGATTTTCTGATGTGTAACAGCAGTCCCTTACCTTCACAATATCATGAAATGGCAGCCAAAGGAACAGAGGTTCAATTCAGATTGGAAGCACGTGAATTTCAATTGGAGCCACCTTTCGGACCTGCACTTGTAGGAAGACATATGGCGAAGGATGAGGAAGAGATTCAGGAGTTAGAGGACAACTTGATAAGGTATGATAACAGGTCTGATTTTCTGGTTTGCAACAACAGTCCTTTGTCTTCACCTCATCATGACATGACAGCCAAGATGTGATGTCCCAATATTAAGACAGTTTAAATTAAAGATTTAAACATTATGATATGCTCATTTTAAATGATAATTGTGTATATATATTTTTAATATTATGGCATTTACAAATAACAAATACATATACAAAATATTATCAATGAAATTATTATCATAATTATAATATATTATATTAATAAATATGCATATGTAATAATAAAACACAAATATTAATAATATAAAAATCTAAATATAATATTTTAATCCCATAGATCGCAGCCTGCAGCGATCATTAAGAATGAGTGACTGATTAAGGTAGCGCAGCAGGTAATATAAAGCTGCGGTTAAAACCCTAGAGTCAGCGGATAAGGGAAACAATAATTAATCTCCCTACCCATTCATAATGAATGGTATAAAGAGACATCACCCTTCGTAAGGGTGTCTCCCTTCAAATAGAAATGATATAAACATGGATTAGGGGATAAAAAAATAATGGGGGATGGGACCTGAAAATTAAAGGAATATAAATATAATTCTGATTCATTATATTTATATAAATATATAACAGTTTATTGAGTTGCAGGTAAGAGGAATAAAAGAGCAAAAGGTAAGTATTATCTTGGTATTATATATATATATATATATATATATATATATATATATATATATATATATATTTTGTGAGGTATGCCATAAGGATAAATATATAAATAAAAGATTATAGTATCATTAACATGTATATATAAGCCTTATGAAACTCGTTAAGAAATATATTGAGGAAGATATCCATTCACAACACATTATACGTAATGATATGCTCAACTCAATCTATTTCTATTGCCTCCAACCTATGAGTGAGTGGCGTGGTGTTGTTAGGGAGAGGCGGAGTAAATCCAGCCATTGAGTTGGTGTCATCGCGCTCTAAACAAGTAAATCCCCATCCATGGTTGAGGATTAGAAGAGAAATGAGGATTGAGACTTGAGCATAGCCAATGCATAATATGTTATGGATAAATGTGATCATTTGGTACAATGAAGTATATCGAAATATGTTCAAGTTAATACTTAGTTATTCCTATTGCCTACAACCTTAGGAGAGGCGAGGTGTTGTTAGGCAGAGGCGGAGTAAATCCAATCCATGAGGTGGTGTCATCGCGCCCTAGACAAGTAAATCCCCATCCAAGGTTGAGGAATAGAAAGGAAGGGTTAAGACTTGAGCATAGTTAATATTGAATTGTATTATGAATTGAACTGAATGTGGATTATGCTATTGTTTATCTTATACTATTATAGATAAGTTCAATATTATCTTGATTGAGTGAACTTTAATAGTTCTAATGTCCCTTTTTAGCAATATTATTGTATGCAAGTAAAGAAAACAGGAATATCCAAAAAGGGGACATTACACAAGAGGATCAGCCTTGAGGCATGTGTTTTCTATGGAAAGACTCATGTTGGATCAGCTTTGGATGGAGAGCTTGCAACAACGATGAAGGAGATGTTTGAGATGGTTGAAGGCACTATAAAAAGGTATGACAGTGGTTCTGATTTTATTTGGAACAGCAGTCTTTCACTCTTGCATAATCATATGTTGGCAGTGTTGTGACGTTTTCACACATCACCCCATTACAAATGGGTCCCCCTCTTTTTTGGCTCGGTTCCTGTTTTGCTTTGACCTTGCAGTTTCTTGCTAGGATCCATTTGAGTAGGAAGGAGTTTCCACGCGTTTAGGTCACAGGGAGATTAAGAGTGCTTGAAATGGTGAAGTAAAGGCTTGATATTCCTGAGGATAAATGAAACCCTAACTATCATTCCTCAATCAAATCTGGCCAATCCATGGCAAAAGTCCATCATTCCATAGGAAAATGTCTAAGTCCCTCACTCTGAGCATAAGAATCCATGATGAATAGGCTATCCTTCTCCAAAATCCAAAAGTCACTGTCCAAAGTTCCAATCCTGAATCCTATTCCAAAAGTTCCAATCCTGAATCCTGTTCCAAGAAGTCCAATCCAAAGTTCCGGGGTCCTGAATGCGCCAAAGCTTGTCATTCTGTGTCAAAGCTCATCATTCCACTGGAAGTCCTAAATTCTTGGCTCAAAAATTCGAAGAACAACTTCAGGAATTCCATGACCAAATAGGCAATTCCTTGTCAAAAGGTGGAAATCCTTGTCCAAGTGTAGGGAAACCCGATCAAGATTGACTTGATTTCCAAGATAGACAAAATTCCAAAGGTCTAAATTACAACTAGGGTGAAAATTCAAGTAAACAGGGAATTGGCGACAAGGAATTCCAAGCAAAGCATAAAGAAATCCATGACCTCAATGATTCCGCGCCCCTCAAACAAGGAAAATTCACAACTCAAGAAAATCCACAACTCAGAAATCCACGACCTTGAGGAACATGCACCTTGGACAAGGAATGTCACACAAGCGAAATCCTCAATAGGGATCAACCCACGACTTAAGGCGAAATGCGCCTTGGATAAAGCAAAGTCACCAACACCAGGGAAAAGAAGTTCCAAAACCTTGTCAAAACCCTCGCCAAGGATGAAGGAATTTAAAACACGGAAAAATCCACAACATTGCAAAATCCCCGACCATCAGAATTCCGCGACTAGGTTCGAAATGCGACTTGGATAGAGGAATTCCAGTAAAGAAAATCCAAGATGTCTCAAAAATTCACGACTCAGAGGAAATGCGCCTAGGATCAAGGAATCCAAAACGTGAAAAAATCCACAACCTCACCAAATCCGCGACTTGAGTGGAAATGCGCCAGGACATCAAAAATCCAAAACATGAAGAATCCACAAACGCCAAAATCCAAGTATCCAAAGAAAAGCGCACTCAGGTGAAATCAATCAAGGAATACTTATTTCAAATCACATAATCCAAATGAGCGTGGGAAGTCCGCTTAAATAAGACAAATTCCATAATGAAGTGAAATCCCCGACATAAGGGAAAGTGCGCCCTTCGACAAGGATTCCTTAACCTAACGAAATCCGTGACTTGGTTCAATTCACGTCGTGGATAAGGAAGAGATGCAATTAAAAATCCATAAACACCCAAAATCCCCAACCACCCAAAATCCTCATTTCGGGGGCCGACCCAAAAGGCACCATTTGGAATTTTCGCCCAAATGAAAATTCAAGTCGGCCAAGGAGGAGCTTGGAAACTTTAAAGTCAAGTCAGCCTTAGTAAGGAGCCTTGAAATATTTGCCTTATTTTAATTAGGTTGGCCTAAGTGAAGAAGGAATTCACTTGCATATATATATAGGTGCTTGGACTCACATTCAAAACAAATCCGAAAGCAGAATTCGCCATAAAAGAGCAGACTTCCATACAAAAGAGCAGATTTCAATACAAAAAAACAGATTTCAATACAAAAAAGCAGATTTCCTCATAAAAGGCACCGATTTCTGTAGGAAAAGGCAGGTTTCATCAAAAAGAAGGCAGATTTTATCAACCAAGGGCGAATTTTCCACATCAAGGAGACGAATCCAATCCAAGAGGGCTGGGCGAACTTCATTTAAGAGCAGATTCCTAGAGTTTTATACAAAAGCGTCAGTAATTCATTAAATAAGATCAGAAATCCATTCAAAATAGAGCCAAACTTTTCATAAAAGGCAGGGTTTTCATTGAGGAAGATCAGATTTGTTAGAAAAGAGCAGATTTATGTAGGTAAAGGTGAATTTTACGCAAGTAAAGAACAGATTTCTGGAGTAATTGCTTGAAAACGCTATTGTTTTCTTATCTTTCTTTTCAAGTATAACTGAAAATGCATTGAAATTCATAAAGTTTAATCCCACATGCATAAGTTGGCGAAAAACTCTTTACATTTGGAATAAATCTTCTTTACCTAAGGCGTAAATTCTTATTATTTACCTCAGCTCTTACTTGGATTCATTTTTATTCCCCTAGGTAAATGGCAAGTGTGAAGGCCAGATCCACCTCATGACAAGCTCAAATGCGGGACATCCTCAAAGGAGTGCTTCCCGAGTCCAGAATTGTTTCAAAGTGGAAGAATGTGGGCGACACCAACATCGGGCTTATCAACATGGAGGAGATCAAGAAGCGAATGTACGGGACCGAAGGACACTCTACATCAAAGATCGCAAGGAAGATGGTCTACAATGGGATTGTGCAAGCCGCATGCTTCCCTCTTGCCATACCTTGTTCCAAGTTGATTGTGGAATGCACCAAGCACTATGATCCTAAGCAATGAAGGATTGTTGCTCCCAATGGCCAAGTGATGGCTTACCTCTCCAAGGAAATGATTGTTGAAGCCTTCGAAATTCCTACCTGTTGTGACAAAATCACACATCGCCCCATTGCAAATGGGGACTCCCTTTTTTTTTTTTGAGCTCCTGTGCTTTGCATGAAGTTTTGATGATGTCTTAGGTTCATTTCCTCTGCCAATCCAACACTAAGTCTCTCTCCTAGAAGGTTTTGCTCTATAACTGGCGGTCTCATCTGGAACATGAACTTGCAGAAATGAAGAGTCTTGATCAAATTTCATCCAATTCATGAATCTTGAGATCAACCCTGATGTATGTTTGAGATCCTGAAAATGACCAAGTCTGGTAGCCTGAAATCCTGAAAAATTGACTAAGTCTGAAATCTGGTGGATCCTCCAAATTCTAGATTTTGCATGTTAAATCCGGTGGATTCAAGACCTATCTCAAACATCCTGAAAGGTATATTGAAAAATATTTAAAGTATACCTTGACCCTCAAGGACCCTGAAAAAACGACTAAGTACTGAGAGGGCGCAAATCTCTCATCCAGTGCGACAAAAGATAATAGTGGCACAAAATCTTGGCGCAAAATATTAGCGGAATGCATCACTATCAACCGAGCAATAAAATCTTGAAGTGATGCGCCCAACTAATCATTGCGCCAATTTTGGAAGGCAAAGCAAAGTGAGCTTTGAAGAAATGTTGGAGGAAAGATCAAAACGATGATCTCTTGCACCCAAACTAATGCGCCCAAGCATAAAGTGACTTGTGATCATAGCAACCGAGTAGCAAGATCTTCATCCATTCCGCCAAAATCAAGAGGAGATCAAAATAGGCATCCAATGCGCCCAAGGATGGGATGATTGGTTTTGAAGTGATCATTCAAGAGGATTCACAACTTCTATCTAATGCGCCCAAAGACTAGGATCTCAAGAAGCCTTAACCCTTATGCCAATCATGAAAGATATTAAAATCTGACTTTTGAAAGCATTTTAAGAAGAACTCACCATCCTGATCTAGTGCGCTAGCCTTATAGAGGAGGGATTTGTTTAAGTCTAGATCCAATGCGCTTAAAGGAGAAGGCATTTTGTTAAGAGTTGTAAGGTAATATTCATAAGGATCCAAATCATGAAGTGATGCGCCAACTCTCAAGAATAGGATGTAAACTTTAGAAGTCTAAAGACAAGAAGATCCTGATATCACTATCCAATGCGCCACTTGTAGAGGATTTTGAAGGTGTTAACTAGCGCGCCAATTCAAAGGAGGACATATAGCAAGTGTTTGAAGACTTTCAAGAGGAATCAACTATCCTCATCTAATGCGCTAACCTCAAAGAAGATCATAACATTCCAATCCAATGCACTCTGATTTGAAAGATAACTTGAGCTAGATTAAAAATCCCTCAAAAGAGATAAAGACTTCAAGTATTTAATCCATTACACCATCTTGGAAGGGAGGTTGATTGATTAAGTTTAGATGAGAAGAGATCTCAATTCATGATCCAGTGCGCCAAGAGTAATATAGAAGTATATGAGGAAGTTATTTTTCAAATGAAAAATCCTAAAATCATGAACTGATGCGCTTACAAAGAGGAGATCAGATTGTTGATCCAATGCGCTGCTCCAAAGATGAAGCATAAGAAGATCTCAAACTCTTCATCTGCTGCACAAAGGGGGGATAAGGTGGAATTATCAAAATTCAGAGTTATGAAATTGTAGAACACAAAACTCCCAACCAATGCGCCTAGCTGATGTAAAGATTCCAAACTGTCAACTGCTGCGCCAGGGGTTAATAGGAGGATTGAAGTGTGTTAAGATTGTTAAGAAGAACTCAAAGTCCTCATCCAAAGCGCCCCTATAGAGGATAGAAGAAGAAGATCTCACTATACTCATCTGCTATGCCAAGCCTTTAAAGACAAAGTTTCAAGTTCCTAATCTTCAAGCCAGGAAGGAGGAGTTTAAGAGTTTGAAGGAAGATTTAAAGACTCCATTCAATGTTCTACTTTCTATATTGCTTTCACGTTTTGATCTTCTTTAGAGCTTAAGCAAATGATTCTTATGTGTTTATGTTATAAAGCCGAAGGATTGATGATGTTTCTTTCTCTATGTTGCAGGAGTAGGGATGAAGCTAAGGAGTCATCAAAGAAGAAGAAGTTTGAACCACTTTCATGCTAGGAGTGAAGTCAACAAGTTGCCGTATGGAGAAAACATCATAACCTGCTCTAAGAAGTCACTTCAAGGATATCCTATTGGATCACTTCAAGTATCAGCTAGTTTCTTCATCATTCAACTTCAAGTTCTTTCAAGATTCAAGATCATCATCAAGGAACCTTCACCATCATGATCACAAGACTTCCAAAGGCATCCACTCTACTTCAAGATTCAACCTTCAAGGAAGAGTCATCATGTGGCTGCTCTAAGGAATACTTCAAGATCATCTTCAAGGAAGCATTTCATCAAACTACATCATGATCATCAAGAGCAAGTGCTTGAATCACCTTCAAGTTGCAGAGGAAGCATCATTCCAAGAGGCTCATATCAAGTTTCATATGCTCCATCATCGAATGTTCCAAAGCATTATCTATCCAAGCTTCAAGACTCTACAATCTTCAAGTCTATAAGAGGTCATCTACTCCACATCCAAAGAAGGTGTTATGATCTACATTCCAAAGGGGCCAATTCAAAGATCGTCGTGAAGGACTACTTCATCAACTTCTACATTGAAGACATTCATCTATTCAACTTCAAGATCCATTCAACCTTCAAGTCTTATAAAGTCTCCTACTCCGATTTATGAAGCAAGTATCATTGATATCTACTCTATTTCATGTCATCATCTGCTTTCTACTACATCACTCTTCAAGAAGATGCATCCAGAGAAGATCATCATGTATCCTGCAAGAAGAAGAAACATCACGAAGTCATGCAAGTGAAGCAACATGTATTCATCCAATTTACAATTCAAGATCAAAGCAAGATCAACAAGAAGCATTCCCAAACATACAAGTTCAAGCAATCACATCAAAGACATCACATACAGATGATACAATTTGGGAATATGCTAAGTTGGCACCTACGTGGCAGACATACATCATTATTCAATCATAATCAGCCACATCATTTCAAATGCATTCAATGTATCATTTAATAAAAGAAGCTAAAGAGGACGTCCATGTGGAAGATGCTCCAAAGATTCCATCTTATCCTTATCACATTAGAAAACGTGCCTTCATTGCCTCTCTTTTGTACTAAAAATAGAAAGTTGTTGTAACTACCTACTGAGGTGGCATGATCTAAGCCCTTGGCTACTTGAATTGATCTTAGCCATTCAATGTAAATCTGGACCTCTATATAAAGGCCTTGTTGCCTTATTTGTAAAATGACTAGTGAGGAGATTAGAGATTAGATTTTAGAGGTAGAATAGGAGAAACTCTCGAAATTCTCTGAGAGGACTTGGAGATTGTTGTAAATATTTCTCAAGAGTAATGCAAAGACATTGGAATTCATTTGGTGTTAAGTGTTGTCTTGTGGAGTAACATGGTTTCTTGTATCTTGAATTGAATGAAGAGATGTTTCAATTAGATTAGAAGTAGATTAGAGCTCTTTGATGTAATGTATGTTGTATTGGATATTTGATCAACTCCTAGCTCATGCTTTTGACATTTATCGCTGATGAAGTGTTGTGTAAAGCTAGTCTGAGCCTTATTTGTATAAGTTCGATTGTGGACGCTTGTTTGAGCTGCGCCATCCAATGGGTGCTTGTATAAGCTTTCATCATTTGAAAACCATTCGCGTAACCTTAGGAGATTGCACCAACTTCATGTAGTTGTAGGCATCATTGGCGAAGTGGAGTTAGGTTTATTTAGGAGTTTGTCTATTTATACATCATCATTGCCCCATTGACCTTAGATTAGTTCCTTTAACCTTTATCTTTTTTCATTTCTTTATCATTGAGACCTTGTATATACATCATCCACACTGAAGGAGAGATAAGCTAAATGAAAGAAGAAGAATCTAATGTAAGTCCCTTTGTGTTTACCAGCAGAATCATACTAAATCACTGAGCTATCTCTTACAAAATCATAAAAAAGGAAACTTGGAGTTATCTTGTTTGATCACTTTGTTCAGCATTCAAGAGGCTTTGCTCAAGAGAGGGTTAGATTCTTTGTATTTCACTCTATTGTTGACTTGTCGAAAAACAAACATCAACACTACCCACAATTCCACCCTCTACAAGAGCAAGGAGGCCGCATTCAACATGTTTGAGGCTAGACCCGAGGCTTGCATGGATATAATCAATGCTTCATGGATGGAAAAGAGAAGATCTCATTATTCTAAGTTGCCAAAGAAGCTCCTCAAATCCGACTTCAAGCAGGAATATGGAGACCTTGTCGACTTGCTAAACAGAGTCATGGGATGCCCTCAAGCCTCTGCTTTTGAGTCTTGGATGTTCTACTTCATCGAGGAAATAACCAGCGGAGTAAAGATGATCGACTAGGCCCAACTAATTAGTGACAACATTGATCAACAATTGAGGGATCTGGAGGAATCAAAGACTTTCTACATGAGTTCCTATGTGATTTACATGCTAGCGAGGAATTGTAGATACAAAGAATTGGCATGGAAAGGACACATTGGAAATGCCCAAGGACAAGTCAAAGTCTATGACTGTTACCCATAGTTGCACCTTCAAAACATAGCCCATTTCAAAAGGTTCAATGATGCATTCTCCATGCATATCACAAGAACATTTCAAAGAGGGACTCATAGGAGACTGTCATCGGAAGCCATGCAGTTAGTCAAGAAGTACGGCTCTTGCTTCACCCAATTTTTGAAATTCCCTTGCATCCAGGTGCAAGGATTTTCCTCCTATCCATACATATTGCTGAGGTATCCTACCGACAAGATGATATTGCTTGAACTAACAAGGCAACTATCAGCCTATGATAAAATCCAGAAGAAGAAGAAGGCTGGATTTTCATTCCCAATCCAAAGGAGATTCCATTGAGGTATGTCCATCCATCCAGGCCATAGAAAGATCCAATCAGGAGTTGCAGCTTTACAACCTAGTGACTCACAACTCGAGAGCAAACTTCGATCCTCTCAATACCACTCGGGTAGCTTGTGGAAGAAAATATAAGCACAAGGTACACCTTGAGGATCATTGGGCAAATGTGAAAGATGATTTCGAGATGAGGAGGATGTGTTCCAGACTATCCTTGGATATGATTAGAGCAACCCGAGTGTTCTCTGTTCTCAATCAAGTCAAGGAGGAGGGGAGGCAACTTCAGCCTTTCTTTGAGCATGAAAAGGATAAACCTCTTCCGACACTCAATTGGTCCGAGCAGGAGGTCACCAACTTGGATGAGTTGATGGCACCAATTCTGGCAGGTACCAAAAGGTGGATCAGTCAGCAAATTGATAGGTTGAAAAGGCAAGATATCCACCCAACTTATGATTTGATGGGGGACTTGGAGTCACAATCTTCCGACGAAGAGATGACTAAGGAGTCAAATGAAAGGGAACAAGGAACAGGGAGGTATGAGGCAAAGAACAAGACAGTTGATAGTCCGCCAGCCAAGAGAGTGAAGGTTCTAAAGGAATCCACTAAGAAACCAATACAAGAAGAACAAAATACAAGTAGACCTCACTCAGCTAGTACTTCCTCCATCCAAGAAGTCAATCTATTTCCTAATGACAATGTGCAATCAACTGCTAAGGATAAGGAGCACGTGGAAAAGGAAGTGATCCCAAGTGAACAAGATAGGAGTGAGAATGAATCCATGGAATCCACTCGGCAAGGAACTTCCAATCCGGTTCCAGGAAATCCTCCTGATCATCCCTCAAGGAATCCAGAGATAATTCATGTTGAAGGCATATTTGAAGACCAAGACCTAGAATTCCTAAACGAAGAATTCAATGATGCTGAGATATCTGCACCACAAGGAGGTCATGAACATCAAGTGCGTCATGAGAATGATGGTCCATCCACGAGACCTGAATGGTTGCAAGAGAAATTGAAGAAGTCCGTTGTGGAATATGATCCATCCGCCAAGCTAGATGACTTCCTAAATAGGATAGGCAAGCCCATGGAGAAGATAAAGGCCAAGTACAGATTGCAGTTCCAAGGGTAGGCAAAGCAAAGGAAGACATTACTCCCGAGGAATATGATGTAGTAACGGTTGATTTAGGACCGACTTCAAAGAAGCAGGAAGTGGAGGAGTTGGAGGATTCGGTGATAGCCATCAAGGAAAGGCTAAGGAAGGAAGAGGAGAAGAAGAATCAGATGAAGAAGGAAAATGAGGAATTGAAGCATTATATCCAGCACATGATGGATCCGCTACAATCAGCCCAAGGGACAACTGCTCAGCCCGCAAGTATTTTCAAGGATTCACTAGCTGAGTTAGAGGAAATGAGGTCAATCAGTCATGCAATAAAGGAGTGGATGGGAAATGTCTTGGAGAGAGCTCATAGATTTGTGAATGATCTTGTCCAAGTGTATGAGAGAGTTCTCACCCTCATAGATAGGATTTAGGTGATATTGGAAACATGTCGAGAATTCAGCATCGTCAAGGAGACCATTCCAAGACTAAAGACATTGATAAATACTCTGAGGTAGGTCTTGGTGGAGGGCAACATAATACAATCAAATTAGGCCTATGACTTCCACAATTGGCATTCCGCTCTAGTCATGAAGAGAGAAATTATTGAGAAGATGGAGAGTGATGCCACCCAAGCAAGCATGATGTTAAAAGAAATTCAGGATAGAATACTCGTTTCAATGGACGCTTGGTTTAGTCAAGAGATAGGGGATGATGGAGTAGTGGACGTGGAAAATTTGAGTAAAATGCAAAGAATATATTTCAGAGTTGCTCCTTCTGTCCAGGCAATACACCTTGAAGATGCTTCCACATTCTTGATGGTCATGAATGAAATTTAGGAACTGCGACCAGATTGGGAGAGTATCCTCACTTCCTGTGATGCCAACCTATCACTCATGGATTACAAGTTGGAGAATATGCCAAGCATTCCAATGGAGGAGCTGGAAGTTGTCATAACCAAATTCATTGAACTTGGGACCAAGGAGCACGATGAGGTGGCGCCTGACTAGACCATGCCTTGTTAGAATCCCAGTCAGCATGGGCACCCTAATACATGTGTCACATTTCTATTTGTCAAGATGTTGGTGGTCCCACCTACCTTCTCATTAGGGTTTCTATTTGACTTAATCTTGGCCGTTGATTCTTGGAATCAATCTTGGCCCTTCATTGTACTCCTTGAAGCCTATATAAAGGCCTAGGCGCCTCATTTTTAGGGATTCAATTCATTCATGTTTCATTAGACACTAGTCATAGAAGGAGAGTAGAAGAGTAGTTTAGCTGTTCATTTCTATTGTACTCCATTTTTGAGAGCAAGGAACTTTGAGGTATCAGTAAGATTGTTGCAAAACACATTTCCGAATCAATATATGAATATTGAAGATTGTGTTTGTCATATTCTTTGGACTGTGGCATGGTTTTCTAATTTCCTTAAAGCAAATCATAAGCTCCATTTTTAGATCTGTTTCATTTCTAGTTTCTTTTAGTTTTCATTAGTTAGAATGATGGAAAATATTGTTGTTGATGCATGATTGAAACTCCTTGTTCATACCATTTGCGATTTGTGGCTTGCAAATCACAGTGTATGGTTATCCTGAACTCATTTTAAGCTTAACTTCGATTGCTTTCTGCATATTTCATTTCCATGTTCTATGTTTAAGCAATCTGAAAATCGTCATAAACACCCCAGAAGATTGCACCATTTCTATGTAGTTGTTGTCTCATGACAAAGCAGAGCGTGGTTTCAGTTTCCATGGATCAGCTGTAGTCTTTTGCATCAGTTAGATTCCCAAACCGTTACCCATCTTTTGCATTTTGTTTTAGATTTGCACTAGGATTATTCTACAAGGAGCTCTACTGAGAAATCATTCCCCCCTTTTCAGAAGTAGAACTTAGAAAATCCAAGTCTTTCCTTCGCAGGAGACTATAGAATCCAAGACTTTCCTTTGCAGGAGACTATAGAATCCAAGTCTTTCCCTTGGAAGAAGCAGTAAAATCCAAGTCTTTTCCCCTTTTCGTGAAGAAACACTAAGTCTTGCATGTAATGTCCCCTTTTTGGATATTCTTGATTTCTTAACCTCTTGATCAATAAGTATGGTTCAATTTAGGGATGGCAATATATCCTCTTGCTGGTCACAATCGTTTATATGACTTGCTTGATTGATGTTTTGTGATGTCCCGATATTCAGGCATTGTTTAAATTAAACATTTAAACATCATAATAAGACGAAGAAATCATATTTGATAATTATGCATATTATAATGTTTAGTAAACATGATGTTAAATAATATTATTTTATTGTATTTATAAACAATAAATATAAATACAAATTATTATAATTATAATATTAAATACATATTATATAAGCATGAAATAGAAATAATTAATATTATACTAATTAAGGATTATAAATATTAATAATCATAATATATATTATTATGAATCTATTATATGTTAAGATGGACTCCCGATCACTAATTATTTCTTGATATAGTATTTCAAATTATATATATTAGTGATCGAGCTTCTTGGGAAGTACCGATCCCATATAAAAAGGAAGATAAAATTCATAAACAAAGGGTTAAGAAATAGTAATTAAGGCAGCGGATACCTCTAAGAGGTAATTGCTGTGCCTTTTGGTCAAAGAAGAAACCCTTCGTGAGTTTAAAAAGGAGCGCTTCCCTCACAAGAGGGGGGATCATCGAGAAAAGGCAAAAAACAGTCTAAGGCAACTTTCAACAGCGATCAAGACAATTGTTTCTTAATCAGCAAGGAAGCATCAAGCAGAAAATCAGATTCATTACTCATATAAAAAGTTATCAAGGTATATGCAGAATCAGATCCATCTTTAATACATAAGCAGCATCGAAACTTTATCAAGAAAGCCAGCCAAGATGCATCAGAAGGGAGTATTCAGAGGCAGCCAAGGTAAGTCCACAGGCTTTACTACCAGGTACGCCATTTCATAAGGTATGAAATTTATATTTTAAATATGTATCTTTGCTGCATTATGTATTTGTCCAATGACTAATCCAATAATATGATGAGCATGAAAGAAGTGAAATTCTCATAATGAAATGTTAGTTATTATATGAAGTAAAACATATTACTTGTTGAACCATGTGAGCAATTAGAATAATGGAATTAATCCATCAACTCCATATGAGAGGTGTGATCATGAGGATGAATGATTAGCCAACCATGGGTATGTTTTGGCTCTTGTCTCAGCTGGTGCAATGGCACCCCTCAAGGCAAGTGGATTTGGCCTTTGGTCACAGCTGGTGAAGAAGTCACCCCTCATGCCAAAGGATTATTATATAGTGGCCTTGGTTACAGCTGGTGAAGAAGTCACTCCTCGTACCAAGGAATATCATAGTGGCCTTGACTCAGCTGGTGAGTATTCACCCCTCGAGTCAAAGGATAAAATAGTGGACCCATGATGGTAAGTGGCATAAGGCATCCTATCACCTCCTCTCACATGGAATTAATGATTAATGCATGGATCCAAATATGATGGATAATGATGGAAAAAAAGTGGAATGTATAATGATGTGATCATAAGAGTATAACCCTATAAGGGCAATGTGATTATGTAATTTGAATATTTCTTACATATATTATAATAAGTGGGAATTCAAAGATAGACTAGTGTACTAATGTTCTCTTTTACAAGTTGAAATTGTTTGCAAGGTTGCAAAAATTTTGGCTTGCTAGAAGGGGACATTACATGTTTCCAATCTGCTGCTATATATAAATAAGTATGAGAGTGACTGATTTATGTTTCTCTCTGATCCTCTTACTATATCTCTTCTTATAGATCTACTTTCTCTTTCCTGAATATGTATTTTCCAAATTCCAAAAGATGTGTTTCATATCAGATCTGCTCTTTTTCTGATTATATATTTCTTGCTTTGGAATGTATGCTGAGTTCTGACTCTTTATTCGATGTCTTTGAATTGTAATACTACTGAGTATAATTAATGTTCTGATCGATCCACTTAGAAATGAGGGCTGATTTGATAATTGTTGTTTGAAGGAGTACTGAATAGATGAGATGATCCGTCTTTTTTCCATCATCGTTGTTTTGTCTTCATACGATCGCTGCTATGGATTGATCGGTGTATTTATAAATAAGATGCTGAATTGTGATCCAATGCTGAGATTCCAATGCTTCATTTCTATTTTATACCTTTTAAAATACTTCAACGGTTGTGACTTTCCTTGAATGGGTTTGCTGTCTTATCACAGCGACTACCTTTATCATTAATTACTTTATTATGTTAACCTTGGTCTTGCCTATAATATTAACGGTGCCTTCTAATGAATCGCTGCCTGTTTTGTAATTTAATTGTTGCCTTTTCATCTATACTAATCGCTTTACAAGCTTGGGATTAGATGTTTTGTTTTTATTAAATGAAGAACACTCCCTTGATCAGGCCTTATGAAACCTTGTTTGTATTATATGAGGGCTGCTTATGGGTCTTTAATTGTCTTATATGAAGTCACTCATATAATTCAAAATATATTTATTCTTATATTAGTTTTAATATTTATATTCATAATTATATTTATATATTATATATTATATATTATATTTATAACATATTTATTATATTTATTATATTATTATAATCATCTATAATATATTTATTATTATATTTATTATATTATTATAATAAATGATTATAATAATATTTCTTATTTATATTTATATTTATAATAATATTTAAATATATAAATATATTTATTAATATATTATATTGTAATTATAATAATAATATCAATATTGATAATATTATTTTTGTATTTATATTATCATTTATAAATACCATAAATATAAAATATTTATAAAATAATATTATTTAATATTATTGTTTATATACACGATTGACGATGATAAACACTATATTTGACGGAAACGATTTCTCTTCCTTTATCATGATGTTTAAATCTTTAATTTAAACAATGCCTTAATATGCGGACATGACACTGCACCGAACCATTTAGCATAAGTCCCTTTGTGATTACCAACAGAATCACATCATTTCACTGAGTCTATCCATGTGCACGTCAAATCCTGACATTCAAGGAACCTTGGAGCAGTCTCACTCGATCACGAAGTTCAGCGTTTGAGATGCTTTGTTCAAGAGAGGATAGAGCACTTAGTGTTTTATTCTAAATGTTGTTGCTGTCATAAAACCAACAGCAATAGGCAGCCCTTACACATGAGAGTGGGATTGGGAAGACCTCTTCTACTGTTGGTTTTCATCTTGGAGACAAACATGAGATCTTATTTGTGTGTCCAAGACACAAGAGGACTGAGTTAGTACACCATGACATGGAAGATGCAAGGAAGATTCGAAACATGTGGCATATGAAGGAGGAGCCTTGTACGGAGCTCAAGCAGCAATCAGATTTGCATAATGTGAGGAATGATTCATAAATCCTTGTTTGTTCACATAGCTTGCCCCATAAGAATTTGGTGTCATATCTTTTGGAGAGCCATTCGAAGGCTCAAGTCATAGACATGGATGGAGTGTTGAAGCACACACTTAGTGGATCAGCCGTAGTGCCTTGTCTTCACATGATGAGGGAGTCATAAGTGGTTCAGCTTTTGATGATTCCTTGGACATCCTAGGAGAAAATGAGGAGTTGGGTAGTGATATGATGCAGCCCTATCATCCTGTTGGTCCTTTGGTTGTAAGGGAGGCTGCCTTGCTTCAGAATTATGTGATGCATACCATGGAGGCACTTGCATTTGATTGGCATACTTTGGAGATGCAGCTGATTCATATGCCTAGGTATGGAGACATTGTTCTAATTTCTGATTTTGAGGCACTCATTGTAATGTCCCCTTTAAGAAGATCCTTATTTTCCACCTTGCACATGAGAATTACTTCTTAAAGGAAACATTAGTAATAGATAAGATCAATAAATTGTATTAAAATAATCAAATCAGAGTTGATAACCACATAAATAGTATCAACATAAATCAATAATTCAATTATTCAATCCTTAAGTGGATTCATACTTAGGGTTGTCTATTATATGTTAATTTTATTTATTTTCAAACCCTAGTGGAGATGGGGTACTATCTCTTGTTAGGTTGCATGAATCATCCTCTACGGGTAGTGCCTTTGTATGATGTAACACATGCCCATTCCACCTTAGGTCTTACTAAGTGCCCTTGTATGATGTAACACATGCCCATTCCACCGCAGGCCTTACTTATTGCCCTTGTATGATGTAGCATGGTCCATTCCACCGTAGGTCTTATCCATTGCCTAAGTATGATGTAACATGGTCCATTCCACCGCCATCTACCTTTGAGGTATTAATGCTACTTCTTCCTAACAAGTTTACCTCCAATCTCTCAATGTGTGCTATGTTCTTATATAAATCAAGTACGATTACTCTTTATTATATTTATTTATTTTCAATATCAAAGTTGTATTTAACTCAGAAGTGTTCCCTTAAAAATTATCTTTTTTTTCATGTTCCTTTTACTTTCTATCTTATAACCTTTATTTATTTCCCTTTCAAGGGATATGTTTGAAGAGACACGTCTCTTATTATGCTTCGCGTAAAATACATACGTACCTTTGTATATTTTTTATTACTTTAGTAAATTACATACGTACCCTCTTATAATTTTTATTACTTTATATTATATCATTTATATTATAATAAATGATATATTATTAATTTTATATTATATCATTTATATCATAATAAATGATATATGATTTATATTATATTATTTATATTTATATTATAATATAAGATAAATATAAGAATGTTTGTATTTATATTATTAGATATATTTATAATATATTATTATTATTTATGTGTTATTTATAAATATACTAATAATATATCTTGTTAATTGTTTTAAATAAATATTATTTAAATACATTAAATATATTCAATTTATAATAAATTACTAAGTATAGGGACATGACACTCATGATTGCATTGCAGCTGGGCTATGACATTAGACTTGGAGGTGAGCATGATGGCATTGACATTCCAGCCCTAGTTCATAAGGATCTTTTTTATGCATGGTTTAGAGATGGCTGTTCTTGGAGGACAGCAACAGTTCGAGAGTTTGGAGGAGATTTGGATCATCTTCTCACCATTGGAGGATGGCATAGGGATGATACTCTCATTCTATGTCCTTGGAGACACTATTTGCATCCACATAGGTTTGATTTTCAGTCTTGAGGTTGCTGTTCTATTTTATATCAGCAACTTAGAGGAGTTGCTCTACACCTTCTTGCACCTATGTGGGGTATACTTCACATCCATGGGAGATCCACAGGAGTTGGAGGGTGGTTGGTGTTGATGACACTTTGAGATGTTTCTGCTTCCTCATGTTTGATGAATGCAAGGATGTGCTGATTTGGGACCCAGGTGGTGATAGGCTTGACACTTGGGGTTTAGATGTGTTACTTCACAACTTCCGGAACAGAGATGATGGTTTTGACAATATGGAGCAGCGGGAGCTTGGAGATAGGTGGACGTGTTCCAGAGTTTACTCTTCATCACTTGTTGACAGGCATGTTGTTCTTCGGGGCTTCGGATTGGACTAGCTATTTGTTCTTGATGGACAGAGCCTTGGGAATTTTGGAGATTGTTGCACTTGTGGTTGCAGGTATATTTTCAGAGTTTGGAGTATGGGGCCAAGTTGAGTTCGAGTGTGTAAGGCTTCGGCCACCGGAGCTCACTTCGCATTGCATTCTTCACATTCTTCTTGGGGAATACAGCCACAGGTGGAGATTTTGTATGGCCACCGAGCATTTGGACGGATGGAGATACATGTCATTTGACACTATCTCACAGGATGCATACTTGCCATTGCTCAAGGACAAGCAATTCCGAGAAGGGAGGACTATAATGTCCCCATTTTCAAAGTGGTCACCATTTGAGAGCAGAGGGATTGGTTTTCACACTCCGGGATTTTTGGAAGGAGGATCAAGGTTTGGAGATGACTTAACATATTTTTCTAATGGTCTTGATGTGTTCATTTCATTTAATATATTTCTCTTTCCATAGAGCGAACCATTCTTGAGGAGAGTTGAGTGTGGAGGCTTGTCATATTGATGGGTTTTCACATGTGGATGGATTTGCTTTCATATGTGATGTTGATGCCACCTTGGATAAGTGATATTATTTGATCATATGCGTATGCCAACTTGATGGAGGACTTAATTGATGCCTTTGGATGACCTTTGATGAAGAATCCTTTGGCGCTTGGTGGAAGATAGATTGGAGAGAATGAAGAAGACATATTCATATATTTAATTTGAATTTTCCTTGGGGCCCACATGTCTTGAGGCTGGTCAGCCCTCTTAGAGGGAAGAATCTTATTAAAATAAAAAATATCTCTTCCTAGGTCGGCCTGGAGAAAAGGAGATAAATCATGTATAAATATAAGTTGGTTTTTGGCATTTGCAATCATCATTCAAGCATTCATTCACACATCATTTGGAGTTTATCTCTTGGAGGAGGACTTGAGACAAAACCCTTGAGTTCTTAGGAGGAGTTGGATGAAACCCTAGCTCTTTCTTTTGGAGGATTCCATGACGAGAGTTCCCTTGTGCATCATTGTTATTTTGTGAAGAAGAACAGAACTGAAAAACAGATTGGAGATCATCATTGGAGGCATTCCTTTGGCGTGGCTTGATCATCATTTGTTGAGGAGTTGCCCTAGACTGGAGCGCCACTCATTGGAGGTGAAGCAACTAGCATTTGAAGGCATTTTTGGTGGTTCTTATGGATGATTTGATTTCTGATTTGGAGCAGCAGAGGAGCAGACCTGATTTGCCCTAGATTTGAGTGGTTTCATTGGTGGATTGGTGCGATTTTGCCTAGGGTTTAACCCTAATCCTTGAGTGCCACCTTTGGAGGATTGTTTGTGGAGGTTTGTTGGCATCTTGTGGCATCTTTGGCAACATTCTATGGAGTAGCAAACGCATGAGACCTGAGCGCACTTTTCTGGAGCAGATTCCATTGCATTGGAGAGTTGAAGACTTAGGGTTTGATGCCCTAATTGGAGCAGCATTCATTGGAGATCTTTTCCTATCATTTTGAAGGTCATTTTGCTAATATTTTGGTATGTACAACCCTTAGGGTTAGGGTAGACCATTGTTGGGCATGTTTGTCATGTTTGCCCTAGTTTATGGATGTATTTGAAGACTTGTTATAGTTCAGATTTTGTAGCAGCAGACTTCTGAAGTTATTTTCAATCATTTGTGTTGGATAATTGAAGTGGATTTGTGGCTCATTTGATGATGAAATGCAAGCATATGATTGATATCCATGTTTATGTTGAAATTATGTTGATTTGCTATGTTTTATAGGCTGCCCTATGTGTTTGTTGAAGTCTGATTTTAAGTTCAGAAAATTCAGAATTTAGGGTTTGAGCAGAAATCCAAAGTTAATATTTTGGGAAGTCCATAAATCCAAAGTTGTCCAAAATATCCCATTTTGGGATATTACACTCTGGCTGGGTCTAGGTTACACTAGACCATTAAAATAAAGTTTACAAGAGAAAGTGATAGCCAGTTTATCAATTTTCAATATGCCTGGCCTATAAGTCTTTCCCTACTTGACCACATCAATTAAGAAATTTATGTAGGGTGTTTACTCTTCTATCTAATAAAATGAATACTCGAAATAATGAAGAGAATTAACAATGCATTCCAAATAGAGGAGTAAAAGTACATCTTTATTTGCACATGAAATTATTACAAAAGTAGACTAGAGATGGTCAGCCAAAGATCAAACTCAATCAGACTAGATCATACTTTTCTTTCCTTGATGATACAAAGTCAATTTAAAAAACTCGACGGTTGCTAAGAACACAACCATCGACCAACCGACTCTTATAACTACCCAAAAGCCGACAAACAAATAATACAAAATCGGATAAACCATATCATCAAAATATAATGATAGGCATCGTACACTAACTACATCATCCCCCCAAAAGAAAAAGTCATCTTCTAGACAACAAAAAACAAGTAAGCATCAAGTGACATTAAGGTGTTCCAAACTACTGAGGACATTGTAGACAAAGAAAAAATTGGTGATGCCGCTATAGACAAAAACCGGTATGCAAACCGGGAAGTACACACAGAGTAGAAGTAGAAGCAACATATCCCAGACGCATGCCAGTAAATGGAGAATCTAAGGACTAACCAACCAAGGAACCCAATCGGACTACACACTAGAGTCTAAAAGTGTTGCACCCAATCGATCACTGAACCCAAATAGTATTGCAAGCACTTCACAAGCATTCGGATCATGAAAATATTGCTCAGTATCCCCATTTTCAAAGAATGTACTTTCTCTCAATTCAACAAATTGTAGCAATAATTCTTTGACTTCGCAAAAATCAAGAGCTAAGAAAGAGCCAATTGCAGAAGGATGAACAAATGCAGCAAAAAGGTCTCTGAGTATTTCCACAAGATACATAGACAAGAACTCCAAGATTTCATGACATAACAAGGGTCGTACTACAGCAAGGAGTGAAAGAGCAGTTTGTGCACTAGGTGACGATAAATTTGAAGAGTGTACGACATCTAACAAGGACTGTACGATGAAAGGGAGGATAATTAGAAATCGTACAACAAAAATAGAACATAGATGTAATGTCCTCATTTTTGGAGTGATCACCTAGTGGAATTGGCTAGCCTATTTCCATTTCCGTAGGCTAAGCTGGAGGGCTCAGAGAATGACATAATTGGCGAGTTTTCACACTTAGCCAATTTTGTAGGGCAAAATGATTATGGAAGATGACTTGGCATAATTTTGTGGTATTTTTGATGAAGTCAAAACTAATAGAATAATTTTCCCTAAGGTGGAGCGACCTAGTTGGAGAATGGAAAATAGAAGGAAATTTGGAAAATGCCTTGTGAAAAATAAGTATAATTTATGACATGTCACCTTGAGGAGGAGGACTTGATTTGAGGTCAAATTTATGATGTTTCATATGCCCAAGTGGTTCGCCCTTGGAGAGTGGACAGAAGGAATAAAAAAAGGAAATAAAATAAAATGTTTTTCCTTATGTTTTGGGCGCCAAAGGGAGGTCGGCCTAGGAGAGAAGAAACAAAAAGAAAATAAAAGGAAATATTCCTGTGGTTGGCCAGCTTGAGGAAGAGGTAAAAACATGTATAATTATAAGAAGTTTGGAGGCATTTCCATCATCATTGATTCATGTTTCTTGGAGATTTATCTCTCTTGGCTGCAATCTTTGATTCAGCACCTTCCTAGGACGAAAACCCTAAGGAAGATAAGTCGATTGGATGGAAACCCAATCACACTTTGGAGGTGGATTCATACAAAGTTCACAATTGCACTTCATTGGAGATTTGTCGAGGAGAAGAGCAAATTTGCATATTCATATTTTAGATCAGCATTGGAGGAGGATTCCCTTGTGGCATTTGCATTCATTTGGCACTAAGGTTTAACCCTAGACTTGTGCGCCACACTTTGGAGGATTTGAGCATTCAAGCCATATCATTTTGGAGCAGCATTTGAAGATCATTTTGGAGCAGATTTGAGCGCCAGCTTTTGGAGGACTCTTGAACAAAGTTTGGCTAGGGTTTATGCCCTAGGTTGAGCACCACTTCCCTAGGAGGGTGACTTCATTATTTTGATGTCATTTTTGCTATTCCATGGTATGCATAACCTAATTTAGGTCGAACATTATAGGAGCAGAAATCTGGGCTATATTTATCATGTTTGAGCCCATGGATTTGATGTAATTACAAATCAGCATATTCAGATTCAGAGCAGCAGGCTTATTTAACCAGAAATCGGATTTGTTTTGTACATGTTTGGTCTTTGGATGGTTGATTTTCATGGTTGATATCTTTGTTGATGATTATACATATTTGGCATGCATTTTATGGATGTTTGGAGCATGTTTATTGGCTGCCTATGAATGTTTATACTTCTGAAAATAAAATTAGAAATTAGGGTTTTGAGCAGAAAACTAAAACGCAGAAATTTAGGGCAGAATTCAGAAAACAAAAATCAAAATTTTAGGGCATATCCCATTGGGGATACTACAATAGAAATTGTACAGCAGGGGCAGCATGGGATCATACAATAGTACTAACCAACCATACAAGGCGTACAACATGCAAAAGTAGTTTATTGTCAAAATTGGTATGTCATACATCAATTTAATAACTGTCTAAAGGAACCATACAATAAAATCTAAGATATGGACGTACAACAGAGGGGTGATCAAGGCGTATGGCAAAAGAAGATGGAGAAGATTGTATGGCGGTAGCAAGGAGATTGGTCGTACGGTATCAATGACAAAATATGGAGGTTGCACGGTGGTCAAAGATGTGATTACATATAGCCATATAGTGGGAAAAAAGTAAGGCTGTACAGGGGAGAAGAGGTTTTGAACATTAAAAATCTTAATTTTGTTATCATTTTTCTACCTTTTAATAATTTTAATAGGTGGTCGTATGGTGGTAAAGAGGGGACCTTTATTTATTATTTTTTAATTCTTTTCTTTTCATCCAGTTTAAGAAAATTGAAACTTTAATTTTCTAATTTTTCCGTTCTTTCCATGTGGGGCCCACCTATTATTTTCCACTTTATTATTATTTTTCCATTTTTCACATGTGGGACCCACCTGTTATTTTCCGCTCAGACTGCAAAAATTTTCTATTCTGCACACTATACGATACTTTTCCCTTTTCTATAATTTTCTTGTGAAGTTGATCTGACTTGACGACAAGTATACATACGCTCCAAATTAGATATTTTAATATTATTACTCTGAGACATACCTTCATTAATTTTGCAATCTTCGGTAAAGTCTAGTGCCTTTGCTAGAATTAGAACTACCATCTTTTGTGAATCTTGTATTGCGTTCAACACACATAAATTGTCCATCTTTTCAAAGTCATTTTTCATTTGTTTCTCTTCATTGATCTATGTAGCTTCAATAAAATTACAGTTCGACAAAAACACCACATTGTCCTCCATTTGCCAATGAAACAAGCCACAGAAAGAATTCATTTCATCTTCCGAACATGACTACAATTCCAAAATTCCTTCGTCGTTGGTCTTCATTGAAACCCGATCGTGCTTCTCCGTCCATTCTTCTTGGAAGTTTGAATCTGACGAATCCAAGGAAGCTACTTCCTCACTTATTGCTTAGTTTTTCAAATCAATTGTATATTTTTGACCCTTGTTTTCGATGGAGATTGTGTTCCTTTTCCACTTGTGGTCAACTTTGGTTGCTACCAGCCAACCCCGACCTAACAATGTGTCATACGCTTTCTTCTGTAATGAAATGACCACAAAATTCAACAAAAATTATTGGATCCCAATAATTACCTTTTGGCACATTAAAACTCCAAGTACTTTAATACCTTGTTGATCTGCACCCACTAGTTGAAAAGTTGGGGGCCAAATGGTCAGCTTACCTAGACTTCTCCAAGTATCTTACAGAAGTACGTTCACACCAGACCTACCATCAACAATTGTATTGGTGAGATTCCTTTCAAGGATCTCCATATTCACCGCCATTGGTTTCTATCATGTTAATTGTCAATAACATGGGATCGATCATTTGATCTCCCGATAACGGAGGTTCGGTTATTAGGTCTTCATTCTCTCCAGATTCCAAATGGGTCATAGGATGCATCATCTCATACTTCCCAAGTATAGTATTAGTCATAGCATTTCAGAGTTCAGAAATACTTTGTAATAAATCCACTACTTTAATTGGTATGGTAATTTGAAGTACTTGCCTTGCAATACTTTTATCCGGTTGTAATTGATTTGTTACCGTACTTGCATTTGCATTTGAGTGGCATTGTTCATTATCAATAGCTTGCTCCACTTCGTCTCTTGCTTCCCAAAGTCTTTCTTTTTATGCACGTGGGTACAGGTATACAGCCTTCTTTGCTTGGGCTCGAGTAACGGCCAATACTTTGTTATGCCTTTCAACATCAATCATGTTGATGTTGGCCTTTTGCTTCAAACATCCAGTGTCTTCATGGTCTCCAGGTCCACACCATTTGCACAATAATTGCAATTTGTCCTATTTGTTCTGGCAATCTCTCGCAAAGTGTCCCCATTTGTTACAATGTTGGCATTGTATGACCAGGCATCCTTTGGGGACATACTGTATTTGACTTTGACCTCCCACTCTTTGATTTTGATAGCTACCTAGAGATGCATTCATGTTATTCTGTGGCTTCAATGGAGTCGACTACTCTCCCTGTGTAAAGAGCACTTGCATACTCCCGGTCTTCAAATTATATGGGCATTCTTTTATTGAATGACCCATAACCTAGCAAATATTACAAAACATTTTTCTAGGATAGTCACCTTTGGTTTGACCTTCATTTTTGCACTTATTACACCATAGTTCATTGGTTTCTTTGTTGGTTTCTTTCTCCGCCCTCAATTCTTTCATCATCTGCATCATATCCCTTCTCAAGGCTTGTACGATTCCCAATTCATTGTCATTCCTCTGTTTTTATTTTACCACGAAAGGACATTTTGTCTTCACTCTCTATGTCCATTGCCCAATTGTAGGCTTCTACATAGGAAGAGGATGGTACTACCTTCATCTTCTTCCTTAATGATAGGATGAGTCCCTCAATAAACCATCTTTTCTGGAGACCGTCAGCAAGTTTTTTTTCTAACTTTACAAGCAATTCTTTAAGTCTATGATTATAAGCTCATACGTTTTCATGCTTACCTTGTCTTGTATTGTAAGTTTATGCTACTATTTCATTATCATCTCGAAGCAATTTGAACTCTTCCTCGAAGGCCTTTAATCTCTCCCATGTGTTTTGGGACGCTGGTTGAATCTTTATATATCAGTCAATTGCTACACCTCGCAAGGTGGCTGGAAAAGACTATAGCCAAATTGTCTTATTATCTTGCCCATTTGTTGTCCAAATTGTTTCACAAGTCTTACAGTGCCTCACATGATCCTCTAATCCATTGCCTGTAAACTTGGGCAACTTTTGCTTTTCTATGTTGGGGCTTAACATGGTTTTGTTCTGATGCAAACCTAGTGCCTGGAACTTGCTCCCTAAGGAGTTTGGATTTGGACATTCCAGTGCTTTTCTCGCACTCTCAGCCACGTGAGAATCCTCCACTTTTCGCGCAGCTTCAGTGTTCCACGCACTTGTTTCACCTTCAAATTTTCTTTTATACACCCTTGGCTCGCCTTCAATGCCTCAAAGGTTGCTCTTGTACACTTCTGTGAAGGAATCTAACTTCGTCTCCCAACTTGACTTTTCAACTTGGTCAGAAAAAATTGACCAACGCTTCGTCTAATAGTGGAAGGTGCCTTGCTATCTCTTCCCACTCTACCTTCGTATGATTATTTGTAGTGGAAATGTGTTGTCTCTCTCAACTACGACTCCTCACGTTCCAACTCTAACTTCTACTTTGGGATGGACTTTGGCTTTGGACTTCGGCTTTGGTGATCTCTCTAGTCTTCTTCCCTATTCTCTTTGTTCTACCAACCTTAAAGATTGCTTGATCTCTTGATCCTGACCACATTGTGGTCTCCTCCCGCCTTTATTGGGGTCTAAGGACATGAATATCTTATATCGGGCCCAATTTCTTTTAAGGCAATGGCGCCAATGTTTACTCTTCTATCCAATAAAATGAATACTTGAAATAATGAACAGAATTAATAATGCATACCCAATAGAGAAGTAAAAGTATATCTTTATTCACACATGAAATTAGCACAAAAGTAGACCAAAGATGATTGGCCAAGGATCATACTTTTCTTTCCTTGAAGATACAAAGTCTATTTAAAGAACCCAACAGTTGCCAAGAAGAACACAACCGTTGACCAACCAACTCTTATAACTACCCAAAAGCCAACAAATAAATAATACATAGTCGGATAAACCATGTTATCAAAACTAAATAATAGGCATCATACACTGACTACATAGGGAAGATATTCCTTCTATTCGCTCTTCAAATCTCAATGGCTTTATGGGGTTGGCACATCTTATAAGGTCCTTGTCTACTTTGATGGACACTTTCTACTAGTTCTACTATGGCTTGCTATCAAATGCAACTTAAAATGCCTTTGACCCTAGCCCAAGTTCACAATTCCCTGCCTGGTTGATACCTATCTGTCTGTGATAAAAAGCTATATCCCTTAGTTCACCCAAAATTAATCAATAAATATGAAATCATAAGTTCTACAGAATATCAGAAACTATACAGAAATATTGAAAAAAAAAAATCAGGCTGTAGCAAAATATTGCAATCCTATGTGTTTCCAATAAATCTGAATAGATTTTCAGCTCAGAAAAGCACTATATTTTGGCCCAATTTTTTCTATTCCAAAATAGTTGTGAGAAACTAAATTAAAAGCCACATAATGTTGGTAATTCGGACAAATGTAATCAGTGGTCGCCCTAAATTTTATAATGGCTAAGAAATGAGATCCCAACATATGGACTTTAGCTTCCCTAATAATTATGTTTCATTCTACAAAGGCATCCATGCCAAAATGAAAACCGAGAGTGGAAATAGACTATATAAACATCTTTCAAACTGATAAATATGAAAAAATGGAAAACTTGCAATCAAAATGGACGTCTACAAATGCTAATAACACTATGCTGAAATCATGTCAGCCCACATAATATGTTCATTCAGACATTGCAGGCTGCAAATCTTATATCCATACTAAAATTCATACATGAAATTCCCATACAAAATAAATAATTGTGCCATGGAATGTCAAACAGCAGCATTGAAATGCGAGTTCAATGCATCAAAATCACATGACACGTCGATGCTGAAAAATCATTGTATTCAAATTAACAGATCTGAGTACATTAACATAGAAGGATCTCCACAATGATATCACACAATTGACTTCTCTCATGGATCGGTGATTATTCCCTAGGAGCAGTGTTCATAAATAAGACCTAGGAGGAACAGGTGCAACAGTTTGTGTCCAACACAGAGGAACCATCAGCATACAAAGTTTGCATTAGACCTCTCCCAGCCAAATCACAACACATAACATGGCACATTACTCCTCATGATTTTATTTCATGATTAAAAAGTGCTATGTACTATTAAGAGTCTACAGAGATTGTATCTACCAGCATATAGTACATGCTCAAACCTGAGAAAGAACGAATTTAAACCTTTCCTCATAAAGAAAATTCATAAGAAGATCTATAAAATTTTTGCAACTTACGAATCATGCATGTCAAACCACGAGGACAGAAAAATCCCCTGCAGCATGCCTTAGAATTTTCAGTTCGAGCAGGCCATTTTTGGGAATTCCAAGGATCAAACTGGTCAGAACTAGAAGTACTACTTGACCATCCTGGTTCACATCCTGGACCCCATGATGAAGAATTACAATTTCTGTTTCCATATGTATTGCCAGTTCGCACATAGTTATTGAAGTAGAACTTGATCTCTGGCACACTACAGAGCCTCTGCAACATGTCTCCTATAACCAAATAAAAAAGTCAGATATAATACATGTTTGAGATGGATAACAAAGAGCATTAAATATGACTCAGACTAATATTTAAGTACACCATTATCTCCACCACATTAACTAATTCTAAAGGTCTGCTATGATATACTGTTTGAGTTGAATATACATTAGTTTTGGCCCTAAAATGACCGTCTTTTGCAAAATTTAGGACACAGATAAGACATGTTTGCTATATTCAGTCAAGGCAAACAAATGATTCACAAATTAAATTGAACTTTAAATTCTTCCATCATACTCATAGGCATATGTTATCTAATATCAAGAGAATATACAAGTTCAATCCTCACATCCATATTTGTGGATTTAGACAAGAAGCTCAGTAATTAATGTACCTGCCCTTGTCTTGGAGACACAAAAGGATTTTGAAAGGTTTATGTAGGATCATAAAAACAAATATCAAAGCTTACATAAGTCAATGACGAAAAAATTACCAGCTATATTTTGGCTAGAACAGAAAATTAGGTATGTGCATCATGCCATCGCATGAAATTTGACTATGTCGACTAGCAAGTTCAGAGAAACATAACATGTCAATATCTCTATAGAATAATTTTGAACATAATCAAAGTCTTGATTTGTTGACTACTAAACATGTGGGTCAGAAGGATTATGGATATGTTACCCAAAAATAAACTTTGAAGTTATACCATTGGTGTTTACACAATGCATTACTATGTAATATGATATTTTGGGATTCAGCTGCATTGTTTCAAAGCAGTTGTCATGAACCATATTTCATGAGTAGCAATTCACAAGAACCCATCTCACATGAGCATTAATAAACCACTTGGCACTCGTTGCATCTAGGTGATGCTCACAAGGTGAAGCACATGCACTTCCTGTGTAATGTCCCCATTTTTGGAATGGTCGCCATTTGAGTTGATTTGGGCCTTTCACCTCACTCCGGGACATTTGGAGGATATCATGAGCAGTGGAGATGACTTGTCACATTGGTATGTTGTCTTTGGTGCTGTAATGTCCCTTTTTTTGGCGCATAGGCTTTTGTGCGCATTTTGGCTTGTTCTTAGTCCCTTAGTGGCTATCCGGCATGTCTGGGAGAACTCCAATGTTCTTGGAGTGGCCACAGATTAGTTTTATAGAGCATTTGGTTATGGCTTTGAGCTCAGATGGTGTTCATGATCGTTGTGATGTTTTCTGATGTTTGATCAGGTTCTCGGTTTGCTCTCCAAGATTCTTGGAGAAGCCGTCTATTTTTGGAAAGTCGTTCGGAAGGCATCATTCATCTTCCCAAACGTCATGGAATATGTTGGTATGCTTAATTTTGCAGTTTGGTGATGTTTGGAATTTTCCGCAAAATGGTGTTATTTAATGAGCTATTTTAATTATTATTTTCACTTAAGCTCCTAGGGGTGAAAATAATTAATAAATATCTAAGTGTTATAGCTCATTGGAAAGGGGAAGAAAAGCTTTAAACCATGCATGCATCATATTGGGGCCTTGCGAATCAAATATTTCTTTTTTTTTAAAAAAGGGGGTCTTTGGAGATAAAAGGAGCTTTAATTAAAAAGGGTGACTTTAAGTTGTGCACACAATGAATTATTTTTATATTGTTTGAGGAGAAATATGAAGGGATAAAGGAAATAATATTTTATTTCCCTCAAAAAGTTATAAAAGGAGGAGTTGGGCTCATTGTTTGGACATGCTTTGGATTTGTATTGTTATTCTGCTGGATTGAACTTGAGTGTTCTTCCATATTCTCTTGAGGACGAAAACCCTCTTGTGGAATGCTCGAGGACAAAAACCCTCTTGAGGTTTGGTGTGATTTCATACAGAAGTCACCATTGTGCTGAAGAAGAGATTGGAGCAAGCTTATACTGAGTTTGCCATTGAGCGCTCAAAGAGTTGATTTGTAATTTTATTTGATGCTGAAACTTTTGGTGTGGATTTCATAGGTATTTTGGTGATGGAATTTTATGAATTTTGGTGTGTAAAAAGTCAATGATAAATCAAGTTCTGCTGGATATATATAATGGTCATACTGTGCAGCCGTACCACCCTAAGGAGAATGTTTGGGTTTGATGTCTTTTCTTATTGTTTGGGGCAGATTAAGATTTGATTATGTTTGTCTTGAATGGGCGTCCATATTCATGTCTTCTTTGAGTAGTTTAAAGCTTGTTTGAATAATAGTTTAAATGGCCATACTTTGAAAGTGCCGTACATCTGATGGTACAATACTCTTGGGTCTGAGATTTCAGTGAGTGATTTAATGTAAGTTTGTAAGGGAAATACATGTATCAAGCTAACAATGCCTTCTAGTTATATCTTATGGAAACTGGGCAGTATTTGAAGATTTTTGAAGAGATTATGTTGTCACAGGCTGTACGGACCTGTAGGATGTTCAATGGTTTCCTGCGGCAGTTCATTAATTTATATTGAGTCTCTATTTTGTGCATTGATATTGGATACTGATTTGTGGGATTGTGTAGCAGTTTTAAGGGAACTTGTTTATGCTTGATTGCTTGATGAAACCATTTCTGTTTCAGGCCGCTGTACAGCATTACCAGAGATTGAAGTGATGCATCAGTTCTGATCAGCATGCTTTGAGTTCTTCTTGTTGTGGATAGCTTCATATTATGAGGTTGAAAACACTAATGGGTGAGCAGGGTCTTCATTTGTATAAGCATTTGAGGTTCTATATCTGAGTTGGGCAGCCATACATCACCCTGACAGCCTGAAATTCTGCAGAAAAGTATGAACAGTATGAAATCTCTGAATAATGGCAATGAAGTGTTAATGATATGTGTGTTCCAGTTGATGCTATGCAGGGTCTAAATCGCATTGGGTTTCAAGAGTTTTCAAAAGGTTGACAATTTCAAGCCCTAATCATTCATCTTGATTATAATAGCATTGATTTCATTGTAATCTTTCTCTATGCAAACACATAATTACCCCTGGATGGTTCAACTGCCAGTGAGAAGTAATTGAACCCTTTCTTTATTCTTTCTACCCACTGGATAAGTGGTGAATACCCACTAAATAAGTGGATGATTTGTACTTTTCTTTCTTGCTCTCATACCCACTAAAAGTGGCGAATTCCCACAGTATTGTGGATGCCTGCTCAAGCAAATGAATGTTATTTCATTACACAATGTTATAATTTGTAAACCAAAGCACATTATGCTTTCACCTCGCCCGAATTGAGATCTTGGTGATCAGAAGTGTGGAGGCAATTTAGTTGGTTGCATTCATTGTGCTAACCCTCTTGTGATCTTTTGTATAAGTTTGAAAAAAATTTGGGGTAGCATCTTACAGGTGCACTCATCAGGGATACAGAGATTTGTCTTCCTCGGAGTCAACTATTTGGAGGGCCTTTCATATGGAGTTTGGACTTCATCATGCATTGTATGGATGACATCATTACACCTTGGGATGCTTTTATATGGATGCCTTGCCTTGGGCGACTTGACATCATCATGGAGATCACCACTCATCTTGGGCGATTTGATAGTATCATGGAGATTACCATTCACTCTCTGACTAGCATCATCATGGAGGTCGCCCTTGCCATTATTCCCTAGGCACTTAATAAAATACAATGTCTACATGCTAGCGCTTGAGGAAGAAAAAAGTATGATAATAAATTAAAATTATATCTTTAATTTAATTTATTTTGGGCGCTCTATGGAAGGAGATACATTTGGCATGGGTCAGCCCTCTTAGAGGGAAAAGCATATTTTAAATATCATACTAAATGGCCTAGGTCGGCCCTATGGGAAAGGAGACAAATTGTGTGTATATATATTTGATCATGTGGCACTCCAAAATCATTGATTCAAGCATCTTACTCATCCATCTTGGAGAGCGATCTCTTGAGAAGGGTATTGGGACGAAAACCTCACTATCTTATTGGAGGATTCCATCACAGGAATTCACTTGCACTTCATTGTTGGAGCAGAATAGCAGATCTGTTTTGAGGAACATTTCGTGGCACTTCTTGGAGAGGATTGTTCATCATTTGGGAAGAAGACTGCCCTAGAGTGGAGTGCCTCATCCTAGGAGAAGGGCAAATCATATTGGAGGTGGAGCGACCATCATCTTGAGGCCTTCTTTGGCTGCTAAGGTTTGGTCAGGAGCAGATTTCATCACAGTAGAGCAGCAGACCTAATTCGCTTATGTGACAGGCCTCTTGTTAGGCGAATTGCATCAGCACTTAGGGTTTTGACCCTACATATTGGAGCGCCACTATTTGTAAGCATTTGTCCATGGTTCCGTGGTATGTACAAGCTGAAATATAAGTCTGAGTTGTAACAGCAGTGTTCTGATTTGAATTTGGTATATTGGCCTTCATATTCTCCATAATTTATACCAGCAGACTCCATGCTTCTTATGGATATGTAATTGACATGGTTAATGTGTGATTCATGGTGGATATCACTTATATGATTGGGCGAAGCTTTTAGTATGATTGTGTTGATGTTTAATATGTTCTATGATAATTACATGCAATCATTTCAAGTCTGATTTTGGAGCAGAACTAGGGTTAGGGCAGAATTATAAAGTGTAGAAATTTTAGGGCAGAAATCAGAAAATTAATTTGGAAAGCCCGGAAATTGAAACTAGGGCAAAATATCCCCATTTGGGATATTACATCCTGAGAGGTCACCCATCTCAGTACTACTCTAATACAAGTGCACATAACTATGGAGTTTCACCTACAATCAGGCCAAAACATTAAGCAAGTATTGTACCTTATTAACCATTCATTGTGGAGTCCCTAGTTCTTCCATTTTTCATACAACCGGTGCTTCTATAGAGCATAATTATGTAATATGATTTTTCAGGGTTCATCTATGTAGTTTCAAGTCAATCTACATGACCCTATTCCACGAGCATTGGTTCGCAAGAACCCATCTCTCATGAGCATGAATGGCCCACTTTACTCATTGCATAGATGATGCTCATAGCGCTCCCATTGATTGAAATGCCATTGAATAATCTTAATATGACATACATGATCATTAGTAATCTAGGTCAAAAATTTGTCATATGCACAAGAAAATGTTAAACATGAACTTGGAAATGGGAATAACATTTATTCAAAAATGATACAAATGAAATATATATAACTATAAAAATAATTTTATTAATATATACATTCCCTACATAGCATTCTCTTGAAGGAGATAACTGGCTATCTATCTTCCTTTGTCTTTGTCTATCTCTTGCAGTTTTACTACCTACGTATGTACATATTAATATTTAATGTTGTCGAAGGAAAAGAACCATTATGGAAAGAACCTATGGAAAATGAAGTAGTTTCTCTTTGATGAGTGACTCTTTACCTTGTGTTGATATTGCTTGAACTGCATCAAAATGTAAGGTCAAATACATGCTGATACAAATGGTAAGCAGATCAAATAAACAACTAGCCAACAATTGCCCAACGTATGCAATGAAAGCACAAGACTAAGGAAGAACAAGAAGAATTTGGAAAAACTCTGTTTTAATTATATACCAGAGAATTGCATTCCCTATGGGTCACTCCAAAATGTATGGAACCCACCAACCTATGTTACCCAACCAACAACATTTAGCCTAATTGCAGAGACTCTACAATTACAATCTATGCTCTTTTACAAGCTCAACCCATCTTATGACTACCCTGCTATTCCTTCAGCAGCAATCCCAGCTCTCAAATTCAGCAAAAACTTCAAGCCTAGACTCCAGCACACATTTCAGACACCTATTCTTAAGGTATTGAACTACCTTTAAGCCAACGTAGTGATGTTTTAGCTTCCACATATGGTCAGGAACAGAAAGGCCACTTCCACACCTCAACTATGTAACCAAAGCTTCAAGATTCTATGACACTTCAACTCCCATCAGTTCACCTACTAACTCTCAAATTGCTTCCAGAACACCTCTGCTCACAACCCACACGCATATAACACACTACACCATATAACATAACTGACAAAAGGTATTTTTCATTATCCACTTATCAGCCTCCGAATGGCTTCTTCACTTACCACCTCCGAAGGCATGAATTGAATACATGGCCTCTCCAAGCTTTGTAGTGAATTTCTTCACGACCTGTGATTTTAATAAAATCCTCGTTTTATTAAAATCATGTGGAGCACTAGCATGTTATCAATTATTATTTGTGGCTCCCCTCTATAATTTAATGTAAAACTTCCTTCCCTCTTTATGAGGCGTGTGAGGCAAATTACCTAAAAAAAAGACAAACCTCTATTTTTTAGGTTTAGCATGCAAAATCATTTTGGTCCTTTGGATTAACCCTACTACATCTATGGCTGAGATTGTTACTTTTGACAATCTATATGTACATAGTTTTTTCTCCTTGTAAACATATTTTTGTTGTCTATATAATTATATCTGTGTTTTATTGTTGTATAAATGGCACATTGATCGCTGGTCTCTTGGTCCTTGATTAATGGAAGTGTTATTTTAAGCTTTTTGTTTCTCATATCTTGTCCTGGAGGGTGCTCTTTGGTCTGATTTTTTAATGTGTTTTATGTTTGTCTGCTTATGCCCCCCAGATGGAAGTGAATTATTTGTGTTTTCTGTACAAATAGGTTCACATAATGTAAGTTGAGGCAACTCCGCAATAGGCATTTCCATGTTTATGGATGAGGATTGGTTATGCGCCGAAGGGAGGGCCGATTGATCTCTTTCTTTGGGGTCCGTCCATCCACTATTTTATTTTATTTCTCTAACCCTTATCTCTCTTTTTGAACCCTATGCCTCTTCCTATCCCTTTTCCTTGCAAGCATTAGTTTAGTTTTAGTTTAGAAAGGAATTGGCCTTCTCTAGAAGTTGCTCACACATTTAGAAGCTAGGCATGTGAGCATCCACAACAGCGTTGTACTCCATTCTGGCATCCAAAGCCTTTCTTGGCCCTAGCTTTTCATTTGGAGCAGCACTGGATTCACACTTTAGGTCCAAAAGGTGAGTCTCCTTCAGCTTGTGTGCCTATGCAGCACCGATGTCTCAATTGTTGGTCTTTGTGTTACCATAGTAGATTCTTCAAGCTCCTAAACACAAACACACCAACCCGCAAACCAAAACTCTCAACCACACTTCACAAATATAAAAAGAAAGAAAACTCTTCTCGGGTGATGCGAGATTGCTCAACCCCTAGGATGTTCTTGCATCACATGCATTGCCCCACACCTCATCTGAGTGATGCCCCTCAACCTTGCAAGGGGAACTCCATAAATAATATACGTAGCTCCAACCCACAAAGGATGAAAACAAAGGTTTAACATTCTCATTAAGTAATATAATCAATATGTGAACAAAATAAATGCTTTGTTTCTAACTTAGTTGTGTTAATCATTATATTGTCGACTTAGGAAGTGTATTAAATCACTTTCTTGTAATGTATTAATCACTGTTTTGTTGCCTACCTTAGTTGGACTCTCACATTCTAATACTCAATTCAACCAAGGAAACTTCAAATTTGTGCATATTTTTCATTATCGGAGCTAGAAAAACTTCAAAATAAGATAACTATAGATAAAACCTAGTTCTGCACTTGATTGATCAGTAAAAAGATCCGTTGACTTCATTGGAGAGGTGGAACACAGCTCAAAAGATACATGAAGAATGATGCAAGCATCAAAAGTTCAAAATTTGGAGAAAAATGAAGTATTTCAGGTCTTTGTGCCAGATGGTTTTATGATTATCATGTGTTCTGAAATGGCCAATAATGACCAAGAACACTTCAAATTCCTCTTGTTTTCTATTTATGATAGCTTATGAGATCCCTGATGGGACTGTTAAATCTAATAAAACAATTGTAAACACCCCTAGAGGCAGAGAAGGGTTGGAGCTGAACTAAAATGGATTCCAGCAGAGTTCATATCTTCAATTTGCTGTAATAGGCGTAGTATAGAACTGGAAGTGTGTAATAGAGAGCTGCAAGTTGATATCAGGCTAGTTGTGCACCCAAGAGGCCTGAGATTGTATTCCCCTTTGGAGATAGTGGATAAGTGAGTGTTTTGCCTCACTTTTGTTGGATTTTTCTCTCAGAACTCAGATTCTCCAGGGTAAATCCTTATGTCTTCTATTTGTAGTTTTGTTGCTCTAATTTCCTTTTAAATCATTGTTATTTACTTGCTTAGAAAGTGCAGTTTATTAAGCCTTCATAAAGATCTTTATGAGTGTAATGTCCCCAATTGCCGCTTAGCCAAGTCATGAACAATTAGCCTATTTCCGAGTTTTCCCGTACGCTAATTGGTGTGCAAGGGAGAACTCCAACCTTCTTGGAGAGCACTAGTTTGGTCGAATGCAAGTTTGGTTTGTGGCAATGAGCTTAGTTGATCTTGCGGAATCCTATGATGCTTTCATAAATGGTTTCGGGCATGTTGGAAGTGTAATGTCCCCATTTCCGACATGGTCACCAAAGAGAAGATCGAGTTAGCCTATCCTTATGACTGTGGGCTAACCCAACAAAACAAGGGAATATTCTGGTGAAGATGGAAAATGAATTAATGCACTTTGCATTAATTATCAAAATGAAGACAATTAAATAATATTATTTAATTAATTTTTATTATTTTTTCTTCCTAGAACAAGGGAATATTCTGGTGAAGATGGAAAATGAATTAATGCACTTTGAATTAATTATCAAAATGAAGACAATTAACTAATAATATTTTATTATTATTTAATTATAGCGCCAAGGAAGAAAAAATAATAAAAATAAATTAAATAATATTACTTTAATATTATTTAATTTGAATGCTTGCTTTGGAGATGGAGAAATAAAATAATATTTCTTTTGATTTGGAGCACTCACCCTTGGAATTCTCAATGAATGAATAAAATAATGATATTTGAAGTTGGCGCTCACTCTTGGGAGAATAAAATCAAATAAAATAATAAAATAAGGCATTCGATCTTGTGCATCGCCTTGGAGGAGTAAATATTTCAAATTGAAACGAGGGAAATGAAAATTCAAATCTTTAATTTGAATTGGTATAAAAGAAGGCTTGAAGGCTCATTTTCGACATCAAGAATCTTTTGCATACTTTGGCATAGTTGCTTGGCATTTGATTTGCTACAGTGGAATTGGACGAAAACCTAATTTGCATCATTGGACGCGCATTCACACGGAGTTCGCAATTGTGCTTCATTGGAGACTTGTTTGAGCTTCATAAATTGATTATTCATCATTGGGTCAGAGACCATTGTTGAGTTTCATTGAAGGCTTTGCGTTGCTTTGAAGACTTTGTTTGAATTTCATTGAAGAGTCATTGTCACAGCTAGGTGCCAATTTTCCAAGGAGAATATATATCATTGCTAGAGTGCCGAATTCCATGAGTGCCGATTCTAAGAGGAGCTCAACTGCATGATCATTCGCTACTGTTCATTCACAGATTTAGAACCAGCATTATAACCCTGGCCGCCGATCCCTTGCATTAAGGATATTCTGCATATTACAGTGGGTTCGCTGCATCTTGGAGTCTGATCGGCTTTGACTGGAGATTGCATTTGATGGTAATAACATTGATTAAAGCAGCAATCAGTGCTGAGGAGATTCGCTCAGCCCTAGAGGGAGTTCGCTTAGCAATTGGAGGGCTCTACCTTGAAGATTCACATTCAGAAGGAAGTCATTTTGCCACAACAGATCGCCATCACCCTTTACATTGTATTTTGACTCAAAGTTGGTATGTTGTAATGCCATTTTATCTCTGAAATTTGTTACAGCAGTTATACTCACTGTATTTGGCTACCATAGAGCCATGTAAGTTGATGTAATTGAAGGCTTGAAAGTATTGTTAATTGAGCATTGAGGACTGTATTGTAACAGCAACATCTGATATAATTCTGCTATCACATCTGAATGAAATTGTAATGAAATGCATAAGGAAGAAGTCCGTAGATATATGAATTGTTTGCTATCCAATTTGCACTTTAGTATATGATTCATGTTTGTAGAAGTCAAATCAAAAGTTGCAGAAATAAAATCAGATTTCAGTCCTAGGGTTTAGTTTCAAATTTGCAAAGATTCAGAAAATTGCTTCAAAAACCCAAATCAGGACATTACCCTTTTGACTCAAAGTTGGTATGTTGTAATGCCATTTTATCTCTGAAATTTGTTACAGCAGTTATACTCACTGTATTTGGCTACCATAGAGCCGTGTAAGTTGATGTAATTGAAGACTTGAAAGTATTGTTAATTGAGCATTGAGGACTGTATTGTAACAGCAACATCTGATATAATTCTGCTAATCACATCTGAATGAAATTGTAATGAAATGCACAAGGAAGAAGTCCGTAGATATATGAATTGTTTGCTATCCAATTTGCACTTTAGTATATGATTCATGTTTGTAGAAGTCAAATCGAAAGTTGCAGAAATAAAATCAGATTTCAGTCCTAGGGTTTAGTTTCAAATTTGCAAAGATTCAGAAAATTGCTTCAAAAACCCAAATCGGGACATTACAGAAAGCTCTCCAAACCTCTTGGAGAAGCCATCTATTTATAGTAAGTCACCCAATTGGCATCAATCATCATCCCAAACCTTCAAGGTCATGTTGGTATGGTCAAATTTGCAACTCGCTTCATTTTGGGATTTTCTGTAAGTTGGGTGAGTTATTAAGCCATTTAATTAATAAATTCATTTAAGTTATCTAGAGTTGGAAATATTAAAAGATAACTTAAGTGTAATAGCTCATTGGAAAGGTAATTTGATTTATTATTTGATGGGGTGCTGACATGTGCCGAAGTAGCGTTTGATCCACAAAATTTGAATTTTCCAATTTCACAATGAAACGCTATGACTGAAATCTGATTTCTACTTGCACATATACATTATAGCTATGCCAAACATATGAATTGACAAATACAATTTGACAATGGAAATAGATAGCAGCAGCCTTCAATGGAATTTCAACATAAAATGCAATTGACAATGGATGTAAGACTATCTCAGATCTCACTGTTACAATTCAGACTTTGCAAATCCTTCAATACATCACAATTATGGCCAAATGACAGCCAAGTACAAGGTATACACTGCTGTTATAAATCAGAGATGATTACAATGTAAACATACCAAAATGATGCCAAGTATGAAGGCCGAATCTATGCTTCTGTTGTAGAATCCTCAGAGATCACAAAATTGTTGTCACAGTCCCAGCAAGCTGATTGCTGACTTGAGTAGGAAATCTGGCCTGTTCACATGTAACTTCAACCTTTAAAGATCCAGCGAACCTTCCTTAAAGTGAAATTGCTGCCTCCTTATGAGATATCTGCTACCTCCAATGCTGATCAAATTACTTCCAATGGTCAGCGCTTTGCTGGTAATGCTGATCACTGCCTTGGGATTCGCTTGGCACCAAGAATGAAAACTCAAAACAATGGCGGCTGGTCTGAATCTCTAGAAATCGGCGCTCAAGTGATAATCCTTCAATGTCTTCAAGGATATGGGTCTTCAATTCAATCAAATCTTCTACAAATGCAATGAAAGATCTCCAATGAAATCTCCAATCAATAACAAAGGTCTCTGACCAAATACCGAATGATGGATCTATGAAGCTCAACAAATCTACAATGAAGCACAATTGCGAACTCCGTATGAATCCACCTCCAAGTGTGATTGGGTTTTCGCCCAACACACAACTCCGCAAGGGTTTTCGTCCTTGGAAGATCAAACAACAAATGCCAAGCATAAATGCGAAAGTTTGCCAAAGATTCGTGATACCAAAATGAGCTCCTTCATGCTTTATTTATACTTGGATCTCCGCCAATTTCAATTTCCCTCCTTTATTTTGAAAACACCTTCGTTATTGATTTCTCCAAGAGAGGCGCCCAAATCCAATGCATTATTTTATTATTTTATATGGACTTATGCCTCCAATGATGAGCGCTATTTCAAATATCAATATTTTATTTGCAACTCCAAGGTGAGCGCGCCACTAGCAAAACATTATTTTATTTTATTTTTTTGAATATTTTTCTCTCCAAGGGTGAGCGCTCCAAACCAAGAATATTATTTTATTTTATTTCTCCAACTCCAAAGCAAGCGCTCAAATTAAATAATATTAAAGTAATATTATTTAATTTATTTTTATTATTTTTTTCTTCCTTGGCGCTATAATTAAATAATAATAATAAAATATTATTATTATTTAATTGTCTTCATTTTGATAATTAATGCAAAGTGCATTAATTCATTTTCCATCTTCGCCAGAATATTCCCTTGCTCCGATGGGTTAGCCTACGGGAATGAGGATAGGCTAACTCAGTCTTCTGTTAGGTGATCATGTTGGAAACGGGGACATGTCAGGCGCATAAAAGTGAACACCTAGGCATGGGATAAAGGGAATAATTAAAGTGGGCAAAAAGAATTATTTATCTTCAAAAAAGAAATATTTCCCAAGCGCCCTAATTTGTGCCTATAAAGTGAGGTTCTGAGCTCATTTGGAGGGTTATGCATTTTGATATCAAATTTCTTGTGAGAGCCTCTACGCTTTGTCTTGTGAGTTTAAAAGCCTCATTTCTTCTCTAGTTTCTGTTGTGAAAATTCAACCCTAGCTAGTCTATTGGGTGATTTTGCCTCTGAAATCACAGACCTTCAATGGAATTTGTCTACAGCAGTTTACTGAAATAAGTTTTTGATGTTTTCTAACCTCAAATTTTTGGATTGATGTCATTGTGGATTCCTTGCTAATCATTTTCAGTGTTGTAAGGGTTTGTGAAGCTCCCTTTGCTGACTGTACAGTTCTACCATAAGTCGTACCATCATATAAGCTCTTATGGGGAATTCTTTGATCAAAACGCTCATGCCAATCCTCAAAATGGTTCTTCATACTTGGACGCCAATCAATGGAGATGTCCCAGCAGTTTGAAGTGAGTGTTTAAGGGCGATTAGAGGGCTGACTTGCTGGCTGTACATTCTATACAAGGTTGTACTTGTTGCAGACCTGGCGTAAGGGTTTGGGGCTGAACCGCCCATAATCCTTGGTGTTTAATGGTTGTTGGGGAGGCGCCTAGCTGCCTACCACACTCCTAAACCAGTTAGGGAGTGAACTACATTAATATGGTTGATCTTGGAATGTTGAAGTGCAGTTTTGAAGGGTTTTTAGTTCAGGAAATTCATACCAGACCTGCGACATCAGAATTTTCAGTGCTGGGCAGAGTTATTTTCAGTTTGCGGTTGAGTTTCAGAGCCTCCAATGCTTCTACAACAGTCTAGCATTCAATGGTACACTTTGTTGTTGATTTGAAGTGATTTTGCCATCTTAATTTCATGATTATGTGTTGCAGTAGTAGGGTTATGTCACAGAACTAATATAAGTTTGATTGCAGCAGTGATCTTCTTGAATAAATCAGAAATATAAGTTGTTGTTGCAACTCCATTTGCCTTGTATTTACATTCTATAGTTGCAATGAAACTTGTTTGTAACCCCGGAAGGTAGTACAACCGGTGGGTGTTAATGCATGCTTCATTTTGTAAGAATGGACGGTTTACCGTCAATCCCTATAGCATTTCATAACTGGCTAAGTTTGGTATTATCGACCATGTTGGTCTGAATCGAGACTTACACCATGCCAGTACCTTGCATGCTCATTCTGTCTATCATGTACTCCGTTGAAGAAGCGTAGAATTGGTCAACTACGCCGCCTAGTGCATGCTCGTGTTGCACATTCAACACTCTGCTGAACAAGCAAGGCATGTGGTCATCGTGGACGCCTGGTGTGTACGTAAACATTTGCATTGCATTCAATTTAGTAGCAGATTTAGTAGAAGTGTGATTCGAACACCGTATGCTCTCACCTTGCCCACCTCAGGATCTTGGTGATCAGAAAGTGTTTCGAAGACTACCTGTGCTATAGATTTCAGCTGACATTATTTTGAAAAAAAATAAGGTGGCCATTACAGTGGTAGCATAACTGGATTTTTCTTGCTAGCCTATGAGTTTGCTAACCCTACATGAAGCACAATAGTGACAAAGAAAGAAGGTATCTACAAACAGAAGAAAGAAAACTGAGATCAGCTTTGGGTTCAAAGGGGTGTTGAAGAGATTCAAATCATAGCAGAAAGGGACAAGGATGTTTGTCCACCTAATAGCCCTGGTGCTAGAATTGAAAAAAGATTTGATACAATGTTTGATATGATGGCTCAGCTCATTAACGAGATGGACCAGAACCTGAATAATCTGCAAAGGCTAAATGGTGATGCTAGCAGTTCCCAAAGCAATGGTTCTAGAAATAACAATGTTGGGTTTGCAAGAAATTTGGTGGGGTCGGCTGCTAAGCTCCTTCAACCTATCTTTACTCAAAAGGAAGAGGCTCCACCTGTGCAGAATGATCAAGTTGCTTTCACAAATGAGGTTATGTCAAATTATGGTGAGTATAGCACTCTCCCTGATCAAGTCCATCGGATCTTGACCTTTGATCAGTTCATGAATCAAAAGAAGAGTGGAGGAAGACAAGACACTAGAGGCCAAGGAGTTCAAAGGGATTACCAACAAGCATTAAATAAAGTTACCCTAGCTCACTATGACGGAAGTGGAAAGAGTACAACAAGAGCTTGGGTCCAAAAGTTGGACAACTTCCTTGCATTGAGGCCGATGTCGGAGGATGAGGCTATCTATTTCACTACATTGCATTTGGATGGGGCAGCCCATGAGTGGTGCTACCACGGATTGGTGACACAAGGTCACAATCTCATCACTACATACGATGAGTTCACCAATAGACTCATCGAGAGATTTGATAAGCAAGATCCAGAACAAAGTTTTAGAGATTTAGCACAGCTGAAACAAAATGGCATCGTTGATGCCTACATCACTAAGTTTCAAAGACTTAGTGTCATGGTTCCTGACGTGTTCGAGAAGAGGCTCATTTTTTTGTCTGTGGAGAGACTCTCAGAACCAATCAGAGGTTGGCTCAAGTCACTTGACTCACAAACTTTGCAAGATGCCCTAAAGAGAGCCCGAAACATGGAGTTTTCAGCTCCAAAAAGCAAATTTCAGTCTAAGTCATTTCCTCACAAAGATGACAAGAAGCCAAGGGTCTTCCTTCAAAGATGGATGATGACCTTAGAAATGAGCTGAAGAGGAATAAATTATGCTTCACTTGCAAAGAGCCATGGGTCCCAGGCCACAAATGCTTTGAGAAGGGTCAAGTTCATCATTTAGAAGCATATATAACTGCTGGATCAGAATCTAAAAAATCAAAACAACAAGCTGTTTCGGAGATGAGTGAGGAAGAAGAAGTTCCAAAAGGGCCTAAAAATAAGAAAGTTAATGATGGTATATTTGCCCAACTTTCATGCCCACCGAAGAATGATCCTTTTAGAGTCCGTGGAGTACTAGGTGGGCAGCGAATTGTTGCTCTCATTGATACTGGTGCTACTCACAACTTCATTGATGAAGGAGTTGTAGTACAAAGAGGCCTTCAGACGAAGGAGTTTGAGGGATTCAATGTTATGGTTGCAGATGGGTTTACTCTTCAATGCACAAGAAGGATTCGACAACTCCATCTAGCGCATTATTAATTGGAGGTGGAATTGACAACTCCATCAACATAATCATGCTGCTGCATATTATTTGAACCCTAAATTTTTCTTCCCTCCTTCATTTAGAGCGGATGCAGAGGTTATGCTTGGCCTCCACACTTGTATTGAGAGGATGATCCCTGATGACAACCTTCGAGACCTCGTACACAATGAGCTACAGAGTTATAAGAGGGCAGAGGGTGTATTATTTTCTACACCTTTATGCATTCGTAGAAGAGACTTTGCTACCAAGTATAAAAAAACATTATGTTTAATTATAGTTTACAATTTATTTTAACTTTTAAGCTTACTAAAATTCTTAATTTCTTACAAAGTTACAAATGTCGTCCTTGCAAATTTGTGGTGGGAAGATTTTGGTGCCACAACGCCTAATCTTCAAAAGCTTGCCATCCGCATCCTATCTCAGCCCTATAGCGCTTCTGGTTGTGAGCGCAACTGGAGTGTTTTTGAGTCCATTCATACCAAAAAGTGCAATAGATTGACTAAAAAACGCTTGAATAACCTTGTGTTTGTGCGGTACAACCTTCGACTGCATGAGAAGAAGGTACAGGGGGAGGAGTCACATCAAGCACTTAACCTCGATGACATTGATCCATATTCAGATTAGGTTGCTGAGGATGTGGAAACTCTGCTTACGACTGATGAGATTGCTGATTTGGAGAGGGAGGAAGTTGAATGGCAAGCAAATGTGGCAGCATATGAGGCTTCAGAAGATGAGTTTGGCGAGTCATCAGGGGGAGGTTCGCAGCATACAGAGATTGGTCCCATGCCTAAGGCTCCTATTGTGGCTCCTGTTGAGGATACTACAGCCATATCATCGACTTCCATAGCACCCACACAGTGGCAGCAGATTTTTCTGAGTTTTAGTCGCAGGAGAAATTTATGATTTGTAGTTTTGGTGATATTCAAACTAGAAGTTTATATGTATTGAAACTTTGAAGTTTGAACTCAGTTTTTGGTCTATGAAGTGTATTGAACTTTAATTTTGATCTATATATGAAGGAAATCAGTAATATTATATTATGATTCATAAATTCAATAATATGCATGTTTTCAAAGCATATTTTTAAAAATTAATGTATTTTTTTAATGTTCAATAACATTGCCGAGTTATTGTAGAGTTTTTCCCCGAGTTTTTACCGAGTCCCAATTTTTTAAAATTTTTGGCTCCGCTGAGTAATTGTCGAGTCTGAGTTTTTAAACTATGGTTGAAGCACAAGAAGTCAAAGAGCAGCTCAAGAAGTGTCTCTCCATGCGGATCACCTATTGTTATAGTGCCAAAGAAAGATGGTACATAGCAAATGTGCATAGATTATCAAGGACTAAATTAGATAACCGTGAAGAACCAATTTCCGCTACCCCATATCAATGATCTATTGGGTCAATTGCAGCATGCCAAGTATTTTATGAAGCTGGACCCTAAATTTGGATATCATCAAGTGAGGGTCAAGGATGAAGATGTGAAGAAGACAATGTTCAAGACACGTCAAAGACTCTTCAAGTGGCTAGTTTTAGCATTTGGGTTGTGCACTACACCAGCTACCTTCATGCGCCTCATCAGTGAGGTATTGAGACCACTAATTGACTCTTGTGTTATTGTATATCTAGATGACATGTTGGTTTTCAGCAAGACATATGAGAAGCATTTATCCCATCCTGAAAAAATGTTCAAGATTTCAAAGGAAAATAAGTTATTGTTGAATGGTAAGAACTGCAAGCATGCAAAAATGTCATGCCCCGTTCTAGGTTTGCATACAATTTTCTGAATCTTGCAATTTCAAAAATCAAACCCTAGGACAGAAATTCTGATTTCTTGTTTGCACCTTTCAATTTGTCTTCAACAACATGAAATATAGAATAGCATATGCCAAAATATTGATGGCAAACAACATACCCCTAAACTACTTTGAAATGAATTACATTCAATAGCATGAAGATTGACAAGTGAATCAGATCTCACTGTTTATGTAATCAGACATCTCTTTGCAATCTTACATCAATTTATGGCTCTATGATAGCCAAATTTACAATGTCAACCAGCTGTTACAATTCAGAGGTAAAACAATGAAGATACATACCAATTTGTTGTCTAATTACAATGCATAGATGCTATCAAGCATGTTGTAGCTATCCGTCCCCCTTATGCTGATGAAATGCAAGGCAAATAACTTATTAATGTTGATCGCCCTCTCCAATGCTGAGCGCTGAAATGTTGAGGCAGATCGCTGATTTAATGAAGCCAATGATGAATGTTGACCGCTGCTCCAATTCAAGGTAAATGCTGATCGCTGCTACAGATCGGTCCTAATGGTAATTGTTGATGATGACTCAGTCTCAATCGCTGCCAAACACTAGGTGAACCCTCTAGAATGAAGTCATTGTCAATGAAATTAGCTCCAAGGTGAGATCACAGCCAAAACTTATGCAAATCGGCTCCTCGTGAGATCGTTGCTACATGCAAATTGGCTCCAAACAGTATTCGCTGTCAAGGATATGCAATTCGGCTCCAATGGAATGCCTAGGATGTAATGTCCCCTTCTAGACTCATGGTTAGTCCATCATAGATTCAGATTCAGTGGATCCAGTTGGCACCTTCTAAGGGGCTCAGTTTTCTCTTGGTCAATACTTACTATTTTTAGTAAGTTTGGGGTCAGTGTCGGTTCGGCATTTTCAGAGTGGCATCAGATTCGTCTCATCGAGAGCTTTCCGATGAGCTATAGATCACTTCATTCCAACACCGTCTTGGCAGTTATTTTAAAGTCCAAAGTTATTAATGTTATATTTAAATATGGACTTTATAATATTGGTGCAAAAGTGACTTAAGAGAAAATGGAGACATAAGTTAATGTCTTGACCTTGGGCGCACATCCCTAGGGAGTTATAAGGTGAATTTAAATGGTAAAAAGACCCTCCTAAACCCAACACCCATCTTGGAGGAGAAATAAAAGAAGTTTTTGGAGTTCATTTGGTTATGCTTGCTTTATGATATTTTCTTCCTCTGAGCTCTGCTAGGGTTTGCTATTGTGAAGGGTTTGAGGATTTGAACCAGAGGCTTGTGGAGACGGTAACCTCCATAGGTAACGGCATTCTACAGTTGTGAAAGACCACCCAACGGTGCCTTGTGAGTGGATGTATTCGGCATTCACATTTGTGCTTCATTGGAGTCAATAGTTGAAGGATTGAAGAGGAATTTGAGATATTTCATTGTAGATTTATTCTAGTTCGTCATTTGCAGCCATGGAGTTCAATTTAACAGCAGATATAAGGCAGATTTTGTGAGTTTGGGGACTGCTAATCTTTGTTGTTGTTGGCCGTACTATCCAGCCCCAACCGTACCATTTGTGGGAGGAGTTTGTTGAAGTTTTAAGGCAGTTTAGTCTCCTACAACTGGTCGCCTAGCCTTGGGAACAGCAAACAGCCATTATTAGACTTGTTTCAGAGGTTATATCTTGTACTTGCTGCTGATATTCACTTTCAGCCATGGCTGTACTGCTCAAGGAGTGACGTGGGGGTCTTGGGGTATCATTTCCTCTTGTGGGTATCACATATTGTACATTGTTTGAGGTGTTTAGAGCCCATTTATATTGCTGATATCATTTGTAAGCTCAATCTTATATTCTCTGGAGTTTGGAGTGATTCTGGCTATACCCAGTTGCTGGTGCACTCTCAGCACATGTACCAAGTTGCATTTTTGAACATGGGTATGTCACAGTAATTCATATTTGGTTATTCTGCTATCTGGGTCTTTGTTATTCTCTTCATACCTATTGTACTTTTTCTAGGTTTTGGTTATATGCTCCGCAACACATCTGCAGGAAACTAAAAACCCCTTCTGCATTTCTGTCTCTAATTTGAAAGATCACACTAAAATAAAAATAACACACATAAAAAGATTTTAAAAATATACAAACAGGTACGGCACATTACACTGGTATCAGAGCCATGATCTTGCCATCCTGTGAGGTTGAAATAGACATGCAGTAGTGAAAATGAGACATGCGACCGACAGATAGGTATCCTTTCAGAAATACTAGGGAAAGGCAAGGAACACAATTTCCGCAGTTGAATCCAGTGCCACAAATTGATCCATTTGAGTCAGATTCAAAGATAGAGGTAGCAGTTACAGAGGACAATTCTCAGGTGTCACGGACAAACCCCTTTTCAGGAGAGTTACCTCCATTTTTAGAGCATACAGGTGAGATGGGGGACAGGGAGATTGAAGAGCCGAGCACCAAAGATATCTTTAATGACTTGGCTAGAGGACAACAACAGATCGTGGCTAGCTTGGACAGGTCACAACAGGCACTCGGAAGGGTCCTTGGCCAATTATTTCCTGAGTTGGAGGAAGAGGAGGAAAATATAGATCGAAACAGATACAGGAATGACAGAAACAGTGACAGGAATGACAGGAACGACAGAAATAGAGACCGGGATGATGGTGATAGACACAGGGACCGAGGTCATGGGGACTGAGGTAATGAAGATAGGAATGGTGACCAAAACATTGGTGATAGAAACAGACACAGGAATCACAATGGAGAGGCTTCGGTGAATAACCAGGGTGCTACACAGCTCATAACCGCAGATAGACCCGGCATTCCCACATTTGTGCAGTGAAAGATCCCTGATGGATCCCTTTGCTGAAATGAAGTGCTGTTTTTTGTGATTTAATTTGTTTTATGATTTTTATTATTTTTTTTTTGTTTTCTTTCAAACTAGAGAGGAGATGCAGAAGGGGTTTCAGTTTTCTTGAGATGTGTATTTGCCAAGATGGCAAATAGAAATACATACAGCTGCAATCTCAAATAAAAATGGACTAAAAATAAATATTAACTGATAGAAAGATAACTAAGAAATTGAGGCACATACCCATCAGATCTGTATTTTATATTCAATGGAAGCCTGGTTTGCAACCCTACTTGCATACAAAGGCAATATTGGCCTAGAAGAGGCTATACATGCAATTGAGAATGAAGGATCTGAAGAATAAAGCTGATTTGGCACTGCTGCAAGCTTAGATCTGCAATAACATGCCCTGGAATCTGTCCAATGATGCACAAATGAAGACCCAGAGTAGGCCTCCCACAAACAAGAACTGGGTTGTCGTCCAATTCACCAAAATCCTGGAGAGTTTTCGTTCCCAAGAGTCTAAATGCTGCTGCCCCCTTCCACAGAGTTCAGAGCTGCCATGAAGCTTCAAAAGATATGCAAAAGATAGGTCCAAAAAGCACTTCAAAGTCACTTTATTCATTTCCCAAAGTGGGCGTCCACTTTAGGGTTCCAAAAGGCATCCAAAATAAAGAATCTTTGAAAGATTCTTTTATTCATGAAGTCTCACAAGTTGGGCGCCCAAGTTGAGGGCCCAACTTCATTATTAAAAGACCACTTTTTAAACACAACATTGTGTCAACTAGGTGGGGGTCTTTTTAATAACTTATTAATATAAAGTGACATGTTATTCACTTTATTTTATTTTTATTTTTATTAAATATTAAAGCCACACTTTAATATTCAATAATTATTCCAATTCCATCACCTGGCTATCCTGAACTAAGAACTGCTATAGCCCACGCCACTGGTGATGTCGCCACGTGTCATGCTAACTGACAGTGCCTCCCTAAAATGTAGGGATACCTCCTAAAAAATAGGGAATTTGACCAAAACTCCAAAAATGCTCCTGGAGGTCCCCTGATGCCTCCTGGTCAACTCTCGGTCAAACCCTAAAAAATAGGAACCCTTCCTAAAAAATAGGAAACTGTCACAAACTGTCTGGAAAGGCCTGTAAAGCTTCCTACCAAGCTACACTGCCTCAGGATAGGTTCCCTAACCACTCCGCTGACCTACAGGAACCCAGATGATAGGTCAACTCTCATGTCTCTGCTAGACAGCGCTAAAGAGGGGACATGACATGCAGAGGGATGGGATGCCTAAACGGGATGCTACACAGCTAGAGTTTCGGGAGATCTTTAGAGATTGGGAGGGTTTTAGTGAGGGGTTTCGTGCAGAAATGACTTTCAGAGACTTCAAATCTCAGGATGAGACACAGACCCAGAGGGGGTAATAGGCAACAGAATAATGAGCTGCAGAAGAAGGTCAGTAAGATGACCTTACCATACTTTGATGGTTCGGGGAAAACTTCAGCAAGAGCGTGGGTACAGAAGTGGACAGTGACCTTCAAATCAACCCCATGCCAGAGTTGGATGCCATCACATACGCAGCCTTACACTTGGAGGGTAGTGCGGACAAGTGGTGGAGCAATGGGAAGGTGACTCTGGGACATGACCAGATCACATCTTATGTTGAGTTCACAGCCTGGCTCATAGATAGGTTCGATAAGGACCCTGAGTTGCAGTTCAAGGAGCTAGCACAGAATGGTTCAGTGGACTCGTACATTTCCGAGTTCCAGAATCTTTCGGTCATGGTTTCAGACATATCAAAGAGGAGGTTGATTGTGCTCTTTGTTGATGGTTTGTCTGATCCTCTTCAAGGATGGGTGAAGGGTCTAGACCCTATGTCATTACAGGAGGCCATGAAGAAGGCCCGTGATATGGAGTCTTCAGCATGGAGGAGTAAATTTCAGAACAAGAACTTCCAGCACAGGAGGGATAAGGAGAGAGACAGGAGGCCTTTTCACAAGGACTCAGGGCACCAGCCCCAAAAGAATTCTTCCAGATTAGACAGTGATCAGTTGAATGATCTCAGGAGGAAGAAATTTTGTTTCCACTGCAAAGAGCCTTGGGATCCTAAGCACAAGTGTGCTGGCCAAGGAAAGGCAAAACAGATTGAATACTTTTCAACCGATGAGTCTATAGAGTCGGACACACATTCAAAGCAGCATACAGAGGATGATGATTCAGGGACAGATGTTGCATCTGAAGTACCAGATAAGGATGAGGATACCTCCCTACCTACAGCCCATATTTCTAGCATTCAGAGAGAGGTCGTTTAGGATCCGAGGAGTACTGGGTGGATAGAGATGCATTACATTGTTGGATACAGGTGCCACTCATAACTTCATAGATGAGGGCTTGGTTGCTAAGAGGGGATTGCAGATAGAGGAGTTTGCAAGGTTCAAGGTAAAGGTAGCCGATGGGTTCGTACTCACCTGCACAAGGAGGATTCCCAACTTGACGATCCAGCTAAACCATTATACTTGCCAGTCAGAGTTTTATGTGGTTAGCATGGGTGACATGGATGTTGTGCTGGGGATGAAGTGGCTACATGAGATAGGAGAGTTCACCATCAACTTGAGGACAATGGAAATGAAGTTTGAAGTGAACGGAGTTAAACATGTGCTTAGGGGCATTTCAGATGGTGGATTGAGAGTTGTTTCTCTCAAACGGATGGAGCGGTTGATTCGACATGATCAGGTTGAGTGGGCAGCTGAGATTATGGTGATGCCTGCAGTAGAACAACAGAAACATACATATCCTCGTGATATACAGGCCATACTTACTAAACACACCAAAGTGTTTAGTGATATACCACCAGATAAACCTCCTGATAGAGGTTTTGAGCATGTGATCGAGTTGGAGGAGGGTGCAAAGCTAGTGATTACTACCCCGTATCGGCACCCAAAAAGATATAAGGATGAGATCAAGAAAGTTATCAAGGAGCTTCTCGAGATAGGTCATATCAGACCAAGCAAGAGTCCATTTGCATCATCTATTGTCTTAGTGAAGAAAAAGGATGGGACTCTTAGGATGTGCATTGATTACAGGGAGCTCAATAAGAAAATGATTAAGAACAGGTATCCCATACCCAGGATAGATGAGCTGATTGATGAGCTTCACGAGGCCCGTTACTTCTCCAAGATAGACTTGAGATCTGGGTACCATCAGATTCGGGTCAAAGATGAGGATGTGGAGAAGACAGCATTTAGGTGTCACTATGGGCACTTTGAGTTCCTAGTCATGCCATTCGGCTTGACTAATGCACCAGCTACTTTCCAGTCTTGCATGAACAGAGTCTTCAGAGAGCAGTTGAGGAGATTTGTTCTAATATTTTTTGATGATATTCTGATATACAGTAAGACATGGGAAGAGCACCAAAAACACATTGACATTGTGCTAAGCATTCTGGAGAGAGAGTCTTTATATGCTAAGATGTCAAAGTGTGAGTTTGGGATGACCGAGTTGTTCTACTTGAGTCACATTATTAGTGCCGGCAGTGTGAAGGTAGACCTGGAGAAGATTCGGGCAATAGTGGACTGGCCACCACCAAAGAATCTCACCCAGCTGAAGGGATTCTTGGGTTTATGTGGATATTACCACAGGTTCGTGAAGGGGTTCTCTCAGTCAGCTACTCCCCTCACAGATTTGACTCGCAAGGACGCATTTAGTTGGGCAGGCATTACACAGGAGTGCTTTGATAGGTTCAAACAGATTATGAGCACATGCCCTATATTAGCCATACCAGATTTCAGTAGACCCTTCGAGTTGCAGTGTGATGCCTCAGGAGAAGGCATTGGTGCGGTAATTATGCAAGATAAACACCCCATAGCATTTGAGAGCAGGAAGTTGAGGGGTGTGGAACGTAGCTACAGCATATACAATAAGGGGATGTTAGCCATAATGCATGCATTGGCTAAATTCAAGCAATACTTGGTGGGCAGCAAATTTGTGGTTAAGACAAATCATAACAGTCTGAAGCATTTCCTTGGACAGAAAGATCTGAATGAGAGGCAACAAAAATGGGTCAGCAAGTTGTAGGCCTACGACTTTGACATTGTGTATGTCAAAGGAAAGAAAAATGTTGTTGCAGATGCTTTATCCAAGAGGCCCCATTTATGTGCACTAGGTGCGATCTCAGATGACTGGAGAGAGATGATATCAGCTGAATATGCTAAGGATGCATGGGCTACTGGAATAATTGATGGCACCATCAGAGATGACAGATATACAATGGTAAATGATTTGATCATTTACAAGGACAGGATCTTCTTGGTGTCAAGATCTCAGATGAAGCAGAAAGTTTTTAGGGCATTCCATGATTTGCCGATGGCAAGGCATCCAGGGTACTTCAAAACTTATAGACAGGTCAGAGAGAGGTTCCCTTGGAAGCGCCTCAAGACTGAGGTGATGCAGTATGTGAGAGAGTGCCCGATATGTCAGCAAAATAAGCAGAAGCACTCATTTCCAGGATGTTTATTGCAGCCCCTGCCCATTCCTGAGAGGAAGTGGGATAGTATTTCGATGGACTTTATCACAGGGTTACCAAAAGTCCAAAACAAGGATTGTATCTACGTGGTAGTGGATAGAGTGACAAAGTATGCACATTTCTTTGCCATCCCTACTACTTTCACTGCAGCACAGGTTGCAGATTTGTTTTTTCATGAGGTATTTCAACTCCATGGGTTGCCTCGAAACATTGTTAGCGATAGGGACAGCCGGTTCCTCAGCAATTTTTGGCAGGAGCTCTCAGGTTGACAGGGATAGAGCTCACACTCAGTACGAGTTACCACCCCCAGACTAACGGGCAGACAGAGATAGTCAACAAATGGGTGGAAGGATACCTCCAAAACTATGTTTCCAAGCAGCAGAAAGCATGGGTTAAGTGGCTTCATATGGGGGAGTATTGTTACAATTCCACTTACCACATGTCCATTCAGATGTCACCCTTCATGGAATTGTATAGGTATGAGGCACCGAGCTTTGTTGATTTGTTGTTTGGTGATAGCCAGGTGCCTAAAGCCAAAGACCACCTTCAGGAGAGTCAGGACATCATGAGGTCTTTGAAGGAAAATATACAAAAGGCTCAGAAGCAGTATGCAGATCAGCAGAGGACTGAGCGATCTTTTGAGGTTGGTGACATGGTATACCTCATGCTGCAGCCCTATAGGCAGTCCACTCTCAAGAAGAGTGGAGCAGAGAAGTTGAAGCCACAGTATTATGGACCTTTCAAAATCTCCAAGAGGATTGGAGAAGTGGCTTATCACTTGGAACTTCCAACAGGTAGCAGGGTACATAATGTATTCCATGTATCTCGCCTCAAGAAGGCGTTGGGACATAACGTGGTACCATCAGTTGAGTTGCCTCCTCTTAATGAAGAGGGGAAGTTGATATTAGTACCCGAGGCTATAATTGATACCAGGGAACGTAACTTGAGGAAGAGAATTATCAGAGAATACCTGGTCAAATGGAAGAACCTACCAGTGGAGGATGCTACTTGGGAGAATGAGCAAATATTGGAGCATCCTGATCTAAGATTGCTTGAGGCAAGCAATCTTAGGGAGGGTGGACTATAATGTCCCCTTCTAGACTCATGGTTAGTCCATCATAGAGTTCCCGTGGACTAGCAGCGTGGTTAGGGAACTGTGGTTGTTTTGGCTTTGGAGGTTTGTGTCGGTGGAGAAATTGTGGTTCAGACTCAATGGATCCAGTTGGCACCTTCTAAGGGGCTTAGTTTTCTCTTGGTCAGTACTTGCTATTTTTAGTAAGTTTGGGGTCAATGTCAGTTCGGCATTTTCAAAGTGGCATCAAATTCGTCTCGTCAAGAGTTTTCCGGTGAGCTATAGATCACTTCATTCTGACACCGTCTTGGCAGTTATTTTAAAGTCCAAAGTTATTAATGTTATATTTAAATATGGACTTTATAATATTGGTGCAAAAGTGACTTAAGGGAAAATGGAGACATAAGTTAATGTCTTGACCTTGGGCGCCCATCCCTAGGGAGTTATAAGGTGAATTTAAATGGTAAAAAGACCCTCCTAAACCCAACGCCCATCTTGGAGGGGAAATAAAATAAGTTTTTGGAGTTCATTTGGTTATGCTTGCTTTATGATATTTTATTCTTCTGAGCTCTGCTAGGGTTTGTTATTGTGAAGGGTTTGAGGATTCGATCCAGAGGCTTGTGGAGACGGTAACCTCCATAGGTAACGGCATTCTACAGGTGTGAAAGACCACCCAACAATGCCTTGTGAGTGGATGTATTCGGCATTCACATTTGCGCTTCATTGGAGTCAATAGTTGAAGGATTGAAGAGGAATTTGAGATATTTCATTGCAAATTTATTCTAGTTCGTCATTTGCAGCCATGGAGTTAAGTTTACCAGCAGACATAAGGCAGATTTTGTGAGTTTGGGGGGTGCTAATCTTTGTTGCTGCTGGCCGTACTATCTAGCCCCAGTCGTACCATTTGTGGGAGGAGTTTGTTGAAGTTTTAAGGCAGTTTAGTCTCCTACAGCTAGTCGCCTAGCCTTGGGAACAGCAAACAGCCATTATCAGAATTGTTTCAGAGGTTATATCTTGTACTTGCAGCTGATATTCACTTTCATCTATGGCCGTACTGCTCAAGGAGTGACATGGGGGTCTTGGGGTATCATTTCCTCTTGTGGGTATCACATATTCTACATTGTTTGAGGTGTTTAGAGCCCATTTATATTGCTGATATCATTTGTAAGCTCAATCTTATATTCTCTGGAGTTTGGAGTGATTCTGGCTATACCCAGTTGCTGGTGCACTCTCAGCACATGTACCAAGTTAAATTTCTGAACATGGGTATGTCACAGTAATTCATATTTGGCTATTCTGCTATCTGGGCCTTTATTATTTTCTTCATATCTATTGTACTTTTTCTGGGTTTTGGTTATATGCTCTATATTATATGCTCCGGCAACACATCTGCAGGAAATTGAAAACCCCTTCTACATTTCTCTCTCTAGTCTGAAAGATCACACTAAAATAAAAATAACACACATAAAAAGATTTTAAAAATATACAAACAGGTACGGCACATTACATAGGACAGTGGCTAGGATGATTCGCTCAAGTCTGATCTGGGATTTCTCCTACAAAATCTTCAAAGTATCTTCAAGGAATCCGATCAAAGTCTTCAATGATATGCAATGGATCTTCAAGCTTCAATCTCTAACAATGGTCTCCGACCAAATGTTCGAATGATGAATCAATGATGCTCAACCAATCTTCGAATCTCCAATGAAGTGCAAATGTGAACTCCGTATGAATCCACCTCCAAGTGTGATTGGGTTTTCGTCCAACACACAACTCCACAAGGGTTTTCGTCCTTGGAAGATCAAGCAAACAATTGCCAAGCATAAATGCGAAAGTCGCCAAAAGATTCGTGATGTCGAAATGAGGCTCCAAAGCCTTCTTTTATACTTGGATCTTCGATGAGGCAGACAATTCAAATTAAAGATTTGAATTTTTAGTTTTCCCTCCTTGTCGGCTTGCAACCACTTTTATTATTTATTTCTCCAAGAAGGGCGCCCAAATAACAATATTATTTTATTATTTTTTTCTTTGAATTTATTCCTCCATGGTTGAGCGCTCAATTCCAACATAATATTTTTATATTTATTTTTTCCCTTCTCAATGTGGGTGCCTAAATCCAAAAAAATATATTATTTTATTATTTATTTTTATCTCCCAAGTGAGCGCCCAAATTAAATAATATTATTTAATTTATTTTTTTATATTTTCTCCTTCTTGGCGCTTGAATTCAATAATACTAAAATATTATTATTTAATTGTCTTCTTTTGATAATTAATGCAAAATTGCATTAATTCATTTTCCATCTTTGCCAGTGTAAATTAGTTGAGCCAACGTTCCATTCTTCAAGCCTCTGAACAACATTATATTTTCCTAGCCTTAGCTCAACCAGAATATTCCCTTGTTTTGATGAATTAGCCTACGGGAATGATGATAGGCTAACTCCATTCTCTGTTTGATGATCATGTCGGAAATGGGGACATGACAAAAAACTTCATTGGTGTACCTTGGTCATGTGGTGTGTAATGGAGAGATAAGGACAGGCCCATCCAAGGTTGAGGCAATTGTCAATTGGCCCAATCCCACTGCCATGAGTGATACATGGAGCTTTGTAGGTGCAGCCCCCAATACCTCTGTAAGTTTGTAAAAGGTTTCTTCTATATCGTTGCCCCATTGCATGAAGTCATGGGCAAAGGATGGAAGTTCCATTGGGGTAATAGACATCAGTGAGCATTTGAGGAGCTGAAAAAGAAGATAAGTACAGCACTGGTCCTTGTTTTACCCGATTTGCAAGCTACATTTGAGGTAGAGACAGAGGCCAGTGATTATGCTATGGGTGTAGTGCTGCTACAAGGAGGTAGGCCTGTTTGTTATCAATCTAAAACATTCAGAGGGCCAGTGTTATATAAAGCACTTACAATGAAAAACTATATGTTCTTGATTATGTGGTAAAGAAATGGAAGCATTACCTCATGGGAAAGAGACCATGGTGCACACAGACCATAAACTCTTGCAATACTTGCAAGCACAAACAAAGTAGCAGCAATCCAGGCATTACAGATGGATGGGATTCCTCAACAATTTCATCTAGTGGTCAAATATAAATGCGGTGTAACTAACAAGGTGGTTGATATGCTATCCAAACGACCTCTGTTATCTGCAATGAGTAGCTTAGCTAAGCTGGAGCCTTTTTGCAGTGAAGTGTGTGGAGAATTATACACGCGACGCGGATTTCAGTGAGGCACATCAGACTGTATGCAGTGAAAAACATGCTAGGTCTAAGCCCCATCAAGACTACTACTTTCAGGAAGAGCTACAATATTAAGCACATAAACTTTGTGTCCCAAAAGAGCATAGGGTTTTTCTGATGTGGGAGGCACATGTATCATGTATAGCTGGGCATTTTGGGGTGAATAAAACCGTAAGTAATCTCTGATGTTATTTTTATCAGCCATATTTAACATCTGATGTTGCAAAGTTTGTAAAGAGTTGTTAATTGTGCAGTGTGACTAAGCCCAACAGTCAGAAGTTAGCGTTGTACCAGCCATTGCCCATGCCTTGGAAAAGCATCTCTATGGACTTTGTTCGAGGTCTTCCTAAGACTAAGAGAGGCTTTGATTATATTTCTATTATTGTAGATCCTTTCAGCAAGATGTATGTGCTGATTGCTTGTGAAAAGACAGTGACAGGAAATGATGCAACAGAGTTGTTCTTCAATCACATGTGGATACACTTTGGTATCCCTAAGAGCATCTTTTCCAATAGAGATTCCAGACCCTTGGGCAAGTTTTGGTGCATGTTGTGGTAAAGAATGGACACAAAACTGAAATGGTCTACGTCGTTCCATCCACAAAAAGAAGAATAGATGGAACTTGTGAACAGAACTTTGGTACAACTATTAAGGGGTTATAATCAAAGGTATCCCAAGGGCTGGGATGAAATTTTGGTGTATATTCAACACTCTTACAACAAAGCTTTTCATTCCTCATTAAATCTTTTGCCTTTTGAGGCATGTTTTAGTTTTACGCCACCAAGGCCGCTGATGTAGGAGCATCTCGGGCGAATCGGCGATCCGCATCAACCAAAAACAATTGCAAGTTTAATTTTTAATTTTGTTTGGTTTTGTTGGATTCTAATGGCTTTTCTCAACACTATGTGTGTTTGGCACAGTCAGGGAGACAATTTAGCAGTGTTGCTTGAATTCAGTCCCGGCACGCGTGAAGTCAGTGTCCATAAAACAATTGTTCCGGAAGTTTGGTGAAGTACATGGCAAATCCTTCAACAAGTAGATTGTTGATTCCATCCCAGAATTATACGCAAAGGTTTCGTAAGAAAATACATTCAGGTTTTGAAGATTTTAATGTTTTCCGACTTATGCTGGCAAATTGGCAAAAGATTAATATCTCAAAATTCGTGATGGTTGAGACCAAACGCTTTAGAGGCAGTCTTAGTGTAATGTTCCCTTTTAGCATGATCCTGTTTTATGATGGTTTAGCCTATCACTGGCCCTCGTAGGCTAACTCAAATGGTTAGAGGGTCCCTTTTGGCAGAGATCAGTGTGTTTTCTCCATCAGAGCTCAGTATGGGTTTAGGTTTGGCTTTTGTTGGACTCAGTTCTACACACTTACTATTTATAGTAAGTCATCTTTCCTGAGTTTCTATTTATAGCAGGGTATCTGGTCATGTGGTGATTTCAGTGTTGTTCCCCAGTTTCAGCTGGTGATAAGGTTGTTTAGAGGTCTCTGGTCCTATATTGGAGGCTCTTGCTATTTTTAGCCGACTGAGGTTGATAGAGATGGACCCCTACTATTTTTGGTAAGATGGTTGGATGCATAGAGGGTGTCATGGTGAAACCCCAGGTTCAGACAGGATTGAGAAATGATGTCTAATTATGGAGATAAGTGACCTTTAATTATTATTAAAGGTAATCTTTAATAATAATTAATTATTATTATAAGGTGGGGGTCATATAATGATATTAAAGTCGTGGATTAAAGTGCTAAGTGAAGTTATATTATAAAGTTTTTGAAGTCACTTTATATTTAATGGGGCCATGACCCATCATTAAAATCACTTAAAGTACATTTAAATTTCATGGATTGGAGCACCCATTTATGAGACTTATAATAAAGTTTTATTAAAAACCTAAAGTGGATTTGAAAGTGGATTTAAAAGCTATTAAGGAGATTGAGGTTATAAAAGGACTCAAAAAGCAAATCAACCTCATTATTATTGAATGATCATTTGACTTTTGCTTTGGAGGATTTCTTGAAGTCTGTGCATGAGACCAAGGGTTTCAGCAGATTGTCTTCATATCAGCATTGGAGAACGAAAACTCTTCATTGTTTGTGCAATCTTGAGGCTGTGAAAGATCAGCTGAATCATTGCCCGAGGAGAGCTTCATTCTGGAGTTCTATTTGTGCTTAAAGGTGAAAGATATCATTAAGGGTTTGAAGATTAATGAAGAATAATTAATTGCAGACTTGTAGCTTCATTCTTGGCAGCCATTTATATCAGATTTCAAGCTTTTATTGCTGCTGTTGCATTCATATCAGGCCTGTACTTTTCATAACAGCAAACTGAGTATGTAAAAAATCTTCATATTTTGCCAATACGATTTTCTGGGTATTCATGATTTAAATATTAGAGTATATTTTCTCAACTGGGTCTTTGTTATTTTATCAAACCATTGAATATTTTAGAAGATATTAAAATCTGGAAATTTCAGCAGTTTATGCATATTTCGTATTTTCTATTATTGGCAAAATATATCCATGCATGTGTGCTAGTAAATGCAAAAAACATAAAACTCAGAAAAAACAATCAGAAAAAGCAGAAAAAACATAATAGATTTAAGGCAGAAAATTTGTTTGGCTATATACCACCTGGGTGGTGTTGATGGTTGTTTTTCAACAAGTCAACAATAGGGTGAAATACTAGGTATCTGACCCTCTCTTGAGCAAAGCCTCTCGGATGCTAAACCAAGTGATCAAACGAGATGACTCCAAGGTTCCTTCTTCTAATAATGTTTTCGGTAAGAGACAGCTCAGCGATTTAAGTATGATTTTGCTGTTTACACACAAAGGGACTTACGCAGACTCTTCTCCTTTCATTCGACTTATTCCTCCTTTGATGTGGATGATGTATATACAGAGCTTCTATGATAAAGAAAATGAAAAAGGGGGTAAGGGTTTAGAAGGCTAATCTAAGGACAATGAGATAATGAAACATGTAAAGATAGACAAACTCCTCATGAAACCAAACTTCGCTTCGCCATGAGAACCAACAACTACACGAAGCTAGTGCAATCTTCTAAGGAAACTCAAGGATTTTCATGTTGTAAATCTCCATCCAAACACCCACAGCTGGCGCAATTTGAACAAGCATTCACAACCGAACTAAAGAAAATGAAGGTTCAGTCTAACTTTGCAAAGTGGATTGCCTTCGACAATACACGAAAAGTATGAACCAGAAGAATTCATCAAATATCTTTACGCATATTCATTACATCAATGCACTTCTAATCTATTTCTAAGCTATTTGACACATCTCTTAATTCCATCAAGATTCAGGAAACCATGTTACTCCACAAGATAATACTTAACACCAAACAAGTAGCTCCAATGTCTTTGCATTAACTGTGGGGAATATTTACAACAATTTCCAGCCCTCTCAGAGAATTTTGAGAGTCTCTTCTATTCTACTCTGAAAATCTACTCTCTACTACTACTAATGATCTCCTTCTAATCTATATCTCTAATCTCTAATCTCTAATGTCTAATGAGTTACAAATGAGGCAACAAGGCCTTTATATAGTCGTCCAGGTTACAATGAATGGCTTAGATCAATTCGACAGCCAAGGGTCTAGATCGTGCCACCTCAGAGGTAGTTACAACAATTTGCTATTTTTAGCAAAAAAGAGAGAGGCAATGAAGGCACGTTTTCCAATGTGATAAGGTAAGGCGAAAGCATTTAAAATATTCCTCCACATAGGAATCCCTTTGACTTCTTTTATTAAATGATACATTGCATGCATTAAATAATGTGGCTAATCAAAATTAAATGATGTGTACTTGCCACATAAGTGCCAACTCAGCATACTTTGAAAATTGTATCAACTTGTAATGATGTATTCAATGTGATTGTTTGAACTTGTATATTTAGGAATACATCTTGTGGATCTCGCCTTGTTCATTCTTCTTGTCAACTGGATGTATGATAGTTGTCGCCTCACTTGACTAACTTTATGATTCTTCTTCTTGTCGATAGATTGATGTGAATCTTCTTCGATGTATCTTCATGTAGGCTAGAGAGTAGATGATGACACTTGATTTCTTCATGAAGAGTAGGAGACTCTCTTGGACTTGGAAATTTGAAGAGTCTTGAAGTTTGATGGATGAATGTTTTTGCTTGATGATAACACCTTCCTTAGAGGTGGAGCAGCTACTTGATGACTTTTCTTGAAGGTTGAAGAACTTGAAGTAGAATTGATACCTTAGGAAGCCTTGATGAAGATGATGTCCTTCGGGTGGATGTCTTCTAGACAATCTCAACTTGATGCCACTTGATGAAGAATTCCAACACAGGGATGATGAAGGATACCCTTGAAACAGCTACATGATGCCTTGCTCTTTCTCTTTCCTTGCTTGTCAAAGGTTCTTATCACTTGATCTTTAGATGATTCCTCCTTTTTGCTGCAACACAAGTAAAGGAACAGCATCAATCCCCTTGATAAACATGATAATATTTGATTTATAACATACAAGAATGCATTTCCAAGCCAAGCGTATTAGATAACAAGTTCTTGATCTTCATTGAAATTCTTAAAATTTGCATTCTAAACCACTACTTTTAATCCTCTAGAAGTCGCATTGGATCAAGAATTGAAATTCTCCTTGGCAATTCGCATTGGATGATACTTAGTTTTACTTGCTCAATGGGGTGGCGCATTAGATGGAGGGTAGAGAGTCTTCTAAGATTTTCGCATTAGATGAAGTTTTTAATTCCTCTTCACATTTCGCCTTGGATTTGGTCTTGATAATCCTCAAGTCTTGCCCTTAGAGATAGGTGCATTAGATCAAGTTTGTTGATTCCTCTTCATATCCTTTGGAGTTGTATTTGAGTTTCTCTTCATATTTCGCATTGGATGGGCATAACGGAGTCTCCTTCTTGGAATGTCATGATCTTCCTTAGAATCCTCTTGTCTTGTTGCACCGGATGAAACTCTAACACTTGCTTTCAGCATTTCGCACTAGATGACCCTTTGATGATCCTCCTTTCATGCTTCGCATTAGATAGAGGATTAATGTTCTCTTGCTTTAAGTCGCACTAGATCAAGTTTGGAGAATCTTCAAGGACTTCGCATTAGTTCAAGGTATAGGATTCCTCTTAAACATTTCGCATTGAATGAAGAATCGAAATCCTCTTAACACTTGGCGCATTAGATCAGCAACTCGAAGTCTTCAAGGCATTTGATCTCATTAGATAGAACTTTAGGATCTCACCTTTTAGCATGGCGCATTGGATGGAGGACTAGAATCCTCTGACTCTTGGCGCATTAGACCACTAGTTTGAAAACTTCATTCTTTCTTTAACATAGCGCATTAGATGACATTTCTGATTTCTTCTTGTTTGGGGCTTGGATAAGAGTCTTGGAAGGTGGCGCATCACTTTACTAGGTTGAAGTCTTCAAACTTGAAGAATTTAGATGACCTTTGTCTTGAAGTAGATCATGCATGATGTTTGGCGCATTGGATGAGCTTGGTGAAAGCCTCATGATGTTGGCGCATTGGTTGAAAGGTGAAAATCCTCAAGATTTTCGCATTGGTTGGGACTTCAAGATCCTTTAAACTCAAACCTTGGAAGATACTTGAAAGCTTAGAGGTATTCCTATAGTTGGCGCACTAGATAAGACTTGCAAATCCTTTAAAACTCAAACTTTGGAGGCTTAACCTTGAATCTTACCTTCCTTCTAGTAGGGCGCATTGGATGAGGGTTGGAGAATCCTCTGACTCCCGCCTTAGACAAGGATCCTTCAAACTTCACATTGAAACTATTTGGGTGCACTAGATAGACTTTTGGAATCTCTAGAGTTTCCCCTCATGAGGTCGCATTAGATAAGGCCTTAAAGATCCTCAAGTTTTCGCCTTGGAGCTAGGCGCATTAGATCAAGAATTGAAATCCTCTGGATTTCATCTTGGAGATTTGACTGGATTGGCGCATTAGATCAAGAATTGAAATCCTCTGAGATCTAGCGCATTAGATAGGCTTTTGAAATCCTCTGGCACTCACCTTTAATGTGCAATTAACCTTAACTGAGTCCTTCTTCCTTAGGTCGCTTTGGATCAAGTTTTAAGTGCTTGTGTTGAATGTTTGGGAGACTTCCTTTTGCGAACAAAAACCCTTGTTGCTGCCCCTTGAGAAAAAATCTGCTCTTGAAGAACAAATCTGCTCTTGAAAATGATAAAAATGAAAAGGAAATGAGGTATATATACATAATTTGCTTTTAAAACTTTTCCTTTTCTCTAGGCCGACCTCCTTTACTATTGTGCACGAACATTTAATTTAGATTTGATCTTTATTAAATAAATGCATTTTGCACGTTTTCCAAGGCAACAATTATTAAATGTTTACAACTCCCTTGATGGCGCACTAGATAAAGGCTTGGTGATCTTCTTGTTGTTGGTTGGAATTTCCCTCTCCTTCTCAAGCGCATGAGATCAAGGATTTAAATCCTCTTGCCTTATATTTCGCATTGGATCAGCTTAGTGTTGTCTTTTTCATATCCTTTGGATTCGCATTGGTTGAAGGGTGAAAATTCCCCAAGAATTGGCGCAATAGATAGACTTTTCAAATCCTCCGACTCTTGTCATCCAAAATCGCATTACTTCAAGGTTTAAAATCCTTTAGCATTTTCGCATCACTTCAAGGTTTGAAAATCGCATCACTTCAAGACTTTAAATGGGCGCATTGGTTGAGCAAGTGGAAATCGTCATCTGCAAGTGCCTTTTCCTTCGTGATTTTGCGCCCAGATTTGCGCCATCTAAGTACCCTGTCGCACTAGATCAGTGTTTTGAATCCTCTGAAATCGTCAGGCATTTTTCAGGATCGCGCGAGTAAAGGTATATTGAAAAATATATTTAAGTATTGAATTTCTTATACTTTAAATATTTTTCAATATACCTTTCAGGATGTTTGAGATAGGTCCCGAATCCACCGGATTTAAGATGCAAAATATAGAATTTGGAGGATTCACCAGATTTCAGACTTAGCCATTTTTCAGGATTTTCAGGATTTCAGGCTCCAGGCTTAGTCTTTTCAGGGTTTCAAACATTCTGAAGGATTGGCTTCAAAACTCAATATCTAGATAGGATTTGATCACAATTCTTCATTATTGCAAGTTCATCTACCCTTAATCGTGAACCAAAGATCATAGGCAAGGAAATTGTTACCATATTGGCAGAGGAAAATGAGTCAAATCATCATTAAAATCTCGTTGAAAACTCATTGAAAACTCACTGAAAGCTCAGAGCTCAAAAAAAAGGGGGGTCCCTATTCCTAATGGGGCGATGTGTGATTTGGTCACAACAGGTGGGATATTACACTTAGGAATGCTAAGACGCTCATCCCTCTCAGTTTCGGCGAGGTTTCGAGCTCTTGGTGAAAAGATATGGTCGAAATCGGTTTTCAACCTCCTAACGTTAAATGGCGAAGTCGCAAAAGGCAAATTTTCTCCTAATTTGAGAATGCTGCTCCATGAGGTATTTTCAGAGGATTTTAAATGTTATGTTATGATCCTTGATGCATTCAAAATATCAAAATGGTGAAGACAGGGGATCTTTAATTTGAAAATCATAACTCCACCATACATCCGCAGCAGACAAAAGCATAGTTAGATTCTAACGCTTCATATGACAAAGATTGAGCACTTCAAATCTGCAGATGAGTTTAAATTGAAGAACAGCAAGAAAATGTATTGTTTCAACGCCTCATTCTTACTCCTTATGATATTATAAAAAACATTAAAAAGGAAGTCAAAAATGGAAAAAGCTACGTAGGATGGGAATGGCCAGACTTTGAGATGCAACGCCTCATTTTTGGAGGATCTTTGCAGCATAAAACAATATAAGAAAATCAGAGAATGGGTACGCCTCTTTTAGGGGATTTTTAACAGCTGGAAATGCTATTATGATATCTGATTTGTGATGCCTTTCTAAGGCAGGTTTTGATATGCCAAAGTGTAACCATATTACTTTTTTTTTATTCCCACATTTGGAAGCATATCAGACAAAAAGTCTCGAAGGCATGGATAGATGGGAGACTTTTGGGAAAATAAAAACATCTAAGGCTACTGCGCAGCATGGAAGTAGAAAAGACTGCTCATATGGTGAAGATGAAACGCCTCATTGAGGTTTAATAATAACATTGGGTTTGACAGGGAAAGAAAAAGCCTGAAAGGAGAACTTCAACGTCTCTTAGAAGCATATCAAATTCATTTGGGTGACAGAAGTTGGAGCACCTATAGGAAAGAAAGGATGAGGTGCCAAAGCCAGGAATTTAGTCAACTTTCAATGCCACTTTGAAGGCAGAAACCAAAGGAGATAGGGTTGTGGGTTGGGAGTTCAAGGGCCAATTCAACTTAAATATTTGAATTGGTGATGTCTCTTCATCTCCTTGAGCATGGAAACCAACGATTGTATAAAATGAATGTAAAACAAGGAAAGAGGGGTCGGTCTCTGGAGAGAAGGCAGAGTATCTGTATGCTGCAGAGTGGAAACCGAGATAGAACGGCAGAGTCGGCCATTGAGAAAAAGAAGAGGTTCGGCCAGTGAGCAGTTTGAAGCTCCTCAAGGTGCAGATTTGTAACCAGAGCAATGGTTATGTGTAAATGCAGATGAGAGTATGTAGAGGATATGAAACATGAGAGTGTGTATACAGGAGAACGTGTAATACAGTGATTAAGGGGGACGCATCCCCGGGCTATTCCCCCCCGCTCCCCGAACAGGAAACGTCCAGGGGACGTGGGGACAGGGACAGGACGTCCCCCCGGTGTCCTAAAAAATCAAGGGTTTTTGAGGACGTCCCAGGGACACCCCCTACAAAAGGGGACCGTTCCCTAGGAACGTCCCCCATTAGGGGAACGCAGACGCGTCCGGGGACGCTCAGAAGCTCCCCCTTCAAAAAAAAAACCTAAAAATAACTCCCGCTAAAGTTTAAAAAACACGCGGCAGAAAAAATAAAACCCTAAAATCAACTTGTTAAAGTTAATAAAATGCAGCTAAAAGAAATCGTTAAAGTTAATTGTTAAAATCGCCCAAACTTCGTCTTCACATGTTTGAGCTTTCAGTCTGCACAGGTTTGAGCTTTCAGTGTTCGTCGATTGAGCTTTCAGTGTTCGTCAGTTCAAGCTCTGCAAATTCATTTGTCATCGTCGGTTCAATTTGTCACAGTTAAAGTTAATTTCTCACCGTCATTCAATTTGTCACCATTGGTTCGAGCTCTGCAAATTCTGTGAGAAAGCGTTGGATTCTGAGCTTTGTCAAACGAGGTAGGCTTTTTTTTTTTACGGCATGATTTTTTTTACGGTGTCAGACCATTTCGAGCACTATAATGCTCAATATTAAAATGCATACATCTGAAGACTGAATAATTAGTTTCGAGCACTATAATGTTCAATGACTAATCATTAATATAATAATATTTATAATTTTATTATTATATGGTATTTAGTTTACTATTATTAATTATACTATACTATTATAATTTATGTTCAATGATTAATATACTAATAATAATATTAATATATCGTATTATAATTTATATCCTATACTATTATATATTTATTATTAATATATCATATATAATTATTAATAAATATTATATATTATATTATATATTTATAAATTTATATGTTCAGTAATATAATAAATCATAATATTAACTTTTAGTTTTTACTTGACATTTAGGTCAGTGTAGACGTTGCATTTGGCCATGTGTTTTAGTCTTATATAGTGTGTATAGAAATAAATTTTGAAGTCATATTACTGTAAGGTCAAGGTCTTATTTATAATTTTATAATTTAATAATTTATTAATTTATACTGAATTATAGAAAGGTAGATTCTGTGAAGTGCTAGAAAGATATATTAATATATGTCTGTCTCTGCTCATGAGTCTGTGTCAAGACCTCTAGTCAAGTAATTGACTGTTGCTGTTGATAAACTAAAATATGGTTGCTGTGATATGAAAATTTTATAGTGACCTTTTTTATTTTTATGAGTTACCATTTTTTGCATTTGGGACAAGCAAGTTTGCATAGTAAACTTATTTATATTAACTTTTTAGTTTTTACTTGTCCTCATATGAATTACTTACATAGAAAGTTAAATATAGAAAATTTTGTATTGTTAGTTTTGTTATAGTAAGTTCTGTTTATTGATTATTCTTACATTAATTTTAAAATATATAACATGTATTCAGATTTTCCAAGGGGCCTGCACAGTTATGACTTATCAGTCTCATTATTCAGATAGTATGTGCGAAATCATGTTCCATTTAGGTTCATGCTATCCTTCTAAGTAATTCTTTGGTCAAGTTGGATTGATGCTGCCAATTTTGATTTGATTTACTTTTAAGTTTTTTGTTATCACCTCATATTTTGTTTCTCACAGATAAAGTTTAAATCTTATAGGGTTTCCATGGAGTTCTTTTTTGTATAGCTATTTAATACCGTCCACTCTATTAGGTAATTGAAAACCCTCTTTCAGCGTTGATAGTTTGATGATCATGGTAGAAAATTTCTTGAGATTAATTTTTGCTATGATTGAAATTTTAGTTTAGTGCCTTGTAAAGTCTATTTGTTAACTTAGTTTGCTGGGTATGAGTGGTGCTGTATCATCACAGCTGGCAACAGCACATAGTCAGATACTAATTAGTAATTACTATAGCACCACCCATTCTTGGAGTGTTTGATGTTGAAGTATAGTAGTATACTGTATTTCTTGCCTGTATCTAGTGGCAGCCCACAAGGTGGGTTGTTGAATGCTTATGTGATTATAATTTATATCAGGAGCTGTTGCACTTCTTTCTATCTTGTTAACTTTTGCATTCATCTTGGTTTTTCTGTTTTCAGCTATAGTTCTAAGTTCTGTTACATCAAAGTTTGAAACAGCAACAGTTTTTCGGTTTTCCATCCTAAGAGCACTTGTTTGATGTACATCTTTTTATATTGCAGCAGGGTTCAAATTTGCTGAGTGAACTGTGAAACTGAAGATGGATAGTGATACATTGAGTGTAAATGCTGATTTGGATTTGGAAAATGAAGTTTATGAGACAGAGGAATCAGAGAACCAAACAGAAACCACAGGCAATTCAAGTGCAGATGCAAGTGCAAGCGTGTTAAAAACTGATTGCCCTTCAACATTGTTAGCACAATTTGCCAAAGGGCCATTTAGCAAGAAAGATCCTTTAAAGCAGAATGCAACAATAATAGACACAAATAAAGCACCTCATTCAGGTGGAAGTCGAAAACAGAAATGCAACATTTGCCCAAAAGGTACTTGGAATGGCAGCATGATGAGGACCAATGCACACTTTTTGCATATCCCTAGTAAAGGAGTTGAAGGTTGTCCAAAGCTCTCACTTGAAATGAAGGCTGAGATGATCAAACTATATACAGGGGAAATCACTACACCATCACTTTCTAGTACACCAACACGAGGAGGTTCAACTTTGGGATTACCACCTTCATATCTGTCATTTGAGGTGAGTGCAGTGCAGTCAGGGGGGAAACGAAAAGCTACATAATCAACCTCACCAAACCCAATCACAGCTATGTTCAATGTGCAAGCAAGGGAGGTTGCAGATGAGGCCGTTGCCAATTTCTACTTTGGCCTTGGGATTCCTTTCCATGTTGCTCGATCTCCTTTGTACAAGGAAATGTTTGAGAAGGTAAGGCAAGCTGGTCCTGGTTATGTGGTTCCTAGTGAGACTAAATTGAGAACCACTCTTGGAAAAAAGTTATTCCAAGGTTAACTTGTTGATGGAGGAGATGAAGGTCAAATGGGTGACACATGGCTGCAGCAAAATCATGGATGGGTGGACGGATATTAGACATCATCCACTCATCAATGTTATAGTTTCATGCATTGATAGACCTTACTTCTTGCGAGCAATTGATTGCTCAGGAAAACACAAAGATGCCGAGTTTCAATTTCAAATCCTGAGAGATGCCATTGAGAAGGTTGGTCCTCAAAATGTGGTGCAAGTGATTACTGATGCAGCAAATGTTTGTAGGGCAGCAGATATGTTGGTTCAATATACATATAGGCACATCTATTGGACCCCTTGGTGTGTGCATGATATGAACAATGCACTCAAAGACATTGGAAAGATAGAGTGGGTGAAACAGGTGGTGGCGGATGCAAGGGATGTGCAAATGTTTATTTGCAACCACCATATGTCATTGGCATTGTTTCGGATCTTTGCAAAGAAAGAATTCCTCAAACCAGTTGAGACTCGGTTTGCTTCCTATTTCATTCTACTAGAGAGGATGCTTGAGTTGCAAGAGCCATTGCAACTTATGGTTATGACACAAGATTGGAACAGGTGGATGGAGTCGAAGACTGAGCAGGGGAAGAGGGTGAAGGAGATCGTGATTAGTGATATTTTTTGGTCGAATGTGAGATACATCACATCTTTTGTAGAACTTGTTTTCACTGTTATTAGATTTGGGGATTCTGATAGTCCTAGTCTTGGGGAGATGTATGAGTGCATTGATAGCATGCTTGGCCAAATGAAGGCTGTCATTTGTGCGAAAGACCCCACCCTACAGTTGTACAATGAGCATATTGACCCCATCATCCAAAAAAGGTGGAGCAAGTTGAACACCCCTCTACGCATGGCTGCATATGCTTTGAATCAAAAATGGTATGTGGAAAGAGTTGGTAGAATTCCTCCTATTCGTGATCGCGAGGTGAGGAATGGCATCATGAAAGCCTTCAAAAAAATGTATAGTCCAAAGGAAGCTTCATTGATCAGAGTTCAGTGGGTTAACTTCGCAGAACTAGAAGGCTACAAGAGTTCGGCAAGGATTGATAGGCTCAGTATGAAGCCAGCTAGTTGGTGGACAACCTATGGACCTCCAGGACCATTGAGGACACTTGCCATTCGTCTTCTCTCACAGGTTTCTAGTTCCTCAGCTGCTGAGAGGAACTGGTCCACATATAGCTTTATCCACTCTCTAAAAAGGAATAGACTTACCTTTGCGAGAGCGGAAAAGCTTGTTGCAGTGCATAGTTGCTTTGCGTCTGAATGGTCGCAAAACACCTCAGTATAGGCAGAGCCCAGCACAGAGGTGGGATGTAGAGCCCGAGGAGCCAGGACAACTTGATGATGACCACAGTGTGCAGGTGGCATTGGAGGATCCTCTTCTTTCTGACAGTTCCAGCAATGAGGAGCTTCCTACATATGCTGCTGATGATGATGATGCTGATTCTGATTTTTGAGTTTTCAGTTATAGATATTGTTTTTGGCAATATAATTTTGTCATTTTGATGCTTGTCACTTGTGTAATGTGATTATGAGACTCTAGTATCTACTTAGTACTTTGAAGTTTGAACTTTCAAAGTTCAAACAGTTTTAAAGTTTATAACTTACTTGAATACTTCAATTTGAAATTTGGAATGGATCATGATTTTCAGCTACTATGAGTATGAATTTGATTCTTGAATTATCATTGATATTCAATTGTTCAATGTTTAAAGTTTAATGTTTATTGTTAGTGTTTACTTTAAGTTTAACTGTTTATGTTACCTCAACATGTATCTTGTTTTAGTTTTTAACTTTTTAACTTATATATATTTTTATTAAAATATTTATAATAATAGCCGTCCCCTCGCCGTCCCCAAATTTGTGGAAAATTTTTGCCATCCCCCGAAACCCGTCCCTCCGTCCCGGAAACTCAGAGAAACACTAGTGTAATATGAGGTGCTGAACATGTGGGAGAGGCCATTGGAGGCCCATTTTTTGTAAATAATTGCTTACAGATGTAGTAATTCTGATTTTGAATATGAAAGTCAATTTAGTTTGGTGTTGCAATCTGAATGGTTGAGTTGCAAACAAAATAATGTTGTTAGCATAGATTTGTTTGTGTGTGGAGTTGTGTGTGATTAAGGCAGGAGAGAGAGGTGTGTTTGCATCAGCCGCTTGATATTTGTTTTGGACGCTCAAGTAAAGGGCTGGAAAATGTAGACTCAGAGTTTGATAAGGCTCACAAGTTCATGGAGAAGGTGAGGCAGATACACCTCCGAGTCCAAGAAAACTAAAAGAGTCTTAGCTCAATTGCAAGAAGCATTGTGATCAGCTCTGGACGGAACATAAGTTATATGTTGGTAACATGGTTATTAGTATTTTTTCTATGTCGGCCTGATTTTTCTATGTTGGCCTAATTGTGTTAATGCTAATCTATCTCTTGAACTTTGTATATATTGAGCATTTTCGCTCATTTGTAAATCAATCAATTACAACCAATTCATTCTGTATTCTCAAACTCTTTATGGTATCAGAGCGGTTCGTTTTTGGGCGCCGAAATTCTTTGAAGTTCAAAATTTTTTGGTTAGTGTCTCTTGCTTCTGTGGTCGCGGGTTTACCAGTTGGAGGTCGCTTCAGCAGGTCTACCAGTCGGAGGTCGCTTCAGCAGGTCTACCAGTCGGAGGTCGCTTCAGCAGTCGTGTTTTTGGTTCCTGATTTTGTTTGAATGCAGATTTTTTGTTCAGACACCTGTGTTTTTTGTTTGAAACGGATTACCTCTGGGTCGTGTTTTCCATTTCGGCGGGTTTTCTACAAACCCTTTGAACGCGATTTTTTGTGTTCCTGGTTTCCGCGCGGGCATCACAGTTGGAACGGAATCGTCATTGGATACACGCTCCTGGTTTGGCCGCGCGATTTTCTGCCATCGCGATTTCCTGATCGTGTTTTCTTGTCTTTAGGTCGTGATTTTTGTGCCTCTGACGGATCCATTTAATCGCTACCTGTGAGGTATTTTGGTCGCCGCCACTGAAGGATTTCTGCATTCTGTTTTTGCCCGCGTCTCCCTCTTACGGCGCGGGATCTTCCTTCCATATCGCGCAGGGATTTTTTCCTGAAAATCGCGACTTGCTGGCGACTCCGTTGGGGTTTTTTTTTCGCAAGTTTTTGCCCGTGATTTCGAGCCTGGAGAAGTTGCGTCCTTCTTAAAACGCTGCCGGGGGTTCTGGGATTCTTGTGTGTTCTCCAAGACCTCCCTTTTCTGGTTTTTTCGTGGCTTTCTACTGCTTAAAATCCGCGCGACTTTCTGCCCTCGCGATTTCGCGCCAAGAGTGAAACGGCCGCGGCATCTCTCCATTTTTTTCGAAAATTTCTGGGTGCCTAGGGCACGGAAATTTTTCGTCTAGGGTTTTGTACCCTCAACATTTGACGAATTTTTTTTTTAATCGCAGATTCCTTCTGGGTTTTTCGAGACCTTTCGTGGGTACCTGTCAGATTTTTTCCGTACCTCGAAGTTTGTGCCTCGTTTTCCGTGCAACCATACCTGCCTCAGATTTTGTACCTGATCCTGTTCTGCTCCTCAATTCAACGCTGTTCAGTTTTCTGTCGTTTTCCTGCATTGGGAGACGTGCAAATGGCGTCTTTGACCAACTTGATGCTGGAGGGCAGTCAGCGATTTAATAGCAGAAACTATAATATCTGGAAGCAGCGTATGCTGACTAGTTTTTAGTATCGCCGCCTTGATGAATTGGTTTTGGGTTTTCATATATTTTCTCCTTAAAAATTCCGTATGGTTTTCATAAATTTTCTCCTTAAAAATTCCGTATGCTCCTGTATGCCCTAGTCAGGGTTTTCGTAGGTCTCTCTGGTTTCTGGACAGGTTTTACCGTTTTTTCCTTAAAAACGATGATTTGTATTCTAATCCGTGTCTCGGATTTCGTGTTTGGTTTTGATCGATTTTTTACCTTAAAAATCGTGTCCGGTTTTGATCGATTTTTATCCTCAAAAATCGTGCTTTGTTGCAGTCTGTTTTGGTCGCACCTGGAGTTACTGGGGCGCACATCTGCACAACTGACTTCTTGCAGTCTGTTTTGGAGTGGATGCTCATCTGCAAAAGTTTGGAGGGTTTGCCGATTTTTTCCTCAAAATCGTGGCAGCTGTTCTCGGTGTGTCTCTAGTTACAGGGAGGGGCAGTTCTCCAACTTCAGGTTGGACGGTGGTTGTTGTTTTTGGTTATTTCCAGAAGTTCTACAGTTTCTGGGAGGGTTGGTGGCAGACTCATCTCAAGTGGCAGAGTCAGTGGCAGGCTCCTGTCTTTTGTTGCAGAAGCGTTCTGAGAAGAAGGGGGCATCCTTCTCTGTTATTTCTCTGGGTTGTTGATAGATTGAGCATTAAGGGAGGGTATTAGTATTTTTTCTATGTCGGCCTGATTTTTCTATGTCGGCCTAATTGTGTTAATGCTAATCTATCTCTTGAACTTTGTATATATTGAGCATTTTCGCTCATTTGTAAATGAATCAATTACAACCAATTCATTCTGTATTCTCAAACTTTTTAATGGTTTGGGTGTACCAGGTAAGGAGAGGCACCAAGGACCTTCACAAAAGCTAAAAAGTAAAAACTTTGCAATATGGTCCATTTCAGATCATAGGGCAGATGGGGTGCAATGTTTTTGGTTGGAATTGCCTGAATATATGAAGATATTCAGTTATTAATATTGACTGACTACACTTGTTTGAGCCTTCTTTATTAGATGAAGAACCAGAGGATGTCATTCTTCCTCCCTTGGATGATTTTGCACCTAAGGAGATGAATGAGTTGGAAGAAGATGTCGTTCTTGACAAGAAAGTGAGGCAGCCCAGGCAGGGAAAACAGAAAACATGGCTGATTGGTGAGAAGTGGCAATTTCCAAATAAGGCTAAATGGGTGTCCTCTGAAGATGTGGACAAGAAGTTCCCACATTTGATTGTGTCCTGAGGCCTTTCGGGACCAAAAGCCCCCCCCCCCCCCCCCCACCAATTAAGGAGACATGATCTGAAACTAATTAAGTGTTTCAGATTAAGATGGTTCTAAAGTTGGGCACATGTTTGAAAAAAAAGACCTAAATTCGTGGATTTGCAAACAATTTTACTCAACCTCGTTAATCCATTGAGTCATTTACATTGCTTCTACGCCTGATGCTTAAATAGGTGAAAAAGAAGAAAAGAAATGCAACCATACCTTCAGTTTCCACCCAACAAGCCGTTACAAAGTCCGGATTTGCAGAGAAATCAAAAGCATCATTCCGTTCCTTGTCTCTGAAAGGGAAAATCAGAACTAAGTTTAGCAACGCCGCAGTACGTGTTAACAGCAATGCTGAAAATACTCACAACTTTACTTACCTGTCCGTTATACAGAAAGGGAACTTATCGGCAACTGCGTGGGTGACATTTTCGGTCATCGATACGATACTATCGTATGCACGCCGTGTGACCAAATCTGACAAGGCTGGTTCTGAGGGAAAGCTCTCGTTTAGCTGAGCCCTTACTCCAAATACGAGAAAAATTACACACATTAAACATAAATGTCTCCTTATTTCATCCATTTCCTTGATTTAAATCTTCTGCTGCGTCGAAATTTTCCCCGATCTCAAGATTTTGAACGTCACAGGTTCAATTCTGGCTCCCTCCACGATAGTTTTTTCTTTACATTCAAATCGAGTCTCATTTGAGTATAATATGTTTGAGACTGCAAACAGTCCACTGCAAGAAGATTGCAGGCGAAGAAACATTCAGCCGCGGATAAATTTGCAATCTCCACCTGTTCTGGATTAGTTTTCATCTTGTCACGACCTGTCGGATAAATTTATTTGGTATTATATTAAAGTTTGAATATGTCTTATTCACAGATATACGTGGTAATCATCATTTTAAACAAGTAGGTTATCTGTCCGTCTGAAATTATTTGGCGGATTGAAATTAAAAGTTCGATTTTTACTTGGAATCGCGGGCTTGCTTGGTCAATTGTTTCGGCTGGTCCATCCAATCTGCGGCAACCTGATTAGAAGGATTTTTTCTTTGGGTTTTTTTTTTTTTTGGTCGGTTTTTCGCGTTTGGAGTGTAAAGTACAGGTAATATTCGACAGCAGTCGTAGACGGCGGAGCCTAAAAAAATATAGGTAACTTGGATTTCTTCTTTGCTCGTATTGCTTATCGTTTAATTTAATAAGATGCAGGTGGATCTATACCATTTTTTTATAAGGTGCGGGTGGATCTATACCATTTTTTAATTAGTGTAAAGGCGAAATGTGTATGTTTATATTATTTTTATTTTTTTTACTTAGTTTAGTGTTTGTTTTTAGGAGTGTTTTGATATATTTATATATTGACAAATGGCATGATTTTGTGTAAAGTTGGGTCCCTTGCCTTTTGTCAAACCTACTTTCCCCTTGCACACATCTATATGTGCTTTACCCTAATTTCATCTCTATGTTCATATAGAATAGAATAACTTTTAACATCCACGAGGCTAAAAATAACCTATGAAATAGTCAACCCAATCATATTTGCTTATGCCTTTCAATTCTTCTTTTATTCAAAGATAAAATGAGCTCTCTGACCTTATTGAATCCCCCCTCTATAAATAGATCGTGCCAAGAAACGGTTATCAGGATGCCCGCATACTTTACCCTGATGTTCATGTAAGCATCACACTCCAAAATAAAGTGTTTTTTTCTGATTCCACTTCCCCAAAAGTGCAGAACTCACACACTCTCTCTTCCCATGTTTCTTTGGGCCTCTTCCACCTTCCCATTTCACATCAAAGTTGATGAGAGTTAGTTCTAATCTGACCAATCAAAATCTTAGCTCTCCAAGGGATATCCGCCCCAATGTATGCTTTTTGTTGATGATCACAAGAGGGGTTAAACATCTCGAGGTAGTATTTCTTCTTTCTCCCTAGAGCCCCATTCCACATAGACTTGCAAAATTTATCTATGAAAAAAGCTTATATTTCTTTGCCATCCGTAGGGCAAGCATTCAAAAATATATTCCACTTGTTCATCCCCTTGTTATTTTGTTTCATCCAGGATTTCTTTCTTTCGCTTATAGCCTCGTTGAAAATTACCTTAGGCCACCTACTTGTTTCCATCTACTCAATTCTTTTGAGATACCTTAAGAGACGCACCATAGCAGTGGCTTCCATTGGAACAGCCCTTGTTTCAGCTAATAAAATCTCATACGAAGTTGAAACTTTTAGCCTGAACTTGCTAGTGATCATGTGCTTTTGGATTCTATCTATTTACTTCCACTTGGACTTTGACATGCTGCTAGCCCAAATCTCACAACCATAAAGTACCACGGGACTTACCAATAGTCCAAAAAGGGTCAAAATAGTTTTCCAATCCCATAATTCTGCCTCTCTACATTTGTTTTGGAGGGCATACCATGCTTTCCAACCTCCCAAAGTTCTTTTCTTTCTACAAGTCTCCCAACAAAGCATGTTGTTAAAGTCAATCGTGAGATACTTGTACACATTTACTTCTTCACGAATACTTCCCTTGAAAAGAAAAACGTGTGCTAGATCTTTTTCTTTTTGTTTGAGAAAATCATGATTTTGGTCTTTACTAGAATTGACTTGCATACCAACAGCTCTACAAAAGTGCTTAAGAGCATAAAGGTGTTCTTGTGGGGACTTAGCAATTAGAATAAGGTCATCAGCATATAAAAGGAGTCTTATCACATAGTCCCCTAGTTGCACTCCATACCCACCCTGCAAATTCAGCCACTCTTCAAGCTTGTCAATGTATAAGCCAAAAAGAGTGGGAGATAAAGAGCACCCTTGTAATATAACTCTGATGTCACTCCTAAAACTTTCTAAGATACCTGCTGAAGTTCTAATTTTGACTTGGACCTCTTCACAAAGCCTATGGATAGCTGCTCTTAAATGCATTGGAATGTCAAGTTCCTTCGTCCTACACCATAACTTATCTCTAGGGACCATGTCAAATGCCTTTTTAAAGTTAATAAAACAACAATAAGCTTCTTCTTTTACATCCCAAACTTTTTCGATGATGTGTCTCAGTGTAACACCATGATCTAAAGTAGAATGCTTAGGCCTAAAGCCTGCCTGCCCTTTTGCTCTCTTACCCTTCTTTTCTGCCCACTTGCTGATTCTGCTTTCCACCATGCTACAAAACAATTTTCCAAACAAAGGATTGATCATGATGGTCCTATAATTGGAAGGATTGTTAGCACCTCCACTCTTAAAAAGAGGTATCACTAGGCTGGTGATCCAATCTTTCGGGAAGCCATGCTGAATAACGTTGAAAATTCTAGTAATGTGAGGCACGAGGGTCTTCACCCCCCACTTAATGTATTTTGCTTAAAGTTCAACCAAATCCTTAGCTTTCCCAACACCTAACATCTTAATACCCACCTTGACCTCTTGCACAATGAAAAGCTTAGTCGCCACGTTGATCAATGGAGGAGGTTCAATCTCTATTTCCTACTTGTAAAAATGCTTTGCATACTCAAACCATTGAATAGCTATGATGTTGTTTTCTATAGGTTTCTTCTTTGGTTGAAGTTCCTTCCAAAATAACTTAGGGTTATTCTTACCTAGGTAGATTAACTCCTCACGCCTTGTGCTCATGAGATCTTTTTTTCACTTTTATGATCTCCTTGTAACACTTTATGTTCAACTTCTTTGTAACTGTCTTCTTCAAAGCTTTCCTAACAATTTTACATTCTTCATCAAACCAGACATTTACCAGAAAATAGTTTGTTACCGCCTTCTTATTTTTTGCTCTTTTGCACTTCTCAAGCACTCCTTGGATTATAGTGGTTAACTCATAATTGTTGAGACCTTGAGAACTGGCTTTCCCCTTTTTACATAATTGCTCTAATGTTGCCTCGAAAATGTTATGGTTTTCATGAGTGAAAAGAATTCTACTCTTTGTAAGTGGTTGTTGAGGAGGCTACATTTTTCTCAATTGTTGCCTTTTTTTCTAGCCATGAAAGACTTACGTAAATTGGCCTATGATCTGATTTTAACTTCCAAAAATGATCATTGGTCGTGACATCTTTTATCTTTTCAATCATGCTTTTTGAACAACTTGCATAGTCCACAACTCTTGCCCTGTTGTAGGTGTTGCATGTAAAATTTCTGGATTTCTTCCATCTATCCATACCATTACAAGTGATTAGATCAAAAGTACCACAAAGAGTAAGCAATTCTTCGCCATATATGATTAATGTCCTTATTATCTTTTGAACATCTCGCCCACTGTTGATTCCCTTCCTACATAAGCCAAATAGGATTGTGGTCCCCCTTACCACATAGAACATTATCTTGAACACTTGTTGTCCTAGCATTGAAATCTCCCAAAAGAAGGATTTCACCTTGTTTGACATACACTGAGATATCTTTTTTGATGGTTGCATAAGGATCCTTGTTGTCCAAACCATGTTTTTGTAAGATTTTGAGATCTGAGGAGCAAAATAACATGTTGCAATGTTTATGTGGTTCCCATTTTTTAAATTTTTGACCCAAATGTATTGCTTATTAGTGTCTTCTCTTTTCAACTAAATTGTATGTCCTTCAACTTTTTTCACTAAAACCATTATGCTGACGTACCCTTTGTCATTGCCCATTGCTTTGTTCCAAACCACAAACCTAGTGTATCCTTCATAGAAGGGAGTCTTGCAACCTTCTTGTTCATGTGTTTCAGTAAGACAAATTATGTCTCTTCCTTCAACAATAGGCCCCAACCCCAATCCCCTCCTCCAAGGGTAGCCTCTGCAATTCCAACACACTACATTTAGGTGTGCCTAAGGGGGGCTTGATTGCTATTGATTTTGATGCAGAAGACTCAAAATTGAGTCCTTGCCCCTTTCTGCCCATGTTTGTTGACCTAGATTTCTTGTTGTCCTAAGAACCTCCACTCTCCCTTTGTTGTCTTCTTGTTGCTCTAATGTATCATGAGACCCTAAATTGACAATAATTGCTTTCCCTTTGTATAACCACGTCGCTTTTCCTTCATTCCTTGTTGTCCTAATTTTAGCCATTTCTACCCTTCTCTCCTCTTGTTGTTTTACAATTAGATCATCTTCTAAAAAGAAGCAGGAGGCTCTTAGAAGTCTCTTTTTGCTTAAGATTTGGAGCTTGTCTTCCCTATTTACCATGACAATTTTAATACGTCTATCATTTTCTTCACATATCTTTCCAATCCTCCTTGCTTGGCAGATTTATCCTTGCCATTGTAACTTTTCTTTCAAGAAGTCATTTGCAAGATTGAAGATGCTTTCATTTTTACCATAATCCCTTACTCCTCTTATAATGACATTTCTTACCTTGTCTTGCCTTTCTTTGCACTCTCTTTCTTGCATTCTAGTAGCCTTTGTATTTGCTTCTGCTTCTGAAATTTTTGAGCCCCTAATGACATGTGTCCAGGGTTTGTCCTCTTTTGCCAAAATTTCTTTGTTATTTACATGCATCCCTGGGCTCTATATGTTTGCTTGTTGAACTACTTGAGCCTCTGTTCTTGTGAGTTTAGTTGAGTCAATCATGTTTTGCCAAGCCAACTTCATAATCTGCCACTCATGTTTCCCTACTTTTATTATGTCTTGAAGAAATGTCATCTGTTCATTTAATCTCTTGTTGTCTTCTAGTAAAATCTGGTTTGCTTCACTAAATTCATGGAGCTTGTTGTTTCTTTCCTGCTCCTTGACTTCCAAACACTCAAGCCTGGTTTTGTCATTAATCAATTCTTGCACATAAAGATGTGAAGATTAGGTAAGTGGAGTGGAAGTGAGGCTATAGATTTGATGCAGGAGCATCCCTAGTTCAAGAGTAATCTTGCATCAACAAAAAAAAACATTTGCATTTCAGTTCTTTCATTTTCCAGTTCAGTCAATAGTAGTTTCCAACTTGTGATCTGGTTTTGACATTTTACACCTTGCAGATCTGGACTTAGCATCTACATCATATTACGAATTCAGATCATTTGGATCAGTTACGAGAAAGATATCACTATTAGAAGTTGACTATTTTCTCATAGCAGAGCATTCTAACAGTTCCTGATAATCAGCTGAAGGAGAAGGCTTGCAGATCATTCCTTGACTTGCGGATCTCAATGACACATCATTCAATGTTCTTTGGTTCGTGGCCGACCTTCCCCAAGGGTCCACACATTGTTCCATTCATTTGAGGAAGTGTTCTATGCATTTAGGTCCGACCTATTTGTGAACACGTAACAACTCTTCTTTGGAGTTTGTGACCTTCCTTGGCTGACGCGGAGGAATCTATTGGTCTAGAAATGATATATATTGATGTAATAGATCGTTAGGAAAGCAGTGAGTTAAGAGGTTAGAAATTGATTCATAGTTCATAGTTTTGATTTAAGCGAAGGAGCTTCAAAGCCTATCTTGCGCATGTATGTGTGATAGGTGAAAGTCAGGTTTAGCAGATCAAACATAGTCATGAAACCCTAACCCTACCATCATCAAGGAATGTAATCTAAATGAAATCAAAGCATAATGCAATTCAAGCATAACATCACCTAGACCGTGCGATTCCTTGTTTGTGAGATGTGGACTGCTTCTTCAACAATGAACAATTACAATGCTGAAAGCTACCATGATGGATGATAAAAAGCTCAAATGAATGCTCAGATGCTCAAGATGATAATGTAGGTGTTATATGATTGCTGGATCCCCCCTCTCATATGGAATGAGAGGGTGTTTATATAGGACTCAACCAAGATCAATTAATGGTGGAGATTCAGAGGCTATTTGAATGGCTAGGATTGAAAGATACTAAATTTAGGTTCTAGACATGGACAAATTTGGGTGTCTACAGTATGTAATCAGGCCTGTGAGCCGAATTGTAAGCCCGCATGTTGCCGGCGGATCTCCATTTTGAATTCCTTGATATACTAAATGACTAAATTTGCATTTGTTCCATTTCTTTGAGTTGCTTCCGTTGTGTTTACTCTTGTTGCACGATCTGGACAGTTCATTCTGTGAACCCTCCTACCATGACTGCACCAAGATTTATGTTTCAACTCCCTCTTTGTGTTTTTTAAGCCCCTTGCTTGACTGCATTTTTTTGCGCACAACATTTGTTTCTCTTTGGACTTGTTTTCTCTTTGCTTGTTCCCATTTTGAACGTGAGAGTCTACATTTTAGGATACCTCAAAATTGCTTTCCATTTACCCAGATCCATTTACCACTTTTGTTGGTTGACACAATTCTGACTTGGCCTAAATGATTTGTTTCCACATAAATGTTATTGCTTTGCATTTACCTAGATCCATTTACCACTTTTGTTGGTTGATGCAAGTTTGACTTGGCCTAAATGATTTGTTTCCACATAAATGTTAGTTTCAACACTCCCTTTCCTGTTTGACTCTAATTGGTTTACAACTTGCAAGGTTTTGGTGGTAGGCCCCCAAGTCCTCGGCCCCACGTTACCTTTGAAACCCTCTTGTTGTTTAACCATGGTTTTCCCTTACTAGGTTCATTTGTTTTGAAAAGTATGTAGGGTGATTATATTTTTGCCTTAAACAAAAAGTGTTGCAAAACTTGTTGGTTTGTGTTTGGTTTACCCAACAGATGCAGATAATGCCATAATCACAAAAGAAAACAAACTTAAACAACAGTGACATTTGCTTGTTAAACTGACCTTTGAACCTTGGGGTCCACTTTCGCTGATAGAGCCCTCGAAGCTGGTAATGTTATGTTGGTTCTTGGCAGCTATTGCTCCCTCCCTAGGCCCTTTTCCATCGAAAACTTTAGAGACGCCTTATGATGCAAAACAACAAAAAAAGCAAAAAGAAAACCTATGGGGCCCAACTTGCCAGCCTCTACTTGACACATGGCCCATTCAAACCTTGTTTCAAGGTTGCCTGCTCGTTGTTCGAGCCCTGCTTGTCCGCTCACTGAACTAAGAAACCCAAGTATGCTCATTGTTTGAGCAATGTTCGTTGCTATCAATGTGAAACCCTAGATATGTAACAGCAACGACTAAAATGTTTAATTGCGGGCACTGGACAACTTCATGCATTTTTGGACACGACAACTTCATGCATTTTCATATTCCCATGCATTCGTCGTGAACATACTCTAATTACATTTATCTGTGTACAAATTCCCATACATGCATTTTTCACTTGATCCACCTAGTTTTTGGTCCTAAGTTAAGTATGTGATCGTAGGGTAACCCAGACGTGACCCTTTCAAATTTAAAATTAAAATAAAAAAAAAATTAGCCAACTCTTGCCAAACCTTTTCCCTCAAAGGACCTATTAAACACAAATTTATGAAATTTATTGCTATATTCTTGTATTTAAAGGCATTCAATGCATTCATTTTAAACATCCATGGCTTTGAGAGATATAGTCGCATGTCATCTGCATTTCACACTTCAATTGGTGCAATAAAAAGAATTTCAATCTGCATGATCATCATAGGAGCATATGCATGTTTGAAGAGTGTTGTTTTGTGGGTCACTTAGGAGAAATGCCCCCTTTGTGACATAACAACAACCCTATTGAAGTATTTATAACTATCGTTAACACTCATATATCAAAAGAAGTAGAAGTTAGGTGAATCAGGCAATGTGAAGAGCAAAGTTTCACCAATCACCAAATCAAGTCCACAATCTTGAATTTGACCTCATATAGAGGAAAAAGGATATTCTAATACTAAGGCAAATATCAAATTAAGATTCTTTGTTTCAAATCCTAGAACATTATAGATTTCAAAGCATTCATTTAGCCCACACCTTCACTTGCAATCTAAGTACCATTATTTCTATTTACATTCCTACATACAATTATTACAAATAATCAAAAAATATTCGTCCACATATTATTAGTATTTATTAATCTAGATTAATGTATGTTTATATACATTTCATTGAATTAACTTAGACTACTCCTAAAGAGAATTTATTTATTTATTCACCTATTCTAATGGAACAACTATAGTTTAGAATTTGAAAGTTGAGCACTGGGTAAAAGGGGATTGAAATGCAGCACAAAAAGAAATAGTGACAGGATTTTTGACCAACCTGGAAGCAGTGCAAGCTGCCCAAGACAAATGGTGCTACTAGAGGTGGCCTCAAACAGGGATTCCTCTCTTCCACATCTCCCCCTAGCTCGATGGCGGTGCTTCATTCCTATAGGGCAAACAACCCCTAGGCTCATCAAGTTTACAAAGAATGCATTAATTCGGTAAACCCTCATCTTATCTTGAGTGTGGCAATTTCTACAGGAAGCGAATTATACATGGTTACCTTAATTTTTCTCCCACGTTGGTGGTGCAAAATTTGGTTGGGGTTAAAGAACCATATTGCTAACAAATGCGATGATTGAAGCTAACTCTCCATCTTCCTCCCTTTTTCTAACAAGCACTTCCATTCTTTCCCAAGAAGACACTGAAATGGTATTGATAATCTGAACCCAATGATTTCCATATCAATGATGATTACCTTTAGGAATTTAGAGGATTTGATGGCTTGGACTAAATGAACCTAGAATAATTTAGTGGCATCTTCAGCAGAGATATTGGAGCATAGTTTTTTCCTCCTATAGTTCAGTTATGTTGAAGATTGCTTTGTGAGGCAGAACGGCCCATGGTTTTATTGCAAGCTTAGTCTGTTTTCTGTGCAATGATCCCCCTTTTTTGACCCTGTGACAACCATCAGCACCACTGTGTCAATTTGGATTCACCTATATAACCTACCATGGATAGTGAGAAATCCTGATTTAATTAAAAAATTGATCGATCAGATTGGGGATTTTGTGAAATTAGACATGCAGTTAGAGGTTTCAAAATGAAGATTTGTCAAGGCTTCACTATGATTAACATCTCCAAGGCTTTAATCCACTCCGTAAGGACCCATTCTTTACAAGGGACTTGAACCAAATTTTTTAATTTTGTGAATTTGCCTGTAAGGTGTTTCCACTGTAATCTAATTGGGCACAAAATCACGGGGTGCTCTTACAAAATCTCTTATGGTCTCACCTAACAAAGACTTCTAATAGTAAAATCACCAAAAAAAAAATTGAGATAGCTTGGACTGAACGCAAGAGTGATAGGCTTGCAGTCTAGTATAAGATTCGTGAGGACAATCAACTGCACCCACTAGCCCCACTCAACAACCATAAATAGAAGATTTTGGAGGCATAAATCAACTATCTTAGAATGAGGAAGAATTTCAACATTGTATGGAGCAAAGATCTTGGACGATGAGGACCACTTCCTTCAAACCCTATATGATGAGCAAGAATTAGAGATGCTTGACTTCCTTAGATTTGATGATGATGTAGTCCCATTTCCCAAATTGACTTCCATCTTCTAAACCACGAGCAAAATCACTAAATTGAATTATGGAGCTACAAGTATGAAAGGAAGCAAAAAAAACTACGATCAAAAGGCTACAACTCAGTTGGTGAAGGCACTCGATGGACTATGGATGCCTTCCTCACTAGAAGTAGAAGGAAGCATTCTATTAAACAATCTTGAGGGTTGTGATCCCTTCATTTTTGTTCAGGTTTAGTACCATCCTTGAGCAATTCTTTTAGGCATTTTTTACATCTTCTGCAACATCTTAGTTTCTCGTTGTTAACTTGTTGCAGTCACTTCTGCAGCCTATAGCATCTTCATCAGCTTCTTGGTTTCTCTTTTCCAACCTCTTGAAGTATCTTCATCACCCTCTTGCAATCACTTCATTAGCCCCCTACAGCATCATGGTTTCTTTTCATCAATTCCAATCTTCACATCATCTATGTTGCAAAAGTTTTGGTTTGTTTCTATCTTGTTTGCTCCCTAGTTTATGGGTCTAAAACCCTTTTCCTTTGTTCATTGTTGAAATTTGTATTAAAGGGAGTGAGCCCCTATCCCACATTTTACCAATAAACAACAAGTTAAGGAGCTACATGGGACTCAATTGTAAGTGTAGAGAAATAAATAACCCTATGCTAATTTAGGCCTAATAAATTGACATAAAATTGTAAGGGAATAAAATCCCTTTTACATAAATTTAGGCTAATTAAATAAATGTAATTACTAAGCATGAATTAACCTAGATTAATTGATAAATAAATAGTAAGTAATAAATGTGATAATTAAATGAGAAGATAGGGCTACTTAACTCTAAAATTGATGGCAAAAAATAATGTTGATGATGTACAAAATTGATTCACAGCTTCTAGAAATTTAATAGCCTTTGTCTAATGAATGTCTTAGAATTTGAACAAGCATAGAAACCATGAGGTTTAATCTTCAATGCCATGGGTTTGATCTGCCACAAATTTAAATTCTAATGCATAGATGTAAACTACTAAAACACAAACTTCTAAAACATATTCGCCCTAATCTCTAATGTCTAATATGTTTGTGAGGACCATGGTGTTTATGAACACCTTAAGGGAATCTGTATGATTTCTAGGGTCAATTTCTCTAAGGTTAGACCCCTAGATCACATGTTTTATGGCTTTGAGCATCAATTTGAAGAACATACATAAGCGTGCAAGTGGCATTTATTCAAATGAGGTTTTCCTTCTCTTTAGAAAATAAAGGTATGTTCTAGATGTTATGTTTATTCCCAAAGTCCAACATGTGAATTAATGGTACATTGAATATCTATAAATACTAAGACATAACATGTCTCACAAATGTGTACCAAGTTGGCCCATAGCAACTAAAAATTAAAAAAAGGGGTGGGAAAATTGAAATTTGAATTTGAGGTTCATTCCCATGCTCTGTGAAATCAATCTCGAGTGGTGCAGAAATAAACCTAGGCAAGAAAGAAATAATCTCGAGGCAATGAGAAAATGTATCTAGGTAAGTGCAAATAGAATATAATAAATGAGGGGTAAATGGTGAATGTGTAAGAATGAGAGTAAGTGGGATAAAATAAAGATGAATAAGGATTAGGGCATGAGCCAAACTTAACATTGTGCCACTTGTTAATATGTAATTATATTTTGAACATTTTGAAACCAAGTGGACACATAACTAAATGAGAAATGGCATGGGTATAAAATTTTCACCATTACAAAATATTAAATAACTATCATATTTAAATAAATAGCTAAGACCACTAAATAACATTAGAAATGAGATGGTTAGAGTAGCTTTGTTTAGTTTTGTTGATCTTAAGGAGTTGAAAGATGATTAGTTGTAGACTACAATCGATGATCCAAATTAGAGATATGCTATTGAATCAACATTATCTTGACTATCACAGGCCTACCCAGAGAGTCTACTTGTAATGCCCCACATTAAAAGGCACTTGATATTTTTCATTGTGAAGGAATTTGGTCATGAGGGCTATTAGGATTATTAGTTTATTGTGGAGATAAACCCTTATTAATTTATCATGGAGATAAAATTATTATTTGATTTAATGATTTACCATGGAGGATAAATTAGGTAAGTTATTACTTGGTTAAAATTGAAATGGTAGGATACCATTTGATTGATTTATTTAGTAGGGAGGATAAATTAAATATGTGTGGATCAATATTTTTGGATCAACCTTAATATTGTTGAATTTTGTGCAATTCATATAAGTCGATAATTTATTCAGGGGAATAAATTATTTGGTTATCAATTTATTGAAGAATAAATTGGTTTATGGATTTATTATCTAGAACGTATTTAAAAATGTAATTAGAAATTATTGAATTAATTAAAACAATTTTGGTGGAGTAAAATTGATAAGTTTGGACTATTTATGAAAAATAATTAAATAAAGACAATTGTGGAATTTATATTATTGGGGTAAATCAAATTCTTTGGTATTAAATTTAGATCATGTATTATATGAATAAGGGTTAATCAATTATTTAATATCAATAAGCTCTTCAAAATTATACAAATGTCACCATCTTAAGCAGAGCAGATATGCAATTTTTTTTGAATTTTTTTTTTAATATTGAACAAAGCAGATAAATTACAATGATAAAGGCAACAAAAAGTTGCCAAGAAAAGAATAAAGATCAGCTACATATAGTTTTGAGACCCTAGAACCAAAACTAAATACAGAACAACAAAAAAGCATCTGCTATGCTCATCCTAGAAGGCGGTTACAACCACAAAACCAGAAGAAAAAACTGCAGCAAGTAAAACCTGTCCTAGAAATCAGAAATCAAGGAGCGTCAACCTCTATAGAATGGACCCGCGCTGTGCATAATAGCTCTTCCATCTACTTGTTGTCTGCATACAACAATACTGTTATACAAAATTTTGCACCTGTATGGATTGATAGATAGCCATCTTTCTCTCTATGGCTGAAGACATACTTGCTTTGCTTTTTAAACCTTGGATTTGGCGATTAATTTGCTCCAACTGATGGACAACTTTTAAATTTTTCTTTTTCGACCCCTTAATCAAAGCATAAACAGAAGCAATGTTGAAAAAAATATTAGAGTAAAGTTTTGGAATTTCAGCTACAGGGTGAATGGAAGCATTAGTAAATACAACATTACATCTAATTTTCCATAAATGCAACAGAATAACATTTCTTATAGAATTGGCAATGATATTATTCCTCAACCTCGGACCAAGCAATGCTTCCTTCCACCTTAAATGATGGCCAAATATCGCAAGCAAGTCTCTAAAAATTGTATTTCAGAGAATTTTGGTAGTGTTACAATCCCAGAAAATATGTTTGATTATTTCTTTAGCATGATAATTAAGGCATTTAACCGGCTGGACATGTAAAATTCTTAATCTTTCCCCAACAAGTAACTTGTAATGTAATAACTTCCATGCAAGCATTTGAGCATCCGCATCTGATTTTAACTTTCAAATTTGTAAGTTTAAATTTTTCCAGCATTTATGATTTAGACTACACTTCCATTTGGTGTTAAGCCGGGAGGTAAAATTCAAGGATGGAAGAAGATTGAGGTATACTTGTTTCAAAGGGAAGGCAAAAAAGTGATGGACATATAACCAACACCAGTCCTTAAAAAAATTACATTCAATCGGAGTACATAGCTTGACGGCAAGATTAGGAGGGACCAGAGATTGTATGAAACTAATAAATTGTTTATATTTATTGCTCAGCCCATACTTGTCCTTAATATTTTGCCATGAGAGCCACTGCATAGACTCAAAATTCCATAGATCCTTGAACTGTCTAATATTCTTTATAAAAAGAAAGACTGCTGATCTAGGAAACATAATGGCAAGGGGTTTCTCTTGAATTTGAACATGCTTGTTCCACCAAATGGAATAAGATGAGAAGCTGAACCCATGTTGCAGAGAATCTCTCCACGTGAGGAATTGACACACTTTCTACTAAGCTTTCCAAATTGATTTCATGGGGGCTGAAGCCTTAATTTGGAAGTTAGGAGCAAAAAGAATTTTATCTAACCAATTAACATCTTGCCATTTCCCTTTTACAGTCGCTGTGATAAATCTATGTCTGAGTAGTATTTTCCAAGGATCATCACCTTTAGCATCTCTAATAATCCATTTAGCAACCAAACAGATTCCTTGAGTTTCAGGATCTATGAGTCTGAGTCCACCTTTGTGTTTGGGCCGAATACAATGCCGCCAAGAGATAGCACTATAGCCAACACTGTCGTCCCATTTGGACCAAAGGAATTGTCTGATAAGCTTGCATAGGTCCTCATATCCTTTTCTAGAAGGCATCCAACACGAAGAAATATAAACATGTGTAGCCAAGAATATTTTATTGGCAACTTGTACCTTACCAGCCAATGATAAAAATTTGTTACCCCAGTTGGAAAGTTTGGCTTTTAACCGATTAAGATACCATTTCCACATATCAGCAAGAGATAGACCCAACCCAAAAGGAATACCCAAATATCGAGTGATTTCCCTGTGTCTGATTTGCCTCCAATCTTTGGGTATCCATTGTGGAATATGACCAGTTTGATTCATTAGAAACTCAGTCTTTTGATGAGCTAACTTAGATCCAAACACTGAGCAATAAAGATTTAGAATATCAAGAACATTATTTATTTCCTTCTCCGTGTTTTGCAAAAAAATAAGATTATCATCAACAAAGTGAGAATTAATAACCACATTATTTTGAGGAATAGCAATGCCTTGAATAAGATTTAGTTGATTGGCTTTCTGCAATAAGTATCCCAACGCATCAACAATGAGAACATACAAAAAGGGTGATAGGGGACAGCCTTGTCTGATTGATCGCTGCAAGGGAAATGATTCAGAAATAGATTTATTAATCACAATATCAGCATTTGCATCATTGAAGAGCTTAAGAACATGAGAACATATTTGAGGCCCAAAACCCAACCATTGCATCATTTTGATGATGAATCTCCAACGTATTGAAGGAGATGTATGGAAGGTATGAATGAATGGATATTTTTAATAACGTCCAAGCCAAACAGCCTATAGGACCACTGAATAACCACATAGTTAAGCACAAAAGACCCAAACAAATAAAATCTATACAAAGTAGACAAGATAGCATTTCCAAGAGATCAAAACCCATCTCGCAACGCAATACCTAAGCGAAATCAAACAGATTAGTAGATCTTGGGATGACACTCTACTTAAATATCATTCACTTCAATGGTCAAACAACGAATAGCAATTTTACACCTCATTCACAAGAAAAAGTGGTAAATATTTGTCCTATTTTTATTGTCCAAAATTGATCTTTGACTATTGAAGTGGATGATATTTAAGAACAACCCTAGGATGATAACAAAGATAAATAGAAATAAAGATCCAAATCCAGAGTGATGAGATTCACAGAAGTAGAGAGAACCTAGGGCTCACACAATCATCAAAAAATTCATTGCTCTTTGGCTAGGTTGTGCACAAATTAACAATTGGGTAAAAGAGAATTGGGAGATATGTCAATTTTTAAAATTTCTACCAAAAGGTTTCTTCATTGCAAGATTTGCCTACGAAGAGGATAGAGATTTTCTTCTAGATCATGACCCTTGGTTCATGTACAACATCGACTTACATATCCAAAAATGATGGCTAAATTTTAACCCACTGTCTTGCCTCTTATCCAACACCTCGGTGTGGATTTGATTAATCTATCAAAGGAATATTGGTCGATGGAAGGGCTCTCCCAAATTGGTAATGACCTTGGACAATTTGTATTCGCTGATGAAAAGGTGTTAAAAAGGAGAATCAAGGGTCTACGCTTGCATCTGTGTAATCTCCTTCAATCAGATACCGAAGTAAATAATTTTGGAGATAGATGAAAAAACATGGTACCAATCTGTGGAGGTTGAAAATCACATAAACTTTTTCTCTTATTGTAGTAGTCGATCACATAACGAAGCAGAATGAAAAGCCAAGAAGAATGAGAAATGGGTATGGAAGTGGATTGAAAAGAAAAAATTGATATTTCCTCGTGAAAATACGAGCAATCGTCACCCTCATCAACATCAAAATCTAAGGGACATGAATGAATCTCTCAATACTTCATTGGATCTTCGCGAAATATAGTTTGAGTTGGTCTATTGGTGAAAAATTTGCCCTCTTGAAAGAGAGGTCACAAGTTCAAATTTTGCAGGGGTTAGGGTATGTATGCCTCGTATTAGAAGCAAAGTTAGGTGCCTCCTACATACTGGGAGTCTAAGGTAGTCTCATATGTTATAAGCCACCTATAGACCCAAAATCAAGGTGCCCGACATTGTAGACTATAACATAATTTCATTTCCATTTCCTCCTAATGGTTGTTTGGTTCTAGACGTGTGCAATGCCGCCACCCTGGGTGATACTCCTTCACAAGCTTAGGAGATTAACGGTTATAATGATTTGGAATTAGTGCCACATGAAGGGAGAATTAATCCAAATCTTGAACTTGAAGATCCAAGGGAGATGGATGACTTCAACTCTTGGTGTGGATTGGAGAACGAAGAGGGAGATGCCATAGACATCATGATCAACGATGCATTAGCTAGTCGACCTCTAGGATTCTTAAAGCAAACATTGCCTCGAGGGAAAAATGGGCCGTCGAAAAATTAATAAATAGAAAAGGGAAGAGAACATTGCTACAAGAGGACTATCATCCATAAACCAATACCTACTAAGATCCAAGGGGCACAAAACTTCCCTTAGAGAGCAATAAAAATAGCTTCATGGAATGCAAATCTCCCACTTTTTAAGTTCTCCAACACTTGATCTCTTCATCATTGGTGGTGACTTGAATGCAATCTTTGCAAGGTCAGATAAAGGAGGTGGCTTGTTGAGAGCGAATTAGTCCCAAATGGATTTTAAGAATTTGTTAGGGATGCAAAACTTCTTGACATTATTCCAAAATAATGGAGAGTATACATGGATCAATCATCAACTTGGCTTCACCAATATAATTGAGAGGTTGGATAGATTTATGCACAACGTTAATTGGTTGCAATCTTCACATATGCTTGAATCTTCTATCATTCCATTCTCTAGTTCATACCATTTCCTGGTATAGCTCTCAATCAAGGAGGACCGAGCCTCATCTATTGTTCCTTTAAGTTCAAAATAATGTTGTTCAGATGTAACAATCTCCTTGACTTACTTGGCAGCTTCTAGTCTACAAAAAACACTCAAAGAGGTTCTAAAATGTTTTATGTAGAAAAGAAACTATGTGCTCTCAAGTCCCAATTGAAAGATTGGAACAAGTCTACCTTCAAAAATATTTTTTAGGAGAAAGAGAATATAAAAAAAAGAACTCAAAGTTTTGAGTCAAAAAGTAATGGCCAATCAAATGTTTCATGAGGAATACATAAAAGAAAAAGAATTAATGGGACAACACAAAGAAATTTGAGCAAGGGAGAAATCAATATCAAGGGAAACATGGTTGGAATCTAGAGACCTCAATACAAATTATTTTCACAATGCCACCAAAATCTAAAGATCAAAAAAATAGAATCGACTCCATTTGATTGCGAGGGGTACATCTCCTCACAAAGCGAGAAGACATCTAATCAAAGGCAATATCCTTTTTTGAAGATTTACTCATGAGCATGGAAGCAACAAACCTTTGGAATCAAAAAAGACTATTAGACAACAACCTTGTGCTAGTTTCAAAGGAAAATAATTCTTTAGTGCCCTCATCACAAAAGCAAAGGTGAAAGTGGCTATGTTCCAACTCCATCTTGACAAGGCCATAGGATCGAATGGTTTCCCATCTCATCTTTATCAAAAATGTTGGAACATAGTGGGTATTGAAGTGTGGAAATCCATGGCAAACTCAATGAAGTTGAGAAAGATTCTAAAGGGCATCAATTCCACCAACATTGTGCTAATCCCAAAAAACTAACTGCAGATACTTTTTCTAACTTTCACCCAATTTCCTTTTGCAACACCTTCTACAAAATCATCTCTCGAGTGATTGGAAATAGGCTCAAGTCTATTCTTCTAGGCATAATTTCATATGAGAAAAGTGGATTCACTTTACGGCAGATGATTATATGGGATAATTATAGCCCATGAGACACTATATCCTTAAAACATAAGAGTATGGCTATCAAGCTGGACATTAGCCAATCCTATGATAGAAATTGTTAGAGACTCCTTATAAAGATCTTGGAGAAATTTGGCTTTAGAAAGGACAAGAAGAGTAGATCTTAGTTGTATTTCCACCCCTAGATTCTCAATATTAGTAAATGAGAATCCATATGATTTTTTTGAGGCCACAAGGGGACTATGTAAAGGAAACCCAATTTCCCTTTTTCTCTTTATTATAATGGTGGAGGGCTTAGGTAGAGCAATCAAGGTCACAAGAGAAAGAGGAGATTGGAGAGGTGTTCAGGACATGCGTGAAATATTGTCTCTTACACATCAACAATTTGCAGACAATAGGATTCTCTATGGTAGGCTAGCATTAAAGAAGAAAAATCCATAAAAAGTACCATGGATAGATATGTGGTAGCTTATGGGTAGATCATAAACCAAAAAGAAATCAAATACCCTCTTCTTTGACACCAAGAAATCCATGCAAAGACAAATTGTGACACTGATGGGTTTTAGTATTGGTGAAATCCCAAGCAAATACTTAGGGGTACCTCTATTCAAAGGGGCTATCACTGATGGGAAGAATAATTAGTGCACGTAAATCTTGATTTGAATCCTTGAAAGGAAGGTGGATTACACTTGTAGATAATATTATGATTATTTAAGTCATTATCTTCACTATCCCTATATACACAATGTCCTACATTCAACTTACCAAAAAGGCAACCAACAAAATGGAAGGTATTATGAAGAAGTTTCAATGGGATGACTCCAATGAAACCAAAAGAATCCCATTGATTGTATGGCACATTGCTTGTAAAGAAAAATCAAGTAGAGGGGTCAAGATACAATCCATTAAGAAGAAAAATAATGTATTGGGGGTCAAGCTAGTTTGGAATATGTATGAGTTCCTAGAGGAAAACTTGAACCAAACTTGTGAAGAAAATATCTTGATTCAACTAATTCAGCAATAATTCTTTCCAATGCTCACATGCCAGGTGAATCACAAATATAGAATTTTATACTACAAAGTATCTAACCCTCGTCATGAAGCACCTAACCTAGATTGTTAATAATGGAAGAAGTTCCAACTTTTGGAATGATTATGTAAGGTCACCTATACCCTATCTAGTATCCAATGATGATAGAGTTATTGGCATTATTATGATAGTAGAATATTATGAATGTTTGAATAATGGATTGAAAAATATATGTTGTTGATTTAATCTCATTATCAATTATTATAACATGCAATTGTTAGAATGTTTTATTTTGCATAAATGTGTTTTTTTTATCTGCATTTTAGAATAATTATTTGAAGATTTCTTTAAGTTAATATTTGGTCGTAATAGATATTAACTGCATTATTTTAAATTAATTAGATATTCAAATATCTTATTTAGGCTTTGTCTATTTTGGACTACATGCATTTAAGTGGTAGACATTCTTTAAAGAGGGAATCTTGAATCATTATTTCCTTTCAGTTTCAAATCAAGGTAGGTTAATTTTAGAAAAGATGGGAAAATGGGAGAAGTGGAGTTATGAAAATTTATTGCCATTTTGTTTCTATTTTGTTTTGGAGCATAAGTTTTAAAAAGGATGCTCTATAGGAATTTGAAAAAGGACAAGAAACTTGAGAAAAAAAATTTTACAGAAGGCTCCAGTTGGAAATTTAGAGAGAAGAGAAGAGGGAACCTAAGGTGAAAATCCGGGTATGTCATTTGATTTTTGTAAGAGAGTTTTAAATTCTTGATTTGATTATAACTGTTTAAATAATTTATGTGTTAGAGATAGATTGGATCTCTGTGAATAATTTCTTTATAGATCTCTCCCTCTCTAATCTCTCTTCCCCTATAGACAATGGTGGAAGAGAAATAATTCTTTTCCTATACTTCCACAGCATCAAGTAAATGTTTTGAATCTGGAAATTACCCTGCTACCTTCATCTTCCAAGCTAATTTCTCCAACGTTACATAGATCTCCTTTTTCTATAGATAGAATTTGTCTTCTACATTTGTATTATCCATGAGGGTTTGTCTTTAAAATTCAATTCCATATTATATCAAGAATTATTCTATAAGTCTCTGTATTTCAAAACACTTCTCTTTGAGCTATTAGGTAATCTGTAGGGATTGACAACATCCATTATTAGAATACTAATTTTATTATTGAATAATTGCATACATATAAAATATAGATACTTTATTTAAGTTTTTATTTAGGACTGAAATTTAACAATGTTGGTTAGTCTTTTTAGGTTGAGTTTTTATATTAATTGTTTTCTGGATTGAGGGAAGAAGGCATATTGCAAAAAAAACTGCTCACACCTTGTAAACAATTTTCTTAATTTCTTTATGGGTTTTATTGTCTCACGTGTTAGCTTTTCGAGGCATTTTGAAAATTTTGAATTTCATTTAGAATCAAGAAAGTTATCATAGTTTTACTATTGTCAAGTTTTTATGGCAGGACAACTTATTTATTTATTTTATTATTTTATTTTGTTCTTATTTCTTTTGATAATTCAATTCATTAAATTAAAATTGGGACTAAATATGCCACGACTAAATTATATGAATATGTTTCCTTTTGAATGCATTATATTTTCTTTGTTTATCTTAAGTCTAATTTTTAAGAGATTAATTTATAATTCCATTAGGTTAGATCTCGTTCTTAAGAAATTTCTTGTGTTTAAACTTGGTCTCTCTTTTAATAAAGGAAATAAATTTTATTAAATATTAATAGGACTTATAGTATTCTCTTGGTTAATGAAAGAATATTGTTTTAGGGATTTTGAATATATGCATGTAGTTTGGTAAGTTATTTTACAATAGTTTCGAAAATAATGAGATGGTCTAATCTTAGAATAGTAATTTGTTCTTGTTTTTTCTTTTTTCTTTTAAGCGTGTGTGACAATGATAGAGGTATGAAGAGTAAGTTTTGAAGTAGATAAATGCTACCTATTAGTTCAACTAGTGTTAATGTTAGTAATTAGTATAAGCATGTTTATATAATGCATCTTTGATATTAATATTGTTGTTTTAAACTTGTTGTCTAAGCTAGATCAGAATTTTACATTGAGAAATGTAAGTTTTCAAATCATGATCTAATATTCTTAATGCATTCTCCTTTTATTAGTTAGTTTAGAAACTTTAAGTTAGAAGCTAAATTTTATATCTTCTTTATTTAGAAACTTTAAGTTTCAATCTAAGTTTTACTTTTAGTACTCCTTGTTAACTATGCAATTTAATCATTGTTGTAGTCATTATCTCTTTGATTCGATAACTAATTCAGTTAGTTTCTTTTAAAAATTTAATATCTTTTATACATTTTCATTAGCTACACCCTATTAATATATTGGTAGTAAAAATATGTTAGTAAGTGTAAATCATATTGTCTTATATTATCCTATTTAAGAATAGAAAGAAAAAATATAGTTTTAGGTATGATTGGTTACAGAATAGAAAGTATTTATTCTTTTCATGATCTTATATTTAGTCTTGAAATAATAGTTCATATTATAGATATTATTGACTTACTTTCTTGTGATTGTATTTGTTTACCTATTTGATTAATAGATATTTGTATAGGTTAAGAGTCTCTCTCTCTCTAAATTTGCATTCATGAAGTTAGTGAAATTAAATAAAATGGATAGAAAAGAGCAATTAGTAATAGAGAAATTGGAAAATCTTGAGTATTATAAAGATCGGTATTTATAAATATTCCTAACTTGTTTCGTCAAATTTCAAATTCATTATGTAATCTTAAATATATTCCTGCCAAAGTGATTTTTTTTTACTTAATTATAGGATAATAATATTATTGATCATGATTAGAGGTTTAGTAAGATGAATTAACACTTTTAATACCTATTATGATTATTTATTAAAGGAAATTAGTTCAACTTGGTGAAGTGCTAACATTGATGATTTTGGAATTATTATTGTGTCTATTTAGTTATGAATTACATTAATAGAATTTATGTATCTGGGAACATTATTGCTTTTGATTAAATAGATTTACATGTGTTGGAAGCCAATTTAATTCCTTGTCTAACTCTTGGATAATGTGATTAGAGCCCAATCACGAATGTCGTAAAAACTTAGGAATCTTTATTAATGTGGACTGGATCATGAGGGAACTTGAGGGATTTATGTGAGAATGATTTGGATTGGGTAAATTAATAGAAAAGAAGATTAAATTACATCTTAGAAGAAGTCATTTAGACTCTTAATGAAGATAGATAACTATCATATTGTTTGTTAAGACTTGTTTTTCGAAATGATGTACTTACTGTAATGGCTTGTGTTGATGATATAATGTATAACTTCTTGTATCAATATGTTTTGGTTATGAGAACACATCATTGGATGTTGCATATGTTGCTCCCTTATAAGTTCTTAAGATTATAAATTTTCTATTGTATATGTTTACCCAAGTTATAAATTATATAAAACCATTTTTTGCAAGTTCAAGTCGTCAAACTATGAAGTCTTTGCGCTGTGCATACGTAGGCAAGGCCATAATGAGCCCCTGAGACATTAGGTCTAGCCCTTAGGGCCTATAGTCTCGTCATCTTGTGCAATTGATATCTATTATGTATATTTATTAATTTTGTGGAATTAATGTTTACATTTAGTTGTGTAGTTTTAGGTCTGTTAACCGTGTAGGGTGTTGGTTTTTCTTCTGAATCAACATCAGGGTTTGCCAGTTCTAATGCACAAGCAGATTCAGCCAACTAATACAGGAGGTTGCGTGAGCTGCCTCCCCTTCACTTCTGGTTCTGCCGCACCAAGGGGGGTATCCCTATAACTCAAGATGTAACCTTGACTAGCTCAATGATAGAAAGATCTAACTTGACAACAACATGCATAATACTCTCATGTATGGACCAAAATCTGCATGACAGACCACAAGGTTGGCAACATTCTTGGACATATGTGTCTGGTTGGGTATGAGAGTATGCAGGGGTCCTAATCCTACTCCTATAGCTAATAGATGGAGGTGATGAAATGGGTGGACATAATGCCCTAGATGCAAGACAAGGGGTTTTGGCTCATAACTACTGACCCAGGAGCAGACTGGTGCCTATCCATTGGGCAAGGAGTCAACTAGACGTATACAACAGATGGTTTGCAACTTTCACTCAAGTTCCAGGGGGTTGGACTAATGCTTTCCTTACAAACATCACCCAAGAATGGGTATCTAACTGCCTCTACTTATAGATATCCCTGCAAACATACAACCTTCTCCATACATTGACCTAAAACAATTTAATCCACTCCTTGAATGGAAGTTACAGATCAAGCATGCAGTATAGATATTTATACCCTAGAATCTATGAAACCCTTAGCAACCAGATTCAAAAGAAGGATGACATGCAGCAAATGGAGACAAGCAGATAAACACATGCAATGAAGCATTTCTCATATAAAATCAACACTGAAACTGAAAATATGTGCAAAATACACTCATGTTGCAACTCATAAACTCCAAAATGGGATAGAACAACCAGGATCATGCCCTATTCTTCGTTATTTACACAAAAATGCCTCAGGCCTTCAACAACCTTGAATGAATAACACAGCCTGCATTATATAGCAGGAAGGTGTACCCATCATTCAGTACAATGACGCCTCAAAATATCCACCAGATACAACGCGTCATGAGAAATTAGCGCTCAAATATTCAATACAGCAGGTGGAGGAGGGGACAGAAAGAGATCTTGAGCCCTGCGTCGCCACCTAGGGATTCACATCTTTAATCGGGCGGTTTGACCATTCACGCCATCGCCCATACCTCTGCAACAACCGCCATTAATGGCGCACCAACTCGCGGCCTTGGGAAATGCAGAATACTGTGCATCGCAAACCTTTCCCACCAAAATGTATCATCCTGATATTTCAAATCATGCAGGATCAAATTATCCCACATGCACCCCACGGCCTCCTCCTCAATACTTTATATACTGGGCCGTGAGCATATATGATGTCGGTGATTTTTCTCCAGACGGCACTAGCATAAAACCCCGTCATCATCCTCCTGCATGATATTCGGATGCACAAAATATCATCCTGACGTCAGCAAACCACCTGTTGAGCTCACCCCGATAATTCATATCACCCTGATATGAATTATCACCCCGCAAAAAATATCACCCTGCGGGAAAGCATATCCGGACCTCATCACCTGATAAAAATATCACCCTGACGTCAGCATCATATTGCAATATCACCCACATGATAATCACCTTCATCGGCACAACCTGATGCATCGGAGGAAGATCCTCCTGCTTAGCCGATACCAAATGTCTCGCCGATGAACATCCTAATGACGTCACCGTCATATCTTGCTGATATCATCAGCATATCTACCTATCGTGCACCTCCACATATCCGGATGACGTCATCATCATATTTGCAAATATCAGGGGATCTCCATAAGATGACTAGTGTTAGAAATATGACCCCCCGGACCTTGATGACGTCACCATCATATTGACATCAAGATGATATTCGGACGATAACCACATATTTGGAAATATCACCCTGATGCACAAAAATCATGTTGCACTGTAGCTCCACTATAAGATTGGGGTGATATATGAATATGACGGATATTTGAAATGATCACCCCCCACTAGACAATGCATGAAGCCAACAGGCGGATATCTCCCTTTGGAAATATCATGATGCAGATAGGCAGAAAAGCGGATATCACCCTGACATAAGAATGACATCAACATCATCAGGGTGATAAAACAATGAACATGAAGTGATAAAACAACATCAGGTTGATCTTAACTAAGATCACTCGATGTTCAAATATGATGACCTGTATGAATATCAGGTCATGCTTAGGACTTTCCAGCAACATCATCAAGATGATCTTAACCAAGATCACCCGATGTTAAAATATCACCCCGGAGCGAAAGATCAAGCTGACAGAAAATATGATGACCCTCGCAAGCAACATCAGGGTGATGACCAGAAATATGATGATGATGACCTCCTCTGAAGAAAATATGATGCTGCAGTTGAAAAATGCTAAGGAGGCCCAGAGACTTAGAATATTTTTGGATTTTTAGGGAAGGTGCCTGCATGTTTACCCCAAACATAAATTATTACTAACATAGGCTCCGTCTGAGGACGCATGCCTCTTGCAGGCATGGCGAGAACCACAGATCTTTGGGATGCAGACCAATCCCCTATCCATTGGGCACAGAGTCATGAGGTTATATTGATCTGCATCGCCAAACACATTATTTTTAAACATTATTTTGGCGGCCCCGGGCAGCCAAAAAGGAAGAACCGTAATTTTTTCTTGTCAAATGCCTGATTCCAAACTGGAAGATCCCAATCCCAACTGAAAAGATTGGCATAATCTGCCCATAATGTCATCTGCTCAAATAGATATTCCACCAGTTTTGAAAGCTTGCCACCATCATTTTCAGCTCTGTCATTTTGGATTTCAAAATTAGACATATAACCATACACATAATATTCTTCAACATTAGGCAACACATGTATGTTATATCCCTCAAATAGTACATCATACTACTCTTAGCATTCTTCATCATTTATCTGGCTGCTGCACATTGTCAAGCACTCATCCAGCTGATCCAAAAATTCAAAATACTCAGAAAATATGAAACCCCTAATATCTACTGATATTAAAAACAAATCCTGATCCACACACCCAATGTTGCACATGTCTGAATCAGGTGATGATGAACATTCATTATTCACAGTTTGCAAATCAGTATCATCATCTTCAAACAAAGGGTTAATCCTGCACCAATGAAGGTCATGACTCACAACATCATATGCATCTGCAGGCTCATCATAAAGGGGATTTATGCTCATTGCTAAGGTCTTTGCTTCTTCTTCATGACAGTCCAATTCTTCTTCATTATCAAATCCATAGTCATAAGAAGAACAAACCTGATCCATGAACTGATCATGGATATCATCACTATCAACTGATTTATCTGATTGCCCTACATACAAGATTTCTACTACTTCAATGTAATCTGAAGTTGAACTATCTACATCACTTTCCAACCCTCTAATACTTCCTGATGAAACTGATATTGACTGTTGATCCACATGATCACAACTTTGCACAACTGGATCATTTAAACATGAAGGTTCCTTGTTTAGGACTGGCATGCAAATATTACTTGAAAAATCATTATTTTTAACTTCATTTGATGGGCAGATCAAGACATCCTCCCCTATAACAAAAACATTATCAACTTGAAATGATGCAAAAACTGGGACAACAGGGGTGTGAGTACTTTGACATTCATTGTCAACACCTGAATTAGATCTTTCATTAACATTGGGGGCTGTAGGACAACAAATTTTTTTAGAAAAATAAACCTTTTGTATTCCATACCTCCAATTGTTTTCAATATCTATTGCAAACTATTGTGCCTGATGCAATGTGGTGGGCTCCTTATCTCTCAATCTATAACTCATTTTCTTATCAAATGCTCCCAAATAGACAACTAGGCACAATGCATCATTAGGTCTCATACATTCTGGTATTCTGTTCAATGCCTTCATAAATTTGAGGTTAAAGGCTGGGATCAACTCATCTTCTTCAATATGGATATACATGAAATCACTAATAACTGCATATTCAGAAATTCTTTCACCATATTGTTCTAGAAATGCAGATTTAAAATCATGCCAAGAACTGGCAGAGTGAGCTGGAAGGTAGGAGAACCAATCCCTTGCATCTTCATCTAGAGATTGAACAAATAATCTCATAACTACATCTTCATGGTCAATCTCGAAATCATCTATAACATTTATAAACTGCTGCAAGTGTCTCTCAGCTGATTCATCCTTTGCACCACTAAATTTGGGCAAATATCTTTTGATTTTAGGTGGAAGAGCATTTGGATAACCACAAATGCCACTAAAATTTATGGGCTTATATCTATCTATGTTGAAACTTCTTTTATTACATGGTTGGGACTGACTACTATACATTATTGCATTTGACACCTCACAAGGGTGCATGGGCTGACAATACATCTTTTTATGCTTTTGCAACCCTCTTCTCTACTTAGATTTTCAATCACAATATAACCTTAGGCCCTTAAAATACAAACTGCTATTTCAACCTACCTAAAGTCCTCTATATGAGTCTTTTGAACAACATCACATGCCCTTTTGAAATACATAGTAGGTTCTAACAAAAGCATGCAAGCTCTGCTTTCACCAATGTTTCCCTTTTAACCGGTGCTATTTCACCAAATAGGGAACTTCTCAAAAACTTGTACAAATACCTGGATATGTTGCAGCTGTTGATAGGTTCATTCAACAGAGTCGCCACCTCTTTGGCAGAGGAATGAGCTTCAAACAGGCTGAAGCTAAAAATTGATTTCTTTCTTTCTGGGTCATCCACCAGCAGAGCCACATATAAAACTTCAAATCTGCTGCAACAAGGCACTTCCAGGCCTAATTCTTCAATCTTTTAGACTCACACCTTCATGGATATGACATTGTCCCCAGTAGAGTCGCCAATTTGTTGGTTTTTCTTCTGAATCAATATCAGGGTTTGCCAGTTCTAATGCACAAGAAGATTCAGCCAACTAATACAGGAGGTTGCGTGAGCTGCCTCCCCTTCACTTCTGGTTCTGCCGCACCAAGGGGGGTATCCCTATAACTCAAGATGTAACCTTGACTAGCTCAATGATAGAAAGATCTAACTTGACAACAACATGCATAATACTCTCATGTATGGACCAAAATCTGCATGACAGATCAAAAGGTTGGCAACATTCTTGGACATATGTGTCTGGTTGGGTATGAGAGTATGCAGGGGTCCTAATCCTACTCCTATAGCTAATAGATGGAGGTGATGAAATGGGTGGACATAATGCCCTAGATGCAAGACAAGGGGTTTTGGCTCATAACTACTGACCCAGGAGCAGACTGGTGCCTATCCATTGGGCAAGGAGTCAACTAGACGTATACAATAGATGGTTTGCAACTTTCACTCAAGTTCTAGGGGGTTGGACTGATGCTTTCCTTACAAACATCACCCAAGAATGGGTATCTAACTGCCTCTACTTACAGATATCCCTGCAGACATACAACCTTCTCCATACATTGACCTAAAACAATTTAATCCACTCCTTGAATGGAAGTTACAGATCAAGCATGCAGTATAGATATTTATACCCTAGAATCTATGAAACCCTTAGCAACCAGATTCAAAAGAAGGATGACATGCAGCAAATGAAGGCAAGCAGATAAACACATGCAATGAAACATTTCTCATATAAAATCAACACTGAAACTGAAAATATGTATAAAATACACTCATGTTGCAACTCATAAACTCCAAAATGGGATAGAACAACCAGGATCATGCCCTGTTCTTCATTATTTACACAAAAATGCCTCAGGCCATCAACAACCTTGAATGAATAACACAGCCTACATTATATAGCAGGAATGTGTACCCATCATTCAGTACAATGGTGCCTCAAAATATCTGCCAGATATAATGCGTCACGAGAAATTGGTGCTCAAATATTCAATGCAGCAGGTGGAGGAGGGGACAGAAAGAGATCTCGAGCCCTGCGCCACCGCCTAGGGATTCACATCTTCAATCAGGCAGTTTGACCATTCACGACATCGCCCATACATCTGCAACAACCGCTATTAATGGCGCACCAACTCGTGGCCTTGGGAAATGCAGAATATTGTGCATCGCAAACCTTTCTCGCCAAAATGTATCATCCTAATATTTCAAATCATGCAGGATCAAATTATCGCACATGCACCCCGCGACCTCCTCCTCAATACTTTATATACTGGGCCATGAGCATATATGATGTCGGTGATTTTGCTCCTGACGGAACCAGCATAAAACCCCATCATCATCCTCCTGCATGATATCCAGATGCACAAAATATCATCCTGACGTCAGCAAACCACCTGTTGAGCTCACCCCGATAATTCATATCACCCTAATATGAAATATCACCCCGTAGAAAATATCACCCTACGGGAAAGCATATCCGGACCTCATCACCTGATAAAAATATCACCCTGACGTCAGCATCATATTGCAATATCACCCGCATGATAATCGCCTTCATCGGCACAACCTGATGCATCGGAGGAAGATCCTCCTGCTTAGTCGATACCAAATGTCTCACCGATGAACATCCTAATGACGTCATCGGCATATCTGCCTATCGCGCACGTCCTCATATCTGGATGACATCATCGTCATATTTGCAAATATCAAGGGATCTCCACAAGATGACTAGTGTTAGAAATATGACCCCCCAGACCTTGATGACGTCACCATCATATCGGCATCAGGATGATATTCGGACGATAACCAGATATTTGGAAATATCACCCTGATGCACAAAAATCATGTTGCACTGTAGCTCCACTATAAGATCGGGGTGATATATGAATATGACAGATATTTGAAATGATCACCCCCCACTAGACAATGCATGAAGCCGACAGGCGGATATCTCCCTTCAGAAATATCATGATGCAGACAGGCAAAAAAGCGGATATCACCCTGACATAAGAATGACGTCAGCATCATCAGGGTGATAAAACAACAAACATGAAGTGATAAAACTGTTGATAACTGAGAGGGGGGGTGAATCAGTTATCCTAATTATTTCTGCTTTCTGAACTTTATTAATAATCAATGTAACATTAATTTAAATGAGCAAACATAACCATGAAATGGAAATACACATAACACAATATTTTTGACGTGGAAACCCTATTAAAGGAGAAAACCACGGGGTGATTAACCCAAGATTGTATTCTCTGTTAGAAGAATGGAAATACAAAATGGCACTTGCCAATTAGGGCTCACTGCCCGAGCACACTGCTCACAAGAAGGCACACTGCCTACAAGAGACACACTGCCTACAAGAGACACACTGTCTACAAAAAGAGTGTTATACAACACTTGAACTGATTGGTAGCATCCACATATGCTGGGGTTCAGTTCCGGTTAGGCTCAGTACACTGATCTGCTACACTTCATCTTTCCTCTTCTCTTATGCTGCTTTCCTTTCACATACCGGACCTTCCTTACTGTTTATGCTCTGCTCTACTTTTATTCGCATATCAATAACAACTTCAACACTTCTCACAACTAAATCCATCGTGTATATATATCCACAGAAGTGATTTCATCACCTTTCTAGTCGGCACCCGGAATAGTCAATCTTTTCACAAACTTTGATCTGTCGGCTGAATCCTTGCACACCAAGTAATGCAGATCAATGATGTACTTGTGGAAATCATTAATCATGTCGGCTAAACATAATTCATGCCTTCATAACCTTCACCAACATCAGTAACACATCCGGAATAATGTCTAATGTTCTGCCAGTCAGTTCTTCCTCTGTTCACACTGTCACATGAGAACCCGACACTCAAACATTCATATCTCTTTATCCTTTTCACACCGGAGGCTCAAACCTTGGAATCTATCAGTCAAGATACTCCTCTTGACTTCCCCAAATCCGCACTTCACCAAGATACTTCCTCTGAGAGATCCGGACCTGTCTGTCAGACCTTGCCACATGCTCTGTTCTTGTTTATTGGACCACAACATTCTTCACTCTGACTTCTGGTAGAGACATACCATGTCATGCGGATGTGTGGGATGAACTTTGTTGCCATCAATGACAACATTCATGAATCCATATAGTGTCTCTTGCCAACAAAAACAACATCAGGATGATCTTAACTAAGATCACCCGATATTCAAATATGATGACCTCGATGAATATCGGGTCATGCTTAGGACTTTGCAGCAACATCATCAGGATGATCTTAACCAAGATCACCCGATGTTAAAATATCACCCTGGAGCAAAAGATCAGGCTGACAGAAAATATGATGACCCTCGTAAGCAACATCAAGGTGATGACCTCCTCTGAAGAAAATATGATGTTGCAGTTGAAAAATGCTGAGGAGGCCCAGAGACTTAGAATATTTTTGGATTTTTAGGGAAGGTGCCTACATGTTTACCCCAAACATAAATTATTACTAACATAGGGTACTCGAGCTAAGAAAGTATTTTACCACTTTGCGAATGGATGATCATATGGAATTTGTTGTAAATGTGTATAATTGTATAAGAAATGTTTACATCTTAAATTTTCATTTACGATGAATGTTACAAAACTTATGTTTAATAGGAGGTTTATTAAGTTAGAGTAAGTGAATTTTCCCCTATCATTGTATTTCTTCCATTATTTCTTTCTAATTTAATTTATTATTGTTATTTATTGATATTTTTCATGGGTAGGCATTACAGATTCTTGGAATGGCTATCCGCCTTTGGTAGACAATCCAAAGGTGGTAGGATGCATGGACTTTCTAGTTAGGGAACGGGGAGACAAAGTGATAGATCATAATCCATTAGGAAGTGAATGGGTCTGGAAGAATTTAGTAATGCCAACCTCTCAAACACACAATAAGGGAAGATGACCGAAGAACTCAAAAAGCAAAAAGTGCTCATTTATGTAACTAAAGATCGAATAATCTAGGCTATGTTCAATAAAATTAGGATACAAGCTCCTAAAACTAATAGAGAGTGACAAACAATGGCCAATGGATATTTGTTGTAGCCACTTCTACCTACCTAAGCCAGAGCATTTACATAGGCAACTCTCCACAAGAAAATTCTTACAAGAGACACATTGAAGACTATTGACATTGAAGGCATGTCAAGATGTAATTTGTGTCATGATGTAGAGGAATCTACGAATAATCTCTTATTAAATTGTAATCATGTAAATTCCTGTTGGTCTTGGTTACTTGAGAAATTAGGGTGGTCCATTATACTCTGAAATGATCTCATAGACGTGTTCAAGTGTTGGCCAAGAATGGAGCATAGTTCCTTTTGGTCATGCCTTTGGTTTGCATGCCCATCAATGGTAATATGACACATCTAGAAGGAGCAAAATAGAAGAATATTCAATAAAAAGGAATTAGGGGTGGAAGAAGTAAAAACAATGATTGAGGTAAGGATCAATGAGGTAATAATGTCTAGAATGAAGAACATTGGTCACAGAGTTCTCCCATTCACTAAATTTGGGATGAGAAAATAATAAGAAAGTGGAAATTGTTTAGGATTGCCCCCTATTCAGGAGGACTATGAGATGAACCATAAATAAAAAAGTAAGAGGGCCAAAATTAAGTGGACTTGTCTCCTAGCACAAGACTAAAACTAAACTTTGATGGTGCTTCAAGGGGCAACTTGGGAGAGTTGGAAATAGGGTGCATAATATGTTAGGAATTAAGGTGTCTCAACCTTTGTAAGTTCCTAATGTTGTATTTATTTATTCTTGCCTACTATTGTAATTTTCTATGTAAATTTTGTCCTCATATGAGGAGTTAGGCGTCCCATGTTGACTTGGCATAGTTTTGCCATCTATCGGCACCTTGTGTACATGCAGCAAGATAAATTTTGGTGCACTACAACAAATCCATGTGATTAGCTCCCTTTTTTGCTCCGTTTTTTGCTTCCACCCACTGTTTTAATGTATTTTTCTCCAATTTTTTGAAAAAGTTGACGCTATTTATCGGCATGGCGCTATTTTTTGGCATTTTTTGTGCCGATTAGAACATGTAGGCACTAAATTAGCCACAAATTAGTGCCTAATTTAGTGTCAACTTTAGTGCCTACATTAGCGTCGCCTTTAGTGCCTACATTAGTGCCGACTTTAGCGTCGACTTTAGCATCGACTTTAGCACCGACTTTAGCACCGACTTTAGCGTCGACTTTAGCATCGACTTTAGCACCGACTTTAGCGTCGACTTTAGCATCGACTTTAGCACTGACATGAATAATTGTTTGTTGTTCCTCTTTAGATGAATAGCATCAGATTTAGCCAATTGTCTCACAATTTCTAAGTATGTAATTCTGTCTGGGACTACCCTAGGCAATAGATAAGGGGAACCCTCAAATCCATAGACTCGTATCATGGTGCAATTTGAAAAGGCATACCAATCTTTGGATCATTTTCCTTTGGCCTAAGAAACCTTTGTATCCTGGGAGAGAGGCTATAGTCATGAGAATGTCCCAATAGTTGCATTAGAGGCTTCACAGAATATTCTTCAAAGCAAAAATAATGAGATCTGTCAAAGTGACAATCCCACAGTGAAGTCCACATTTGCACTGGTTTTGGGTCCCCATTGTCAAACGAGTCCCGAATTTTCATCTCTAAACTCCACCATCCTCTACCATGCCCTTCGTGCAAAAGCAAATGCATTAACAAAGAGTAGAGTTTGAAATTAATCTTATCACTATTATGTTTGATTTTCTCCAATTCATGGTTCAGAGCATTAGCTATGTAACTTGCATAATCAAAAGGCCTTACTCCCTTTGTTTGAATATCTGCAGCTAACACCATAGGTGCAATTGACATTTGTGGGGGAACCTCAAGACCTAAGACTTGACCAGCAACATAATAAGTGTAACGAAAGTACTCCTCAAATAATTCTTCAGAAAATGGAGGGTTCTCAGCATTGGAAAATTTCCTCATCTAACCCTTGTCATCTTTTAGCCTGTGTAAAGCTAACTTGCCTCTCTTATAAGTGGTGTCCATATGCCTATACTCTAGTAATAGGTCTCTGACTGTAATGGGCATGTCAAAGCCACATTCCAATTGAAAAACATTTGCAATGAGATCCTTGGAAAGCACCGGTATATTATCACCAGTGTGTGATCTAATAGTTCTTATTTTTGGGTCATATTTGCTAGCTAAGGATTTAATCAAATCCACATTGATAAAGACATTAGACACTATTAGCCTTGCTAAATTTAACCTCCAAGGGTTGCAAACAGGATCATACCTATATTGTTTCTTGAAATGATACAGAAACAATTGATACCCTCGAAGAGGGGTCCAAACATCTCCTAACTCCTTGTAGTCGTCTATCAATTTATCTATGGAGGGATTAGTCTGGGAACTTCTTTTTGGTCTTGGCCCAGACCCTGGGCATTGGTCAATTAAATCTTGATTCGGTGATCTTTTCTTGACCTTCTGCTTTTTAGCTTTATGTTTCTCTGGATTATTTTCCATAATGCAAACTCTAAAGCTTCCACACCGTATAAATTTATAGTCAAGATCGATATACTTACTTGAAATATATTTTTGGTTGGCCTTTTTCTACTCCTTGCTCTGCGAGAGGTCAAAATTCCTTTCTCCTTCTTTCTTCAGCCAAATCTTACAAGGGTGGAATAACTTATTTCAATCTCAGCTCATAAATGCACCATCAATGTGTATCTTGCCATCCAACCGGTTTATTAATTGCAAATATTCGACCGATGTTTTGGAATGTCACATCAATCTTGTCTGACAATCATCGCTGTATTGCTAAGACTTTGTTTTATATTCCACCAAAGTCCATCCCTTCCATCGATAAATTTCCTTTTCTCGGTCCATCGGCAAGGTTCCATATGAAGTTGCTCCGATGTGCCCTAGTCCGACCGATGTTCTTCATATCCTCAAATGTTTTATAGTTATTTCGGGCTATCGGTGGAAATTCATCCTTAGTTCCACCAATCCTTACATGCTACAACAATGCTTTTGTCTTTGTTGGTTTTATCAGCATGTCGAGGGAACTCGTATATAAGTTCTATCGGAGTTGACATGTTCCGGTGATATAACCTTCTTCAGCCAAATCTTACAGGGGTGGAATAACTTATTTCAATCTCAACTCATAAATGCACCATCGATGTGTATCTTGCCATCAAGCCAATTTATTAATTGCAAATATTCGACCGATGTGTTGGAATGTCACATCAATCTTGTCTGACAATTATCGCCGTATCGCTGAGGCTTTGTTTTATATTCCACCGAAGTCCATCCCTTTCATCGATAAATTTCCCTTTCTCGGTCCATCGATGAGGTTCCATATGAAATTGCCCTGATGTGCCCTAGTCTGGCCGATGTTCTTCATATCCTTAATGTTTTATAGTTATTTCGACCTATTAGTGGAACTTCATCCTTAGTTCCACTGATCCTTACATGCTACAACGATGCTTTTGTCTTTGTTGGTTTTATCGACATGTCAAGGGAACTCGTATATAAGTTCTTCTGAAGTTAACATGTTCCAGTGATAAGCTAACTTCTGTCAAGTTCATCAGCTCATCAGTGAGGGTGTGATATGTATTCCACTAAAATCTGGCACATGTTACGGCGATATAACCTTCTTCTACCAACTTTATCAGCCTATTGGTGGAACCATGATGTGGTTTCCACCGATGTCTGCATGTTATCCCGATAAGCTCATTTTATTCCATTTTGCCGATCTACCGGTGGGATGACCTCAAAGGTTACACCGATAGATCATTGTGTTGCCGATATAGGGATACTATATCTTTATTGGGCCATCCGTATAGCAAAGTGAAAGGTTCTAACGATGGGGTCACATTGGGCCGATATGTTCTTAGGAAAGGCAAAGGGTACAATTCGTGGAATGGATATGCAAGACTTAGGTTAATTATGGATTTTGTAACACAATTGATTACTATTATGAGATTAAGGGTATAATGTTCTGATCTTGGTTGGAAAGGGGATGGATAGAAGTACAGAAAACTTGTGAAATTTTCCTATCCCAACAAGGTTTAGGGTTTAGGGATTATGGTTTAGAGTTGAGGGTTATAGTCCCATTAGAGAATGATGTCCTCGTGCATGGACCATGTCGAGTGCCCTCATTGATGTTGGTAAGGGATACATGGAAGGCAAATGGATTAGGCAGATAGTGGATTATGACGTGGATTCTAGAGGGGAGAAAAGTGGATTATGACGTGGATTATGTAGCGGAAATAATGGATTGAGATGTGGATTATGTAGGACTTATGCCAAAGCATGGACCATAGGGATGATATGTGGAGGGTACGTAGGAAAGCGGATGGATGATGGTAGATTTATTGCGGAATGGAAGGGAACCATAACCAATGGTTGCACACATCCCCATAAACATTGAAGATTGTGATGTGGAGGTGGTATAGGGTGCAATGGAGATGTTGTTAGACTTAGGGCACACAACTAAGAGGGGGGGTGAATCAGTTGTACAAAACTTTCTTCCACTTAAACACTTAACTCCACTTTGCAATTCAACAATATAATAATAAATAAATCAAGGAAACACAATGCAACAAATTAAGAGCAGAAACACATCAACACATGAGACACCAAGATTTTGGCGTGGAAAACCTGGTTAAGGGAAAAACCACGGGGTGATTAACCCAAGATTATATTCTCTGTTAGAAGAATAGAAAGAACAAATTGGCACATGCCAATTAGGGCTCACTGCCCGAGCACACTGCTCACAAGAGGCTCATTGCCTACAAGAGACACACTGTCTACAAAGCAATAAGTATCACATACATGAACTGGAGAATAGCATCTTCACCATGCTTGAATCAGTTCCATTTAAGCCCAATACTTCTGCTCTGTCTTTCGTTCTCCTCCTTGCTATCACACACTCATCTCAACTAGGACAACATTGAAATGACTTCGCAATCCCTTATTTATACAAGACATCAACTTAGTAATGATCATCTAAGTCGGTAAACATCAACAAGAACATCCACAGAATGTGTAACTCATCCGGTCGGCCAATCTTAGAAAGAACACTATCATCCGGAAGATTTCTCAATTGCAAGCTCCAACTTCAATGCAGATCACCAATCACAAACTGAACACGATCCAAAGACTTCCACAAACTTACCTGAATCACCAAGAACATCCACACTTCATCTGCTTACTGAAATCCTTCTCCCCTTCATCTGGAACCTCAAGAACACAGTCTGCCATTACTATCACAAAGGAATAGATGCTTGCAGACCTTTAAACCACGAACCAATCGAGTTGATACTTCAAAAAGACTTCCTCAACACTCCCTCAAATCCGCAGAACAGGATAATGCATTTCTGGATCTTACCGGACCTATTTGTAACACTCTGTCACCACTGAACATCTACCAGAACTGGTTTTACTTGAGCAGCCAAAACTTCTTCAGATCTTCATGTGGACCTCTAAAATCTCTACTGGACCACCTTAAGACACATATCTACAAACCCTTTAAACCGCATCCTTTGATACTCATCCTATCTTGGACTTTTACCTTACTGTCATCACTAATCTTCACTGTTCCTAATTGAGACTAATTTTCTCAATATCCTCAGCACACAACTCATCCAATCCTTATCATTAATGCAACAGGAGTATGTTGACATCAATGACAACACCGATTAGGCCCATACTTGCAATAATCTCCCCCTTTGTGGTTGATGGCAACATATGATGTGAAAAACTGTTTTGACCATCAAGACAAGAACTTCTCCTCACTGTCACAACTCCCCCTATCAGCAACAACCATTCACATGTCTTCTCTCCATTTACTACTCCCCCTTTGATCAGCAACCACTTGTTTTTCACATGTCTTCTCTCCCCCTTTGACATCAATGGCAAAGGGCACATACTTGCAATTCCAACACTTCGAAATCATACCTGCTGCTCCCCCTGAGTAGCAGCTCCCCATCATCAATCTGGATCACAAGATATGACTATGATATCCATCGGACTAATGCACCTCAGTGGACCTTAGTTCATCACCGGAGGGGCAATAACCCCTAACTTCTCCCTAAGATACTCAAAAGAATCCTTAGGTAGAGCTTTAGTAAAGATGTCTGCAATCTGATCCTTGGAAGGTACAAACTCCAATCTGACTTCATTCTTGTTCACTTGCTCTCTCAAAAAGTGAAACTTGATGGATATGTGTTTAGTCTTTGAATGTAACATCGGATTCATAGATATATTTATTGCACTTGAGTTATCACAGAAAATTGTGATAAGTTCCTCATACTCACTTTGATATCTCTTAGCATCTGTTTCATCCACAAAACTTGAGTGCAACTACCTACTGCTGCAATATATTTTTCTTTAGTTGTAGACAGAGATATTGCCTCTTGTTTCTTGCTTAGCCAAGAAACCAATCTCTTCCCCAAAAAGAATGCTCCACCACTAGTACTCTTCCGGTCATCCACATCTCCTGCCCAATCCGCATCTGTATATGCATGAAGAGAGAAATCATGATCTCTAGGATACCACAAACCATACTCAACTATCCCTTTTAGATATCTAAAAATCCTCTTAATTGCCATGACATGAGGTTCTCTAGGATCAACCTGGAATCTAGCAACAAGACCAACAACCTGCATAATGTCTGGTCTAGTTTGAGTGAGATACAACAGTCCTCCAATCATTGACCTAAACTTTGTCTGATCAGCCTTAGGAGAATCATCATCTTTGCTCAATTTACATCCGATTGCCATGGGAGTATTCATTGGTTTTGAGTCTTCCATCCCAAATTTCTTCAACAATTCTTTCACGTATTTGGTCTGAGAAATGAAGATTCCTTTCTTTGTTTGAGTGATTTGTAGACCCAAGAAGAAATTAATTTCACCAAGCATGGACATCTCAAACTCACTTTTCATTTGATTTGCAAAAGTTTTACACATACTATCTCTTCCTCTAAAAATGATATCATCAACAAACACTTCAACAATCAGGATGTTTTCATGATCAATTTTAAAATACAAATTACTGTCAGCAGTACCTTTGTTGAAACCAATCTTCAAATGATGCTTATCCAATCTTTCATACCAGAATCTTGGGGCTTGCTTCAGTCCATACAGTGCCTTCTTCAACTTGTAGACCATATCACCATGATCAGACAATTAAAATCCATCTGGTTGCTCTATGTACACTTCTTCTTCCAAGTCACCATTCAGGAAGGCAGACTTGACATCCTTCTGATATACCTTGAAATCCTTGAAGGCAGCAAAGGCAAGAAATAGCCTGACTGCTTCAATTCTTACCACTGGAGCAAAAGTTTCTTCAAAGTCAACTCCTTCTAATTAAGAGTACCCCTTGCAGACCAATCTGGCTTTATTTCTGATTACTTCACCAACTTCATTCAGTTTGTCCCAGAAGACCCATTTTGTTCCAATCACATTCTTGTTTCTAGGTCTGGGAACAAGATGTGATTTTTCTCAATTTGCATCAGTTCTTCTTCCATTGCTTTAGTCCAGTTTTCATCATTGCAAGCTTCATTCACTGTCTTAGGTTTAATCTTTGAAACCAGACAATACTCTTCTGAATCTTGAGCAATTCTCCTTCTTGTTTGTACTCCTTTACTTTTATCACCTAAGATCCGATCTTTAGAGTGATTCAGTCTTACATACCTGGGAACTTTGGGAATTTCTTGCACTTCTGATTCTTGATCAGGCTCATTAAAACTCATCTCTTCTTTCTGATTTACCGAATTAGTTTGAATCTGTCTTTCAGAGGAGGCTTGAGCTCCTTGAATCAGAGTACCATTTTGATCATCTTCATCATATTCGTAAAACCTTGAGGGTTTTTCAATTCCTTCATCAACCTTCACATTTGTACTTTCTATTATTTTTCTCAGTCTCTTGTTGTAACACTGGTATGCTTTGCTTTGAGTAGAGTAACCCAAGAATATTCCTTCATCACTTCTAGCATCAAATTTTCCTAGCTCTTCATCTCTTTTAATGTAACATTTGCTACCAAAAACTCTGAAATACCTCACAGTAGGAGTGATGCAAACCAAAGTTCGTAAGGAGTCTTATCGATATTGCCTTTGATTTGAACTTGATTGAGAGTATAGACTGCAGTACTGACAACTTCTCTCTAATAGATCTAAGGAACATTTGCTTCCATCGTCATTGTCCTAAATGCTTCTTGGATGGTCTGGTTCTTTCTCTCCACTACTCCATTCTGTTGTGGAGTCCTAGGAGCAGACAATTGTCTCTTTATTCCATGTTTCTCTCAGAACTCTATGAACTCACCGGATGTGAATTCCCCACCTCTATTAGACCTCAAACATTTCAATTTTAATCCGGTTTCATTCTCTACCATAGCTTTGAATATTTTGAATTTCTGAAGAGCTTCTGATTTCTCTTTTATAAAGGTTACCCACATCATCCGGGAATAGTCATCAATTAGCAACATAAAGTATCTATCACCTTGTACACTCCTAATTCTTGCTGGACCACAAAGATCAGTATGAACTAAGTCCAATAATCTGGTAGAAGATAGTTCCTTATTTTTTAATGTGGCTCTGCTCAACTTACCCAACTGACATTCTTTGCACAAGCTATTAGTAGGTTTCACCAATTTTGGAAGATCTCTTATAGCCTAAGTGTTGCTTATCTTGATGATATTATCAAAATTCACATGACACATCCTCCTATGCCATAACCAACTCTGATCAACTTGAACAAATAAGCAACTTTTATCAGTGCCAACGAAGTGGAAATATTACCTTTAGTTTGAGTACTGGATGCAATCTGTGTTCTGGAACTTTCAAAGATCTTGCATTTTCCATCTTTGAATCAGAGATCATAGCCTTTGTCCACCAACTGTCCAACACTAAGAAGATTGTGCTTCAATCCTTCAACATATAGTACGTTACCGGTCTTATCCCTTCCATCAAAAGAAATAGTTCTTCTTCCTCTGATTCTACCAACAGAATTATCACCAAACTTTACCATTCCTCCTTCATACCTTTCCAAATCTATGAATTTGTTTTTGTCCCCTGTCATATGGTGAGAGCATCCACTGTCAATGACCCAATCATCCTTTTCTTCAACTTGAGCAGCTAGAGCTCTTTCCACAACTTTATGATTGACAGATACAGAGGATATTGGTTCTTCTTCCTTGATGGCAATAAACACCCATTCACTTCCAGATTTGTTTCCTGTCTCTGATTCATCATCTGTTACTCCTTGATTATCATCTTCTTCATGAACATAGTAACAATTCTTTTGGAACCTTGATCTGTTAGGATTTGGTCTTGAAAATCTTTCCAGACACTTTGAGGCGAAATGACCAATCTTATTGCAGTTAAAACATTTAAAAGACAATTTTCCTTTATACTTACCGAATCCTCTTGGTAGCCTCTTTGCAATAAGGGCTTCAAGTTGAGCAGTTTCTACTTCTTCTTCTTGCAGGTCTTTTCTTGCTTTTTCATACCATGACAGTTTCCTTGATGAGTTCTCTCTCGGATCAAACCTTTGTTTACCTTTTATAGAGGCACTGGCTTTGAATGTAGATTCAGTCTTGGGGGGGTCATCTCTAAACTTTGTCATTTCAAATGCAGCCAATTTGCCAGCCAATTGATCTCTTGTGATAGTTGTATGGGCTCTAAATTCTTTAATGGCAGTAGCCTTGATTTTGTAAGAAGCAGGTAGGACCTGAGAATTTTTCCAACAATCTCATTTTCATCCAGGACTCCACCAGCATTTCTAATTCAACAAACAATTTCATTTACTCTTGGCATAAAAGTAGTGATATTTTCATCATCTCTAATTTTCATATTTTCAAATTTTCCTTTCAGACTCTGTAACCTTGCACATTTAACATACTTGTCTCCTTTATGCAAAAGTTCCAGTTTTTGCCAGATCTCAAAAGCAGTTGGTAGGTCAATAACATTTGAGAGCTCTAAATCAGATAATGCACTAAGATGAGCCTCTATAGTTCGTAGATTGTTTTCAGCATCTGTGATTTCATTTTGGGTTTTCGGACCACCCTGTGGAGGTGTATACTGTGTTGTAGCCATGGTCTAGTACACCATTCCCATACATTGCAAGTGACATTTCATGCAACCTTTCCAAAGATTAAAATCGGTTCCATCAAACTTTGGACTATCCTTCTTGTAAGATGACATCCTGGATCTCCTCAAGCGGTTAAGCTCATTTTAGAGGAACTTGGCTTTGATACCAAGTGTTAGACTTAGGGCACACAACTGAGAGGGGGGGTGAATCAGTTGTACAAAACTTTCTTCCACATAAACACTTAACTCCACTTTGCAATTCAACAATATAATAATAAATCAATCAAGGAAACACAATGCAACAAATTAAGAGTAGAAACACATCAACACATGAGACACCAAGATTTTGACGTGGAAAACCCGGTTAAGGGAAAAACCACGGGGTGATTAACCCAAGATTGTATTCTCTGTTAGAAGAATAGAAAGAACAAAATGGCACATGCCAATTAGGGCTCATTGCCCGAGCACACTGCTCACAAGAGGCTCACTACCTACAAGAGACACACTGTCTACAAAGCAATAAGTATCACATACATGAACTGGAGAATAGCATCTTCACCATGCTTGAATCAGTTTCATTTAAGCCCAATACTTTTGCTCTGCCTTTCGTTCTCCTCCTTGCTATCACACACTCATCTCAACTAGGACAACATTGAAATGACTTCGCAATCCCTTATTTATACAAGACATCAACTTAGGAATGATCATCTAAGTCAGAAAACATCAACAAGAACATCCGTAGAATGTGTAACTCATTCGATCGGCCAATCTCAGAAAGAACACTATCATCTGGAAGATTTCTCAATTGCGAGCTCCAACTTCAATGCAGACCACCAATCACGAACTGGACACGATCTAAAGACTTCCACAAACTTACCTGAATCACCAAGAACATCCACACTTCATCTGCTTATTGAAATCCTTCTCCCCTTCGTCTGGAACCTCAACAACACAGTCTGTCATTACCGTCACAAAGGAATAGATGCTTGTGGACCTTCAAACCATGAACCAATTGAGTTGATACTTCACAAAGACTTCCTCAACACTCCCTCAAATCCGCAGAACAGGATAATGCATTTCCAGATCTTACCGAACCTATCTGTAACACTCTGTCATCACTGAACATCTGTCGGAACTGGTTTTACTTGAGCGGCCACAACTTCTTCAGATCTTCATGAGGACCTCTGAAATCTCTACTGGACCACCTTAAGACACATATCTACAAACCCTTTAAATCGCATCCTCTGATACTCATTCTATCTTGGACTTTTACCTTACTGTCATCACTAATTTTCATTGTTCCTGATTGAGACTAATTTTCTCAATATCCTCAGCGCACAACTCATCCAATCCTTATCATTAATGCAACAGGAGTATGTTGACATCAATGACAACACCGATTAGGCCCATACTTGCAACAGATGTTTGTTTAGGAGATGGATGATGAAGGGCTTTAGAAACCCCCATAGACTTAGGCATTTTATTACTTTTGTTTTACTTGTGGGATGGAATGTTTTGACACTTTTGAGCGGAATGGGAATTTGAGATGGGAGTAGATGGTTGGGATTTTTTAGAGGTAGATGCCTCATTTAACTTGATTTCTTGTTGCTTAGGTACCCATACCATTTTGGTTTTGGACTTTGCTTGTGGAGGTATGGGCTTGGATAACTTTTTGGATTGATTTTTCTTTGACTCTTTGTTTTTATGTCCTAAGGCATGAGGACCCTTAGGATGTTTGGATTTATTTGTAGAGGCGTCTAATTTTGCATTTCTGGATCCCTTGAGGATGGTGGAATGAGTGGAATCTTTAAGTTTAGCTTTAAGATTAGGGTTGAGGGTTGAGGGATTAGGGTTTAAGGTATAGTGTTGAGGGTTTAGGGTTTAGGGTTTACACTTTAGAGTTGAGGGATTAGGGTTTAAGGCATAGTACTGTTTAGGGTTGAGCGTTTAGGGATAGGGTTTAGAATTTAAGGTTCAAGTGTTGAGGGTTAAGGCTTTAGGGATAGGGTTTAAGGTTTAGCGATAAGGGATTAGGGTTTAGGGCTGAGGGATTAGGGTTTAGTGCTGAGGGATTAGAGTTTAAGGTATAGTTTTTAGGGTTGAGGGTTTAGGGTTTAGTGTTGGGGGATTAGAGTTTAAGGTATAGTGTTTAGGGCTGAGGGTTTAGGGATAGGGTTTAGGGTTTAGGGTGGAGGGATTAGGGTTTAAGGTATAGTTTTTAGGGTTGAGGGTTGAAGGTTGCATTATGCTGCAATGAAAGGTTATAGTCCCATTAGAGAATGATGTCCTCGCACATGGACCATGTCGAGTGCCCTCATCGATGTTGGTAAGGGATACATGGAAGGCAAATGGATTAGGCAAATAGTGGATTATGATGTGGATTCTAGAGGGGAGAAAAGTGGATTATGATGTGGATTATGTAGGGAAAATAGTAGATTATGATGTGGATTATGTCAGACTTATACCAAAGCATGGACCATAGGGATGGTATGTGGAGGGTATGTAGGATAGTTGATGAATGATGGTAGATTTATTGCGGAATGGAAGGGAACCATAACCAATGGTTGCACACATCCCCATAAACATTGAAGCTTGTGATGTGGAGGTGGTGTAGGGTGTAATGGAGATGTTTGCTTAGGAGATGGATGATGAAGGGCTTTAGGAACCCACATAGACTTAGGCATTTTATTACTTTTGTTTTTCTTGTGGGATAGAATGTTTTGATGGTTTTGAGAGGAATAGGAATTTGAGATGGGAGTAGATGGTCGGGATTTTTTAGAGGTAGATGCCTCATTTAACTTGATTTCTTGTTGCTTAGGTACCCATACCATTTTGGTTTTGGACTTTTCTTGTGGAGGTATGGGCTTGGATAACTTTTTGGATTTATTTTTCTTTGACTCTTTGTTTTTATGTCTTGAGGAATGAGGACCCTTAGGATGTTTGGCTTTATCAGTAGAGGCATCTATTTTTCATTTATGAATCCCTTAAGGATGGTGGAATGAGTGGAAGCTTTAAGTTTAGCTTTAAGATTAGAGTTGAGGGTTGAGGGATTAGGGTTTAAGGTATAGTGTCGAGAGTTGAGGGTTTAGGGTTTAGGGTTTAGGGTTGAGGGTTTACGATTTACGATTTAGAGTTGAGGGATTAGGGTTTAAGTCATGGTACTATTTAGGGTTGAGGGTTTAGGGATAGAGTTTTGGATTTAAGGTTCAAGTGTTGAGGGTTGAGGCTTTAGGGATAGGGTTTAAGGTTTAGCGATAAGGGATTAGGGTTTCAGGTTGAGGGATTAAGGTTTAGTGTTGAGGGATTAGAGTTTAAGGTATAGTGTTTAGGGTTGAGGGTTTAGGGATAGGGTTTAGGGTTTAAGGTTTAAGGGTTGAGGCTTCAAGCTTTAGGGATAGCATTTATTGTTGACGGATTAGGGTTTAGGGTGGAGGGATTAGGGTTTAAGGTATAGTTTTTAGGGTTGAGCTTTCAAGGTTACGTTACGTTGCAATGAAAGATTATAGTCCCATTAGAGAACTATGTCCTCGCGCATGGACCATGTCGAGTGCCCTCATCGATGTTGGTAAGGGATACATGGAAGGCAAATGGATTAGGCAGATAGTGGATTATGACGTGAATTATAGAGGGGAGAAAAGTGGATTATGATGTAGATTATGTAAGGAAAATAGTGGATTATGATGTGGATTATGTCAGACTTATGCCAAAGCATGGACCATAGGGATGGTATGTGGAGGGTATGTAGGATAGTGGATGAATGATGGAATGGAAGGGAACCATAACCAATGGTTGCACACATTCCCATAAACATTGAAGCTTGTGATGCGGAGGTGGTGTAGGGTCTAATGGAGATGTTTGCTTAGGGGATGGATGATGAAGGGATTTAGGAACCCACATAGACTTAGGCGTTTTATTACTTTTTTTTTGCTTGTGGGATGGAATGTTTTGACACTTTTGAGCGGAATGGGAATTTAAGATGGGAGTAGATGGTTGGGATTTTTTAGAGGTAGATGCCTCATTTAACTTGATTTCTTGTTGCTTAGGTACCCATACCATTTTGGTTTTGGACTTTGCTTGTGGAGGTATGGGCTTGGATAACTTTTTGGATTGATTTTTCTTTGACTCTTTGTTTTTATGTCTTAAGGCATGAGGACCCTTAGGATGTTTGGCTTTATCAGTAGAGGCATCTAATTTTGTATTTCTAGATCCCTTGAGGATGGTGGAATGAGTGGAAGGTTTAAGTTTAGCTTTAAGATTACGGTTAAGGGTTGAGGGATTAGGGTTTAAGGTATAGTGTTGAGGGTTGCGGGTTTAGGGATTATGGTTTAGAGTTGAGGGATTAGGGTTTAAGGCATAGTGTTGTTTAGGGTTGAGGGTTTAGGGATAGGGTTTAGGATTTAAGGTTCAAGTGTTGAGGGTTGAGGCTTTAAGGATAGGGTTTAAGGTTTAGTGATAAGGGATTAGGGTTTAGGGTTGAGGGATTAGGGTTTAGTGTTGAGGGATTAGAGTTTAAGGTATAGTGTTCAGTGTTGAGGGTTTAGGGTTTAGTATTGAGGGATTAGAGTTTAAGGTATAGTGTTTAGGGTTGAGGGTTTAGCGATAGGGTTGAGGTTTTAAGGTTTAAGGGTTGAGGCTTCAGGCTTTAGGGATAGCGTTTACGGTTGAGGGATTAGGGTTTAGGGTGGAGGGATTAGGGTTTAAGGTATAGTTTTTAGGGTTGAGGGTTGAGGGTTGCGTTACACTGCAATGAAAGGTTATAGTCCCATTAGAGAACGATGTCCTCGCGCATGGACCATGTTGAGTGCCCTCATCAATGTTGGTAAGGGATACATGGAAGGCAAATGGATTGGGTAGATAATGGATTATGACGTGGATTCTAGAGGGGAGAAAAGTGGATTATGACGTGGATTATGTAGGGAAAATAGTGGTTTATGTCAAACTTATGCCAAAGCATGGACCATAGGGATGGTATGTGGAGGGTATGTAGGATAGTGGATGAATGATGGTAGATTTATTGCAGAATGGAAGGGAACCATAACCAATGGTTGCACACATCCCCATTAATGTTGAAGCTTGTGATGCAAAAGTGGTGTAGGGTGTAATGGAGATGTTTGCTTAGCAGATGGATGATGAAGGGCTTTAGGAACCCACATAGACTTAGACATTTTATTACTTTTGTTTTGCTTTTGGGATGGAATGTTTGGACACTTTTGAGCAGAATGGGAATTTGAGATGGAAGTAGATGGTTGGGATTTTTTAGCGGTAGATGCCTCATTTAACTTGATTTCTTGTTGCTTAGGTACCCATACCATTTTGGTTTTGGACTTTTCTTGTGGAGGTATGGGCTTGGATAACTTTTTGGATTGATTTTTCTTTGACTCTTTATTTTTCTGCTCTGAGGCATGAGGACCCTTAGGATGTTTGGCTTTATCAATAGAGGCATCTAATTTAGTATTTCTGGATCTCTTGAGGATGGAGGAATGAGTGGAAGCTTTAAGTTTAGCTTTAAGATTAGGGTTGAGGGTTGAGGGATTAGGGTTTAAGGTATAGTGTTGAGGGTTGAGAGTTTAGGGTTTAGGGTTGACGGTTTAGGGTTTAGAGTTGAGGGATTAGGGTTTAAGGCATAGTACTGTTTAGGGTTGAGGGTTTAGGGTTAGGGTTTAGGATTTAAGGTTGAAGTGTTGAGGATTGAGGCTTTAGGGATAGGGTTTAAGGTTTAGCGATAAGGGATTAGGGTTTAGGGTTGAGGGATTAGGGTTTAGTGTTGAGGGATTAGAGTTTAAGGTATAGTGTTTAGGGTTGTGAGTTTAGGGTTTAGTGTCGAGGGATTAGAGTTTAACGTATAGTGTTTAGGGTTGAGGGTTTAGGGATAGGGTTTAGGGTTTAAGGTTTAAGGGTTAAGGATTCAGGCTTTAGGGATAGCGTTTACAGTTGACGGATTAGGGTTTAGGGTGGAGGGATTAGGGTTTAAGGTATAGTTTTTAGGGTTGAGAGTTGAAGGTTGCATTACGCTGTAATGAAAGGTTATAGTCCCATTAGAGAACGATGTCCTCATGAATGGACTATGTCGAGTGCCCTCATCGATGTTGGTAAGGGATACATGGAAGGCAAATTGATTAGGTAGATAGTGGATTATGATGTGGATTCTAGAGGGGAGAAAAGTGGATTATGACATGGATTCTAGAGGGGAGAAAAGTGGATTATGTAGGGAAAATAGTGGATTATGATGTGGATTATGTCAGACTTATGCCAAAGCTTGGACCATAGGGATGGTATGTGGAGGGTATGTAGGATAGTGGATGAATGATGGTAGATTTATTGCGGAATGGAAGGGAACCATAACCAATGGTTGCACACATCCCCATAAACATTGAAGCTTGTGATGCGGAGGTGGTGTAGGGTGCAATGGAGATGTTTGCTTAGGAGATGGACAATGATGGCGCTAAATTAGGCGCACTTCGTGCCGGTTTTCGTGTCCCAAAATGATTACATTTAGGGCTGAAACTTGGCGCAAATGTAAGCATTAGAGACGTCGACTAATGAATCTAAAAATTAAAATTTGCGGCAGCATTAAAACATACCACACAAAAAAAAAACACAAATAAGTTAATACATTTAAGCCCACAACACAGTGTACTCTGCCTCCGTTTTAGGTTTCCTACTAAGAATTATAGGCTACGAAGCGATGACTTTATTAGGTCGAAAATGAAAGTTACTGAAAAGTTTCTACAATGGATCCATGAATTTGTATTTTATTTATTTTTTATTCTAGACATCCAAAAGATTAAAAAATTGCTGTAGCTAGCTGCTAAATTTGGGGTTTCTAGCTACTTCAGCCATTCAATCAAGCTTGTTCATTTGCCTTTTAGCAAGTAAGTTCCAATTACTGAGCAATTAACTCTTGACCTAGGTTTTTATCGATTTTGATATAATTTTGAGCTCAAAGAAAGCTTTTCTAAGATGTAGTCATGCTTTAGGGTAAATTTGAGTAGTAATGTTGTTAATTATCCTTGCTTGTAGTATAACTTGCATTTACCAATTTTGGAAGGCTTGTCGAATAAGTTCTCTTTGTACATCATACCCAAAATACAAGCTGTTAAGATTTATTTTTGGCTACATATTTGTTTTTGGCTACGATTGGTCAAGCACATTGTTAATTCATACCTGGCTATGATTGTCTCCACAGACTAGATGAAAATAATTTGCCCTAGGTCACCTCAAAATGTCAAGCAATAGAGGCAAGGGAGCAAACTCTAGCCACAATCAGGTAATTCATTGTCAATTTATAGATTTGTAAATGTTTCCATTGTTTCTTTGATTTTTAGTATTTAGTTTTCTATTTCTAAATTTAAAAGAATAATTTTATTTTATATATATATATAGGGACATGATACTGAAAAAGATAAAGAGGTATTGGCTTCCATATTGGGGGTAGAGGTAGTGAACAAATTGGATGGTGTTGACTTGACAATGCTTTCCAGATACATAGAAAAATGATCTAGTAAAGCCTCTAAAACATTGCAACCAAATCAATAGTGTCAAAGGGAATCAATTGATTCCCCAACCGGTCATAGATCATGCAAAAGATCCAGGAAGAAATCAATAATAGTAACCTCTAAGAATGTGGAACAGGGAGTAGAGGCTTCCAATGTTCCAACCACTCCTGGGACACAGACTTCTTCGACCACCATGCCATGTTTTGCATCTTGCATTGGTAGCTACGATACCAAGATAGAATATGATGTAGTTTCAGGGGAAGTCCGAATGACAGATGCTGGAAAAAAGTTTGTGAATAGGTTGAAGGAATCATGCCTTCAACGGCTCAAAGACCATCTACACTTGCGATTCTCAAAGATACCCATGAACCTGCAAAAAGCAATTATCCAAGACACGGAGACTGAATTTGGCACAGGTTGGTCTGTAAAGAAAATAAAGCTACGAATGTCTCAAAACTACAAGAGATTTCGGTGCAACCAAACAAAAAAGATAAAAAAAAACCCCTCCCAAGCAAAGGCTCAAAAAAAGGCCAATTGATGTAAGTCTCAAAGCATGGAAAGAGCTTGTAAAAGCATATGAGAAGTCTGATGCACGGAGGAAGTCCAGTGAGGAGAGTACGCAGGTATTTGAATTTGCTCATAAGATTATATCAAATTTATTAAACAATTTTTAAATTTTATTTGTGCATAATTAAATTGAATTAGTATATGTTTTAGGACAAGGCCTCCAAGGCTAGGCTTGACAAACTTCGTGCCACTCATCACAGTGGCCAGAAAGGTTTACAGGCCTTGATCTATACATTTGTAAGTATATTTAATATGTTAAAAGATATTTTTTTATTTCCTAGGCAAAAGTAAATGATTGCATATTAATTAGTTTAACTAGTCCATGTGCCATGTTTTGATAGGAGGAGAAATATGGCCGACAACCAACGCAATTTGAAAAGGAAATGTTACAAGCAAAAAGTGGACCAATTTTGTAATATGGATGGAGAACGAGGTATCAATAGTTGATTTTCAATAACTTAGTTGGATATTGTTGTGTTAATATGTCAATTTGCATTTCTTGTGTTGAGTTTCAATAATCTTTGAAGACGTTATAGAGTGATACTTGAGACAAATAGTTACAGTTGTACTCTATTTGTTGTGTTTGGTTTCTATTGGTCTTCTTGTCTTTTTGACTCAAGTGGATTGTTATTCATAGGTCGCTTGTCATTCTTGTTGATCATGTGGATGTAGTTATCACTGAGTTTTCAGGTGGTCACCTAAGTGAACAGACCAAAGGGTTTATCTCAAGTCTTTGTTTCCTAACCTTTTTATTATAAAACTTAAAGGGGGGCATGCATTACAGTTATGTTGTTGGTTATATTTCAAACCTTTGAAATATAATAGTGGATATTTAAATTTTAATATGCACATTTTTTTTTTGTTGAGAAGGATCCATCATTGGCAGTAGGCATTAACTCTCCTCTGCCATAACAGCTTTGGGAAGTACTAGTCTTTAATGTGCTTGGTTTTGGGGTATGTGAGGGAGAAAAGGAAGGAGTGGAGAACCATTTTGGGGAGGAATTCTTCTTTTTGCCTTGGTGTTGAGGAAGCAAGGTTGATGGTTGGACTATAAGTGATTTAGAGGAAGGGAAACTTTGGGTGTGCTCATCATGTTGGCTGAGTGTCTTGCTGTTTGGGTTGAAGACTAAGATTCAAATCACCAACTGGTCTTCTTCAACTAAGCTAACCTTTCTTTGAAGTAAAGCTCATTGTCATCCATTCTTGTAAAATTACACTGACCATTTTGGTGAAACATTTCCTTTAACCTGTGTAACTGTATGTGGTCTTGTGAAAGCCTATGCTAAAGGGTTTGGATGAGGAAAATATTGTTAACTGTGAGAGTTCAGACTTAAGATCATGGGACTTACAAACTATGGCAAACTATTGGTTATTATGTTTTGGATTTCTATCATGAAGGAAGCTACATTAATTTGGTCACAGTTTGAGGTGGAGTTTCAAACCCTTGCTAGAATGTTATCATTGCAACATACCATGAGCCTTGAGGAAACTTGGCCTGGTTCATGGTTATCTTTTTTGACATGGTTGTAAACCCTAATGGTGTTGGTATTTCACCTATAAATGTCCACTCTCTCAATTGTGGATGCGAGGTCTTCTTGGGAATAATAATGCCACTCCTAGGTGGGCTTTTGGGATGGTTTTAGATCCTTGGTTCAGGTCAACTTGCCCCCCAACACTCCCTCCAAGGTTATGAGGTTTACATTACTAAAGCCACAATCGAATACAGTGTTGAAACAACACTACATGATTGTATTTGATTACAAGTTGACTCTTAGAAAGAATGGGTTTTGTCAATTGCATATAGTTGTGTAACATTGCAATAGTTGTATTGTACTTGTAACTAGAACAGTCTATTATGAAGGCATTCGTTTGATGAGAATGACCTTTGAGTTAATTGTAATGACTTGCACTAACTTAGAAATGTAATTTCAAACTAGTATTTATTAAATTGGAGACTGTTTGTGAACAAATTTATCTTAGTATGGACTTCCCTGTGTTTGAATGTCTGAGCACTACCCATAGAATAGTAGATATTATGTACTTGTGATCATTGCGTCATTTGGATATAGGACTTGTAAGGAAATGAGAGCACCTCAGAATGTATTTCTAAGAATAGTGGTGTCATAGACAGATTTAAATTCTTTTCAATTGCTTCAAAAACACGCACAACTATGCCACAAAGCGAAATCAAACATAGTTCATTTCCAACATTGACCCTTAGAGGAAATTCAAGCAACAAGATCTAATTTCAACAACAGAAATATTAAACATGAAAGACAGAACAAAGAACACAGATTTACGTGGGGAAAACTCTTACGGTTAAAAAACCCCACACTCCAAAAGCCCAGATCGCCATTGTATTATTCAGCAACAAAAAATACAGTTACAATACAATTTAGGCACTAAGCCTTTCATGGAGATTAACATCCTGTTCCATCTGGAAGAATAACTGACAACATAACCCTACACAAAGTTCTTCAGCACTCGGGTTAGTCCTTCATACTGTTATCATGCCACAAATAGCATACAATATAGGACATTACCCTACACATGAACTCTGTTCTTTCTCCTCGACACTCTCAATCCTCTGTTACAATGCATTTTTCATATCACATTACAGAAGAGAACAATCGGTTCAACTACCTCAGACTACTACAACTCCAAAAGGTCGACAGTTCATTTTTAACCATTCGCAACCGTTCGTATTCATGAGGACTAAATAGTCCCACATGCATTAGTTGACAAACACAGCAACAACATATATGCATGAACACATGGTAAGTCTATCATCAACACTTTTGCTGCCGACAGCCCCAGTCGGTCAAACATCATCGAACCATCAGAGAGACCAAGGCCTTCGGTGCAACTTCATCCTTCTTCACCGACAACATTTCTTCTACCGATGCCAAGCTCCATCGAACAAACCAAGCTCATCGGAGTAAGAATTCCACCTAAGGTTGATAGTGCTAGTCCCACTGATATCAAACCTCCATCGGTAACACACATAACAGTCAAAGTGACGTCTCAACACTACACCGATCGAAGAGGTCTTGCTGACACCAACCTTCAACAGTTCATCAGAGTAACACAAGGCAATCAGAGAGTGAACACAAAACTTCCCCGAAGACCCCCGTTTCACCGATAGCACATTGTAGGAATACATCACCATCGGGCAGACATAAACAGTCGGAGAAACAAACCAAGGCAAAGCCGATGGCTACACTTTGCTCGATCAGGTTGAACCAATGAACCATTGAACTGATCGGTGAGACTCCAGACCATCAGTAGGAAACATCGAAGCAACGCCGATAGAGCCTATCGGGCTAATGTCCAACTGTCGGAGTAACACAACACACCGTCTCACTGATGCAAAGAACAAACCACCGTGAATAACATGATTGTTGAGACAAAGCACAACTCTCGTCGATGCCTGTAATCTGAGTCACAAGTACTCAACATTCTCCCACTTGACGAAGGAATTACAGGAAACCATCAACACTCCAAGTCACAGAACCAAAACTGATACTGCCTCCACTCCACTGTGCTCACAAGATACACAGAAGCATTAACAAAACCAACTTCAAAGTTTTTGGAACACTGCCATGAAACCATCCTCCAGAAACAAGATAGAACATCAGCTAGAACAACAATGAGAAAACTGACTGCACCCATCCAACTGAACAAAACCCATGTGACTGAAAATAGCACACACAGCGAGTGCTAATCCATCCAATCATCCATACCTTGAAGGTATTCATATCAGTAGACTCATGCCACCTACATATACACCCATCAACTGCAAAAACAAGCTCCATGTGTCAACCAGTCGAAAAAGACCAAACACATCCAAGAACTCCCACTACATGGGTAATGCAGATCTGAAAAATATCAAGGCAAATAGCATCACATAGAAAGTGTAAACATCATGTAGTACCAAGGAAACATCCACAATGATACGCAACACCTGTAATCAAATAACAACTCCTCACCACCAGTCCAGAACTCTTCCAAATTCTCCACACCCAACAAAGGAAAAAGATAACAGAACTTCATGCTATCACCCAAGAACATAAGTGAAAACACATGACCATAAACTAGTGACCACAACAGCTCCGAACAAAACCCGAAACCAAAGTAATGTGAAACACACCATCAAAAAAATAACTGAGACCAAGAGAAACACTGCACATCATATACCTGTAGACAATCCTTCTACATACACCTCTGAATGCCAACTATGTCAAGTATGATCTCCTTCAAAACACCCCAAAAAGAACAACATAACAACACCCACTCATTCAATCTCCAAGATCAAATACAACATATGTAATCATGCAACTAACATGGATGTAAGCCTCTCAAACCAAAGAAGATCAAACTAATCCATTTCCTGTTTCAGGAAATCAGCCCATAAAACCATCTCCTAACAATCCTCATCAATGAATGACATCTTAAACTCAAATGCACAAGGAGATTAAACATGCTAACCATCTCTCATAATGAATCCTCTAGAACCATCTATGAGCAGTTCAAGATCCATGTCTATGAAAGAAAGCATAAAATACCTGAGAGAAACAATGGGCAATACCCCTCAAGTAATAAACTGCTGAGTAGACCATGAGCGGGGATAAGAATGCTCCTCCAAGATATACAAGCCATCATGACTCTTCCAAGAACAATCTCCTCATAGGCCTCTGTTGAACTCACGTCCAACCAAGGTGTAGGCTTATTAGACTTTCTACTGAAATCTTAATCAAGAGTAACCATCAACAACACTTCTCTCATCTCAAGAGAATTACAGCCTCACCTTATTCTCCATGTACCCATGGGCATCTGCAAATAATCATATCATGCTAAACTCCAAATGCATCACTACACTAACATGAAGTAATCAAGCAAAAGATCAATGCATCCAACACACAGAGAATCACCAGACCACTGTCAAAGCTCCAATCATCTGAATCAGGAACTTATCATGACATCATGATCTTACCATCTCCCTTAGGAGATTCTATGCTCCAGGTGAACATAACCATGATCTCAAGAGCAATGTATCATGCCAAAACTCAAAAGTAGAAATCAAGAAAATATCATGACATGAAACAAACCAAACTCTAAACCAACATCACCTGACAAGCACCACCAACACCTCAGCCAAGGATTTCATGAATCCTCCATGACTCCAAGATGTTACACATCCTCAAATAGTGCCCCTGCAAATGCGAAAGAACCCTTCTGCAGCAACAGGATCAAAGAGCTCCTCCTAGTAACATTTGCAACACTAAAGAAGATCATTCACCACTAAGTGATGAACACATAGTCAATGCTAAAGCTCCCACTGAACTGTAACAACTGAGCTTTTCAAGCATCATGACCAAACATCTCCTAATCTAAAAATCCTCCAGGTCCACATATTAACATGTCCATGTGACAATAAAGCAAAGTGGCACCAAGATCTCCAAACCAAGGAAATATAATACACATGCTATAGGTCTTCATAACTGACTATTCAGGTACTCTACAACATCCATCCTCTCATCCTGAAGTAGTCACACCAATGCACAAGTGACCAAAGACTAGGCCAACTAACAAATATGCATTAACATTGAAACAATCTGGTGGATAAAGACAATCCACATCCGAGTCATCTCACTATAGCTTAATAGGTGATCAGTCCACAAAACTACATAACTCGTAGATCCAACCAATGTATCATGCAAACTCATTATCACACTGGAAACTGCAAAACTAAGATATCAAGGAATAGATTTCATGTAGACAACATAACTCAAGCACTAGATTACTTACAAATCTGATTCGCCAAACATGTTCACAACCTGAGCACCATAGTATAGAAAACCAACAAGCATTTCCATAGAAATACTGAGTGACATATCACATACCAGCATTTCTATGCAGAGAAAGTATTTCACCTCCTCACACCATGCATGTGCATGCAAAACTGCAACTATATCATCCAGCAACACCCCAAAAGCAAGGGTCTAGAAATAGCTTAACTGCAGCTTCACAAAACCGCAAGTTTTTCTTTTGACCGTGTAAAACCTCCAAAACCACTATGTTTGAAAAACACCCATGCACATCCATACCCACTTCACATCTAGAAGACCAAGAATATGAATCGGTTAAACCAAAAAAATGGATCATCATGAATATGCATAACAATAGATTTTAGGAAAAAACTATGAAACCCCTCAAAACCAAGGAACATGATTCTGAGACATGCAAGTACAAAGCATCCATTAAAGGAAATAATAGTTCAGGAACTTCAGGCCCACTTGTAGACCAACTCCACAACCACCAACCTGCACATGCATTCGAGAGTGATAGGCTATTTTAGAAGTTCTCAGACCATCCAATGATCAACTCCATAGCCTACATGCAATCAGGGTAACAAAAAAGTTATGCCTTCCAATACCAGGACAAAACACCCAGCATAAGCACAATACTCCATGGCTGAGCAGCAACACAAACTTCTTCATATCATCAGAGAGCCTCTCACACAGACACCCAATATGAAAGTTACTGCAGCAACACAACCACAAAGCAAAATTCTACCCCATGCAATAGGAACAATACTGCTGCCAACTAGGAGCTTCAGACCACATCATTTCAATATGACCAGCTCTAGTATCTCCATCTTCACCACCCTTCAAGCGCCTGTTGTAACATGAAGACAAGATCAACTGCCAGACTTCACTCAAAACAAGGATCAAACATCAGACGATTCCTTCAAATTTCTTCAAGCTTGTCACACTAAGAAATCATCACATAAGGAATACCCAGACCTTATACACCAGAAACTCTTACATGCAAACACATGCAACACACAAACGTACATATGTGAGCAACAAAGCAGATCCCAGAAGAAGGCTCTGATACCACTTGTAAGGAAATAAGAGCATCTCAGAATGTATTTCTAAGAACAGTGGTGTCTTCGATAGATTTAAGTTCTTTTCAATTGCTTCAAAAACATGCACAACTATGCCACAAAGCGGAATAAGACAGTTCATTTCCAACATTGACCCTTAGAGGAAATTCAAGCAACAAGATCTAATTTCAACAACAGAAATATTAAACATGAAAGACAGAACAAAGAACACAAATTTACGTGGGGAAAACCCTTACGGGTTAACATCCTATTCCATTTGGAAGAATAACTGACAGCATAACCCTACACAAAGTTCTTCAGCACTCGAGTTAGTCCTTCATACTGTTATCATGCGATAAATAGCATACAGTACAGGACATTACCCTACACACGAACTCTGTTCTTTCTCCTTGACACTCTCAATCCTCTGTTACAATGTGTTTTTCATATCACATTATAGAAGAGAACAATCGGTTCAACTACCTCAGACCGTTACAACTCCAAAAGGTCGACAATTCATTTTTAACCATCCGCAACCATTTGTATTCATGAGGACTAAATAGTCCCACATGCATCAGTTGACAAACACAGCAACAACATATATGCACAAACACACGGTAAGTCTATCGTCAACGCTTTTGCCGTCGACGACCCCAGTCGGTCAAACATCAATGAATCATCAGAGAGACTAAGGCCTTCAGTGTGACTTCATCCTTCTTCACCGACAACATTCCTTCTGCCAATGCCAAGCTCCATTAGACAGACCAAGCTCATCGAAGTAAGAATTCCACCAAAGGCCGATAGCGCTAGTCCCACCAATATCAAACCTCCATTGGTAACACACATAACAGTCGGAGTGATGTCTCAACACTGCACCGATCGAAGAGGTCTTGCCGACACCAACCTTCAACAATTCATCGAAGTAACACAAGGCAATCGGAGAGTGAACACAAAACTTCCCCGAAGACCCCTGTTTCGCCGATAGCACATTGTAGGAATAAATCACCATCAGGTAGACACAAATGGTCAGAGAAATAAACAAAGGCAAAGCTGATGGCTACACTCTGCCTGATCAGGTTGAACCAATGAACCATTGAACCGATCGGTGAGACTCCAGACCATCGGTAGGCAACATCGAAGCAGCGCTGATAGAGCCTGTCAGGCCGATGTCCAACTGTCGGAGTAACACAACACACCATCTCGCCGATGCAAAGAATAAACCACTGTGAAAAATGTGATCGTTGAGACAAAGCACAACTCTCGCCGATGCCTGTAATCTGAGTCACAAGTACTCAACATGACTCATAAATGGAATATAGGACCTTTTGTTTCATTGTCCATAAAATACTAAGGGTTGATTAAGTTATTGTGCATGGATATAAATGGAAACTTTAAGCTCTCAGAAGGCTTGCTTATTGTTTGCAAAGTAGCATTAATTTCTTTTTTTAACTGTGGAAACATCTTGTGGACACTAGTATGGTGTTGACTAAGGAATTATCTTGTAAACACTAGAAAGGTCTATGCATGTTAATCATAGACTGTAACCCTACATTTGGAAGGAAATTGTTACTGTAGATGTGATAAATTTTGTACAGTGGAATTTGGTCTATGGCATGACATCTTTAGTAGGAGGCACCTTAAAATTTCTGTAGCATGATGTCTAGGCCAAGGTACCGTAAAGTTAAGTGTGCATTGTATGGTGTTATTATATTAGAGGTTGTTGTATGCAAATCTACAGTGATATAAAGAGACTCAACTCTCGTCATTTCATTGCACAAAGTGAGTGACAAAACAACTACCTAGTTTAAAATTGGCCCTTCTTTAAGCAACATATGTAGCAATGAGACTTAGGATTCTTGAAAATGAGAAGCATCCTTCTCCCCATACAACCTTCTAACTAGGGCCTCTCTGTTTACGTGCATGGTTGACCTCCTTGCCGTTGCTGGCTATCTTGAAGACACCCTAAACTTTATCATTGAGATACCTGTTAAATCTGTGCTGGTTGTATGCATGTGTTTTCTTGGTGCATGTAGATCACATATGAATATAGGCTTAGGAGTATTTACAGCAATACTACTTTTTGATTTGGATCCTAAAAATGTTGCATAATTTATGTTCTTCTCTCAAACATCTATCCACAAGTGGCCAAGTGTGGTGAGGTAAGGAGATTGATGAAAGATAGAGGAATTAAAAAAAGCCCGAATGTAGTTGGTTTGAAGGGCATAAAATGGTACATGTTTTTTTGTGTAGGAGACAAATCACATCCATAGACAAAGGAGACCTATGCAAACTTGGAGAAATTGGCTTGGAAGATGAAGGCGGCAAAGTATTTTCCAGATTCAAGAATTTACTTAATGCTGTGGAAGGATGGGAAAAAGAATTATTTCTCTGCCACCATGGTGAAAAGTTGGCAATTGCATTTGGTTTGTTAAACATGCCCCATGGAACAACTATTAGACCTTTATCTTAAGGTAACTCATGAACCTTAAGATAAATAATTATTGAAAAGAAAATGTGCATTCATTAATGACATGTAAGAGAATTTAATCAACTGCTACTTAAAAACTCTTTAATGTTTCTGTCTAATGTAGGTTATTAGATTAACAGTGAAAAAGAACATACATTGACCACACAATTTATGGTACTTAAGGTTATGTAATAGAATTTACAGTTGATAGTTAAATTGTATAACAATTTTTTTTATGATCTTTAGTAACGTTTATTAGAATTGTTGCATGTTTTACATCATTGGAATGAAATATTAGCTGTAACTTTTTTGAAATTTTATTATGGTATGTGCACTTCGATATGATGCAATATGAGTATGGTTTCATTTCATATGTTGGAATATTAGATATATAACAGAAAAATAAATTATTACATGAAATAAATAATAACTTTTCATTTTAAATATTTTTTTTGTGGAACACGGGTCTTCCAGAAGATGAAGATGATCCTGATGATATAGATCCAGATTATATTAGTTCTGGTATAGATCACATAGCAGAGGATGATGATGATGTAGATACAGAAGACAACAAGGCCAATGACGATGATGATGATCATGATGATGATGATCATGATGGTGATGATGATGATGAGGCAGTTGCTGGTAGTAGCCAATGACATTCATGATCATATAGACTGCATCATGGATCATTGTTGATATATCATTATGATGCCTCTTTTCATGGTTACTATCATATGTATCATTTTCACAGCCTACAATACCATATTATTGAGTTGTATCATTTTCACATGTATCAATTTGACTTATATCATTTCGACATGTATCATATTGACTCGTATCATGTTGAGTTACATAATTTATCATTTTTACTTATATCATTTGTACATGTATCATTTTGACTTATGTCAACTATTGGACATGTATCATTTTGACATGTTATTGATCTATTGGCATATTTGACTTTCACTTGTTTTAGTTATATATGGTGATGATCTTATCAGTATTGACTTGTCAATTTATATATATTGAAAGTGGTCGATGATTTTTGGATGGATATTTATTACGTATGATGATTTTAATTTACTGTAGGATGGATGTTGTAAAATTTAATTAAATTATAGATATTTGACTCACTTGTTTTAATTATAGATGATGATCATGTTATAATAATTATCTTGTTATTTAATAATAATTATCTTGTTTTTTATATAATTATCTTGTTACATTGGAAGCAAAACCCAAAGCAACAAAGGAGGTCATAATGGAAGCAAAACTTGGCGTCAATTAGGAAGCTAAAAAATAAGCTATTTTTGATGCCATACAAGAAGCAAAATACGAAGTACGACTGAGAGAAAAACTAGAAGCAAAAATAGGAGCAGACATGGAAGCAAAATTGGAAACTAAATTGGGTGCCAAATCCAGCGCTAAATTGGAAGCAAACTTGGAAGCAAATCTAGAAGCAAAACCTGAAGCAACATTGGAAGCAAAATCGGAAGCAACATTGGAAGCAAACTTGGAAGCCAAACCAGAAGCGAAACTGGAAGCAACACAAGAAGCCAAAGCAGAAGCAAAATCAAAAACCAAATCTGGCGCTAAATTGGAAGTAAATCTGGAAGGAAAATGGGAAGTAAAATTGGAAGCAAAAATTGAAGCAAAACCAGAAGCAAAACTGAAATCAAACTTGGAAGCAACACAAGAAGCAAAATCGGAAGCCAAACTGGAAGCCAAATTGGGTGCCAAATCCGATGCTAAATTCGAAGCCAAATGGGAAGCGAAATTGTAAGCAAAACTGGAAGCAAAACCCAAAGCAAAACTGGAAGCAACACAAGAAGCAAAACTAGAAGCAAAATCGGAAGCCAAATTGGGTGCCAAATCTGGTGCAAAATTGGAAGCAAATCTGGAAGCAAAATCGGAAGCAACACTGGAAGCAAACCTGGAAGCCAAACCAGAAGCCAAATTGGGTGTCAAATCCGATGCTGAATTGGGTGCCAAATCTGGTTATTGCTTTCCGACGCTAAATCCGGCGCAAAAGTCGGTGCTAAATCTGACACCAAAGAATGCAAAGTTGCACCAAGTTTTACGACGGGAAAAGTGTCTAATTTCTGAGCTTAATTACACTAAAATCCAATGCTATTTTAGGCGCTAATGGCCTATTCTATTGTAGTGGTGACTTTGTCAGTTGTGGTTTCCCCTAAGGGTAAGTGCAAGAAGATGGGGGGGCAAAAAGGGGTCTTAAGTGGCCACTTCTTTTCTAAAATCAGGAAATGCTGGCCTTGGATGAGAAATTGAGATAGTTACACTCAAATTTTGGAGATGCAACCAAAACAATGTTCGTAGTGCTCCGAGTCTACTTTCTAAACTACTAATTTTTTTTTGAAAATGGTATAGATTAAGGGGTTCAAAAGAGGGAGCCACAAAAATTGGTGTTGTTTCAGTCAAAAAAACATAACATAGCATGTTTTGTGGCTCCCTCAAAAGGTTAACTTTTTCCGTATTTTTAAAATCACTTCAGTGAGAAATTAGCTAACAGCATGTAGTTTATGCCTGATTTTTCTAATAATTTTTTGATGAATATTTGATTTTTTACTCATTTTCAAAGTGGATACATTCTAAAAAATAGAATTTTAGCTGTGCTACCCCTATAAATTTTGAAAACTAATTGAAAATTATTTTTTCTTTTTTTTAATATGTGTAGAATGGAGTTTAGTTTTTAAATATATATTTTTTTTAAATTTCAATGAATGGTTAATTTACAATGAAAAAAAGACCAAACAATGGTTTTCGTCCAAAACTAGACACACAAACAAAAGAAATTGAAGATGAAAGGCTTAACATTGTCAAAATGTGAAAAAAATTACATCATTAAATAGCTAAGAGAAAGCCTAACATTACCCAGGTGTTTGATTTGTTTGATCTTGAAACACGTGCAAATTTGAGAGTTAGCATGAACAAAATTATGTAAAATCTTGTAGAATATGCAAAAACACATATGTGGATGTTGAAAAGGCACTCCAAGCCTTTGGGTCGAAAATCCAAAGCAAATCCCAAGCCTAAGGCTTGGGATTCCCAAAGCACAATATAACACGAGCACGTTATGTTGTGTTTTTTTTGCTTTTTTGCATGTTTACTAGTGTTTTCCCAGTTCGACATAACGTGAGCACGTTATAACGTTCTCGCGTTATGTCTTCCTTTGAATGAGATATGCTCAAATTCAATAAGTATGTTTCATGGATGTTTATATCTATTCTTGTAGGTATGTATTCATGTACATGTATGCATGCTTGTATGTATGCATCTTTGTATGTATGTATGTTTGTATGTATGCATGTATGTATGTATGTATGTATGTAAGTGTTTTGGGTTTAGTGTATATAAGGACTTGAGCCTGTATAGTTTTGAGGGTTGATGGTTGAGGGATTAGGGCTTAAGTAATACGTAGAGGGTAGAAGGTTGAGGGTTACAGTTGAGGGTTAATATTCAAGTTGTTGAGTGTATAAGATTAAGCGTGTAAGGCATGGGGATTAGGGTTTAGGGTTTATGATATGGATTAAGGGTATATAAGGCATAGGGTCACTTGGGTTGAGAGCACGTATGGTTTAGGTTTAATTTAAGTATAGGGTTGAGGCACAATATTTGAGGTTTAGGATATAAGGGTGAGGTTATATGGTCTAGGGATGAGGGTTTAAGGGTGTAGGCTTCAAGTTTAAGGTATAGGGTTGATGATTGAGGGATTAGGGCTTAAGTATATTATTGAGGGTATAGGGTTGAGGGTTTAGGGATATGTTTTAAGATTTAAGGTTTAAGGGTTAAGGGTTGAGGGATAGGGTTTAAGGTTTAGGGGTAAGGGATTAGGGTTTAAGATATAGTGTCTTGGGTTGAGGGTTTAGGAATAGGGATAGCATTTAGGGTTTAGGGATGAGGGATTAGGGTTGAGGGATTAAGGTTTAAGGTATAACTTGTTGAGGGTCGAGTGTTTAAGGATAGGGTTTAGGGTTCAAGGTTGAGGTATTAGGGTTTAGAGTTGAGGGATTAGGGTTTAAGGAATAGTGTTGAGGGTTGAGGGATTATGGTTTAGGGTTTAAGGAGTATTGTTAAGGGTTTAGGATTAGGGTTTAGGGTTGACGGATTAGGGTTTAGAGTTGAGGGTTGCGGGTTTAGGGATAGGGTTTATGGTCAAGGGATTAGGGTTAAAGTAGAGTGTTGAGGGTAGAGGGATTAGGGATAGGGTTTAGGGTTGAAGGTTTAACGATTGAGGGTTAAGGCTTTAGGGTTGAGGGTTAAGGGATTAGGGTTTAAGATACAGTGTTGAGTGTTGAGGGTTTATGGATAGGTTTTAGGGTTTAAGTTTTAGGGTTTAAGTTTTAAGGGTTAAGAGTTGAGGGATAGGGTTTAGGGTTTAGGGATGAGGGATTAGGATTGAGGGTTTATTGATAGGGTTGAGGGTTGAGGGTTGAGGGATTAGGTTTTAGGGTTGATGGATTAGGGTTTAAGGTATAGTGTTAAGGGTTGAGGGTTTAGGGATAGGGTTTAGGGTTGACGGATTAGGGTCTAGGGTTGACATATTAGCATTTAATGTCGAAGTTAGGGTTAGAGTGTCAAGAGTAGAGGGATTAGGGATAGGGTTTAGGATTGAAGGTTTAAGGATTAAGGGTTAAGGCTTTAGGGATGAGGGTTTAAGGCTTAAGATATAGTGTCGAGTGTTGAGGGTGTAGGGATAGGGTTTAAGTTTTAAGGGTTAAGGGTTGAGGGATAGGGATTAGGGTTTAAGGTATAGTGTTGAGGTTTGATGGTTTAGGGATAGGGTTTAGGTTTGAGGGATTAGGGTTGATGAATTAGGGTTTAATGTTGACAGTTGAGGGTTGAGGGTTTAGGGATAGGGTTGATGGTCAAGGGATTAGGGTTAAAGTAGAGTGTCGAGGGTAGAGGGATTAGTGATAGGGTTTAGGGTTGAAGGTTTAAGGATTTAGGGTTGAGGCTTTAGGGATGAGGGTTAAGGGATTAGGGTTTAAGAGATAGTGTCGAGTGTCTAGGGTGTAGGGATAGGTTTTAGGGTTCAAGTTTTAAGGGTTAAGGATTAAGGGATAGTATCGAGCCCGTTGAGGGTTTAGGAACAGGGATAGTTTTTAGGGTTTAGGGATGAGGGATTAGGGTTGAGGGTTGATGGATTAGGGTTGAGGGTTGATGGATTAGGGCTTAGGGATAGGGTTTAGGGTTTAGGGTTGAGGGATTAGGGTTTAATGTATAGTGTTGAGGGTTTAAGGATAGGGTTTAGGGTTGAGGGATTAGACTTAAGGGTTGAGGGATTAGGGTTTAACGTTGAGGGTTGAGGGTTTAGGGATAGGGTTGAGGGTCGAGGGATTAGAGTTAAGGGTTGAAGGATTAGGGTTTGACGTTGAGGGTTGAGGGTTGAGGTTCAAGGGTTGAGGGTTTAGGGATAGGGTTGAGGGTCGATGGATTAGGGTTAAAGTAGAGTGTTAAGGGTATAAGGATTAGGGATAGGGTTGGAGGGTTTAGGGATAAGGGATTAGGGTTTAAGGTATAGTATCGAGCTCGTTGAGGGTTTAGGAATAGGAATAGTATTTAGGGTTTAGGGACGAGGGAGTAGGGTTGAGGGTTGATGGATTAGGGTTGAGGGTTGACAGATTAGGGCTTAGGGATGGGGTTTAGGGTTTAGGGTTTAGGGATTAGGGTTTAAGGTATAGTGTTGAGGGTTTAAGGATAGGGTTTACGGTTGAGGGATTAGAGTTAAGGGTTGAGGGATTAGGGTTTTACATTAAGGGTTGAGGGTTGAGGTTTTAGGGTTGAGGGTTTAGGGATAGGGTTGAGGGTCGAGGGATCAGAGTTAAGGGTTGAGGGATTAGGGTTTAATGTTGAGGGTTTAGTGTTGAGGTTCGAGGGTTGAGGGTTTAGGGATAGGGTTGAGGGTCGAGGGATTAGGGTTTAGGAATAGGGATAGCATTTAGGGTTTAGGGATGAGGGATTAGAGTTGAGGGTTGAGGGTTGAGGGATTAGGGTTTAGGGATAAGGTTTAGGGTTTAGGGTTGATGGATTAGGGTTTAAGGTATAGTGTTGAGGGTTTAGGGATAGGGTTTAGGGTTGAGGGATTAGATTGAAGCGTTGAGGGATTAGGATTTGACATTAAGGGTTAAGGGTTGAGGTTTTAGGGTTTAGGATTTAGGGATAGGATTGAGGGTCGAGGGATTAGAGTTAAAGGTTGAGGGATTAGGGTTTGACGTTGAGGGTTGAGGTTCGAGGGTCAAGGGTTTAGGGATAGGATTGAGGTTCGAGGGATTAGGGTTAAACTAGAGTGTCAAGGGTATAAGGATTAAGGATAGGGTTGGACAGTTTAGGGATAAGGGATTAGGGTTTAAGGTATAATATCGAGCCTGTTGAGGGTTTAGGAATTAGAGTTTAGGGTCAAGGGATTAGTGTTTAAGTTATAGTGTTCAGGGTTTAGGGATAGGGTTTAGGGTTGAGGGATTAGAGTGAAGGGTTGAGGGATTAGGATTTGATGTTGAGGGTTGAGGTTTTAGGGTTTAGGGATAGGGTTGACGGTCGAGGGATTAGAGTTAAGGGTTGAGGAATTAGGGTTTGACATTGAGGGTTAAGGGTTGAGGTTTAAGGGTCGAGGTTTTAGGGATAAGGTTGAGGGTTGAGGGATTAGGGTTAAAGTAGAGTGTCAAGGGTATAAGGATTAGGGATATGGTTGGAGGGTTTAGGGATAAGGGATTAGGGTTTAAGGTATAGTTTCAAGCTTGTTGAGGGTTTAGGAATAGGGATAGTGTTTAGGGTTTAGGGATGAGGGATTAGGGTTGAGGGTTGATGGATTGGGGTTGAGGGTTGACGGATTAGGGCTTAGGGATGGGGTTTAAGGTTTAGGGTTGATGGATTAGGGTTTAAGGTATAGTGTTGAGGGTTTAGGGATAGGGTTTAGGGTTGAGGGATTAGAGTTAAGGGTTGAGGGTTTAGGGTTGAGGGATTAGAGTTAAGGGTTGAAGGATTAGGATTTGACGTTGAGGGTTAAGGGTTGAGGTTTTAGGGTTTAGGGATAGGGTTGAGGGTCGAGGGATTAGAGTTAAGGGTTGAGGGATTAGGGTTTGATGTTGAGGGTTGAGGTTCGAGGGTCGAGGGTTTAGGGATAGGGTTGAGGGTCGAGGGATTAGGGTTAAAGTAGAGTGTCAAGGGATTAGGGTTAAAGTAGAGTGTCAAGGGTATAAGGATTAGGGATAGGGTTAGAGGGTTAGAGGGTTTAGGGATAAGGGATTAGGGTTTAAGGTATAGTATCGAGCTCATTGAGGGTTTAGGGATAGGGATAGTGTTTAGGGTTTAGGGATGAGGGATTAGGGTTGAGGGTTGATGGATTAGGGTTGAGGGTTGACATATTAGGGCTTAGGGATGGGGTTTAAAGTTTAGGGTTGAGGGATTAGGGTTTAAGGCATAGTGTTGAGGATTTAGGGATAGGGTTTAGGGTTGAGGGATTAGAGTTAAGGGTTGAGGGATTAGGGTTTGATGTTGAGGGTTAAGGGTTGAGGTTTTAGGATTGAGGGTTTAGGGATAGGGTTTAGGGTTGAGGGATTAGAGTTAAGGGTTGAGGGATTAGGATTTGATGTTGAGGGTTTGTTGGCCTCATTTCTAAACTGCCAAATTTTAAACTTTTGTATCAAGCCTTCCGTCAAGTTGTCATCTTTTTCATTGCAATTCATTGGTGTTGTGTTGCATACATCAAATCATGTTGATAATTCGTTATCATAGTGTCATTCCTTGTTTATTTCTCCCCATTATAGCTTTAAAATCAATTTTTATGCCAAGGCAAACCTCACGGCTTAGTATTTTTTTTTTAATTTTGCGTCTATTTTCCATTTTATGCTAAGTCCGCGTTAACTTTTGTTTCTTGCCAAGTCCATCTTGCATTAGCTTTTGATCCTCGCAAAACTCGCACCAATTTCTGCTTTTCGGTAAGTATGCACGACTTGTGAGTTTGCCTAAGTTGTACATGTTCGCTTTAAACTGATGGAATGAGTTCGGAGAGATAATGAAGTTTTCACTCACTTGTGGCTACATCCATGCTTTCACATTTTTACATAAAATTTTACATGCCCGGTTGTGTGTCCACAAGTTTACATGCAACCAAGAATTAAAGTTGGTTTGTTTTTTTATTGGCATGTTATTCTCCTTCAAATGGCATCCAAGGTTTAAAGTGGACTCAGGTGAAAGCTGAGTGAAATTCACTTTCACTTTTTAAAACACAACAATATCTTTAAAAAAAATGGTAGACACACTTTCCTGGAATCAGGCAACAAATATCGATTGTCCATAATCATAAACGTCTGCCATTGACCACATCATGGGTTCTATCTCTGGTGTAAAGTTGCATGCCGAATGAAGTGGCATCTTAGTTGACAGTTTAAAGAAAATTGTGCAATAAAAATGACAAAAACAACGAATTTTCTGTCTTTCTTTAGCAATAGGCTGTCGTGGCACGTTGTTATCAAGAATATTATCATTTTTATTGCCGTGGCACGTTGTTATAAAGAATATTACCATTATCATTGCCAAAGGAAAGGCTCAAATGACTATATCATCGGCAGACTCCAAGAGAGGGAATATCAACATTAACCAGCGAAAGCCTTCATGCAAGCCTAGAAATTTGCATGCCAACGCAAAGCTTGGTGAAAGGTTCTTCACTACACAATGCCTTGAAATAATGAGAACTCATAATCTTTCTGCTAAACAATGAAAACTGCCACTGTCAAAATGATCAATTTGCAACAGCATATGGGTGTCTATCAAAGCATAAAGGATAGAGAAATTTGTTGCAGCTGCCCTGTGGACATGTATACAAAATGTGTAGCTGTAAATAGTGCAATGATCGCATGATACACACAAAATGGCTTTGTTCAAAAGACTTTAGAAACTTTCTAGTGGACATGTATGAAAATGTAAAAGAAAGATATTGCATATAAACTTTTTGATAGAATGCTACAAAGATATTTTATATGTGAGCATTATCATGCTTGGAAGATAGTCTCACGCCAGAAAACTTTCTACACCTGACGGTTGTTCTTGTCAGCATATTTCTTGAATCTCCTATGGGTACAAGCGCTAGTTTTAAGCAAATGCAAGTGGCAAGTGTAAAGCAAAACTCTGCAACCTTTGCCATCATCCTCCCAGCCCGCGGCATGCGTTGGACAAGGATATGGACACATAGACGATGCATTTGAACTTAATTTCTCTAAGAAATGTCATCTATGATTTGCAATAATAAAAAGATATGGGCAGACAACCACCGCAGCAGCAGCAGCTGCTAGGAGTAGGGCAGATGCTCATTGGGGTATTGAGAATGGCGGTATTTGCATACTTTGCCATGCAGATGTTCTCCTCTAAGAAGCCTTCTGATCCAAGTCTGCAGATGTCTAATCTATTTTCGAAGGGTGAAGAACTAGACATGTGGCTTTATCTCACTGAGAATGAAAGATTCTATAATTTTGGCGATGAAGCAGCTCTTGTCTGGCAAGAAACTAATGTGCCTTATGCAGTTTAGGGGCCAAATAGTGTCAAAAAGCAGAAAATGGTCTATCATCCATCAAAGGCCGTAAAGAATAATGGGAGTCTTTATGCCCATGTGTTCTTTGCTCATTCTGGATATACTCCAGATCCCAGTGATGCTGATTATGAGCCATCTACTACTTTTAGTGTGACACATCCTATTGTAACATATCTTCCAAAACCAAAAGTAGATAGGCGCAAAAGCTTGTTGGGAAGTGGAGTGGATGGAGAGCAGGATGCATCCAAAATTGAACTAAAGGAAGACTCAGCTAGGATAAAAGATGATGGCGTTGTGGAATGGGTCTCATTCTAGAAACCAAATAGAACTATTAATTTGGTTGATGATTTTACTCGTTACTCACATAATGCCATTCCTCCACTTATAGCCGAATACTTGCACACTAATCCTGTAATGGGAAACTATTTTCCAATTGTTTCTTTTAATGAGTTCTGGTTATTGAGGGATAAATTGATACAAATCAATGAGATAGTTGAGGAGCTACCTCTCAACTTGGAGGTGGGGCATATTAGCATGATGAAGTGGCAGTTCTTTATACAGATTGATCAGTTATTTCAAATTCACCGTTCTTATGGTAGCATGCTTGAGGGAGAAGCAGATGAACTGAAGAGGGTGTTTTTGGAGGGGAATCCATATCTTCTTGCAATCACCATGGTCGTGTCGATGCTTCATTTAATTTTTGACTTCTTTGCATTCAAAAATGATATTCAATTTTGGAACAAGAACAAGTCAATGGAGGGCTTGTCTTCTAAGTCAGTTGTTGTGAGCTTCATTTGCTAGCTTATTATTTTTCTATACTTACTTGACAATGAAACATCATGGATGATCATTGCTAGCTCAGGCATTGGGTGTTGCATTGAGTTTTGGAAAATTGGAAAGGCCATGCATATTGAGGTTGATCGAAGTGGACATATTCCATGTTTGAGGTTTAGGGACCATGAGACATATACAAGCAAGACAAAGGAGTATGATGACTTAGCCATGAAATACCTTTCCTACGTTCTAATCTTCCTTGTAGGATGTTCAGCAATTTATTCGCTCAAATATGAGTGACACATAAGTTGGTATGTAGGATGAAGTTCAAACAGCTTCGGAGATGATAACAATGACATTTTATGATTGCAATCGAGGAGATGGTTTTCCTAAGAAGGTTGCAAGAAAAAGAAATTTGAGTAATCACAGGGATAGTCATCATGGAGGTGATCAACCAATGAGAAGTAAGGCAACATCTAGATTGCCCAAGACATCCTTTCGTCTCACTTGCAATTGTGTCTATGATGAAGTCAAAATGAACACATCTTGTTGTTGTTGTTTTAAAGAGCCGTCAGATGTATGTTTTCACATCTTCAAGTATTGAGAGTAGTGATCATGTTGAGTAGGATATGAGTATTCGAGTAAACACAGAGCCACCAATTTCGATGAATTCCCACCAACACATATATGAATCTTCATGGTACTTCCTATGCAAAGTTAGTAGATCAATTTCATCATGTGTCTACCGCATTTCTAGCACTTTGAAAAAGATTTCAAGAACCAATCGAAGAGATGACCACTAAAATGGAGCAATTGGAGATGGAAGATGACTTAACGAAGTTCACCACTTGAAAGCTGCAAATTCTAAATTACCTTTTTGTAAAAGTGACTTATGTCACTTGTTGTAACTAAAAATAAGGTTTATTTTTCTATTGGATTTCAAAAAGGTAGTTACTAGGTGGTTACAAAGTAGTTACAAAGGTAGTTACTAGGTGGTTATGGGAAAAAGCCTATAAATATGAGGCTATTTCAAATGTAACGGGGGGTGTGGGTCTCTTTAGAGAGAACTTTTGCAGGGGGAACTTATGAAACTTCTTGGAACATTTTTGGTCTTACACATTGTATAGTTTACCTTTGAAATTGTATAATTTCGAAAAGATAATGAAGAATTACATTTTAGTTCGTATGTTCTTAAAGTATTTATGAGTTATGATTACTAGTTTCTCATACATCAAATTGGTGATCTTTCTATGTATTTGTGTAAATCAAAGTTATCCATTGAAGCATGCAATTGGGGTGATGAAACACAATCATGTCTTGGTATCCTGATTTGAAAGTGTTAAGGTAAATTATCTCTTCGTGTGTTGAGATGCCATCCTTCTTCATCATTGTTGCACATATGTCATGAAATTAATCATCTAGTTTAGGAAAGTGGTTTCTAGATTTTTGGTGAAACCCCCTCATACTTTTCAATAAGATTGCGAAACTCCTGTTGGTTTTCATACGTCTACCACGAGGGTTTCTACATACCCATTTCTCCTGATTATTTTACTTTTCTTCCTTTTTGTACTTTCTGGATAAAAGTACACAAAAACCACAAATACCCCCATCATACGAGGGAACTGCCCCTCTCAAACGCAGAGGAAGATCGTTGCTCTGTCACGATCTCTCCAACTGTTGGGACAATTTAGTCATCGCTCTAAGGGCAACGGGTCATATTCAAGATTATTTCACAGTGACAAATCTATTTACCAACAAGGTTGAGGGTTGAGGTTGAGGTTTTAGGGTTTAGGGTTTAGAGATAGGGTTGAGGGTCGAGGGATTAGAGTTAAGGGTTGAGGGATTAAGGTTTGACGTTGAGGGTTGAGGGTTGAGGGTTTAGGGATAGGGTTGAGGATCGAGGGATTAGGGTTAAAGTAGAGTGTTGAGGGTATAAGGATTAGGGATAGGGTTAGACAGTCTAGGGATAAGGGATTAGGGTTTAAGGTATAGTATCTAGCTTGTTGAGGGTTTAGGAATAGGGATAGTGTTTAGGGTTTAGGGATGAGGGATTAGGGTTGAGGGTTGATGGATTAGGGTTGAGGGTTGATAAATTAGGGCTTAGGGATGGGGTTTAAGGTTTAGGGTTGAGGGATTAGAGTTAAGGGTTGAGGGATTAGGGTTTGACGTTGAGGGTTGAGGTTTTAGGGTTGAGGGTTTAGGGATAGGGTTTAGGGTTGAGGGATTAGAGTTAAGGGTTGAGGGATTACTATTTGATGTTGATGCGACTAAACTGACTAATCTAACGCGTCCAGATGGGTACATTTACACTAGGCATGGTCCTATTTTTTACCCAAACATGTCGAAACAATCTGAGCTACATTGTACCGATGATATCCCTAAAGAGTCCAAAGTGTAAAAAGGCAGTAATCTTTGATGAGATGTTACTCAAAAATCATGTCACTTAGAAACATTTCGTCTGAGGCAATGCGATCATGTAGGGTTCCTCTACAATAACCTCTCTCAGTTTTTTATATCTTTGAGATGCTTGCCTATGGTGAAAGGTTTTCTGCTGCTCTAAAAATCGTCAGAAGGAGGTAGTGTAAAGTTGCAAAGGGGTGTAACTTTCGTCCTACTCCTGATGTGACCAAACTGACTATTCCAACATGTCTAGATGGGTACATTTACGCTAGGCATGGTCCTATTTTTCACCCAAACATGTCGAAATAGTCTGAGATACATTGTACCGACGATATCCCTGAAGAGTCCAAAGTGCAAAAAGACAACAATCTTTGACGAGATGTTACTCAAAAATCATGTCACTTAGAAATATTCCATCTAAGGCAACATGATCATGTAGAGTCCCTCTACAATAACCTCTCTCAGTTTTTTATATCTCTGAGGCGTTTGCCCATGGTGAAAGGTTTTCTACTGCCCCAAAAATCATCAGGAGGCAGTGTAAAGTTGCAAAGGGGTGTAACTTTCGTCCTGCTCCTGATGCGACCAAAATGACTCTTCCAACGCATCTAGATGGGTACATTTACCCTAGGCATAGTCCTATTTTTCACCCAAACATGTCGAAATAGTCTGAGCTACCTTATACCAATGATATCCCTGAAGAGTCTAAAGTGTAAAAAGGCAGCAATCTTTGATGAGATTTTACTCAAAAACTGTGTCACTTAGAAACATTCTGTCTGAGGTAATGTGATCATGTAGAGTTCCTCTACAATAACCTCTCTCAATTTTTTATATCTATGAGGTGTTTGACCATGGTGAAAGGTTTTCTGCTGCCCCAAAAATCGTCAGAAGGATGTAGTGTAAAGTTGCAAAGGGGTGTAACTTTCATCTTGCTCCTGATGCGACCAAACTGACTATTCCAATGTGTCTATATGGTTACATTTATGCTAGGCATGGTCTTATTTTTCACCCAAACATGCCGAAACAATCCGAGCTACATTGTACCGACGATATCCCTGAAGAGTCCAAAGTGTAAAAAGGTAGCAATATTTGACAAGATGTTACTTGAAAATCGTGTCACTTAGAAATATTTTGTCTAAGGTAATGTGATCGTGTAGAGTCCCTCTACAATAACCTCTCTCAGTTTTTTATATCTCTAAGGTGTTTACCCGTGGCGAAAGGTTTTCTGCTGCCCTAAAAATCGTTAGAAGGAGGTAGTGTAAAGTTGTAAAGGGGTGTAACTTTCGTCCTGCTCCTGATGTGACCAAACTAGCTATTCCAATGCATCTAGATGGGTACATTTACGCTAGGCATGGTCCTATTTTTCACTCAAACATGTCGAAACAGTCTGAGCTACATTGTACCAACGATATCCCTGAAGAGTCCAAAGTGCAAAAAGGCAGCAATATTTGACAAGATGTTACTCGAAAACCATGTCACTTCGAAACATTTTGTCTAAGGCAACGCGATTGTGTAGAGTCCCTCTACAATAACCTCTCTCAGTTTTTTATATCTTTGAGGCATTTGCCCATGGTGAAAGGTTTTCTGCTGCCCCAAAAATTATCAGAAGGAGGCAGTGTAAAGTTGCAAAGGGGTGTAACTTTCATCCTACTCCTACTGTGACCAAACTGATAGTTCCAACGCATCAGGATGGTTACGTTTAGGCTAGACATGGTCTTGTTTTGCACCCAAACATGCTGAAACAATTCGAGCTACATTGTACCGATGATATCCCTGAAGAGTCCAAAGTGTAAAAGGGCAACAATCTTTGACGAGTTGTTACTCGAAAACTGTGTCACTTAGATACATTTCGTCTGAGGCAACATGATCATGTAGGGTTCCTCTACAATAACTTCTCTCAGTTTTTTATATGTCTGAGGCGTTTGCTCGCGGTGAAAGGTTTTCTGCTGCCCCAAAAAATGTCAGAAGGAGGCAGTGTAAAGTTGCAAAGGGGTGTAACTTTTGTTCTTCTCCTCGTGTGGCCAAACTGACAGTTCCAACGCGTCTAGATTGGTACATTTAGGCTAGGTATGGTCCTGTTTTGCACCCAAACATGCTGAAACAATTCGAGCTACATTGTACCGGTGATATCCCTGAAGAGTCCAAAGTGCAAAAAGGCAGCAATCTTTGACGCGCTGTTATTCAGAAACCGTGTCACTTAGATACATTCCATCTGAGGCAAAACAATCACGTAGGGTCCCTCTACAATAACCTTTCTTAATTTTTTATATCTCTGAGGCATTTGCCCTTGGTGAAAGTTTTTCTTCTGCCCCAAAAATTATCAAAAGGAGGCAGTGTAAAGTTGCAAAGGGGTGTAACTTTGGTTCTTCTCCTCATGTGGCCAAACTAACAATTCCAACGTGTCTAGATGGGTACGTTTAGGCTAGGCATGGTCCTTTTTCACACCCAAACATGCCGAAATAGTTCGAGCTACAAACACTAACTAGTCTTCAATCTTCAAACACTACAAATACCATGATATCCTGCATAAAGTTGTCTTTTAGCCTTTTATAAAGGCATGCCCATAAAATTCAACCGCATAGAGATGATTGTTTGTATTCCAAATTCCTTTTAAATACCCACCTTCGAATCCTTTTTCATCCCTCATATCAATTAAATATGACCTTCGATTATCATATGGCACTCAAACTTATGAGAGTTTACCAGAGACGCCGGTTGAGTTAGGTTGAAGGACCGGTGAACTAATGACTTAAAGACCATTTAGTAGGTCGATTTAAGTGATAGTAACTTCTGATTATAAGTCAATATTAAATTAAAACAAAAGTGCACTTTACTCACGATAGGCAATTGAGGGTTTTAAAGTCTTGAGAAAAATAGATTCTTTTTAGGGTTTAATGCCCAATATGTAAACCCTAACTATCAATAAGATTATGATTATGAAAGCTTGTGTCTTCTCTAACTTCTTATTGCATGAACAAAACCACATCCACCATGAATATGAACCTTGCATCATATCAAGCTTTCAAGATAGAGCTTATCATGAAAACCATATTCACAACAAAACCTTGCATGAACAAAACCACATCCACCATGAACATGAACCTTGCATTATATGAACCATGTTTGTCTTGTGCAACATCAACATGAATTGAGAGACCTTATCATGAAAACCATATTCACACCATCATGCACCTCATGACCATCACCTCGAATCACTGTATCACCTTATCAACATCATGGCATCAAACTTGACATCAATGACAAAGAACCTTGACCCTTTGACTTCAATGACAACCTTGAACCTTGATTGTTGATGACTTATGGAAGCCTATAGCCCCTATGTTATGTTGCATACTAAAATTAGGTAAGACTCAATGTAATCTCATAACCTCGCCTTATATGCAAGAGGAATTACATTTCATAACCACAATGGTCATCACGTGCTAATAAGCATATGATTTTGACTATCTTATTTAAAACAACAAACATACTCTTTGCATCCCAATATGGTATAATAACAAGAAATTAAGAAATATTTTCAATTGACCAATTGATAAAGAATATGGATCAGCATACTCATTTGAATATTTTCAATTGAGCAACTCATAAAGAATATGAATATTTTATGTTCAACATGATGATTCATTTTTATTTTAAATACAACTTTTATCTTTTAGTTCCAAAATGAGGTTTAGGTGATACTTGAATAACAATAGCTAGCTTATTGGATCAACAAACATCTTATGTAATACAATTGGACTTTAAATATTTGAAGTAGCCATCTACAAATATCCATTCAAACGTGGATTTATAATGCAAGTATGGACGCCACCAATAAAAAATATTTGTATTAACCAAATATCCATATAGGCATACATCAATATCTGTCGATATAAGTATAACATATATACAAAATAGCCATATAGGCTTACAAGAAAGCCATATAGGCATACAATGTCAACTATATACAATACAAAATATATGTCCACAAATGCCATATAGGCATACAACAAAGGAACACAATAAAAAGTCATTCCCCTCTAGCTGGTGAAGAGAATAGATCATGGGCAGCCTTTGATCTTCTAGGGGATGGAGACGTGTATGTGGGTGGTCTACTATGAACCCGAGGGCTGCTCCTCCTATTTAGTTCTTCCTGCATCTGTAGCTATCAATAAAAAGTATAGACATTAATATATAGAAATTACATGTTATAAAAAATGAAACATTTAACAAAATAATCACTTACCGCTACCATATAATCTGTCTCCTCACTTGCCTTAGTAGCAAGATTAGGTTGTGGTGATGTCATGTCCTATAGAAACCATCCAGATAGAAATTAAACTTCAAATCAATAATCTTTTAATTTTTCAAAAATAAACAACTATAACAATGAATGTAAATTGAAATTTACTAATCTGCCTCATACTATTGTCAATAGCATGGAGCTATGAATCGCAGAGGTCACACCATGCTCCATTGCCCTATGAACATCAAGAGGTGTCTCCGCAGCCTGCATCATCTGGAAATAAAACAACATTATTCAATTACGAAAACTATAATAGTGATGCAAATCATGGCTCCTAACATACACACACGTTCACCTAAACATGTAAGTACACACAATAAAGCACACAAGTCACATACAAAAATCTAGTATGTATAATTCATTCATTAAACTATTTATTTTATTACCTTTGTGAAGCTTTGAAGTCCACCACCACTGGCAGGTGTTGCTGTGAAATCTCTAATATTAACCTATTCAACATCCAAAATCAGATATTAGAATACCATTCATATAACGATGCTATTCACATGTAATATTTATAATTGTTTACTAGTTACATACCCCGACAGTAGATGATGTAGTGTAATATGCAGGTGGAGAACCACTAAAAATTGCATCAATGCTATGACCCTAAATTTTTATTAAAATCATCAAACTAAATTAGTTAATCTTGCATTTCAAAAATGAAATTTATTAAATTAAATTCAATGAACTTGCTAATATTTACCTAAGTATCAAGGCTGAAAGTCTCACTTAGGAGGGTATCTGTCATCACCATCTGCTCAGCTGCAGATGTAGCCTGTGCACCTGCATCCTGACTATCCATGGGGTCATAACCACAGGCTGACCCGCAAGTCTAACAAGTATGGGGTGGGACCCTACTCCTCACACTATCTCCCAACCCACGCTATGCTATAGGACTAGCATGCTATATGATGCTCTGGGTCAAGGCACTAATGGATTGAAGTGTATCGACCTCAATACTCTCCTTCACAATGGAAGGGATAGACACATGCTCACGGGCTAGTCTGCTGATTACTCGTCTTACTGGCCATTGTGGGTCAACACGTGCCCTTGGTCTATCTTGTGCTGACCCCCCACCTCTACCCTGGAAGTCTCGCATATCAAAATAGTTTGGCACTTTATTGAGGACAAACTCGCAGTAGAGTTTCCTCAAAAAGTATTGCAAGACCTCATTATTATTGCATGGAGGATGGTCAAAAACCATCCACCACCTCTGCCCAAAATTATCCCATAGCACTTGGTTGTTGCACCAATGGACAGGGAACCTCTTGCATGTAATGGGTGGAGATTGATTTGTTTGTGAGTTTGTGAAAATGGAACACAAGTCCAATTTTGTAATTTGTAACTTTTTCACATCTTCATATGATAGCTTGTCTGCATAATACTCTCTAAACTCTCTCCTCTTATCCGACCAACTAGATATTTGCTTGCTAATTGAATCTACATTTGATAACATAGATTCAAGAGATTGAGCAAGCGTGGACCTATGCAAGGTTGAAGTTGAAGGATCTTTCAACCTTGCAATTATGTCTTCAATTTCTTTTTTATTATTTTCAAGTTGCCCCATTAGATTTTATTGTGTTCTAGGGGCATGTCGAGGAATGGATGGAGGCGTTTGTTGTTTGAGTTGTTCTTTGGTAGGTATTTCCTCTTCAGGATTTTGTGGATTTGGAGGAGGAGGAGGTGCATTAACATTTCCTAACAATTAAGGAAATTTACATCAAAAATCAACTCAAACCTACCTATTTAGAAACAAATTCAAACAAAAAAATAAATAAAACTCACTCATTTGGCCTGCTCAATGTTGTGGCAACATTTTGGCGATGAACCGGTGAGATTTTGGTGTCGAATTGGATCTTGAAAAATGCGAGCACGCTCCTTAGGGTTTGCAGGTCGTGAGTGTAGAGGAAAATAAAGAAATCAAATGAGCAGAAATGCTCTTTATATATATATAAACATAACACGAGTGCGTTATGGTTTGGTTTTGCCGAGCCTTAGGCTCATCATTACCAAACCATAATGCGAGCACGTTATAACGCGCTCGCATTATGTATTAATTTAAAAAAAAAATTGGCCACTTTTTGGCCCCCCAACTTTTTGCACTTACCCCTAAGATAATTAATGGGGGAGTGTAGGGGGTGGAGCCCCTCCTACGGGGCCTGGGGAGACCATCCTCCAGGTGGGGGCCCAGGGGCGAAGCCCATGGTAGGGGTCTAGGAAGTAACAATTGGCCTATATTTAATAAAGGTGTCGTCAGTTAGTTTGTGATTGGCCGACATGGAAAAACTAAAATTGGATAACCACGAAAGAGGCTTGATAAATAAGTGGTTGGAGAATGTGAAAGGTCATATGATGCAAATGAGAATCGACATTGTGTACTCCTGAAAGAGTTTGCATTGCAAGTGTGTTGTAATCATCTTTTGATTTGATAATACATTGTGCAGGTTTTGGAGTGTGCATTTTTTTTACCCGAAAGGGTTTTCCTCACGTATATCTTATGTTGTGAGTTTTGTATTTGCATTTTGGATGTTGTCATTACCCTTCTGTTAATGTGCATCTTAATCTATAATTGTAAAAGTTAAAATTTGCATAAATATTTCCTCACTAGATCAGTGTAGGAAGTGTTTCCACGTACCTTGCATCCTTTCAAAATTTTAGGGCAAGATCCCCTTCCATTGGATAGATATTAAAATTATGTGATTTTGCCAAACAATTTGTGGAAATAATTAAATCATGAATTTTAGAGAAGCTAGAATAAAATACGTTTACAAAGGGCTTCGTGGGATCATTTCACACAATGTGGCCATATTTTAGATGAAAATATGCCTCCAGTCAAGAGTTATCATCTCTCGTGTGGGCTCAACATGTCGTATTAATAGTTGAACAAGTCGTCAATGTAAGGTATAACGAATACAAAGTGTACATGGTTTCACAATAAAAGGTTCACTTTTTAATTGCTCGTCATTTATTTCCATTTGCTAAGCAGAAAACATTTTCATGGTAAGCTTATTCTCATGAATGTCAAATGCATAAGTTTGGTGGACACCTGTAAAGTGTTTGATCATATAAATAAAGGTTGGAAAGTGCACTTTCTTGTTGAGTTACCCCATGTCCCCATCTAGCTGCATAAGCTATTTTTCTACTTAAATTTAATCAGTTGGAGTGGCCCCTTGGAAATTTACAACTATGGGAAAAGTATAATATAGAATTTTCCCTATTTTTGTGGAGAAGCCACTGTTTGCAAATAAGCTATGGAAAAAAAGGGGGAGTTGGAAATAAGCAACCACTGCACAATGAAAAATATGCCATGTGGCTACATATATTTCCTTGCCTCCTCTTTTTTTATTTTCCTCTAATTAAGATAATTTATTTTGTTTTTTTATATAATAAAAAACTACAAATTAAGACAACTACTTAAATAAGTAGAAAAATAAAATATTCATGGGATCACTAGCTCCACAAATATCTCCTAGAAGAATTGAGGAATGGCTGCTAGCCAAAATGAACTACGCAGTTGCATGAGACATGCCCTTAGTAAAACTCTCAAATCCCCAAAAGTTCACTTTGAAGAAAACTTTGAAAATTCTTAAAACTCTTGAAATCCTAAAAATGCACTTTATTGTTAAGTTAGGGAGTTAGAAAAATAGTTGAATTGTCGAAAGTCATTGTTTTGGCGATTGTTTTGGTTCAATAACTTTTAAAACTCCTGAAATTCTTTTTTTTTTCAATATGTTTTGAAGTTTGATAACTAATAAAAAGCCTAAAATGTGCTCTTTTGGATAATTTATTATTTTTAAACCTCCCAATTTGCTGAAAGGTTTACTTCTTTAGGAATCTTTAGGGTTTGTGAACTCTTTCCTATACACTCAGCCCTACAAAAGAATGAATCCTTTGAAATTGATCATGGGCATCCATTAAAGTATGGAAGACATAGGAGCTCTATTGGGAGGCAAAGTGGAAATCATTTGAACAAATTGCGTCAATGAAACAATTATCCCATGGTTGTCGCAACTGCAGGACCTACACAAAATGGACCTGTTGTAAAGGCTTTATAAACTACTAAGCGAATGTAATCAGTTGTGTAAGGCTGAAATCCATCACTTGGTCAACATCTTTCTTGCATACCAAAATGGGAGTCTTTGAACAACATATGAATCATTTTAAATCAAAACATAATGGAAGAGGAAATTGTTTTGGTTGCCATGTCTACAAAATGTGGAAGAATAGCTAGGGCACGTGAGTGTTTATAGAACACCTCAAAGAGGATCTCATTTCATGGAATGTAATGATGGCAGGATATACACAAAATGGACCTATTGAATGAATGAGTGAATTTTAATGACATCCATAAGGCCAAACATCCTAAGGGACCAAGAGCCACAGCCCTAAGACACTTTCAAAATCTTTTCAATGTCGAGTCTTCTATTGTGCATCTTTTCCAAGAAGTCAGCCGTTATGTGGAGCTTTGCTTCCTCAAGGAGCTTGTTTAAACTTCCCCCTTCAAATTGTTCGCATACTGAATGAAGATATCTTCATAGGCAACACACTCAAAGATGAAGTGTCATTTAGTTTCAACCACTCCTTTGTTGCAAAAAGTGCATATCCTATCTTCCCAAACTTCCTTGGGGACCATCCATCTACCAATTTCACACCTTAGATGATGGCAATCGGTCCTCAACTACGTAATTAAAAGTCTAGCCTTACCCTTAATAGCGGCATGCAAGTAGGAATTTTCCCCATGCTCCCGCATGGGGTTGAACTCTTTGACATAATGTAATTTTTTTCGACCAAGTTGCTTAGTCCACATGGCAGTCCTAAATTTTTCTAACACAGACTGTTTAATTTCTTCTTTGGTTTTAGGACAATTTTGCATTTTAATAGCCCATTTGTTCAACCACTTGTTGTTCTACTTCATCCACATATTTTTCCTACGAACTAACTCTTCCTCCACCACTAATTTAGGCCAGCGTTGATTTTCCATGTTTTCTACTTTCTTTAGGTAACAAAGAAGCTGAATAATAGAAAATGCCTCAAATGAGAAGGAGCCCACCTTAGCTAAAAGGATCTCATAGAGAACTATAGCTTTGACTTTTAAGACTACCAATGATAAGATGCTTTTGAATTCTCTCTAATTGTCTCCACTTGTGATTAGAAATGCTACTTCCCCAAACCTTGCAGCCATATAAGACAACCAGGGTGACTAGCAAACCAAAAATAGTCTTCTTGGTTTTACAATCCCAAAGCTCCACTTTCCTACATATATTTTGAAGCAGGTAAGAATCTCTCGAACCGCCTTGAATGCTCTTCATTCTACAAGTGTCCTACTGAGCCTGTTGTTGAAAACAATACTAAGGTACTTGTACTCTTCAACTATTTCCAAAGAGCTTCCTTCAAAAATAAAGTTGACTTGCTACTGCTTCCTTTTTAATGAGAAAATCATGACTTTGGTCTTGCTAGTGTTCACTTACATCCCAACCTCTTGACATAAGAGCTCTAAATCCTTCAAATGCTCTCTCAAACCATGGGCAGTTTTGGCAACAAGAATAATATCATCAGCATACAAAAGGAACTTCACCACAAAACCTGCCAACTGAATATCCTCACCAATGGTATTGTTTAACCATTCTTCAATCTTATCAATGTATAAGCCAAATAAAGTGGGAGAAAGGGGACATCCTTGTTTGACCCTGATGCCACTACCAAAACACTCTAACATACCTCTTTAGTTTTGCTTTTAGCTCTAACCTGCTCATAAAGCTTGTGAATAGTCGCCCTATACTCATCTGGAAACCCAAGTTCTTCCATCCTTTTCCATAGTTTGACCTTGGGAACCATGTCAAAAGCCTTTTTAAAATCAACAAAGCAACAAAAGGCCTCCCCTCCCTGAGTGTCCCAAACTTGTTCGATCAAATGTCTAAGAGTAATGCAATGATCAATGGTAGAATGTCTTGGTCTAAAACCAACCTACCCTTTTGCTCTTTTTCCCTCTTTTTCTGCCCAATTGTTGATCCTACTCTCTATCAGGCAATCGAACAAATTTTTTGTTTTCCTATTTTGCTTCCCAGTGAGATAGCCCAAATCCATGAAATCTCAAGTGTTTTCCCCTTTAGAAATGTAAGGAAAAACATCCCAAATCGACTAAGTCCAAAAAATCTTGAGTTTTCCTTGTGTTTTTAGCATTTTTAGAGTTTTTGAGTTTAAAGTTATCCCCTTCGTCATGTCATCCTAATTGACTCCGAGCTCTAACTTTTTCCCTTTGAAAATTCAACTAGGTGTTTCGAAGTTTTGAACTTCAGACTTTTCTTCTTCCCTCTTCCTTTTCTTTTGGAAGACGGAAGACGAAAGGCTCGAAGCCCGACCCCCGATAGGTGTTAAATTTTCTAAGGCATTTTGCCATTCTGCTGAGCCCTTTGTGGGGGCTCACAGTAGGCTTGCGGAACCATGGAATGGGGGCAGGTGGCAAGTTTTGTCATCTCAACATTAAAAGAACCCAAAAGAGGCCATGTGGCATAATCTGTGGCTCTTCCGCCATTCCACAGAGTATCCCATTGATGCTTTATTGAAGACCACAGAACAGTAGGAAACTGCCATGCGGACAAAAGACAAGCAATAAGGAGGAGGCCTGAAGTCTATGTTTCACTTCTTTTCCTTCAAAATATTTCTAAGTGTTTCAGACTTCGAGGATTGGACCTTCCTTCTTCTTCCTTCTCATGGAAAGTAGAAGACGGAAGGCCCAAGGCCCGAACTCTGCCAAAACTTTTAAAAATTGGCTAAGTCCTTAGACTTTTGAGGCTCGAACTTTCCTTCTTCCTCCTTTGGGAAGGCGGAAGACGGAAGGCTCGAGGCTCGAAGTCCGTCGATATTGTAATCTTCCCTTGTATAGTGGAGTTCGGGGTGGGGTTTTCTCCTTTCTCCTTCTCTCTTGGAAGGCGAAACACTAAAGGCCCGAGGCTCGATCTTCAATGGCTTCCGTGATCTTCAGAAGCGAAGGGAAAAGAGGCAAAATTTACGATCCGCCATGGTTAATCTTGATGAAATCTTGCTGATAAGGTAGAATTCAGGCCAGATTGAAAGTCAAACATCTAGCTCCAACTAGAAATTGTTGTTGGTCATTTATTGTTGCAGGTAGAGGAAGATGCAAGGTTTCAATGCAAATATTTGTTCAACTACTTCCTAGAAGATATTTCTGCATTTATGTCAAAGATAAACATATATTTTCAGACATTTTTTTTGTAAAATATTTTCTGATAGGCCCATAGGGTGAATTTATTACAGTAGGTGATGGCGCCTCATTGTAAAATGCTATAAGATGCATGAAATCAAATGTATTATGTTGGCTTTTGGTCTAAAAAACAACATCTTGTATCAGCTGTAACTATGCCTCTTTGATAAGAAATAATAGATTTTTACCTTTTCATACACTTCTTCTGCTCTATGTAATATTTAAGTTTGATCTCCATCTATGAATGCTTCTTTCCTTTTGGATTTCATTTAGTTTCCTTTACCTCTGCAAGTAGTTTGTGATTTGTGTATGCTTGTCTATTGTTTATTATTTTTCTGTGCATATATGGTTGATCTGAGGGCTGAACATTCAAACCTAGTGTATCACCTTTTCATTTCTAGTTTCTCCTTCTTCCCCTTTTCCCCAATAGTGAATAGATTAGGTTTAGTCTTAGCACACTCTGAATCACATATTTAGAAAAGGAACCAGCCTTCTCTGGAGGTTTGATTTCCTTGCAGGGTCCCACACCTAGAAATCATCCCAATGTTTCACTGGATTGTTTTAGCACTAAATCGCTCCAACACAGGGTGCAAATCCAAGCGACAACATTTTCCACGAAGAGGATTCCCCATGATAGTTTGATAATTAGAGGGATTATTGATATCACCACTCTTGTAGAGAGGAATAATGATGCTAGTATCCCACTTAATCATAAAGCCCTCTTTTGTGATGCCATTAAATATGTTTTTGATGTGCGGTGTAAGGTACTCAACTCCCCACTTAAAAAATTTAGTTTGCAACCCATCTATGTCTTGTGCTTTTCCACTTGCTAACTTCTTTATACCTTGCTTGATATCTTCCACTAAGAAGAGATTGGTTGACATGTTAACTATAGGGGGGTTGACTTTCTCTTGAGACCGTTCATAGAGGAGCCTCGCATACTCTAACCATTGGTCATCTGAAATATTGTTTTCAGTATGTTCTCTTTCTTACTGTAACTCCTTCCAAAAGACTTTGGGGTTATTTTTACTCAAAGATATTAACTCTTTCCTTCTAGAAACTACATAGCTTTCTTTTTTGAATTTTAACAAATTCTCATATTTTTTCCTGCTTTCATTGTTTGTCTCAGTTTCTTTGAGGGCTCTTTTTTCTACCTTGCACTCGTCGTCATACCACGGCTTGGTCAGGAAGTATTTGAGATCCTCTTCTTAGGTCAAGATCTCTTGCATGACTTTAGAGCCTTATGGATTAGAGGGATCAACATATTGTTGCTAATATTGTTCTTTATTTCCTTGTTTGTTTCTTTTCCCCCTATGCTATTTTTTATCATTTAGAAGTGTTGTTTCAAAGCAACAATGAAGATCTCTTGATTTTTTTGGTTCACCATGATTCTACCTTGTGTGTGAACTTTCTTTTGCCTATTTTGGACCTATCCCTCTTTTTGCATGACATTTTGAAGGCCAAACTTAACTAGAAGAGGCATATGATCAGATTTAAAATTAGTAGTGTAGTCCCCAATGTCAAATTCTAATAGCCTGGAAGTACCCTTTTGAGAACAAATAACATAATCCACCACACTCTGACCATTGTAATGTTTATAAGTGATACCCCCGGATCTAGGCCAATTACTCATACCATTACAAATAACCATGTTGTGAAGACTACAAAGTCCTAATAATTCCACTCCAAAATGATTCACACAACCATTACCATCCTGTGAGGTTCTTTCCCAAAGCTGATCTTTGTTTTCCTCTAACCATAACAGGTTGTTATCCCCTCTTTCCTCTTTGCCCAAAAGAAGAGACTGATTGTTTGTTGCCCTAACATTAAAATCACCAAATAAGACAATTTCCCCAAAAGGGCTAAAAGTAGAAATGTCTTTCATAAACTTGCAGCATAAGGGTCTTCATTGTCGAGATTTCTCTTTTTGTAGAACTTTGACCCTTTTGGGGCAAAGTAACATGATGCCAACCTGACTTTAGCCTCATTGTCAATTATTTTTATCCAAATGTATTTCTTTTTTGGATCCTCTATCTCAAAGTCCATGATCCCACCCCACATTTCTCTAATTAGCACGGTGATTCCCCCATGCCCTTTACTTGTTTCAGTTCCTTCATTTCAAACTAAAAATTTCTTGTACCCTTCGAAGCTCGACACTTTGCAACCATCATGCTCATGAGTCTGTGTAAGGATAATCATGTCTTTTTCCTCCGCTATGGGCCCCAACCCCGGTCCTCTTCTCCATTGATATCCTCTATAGTTCCAACTTGCAATCTCTAGATACTCTTGTGGAGCCCCAAATCCCTATTTCTTGTGTGGAAATCTCTCGCTGATTTGGGCTTTCTCATTTTTCAACCAGGTCCACTTTCTATCATTCCTTGTTGTTTTCATTTTTTCCCACTCCTTCCTTCATTCTTCTTGTTGTGCGAATGTCAAATCTTCATCTAAGAATATGCGAGTGCCTCTAAGCAACCCCCTGTTTTTTAGAATCTCTCTCTTATCATCTATGTTTCTTAAGATAACTCTTACATGTCTATTGAAAAGACTTTAGAAATTCATAATCAAATGTAATGGGCATGTGTAAATCCATACTTCACTTCCTTTGCCAATGCCCTTCTTGTATGTGCCAAAATCGGAGCTTTAGAATAGCTTATCAATCTTTGTCACAACTGAATGGAAGAAAGAGTTTTATTAGATATTATAGTTGGGAGTTCTCTAGTAAACATGTATGCAAAATTTGGAAGCATAGATAAGGCATATGAAGTTTTTTGATAGAACCCTCAAAGAGATGAAGCCTCAAATGCAAGGATAAAACACACATTTCTTTTAGTTTGCACCTTTTCTTTGGATGACAACTGTAGATTTCACCCTTCATTGCTTTGTCATGAGACAAAAGAATGATGTTGAAGAATTAGGAGCCATATTTCATTGATATGTATGAGGAACTTCCCTTGTTATGATCATCATACTTTCTATTGGATATGGTTATGGACAAATAGGCATTTGATGTCGTATTTAAACAAGAGTTGGAAAGGTCCTCCAATTTATCACCTTTTATGCTCCGTTATGGGGAGCCATCCTCTTCTACGGTTTCACATATTTCCAAGTCATTCACATGCTTAACAATACCATTAGGATAGTATCAAATAGGCATATTTTGCTTGCTGACTTCAACTATTATATCAATACATGATCATGCTTAGATGATAGTGTTTAGTAAGATTTTATATGATTCAATGCATCTCAAAGCTTATTATTGGCTTGTTCCTCAACCTGTAGTTTCCTTCAAACATTCTTTCCCACTCAACTTGAAGTTAGCGTCTCTAAAGGTGGATGGTAATTCCAGAGCCCCTTGTGAGGTATTGATATTATACCCAATAATCATAGGCAACATTCATTCATTCATAGCACTAACATCTCATGTCATGTTGGATGTTCTTTCTCCACCTTCTTTAGGGAACCCCTCTTACTATCATGAATATCCTTATCCAAACCTTCTTGGCAATGGAGATAAAGATAGTGAAGAGTATGTGTAGTTAGAGTAGAGAGATAAGCTGAAAATGTTTTGCTTGATTATGCATCCCTACAGAGGCAAGTGGCATTGCTAAGGTAGGAGTGAAAATGCTATCTATGTTTTTTGGAGACATAGGATGTAAGCAGTCTATAAAAAGCGTTGGAGGATGTTGTTGCAAGTATAGAGAAGAATTCATGGTCAAGGATTTCTCTATCATCGACTCCAATTGAAAGGTTGTTACCAAGTGGTAGCATGCCATTTGATGACTGTAAAGATGATTGAAGAATATTAAAGATGGACAAAAAGGTGGCATCTATTTCTTGTGGGGATTTGTTCCATGGGACGTATTTTGGTTAGGATGTTGCAATTAAAGTCCTTAAGCCAGAACCCTACAAAATTATTATGGAATTGAAGTTCCCAATTACAAATATCTTATTAATTATGAGAAGAAATATTGTCTCCAAATGCATAGATTTATACTATGCTTGCATAGGGATATTTACAAGCTGGAAAGAGCATTGAATTAGCACAATTTCTTGTTAATATAGACCAAGAGGTGTCTATTGGAGTGCTATGAGAAGTTGGTAATTGCATCTGAGAAACAAATTGTCTCTATACCATATGTTATTTCTATTTCAAAGGAGGAAGATTCAATGACTGGAGATTATGAACCAACTTTCGACCAAACAACATCTGCTTCGATGGAAGAAGGTTATAAAACTATTGAATTTATTGAAGTTAGTTTAGACCATTGTAGGAATGTCTCTTTGTATAAAGAGAACTTGAAGCCACCAAAAATTGGGAAGTAGACCGATTCTAAGTATGCTAATAGAACCTAGAAATTAATTGAGTTCCACATGTGAGATTAAGAAGATGCCATTTCAAAGTTGATGTCGTGAACTTTCCAGGTCATGGGTTAAGGACAATTGCAAAATCCTTTGTTGTTGAAGTAAAGAAAGTTTTGTCTAAGAGAACAAATTCTTCTCAGACATCTACAGAAGTTGTGCAATCACAGATGGTCAATATTGAAGTAGAAGGAATCGATAAGATTTAAAATCCAATGTATCAAATGAAGCTTGAAATGGAGGAGACAATTTTATCGACAAAAATTAATACCTACAACCTATGGAGGATGTTATGCCAGTCAACCTTGAGTTGAAACATATCATTTTATTACAAGGTTATTTTTAATAATGTTTTAACTCATTTTATGAGTTAAATGTTGTGTATACGGGAAGGGGTAAAGGTTTATTTATTGTAAATGATTTTCAAGAAATAGTTATGTTCCATCAGGGGGAAAAATCTATAAATAAGTAATCTAAAAAAGGGGGGGCTTGTGATCTTTTTCTACTTTGGAAAACTAAGAGTTTTGTAAAGGGGAATCATTTTAATATTTATGAAGAATTATTGTTCTCATATCATCATTTCTTCCTGAAGGTTGGTTATTGTTATGTTTGATCAGTTTTCTTTATGCTTTATTCCCTCATTCCTTGCTCTTAGCGAACAAATGATTTGGAGACTTTGTGCTCCTAATTTTAGTTTAATTTGATCTTTCCTTTCCTTCTTTCTTTCAAGAAAACCATGTCGTGTTTCTTATGTTTGCAGTTGGATTTCTTTCTCTTTTCTCTCATTTTTTTCTTTTTTTTTCTACCTTTTTTGTACTTTTTGGTTAAAAGTATTTAAAATTTATAAAACCCCACCATATGAGGGAGATACCCCTCTCAAACGCAGAGGAAAATTATTGGCCTCACATCAATTTCTCCATTTGTTGGTAAATTTTGTTACTGCCTGTTGGGCGAGTCAATTATCTCTACAACGAGAAAACTATTTACCAATAGGGCAGATGTGTGTAATGTTTGATTGAATTGTGTAGGTACATGCAAAATCCCAGTGGTCGTAAACAATAAAAATGAGAGCAGGAAACAAGTGCCTTGGGAACACCACGTAGGAGGATGCCCCCAAAACACCCTTCGCAACGCTATGCCCCTAAGGTACGACACACAACAATAAAATAGAGGAGAGGAAAGATAGAAGAATGATGAAACAAATAGAAGAATGTTCACAACATAGGCGGTCTTCCGATATCCTTGACCTTACAAGAGAATCAAGGGTCATCCTAGGAGACCTAAACAACACATAACACAATAGGGGGGAACACAACACAATGCTAACAACATATATATCTAGGAGGAGGTCACCCTTGAGAGCAACTAGAATAGGTGCTATGTTAAGTGTGGATAAAGGAGGGAGAGATACTTACCTAATTCGATGGGATATTTTCTAGTGAACAATCCATGTCTATCGGTGATGTTTAATAGGTTAAACGAAGAGGATTTGTTTAGGGTTGATTATGATAGTTTGTGTTAATCCTCCTTTCACCACTAAACATTCAAGGACTTTTAGCTGAGTAGAGGAACCTACTATAGACCTTCTGTCACTTGGAACATAGGGGAATATTGGAATTGTGTGATTTAGTTCAATTAAGCCCAATTATGCTCAAAACCCTAATTATGCAAATTCGTGAACAAACAGACAAATTATGGAAAATGATCGCACATAGAGATATCAAATGACAACCAAATGCATACCAAATTTTGAAGTTTGAAAAATGGAAAAGTCAGGGACTAATAAGCAGGTGCCCTAGTCTAGTGCCACAACTTTTGTCGAGATCTGGGAATCTTGTCTACAACCTATTCCTGTTGTTCCAAAGATTTTCCTATTATAGGATTTGGAGGACTAATGAGTAGTCACCTGAGTCCATGACCCTATTTTCTTCTCTAATCTGCAATTTTGACAATCTGCATTGCTCTCCTGCAACTCCACTTTTTTATGCTTTTGCAACCTGTAACCTGCAATCATGAAAAAAATGGGTTGGGGGTTGTGGTGTTTAGAGGCTTGCCTCAGTCAAGCCCCGGAGAGACATTCAAGTCTTTTGAACATTGTTGTTAGATAAAGAGTGTGTATCCTTGCGGGATAGAGGCAAAATCCAAATGATAAATGATAGAAAACACCATTGATATCACCGTGTAGTGAAGATCTCATGGGAGGAAGATGCTCTTCATGCCATGAGGAGATGGATGCCAAATTTGCAAATACAAATAGAAGAACAATGCTATGCTCTGCCACACAATGAATATTTTGAATGCTCTAGAATCACAAGTATGCCAAAATCCATCTAATGTCCATCTAGTTTTTTTCTAGTTTACAAATGAATCACTAATCATGCTTATATATGCAACTACAAACATTCTCGCTAAGAATTTCATAATTCAAACTTACCGTGTTGGCATAGGACCTAAATAATGGTCATAAACTGACACTTTGAAATTGGTCCTGACCTAAAATAGGGCAAGACTAGCGCACGAGTGACCAAGTCTTCCACCCCTATTTCAAGCAGGATTTATGTTAAGTGCATCCCCTGAGTTGTATTTGCCATCATGAAACTTCAGGGTTTCCTCATCAGGAGTCATCAAAATCATGTAAGATTCTCTAAATGCATTCTAAAGACTCGATAGCTAAACCTTAATAGGAAAAAGCTCCCAAGGTTACTTTTTTTGACATAACATTTAGCCCCCACTTTAATATATGTATGAATCCAAAGCCAATACATGCATTAAAGTACGGTCAACAAACACATCAAACATGCCAGGCACAAAGAAGACACACCAATCACAGAGAAGACAGCAACAGGCACGCAAAACACAGAGAAGACAGTTACAGTCATGCAAAACACGGAGAAGACAACATTGAAGACACGCACAACATAGTGAATACAGTGAAGACAGTGATGATTTTCTTTTTTTCTTTTTCTTTTCATATATGAAATACAGATGCAAGTACAAGGAAAGTAAACACACCACCCATGATGCAGGAGGGACTCATTGCCATCAGTCTTTAAGACTACATATGGGGCAACAGACACGCAAAAAAAAATCAAGCACGCCATACATATACCAAAGCATAGGAGGGACTCATCATCACTGGTCTTTAAGACTGTGCATGGGAACAAACATGCAATACACACATAGTTGGAAGACACGGAGAAAACACGATAGATGAGCGATGGAGTGTTCCTATTTCTAGGTTCATCACCATCTCGAGCATATTACAGGATCACACCGATGATTGGGCTTTGCCACAACAATCGCCGAAGACACACTTAAAGGTTGAGTTAGTCACAGAACCGCTCCCTGCCTCCGCAGAGGACTCTTTTGAAAATGACAGGATGTGCACTCTCCATGAGAAATACACCATCCTTGCCTCTGCATAGGGCTTAAGATAAAAAGGGATGTGATATCCCACCTCCATAGAGGGCTTAAATGATTGTAAAAGATTTCAAACAAATCTCAGAATGCAGGAGGGACTCATCGCCACCAAACTTTAAGATTGCACTTGAGAACAAACACTTTGCTAACATCTAGAACATACAACTTACCTTATATATGCCCCCACCTTAAGGTGGTTGATATCAGGTATTGATATCAAGCACGTTAAGGTAGGAAGAAAACACACAAGGGAACATGAGCTCTCGCAAAGCCCATGCCCCCCAGAGGTGACATGTACTTTACAATAGCCAAATGTTCCCACAAACACATTCCTGGAAGAAAAGTGTTCGTGTCCATATATTCATGATAAACAACAATGCATATGATCATTCACACAAAGAGCTGAGGTTATACTACGGATTCAAAGACCAAGTATAACCGTGGGGCTATATAATAGAAATCTCAAAACTGAGTGTAACCAAGGTGAGATTCAAAGATAAACAAAGTGTACAGAGCAGTAGTATTGTTATGGTTTGTAAGTGTGATAAGACAACATCAAAATCACATGGAGTGTTTCTACTAGCCAAGTGTCGGATAATATATAACAACCCCATCATCATGTATGGACTTGGTCCATTTTTTAATTTCTCGCTAAAGGGACACTAGGTCCACATCGGTATAACATGTTTTCATCATCTGCCTACTAGATAGAAACACTAGAGGAAGGGAAACAATAAATCAAGAGAGGAGAAACAAGTGCCTTAGGGACAATCACGTAGGAGGGTACCCCCAAGTCACCAACCGCAACGCTATGTCCATAAGACACAACACACAATAATGAAAATAGAGGAGAAGCAATATAGAAGAGTGATGATACAAATAGAAGAAGGGTCATGACAGAGGCAGTCTCCTAGTATCCTGGACCTTCCAAGAGAATCAAGGGTCATCCCAAAAGGCCTAAACAACACATAACACATCATGAGGGAAACACAACACAGAGGTAAAGGGTTAGAAATACTTACCTTTAGGGACAACCTAACTAAGGGTTGTTGTCAAGCAAATCATCATCATCTTCCCACTCCTGAATGTTAGAGGAAAGTGGGACATAAGGCACCATAGCCCAACTCTTATTTGTTTCTTCAAGTTGTTCATTCTTAAGATCTTCTTTGTTTGATTCAATGTTTAGTGAAATGTTTTCCTGTTGAGATGCAAGTCATTGGGCATAAGCTTGTCGTATCCTCCTTTCTTTTACTTGTCTATTTCTTTTTGTCTTACCACTTATCTCTTGTAAGATAGTGTTTTGCTCTTCCATAGGTTTTTATGTTTTAGAGGAGGAAGCACCAGGATCAAATCTCATTTGTCTAGGTGGAATGGTTTGCTATCGATGACTACCTCCCGATCCTTGTAAGGATGGTGGGGGAGGAACCTCAACATAGGGTCCTTTTGCTTTAGGTCTAGGATTCTCTTCAAATGCGGGTTACATTTGTCTCTTGTTGTTTCTTGCATAAAAGGACCGGCCACTTGATGTAATAGTTTTGTGTTGTAGTTTCTATAGCTCAAGAAGTTAAAGTCTGTCTGTGGCTCTAGTTCCATTTCAGATCTTTCCCAAAAGTAACCAAGTGTAACTTGTGTTGTCTTGTAACCAAAGGTTTATACTTATTGCGAGGAATAGTAATCACTTGTCATTTCAAAGGAAATTTTAGATAGTTATGGATTGTTAAAGGGACAACTTTCAGTCTTTAACCATGGATGTCCTAGTTTTATGTGAAAAAGATCAGAAATAGGGACAACATCAAACCATTGTTCTACAGATTTCTCAAATACAGTGACCAATAAAGATATATTCCCATAAGTGTTTTCAAAGGTTCCCTTATGTGTCTTAATCATCATATCAAAAGGGTCATAAAAGCCTTGCATCAATCCATGTGAATATAGGAACTCTTCCGTGGCTAAGTTAGTCATGCAATTAGGATCAATAAGGGTTCCATCCACAGGATTTCCCATTATTTTCACAGTGATATAAAGAGGTCCTTCAGTGTCTCCAGTTGTTCTATCATGAGGTGTAAACACGATTTCAGGTTCAGGGACCTTTCTTTTCATGTAAGGTCTAGGAAGGAACCTATTGTTATTGTTGTGATTAGAATCCATGTGTATAAGTTTTCAAATCAATGTGAGATCATAGTTTAAAATCTTTTCAAAATTTATGCAAAAGACAAGTGCAAAATTATGTGTAAAATTGACCTAAAATGCTTGATTTTTCAACATTTTTCAATGCAAATAAGTGAAAGAAAGGGTGTTGTAAGGAAATTGATGAAGTGAAACAAGTAATACATTTTATATCAGTCTAATAAAGTAATAATATCCTTCACAACATGCTTTTGATGCAAACCTAGGATGACGACAAGTCCAAACTTAGTGAAAAAAGGCCAAAATATGCAAATTTTCACCAAATCTCAATGCAAAAGAGTATGACAAAGGGTGTTGTGAGGAAAATTATGATGGAAAACAAATTTTAATAGTAATAAAAACCACCTAATGCCAAAAAATCCATCACAACACGCTTATAGTGCCACTCAAGGTCGAATCCTAGGGCAAATATAGTTAAAATATGCAAATTTTCACCAAATTTTCAATGCAAGGACCCAATAAAAATATGTTGTAAAGAATTTCAGGAGGGGAAATAGATAATATCCCTGATAAAATCCAATTAGTGCATAAAATCCCTTTACAACACGCCTATGGTGCAAATCTAGAGAGACGATAAGGCCAAAATCTAGTGAAAAATTAAGGTTTTCAAACCCTAGGCATGAAATTTTGCAAGCAAACCACTATGATGAAACACTACAGCTAGGAATTAGTCCTAATGAGTGTTTTCAAAGGGTAGTAAAATCTGAAACAATATTTTGACTACAAACCCTAGCTAATGCAAAACTAGGTTATATGGAAAAATGCACAATTTCAATTAGTTTTTATAAATTTAAGCATGAAAATGCAATCTAAATGAACGATGAATAAAAAATTTATGTATTTTAAATTAGATCTGATGATAATGATAGAAATTTATTGAAATTCAATGCCAATTAATCTAAATTGCTTGAAAATTCAAGCTAAAAATGCTAATTTGTTTTCAAAAATTTTATTTTTTTTTGTAATTTTTCAAATGCAATAAGATGAACAATGATATGAATGAATGAAATGAATGTAAATCTAAAGCACAACACTCAGCAAGGTGCAAAATTCAAAAGAACACGGGTTCACCAAAATGTTTAATAGGAAAAAGTGAAGAGGACTTGTTTAGGGTTGATTATGATAGTTTATGTTAATCCTCCTTTCACCACTAAACATTCAAGGAATTTTAGCTGAGTAGAGGAACCTACTATAGACCTTCTATCCCTTGGAACATAGGGGAAGATTGGAATTGTGTGATTTAGTTGTTCAATTAAGCCCAATTATGCTCAAAACCCTAATTATGCAAATTCATGAACAAACGGGCAAATTACAGAAAATGATCACACACAGAGATATCAAATGACAATCAAATGCGTACCAGATTTTGAAGTTCAGTAAATAGAAAATTCGGGGACTAATGAGCGGGCACCCTAGTCCAGTGCCACAACTTCTATTGAGATTCAGGAATCTTGTATGCAACATGTTCTTGCTGTTCCAGAGATTTTCCTGTTGCGAGATCCAGAGGACTAATGAGCGGGTGCCCAAGTCTAGGTCCCTATTTTCTTCTCTGATCTGCAATTCTAATAGTCTACACTGCTCTCTTGTAACTCCACTTTTTCTTCTTTCGCAACCTGTAACCTGCAATCACGGAAAAATGGGTTGGGGGTTGTGGTGTTTAGAGTCTTGGCTTAATCAAGCCCTGTAGAGACATTCAAGTCTTTCGAACACCGTTGTCAGATAAAGAGTGTGTATCCCTATGTGATGAGGAGTGCACAGTGGTAACGTAGACAAAATAAATTTTGTTTTCTGTCGGCAAGACTCCACTTACTGTCCACTGATACACCTTGATCGGCTAGATAACCGTCGGTTGGAATGACTTTCTTAAGTCTCTTCGTGATCAAACTTACACTGATGTGACCACGAAACTTCCTTCACCGAGACTTACTTCTATCGGTGAAGTCTTCTATCCTTCAGCTGATGCCCTGATGCCTTAACCGACATCCCTTTTGTCTTAACCGTGACTGTGTCGGTATGACTCACTTCTATTGGTGGAACTTTGAACTTGTCTCTCGATATCGAAACTCTTCCCAATGGGTGACTCTACGCTTCTTGCCTAGTGGCAAGAAAAGTGCTATCGGCTACTTTAGATTCTATTTCACCGATACACCAATCACTCCAATATCACCTTTGACTTTCACTAGTCGGTAAGACAATTACTATCGGCCACGGTAGAATTTGCTTCGTCGATACACTGATGACTTTTGTCTTCGGTGAGACTCTTCTCGTCAGCGAGCACTTACAAACTCTGGTTGATGCGCCAATAGACCAACTTCCTCGGCAAGACTTATCCTGTCGGTAGGACTTACTCTAGAGTTGCCGATACACCGATAGACTTCCCGCGCTCGTCTTTGGCAACATTGTCTGACTTCGGCGGACTTGTTTTGAGTCCCAGCGATACACTGATGCACAGTTTACTTTCTCCCTCTTCAACCGAACCCTAGCACATGGAGATGCTAGCTCACCCTATTGTGCAAAACATTTTGTCTGGATCCTCTGCACTGTCGAACACAAAAACAAAACATAAAACAAAAATAAATACTTGTACAACGAAGCCATTCCACTGATTTCGACAGAAATCGTACCACTGGAATGCTTCACGACAACATACTGCAACAATGGAAAACACATAAAGAACTACACTTCGAACAAAAATCTACAGTTACACAATTTATAGTTATAGAAAATAGAAACTAGATTGACAGAACATAACGATTTTATTTCTTCTCAGAATACCTCCAACATGTAGTTCAACAACAATGCACACTCACATTCACCACTTTCTCCGATGATTATTTGGTTCATTCCTCTAGGTTTATCAACTCACCCTGAGGAAAACCAACTGATTCAAACAGATGGAAGACCAACTGATTCAAAACTGCCTCAAACTATCCTACTGCCCTGTTTTGGCATTATGTGATTAACAAATTGACAAATGTGTCCTAAGTACTTGGGACTTACAAAATTGGTTCTAGGTCTTGAAGAACCTAGATACAAACTAAAATGACAATGCATCAGTCAAATAGACCTTATTACAACACAAAACATGATTTTCTAGGTGCTCCTACACCACTATGGGATGGAGGGAAAATCCAAATGATAAATGATAGAAAACACCATTGATATCACCTTGTAGTGAAGATCTCATGGGAGGAAGATGCTATTCATGCCATAAGGAGATGTATGCCAAATTTGCAAATACAAACACAAGAACAATGCTCTACTCTGCCACACAATGAATATTTTGAATGCTCTAGAATCACAAGTATGCCAAAATCCATCTAATGTCCATCTAGTTTTTTTTCTAGTTTACAAATGAATCACTAATCATGCTTATATATGCAACTACAAACATTTTCACTAAGAATTCTGTAATTCAAACTTATAGTGTCGACATAGGACCTAAATAACGGTCATAAACTGACAATTTGAAATTGGTCCTGACCTAAAATAAGGCAGGACTAGGGCGTGGGCACCCAAGTCCTCTCCCCCTATTTCAAGCAGGATTTATGTTAAGTGCATCCCCTGAGTCCTATTTGCCATGAAACTTTAGGGTTTTCTCATCGAGAGTCATCAAAATCATGTAAGATGCTCTAAATGCATTCTAAAGACCCGGGAGCTAAACTGTAATAGGAAAAAGCCCCCAAGGTTACTTTTTCTGACATAACAGGTGCATGATGTATCACATTAAGTTTTGGTCTTGTTGATATTGTATTAACATTAAGTTTAGGACAATGGTAAGATTTGGTGGGCTTCAAAGAACAATATCCAATATCAGTTGTTTAATTAATTCCAACAAATTGTAAAGGTACTCTGATTCCTTGTTGGTTTACAACACAACCATTGCCTACATAGTCACAATTTTTGTACAAGATTTGAAATCCACAACCATATAGAGAGTCCATTTATTTAGAAGATGGTGAGGCCCTGTAGGTCTCATAATCTGTAGTATAAGTAAGAGTATTGTCTTTGTTTTCTAGTAGGGATACTTTGGATCTCGTAGGTGTTTCCAAAGATTGCGTGGATGAGATTGATGCGACTTTTGATGCATCAAGATTAGAGTTATTAAGTTTATATTCCCCCACACAGGAAGGAGTAAAATCTAATGAACCTTGATCATAAAAAAAAAGTGCATTCGATGGTTTAGAATCTTGCACAACATTATCTGTGGCAAGAGGTGTTGACGAATCAACCTCTAAGTTGTTTAGACTCGTGTGATTGTTAACTTGTTTTTGCGTTTCGATATGTAAACAGTTATTCAGGTAAGGATTGGCTTCCACGGTGTAGAGATTGTTTTGATAAATAAACTTTATTGATCGATGAAGGGTAGACGAAACTGCCCCCTTGGCATGGATCCATGGTCTATCGAGAATCATATTATATGAAAGCAAACAAGGCATGACATGAAAAAGGGTAGAAAATGTCACAGGTCCAACCTTTATGAGTAAAGTTATAGTACCTAGGGATTGTCTACCAGCATTATCAAAGCCACGAATTCTAATCCTATCTATTTTGATTAAAGAAGTGTCGATCTTGCTTTTGCGTAGTAAGTCAATGCCACAAGTATTAAGAGCCAATCCATTGTCAATCATAACTCGCTTTATCAAATTTTTATTTATTGTGACAAAGATTATAAGAGGATCATATTGGTTTTGAATTTCAATTGACGGTAATTCATGTGGTTGAAACAAAATAGCTATTTTTGTCGCATGCATACAATCTAACAGAGTTGCTACATCGTTCGGCTTAATAGTAGGTGGTACAATCACCTTTTGTAAAGCTTCTTGGAGCATTCTGTGGTATGTAGGCGATGCTTGTATGAGTTCCCAAAGAGAGATCTTAGTAGGAGTAGGACGAAGCTGCTCAAAAAGATCATAATCTTGACCACCTTTATGAGTAAGATGAGGTGGTGGAGGAAGCATAAGTTGAGAAGGTGGAAGAGAGACAGGCACATGTGGTGCTTTCTTGCTTTTCTTGTTATTACCAGTGTTGTATGTGTGAGCAATCACATTGTAATGTGGTTGTTGCGACACATTTGAACACCTTGATTCCTTTGAGTGATTTGTCTTACATAATTTAGAATGTAATCTGGGGGTTGAGGTGGTTTTTGATCACCTGGAACTGTCATCATTGGTTTGAAGTGAGAAGATGCACCAGGTGCCCGATTCACAATGATTTTAGGAACATTAGTATACTTATTCATTATCCCCTTAGTAGGTTGTATAAGTCTATTAGTGATTAGTGTATTAACATTGTTTTATCTTTGATTAAGCTCAACATTCATCCCCAAAGGATTTGATGTGAGAGACCTTTCTTCATCCACCAATGCTTCATTTTTAGGAAGGAGACTATTAGAATGAAGGGAAGGTAAAGTGTTGTTAAGAGAATTGTCGATGACTATATCTTTAGTGATGTCCAAGGGGTTTGAACATGCAACCAAAAGAGAACTATTCACATCCTTAGTGATGTCCAAAGTATTTGAACATTCATCCAGAGGAGGAAGATCAAGGTTCTTCACTTCTTTAGTAATATCCAAGGTGCTTGAATATTCAACTAGAGGAGGGATAGGAGGACTTATGGAATCATCATCATCGTCATATACTTTAGATATTAGATTCAATGCATTATCATGATTTATAGAAGAACTTTCATAATCCTTTTTCTCGTAAGTGTTCATGGATATGAATTTAGTTAGATTTTCTAATGTTGAAGGATGCTCACCCATGAGGGTTATGAATCTATAAAAATCAAGATCTTTGATATATGCACGCAAAGATACCAAAGAGAAATGACATGATGGTGCCATAATGAAATGTCTTGGAACAACAATATGCAATAAGATCTATTCATTTATCAAATATCACCAATACGAGAAACTTTTGTACACCACAACACTTAGTTTGAGGAAATCGAGTGTTTGAAGCTTGCTACCAAGAACAAAAACACACTAGTGTCACTACAAACAAAGTGAATTTAATGTTAAATTGCTGCACTAGAGGTGATATTAGTAATATTTTGATTTATTACAAAATATGTGGAAAGGATGCTTATTTGCTCATGTTGAAATACACATGGTGTAATTAAAAATATGCAAATTTTCAAACAACAATATGAAATGATGCAAAATTTTCAAATGATCAATGAAAATATGCTTGAAAATGAATGTCAAATCTGAAATGAAAGGTATTTATTACAAGTGCAATGAAACAATACAAGTCTATGCTTGTTTATGGACCTATAATGCTTAATTTTTTCACTTTTTTCAATGTAAATGTGCTAAAGATGCCAATGTCAATACAAAAACACACAATGCAACAACACTACAGTCCAAAATAATATTTGAAATAATATCTAAATGAGTAGTAAAATCTGAAATAGGATTTTAACTACAAACCCTGGCTTTTGGAATTACTAGGTTATATGAAAAATGCAAATTCCAAGTAAAACCCTAGCAAATGAGATATGCAAATGCAAGGTAAAAGATCATGAAATGATGAAATGTTGTAATTTATCTTCGATCTGATGTAAATATCAGAAATTTAAAATGTTTTTAATGAAATGCAAGGAAATAGTGCAAAACTATGCTAGTATGCAAGCCTATAATGCTTATTTTTTTGATTTTTTTCCCAAATGTATGCAAGATTTTTTGAATGTATGATGATGAATATGATATGAATGCAAAACTGATTACAACACTCAACAAGATGCAAGTTCAGTAAAAACATAGTTTCACCAAAATGTTATATGTAAAAGTGAAGATAAGAGTTGAAATGTAGTTAATGAAGATTCAATCAAACCCTCCTTTCACATACACATTCAATGACATAAACTGAGTTAAGTCACTACTGTTGCAAGAGGACTCAGCTATAGGTTTGGTGTCACTATGAAATGATAAGAAAAGATAGAATGTATTGATGAATTTGTTAAACCCTAATCTGATTAAGCCCTAAATCCTAATTATATGATTCCAGATATAGACAAACAAGATATGACAAATGATCAAACAGGAAGGCATTAAATATAGATTAGAAACATACTAGGATTTAGATTTCTAAAGGCAAAAATTTTGGGGACACTGGGGGGCACCCTAGTCCAACAGGCATTTTTCTGTATATCTGGAATAGTAAGATGATGAAGACAACGACTTGCTTCAAAGTTTTCTGAGATGACAGTCAGGAGGACTACTGGGCGGGCGCCCTAGTCAGTAGTTCTAATTTCTGTACTTTTTGCTCAGATCCCGAATCTTTATCTTCTGCTCAGCTTCTTTGCAACTCCACTTGGCAAACTCTTGCACCTGTAACCTGTAATCACAAAGAGAGGGGTTTAGGGGTTGTGGTGTTTAGGAGCTTGCCTCGGTTAAGCCCTGGAATGGCATTCAAGCCTTCCAACACTGTTGTTAGATAGAGTGCGTGTCCTTGGTGGATAGAGACAAAATCAAATGATAAGATAGATTGATTGAAACACAGATAGATGTCACCTTAGAGGTGAAACCCTCACAGAGATGAAGAGCCTTCATGGTGTAGGAGCACCCGCACATGATCAGGATATAGGTCCGCATGATGACATACATGATCAGGATATAGGATAGTTATCAGCATGATGACAGGGCAGTAGGCTATTTTTAGTATGTTTGACTTTATCATGTAATAAGGTCCACTGGACCGATGCTATGTATTAGTTCAGCCTAGGAGTATGTGTAGGCAGTTAGAGATCGGGATAAGATCGTCTGAGTTGTCCTCTCTCCCAGCCGCTTGGAAGCTCCCAGCCGCTGGGAAGTGAAGTTGGTAGTACTCGAAGGATTTGTTATATATACCTTTGATTTGTTAGGGTTTAGATACATTGAGTTCATATTTGACAGTTCATATTGATATTGAGATTGATAGATGTACTGGTGTTGTGTTGAGTTGAGCGCAGTTCAGACATTGTGAATCTGTATTCAGGACTTCTGAATTTAAATTGAATAAGATCTCATCTTTATATATACCTTCGATCTGTTAGGGTTTAGATACATTGAGTTCATATTTGACAGTTCATATTGATATTGAGATTGATAGATGTACTGGTGTTGTGTTGAGTTGAGCGCAGTTCAGACATTGTGAATCTGTATTCAGGACTTCTGAATTTAAATTGAATAAGATCTCATCTTTTGCAGTATCTGGTAGTATCAGTTGTACTTGTGTTGATTTCCTTTCCGTTTGCAAGTTGATGGGTATTTTCAACCCTTCCACCGGTTGATCCTGCAAATCGGTGGAATGGTCCTGTATCATAGTTTAGTTTGCATTTGTGTTTTCTGTTTCTGCATTGCATTGTTCAGGAGATCAGTTAGGAGCATGCTGTGAATCAACCTAGCATCCTCATGTGCTAGGTCTAGAAGATAAGTTGTTAGATTTTGGTTTGAAGGTGATCCGGCCCGGTCGTCACATGATCTTTGTGAAATTATGCGGTTTTGAGTGTTTACATGCAGTGGACGGATACACAGGAGTCTGCATGAGCGTTTCCAGTCGGAACGAGCTGCATCATCATCTGCGAATGCATCGCCATCAGGATCGGGTCATGAAGTTGTTGAAGTTTGCAAGTTGCAAGAGCATCATGATGTTTTGAGTTGGATATATACTCAGTGTATATATCGCAGTCAGGATCATCTCTCGGAGAAGGTCATCATCCGCGTATCGCTAGCGGATGCGGGTGTGAAAGTTAAGTTTTTTGGCTAAGTGTTGAAGAGTTCATCAGGAGGATGTGTGACGTCATCGTCATCAGGATAATAAGAAATCCCTCAATGCGAGTTTATCCTGTTGTCACTAAGTGGTAAGGTATCGACGTAGGCCGGAAGTTGTATTAGCATCATCAGGAGGTTTCGAGGAACCGGATGAACAATATCATGATGCTGTTGCTTGTATCATCGGGCAGTGGAGCATCGAAGGCAAGTTGTTGAAGTGCAACGTCATCAGGATATTTGGAACAACCGGATATTTGGATATCCTGCTGACGAAGGTGATATTGAATATCATGATGATGCCGCTTGTATTTGGCACCCGATGAACAGTGCAACCGGAAGATGTTTGCGCCCGCTGATTATCATGATGATGATGGTAGGCGACAAACGGAGGAGGTAAATAGTAGTCGACAGGAGGATATTTGAGATCATCCGAAATATGATGATGCTGTTGAAATGTGATGATGCTGTTGGTGTCTTTAGGAAATATGATGATGATGTTCAGCCGATAGACATTTTTATCAGGTTGTTTGTATTGTTGGCTACTCCTTCCTGTTAGTTAGCATCCGTTGCGTCCCACTCTGCATCACTTCAAATCAGGAGGAAGTGAGTTGATGAAGCCAAATCTACAATAAACACATACCAACACAACACATTCTGCTCTACAACATAATGAATGCCTTGAATGCTCTTTGCTTAATGATCATGAGTTCGCCTTAATCAACTAGGAGTAAGATGAAGTCCTAAACATGTTTATATATGCATTCCCGCTAACATTAGTAATTCAAATTGAAAAGGCTAACAAAGGGAAACCTTTTTAACGGTCCTATGCCGACAATTTAAATTTAGATCCCGATAAAATAGGCCTAGATTAGGGCGTGGATGCCTAAGTCCAAGGGTGCTTTTTGAGTCTTGAGTAAACATTAAAGTGGACCCCTAAGTCCCATTTGACATGGATTTCGGGGAAAATTGCTCCGGGATAAGTTTTAAACACACATGATTAAATTAAGGGGACCTAGGAGCTAAACTAGGAGGTAAAAAGTCCTAGGGAAACTTTTTACGACATAACAATTACATAAAAAACCCTAAACTATACACTATAAAAATGAACTATCATATCTTTAATATCATAATTACATAAAAAACCCTAAACTATACACTATAAAAATGAGCCAAACGAGAGTTCTCAAAAGACATCCGCAAAACTTTTTTGAACTATCATATGTTTTGTGAGTGATAGTGGGGTCAAATAGGGTTGTCTGCTATCTCCTACCTTGTTTGAATTGTACATTGACAAATCAGAGGAGTGGATAGACAAGGTGGAAGGGATGTTCACTTAGACAATTATGTAATAAACTTGCTTTTATATGCGGATGATCTTATTCTAATGGCACAAACAACACACGACTTGAGGGAACACTTGAAAGCTCTAGAATTGTTTTGTCAAAAGGTTGGGATGCAAGTGAACACTAGCAAACTAAGATCATGATCTTCACCTTGAAGAGAAAGAAGGCTCTGATAGAATTTGTCTTTGAAGGCAACCCCTTGCAAGTGGTTAATGAATAAAAATATCTTGGCCTTCATTTCCACAAAAAGCTCAGTTGGGAGAAATGTAAAGCAAAAAGGATACAAGGGGGTTGGAAATCTTTATACTCATTGTAAAGTAGATGTAGAAGGGCTGAATCGTGGGACTAGAAAACTAAGAAAACTCTTTTCAGACTGCTAGTGTGTTGGTGGCATTAGTTGGGTGTGAGGTTTGGGGTGGCAACACGTCAGAGATGAAGTGGAGGCAGATAAAGAGGTTACAAAAGCGTGTTTTGGTTTTGGTGGTCCATAAGCTATTTGACCTCATACACGTTATTAAAAGCCTTCATTCATTCATTCAAGATCGCATAGCTTGAACTCCACACATACTGTTGATAACTGAGAGGGGGGGTGAATCAGTTATCTTAATTTATTCAACTTTCTGTTCTTCTTTAATAATTAGTGCAGCATCAAAGCTAACAAGCATGAAAGTAGAAACAAAGTCAATACACATAACACTATGATTTTGACGTGGAAAACCTAGTTAAGGGAAAAACCACGGGGTGATTAACCCAAGAATGTATTCTCTGTTAGAAGAATAGAAGTACAAAATGGCACCTGCCAATTTAGGGCTCACTGCCCGAGCATACTGCTCACAAGAGGCTCACTGCCTACAAGAGAGAAGGATAACACAATGTTTGAACTGATGAGAAGCATCCACACATGCTAAGATTCAGTTCCAATTGAGCTCAATAAACTGATCTGCTACACTTCATTCTAACTTTCTTTTGTTTCAGCTGTCCTGTCACATTCCAGACCTGTCTTCCTGCCTTCCCACTACTCTTCTGCTTTTATTCGCACAATTACACATTCGCAACAACAACTTCATATCGCTATTCATCCGGTATATATATCTGCATAAGTAATCTTACCACCTTTCTAGTCAGCATCCGGAATAGTCAATATTTTCCCAAGCTTTGATTTGTCGGCTGGATCCTTGCTTACCAAGTGATGCGGATCTAGGAGATGCTTGAAGAAGTCATCAATCATGTTGGCCAATCATGAATGACACCTCAAGAAACTTAGTCATCAGCAATATCTCTTCTGAATTTGGGTCTGACACTCTTTCGGTACAGTTCTTCCTCTGTCTACTCTGCCAAACAGGAACCCAACACTCAAGTGCTCATATCTTTTCACCCTTCCATCACCGGAGGCTAAATCCTTGGAATCCATTAGTCAAGGTACTCGTCTTGACTTCCCCAAATCCACACTTTACTGAGATACTTCCTCTAAGAGATCCAGACCTGACTGTCGAACCTTGCTAACTGCTTTGTTCTTTCTTACTGGATCACAACACTTCTTCAATCTGACTTCCGGTAGAGACTCATCATGTCTTGCGAATGTGTGGGGTAGCCTTTGTTGCCATCAATGACAACATACATAAACCCATATAGCGTCTCTTGCCAACAATCTCCCCCTTTGGCATTGATGGCAACACTTAGTGAAAAATGACTAAGTGTCACACTATACTCCCCCTTGGTTGATGCTCTGTTTTTATATACATTTTATGGAGCTCCCCCTTAGTTGGATTCCTCATTTTTCATTGCTCCTCACTCCCCCTTTGACATCAATGGCAAAGGGTAGGGTCCGCACACCAAAATTCTCAAGAAGTCAACTATACTTAGCCGCATATATATATATATATATATATATATATATATATATATAGCATACTTACATATACTGAAGTATGTCTGCAAACGTTGTCTTCAATTGGACGAATTCTGTTGCCCAACTTTGCTTCAACCTATTCAAAATTGAGATGTGACCACTCAACAGAAATGCAAATGCATATGCCCTTTTTAAATCTGTCAGATCACTGGTCCGGGCTATGATCTAAGCTTCTTTTATGGCCTCATGCATGGCCTCTAACTTAGGGATAATTATCCCTCTAAGTTCACCCAACTTGCTTATTCTGTTTTTCTTTTCCTTCTCAAGCTTCTTGATTTCATTCAAGACTGCAATAGTCTGACATTCTTGATTTATTATGGAAGAGGAGAGAGGATCAAAATTCTTAGAGAGTGTTGTTAGTTTGTCCTCTTGTTCTTTCACTTTCTTCTCAATATCCAATGTTACTTTGGACCATGATAAACAAAATTTGTACATTTCCCCACCATCTTTAATAGCATTTTCTAAGCTCTTTATCCCAATATTCATATTCCTCCTATCATTAGTTATTAACCCTTGTACCTCTGATAATCTTTTTGCCAAAAATTCCTTCCGGACCTTATCCTTTGCTGACTTCTCTAGGGAATCAAAATGTGTGCTAACACTATTGACTAGAGATTTGAGATTACCGGATGAGGAGGCTGAGGGATCCTTTTGAAAAGATGGCATGATCTTTTCTAATACTCCGAATGCAACTTCTATTAGCTCACAGTCTTCCATGTGAGACTTCAGGAGTTTTTCTTTAGCCTTTGCATTAGCAAATGAAGCTATCTTCATTGTTTGTACCGGAGAAAGAGAATCAAAATTAAATGGCCCTTGTAGAAGTTCCGGTTCATTAATCTCCATTGTCTCTTTGTTTAAGAATTCTTTGATAGTTTCTGCAGTGTCTCTTGCTGTAGACAGATTCTTCTTCTCTTCTATAGTCTTAGAGTTGTCTCTTGGAGCTTTCTCTCCTTCTACACTCTTACCGCTAACAGCTGTGGTCTTCTCTGCTGAAGTCTTCTTTCCTTCTGTAACCTTAGTACTGTCATTTTCTTTTTCCTTCACTCCTTTTTCTTTATCCTCTATTCTTTCTTCTCCTTTGGATCTGGAGTCAGCAGGGGAAACTGGAGGAGTGATGTTTGTTTATTCACGAACCACCTCTTCCGGAGCAGAGGATTCCAAGTCCTTATCTTTTTCTTCACCGGTGTCCATTACTTCTTCTGTCATTGCCTCAGTAGATTCTTTTTCAACACTTATAGCTGAGGGATCAACACCCAAGTCCTCTATAATAGGAATGTTGAATCTTGAGTATGCATTCCAGAGGATCTCTTCTGTTTCTTTTGCTATTTTGTCAGTTTCTCCGAGCATAAGTTGATTCATTCTTGCTTTGCTCCGGAACTCATCCTTGCAATCTTTGAAGATCATATTCATTTGCTTTGAATCAATTGAAGGATAAAGTTGAATGGCTATATGTTCTCGGATCTCAAGATCTTTTGCCATAGCATTATTCTTTCTTATTTCTAACTCTTTCTCTAGGCTTTTGGGAATAAGAGATATAATTTCAATAAAAGCCTTATTGTAGATATTTAGATACCTGACTGCTGCTTCCTACAAGATCTTTTGGTCAGCCTCATTATAATGATCATAAAATTCAGCCATTGGTTGAAGGTTTCTATCCACAATAACTGATTTGACAACATCATCTAATGATAGAGTGGGTTTTTCAACAAACTCTTCTGCCATCTCTTCCTTGTCTTCACTGGTAGAGGGTTCACTAGATACTTTCTTCTTTTTCCTCGTTTTCCTCACCTCCTCATCTGACTCAGTTTCTTCATCATCCTTCTGACTGATGTAAGATCTTGTGGCCTTTGTCTTAGTTCTTTTCTCTGCTTTACCGGATGATTTTGCTTCCAGTTTTGATTTATTTGAGCTTTTATCAGTGGTAGGAGTAGAGCTCCTAGAAGATCTGGTCCAGGAGGAGCATTCTACTGGAACACTTTGCTTTTCTGCCTCTTTCTTCTCTTTCCCAGTCTTTCCTTCTTTTCCCTATTGGCATCAAGTGCCTCTTTTGAGATGCCAAGGCTCTTGGCAATGTTTTCTACTTCTTTTCTTACCTTTCTTTTCATCTCTGGTTGCCTTAGCTCAACATGGATCTTCACACTCAATTCTTCAAAGGTTCCAAACCTTTCTGCCTTGGGATCCTTTGGTTGACTCAGCATGTACTGAACATGCAGCTCTACGATTTTCTCATCCACCTCATACCCCATTGGCATGATCCACATTGATCCTGGTTCCACTGCCTCCATTAGGCACTGATCAGTCTCTACCATAAAACATATCGTGTCTTTGTATTTCTCAACTAGAGATTGGGGAATTCTCTCTCTAGCTTGCATCATGTTCTGGAAGTTTTTGAAGAAACCCCAGAGAGCTATGTTTTGTGCTTTGTCATCACCAAGTCCATGCAAATAGTCCCTGATTTGTATGGCAACCAGTTTGTCACTCTGCCATACCCATCCACTGGATCCAGGTAGCTCATTCATAAAGTAGAAGAATAAGCACAATATTAACCCACCATACTTAAATAAATTCTTTTTATCATTCTTTATTTTCTACAGATTCTCCAAGAGTTGGTTCAGAAGAAGTTGACAAAGGTCATAATCTGAATTCTTTCTTAACATTTCATAAGCAGTGTAGATAGCAATTCCAGGTACTGAATTCTCCCTGCTAGCATGATATATCTTGTATCTGATGATCATGGAGGCAAACTTGATATCCGGATCAATGATATCTTCTATTGTCATTGCTCTTTTGTCAAACCTAGATCCGGTAGCCTCACTTATAGTCTGATTCTTGACCGATTTGAGAATAGGTATCCCACTGGATGAGTGCAAAGCAGTAACTACCCTAATGGCATCTTTTGTGATCTTGAATGGTCCATTCAACCACATGAAGTTGTCATGTATTCTGCTCAAGACATACCGGACCCATTCATCCTTAGCAAAGTAGGGGAAATGTATACACTGTGCAAAGTGCTTGTCCCGGAGGGCCTTGTATTGGGGTTGGAGCTCAAATGAATCATCTATTAGTTGTTTGTGGTAGAAGTCCCTCAATTTGAACTCTTTGAATTCTTTAATGTTTGCGTGAATCTAAACCCTAATATCTTTTGTATGTAAGACACCATGCGAAACACTGGAAAATGCTCCTAGGGGATCTACTTCCAAGGATTTGTAGGGATGTTTCTTGAATTTGGGGCGAGGCCTATCAATGATCTTCACAATATTCAGAGTAGTCATCTTTAAAAAGATTTGCAGAGAGGTGTTTAGGAACAGAAAATACCTTTTGCGCCTTTAGGTTTCACGGAGTGAGCCGGATCAATTTCTGGATGAATCAACTTCTGCAAATGATCTTTGATGGGCTTGAGGAAATTTGTTGCAGAGCTTCTTTTTGCTTCTTCTTAAATGCAGAATGAACAAATGTTTAATGCGAAGAACCCTTATATTACTCTGCAAACCCTAATACCAAGTTGCAATAAATGCTCGACCTAAGTCATTCTAGTTTGCCTTATTCAGATGATTTGAAGAACCGGATCAATCTTGATCTAAACATCTTGCGGATCTTCCATATCTTAACCATAGTTTATTTAGATGTTTCTCTTATGAACCCTTTAATCCACAACTCTCCTTGTGCCAGTTCCAGCACCAATTGACTGGCTGGGGGAAAATGGTTTTCTTGTGTCTCCCCCTGAGCCAAGGCTCACTTTTTAATTTCCGGAAGGAATATCAACACCAGAGTCTGGTGTGGATCCATCCTCTACATTCTCTGTACTTTTCTTCACCCAAATCTTGTTCATCTCATTTTGAACTTCATCTGCATTCATTTTTCATTTTCCCTTATCTTGATTCTGATTATGATGTATCGGACCTCTTTTGTCCTGATTCTTGCTTCTATAGAATTTTGCAATATGACCAGATCTATTGCAAATTTGGCAAACAACATTTCTTTGTATATTTGATTTATATCCTCTTGATCTACATTGATTAGCCATATGACCCATTCTATTGCATGCAAAGCATCTACCATTGAATGAATTGTTCATTTGCATATTTTTGCATTCATGAGATTTGTGACCATACCTTTTGTAGTTGAAACACTGTCCGGAGAAGGATGTATTAGTCTGATTCATTCTCTTTTTGCACTGATTAGCTTTATTGGTGCAGGAGCACCTAGATGTTTAGGTTTTGGTTAGATTTTCTAGTAGGTTGTTTTATTTAAATAAGGTATTGGAGACCATCTTCATAAGGTTTGTATCCATGTTGTAAATGGACTATGTCCAAATGTCTATAAGAACCTATTGTTTTGTTGCAAATCCTAGTTAGGACAGTCTTATTGTCATAGGTAGTTGCAATAGTCATTTAAGTTTTAATATTTGTTATAGGAGTCATTAAATGTTTGTAGCCTATAAAGGCATGTCAAGGGTTAAGAGGAAGGTTTGAACCTTATCCAAAGGTTACCAAAGTGAGAGTGCATCTTTTAAACATAGAAAAAACAGTCTTTGCTGTCCTAAAGAAAAGGTAGTTTCTAAAAACTAAAACAGTTTCATAGTTTGCAGAAGAAGGCATCGATGGTTTGGGAATGCCAAATGTTTTTGCTTTGTATAAAATCTTGTATTAATCCAAGGAAGATTGTATTGTGAAGAGGGATTGAATAGATTGAAAGAATATAACAAAAAGCCATTGTTTTCCTGTCTTTTCTGAAATTTCTGAGTTTTATTGCTTTTTTTGACGTATTGTACTTCTGTACGGATTCATTATGGACCATTTGCATATGGGATGGAAATTATGAAGTATTAGCTTGGCTTTGAACAAGGTTTGAGATCTTGGTGATAAACTAGGTGAAAGAAATCAATAGTTTTCCATAAACTATTTTTTCAGAAATTACTGTCTCCATTTTTAAAAAAATCACTATTTTCTGTAGTTTTCCGTACTTGTACGGATCTGTCAGGGTCTCCATTTGTATTGCATGTGTATAGGGGTGAGATTACTTCCAAATGCAATTAGTTTGAAGTCTTGGCAGCAGATAATAAAAAAGATATCCAAGTTTTCCCAAAACTGCTTTGTGCTGACTGTTTTCTGAACTTACACCTTACAACAGTCCGTACCTTTCAGTTGTATGGCCCTGTCATGGGATGTTGACCACTTGGAAATGAAGGTTGGTGGATAGACTGTCCATTAGAGTGCATTTGAGTCCTTGAAGTTGGAGGATGACAGGATAGAATCTCCAAATACCCAAACTGCTCTTTAAGAAAATTGCTGTCTCTGTCAGAAAAACCACTGTTTTCTTCCTTGCTCCGTACCTGTATGGCTTTGTAATTGCCCAAACTTGTAATGTATAGAAAGGGTGTTGAAGTAGCTTGGATTTGATTCTTGTTTGGAGTCTTTACAACAAACTAGGAATGAGAAAACCGTTGGTTTGTAATAAGCTGTCCTAAAACATAGTTTAGGCTTCTTTTGACTGTCCCATGGATTTTTGCCATTTCATTGACATTTTTCTATTTTTTACTCAATGAATGGGTTGTATTTTAATTGTTTCAGAGTCTTGTGAGGAATGTGGAGGCAGGGGAATGGTGTAGATGAGTTTGGGCATAAGAAATGACTCTGTAGAAGTCTTATGTGGAAGCCTGAAGGAGGACGACAACAACAAGGTATTTTTGACATGTTATTACTTTGCAAAGGAAGGCATTATGTTGAATGCATGTTGTAGGATTGGTAAGTGGCAATGAGAATGTGTTTGTGTTGAGGGAGGCCATCCCAAGGTGGTTGTGTGACTGTTATTCCAATGGAACAGCAATGCCATGTTAGTCTGTGAGATTGCTGTCCTGCAGTCCTGTATAGAGGAGTTGAAGGGATGTTAGATGGAGTTGACATCTTGGAGTCCTCCTTCATATTGTGTGTGTTAAGAGTAAGTTGGAGAAGGTGTTGAAGGTTGTCTTGAGAGATCTTTGCATGTGAAGTTATGATCATGCTATTGCTGTCCTAGATGCTCTGCATCATTTTTGACCAAAGTTATTGCAGTTGTGGCAGTATCCATTGAAGGATGGATATCTTTGAGCATTAGGCTGCCTTACCGGAGGTCTTCTAGGCTCGTTCCTTGGATTTTTGATCCAAAATTATTCTGACCGGATCTGGAGCTTTCACCTTTTTCATATCCCAGGCCACACTTGTCATCTACTCTCTTTTGGCTTTCAAGAAGAACTTCAAGTTGAGCAGAGCTTATCTTAAATTTCTCTTTGTATTCATTTGCTGTTTGAAGATCCTTTTTAAGAGAGACAATTTGATCCTCAAGTTTTTCTTCATTATCTTTAGCATCTTCAAGATCAGATTCAAGATGTCTGATTATTCTATCCATCTTGTGGTAGTCTTCTGATTTTTCTTTGAGAGATTGTCTTAGATCATCTTCAGATTTTCTTCTCTCTTCAATTTCTTGGGTGAACTTCATAACTCCTGATTCCATCTCATGTCTTACCATGATGATTTCTTTTGATAACTTTTCACATAACTTGGTTTTCTCTTTCAGATCTCCATTTGTATCATTGGCTTCACCTTGACTTGCCAATTGTTGAAGTAGCTCCTTTCTCTTTTTCATAGAGAGACTCAGTTTCTCTTTTAGTTCTTTTATGAAATTATCAGCCTGTTTGAGTCTTTCTTTCAATTCATTGACTTTAGAATTTGACTGCTTAAGATCATCAAGGGTAGACTTAAGTTGCTCCCTCATACCATACACATCCATTTGAATTCCTAGATCTTCCTCAAACTGTTAGGCTCTGTTGGGAGGAACTTGGCTCTGATACCAATTGTTGATAACTGAGAGGGGGGGGGGTGAATCAGTTATCTTAATTTATTCAACTTTCTGTTCTTCTTTAATAATTAGTGCAGCATCAAAGCAAACACACATGAAAGTAGAAACAAAGTCAATACACATAACACAATGATTTTGACGTGGAAAACCCGGTTAAGGGAAAAACTACGGGGTGATTAACCCAAGAATGTATTCTCTGTTAGAAGAATAGAAGTACAAAATGGCACCTGCCAATTTAGGGCTCACTGCCCGAGCATACTGCTCACAAGAGGCTCACTGCCTACAAGAGAGAAGGATAACACAATGTTTGAACTGATAAGAAGCATCCACACATGCTAAGATTCAGTTTCGGTTGAGCTCAATAAACTGATCTGCTACACTTCATTCTAACTTTCTTTTGGTTCAGCTATCCTGTCACATTCCAGACCTGTCTTCCTGCCTTCCCACTACTCTTCTGCTTTTATTCGCACAATTACACATTTGCAACAACTTCATATCGCTATTCATTTGGTATATATATTTGCATAAGTAATCTTACCACCTTTCTAGTTGGCATCCGGAATAGTCAATATTTTCCCAAGCTTTGATCTATCGGCTGGATCCTTGCTTACCAAGTGATGCAGATCTAGGAGATGCTTGAAGAAGTCATCAATCATGTCGGCCAATCATGAATGATACCTCAAGAAACTTAGTCATCAGCAATATCTCTTCCGGATTTGGGTCTGACACTCTGTCGGTACAGTTCTTCCTCTATCTACTCTGCCAAATAGGAACCCAACACTCAAGTGCTCATATCTTTTCACCCTTCCATCACCGGAGGCTAAATCCTTGGAATCTATTAGTCAAGGTACTCGTCTTGACTTCCCCAAATCCACACTTTACTGAGATACTTCCTCTAAGAGATTCGGACCTAATTGTCGGACCTTGCTGACTGCTCTGTTCTTTCTTATCGGATCACAACACTTCTTCAATCTGACTTCCGGTAGAGACTCATCATGTCTTGTGGATGTGTGGGGTAGCCTTTGTTGCCATCAATGACAACATACATAAACCCATATAGTGTCTCTTGCCAACACATACCACCTCTAATATCTCTGGAATAAGGCCGAATAGATATCTCGAGAATAAGGCACCATAAACATTCCATAGCGGTTTACATTCTAACGTTATGATTGAAACCGGGATTAAATTTGACAATTGTATAGTTGTATTTAGGCATTTTAGCTGTAAAATACAATCAAAATTTTAGAAAGACTATATCATATGAAAGGAGAGATTTTGGACAAACTGTCAAAATTTATATAGGATTATAATGATATATATATTTGATTTTTATATGATTTACTTATACTAAGGCATGTCATAGTATTTGAAAGGCACTTTTGAATAGATAACTGTCATAAAAAAATTGCTTGACAAGCAAGGTTGACTGTCAAATTTAAGCCCCAAGTGAAACCAAGATACCTTAATTATGATTAACTTTCAATACATGGAAAGATAACAGTAAATAATCAATTCTACGATTCCGCTATAAGAATACAAGATTCAAGATCATAGCGATTTATTTTTTTATTTAATTAGGACAGAGCAACGAATTTGGAAGAAAATCCTGTTGAGAAATTTGTATAGCGGAACTATTCATCCAAACAAGTGCCGCAGCCGGGCATTACAGAGCCATGGCTGATTCCCACGGTGACTTGGACGATCTTCTCGACAGTAAGATGATAACCATTCTTATTTAATTACAAATTTGCAATAATTCCATGAAGTATCAGGCAAGTAGGTTTCTTATTTTTAAAATTTATTTTGGGCTTTGTGTTATCCACCAGGTGCCTTGGACGATTTTGGGAAGCTTGAACTGGGTCCTTCTCCAAAGTAGGTATCAATTTCAATTCTATAGGCAGTTGATATTCTTCGATTTTGAATGTTCAAATATGCAATTCTATATGCAAATTTTTTCAGATGATGTTTTTTGATGTTTTTACAGAGCAGTGATAGAGGAGAATAGCTGTTCAGTCCAGGGGCTCGGCACAGGTTTACCGAAGCTTCCTCCGAGCAAGAAGAAGGGGAAGCAGAAGATTGGGTCATCTTCTGCTTCAAAACCCACTTCAACAGATGCCCATGCTGAGACTCTTGAAAAGCTTGCCCAGCAAACCAGAGATACATTACAAGACTTGCAAAATTCTGCCCAAGACGAAGCTTGTGGTGAAAAGATGGTCGAAGATCTCTTTAAACAATTTGAGGAGCTCGGTGGATCACAGGTCAATATTTTCTCTTTTGTAAAGAATGCCTGTTTGTGTTTTCTTTTTGTCTTGTGGAGTTAGTAACATGGTGCGAGTTAAGTTTGGGTTCAGTCTTCGTATTTTCAAACATGGGTCAAGCTTGGATATATCTAATAATCACTACGGCACAACCTTGTCACATGCCCGCTGTTGTTATGGGCTGCCTTATTACAGTGGCGGGATTTAAACCTGGTTCGTGCTGTTAGGATTGCGCCTTACTGCCATTAGGCCAAACCCGTTTGGACAAGACCGTTTCTTTGTGTTTTTTAATATGCTTTTATTAATTCTTCCGAAAGAAAACAATTGATGTTCATGTCTTTGTAGGAGAGCTCATGTTTGTTTCAATAATTTCTTACATAGTTTCATAAGACTCATCAGAGAGATCCACACGGAGTTAAGCAGTAGTACAGAGAATGGAGGTTATTGTGGCCCTTTTATCCAGCGCCCATGCACCCTAATTCCTTTTTGTAATGAATTTGCATTTTAAGAACACATGGAAAAAACTTACCGGCTAATAATTTACTTTAACAGTTGTCCCATTCTGGCTTGCTGTCTTTTCACTGTTCTGCATATGAATTGAGTTAATTAAGGGATGGCGTGCAACTTGTTATTATTTTAGGATACACATTTCCAAAATGGGCAGGTTCACAATATCGAAATGGGAAGATCCATAGGAGATGTTTCTCTTCTGCATGAGACATCTCTAGAATGCATACGTGCCTCACATCTTCTTCAAAAACAGAAAGTACATAAATATGTGAATCTCTAAAATGTCGAAAGACCCTGTGATTGTTTTAAAATGTCACCTCTGGATTTGAATGTAATCCTTCAAGTTGCAGCCCAAAATTTCAAAATGAAAGGTCAACAATATGCAATGGGCAGCTTGCAGGAACGAAGCTTTTCAAATGCACTAAGAAATGTTCTTGATGCCTGCCCAAAGGAGTGCAAAAGGATTAGTGAATTGTTTTGTCTACTTTCAATTGGTCAGTTCACAGTCCCGATTATTAATGAGATTGGTTCTGCAGAATGAGACTCCAAAGTTTCTTTGATCTGATGTACTTAACACCAGAGTTACTGGATACGGCACCCCCCCTTGTCCTGGCACGCGTACCAGCGTACCTGGTATGGATTCGGGTACGGTACGGCCTGGATACGGCCTAGGTACTGTGCCCATCCATGCCCTAAAAAATAAGTTCTTCCAGCTGTGCCGGAAACTTAAGGATTCGCGATTTTAGTAAAAATGCCCCGTATCCAGCTTAAAACCAGTCAAAAATGAGTCGTTTTGTCTTAAAAGTATCCAGCGATTCTTTCCCTGCGTGAGAATCCCACGATTCTTTCCTGGCGTGAGAACCCCAGATGATTTTTTTCCTGGCGTGACAACAACTGACGAGTTCCGGGAAATTCCTAGCGATTTTTTTTTACGGCGTGAGACAATTTTCCAAGCACTATAATGCTCACATATAAAAGCCTATCGGCCAATAAATATATAATAATCTATTCAAATTTACTATGTTTAAAATTAATGTGTAAATTGTAAACTTTAATATTTTATTAATAATTAAATGTGTATTTAAATTAAAATATATTTATAATATGTATTATAATTAATACTTAAATTTAATACTTTTAATATTTATTAATACTTATAATATATATATATTAATCTATAATATTTATTATTTATAATATGTATTAGAATTAATATTTAAATTTAATATTTTTAATATTTATTAATACTTATAATATCTATATATTAATATATAATATTTATATTATGTATTATAATTAATATTTAAATTTAATACTTTTAATATTTACTAATACTTTCAATATATATATATATAATTTATTATTTTATAATAGCATATATATATATATGTCGTATCTAGCCGTATCCAGCCGTATCCGTATTGGGGGGTCTTCAAAATTAGCCGTATCCGTATCAGATACCGTGCCCGTATCGGATACCGTATCCGTGTCCATGCAACATTGCTTAACACAAGTAGAAAATAAATGGATTTGAAATTTCCAGCGGGCTTGAGAGGACTGGAAGGAAAAGGATAAAATTGCAAAGTGCACGAAATAATGTAAAGTACTTTGGCAAATGAACTGGCGATTACATTTCCCCGAATACAATGCATTAGGATGTTTAAGAGAGCATTTGAATAAGCAGGTCTGCTAGATGTATCCCGCAAAATGATGCATCCAAGTTTGCAGATGAAAAACTTCAATAACTTGTAAAAAAATGTACATGGAAACTTTGTTCTGTGATTAGAGTAGATATTCATTTCTTTAATAATCCACACAAATCTAAGATATTCTTCTGATCTGAACTGAAATTGAACTGAGTACCTGAAGTGCATTGCTCAAAAACAGGCTTAAACATAGTATATTGTGAAACTATTTAAATGCTGGAATTTATGCCTGTAGTTGTATAATACCAACTGAGCAGGTAAATGTATGAAAGCAGTCACCTAAGGAAAGATAAACACAAGAATTTACTTTGGAGGAACTTATTGTGGGAAAACTCCAGCAACTTGAGGCCACGCTTCCTTATCTTAACCAAAATTAACAAGAATTAGAAGCTAAGTGCTCTGATGGAGCCTCCAAAAACACTGTGGGACTATTACAACACTTCTATAATAATTTCACAAGCTTGCCCTGCTCCTAAACTCACTAAAACCAACTTACGTCACTCCTATACTCAGCTGTACAAGCATGCAATGTCTCTAGGTGATTTTAAATGAGCCAAATGGTCATATTTATGCATTTGTATGATTGCCCAAATGACACAGAAGAAGCGAAATAGCTCTTCAGCTCAACTGTCTGAAGGTAAAGTGCCACGGCTTTCATTCTGGGTGGTTGAGTTCTCCGTTTGCCTCATTTAAACATATTTGACTGTTTTCAGCTGGACATATTTGGTTGGAGGTGAATGTGTCTGATTCACCACATCACTACTGGATGCACACTTTATTCTTTTGGCTAGAGCTGAATGTTTCTGTTACAGGATCACGTGTAGATCACATGTATGGCTAGAGCTGAATGTGCCATTTGTTCATTCTTTCATCTGTTGGAAGGGTCTTTGAGGGTCTGGATTACCTCAGACCCTTCCTTAATTGAAATTGGTAAGAGTATAAAACTGAAAGTACATTGAAGCTACACCATGATTCACAGACAGTAAGATGCAAATTATATTATGGTGAATTCAGGATTGATTTTACATTTTGCTTGCATTGGCTTATATTACCCTCTTCCCTTCAACTACCTGGCAACTACCTACACAACCTCCATATGGGAAACTACTAACAAAACATTATTATTCTCTAACAAACATTTATTTCTAACATATTAATACCTATTCTAATGTTTATTTATGATGTAAGACCTACTAACTATACTAACTAAAGACGTAATATTCCAATATTCCCCCCCACTTTATTACATCAATCCAAACAAAAGATGAAACACTACATGGACTAAACATAGTGACCCATTTGGAAATTTGATGAAATGCCTCCACCAAATCTTCCACTCACCCAGCACACACCAAATCGATCGCATCAGTGGATGTCTTGATCGTCGATCTTTGCAAATCCTTTGTACCACATGAGAGAACAAATCCCAACCTCTATGCACAACGAGAGAACAACTCTCTTCTGAGAGTCCACCCTTCTCCAAGCATGTCAACATCCCTCCCCTAGTGCTTGCACAATGAGAGAACAACTCTTCTTTGAGAGTCCACTTTTCTCTAAAAATGTCAATATCCATCCTCCAGGGTTGTGCGAACCAAATCCCTCCCCCAATGTACAATAGGAACAAAACCAATGTAGATATACTAACCCCACCTATTTCAGAGGTTACACTATCTACGAAACAAGTAAAAGCAGATACACTAACCACACCTATTTCAAAGGTTATAGTATCATACTACCCACAAATATTGTCAAGAACTGCCAAGCCCCCTTTGTTCCAAGAAGGAACACAAATGTGGTGATGCTTCTCAAACAATCTATCATCTTAGATTGAGAAGCTAGCTTGAGACGTGGAAATCCTTAGACCTTTGGTGCTTCTAGCTTCCTCTTTGATTTGCCTACAATCTATTCGTTAGATGCAACATTGAGTATCTGAAAACTTTGTTAGGTGTAGTATGGATGGCTTTGAGAACACAAACATTTGGTGACATAATGTAACTAAACATTATCAGATTTGAAGGTGTTGGTTTCCATAGACAATGCACCTTTTACAGTACAATATTTTTACAAAATGTGATCTTCAACTTGAAAGTGCCTATCAAGCCTACCTCCAAATACATCCATGTATGTAATTGCATAAAAGATTATTTAAGGGGTTTTGAACCCTCCACCTCTAAGTTCCAAATCAATACTTTTACTAATGGAACTAGCTCTACTTTGAAGAAACCTCTTAACAAACTTCTTATGTCTCCCAAGATACAATATTTAAAGTGCAATCAAAGATATACTATAGGACTTGAACTTATGACTTCGCATTTCAATGTTTTAACTGAAAAAACAATTACCAACTCTCCTGTACATTATACATAGTTAAAATGCCACCAATGCAATAAAACACTTTACTTTTCTTTCAAAAAACTGTATATTAAATGATCTCCTTAGCACATACCTCCAACTTTGGGACAAATCGTGGTGTACACAAACCATAAAATCCAACGTCGTAGGGATAACCGTTTATCACTAGCCCCCTTGAGGTTCACTCCAACACCGATATTTTCCATAGGGAGACAACCAAAATTGAGGGCAAGGTGAATTTTATACAAACTCCTATGGCTTCATTAATATTTCTTGCTTCGTTTAAGAGTATAAAGCTTTTTTTATTCCATTGGCAAGTGCACACATGATAACAACAATCATGTCCAAAAAGATCTTTCAAATACCAAGTATTATATCATGTGAAATTTTATAGCCAAGGTGTTGCATCTCCTTGACATTGCTGTAACTTCTAAAAATGTGGCCTTACACGATAATTTTCTCCATCCATATTATCTTTAAATAAATGTTCCAAAATAGAAGAATAAAACTCAAAAACAAATCTCACACCATCTATCTACTCTTTCAAAAAAAAAAATGTTTATATGAAAACATATGACCAAAATAAATTTGTTAGCATTTTAATTTGCATCTTTCAGTGTGGCACAAAATGGAATAGATGTGCAGTAAAATCGTTATTTGAATTAGAAGGAGAAGGCCCCTGCAAATTAAGAACTAGCCTAAAATTGGACAATATGTACTTGCAATTTACAATCTCTATAATGATTTTTTAGGGTGGTTCATGTTCATACTGAATAAAATGTTAATGCATATCTTTTTGGTTTTGCTTAGGGTAAAAGGCTAAGACGCTCTTTCAAAACTAGGCAAAGGATTTTATGAATTTTGACTTAAAACAAATCTTATGACTACACTCTTATGTTGTTTAGTTAAAAACAAAGACTAAGTAGGGTAAGTACATGGAGTCGAATAGGTTAAACACATATACATGAATGCTATGGTTAAATTAAATGTAGAACTCAATACAAAGTCATGAGCTATGCCTTCGAGCTTACCTGCAATACAAAGCTTGAAAATTCATTGAAGCATTTTAACTCTCAACACATAACAAGACATCTGAATAAACATTTATAAGCAAGACAAGTGTAATAAATATCATTGTAAAGATTGTAAATTGAAAGTACATATTGTCTATTTTAAGTTAGTTTTTAATTTATAGGGACCTTCCCCTTCTAATTTGAAGAGCGGTTTTATTGCACACTTGTTTCGTTTTGTGTCGCACTGAAATGTGCGAATTAAAATGCTAAGAGTTTTTGGTGACTTTGCCGGGGAATGACATAAGACTACTATCTTATCCATTGAGTCATTCAATTTGGTACAAAGGTTCCAAAGTTCATATAAATATTTTCTAGCTTAAGAAGAAGAATCACTACAAAAAATGGCTATCAGGAGGGTAATCGCATCAATAACAATCATCCACCTCCATTGTTGCCATGGGGAAATCAGATTAATCTATTGACATCAACAAAGAATCATGAGCTTCCTTGAGGATTAAGGAAGAATTTCCCAAGTTCTATGATGACAGCAAGCAGCATCTTGACGAGCATATTTCATCCTTTATCACTGTGTGTGGCATTTTGAGTGTAACACATGAAGATGTTGCAGTTTGCTATTTTGTGGATACATTGCAAGGCACAACAATAGATTGGTTTCACCACCTTTCTAACGGTTCAATCACAAGTTGGGAATCAACAAGTGAGAAGTTTCTTGCACGTTTCAAACCGGCTGAAGATAGTCATATATTGTTTGCACAACTCTCCAATGTCAAGAAAGATGAAAGTGAATCAATGAGAGAGTTTGTTGCAAGATTCAATTATCTGGTTGCTAGGATTACTCACACTCTAAATCCCTCTTTTGAGATTCTTCTAAGCTGCTTCATAAATGCTCTATCTTTAGAAGTTGCATTCTTTCTCAAGCAAGGAAGTGCTATAGAATTCAGGGACACTTAAGAAAATGCCATTGATGTAATGTCCCGAATGTAATATTTTAATATATATCAAAACCTAGTTCACAATTTTAATAATTTTTCACAATTTAACATAAATATGCAATCTTTATTTATTGACAAATATAAACCTCAAAGGAATATTTCTTATATTACAACTGAAAATTTATCAAGTCTGCACAATGGTGACTTTTGTGTGAAATCACTCCAAGGAATTGTGGGCTTTCGTCCTCCAATTCCAGACCTAGAGGGTTTTTGTTCTCAAGTTATATTGAACCAAAGTTCCATGCTCCAACAAGGAGTAAAACCCAGATATAAAATGTATTCTCAATATGATGGTTCCTTCTCCTTGCTTGGTATTCCTTATATACCTTTTTACTTCAATGGACATAACTCTTCACATTCCCTTTGACTTTTATTAGACCTTAAATTTTACTTTTAATTTCAGTTTATTATTAATTTACCCTTAAAGAAATTGCAGGGATATGACTAAATTCTTCTATTTCTCATTGAATCTTCTTCATATGTCTTTATGTGTAGAAGATTTCTCTTTTGGTTGTTTTGCATCCAGTGCACATATAAGGGAACTTGCCCAATGTCTACTCTGGCACATGTCCTTTGAAGCTTTCCAAAGGCACCTCTCATTCCAGTTTGAAGCCTATCAGCTTTAGCACATGGATACATCTTGTTGATACATAATACATGGAATGGATGAACTCTAACATAGAGATGAAAGGCATTCTTTCCAGCGGCCTTTGTCATGTATTTGTTGCAAGCAATTCGGGCAACCTCAAGTGCTTCACTGCTTACATTTTCTTCCTCCCAACTCTCCAAGTGAAGACATAATGGGAAATTCATCGACACCTTTCCTTTTAATGCCAACATCATAAATCCTAATCTTTGGATTAGGCACACCACGACAATACTGCGGTTTGGGATATGGCTTGTTTTTAATTTGACGATAACATCTTGCAGGTCTTTGACCCATGGCGGCTATGAATCTTCCTTATTTGCTTTGCGAACTGCCTTCTGTTGATGTTGGTTTTATGATAGCAGCAACATTCAGAATAAAATACTGAGTATTCTATCCTCTCTTGAACAAAGCATCTCAAACGCTGAACTATGTGATCGAGTAAGACTACTCCAAGGTTCCTTGAATGTCAGGTCTTGACGTGCATAGGGATAGACTCAGTGAAATGATGTGATAATGCTGGTAATCACAAAGGGACTTACGCAATTGTTCGGCGCAAGACTTAGTGTCTTCTTCACAAAGGGGGAAAAGGACTTGGATTTTATTGTTTCTTCCAAGGAGTACAGGCTTGGATTCTATAGTCTCTTACAAAGAAAAGACTTGGATTTCCTAAGTTCTACGTCTGAAAAAAAGGGGGGAATGATTTCTCAGTAGAGCTCCTGGTAGACTAATCCTAGTGCAAATTTAAAACAAAATGCAAAAGATGGGTAAGGGTTCGGGAATCTAACTGATGCAAAAGACTACTGCTGATCCATGGAAACTGAAACCACGCTTTGCTTCGTCATGAGACAACAACTACACAGAAATGGTGCAATCTTTTGGGGTGTTTATGACGATTTTCAGATTGCTTAAACATAGAACATGGAAATGAAATATGCAGAAAGCAATTGAAGTTAAGCTTAGAATGAGTTCAGGCTAACCATACACTGTGATTTGCAAGCCACAAATCACAAATGGTATGAACAAGGAGTTTCAATCATGCATCAACAACAATATTTTCCATCATTCTAACTAATGAAAACTGAAAGAAACTAGAAATGAAATAGATCTAAAAATGGAGCTTATGATTTGCCTTAAGGAAATCATAAAACCATGCCATAGTCCAAAGAATATCACAAACACCAATCTTCAATGCTCATATATTGATTTGGAAATGTGTTTTGCAACAATCTTACTGATACCTCAAAGTTCCTTGCTCTCAAAAATGGAGTACAACAGAAATGAACAACTAAACTACTCTTCTACTCTCCTTCTATTACTAGTGTCTAATGAAACATGAATGAATTGAATTTTTTAAGAATGAGGCGCCTAGGCCTTTATATAGGCTTTAAGAAATACAATGAAAGGTCAGGATTGATTCCAAGAATCAACGGCCCAGATTAAGCCAAATCGAAACCTGTTGTAACCTAATCACACATCACCCCATTGCAAATGGGGACCCCTAGTTTTCGCTTTTGTTTTGTCAGTAGATTAGAGAGTCCTGGTCCTGAGTCTTGATCAATCTTCATTCAAATGAGAAATTAGGAAGCTATCCATCAAACAAAATGCAATTGAGAACACTGAGATCAATCCTGGAATCCTGAAATCGACTAAGTCTGATATCCTGAAATCCTGAAAAACTGCCTAAGTCTGAAATCTGGTGGATCCTCAAAAATCTAGAATCTGCATGTTAAATCTCATGGATCCGAGACCTATCTCAAACATCTTGAAAGTATTACTTAAATATATTTTGAAATATACATCATTCCAGGTACTGAAAAGTGGCTAAGTACTAGAAAATCGCAAATTCCAGGCTCATGAGGAAAATGCGAAATTCCAAGTCATCACAAAAATGCGATCCTTAAGATGCCAAAATATGCGAATTCCCAGGAGATAGTGAAAGTGCGAAATGAAATTTGTCCAAGCCATCTCAAAAATTGCGAAATTCCTCCTCCAAGGCGAAAGACAATATCATGGGCTCAATCCATGACATGCTCCAAAGTGCGAAAATTCCATAACATGATGAAAATTGCGATCAAGGAGAAGATAATCCTTGACTTCATGAAAAGTGCGAAATTCCATGATGTTATAAAACATGCACTTAGGAATTTATCCTTGACTCCAAGAGAAGTGCGAAAATCATACAAGGTAAGGTTGAGACTTTGGAGAATTGTTGCAAGAGCTCTTTGGAGATAATACAAGACTCATTGATTTGGTGATATTGTTTTATTTCAAGTGTTGCATGGATTCCAATTCCTCAAGCGTAGAATAAGTTTAGAATAAGTTTCATTTTCAAGCATTGTGTTAGTTGATGGAAGTGATTATTGTTGTTTCATGGTGAAATCTCTTAGTTCATACCATTTGTGATTTGTGGCTTGCAAGTTTCAGTGCATGGTTAGACTGAACTCAAACAAGCTTAACTTCGATTACTTGTGTTTGTTGATCTTTCATGTACACAAGTGATTTGAACATCATACATTACCTTAGAAGATTGCATTGACTTTGTGTAGTTGTTTGTTTTGGCGAGGCAAAGTTGGTTGATTTCACTTGGTCAACAATAGTTTCTTGCATATAGGATTAGAGTATTTTCCCTAAACCCTTCATCTTTTGCATTTTATTTGATTACATTATCAATCAAGTGTGGAAGTAGGAAGTCATTGAAGCCAATCTTGTGAGAAAATTTGAAATTGCATTATTCTTTTTCCAAATTGAACAATTGTGTAAGTCCCTTTGTGTTCACAGCAAATAACATCATATATATACTGAGTCTATATCCAACGTATTGTCAAGACCTAACATTTGGAACCTTGGAGTTGTCTCACTGGATCACATAGTTTAGCCTTTGAGAGACTTTGTTCAAGAGAGGATAGAATACGTTGGTATTTTATTCTGAGTTTGCATGTGCATAAAAAACACATCAACAAAACCCTAATGAGGAGGTAGGTGGGACCACCAACACTCTAGCGAATAGAAATGTGACACGTGTGCTAGGGCGCCCATGCTTACTAGGATTCCAACAAGGCATGGTCTAGTCAGGCGCCACCTCATCTTGCTCCTTTGTCCCTAGTTCAATGAATCTGGTCAAGACCACTTCCAGCTCCTCCATTGGAATGCTTGGCATATTCTCCAACTTGTAATCCATGATTGATAGGTTGGCATCACAGGTAGTGAGGATACTCTCCCAATCTGGTTGCAGTTCTTGAATTTCATTCATGACCATCAAGAAGGTGGAAGCATCTTCAAAGTGTATTGCCTAGACAGGAGGAGCAACTTTGAAATATATACTTTGCATTTTACTCCTCAAATTTTCCACGTCCATTACTCCATCATCCCCTATCTCTTGACTGAACCAAGCCTCCATTGAAATGAGGATTCTATCCTGAATTTCTTTTAACATCATGCTTGCTTGGGTGGCATCACTCTCCATCTTCTCAATAATTTCTCTCTTCATGATTAGAGCGGAATGCCAACTGTGGAAGTCATAGGCCTAATTTGATTGTATTATGTTGCCCTCCACCAAGACCTGCCTTGGAGTGTTCATCAATGTCTTAAGTCTTGGAATGGTCTCCTCGACGATGCTGAATTCCTGACAATTCTCCAATATCACCTAAATCCTATCCATGAGGGTGACAACTCTCTCATACACTTGGACAAGATCATTCACAAATCTATGAGCTCTCTCTAATACATTTCCCATCCACTCCTTTGCTGCATGACTGATTGTCCTCATTTCCTCTAACTCAGCTAGTGAATCCTTGGAAATACCTACGGGCTAAGTAGTTGTCCCTTGGGCTGATTGCAACGGATTCATCAGGTGTTGGTTATAATGCTTCAATTCCTCATTTTCTTTCCTTAGCTGATTCTTTTTCTCCTCTTCCTTCCTTAGCCTTTCCTTGATGGCTGTCACCGAATCCTCCAGCTCTTCCACTTCCTGCCTCTTTGTAGTTGGTCCTAAATCAACCGTTACTACGTCATATTCCTCAGGAGTAATATCTTCTTTTGCCTTGTCTATCTTTCGAACTGCAATTTGTACTTGGCGAGACCCAAATTCCCCTTTAGTGATCTTTGAATATTTCTTTGCCTTTTTCTTCTCCACGGGCTTGCCTATCCTGCTTAGGAAGTCATCTAGTTCAGCAGACGGATCATATTCCATGACGGATTTCTTCTTCAATTTCTCTTGCAGCCATTCGGGTCTTGTGGATGGATCATCATTCTCATGAGGTACATGCTGTTCATGACCTCCTTGTGGCACGGACATCCCACCATCATTGAATTCTTCGTTTAGGAATTCCAGGTCTTGGTCTTCGAATATGCCTTCAACATGGATTATCTCTGGATTCCTTGGGGGATGATCAAGAGGATTTCCTGGAACCGGATTGGAAGTCCCTTGCCGAGCAGATTCCATGGATTCATTCTCACTCCTATCCTGTTCTCTTGCGATTACTTCCTTTTCCACGTGCTCCTTATCCTTAGCAGTCGATAGCACATTATCATCAGGAAACAAATTGACTTCTTGGATGGAAGAAGTGCTGGCTAAGTGAGGCCTACTTGTATTCTGATCTTCTTGCATTGGTTTCTTAGTGGATTCCTTTAGAACCTTCACTCTCTTTGCCGGCGGACTATAAGCTGCCTTATTCTTTGCCTCATACCTTCTTGTTCCTTGTTCCTTCTCATGTGATCCCTTAGTCATTTCCTTGTCGGAAGATTGTGATTCCAAGTCTCCCATCAAATCATAAGTTGGGTGGACATTCTGTTTCTTCAACTTATCAATCTGCTGATTTATCCACCTTTTGGTACCTGTCAGCATTGGTGCTATCATGTCATCCAAGTTGACGATTTCCTGCTCGGACCAATTGAGTGCCGGAAGAGGTTTATCCATTTCATGCTCAAAGAAAGGTTGAAGTTGCCTCCCATCTTCCTTGACCTGATCTAGAACGGAGAACACTCGGGTTGCTCTAATCATATCCAAGGATAGCCTGGAGCACATCCTCCTCCTTATCTCGAAATCATCTTTCGCATTTGCCCAATGATCCTCAAGGTGTACCTTGTGCTTATGCTTTCCTCCACAGGCTACCTGGGTGATGTTGAGAGGATTGAAGTTTGCTCTTGAATTATGAGTCACTAAGTTGTAAAACTGCAATTCCTCATTGGATCTTTCCGTGGCATGGATGGATGGACACACTTCAATGGATTCCCCAATTTGGATTGGAATGAAAATCCAGCCTTCTTCTTCTTCTGGATTTTATCATAGGCTGATAGTTGCCTTGTTAATTCAAGCAATATCATCTTGTCAGTAGGATACCTCGGCAATTTGTACGGATAGGAGGAGAATTCTTGCACCCGGATGTAAGTGAACTTCGGAAATTGGGTGAAGCAAGAGCCATACTTTTTGACTAATTGCATGGCCTTCGGTGATAATCTCCTATGTCCCTCCTTGAAGTGTTCTTGTGATATGCATGGAGAATGCATCATTGAACCTCTTGAAGTGGGTTATGCTTTGAAGGTGCAGTTGCGGGTAACAGTCATAGACCTTGACTTGTCTTTGGGCATTTCCAATATGTCCCTTCCATGTCAATCCTTTGTATCTACAATTCCTTGCTAGCATGTAAATCACATAGGAACTCATGTAGAAAGTCCTTGATTCTTCCAGATCCCTCAATTGTTCATCAATGTTGTCACTGATTAGTTGGGCCCTGTTGATGTTTTTGTGACAACAACAACAATAGAATAAAATGCCAAGTATCCTATCCTCTTTTGAACAAAGCCTTTCGAATGCTGAACTATGTGATCAAACAAGAGCGCGCCAAGGTTCCTTATACGTGATTTGCAACAGATAGACTCAGTGATTTGATGTGATCTTGTTGGTAATCATAAAGGGACTCACGCTAAATTCCTCCTTCACGAACATGGATGAAATTCCCTACTCCTTGGATGTAAATGAATGGAACTTCTTTAATCAAACTCAAAAGAAAATGCAAAAGAGAGAGGGTTTAGAGAATTTATTCTAAGGTCAATGAAATAATGAATCATGTCAAGATAGGCAAATTCCTCATGAAACTAAACTCCGCTTCACCACGAGAACCAACAATTACACAGAGTTAGTGCAATCTTCTAAGGTCATTCAAGGATTTTCAAATTGTAAACCTTCATCCAAACACCCACAGTTGGCGCAGCTCGAACAAGTACTCACAATTGAACTAAAGCAAACGTGGTTCAGGCTAACTTTGCAAAATGACTTATCATTGACAAATCATGAAAAGTATGAACCAAGAAGGAATTCATCAAATATCTTTGCATAAACTCATTACATCAATGAACTTCTAATCTACTATCTAAGCTACTTGGAAACATTTCTCAATCATTTGTTGTAAGAACCTTTCTTATTAACTGAAAATTTCAATCAACTTTTCCAAACAAAATGTAACACCAATCAACAAATTATTAATACCAATAAACCATGCAATAGTAGAACTTCAAACCCACATCATACTTTATTATTTGGAGCCTTCAAAATGTCAAATACAAAAATGAAAAGTTGCTGATATGAAGTTTCAGTCAATGTCTGATTTATATCAGACTTATTTACAACATGAAATATGCCTCCAAATGACAAATATAGGCCATATATGAATGCCCTGATGATCTAGAATGAAACTAGAGATGAGATGTAACCAGAACAACCCTGGATATGCTCTGATATAAATGTTTATCAGACTGATATGACAACTGAAAATTATGAATTTTTCTAGTCACACATATAGCAATGAAATCACATGCAAAACTCCTCCAAACTCAAGCAATAGAAGCCTAGTTTGGTCTCCAATCTAGTGCAGTTTTTCAACTATCAATGTCCACTTCAAATCCACTTCAAGAACCCTGAAATTGCATCAATAATTCACTGTCAAAACTCAGACCTTTGCTGATATGAAATCAAACCTGGAAAAGTATGCAGAAGTCACCCAAAGTTCATCAAAAACCCAATCGACTACCGTAGTAGTCACTCCAATGCACCAAGGGTTCCAAATTGATGCCAAATATCTCTCCAATGTCAACTAACAACCTGCAGTTGAAGCACAAATAGTGAATTTCTGTATGAAATCACCTCTCAACTAGTATGGGCCATCTCCATACAAATCATCTTGCCAAAACAAACTGAAAATCGAAATTCTCAGCTCAAAGATAAAAGATAGAATAACATACCAAGCATCCATTATGCCAAATTGATGTTCAAGTCCACAATTCAACTCTTCCATGGATAGGTGTCCATCTCCTTAGCAATTTTGAAGTGAAATTTGAATTCCACCAATGAAAATCAATGAACTTGAACAATTGTAAATGAATTACAATCAAATTCTTTCATTTAAAACAATCTTCAATTATTTTAAATGAATTGTAACTCCTCCAAATGGATCGATCCAATAGCAATGCACTCTCTTTGCATGGGCGGTGGTGGCTTGAGTGCAATCATTAAATATTTTGATTTTGCATTGAAAATCATTCCTTGGCTTAGGCGATCACTAATGTCTTTATGAAATACATTAAATAAACCATTCTATCCAAATACAAGCATTTAAAATCTTGATCCTTGACATAACCGATTTGGCATTCAATTTATGAATTTGCATTTAAAATGCTCCTCTATGCTTGCATCGATCCACAACTACCTCATGTGCATGCATTAAATGATGATATTTGCATTTAATAAAAGCTCTTGCCTTAGCTGCCGATCCTTGTCTTGCATTTAAAATATTTTCCTTTGACTTAGCGAATGCTCTTCATCCTTGGCGTCAATCCTCATTACATATCCATTGATCCAAAGCAATTATTTGTTAAATAAATATTGCATTTAAAATATTCTTTCCTCATAATCGACAGCCAACTATTAATCAAATGCAATCATTAAATTTCAATAACCATCCTCTATCAATACCAATCGCTCAACATAAGGTATGGGCAATCCTCTTCTAGCTAGCCATTGGCTCCTTTAGCAAAGCAGTTCAAATATAAATCAATGAGCATGCCAATCGATCCAAATTCCATGATATTTGAATTTGGCTTGGACCTATATTCCCTTGGCAAACACATCACCTTTATTCATATTTACATCTCCATAGAAATCGATTAAAGAAAATGCAATTAAAGATTCCATTTTCTAAAATCCATCAAATGAAATGAAAATACAATTTCAATATTGCGTTTTCCAAATAGCCCAAAAATACACTAGTTGATCCAACTTTCCGATTCTCTATGCATAGAACAAAGTCAACTAGCAAATCATACTTAGCTCAAAAATGGGGACATTACATCTGTGAGAATTTGAAACCATGCGAACATTCTTTAATCACACAAAATCACCATGAAAAATCAACAATGAGCTTGTATTGATCCAGGAAGTATTTTTACAACAATTTCACAATATCTCTTCAATAATTTCGAAGAGCCTCCTCTAATCTACTTGCTATCCTTCCTACTTCTAAATATCTCCCTTCACAAATGAGGCGAATGAGCCTTTTTATAGTCCTAAAAGTACAATGAAGGGCCAAGATTGATTTTGGAATCAATGGCCGAGATCTTGCCACATTGACAGTTAGTTACAATAACTTGCTATTTTTAGCAAAAGTAAAAGTTGACACAACTTGTGTACATAAAAACTCATAGGGAATGAAGGCACATTTTCCAAGGTGATAAACATGAAGTGGAATCTTTGGAATCTTCTAGATAGAAGCCTTCTTTTGCCTCTTGCTTGTAAATACATTGAATGTAGATGGATGATGTGGCAAGATATGATTGGACTAGTGATGTGCAAATGCCACCTCAGCATTGAGCAAGCTGGTTTGATCTTCAACATGTTCACACTGCTCGAAATATTTCCCAAATTTTAACATTTTTTCTTGGAATAGTCTTCAATCTTGGAATTTCACCTCTGGAACTTAGCTGCTTGAACTTGAAAATTTGAGAATTTTGAATTTCTTCATGTAATTGATGGATTTTCTTGATGCTTATGCTCAGTCTTCATCTTGTGATGTTTGTTCTTGTGCAGGATTCTGACTCTGGATGGTGCATGAAGTAGAAGATATCTTGTGCGTGAATTCTTGGAGTAGATTGCATGATGATTGTCTTTCTTCTTTCAGGCGCATGATAACTTTGGAAGCTTGGACGTGGAATGAATCTCTAGATGACGACTTCCTCTTATGTGCGGTGAAGTGATGCCGCTCTTCCGGACATATGAAGTCTTCAAAGTAAAATGAACTTGATGTAGGAACTCCTCCGTGTGGTGATGATGATGAACTCAAGCAACTTTCCTCCATCCTCTAAACTTCTCATGTATAAGCTCTCGCTATTCACCTCCTTGGATCCTCCATCACCTACAAAAGAAACAATTATCAATTGCGAAGATGATGATCATTAACAACATTTCATTACGAATTTACTCAACAAACACCTTGCATTGATCTTAGGCGAGGTTTTCACTGTTTGGAGGGATTGAATAGGGCGGATTTTTCCTCTACAAGAGAAATATGCGCCCAAGCATGGGCGGTTTTTGCTTAGTCACGAGAAATTTCCACAATTTTAACTTAGTTTTTTCTTCGTTTTCCTCTTTTAAAGTCTTTTTCCTTTGGCGAATTCCTCTTGATGTTTAAATGATTTTGCATTTTTCATGAATCAAATTGCCTCCTATTCCTAGGCGCATATTGAATGCTCAGAGGAAATTTCCTCCTTTTTTCCTGGGCGCATACTGAATGAGTGCATTCAATTTCCCATTTTTGCATTTTTCGACTTCTTCACTTCAAATTTTCCTAATTTTCTAGAATGATTTTGCATTTTGGAATGATGAAAATTTCTCTAAGTTATGATCTCTACTTCTCCTGGGCGGATTTTTCTCCTGTGCATTCAGTTTCCTTGTGTGGATCCTCTTTCATCTAGGGTGGATTTTTCTTGTCTATGAGAAATTTCCACTTTTTGCAACTTTGGTACTTAGGTTCCTTGTTCTCACTTTCAACTCTTCTCTTGCCTTAGACGAATTTTGACTTGAATGCATTTTGATTCTAACTCATTTTCTCAAAAAAATGTTGAAAATATATCCACTGACTTGGGCGCATATTTCTTGGATGCAAGAAATTTCCTCCTTTTCTCTGGGCGCATTCTGACTGGAGTGAAGAAATTTCCTCCTTTTTCCTTGGGCGCATTCTGACTGCTCATGAAAAATTTCCGCTCAAGGTCCAAGACTTCATTTTTTCCGCCTAATTTTGAAGTGTCCTGGGTGGAAGTATATTTAAAAATATATTTAAATATACTTCCAGGAGGTTTGAGATAGGTCCCAGATCCATGAGATTTAACATGCAGATTCTAGATTTTTGAGGATCCACCATGTTTCAGACTTAGTCAGTTTTCAGGATCTCAAAACATCAGACTTTAGGACATCAGACTTGGTCAATTTTAGGAGTTCAATTTCGACAGAGACCCTTGAGCAAGAACTCGACGAGACATGGGCAAATCTATACTTCCAAACCTACAAACTCAAAGAAATTTAAACCCTAAAGCAAACCTATGATAGAAAGTGAGAAAAAGAGGGGGTCCCCATTTGCAATGGGGTGATGTGTGATTACGTCACAACAGGCCCAATCGATCATCTTTACTCCGCTAGTTACCTCCTCCACGAAGTAGAACATCCAAGGTTCAAAAGTTGAAGCTTGAGGACATCCCATGACTCTATGTAGCAAGATGATAAGGTCTCCATACTCCTGTTTGAAGTCAGATTTGAGGAGCTTCTTCGACAACTTAGAATGATGAGACCTTTTCTTTTCCATCCATGAAGCATTGACTATATCCATGCAAGCCTCGGGTCTAGCTTTAAACATCTCGAATGAGGCCTCTTTGCTCTTGTAGACGATGGGGTTGTAGGTAGGAATGTTGAAGGCTTCGGCGATAATTTCCTTGGAGAGGCAAGCCATCACCGTGCCATCAGGAGCAATGATCCTTCGTTGCTCAGGAACATAATGCTTGGCGCATTCCACAATTAGCTCGGAACAGGGCATGGCGGGAGGAAAATAGGCGGCTTGCACAATTCCATTGCGGACCATCTTTGTTGCGATCTTTGATGGAGGGTGTCCTTCGGTCCCGTACATCCACTTCTTGATTTCGTCCATGTTGATAAGCCTGATATTGGTGTCGCCCACATTCTTCCACTTTTAAACAATCCTGGATTCGAGAAGCACTCCTTTGAGGACGTCCCACATTTGAGCTTGTCGTGAGGTGGATCCAACCTTAGCAGTTGCCATTCACCTAGGAGAACAAAGACAAATCGGAGTAAGAGCAAAGAGGTAAAGAATTTATCCCACAGGTAAAGAAGATTTATTCCAAATATAAAGAAGTTTTTGCCAACTTATGCATGTGGGATTAAATTTTATGAATTTCAGTGCATTTTCAGATATACTTGAAAAGAAAGGTTAGAAAACAATAGCATTTTCAAGCAATTACTCAGAAATCTATTCTTTACTTGTGTCAAATTTGTCTATACCTACAGAAATCTGCTTTTTCTAACAAATCTGCCCTTTTTTATGAAGAACTCTGCTCTATGTTAATGGATTTTTGTTCTTATTCAATTAACTTCTGATTTTTTATGTGAGACTCTGCTCTTTCCTAATGAATTTGCTGCTTTCCTGAAGGAATCTGCTCTTAAATGAAGTTCGCCCAGCCCCCTTGGATTGGATTCGCCTCCTTGATGTGGAAAATTCACCCTTGGTTGATAAAATCTTCCTTCCTTTTGAGGAAATCTGCCCTTTCCTACATAAATCGCTGCCTTTTATGAGGAAATCTGCCTTTTTTTGTATTGAAATCTGCTCTTTTGTGGTGAATTCTGCTTTTTGGATTTGTTTGAATTTGTTTTGGAATGAGGATTCCAACGCCTATATATACACATGCGACTTCACTACCTTAGAGGGCCGACTTGGCTAACACAAGGAAAAGGTTTGAAGTTTTCAAGCTTCTTACTAAGGCCGACTTGACTTTATTGTTTCCAAGCTCCTCTTTGGCCGACTTGAATTTTCATTTGGGCGAAAGTTCTAAACGGTGCCTTTTGGGTCGACCACTGAAATGAGGATTTTGTCCTTATCCAGAGCGCATCTTGCCTCAAGTCGCGGATTTTGGTACGTCGGGGATTCTCCAATGTCGTGGATTCCTTGTCTGGAGTGCAGATGTCTAATAGTCACAGATTTTTGCCCTTTGTGGATTTTCCTTGTGTGGAGCGCGGATTTGGTGATATCATGGATTCCTCCATATCGTTGGGTTTATCTTATGTTTGAGCACGGATTCTGGATGGTCGTGGACAAATTCCGGCGTGGATTTCATAAGTTCATGGATTCATTCCTTTAGGCGCGATTTTGGGCATGTCTTGGACTCTTCATGTTTTGGATTCCTTATCCTCTTGGAGTTTTGCCTTGTTCGGAATTCTTTTCCTTGGCGTGAGTTGGAGCAAGCCTTGGAATTTCCTTATTCCTCAGGCGCATTTTGCACCTAGTCGTGGATTTTCCTGAGTTGTGGATTTTCCTATGCGAGTTTCACATTCCTTGGATTTTCCCTATTGAAAGGCGTGGATTCATTGAAGTCTTGGGTTCTTACTTGTCTGTGGATTTTCCTTCATCCAAGGTGCAGATTCATTGAAGTCTTGGATTTTCCTGTTTGAGGATTTTGCCTTGTTTGGAATATGTTGTCCAAGGCGTACTTGTGGCTAGGTCGTGGATTTTAGGAAGTCCTGGATTTCTTCTTTCCTCAGGCACATATCCCCTGATTCCATGGATTAGGACTCACTTTTTGATGGGATTTCATCCAAGGACCTCAACTCCAGAGTTAGGATTTCATGCTTTTGACAAGGACTTTTCAAATTTTGCTAAGGGATCCCTAGAGTCGTTCTTGGAATTTTCCATGTTTTTGAGCTAGGACTCCAAGAATTTTAACTTGGAATGATGAGTTTTGATAAGGAGTGACAAGTTTTGTCACATTCAGGACTTTGGATAGATCATTGGAACAAGATTCTGGATTGGAACTTTGCACAAAGACTTCTGGATTGGAACTTTGGAGAAGGATAGCCTATTCATCATGGATTCTTATGCTCAGAGTGAAGGACTTAGACATTTTCCCATGGAATGATGGACTGCTGCCATGGATTGGTTAGATTTGATTGAGGAATTGATAATTAGGGTTTCATTTATCCTCAGGGAAATCAATCTTTTACTTCAAGCACTCTTAATACCCCTTGTGAGTTAAACGCGTGGAAACTCCTTCCTAGTCAAATGGACCCGAGCAAGAAATTGCAAGGTCAAAGCAAAACAGGAACCAGGCCAAAAAAGAGGGGGACCCATTTGCAATGGGGTGATGTGTGAAAACGTCACAACATCTGGCGACTCCACGAGAAAAATGTTTGCCGAACATTTAAAGGATAAAAATTCCCTTGAATCACAAATCCATTGGATAACTTACTCTAACCTATCAGTTGGCTTGGAAATGTACTCGAAAGGGAAAAGAACAAAGGATTGAATCAAAACACTTCATCTTTTAATCATTGTGGTGTGTGCAGTGCTCAACAAATACATTGATTCTGTGAAGCATTCACATGATAAACAAGAATCACGGAGTCGGAAACTTCTGCGTACACCCATACGTTAGTTTGAACAAACATGAGTGCATGATTGAGGGATCAGAATCAAAGGTTTAGCATGACCATTCATAGCCAAAAGATCTAAGTGTGTGCATTTAAATTCATTCCATCCTTTTGCAATCGGGATTGTCAAGGTTTACTTGCGTTAAGCTACGTAAAGATGCTCACCTTTTGAACTACCTTGGACATTGCCCCGCTGCCAGCAGGAGTCTATAGCCTTGACGAGGTTGTCACTACGATTGCCTCAAGCTTTGCTCTATTGCCAGCTGGGAGTCCATAGCCCCGATAGAGTTACTTGAATCCTCCAACTTATTGAATATTTTGAAATGGATATAGGAAGCTTTTTGATTTTGTAGAGTATTCTTTTGATAAATGCTTTTGAGCTTATTTCTTGGTTCAATCATGCTGGGCTGGGAATTGCAGTGGCGGCAAAGGTGAGTTTATAGATTTTTCACTTAACTCAATATCACCAAGATTTCTTTAGAAGCTTTAGGATCATTAAGATGTGTAAGAATTATAAGATCTTTGAATGTTTCAAGTTATGCTAAACAATTGATTCTTCCTTCAGGAATCGACATTCACGCTTATTCGACACCAATTATGGAGTCCACAATAAACTTCCAATTTCATGACTCATGTTTCTCGAAGGAAGACTAAGAGATATCAATAACAATATAGATAAAAATATATATGATTGCAAGATATCAGTGTCAAGACACAATTATTGGTTCCTTCCGAGTCAAGTACAAAATCCCGTACTAATGATGAAGTTAGAGAAAATCATCCTAGGATTGGAAGGAATTTTATGAACAATTTATCCAAGGAATGAACACTTTAAGATAAGCCAGATTTGTGTTTGAAAGTTCATCACCTCCTTGCAAATCGGGATCCCTCAAAAGGAAACCTAAAGCTAAAACCAACTAACTACGAACCTCAACCTAAAGAACACCTACTCTACGGAAAGCAAATCTAAACTAAGGCAAAACGGAAGAAACTACTCTAACTATGTACAGGTGAGTCCTCGTAGGAACTTACGGTTGGAAATAATGTTTCAAGAATTGCCCATTGACGGACAATGGAATATCTTCTCCGGTCAGAGTTTTGAGTTTGAAGGCATTCTCTCCCAGTATCTCGGCAATTTGGTAAGGGCCCTTCCAGAGGTTGTCAAATTTATCATGTTCACCTCCCTTCTCACGTGCCTTGTCCCAGTACAAGACTAAATCCGAAATTCTAAATGTTTTGACCCTTGCTTGTCTATCGAACCAACGTTTCACAACCCCTTGGTGTTTCATGAATTTATCTAAGGATGTGTCTCATTTTTCTTCTAGGTGCAATAGTTGCGAAAGCCTAGTTTGAACTCTTTCATCCTCTAAGTATTTCTGTATGAATTGGAAAGTTGGGATTCTCAGCTGAATTGGGAAATGGGATCTTGGCCGTAAACTAGGTGATAAGGAGAAGTTCCTAGAGAGGACTTAACACAAGTCCGATCTGCCCAAAGAGCAAATCTCAGCTGTGTGTGCCAATCTCTTGGGTTCTTATCTGACAATTTCTTGATTGCATTGAGTAAGTTCTTGTTTGTGGATTCGACCAAACCATTACCCTGAGGATAATAATTCGATGAGAATTTCAACGTTATTCCATGATCAAAAGACCAGTTTGAAAATTTAAAATATGAAAACGCCGGACCATTATCACAGACTAAAGCATGAGGACACCCAAACCTGGTAATGATGTTTTCCTCCAGAAACTTGATTACAACAGCAGTGGTGCAATGTTTTAAGGCATAAGCTTCAGACCATCTAGTGCAATAATCAGTAGCGGTTAGAATATACCTGTGTTGCGCAGAGGAAGGTGGATTGATCATACTGTTGAAGGATGGAGAATTGCAGACTACAAATTCTATGATAACATAATCTTTCTTTTACTTCTGAAAATCTTCTCCTCAACTAAAATTTAGATCTATATATTTTGTTTGATTTTCTGATATCTGATATGAAAATGAACAAAATGAATGAAGGGAAACCAACAAAAAAGAGCGAACAAGATGGAGAGAGGAGAAAATGCAAATGGATGGTGAATGTCACATATTTGCACGTGGTCTGCACTACATCACTATCGCCAAAAATGCAAGAATGGTGGACGGGCAAAACAATGACTGTTGCATGTGGTCATCACTGCATCGTATGAACCACTTTGGAAAAGAAGGATGAATAAATGGAAGGTGAACAAAGAGATCTAGAAAACCCGCTCTGAAACTATATTGAAATCTCGACTCGAAGAAGAGCTAGAGGCTCCAACACAATACTCAATCAATCAATCATCTTCGACACTTCACATTATTACATTTAATGGCGTTATAAAGCCTGTCAACTTCCAACTACCTAACAACTAACTAACAACTAACATCTATTAAATAACTTAACTAATAACTAACATCTAATGGTTATTTATTACATTATTCTATGTCATGCACTAACTCAAGAGGTGATCAACACTAGGTTGGATCATTGCATCAATGCTATCGCTTGCATGGAAATAGCTCACAACAAACACTATTTCACTTGGGACGAAACGCTCAAGAGGTGATCAACACTAGGTTGGATCGTTGCATCAATGCTATACCCTGCACGGAAATAGCTCACAACAAACACCATATACTTTTGGCGCTAAGAAGAATGAGATCTAAATTCAAATTGAAAACTCCAAAGTTGGCCGACCTCCCTCTAAGGACAGCAATCTCACATATAAGAGGAATCGGTTTTATTCCTAACATACCATGAATGAGATACTAAATGCAGCGATTAATTGTGTATATGGTGTGATTATTCTTGAGAAGGGACAACGATCAAACACTTGATAGATTTATATATGCTGCGATCCCGTTAAGGCAGCAATTCTATTAGCAATAAACAACATTTCGTAATACACTTGAGGCGATTGGTTAAGGCTGTGTTTTCATTATAGAGTGGTGTGAATTCATTTGCCAAAGGCAGCGATTTGTTAATAGATAAAAGAGGTGCGATTCAATAAAGGACAAAATAGTTAAGGGCAGCGATTACAAGGTGTGTCTATTGTAAAAGGTGGTGATCATTGTGGAAGGGTATGTCTCTTACCGTCTTTGAAGACATATAAAAGGTAAATTATTTGGATGTTTCAAAGCAAGCAATCTGTTGGCACTTGTAAATTTCAGCTCCCAAACATGCTTTACTTTTGCCTCAAAATCCATTAAATTTCCTGTTTTTGCCTTTGTAGTCAAAATCCCTCGTTTAGATCCGATCTGAGACATTTTATAGGGGTTTTATTTCAATTTTTTTTAAGTATGATGTTCCCTCTTGTCATTTTTTCTTTCCTTTGAAAAATTGTTTTATTCAAGGCCTTGGTTGACAAATTGGAAAAATCACAAACTAGTTCACGAGTTTGCCTTTTCCCGATTCCTTGATTTATTGATAAGGTGACAGGAAGGCGAGAAAAAGGAGGCGAAGGACAAAGCAAAAGATGGCGAAAAAGGAAGAAGGTTGGCCTTTGTTGGTGAAATTTTTGGTTTGCGAACTTGTAAGTTCGCCGATGGAAGGTTTTGTTGACGACTACTTCGCCAGCAGAAAAGGGATCGAGTGAAGTGGAAATTCTTCTAAGGCAAATGAAGAAGTGGAGGAAAGTCTTTGTCGACAAATTTTGTAGTTCACAAACCGTTAGGTTCTTCGACTAAAGAGTTCGTCGAAGAGACATTTTGCCAACTGAAGGAGGTTCTGACAAAGGCAAAGGGGAAAGTTTTCTAAGTAAAGGAAGGGAGTGTTGAAGTCTTGGTCGGGGAGACCTTGAGTTCACGAACTCTTGGTTTTTTTGACAAGAAGTTCACCGCGGGGCAATTTCCTCAACAAAGAGACAGAGAGAGAAAAAGACAAGTATGAAGCGCCAAGAAGAGAAGTTTGCAAAAAGGAAAATTTTCCCATAAAGGCAAAGGGGATAAAGAAAGAATAGTTCGCCGCGATAAAGCAAAAAGGCGCCAAGGATGGATAAGGGAGAGACAATTCCAAAGTTCGTGAATGTATGAATTCGCCGACAAAGCGAATAGATGAAGGGAAAAGCGACAGAGTGCCTTACCGAAGAAAATGTTAGTTTGCGAACTTGACAGTTCGCTGACAGAGTTGTTCGCCGACTAGCCAAAAGGCCGATAAAGAAAAGAAGATGTGCCCAGTGCACAGGAAGGGATAGAACTAGAGTTCAAATGGCCCGATAAAGGTGAAGATGAGGATCAACCTGGTAGATTTTTGAGTTCTTTAGGTACAGTCAGATTTAAAAGGGGCCTGCCAGTGAAAATTGGACAACACATTTAAAGTGTTGTAACAGCTTTAAAAGGGCAATTTCATGAAAAGCACGCCATGATTGTAGGATTGCACAGGTAATCTTGTACTCAACATTAATGTTCTGCAGGCCAAGATTATGCAGGTGGTTGGCACAGTAAAATTCTTGAATACACAGGTACTATTGGAGGACAAAATGGATAAATCAGGTGTTGTAGGTGTCAGAAAAAGGATTCAAACCTTCCCTCATTATTGCTCCAGGTACACAAAGAGTGTGGGCAATCTTCTTTTGCCATTTTCAGAGTTGTCAGGGCATGGGCAGGCTTCCAAACGTGCAGATTTTCTGACATTGTAGTGGGCTGAATTCAATGAGGCATGGGTGTACTCATTGACTGAGGGTAGTGCTTGGAACTATGTAGATAGTTGAATTGCTATATATGCATATGTTTTTGATGCATTAAGGGTTGGTCAATTGGGCATTGTTCTTGGAGCAGGTTCAGAGATCCAGAGGCAGAAAAGAAAAGATCATCTTTGTAGTTTGTTGTTCTTCATGAAACAATTGTGAAATGTATGTTACATATTTTGCAATCTTTGTATGGAATCACTGTTTTTCTCCATTGTTGTGGATGTTCTTCTTGGGAAACTTAATCGTAGTTACAGTTTGCTCTTGCCACATTTAGCGGTGTGAATGTAAGCTCTGATTTGAATGAGTGTGACAACTCTTAATTCATTTCCAATTTCTGTAAATGATCATTTCACCATTGCATAAGGAAGAACATGGTATGGTGTTGGATTATTAAGCATTCTCAGTGATTTGGTATTGTTTCATGCATTTCAATCTTCAAATAGGCAGTCGTATATTTCTTTATGGTTGTATTCCTCTGTTGAATGTGAGACTCTGCAGCCCAACGGATAGGCACCAGTTTGAGCAGCCTATGATCACCCGAGCTTTTAAAACTAAAACTTCATAAATGTATCTTTAGACACAGTAGTATTTCCAAATGCATCCTTGTTTTGAAGGATTGCCCTCATCAACTACATAGGGGTCTTATAACAACCAACAGTTCTTAGCTTAGTGACAAATTTGGGGCTAAGAAAGCAATTTGGGTTTGGTTGTGCAAATATTTTTAATTGTGCATCTGGTTTTGAAGTCAATACCTACTTAGGTATACCCCTTGGAATATCCCTCCAGAGTTTAAGCTGAGCTAAAAGAGCAGAGGAGTCTACCCACTCCTGTTAATTGGCCAAAATCGCCCCTAACTTGTTGATAAACCTCTATCATCCTGACAAAAATCCCTGGCCTAGGTGATTTAGAAATGTTTGAGTTTTGTGCTGCAGTAATTTTGGGAACCGACACAATCAATGCATATTTTTTGAGTATAAGGAACAGGAAGAGCAGAAATATGAAAAGTAAATCTGCTTTATATTGAAGATATTTGTGTGATAAAAGGAAAGGATATATGCTAGTAAATTGAATTGATAAATTCAGATTTGAGGAGAAAGAGATTAGTGATTGAATCAGATTTGTGTGAAAGGAATATAGTTTGGATCAGATTTGTGTGAAGGAGTATATCATATCAGCCATTGAAGGATTAATAGGTTGGAGCCTCTTGCTGGGTTGGAGCTTAGTTTGTGTGGGGGTTGGAGCCTCCAATAGGTTGGTGCCTATAATTCTGTCAAGTGGAGATTGGTGTATCCTGTGAGTTGGAGCTCACTATTTGTATGTAAAGTAGGTTGGAGCCTACAAGAAAGAGAAGAAGAGCAATATAATATATAAACAATATTTTGCAGTGGTTTTCTCCCACAAGGGTTTTCATGTAAAATCGTGTGTTGTCTTTGTGTTCTAAATTGCTAAATCTTACTTGAGTATTTTATTGCTATTGATTAGAGTAGAGAAAGCAAAGTTTTATTATATACTGATTCACCCCCCTCTTAATATAACTAAGTGCTCATCAATTGGTATCAGAGCGGGTTCCTTTGGAGATAGCCTAATAGCTAGAAGGTAGATCTATGAAGAGCACTCATGGCTGGACAAGAAAGTTATGGTTTCTCATCAAACAAGGCACCATTATTTGATGGAACTAATTATGCAATCTGGAGCATAAGAATGAAGACATATCTTAGTGCTTTGGGGTATGACATTTGGCAATCTGTGGAAGACGGATATATTATACCTACTACTCGTCTTACGGACAAAGATGCTAAAAGACAAAGTGAGAACAATTCAAAAGCTATGAACGCCATATTATGTTGATTGTCAAAGACCGAATTCATAAAGGTGAAGCATTGCAAAATTGCAAAGGAAATATGGAATAAGTTAACAAGCATTTATGAAGGGGATGACAAAGTGAAAAAGGCTAAGCTTCAAATTCACAAGGCAAGATTTGAAAGCCCCAAAATGAGAGAAGAAGAGAACATAGCTGACTATTTTCTTCGAGTTGATGAAATTGTTAACACCATGGTGGGACTTGGTGAAATGATCGAGGAAGCAACTATTGTACGAAAGATATTGAGATCTTTACCTATGTGGTTTGATTCTAAAATCTCCACAATCGAAGAAATGAAAGACTTGGATATATTGACCAAGGATGATTTTCACGACACTCTAACTGCCTATGAAATGAGGATTGAAGATAAACCATCGAAGAGAGAGGCAGCTTTCAAGGTAACTCAAAGAGGAAAGGACAAGGTATATGAACCTAATGACAAACTTAGCAAAATAGATGAAGAAGAAGCCCACTTCATAAGGAGGCTAAAGAAGGGTACAGGTAAGTATCCAGGTAAGTCTTCTTTTACATGTTATAATTGTGGTAAACTAGGACATTTTGCTTCTAAGTGTCTGTAGGGGAAGATGGAGAATAGCGACAATGAAGAAAACTACAATATGAGCAGAGGAAGAGGATATCAACAACCAAGGAGGAACTTTAATCAAAACTAGTTCGAGAGAAGGAATAACTTCCGAAGGCAAAAGAAGATCCTTTACTCCGATGAATATGATGATGGATCGGAAGAAAGTGATGATGAATATTATGGTGATCAAGAAGAGATATTATTCATGACGATAAAGATTAAGGATGACATTCAAAATCAAAAGGAGGATAAAAGAGATGTGGAAGATAAGAAGAATGAGGATGATGAAGAAGTGGATCTAGAGGAAGAGCTTCATCTTGCATATGATGAGATTCATTCACTTAAAAGAAGAAATGCATTTCTAAAGTCAAAAGCTCTAGAAGAAAGTGAATCCAAGGCGAAGGTATCATAGGCCCTTGAAGAAGCCGAGAAGACAATTGTGGACATAAAAGTACAATATGAAGAAGCAAAAAGGATTGAGGAAGAGGCCGAGAAAATAATCGTAGATTTGAAAATTCAATGTGAAGAGGCAAAAAGGATTGAGGCAGGAATGAAACTTCCAACATTTCAAATTGGTATGATCATCTACTTTCATATGTCTAGAGTGATTTTAGCATCTTTATGTAACAAGCCCAAAAAATGTGGCTAGCAATTTTTTCTTCCATTAACATCAATATGCAAAACTAAGCAAGCAATACAAGAACATCATGAACATTAATTACCATTCATCAAGTACAATAATAAGTACCATCATGTACATCCCACTAATCAATTATAAATTGGGTCAAGAACCTCAACCCCTCATAATAGTGTATAGAGATTACAATATGCCCTTAGCCAAATTGCTACATACACAAGTTGTCTTACACAATGTACATCATAAATATAACCAAAGGACTCCAAACTCAACTTCGCAAGTTAATCCTTCCAACCTTCCAAGCTTCCAAGCTCCTGCTACTGATTGAGGAAAGGCATCGAACCTGCGATTAGAGGAAGTCCCTTTTCTCCCCATCCATCAGTCAAGGTAAAGAAGTATCCATCCATAATTCAATAGTGTGGCGTACATTACGACACTAGCGTACATTACGACACTAGTCATTATCTTGATTAATTCATTCCTTTATTATTCCATAAGCATACATAAGAATACCATAAATCTAAACATCTCAAACACATGTAACCAAGTTCACAACACATGTTCACAACAACATACTCATGAATCATTTCTAAACAACCAAAATCACACAACACACCATTTCTAGCATGAAATACACATATGAACATAAGGACATAAACATGCAAAAAGGACCATCATTAAATTCCACAAGACCTTACAACCCTAATAGGCTTGACTAGTACAGTACATCCAAGATCATATGAAACACCCAAATGAGTTGCTACTCACATCCCATACCACAAAAGCTCTCCTCAAGTGATGCCATATGTCTTAACAAGAAACACATGATGAAGGCAAAAGATAACATGCATCCCATACTACAATTATCTTCACCTTAGCACAACACATAAAACCAACATACATATATCAATAACACAAATACACGAACACACAAAACCAAACATACATCAAACATACACCATACATACATAACTCAAATTCACAAAGCAACATGTATAAATCAAACACACAAGGCAAACACACAAGGCAAACACACACAACAAGTACACAAGACAACATACCACAACTCCTAATGTCCCATACCACACCAAGAAACTCATCTCCCAATGATAGTGTAGATTTCTACCAAAATCGAGCATAAGTTAGCAAAGCTTGACCATAGCAATACACGGAGCACGCCACCATCTGGTGAATAATGGTATACCAAGTTAGGCCACATGTCTTCACCAGATATCTCCTAGTTCTAGTGATTTGATGAGGAAATATAATGTGTATCCACATAGCCTATGAAGGCCTTGCCAATCTAGAGCACTAGAACCTATGTGATGCGAGTCTATGGCGAGAAGAGCAAACTCAAATCTCATGTAGTCTTAACTTAGAGGAGATGGTTTTCAAATGCATTGGACAATGTAGTAGAGAAAGTGATGTTGGATGGAATCACCCAAAAGACACCCAATCTCAATCTAATCTAATCTTGGTACCTTCATGGTAACCAAGGTACTCATAATTTTGTATTGAGACCACTAGATGCAGAGAAGCATGGAATGCACTTCCAAATACGCTTACTCACATAACACCACAAAACATATAAGGTATAACTCATAATTAGAGATAGTACAAAACCAACCATAGCTAGATTCACATGTCACTATGTAGGATAACCATCCTTATGAGATAAATGAACTCAAACTATTGCAGATTACATGATGTATAACACAGTAAAATGACAATGTTTGATTGAATTGATGTCACTGCCATCAATCAGATGATCTTACAATTTAATACATTGGCTTTATAAAGCCATTATTCTCCTGTAAAACTAACCTATGGGAATATGACTTCGCAAGAACTAACTTATGTTTTATTTACTAACTTGCAAACTAACCTTTATTTATTATTATTTAATCTAACCTATACTATAAGATGTAATAAATCCAACATTCCCCCCCTTATTACATCAATTTGAACAAAGGACGAAACACTTCAAGGACTGAACACAACAACCCTTCTGGAAACTTTGATGAAGTGTCTCCACCAATTTTCCTTGCTCAGGAAACACCAAACTGAGTCTATCAATGGATCTCCTGACTATCAAACTTGCAAAACCTCTGTATCACATGAGAGAACATAAATATTCCCATCCTCCATGCACAATGAGAGAACAACTCTCTTCCGAGAGTCCACAACTCTTCCGAGTGTGTCAAAATCCCTCCTCCAATGTGATGAGAACCAAATCCCTCCTCTGGTGTACAAAAGGAACTGAACCATTGTGAATACACTAATCCCACCTTATTTCAAAGATTACACTATCCACAGACTGAGTAAGTGCAGATACACTAACCCCACACTATTTCAGAGGTTACACTACCCACAAATACTGCTAAGAATCGCCAAGGCCTCCCTTGCTCCACGAAAAGACACAGATTGAAATTGATGCTTCTCATGCGATGTGTCATCTCTGAGCGAGAAGCTAGCTTGAGATGACAATAAACCACCTGCCTTTAATGCCTCTAGCCTCCAATAAAACCCTATTTAATTCTTAAAAAAGATATTCCTCCTCACTATCATGGTGGGGAGAGTCTTCCTTATGCATTGCAAAACCACAATCTTCACTTTCAATTGCAGTGAAAGCTTTATTTGTCTTCAGCTTCCCATCAAGGAGATCCTTAGCATGTTGAATGCAATTTATTTGGACATGTCCATTTTTCTGGCAATAATAGCATTTGAAGTCTTTATTCTTCCCTGTTGAAATATTAGTCTTCCTTTTGATAAACAAAGCATTTTCCTTAGTAATTGAATAATTTTTAGTGACTCTTCTCTTCATCAATCAAGGAAGATATTACATTTTCTAAGCTTGGATTTAGTTTGTTTAAAGTAAATACAATATTGTCAAAGCTTGAAGGCATACTATTTTATAAAATAGCTTTGGCATCATCATCATCGAATGTAGATTTTATGCCAACAAGTTGATTAAGAATGGAATGAAATGTACTAATAAGTTGAACAATACTATCACCCTCTTTCATCTTCAAACCAAAAAGTTTTTGCTTAATGGACATCATAACACTTGAAGCTTGTGAACCAAATAAAGAATTGAGACCCTCCCATATTTGCTTTCAAGTTTTTGTTAAATCAATATGATGCAAATATGCATCAGATAATCCTAGACCGATCAATGCTGTGGCTTTGTGATCTTCTGCGACCCATTTTACGGTTTCATTTGCATCTTGTGGTTTTTTAATAATTCCACTGACAATATCCCAAAGATCTTTTTCTATTAAAATCAATTGTACCTTAACTTGCCATGTATGGAAGTCATGCCCCTCAAATTTAGAAATAACATATGATTTCTCCATTCAAATAAAGTCAATCTAATCACTTATCACTCCACTTTTCAATATCTCAAAGACTCAAAAAAATCTTGAACAACTTAATAATATTTTTACTTCAAAGAATTCATGAAACAAATCTGGACTCACAACCTCCTTACAATGGTTCACACTTTGAAGTGCAAACCAAGAAATGAAAACGGCTTCTTTTTCTTGAACAAATGCATTGTCCAAACTATCACCATGATATATAAATTCCACCAATGCAAAATTTTCAAGTCACAAATCACAAGGAAACCACTAACCTTACCATTCACAAAACTGCCTGCTTGGACCAACTGCTAATCAATCATACATCTCTTTCCTACCAAGAATCAATGTCTCTGCACCCTCTAGACCAAAACATCTTGCAGCAGTTCACTTTGTTGGAAAGAAATTCTCAAATTGTGTATTCCAAATAAGCCACCAGGTAGAACAAAAAAAAAGCAGCGTAAACCCTAAGTATCAAACAACACCAATACTCCCTCGTATTGCCTATCCAACATCACACTACCGCTTTATTCTCCAACTGGTAGAAGCGAATTCTTCTCTGCATTATTTGATATGAATTGGCATTAGAATAGCAGCATTCTACCACGTCTGGTGTCTTCTCCACGCCTTATACATTATACCAAATAGCGGCAGATGATAAAAATGCCTTCTCCACGCCTTATCCACGCTTGGCTTGTGCAACAGATGTATTGAAATCAAAAGAAGACTATAGCAATAGAATGCTATACACCCAGCAAGTGGATTAAAACGCCTTCTCACGCTGGTCTGCACTAGTTATGGCACTTAATCATTTCAAAGGAATATTCAATGCTTCACAAGCAGACTCAACACATTTTATTCTCCCATGTGCTGGTCACATGCAGCATTGGTCAAATATCTCATGTCTCTCACAACACAGGATTTAATATTCTCTGATACCATATGAGATAAATGAACACAAACTATTGCAGATTACATGATGTATAACACAGCAAAATAATAATGTTTGATTGAATTGATTTCACTGCCAATCAATCAGATGATCTTACAATTCAATACATTGGCTTTATAAAGCCATTATTCTCCCATAAAACTAACCTAGAGGAATATAACTTCCCAAGAACTAACTTATGTTTTATTTACTACCTTACAAACTAACCTTTATTTATTATTATATAATCTAACCTATACTATAAGATGTAATAAATCCAACAATCTCAACCTTTCTACATGAGAAAATCATATACAACATTATCTACTGGTTTCTGTCCTTTCTTACCATCAAACTACAGACTGATAGACATCCTAGAATTGTGTGTAACTCTTAGAATTATTAATCAACATAGACACTAGCACACTTCAGGACACTAGTGCATTTGAGGATACTAACACACGTGCTGTAGTCCTTGATCCGTGCTATAGTCCTACTCAAGACTTTCCACCTAGCAAGCGGACTAGATTGCACAAGTTACTTTTAAAACTATTGAAGCACTTGTCCAATGACTACAAGCTTTTAGACCATGATGTAATAACAACCTTGGTTACCACTAGTTTTTTTTCATCAAGTACTAACTTAATCATTGTTAGCGTTTAAATTCGCACCTTTTGGTGTGACACTAAATGGAACAGTGTGTACAGTAGGATTGTTCTTCAAATTAGGAGGGAAGCTCCCTCAAACAAAGAAATTTTAAAAGACGATACAACTTAACCTATCTTTTTGTTTCTCAGAGCACGAGCACAAGGCAATTGAAGCTCTTCTGCAATGCTACAAGACTTTTCAGAGTATTGCAAAAGAAATAACTAAACTAATGAAACATACTTTCAATCTCTTTGAGTAAATTCAGAGCAGAAAGAAATTGAAGGAACAATTGGCGATTGATTTAACATAAAGGAACAACAAAGATCTAAAACAATTGTTTAAGCACAAAGTCGTAAACAATTCCTCTTAACCTCAACAACACAAAAAGCTTCCATGAAAACGATGTATAATTTTATTCTCAAAGTAATAAAAACACACAACATTGTTTGAAAAATAATATGTGAGCAAAATCAAAGCTTCAACATTTACCATTAAGAAATTTAAGTGTGTAGAATACACTTATTTATACCCTAAAACAAAAGGTGCAAGGAAATAAAAGGAAGAGTTAACTAATACTCTCTAACCTAACCCTAATGTTGCACGCAAGCATGAGAGCTTATTAGCATTTAAAATAATAAAATAAGTCTCATGCAATTCAGTTAACTGAACTTGCATGTTATTACAATTTGAGTTCCACAAAAAGATATTTTGCATGATTTCCAAAACAAATCTAAAAATAAATTTATCTTTGAAAAGCAAAGTCAGTTCTCAAAATAGAAACTGCTTTGGAAATCTCTTCAACTGCCCAAAATAGATTTTCTTGTAGATACTGAAAAATGGCTAAGTCTGAGAATTGAGATTTCTCTCAAATTCATCAACTTTAGCCTCATCTGGTATAATGATGGAATCGAGGTGAATAGTCTTCATCTATAGGATGACACATCTTCAATTGTCTTCGACAGTTCCATATACTCCTTTTCAGCCTTATCAAGTTTTACTGTGATTTCAGCCAAAAGGTACATCTTTGTCACATGAGGATCTCCACAAAACCTCTCACGTATCAGCTGCACAAACTCATTTTGCAAGTCATGAACAAGGCAATTTATGCCTTCATTGGTAAAATACCTTCAAAAATGTGTCGGATTTGGGCTCTAGATACTCTAGAATGGCAGAAAATGCCTTTTCCCGAGGTGGGCTTCAACAAAAATGAGGAAAAATGGACAGAACAGCCTTAAAAATCCCTTTTTCTATGGCTGGAAGTGGTGATTTTAGCTTTGAACAGTCTGAACCAGCACCAAAAAGCTTCAAAACTTCTTAAAAATGGCCTCCCAGGTGAAGCGCTGCCCTTTGCCTATGCAAATCTGCCTTGGAATGATGGATGAGGAATAAAATCATGCTATAGAGTGCCAAATCTAGCTCCTTGTTGAATTGCTGGCCACAAAAACACCTCCAATCTGCCTTGAAATGCATGAAATAATGAAGAAAAAGCTCCCTCAAGCTGAGTGCTACCTCCAAACCTTCAAGTTGTCCCTTGAAATGATACAAACAATGAAGAAGTGGCTCCTTTATAGCTAAGCGTTGCCTCCTAGGGTTTCAATCTTTCTTTCCTCTATTTTTAGAGTGCTTTTTTTATTCCCTTCCATGCACAAATGAAAGAGTGAAGTTGAAGTGAAGTAGTATCCTCTTCTATTTATAACTTTATGCTTTTGGAGACAAATGTTTTTTTTTTCCTCCCTTTGGACGCTAAAGCCTAAAATAGGCGCTTGCTTTTTTATTGAGTGTGGGCGTTTTTGCAAAGGTGGCATGGGTTTGTGTGAGCACCTCAAGGGAAGGCGCGCCGTTCCCTTGGCACGCGTGCCTTTGAAACTTTCTGAAATTTTGCCTTTCCTTCGCCAAAACAACTTTGATCTCCTTCAAGTCTCTTTCACGCTTTTTCACTTTTGAAAACTTGGATTTTTGCCTTAGAAATTTGATGGAGATCTCTTGAATTTTTCACTTTGGACCAATGTTGACTTTCTCCGCCTTTGAAGCCTTTTGGACTTGGAGCGTGCTTCAAGGTGAAAGTGCTCCAAACGCACTTGAGAGTGCTCTTGATCTTGCATTGGATGTCTTCATGCCTTGAAACTTCAATCTTCATTTGGAGTGCTTTGGAGTTGGAGCGCGCTTCGCAAGAAAAGTGCTCTTTTTGACTTAAACATTTTGAAGCACATTTTCTGATGAATTCACTCCAAATGACGAAGAAATGCCTTAAACTTGAAATTTGGGTTTTTGAGATTTGGAGCCTTTTCTCCTTGGCGCGCTTCAAAATGCCTTAGAAATTTTTTCCAAAATTTTCAAATTTTCAAAATTCTCAAAATTGAATTTTAAGTTGCCAGATGTTTTCTCGTTGCTCTTCGCCGTTCCTTTGCATCATTTCGGTCTTCAATTCATCACTTTGGCCTCCGCTTCTAGATCGTCTTTCACAACTCATAGCCAATTTGGCTTCTTTGAATCTTTCTCCATTCGGGACTTGTATCAATCTCCTTTGATGTATATTGTACCTGCGGGGTTAGCAAATAATGACAAGGCGACATGGTGCTTGGGAGGTGTGGTTAGGCATCTTTTTTGGGTGTTTGTATGCATAGATGAAAAATTTCATATGTGTACAACAATCATCCAACAACTTCACTTCAAAGACTGACCACCCATAGTCATGGCAACAACTCTATGCCACCACTCATATACTCACACTAGAGTATGGTAAGCTCCCAAGGTCAAGGTCACCCTTAGACCCAGACCTAAACCTCGAGAGTTCATTTATAATGGCTTTGCCTATGTATCCCCTCGTGGGAATCAGAGGCTCTGTAGTTCGTTCATCAACAATAGAGAGTCTTCATCCTCTCCTTTGATATAAGATTTCTGATTTCGCTTTTAAATCATAGCTTTTAAGTAAATCCTATGATTCCAATTCGATTCATAAGCACTAAGATGATAGCAAATACAATCTAGTCAAATGTTAGTTCAATACCAACCTCAATGTATGAAAACACACAAACCACATAGTGACCAGCTCATATAAATGTCACTTGTTTAGATATAGTGACTGGCTCAAGCATACATCACATGTACACATTATGACTATCTATCACATGGGTCACACATACATAAGTCTAACTAGCTCAGGGGTACAACCCATTTACATAATGTGAATAACTCATGCGTATATCACATACACCCAGAGTGACTATCCCATGCATACAACACATATACACAAGGAGAATACTTCATGCATGTGTCACATACACACAGACTGACTAGCCCATACATACAACACATATACACGGTGTGATTAGTTCACACCTATATCACATATGCACAATGTGAATAGCTCGTGTAGGCATCACATATACATAATGTGACTAATTCACATGTACACAATGTGGCTGGATTATTTACACGTCATAGGTACACATAGTGACCAATTAGCAAAAGGGATGGTTGCAACCATATTGCAAGCATCTTCCCCTTTGCTTGATTCACTAGCCCATAAGTTCTCAAATGTATTCTATCCCTAAAAAGGAATGTTGGTGCATCTCAGGGTACATCGTGGGTTCCATCATTTTCCCTGATTTGCAACCATCTATGATGACAAGCAAGCATCCCATACTACTTGTAGTCATCATTGGCAAAGGCTCAAGTGCAACATCGCACAACACATAAGGTCCTTAATACAGATGCACATAGGGTTTGACTCACACATACATAGTGGCCAACTAACACAAGCTCATAAATACCCCTATGATATCTATCACCTTCATACTACTGGCAACTACCAGCTCATCCTAAGATATGGCAGATAGCACCTGGCATCCATCACCTACACGGCACTGGTGACAACTGACTATCCGCACCTATATCAGACTCGGTTCTGACATGTGGAGTCATCTTATAGCCAGGTACATGCACTTAGGAAATCACTAGGATTCACAAATATTGGTCAAATTGACTTGGTTACATGCCACATAAAGGTTCATAAACCAATACAGATGGTCTTATATGTCCAAGGGTCTCAATTACAGGTCAACACTCAATAAACCTATTGGACCCACGTGAGCTAGATTTTATCTGGTCACATATGCATAAACATATATAAACTCAAAGTAATATCAATGGCCATTCCATACATTTAGTTGTCACTTGGAAACAATATGCATTAATACATTATATAGAAGTCAAACCCACAATAGTAATATTAGACAATCTTCTATTTCTAAGTGCCTAACATTTGCATAACACCAATCACAAATCAGTATACAATTATCCATATTACATATCTAGGCTCAATAGGCAAGACAAGATGATGGTGTCATTTACACGAGGATATCAAGTGTGAACTAATCCCTTCAATTTATGTCCTTGTGATAAACTAGGGCTGATAATAATATCAAGTATTCCCTTCTATTAGTGCCTAGTGATATAGTATTTCACTATTCCCTATAAAATATATTTGAATCTATGCTCTAAGATATAATAGCATGCGGGATATAGTTCACCCTTTTCAATGACATTTAGAGTACAACACTACTCAATCCGAGGTCTCGATTCTAACTTATTGCTAACCATTTTACAATTTAATCCGAAGGTTCTAGGACTGTAGTGGATGCAGTCAAGGTCTTATCATCATAGCTTCCTTTATGGAATCATTCTCTAACGATGCCAATCTTATAGTGATAAATGAACTATATTGTGTTAGCAGGCATGAGAAACATTTACCGATAAATGAACTATATTGTGTTAGCAGGCATGAGAAACATTTACCTTTCACCATGCACTATAAAATATTATTATTCGTATCCATACAAAATGTGGTCTTTAACACACTCCTTATATATACCGGTCTATAAAAGAGAACGACCGACCATTGAAACATAAAGAATATTGCATATTTTTAGTGATGTATACAAATGTTAATGCGTGTACAGGGCATATGAATTGTTTGACAAAATGCCCATGGAATGCCTTATTTGCAAGGTACATCCCAAAATGATTTGTTAAGAGGGCCTCCAAAAACTTTTAAACAAATGCAATTGGCAGGTGTAAGCCTAGACTTCAAAATATGTAATGCCCCCTTTTCATAGTGAGTTAGTCTATACTTGGTTCCCGTAGACTAACCAAAGTGGTTAGGGAACTCTGGAGTTCGTTTGATCAGTTTCTGACATTCTGGCTGGGACTTGCTATTTTTAGTAAGTCAGAAAGTTGGCTATTTTGGGAAACTCATTATTGGAGGTGGGCGTTTCGACGAGACCTTTCCAACGGTTTATTGCTCGACAAATTCCGAGTCCGTTTGCCTTTCCAAATTAAAGTCCGTAAATTAATATTCATATTTAATGACTTGGACTTTATATTCAAGCGGTGACTTAGTAAAAATAATTAAAAGGCAAATTAAGTCACCCATGGACTTGGACGCCTCATGTGGGGAAATAAAATAAAGTTTTGAAAAAGTATTTTCCCTCCCAAAAGGGGTCGATCCTCAAGGAGAGATTATAAAGGCACAAAGTGGAAAGCATTATTCATTCTTGATATTACATTCTATGCTTCTATTTGCTCTACAAATGAGGGTTTGGGGGATTTCTTCCAGCCAGGGCTTTTGGTGACGGAAACCACACCATTAGTAGCAATCTTCCGCAGGTGTGAAAGATCACCCAAGGGGATTTTGGAGCAGCCATACTCAGTGGCTGTATTTGAGCTTCATTTTAATACCACCATTGACGGAGTTGGAGATAACAAGATATATCTTATTGCAGTTTTGTTGCAGCTGAGGAGGAGTATTAGTGACGGATTGTATTGCAGATTTGAGAAGGGTTGAGACTGCTATTTCGTCATTGCTGGCCGTACTTCATTTTGCTGGTCGTACTTCTTCATGTGTAGGCTGTACCACTTCATATGTTGGCCGTACTTCTTGGAGCAGCCGTTTGGAGTTTATTGGGGCTGTTCTTTCTTGCTTAGTGGTTGTTTTTGACCTAAGGGTCTATGCTGATGGTTGTAGATTGTTTCATTGCATTTGCTGATACTTTCAATGCAAAACTCCATTGTCATGTTGCTGGTTCGTCAACGGCAGAAATATGAAGATGCTTATTTTGACATGGGTATGTGATGGTTATTTATTTTATGCCATTCTATGAACTGGGTCTTTAATATTTAGTTCATATCTGTTATAGTTTTTCTGGGTTTTCAGTTGTATGCTATATTCCTTGTATTCTGACATACACACTTCAATAAAACATAAACCCCCTTCTGCATCTTCTATCTAGTTCTGAAAGATAACAGAAAAAACTAAAAAATAATAACATTAAAAAGATAAATCAAAAGAACAACAGGGGCAGGTTATTACAAAATACCAACAGTCTCCTTGCTACAATTCCGTATGCAAAGATCAACTTAGATTGCTTAGATTAATTATCTTAAGTTGTGGGAAGGAATAACTTAGAGTTCAATACTGTTTTAGAGAGTAAATTGTAGAGGAATATACTTAGCTCTATGCACGATGTTGAAGATATCCTTGCTGGTGATTTGTCTTTCACATATCCCCATGAACGTCCCTGGGTCATCTCACTCAACGCATACCCTGTTGGCTTATGCAAGAAACCAAAATGAGCCCCATCCAAGCTTTTTCCCCACCTGCTCTGTCTTCATCGTGTTTGACCTGCTCTTACGCTGCAGGTGCACTGCTCACTCTTTCATCCATGTTTGTACAGGATTATTCCTTTGTCTGGCAACCTTTTAAACTATTTGATGATCTCCTTTGCCTTTAACTGTCGCCTCCTTTTCCCTGACCGCTCTATTACAGCCAAACAAAAGGCATATTTTATTATTTATCATCCCTTGCTCCTCCACGTAGCCTTGATTACTAAACCCTCAGTTGCGCGACACTCACCTCTCTCTTTCCTTTCAAATTTCTAGCTTCTCTATTGGCTGACCTCGCAGCATAGAGACAAAGAGGCTCAGCTCACCTTATTTCGCTTTCCCTCTCTCATGCCACTGTCTTTCCTACTTCACGCCACACCATTGCATCTCCTCCCAAAACTCTCACCAAAGGTCCCACCTCAGTCCATTTTGATCGCCAAAATGGGCCTCATAAATGTTGTACTGATCACAGGACAGATTTCAAACTCTTATCTTCTGCTCAGATCTCCTTCGCAGGCCAAAATGATTGCTTCCCGCACTCTCTTCTTCATCCTTTCCTTCATAATGGCATGCACCCAAATCCACTTGTTAATATTATTGACGCCGTCGACAGTGATGTCAAGATGCTGGACGATTCTGTAATCCAGATAAATAGCTTCAGACCCAGAAACTTGTAGCTGCCATAAAATGACTCCTGCTCTCTGAAGTTATCAACGAGAGTATAGCTAAAAACCAAGATCTATGTTCTGATGAAAAGAATTTGTTAACCGCTTAGAGAGAGAGCTCCCGCGATTGAGGAGGTGGCATGAAAATTTCATCCCATTGCATTTCTTCTTGCCCATGTCTTCTTCTGCACGTCCTCCCCTTTGTCTAGTCCTGGGAGCCTCATAATGAGGGAAGCAAGGGGGTTCCATGCCTCAGTAATGGCATGGAAAAAAAGAGGCTTCCTCCTACAGGCGCCCATACTTAAGCCATTTTTCTGTTCCCCTCTTCTCATCGCAAATGGTCTTCTTAATTTCCTCCATCGACCCCGTTTAATGAACTGTATTTTGATTTTATTTTTGTTTTACTGTGGATGCCTGACATGCCCCATGCCCTCCATGCGGGATGTGACACATGATAGGAAACATCAAGACCTTTCTAAAAAATAAACAAGAGCTTCACATCATCAAATTTCAGCTAGTTATTTCACAATTACAATTTTAAAGAAATGGGCATAACTTTCTCAAAACATAACATTTTTCGGTCCCATAAAAGAAAAACAAAGAGGATGAAGAGATCTACCAAACCCAAAAAGGAGTTCTTTAGAGGACACTAGCACACTTCATGGATCCCAACACAAGTGCGCTGTAGTCCTCCAGTTGCACTAGTGTCTTGATTAAAATTTCATCAAAACTTTTTGCCCAGAAGTCTTCCCAATTTTGTTCTAGAAGTTTTCTGATATTAAACTCAGAATTCCAACAACACATGAACACAGAGATAACCAGAAAAGTTTTCTAGGAGTTTAAAACATAATTTCCTCCTTGATCATAATCTTAGAATTCACATGAGATTTCTACACAATTACAATATCTTATTCAAACATAGAATTCAGTTAACCACCTGGTTCAGACTTATTTAATTGGCTTCACTAGTTCATTAGCTAACACCCATGTTTTCAATTCAAATTCATTCAAAACATGTAAATTATCATTCAATCAACTCCATAACATAATTATACATATAGTACAGTCATAGATAACACATATATTTGTTCAACAAAGATGCCCCATAAGATTTAAGTCTTCGTTTTCCAATAAGAATCCCCAACTAAGTTTTCCCATTCCATTCTCTGCCAACCCAAAATCAAAGAGTTACGAACACCAAAAGATATTAAAAACAGTAATTGAATTTCTACATGTTTCAGATTTCATTTCTAATCCAAATCAAGAACCAAAAACCATAAATCTTTTGTTCTTTCTAAGTCTTACTAGGTTTCTTCTCCTACAAGCAACCCTAGTTTTCGAGATCTACAACTTGTTTTACACCAAATTGAATTCATTGATTCTCCTAAATCATTCACTAATCTACAAATGTCTTCATTTCCTCTAGATTGAAATCTAATTGTTCATCTTTCCTATTGTCTTCTTTTTGAAATACGATACAAGCTATTCAAAATAATATCATCTTTTTCACAAACATTGTTCTAGATTTTTTGTTTAATGAAAACAGAGTGTTATATAACATCATTCCATGAACGGGAATTACCTTGAATCTTTTGCAAACTTGATAAGATTTGAAGAAGATTACCACACAATTCCACACAAATTCTTGAATGCAATTCCAAAAAAAAACCAATAGCTCAAATCTCTAATCTTCCACTTGTAATTTCTTTTGCAAATTCCTTCTCCTTGAATGCAATAATCAATAATGAAATTATGAATTCATTTCTTGAATGCACAATCCTAATAATAGTTTCTTTTTCTTATTTTCCTCTCTATAACCCTGAATCATGCATTTTCTAAATGTAGGAATAAAACTCATTAAATAATACTTTTTATTCTCAAATTAGAAGAAATCACATTTAAATAATCTTTTCTATTTATGCACTCAACTTAGAAGATATCTAATAATAAAATATTATAAAATATCTAATTAAAATAGTAGCTTTTCTAATTGAAAACTCAACACAACTAAAGATAAGAAATCTTATATTTTTCTCTTTTCCCAAATTTTTTCCAAATTCTAATTATAAACTTGCACATTCAATTCCATCATAATTATAGTAATTAAATTGCCAAATCACTTTAATTATTTTCTAAAATATATTAGAAATTAGAAGTTATCTAACTAGATAATTAAAATTAATTCCAAGCATCAAATAAATAATTCAACACCATAATTATTTATTGTGTTAATTAATTTACTATTTATCTGCTGCCCACACAATTGGATCATTTCAAGATACTTCAGCACCAAGACCTAGTTTTGCCTTCTTTGATACTTGAACCTATCGCACAACATAATCTTGCCACACATAACTTAGTAGCATTGTTAGAAAATAAAATTATATTATTGACAATAAAATAATTAAACATTGCAATTAACTAATTGCATTGTGGCAACACATTATTCATAAATGCATTAAATCGACAATTGCATTCAAATACTAAAGCAATAATCCATGTCCAATCACCATGGAACAGAATAACATATAATCTCAATCAATTATCATAAGGAGTCAAAATGAGGGATGTTACATCTTTCCCCCCTAGAATTAATGTTGGCATGAACATTATTTAATGTATTCATTAGACTAGTTTATAATTTGCTTTAGAAAGTAGCTTACAAGTGAGTAGTCGACATTATTTACACTTACAAATGCAATCACTCACTTGTAAAATTCTTTCTAAAGTAAATTCTAAACTCGTCCAATGAATACAATAAATAACGTCCAGGCTGACATTAATTCTAGGTGGGAAGGATGTAACATCCTTCATTTTGACCCCTTGTAATAATTGATTGAGATTATATGTAATTTTGTTCTGTGGTGATTGGACATGGATTATTGCTTTGGTATTTGAATGTAATTGTCGATTTAATGCATTAAATACAATGTGTAGTCGCAATGCAATTAGTAAATTGACATGTTTAATTATTTTATCATCAATAATATAATGTTGTTATTTTCCGGCAATGTTACTAAGGTATGTGTGACGAGATTATGTTGTGCAACAAGTATAGGTACTAAAGAAGGTGAACTAGGTCTTGGTGCTGAAGTATCTTGACATAATCCAATTGTGTGGGCAGCAAATAAATAATAAATAATTATTGTGTTGAATTATTTATTTGATACTTGGCATTAATTTTAATTATCTAGTTAGATAATTTATAATTACTAATATATTTTAGAAAATAATTGAAGTGATTTGGCAGTTGTAATTATTTAATTATTATAATTATGATGGAATTGAATGTGCAAGTTTATAATTAGAATTAGAATTTTTTTTGGGAAAAGGGAAAAATAAAAGATTTCTTATCTTTAATTGTGTTGAGTTTTCAATTAAAAAAGCTAATATTTTAATTAGATATTTTCTAATATTTTATTATTAGATATCTTCTAAGTTGAGTGCATAAATAGGAAAGATTATTTAAATGTGATTTCTTTTAATTTGAGAATAAAAAGTATTATTTTATGAGTTTTATTCCTAAATGCATGATTTAGGGTTATAGAGAGGAAAATAGGAAAATGAAACTATTATTGGTTGTGCATTCAAAAAAGGAATTCATAATTTCATAATTGATTATTGCATTCAAGGAGAAGGAATTTGGTAAAGAAATTACAGGTGGAAGATTAGAGATTTGGGCTATTGCTTTTTTTGGAATTGCATTGAAGAATTTGTGTGGGAATCTTATTCAAATCTTATCAAGTTTGCCAAAGATTCAAGGTAGGATTCTTGTTCATGGAATGACGTTAGAAAACATTTCGTTTTGGTTAAACAAAGAATCTAGAACATTGTTTGTGAAAAAGATGTTACTGTTTTGAATAAATTGTATTGTATTTCAAAAAGAAAACAATAGGAAATATGAACAAAAAATTAGATGTTTCCTATCATGGTCTTGAAGCTTGTAGTTACTGGACAAGTGCTTCAATAATTTTAGACTAAGTTGCTGAATCGGCAGGTTTGTATGCCAATTCCGGGTACGAAACGTCCCGGAATCGGAATCTCCTCCGATGCCCCTGTGGAATTGTTTAGGGTTTGCCATTTCGAAGGTCGAACCGATTTTGCGAAAATCCTTTCGTATCCGGCTGATTCCGCACTTGATTTGGTGATTTCATCACGATTTCAGGCTTTCTGTTGACATTCAAACACTCAAAAAACCCTAAAACATGATTCTTCTACATTTTAATTCATTTCGACACTTGTTTAATCTGTTTTGGACGGGAAAGGGCATGCAAATGCAAATAGAGGCGCACGAAATAGATAGCACAATTTCGGATTTTCATTGGTTTTTCTCCATTCGAAGTATAGTGTTTATAATATATTTTCCTTGGTTTAGATTATAAATTCATCCATAGTGTGGAAAGAAATTTATATCGAGTAAATTAAAATAATAATAAATAAGGCGCATTTGCAATTCAACATAGGAAAATAATAATATAGTAAATAATAAATAAGTATTTATAATATATTTATACTATAACATTTTAGTTTTCAAGTATAGATTAATAGTAATATAATGAATAATCATTAAATTGTATTTAAATATACATATTTATTATTTAGTTGTATATATTATTTCATAAAATAAATTAGTATTAATTAATTAACATTTTAGCATATTAATATTATTTATATTATATTATTTGAATATTATTATATATTTATAATTTTTATATGCTTTTTGTTTAAATTTTATTATATATTTATGATTTTTATATGTTTTTTGTATGGACGTACCTAGACCCTTAAAAAAAATTTGTTGTATCGGCGTATCGTATCCACGTACCCGTACCCGAACCCGATTCTGATTCGGTAACTTAGGTTTTAGAAGTAATTTGTGGAATCTAGTCTGATTTCTAGGTTGGAAGTCCATAGTAGGACTATAGCACGGAGCAAGGACTGCCGCTCAAATGCACTAGTGTTTCGTTGACAATTGATTCTAAGAGTTACAAATAGTTCTAGGGTGTTTGTTAGCCTGTATTTTGATGGTAACGAAGGACAAAAACCAGTAGGTAATGCTGTGTATGATTTTCTTGTGTAGAAAGGTTAGGATGGTTATCCTACTTGGTGACATATGAATCTAGTTATGGTTGATGTTATATTGTCTTTGATTATGAGTTATACCTGATAAGTTTTGTGGTATTATGTGAGTAAGTGTAATTGGAAGTGCATTCAATGCTTCTCTATACCTTGCGGTCTCGATACAAGACTATGAGTACCTTGGTTACTGTTAAGGTACAGGGATTAGATTGGATTGAGAGGAATTGAGTGTCTTATGGGTGATTCCATCCGACATCACTTTCTCTACTCCATTGTCCAACACATTTGAAGACCATCTCCTCTTAAGTTAAGATTGCTTGAGATTTGAGTTTGCTCTTCTCACCATAGACTTGCATCACATAGGTTCTAGTGCTCTGGATTGGGTGGGGGCTTCACAGGCTGTGTGGATACACAAATTATATTTCCCCATTGAATCACTAGAACTAGGAGATCTTTGATGAAGACCTGTGGCCTGACTTGGTATACCATTATTCATCAAATGGTGGTGTGCTCTGTGTATTGCTATGTTCAAGATTTGCTCACTTATTCTCTATTTTAGTATGGATGTACACTGTCGTTGGGAGATGAATATCTTGGTGTGGTATTGGACATTAAGATTTGTGGTATGTTGTCTTGTGTCTTTGTTTATGTGTGTTTGCCTTGTGTATTTGATTTAAGTATGTTGCTTTGTGAATTTGAGTTATGTATGTATGGTGTATGTTTGGTGTTGTGTGTTCGTGCATTTTGTGTTATTGATATATGTATGTTGGTTTTATGTGTTGTGCTAAGGTGGGGATACATATAGCACAGGATGCATGCTATCCTACCTTGAGTATGTGTTGCTTGTTAAGACATATGGCATCACTTGAGGAGAGCTTTCGTAGTATGGGATGCGAGTAACAAATCATTTGGTGTTTCATAAGCTAGCATGCATGAAACAACTCGCAGAAAGAGGGACATGGAAGGTGCAAGAGCGTGTGAATACGTTCCTAAATTAGTAAATACAGATCTAACCTCGACAAGCAGTGCAAGCGTACAAATCTTAAGATACTTTGGTAGAAATCTGCAAACAGCAGCCTCATGGAACATCTCCCAAGTCAATGGCTGATTGTGGTTCAGCTGATGTTTGCTGTCAGAAATTCACTGTGGTACATTATAAACCACCTATTACAGCCCTGGAGAGAAATGTGACTGAAAATGAATCAAAGACATGGGACCTTTTCTGATCAGATTGGATATGACAGCAAAGAGCCTTCACTGTTTCTGAAGTGAGCAGATCCAGTCCAAATGAAGCCTCATTCAGAAGCTATGGCAGGTAAGAAAGGATGTGGGATGGCTGAATGAGGGTACAAAGGTTTGTTCATGAACTGTAAATTGATAGGCATTGAAAAATCCTTTGAGAGATGTCCACAGTCTCTGCACCAACTTGCTCAGCAAACCAAATTGAAAGACTTGAGAAGAAAAGTGATGGGTTGGATGTTGGATCTGCTAAATTAGTTCACATATGAATGAAAATATCACATACAGGATCTCTAAAGACCAGTTGGCCTGAATAGTAAAGTGCAGGCCAAAATCTGAACCAAGATGGTAGCCACACTATACAAAAGTACTAAGAAGGTCACGTTCATTGATTAGATTTGAAATTAATGATTGGTTAAGAACTTAAGAATCAGTGGTGCTCTCATTTAACTGTATTCTCCAATTTCAACAGAGGATCTATTTAAGTCTGGTTGGCCTGAATAGTGAAGACGAGGCCAAAATCCGAACCAAGGTATTAGAAACATTGTGCTCTACAAAAGTATGATGAAGGAAGTATTCATTAATAAGACTTGTAATCAGTGATTTGCTGAGAATTGGTTGGTTGCCACTTGCAAGTCTCACTTCAATGTATTCTCCAATTTTATTTTCTAATATGATTGGTTAAAGTAAAGCAACCTTTTCTCTCCATATTCTGAGTTTGAATGTTTTCTCCTATCTAGTTTGGTTTTCTCTTATGTTATCAGAGCTGTAGGTGTGTCAGGGATTAGGGAAGATAATGAGAGGTGTTGGAGAGTAAATTGTATGGTCATTTTCTGAAGGAATAGACCTGCAATAAATATCTCAAGCCCAAATATTCTGCTAAAGCAGAAACCAACACAAATTGTATGGCATTTTCATGATGTTTGGAATCTGGATGCAGAATTCTGAGTTTCTTTATGGTGAATTGTCTGCACATTTCGAAGGATATAATACTAGTCAGTAGAGTGTGATTTTTGAGAAGGGCACTTTCCATAGAAGAAAGTGGAACAGAGGCCAAGGATACTCTGTATGGACAGAAAATGATAATATCAAAACCTAGATGCACATTGCAATAAGAAATAATGCACAATGTAAAAAACATAAAAGTGTGCTTCACAAAAAGTAGTAGTAAGGGATGGTTAATCAAATTAGCTTCACTGTTAATGATTAGTTGAGAGTTGGTCAATCATCTCTCTCACTTTGTATTCTCTAGTTCCATTTTAAAATATGATTGATGAAAGCATAGCAAGCTTTTCTCTATCCATTTTTCTCTGTTGAAATATTTTCTTCTATTGACATTGGGTTTTCTTTAAGGTCCCTTGTATTTCTGTTTCTGGTAATCCTGTTTATGATGTTTGAAAGTTCAGTTTCTTAATATTTGTTGCAACTAACCAATGTTTCTTACATTTGCAATGACTGCTCACTTTGTAGACAATGTTGGATGATGGACCTATAATCATTGCACACCTATAGAGCATCAGTAGGCTTCCATACAAACACTAAAACCTTTTTACTTGTTTGTGTCTGTACTTCTGGTGTGGGGGATGGAAAGTGTCAAGCAGACTTCTCAATCGTTAGAAATTCTTCTTCTTAGTCAAGGGACCAGTCAAGTGGATGATTGTTTGGAACAGTGCTTACCCTCTCCTTTGGAATAGTGCTTTCAGATCCTCTTGGGCAAGTTGCCTTTTTTATTATTAGTGTCTATGGATACTATGTCTTTGATATGCTACATTAAAAAGGAAATCATTTAGTTTGTTGCTCAGGAGACCTACATAATTTGATGTAGATAGGTCTCTTGATGAATATTTCTGAAATCAAATAATGGCATATATGTTGAGTGTTTGTAAAGTGTTTGTCAAGTTGCAAGTTCTGGGTCATACAAATATGTTTCTGTAATTAAGATTGCTATTTTACTGCCATGAATTTTATTGGCATATGTAATGCACAAATCTTTCATTCATCTACCTTTTGTTTTATATGAATGTTGGGTGTTTTACAGGATATGCAGTCTATGGTTGCCACGATGATGCATCAGTTATTGTCTAAAGAGATTCTGCATGAGCCAATGAAGGAAATAGGTGAGCGGTATCCAAAATGGTTGGAAGAAAAAAAAGCTACAATTAGCAATGAGGATTATAAACGCTACTCTGATCAATATGGGCTTATCAAGCAGCTTTGTCAAGTATATGAGACACAGCCAGACAATTTTGAGAAAATTGTTGAACTTATGCAGAAGATGCAAGAATGTGGTCAACCTCCAAGTGATATTGTGCAAGAGCTTGCTCCTGGCCTTGATATAGGAAGTGAAGGAGCACAAGCGTATGTCTTCTAACTGACGTGTTTCCTTCTAATTTAACTACAACGTGAATTTCTGGTTGCTTTCCTCTTCTAAAATCTTGTTTTTTTACCTTCCATGAACTCCCATGTTCTGTGGCAGTGCTTTGCAACAAATCATCTAGAATTGAACTCTATTTCAGTGTAGGTGGTATTTTGCAACATGGTATATGCTATTTACTTGATTTTATGTCAACTGTAAAAGAACAACCAAGATTGATTTTTGCTGTTCTCTTTTTTCCTTTGAAATTGTTTCAAGGACTAAAGTACTTAAACTACTGAGATTGTTGCCACCTATTAAGAAAATCCTTTATCTTTTATCTCACTAAATGATACAGCCATATGTTGTTGCCTATGGAGATTAGACTTGTATCAATTTCAAACTTTCCAGGCTTGAATTTATTCCTATCATGCACAACTAGTTTTCATATGTCTGACTTTGGGGGGTTTAAATTGCATGTCTTTTCTTAAGTTACCATGTTTCAATTACTTCCTGCTTCCTGTACTTAATGACACATTTGCCAAGGCAATCGGGATGGAACATAAGACTACAAATACTGACTTGAGTATGCAAGGTCTCTTGGCTATTAATAACTTTTATTCTGAGTTAGGTGAGGCTATTACTTTTCAACCAGTTTGTAGCTGAGAGGAGGAGGTCTTTTGTATTGTTTGTCTTTATTTCTTGTTTGGAACTGTTACATGTTTGCTGTTTATTTTATCTTTAAGTCGTCCATACTTTCTTTACATGTTTGGCTCATACATCTGTGTGAATGGTGAAATAAGGGTAGAGCTCACAGCCATTTTGAACTAGACTATATGATATTTCCTAGTGGACCACCTTATGGTTGTCACTGAAAGAGGACAGACAATTAGAAGTTTCTTGATCTCTGATATTGTAAGCACTATCAGATTTTGTATCGGTCCTCTCAGAGTGATTGATGACACTGATGACTCCTCCATTTCAGGCCTGGTCAGAGATTTTCAGTAAGACTCGTCTCCTATCTCGCCAGTACTCCTCAGCTTATGCTCTTTGGGGATCTTGTTCCCCCTACTTGGCTATTTGTATTGGTGTCTTGACCACTTATGTTAGTGGTCTGCAGCTGTGTTGTATTTTTGTTTTTGTTCCTTCCCCTTTTTGGGCCTCTCTAGGATTTTCTCATCCTAGAACTTTCTATTGTATACTGATGTACTTTTGAGTCCCATTGACCTACTTTTGGTCACATGTGGACACTAATATAATTTCTCTCTTTCTTTCTAACAAAGACTAAGCTTAATTTCCTGTAGTAGCATTCTACTGGTTTAAGAGAAATTACTGACAGTGTAGCATTAGAGAGCAATTGAGAATCCTGATTTGCTCTATGTACCATTCATTAGCAAGCAATTGAGAGTCTTGATTTGCTTTATGCACCATTCTTACCCAAACCTTGCTCTGCTATCCATTACAATCGGCCCTTTTGTCTTTCCATCAGCTAAAGGCTGATTGTGCACAAGGGCAGCCCCATTGAGAAGGCTATGATCTCCTTTGAGTTTCCCTTCCTACAGAGTCCAAATTAAAATTTCTGATCTGCACTCTCCAACAAACCAAAACAGGTTTGCAAGGAAGATCTTCAGCATTTCCTTAAATTATCATGCACATAGTACTAGGAATTCAAATGGCTGCTACTCATACTAGAAACCCAAATGGCTATTATGCAAACCGGAAACTCCTCCAAGATTGATAAGCACATGGTTATACTGAGGATGGGGGGGGTGGGGGAGGCGGGGGTGAATCAGTATAACACAATTGTTTACTTTTCAAAACTTAATCAACCACGGCTATAATAAACATGCAAGATCTAGCAATTACAAACACGGAGAGAACACGCGATTTATGTGGAAACCCTTGCGGGAGAAAACCACGGCAAAATGTTGCTTATATATATTGATCTTCTTTTGCAGGCACCAACCTACTTCTCTTACAATTGTTCTTTTGTGAGCACCAACCTATTGGAGACACCAATCCCCGCTTGTAGAATTTGTAGGCAACAACCCATTGGAGACACCAATCCCCACAACTGAGCTCCAATTTAGCAAGAGACTCCAATCTCTTCCTTGATAGGCTTCAACCTACGAACTCTTCAATGGATGATATGTCTTCACAAGATTTGAATGTTAATACTCTTCCTTTCACAAAGCTGATCACAACCCACACAATATCCTTCCTTTCCAAATCTGATCACAACTCATGCACAATCTCTTTTCATAAATCTGATCATAAGTATGTCAATATGTTCACATAAATTTCTGCCTTTATATCTGCTCTAATTTATTAACAATCTGCTCTTAATCTTCTCATATATTCTTCACATATATTTACGTTTATTCTTCATACATGGGCTGCATATACTCTTTCAAAACAGGCCTGAAATACACTTCATTTTTCTGCCCTTATATCTCTTCTAATTCTGCCCTCAAAACTTAGAAGAATAGATCATTGATTGCTTGCCTTGTTTATGTCCAATTCACCTTGCCTTTATACCCATCGTACTTCTTTATGAGGGGAGGTTACTCTTTAATAAAGGGACGACTTTATGAAGAGACATCACAAAGGGAGGCGACTTCAAGTGGGTCGGCCTCATTAAATTAAATTTATTTGTATTTTTAATTTAACTCCCAACGTCTCCTCAATGAGGCACTCACTTAAGGTGAGTCGACCCTATTAATATAAGGGAGTCGACTTCTTTCAGTTCATTTTTATTCTTCACCACGAATGCACTGTCTTAGGTTGGCCTTGGTATTAGTATTCAGTTTTGAACCTTAAAAGAAAACTTTGGCACCAAAGCATGAGATGTCATCCTTCTTAAATCAACATTGTTTATTTAACTTAAAACACTACTTTAGAATGTAATATATACTCATTTATTCGCTGTCTTCTCGTCTTTGTCTTCAATATATTCATCTTCTCTTTAAAACTGATCGCCCATATAGTCCTTTAGTCGGCCAATGTTTAAATCTTTAATTTAAACATTATCTTCTCTATCAATCTTTGCTCAACGATTGATCCAATTTGCCTTAGACATTCCACTGAATGATATTGCTACTTTGACATCAATGACAACATGTCCATGCACCTTTGACATCTATGACAATGATCTTGCCAATATTTCTCGTCGATACACTCTTGACATCAATGACAATATTTCCAACATTCTTCTCTATGGATTAAATGAGGAATAGACTTTCCTTTTTTAATGATGCCCAAGGGTTAATTCATGGCTGTTTTTTTCCATCAAATAGGTACAAGATAATGCTTTCCAATAGGATCCATGGTTCATGCATAAAATTGGTACTATTTGTGAAACATGATCACCAATTGTTATTTGAACAAGGCATCTACCAAGTATAGTCTCCGGATAGGTCAAGTTCCCACTGCTCCCAAGAGAATATTGGCAAGAATTCTCTCTGAAGTAAGATTGGAGCAGCCATTTAAGTGTACATTAGGGCTTTAGAGTTCACTAAAAAATTCATGTCTCAAACTATGCATAGACTCCGAACACCATTTGAACTTCTTTGTGCTCACAGGTTTAGTTAATGAATCTGCAACATTCATCAATGTCTCTACCTTAACTAGCTTCACCTTGCCATCCTCGACCATATCTCTGACAAAATGATATTGTACATCAATGTGCTTGGTCATGGCATGAAATGTCGGGTTCTTAGCTAGGCAGATTGCACTCTGACTGTCACTGCACCTTGTTTTATTTTGATATCTAAACATAGTCTCTTAAGCCAAATGGCTTCTTTACAAGAGTGAGTAGCTGACATATACTCAACTTTAGTAATGGATAAAGCAACCACATCCTATCCCTTATTCATCCAACTAATTGCACCACCAAATAAAATACACACAAGCACTAGTGGATCGTTTGCTATCAACATCACCTGCCCAGTCTAAATCCACATAACCATGAATATCAAGGGAATGCACGTCTCCTATCAAATTACCATGATAATACAAGGAATACTTTGAGGTACCCTGCAAATATCTAAAGACTCTTTTAATTGTATCCTAATGAACTCTACCACAATTAGACATATATTTGGAAAGAACTTCCATTGCTTGGGCAATGTCTGGTCTAGTACAAACCATAGCTTACATCAAACTTCCGACTACACTCTGATAAGGCACTCTGCTCATGTCTTGCATCTCCGATGGGGATGTTGGACATTGTGAAGCAGATAACTTCGTTCCAATTGTAAAAGGAACACATAATGGTCTACAATCCTGCATGTTAAACCTCTATAAAACTGAATTGACATACTTACTCTAGCCAAGTCACAGTTTTCTGTTCACTCTATCTCTTTTTATTTCCATCCCAAGAATGTGTTTAGTTGCACCAAGATCTTTCATTTCAAATTTAGTTGCAAGTTCAGATTTCAATTCTGAAATCATTCCTTTCCCTTTATCAATAAATAACATATCATCAACATATAATGCAATAAACAAGAAACAATCACCATTAGATTTATAATAAACACAATGATCGGATTTAGAACGCTCAAATCCCAAACTCAACACATATGTATCAAATTTTTGGTACCACATCCTAGGACTTTGTTTGAGGCCATACAAAGATTTTTTCAATTTACAAACCAAATTACTTTTACCTTTCACCACGTAGTGCTTTGACTGTGTCATATAAATATCCTTCAAATCACCTTGAAGGAACACTGTTTTCACATCCATTTGCTCAACCTCTAGATCATAAGCAACAACAATAGAAAGCAAGAATCTAATGGATGCCATTTTTTCAACAAGAGAATATATCTCACGGCAATCAACACCCTCAACCTGAGAGTAATCTTTCGCAACCAATCGTGCATTGTACTTCTCAGTACCTCCATTTGAACCAATCTTTTTCTTGAACATCCATTTGCAACCAACAGGTTTTCGTCCTTCAGACAATGGTACTAGGTCCCATGTATCAGTCTTTTTCAAAGCTGCCATTTCTTCATCCATAGCAATCTTCCAGGACTCTGCATCATTCATACCTAATGCCTCTTCTACAGATTTGGGTTCATCTATGTTAGTATTCAAAGAAAAGATACATCTCTAGTCATCAGGTGAATACCTTTCAAGCGGTTGTCTATGCCTCGTAGACCTTCAAACAAGCTGAGTTGGAGGTTCTTCTTCCTCTTTTGAAGATCCAGAGCTAGATGATCTCTCCTTAACTTCTTGTTTGTCAAGGGGCCTCGATTCAACTTTCTCAAGCATAGAAGGGAGTTGAATCACATCTTTTTGTTCACTTTGTTTTGGCTGCAATGTAATAGAAGAAGACTTAGTTTCTCTAAAAATAACACTTCTACTATATATTATCTTTTGTGCATCAGGGTTCCAAAGCTTGTATCCTTTCACACCATAACTGTACCCGATGAAGATACATTTCATAGCCTTGTTTTCCAACTTTGTTTGCTTCTCTTTTGACACATGTGCATATGCCTCACAACCAAAAACACTAAGATGTCTTAGTGAAGGCTTGTGCCCCGACCACACCTCCATAGGCGTTTTATCAACAAGAGTTGATGTAGGAGACCTGTTAATCAGGTAGCAAGTAGTGGCAACAACTTCAACCTAAAACCTTTGTTCTAGACCAGCACCACTAAGCATACTCTTAGCTTTCTCCATTAGTGTCTTGTTCATTCTTTCTGCAACTCCATTCTGCTATGGAGAATACGAAGTTTGCTTTAAATTCTTTAAATCGACTAAAAACTTCAAACTTACTCTTTAGAAGATATACCCATGTCCTGCTATAATCATCAATAAATTAAACATAATATGTAGATTTTGCAATGGAAAGAACATCTACCCAACCAAAGATCCAATACACCACAATATTTATGAGAACTCGAGTAAAATTGAACACGGTTTTGTTTACCATAAATGCAATGCTCCCATAAATCGAAATCAAGATTACAATCAGTCAATCCTTGAACAAGGTTTTTATTTTCAAGGTCCTTAGACACTTTTCTCCAATATGGCCTAATCTCTAGTGCCATAACATAGTCTTTTCTGTAGACAATTTTGATACAGAAGAAAGAGCACCCTTAGGTACCCAAAAGCTACGACCATTTACTGAAAATGAAACCCTCTCCTTTTCCAATGAAGTAGTTACAGATTTGCTTTTCACAGAAGTACTATTGCACTCAACAATGCATGCGTCAAGCTTATACAATGTGCCAAATCTAACACCTCTAGCAATCACCATAGCGCCTCTAACCATCTTGCATCCTGTATTAGAAAAGACTACCTGCACACCCGCATCTATTAGTTTGCTCATAGCTAATAAATTTCGTGCTAATCCAGGGATATGTAACACACCATTAATCCTTTTTACTCTACCATCAGGGAAACTGATTTTAACTTTACCACGACCGACAATATTTAAATGAGAATCATCACCCAAGTACACCTTACCTCCATCAAATTCTTTATATTTAGAAAACCAATTTCTATTAGGGGTCATATGGAAAGATGCACTTGAGTCAATTAACCATGCATCATTACCTGCATGAGTGGCCAAAGCTGCAACGAACACATCACCATCTTCCTTCTCAGACTCATAATTAGAATCAGATTTCTTCTTTTTCTTCTTTTCTTCTTTGCACTCCTTACAGAAGTGTCCAACAAATAACTTAGGAGATTTGGATCCTGTTGTGATGTAATCACACATCGCCCCATTGCAAATGGGGACCCCCTTTTTTTTTCTTGCTTTCTGTCCTTGTTTTGCTTTAGGTTTAGTTTTCCTCTGAGCTTGTAGGATTTTGATAGTGTTGTGTATCCAAGTCTCAACAGTTTCTTGCTAAAGGTCTATATGCCTTTATCCTGATGCATGTCACTGAGACCCTGAAAATGACTAAGTCTGATATCCTGAAAATCCTGAAAAAATGACTAAGTCTGAAATCTGGTGGATCCTCAGAAATCTAGAATCTGCATGCTAAGTCCTATGGATCCAGGACCTATCTCAAACATCCTGGAAGTATATTGATAAATATTTAAAGTATAAGAAACTCAATATCTGACTTATACTTAAACATATTTTCAATATACTTCCATTCAGGAAATGCAAAATTTGACTAAGGCAAGAAATCCAAGGGTACTGTCCAAACCCGCCCAGACTGGGCGGCCTCACAAGGTCCTCTTGGACAGTGTCTTCACCATCAGGAGAGCTTGTCCAGACAACACCCTCAAAACCGCCCAGGGAAAGTTAGGATGTTTTCACGAGTTTTTGCTGATTAAAGGGAGTTAGGAAGTGATGATGGAGTCAAAAACTAAGATTTTGATGAAAACTCCATGCCTACCCGCCCAAACTGGGCGGCCTTGGCACAAGGTCATGGATTCAACGTCATGCACATGCACTTGTCCAGACAATACTTCCAAATCCGCCCTAGAAATAAATTGTCAAGTGTTTTGAGCTCCAAGTGCTTGGATGATGATCAAATTATAAAGAGAGTCCATTTGGAGGAGTTTGAATGTAGTTTCAAGTGCAAATCCATGCATCACCTCTCAACCCGCCCTACTTGGGCGGCCTCATGAGGTAGTGATGGACAATGTCTCCTGTCACATCAATTTCTCCAGACACTGCACTCAAAACCGCCCTACAGGAAAAAATGGTTAAGTGTTGAAGTTTTGCATGCATGGAGTACTGAGATGTGAAGGTTTGAGAGGATTAAGTGAGTTTTAAGATGAAAATCCAAGGGTCATGTCCAAACCCGCCCTACCTGGGCGGCCTTAGGAAGGGGTCTTGGACAATGTTGCCTGTCACATGAAATCCTCCACACACCCTCTAAATCCGCCCAAGAAGGAAAGTGGTCAAGTTTTCAAGGTTTTCTTGCACAAGACACTAGGATATGATGAAATTCCAATGGAAGTTTACAAGTTCGATAGAATCAAGTGCATTTCAAAGAAGAATCCATGCATCACCTCTCAACCCGCCCTACCTGGGCGGCCTCATGAGGGAGTGATGGACAATGTCTCCTCCCACTTCAAACTCTCCATGCACTACTTCCAAAACCACCCAGGGATGAAGGTGGCATAAGTTGCAAGTTCACTTGATGAGAATGATGAAGATGACACCAAGCATTACTTAAACTCCTCACAACAAGGATGAAATAATTGGAAAGAATGATAAAAAATCACTAAGCCTGATGTCCTGATGTCCTGAAATCCTGAAAATTGGCTAAGTCTGAAATCTGGTGGATCCTCCAAAATCTAGAATTTGCATGTTAAATCCTATGGATCCAAGACCCATCTCAAACATCCTGGAAGTATATTGATAAATATTTAAAGTATAAGAAATTCAATATCTGACTTATACTTAAACATATTTTCAATATACTTCCATTCAGGACATTTCTGATATGGCGACGATACTTGCATTCCAAGCACACCTTCTAAACCCGCCCTACCTGGGCGGCCTTGGCATGGGGTCTTGGATTCAAGGTTGTGATCACACACTTTCTCTATACACTGCCTCCAAATCCGCCTTAGGGAGAGAATTTTCAAACTTTAGAAGAGATTTTGAGTGAGTTCATGACAAAATCCAAGGGTGGTATCCCAACCCGCCCAGCTTGGGCGGCCTCAAGAGGCCTTTGTGGATGATGTTGCCTAACACATGAAACACTCTAGACAGTACTTCCAAACCCGCCCTAGGAGAGATTGTGCAAATTTTCAAGTGTTTCGACACAAAACATAAAAGATGATGAAGTTTGAATGGAAAACATGAAGGTTTGAAGGCATTGAGTGAGTTTTTGAGGAAAAATCCAAGGGTCACCTCTAAACCCGCCCTACCTGGGCGGCCTCAAGAGGTCCTTGTGGACTGTATCACCTGACACAATGCACTCTCCAGACAATGCCTCCAATCCCACCCTTCTTAGGCGGATTTCACCAATGTAGAAGGACATCATCACCTAACATCTCCAAGTTTGCCTTCTCACTTCATAAACATCTCAAAATGGCTAAGTCTTAGGCAAGTTCAAGAGAAGGGACTTCATGAGGAGAGGAATGGTCATTAAATGTTGAAAATCCACACTACATCTCCAAACCCGCCCATGCTAAATGCATTTTAAGTCAAATTCCATGGGTCACTCTCAAACCCCCCCAGCCTAGGCGGCCTCAAGAGGTACTCATGGACTCTGTCTCCTCCCACATGAAACTCTCCACACAACACTCTCAAAACCGCTCAGGGTGAAGAATGACATAAGTTGCAAGTTTGTTTGATGGATGATCAAGATCACACTCAGTAGATGAGATAATTAAGGTCATTCTAAGAGGAAGGAAGTTTGAAAGTCACTAAGTCATGGAGGTGGAAGAGGAGTGTCAAGGTTAAGGTAAAGATGTGTGCACATAGTAAAATCCTTACCACTTATCCAAACCCGCCCTTCCTAGGCGGTTTTCATCATGATGGGTGGATAACATCATGAGGAGATGAATGAGCTAAGCGAAGCAATCCATACACACTCTCAAGACTATCTTGTTAAGAAACTCTCACTTTCATTCACCTCTTTCACATCATACACTCCATACAACATTTTCAAGGCTCCTTAGCTTAGGCGGACTCCACCATGACATAAGGATAAGTCCATCAAACATTTCAGATCTGCCTTCTAACCTCGCCTAAGAATGTATAGAAATGAAACCTTACAAGGAGATAAGAACAAGGAGAAATCATGAGGAGGAAACAAGCATCAAATGAAGGTTAGAGTTGAAGAATCCAAGCTTACCCTTGAAACCCGCCCTTCCTAGGCGGCTTTAGGACCTTCACTTGGACAGAGTCATCTCCTTCACATGAAATACTCCGCCTAGACCCTTGAAATCCGCCCATCCTCTCATGGCTTTCCATTGCATTCAAAGAGGTCAAGTTATCAATGAAACAAGTGTAAAAGGTTTTAGACTATCAAAACTAAGCAAAAATCACCAAGTCAGCAAAAATCCAAGCCTACCCTTCAATCCCGCCCTTGTTGGGCGGTCTTAGACCCTTCACATGGACAATGTCACCTTCCACATGAAATTGTCCACACATACCCTCCAAACCCGCCCATGCTAGGCGGCCTTGACCTCTATGCTTGGACAACTTCACCTCTTGCACAACACACTCTCCAGACATCAACCTTAAACCCTCTCAAGTAGAAGACCTATGAAGATTTGATGAAAGTTCATAAGTTGGAAGGTATTTTAAGGTAAAGTCCAAAGGTCACCTCTAATCCCGCCCTTCCTAGGCGGTTTTCACCATGACAAGTGGACATCATCACCCAACATCCAAGTTGTGTCTTTCAACTTCATGAGCATCTCAAGATTTCACTAAGTGTTGGAGTTGATAGAAAAGCCTTATCAAATGAAGGGAATGAATCTCAAATGAGGTGAAAATCCTTACTAGCCTCCCAATCCCGCCCATGCTGGGTGGCCTTGAGCCCTTCATCTAGATGATGTCGCCTCTTCCACAACATTCACTCCATGCACTCACTCTAAATCCGCCCATGCTTCAAGAATTACATAGCATTCAAAGGAGGATAAACTCTCAATGAAACAAGTGAAGAGCTCTTAAGTTGTCAAAACCAAGCTAAAAATGCTTAAGTGATGAAAATTCCTTACACCTCTTCCAATCCCGCCCATGCTAGGCGGTCTTGAGCACTTTGCCTGGACAATGTCATGTCATTCACAAGACACTCTCCGGATGACACCCCTAAACCTGCCCAGCCTGGGCGGATTTCACACCTTGACATGGAATTCACATCAAATAATCCATACTGTCCCTTTAAACTCGCCTAAGCACTTAGGCATGGATTTCATGCGAAAGGATATGTTTTGAAATGTCATTTTTTAATCCCACATGCATAAGTTGAATGTAATTTGTTATTGAAAATCCTTTATGTTGAGTCTTAATTTGATGTGTTTCTTCTTGTAGGTGATGGAGGATCCAAGGAGGAGAATAGTGAGAGCTCATACATGAGAAGTTTGGAAGGTGGAGGAAAGTTGCTCAAGTTTGTCATCATCACCACATAGAGGAGAGCTCCTGCATCAAGTTCATCTTACTTTGAAGACTTCGTAGACATCAACGCCACGCATGAGGAGTCATCATCCAGAGTTGTCTACTTCATGTACACCCATCATATGCAAGTCTACTACAAGAACTCTCATCAGGCACTAGTCTACTCCATGAGCCCATGCAACTGTCCAGAGGCATGATCCTGCACAAGCACGACAACATCACATGACGAGAGATGAGCATGATCATCAAAGCGATCCATGAGTTACATCAAGACAACAAGAAGAAAATATTCTAAGTGAAGTGAACATGAAGTGAATCACACTAGTTCGTTTGAAGATGTTGAGGTGGCACATACACATCATCAGGGCAATCGAATTATGCCATGTCATTTATTCAAGAGTGCCCACTCCAAAGATGCTTATCACATTGGAAAATGTGCCTTCATTGCCTCTTTCATGTTCTAAAAATAGCAAATTTTGTAACAAACTGCCTTGTTGTCTCAATCTTGGCCGTTGATTGCTAAATCAATCTGAGCCGTTCATTGTAATTCTTGAGTTCTATATAAGGCTCACTTCTCTCATTTGTAAAAGGGGGATACATAGGAGACATAGAGAGGAGATTAGGAGTAGAGTTGCTGTAGGAGAGTAGAATAGCAAGTAGAGTAGAGAGGGAGCTCTTCAAAGTCATGAAGAGAGACATGAGATTGTTGTAATGACACACTTCAAAAGTAATACAAGCTCATTGTTGTTGTTTTGCATGGTGATCTTGTGGCTTTGAAATGTTAGCAAGGTTTCAAGTTCTTGAATATGACAGAGATGTGTTTCCAAGTAGTTTAGATGATAAAGTAGATAGAGTTCATTGATGTAATGGATATATGCAATGATATTTGATGAATTCCCGTTGGTTCATACTTTTGATGGCTTGTCGATGGTAAGTCATCATGTAAAGTTAGCCTGAACCACATCTTGCAAATAGTTCGATTGTTGATGCTCCTTCGAGTTGCGCCAGCTGTGGGTACTTTGGAGTGTGTCAACGATATGAAAATCCTTGGTTTATCCCTTGGAGATTGCACCTATTTCATGTAGTTGTTGCTCGTCATGGCGAAGTGAAATTTGGTTTTCTAAGGGAATTTGTCTATCATAGCATTGTTCATCATGTCATTGTCTTTAGATTAGCTTTCTTAACTCTTGCCTTTTGCCTTTTCTTTTCATAGTTGATCAGAAGAAGTTCCATTTCACAAGGAAAGAGTAACTTATTTGAATGGAGAGATGACAATTCTACGTAAGTCCCTTTGTGACACAGCAAATCACATCACACCACCAAGGCTATTCGTTGCAAATCACGTACAAGGAACCTTGGAGCGTTCTTGTTTGATCACTTAGTTTAGCATTCGAGACGCTTTGTTCAAGAGAGGATACAGCACTTGGTGTTTTATTCTAATGTTGTTGTTGTCAAGAAAACATCATCAACAGATCCCCCCTTGGACTTGGATTTGTCATGCTTCTTGCTCTTCTTTCCTTTTTCTTTAGGTCTTCCACGAACATTTAGGGCTTCTTTTGCACTGATGGATACCTTCCTCCTCATCTCTTCAGAAAGTAAAGAACCCACAAACTTTCAAGATAACATAAGTACTCCCAATAGCCATAACAAGAGCATCCCACTAATCAGACAAAGAACAAAGCAAGATTTGACATTTGTCCTCATCCATTTTTACACCAACTGATGGCAATTGAGCCATCAATATATTGAATGCTTCTAGGTGGTCTGCAATTCGTCCACCCTCTTCCATTATCAAGGAATACAACTTTTTCCTCAAGAAAATTTTGTTCACCAAAGTTTTGGTTTGATATATCTCACCAAGTTTCTTTGATAGTTTCTTCGCAGAGGATTCTTCATGGACATTGATTAAAACAAAGTCTGACAGGCACAATCTGATTAGACCCTTGCCTTTATAGTCCATAACATCATATTGAGCAACCAAAGTAGCATCTGTAGGCCTTGAAACATTCTCATCAATAGCATCCCACAGATTTCGATCAATTAATAGATCCTCCATCTTCAACTTCCACATCTCAAAATTGTTACCAGAATCTTCTCTACCTCTATTCTCCTTGATGTGGTCGCCATCTGAAAATTCTTGCAACAAGATCACAAAGTATCTACACAAGCTCCCATTCAAAATTGGATTAGTTCAAAAAACCCAACAACCTACAACTGAAACCAAAGGTGATCAAGTTCTGATACCACTTGTAAGGAAGCTAAGGTAATTGAACAACATCCTACACTAATCTTGAGAGGAGGGATATGCAAAACTTTTCAAATCTTTACAACAGTTACAAAATTTATACATAAATAAACATAAATAACAATCATACCACAACACAATAATTACGTGGGGAAACCTTTTCAGGAGAAAAACTCCACACTCGAAAAGCCGCCCAATATATTATTATGAAATTAACAAAATTACAATATACTTGTAGAGGAAGCTTTCATAGGAGTATAACCAACCAGAGATCCGAAGGCAACTCAACATCTATAAGACTCTCACATCCAACTTCCATCTTAAGCTCCTGGTATATAGGAGATACAATATAGTAAACCATCAACGGTAATTATGAAACCATGAGCCAAAACCACCCAAAAAGTGGGGCCCAAATTATCTCCAATCAAAGATGCCTTGTGATGTGCCAAATCACACACTAACACGTGTAACTCCCTCTTTACAACTATTTTAAGTGTTCAACACATTTTCATATTTCCCAAAACAGTCGGACCAACTTTCAGAGGCCATAGCTTTTGATCCGGGTGTCCGATTGACAAATCATTTGATGCATTGGAAAGCTCGTGAAGAGATGTATCAAGCTATAATCTACTTCGTTGGTTACAACAACTTTCGGGGCAAATTGGGGCCTCGAAGTGCCTCAAACCCGAGTTGGAAACTTTTCTGGAAGTTTCAAAAACGGAAACTTCAATATCTTGTAATCCAGGTATGATCTTGGGTCGAAACTCACCTAGGATGTTTATTTGGTAGTTCCATAGCTTTTGGGAAAATTACAGGTCCATCCGTGCTCAAACGTAGAGTTACTAAAAATAGTAAGCCCGACCATTTTTAGCCCCTTTTGAAAACTTTGAATGTTTTAAACCATTCTTCAAGATAAAAGGTATTTGAAAAGACCAAAATTGAAAAGAATTGTAACTTTTTGTAGTTGCAAGGTTGAGACACCTTTCCTAACACACCTAAGACTCTATCACACTTGAGAGGGTTTTCAGTCTTTGTAGCTATTACAGGAGGTTTGTCAAGGGGTTTCATAGTTGGCTGCCCCATTGATAGATTTGATGCAGAAGGGAGCCTTCTCTTGGGTCGATTCAACACAACGAGCTTTTAATAAGCTCAAGGAGGTAATGAGTACATGTCCTGCTTTGGCTATTCTTGATTTTTCACTTCCCTTTGTGTTAGAGCATGATGCTTCAAGAGAGGGGATTGTAGCAGTTTTGATGCAAAATAAGAATCCCATAGCATTTGAGAGTAGGAAGTTCAAGGAGACAGAAAAGAGCTTCTCTATCTATGACAAGGAGATGTTGGTCACCATGCATGTCTTCGCCAAGTTTGGCTAGTATATGGTCTATGGGAGATTTGTGGTGAAGACATCAAAATAGTTTGAAGTTCTTCCTCAATCAAAAGGACTTGAATGACAGACAACAAAAGTGGGAAAGTTATAGGCTTATGATTTTGACATTGAGTATGCTAAGGGCAAGAATAATGTTGTAGTCAATGCATTATTTAGGAAACCATATTTGTGCTCCATGACCGATATATTTGTTGATTGGAAGGTTTCTATAATAGTTGAGTATGCCAAGAATGCATTTGCTACTGATATTTTGGATGGCAAGTTATAGGATGAAAAGTATAGGATGGCTATTGAACTCATCCTTTATAAGGATAGGGCATATCTTGTTCCAAAGTTAAAGGTGAAGTAGAGGGTTTTGAGAGCATGTCATGACACACCTTTAGCAGGCCATCTAGGGTACTATAAAACTTACAAACAGATGAGAGTGGTTTTCTTGGAAAGGACTCAAGGGGGATGTCTTAAGCAAATTAGAGAGTGTGTTGCGTGTCAATAGAACAAAACATAATAGGTATTTCCAGCAGGATTGTTGCAGCCCTTGCCTATTTTGGATAAAAAATGGGAGAGTATTTCTATGGATTTCATCTCTGGCTTTCCACGAGTTCATGGTAAGGATTGTATCTATGTGGTAGTTGATAGACTCACTAAGTATGTTCATTTCTTTGTTATATCTTTAGAGTTCAAGGTGTTGGACATGTTATTGATGTCAAAGGTGCATGGACAAGATGTTATCATTGATGTCAAAGGTGCATGGACAAGATGTTATCATTGATGTCAAAGACACAGAGTCATTAATGTAGTCATTGATATCAAAGCAAATAAGATTAGTCTATTACACATGCCCGTTGGAGAGTTTATGAAATAAGACACACACACACACACATATATATATGTTTAAATTAAAGATTTAAACATAATGGGAAAAGATATTGGAGGAATACTCAACCATCATTGAAGATTTGTGAAGAACACAAGACAAGTGAATATGGGCCGACCCATATGTCTTAGCACCATTGGAGTTATATAGAAATTCAAATTAATAAATATTACTTGAAGAAGGCCGACTACATGGAGACAGCCGACTTCCCTTGATTAGAGTAAATTAAAATTAAAGATTTAAATTGTCTTTAGTATGGCCAACTTCTCTCTAATGGAGCATCTATTATATATATATATATATAAGTGGACTGATAAGAAAATATATGACAAGCGATTTACTCTTAATGATATGAAGTGAAAGGGCAGCAAAAACAAATGAAATGGTGTGAATTTCTGTATGAAGGGACAGTGACTTAAAGGCAGCGTACTTTTGGTAAAGAACAACGGTTTTCATTACTAAAGGAGTGCGAATTTCCAAAGTGGCCGACTCTCTTTATTTAGAATTTAAATTCAAAGTGTGTCCAACTACCTTTTGAAGTCTTAGATGAAAGGTTTAAACATAAATAGTGGTGGTCGACTTCCCTTATTTGGAGCGCTAAGGAGTATATAAATCTTATCAAGAGGTGCGGTTTAAATTAAGATGTGTGGTGTATATCAAGGCATGCGATTTCTATTAAGAGCAGTGATATTTATGAAGAGCAGCTTTTTAATTTAAAAGGGTGTCATTAGTATGCAAGGGGAGTGATCACAAAGAGGTGCGATCAATTATGAAGGGCAGCAATTAAATTCAAGAGTTACATCTTTTGTGAAAGGTGGTGTTCTCTATGAAAGGGTGTGTCTATCACCTACATTGGAGAGAGTATATATGGAGTAAGAATATATGATTTGAAGACAAGAATTAAATGAAATATATCTAATGTGAAGAGCAGATCTAAAAGAAGATCAAGGCAGAAAAATGAAGTGCAAATTTGATTTATTTTGAGAAGGAAATATGTGATAATATGAGCAGAAATTTAAGTGAAGATATTGCCATGTTATGATCAGTTTTGTGTAAAGAAGTTGTGCATGAGTTGGATCAAATTTGTGAGGGAAGAAAGTATACGTGTGTGAACCTGATTTGAAAAGGAAAGACTTACATCGTACAAAATCAGAAGTAGTGATCAGATTGTGAGTAAAGGAGAACAAAATTATCTGTTGAAGAATTCATAGGTTGGTGCCTAGAGATTGGTGTCTCTTACTGAGTTGGTGCTCAGTTGTGAGGGTTGGTGCCTACAGATTCTACAAGCGATGATTGGCGTCTCTAGTGGGTTGGTGCTCACATAAGAAGAACTGTAAGAGAAGTAGGTTGGTGCCTACAGAAGAAGAATATATATATATAAGCAATATTTTGCCGTGGTTTTCTCCCGCAAGGGTTTCCACGTAAAATCACGTGTTCTCTCTATGTACATAATTGCTAGATTTTACATGTGTGATTTATTGTGATTGGTTTAAATTTGGAAAAGTAAAAGATTGTTAGATACTGATTCACGCCCACTCTCAGTATCACTGTGTGCTAATCACAAGGCACCACAAGTGGCTGATTTGTTTTTCAGAGAGGTGTTTAGATTTCATGGTTTGCCTAGTTATGTATTGAGTGATAGGGACAACAGGTTCCTTAGTTTATTTTGGCAGAAGCTCTTTTAGTTGACATGTATAGAGTTGGCTCCTAGCACTAGCCATCATCCTCAAGCGGATGGGCAAATAGAAATTGCGGACAAGTGGATTGAGGGATATTTGAGGAATTATGTGGCAGGCAGTAGAAGGCTTGGATCACATGGCTCTATCTTGGAGAGCATTGCTACAACACTTCATATCACATGTCTATAGGTAGGACAACATTCAAGGCTTTGTATGGATATGATGATCTTTCCTTTGTGGATTTGGTGTCATGTCCCCAATTTTGGAGTAACTTAAAATTGTTTTAATTATAAATTAATTTTGTAAAGTATTTTATTTACTTTATAAAATTAATATTTTATTTAAGTTACTAAGTTAGTAGTACTACACTTTATTAAAAAGTGTTGTGAACAAGCATTTAAAAAGTACAAATGCAAGCATTTAATAAAGTTCATTTTGTTGTGAACAAGCATTTAAAAAGTACAAATGCAAGCATTTAATAAAGTTCATGTAAAAACATTTAAAATGCTTTGGTCTGATGTGTACATGTAAACTCTCATTTAATAAAATTAGGCTGGGCCTAATTAATGTAATGGCTTTAAAAGCAAGCCTGAGAGTCATTTGAAGTCATGTCTAAATGTTTTTCAGATACTTGGTTTTGGGTTTTTGTCTTTTGACAAACTATTTTCAGCTGATTGACAAGGTGATGTTCCCTTGCATTTGCTGAGCCGAGGAGATGTTCCCTTGGTAACTTGTAGAGGTGAAATCACATCAGGTTTCACAGTTGTGCTTCAAAGTTGTTTGAGGTTTGAGTATATTGCTAGGTTTTCGATATTTGGGTCGGAGACCCTTGTTAGTAATTGAAAGTTGATAGTCATTGTATCTCATTGAAAAGTTTGTATGCATATTTGAAGATCTTCTCTATGCATTATAAGTTGAATAAATGATCCAGATTTGAAGATATACATGTGTTTGGCATTTGTTCTAATGTTTGTTTCAGATTTACATCAGATATTGATTTCAATATTAAAATGCTATCCTAGAAAGTATTGACAGTTATATCTATTTGTGATTGTTGGCTCAAAGGGGACGATGTCTGACAGAAGTTCCAATCAGCAGATGTATTAATAAATTTGTATTCCTAAGACAGATTTCAGTGGGCCCCAAATCCCACTAAGAGCCAGCCACTTCATATATTAATTGAGCTTGAAGACAAGAAGTAGTTCGTGAGTTTATGAAGAATAGTTTGTGATTTTAGATTCCTCATTGTTGGCTGTAAGCAAACAGTTTCTGACAATTTCCAGCAGACTTCTATAATGGAATGTGGGTCCCAGCATGTGTTTCATATATGATATTTGAAGATTTAAATTGATGAGTGTTATTTTGTGAGAACTCCAGATTTGACGCAGCTCAGGATAATAAAGAAATGCGGACTAGTTCAGCTACAGTAAAGGAACTAGTTCAGCTACAGTAAAGGAACTAGTTATACATAGCATTCGTAGTAAAGGAACTAGTTCAGCTACAGTACAATACTCACATATGAGCATTATAGGTCTGTGTATTGGCTGCCATGAGCCATAATTGTCAATGTAACCAAGACTGGAATGATAAACAATTCTAAAACTCCTATCAGTCAAGTATGATCCAGATATCATTGTATGATTCTATGTATTTGACTGCCACGGAATTGTAAATGTAATATTGTTAAAGAACTTTGAAAAGTATTGATCAGTATTTTTAGAACATATCTTAAACAGGATATTAAAGTGGTATCAGAGCATTCATAATTCCAGAATAATATCCATCAGGGATATTAAATTTGGTCATTACAGATAATGGGGTGTCTGGGGCAAGAGATTTGGTCAAATAGAGTCAAGAGATGTTGGAGTCACTCAAAGAACATCTCCAACAAACACAAAATCAACAAACGATGTATGTAGATTGCCACCGCATGGAGAGGACTTTTGAGGTTGGAAATTTGGTGTTTTTAAGGTTGTGGCCTTATAGGCAATCTTCTCTCAAAAGGAGTGGAGCTGAAAAGCTCAAGCCATGTTCCTATGGGCCTTACAGAGTTTTGAGGAGGATTGGAGAGGTTGCTTATGAGATTGAGTTGTCGGAATATAGTAGGATCCATAATGTGTTCCATGTTTCATGTTTCAAAAGGGCACTTGGACAACATGTCACTCCTTCTGCAGAGTTGCCACCACTTGATGATGAGGGTAAGTTGATTTTGGTGCCTGAGATGATCATTGATGTGTGGGGGAAGCAGTTGAGGAACAGAAGCATAACATAATATTTGGTGCGTTGGAGGAGTGTTCCACTTGAGGATGCCACTTGGGAGGGTGCAGAAATTTTTTATCATCCTAATCTACAATTGCTTGAGGACAAGCAATCTCGGGAAGGGCGGACTATCATGTCCCCTTTCTCGAACTAACATCATGGAGAAAACCTCTAGCCTCTATAGTCATTTCTTGTAGGCTAAAGGATTGAGCAAGGGAAATGAATTATAATATTTTTTTTAACATGGGCCCAGTAATTCTCTATTTAAGGGGAACTTAAAATAATATTATTATATTTAATTAAAAGTGTTTTTAAACACTTAACTATAAAAAAAAAATATTATTATATTTAATTAAAAGTGTTTTTAAACACTTAATTATAAAAAAATATTTTTAAATACTTGAAGGGAAATTTAAATCTAAGGGCTTGATTTGGAAAGGAATAAAAAGGTGGCGCTTGGCTTCATTTGATCATCAAGATTTCATTTTGGCATTCTTCACTTTTGAGCTTTGTGTTCGAATTTGCATCCAAGGACGAAAACCTTTGGCTGTTTTATGAGATCTAGGAGGATGAAAACCCTCTTGGATTTCTACCTTAGAGGTGAGGGCGAAAACCCTTTTCTTTAGCATTGGCAATTCCACATGGGAATTGCATGGTGAGATGATTGTCAAACTTCCAATCACGATGTATAATCTCCTAATGCTAAAATAAAATTGAATTAAACATACAAATCATTGAAATTTGAAATGCGGAAATGATGAACAAAGATAGATATTTAACACCTTCCAATCTACTTCACATTCCTTAGAAAGCTTAAAAAGCAACCTCTACAACTAGCTCTTCAGGTGCATGGAAATAAAAGATTTCACTTTATAACATAAGAGAATTACAAAATAGAAATAACTCGAACTACCTACACGTTCACATTGAACTTGTGTAGAAGTTTCGAACTGAGCTAAAAACTCAACACTGATTTGGACATTTTGTGCATATTTTCAAGTTTGGTGAATTGATATTTGCAAGCAAATCATTGATCATTGGTGCTGTTCATCATCATTAGCATACTTCATCTTGAGCGACACACATTAGGAGATAGCCATTATCCTATTTCACTGGCAAATATTGTGATCGTGCTTGAAGGGCTTCCATCGCTGATTTCAGAGGGTCTTGGAATCAATCTATCACCATTTATTGTTGCGACCTATTGTGACCAAATCACACATCACCCCATTAGAAATAGGGACCCCCCCTTTTTTTAGAGCTCTGTGCTTTCAATGTGATTTTGATGATGTCCTGGCTCATCTTCCTCTGCCGACCCGGTAATGATTTCCTCTTCTATGATCTTTGGTTCATGATTAGGAGGCAGATGAACTTGCAGTGATGAAGAATTGTGGTCAAATCCCATCTAGATAATGAATGTTGAGATTAATCCTGAAGTATGTTTGAGACCCTGAAAAGACTAAGTCTGGAGCCTGAAATCCTGAAAATCCTGAAAAAATGGCTAAGTCTGAAATCTGGTGAATCCTCCAAATTCTAGATTTCGCATGTTAAATCCGGTGGATTCGAGACCTATCTCAAACATCCTGAAAGGTATATTGAAAAATATATTTAAGTATAAGTTGACAACTTATACTTAAATATATTTTTCAATATACCTTTACCCTCGCGACCCTGAAAAACGCCTGACTCTTCCAGAGGATTCAAAAAGCTCATCTAGTGCGACGAGGCATCTAAGTGGCGCAAAATCGCGATGAAAAGGGCGCTTTCAATTACAAGATAAGATGAGGATTTCCAATTGATGAACCAATGCGCCATAAAGGGAGACGAAAAGTTAAGATGATGATGAGATTTCAACTAATGCGATTTTAGAAGATTTTCATGCCTTTAAGTAATGCGAATTCCAGAGGACTCCAAAACACTTAACTAATGCGAAAATCAAAAGCCAAGTCTTGGAGCGAATTTTAGAGAAAATTAAAAATGATAAGTGTCTAGAGGATCTTCTTTACCTCAACCAATGCGCTAGGATATAGGAATTGATTCCGAAATGTAAATTTTTTGAAGAGAATCTCAGAGGATTCTCGATGCCCCATCCAAAGCGCCACTTGGAGAAAAGGAGAAGTCTTAAGGTTTTGGAATTATGGAGGCTCTAGCTAGAAGATTCCGAGGTCTTATCCCAAGCGCCAAAAAAAAAAAAAAACTTGAGGATTTCCAAACCACCATCCAATGCGCCCATCTAAAAAACATCATGGTTAAGGAAAGGAAGACTTCCAAACATCAAACCCAAGCGCTTGGATCAAGTAACCAATGCGAAACTCAGAGGAATTGGAAACCCTCATCCAAACCGACCTAAGGAGGAAGGATTTAGTTGAGATTTATTACACATTAAGGGTGAATTTTAGAGGATCTCCAATCCCTCATCTAATGCGACTTCATGAAGGAAGATTCCAGGCGCTTGGAAGGAGGTACATCACAAGGTTGAAATCAATTTTCAAGAGATTCTAATGTGATAAACTAGTGCGGCAAGAGGTTTCAATATAAAATCCAGAGGATTCTTAAATCCTTATCCAAGGCGAAATCTCAGAGGATTCTCCATTCCTCATCCAATGCGCCATACAAGGAAGAAAGTGAAAGTGTCAACCAATAGGGAAATCCTAGACATCCAAGGTCAAGTATTCAAGGCGAGTTTAGAGGATTTCAAAGTTTTATCCCAAGCGCCAACATCATGCATGATTCGCTAAAGGTAAAGTTCATCTAATGCACCTAAGTTTTGAAGATTCCAACATAGTGAACTGATGCGCCACTTCAAGGACCCTTTATTTTCTAAATCAATATGCTCTCAAAAGGAAGAAATCAAAGGTGGTAACCAATGCGCCACACGAGGGAGAGTATAAGATTTTAAAGATTACAAATTATCAACCAAAGCGCTCAAGGAAAGGAGGAATCCAAGCATGAAGAAGATAAGATATTTCAAAAAAACACCAACTTGAAGAAGACTCTACTACCTTGAAGTGATGCGCCACTCCCTTGCAAGTGAAAACAAGTTCAACCAAAGCCAATTTAAGGGAGATGCTAGAAGAAATCAAAAACTTGATCCAAAGCGCCTAGAGGAAGAGGATTTTGAAGGTGTGAACTAATGCGACTACTTCAAGAAGAATCTAGAATCAAGTCTTAAAGTGAAATTCTAGAGGAATTCAATCCTTTGATCCAAAGCGCCACTAAATCAAGGTAGTCTAGACAAAATTCAGAGATTTTCAAGACGAATCCAAAGTATCCAACCACTCCGCCACCTCATGAAGGGAAGAAGAGTCAAATGTTGGAGGCGTGTAAGGAAGATCTCAATGTATCAATCCAATGCTCCGCTTAAGGATAAGGTAAAGTTTAAAGGTTCATCAAGGCGGAATCAAGAGAATTTACTTACCTCAACCACTAATCCAACGACAAGAAGATCTCTTACACCCTATCCAATGCGCTCAAAAGAAGAGGATTTCGAAACCCTCATCCAACGCGCCCAAAGCCTAGAGGGTTATGAAGGGAAGACCAAGGTATTTTCAATCACTAACCTCAAGAAGATTCAACACCTTTAATCTAATGCGCTTGAGGAAGAAGGGGTAATAGGTATCAAAATTTCAATCTAAAAGAAGATCGTGGAAACCTCAACCAATGCACCAATCAAAGGAAGTTCATAAACATTTAATTGTTTTTGCCTTGAAGAACGTGGAAATTGCATTATATTAAATGAAGATCAAACAAAATTAAATGTTTTTCACTATATTAAAGAGGGTCGGCCTAGGTTATGGAGTAAAGTTTTAAAGCAAATTCTATATATATACCTCCTCTCCTTTTCATTTTTATCATTTTCAAGGAGCAGAATTACTTTGAAGGAGCAGATTTGTCTTCAAGGAGCAGCAACAAGAAGGTTTTATAAAAGTACAAATTTGATTTTGTCAATCCAAGCAAGTGTTGGATCAGATTTCAAGGTATCAATTTAAGGCAGCTTATCAAGTAAGTCTGATCTGTATATTTTCTGATCTGATTTTCTTCTTTTTTCTTCTTTAGATGCATTAAAATTGTTCAAGTATTGGTAAAACTTAAAGAGGATAAATGGATTTTGATAGATTCCTTGAATCTAGATGATAGTATTTTTGCAAAACTTCATAATTTAATGCACTAAAGTAGCTGAAGTAGAGTCTAGATTATGTTTGAAATTACTTATTCGCGTCAAGTTTGCAGGATCATGGCAATGACTTCCAAGGAGAGACAAGCGAAGATCCGGATGGATGCTAAGGGGAAAATTCCCGAATCAAAGCTCGTTTCAAGGTGGATAAATGACTGGGAGAAGACACTTGGCGTCTATGAGTCAGATGTGGCAGTGGCAGAAGGATCCATTAATGCGGCGACAAGTGTACCAATGGAGGATATTGCTCAAATTGTGTCTAAATTCATTGCATCTCATAGTACTACTACATAAAAGGCACATGATGTGGCTTCCTTATCTTCTTGGAAAGTGTGCCGTTGTTCCTTTCTTCATAGCTTCCTTCATTTAATATTCATAACCTCCTTCATTTAATAAAGTGAGCCTCTTGCATTTAATAAAGAAGAGTTTGTTACAACTACTTGTGATGTGGCTTGATCTGGTCCATTGGCTTGGCCAACCGATCTTGACCCTTCATTCCTTTGAGGTCTATAAAAGGGCTCCTATTGCTCTTATTTGTACGGTTGAAATTCTGAAATTGTTGCAAGAGCTCTCTGAGATAATAAAAGATTCATTGCTTTGGTGATTCTATTTGAGTTTCTGAGTGTTGCATGGTTTAGATTTTCAAACGAACATTAAGTTATAAGTTTTCTTTGAGTTTATGTTAGTTAATGAAAGGTTTCTTTATTGCTTTGTGGTGAAATCTATAAGTTCATACCATTTGTAGTTTGTGGCTCGCGGATCGCAGTGCATGGTTAGTCTGAACAATTGAACATCAATTTGATCTTTATGCTTGTTGCATCTTTCATGAGCATAATTGATTTAAACATCTTGTATACCTTTGAAGATTGCACCTATCTTGTGTAGTTGTTTGTCTTCGCGAAACAGGATCTGGTTTGATTTCACTTTGAGCAGTAAACATCCTTGCATTTAGGATTAGATTAGTGTTTCTAAACCTTACATCTTTTGCCTTTTTTTTTTATTATTCAGTTAGAATTAGGATCAAGAACCTCAATTGCTAAATTATACGCCATCAATTGCAGTACTTAGACTCTCCAGTATTCACTTCCGTAATCATTGAAACAACAAGTTTACTTGAACAATTGCGTAAGTCCCTTTGTGTGTTAACAGCAAAATCATACTTAGTCGCTGAGCTGTCTCTTACCGAAACCATCAAAAGGAACCTTGGAGTCATCTTGTTTGATCACCTAGTTCAGCATTCGAGAGGCTTTCCTCAAGAGGGAGTCAGATACTCTGTATTTCACTCTAATTGTTGACTTGTTGAAAAACAATCATCAACACGACCCAAGACCAACACTCTAGGGAGAATTCTGTACCATTCCAAGGGCAGATATTCATTATTTTTGGGCTGCGATTTGCATATTTTCTTACCATTGTGAAGCACCAGCAGCAAGAGAAATCCCACCATCATTATTTATGGCTGATCGCTCAATTTCTTTGTTGATTGCCCTCATTCATTACCCTTTCTGCTGAAGCACCCCATTAGGAAGGTGCTGCGCTTGTTTCTAGGGAGATTTGAAGCTGTATAGTAGTCTGTACAGGTGTTTTAAGGCAATTTTCTCGTTGTCACAGCAATCCACAAGGTGTACAACAACTTATCTATCCACATCTTGGCACATTTCTAGTCATATGGTCAGCTGCCCATCACATTTGCATTATTTGACATTCCGTGAGTGGATTCTCATCATTGTAATTTTGAAAATTGAGATAAAGTTGTAGATATCGGCATTTGTAACTGTTGGAATTGAATAAATATCAGATCTGGATTTCTATGATGATGTTTCCAGCAGTATAAATCTATTTCTATTCTTAGATTTGACATATTTTCATTGTTTGAGGGTTTCATGTTGATTGCCCATTGAAGTAGAGGGTTTGATACAAGTATTTCCAGTCATTTTTTGTTTGTAATCAGCATTGCAAATAATTTCCAGTCTGCTGTTTCAGTTGGCATTTTGTTTCAAAAATCTGGATAAATTACAAAAAAAATATAATTTGGGACATTACACATAACCCAAAAAAGTAGAATCTGCAGAATATTAAAGTTTTGGCTTTTCAATATTTGGGTTTTGGGCTAAACAAGATTTTGTATATTGTCCATGAGCATGCAACTTAGTGTTTACAACTTCCAGACCAAAAAATTTCAGATTAATGCAAGATTTTTCACAAACATACCACAATTTGTATGTTTGCAGCAAACAATTGTGAAGGATTTTAAAAATCTCAGTACCTGTGCACTCCCTTGTGAAAAATCACCCTTGGTAGTGTTGATGATTGTTTTTAGACAAGTCAACAATAGAGTAAAATACTGAGTATCCAACTCTCTCTTGAATAAAGCCTCTCGAATACTAAACAAAGTGATCAGTCGAGACAGCTTCAAGGTTCCTTGTTTATGATTCATGATGGGTTAACTCAGTGATTACATGCGATCTTGCTGATTATCACAAAGGGGCTTACGTTGGATTCTTCTTCTTTCATTCAGTTTCTTTCTCCCTTGAGTGTAGATGAAATATATACAATGCATCAATGATAAAAAAAAGAAAAAGATAAGGTTTAGGGAGCTAATCTAAGGTCAATGAAGCAATGACGATGCATAAATAGACAAACTCCTGAATTAACCTAACTCCACTTCGCCAAGGATGCCTACAACTACATGAAATTGGTGCAATCTCCTAAGGATAGCGAAAAGTTTTCAAATCATGAAGGCTTATACAAGCACCTATTAAACGGCGCAGCTCAAACAAGCATCCACAATTGAACTCAAGCGAATGAGGCTCAAACTAGCTTTACACAACACTTCACCAACAATGAATGTTAAAAGCATGAGCTAGGAGTTGATCAAATATTTAATACAATAAACATTACATCAAAGAGCTTCTAATCTACTTCTAATCTATTTTGAAACGTCTCTCCACTTCATCAAGATACAAGAAACCATGTCATTTCACAAGACCAAATAATGAACTCCAATGTTTTTGTATTAATCTTGAGAAATATGTACAACAACTTCAAGTCCTCTTAGAAAATTTCGAGTGTCTTTTCTATTCTACTCTACTAGCCTACAAATTAATATCTAATCTCTAATCTATATTTTTACAAATGAGGCAACAAGGCCTTTATATAGAAGTCCAGATTACAATGAATGGCTTAGATTGATTGGCAAAGCCAATGGACTAGATTGTGCCAACAAGGCAGTTTGTTATAACAAATTGCTATTTTTAGTACATAAGATAGGCAATGAAGGCACGTTTTCCAAGAAGATAAGATAAGATGGAATCTTTAGAGCATCTTCCACATGGACGTCCTCCTTGTCTTCTTGCTTGTCAAATGATGTGGCGACTTGTGATTGGCTTGATGATAGGTGCATGCCACGTAGGTGCCACCTTAGCATATTCCCAAACTGCATCATCTTGTGATGTCTACAATGTGATTGCTTTGAACTTGTATGCTTGAGGAATACTTTGTTGATCTTGCCTTGTTCATCTTCTTGTAAACTGGATATGTATGATGCTTGTAGCTCATTTGTCTAACTTTGTAATGTTTCTTCTTCTTGTAGGTAAGTTGATCTTCTTTGATGCTACTTCATGGAGAGTAGTAGGAGATGATGATGATACTTCCTTCATGATATAGAGTAGATGATGATGTTCCATTGATAACATGGAGCAGGAGACTCTTCTAATACTTGAAGATTGAGGGAACTTGAAGCATGGTGGGTGGATGTCTTCTTTAGATGACATTGATAAAGAATACTTGCATGATGATCTTGAAGTGATGAAGAAGCTAATTGATACTTGAAGTTGATAAAACTTGAAGCTTAATGGATAGATGTTGAAGGTGATGTCACTGATAATGAAGTGTTCCGGCATGATGGTGAAGTGATCACTTGGAGCAACTACCTTTTATCTTCACTTCACTCCTAGCATGAAGGTGGTTCAAGCTTTTACTTCTAGATGACTCCTTATCTCAACCCTCGCTCCTACAACACAAACAAAGAAGCAACATTAATCCTTTTGATAAACACTTGATTTTATAACATATAAGGATCATTTCATGCATCTCTAACCTAAGCGCATTGGTTGGCAAATTAGTTGATTTCTTGAAAGCAATCATAAAATTTAAACCAAGCATCACACTAAGAGTGGCACATGGGATAAGATTTTAAATTTCCCTTGAAATTCTTGACTTCTTAGCAAAACTCACTCCTCCTTCAATGATGGCGCATTAGTTGATGAAATCTGGATCCTTGTCTTAAATTGGCGCAGCAGATCAAAAATTTAGATCTCCCTTTAAAACTCATCAAAAACTTAACTTCATTTTTTTTGTGTGTAGATGGCGCAATGGTTGGAAATTTCAAATCCTTTTAATGTTAGCTGAATAGATGAGAATTTTGGAGTTGAGTCAGATTTGCTTTACTTAACAAGCTTCCTATCCTAAGTGCACTAGATGAAGTGCAGCAGATAGGGCACATTAGATAAGGAATTTAATCTTTGGTTGAAATTTGCTTTAAAACTTGAACTAAACTTCCTCTTAAGATGGCGCATTAGTTGAAGTTTTTGATGTCTCCTTGGCAAGACCTTAAAATTCATACTAAACTTGCAATTGTCTTTACCTCAGGTGAGCGCATTTCATGGAGTTTTTGATCCCTGGTTTGAAATCACACCTTTTGGATATTCTAACAGCCCCCCCCTATCCTTTGGCGCAATGGATCAGCATTTTGATCCTCGGTTGAAAGAGTCTTATGAAACTTGCAATCTAACTCCATCAAGCTGGCGCATTGGATACATGTTTTAATCTCGGTTAAACTTTCAGTTTAAATGACCAACAAGACTTCCCTATCTTGGCGCATTGGTTGAGGATTTCAACCTTTGGTTGAAATTTGTCTTAAAATTCTGAGTTTCCTTACTCCAAATGGTGGCGCATCACATTGATATTTTGATCTTCTCTTTAAATACTTCACCAAATTTAAATCTGACTTTATCAAAAGGTGGCACATTGGATAAGATCCTGATCTCCACTTGAAATGTTGCATTTGAACCTCCAAAATAAACCTCTCCATCTGGGCGCATCAGATCAACATTTCATGCTTCGGTTAAAACTTAGCCATTTCTCATATTTCAGTCATTTGATTCCAAGGCAACACACTAGATCAAGGTTTTGGATCCTCTCTTAAATGTCTTTATGAAAATCAAGATGCGATTACTTCATGCTTTGGCGCACTAGATAGAGATTTTGGATCCTCTTGAAATGTCTCATAAAACTTAAGTTTAAGCCTCCTTCAAAGTGAGCGCGTTGGTTAAGGAATTTGGTCTTCTCTAAAAAGTCTTAACAAAATTTCATTTAACTTCACTCCAAGGTGGTCTCATTAGATCAACATTTCATCCCCTAGTTGAATAGCCTCTTGAATTTCGCAATTGAACACCCTCACCCCTTGGCGCACTAGATCATGATTTATGCTCCACTTGAATGATCACTTTGACAATCAAAAGAAACTTTTTATTTTGGGTGCATTGCTTAAGGATTTTAGACTCCGGTTTAAAAATGCATTTTGGCAATCAAACAAACCTTTCATCTTGGGCGCACTAGATAAGGCGCATTGGTTCCACGTTTTGGATCTTCCTCAAATGACATCTAAATCTTCACTTTACCTTCTTCAAAATGGCGCAATGGTTAAGGCACATTGGTTCTAGATTTTGAGCTCCGGTTGAAATCTCTTCTTTGATAATCAAAATCCTTTCATTTTGGCGCATTGCTTAAGGCGCATTGGTTCTAGATTTTGAGCTCCGGTTGAAATCTCTTCTTCGATGATCAAAATTCTTTCATTTTGGCGCATTGCTTAAGGCGCATTGGTTGAGTTGCATTGGTTCAAGATTTTGCGTCCTCTAGAGTACTTAGCCATTTTTTAGTGTTCCTCAGGGCAAGGTCTATTGAAAAATATATTTAAGTATAAGTTGAAAGATTCTTATACTTCAAATATTTTTCAATATACCTTTCAGGATGTTTGAGATAGGTCTCGAATCCACCAGATCTAACATGCAAAATCTAGAATTTGGAGGATCCACCAGATTTCGGACTTAGTCAAATTTTCAGGATTTCAGGATATCAGGCTACATTTTTCTTCTTCGATGATCAAAATCCTTTCATTTTGGCGCATTGCTTAAGGTGCATTGGTTGAGTCGCATTGGTTCAAGATTTTGTGTCCTCTAGAGTACTTAGCCATTTTTTAGTGTTCCTCAGGGCAAGGTCTATTGAAAAATATATTTAAGTATAACTTGGAAGATCCTTATACTTTAAATATTTTTCAATATACCTTTATAGGTCTCAAATCCACCGGATCTAACATGCAAAATCTAGAATTTGGAGGATCCACCAGATTTCAGACTTAGTCATTTTCAGGATCTCAAACATACATCAGGATTGATCTCAGTGTTCATTATTTGGATGGAATTTGATCAAGACTCTTCATTTCTAGATGAGACCTCCAGTTATAAAGCAAAACCTTCTAGGAGAGAGACTTATTATTAGATTGGCAGAGGAAACAAACCCAAGGCACCATCCAAAACTAAATGCAAAGCATCAGAACTCAAAAAAAAGGGGTCCCAATTTGCAATGGGGCGATGTGTGATTAGGTCACAACAGGTAGTGTTGTGACCAAAATATACCATCGCCCCATTTAAAAATAGGGACCCCCTCTTTTTTGCCTTGAGATGCATTGAGTCTTTTAGAGTTTTGCTTTGACTTTTTTTAGAGTTATGGAGAGGATTACATTAGGCATCCTTTTGCTTTTCATTGGCATTTGATCTCCGATCTAGTGGCTTCATTTGATTGAATCATGGCATGATGAAACTGGGGGAGAATTGGAAGTCATCATGAATATTCAAGTTGATTCCTCCGCGGGTCATGGTGTTTGAGAGTCTGATGTTGTAAGGAGTTGACAGGGCAAAGTGGTCAAGTTCTTCAAGAAAGGCCAAAATCTCTTTCTAGTGTGCCAAAGCACGGAGTGATTGCATCTTGATTTTCATAAAGACATTTAAGAGAGGATCCAAAACCTTGCTCTAGTATGCTGCCTTGGAATCAAATGACTGAAATATGAGAAATGGCTAAGTTTTAACCGGAGCTTAGAATCCTCAACCAATGCGCCACCTTGGTGTGAGGTCTAGTTAAAGTTTTTGAGAACATTCAATGAGAAAGCAAACTTATGATCTTATGCGCCAACCACAAATGACAAGCAAAAGGTCAAATTTCAAGAGGAGATCTACTTCATGATCCAATGCCCCATTTTGGAGGGTAAGTTGAAGAGAGTTTGAAGATATGTTGAAAGGAGAACACAAGACATCCATCTAAAGAGCCAATTTTAAGGAGGGAAAGTGAAAGTCTTAAAGGTCGTTTGAAGGAGATCCAAAATTATCATGTAATGCGCTGCCCTATGAAGGAAGCTAGACTCAAGTCTTATGATACCTCTTTAGATCAGGATCCAAAACTCTTAACCAATGCGCTGTGATTGAGGCAGTTTAACTTAAGTTTCTTGGCCTTCTTTTAAAGAGGATTCAAATCCTTATCCAACGCGACCAAGGTGAAAAGATGATTTGATTGTGAGTTTCAAGATGAGGGCTCAAGATCATGAACTAACCCGCCTTGACCAACGCGCCCTTATGAGGAGGTTTAACTGGAGTCCAAAAACCTTAACCGATGCGCCCAAGTTTAAATGCATCGTTCAAATGGAGGATCAAATTGATCAACCAAGGCGCCAAGTATGATGAGATGAATTTCAAGTTTTAAATAGTTTATCAACCAGAGATCAAAATCTCTAACTCATGCGCCTTATTTGATGCGCCAAAAAGGAGTCTTGTTTTGTTTGGTCAAGATTGTCTTTTCACCAAAGTTCAAATTGCTCATCTATTGCGCCTTGTTTGATTTCTTCATCCAATGCGCCATTGTGGAGAGAAGGTAAAGTGAAGATGTGTTGAAAGAAAGGTCCAGAAGTAGATCTCAAGTGCTTGATTCATTCCGCCATGTAGATTAAGGTAAAACGTAGGCTTTGATTAGTCTAGACAAGGAGAGATCACAAACTTCAACTAGTGCGCCACCCTTTGGACATCATACAGGAGAATCCAAATCTGCTATCTAGTGCGCCAGCCTCATAGAGGAGTTTTAATTGAGTGTGACATTGTTTGTCTTAAGAAGATTTAAAATTCTCAACCACCGCACCAATGAGGATGAGGAACTCAAATTTGCAAGTATGGTGAGATGAGGATCCATAATCCCCAACCGGCGCGCCTAAGGAAGAGGGAATGGTTTGGGTTTTAACTTTGAATCAAGAAGCAACCAAATTCCTTAACCAGTGCGCTTGAAGTAATGCGCCATTTTGGAGGGCAAGATAAGATGGAGTCTAAAAGACATGTTTCAAGAAGATTCAAGATGATGAACCATTGCGCCACCTTGATGTAGATCAAGAGAATTTAGAAGTCTTAACCGATGTGCCAAATTAGATGAAAGTTTCATAAGACTTCTCAACCAAGGATCAAAATTGCTAACTAATGCGCTTAAGATGGAGGATGTTCCTTTGATTGTTTTAAGTGTAGATTTTATGTGATTTTAAGAGGAGACCGAATTTGCCATCTAGCGTGCCATTGTTTGGACATATTTCAACCAAAGTCCGATTTCCTCATCCAGTGTGCCTACAAGGAGATCTTTTTTGAGGAGGATGAATTCAGGTTTGTAAATGTTTCAAGAAGGATCAAAAACATCATCCAATGCGCCCAACCTTGTGCGCCACCATAAATGAAAGGGGATTCAAAATTTGGAACCAATGCGCCACGTCCATAAAGGGACAAATGAAGGTTTTTGAGTCTCAAGAAGAAACTAAAATCCCCAACTGATGCGCCATTATTAGGATGTGAATTTCAAGCATCAAGTAAGAGTTTATCCAAAGTTCAAAACAATGAACCAATCCGCCCATCCAGTGCGCTATGATGAAGAATCTAAAGTGGATTGTTAATGTGATGTTTGAAGGAGAAATCAAACTTGGAAAAATCAAAAACCTTACCCAACTTACATAGAAATTCGCGCCACATTCAGCAAAAGAGGGTTAATTAAATGTTTTTATTGCATTTATTTAGGTCGGCCTAGGCAGGAATTCTATATTTTGAAGCAAATTATATATATATATCTGCCTTTGCTGTTCATTTTGTCATTCACCAAGCAGCAAATTCGCCTTAAGGAGCAGAAATAAAGTTAATTCCTAGCAGAAGACGAGTCTGATTTTATCAAGTCAGGTCTAATTTTGATCAAGTGTTGAAGGTAGTCATTTAGGATCAGTCCATTGGTAAGTCTGATTTGAAGAATGTTAGTTTGATTTTCTTTCATTTTCAGCAAAATTATGAGTTTTTAAGCAGAAAATTGTAGGTGTTGATGAATTTGTGCATAAGAGGATAGTCAATCATCATGATAAAAGACAATTTTCTTGTGATATTCCCTTCTAGACCTTCGAAAATCAGAATTTCAATGCATATAGAAGGCTGAAGTGAGTTGTTTGATCATTCGTTTTTAAGGTTACTTATTTGTGTCTGGTTTGTAGGATGTGGCGATGACATCAAAGGAAAGACAAGCGAGGATTTGCATGGATGCTAAAGGCAAAGTCCCAGAGTCAAAGCTTGTTTCAAGATGGACGAATATTGGAGATACGAACATGGGCAACAACAATCTAGAAGATATCAAGACCGTGCTTCAAGAACCTACTGGGAGTAGTCTTGCTAGAGCCATCGCAAGGAGTGGAGTCATTGAAGCCGCTTGCTTTTCGCCGGTTCTACCCTGTCAAGAGATGATTATAGAATGTGTAAAGAAGTATGACAGATACTAGACAAATTGTGGCCAAAGATGGAACAGTGCTAGCCTACTTACAAAAGGAAGCAATTGAAGACACATTCAACATTCCAACCAAAGATAGGATGATCGGCATCTCCATACACCAGGGTCAACAAGAATATGATGCTGATTCAAAGAAGAGAATGTAAGAGATGAAGAGGGAATGGATGGTGAATCCGTCAATGAAGATCAATACAAACAATCCTCCACAGTTTCATAAATCAGATTTTCATCCGGAGATTGGATACTTGATCATGTTCCTCAACAGAGTAATTGGTATGCCGCAATCAGCAACCTTTCAGTTATGGATGTATTCCTTCATCAAGCTAATTCTCAAGGGAAAGATGATTGATTGGGCCGGACTCATCAGTCAAAGCATGCATGAGCAACTCATCAACTTTTCAAGTACTAAGTCATTCCATATGAGTTCTTATATAGTATATCTTCTAGCAAGGAATGAAGTTTATATGGGTTTGACTAAAAAAGGAGAAGTTGGGATTAGACCGGATAAGTACTTGTCACATCAATGTTATCCTCAGTTGCATCTCAAGAACATCAATCACTATATGAGGTTCAACGATGCATTTGCAATGTTTATATTGAAGAGATTAAGAGGAGAGTTCCACAAAAGATTATCAAATGCAGCAAGGGAATTCATCGGAACATATGGACATTGGTTACACAGCATGAAAGATATACATACATAAGGATCCAAGGTTTCACATCTTATCCATACAGGTTACTGAGATATCCAACCAATAGGATGGTAATGTTAGAAGTTTCAAGACAACTCCTAGAACTCATCAGACTACAAAAGTTAAGAAGGAAAGGAGGGATCTAGTTTCCACTAGTTCTTGGACAAAACCTTGAATGTCCATTATTGGCAGTGGCTGAATATTTTGAAACGGAGCTTCAGGCATATCATTTTCAAACCCATGGCACTAAAAGGCTTAATTTTGATCCTTTCAAAGTTTGCTGGAAATATAACAGAGAGTATAAACATGTCATGCAGTTAGAAGATCACTGGGCAAATGCAAAAGATGAAGATGATCTTCGAACATTCAAGTGTTCAAGACTTACATGGGATCTAGTAAGAGCATCCAAGGTATTCCGAATCCTAGATCAGTTCATAGAAGATGACACTATACTGATAGATGAATTGGAGAAGATAAAGGATTTGCCTTATACAGTTGATTGGTCAAAGAGGGATGTATCTGAAGAGGAGCTGATGGAGCCAGTCTTAGCTATGACACAAGCATGTATAAATCAATTGTTACAAGAAATGAATGAGGAAGGGCAGATTCTTACATATGATAAGATGGATGAAGAAGAATCAAGACAACATAGTGCACATAGTGGACTCCAACACAATGGAAGTGATCAAGGCGACAATCAAGTAAGAAAAAGGAAAAGACCTAATCAAGATCAAGGAGAATCAAGTCAAAGGCCTAAGAAGAAGAATAGTTAATCCACTTCATCTAGTTTACCAGAAGGGACTTCAAATGCTAATATTTCAGTACAATAAGTTGAAGTAGTAGAAGAGACTGTGGTGGTTCCATCTGAAGAGATTCATTCAAGTCCGATTGTTGAAATAGAAGATGATGATGTTGCTGATCAAGGAATAGAAGGGCAAGCGGAATCTGATGAAGATGCAGCATGTGTACAATACAAGCAAGTACAAAGACAACAGGATCTTTCTTCATTTCCATCTTGGTTGAGGAAGAGAATTGAAGAGAATATAGTCATAGAAACCTATCAGCGTGCTCCGATAGAAGAATTGCTTATGAGTGCACAGAAAAGTAATCAAAAGAAGAAAGCAACTGCCTTTTCAAAAATCACTCAAGATCCTTCTGGAAATAGAGAAGTACATGTAGCTGTTCCTAGAATTGAGAAAAATCTGGAAGACATGGCACCTGAAGATTACAATGTGACTACTATTGATATGGGTCCAATCACAGGAGAACAAGTAGAATCACAGGAGAACAAGTAGAAGAGGAACTTCAAGAATCAGTTAACAGTGTGAAAATCATGCTAAGACAGGAGAGAGAAGCTAAGCAAAAGGTGGAGCAAGACTTCAATACACTAAAGCAATATATTCAGCAAGTCATGCAACCCATCCGACAGAAAGAAGCCACTTCAGTACCTCCATCCATTCTTTCACAAGAAACAGTATCACAAGTTGAAGATATGAGAGCTTCATCTCATCTAATGAAGGGTTGGATAGAGAAAACGGAGGAGAAAGCATATACTTATCTTGAGGAAATTGTGCAAGTTTATGATAGAATTATTAGCCTCAAGGATAGAGTTCAATCTCTACTAAAGATATGTGCTGAGTTCAAGCCTATCAAGGAGCAATACATGCCACATCTCAAGAATTTGATGGAAGCTTCGATAGAAGATCTAGTTCAAGATAAAGTGATTGATCAAGATACTTCACATGACTTCACCACTTGGTATTTCTCTTTTCACAACAAGGGGCAACTGGTTGAGAAGATTGAAGTGGATATGTCTAGAATAAGGAGTGTTCTTCTAAGGACACAAAATCATATGCATACTTCATTGATCACAATATGCAATCCATATGGAGAACTCACTATTGAAAACATGAAGCAACAGGTCAAGGCATTCTACTTTCAGAAGGATGGTGTTGATGAGGAACATCTGGATAACATATTCACACTTGCATTCCATCTTGGAGCAAACAAGTCTTGGATAGCTGAGTAGGAGAAGACACTTGGCATCTATGAGTCAGATGTGACAACTGCAGAAGGATCCATTAATGCTGCGACAAGTGTACCAATGGGAGATGTTGCTCAAATTGTGTCCAGATTCATTGCACTTCATAGTACTACTATGTGAAAGGATATGATGTGGCATCCTTATTTTCTTGGGAAACATGCCTTTGTTCCCTCTTTGTATGCTAAAAATAGAAGTTTGTTGTAACCGCCTGCTTAGGTGGCATCATCTGATCCATTGGCCTTGCCAATCGATCTTGGCCATTCATGTATTCTTGAAGCCTATATAAAGGCTCTTTTGTTCTCATTTTAAGAGGTTGAAGACTCCGAAAATTGTTGCAAGAGCTCTTTTGAAATAATATAAGGCTCATTGTTTGGTGATTCTCTATATGTTTCTAAGTGTTGCATGGTTTCTGATCTCTTCAAGTGAATGTTAAATTAGATTAAGTTTTCTTTTATGTGTTATGTTAGTTGGTGGAAGATTTTATTATTGTTTCTTGGTGGAATCCATATGTTCAAACCATTTGTGATTTGTGGCTTGCAAGTTACAATGTATGGTTGGTCTGAACGAACTGAGCTTAACTTTGATCGTTTATGTTTGTTGAATTTTCATGAACATAAGTGATTTGAATATCTTATATAACCCTTAGAAGATTGCATCAACCTTGTGTAGTTGTTTCAACTTGGCAAAACAAAGTTGGTTGATTCCACCTGATCGATAATCATCTCTTGCATCTAGGATTAGAGTAATATCCCGAACCTTTATCTTTTGCACTTTTTTATTCATCATCATTAGGAATTAGAATTGAAGAGCCTTATTGTTATATCATACGCTAAAAGGTTGTAATACTTAGATATCCTAAGTGTCTGCCTCTAGTAAGTGAAACAAATCGAGTTATTAGAACAATTGTGTAAGTCCCTTTGTGTTCATTAGCAAAATCACATCAAGTCATTGAGTTAATCCATCGCGAATCATAAGAAAAGGAACCTTGGAGTTATCTCGACTGATCACTTTGTTTAGCATTCGAGAAACTTTGTTCAAGAGAGAGTTGGATGCCCAGTATTCTACTCTATTGTTGACTTGTCTAAAAACAATCATCAACAGGTAGCAGCCTCTTTTTCTTCAATTGGCCTTTGACAGCAAACAATTAGCCATTAACAGCAAATTAAATTGGCCTTCAACCAGGGAAATGGAGCAAACCAGATTTAAGAATTTTTTTTTTGAAAAATATATCGGATCACTGTTTATCTGTACAGTACAACGTTGATACTGTTCACATGTACCATTACTGTTCATCTGTACTATTAATCTTTTCATCCATACCTGCAACTATTTGTACGTATGGTACCGTTCATCCGTACTGCAATTTGTCTCTTATGACAGCTGGTTTGACAGTAGATTTCTTCTCCTTTTGACAACAGTTTCCTCGTTGGACAATGATTTGATGGTGATTGGACAGACCTCTTTTGACAGCAATTCTCCTTTCCCTTAAAGCTTCTTCTTGATCAGTATACCCTGTAATGTCCCCATTTTTGGAGAGCATCAGAGTTTGGAAGATTAGCTTATTATTTCGACCCTCGTAGGCTAATGCACTTGGATAGAGGGTCCACTGAGGCAATTGCTTGGTCAGTTGGTGACCTTACTTCTCTCCAGTGCTTTGGTTGGTTCAGGATTCGGCCTTTGCAGAGCTTTTTGGGCTCAGTTTGACACACTTACTATTTATAGTAAGATTGTGGTTGTAGAGAGGGACCCCTGCTATTTTTGGTAAGGTGGTTGGATGCATAGAGGGTACCATGGTGAACTCTCAGGTTCAGATAGAATTGAGAAATGATGTTTAATTATGATGTAATGTCCCCCTTTTTAGGGTCTCTAGCAGTGCAGTTGTCGTTGACCTTTTGGGTCTGTGTCATCTTGTTCAGAGGGCTAAATTGATTTTACCAGTGAGCTCTGATGGGTTAGAGGAGTCATATGATGCTCTTAGAAGTTATTTCCGGCTTCCGGTTTGGGCTCCAAGATTCTTGGAGAGGGTGTCTATTTATGGAAAGTCGTCTGGTTGGCTACGTTCATCATTATTCTTCATCGGGATCACTCTAGTGCAATCAGATTTCGATTTCGATGCATTCCGACAGTTTCCGCAAAATGAGTGTATTAATGGCTTTATTTAATTATTTTACTAAGTTTGCTAAAATATTATTTAAAATATTTTAAGAGTACCTTAGTGTTATAGCTCATCGGAACCGGGATGAAATGTTTTAAATCATGGATGCATTAAACAAGGACCTTGTGTGTCAAATTATCATTATTTTATTTAAAAAGGTCATTTTCGGAGCTAAAATGGAGTTTAATTAAAAAGTGACTATAACATAATGTTATAAAAGTGACTTAACTTTATGATGTTATAAGTCATAACTTAAAGTTGTGTGCTAGGATATGCCCCCCCCCCCCCCCCCCCCTTCACGAGGACTCATGGGACTTAATGAAATAAAATAAAATCAATAAATGAATTCCCTCATGGGTGTTGGAAGTCAAGAAATAAAAAGGGGAAATGAGACTTCATTTGCATCTATTGACTTTGCAAAAAGAAAGAGACATTGTTGTGAAGTCTGAAGCTTGGCTTTCTTGCTGATCTAGGGTTCTGCTGAGACAAAATCTTCCGTAGAATCACTCGCTTCGTGTTTGGAAGACAACATCAGGTAGGTTGTGGGAAGTCTCATCCAAGGGCTTCACTTTGAGCTTAATTTTATGCATTTTGGTGAAGATTTCATGAAGATATCATTCAAATTTTTATGAGCAGACCAAGGCAAATATATCGGAGGCAGTTTTGTGGGTTTTACTTGGGATTTTGGCATACATCTTATGTAGATTTTGTAGATAGCTGAGGACAAGAGAAATAGTTGCAGATCTGATCCAGTTTGAAGTGAAATTTGGGACTGCACTTTAGTTACAAGCAGGCCGTACCATCATATCAGCAGGTATTTGTGTTTTTTTTAGTGGTTTTTGCCTTCAAACTTGGCGTAGGTGTTTGGTATTCAACAACAGATGCAGATTGAAGGTTTGGAAGGATATTTTAGAAGAGTTTAGGGTGGATTTGCTGCTGCAGCAACCTACAGCTCGGCCGTACAACAACTAGAGGAACGTGGGCCCCATTTGGACTATTTTAACCTCCTTTAATGGTTTCTATATCATCTATTATTGGCGCCTAGGGTTGCAAATTACCTTGCTGCATTTGTTTTGAGTGAGAACTATCATTTGTATGCCATTTAGAGGTGATTTCAAGCACTTGTATTGCTGGCCCATGTACAACGAATGTATGAAGTTGAAGAACTCAAAATGGGTATGTCACTGTAATTCGTATTGAGCAATATTATGATCTGGGTCATTGTTATTTTGTGCATATCTATTGTAGTTTTTCTGGGTTTTCGTTGCATGTTCCGTTTTTGTTGTGCCCCTACTGCTGGTTCACATACAATTGATGTATGGACTATGGAGTGAAGAACTTGACATGGGTATGTCACTGTAATTACTTTTGAGTGAATTTATGAACTGGGTCGTTGCTATTTCGTGCATATGTATTGTAGTTTTTCTGGGTTTTCGTGGCATGCTTTGTTTTCATTGTTAAATTGCAAATATCATATGCAAAGACCATACACAAACTCTATAAACAATCAGCAGTGAGAAACGAAAAAATTTTCGGCATAAAACCCTACAAGGACGGTGACCATTACAGAAGATAAGTGATTTTAATTATTATTAAAGGTAATCTTTAATAATAATTAATTATTATTTAAAAGGACATCATATGGTTAATAGACCTTATATTATAAGGGGGTTATAATGTTTTTTTAAAGCCATTAATAAAGCACATTATTTTTACCCAAGTGGAGATATAATATAAAGTCAATAAAAGCATTATGATTATTTTATTATTAATGATTGAAAAAGCTCCTTGGGAGTCGTGCATTTTGGGAGGAATATAAAAGCATTGGAAAAAGCACAATTCATTATTCATTTTGATCATTATACAATTTGACTTTGTTCTTTGGAGAGTTTTTTCTCTTGGAGGAGAAGGAAACCTAGGGTTTTTGCAGATTGGCTTCAAACCAGCATTGGAGAATGTGCTTTCTTCATTGTTTTTGCAATCTGAGGGTGTGCAATACCATCTGAAGGTTTGCCTTGAGATTTGGCTTCATACAGAGGTCAAAATAGAGCTTATTTGAGACGTTACATCAAGGGTTTTGAACTAGTTAGGTGTGAGAGGATAAATATCATAGAAGTTGCAATTAATATTCATTCGGCACATATTTCAAGGCCGTACAGCTACAGGTCTGCCAGCCGTACCATTGGTTCCATTTGTTTGTGATCATTGGGTATCTTCAACATTGAACTTAATTGCTTATTGAAGAGAAGCGACCAGTTTGTGGAAGGAGTTGAGGGTTTTATAAGGTGATTCTGTCAAGAGATCAGCATATAAGGTGGATCGTGGGTTTTGAAGGAGACAACATTGGTGTTTAATTTATAAATACCAGCCATACAGGCACTGTCTGTGGAGGCTAAGGGAGCTGCGATTCCAAATCATTTGGGTATTGTTGTGATAAGATACATTTATATGGGCTAGCACTTCCTATATTCAGTTCGTGGCATTTTTGGAGGGTTAAAGATTACATGTGAGGGTTTGTGCTCAGCTACAACTTGGTTTTCATAACAGCAAGCTTATATAATAATTCCAATAGGTGATTGGAGACCATTTGCTACAGCTATCGATTGGGGTTTTCACTTGCATTGGGCGTCATCTCTTTTGATGGGCAAATCGTGGTATTTCAAGGGTTTATCTTTGCCATATGAAGTTTACAACTAGCTGTCAAGACACACATCAGACCTGATCAAGGCATATATCCACTCATTATATCATCCTTGGAGCAAGAAGAGCAGTCCATAATCATATTACGGGTATGCTAGTTAGTATTAGCTTCCAAATCTTTAATTTGGAGTGTCTTTATATGATTGTATCAGTCTGATATAAAGTGATCAGACTCTTGTATCTTTCCTATATTGCAATAAAATTGTTATCATTGGGTTCCCAATCTATTCTATGTTGTTTGCATATCAATTGCCTTTCAATCTTGCATGTTATTTCATGAAAGAAATGAAAGATCCCTGATGGATCCCTTTGCTGAAATGAAGTGCTGTTGCTGAAATGAAGTGCTGTTTTTTGTGATTTAATTTGTTTTATGATTTTTTATTATTTTTTTTTTGTTTTCTTTCAGACTAGAGAGGAGATGCAGAAGGGGTTTCAATTTTCTTGAGATCTGTATTTGCCAAGATGGCAAATAGAAATACATACAGCTGCAATCTCAAATAAAATGGACTAAAAATAAATAATAACTGATAGAAAGATAACACATGAGAAATTGAGGCACATACCCATCAGATCTGTATTTTAATATTCAATGGAAGCCTGGTTTGCAACCCTACTTGCATACAAAGGCAATATTGGCCTAGAAGAGGCTATACATGCAACTGAGAATGAAGGATCTGAAGAATAAAGCTGATTTAGCACTGCTGCAAGCTTAGATCTGCAATAACATGCCCTGGAATCTGTCCAATGATGCACAAATGAAGACCCAGAGTAGGCCTCCCACAAACAAGAACTGGGTTATCGTCCAATTCACCAAAATCCTTGAGAGTTTTCGTTCCCAAGAGTCTGAATGCTGCTGCCCCCTTCCACAGAGTTCAGAGCTGCCATGAAGCTTCAAAAGATATGCAAAAGATACCTCCAAATAGCACTTCAAAGTCACTTTATGCACTTCCCAAAGTGGGCGTCCACTTTAGGGTTCCAAAAGGGATCAAAATTAAGAATCTTTAAAAGATCCTTTTATTAATGAAGTCTTCCCAAGTTGGGCGCCCAAGTTGAGGGCCCAACTTCATTATTAAAAGCCCACTTTTTAAACACAACGTTGTGTCAACTAGGTGGGGGACTTTTTAATAACTTATTAATATAAAGTGACATGTTATTCACTTTATTTTATTTATTTTTATTAAATATTAAAGCCACACTTTAATATTCAATAATTATTCCAAATCCATCACCTGGCCATCCTGAACTGAGAACTTCTGAAGCCCACGCTACTGGTGATGTCGCCACGTGTCATGCCAACTGACAGTGCCTCCCTAAAATGTAGGGATACCTCCTAAAAAATAGGAATTTGACCAAAACTCCAAAAATGCTCCTGGAGGTCCCCTGATGCCTCCTGGTCAACTCTCGGTCAAACCCTAAAAAATAGGAACCCTTCCTAAAAAATAAGAAACTGTCAAAAACTGACTGGAAAGGCCTGTAAAGCTCTGTGCCAAGCTACACTGCCTCTGGATAGGTCCCCTAACCACGCTGCTGACCTACGGGGACCCGGATGATAGGTCAACTCTCATGTCTCTGCTAGACAGCGCTAAAGAGGGGACATGACAGTCCTCCCCTCTCGAAGATGCTTGCCCACAAGCAACTGCAAGGTCGGATGCTGTAAAATGGACTCTCCCTCCCAAGTGGCGTCCTCTATAGGGAGTCCCCTCCAACGAATCAAGTACTCCCGAATCACCCTACTTCTCAGCCGTCGTTCCCTCTCCTCCAAGATCTCCTCAGGAACCAGAGTCAGCTTACCTTCCTCATCCAAGGGAGGTAAATCGGGTGATGCTACAATATGTTGCCCCAGTGCCTTTTTCAGGCAAGATACATGGAACACATTATGAATCCGACTCTCAGGTGGTAACTCAATCTCATAAGCAACCTCTCCCACACGCCTGAGAATCCGATATGGTCCGTAGAAGCGAGGCTTGAGCTTCTCAGCTCCACCCCCTTTAAGGGTACTCTGTCGGTAAGGCTGCAACCGCAGGAAAACCATGTCATCCACCTCAAATACTCTCTCAGTCCTATGCCGATCAGCGTAGACCTTCTGCTGATTCTGTGCCTGCTGAAGATTCTCCCTGAGAGATCTCATGATGTCCTGGTTCTCCTGTAACCAATCCTGTGCCAAGGGCACCCTGCTGTCACTTACAGCCAAATCAACAAAAGATAATGCCTCGTAACCATAGAGGGCTCTAAAAGGTGTCATAGCAATAGACATATGGTGTGTAGTATTATAGCAATACTCTCCTAGATATAGCCAACGCACCCATGCCTTCTGCTGTCCTGACACATAGCTGCGCAAATACCCCTCAACCCACTTATTAACAATCTCGGTCTGCCCATCTGTCTGTGGGTGGTAGCTGGTACTGGGTGTCAACTCCGTACGTGTGAGCCTGAAAAGTTCTTGCCAGAAAGAACTCATGAACCTACTATCCCTGTCACTCACTATGGTCTTGGGAAGACCGTGGAGCCTGAATATCTCTCTGAAAAATAACTCCGCCACCTGAGATGCTGTGAAATCAGCTGCAATAGGAAAGAAGTGGGCGTATTTAGTCAACCTGTCTACTACAACATAGATACAGTCTTTCCCCTGCACCCGAGGAAGACCTGTAATGAAATCCATGGAGATCCCTGACCACTTCTGCTCCGGTATAGGTAACGGCTGTAATAAACCAGCAGGGAAAGTATGCTCAGACTTATTTTGCTGGCACGTCAAACACTCACGAACATGACGTAAGATATCAGCTTTGAGACCCTTCCAAGAGAATCTCTCTCGAACCGCCCTGTAGGTCTTACCATAACCTGGGTGCCCTGCTGTCGGAGTATCATGATAAGCATGCATAATTTGTTCCTTCAACTGAGAACCAGGAACCAGATACACCCTGCCCTTGTAGTAGATGACTTCATCTACCACAGTGTACCTATCATCCAACACCAAACCATCCATGACCTCACAAGCATGCTGATTTTTGGAGTACTCAACTAAAAGTTGAGCCTTCCAATCTGCTGAAATCTCGCTCAGTGAACATAGGGCAGCAAGTGATGGTTTTCTAGAAAGTGCATCAGCCACAGTATTATTCTTCCCCTTTATGAATTCGATGTCAAAATCATAAGCCTGAATCTTGCTCACCCATTTTTGCTGACGATCATTGAGCTCTGTCTGATCAAGGAAATATTTCAGACTGTTGTGGTCTGTTCTTACCACGAATTTGCTGCCAACAAGATACTGTCTGAACTTGGCTAATGCGTGCATAATAGCCAACATTTCCTTATCATATGTAGAATACAACCTCTCATTATCCCGCAGCTTCCGACTCTCAAAAGCAATGGGGTGTCGGTTCTGCATCAAAACCGCTCCTATGCCCAAACCGGAAGCATCACACTCAAGTACAAAGGGCTGTGAGAAGTCGGGAAGTGCTAAAACTGGGCAAGTACTCATAACCTCCTTGAGCCTGTCAAAGACTCCCTGTGCCTGCTCTGTCCATCTAAAAGCCCCTTTCTTTGTGAGGTCTGTCAAGGGAGCTGCCAACTGAGAGAAACCCCTCACAAATCGCCTGTAATAAGCACATAGACCAAGGAAACCCCGTAACTCAGTAATGTTCCGAGGGTGTGGCCAATCTCTAATTGCCTGAATCTTCTCCTCGTGCACCTTCACCCCATCAGCACTAATCACATGACCCAGATATAGGACCTCTCTAAGTCCAAACTCACATTTGGACAACTTAGCAAATAGAGACTGACTCTCCATGATGCTAAGTACCTCCTCAACATGTCTGAGATGGTCCTCCCAAGTACGACTGTAGATCAGAATATCGTCAAAGAACACTAGAACTGATTTCCTCAACTGCTTGTTGAAGAGATGGTTCATACATGACTGGAAGGTGGCTGGAGCATTGGTAAGGCCAAAAGGCATCACCAGAAACTCATAATGCCCATAGTGACAACGGAAGGCGGTCTTGTGTACATCCTCTGCTCGTACACGAATCTGATGATAGCCTGAACGAAGATCAATCTTAGAGAAGTAGATGGCTCCATGAAGCTCGTCCAACAACTCATCAATGCGCGGAATAGGGTATCTGTTCTTGATTGTCTTCTTGTTCAAGGCCCTGTAATCTATACACATCCGTAGGGTCCCATCCTTCTTCTTAACCAGTACTACAGAAGAAGCAAAGGGGCTAGAACTGGGGCGAATGAAACCCATATCTAACAGCTCATGAATAGTCTTCTCAATCTCATCCTTGTATGCTCTAGGATGACGATACGGGGTGGTGATCACTGGCTTAGCTCCATCCTCCATCTCTATCCCATGCTCAAACCCTCTATCCGGGGGTACACCAGGAGGTATGTCACCAAATACTCGGCCATGCCGATCCATCACTGTCTGTATGTCAACATGAAATGCTCTAGCATCCTGAGGAGTGGGTGTCTTGGATTTCACAAAACAACGTGTGGCCCAGAGCACATCATCATGTCTGATAATAGACTCCATCCTGCGAGAAGATACCTCCTTGGGTCCACCGTCAGAGGCTGCCCTCAAGATCACCTTCTTCCCGCCAGATAGGAACTCTAACTGCATGCGGTGGTGATCAATAATATATCTCCCAATACCCTGTAACCACTGCATACCCAAAATCACATCATAATCCTCTAAGGGTAGGATATAAAAGTCATCCGTCAAAGTAAAATCACCCATCTGAATGCTGAGCTGTGAGACCCTCCGAGTACAACCCAACACTGCACCATCTGCAACCTTAACTCCAAAACCCTCGAACACCTCAGACTGTAATCCACGCCTCTCCACCAATTTCTGATCAATAAAATTGTGCGTGGCTCCTGTGTCAACCAAACTCATGACTCGCTGTCCCTGTAAGGTTCCTTTTAACCGAAAGGCATGGAACCTGGGATAACTGGATAGGGTAGCCATAGTCACTTTAGCTGCCGCCGATGAATCAGGGATGTCTATCTCTAGCTGGGGTCGCTCCTGAATAACCTCCTCAGGGCTGTCCTCAATGTCGGTGTCTGGTATCTCCTCATCCCCAAGCTCAGATGTGACCTCAACCAAGTGAACTCTTCCCTTACCCATACAGCGGTGTCCGGGCTCCCAAGGCTCCTTGCAGGAGAAGCATAATTTCTTCCTCAAATCATTCCGTGACTCCTGATCCATCCTAGGAGGTCTAGCTGACTGTCCATCTCTGAACTGTGGAGTATTGGCCTTCTGAAAAGGCCGTGATTCCCTGAATGGCCTCTTATCCGACTGATAAGTGGGAGTGGTGTCCAATCTCAAGGTCACATCAATGGCATCCTTAAGAGTGGCCGGCTGGAAGGCACGTACCAATCCCTTAAGCCTATCCTGTAACCCCTCAATGAATAACATCACGCTACGCCTCTGGGGCATATCAGGTACCATAACTGCAATACGCTGGAACTCATTAACATAAGCTTCAGCATGTCCTGTTTGTCTAAGATGTGCCAACTCCCTATAGTAGAGTTCTGTGTCCTTACGGTCAAACCGGGTAATGAGTCGTTCAGTGAACTCTGCATAGGAATGAATCAAGGCATGATCCTGGGTGACCAGTCCATGATGCCACCAATCATAGGCAACCCCATCTAAATGTAAGACAGCAAACTGGATAGCCTCACGCTCAGGCATGGGTCTCAAGGATAAATATATGTCCAGCTTGTGCACCCAAGCACGTGCACTCGTACTACCCGTACCAGCATATGTGGCCAACGTGATCTTCCCAGTAGCTCTACTGAGGTCATAGTTCTGCTGCTGTGGTCTAGTGCCTCGGTCTCCTCTAAACCTGGTAGAATCTCTGCGCTGTGCACAATACTGTGGAAAAGGAAAGACATCCCGGACCTCAGGGGGTAAGGCTCGCCACTCAGCTGTAGCCGCCATGACCGAGTCCTGAAATTCCACCTCTGGTGGCTCTATCTGTGCTGGCCGTTCACCTGGTGCAAACTGAGGAAGTAAGGGTCTATCCCTGGCCTGTCCACGCCTAGGGGAATGATGGGAACTCCTAGCTGATGCGTGTGACCTGTGACTATGCTGGCTTCCCGCCACTGATACTGATCTGCTCCGTCTGCCTCTATCTAACTCCAATCGTTCCAAGGCATCCTGTATCCTGTCAAGGGTCTGAGCAATCCTAGGTTGAGTGTTGATGAGGGTTCTCATCATCTCTCTCTCTTCCTCATCTTGATCTCTCCTGGCATTTCTCTGTTCTTCAGCCATTACTGGTTCCTCTGCTGTACCAATCCCAAGCTCGTTTTGGGCTGTCCTGCGTGTGTAATACCTGTCTGTATGCATAGAAAGCAAACCTCTAAACCCCACAGGCTGGCAGGTCAAAGGCTCTGATACCACTGAAAGATCCCTGATGGATCCCTTTGCTGAAATGAAGTGCTGTTGCTGAAATGAAGTGCTGTTTTTTGTGATTTAATTTGTTTTATGATTTTTTATTATTTTTTTTTTGTTTTCTTTCAGACTAGAGAGGAGATGCAGAAGGGGTTTCAATTTTCTTGAGATGTGTATTTGCCAAGATGGCAAATAGAAATACATACAGCTGCAATCTCAAATAAAATGGACTAAAAATAAATAATAACTGATAGAAAGATAACACATGAGAAATTGAGGCACATACCCATCAGATCTGTATTTTAATATTCAATGGAAGCCTGGTTTGCAACCCTACTTGCATACAAAGGCAATATTGGCCTAGAAGAGGCTATACATGCAACTGAGAATGAAGGATCTGAAGAATAAAGCTGATTTAGCACTGCTGCAAGCTTAGATCTGCAATAACATGCCCTGGAATCTGTCCAATGATGCACAAATGAAGACCCAGAGTAGGCCTCCCACAAACAAGAACTGGGTTATCGTCCAATTCACCAAAATCCTTGAGAGTTTTCGTTCCCAAGAGTCTGAATGCTGCTGCCCCCTTCCACAGAGTTCAGAGCTGCCATGAAGCTTCAAAAGATATGCAAAAGATACCTCCAAATAGCACTTCAAAGTCACTTTATGCACTTCCCAAAGTGGGCGTCCACTTTAGGGTTCCAAAAGGGATCAAAATTAAGAATCTTTAAAAGATCCTTTTATTAATGAAGTCTTCCCAAGTTGGGCGCCCAAGTTGAGGGCCCAACTTCATTATTAAAAGCCCACTTTTTAAACACAACGTTGTGTCAACTAGGTGGGGGACTTTTTAATAACTTATTAATATAAAGTGACATGTTATTCACTTTATTTTATTTATTTTTATTAAATATTAAAGCCACACTTTAATATTCAATAATTATTCCAAATCCATCACCTGGCCATCCTGAACTGAGAACTTCTGAAGCCCACGCTACTGGTGATGTCGCCACGTGTCATGCCAACTGACAGTGCCTCCCTAAAATGTAGGGATACCTCCTAAAAAATAGGAATTTGACCAAAACTCCAAAAATGCTCCTGGAGGTCCCCTGATGCCTCCTGGTCAACTCTCGGTCAAACCCTAAAAAATAGGAACCCTTCCTAAAAAATAGGAAACTGTCAAAAACTGACTGGAAAGGCCTGTAAAGCTCTGTGCCAAGCTACACTGCCTCTGGATAGGTCCCCTAACCACGCTGCTGACCTACGGGGACCCGGATGATAGGTCAACTCTCATGTCTCTGCTAGACAGCGCTAAAGAGGGGACATGACAAGAAATGCAATAAAACCAAAACAAGACACTCAGAAATAAAAATCAGACCATGCACACCAAGTGTTTGACAAAATTCCAAAGAAAAGAAAGTTGAAAAGTTGGGTCAGTTTGAGCAGGGATATTACATACCCACTCTAAGTGCTTCCTCTCTCTAGATCTATGTACCCTCCTTAGGGCTTCATTTTTTTGGATCACAGTACCCGTCCTAGGGCTTCTTCACTCCGATGCCAAATGTTGGAAGAATGAATGCATGGAGTTTGGGAGAATTGGATGACACACTTCAACGAGTGTTGCTTCTATTTATTATTGAATGGGGAAGTTACAAGTTGGATTAACTTAATTGCAAGTTACTTTCTAGACATAACTAATGTGGTGTTATTACATCATGAACACAAGTAATAAATGCTTGTGTACAAAGTGTATTCTAACATTATTTTTAACATTATATCATATCTAATATGCTTTTATTTCTATTTATCAGTGCTTTGATTTTTCAAAACTTTAGCATTGTCCATGAAGGATCTCAAATTGAATTAGTCAAGTTAGTCAAGAAGGCTAGCTTATCTATTTATGTTCTCATTAAAGCTAACCCCTTATGTCTAGCCTACTATGAAGACTTAACTCTTGAGAAAATGACACGAATGTTAAGTTATAGAAGTTGGTGATCAGGAAGCACAAATGAAGAAGTAATTGAAGGACTTGAACACATGGGGAAACTAGACTTGAGAAAGGAAAGGGCAGCTCTGATGGGTTTGATTGTAGTTGAACACATCTAACTAGTTTGATAGCAATTGAAATTGTCACTGTTAGACAATGGGCGAGTAAAGTAGGTTCAATCATAGTCAAACATGTCACAGATACAATAGAGACAAGGTCTGTAGGGTCTGTGTGCTCCAAAATGTGTTGAAGAGATTATTTTCAATTGCTATGACATTTGAACTTCCTTCTTCATCTCAATTGTAACTCTTCTTCTTACAAAATAACTAAAAGAGGTCATTGTAATGAATTCAATTGATTGAATCCCTGAGTGTTGTTGAAGAAAGCTGTTTGTTAGCAACGTTGCTAACAGCATATGAATTTTTGAGTGTAGCATAGGTCTAGGGAGTGCTTGAGAGCATTAGAGAGTTTTATGGGCAGGACATTGCTGTTGTAGAAAATAAGTTCTTGTAAGCCTTATTTTGGGCAAGAATGCATTGTAGCAACTCTCGAGGTGAACAACACCTCACTCTTCTGTTGTTTTTGTCAATTTAGTGGTTTGAGGAGGAACAACACCTCACTCTTCTGTATGTTTTGTCAATTTAGTGGTTTGAGGAGGAACAACACCTCACTCTTCTGGAGTTTTTGTCAATTAGGGTCTCCCATGACAAAACTGGTGGTTTTTCATTATGCTCTTTGTTTGCATTTTCATATTTAATAACTTGTTCTATGTTTTAAGATTCAAGAATAGGGACTGATTTTCCTTAATTCTGCATTAGGAGCAGCAACTCATGCAATCAAGTTATGTTAGGGAAGAAAAAAAAATTGTGCTAATGAGTTAAGGTGTGGAATATCCACATTGATTATGTATCAGATTGGTTATAGAGCTGGATTTTGTGTGGTTGATTTGTTTTTGTGACCAGTTTGCTGTTTTATGTCCATTACTAGAGTAGCTAGTTCAAGTGAGAACTTGGATTCACTTGCTTTGCAACAAGAGATAGAATCCTGAGATTTGAAAAGAAGAGTGAGAGGCATGTCACATGATGCTGCAACACCTCTTGGGGATGATGAAAGATTTTTCAAGCTAGAAGATGTGACAGGCATTTCAAAGTCTACGGAGAAGCTAGAAAATATCATGGTGGCACCCATGAGAAAATAGGGCATCCCTTTGAGGAATCTAAAACTAAGGAGTGGCTGTTCAGATGGAAAGGAGCAGCCCTATGGTTTACAAGGTATTCCTTCAACCCTCTTTCCAAAGCTGAGGCAAAAATAAAGCCACCTTTTTATGACTGAGAGGTAGATGCAGATAAGCTTGACCATTGGCTGGCCCAACTTGAGGTATATGTCAGCATGAATAATAGTAGTGAGGACAAGAGAAAATAGGGGCATCCCTTTGAGGAATCTAAAACTAAGGAGCAGCCGTGTTCACATGAAATGGAGCAGTCCTATGGTGAACAAGGTCTTCCTACAACCCTCTTTTCAAAGCTGAGGCAAAAGTAAATACACCTTTTTATGGAGAGGTAGATGCAGAGAAGCTTGACCATCGGCTGGCCTAACTTGAGGTATATTTCAGCATGCATCATATTAGTGAGAAACAAAAAAATTTCCTTTTGCTAGATTAAGATTTGCAAAACATGCCCTTACTTGGTTTGAAAGCTATTCTCATTCTTTGGCTTTAATAAAATTAGCACCTATTTCCTAGTGGGTAGAATTTAAGAAGCTAATCAAGAAGCAATTCTATCCCATTTGCCATCAAGAAGAGGTCTATCAAGTGGCAATATTATAAGCAATGACAAGGACAAAGTGTGCAAGAATAAACTAGCAATTTCCGTAGGAAGGATATGCAAATGGATAAGGATGTGTAAGAAGATGATATCCTAATGAAGTCACAGGTTGTCTTCATAGCCATCTAAGGAGGACTGTGCTGCTTTAAGGTCCAAGGACATAGATGAAACACACTTCCATGCTCACTACGTTGAGATAAGAAATGTCTCCATTTTCTTCTTCAAAGACACAATGACAGCAAAGTACCTCAAAGGCCAAAGATAAAAGAAAAGGGGAAAGCAAACTTGGGGCTGGTGTTACAAATAAATCTGACAAATATCGTGTGCATTATGAGATGGATGGTCATACAGGTGAACTATGTTGGAAGTTGCAGCCATGGAAGAACAACCCTAAGAAGAACAAAAAGAACCTGGTTATGACTTCTTTTGAAGGCCAAGGGTGGAGTGTTGTTTTGATGTAGGCGAGAGACTTGTTTGCACATTTCTCAACAAAAAGTTTTGCTTGGATGGCAAAGAAGAGCAAGAGAAAGGTGGACACATCAAACTTTTTCACATCAAGATTCAAGTGAAGAAGAAAAGGGTAAATGCTCTATTTGATACTTGTTCTTAGGCTAATTTGTTTTTCAAAGAGTTAGTAGAGAAACTTGGATTGGAAAAATATCAACATCCTAATCCATATGGCATGGATTGGATAAGAAAAGGAGTTAAATTGTCAATAACCAAATAATGCAAATTGAAATTTTGTGTGAGTGAGCATTTTCTTGATGAAATTGTTGTAGATATGGTTCCTCTTGATGTATGTGGGGTTGTGTTTGACAGCCCATACATGTATCTTAGAGATGTAATTTAATATAGAAAGGACAACAAATACAGTCGTGTGAAAGATGGCAAAGACTTCATTCTTCATGCATATAAAGGCAACTCAAAAATCTCCTTGGTAAGAGCACAAAGGAGGAAAATCGATCAATGCTAATGGCAATATTTCTTCCTTCTCTTATTGGAAAATGCAAGAATTGTTGTTGAACATGTTTCTAATTCTGCTGCTAACCAAAAACTTGAACAAACAAAGAGATTGTGGCGGAAATTGTAGGTTGGTCTAAAGATGCTAAGTCATGGACAATCAAATGGTATCCAAGAACCAAGATGAGAGTTGTATCTCATCTAGAGAGTTCCTAGCTTTTGGGGACCAAAAGCAAAAGCCTTCTATTGGGAAGGTGTGATCTGAAATTTGGAAAAGTCAAGTCAATATGGCTAGCTTATCTATTTGTGTGCTTGTTAAAGCTAATCCCTTATGCCTAGCACACCATGAAGACTTAATTATTGAGAAAATGACATGTAAGTCGAGTTGCAGAAGCTGATGATTGGGAAACACAGAGGAAGAAGAACTTGAAAAGCCTAAACACATGGGGAAACTAGACCTAACAGAGAAAGGGACACTATGATAGGTTCGACCATGGTCAAACATGTCTAAGTTTCTAACCAGTTAGACAACAGTCAAAATTGTCACTGTCAGACACTAGTCAAGTAGAGCAGGTTTGAGTGCAGACAGATCACAGATACGACAAAGGCAGGGTAGGGTCTAAGCCCTCCAAAACATGTCCAAGAGATTCCTTTCAGGTGCTACATTGAAACTTGCTTCTTTGACTCAATTGTACTCCTCTTATTATAAAACCTCCAAGAGAGGTCATTGTAATGCATTCGATTGATTGAATTCCTTAGTGTTGTTGGAGAAGGTCGTTAAAGATTGTTGCTGGCAGCAGCCTATGAGCCTTTGAGAGTGTAGTAGAAGTTTAGGGAGTGTGTGAGAGCATTAGAGAGTTGTATGGGTAGGATGTTGTTTTAGGCAAGAAGTCCTTGCAAGCCTTTCTTTTGGACAAGAATCCATTGTAGAAGCTCCTGAGGTAGTGGCTTGAGGAGAACAACTCATCACTCTTATGGATTTCTTTCCAATTTGGGTTTCTCTAGGTCAATTTTTTTGGTTTCTCATTATTCTCTTTGTTTGCATTTCCATTATTAATACTTTGTTCTATCTTCTAAGATTCAATAATAGGGGCTGATTTTCCTTAATTCCAAACAACTTGTGCATTCAAGTTACATTAGGGAAGAAAAAGATTCATGTCACTGAATCAATGTTTGGCATATCTACCTTGATTACAGATCCATAAACTTGAAAACCTGTGCTTTCTACCCAAAAGGTGCAAGTTATTTGCGTCACATATTGCATTGGGCATTGAAACCAGTGTTACAAGACTCGCCCAGACTCGGCGAGTGCTGAGGCGAGGGGCACTAAACGAGTTCTAGGGACTTGAGACTCGGGTCTCTAGTGAGTCTGCCAGACTCACTGAGTCTGCTAGACTTGCCAGAATCGGCGAGTCCTGAGGGTAAGACTCGGCTGCGGCAGGTAAAAAATAAGGGGAAAAAAGAATAAAAAATGAAAAACGGTTAAACATAAAAACGTGAAAGTCGAGCATTTTTTGAAGGGTTTGGAGGACTTTTGAAGGCTATTTCAAAGCAATAAAATTATGAAAAATGACATGCACCATGAAGGTCCGTGTGGTCTCAAAGGCTTTAATTTGGTCTTGGTTTTTGGAAACAGCTTTCATTTTTTCATTAGATTATCTGCTCTCAAGAGTTTGCCATGGAAAGCTAACCAGAGGAAAAAAAAAATATAATCTGACACATATATGACTGTATCTTATTCCACCTAAAAGAAGGTTGAGTATATCTGATGAATTGGAGTGGAAATAGAAATGAGTTGGAAACAACTTTGTTTTTGGAAACAGCTTTCATTTTTTCATTAGATTATCTGCTCTCAAGAGTTTGCCATGGAAAGCTAACCAGAGGAAAATTTTAATTTTAGGCTGACACATAGATGACCATATCTTATTCCACCTAAAAGAAGGTTGAATATATCCAATGAATTGGATGTCATAAGCAGTGGTGACTGTACACTTTCCTGTTGAGGAATAAGGCCAAATTAGCTTGTCAAATGTAGAGGACAGCAGAGTATATCTGTTATATAGAGCTCTTTTTAAATCTTGAGCTTGCTGGCACAGTTGAGTGGGAACTTTATTCAAAATTAAAAAATCACATTTAAGAGAACCTTGTTGATTTGAACTACATAATCTGCAATTTTGAGACGGCACTGTGCTTGAAAATAATTTTGGGGATTACTTACAGAAGGGATTTGTAAAGGAAGGAAGTTTTGCGATTTATCTTCCCAAATTCTCACTTTAGTACCTTTCTTTTTAGTCCAGGAGTGATGTTGGGAGAGAAGCTCCATACCTTGTTTGAGGAATTTGATTTTTGAAGCAAGTGGAGCCTTCCAAACGGAGGAGATGAGCCGATCAGATGACGTTGAACATATTTTTCCTAGACCATACAAGCCCAAATAGAGTTTGTTGAGTGTTGGAAGTCCCATGCTGTTTTGATGGCTAAAGCATTGTGGAAGACATATCATTTCATTGTAAAACTGCTTCATCTCGAGATGATTACAGATCTCCTGTATTTTATTACTTCAGAAATTTGTACGATATAACCCTCTTTTATTTTTAAACTTATATAAATTTTTATTAATTTTTTTAAAATTACCAACAGGGTATTGATCTCAAATGTTTATTTGCCATTGAAGACACTTAATATAACTTATTTTTTGTCAAGAATAGCCCAATATAATGTTTTGCCAACTCAAATCTGAAAATAAAGTAAATACCATAAAACTCTGCAGCATGTCAATTGACAGATTCCATTTCGCTGAATATTGATAACAGTTAACGTATATGAGTAATGTTTTCTCTGTAACAACGAGTGAATAATATCAAGATATGCTACCAGTTCATCAGCCAGAAGCCCTGGATCCGGGTCTGATCTGAACCTGGTTCGGATTCTGGTTTGGTGCATCCGGGGAATCATACAGCAGATGTTAAAATCACTGTGGTTTGTCCTGAACGAACCCAGAACAAATTATGATGCATTTTCTCTAACATTACAGTGAACCCAGGGGATTTTAAATTTTTTTTCGTTTTGTTTGCTGTTATCTGTTCAGTTGGAATTTGCTATTCCATTCATACTGGTTCAATCTGTTCACCAGTGAGAATTCTATTACCTGTGATGGCGTTGGGCTTAGTGGGTGGGTGATAGCACAAAATATTAAAAAGGTTGTCATCTCCAAACGTGTAGAGTGCAGATTCATTACACTGCCCCTTACTATATGTTTAATAGGAAATTCATTTAGTTTGAACTTCAATATATGGCAAATATCAGAAGAGTCGGGTCGAAACGGTATTTGAGTATAAAACATAATACTTTGAATCGATGTAAAACATAATACTTGCAAAGTATTTAGTTTATTAATACTTCGAAGATAGGTTTATTTAGTTTAATATTTTAAATTTAATATATTATATTAAATATTAATATTTTTAGGTTTAATATAATATATTAATATATTTAAATTTTAATATTTTTATATTTAATGCAATTATAATTAAATTATAATATTTTAGTTTAATATGATATGTTTAAAATTTAATATTATTTAATTTAATGTAATATATATAAATTCTGAATTTAATTCTTGCTTTTATGTTGTAAGTATTTATATATTTATGATTTTTATATGTTTTTGTACCGATGAACCCAACCCAATTTTTTTTTTGGTTTGAATCTGCGAACCGAACTGGCAAACCTGAATCCAAACCAGTACCAAGTGATATCAGCAACTTAGATATCAAGTGATACACCGCAGTTATATTAGATATTTTCCTATCTGAATGTGGAAATTGCTATTGCATGTTTAAGGTCCTCATATCTTCATTGCAAGGAAATTTGTTTTTACTGAAAATGCTTATCGGACAAGTGCATAGACAATACTTAGTTGCGTTTTCTGATTGGAATGGCAATTTATGGCAGCTATTAAGTGTAGCTCTACTTATTTTCTTTTTATAATACAAAGCTCCTAGAAGCGTTTGTTAGAATTTAAATTAAGAAGCCACCTCAGACTATCCACATGTTACTCATTAAATGGGAATCATGTAAATGCATAATTATCATGCAACAGGCCCTGCTTATCCAATCAAGAAACTTTGCTTATTTTATCAAGAAGTTTGATGGGTTTCCAACCAGTTCTTGATCAAGAACTTGCTCCTAACTTTAAAGTTTAGACAACGGCACAATTCAGATCTAGTAAAGTGGTTCATACAGTGACTTCCCTGTTAAGGAATCTGTAAGATTTGGGAACATTCTGCCATGACTCGACATTTTAAGTGCAACTCAAGCTGTTCTTATACCATGGATGTTATGGCGACATTGTATCCTGTAATACAACTCTCTTACAAGTTTTTTCCTAAAGCAAATGGATTGCGTATCCTCTGTTACCAGCTCTGGATTAATGTAAAAAACAAATGCATTTCGCAACCTAGTTAAAATTCTTTGTCAGTATTGAATCCTAGGAATTGGAAGGAGCAACTATAGAAGACAGATTGAGTTCATTCCATGACTTACCCTGTAGGTGGTTGTATACTTTGGTAGAGGCTGTTAAACATGACAAATGTCTAAAATGGTTTTTATAATATTTGGAAGGCTTTATCTTTTTGTTTTAATTTTTTCCCAAGAACACTAGTTAAAATCTGATCAAACCTTGGCCTTGATGAAGATCATCTCTGACAATTTCACTTTTTTTGTGAGCCATGAAATCAGATGCAGTGGGCCTATATTTTGTAGCTTATAATGTACAGTTTAGATTGCGGAGTGTTATCTATTCCAGCGATTCCAGGTTTGTTGTTGTTCTATATTATTATGGTAATAGTTATATTTCATCTTCTTCAACTAGTTTCAATTATAGTCATCAGCAGGTTGTAGATAACTTCCATAGCACTATCCTAATGAAGGGGTGTTATCATAGTCATCAGCGGGTTGTAGATAACTTTAAATCTGAATTTAGATATGTAGACATGATAATTATCAAATTATAACTTTGCATGACTATTGAAATTCCCTGAGCTTCTTTTTGATAGTTGGGCATGCATATAATTATTGAAGCAGTCACCTAATGCACATAATTGACTTCTGAACTGTTTGGTGACATTTTTTATTATGATAGATAGCTTACTGATAATTTTTGTTGATTGTTGTGTCCTTGTCAGGCTTTCTGAGATTCTTGCAGACAATTCTGGATCAAATTGCAGCATCATGTAAAACGTCGCTTTGCAATTTCTGTCCATATGAAACATTTCTTAATTATTTATGATGCAGGGGCTACATTCATTTGTCTTCACTGATCATTCCTTGTGGGTAAAGCCTTCTCAAAATCTCTTCATATGGACAACAGATATTATCACTTGATACAGATTGATAATATTGTTCTTTGTATTTTTTTTAGTTTCATTCCACCTTTAGCTAAAAGGCAGTTTGGTTTAACCTCTGCTTCCCCATTCAGTTTCTGTTCATAGTAAGGGACGTGCTTTCACATTTTTATACGCCTTCAGGATAAATGATTAATAATTTCATTAAGTGAATTTTTTTTCGACAAATTTCTTGAATAAATAATTTTCAAGTAGGGATCCTCTATTCTTTTGTAGCATGTCTTTTCTGGTGTGAAGTATGGCTACTTCAGTCACTTTTTAATACAAACTTATTATCTTGGAATGAGTTTCACCTACTTCAGTCACTTTTTTGACACAAACTTCGTATCTTGGAATGATTTTCACCTGCTTCAGTCACTTTATTTGTAATATGAGTCCGTATTTCTGCAAGCTAAAAAACAAAACAAAGCACCAACTTTGGTTAGGACTTCAACCGCTTCATTGACATTGTCTCCACTTTGCTCAGTACAACATCAAATTGTTTAGTAGTCTTAAAAGTCATACGTGATCTTAAAAAAACCATTAATTCCCTATCCACAGTCTATAACAGTATGGCTTTACTATTTCTGTTGTATTTATGTTGTTGAATAGCTAATTGCACTGGTAAGGAATGCATCTATGTCTCAATATTGGTTATACTTCTTTTATATAAAATATATGTTTATGTGGACCGCATTATATTTTACCAATTTTTAGAATCCTCTAAAAACCAACGGAAAAGAAGTAATATGCATGGCAAAATTAGGGCTTATGAAGAATTCGTAGAAGTGTGAAGTTATGGAGCATCAGCAGATCGAAGACATGATCAATAACCACAAGGGATAAATTAGTGGAGGGAAGATCTAAACCCTTTTTGTTGAGATAGGGGAAGAAGCATGGAGTGAATTAAGGATGGAAACAATGCGAGGTACTATGGTATCCACAAACAACGCAGCCTGGGAGATCAGTTGAAAACCAGAATTTTTAGAAAAGGAATGGAAGGACTTGGATAACGACGACAAAAAGAACAAATACGAGACATATCCAGGCGATAGGAGCGAATAAGATGCCCATTAGTCAAAGATAGGAGCCATGGAGAAATGAAATTCCTTTGCTCCCAATGGATATTGGCATAAGAGTGTGAAACAATTTGCTAGATGCCCATCAGTCAAAGATAGAAGGAGCCATGGAGAAATGAAATTCCTTTGCTCCCAGTGGATATTATAAGAGTGTGAAACAATTTGCTAGAAGCTAGGAGTGAAGAACTTATGGAAAAGGCGTTGATTGGAAAATTTCATGGAATGTGGCCCGGCTAGGGAAAGAATAGAAAGATGGATAACGGAGAATTGGGGAGACAACTTGCCGACCAAATACAATTTTTGAATTCAGAAGACCGAGAAAACATTGCCAATGGTGGACAGTGGAAAATGGACGGGACAAGATTAGACATAGTGAGATGGTCACCAAACTTTGAACCTCTTAAATAGGCGAAATGGAAACCTAGTTTTGGATAAGGTTATATAATCTTCCTAAAGAACATTGGGATCTAGAGATTTTGAAAGAAATAGGTAATAACATAAGACGACACTATTTTGCTTGGATGAGGAGATTTTTAAGAGAAACTCATGAATATATGCAAGAATTTGTCTATGGAACAACAAGAAAGGAATTCTTGAAAATATACTATTAGAATCCAGCAATGTAACTTTGAGGCAATCACTAGCAATCGAAGATGATAAGAAATTTTGTTTGACACGTAGATCTAGAAATCATTAGACAAAAGAATGCCTCAGAGTTCCCCCCTCAAAGAAAAAATGGAGATGGGTCGAGAAGGCTTTGCCTTGGGTTGGCGTGAAGGGAAACATGAAAAATCAAAGCATTCCAAAGATTGGTAGATCTCTTCCCACCAACCCATTACAAGATTGGTCACCTAGCCATTCTTTAGACCCAAATTACATTGATCCAATATTTGAAGCAATGATGACAAAGATAAAAAATTCTAAACCAATGGAATTCAAGCAAGAGAATGAAGCATTGATCCACAAAGAGTAGGATTTTGAAAAAGCAATAATTTTGTATGAGGGCAAGGAGACTAGTCCGAGGGCTTATAAAGAGGTTCCCCTCAAATTCATGGATATGGTGAGGAATTGGTGTCTGAGAGTGAAGAATACTTGGATTTGGAAGTTGATGATTAGTTGATAGATATTGCCTTGAGATACATCAAACAATTAGCCTGAAAAAATAGAAAATTCAAATTTGCCTCATAAAGGAGAAAGGGTAGTAAAATTAATAGGCAAAAAAGGGAAGAAGAGGTTCTATGTGAAAAACAACGAACATTGCATAAATATGGTTTGAGGCTGCACAAAATAAAGAACGAGAGTGATGCAGGAGCATCTGGACGCACAAGCGATCCCGCATTGACCAAAAACAATTTCAGGTTTAGTTTTCCATTTCCATTCGGTTTTGTTCAGTTTGTTGTTTTCTTGGTTGTGGCTTCAAGGGAAACTTTCTCAGTTTCAAAATGGTCAAGATCGGCATACTTTAGTGTAGTTGAAACCCTTCAGTGAAAATTACAGTTGCCACTCTTGTTCTCTGAAAGTTCTTAGTCGAAAGATGTTTTGGGAGAATATGAAGGTGTTTATTTAGGCTTTTGCAACATTGGATTTGGTAGAAAAGAGATTCTCAATGGTTATTAAATCTCGTATACAATTACTAAAGCTACAGTTAAGTAATGATCATACTCTACATCGTGGTGAGTAGAATTTGGTTTATCTAGTCTGCAATCAGTTGGGAGGTTTTTATTTGGAGTTATGGATCACAAGGTTGAAGCTAGTTTTTGACATGCTCGTAATCTTCTTGGTGCAGAACAATTCCATGAGGCAACATCAATTGCTAATTCAATTTTTTGTATGTATTACAAATTCTACATGCAAGTTGTAAGTACAAGTGTTCTTTTGTTGGCACAGATCTACAAGAATTCAGGGAATGGAATTTTTGGCTTGCCCTGTGTGTTGGCAAGTTTGTTTATATGTTAGTTTTTCAACCTTGATCTCCTTCAAGCTACACCATTGTTAACTTTGGCAAAATTATGGTTAAATCTTGGAGTCGTGGATATGCTAATGCCTTAGTGAAGGATGTCGGGACTGTAAGTTCAAACACACAGATTTCCCGAAATACAGAAGTTATTGTAGTCGTTTACTCACTGAAAGTTATGATAAAAGGAAACATTCCATGGTTCTCGCACTTTACCAATTGCCGATGGAGTGATAGTACAAATGAGGTGTCGTAGATAAAGGAGTCGAAGGTTCAAAAGTTTGAATGATTATCGATTACCATAATAAATCGTATGAAGAGTTCAAAGTTTGTGATGATGCAATTTTGTCAGCAACTTGCCTTTTTGGGAAAGGTTTGAGTTCATGAACCACTTATAATGCCGAAAGAACTTGATGAACTTTGTTTGTCCAAAAAGATTTAGGTTCTCAAGTTCTACCACTCGCCGAAGAGTATAGCCTTTTCGATGAAATCCAAGTTCAAGAATTTATGTTGGTGAAATATGAAGTCTGGAATTATGTTATGTGCCAAAGAAGAGGCGAAAGCTTATAAAAGGGTAGAGCTCCAGGGTTCCTAGGAGGATTAAACCGCTGAAGACGAAAAGGTTTGAAGATCAAAATGTTTCAAATATGTCGATATACGAATGCTAATAATGGATTCCATGGTTCGTGGGGGGAACAGACTGTCGAAACTGAAGTTCAAAAGATTCAAGGGTGCCAATATGTATTATAAAGGCACATCTCAAAAGTTTGACTCAATGTCAATTTGTCAAACATGTCATTGAATTGTTTAAGCCTGAATTATGTTAATTTCTTTAGGGTGGCGATTTAGTTTGTGATGGTTCAAAACTGGAAATAGTTCAATTGTTTGAATCTAATGTATAAAGGGAGTGGAATACATTTTTGTAAAGGGTTCTGTTGTTGGGCCGATGAGAGGATTCGACTGGTCTGGGAAGTAGATCTTGAAGGAGAAGATGAGATCGAAGTAAGACTGTAAATAAGAAGATTTGGCCTGTGGATGCTTTGGAAAAGCGATAAAACCAATGAATGTTTGTTTGCATTTAAAAAGCACTTTTGTTGGGAATGGTTGTTCTGGCTGCGTGTCTGGGCTGTTCGGTAAAACCCCCTAGTCACGAGTGCATCAGAGAGTCAAATCTTGGAACATGAGGGGGTTAAACTCCCTCAGCAAGAGGTGTACCATCAAGTGTCACCTCAATGTAGTAAAATCATATATAGTGTTATTATAGGAAACAAAGATGAATGAAATGGAATCTGGAAAAATTCTCAAGCATTGTTGTTGGTGGAATGGATGTGTTGTAGTGGTCGATGGGGCCTCTAGTGACTTGATCATGCTCTATTGCCCTAATTTAATTTTGTTTAAAGAGGTGGCCAAGAAGAAAAATTGGTAGGTTAATCGAAGATTTGGCCTTTGGATGCTTTGGAAAAGCGATAAAATCAATGAATGTTTGTTTGCATTTATTTGTGCTTCTGTTGGGAATGGTTGTTCTGGCTGCGTGATTGGGTTTGGTAAAACCCCCTTGTCATGACTGCATCAAAGAGTCAAATCTTGGAACATGAGGGGGTTCAACTCGCTCAGCAAGAGGTGTACCATCAAGTGTCACCTCAATGTAGTAAAAACAGGTATAGTGTTATAGGAAACAAAGATGAATGAAATGGAATTTGGAAAAATTCTCAAGCATTGTTGTTGGTGGAATGAATGTGTTGTAGTGGTCGATGGGGCCTCTGGTGACTTGATCATGCTCTACTGCCCCGATTTAATTTTGTTCAAAGATGTGGCCAAGAAGAAAAATTGGTTGGTTAATAGAGTGTCTAGCCTTATTTCAAATTTGAATTTCTATATCTTTAATGTTTATGGCCCTACCAACCCATGAAGTGCATGTCTAGGAAGACATTATAGAACAAATGGATAGGGGGGATAACGATAAGATCATCTTGGAGGGATATTTTAACTCAATCTTAAGTGGACTTGACAAGAGGGGGGCATCTCTAAACCTACTACGTCTAAAATGGATTTCACAAACTTTATTAATAGAAAAGGTGTAATGTCCCCTTTTGGGATTGCCCTAAATCTTGCCCTAGAATCACAATTTTAATGATTTAGGGTTACAACTTACCACTTAAATGCTTTAAGCAAGATAATATTGGAAATGTAATTCATTGTAGACATGATATTTCCACAGTCCATGTTGATAGATTTTAGTGCTTCTGGAATAAACTGTGTTTGCTTTTGTATCTCAACGTTTCAGATCACACTCCATGATCCATCATCACGAGGAAAGGAAGAGAATACAATGGAGTGTGATCCGAAACGTTGAGATAAAAAAACAAACACAATTTATCCCAGAAGCACTAAAATCTATCAGCAATGTAATTCATGCTTGTCTCGTCCATCCCTCTTATGATTGAAACTCCTTGAATCTATACAACCAATCATAGTTTGGCTTGATAGGAAAACCTTGAAAGGGGTGTTTGTAAACTACTCAACCCACCTAAGCCCAAGAGCACGAGTGTCCCAGACAACCCACCCCTTGGCCCCAAGCGGCAGGAATGTCCAACTAAGACAATTCCACCCTTGGAGTGGCGTGCTTAGCATGAGAGGCCCGTAAACAACATCCTCCTAACTTGCTTCCTTCAACCTTACATATGATTGATCATAGGATAAAGACATACATAAATACGTATATAATCTATTCCTTTTAAAGGAATATACTCTAAGCATTGATCCATCACAACAGTACTATGAAATATTCAGTGATATTAATGTTTTGTTAATAATTTCCTTGTATATCCTCCTCTCCAAATGCTCCCACATCTTCCTTTTATACTACTATACATCCCTTCAAAGGGAGGCAAACTCCCTCCAAGGGAGTCGTCCTTATCCAAAGGATGCATCCATTAATATTTAAAACAACGACCCTTTATCACTAATATTACTCTTAAACATGAGTGTTCCCTTCATAAGTAATCAGCTTGGCTAATCATAGGGAATCCACCACTCTTAGTTAACTTATTAAACATAGGTTTAACTCTACAATTGCATATGAGGATCAACCACCTTAATAAATCATTCACTGCTCTAAATGATTATTAATTGTTGTTCAATATGCTCCTTATGCTCTCATTGCTGCTCTTTATAATGATTCTGTATGGTTAAATCATATTTATACGGCTTTGTCTTGGGCGCCAAAGGTGGTCGGCCAAATCTGGTTTATTTTATTTTATTTATTTTCCATAATACCAATATAAAGGAGAGTCGGCTAGCACGGGGAAGTCGGCCTCATATAACATCTTTGATCATTTGCCAAAGGTCGACCATCTTTTGATTAAAGGGTGGTCAGCCTAAGTTTGGGACATTTCAGTCCACCCTGCCCAAGATTGTTTGTCCTCAAGTAATCACTAACTAGGATGCTCCTAAAGTAATTAGAATCCCAAATCAACCTCTGTGAAGGATTGTGGTTAGTATACTTGTCATTTAAGATCATAAGATTGATAACAAAAGTAGGACACTTTATTGTCGAATATTTTTCTTGTTCTTGTACTTGTATTTCCCAATATCTCTCAACAACAAAACCAAGAGTTGGTAATTGGTAAGGTACCTAACTTAAGACAAGGTTTCTCTCATCTCAGGGAGAAGAAAATCAATAAACACATTTTCTTCTTTGGTATCAACTACATCTTCAAAGAACCAATTAAGTTGGCTCAACCTTCGCACATGGATATCCCTTTTGAGTTTACGCAGGAAAGTGAGCTTTCCATATATTAAGAGGGGAATTAGAAGCACACCACACATCTATGACCTCAAATGCAATGTTCTTTTCTGAAATGATCTTATATCTTTTCGGTCTATTTGTTTGTATGTTTTATAGTAGTCTTGATGACCCTCTAATGGAGTATCATGGTATGTTTTCATTTTCGATACTGGGATTTGTGGGTTATGGGCCCATAATATAACTTAGCATAGGCTTATGTAGCAACTTTGTTGTAACTTGACGTGTTATCAAATTTATCTAAGTTACTCTAATCAAGAAAGGGAACTTAGACTCTTGGATGAAATGATCTACACGGTTCACTAAATCAATTTTATAGGTTACAAGGTAGATCATATGTGGTATGGACTGGATTGTATTGCCATTGTTTCAATGAGTGTGGGATAGATCACTTGTTTGTACATTTGCTCTCGTTCCGAAAGGAATAGAACAATTTATTTTCAATGATGTTCCTCTTCCCTGAAGCTTTGATGAATATATCTTACGATAAATTTCCAACATTTCTTTTAAGAGCTCTCTTCAAATTTGTAGCTTCCTAAAGAATTGAGTTATCTTCATTACATTCTCTCAAAATTGTTGTTTTGGATTTTAAAAGATTGACCATCCTAGGTCAAGATGATACCTCAATGTACCTAAATCTCGAAGTTTGAAAGATAACCTTAATCCATCTTTTAGTTATGCCTAAGTTTCCGTGACAACTAGATTTTCATTTGAGAATTGGAAGTCAAATTATATCGTTAGATTCAACTATGTTGAGTGGTTATGATTGATTGTTCCTTCCTTGGGAAACTTTTGATATTTTGATTGCTTGATTTCCTGATGAATGACAATTGCTTATGTCAATGAGTTGATTTATCCTTTATATCTATTTCTTTAAGGAGTCACTATTGTTCTTGGCTGCCTTTTTCGAGAATAATACTTAATCTTTGAGATGATTGTTAAATTCATTTCCTATTTCACAAGGAAATGATTCTCCTTTTTTATATTTTATTGTTAAGGAAATCCTACATTTGAAGAGTCACACTTTTCGTATTTGGGGTTTCATCCTTTCTCGCATCATCATTATTCTTGAGAACCTAATTTAATTTACTTGTAAAACCACTCAGGGTCCTATTCCCAATTGAATTCTTCAATGATGTTTTGGATGTCTTTCTCAAATGAAATGCTCTCCCCTTTTATATCTCAAGTTTGAGGGAGTCACACTTTTCATTTCACTAGTTACAACTCTTCATTATTACATAAGTTAATTTGTTAGTGCTTCTCAAGCGTTTGACAAATAAAGCTTTGATAGATTTGGCATTTTCATATTTTTTAAGCATAAAGTAATCTTAAACACACATAGAGTAAACTTGTTGGAGAAACATTAGACATGAAGCAAACAATAGATATACGTAATACATGAAGCATATGTGATACACGAAGTATACACGTAAGACACAAAGCATGATGCATACAGAGTATACACATAAATACGTGTGAGGCATGAAGTATATAAGTACACGTGATACACGAAGGATGAAACATACACATAGATACACGTAGATACATGTAATATACGAAGTATACACATAAGTACATGTGAAGCATGAAGCATACACATAAATACACGTGATACATGAAGTATATGGAAGGCACAAAGTGATGGGCTGAAATATTGACATCTTTTTATGTTATTTTTATATGTTTCTAGAACTTTTCCATATGATCCTCTAGACACTTTACCAACATCACCATCATTATATGTTGTCTTTTTATATACTTTGCAAGACTTTGAATCTATGTTATTAATATGGAATATGGTGATGATATTATCAATTGAATGATTTAAATATGAGTATGCATGCAATATAGATGGAATCCTATGGTTTAGTCATGAAGGTTATTTGTGTGCATATGTTTTATGAATTAACACTTGTGCAGCAAGAACGTGTCATCAAGGAGACGAGCATTTGCAGCCAAGTTGCAGACAGGAGAATTAAAGGAAGTGAAGTTGGATGCCAAAAGTGTAGGCAACTAGAGGATGAATGTGAACCATCATGGACGCAAATAAATGCAGAAGAAGTAGACTTATTTCAAATGCAATTTATGAGAACCATTGCATAAGAATTCTTGTTTGAATACGACTCTCCTTTTGTTCAGTTAGATTAATAAATCGATCTCAAACCTGTATCCTAGTATCTAGGAATGGATTGATGGTTGAAGTTAGTTGGTAGTTGCATAAAACTCTCCCCTTTCTGTATAAGTTAGGAGGGATGAATTAGATGTCAAATTAGTCACTTTATTTTCTAGTTACTCAGTTGTTACTTTGTTTTTCAATATTGGAAGATCCAGACATGTTTTTATTAAGGAATGTCATTATTGAATACAATCTGAAGAGATTTTGTTTATGATATGAAATGAATGAAATTGTATGTTATGAGGACGCGTGAATATCTGAATTAGATTTGATTTCCAGTTAAGTGAGTTAGTCCCCTGAGTTGGCCACTCAAGGTACTGATCTTCACTTCATTTATTCCCTCATTTCTTTATGCATTCTTGTTAAATATGTTTTTCAATTGCATATAAATACATTACTAATCAATTAGAATACTTTGATTGTCAAATTACAATAGTATGGTTCATAACCAAATGCATGCTTTGTCTACTTTAAGTCCTCCAGAGGTTAGCATTAGTTCTCTTATCATTTTAGATGTTTTGAGTTAATTCTGTAATTTCCTATTGATAATAGTTACCTATAGCTTATGCTGAAGGTACCTGTAGCCACTAGATCTTGTAACTGTTTTTACTATTCTAGCATTTCTATGAATTCCAGCAGAGTAGAAGAGCCTAAGTAGGTTTGGATAAGTTGGTTTAGGAAGAATACGAGCCCTGAAGGCACATACAGTGCAGTGCCATCATAAGCTTACGCTCCTTGGTTGATAATTTAATGCAGGAATTACAATGATAGAGTGGACTGTTTAGATAGATTTACCCCTGAATTATGTTAAGTCTACAACGCATTAGTTTTCCTCTACATTTTTGTCACCGTTGTTGGGGATGGTGCTATCTTCATAGGCTCATGTTTACATGCTTTCATAGTTTAAATTTTGATTCCAACATTAGGATTAATAAATTCACTTTTCAAGAAACACTAGAAATTATACTAACATTGTGCAGGACCGTTGGAATATAAAGCCAAATTCACTGTATACGGAGGCAGAGAGACAACCGTGGTAGATTCCTCCCTTCAAATTATCAGGATAGAGAAGACACAACTGACTTTATCAACTATACAGTAGAAAGTGCTGAAGAAGAAGAATTTCCTCTTACATCTTCATCAACACCTCCTACATCTTCATTAGCCTCTTCCACAACTACAGAAGGGACCTTCAAAACCATAGTAGATGCTGCGATGGAGGATCCATCAGAGCAAGCAACATTCGAGTTTCCTATCACTGACCAAGAGAGGGCTACAGTGCTGAAAAATATTCCACCATCAACATTGCCAGTCTTCTATGGCCTGGTGACAGAGGACCCAGATACGTTCCTGTTTGAGTTTGATATCTTGTGTAGGAGCTATGACTACACCTCAGATGCTCACAGGCTGAAACTCTTTCCTGCCACTCTCAAGGATGCATCCTTGAGATGGTTTATGGGGTTGGGAAAAGATGTCATTTTAAACTGGGATACAATGAAGGAGAATTTTTTGGAGAAATACCAAGATTACTGCCGAGGACATGACATAAGGAGAGATGACATCTTTAGGATGTCACAAAAGGAGGAGCCACTTGAAGATTATGTTGAAAGATTCCAGTTTGCTTTGAAGAAAAACCCCCAAAATAGATTGTCTGAAGAATCATTAAAACTAGTTTTCTTGAGAGGGGTTAAGGATGATTGCATGGATGCTTTGAATCATATTGGGCAAGGTGATATTTCTCAGCTACCTTTTGAGTCAATTTGTAAAGTTTGCTGAAATTATTCAAGGACTTTCACTAGACGACCAAGGGGAGAAAGGACATCAATTACAAACAAGGCAACCAATGGAGTTTCAAGAGTGGAAATCAGTAATTTACTGTCCAACATGGACATAATCAGCTATATGGCTACACAGCTGGACACTCTTCACATCAAGAAAAAACAAGAGGTTGATGCATTGCTTACTGAGTATTGTCTCAGTTGTAGGCAAAGGAAGGCCAATTGTAAATGCAAAAGGGTGGCAAGCATCCAACAAGAGAAGGTTGAAAGACCAAAATTTCAGCCATTTGAAGGAGAGGATGGACAATTGTTCTTCATAGCTCAAAGGAGATCTTGGCAGAAAAGACAAGGTATGCCCTCTGATCCACTTAATTTCAGTCCACCCTTCCCTACTGCAAACCAAAATTTCTCTGCTTGGAACACTCAGCCATGGCCTAGTAATCAAAATCTCTGGCAAAACCCACAATGGCCTACTCCACAACCTAGTTGGAACCAACAGCAGCCAAACCCATGGCCCCAACAAGGTTTTCAAGGTTCCAACTATAACCCCCAGTGGCCTACATAGCGACTTCAATGGCAACCTCAATGGAACAAGAACCAACAATGACAACAAAATGCAAATTACCAGCAACCTATGATTCCATCTCAACCACAACAGCTAACCATAATGCCTCCATCAACACCTCAAAATCCACCTCCTAGACTACCCAAATACCTTCCCAACCTGCACCTAATCCTAACAACAAGCCTATTCAACAGGCTTATACTAACGAGGTGATGCAATACCCCACCTATGGGGTAGAAGTGAGTAATGTTCATCTCAGATCAGGGAAGCAACTTGCGGGCCCTTCATCTCCCTAAATTATGAAACTTGAAGATGAAGAACCCACAGAGGAAGCCTCAGATAAACCACCTTTGGAACCTGAATCAACTCAGGACCTCAGACCATTTCACATCCTAAGCCTCCTTTCCCTGAACGCTTGGCTATCCAGAAACAACCAGCACAATTTGAAAATGACCTCATAGGCTAGTTACAAGATATAAGCATAAAGATTCCCTTAATCCAAGCCATCAAAGATATTCCCATCTACACTAAGACTATCCGAGATCTCTACATAAAGAATCTAGGAAGAAAGATGATAAACCCAAAGATAGTTCATGTTTTGGGTAACCTTGCTGACATAATGTTGGGGAATATAACTGTTCCCAAATACAGATAATGGTAGTCTAGTAGTGGATGTCAAAATCAATGGGACTTTGAGTAAGAATACTCTGATAGATTTAGGTGCTACAATTAATGTAATGACTAAGGAGACAATGCAGACACTCTAGTTGAACAACCTTAGGCCTACTCAGATAGTCTTGCAATTAGCTGATAAGTCTACAGTTAAACCTGAAGGAGTCATTGAGGATTTGGTCATTGCATTAGATTCTTGGGAATACCCTGCTGATTTCATAGTCTTGCAACCAAAGGTTAATCTTGCTGGTTATCCTCTTACACTAGGCAGACCATGGCTTGCCACATCAGATGCATTTATAGGTTGTAGGTCTGGTAACATGATCATATCCAATGGGACTGTGACCAAGAAATTAGTTTTATATCCACCAGCCCAACCATACCATGAACTTGAGCAGACCATTTGGCCTACCTTGGAAGATGAGGACAACTACTCTCTGCGAACCTTGATGACTATTGAACGCAACCCCTTACTAGATATTCAAGATGAAGATGAGTTGATCACTCACATCATACAAAATGACTGCGGAAGGTACCCTCAACAGTAATACTACTTATCTTGCTTACAAGATCCCTTAGGAAGCATAGTACCTACTAGTTCCTTAGAGGAGGTATCTCAATTATCTCATACTTTGTTACCCCAACAATGCTTGCTAGTAATACCTAGCCTTGATTTGTCCTCTGTGCAAGAACTGTCTAAGCCATTAGAAATCAAGCCAGGAAAAGTGTTGATTGTTAATAATGCATTGACTAATGAGCATCATCAATCCCTGCATGTAGTATTACAAACCCACTCACCAGCATTTGCATGGGATTACAGTGATATGAAATGCATAAATCCTGATTTGTGTATGCATAAAATTTACATTGATGATGGCCACAAACCTATAAGACAGCAACAAAGACGCATGAATCCTATTCTCAGAGAGAGTGAAAGCAGAACTTCAAAAACTTTTAGATGCAAGGTTTATATACCCCATTTCAGACAGTGAATGGGTTTCACCATTGGTCATAGTTCCCAAGAAAGGTGGCAAATGGAGAGTTTGTGTTGATTACAGAGAACTAAATGCTGCCACTAGGGAAGATCACTTTCCATTGCCCTTCATTGATCAAGTTCTTGACTCTTTAGCAGGTAAGAAATATTTCTTATTTCTTGATGGTTTTAGTGGCTATAACCAAATCAAGATTTCACTAGAAGATCAAGATAAGACAACATTTACAGGCCCTTGGGGGACCTATGCATATTCTATCTTGCCTTTTGGTTTGTGCAACGCTCCAACCACATTTTAGAGAGCATTCCTCAATATTTTCTTTGATTTTGCCTATGACAACATGGAAATTTATATGGATGACCTCACCACATATGGTGAAACATATGATGAAGCTTTACACAACTTGGAGAAAGTTTTGAAGAGATGCACCGAGCACAATCTATCTTTGAGAAATGAAAAATGTTTTATGATGATGACACAGGGGATAGTCTTGGGACATTTTATCTCAAGTGCAGGAATACAAGTTGACCCAAAGCAGATTGAAATTATATCTACCCTGCCTATTCCACAGAGACAAAAGGATGTAAGGAGCTTCCTTGGACATGCAGGTTATTACAGGAGGTTTATTCAAGATTTTAGCAAAATTGCTGCACCTTTGTTTACTCTATTGACAAAGGATAGCGAATTTGAATGGACACCACTGTCAGAATTCTTTTGAAAATCTAAAAGCATCCTTGACACAAGCTCCAGTTCTCAGAGGTCCAAATTGGACACTACCTTTTCACATCCACACAGATGCATTAGACTTTGCCATTGGAGCAATCCTAGGCCAACAAGAAGGAACTAAGGAGTATGTAATATACTATGTAAGTAAAAACCTATAGGGAGCTGAGTTGAACTACACTGTGACAGAAAAAGAAATGTCGGCAGTTGTTTATGCCATCAACAAATTTAGACTCTACATTATTGGTTATAAAGTGTTCATACATACAGATCATACAACAATCAGATATTTGATGAATAAGCCAATAGTGGCTAGCAGACTTGTAAGATGGTTGTTGTTACTACAAGAATTTGACATAACAATTGTTGACAAACCAGGAAAGGCTAATGTAGTTGCTGATTTTCTATCTAGACTCCCTACACAATCACAAGAAGGAGTGGTTGATGACTCTTTTCCTGATGAACATTAATTTTCTCTAACTATACACACTCCATGGTATGCAAACATAGCTAATTATTTGGTTTCAGGGCAGATTCCAGGTTACTTTTCTCCAAGGGAGAAGAGACAGCTAGTTCACAAATGTTTCCCTTATTCTTGGATTTTTGGATTCCTATTTTACACTGACCCAGATAACATTATGAGAAGATGTATCAGAGACGATGAGGTGTTTGATATATTGAAGACCTGTCATGATGAACCCTATGGGGGACATTTTGCAGCCAAAATGACAACCTTCAAAATATTGACAATACGATATTACTGGCCAACCCTTCATAAAGATGCTGTCAAGTATACTAGAAGCTGTGATCGGTGTCAAAGGATGAGGAGATCTACAAGAAGTGATGAAATGCCTTTGCAGCCACAAATAGCATTAGCCCCTTTTGATAAGTGGGGGCTGGATTTTGTTGGTCCCATCTCTCCTACTTCAAACAACAAGGAATATATACTGGTATGTACTGATTACTTAACCAAATGGGTGGAATTTAAAGCATTACAGTTTGCTAGAGATGGCAATGTGGCAAAATTTTTGTATGAGGAAATATTCACTAGATATGGTGTACTAAGGGAGATAGTGACTGATCAAGGCCCACAATTCACATCAGATTTAATCACCAGACTAGTGGAGGAATATCAGATTAGACACAAGAAGTCTACTCCCTACCATCCTTAGGCTAATGGTCAAGTTGAGGTCACAAACAAAGAGCTTGAGAATATATTGACAAAAACAGTACAGCTTCACAGAAGAGATTGGGTTTCTAGGTTACCAGAAGCTGTTTGGGCATATAGAACTACACGGAAGACAACTACAGGGTTCACTCCTTATGAATTGGTCTATGGCAAGACAACAGTCCTGCCTATAGAATTTGAATACAAAACCCTAAGGACAACAGTGGAATTAGGGATGGATTTGACAAAAACTCAAAAGGATAGACTACAACATTTGAATGCTCTTGATGAAATCAGATTAGAAGCTATCCACCACACAGAGGTTATATAGAAACAAAGAATTAAATGGCATGACAAGTATATCAAAACTAAAGAATTCACTGTTGGTGGTTGGACCCTTCTCTATGATTCCAGATGCAAGGATTTCAAGAGCAAGCTTCAATCTCGGTGGTTGGGACCATATGAGATTAAGCAAGTATTCCCTAATGGTGCAGTCCAATTGCAGACCATTGATGAGGTCCGATTTTCATTGCTAGTAAATGGACACAGGCTGAAACTGTATAAGAAACCACTTCAGAAGGATGATTTTCTCGTTTCCCTAGCCACTCAGTATGGTACTCATGGCACTCCTGATGAAGGTTTTGTGACACCAACTGATACACTATCAGAAGATGATCCACCAAGCTTGTCTAGTGATGCAGAGGTTGAGTTGCAATACTTCACCCTTGTCGCTGAGACATGATTTTTCTTGCTTTATAATTCACATGCACACACAACACACTATCCAAGGTGACCACAGCTAACTCCAGAGTGACCTATTTTTCACTATCAGATGGGACCTGTTATAGTTGGCACCTGACATATTGCATATGTAATTATTCAGTCGGGATCTGTGCTGGAGGCACCCGTAGCAACTAAATGTCTACAGATGTATTCACTACTTTGGCACTCAACACACCATTTTCCCGCTCATTCCATCTCTTCTAACATTGCTTCATTCATTTTGAAATAAATCAATTGCCATTGCAAACCATGTCAACTCAAGCTCATGAGTTGTTCATTAGCGCATTGCAAGCTGTCACATCACATCAACTCCGCAGTGCCCGCCACCTTACCATTCATCCGCATGCTTGTCATCTTGCTCATATCAAATAAAATGTTGAGTACATGTTCTCAAATTCTGAGGTGCGCTGATCATTTATTTCCATAATGTGTGTACATAAGGTAACTTTTAATGATTAAACTTAGCTTTCTTTTTATATTCATTATTACTTTTTATTTATTTCATGCATGCAGAAATGTTTATCACCATTCCATTTAATAAATTCTCTTCCTTTCATATCAATTGCCATTTTGAAGTGAGGTCACTTCACATATTAGTTGGGGGGAGGGGTTTAATTTTTTGATTTTCGCCATTTTCACTATCTTTGTTTTTAGAGATACCAGATAGAACATCCTATTCCATTTTCTAAAAAATAGTAAACCTACCCTATTTCGCCAAAATATGAACTTGTTACCCTGAGAAAGTTGCAGTGGAAGAATAGAAAGGGCAGTAAACTATAGGTTAGTTCTCTTCAAGGTGGTAGAATTGGAGTTTAGCAGAAATTGGTACTTCAAGAAGTTGTAGAACACAAAGATAATGGGGGGTGATGCGGTACAACGAGAGCCATTTGCACAAAGAAATATTAGAAGATGTGTTGGTGCTACCACTCTTTACTAGAGTAGGATGGCTTGACTACTTTTTGAAGTTGACAAAATATGATAACGAAATGACAAAGGAATTTGTAGCCACACTGCAGTATGATGAGGCAATGATCAGGGGATTAGTTGTAGATGCTTCTAAGATGGCCATTGCCCAAGTCACAGGATTGCAATGCATAGGGTCCGAGTATCCAACTCATACTGATGCAGCTATAGCAAGGGAAGAATTTTGCGAGCGAGGAGAGCACTTGGACTCAACAACACAAGGTACAAAGAGATTATCCCTTCCATTTTTTTGGGGAAAATGTGCTTCATACATCATTAAATACATTACCTGTGATGGCCAGCATAATTTGCTGTATACTGTGCATTTTAAGTTGCTTAATCATCTGCGCCATGATAAGCCAGTTAACGTTCCCAATTTCCTGTATAATATGTTGAAAAGGATAGCATTTGAATACCAGAAAAAGAAATCAAACACCATGTTGTCCCATCATTGTTTAATAGCCTTATTGATAAAGAGAAGCCTAAGAATTCAACACTCACAGGTTGATTGGGAGGTTTTTAAACAATGTGTAGATATCACAACACTGTTGGAAGAACCTGAAGCAGAGAATGAACCCTAACATGAGGCTGAACCTGAGATTGAGCCTAAGAAAGAGGGGCTGCAAGAGGACAACACTCCAGAGGATAGGCCAGTGATAGCAGAGGAACCCTCATCTTCTAAACCTAAACCTATGAGAGGCACTGATTCAACACCTGTTAAGAAAAAGAGAAGCACGAAAAGTGTTGAGAAGCATAAAAGCACTGAGAAGGGAGAAGATGCAGGGGAAAAGAAGAGGAAGAGGAGTAAAAAGAAAAGGAAAAATGAAGTCAAACAGGAGACTGCTACTCCCAGGCGCTCAGGAAGGTTGAAGAGGCAGAGTGTGAAGGAAAGAATTGTTAAGGAATAGGGGCAGGAAAATGGTGAAGGACAGCAGCACCAGGACCCAACACCAGTGAATTTAGATTCAGATAAAGGAGGAATTGCCCCTGAAGATGTCTTTGCTGATGCTCCTGAGGATGTCTCTGTTGATGCTTGTGAAAACGTTAATGTTGTAAGGAAATGAGAGCATCTTAGAACGTATTTCTAAGAACAGTGGTGTCTTCGACAGATTTAAATTCTTTTCAATTGCCTCAAAAACACACAACTATGCCACAAAGCGGAAACAAACATAGAACATTTCCAACATTGAGCCTTAGAGGAAAGTACAAGCAACATTAACTAGTTTCAACAACAGAATTATTAAACATGAAAGACAGAACAAAGAACACAGATTTACGTGGGGAAAACCCTTACGGGTAAAAACCCCACACTCCAAAAGCCCAGATTGCCATTGTATTACTCAGCAACAGAAAAATACAGTTACAATACAATTCAGGCACTAAGCCCTTCATGGAGATTTACATCTTGCTCCTCTGGAAGAATAACTGACAGCATAACCCTGCACAAAGTTCTCCAGCACTCGGGTTAGTCCTTCATACTGTTATCATGCCACAAATAGCATACAGTACAAGACATCACCCTACACCCGAACTCTATTCTTTTTCCCTCTCTTACGCACTCCTCCGTTATAATGCTTTTTACATGTCACATTACAGAAGAGAACATTTGGTTTGACTACCTCAGACCGTTACAACTACCAAAAGGCCGTCAGTTCATTTTTAACCATTCGCAACCGTTCGTATTCATGAGGACTAAATAGTCGCACATGCATCAGTTGACAAACACATCAACAACATATATGCACGAACACACGATAAGTCTATCATCGACATTTTTTTCGCCGATGACCCCAGCCGGTCAAACATCAACGAACCATCGGAGTGACCAAGACCTTCAGTGTGACTTCATCCTACTTTGCCGACGAAGTTTTTCTTGACGATGCCAAACACCATCAGATAGACAGACTAAGCTCATTGGAGTAAGAATTCTACCGAAGATCGATAGCGTTAGTCCCGTCGATACCCAATCCTTCATCCTTTGTCAGTGTAACATGAAGTACCAGAGAGACATCTTCTAGCCACGCCGATGTCACGTGTCATGCCGAACACCTTTCCACTGGATAGACCTTGCCGACGCCAACCTTCAACAGTTCATCGGAGTAACACAAGGCAATCAGAGTAAGAACTTCAGCCAAGCCCGATAGCAATAGTCAAGCCGATGGGCAAACCACCATCGGAGTAACACACTCCATCGCTAGAACACCAACAAGTTACATCGAAGACCCCCGTTTTGCTGATAGCACATCGTAGGAACAAACTCCCATCGGGGAGACACAAACAGTCGGAGTAACAAACTAAAGCAAAACCGATGGCAACATTCTGCTCGATCGCTAAGACAAAGGTCAACTTTTGCCGATGCCTGTAATCTGAGTCACAATTCCTCAACAAATGTGTTTGCAAAAAGAGAAGGTATGTTTCTTCAAATTTTGGTTTTGATTTAGAGGATATGTTTATTGCAAAGAAAATGGGAAAGTCAATTCCTAGCAGTTCTGCTAAGGAAATTTTTGATATAATTGGGAATAATAATGATGAAGATCTAAATTTTGAAAATGAAAAAGAATTGTTGGAGGATAGAAACATAAGAAAAGAACTTCAAGAAGCTCTTGATAGGATAAAACAATTGGAAGAGTAGGTGAAAGGATATGAAGAGAAGGATAAAGAAAAGGAGAAAAGAATACAAGAGTTGGAGGAGAGAATTCCAACCTATGGCCATGGAACTAATCTAGACCTGCTAGCACAAATGGCTATGAGTAAAACAAATACTGAAGAGAATGAAATACTCACTCCCCAACCTCCTGTAACAAGGACTCCAGTGTACCACACCACTTTGTCTTTGGGTTTTGAATTAATGAAACTCACTCACAAATCCAAACAAGAAAAGGAAAACTGGGAGAAGGAAAAATAGAATCTCAATGCATTAATAGAAGATAAGAATTTGGTGATAAAAAGGTTGGAGGATAAGCTGACAGAGGTAATTGACAGGGCCATACAGATTATGGGGTGTAGACCTCCACCGAGGGTATATGCATTGTTCCTGAAAGAAAAGTTTCTCAGTTTCCAGTTTAATAGGTTCATTAATAATCATCCTGCATTACATTCAAGGCATATTTTCTACAACCATTTTAAAGAAGTCAATTTAGAGGAGCAAGACCAATTGTGTGAATATTGTTTGCATAACTACTTAATGACAGAGGATACAGAATGGAACCCTTCAAAATATGTTGGGGATTTGCAGGTTAGGGCATTGTTATCATATCTCAAGAATGAGAAGCTCAGAGGGGAATTGATGAATAAGTATGAGGAACAAGAGAAAACAGTGGCACCACAGGTCGAAAGGGAAGCATTGAATCCTGATGTAATCCTTACTCAATGGTTAACACTCCTCTCACACAAAGGTCCAGGAAAAATAATTATGGATTTGAGACTACGAGATCACAAAAGGATACAACAGTTAGCAGGGCCTATGCTTCAAAATTGTCTAAGGTATGTGCAAGATAGATGGAATAGTCTACCTCCAACACTGCAGAGAAAAGAGCCTCACTCTTTTCATAATTTTATGAATATGTTTGAGAGACTGCCAAGTATATCCAGATTTCAGAGCAAACAGGGGTGGGATGGCTGCTACTTACTTTTCATCCTCTTATTCTCCTTTATCCAGTACCACACTGGACATGGGAAAAGGGTGACGAATGTAGGAATACAGAATCAGTCAGATTGGATAGGCTTGCTTGTTACAATGGTTTTTATCTTAAGTAGGGTGAAGGAGTCAGAGAAATAATGGACCTTAGGCAGATTACTTTGCACTACAATCTTCTCCCCTAGGTGTTCAATTCAATGATTTTTCTTGAGGGCAAGCAAAAGGCTAAGTTGAGGGGACTGATAGGCTGAAATATTGACCTCTTTTTATGTTGTTTTTATATGCTTATAGAACTTTTCCATATAATCCTCTAGACACTTTACCAACATCACCATCATTATATGCTTTCTTTTTATATGCTTTGCAAGACTTTGAATCTATGTTATTAGTATGGAATATGGTGATGATATTATCAATTGAATGATTTAAATATGAGTGCATGCAATGTAGATGGAATCCTATGGTTTAGTCATGAAGGTTATTTATGTGTATATGTTTTGTGAATTAACCTATGTGCAGCAAGAATGTGTCATCAAGAAAATGAGCATTTGCAACGAAGTTGCAGACAGGAGAATTAAATGAAGTTAGGACGGGAAAAGTGTAGGCAGTTGGAGGATGAATGTGAACCATCATGGACAGAAATAAATACAGAAGTAGACTTATTTCAAACGAAGTTTATGAGAACCATTGCATAAGAATTCTTGTTTGAATATGACTCTCCTTCCTCTATTTAGTTAGATTAATAAATCGATCTCAAACCTGTATCCTAGTATCTAGGAATGGATTGATGGTTGAAGTTAGTTGGTAGTTGCATAAAACTCTCCCGTTTCTGTATAAGTTAGGAGGGGCGAGTTAGATGTCAAGTTAGTCACTTTATTTTCTAGTTACTCAGTTGTTACTCTATTTTTCAATATTGGAAGATCCAGACATGTTTTATTAAGTAATGCCATTATTGAATACAATTTGAAGAGATTTTGTTTATGATATGAAATGAATGAAATTATATGTTATGAGGACGCGTGAGTATCTGAATTAGATTTGATTTCTAGTTAAGTGAGTTAGTCCCCTAAGCCGGCCACTCAAGGTACTGATCCTCACTTCATTTATTTCCTCATTTCTTTATGCATTTTTGTTAAATCTATTTTTTATCTGCATATAAATACATTACTAGTCAATTAGAATACTTTGATTGTCAATTTATAGTAGTATGGTTCATGAACAAATGCATGCTTTGTCTATTTTAAGTCTTCCAGAGGTTAGCATTGGTTCTCTTATCATTTTAGATGTTTTGAGTTAATTCTGTAATTTCCTATTGATAATAGTTACCTACAGCTTATGCTGAAGGTACCTGTAGCCACTAGATCCTGTAACTATTTTTACTGTTCTTGCATTTCTATGAATTCCAGCAGAGTAGAATAGCCTAAGTAGGTTTGGATAAGTTGGTTTAGGAAGAATATGAGCCCTGAAGGCACATACAGTGCAGTGCCATCATAAGCTTATGCTCCTTGGTTGATAATTTAACATAGGAATTACAATGATAGAGTGAACTGTTCAGATAGGTTTACCCCTGAATTATGTTATGTCTACAACACATTAGTTTTCCTCTACACAAAGTATATGTATAAATATACGTAATACATGGAGCATGAAGCATACACGTAATGCATAAGTACATGTAATACAAGAAGCATGAAGCATACACATAATACACAAAGTATATGCATAAATACACGTAATACATAAAGCATAAAGCATCCACATAATACATGAAGTATACACATAAATACACGTAAGATACGAGGCATGAAGCGTACACATAAATACATGTAATACACGAAGTATGCACATGAATACATGTAAGTCATGAAGGCTACACATGAATATATGTGTCATGAAGTATACACATGAATACACATAAGTCATGAAGTATACACTTGAATACATGTATGTCACGAAGTATACACACGAATACACATAAGTCATGAAGTATACACTTGAATACACGTAAGTCACGAAGCATATATATGAATGTATGTAAGGCATGAAGTATACACATGAATATACGTTGCATCAACTATCATTCACAAGATGGTAGGAAGGTTGCTTTGATACCATTTGGAATGTCCCCTTTTGGGATTGCCCTAAATCTTGCCCTAGAATCACAAGTTTAATGAGTTAGGGTTACAACTTACCACTTAAATGCTTTAAGCAAGATAAATCTTGGTTTAGGACCTGCAATCATGTTAGATAATATTGGAAATGTAATTCATGCTTGTCTCGTCCATCCCTCTTATGATTGAAACTCCTTGAATCCATACAACCAATCATAGTTTGACTTGATAGGAAAACCCTGAAAGGGGTGCCTATAAACTACTCAACCCGCCTAAGTCCAAGAGTACAAGTGTCCAGGACAACCCACCCCTTGGCCCCAAGCAGTAGAAACATCCAACTAAGACGATTCCTGTTGTTATATGGAGCCTAATCAGACTCGGAGGTTATATTTACCCCACTTTTATCAGCGCAGTTTCCCCCCAAATTCCTACGGGGTCAAGGGGCAGCGCCCCTTGCGGGGGTTTGGGGGCAGCGCCCCTTGCGGGGTCCAGGGGCAGCGCCCCTGGCGCGTTCCCTGTCGCGATATAGGGCGGGGTCGAGGGGCAGCGCCCCTGTGGGGGCTCGGGGGCAACGCCCCTGAAACCTCACATGGTTTTTTTATTATTTTATAATGCACCGGAAGTTAATTTTTTTTCATTGACCGACATAAGAAAACCCTATTTTGTAACCAACAAAAAGCTTGATAAAAAGTGGCTAAGGGTTAGGGTTTTGATATATTGTATTGTAGCATTTTGCAGCGGTATTGAGTTGCAGGGATTGCTGATTGTAATCGGTTTGATTTACTGGATAATAATATTGGACTCTCTGTTTGGTGGATGTAGCCCGAGTTTGGGTGAACCACGTTAAATCTTGTCTCTCGCTGTTATTAATTCTGTGTATTTCCATTTCTCTGTTTAATCTTTATTTGCATTTAATTGATATCTTCTGCCGGCTAACCCTAACAATTCCACCCTCGGAGTGGCGTGCTTAGCATGAGAGGCCTGTAAACAACATCCTCCTAACTTGCTTTCTTCAACCTTACATATGATTGATCATAGGATAAAGACATACACAAATACATATATAATCTATTCCTTTTAAAGGAATATACTCTAAGCATCGATCCATCATAGCAGTACTATGAAATATTCAGAAGCTATTAATATTTTGTTGATGATTCCCTTGTATATCCTTCTCTCCAAATGCTCCCACATCTTCCTTTTACACTACTATTATCACCTAGTTTTACACCCTTGCATACAGTTGTGAAACCTCTGCAATCTGGAATAACATGGGAATGATCTCTAAGTGTGGGACTTTGCTAAATGAGACCAAACCTCCGGAGAAGGTCGGCTTCCTTGTCTTGTTATCACCTAAAACTACTGAATTTTGGGGAAAAAGGGAGAGAGAATGCTTGTAATAAAAATGAATAAAAGCTTGAAAACATAAGAGGGTGATACACTAGACAGATTTAAAGAAACTTCCACAACACTGAGAAGATGCACAATATAATCAAATACAGCAAGTAGGTATACATAGGTTAGATGACTCTAGTAGAGGTGAGAAGCAATATGATTGAGAGGAATGAAACATTCACAGACAAACCATATGCAGATTCGCACAGAACTAGAAAAATTTGTTAAAGAGGTAAAATTAACTTGCATATATTCAATGGAAAGGCATGGTTACAGCATATGAAAACTCTGTTTGGAAACAGAAAAGCCTTAATGCCAAAAAATTTCCAACCTTATTTACAACATTTGAATGCATATATATGGCATTCCAAAGCTATCCTAAGTCGATTACAAAATTTGCTCCATGAGCAGGAAATGAAAATATCTCTCTCGATGACTGTCCAGCTACAACAGTTATGGCGTCGAAATCTGGAACTGGGCGGATGGGGAGATATTTTTAGTCTTGAATGCAAGCAACCTGCTCATCGATCTTCAGTAGAAAAGATGAAAATATCTGGAAGAGGAAGGTGGGAAGATATTTCTGACCATCAATGTGAGATGTATCATCTTTGTGCAGCAATGAATGCCCCAAAAATATCTTCATCTGCTAAAAGTCGTCGCTGAAACGTCCAGTCGCCCAAATTATGCATCCTCAAATCTGAAAATTGAAAATTGGAAAATTCCCCCAAAAAACCTGCTCAAATGAAAGAGGAGGCAAAATATGCACTTTTGCCTCTTACAACAGGTCGAAATTCACAAAAATGGAGGAGATACAGGCGGTCAAACTTTTGGTCAACTACCTGTATATACTGCATTTGCATCCCTGTGTATATCGCTGCATCTTGGCGCCTAAATCAGCACTCAAAAATTCATTCTGTAACTCCTCTGCATATGCATGGTGCCTTGCATATCGGGCTCTGTATATGCCTTGTATGTTCGAAATTGTATATACATACAATTTCCCCTTGTATATGCGGGCCCTACCATTTGTATCTCCTCTGCATATGCAAAATACAAGCTGCGGACCTCAAAACACCATTAGCTACTTTTCATTGTTCCGCCAGATCCAGCTTGTATATTTTCTCCTTGTACATTTCTTTGTATATGCAAAATATACAAACGCTTATTCATACAAAGCGGAATCCAAACTCTTATGTGCCGAAATCCGCCTTGTATATCGCAATGCATCTTTGACTTGTATATCGCAATATACAAGTGCCATATACATACAAATAAGACCCGGAGTCTGAATGAGGCAGAAATGATATCCATTTGAAATCTGGCTTGTACATGCTCTTTTGTATGTCGAGACATACAAACACCTTTTATACAAGGCGGACCCGAGAACAACATAGAATAGATTGAAACTTCTATTCGGGTCCGGATTGTATATGTTTCCTTATATATCGGCTTGTATGTGTGGACATACAAGTCAATATACATTCCACTGAAGCATTTGAATCTTTGTATGTATATGATATACAAACCTCTTTGTATCTTCACGGGACCCACCATTTGTATCTCTGAGATATACAAACTCCTTTGTATATTTCCTCGCGGCACTTCTTGCATGCAATTTCATTTGTAAACCTACGGGCCCCACCTTTTGTATGTTCGGCCTTGTATAATTCTTTGCATGTTCGATTGTATGTAGAAGACATACAATGTGAAATATACATCTCTTTTTATCCTTGAGCCGATACATATCTACTATAGCAGATGTATGTTTCCTTGTACATTGGCCCTATATGAAAACATACAATCAAATATACAAACCCCTTTGTATCTTCACGGAAATCTTCGAAGGAATATTCCCGCAATGTATCTTTTCTTTGTATATTTCCTCTTGTATATTGCGAACATACAAAGTAATATACAAGCCCGCTGACATACAGCTGCAGAATATTCTGGGGAATATGCCACGAATGTACATTTGCCTTTGTACATTTAGTGAATGTATATTTGCTTGTATGTGTGAACATACAAGGCAAATATACAAGCGCTAAACATACAAATGGGGAATCTTCGAGGAATATGCCATGAATGCATATTTATACATTGTATGTTTCTCTTGTATCTTTCCTTGCATATCGCCGATATACAAACGGGGAATATTCCCGAGGACCTGTGGAAGATTCCCTGAATGTATATGCATTTCCCTGGCCCAATATACATTCAAAAATGTATAAAACTTAATTTTTTCAACATTTCCTAAGGCCGATAGAGATTTTCAAGCCCGCCAAATGCATATTTGAATTGTATGTTGACCAGAACTTTGACCGTCAATAACTTCTTTATTTGGCTGAATTTCAGGGTACTGTAAATAGCAAACCTGCCTATTTTTTCAAGCTCTTTCCAATGGTAAGGTTTTTTTTAGGCAATTTGGCACTTTTCATTTTTTTGGCAACATTTTCCAAAGGCTTTTCAAGGAAAATACCACGTTGACTATTTGGCTCTGGTCAGAGGAAAAAATGGGTCAACAACTACTATATGTCCCTTCAAAGGGAGGCAAACTCCTTCCAAGGGAGTCGTCCTTATCCAAAGGATGCATCCATTAATATTTAAAACATCGACCCTTTATCACTAATATTACTCTTAAACATAAGTGTTCCCTTCATAAGTAATCAGCCTAGCTAATCATAAGGAATCTGCCACTCTTAGTTTAACTTATAAAAAATAGGTTTAACTCTACAATTGCATATGAGGATCGACCACCTTAATAAATCATTTGCTGCTCTAAATGATAATTAATTGTTGTTCAATATGCTCCTTATGCTCTCATCGCTGCTCTTTATAATGATTTTGTATGATTAAATCATATTTATACGGCTTTGTCTTGGGCGCCAAAGGCGGTCGGCCAAATCTGGTTTATTTTATTTTATTTATTTTCCATAATACCAATATAAAGGAGAGTCAGCTAGCATGGGGAAGTCGGCTTCATATAACACCTTTGATCATTTGCCAAAGGTCGGCCATATTTTGATTAACGGGTGGTTGGCCTAAGTATGAGACATTTCAAAAGGGTTGATTGACACGATTCCAAAGAATAGTAGGTTCACTTGGACTAAATATTAGAATAGGATTCAGTAACACCATAGAGAGACTAGATAGATTTCTTATTACTGTGTGACTGATTATTAATAATGTGTGGCTCGAATCAACAATAATTCTTGAGGTTGATATCCTTCCAATATCTAGATCATATCATTACCCCATTTCTTTAAGCCTCTCGTAAGATCACCCTCCCAATTGTAGTCTATTTAAAATAGAAAAAAATGTGGTCCAGGGATTCAAATTTTGTCAATTTGGTAAAGGGTTGGTCGGCTAAAGCAAAGATACAATGAGGAACAAAAATGTTTGAATTTGTAAAGAAGTTGATATACCTCAAAGGTCAAATGAAGAAGTGGAACAAGGAATCACTCAAAAACATCTTTGACAAAAAATCAAGGATTGAAGAATAGTTAGCTATCCTGAATGAGAGAGTAATGAAGGATGGAGTGTCATAGGAGGAGTTTAAAAAAAGAAAAAGACTTTCTAGCCCACACGAAGCAATTCTAGTTAGAGAAGAAATTTTTTGGAGATAAAAATCCAAGGAAACTTGGCTCAAGGAAGGAGACAAGAACATCAAATTCTTCCATAATTCAACTAAGGCAGGAAGAATGAGAAATCAAATATACTTAATCAACTCTCAGAATGATGCAACTTTAACAGATTCATAAGATATAGCTAAGGAGGCGGTAGATTTCTTTCAAAATCTTTTGGCACGCCTTAGATCTTAGATCTACACAATCAAAATGACCTACTAATAAATATACTGGTAAGCATCAATGAAGACCATAACAAAGATCTCATGAACAAGATCACAAAGGAAGAAGTGAAACTGGCTCTTTCACAATAGCACTCCAGCAAAGCTCTTGGCCTTGATGGTTTTCCTATAGGATTCTTTAAGGAATGTTGGGATTTCATGGGTGAAGACATTAGTGGTGGAGGCTAGGAAGTCAAGGAAAATCATGAGAGATTTCAACAATACTTCCTTTGCTATCGTCCCCAAAGGTCAATTCCCATCCTCATCCAATGAATACAGATTGATTTTTTTATGCAATACCATATAAAAAATCATATCAAAAGTAATGGCCAATAGGTTGAAGGCTCTTCTCTCGTGCATAATATTTGAGGAGTAGATCCGATTTACTCCTAAAAGATTAATTGTGGACATCATAATAATCTCACATGAAACCACACACTCGGTAAAAGAATCTAAATTGAAAAGCATGACAACGAAACTAGATATAAGTAAAGCTTCAGATAGAGTTAATTGGTGGTTTCTAATGAAAATAATGGAGAAAATGGGCTTCAACGACCCATGGTGTGAATGGGTTTTCATTTGCATCTCGGGGTCGCGATACTCTGTTCGTGTTATCAGTAACCCATCCTGTGTTCGCTACTGCTGCATTATCTTGAGGTGCATCCTCAATGGTAAAAAGTGTCTCATCCTCCTTATTGGAACTAGTAGCGAGCTGCTCGCTGAGTCCTCTGCCTCTAATAAGCTTGGTTACTTGGATATCCACGTCATATTCCATGACCTTGGTGATCCAAACGGCTCTTTTCTCATTTATATCTTTGCTCAACAGGAACTCGTTCACGCTGGAATGAGCCACCATCAAATGTATCTTGTTATTAGAAACAAGATGCCGAAATTTTTTGAGGCTCCGTATCACTGCAAGGATGTGCTTCTCAACAAAGCTATATCTCTCCTCATATTCTTCCAGCCCCTGACTGAAAAAAGAAATTGGCTGCTCGAAGCCGCTACTCTGCTTCTACACTAAAATCGCAGAGATTGTATATAGGCTGCCATAAGCATATAGAATAAAATATTTGGAAAAGTAAGGATGTACCAAGGTTGGCGCAATTGACAATGCTTCTTTTATAGATTCAAAATTGAGTCTGGCCTCTTCTGTCCAATTAAAGGCTATATTCTTTTTCAACATGGATGTCAAAGGTTTCAAAAGGTTTGTGATATCAGGGATGAACCTTCGCAAAAAAATAATTCTGCCAATAAAACTTTGTAATCCCTTCTTATGACTTGGTAGAGGCAGCTCCAAAATGGCCCTTACTCTTTCAGCATCAATAGTAATGCCTTCTTTTGAGACAACATGCCCTAACAACTTGCCTTCATGGACAACAAAAATGCATTTGTTTGGATTAAGGGATATCCCAAACTCTCAGCATCTCTCAAAAATTTGCCTCAAGTGGGATAAATGTTTAGATGCATTCTTGGAAAAGATTGTTATATCATCTAGATACACCAGCACCAGTTTGTATAGCAAACCCTTGAATGCCATATCCATGGCTCTTTGAAAGGTTGAGCCAACGTTAGAGAGACCAAAAGGCATCCTCCTGTAGGCCATGGTGCCCCACTTGGTAGTGAAAGCAGTTTTGAAGTGATCCTCCTCCTTGATTAACACCTGATTGTAACCAGAAAATCTGTTAAGCAAAGAAAATCTCCCCGAGCCAGCCACTACTTGTAAAATATGCTCCATTGATGGAAGTGGGTAGTGGTCTTTTAGGGAGGCTCTGTTGAGGTCCCTGAAATCAACACACAACCTGATTTCTCCGTTCTTCTTCCTCACAGGGACAAGGTTTGAGACCCAAGAAGTATGCTTGATGGGAAAAATGATCTTTCCCTCAATTAGCTTAGTCAATTCTTTAATCATCAAGGGTTCTAGCTTTGGATTTAGGGGCCTCTGCCTCTGCCTTATAGGCTTGGCACCTGGTTCCAATTCTATGGTGTGCTGGGCAATATGAGGATCAAATCCCTTTAGGTCTGAATAATCCCAAGAAAATACCTCCTTAAATTCTTGACAAAGAGCAATAAAAGCTCTCTTGTCCTCAGTTGAACAGATTTTACCTATTTTGAGGAGTTTTCCCTTAAAAATTTCTAACTCCTCATAATGTTCCTCTTTTATTTGCATACCGGTCTTAGTCTTCTTTGTCTGATTGTCGGTACCAAAAATAGACTCCAAAGTCACCGATCCCTTGGGCAGCTTATTTGTTTTCAGCTGAATAATCTGATCATTGCCATACTGTTGTTTGAGTTTATCTTGATTCATCATGGAAAACTTATCTTCCTCTAACAGGAATCTCAGAATTTGTTCATCACTATCAAAGACCTGCTAATGAACATTATTGTCGTGGATAGAGGGTCTGTCCACTATTTTTATATGAGGCTGCATTTTCTCCTTTTGAATGTCACTAGGGATGTCAAACTGTGCCCCAATTGCAGCCAATCTATCAGCATGGGAGTTTTGATTTCTTGGAATGGAAATCAGATTGAAAGCATCAAACTCCTCAATCATGTTCCTGTTGATAACTGAGAGGGGGGGGTGAATTAGTTATCCTAATTATTTCCCTTATTGAACTTTCTTATTAATTGATGCAGCATTGAATCAAACACAAAAACATTACCATGAAATAAGAAACACATAACACAGTATTTTTGACGTGGAAACCCTGTTAAGGGAGAAAACCACGGGGTGATTAACCCAAAATTATTCTCTGTTAGAAGAATAGGAGATTACAAAAAAATGGCACTTGCTAATTAGGGCTCACTGCCCGAGCACACTGCTCACAAGAGGCCCACTGCCTACAAGAAGACACACTGTCTACAAAGTGATAAGAATCACAGTCTTGAACTGATTTGAACGCATCTGCATATGCTGGAGTTCAGTTCCGGTTAGGCTCAGTATACTGATCTGCTGCACTTCATCTTTTCCTCAGTTCTTTATTCTGCTGTCTTTCACATACCGGATCCTTTTTCCTACTTCTGATCTGTTCTGTACTTCTTCGCATATATCTTCACACCACCACACTCTTCACAACTAAATCCATCCTCTATATATATCCGCACAAGTAATTTCATCACCTTTCTAGTCGGCATCCGGAACAGTCTAGTTTCTTACAAACTCTTGTTCTGTCGGCTGAATCCTTCCTCACCAAGCAATGCGGATCAAGCATATACTTGTAGATATCATTAATCATGTCGGCCAAACATGATTCATGCCTTCACAACCTCTATCATCAACAGTAACACATCCGGAAAGTAGTCTGATACTCTGTCAGTCAGTTCTTCCTCTGTTTTCACTGTCTCTCAGGAATCCGGTACTCAACTATTCATATCTTTTTCCTTGTCCATCACCGGAGGCTAAATCCTTGGAATATACCACTCAAGGTAGTCCTCTTGACTTCCCCAAATCCGCACTGCACCAAGACACTTCCTCTGAGAGATCCGGATCAATCTGTCGGACCTTGCCACATGCTCTGTTCTTGTTCACCGGACCACAACAATCTTTATTCTGACTTCCGGTAGAGACACATTATAACTTGCGGATATGTGGGATGACCTTTGTTGCCATCAATGACAACAACCATGAATCCATATAGTGTCTCTTGCCAACAATCTCCCCCTTTGGCATTGATGGCAACACTTAGTGAAAAATGACTAAGTGTTTACACTATGCTCCCCCTTTGCTGATGCTCTGTCTTTATATACAATTTCCGGAACTCCCCCTTAGTTGGATTCCTCATTTTTCACTGCTCCTCACTCCCCCTTTGACATCAATGGCAAAGGGTAGGGTCCGCACATCAAAATTTTCAAAAATTTTCTATACATAGCCGCATATTTACATACTCACATATACTGAAGAATGTCTGTAAAGGATGTCTGCAATTGGATCATTTCTGTAGCCCAACTTTGCTTCATTCTGTCCAAAATTGAAATGTGACCACTTAACAAAAATGCAAAAGCTTCTGCCCGCTTGAGATCTGTCGGATCTTTTGTTTGGGCGGTGGTCTGAGCATCACTGATGGCCTCATGCATAGTTTCCAACTTAGGGATTATAATCCTTCTAAGTTCTCCCATCCGGTTAGTGATATTCTTCCTTTCCTTTTCAAGATTCTTTATTTCATTCAAGACTGCAATAGTCTGACATTCTTGATTTATTATGGAGGAAGAGAGAGGATCAAAACTTTGAGATAAGCTTTGTAGCTTGTCCTGTTCCTCTTTTATTTTCTTATCAATTGTTGCTGTTGCCTTTGGCCAGGATATACAAAATTTGTAGATGTCACCGCCATCCTTAAGAGCATTCTCTAAGCTCTTTATTCCAATGCTTACAATCTTCCTATCTTTAGAGATTAATTCTAATACTTCTGAAAATCTTTTATCCAAAAATTCCTTCCGGACCTTTTCTTCAGCTGATTTTTCTAGAGAATCAAAATGTGTATCAACACTGCTGACTAAGGTTTTTAGATTACCGGAAGAGGAGGCTGTCGGATCTATCTGGATTGATGGCATAATCTTTACAAGTACTCCGGAAGCAGCCTCTATCAACTCACAGTCTTCCATATGAGACTTCAGGAGTTTTTCATTTGCCTTGGCATTTGCAAATGAAGCTATCTTCATTGTTTGTACCGGAGAGAGAGAGTCAAAGTCGAATGGGCCTTTTAGAAGCTCCGGTTCATCAATCTCTAAAGTTTCTTTGCTCAAAAATTGTTGAACAGTTTGTGCAGTGTCTCTTGCCGGAGACAGATGTTTCTTTTCTTCTGCAGTCTTGGAACTGTCAACCTCTTTATCTTTCACCCCTGCTTCCTTCTCCTGTAATTGCTCTTCTTCTTTGGATCCGGAGACTGTAGGGGAAACCGAAGGAGAGATGCTTGTATGTTCGGGGCCCACTTCTTCCGGAACAGATGATTCCAAATCCGCAGCTGTTTCTGCACCTAAGTCCTCTACAACAGGAAGATTGAACCTTTTGAAGGCCTTCCGGAGGATCTCTTCTGTCTCTTGGGCCACTTTGTCAGTCTCACCAAGCATGAGTTGATTCATCCTGGCTTTACTTCTGAACTCATCTTTGCAGTCCTTGAAGATCATGTTCATTGTCTTGGGATCAATTTGAGGATATAGCTGAATAGCTATCTGCTCCCGGATCTCAAGATCTTTTGCATGAGCATTGTTCTTTCTTACTTCCAATTCCTTTTCTAGGCTTTTAGGAATAAGAGATATGATCTCAATGAAAGCCTTATTATATATGTTCAGATATTTGACTGTGGCTTCCTGCAGAGTCTTTTGGTCAGCCTCACTGAAGTCATCATAAGATTCAGTCATTGGTTGAAGGTTTCCATCCACCGTGACCGACTTGATTATATTCTCTAGAGACAGAGTGGGCTTTTCAACAGATACCTCTGCCATTTCATCCTTGTCTTGTCCTGAGGAGGGTTTACCGGATCCTTTCTTCTTCTGCTTCTTTATTTCTTTTACTCCCTCATCTGACTCTGTTTCCTCTTCATCCTTTTGGCTTTTATAAGCCCTTGTGGCTTTTGTCTTGGATCTTTTACCGGATGCCTGGACTTCCAGTTTTGAACTTTTGGTTGAGGGAGGTGCAGATCTTTTTGATGATCTGGTCCGGGTGGGAGTTTCAACCGGAACACTTTCTTTACTTTCCTCAGCCTTCCTCCTCTTTTCCCGGCTGGCATCAAGTGCCTCTTTTGAGATGCCTAGGCCTTGAGCAATATGCTCAACTTCTTTTCTTACTTTCCTCTTTATCTCCGGTTCCCTGAGTTCTACATGTAACTTTACACTCAGTTCCTCAAAGGTTCCGAACCTTTCTGCCTTGGGATCTTTGGGCTGGCTTAGCATGTGTTGAACATGCAGCTCTACTATCTGTTCATCCACTTCATACCCCATAGGCATGATCCAGACAGTCCTTGGCTCCACTGCCTCCATCAGACACTGATCTGTTTCTACCATGAAGCATACTGTGTCTTTGTATTTTTCAACAAGGGATTGGGGTATTCTTTCCCTTGCATGCATCATGCTTTGGAAGTTCTTGAAGTAACCCCATAGAGCTGTATTTCTTGCTTTTGCATCCCCAAGTCCATACAAATAGTCTCTGATTTGAATGGCAACCGGTCTGTCATTCTGCCATATCCATCCACTGGATCCGGGAAGCTCATTCATGTAGTAAAAGAAGAGACACAGGATCAGATTGCCATATTTGAAGGAGTTTTTCTTGTCCTTCTTAATCTTCTGCAGATTTTCAAAGAGTTGGTTTACTAGAAGCTCGCACAAGTCATAGTCTGCATTCTCCTTTAACATCTGATAGGCTGTGTAGATTGTAGTTCCCGGTACTGAATTTTCCCTACTGGAGTGATAGATTTTGTAACCAATTATTATAGCTGCAACTTTGACATCCGGTTCAATGATATCATCAACTGTCATAGCTCTCTTGTCAAACTTGGATCCGGTTGCATCACTGACTGTCTGATTTTTGACAGATTTGAGAACAGGTAATCCACCGGATGAGTGCAGACCGGTTACAGCCCTAATTGCATCCTTGGTGATCTTGAAGGGCTTGTTCAACCATAGGAAGTTGTCATGTACTCTACTTAGTACATACCAGACCCATTCATCTTCTTCAAAACAGGGGAAATGAATGCACTGTGCAAAGTGTTTGTCCTGGATGGCTTTATACTGAGGTTTGATCTCAAAGGAGTCATCTATCAATTGTTTGTGATAGATATCCATCAGTTTTGATTCTCCAAAGTCTTCAAGATTCGCATGGATGTAAACCCTAATATCTTCCGTATGCAATACACCATGAGGAACACTAGAGAAGGCTCCTAGTGGATCTACCTCCAATGATTTGTAAGGATGTTTCTTGAATGAGGGGCGAGGTCTATCAGAGATCTTAACTATGTTTGGAGTAGCCATTCTTCAAAGATTTGCAGTGAGGTAATGAAAAACGGAGAATACCTTATGCGCCTTCGACTTGCACGGAGTGATTGGATTGATTTCTTTATGCAATGACTTCGACAGGAGATCCTTGGTGTGCTTGATGAATCTTGTTGCAGAGCTCCACTATTCGCTTCTTCTTGAGTGCAGAATGAGCAAATGACTTTTGAGAAATCCCTTATATTGCTCCGCGAACCCTAATATCTGTCTGCAATAAATGCTTCACCTACATTATTCCGGTTTGCCTTGTCTGGATAGCTTGGAGTATCCCGGATTAGTCCTGATTTGCGAATATCATCCGGATCTTTCAATCATGAATAAATCGAGGTAACATATTACAAGAACATCCCAAACACTCTGTCCAATCCGCAGAACAAGATAGTGCACTTCCGGATCTCTTCGAACCTTTTTGTAATCCTTTGTCATACCGGAGCATCTCCCTGAACATGTCTTATTTGATCGATCACAGCTTCTTCATGACTTCATGCGGACCTCTGAAAACTTGACTGAAGCATCTCAAGACTCATATCTGCAAACCCTTTAATCCGCATCTTGTGCCACATTCGGCACCACTTGTTTGTCTGGGGGAACAGGATTTTCTTTGAGTCTCCCCCTGAGCCTGAGCTCACTTTTTAATTTCCGGAAGAAATATCAGCACCAGAGTCTGGTGCGGATCCAACCTCTACATTCTCTGAACTTTTCTTCACCCAAATCTTGCTCATCTGATTCCTAACTTCATCCGCATTCATCTTTTGTTTACCCTTGTCTTGATTCTGATTATACACCGGACCTCTTTTGTCGTGATACTTGTTTCTGCAGACTTTAGCATTATGACCGGACCTATTGCAGATTTGGCAAATAACATTTCTTTGCACATTTGACTGATATCCTCTTGATCTGCATTGATTAGCCATATGACCTACTCTATTGCATGTGAAGCATCTACCTTTGAATGATTTGTTTACTTGCATAATTCTGCATTCATGGGATTTGTGTCCATACCTTTTGCAGTTGAAGCACTGTCTGGAGAAGGATGAATTAATCTGATTCATTCTCATTCTGCACTGATTAGCTTTGTGACCAAAGTGGTTGCAGCTGTGGCAGTATCCATTGAAGGATGGATATCTTTGAGCATTTGGCTGTCTTACCGGAGGTCTTCTAGGCCTGCTCCTTGGATTTTCTGATCCAAGATTCTTCTGACCGGATCCGGAGCTTACTCCTTTCTCATATCCCAAACCATACTTGTCATCTGTCCTCTTTTGACTTCCAAGAAGAACTTCAAGTTGAGCAGAACTTATCTTGAATTTCTCTTTATATTCATTTGCTGTTTGAAGGTCTCTTTTGAGAGAGGCAATTTGATCCTCAAGTTTTTCTTCATTATCTTTGGCATCTTCAAGATCAGATTCAAGATGTCTGATAAACCTGTCCATCTGGTGGCATTCTTCTGATTTTTCTTTAAGAGATTGTCTTAGATTGTCTTCAGCCTTTCTTTTTTCTTCAATCTCTTGAGTAAACTTTATAGTTCCTGATTCCATTTCATGTCTTAACATAATGACTTCTTTTGATAACTTTTCACATAACTTGGTTTGCTCAGTCAATTCTTCATTTGTATTGCTTTCTTCACTTTGTCTTGCCAACTGTTGGAGCAGCTCCTTTCTCTTTTTCATAGAGAGACTTAATTTGTCTTTTAATTCTCTCATGAATTCATCAGCCTGTTTGAGTCTTTCCTTTAATTCACTGACTTCAGAATTTGACTGTTCAAGATCCTCAAGAGCAGTCTTGAGTTGCTCCCTTAAGCCATATGCATCCATTTGAACTCCCAGATCTTCCTCAAGCTGTTAGGCTCTATTAGGAGGAACTTAGCTCTGATACCAATTGTTGATAACTGAGGGGGGGGTGAATCAGTTATCCTAATTATTTCCCTTATTGAACTTTCTTATTAATTGATGCAGCATTGAATCAAACACAAAAACATTACCATGAAATAAGAAACACATAACACAGTATTTTTGACGTGGAAACCCTGTTAAGGGAGAAAACCACGGGGTGATTAACCCAAAATTATTCTCTGTTAGAAGAATAGGAGATTACAAAAAAATGGCACTTGCCAATTAGGGCTCACTGCCCGAGCACACTGCTCACAAGAGGCCCACTGCCTACAAGAAGACACACTGTCTACAAAGTGATAAGAATCACAGTCTTGAACTGATTTGAACGCATCTGCATATGCTGGAGTTCAGTTCCGGTTAGGCTCAGTATACTAATCTGCTGCACTTCATCTTTTCCTCAGTTCTTTATTCTGCTGTCTTTCACATACCGGATCCTTTTTCCTACTTCTGCTCTGTTCTGTACTTCTTCGCATATATCTTCACACCACCACACTCTTCACAACTAAATCCATCCTCTATATATATCCGCACAAGTAATTTCATCACCTTTCTAGTCGGCATCCGGAACAGTCTAGTTTCTTACAAACTCTTGTTCTGTCGGCTGAATCCTTCCTCACCAAGCAATGCGGATCAAGCATATACTTGTAGATATCATTAATCATGTCGGCCAAACATGATTCATGCCTTCACAACCTCTATCATCAACAGTAACACATCCGGAAAGTAGTCTGATACTCTGTCAGTCAGTTCTTCCTCTGTTTTCACTGTCTCTCAGGAATCCGGTACTCAACTATTCATATCTTTTTCCTTGTCCATCACCGGAGGCTAAATCCTTGGAATATACCACTCAAGGTAGTCCTCTTGACTTCCCCAAATCCGCACTGCACCAAGACACTTCCTCTGAGAGATCCGGATCAATCTGTCGGACCTTGCCACATGCTCTGTTCTTGTTCACCGGACCACAACAATCTTTATTCTGACTTCCGGTAGAGACACATTATAACTTGCGGATATGTGGGATGACCTTTGTTGCCATCAATGACAACAACCATGAATCCACATAGTGTCTCTTGCCAACAGTTCCATACCCTATGCTTATAGCACTTCAAGGTATCATTTTTGGTAAGATGCAGTCCTCTTCCTTGATTTACAATTAGTTCACTGTCCCCAAATACTTGCAAACAACCTATTTTCCTCTTTCTCGCCCATTGCAAACCCTGAATTAATCCTTCATATTCAGCAGTGTTGTTTGTACATGCAAAGGCAAAACGGAAAGAAGAAAAATATTTTTCACCATGTGGGGATACAAGCATTGCACCACCATCGGATCCATTTCTGCTCCTAGAGCCATCAAAAAACATTTTCCATACTTCTCCTTGCTGCCCGGTCTGCTGTTCTGCATCCTTTACCATACTTGGAATTGCTGCCTCAGGCTCATGAAGTATATAGACCCCCATACCATTTTCTTGAATATGTGTTTCAGGATCATCTACAACATCTTGTGAGGACCATTCCCTTAATAACACCTCTGGTATACTCTCATCTTGTAACTCTTGAGCCACCACAAGTTCAGGATCATCAGAAATAATGTGATTTGCATTAACCACACTTGGTGTATAGGGCTCTATGTGATGATTTGAAAGCAATTCAGATCTTAGGGTCACCTTAGTGCCATATCTGGTCCTAAAAAACATATGGGACCAGTTAGAGGATAGGTATCCTCCTATTTTGGCTGTGAATTCTCTTGATAGACACATGGCAAAATAGGGGGGCAAATCAATAATGAAGACCTCTTGGCAGATGGAAACATTGGGGTAGGTATGTAGAGTAAGACCTAGGTTTTTTATTACACCCATAGTACTAACAGCTGTGCCATCTAATTAGAGTACACCCTTCTCAAGAGGCTGGTACTTGAGTCCTAATTGGTCTGCAATTTGTTTAGGCATCACAGAACTGCTTGCTCCACTATCCACCATGCAATTATGAACTAATTTATCTCCAATTATCAATGATATGTAGAATGGGAGTGGCTTAGTACTTTTGTTAGGCTGTTTGCTGTTATCCTCAGAGGAATTAGTAAGGACATCCCTATTTGGGTCAACAGTTGTATCTTTGGACACCTTCAAATCAGACAAGGCAGATTGCAATATGTCTTTTTGGCCCGGGATGGCTAAAGAATCCCACATAGACATTGTCACATTCATCCTTTTCATATTTTCAATAATATTGAAAGGTGGAATGGCACTCACCTTTTGATTTGATTTTGTAGCAGCGACGTCTGGTTGCAAACGAGGCATCTCCCTTGCCTTTGCTGGGTCATTTCTTTGTAGAATTTGGGGAATTTGGGGTGCAGGAACATCAGCAAACGCTTTTCCTTTATTTGTTGCTTGTGCTACCTCATAACCCCTTTTCTTTGCTCTTGTATTTGCTGCAATTGAGGTGTTATCGTTGTTTATGCCACAAAATTCACCCTGCTGCCAATTCATGAAGGCAGAATCACTCTGAGGTTGTTCCTGTTGTTGCACAACCCCATCATTTGGTGTACTTGGCTATGAGGCTGACACATTTTGCACCATTAACGCCTGATTTATGACTCCATTTGAGCAGGCTGCTTGACTGTGTGGCTGATTGCATGGGTAGCACCACTCATATTCAACTGCTAGGTTGTTCTGAGCAGGGACAAGGTCCCTTACGGTGTTAATAGGTGCTAGATTATAAGGCAGAAAAGGCCTTTGATTTACATTCTGTCTGGCACCTTGATAGTTGCTTTGATAAGCTTGATACAGCTGATTTTGGCCTTGAAATGGTTGATTCTGCCCCTGGCTAGATTGCTGATAAGGCTGATAGGGCCTCTGGGGCTGTTGCTTCTTTATGCTTACCAGTTCATTTTCAAAAGTTTGAAGGATACCCTCAATCTTTTGTTGACTGTTTTTAATCTCTCTCAACTCTTGAGATGAACTAGAGACAACAGGTTCAGAATTAGCAATATTTGGTAATGCTGCAATAGTAGGCCCAGGGGGAAAACATGGAATTGGCAAAGGCATAGAAGCCTAAATCTCAGGAAAGATAGGCACTGGTGGTCTGGGTGCTATTTTTCTAGCCTGAATGAGATTATTCTCTGCCCTAATTGCTAATTCATACGCATCTGGTAAACTAATACCTTCTAGTGATTGAATCATTACTGAAATATCACTATTTAGGGCTTTCAAAAAATATAGAAATGCATATTCAGCTGGAGGTCTTACCATGGCAGGGATTCTGTCCCATGTCTTCTAAAATCTAAAGTTAAAATCTATCATTTGCTCCTGCGGAGCTCTCTTTATGGTGGTCATCTGTTCGACCAATGATAGATTATCTGATTTTTCTTGAAATTGCTTGTTTAATTTCTCTCCTAGCTCATCCCAAGTTCTTATAGCTTGCACTGGTAGACTCCTGAACCACTGCAATGCCTTCCCCTTGAAAGAGGAAGCCAACAATCTGATGGCTACATTCTCCTGAGTGACATGATGAACCCCACATAGAGATGCTATGTCTCTAATGTGCTCGATCGGAGTAGTCTGATTTTCCCCTGTGAAATAGGGTAGATTCTTCAAAGCTGCCATTGGTATCACATCATGCACCATTAGATTCAAAGGACTCCCCCCATCAAAAGTCACAAATGGCTGATTTCTTGCCATCTGAAGAGCTGTAGGTAGATTCGCTTGAGTTACTGTGGGAACTACAGAAGCAACTGGTCTGAATCCTGGTGGAGTTGACTGTACTCTTTTGGAAACTGGAGTCCTTGCTGCAACTCTGCTCGGTCTTCTGGGTGGAGAGAGCTGCGAATATTCGAATGAGCATGAACTTGAACTCCTGGTTTGTACCTTTCTCATAAAAAATGTAATGGCAGAACTGACCCGCTTGTCCTTTCCTCAGTCTGATTCACTAGATGTGTAAATTTTTAACCTCTTAAAGGTCTGCAATTACTGGTTGCACATCAAAACCAGCAATAATCGCTGTTAATTTGATTGTTACTTTGATCTCTCGAGTCCCACCGGGCGTGCCAAAGTTGTTATCAACCAGTTTTGCACCCTTGCATACAGTTGTGAAACCTCTGCAAACTGGAATAACATGGGAATGATCTCTAAGTATGGGACTTTGCTAAATGAGACCAAACCTCTGGAGAAGGCCGGGTTCCTTGTCTTGTTATCACCTAAAACTACTGAATTTTGGGGAAAAAGGGAGAGAGAATGCTTGTAATAAAAATGAATAAAAGTTTGAAAACATAAGAGGGTGATACACCAGACAGATTTAAAGAAACTTCCACAACACTGAGAAGATGCACAATATAATCAAATACAGCAAGTAGGTATACACAGGTTAGATGACTCTAGCAGAGGTGAGAAGCAATATGATTGAGAGGAATGAAACATTCACAGACAAACCATATGCAGATTCGCACAGAACTAGAAAAATCCATTAAAGAGGTAAAATTAACTTGCATATATTCAATGGAAAGGCACGGTTACAGCATATGAAAACTCTGTTTGGAAACAGAAAAGCCTTAATGCCAAAAAATTTCTAATCTTATTTACAACATTTGAATGCATATATATAGTATTCCAAAGCTATCCTAAGTCAGTTACAAAATTTGCTCCATGAGCAGGAAATGAAAATATCTCTCTCGATGACTATCCAGCTACAATAGTTATGGCATTGAAATCTGGAACTGGGCGGATGGGGAAATATTTTTAGTCTTGAATGCAGGCAGCCTACTCATCAATCTTCAGTAGAAAAGATGAAAATATCTGGAAGAGGAAGGTGGGAAGATATTTTTGACCATCAATGCAAGTTGTATCATCTTTGTGCAACAATGAATGCCCCAAAAATATCTTCATCTGCTGAAAGTCGTTGCTGAAACATCCAGTCGCCCAAATTATGCATCCTCAGATCTGAAAATTGAAAATTGGAAAACCCCCCTAAAAACCTACTCAAATGAAAGAGGAGGCAAAAACATGCACTTTGGCCTCTTACAGCAGGTCAAAATTCACAAAAATGAAGGAGATACAGGCAGTCAAACTTTCGGTCAACTGCCTGTATATACTGCATTTGTATCCCTGTGTATATTGCTGCATCTTGGCGCCTAAATCGACACTCAAAAATTCATTCTGTAACTCCTTTGCATATGCATGGTGCCTTGCATATCAGGCTTTGTATATGCCTTGTATGTTTGAAATTGTATATACATACAATTTCCCCTTGTATATGCGGGCCCTACCACTTGTATCTCCTCTGCATATGAAAAATACAAGCTGCGGACCTCAAAACACCATTAGCTGCTTTTCATTGTTCCGCCAGATCCAGCTTGTATATTTTCTCCTTGTACATTTATTTGTATATGCAAAATATACAAACACTTATTCATACAAAGTGGAATCCAAACTCTTATGTGCCAAAAATGATCCTTGATTCAAATCCGCCTTGTATATCGCAATGCATCTTTGACTTGTATATCGCAATATACAAGCGCCATATACATACAAATCGGACCCGGAGCCTGAATGAGGCAGAAATGATATCCATTTGAAATTCGGCTTGTACATGCTCTTTTGTATGTCGAGACATACAAACACCTTTTATACAAGGCGGACCCAAGAACAACATAGAATAGATTGAAACTTCTATTCGGGTCCAGATTGTATATATTTCCTTGTATATCGGCTTATATGTGTGGACATACAAGTCGATATACATTCCACTGTAGCATTTGAATCTTTGTATGTATATGATAAACAAACCTCTTTGTATCTTCACGGGACCCACCATTTGTATCTCTGAGATATACAAAATCCTTTGTATATTTCCCCGCGGCACTTCTTGCATGCAATTTCATTTGTAAACCTGCGGGCCCCACCTTTTGTATGTTCGGCCTTGTATAATTCTTTGCATGTTCGATTGTATGTAGAAGACATACAATGCGAAATATACATCTCCTTTTATCCTTGAGCCGATACATATCTACTGTAGCAGATGTATGTTTCCTTGTACATTGGCCCTGTATGAAAACATACAATCAAATATACAAACCCCTTTGTATCTTCACAGGAATCTTCGAAGGATTATTCCTGCAATGTATCTTTTCTTTGTATATTTCCTCTTGTATATTGTGAACATACAAAACAATATACAAGCCTGCTGACATACAACTATGGAATATTCTGAGGAATATGCCACGAATGTACATTTGCCTTTGTACATTTAGCGAATGTATATTTGCTTGTATGTGCGAACATACAAGGCAAATATACAAGCGCTAAACATACAAATGGGGAATCTTCGAGGAATATGCCATGAATGCATATTTATACATTGTATGTTTCTCTTGTATCTTTCCTTGCATATCGCCGATATACAAACGAAGAATATTCCCGAGGACATGTGGAAGATTCCCTGAATGTATATGCATTCCCCTGGCCTGATATACATTCAAAAATGTATAAAACTTAATTTTTTCAACATTTCCTAAGGCCGATAGAGATTTTCAAGCCCGCCAAATGCATATTTGAACTGTATGTTGTCCAAAACTTTGACCGTCAATAACTTCTTTATTTGGCAGAATTTCAAGGTACTGTAAAAAGTAAACCTGCCTATTTTTTCAAGTTCTTTCCAATGGTAAGGTTTTTTTTAGGCAATTTGGCACTTTTCATTTTTTTGGCAACATTTTCCAAAGGCTTTTCAAGGAAAATACCAGGTTGACTATTTGGCTCTGGTCAGAGGAAAAAGTGGGTCAACAATCACCTAAAGATGAAACTCTAGATTTACCTTATGAAACACAACTTTACACAATACATAAAAGGGACAAACAATATGACATCACAAGAATGTCACAAATTGGGAAACACAATACAAACAATATGGAAAACATAAATGCTCTTTACGAGCGGGAACAAAGGAAAAAAAATGGGTTACATGAAACCATTTACAAGATGGGAAAAGTAACAACCACTCCTCATGAGCTGAGAGTCCAATCATGATAGCACAACCTAACAATCATCGCAACACTTTCTTAAAGAGCAATGGTTTAGGGGAATAGACAAAATCATGCAGGGAGAAATTCAAGATGAACTAATCAATATGCATTGGGACTAGATGTTCATCTTCAATAAGTAGAAACCTCTCTAGGAGGTGAAGATATTGTACCTCCTAAAGGTATCTATCAAGGTCTTGTGGCCATAGTACATTTGCAGGCATAGTAATCACATGTCTGAATTGATCCTCTCCACCTATCTCTTCAACATATGCAATCTTGAACTCAGTCCAACTCAACCTCTGGGAATAGCTAGAGCCGTTGAAAGAAAATCCCACTCACCAACTCTTGAGTTATTGAATCCACAATTGATATCAACAGGGCACCTTGTGGTCCCTTTAAAACCAAATTACATTAATCAAAACAAGGCACCTTGTTGTGGAAGCACTTCTTGACCATGTTCATCAATTGAACTTTCAACTGATCAAACCTACAAAGTCTAAATCTGAAAGACCATCAAGATCAGAATCTTCAAGCACCAGATTATTATCAAAGTACACATGTTGAAATATCATCTTCAGGTAGTTTACTCTACCATCCGTCATTCCACAATATTGGTATTTGGATAAACTAAGTCTCTTTAGTTTCATCAGTGCAATCAACTTTAATGAATATGCCTTTAAGAGGGAGAAAACAATTAGGTTCCTCATTATCAATCCTATCATTGTTGTCTTCTCTCACTTGCACAGGAGTATGAATATGATTCTATGACGATTTTTCATTTTGTTTGATCTTCCATTCATCCTATTTGATATTTTGGAGAAAAAGATCCATGTCTTCACTAACATGAATGGGATCTATTAAGAATGAAGAAGCGTCAAATCTCAAGAGAGAGTTCATTGTGTCCTCCCCTAAAACCTTGCTCTCAAGGACTTATAGAAAACTATCAAGATCTGGTACAAAATCCTTTTCATTAACTTCTAATATGACATGTGCCTCCAAATCTGAACTATTTTCAAGAAATTGTTCATCTAACTATGATCTGTCATTGAAATCATGAACAAAGTCAACTCCCTCGAACTGAAATTTTTTATTAAAACTACTCTTTGAATCCTGAAAACTTGTAGCAACCTCCTAAGATAAGAAACATTTGCGTCTTCTAACAATGAAGTTAGATGTTGAAGAAAAACACCAATTTCTAACATGAGATCTTTTGTTTCCTTAGTAGATATCTTTTGAAATTCCTTATCATTAGTGCTCATAAAAAATGTTGAACTTGAAGTTGCAATCTCCTCATAAAGAGAACTATCTTGATCTTCTTTGTTATATCTATTGCAGGTTCTTCGAAGAACCCTTCAAATGAGGAAAAGAAGGAATTGGATTCATCATCATTATCTCTATCACAACTAATCTCTTCTTGCTCACAATTTGGAACATCACTTTTCTCTTTTGATTCTGACTTGACTCAATCCTATGCAAAGAAAATATGGCATACTTACACAAATTCTTCTTTCATTAGCAATCATTCAACCTCAAAGAACTTGAGCAAAGAAGGTAAAATGTTTGCTTCTAATGGATACTCTTGTTCTAAGTGTCATTCCTGGTTATATGGATAGATAACACCATTCATCATATGATTATGAAAATTATTTCTTAATTCATTAGGGTTATATTGGGTATATCCCATAACAAAGCGGCCATCAGATTCGTCTAAAAGGCGTTCAAGATCACTCAAAAATCCTTGATTTTCATTTGAAGCTATTAATATTTGTGTGAATATGTGCATCTCACGACAACTTTCTCCATCATGTTCACTTGTGGCATGGAAAAACAATATTTGTGTGTAAGAGAGGACACTTTTGCCACTTTCCTTGTTGATGAATTAGGTAGATGAGATCTATCGCTAACACAATTGATGAAAGCAACACTTTTGCTTGAAGGAGGTAGGTTTTGTTGAAGTGCTTAAACATTTACAAGAATCAATGACCTGATTGAATATTTTTATATCTTCCTTGAAGTAATCATATGGTCTTCCAACTTGATGGCATGTTATTGAGCTTGCCTCAAATTTTTTAGCATTTCCTTGCTTAAGAAAGAAAGCAACCTGAAGGTTGAGCATTGATGAAGCAACTTAGAAGAATCTCAAAAGAAGGATTTAGAGAGTCGGCATTTTAGTAACCAAGAAGTTGAATCTTGCAATGAACTCTCTCATTAGTTCACTTTCATCTTTCTTGGCGTTGGATAGTTGCACAAATAGATATGATTATCCTCAATCGGCTTGAAACATGCAAGAAAATTCTTACTCATTGACTCGCAACAAGTGATCGAACCAATAACAAGGTGATGAAACCAATCAGCTGCTACACCTTGCAAAGTATCCACAAACAAGTGTACTTCAACATATTCATGTGTTATTTTTAGAATTCCACATGTGATGGTGAAGGCTGAAATATGCTCGCCAAGATGTTGCTTGTCATAACCATAAAACTTGGGAAAATTCTTCCTAGATCCACAAGGCAACTCATGATTTTTCTATCAATGCTAGTGGACCAATCTAATTTCCCCATGACAGAAATGGAGGTGGATGATTGTTATTGATGTGATTAGCCTCCAAAGAAGCCATTGAGTGCAAGAAGTCTTCTTCTAAATCTCAAAAATATTTGTGAACCTTGAAACCTCAGTGCCAATTGGAATGACTTGATGGATAAGACAATGGTCTTATGTTGATCCCTAATAGTCACCAAAAATCGTTAGTGTTTTAATTCACACCTTTCGATGAAACACAAAACGTAACAGATGTGCAGTAAAACTGCTCTTCGAACTAGAAGGGTAAGCTACCTATAAATTAAAAACTAACCTAAAACTGCACAATATGTACTTGCAATCTACAAACTTTACAATATTTTCAAGGGTGATTTCACATTCTAGCTAAATAAATCTTAAAAATCTTCTTGGGTTTACCTAGCGTAAAAGGTTGAAATGCTCTTTCAACACAAAGCAAAGGATTTTATGTTTTTGGACTGAAACTAAATCCTATAACTACATGCTTGTGTTGCTCAACTAAACACAGAGACTAAACAAAGCAAGTACACAAGGATTAAATGACACCAAACGTTATAAGCTAAACATAATCATTGCATTCAAAGCTACAAGAGACCAACCTAACACCTACTACAATACAAAGCTTCAATAACGGTTAAGTAGTATTTAGCTCATAAAGGTACACTAACACAAAATAGAGAACACTTCAATAGTAACTTGAAGCAAAGTAGGCATACTAAATCCCATTGAATGAATAATGAAATCTACATTCACAATAACACTAAATAGCAATTTTAGCAATATATAAGCATGAAAATTACCATTCATTGATCCAATTAAGTGTAAAAAGGCATTTATTTATACTATTTAAAAACAAGTGCATGAACATAATTAAATTAAACTAACTACACTTCTACCCTAACCATGATTTCTTGCATGACATGCAAGCTTTATTACAACTTATCTCATCCACTAATTCTAAAATTACAATCATGTGACTGTCAATTGAACTAACGATTAAAATATTACAATTATCCATTAAAAGCTCTCGTCTCTCACATGATGAGGTAGATGATCTAAGAATAGTTGACTCTGAGCTAATAATAGTTCATGGGATCCTTGTGCTAAAAATAGAGAATGTTAAAATAGCAAATCCCTAAGTACACTCCTTGAAAATGGTCGTGCAATTTTACTTCTAATTAGTCAGCTCTACATGACTTTGATGGTTATGCATGATCATGACTAACCCTTTGAAAAACCTTGAAAAATCTACTCATACATCCCTCCATTGTTTATGTGTGTTCTTGCGCACTTGCTTTGTATTGGCATTAATGCAGAACTTTCATGAAACATCACCTCCTTTGTATTGGTGCAAGCCATTGTTTAGGTGCATACCTATACACTAGACTTTAAATTTTCAAAAATGTGTCTTCTTTGTATTGTTGCAAGCCATTGTCCAAGCACATGCCTATACACTAGACTTGAAATTTTCAAAATGCGTCTTCTTTGTCTTGGTGTGCATCCTTCATTGTCCAAAAAAATTCAAATGTCTTAAATGCCTTCCAGTCTTCTCTACACCTTACGTCGACACATCCTCCCCCTTTAAGCTAGGCGTAATTTTTGCATTTTCAAGAGTTTGTTTAGTATAGGCACGCGCTAGTGGCTTGGCATGTGCCACTACATAATTGAATTTTTTTTCAAAAAACTCTATCCTTTGTTAAGGCACACACCAATACTCATGGCAAAAATCTTTCAAAATAGAAACTTCTTTTTCTGAGTGTGTCTAACCCTATATCCGTGCGCTTGTCGTCACACTTTAAATTTTTTTGAAAAACATCTTTTTGAGTGCGTCTAAAACTAAACTAATTTCTCTCCTTGAGGTGCACACATTGACCCTTTGTATTGGCGCGCCTAAGCTTTTTGGTGCACACGAATGCACAATAGAAATTTTTTTAAAATCTTTTGTTTCTTTGTTGAGGCACGCTTCTAAATCGCTACATGCGTTGATACAATAACTTCAGCGTCGCATCCCTAAAACTCACACACACCCTTTTTCTTTGCTCAGACGCATCTCTATGCTTGACACATTTTAATATCCTACATGCATCTTTTGCCCATCCTTTGCAAAGGTGTGTTGATTTCTCCAAGTGCTTGAATTTATGATCCTACGAGGGTAAGCAAAAGAAGATGCGTAGAAGACAAGATTTTGAAACATATCGAGGATAGATAAATGAAAATTTGACATAATATGAAGTTAAATGAAAATTTGACATAATACGAAGTTTTCATATGGGTAAAACATGCTAATGTATTACCTAATTGCTTGGATGCCAAAGTCCATGGTGTTGCAACTAATGATTTTGTTTCCCTGATGATTGATTGCATAATTTAAAAGCCTATCTACCTAATTGTTGCTCTCTCTAAAGCAATGTTGCCTAATGTAGGAGCTCAAATTTGATAAATTTTCCATACCTATTCCATGTGTTCTTTATTTTCCAACTTGTTGATCTTTTGTTCTTAATTGCATTTATTATGACCATTGAGTCACCTTCTATTAGACGTCCTTGATATCGTTTGCTTAACATACTAGAAGTCCAAGAAGAATGGCTTGCATTTCTACTTCATTGTTAGTTCCATTAGTCAATTACTCTAAGGCCGCTCAGACCACCCTCCAATTCCAATCCCTAATTACACACCACGCCCTTGAAGCACCCATGTTGCCCCTAGTGGTGCCATCGAAGTGGAGGGATCCATTGAATGGTGCTGGCTTGTCTTTTATGGTTTAATCTACAAGACCTGTGAATGGGGGGCAATTTGATATATTTCCATTTTTTCATAATTTCGTTGTCGTATTTGGAGATCTTTTCTTCCTGTTCACAAACCTTGACCATCACAACTTCACTTATTGCAATCTTCAATTTACTAATTATTAACTCTTCTGCAATGGCCTATCATTGAAAATCTTACGATTCCATTCCTTCCACATGTGCCAAATCAACATTGATGGACTCATAATCCAATGGCATGAAATGGTTGACTTTGGTTGAAGCATTGGCCAACTTCTGAAAAAATCCATTATGTCTTTCAAGAAAGCTCCTGGCAATTCCAACCTATCTCAAAGTCACTACCAACATCTCACCACAACTAGGCAATTTATGAGCAAATGATGCATTGTCTCTTCTAAGCTTCTACATGACACACCACAAGGGCCCAACTATACCATACATTTTTAGTCTTTCTCTTGTCAAAATTCTTTTGTGTAAAGAAACCGAAGTGAATGATCCTTCCTTTGGGAGGCATGGGGCCATAGAGAAAGACAATGTGGCTAAGAAACATGAGTAAGTCAAGTTGTGGGAATAAGAGTACCTCACACATGTGGGACATTGTCTACATGGAATGGGTGTCAAGGACACGTATCTAGGGCAACTAGATAATTGGTTGGTTTGTGAGTCTAGGGAACTTGGCAAATGATTGGGTTATGGGGTCAAAATCAAAGTGGACGAGTCAGGGACTTGGAATCGAAAGAATACCTTCAAGGAAGGGCATCAACAAACTCAAAGAGTTTGGAGGATGAGCCACGGTGGTGAGTCGATGATGTATCGAGTGAAACATCAAACATAGGAGGTGATTTGATGAAGAGATGTTGCCACTAGTATTGGGGTATCACATGTTGGGCTAAACTTAGGGAGTGCTTAATAATGAGGTCGTATGCAATCAAAGTTGTGCGATGGAAGGTTGTTGATAAGTCGAAGGTGAAGGATGCGAACTTGGTTGTTGGAAACAAGAGTGGTTGAGAGGTATGGAACTGCTTAGTGCTCAAAGCATGTGGAGCCTACACAATCGGGTTTGTGTTAGGGCTAGTCTTCTAATTGTGATGCAAGGGCAAGGTCTCGAGTTGCAAGCAAGATTAGAAGTTTGGAGTTTGAGTGCTAGGGGCATGAGCCAAAAGGTTTGGTGTAATGCATACAATTCCATAATGTGTGTTGGTTGTGACGCTAGGAGCACCTAGGACAAGGCATAGTCTAGGATTTGTGAAAGATCTTGTCCACAATAAGGGACACAAGTAGGGATCATTAGTGTAGCACAAGGGCACTGAGTGCCACCCCCATGATAGTTGGTATAAAAGCTCTGGAGGGCCAAGTTGGTATCAGAGCTATGTAAGGCTGAGTTTGTATCAGAGCCATTATCATGGGGGAAACTACTCCAACATTTTGTTGTGGGCCAATCAATATTAATTAGGGGAGCACATGCCACCTCATACCCAAGATTAACTAAGTAATTTCTTGATTTTGAACAAGCCCATATTACTTTATCCTCCTTGCCATATACAAAAACCTTTCTTTTGTTGAGCTCTTCCTCCATTGATAGAAAGATTATTATCAATACCACTTTTTGAGGTCTTTCCATTTCCATTTTGAATTTCCTATCAAAGGTGGACTAAAGTAATCCTGCACTTGATCACCCCATGACTGAATGAGGACCTCTTTGGCCCTAGCGAGGTCATCTCTATTCTCTAGAGGGGTGTAGCCATTCCATGAATCCTCCCAAGATATGTGATCCATTATTATGGATATACAATCCATCATAAAATTCCATATATGTGATCCTCAAGGAGGGTCAGCGATCGTGATAATTCTAGTGGGGTAGTCTGAGTTGAGGTATTTCCTTTGGAGCATTTTGAACTATTTTGAGGATGGCTTAGCATTCATTTTCCACACCAGCTTTGTCCCTAAGGCTTGGTTCTGTAGTTCCAAATTCCTCATTCGTACTCCACCACATCTTTGGAGAATAGAACTTTTGTCATCCAAGAAGTGGGATCCTCTTGTTATCCTTTGGTCCCTACCATAGAAATTTCTTCATTATTTTGTTGAGATTAGTAACAATCTTTTTTGGAGTTTTCAAGCAAGACATGAGATAAACGAGGATGGGAACTACAACAAATTTTGGCATGGTGATGCATCATGCAAGTGTTAGCCATTTCCCTTTCAGAGACTCCAATTTAGTTCTGCATGTGTCTACCAAGTCCTTCTAATGGCTTGATCTTGTCGCTCTTTTAAAAAGAGGGGCCCCAATGTATTTGTTAGGCAAAGAACCAATTTTAAAACCCAATAGTTGTGCTATAGCTACCTACTCCAACTCTTTAGTGTGGAAAATTGTTTGTTTTATTGTAGTTGATAATTTGACCTAAGGTCATTTGTACTTTCCCAATGTATGCTTGAAGATTCCAACCTCCTCCCTAGTTAAGTTCCCATAAAGCATCATATCATCAGCAAATTATTGATGTGTAACTAGTTCCATGCCTCTGGCTACCCTTATTCCTTTCCATGTTCCCTTCTTGGCAATTATTTTTATTGATCTTCTCAAAGCTTCTACTATGATAAAGAATAGAAAGGGATAGAGAGGGTCGTCTTGTCGTAAGCGTCTGGTTGATTCAAAAAAATCCATGAGGATTTCCATTAACAAGAACAAAGTATCTCAACCCTGAGATGCAAATGAAAACCCATTCACACCATGGGTTGTTGAAGCCCATTTTCTCCATTATTTTCATTAGAAACCACCAATTAACTCTATCTTAAGCTTTACTTATATCTAGTTTCGCTGTCATGCTTTTCAATTTAGATTCTTTTACCGAGTGTGTGGTTTCATGTGAGATTATTATGATGTCCACAATTAATCTTTTAGGAGTAAATCCGATCTACTCCTCAAATATTATGCACGAGAGAAGAGCCTTCAACCTATTGGCCATTACTTTTGATATGATTTTGTATATGGTATTGCATAAAAAAATCAATCTGTATTCATTGGATGAGGATGGGAATTGACCTTTGGGACGATAGCAAAGGAAGTATTGTTGAAATCTCTCATGATTTTCCTTGACTTCCTAGCCTCCACCACTAATGTCTTCACCCATGAAATCCCAACATTCCTTGAAGAATCCTACAGGAAAACCATCAAGGCCAAGAGCTTTGTTGGAGTGCTATTGTGAAAGAGCCAGTTTCACTTCTTCCTTTGTGATCTTGTTCATGAGATCTTTGTTATGGTCTTCATTGATGCTTACCAGTATATTTATTAGTAGGTCATTTTGATTGTGTAGATCTAAGCTCTAAGGCGTGCCAAAAGATTTTGAAAGAAATCTACCACCTCCTTAGCTATATCTTATGAATCTGTTAAAGTTGCATCATTCTGAGAGTTGATTGAGTATATTTGATTTCTCATTCTTCCTGCCTTAGTTGAATTATGGAAGAATTTGGTGTTCTTGTCTCCTTCCTTGAGCCAAGTTTCCTTGGATTTTTATCTCCAAAAAATTTCTTCTCTAACTAGAATTGCTTCATGTGGGCTAGAAAGTCTTTTTCTTTTTTTAAACTCCTTCTATGACACTCCATCCTTCATTACTCTCTCATTCATGATAGCTAACTATTCTTCAATCCTTGATTTTTTGTCAAAGATGTTTTTGAGTGATTCCTTGTTCCACTTCTTCATTTGACCTTTGAGGTATATCAACTTCTTTCCAAATTCAAACATTTTTGTTCCTCATTGTATCTTTGCTTTAGCCGACCAACCCTTTACCAAATTGACAAAATTTGAATCCCTGGACCACATTTTTTTCTATTTTAAATGGACTACAATTGGGAGGGTGATCTTCTGAGAGGCTCAAAGAAATGGGGTAATGATATGATCTAGATATTGGAAGGATATCAACCTCAAGAATTATTGTTGATTCAAGCCACACATTATTAATAATCAGTCACACAATAATAAGAAATCTTTCTAGTCTCTCTATGATGTTACTGAATCCTATTCTAATATTTAGTCCAAGTGAACCTACTGTTCTTTGGAATCGTGTCAATCAACCCTTTTGAAATGTCTTGTACTTAGGCCAACCACCCTTTAATCAAAAGATGGCTGACCTTTGGCAAATGATCAAAGGTGCTATAATATGTGAAATTAAAATGAAGATTAAAACTAATCAAATGTAAAACAGAATGATTATACCTTCCTTTTGACTCACAAATCCATGCAGGAAGGAGATGGGGATTGATAGATTAGATGGGATTGAGACCAGATTTTGACATTAGGATGGTAGGATGAGGAGATTGGGGAGTGATTTTGACAGAGTTCTGATGAGATGAGGAGATTGTGGAGTGATTTTGGCAGAGGTCTGATGCATGAAGAGGTCTCTCGCCAATGGCTTAGAGAGGGGTCCAATTTATAGAATTTTGGAGATGAGGATGGAGGGTGAGGATTTAGTTGATGAGATCAAGGGCTAGGAATAAAAGTGAATCTTTTATTCCTAGTGGATGAATTAATAATTCACATTTTGGGAAGAGTGGAGGATAGTGGATGAATTAATAATTCATCTTTGGGAAGAGTGGAGGATAGTGGGGGACAACTGAATTTTAAATTTAGTGAGTGGAGGATAGTGGGAGACAACTGAATTTTAAATTCAGTGAGTGGAGGATAGTGGGAGACAACTGAATTTTAAATTTAGTGAGTGGATGATGAGGTAAGCAAGGTTAATTAAGTATTATCTTAATTAACTTAAGCCTAGGTTAATCAGATAAGCAGGATTTATCTAATTAACAGGGATTAGGGAAATGGATAAATCAACTAAATAAATATTAGGAATATTCATTCAATTGATAGGATAGGGTTGTAAGATTAAATGGATTAATTAGGTGAATTAATTGATCACCAGGGATATGCAGATGGGGAGAATGGATTAGTGTAGAGGTATGGGAAATTGGTTTGCAGAGCAATCCAATTTTCGGTGTCTACATTTGCCCCTCTTTGAGATGGTGTTGCGGCTAAGTAACATCATTTCAAAGAAGTTAGAACATAGAGATGGATTGGATAGAAAAAAGATTTTGGTTTGGAAGAATAGGGTAAGGTTTGGGGATAATTGGTAAGGGTGATGCCCCCTCGAGAGGATAGGCGGGTTGCGAGAACACGGTTGTGCTCTCGAAATGGATGGACTTATTGGTTGAACTGGTCAGAGGATAAGTGGTGGGATGAAAGGATGATGATGTTCGGAGATGATTGGTGGATGATCATTGTGCTGAAACTGAATTTGAGCAATCCTAGGTTTGATATAGCAAAGTGGATATGTTCACCAAGGTATAGAAGACCAGGGTGATGATGTTTATCCAACATTTGCATGGACTAGACACGCAGACAAAGGGATGATCTCATGCATGCCCAAGATAGTACAACCCTGTCTAGACGAGGGAAGGGAACTCATAGCATAAGCCCTTAGTACACAAAAGGTATGATGAACCTTAGATGCATAAGGAGATCAATATGCTAGAACCGACCCTATGATCAATCAAGATATGAATACTAGCTTGGAGTAATGAAACCAACCCACAAGCATAGCATACAAAAGCAAGACTATGCCCCATTCTAGATGTTTTCGCCACATACCATGATATAATAAGATCAAGGTAGCTTTGATGTGATCTTCGAATAGGACAAAAAATAAAAATCAAAAACCAAAAGACCAACAAACCAAACAAGTAACCATTGTATCTTTTGCCAAGATGGATGATGATGTGATAGATGCTGCCTATCGTAGGAAAGATATATCCTAAGGCAGGGATTGATAGATGATTGGATGATGTTGTGATGATTGGATAGATTCTTCCTATCGTAGGAACGGCATATCCTAAGGCAAGAATCGATTGATGATTGGATCATGTTTTGTTGATGTAAGATTGGCTCAAGATATGATGGTGACAAGTTATGGTTGATGCTGATTTGATAGTTGATGATTTTTGATAAGGGATGATGCTTTGATAGGTGATGTGATGCTTGGATCTAGTGTAAGCTTATTGAGGATAGATGTGATGATGATGTGGGATGATGATAAATGTGACGATGATGAGAGTGTGATGAAATTTGATGTTTTGTGATGGATAGATTATTTTTGGAAATTTGTGTGTTTTCTATTGTTTTGGGATTTTTTGATGTTTGTGATGTTTTTTGATTTTTTGATTTTTTGATGTTTTTGGATTTTGTGATGTTGTTGGATTTTTTGATTTTTGATGTTTTTGGATTTTGTGATGTTTTTGAATTTTTGGATTTTGTGGAAAAGGAATGGTTTATTATGATGGTGTCATTGGATTCCATTTGGATAGCCTTTGTGCTAAATACCAATGACAAGGGAACACCAAGTCTAGAGGTGAAGGTGATGGGGTGGGATAGGGGGATTGGCGATGAAAGGATAATGGATAGGAGATTTGATAGATGAATGGACAAGTGATAGGGATGCATGTTAGATAGATGGAAGATTGGGATGAGGGATAGGATAGGTATGTATGATATATGGATGGGAGATGGGGATAAGGCTTTTCTCCAAGGGCTAGGTTGCAAGGAATCATATGCCCCAATGTCTAAAGAATTTTGTATGATGGGCTCATGTGTGAATGGATGGTCTTTACAATAGATGAATGGAGGATATACTTGGAAATGAAGTATGTCAAGAGGTCTCCAAAGCATGTTGTTGATATTTTGCCCCTTGTCTTTATCAAGATCTAAGGTGGGAGATATAGTGGATAAGAATATGATAGGATAAGGATAAGACAGTGGATAAGATGTGCAAGGATATTATGGATGTGGATGAAGGATACGGTTTTGCCCCCAAGTGTAGGGGTACAAAATGGATGGAGAAGGGATTATGCATGACGCCCACAAGGGGTTTTCATTAAGGTACTTGCCCAAGGCGCCACAAGGAGTGGTTTTCACCATTGGACGGATTTTTCTCTTTACTATTTTCTTGATTTTTTGATTTTTTTGCGTTTTTTCTTTTTTGATGGAATGGGGACTCTAGCATTTGTTTCCATAGCAAGGAGAAGATGGTCCCATGTTGGATAGCATTATGGATGATAATTACATGGATGTGGGTAGATAGGAGAAGATGGAATGGATTATGGATAATGGATTATGGTGTGGATTATGTGGATTATGATGTGGACAATGCGGATTATGATGTGGATTATGCAAAAGCATGGACCATAGGAATGTGATGGGGAAGATATGTAGGATAGTGAATGAAAGATGGAGAGATGGGGGTAAGTGGGAATGTTAAGTGATGGAGGGGAACCAAGACCAACGGTTGCACACACCGTAATGTATTTGGAAGCTTGTACTTTGGATGTGGAGTTGGGAGTAATGGGGATTGGGATGGGGGATTTTTGTATGATCGATTTGGGGTTTTAGGGACTCAAATAGACTTAGGATTTATGGGATTTTTAGATGTGGAGCAAGATGTTTGGGAGTTTGGAGTGGATTGGGATGTAGATGCCTCATTTCTTTTGATTGATCTTTGCTTAGGGACCCATACCATTTTTGTTTTTGCTTTTTCTTGTGATGGTGTGGGATTGGATAGCCTTTTTGATTTTTCATTTTGATTGGAAGGGATAATATCCTTAGGCTTTTGTGCTTTATGAGTTGAGGCATTCAAATTTTTGAATCCCATGGATTTGGGGGAAGCTTCATGTTTGAAAGATGTGTGCTTTTGTTGGTCTTGATTGGGAATTTTAGTGGTTTTATGGATGGAGGGGTAAAAAGTGGATTTATGGATAAATGGATAAGGGGATTTGAGGATGGGGATATTAGGAGTTGGGAGGATGGGAGGATAAGAGAATTTGTGGATAGGGATGTTTGGTGTTGGTAGGATAGGAGGTAGAGTGGATTTGATAGGGATCTTTGGAGTTGGAAGTAGTGGAGGTAAATTGGATGGAGGGAGATGGATGGTCACATGCTTTTGCAAATGGTAGGATGATGGAGGAGGGATGGCGACATATGATTTGGGAGTGCGATGAGATGCACCATGCTTGGGATTGGATGAATGGAATTTGGAAGGTGGGTGGATGGTATCAACTTGTGTAGATTGTTTTTCTTGGGATGCATAGCCAAGGCCATGTGATGATGGATGGAATGTGGTGTGGATGGGCTCCAAGATGCCTTGTTCATGAAGGCCTAAGCCTTTACCTTGATAGTTCATAAGTTGGAGCATGCAACATGCAATGGGATGTTTGGTGCTTGGGAAACAAGACGCGAGTCCATTATTTGTTGGAGAAAGATAGGTGGTGGATGGAAGTTGTTCACCTCCTACAAGGGAGTCACCACGGATGAAAGTGCTTGTGCCAAGTAGATAAGGGGATGGATTTTGGATGGGATTGGTAGATGGAGGTGAAGGATTCATGGGGGATGGTGAAGGGGTGGTAGAAGATGGGGTGAGATCAATAATTTGATCAATAGATGGGAGGGGATCGTGTATGGGATTAGATGGGATGGTTAGATCTTGATTAGGAGAAGGGGTTGATGTTTCAACATGCTTGGAATTTGATTCTTGACATATCTCATGTGCTTGGATTGAAGTGGGAGTGACTTGGATATATGTGATAGGTGTTTGACTTATGTGTTCTTGAACATGGCTGCATGATGGTTCTTGAGTTATGATAGGAGATTGTTCAAGAGGTTTGGTGGATGTTGGATTGCATGAGGGTGTTTGATTCCTTGCTAATAGCCAATGGATGGCATCCTTCATGAGTGTATGGGTTGAAGAGCAATATAATGGATGGATAATGATGGTGGCTGGTGTGGGATTAGGATTGGAATTGGATATGTGGGTGATGGGATTAGGCTGTGATGGTTCGTGGATGGGTTCAAGGATAGGTGTTGGACTAGATGGTGGTGTTGGAGGGTTTGGGGATTGGGGGGATTCCTTTACTTTGCTTTCATTTGTAGGTGATGTTCTTTGGAAGAAATCCCACAAGGATTCTTTGGATGTGATAGTGTTGGGACTTGGAAGGTTTGATGGTGGATTAGATGGTGGATGGGTGATAGGGATTGGTGGATTGGAAGATACATAAGGTGATGGATTAAGGTTGATAAGGTTGGAGGGATATTGTGATGGGGGGATTGGAGGATGAGGATTAGGAGATGGGGGATTTGGTTGTTGATATGAGGTTTGGATTTCGGATATAAGGTGTGCTAGATTGGTGTTCCCTTGATCAAAGTTAGCATGACAAAGGTTGGGGGATTGATAAGGTGGAGGTATGGATTGATTGGATAAGTATGATGGCATGGATGTGTAAGGGGATGGTGATTGATATGAAGGTAAAGGTTGATATGATGAAGGTTGATATGATGGAAGTTGGTATGAGGTTGAAGGTTGATATGAGGATGATGGAGGTTGATATGATGGAAGTTGATAGGATGAAGGTTGATGGGAGGTTGATGGTGTGGATATGTAAGATGTAGATTGGTATGAAGGTTGAAAGAATGACGATTGATATGATGTGGATGGGGATGATGTGTAGGGTGTTTGTTGATATGGTGGAGGTTGGTATGAGGTCCATGGTGTGGATATGTAAGATGTTGAAGGTTGATATGATGAGGGTTGATATGATAAAGATGGGGGAGGGATTTGGGATTCACCAATGATGAAGTCTGCTAAGGGTATATCTTTAATGTCATTTTTGAATTGTTCCTTAGCATCAGGATCCATGTGCGCATAGACTTTTCTAATTCTTTGTACTTGTTGTATTGATTCATAAAGATCCATTTTGTGGGAGATAGTATGGGATGATGGGGGATGATTGTGATGTTGAGGATCAAATGGCAAGACCTTAGGATGATTCGATTTGATTTGATGAATGGTTCTCTATGCTTAAGATAGACTAATGATCTTAAGCAAGAGGGTTGATGTGATCAACTAAGGTCTTGATTTTTTTGATTAGGGTTTTAGGATGTGGATTTGGGGTTTGATAATGATGTTGGGGGATTTGGATAATGATTGGGATCAATGTTGATGTGATGTGGTGATAACTTGGATATGGTTAGGATTTGGTATGGAGTGATTAGGGATGATTAGGATAATGGTTAGGAGGATGTTGATAGAATGAGGATGAATGATGGAGATGTTACTAGGATGTGCTTAGGGATGATTGGGATTGAAGTTGATTTGATAAAAATGGAGATAATGATGATGTGTAATGGTTAGAATGATGTTGTTTGGATAATGATTTAGATAGAATGATGATGATTGATGATGTAGAGTGACAAGGATGTGATTAGGATTGAAAGTGTCAAAAGATGAGTGATTAGGATGAATGTGATTGGATTTGGATATGTTTGGATGATTTGATTTTTCTTGGCAAGTAGACAAACAATCAAGCAAGAAAACACAATGGCTAAAGGTTTGATTTATGAGCACAACCTAAGGTGAAGCAAGGACAATACTTGTGGAACAAGTAGAGGGATTTTGGCTTCTAGCACAATGGTTTGTAGTAAGTGCTTTCGTTCAGGTGGTTATACATGCGACAGCACTACTCTCCATTATTTAGTCTCCCAGCCTCCAAGGGTTATGCCTTGGAGGGTTTTGGGGGAGGTTGGCCGTCAGTATAATACAACAACACCTGTTGCTTGTGACTTTCGTCACAAACACATTAATTTATATAGTGGCTTGAAAGAGCTTGGCTTTAGCTTGTTGCCGCTTGGGTCGTTCCCACCTTTCGAAGCGGGGTGGCAGGCCCTCTAAGGATTAACAAAAGCAACAAAACCACAAAAATACTTTTGATCCCCAAGTTCATACAAAGATGCGAGGGGAAAGCATACGTATATTTTGTACTTGCATCACACTAAACATGGTTCATTTTAGATCTTTGGATTATGTTGGGGGTGATTAATGCAAGTGTGGTGAGGAGCTTTTGATTCCCAAGGTCACCAAATGGTGTGAGGGAAGAGCATACACTTTTCACACTACAAGAAAAGATCATGAAAACAATTCACACAAATTAGATTAATTTTCTTGATTATATGAGTGAATAATGCAGATTGTTGTTCTTTTTAATCCAATGATTTGATTGATGTAATTTGTGGTTCTTTTTAAAGCCCAAAATTGAAGTGTTTGGATATTTGTTTGTTGCAAGCAATGATTAATTTTAGTTGCACCAAAATCAAATGTTCTTTATACTAAGGCATACAAAGATTCTTTTTAGGTGCACCAAGATAAAGTGTTTGATTGTAGATTGTTTGCAAGCAAGATTGATTTTATGCACCAAATGTAAGTGTTTTCTAAGCTAAGAAAATAAAGGTTCTTTTTAGTGCACCAAAAGAAGATGTGTCTTAATCTACTAAATCCCTGCAAAAGATGTTAGTAGCTTCGAAATGATGGTCTTGGATGACCTGCAGAAAAGAGACCCAACCCTGCACAGATCCTTAAGCTAGTACAGAAAAATAGCGCTAAAACAGAGGGAAGATAGCACTAATACAGAAGATAGCACTAATACAAAAAATAGCGCCAATATGGCACATAGTTGGTCAACAGATGATTTTAGAAAAAAATTGCCATAGTCTCCCCTTCTTCGTTTAAGATACCTGTAGAAATAGAGAGCAGATAGAATAGAAAGTCCAAGATATAAAAGGAAGACAAAAAAAGCCGGACGGATTTGTGAGTGAAACTTAGGAGAGAAAGTGCTCTAGACCTGCAAAAACAACACGTCTCCAAAACAAAAACTCACCAAAAAAAAGATTAGATATGGACCTTGTGGGTCCCACCGGGCGTGCTAAATGTAATATGTGAAATCAAAATGAAGATTAAAACTAATCAAATCTAAAACATAATGATAACAACTTCTTCTTTCATCAAAACCATGCTCAAATTTCTCTCAAATCTCTAATCTATCTATCCTCTAATTCTTCATCTACATTTGTGTTGAAAGCAAGAGCAATCCACATTTGAATCAAATAGGGTTATCTAATCTAGGAGCTCTTGGGTGCAAGCTTCCTCCTCCCTTGATGAGATTGGGTCTTCATGTGAGGTATAACTTTGTGTTTTATGCATTTAGTTTATGTTTTCACTTCATTTTGTTTTCCTAATCTACAGGTGCTATATGAAGCCGACTTCCCCATGCTATCTGACTCTCCTTTATATTGGTATTATGGAAAATAAATAAAATAAAATAAACCAGATTTGGCCGACCACCTTTGGCGCCCAAGACAAAGCCGTATAAATATGATTTAATCATACAAAATCATTATAAAGAGCAGCGATGAGAACATAAGGAGCATATTGAACAACAATTAATAATCATTTAGAGTAGCCAATGATTTATTAAGGTGGTCGATCCTCATATGCAATTGTAGAGTTAAACCTATTTTTTATAAGTTAAACTAAGAGTGGCAGATTCCTTATGATTAGCTAGGCTGATTACTTATGAAGGGAACACTTATGTTTAAGAGTAATATTAGTGATAAAGGGTCAATGTTTTAAATATTAATGGATGCATCCTTTGGATAAGGATGACTCCCTTGGAAGGAGTTTGCCTCCCTTTGAAGGGACATATAGTAGTTGTTGACCCATTTTTTCCTCTGACCAGAGCCAAATAGTCAACTTGGTATTTTCCTTGAAAAGCCTTTGGAAAATGTTGCCAAAAAAATGAAAAGTGCCAAATTGCCTAAAAAAACCTTACCATTGGAAAGAGCTTGAAAAAATAGGCAGGTTTGCTTTTTACAGTACCCTGAAATTTGGCCAAATAAAGAAGTTATTGACGGTCAAAATTTTGGTCAACATACAGTTCAAATATGCATTTGGCGGGTTTGAAAATCTCTATCGGCCTTAGGAAATGTTGAAAAAATTAAGTTTTATACATTTTTGAATGTATATCAGGCCAGGGGAATGCATATACATTCAGGGAATCTTCCACAGGTCCTCGGGAATATTCCCCGTTTGTATATCGGTGATATGCAAGGAAAGATACAAGAGAAACATACAATGTATAAATATGCATTCATGGCATATTCCTTGAAGATTCCCCATTTGTATGTTTAGCGCTTGTATATTTACCTTGTATGTTCGCACATATAAGCAAATATACATTCGCTAAATGTACAAAGGCAAATGTACATTCGTGGCATATTCCCCAAAATATTCTGCTGCTGTATGTCAGCAGGCTTGTATATTGCTTTGTATGTTCGCAATATACAAGAGGAAATATACAAAGAAAAGATACATTGCGAGAATATTCATTCGAAGATTCTCGTGAAGATACAAAGGGGTTTGTATATTTGATTGTATGTTTTCATACAGGACCAATGTACAAGGAAACATACATCTGCTACAGTAGATATGTATCGGCTCAAGGATAAAAGGAGATGTATATTTCGCATTGTATGTCTTCTACATACAATCGAACATGCAAAGAATTATACAAGGCCAAACATACAAAAGGTGGGGCCCATAGGTTTACAAATGAAATTGCATGCAAGAAGTGCCGCGGGGAAATATACAAAGGAGTTTGTATATCTCAGAGATACAAATGGTGGGTCCCGTGAAGATACAAAGAGGTTTGTATATCATATACATACAAAGATTCAAATGCTACAGTGGAATGTATATCGACTTGTATGTCCACACATACAAGCCGATATACAAGGAAACATATACAATCCGGACCCAAATAGAAGTTTCAATCTATTCTATGTTGTTCTCGGGTCTGCCTTGTATAAAAGGTGTTTGTATGTCTCGACATACAAAAGAGCATGTACAAGCCGGATTTCAAATGGATATCATTTCTGCCTCATTCAGGCTCTGGGTCTGATTTGTATGTATATGGCACTTGTATATTGCGATATACAAGTCAAAGATGCATTGTGATATACAAGGCGGATTTGAATCAAGGATCATTTTTGACACATAAGAGTTTGGATTCCACTTTGTATGAATAAGTGTTTGTATATTTTGCATATACAAAGAAATGTACAAGGAGAAAATATACAAGCTGGATCTGGCGGAACAATGAAAAATAGCTAATGGTGTTTTGAGGTCCACAACTTGTATTTTGCATATGCAGAGGAGATACAAGTGGTAGGACCCGCATATACAAGGGGAAATTGTATGTATATACAATTTCGAACATAGAAGGCATATACAGAGCCCGATATGCAAGGCGCCATGCATATGCAAAGGAGTTGCAGAATGAATTTTTGAGTGCCGATTTAGGCGCCAAGATGCAACAATATACACAGGGATGCAAATATAGTATATACATGCAGTTGACTAAAAGTTTGACCGCCTGTATCTCCTCCATTTTTGCGAATTTCGACTTGTTGTAAGAGGCAGAAGTACATGTTTTTGCCTCTTTCATTTGAGCAGGTTTTTTGGGGGAATTTTCCAATTTTCAATTTTCAGATCTGAGGATGCATAATTTGGGCGATTGGATGTTTTAGCGACGACTTTCAGCAGATGAAGATATTTTTGGGGCATTCATTGTTGCACAAAGATGATACAGCTCGCATTGATGGTCAGAAATATCTTCCCACCTTCCTCTTCTAGATATTTTCATCTTTTCTACTGAAGATCGATGAGTAGGCTACTTGCATTCAAGACTAAAAATATCTCCCCATCCGCCTAGTTCCAGATTTCGACGCCATAACTGTTGTAGCTGGACAGTCATCGAGAGAGATATTTTCATTTCCAGCTCATGGAGCAAATTTTGTAACCGACTTAGGATAGCTTTGGAATGCTATATATATGCATTCAAATGTTGTAAATAAGGTTGGAAATTTTTTGGTATAAGGCTTTTCTGTTTCCAAACAGAGTTTTCATATGCTATAACCGTGCCTTTCCATTGAATATATGCAAGTTAATTTTACCTCTTTAACAAATTTTTCTAGTTCTGTGTGAATCTGCATATGGTTTGTCTGTGAATGTTTCATTTCTCTCAATCATATTGCTTCTCACCTCTGCTAGAGTCATCTAACTTGTGTATACCTACTTGTTGTATTTGATTATATTGTGCATCTTCTTAGTGTTGTGGAAGTTTCTTTAAATCTGTCTGGTGTATCACCCTCTTATGTTTTCAAACTTTTATTTATTTTTATTACAAGCATTCTCTCTCCCTTTTTCCCCAAAATTTAGTAGTTTTAGGTGATAACAAGACAAGGAAGCCGGCCTTCTCTGGAGGTTTGGTCTCATTTAGCAAAGTCCCACACTTAGAGATCATTCCCATGTTATTCCAGTTTGCAGAGGTTTCACAACCGTATGCAAGGGTGCAAAACTGGGTGATAACAGTGATGTAGGAAAAGATTGACTCTATTGCCCAACTAATAAAGCACTGATATATTTGTAAACCTAGAGATTTTGAAGTCCTACGCCGTAAGTATATGCCATGGTTCCTAGACATAGCCAATTGTTGTACCCATACAAAAACTTTGTATTATGTTGAATTTTCATTTATTTATCCTTGAGATGTTTCAAAATCTTGTCTTCTACACATCGCCTTGTTGGTTCTTTTGCTGACCCCCATAGGATCATAAATTCAAGCACTTGGAGAAATCAACACACCTTTGCAAAGGATGAGCAAAAGATGCACCTAGGACATCAAAATGTGCCAAGTAGAGAGATGCCTCTAGTCTTTCCCAAAGGTCGAGAGTTGGACTGAGTTAAAGATTGCATATGTTCAAGAGATAGGTGGAGAGGATCAATTTATACATGTGATTACTATGCCTATATATGTACTATGATCACAAGACCTTGCTAGATACCTTTAGAAGGAGGTACCATATCTTCATCTCTTAGAAATGTTTTTGCTTATGGAAGATGAGCATTTAGTCCTAATGCATATCAATTAGTTCATCCTGAATTTCTCCCTGCATGATCATGTCTATCCCCCTGGACCATGACTCTTTAAGAAAGTGTTGTGATAATTTTTAGGCTATGCTATTATGATTGGGCTCTCAGCTCATGAGGAGTGGTTATTACTTTTCCTAGCTTGTAAATGGTTTTGCGTAACCCATTTTGTTTCCCTTTGTTCTCATTTGTAAAGAGCGTTTATGTTTTTCATATTATTTGTATTGTGTTTCCCAATTTGTGATGTTTTTGTGATGTCATACTATCTTTTCTTTTTATGTATTGTGTAAGGTTGTGTTTTGTTAGGTAAATCTAGAGTTTCATCTTTGGATGATGTAAGAAAAGACTGACTGTATTGCCCAACCAATAAAGCACCAATCTATTTGTAAACCTAAAGATTCTAAAGTCCTATGCTGTAAGTATACGTCATGGTCCCTAGATAGAGCCAATTGTTGTACCCATACGAAAACTTCGTATTATATCAAATTTTTATTTATCTATCCTTGATATTTTCTAAAATCTTGTTTTCTATGCATCATCTTGTTGGTTCTTTTACTAACCCCTGTAGGATCACAAATTCAAGCACTTGGAGAAATCAACATGCCTTTGCAAATGATGAGCAAAAGATGCACGTTAGACGTTAAAATGTGCCAAAGAGAGATGTGCATGAGCAAAGCAAAAGGGTATGTGGAGAGTTTTAGGGATGCATCGTTGAAGTCATTGTATCGGTGCATGTAGTGACTTAGAAGCGTGCCACAACAAAGAAGCAAAAGATTTTCAAAAAATTTCTACTGTGTATCGGCGTGCACCAAAAAGCTCACACACTAATACAAAGGTTTAGTGTGTGCACCTTAGGGAAAGAAATTAGTTTAGTTTTAGACACGCTCAAACAAATATTTTTCAAAAAAATTAAAGTATGATCACAGGCGTGCGCACATAGGGTTAAACACACTCAAACAAAGACGTTTCTATTGTGAAAGATTTTCACCATGAGTGTTGGCACATGCTTGGCAGTTGATACGTGCCTTAACAAAGGATAGAGTTTTTTGAAAAAAACATTCAATTGTAGTGGCGTGCGCCAAGCCATTAGCACGTGCCTAAACTTAACAGATTTTTGAAAATGTAAAAATTACACCTGGCTTAAAGGGGGAGGACACATTGATATAAGGGTAGAGAAGAATGGAAGGCGTTTAAGACATTTCAAAATGCTTACAGAATTAAAGATGCATGCCAATACAAAGAAGGCACATTTAAAAAAAAATCAAATCTAGTGCATAGGCACACGCCTTGACAATGGTTTGTGCCAATACAAAGGAGGTGATTTTTCTTGAAAGTTCTATGTTAATGCCAATACAAAGCATGTGCATAGGGACGTTCATATACAAAGGAGGGATGTATGAGATGAGGATTATTTTCAAGTTCTTAAGAGGGTTACCCATGATTAGAGGAAAATTTATAGAATTATCAAAGTCATCTAGAGCTACTTAATTAGAAGTCTATTTTTAGTGTCACCATTTTGAGGGATTTGCTATTTTTAGTCAGAGCTATTTATAGCTTGTACTATTTTTAACAGTCTATATTTTTAGAACAAGGATCCCATGCTATTTTTAGCATTCACTATTTATAGCTTAGAGTTAGCTATTTTTAGATCATCTACCGCATCATGCGAGATAAGGAGCTTTTAAGGGATAATTGTAATACTTTAATCATCAGTTCCACTGACAATCACTTGATTGCAATTTTAGGATTAGTGGATGAGATGAGTTGTAATAAAGCTTTCACGTCATGCAAGCAATCGCAACTAGGGTATACTTACAATTAGTTTAATTTATTTACATTCATGCAATTGTTTTTAAACAATATAAATAAGTGCCTTTTTGCAATTAGTTAGATCAATGAATGGTGATTCTCATGCTTGTATATTGATGAGATTGCTATTTAGTGTTATTGTCAATCTAGATTTCGTTATTCATTCAATGAGATTTAGAATGCCTACTTTGCTTCTAAGTTACTACTGAAGTGTTATATCTTATGTGTTAATGTACCTTTATGAGTTAAATACCACTTAACAGTTACTAAAAGCTTTGTATAGCAGTAGGTGTTAGGTCGATCTCTTGTAGCTTTGAATGCAATGGTTGTGTTTAGCTTATAACATTTAATCCTTATATGTACTTGTTGTCTTTAGTCTCTATGTTTAGCTAAGCAACACAATCGTGTAGTTATAGGATTTAGTTTTAGCCAAAAAACATAAAATCCTTTTCCTTGTGTTAAAAGAGTGTTTCATCTTTTTACACCAGGCAAACACAAAAAGATAGACATTTACAGTTTATTTAGCTTGAATGTGAAATCACCCTCGAAAATATTGTAAAGTTTGTAGATTGAAAGTACATATTGTGAAGTTTTAGGTTAGTTCTTAATTTATAGGAATCTTCCCCTTCTAATTCAAAGAGCAGTTTCATCACACATCTATTACGTTTTGTGTCGCACTGAAATGTGTGAATTAAAATGCTAACATAGTGCCACCTGGCACAAATCACCACTTTTCGTCCAAAATTTGACTTCAATAAGGGCGTAAGAACAAAGATATATATCCTAGGCAATAATCACAAATGATGCTTGAAAAGACAATAAATTCTCCATCAGTGTAAGGACAACAATACAAAATTCGGGCAATAACTCTTTGGAACAGATGCACACATTTCAAGCTGCATCGGACAGTTCTATTTTTATTTGGCTTGAATGAAGGATTGTGCTGGACATGGCTTCAAATTTTCTACAATGGCTTGCGTGGAGTGGTTGGGAAGGTGTTTGATGAAAGGATAAATATCGAAGTGTGTTCTCAGTGGCTTCAACAGAGAGGTATTTTCAAATGAGAGCCTTCATTGCAAGCATGGATATATGGGTATACATCATGCCGCGAAAATGGGAGGTGCCAGATATTGCAAGATTCAACTTAGAATGAATAAGAAGGTTCTTCGTCATAGGTTCCCCATTGGTGGAAAGTGCCTTGAGGAAAATTATCAACCTAGAAATTTGGATGGAATTTCCACAGAAATGCATGGATTCTACAATGGCATCAATCTTCCTCTCAAACACAATGGACAAGGAAATGGTGATGGTTCTAGCACATGCATATATATAGGATGTTTACCTTGGTGGTTCTAGGTTCTTTGAGGCCATGGATGCATATGATGAGGACACAAGCGAAGTGGGTGTAGGTGGGCTTATTCCGTTGGGATCTTCTAACATATTCAATAGTGGCCAACATTGTTCTATAGGAGGCAAGGGTCAGGCTGGTGGATGGCTCACTGGTAGATTTTCAAGCCACTTTGAATGTATATGGGAAGACCCTTGGTCCCTTGGCAAATTGTATTTAGGGGATAAAAAGTGCAATTCCCTGCCTAGAGAATCTCACAAACTTCCATTTAGGACATCAACTCCACTCTACTTAAATATCATCCATTTCAATGGTCAAACATTCAATAGCAATTTTACACCTCATTCACAACAAAAAGTGGTAAATATTTGTCCTATTTTTATTGGCTAAAATTGACCTTTCACTGTTGAAGTGGATGATATTTAAGAACAACCCATCAACTCAGAGAGGAAGAAACTCAAGGTGCCAATAACCAAACAAGACATCATCTCTAATGGCAGTAATCGATAACGATATCATATGATGCATATTCTTAGTTTATATAAGGCATGCCTCAAGATCCTTTTGAATCTCTCTTGGACTGCTCGTTTCATGGGAACAAAGGTTTTGTATACATTTTTGATGGAAATATAAAAGGAGTGGTTCCCAATGCCACATTTATTCATTAAAAAATAAGTATTTTACCAATTTTGGTGGTTCTCATTATGTAGATTATGTAATTCTAGAAGCATCTTAATGTTCTCATTAGCCTGTTTATATTCTCTTACAACTGCTAAATGCATTTCTTCTTATGAAGGCCAATATAAATTGTCTTCTATCAGTTTGAAATAAGTCTCCATATTGGATCTGTCAAAAAGTGCACAGTTCCTTTCATTTCCCTTGTCCAAAAGGAATTTGAACTCTGGTTGGCAGCTTTGAAATTTGCTTCTCCACTAGTACTCCACATGTTAAACCATTCAAAACAAACATGAGCACCGTTGGAAAACGAATGCTTCATGCATTGAATAGAAGAAATCTCATAAGTATAGAATCTTTCATAAATCCTCCAAGCTATTGTGTTGTACTATACAAAATGTTAAAGAGTGGGTGTCTAATGCTTAGATAATGAATTAAAATAGAGCAATTCAAGTAGAGCACTTCACGCTGGAAGCAGTTTATTGCTTATAAATATTAAGTTGTGGAAGGGTAAATTTATCAAGGACGATCTGGTAATGGATTGTTCAGAACTTTTATGAGAATTAGGCTGTGGAGCTTGAGCTATTTGAATTGGAAGATGTTCTAAAAACTAGTTTAGATATTTTAAATACATCTATCTAAAAAATGTAGAGAAATATCTTGAGAGTTATTTTATTTTACTTTAGAACTATTTTATTTATTACATACATATATGCACATATAAATTTTAATTTACTTAAAAGAGTTAAAGAATTGTAGGCCTATGAATCAAGTTTTAAAGGTACTAAACAATTTGAAATGTGAAACAAAAGTAGGTCAAATAAATCAACTTTGAAGATTTATTTCTTATTGAGAGAGAATGGATAGATGACAATGCTTTTAACCATGTTTTGAGCAAATTTAAATATTTCTTAAATCTTTCCATAGAAAGTTAGAGGACATTGTAGAGGTTATATTTTTCAAATTTCATTTTTTTAATAAATAGTTATTATCGTTAATTTTATAATCAATAGTCTTAGAAAGAAATCGCCTAGATGCTTTCCCACCTAATTTTTCATAAAATTATTGGATTTTCTTAAAATAGTATAATACAATCAAGCGTAAATAAAAATGTAAATAGAGTAGTGCATATTTCAGGCACATAGAGATTAGAGACATGTTTACAATAAAATCAATATTAAGTATAGAATAATGTCAAACCATAAAAAAAAATTAAAGAGAGAATTATATATAATTAATTAATTAATTCAATAAAAATGTAAATAGAGTAGTGCATATTTCAGGCATAAATAGATGTAGAGACATGTTTACAATAAAATCAATATTAAGTATAGAATAATGTCAAACAAAAAAAAAAAAAATATTTAGAAAGATAAAAATGTTCTTTTAAACATTTTTAATGCATATTTTGAAACATAATGATAAAACTTGTGGCGATTGTTTTTTATTATGATAAGTCAACAAACAAGGGGCTAAACCCTTTACAAACAAGAGGCACTGGGGCCTGACAGAACATGCCAAATCAGGCCACACGTAGAACATAAACAAGACATGAACAACTAATAGACAACTATCGAACAACAGACGAGGACTAGACAACCCCAGAACCTGAGGGGACAAATTTGACTCCCTTAACCCTAGGTCGTGAAGTAGCGACAAATTTGGGGAGTCCCTTCTTCTTTCTCTATACAACAGACTAAGAAGACTAGGAATCGAAGTCCACTGAGCGAGGCGAGAGGAGCGGATCCTCAACAGCCACCACGGGCAATGAGCCACCACGCAGCGAGGGAGCCGACAGTGCAGAAGAGGAGTCAAGAGCATTCGAAGGACTAGCAGAGGCGATCATCGAGGGTCGGGTAGGCTCTGCCTGAACAACAACAATAGTTTGAGGCACCAATGGTTCCATTGAAGGGTTAGCCAGAAGAAGATCCAGGGGAGACATAGTCTCCTGGGAAGATTCAGCCAAGGAAGGATCATCCTCCTTGGAGGAACCATCAGAAGAGGGAGTGCCCACTGTGAGATGGTCAGTGAGAGCATCCTTCCACCAGGTTGCCGTGCCCTTGTGGTGAGCATAAGGGCAACTAGAGGCTAAATGACCAATGGAGAAACATCTCCTGCACCAATGGAGTGGTTTGGAGAAGTCCATATCTACTAAAATACGAGCCACTGTAGTATGCCCAAGATCCCGAGTCATAGAGTCCACCTTCAAAAAGTGTCCAATAACGTTGCCAATAGCTTCATAGCATGATTCCTCCTAAAACTGGAGAGGGAGATTCGGCAATCGGATCCAAACTGGTTTGGTATGCGGCTTTGTAAGAGGATTGAAAGAGCAAGTCGAAGGCTTGATGGACATCGAATGATCACTCCATAAGCACCCTCTGTCCAACACTTGGTCTCGCTCCTCAGAGGTAGCGAAGGTTGTGATGAAGAACCCCCTTGCATTGGGAAAAAGTTCAATCTGCCCAGAGACAAGAGGCTTCCAGGAGACCAAGACCCAACCATGGAGATCGGTAAGGGAGGGCCACAAGCCATTAAACCTACAGTCCACACCATTTCTCAAATAGAAACCCTCATTTTCTATAATCTCAGGTCCATAGACCACAATAGGGGAAGCATGAGCATAGGGCAAAGGCCTAACCTTAGCTTGTGTAGGTAGAGATTGAGCACGAGCATTTGAAACAACATCAGAAAAAGATTTCTTATGGTAGCCTGAAGCGGCCCTAACAGACAAGCCATCAGCAGGGAAGCCACTAGAAACTGAACTAGAAGATGGCTTCACAATATTTTCAGGTGTAGAGGGATCAACATTTGCCAGAACCCCAGCCACCCGAGGAGAAGAGCCCCCATAGGACACCCGAATACCAGGACCGGGAGAATGCCTAGCAAGCACAACTGCATCCCCAAAAACCTGATAAAGTTCCCTAGGCACCGGAGAGAGCAGCGAAACCACCTGCACAACACCTGTAGCCAGAGGGGAAGGGCCCCCGATGTACCCAGCCACAGCCACCCCTGGAGACAACGAATCTACCTACTCGAAGGTCTTCCCGCTCAGAATACCATTTAAGTTTCTCCCACTTAGCGTCACCATTTTAGATCAAGTGTTTGGTTCAACTTGTGGCAGTTGTTACTAAAATAATTTTAATGTTATAAAATGTTTGGACCATGAATTTTGTTATGCATATGTATGTCCAATCCATAGACTAAAAAATCCAAGCTATTTAAGAGGCTTAAAAAAGGATTTCAAATTTGAATTCTAAGTATAGGACATAGAATAACCCCTATATGAAAGGGGTTTGGGGGCCTATAGTTTCAAAGGGCAACTTTAAATGATTAAAATTCTGCTATAGACATTTAAGGTTGGGTGCTAACACAATAGTGTGTCCCACTTATGGGACATCCTTATTTTGTTTGAAACCACATATTTTTTAGAAAAAATAAAGATTTAAGCCTTGAGGGGTTCCATCTAAAGGGGTTTAATTGAAGGGGGTCATATAAAACCCCCTTAGATCAAACCCCTTTGGAAATAACCCCGTAGTCTTAAATTAAACCCTCAATGGAGTCTCCTCCGCACCTATCAAAATGCTGAAAAAAACTAATTTTGCTTCACCTTTTGGAGGATCAAATGAAGTCATTTAGAAATTCTATTTTGTAATTATGTATCCCTTAGTATAAGCTTTCCAAAAAGTATGATATTGAATATATTTCATTTGATTATTATATTTATTTTCTATTTTCTAGTGAACATAAGTTTTTCATTGAACATCAAGGTCTCTATTCCACACACGTGGTAAAATAAAAAATAGAGAAAAAAATTCTAAACATATTTCTACACTAGGAATTGATGTGCTTGTTTAAAAAAAAAGTTAATTTGGATATATACATAAAATGTTATGTTGTACGGTATAAACCTATGTTTAAATTATAATTAATCTCACTTTCAAAAATTAATTTAAAAAATATGCAACAAAAAATTATGAAAAAATAGCTGTGCACTAGATATTGGTGTTACAAATTTATGTTTAAAAATTTATAGTTTTGTCTTTTATATAAATAAATGTTATGTTGTATGGTATAAACATCACTTTTTAAAATGCTGTTAACTATAAAAGATAAGTCATTAAAAGTTACATAAAAAAATTCACAAATTATTTCTTAAAATTAAAAAAAATACATTTAAAATATACACACAAAATCTCAAAAATCACTTGTTTAGATCATCTTCAAATTCTTAATGGATTAGTTGTTATAGGTGTCAGAAAGTGAAAATTTGGTAAAAAATGTTGATTTCAATGTCCCACTTTGGCCAAAAAGTGGGACAGAATATTGTGGGCTAATCCGACCCCAAAAGTATGAACACCACAACCAAGCATACAACCCAAATCTTCATTTGAAAGAAACTTCAATTACATATTCCAACTTTTGAAAAGTTTAATGCAAATATGGTTTTCCTAATTTACATGATTTTAAATTATATCAGGAATGAAGTGGGTCCATTGCAATTTATTTATTTTTTAAAATTAATAAATGTTAATTATGTGCATATAGAAAATGAACATAAGAAACAAGTGTTATGGAGTAAAAAGTATCCACATGTCTTTTTACCTCCTTGTTTAGCTCCTAGGTCCCCTTATTACATTATACATTCAAAATATTTCTCCCAATGCAAAATTACCTGACACCATGTTGAAATTGGAATATGGGCCCCTTACTTTAGCTTACCCTGGACCCAAATAAGGCTAAAGGACCTGGGCGGTACCGCCCATGTCCCTCCTTTTAGGTTAGGGCTAAATCAAGTCTGTGTTGGCCTAACACCTCTCTAGAGGTTTCTCCTTGTTGGCTCTTTTGGTTTGAATTTACGATTGTGAGCGGAAAAGCATATATAAGAGTGTTTTTGAGTTCATTGTTTACTAGGTTGAAAAAAGCATAACTTGAGATTTTGAAGTGAAGCACGCAAGAGAATTCATTATGATTCTAGAGTAGATTTGTATTTTGTTATTGTGTGTTGTTGCAGATATGGAGCTATCATCTATTCTTCCTTAGGAGTTGAAGGATCTTCATCATTCTAAGGGTTCATCACATAGGTGATATCATTGTTTATTTATCATCATTTGAATCATCATATTATCATTGTTTTCAACCTCTGCCCCCATGAGGGCACGCACTCTTTATCAATCAATGGTGTTGGGAAGCTTGAATGCTATCCCGAGATTTGACTGAGGCAAGTCCCTAAACATCATAACCCCCAAACCCCTTTCTTATCTTCTTGTATGCAGGTTACAGGAGTGAGATCTAGAAAATACAAAGCTATAAGAAGACTGGGTACAGATCAGGATTTCAGGATTTGGAGATAGTTTCAGAGTATTCTCTCAGAAAAGACTTGGGCGGTACCACCCATGTCCCTTTGCATTTTCTGAGTTTAGATATGGCATCAGGACATCTTTCAGAACATCTTTCCAGTTTGTACCTTCGACAGATATGTCCAATGATGAAAGGGGTTATGAGACACTAAAAGGTAGGAGCTAAACTTAGTGAAATTGTGTTAATCCAAGCAGGAGGCACAATTTACGACATAATACACATATGGACAAGTTTATAAAACAAACTCTATATTAGGGTATAGAAAAAGGATTTCAATAAATTCAAAATTGAACCAAAGTCCAAAAACTAATGAGACTACTAACAATACTATTGGGATTGCCAAGATTTGAAAGTAAAAACCGGGATAAACTCCCACAAGCAATGAGAGCACAAAAGGCAAATAATATTATCAAAAGGTGAATAAAATGTACAATGAGAGCCTTGCATATATAGGCAAGGAAGAGAAGGTAGGAAGGTAGAACTAAACAACTGACTACCCTTCCAAATGTGCAACACATGTTTGCTCATATGACAACTATTTGAGCATGTGTCAAGTGTGCATGAACTAGGTGTCTAAAAAGGTGAGTACATGTGTCTCAACCACATGAAATGAGACAAAAAGCCAAAAGTCCCTAAGTGGAGACTTAACAAGTGTGAATGGGACTCTCCTAGGTAGGCGAAAAGCTAACTAGTTTGATAATGTCCTTATTTACACTAACAACCATATACATAGCCATAACAACAATATAAACTCCAATATGCATAAGGAGTAACACTTATAAGTTCCAGGCAAGAAAACACCTTTGTGATACAATATTTTTGTGTTATTCAATGCTACCATACTCCTCAGGTCACTAAGTGACCCTTAGTTTTCATCCATGCAAAGTATATGATGCAAAATGATTAAACATTGAGAAAACAATATCACTTGAGTATTACCCAAAAAGGGTTCTGAACACAATACTTGCAAAATTTTGAAAGCATATGCACTCACAATTAAAATTACTATTTTTAATTATGCAATGGTCAAGAAATAAGCATTCATAACAAAGAATACTTCAAGCTCAACTTACCAATAGTCTTGAGCATGAAGGATTAAAATAACCTCTTATTGTTCCCTTCAAGCTAATTGGCTAAGCCAAGAATTAGTATAACTCCTTAGACACAAGTAAAGCCCCCTCATGATATCTCTAGAAAAGCTTAAAACCCTACCCCATGGAGCTAAGTTTTCTCCTACAAAATAGGCCATCACCCATTTCCAGACCTCAATCTCCTATATTCCCTCATAGACCAATAACCAACTTTGCCAAGAAGCCAAAAAAAGACAAAATAAAAACCTAGAATGAAATACAAGATCCCCCACAATCACCAGAACATTCAATGCTTCGTACCTAGCATTCAAGCTTGTTGGTGGCATGGCCAACCCCACAACCATACTCTCTTACCAATACAAAACTCAAATCCCTAAAAAATCAAAGTGAAACTAGGGTTTATAAAAACCTTAGACATATAGTATAGAACATTGGGCCGTGTGAACCGCTACTCATGAAATATGGGTCATGTGTTTGACTCAAAAACTATGCAGTCGAACCTTGATATAAAATATCATAATTGTTCTAGTCTATTTTCCTTAGGTCTATAATGACCCCCTTGACCTTCGGATTATAATTTCGCCATAGAAAAACAAAGGAAGGATCACCAGTTAAAGCTAAGGTCTAACAACCCATTAGAACCAACACTCTAACACTCAACACTGATAAATCTAGTCAGCGTAACATAGGTAAAAGTGAAAAATGAGATAAAAAATCAAAACCCTAGCTATGACAAACATCACCTTCACCAATTATGCTCAACCAATCAAACTACGACCCTTTAGTAAAAAGACTATTTGAATGTAACTACAACCCTTTACTAAACCAATCAAAATACAACCCTTTAGTAAACCACTACTCATGAAATATGGATCATGTGTTTGACTCAAAAACTATGCAGTTGAACCTTGATATAAAATATCATAATTGGGTCTAGTGTATTTTCCTTAGGTCTATAATGACCCCCTTAACCTTAGTATTACAATTTAACCATAGAAAAACAAAGGAAGGATCCCCAGTTAAAGCTTAGGTCTAACAACCCATTAGAACCAACACTCCAGCACTCAACATTAGCAAATCTAGTCAGCATAGCACATGTAAAAGTGAAAAATGAGATCAAAGATCAAAATCTCAGTTATGACAAACATTACCTTCACCAATTATGCTCAACCGATCAAACTACAACCCTTTAGTAAAGGGAATATTCGAATGTAACTACAACCCTTTACTAAACCAATCAAAATAAAACCCTTTAGTAAAAGGAATATTTGAATGTAACCCTTTACTAACCCTTTAGTAAAGGGAATATTTGAATGTAGGTCCTCTGAAAAGAATTCTTTAACCATAGTCTACATGAGCTCTATTCAATATTAGAGGGGGGATTCCTCAACTCAACTCAAAACCAAATACAACTATCTAAATGAATGAATGAATGATTTTTAATGACGTCCACGAGACCAAGTAGTCTAAGGGATCAAGAGCCCCCACAGTAAGACATTTTCAAGCTCCTTTCGATGTCCTCTCTTCTTCTATGAATCTTGACCAAGAAACGGGCCGTGTTGTGGAGCCTCTCTTCTTCAAATAGCTCACTAAGACTGCCCACGTTCAAGTTGGAATCTGTCAACATAAGTCCACCTTAAAATTAAAAAAATATAAAAGAAAGTCACATTTTAAAGAGTTTTCCTCGTGCCATCTGGAGTAAAAAAACAAATGCTAGCGAGCAAGGCAGAAACATAGCTGGCCCCGAGTGGACGGCGAGTCACGAGTCAGATGTACTCTGTTTCATGCTGCTAGACAAGGACTACTGATGGCGATACACGTGGCAGAGGCCGTCACAGTTGAGTTGGTACATACTATACAGATTCGACTGAACTGACATGTGTCCTTGTGGACATACTATACAGATGGCGATACACGTGGCAGAGGCCGTCACAGTTGAGTTGGTACATACTATAGAGATTCGACTGAACTGACATGTGTCCTTGCGGTTGCAACATATTCAAAGAAAGGTATCTGATTTTGGAGGGAATTTCCGGCAACTTCCACTGAAGTGGCCCCGTCCCAGCATGGGGAATGGCGATAGCTTTGTCGTTTATGGGGAATGGAACAGACAGGTGTCAAGTCTCCTTCATCGTAGTTGATTGTTGTCGTTTCTGCATTCGTGTCGAGATAGAAGAAAAACTTGAGGCAAACGACAAAAAAACCATCATTCTCATTTCTCGCCCTGCCGAAACAGGATAACATAAAAGACGCTGCTGCTCTACACAATTTTGCCCTTTTCTAAAGCTAACGACTTCACTGATAAACTTTGATTTTTCACTTGATACCTACTTATGTAGAATGAATGAAAAATGGTCTTAGTTGAAGTATCACAACTACAACTGTATCCACTATGAAGAGCAATAATGAGAAACAGTGGTCAGTGAGCACTCAACTTCACCACAAATGACACAGACATCCACCTCACCTTGCCGAGATCAAGAAAAAAATTCAGCCTTCTCAGGCCAGCGCATGTAGAATTTTCTGCTCGGATGGGAACACAATATTTGAGTGGCAGGTGCTCATTGGATATTGAATATGTCGTTTTAAATACGGTACAGTAGAAGGAATGGGTAGTACAAAGTTGATGCAAGGAAAGTACAAGCCCGATGGCGGGCGGAGAAGTCTGTTTTTTTGGGATGAATAATGGCTATTCTTAAAGCCCATCGTTAAGAGCCAATAAAAATAGAACAAATATTTATCACTTTTGGGTGTGGATGAGGTGTAATATTGCTATTGAAGCTGATGATGTTTAAGTAGAGTGATGAATAATGGCTATAATATAACATCTTTTTAGGGTTTGTGGTTAGTGTGGTGATTTATGTGGCTCTAAGTCATGGAGGTTTCGGATTCCCCGGGATTCTTTTTTATTGTTGTTTGGACTTTGAAGGGTGCCTTTTACCACCAACCTTTTTTTGTGGAGTAGTTTGGAGGATGGAAGGAAATAAAAACAACCCTACATAAATATTTAGGTTATGCAAACTTAAATGAGTAGAAGGAAATATATTAATGAAAGATATAATTTAGAATATATAAAGGAAAATGAAATTCTAGTTAAAGATTTTTATTTTTTATCTTTTTTTAAAATGAAGAAGTGTTATTTATATTAATTGTATATAATTTTTAAAAATATATATTGTATAATATAAAAAGGGGTGGGTTGAAAAAGTCATACCCCATAGTTTATGTGGCTATTCTTGAACATCATCCAGTTCAATAGTCAAAGGTCGATTTTGGCCAATAAAAAGAGGGCAAATATTTACCACTTTTTAGTATGGATGAGTTGTAAAATTGCTATTGACTATTTGAGCATTAAACATGATGATGTTTAAGTAGAGTGAGTTTATGCAAGATAGGGTTTTCTACAAAATGTTTGTAGGGAAAACATAAAGCTCGTAAGCGATAAGAGCTATTGATTGAGCAGTAGGAGGCAAGTCACTATCATTTGGTTTCCCCATGTCAAGATTATCTTGATTATCTGAGATAGAATTTCAACCTATAAGAGCACCATCATTAGCATGTTCATCATTAGTTTACACTTCATTAGTAGGTTTACTAGCAACCCTTGGAGGAGAAATAATCATAGTAAGATGAGGAAATTTGCCACTATCAGGCCAACCAAAGGCCCCTTTGTCATGGGGTTGAGAAGAAGTTGAAGGTTAATGGGAAGACAGGGACCAACCATGAACATTGTGACCTATTATGGAGTAAAAAGTGGACACATGCCTTTTTACCTCCTTGTTTAGCTCCTAGGTCCTCGTGATTACACTATACATTCTAAATATTCATCCCAATACAAAATCCCTTGAAACCAATGCAAATTGGGACAAGGGGCCCATATGTTACCTTACCCCAGACCAAAAAGGTGCCTTGGGACTTGGGCGCCCGCGCCCAAGTCCTCCTTGATTGGTTAGGGCAAATTTAAATGTATGTTGACATAGGACCTTTAAAAGGGTTTCTCTTTGTTAGCTCTTTTGGTCAATTTAACAAATGTTAGCGAGAAAGCATATATAATTGTGTTTTTGAATTCATTATAAACCTAGATAGAGATGGCCAACTTGAAGCATTGGAGTAAAGAGCATTCAAAGCATTCATTGTGATTCTAGAGCAGATTTGTACTGTTACTGTGTGTTGTTGCAGGTTTTGAAGTTATCATCTATCTTTCCTTATGAGTTGAAGAGCATTCATCCTTTTAAGGATTTCATCACACAGGTGATATCATTTGTGTTCATCATCACTTGATTTCATCTTATTGATTTGTGTTTAGCCTCTGCCCTGCAAGGCCACGCTCTCTTTATCAAACAACGGTGTTGGGAAGCTTGAATGCTATCTCAGGATTTGACTGAGACAAATTCCTAAACACCATAATCCCAAACCCTTTTTCTTCTTGTGTGCAGGTTACAAGTGCGAGATCTGAAAAAGTGAAGACACAGGAAGACTGAGTAAGGAAAAGGGTTTCGGGATCTGACAGTATTTTAGGAGTATTCCTCTGTGGAATACTTGGATGCATTTGAAATAGTCCTTCTACATTAACAGACTCTAGATCTAGCATCAGGGTAGTCTCTACATCATTTCTCCAGTTTATGATTTTAGGAAATTCCACCTTTTAGGACTTGGGCACTTTTGAAATAGTCCTCTGACATTCCAGCTTCTAGGACACAAGTTCTGATATCTTCCTGATCACTCTTGTGAAGTTAGTTTCTGATTATCTATTGTATATCTCCTATAATAATCAGATCTTTGCAAATCTAGGGTTTAATGTATTGATTGACCCAGGGTTTGACAAAAGGCTTGATTAAATCAAATCTTTCCATAGCACTCTTGAGTACAAGATCTATAGCTAAGTCCACCTTCGTTTGGTAGTGTTTTGGATCAGTCTAGTCCTTGAATGTTATTGTGGAAGAGGGTTTGATCTAGTGTGCATGCTAGTCTTCTTCATTCTCTTTTTCATACATAATATTTTGGTGAACCCGTAGCTTTGAGCATTTGCATCTTGTTGATTGTTAAGTTTAGATCTTGCATTGATTTCATAGCATATTTACTACTATTCAATTGAAAATCTTGGATGATCTTGGGAAAAGTCTATATTTAGGCCTTAAAAAGCTTGCATTTTGATCCAATTTTGCATTAGGGTTTCAAAAATTCTCTTCCATTATCATATTGGTTGCATTAAATAATCTGATTTGGTAAGATATTCTTGCATCATTACGTATCATAGAATTCAAAATTCTTATATTAGCAATTACACATTCTGTATTTCAACATAAGAAAATAACACTTCTTTCACATTTTGCAAATAATCTTAAAGAGATCTATATTTGCCTTTGTGTGCAACACTTTAACATTGGGATCACTTGGTTTGTAGTGACACTTGTGTGTTCTTGATCTTTGCAAAAAGATTCAAAAACCTAGTTTCCTCAAGCTAGTGCCTTGTTGTTCAAAAGTCTCACATACATGGCATCCAATCAAAATAAGGGTGGAGTGGTTCCTCCTTAATCTAATAAGAAAAGGAAGGCACCTGAACCTGTCATATCATTTACACCACATGAGGTCACAATTAGAGACATTGATGGCCCTCTTTACATTACAACAAGAATAAGTGGAAATCCTACAAGAGGAGTTCTTATCGATCCTAATTGTATGACGAATGTGATAACCAAAGATTTCTTATACATGCATGAACTAGCACAAGATACCTGTGATTCTACACATATAATGATCAAAGCACATAATGGTTATTTCCTCCCGGCTATTGGAAAATAACACTTGTGATTAAGGTGGTTGAAAAAGTGCTAGAAGATTCATTTGTTATCATTACCACTTCGGACCTCTTTCGTGTGAAACTAGGACATCCTTGGCTAAAATCCACGAAAGCAGTTCCTTCTACCATTCATAAATGCTTAAAATTCCCTCATCAAGGATGAGTGCACGTTGTTCATCATAGTGGATGGAAACCTTTAGTCACTTGTAGAAACTTCAACCTGGATTATTTTTGGCTGCAACCTACTAAACCAAATCAACCAAGAGAAGATCAATTTTTCTTGGCATATTAAAAATATAAGGCAAAGCTAATAGCTCAATTATCACATGGCAAGAATACTCTTGGACCCTCTTAGTCCCCTGAGGCTACAATTCCTCCTACCGAACAAATAGAGAGTGAAAAGTAGCCCGAACTGAAGGAATCCCCTCGACCAAGAGGTAAAGGAATTTTTGTCAAGTTTCCTCCTCTGCCATCCTAATGCAGGGGGTAAATCACAAAACACACAATAACAGATATTGAACACAGCAAATAGAACTTTCTTTTATTGAACTGGGCAACTCATTACATCATAGAAACTCAATTACAATCAGGGGATGAATCCTCTACTGGCTGCAACACATTACAGCTTTCCCAACCTCAAGACTCTAGAATCTTCAGCTTTCTGTAACCCCAAATCAGCTAGGGTTTCTGTTTTCCCACCTATTCTTGATTCTACACTGGCCCCCCTTCACTCTACTACTGCCTAGGGCCTAAAATAGTCATAAATAGCACTTTTTGGTGGCCTCCAGCCAAATTTCAAAATTTGCAACTCCCTCCAAAAGTAGGTCAACTTCCGGGAAGCATAACTTTTGATCCGGGTGTCCGATTGACAAACCGTTTTAAGCGCCGGAAAGCTCGCGATGTGAACTATCATGTCAAAAATACATAAATAGATTTCTGTCAACTTTTAAGGATGTTATGGGAAGTTTTAGTGCCTCATATCTCATTCCAAAAATTTTCAGGGGCTTTTCGGAAAACAAAAACTTTAATATCTTTCAGCTCACAAATGATCTTTGCTTGATTCCTTTGCCAAAGGTCTTATATTTCCGTTATGTAACTTTCTGGAAGTTTTTGCTTCATTATGTGCCCAAATGAAAACTTTCTAAAAATAGCAGGTACACTTTCCTAAATAGGCAGGTCGCTATTTTTAGCAGTTTTGGAAAAACTGAAAGTCCTACATTATTATTTTAGATATTATGGAACCAAAAACACTAATTATGGGAAGAAATGAGAACAACTACAATAGTTTTGAATTAACTTCTTTTTGAGTGATGCAAGATTGCCCTTACACCTCTGGATGCTCCTGCATCAGACACCCAGGGTAATTTGAGAAGTGACCTTGTCATGTCTCGTGTTTGTGTGAGGAAAACCCAAACGGTCAACCTCTGCCTTAGACAACCAAGAAGAATCTTCAATAGGCCTTCCTTTCCATTTTACTAGATATTCTTCATATTGCTTGTTCTGAGTACTTCTTCCCACACGGCTATCCAAGATCTCTTCTATCTCCTCTGTTGAAGTAGATGCCAGAATACTCCACTATTCTTTTGTTGGCCCATCCTCTGTTCCACCATCATGATATTCTGATAAATCAGCAATGTTGAAAACAAGGGAAATATTGATCCCACTCGGCAGCTCTACCTCATATGCATTTCCTGAATCATGTTTCTTCAAAATTTTGCATGGTCCAAATTTCTTCATTTTTAACTTATTGTATGTTCCAATTGGGAACCTTTCTTTTCTTAAGTGAACCATGACTTCATCTCCTACCTGGAATTCCTTATATCTCCTCTTCTGATCTGCCTTAGCCTCGGACTAAATATTCATTTTATTAATGTGCTTTCTCACCTCTTCATGCAAATTCTTCAGATGTTCTGCAAAGTCTTCAGCTTCAGCACTTGTCTTTTCTCTGTTGTCCAGCTTCCTTAACTTAGAAGCATTTCTTGGGCTATTGCCATATACAATCTGGAATGATAATTTACCAGTACTCCTATTGACAGAATTGTTGTAAGCAAATTCTGTCTGTGGTAAAATCAAATCCCATCCCTTGGGCTTATCTCCTACTAAGCATCGTAGTAGGTTACCCAAACTCCTATTCACCACTTCAGTTTGTCCATCAGTCTGTGGATGGTGTGCAGAACTAAACTTCAAATCTGTCTTCAACTTCTTCCATAATGTCCTCCAGAAATAACCAGCAAACTTGGTATCTCGATCTGAAACTATGCTCTTTGGTAGACCATGTAGTCTCACCACTTCCTTGAAAAATAACTCTGTAATATGAACATCATCATTAGTCTTCTTACAAGGAATAAAATGTGCCATCTTTGAGAATCTGTCCACCACCACAAAAATAGAATCATGCCCTCTCTGTGTCCTTGGTAAACCAAGAACAAAATCCATACTAATATCATCCCATGGCTTCTCTAGTACAGGTAATGGTTGATACAATCCTGTATTTTGACTTGTTCCTTTTGTCATTTGACATACTCTGCAACTCTGTACAAACTTCCTCACATCCTGCTGCAGCTGTGGCCAATAATAATTTTCACCAACAATAGAAATGGTCTTATCTCGACCAAAGTGTCTAGCCAGTCCTCCACTATGCTTCTCTTTCATCAGGTTCTCTCTCATGGAACTCCTCAGAATGCACAACTGGCTTCCTTTAAACAACATGCCGTCTTGGATTATGAAATCCAACCATTTTGTCCTATCCAAAGTAACAAGCTCCAAACAAGCTTTCCAAGCCTCTGCAAATTCTGGATCTTCAGGGTACAAACTTTTGAGCTCGTCGAACCCAACAACCTCTATCTTCATTTCTGTCAACAAATTTTGCCTTCTGCTCAAGGCATTTGCAACTCTGTTGGACTTCCCACTCCTATGCTTCAAAACAAAGGTATAACTTTGCAAAAACTCAACCCATTTTAAGTGCCTTTGGTTCAACTTCCCTTGACTATTAATATACTGCAAAGCCTGATGATCAGTATATAAAACAAACTCTTTTGGAAACAAATAATGTCTCCATTTCTTCAAAGCCTGAACTATTGCATAAAATTCCTGATCATAAACAAAATACTTTTTCTTGGCATCATTAAGCTTCTCACTAAAATAGGCAATGGGCTTACCTTCTTGGCTCAAAACAGCTCCTATACCACTACCACTAGCATCACAATCTACCTGAAATACCTTATTGAAATCTGGAAGTGCCAAAACAGGTTGTTCTACAACTTTCTGCTTCAATGTATCAAAGCTCTTGTCGGCTCCTTTAGTCCATCTAAACTCTTTTCTATCCCCTCTCATTGTTTCAGTTAGGGGTGCACAAATGCTACTGAAATTCCTAATAAACTTTCTGTAAAAACTTGCCAAACCATGAAAAGATATTACCTCCGTTACACTCCTTGGTGTAGGCCACTCAATGATAGCCCTTACTTTTTCTGGGTCCATCTTAAGACCTTCCTCTGAGACAACAAATCCCAGGTATACCAACTCCTTTGCAAAACTGCATTTCTTCAGATTAATCAGCAACTTCTCCTCCCTCAGCTTCTCTAGAACTCTTCTGATATGCATCAAATGCTCATCCCAAGTCTTACTAAAAATCAAAATATCATCCAAATAAACAATAACAAAACTTCTCAAAAATTCTTTCAGTACCTCGTTCATGAGCCGCATGAATGTGCTTGGTGCATTGGTTAGCCCAAATGGCATGACTAACCACTCATACAAACCTTCCTTTGTCTTGAAGGCTATCTTCCATTCATCCCCTTCTCTGATACAGATTTGGTGATACCCACTGTTCAGGTCAATTTTCGTGAAGTACTTGGCTCCACTCAAACAATCCATGATGTCATCCATTCTTGGCAATGGAAATCTATACTTGATCGTTATCTTATTGATGGCTCGAGAGTCTATACACATCCTCCATTCTCCATCCTTCTTTGGTGCTAATACTGTAGGTACTGCACATGGACTTAGGCTCTCCCTTATCAGTCCCTTCCTCAACAACTCCTAAATTTGTCTGTTTAGCTCTTCATTCTCTGCAGGGGTCATTCTATGGGCTGCCTTGTTTGGCAAACTGGCTCCTGGTATCAAATCCATTTGATGACTTGTCTTCCTTACTGGTGGTAAACCTTCTGGTACATTATCAGAGATAATGTCCTGGAACTCTTCCAACATATCTGAAACTTCTACAGGTACATCTTCACATTTCTCTTGACTAATCTTAGGAATCAATGCAAAGCAATGATGCTCATGCTTCATACCCTCCAAAAATTTCCTACCATCTACCAAACAAATTCTGGCAGTACTACATACCTTTTCTTCCACCTCCTTCAAGGGCTTCAACTTATGACAAACTCCATCCTTTGTTAGGGAATATGTGTTTGCATGGCCATCATGGACAACGCTCCTATCATACTGCCACGGCCTCCCCAACAACATATGACATGCATCCATTGGTATGATATCACACAGCACCTCATCATGGTAGTCACCAATCTTGAACTTCACTAAACACTATTTATTGACCAAAGCTCTATGGTCCTTCTGCAACCATGCAATCCGATATGGATGTGGATGCTTTCTTCTTGTCAACTTCAACTTGTCAACCATCTCCTCTGAAACAAGATTATCAGTGCTTCCACTGTCAATAATAATATCACAACACTTACCCTCACATTTGCACCTTGTGCGGAATAAACTCTTCCTCTGATTGGGTTCTTTCTCCTCATTCAGCAAGGTTCTTCTGACAACTAGGGTTTCTCCCCTTTCAGCATCTTCAGAATGCTCAGAATGTGCATCTTCATCTACATGTGCAACTCGTGCATTACCTTTAGGTCTTCTATTTGTCCTTCCTTGATGTTACGGACACTCATATGCTCGATGCCCTTCTTGTCCACATTGGAAATAGGTTCCTTTGAAACCTCCTCTTCCAGTCCTTACCCAGGTCTACCTCTTCCTCTTCCTCTTTGCTCACCATTGTTCTGGTCACGAGGGCGGTATTTATTATCCCCTCTTTGATTTTGACTGGTGCCTACTTCACTTTTCTTTTGATCTTCATTACGGCCTTCATAGGGTCTTCCACTAGTCCTTCCACCTTGACCTCTTCCCCTTTGCTTGCTATCAAATCTTTTGTTCAGCTTCTCTTCCACCTTCAGGGAAAATTGGTACGCATCTTCTATGGTGGTCATTCTGACCAGGCTCAACTCCTCTTGAATACTCGGCCTCAACCCATTAATGTAACGGGCTACCTTCTCCTTGTTGGGCTCTGCATGGCCTGTCCTGATAGTAATTTTATAAAACTCTTCTGTATACTCCTTAACAGACTTGCTACCTTGCTTTAGTCCTTGCAGCTTCTTCAGCAACTCCATCTCATAGTCCACAGGAATGAACTACTTCTTCAGTTTCTTCACCATCCAATCCCATCTGGTAATCTTTTCTTTTCCTCTTCTGTTCCTCTCTAATTGGACCTCCTTCCACCAAATATTGGCGTGGCCCTTCAACTTTGTTTTTGCAAACTTAACCCGATCTGGGTCCTCCACATCTTCATACTCAAAATACTCCTCCATGTCATTGATCCAATCAATAAGCTGTTCTGGATTCAAATCTCCAGAATATGTAGAAACTTCGATCCTGGGCCTCTTTCCGATCTTTGAAATGACCCTCAACAACCTTACTTCTGCAGCATCTTCGGCAGCTTCTTGTTCTTCCTCAGATAGCTCTTCTTCAACTTCATCTTCACTTTCTTCTCTTGTCCTCGGCTCAAACCCTCTTCGTAGCTCCTCTTGCAATGCATCAATTTGCCTTTGTAGGGCTCTAAAACCCTCTTTCATCAAAGCATTCCTCCCAACACGATTTCTTCGTGGAGGCATCTTGGTCTCCGCAGCAAACCCACAACCTCAGGTCCTGGTGCAAACTGCCTCACGGTCGGCGATCTGTCTACACACTCAAGAACCCTCGCTCTGATACCACTTGATGTAGGGGGTAAATCACAAAACACACAATAACAGATATTGAACACAACAAATAGAACTTTCTTTTATTGAACTGGGCAACTCATTACATCACAGAAGCTCAATTACATTCAAAGGATGAATCCTCTACTGGCTACAACACATTACAGCTTTCCCAACCTCAAGACTCTAGAATCTTCAGCCTTCTGTAACCCCAAATTAGCTAGGGTTTTTGTTTTCCCACCTATTCTTGACTCTACATTGGCCCCCCTTCACTCTACTACTGCCTAGGGTTCCTAAAATAGTCATAAATAGCACTTTTTGGCGGCCTCTAGCCAAATTTCAAAATTTGCAACTCCCTCCAAAAGTAGGTCAACTTCTGGGAAGCATAACTTTTGATCTGGGTGTTCGATTGACGAACCGTTTTAAGCGCCGAAAAGCTCGCGATGTGAACTATCATGTCAAAAATTTGTAAACAGATTTCCATCAACTTTTTGGGACATTATGGGAAGTTTTAGTGCCTCATATCTCATTCTAGAAAATTTCAGGGGCTTTTCAGAAAATAAAAACTTTAATATCTTTCAGCTCACAAATGATCTTTTCCTGATTCCTTCGCCAAAGGTCTTATATTTCCGTTATGTAACTTTCTGGAAGTTTTTACTTCATTACTTGCCCAAATGCAAACTTTCTAAAAATAGCAGGTACACTTTCCTAAATAGGCAGGTCACTATTTTTAGCAGTTTTGGAAAAACTGAAAGTCCTACATTATTATTCTGGATATTATGGAACCAAAAACACTAATTATGGGAAGAAATGAGAACAACTACAATGGTTTTGAATTAACTTCTTTTTGGGTGATGCAAGATTGCCCTTACACCTCTGGATGCTCCTACATCACATCCTTACAAGGATCGGGAGACAATCTTAAAGAGTGATTCATTTCATCACAAAATATTAATTTAGTACCAACTTCCTGTTTTGAAATGTCAAAGAATTTGAGAAATCATGAGTCATCGGTGGTAGGCAAAGAAGCTCCCTTGGGTAATATAACTAACAGGACAAGAAGAAATAGAAATGTAAGGGAATGAAGAAGAAAGTGACAAGCATTAGCCCGAAATATGTCTCTGCAAGAAGAGAACATCCCACCGAATGAAATGGAAACAAAAGAAGAATTAAAGGAAGAAGATTCAAGCTGGGCCATAATACCTTATGTACCTATTTCTTCTCAGATTTGAGATTGGGAAAAGGATTATTTGCTCAAGCACAACCACTAGTGCAGTTGCATTTTTATAATAGGTAAGTGTTTCTCATCCATTTAGCCACCTTTGATGTAGCACCTCTTTGAGTTGCTCTCACGGGTGGCCTTCTCTTATGTGTTGTGTTGTGTTCCCCCGTATTATGTTAAATATTGTTTAGGTATTCTTGGATGACCCTTGATACTCTTGTAAGGTCAAGGATACAAGGAGACTGCCTCTGTTGTGACACTTCTTCTATTTTGTTTTTCTATTCTTGATGTAGGAGCATCCCAGGTTGAAGATCAATCTTACATCAACCAAAAATATTTTCTTTCTTTTCTTTTCTTGTATTTCAGTTGTAGTTCAGTCATTTGCAGTTCAACATTTTCTACCGCATTTTCATTTTAGAGCCCACAGAGCAGGAATTAGCTTCTATGTCATGTCAACTACATCATACTAAGATTTCAGGAGATTTGGAGTTGTTTGTGAAGAGTTATCACTAGAAGAAGAACTTAAGCTTTCATAGAACAGAGTATTCATCAGTCAACATGAGAACATAAGGTTTGCGTGTTACATCCCTAACTTTGACTATGTTTTACTTTTTACTTTTGAAGTAATTAGTAGATGATTACACATGATTCAATGATTTAACATTTAATAAAAATGTCTAGAAAAATCATTGTTTTCATGAGTCATGTTTACTTAACTATAATTGACATGTGTTTATAAGCTGTCAAGATGTTACGATTTCTTATGGAATATCAAATGATTATCGATACACTAATCTCAATTGGTGATTGCAAGTTGCATTCAGGAAACATGTTTCTACCTCTCTGAGCAAGGGAGGGAGATCATCATTAGAGAGAAGGGAATAGATATAAGGAAAAGAACAGTTTGTCACATCTTAAACCATGTGTTCATGCAAATTAGTAAACCCAAGTCAATTGAGGTAAGTCTTATTTTATGGTCAATTCTAGGATTGACTTGACAGGATTGTCAACATCTTATAGATTCTACCCTTTGAGTTATTTGTGCATCAACCTTTCATTTTGTAAAAAAAAATATGATGTTGTTAGGTTAGAGCGTCAGTCGTTTATGACTAACAACTTTTCAATGTTTACATCATAAATGGTTGTATTTGTGTCGTCAAGGTAGAAAAAGTTAGATTGTTATCATGTTAATAATCCTTAAACGTCAAATTTATCATTTTTGAATCGAAAACGACGTGTTGAGTCAGAATACGTGATGGGGAGATGAGCTCAACCCAGTCATGTTTGTGCGTAAGAATTATGCCTCAATATTAAAGTGTTTCTATATGGATAATTTCCATAAAATAAGTCTAATATTATGTTTTCTTTTTATTAAATAACAATAAGAGAAGGTTTAAGCTTGCCACCTTCTCTAATGATTCAAGGTTTAATTTGAAAATTTAATCTCTTTAGATTATTATTAGATATCTAGAGGTAATCATTTATCTCATGTCCTTCTTGAGTCGTGAAAGACTCTATATTTATAGAAAGGTCATTATTTAAAGTTATGAAGTTCTCTAACCACTTGAAGAATGGATGAAATGGATAAGTCACTTTTCTTAGAGAAACATAGGTGTGAGTGAGGAAGTTGATTCAATCATGATGCCCTAATCTTCTGCATGTTGTTATAAAGAGCAAAAGGTGGCGTTTATTGTGGGAACACGCATGACAGTTAACTTAGCCCTCTTAAAACGTGTGGGGGATATAATAATTGGGCAAGCAAAATTCAATCGGTCATGGATGTCAAACAAGTTTTATACTGGAGGTACACCAGGATTAGTTTGATTTTGATCAAGAGCGAGAGAGATCATTGTGGTTCTTTCCTGTTGTGATGGGCAAAAGAATTACTATATAGTAAATGTTCCTGATGGATGATATTACATACGAACATTCTTTGTATATGACAATTATGACAGCAGGAAACATAACCCAAGCTTTGAAGTTTCCGTGGAGGGGAAGCTCTCCCTTGATAGACCATGGGGTACTTTAGTAAAGAAAGGAAGATGAGAGCAAGGTCGTGGGGCAGGAAATGGGGCTCTCTGCTATATCGTAAGAAAGCCGATAGGCTCATATACGTGAGTAGATAGTGCTTAGGATTTTGTCTTTCTGTTGGGAGGAAGAGTCTCCAAACCCGTCGATTGTTCCTATTAGCGTATTCCTTGAACCTCACATGGTGCAAGTCCTTCATATGGGCAAAGCATTATAATGGCCATTGAAGTTAGGAGACAAAGGATTGTGAGAAGAATGAAGGCACAACAAAATAGAGTAGGGCTGCGAAATGATTATTAGATAGTGATAAAGAATTGATTGTGTTCAACACAAAGTGATTGTGTGCAAAAGTCTGCGGGCTAGGACCACATAGGTCTTAGGAATTGGTATCAAGAGGTAAGCAATTATCATTGAGTATTCTTTATAATATTTTCTTTCTTTATTTATCTCAAGATTGTGAATTCATAATACAAGATTGTTAGTGTGAAAATAAGGCTCCCACTATCCAGTAATACCCAAGTGTGCCAAGTTTTTTTTGATATTGTATATAGTTACAATACTGTCTCTATTAAGACTCTACTCTCATTTAATTGAATACATAGAAAACTATAGATTTTTGAGGGAATACTTTGAAAGATAGAACCCTATCACTTAGTTCAATGATCTCAAACTAATAGTTAACTTTGTTATTATGGTAAAACATGGTGTTTTGAGGCCATCTTGCATAAATAAATTGTTGTGTATTAGGAGGCCATTATACATGTATATAAACCTTGTGTAGTATTAAGTCGACAGATGCCTATAAGAGCTTGTAGGCTGAATAACAATGTTGTTTACGTCTATTGAAGGCCGAGATAAGACCAAGGTAAGGTCAAGGTATGAGGATATAATCATCATTAACCAACTCAACTGAAATGATATATATATTTATAAAGTAGAGACCAAACCATTTGCATTCATTATTTTTAAAGTTTGGAGTCAAGATGAGTAAGTTGACTGAGATAGAAATCTCTCTCTTAAAGACTTATACCTTTTGTATTATTGTTTACAATCACAAGATTATGCGGTATCTAAAAGATATTGACATCTTTAGAAACAGAGAAGGTTATAGTTCACATAAGTATTAATAGCAATGATAAGTATTATCATTCTTTCTTGAAAGAAGTTTTTGTGAGAGCAAAACCCTCTCCTTATTAGGAGCTGGTGGACTCAAGGAAACCGAGTGGTCGAAGTTATCTCTTTATTATTGTAAACTCAAACTTACCTTGGGGAAAGACCGAATAAATCATGGATGTTTATATTATTCATAAGTGTACTTGTGTTCTATGAATTATGAGTAACGAGGTTTTGTATAGCACCTGAGAGGTTTAGAGAAAAACCAAAATGCACTATACTCATGATGTATTATTATACTACTGTACTTGGATTCTAAACTAGTAGTGGGAAACTACAAAAAAATGGAAATAGATCCATTAGTCGATGTTGAAGGCTATGATAGTTTCATAAATGAAATCTTGCTTTTTGGAAGCATATATTCACTAGATTTCTCAATAGACTTCTTGGTGAGATAATATCACTATGATATTGAATCAATGGGTATGTTAGGAGAATCGAAACTCAATTCCTCATGATTGTTGTACTTATGATGGTTGATAAAGGTTTATGTGACACATATGTTTACAAGGATGTTAAATATGAGTTCATGACCTAACTTATGTTGGAAGTCAATAGACTTAAATAGACTAAGGGGTCGGAAGTAGATTGTTACTTTTTGAATCAAACCTATTAGGGTTGGAGATTGACTTAAATCAAAAGAATTGATGTGAAATGATAGTATTCATTTAGATATTATATAGATGAGGATATACCTCAAATCTTATACTTATTCATGTTATAGGTGAATTCGAACAATGCTAACGGGTCAAGAAAAGACTAGAGGAATGAGTTCTCATGATTTGATATACTTATGTTATTACCTATGGAAAACAAAGATGTTTAGTTTTTCCACGTATTGGGATAGAAAAGTTAAAACCTAGTATTAAAACCAGAAGGTTTTGGGTAACCTATAAATCTTACGCCGGATGTGACATTGTTAATATATATACTGGTAGAGAAAACCATAATGGTTGACAGTGAAAGGTTAAGAGAACCATAAAGCAAGATAGGAAGAGTCTTAGTAGTACTTTATCAAATTTAAGTTATTCTAAGATAGAGTCAAAACTTGTTTTTATGCACCAAAGATGTTTGATATTTGAGTCAGAGAGAAGAGTGACAAAAGGTCATAGAATCTAGAAATTGCAAGTATGCAAGGAAGGAATCTCTGAAAAGGTTGAGGATTAGTTCTAAGTCAGATTGATTAGAATGAATTTTTTAGTATAGACAAGATTGTGTCTAGAGTACTAAATTATGAAATTCAAATTGTAGGGTGAGATAGTCTTTAAGTCGAGTCAGAGGTGTGTGTCTAGATGGCATGACCAATCAGTATGATCATCCTTAGCTAGAAGGGGTCTAGAGTTGTATGGTCAATTGAAGTTATTTAGGACACAACACTAGGACTTAGATGACAAACACTTGTTGGTTCCTTATATATATACCCTTCGTGAAGGGAAGGACCACTTCCAGAAAGGAAGGTGTGGGGGATCGCCGGTCTGTGGTTGGAGGTAAAGCACTCAGATGATGCTCTCCCTCTGAAGAAGAAGACTCGTCGAGGCTCATGAAGACATATATCTACATTCCAGATGTGATGTACTCCATGTTATGGTTTATGATAGTCAAATGTATGAGGTAAAACTTATTCTTATGTCAAATGTATTTTATGTATTGTAAATGTTAAGTGAAAGGATTTCACTATGATTCTATCTTCAATTATGCTAAGATTTCAAGGTTGAAATTATATAGAAAGCTGTACTTTATTTCTTGTATTTATGCAAATGTTACAAAAAAGATTCTCTCTCATGTTTACCATGTTAATTTACTCTCTAGTAAATTCTTGAGTTTATTCAGGTATTATGAGAATGGATGTTACATTGCGGAGCACTTTCGTGACTTATGGAGCCAAATGGAACATCACACAAGGCAATTTGGTACCAGTTAGACCTTCCTTGAGAACCATACCATGTTTCATTCATTTGCAGAGCAATACCATGAGTTGTAGGCCGACCTACATGTTATCTACATGTTTCATCATTCATTGGAGTTTGAGACCTCTTGATGCTGATGCAGAGGATTCTATGAGTTGGAGGATGATATATATACATCTCTTAGATGCATTAGGAAGACAAGTAATTGATATCATAAGATAGATAGTTAGATTCTTTTCAGAAGACACTTCAATGCCATATCTTTGACATTTGTAACCTGGAAAGTAGGCCTATGAGCCCTTTGATTGTAGCCCACATGTTGCCGACATATAAGAATTATAATTGTTTGATATATTGAGCATATGAATCTTCCATTACATTCTGTTATTGTGTTTTTTCCAAAATATCTTGTGGTGAATAGACCACCAACCTAAGGCAGTCTACTTGTGTTTGTCAATAGAGCACCGATTGTGAGGCAATTGCTACCTTGTAGTTAGATCGCTGAATTGAGGCAGTTGCCTTGGATCCTAGGAAGAGATGTCACTGAGGAGGATGCTTTCTATGGCCAATGTTGTTGGAAGAATGGAAGAAATGATAGAGATGATGACAACAATAAAAGTTAGATTGGATGTTGTAGAAGAAGATAGAAGAAGAAGATTAAATCTTAGACATGAAGATGAAAGTGATGATGGAGAATTTCAATCAGCTGACTAAAATGAAGAAGCCCTAGAAGAAGAAGAATCAGATTAGGTAAAGATGTTGAAGGCTATTTATAAGATGGGTAAGAGACCTCGATTGGGAGTATCAAACTATACCAGAAATTTGAATCCTGAGGAATTGATTGACTGGATAAATGACCTGGAGGAATACTTTGAATATGAGGAAATTGAAGATCCAAAGAGAGTAAGATTTGCAAAAACTTAGTTGAAAGGACATGTTATTTGGTGGAAAGAAGTTCAATTGGATAGAAATAGGAGAGGAAAAGAGAAAATCATAAAATGTGATAGGACGGTGACACAATTGAAGAATCAGTTCATACCTGCTGACTATGAATTGGAGTTGTTGAAGAGACTGCAAAACCTAAGGCAGAAGGAGAAATATGTGAAGGAGTACACTGAGGAATTTCATAAGACGATTATAAGAACTAGACATAGTGAAGAAAGGAAGGAGAAAGTGGTGCGGTACATAAATGGATTGAGAATGAATATTCAAGAACTAAGTTTGGTAAGGATGACAATAGTAGAAGAAGCATATTAGTTTGCATTGAAAGTTGATGATAAGTTGAATAAGAGACATGAGCAAAGGTAGAGAGATAGGGGAGGAAAATTTCAAAGAGGTAGAACATATTCCGGAGGAGAAAGGCCATGTGTGGAGTAGAACAAGGAGAGTAGCTCCCATACCATGAAGAAGAAAAGGACAATTATTCATACTACAGAGGGAGAGATGACATAAATGTTAGTTTTAGGACAGACAACTGAGAGGGGGGTGAATTAGTTATTACCAAAAATTTCCTTTCTACAAACACTTAAATCCTTCTTATATTTCTACAACATAATAATGATTTAATCACGGAAGCACAATGCAATATCTCAAGAGCAAAAACACATTAGCACATATGACACCAATATTTTAATGTGGAAAACCCGGTTAAGGGAAAAACCACGGGGTGACTAACCCAAGATTGTATTCTCTATTAAAAGAATAAGGAGAACAAAATGGCACTTGCCAATTAGGGCTCACTGCCCGAGCACACTGCTCACAAGAGGCCCACTGCCTACAGGAGACACACTGTCTACAGAATAATAATATAAATATTACATACTTGAACTGGAGATTAGCATCTTCACCATGCTTGAGACAGTTCCATTTAAGCTCAACACTTCTGCTCTACTTTTCGCTCTTCTCCTCTCTACCACTCTCTCATCTTCACCAAGGATACTTTGAAATGACTTCACAAATCTTATTTATACAAGACATCGACTTTGGGATAATCATCCAAGTCGGCACAATACATACTTTATTTGATTATAGAGCAATCACACAAATACAACTTGACTTATTACAAAACTTCATGCGTATCACCACACTGTCGGCCACACATATCTGGGACTTCAATCTTCTTTAAGGAACACACCATGCTTCGCAGAACATCTTCAAGATCATCCGCAAGATGTGTAGAACATCCGGTCGTCCATGATTAGGAAGAACACCATCACCCAAGAGTAAATCTTCAATTACGAGCTCAATCTTCAATGCGGACTACCAACACGAATTGGACACAGTCTAGAGACTCCCACAAACTTGGCTGAGTCATCAAGAGCATCCACACCACTTTTGCTTACTGAAATCATTCGCATCTTTATCCAGAACCTCAAGAACACAGTCTGTCATCACTGTCACATTAGAATAAATGCTTGCGGACCTCTAGACCACGAACCAATTGAGTTCTCAATTCATCTTGGCTTCCTAAACATTCCACCAAATCCGCAGAACAAGATATTATATTTCCAGATCTCACCGGACCTATTTGTCTAACTCTGTCACCTCTGAACAACTACCAGAACCAGTTTTACTCATATGGCCATAACTTCTCCAAATCTTCATGCAGACCTCTCAAATCTTGACTGGATCATCTTTAGACAGATATCTACAAACCCTTTGATACACATTCTCTGATCTTCATCTAGCTGGGATCTTCACTTCATAGAGCTTCACTGTCTTCACTGTTCTTCTCTATTTTTGATAGGACTAATTTTCTCAATATCCTCAGCACACATCTCATCCAATCCTTGACATCAATGAAACAAAAGTATGTTGACATCAATGACAACACCGGTTAGGCCCATACTTACAACAATCTCCCCCTTTGTCATTGATGGCAACATATGATGTGAAAAACTATTTTAACCATTAAGACAAGAACTTCTCCTCACTAACTAACATATCTCCCCCTATCAATAACAATCATTCATATGTCTTCTGTTTCTTTACTGCCCCCCTTTGATCAGCAACCACATTTGTTTTTCACATGTCTTCTCTCCCCTTTGACATCAATGGCAAAGGGCACATACTTGCATCAATCAGAATCATACAGAGTGCTCCCTATGAGTAGCAACTTCCTATCATCAATCCAGACCACAAGATATGACTGTGAGATCCACCGGACTGATGCACATCAGTGCATCTTAATTCAGAACCAGAGGGGTAATAACCCCTAACTTCTCCCTGAGATACTCAAAAGAGTCCTTAGGTAGAGGTTTAGTAAAAATGTCTACAATCTGATCCTTTGAGGGCACAAACTCTAATCTGACTTCATTCTTGTTCACCTGCTCTCTCAAAAAGTAAAAATTGATGGATATATGTTTTGTCTTTGAATGCAACACTAGATTTTTTGATATATTTATTGCACTTGAGTTATCACAGAAGATTGTGATAGGTTTCTCATACTCCACTTTGATGTCTCTTAGCATTTGCTTCATCCACAATACTTGTGCAACTACCTGCTGCTGCAATATATTCTGCTTCTATAGTGGACAGAGATATTGCCTCTTATTTCTTGCTCAGCCAAGAAATAAATCTTTTCCCAAAAAAGAATGCACCACCACTGGTACTCTTCCAGTCATCCACATCTCCTACCCAATCCGCATCTGTATATGCATGGAGAGAAATCATGATCCCTAGGATACCATAAACCATACTCAACTATTCCCTTTAGATATCTGAGAATTCTCTTGATTGCCATGACATGAGATTCTCTAGGATCAGCTTGGAATCTGGAAACGAGACCAACAACATTCATAATGTCAGGTCTAGTTTGAGTAAGATACAGTAGTCCTCCAATGATTGACCTGTACTTTTTCTAATCAGCCTTAGGAGATTCATCATCTTTGCTTAGTTTACATCCGGTTGCCATGGGAGTATTCATTGGTTTTAAATCTTCCATCCCAAATTTCTTCAATAATTCTTTGACATATTTGGTCTATGATATGAAGATTCCTTTCTTTGTTTGAGTAATTTGCAGACCCAAGAAGAAATTCATTTCCCCAAACATAGACATCTCAAATTCACTTTTCATTTGATTTGCAAAAGTCTTGCACATACTATCTCTTCCTCCAAAAATGATATCATCAACAAATACTTCAATAATTAAGATATTTTCATGATCAATTTTGAAGTACAAGTTACTGTCAGCAATACCTTTGTTGAAACCAATCTTCAAAAGATGTTTATCCAATCTTTCATACCAGGCCCTTGGGGCTTGTTTGAGTCCATACAGTGCTTTCTTCAACTTGCAGACCATATCACCATGATCAGGCAATTGAAATCCATCTGGTTTCTTAATGTATACTTCTTCTTCCAAGTCACCATTTAGGAAGATAGACTTGACATCCATCTGATATACTTTGAAATCCTTGAAGGTAGCAAAAGTAAGAAATAATCTGATTGCTTCAATTCCTACCACCGAAGCAAAAGTTTCTTCAAAGTCAACTCCTTCTACTTGTGAATAACCCTTACAGAACAATCTGGCTTTGTTTCTAACTACTTCACCATCTTCATTCAGTTTATTCCGGAAGACCCACTTGGTCCCAATCACATTTTTGTTTCTAGGTCTGGGAACAAGATCCCAAGTGTGATTTTTCTCAATCTGCATCAACTCTTTCTCCATTTCTTTAGTCTAGCTTTCATCATTGCATGCTTCACTTACTGTTTTTGGTTTAATCTTTGAAATCAGACAATACTTTTCTGATTCTTGAGCAATCTTTCTTCTTGTTTGAACACCTTTGCTTCTATCACCTATGATCTGGTCTTAAGAATGATTTAGTCTTACATACCTGGGAGTTTTGGGAATTTCTTGCACTACTATATCTTGGACAGGTTCATTCAAACTTATCTCTTCTTCCTGTATTCCGGGATTCTCTAGATCAGTCTGGATTTGAATTTCAGAAGGAGCTTGAACTTCTTGGACCAAAACATCATTATGATCATCTTCTTCATATTCATAAAACCTTGAGGGTTTTTCAACGCCTTCATCAACTTTCACATTTGCACTTTCTACAATCTTTCTCAATCTCTTGTTATAACACCGGTATGCTTTGATTTGAGTAGAATAACCCAAGAATATTCCTTCATCACTTCTAGCATCAAATTTGCCAACGTCTTCATCTCTTTTAATGTAACATTTACTACCAAAGACTCTGAAATACTTTACAGTGGGAGTAATGCCAAACCAGAGTTCATAAGGGGTCTTACTAGTATTGCTTCTGATTTGTACTCGATTAAGAGTATAGACAACAATGCTTACAACTTCTCTCTAGTAGATCTGAGGAACATTTTCCTCCATCATCATGGTTCTAGATGCTTCCTGGATGGTCTGGTTCTTTCTCTCCACTACTCCATTCTGCTTTGGAGTCCTTGGAGTTGATAACTGTCTTTTTATCCTATGTTTCTCACAGAATTCTATGAACTCTCTGGATGTGAATTCTCCACCTCTATCAGACCTAAGACATTTTATGTTTTACCTAGTTTCATTCTACCATAGCCTTAAATATTTTGAATTTCTCAAGAGCCTCAGATTTCTCTTTCAGGAAAGTCACCCACATCATCTGGGAATGGTCATCAATTAGTAACATGAAATATCTATCACCTTGCAAACTCCTGATTCTTGCCAGTCCACATAGATCAGTATGTACTAAGTCCAACAATCTAGTAGAAGATTGTTCTTTGCTTTTAAATGTGACTTTGCTCTGCTTACCCAACTAACATTCTTTGCACATACTGTTAGTGGGTTTCACCAGTCTTGGAAGATCTCTTACATCCTGAGTGTTTCTTATCTTGATGATATTATCAAAATTTACATGACACATTCTCCTATGCCACAACCAACTCTGATCAATTTGAACAAATAAACAACTTTTTCCAGTACCAATCAAGTGGAATATGTTACCTTTTGTTTGAGTACCGGATGCAATCTCAGTTCCAGAGCTTTCAAAGATTCTACATTTTCCATTTTTGAATCGGAGGTCATAGCCTTTGTCCACCAACTACCCAACACTGAGAAGATTGCGCTTTAGACCTTCAACATACAGTACATCACTGGTTTTGTTCTTTCCATCAAAAGAAATAGTTCCTTTGCCTCTGATTCTGCCAGCAAAATTATCACCAAATTTTACAACTCCTCCTTCATATCTTTCCAGATCTATGAACTTATTTTTGTCACCACTCATATGGTGGGAGCATCCATTGTCAATGACCCATTCATCATTTTCTTCAACTTGAGCAACCAGAGCTCTTTCTACCTGTTTATGATTGACAGATTCAGTGGGCATTGGATCCTCTTCCTTGATGGCAATAAACACCTAGTCACTTCCAGATTTGTTTCCTGTCTTTGATTCATCATCTGTTACTCCATCATCATCATCTTCATAAACATAGTAACATTTCTTTTGGAATCTTGATCTATTTGGATTTGTCTTTGAAAATATTTCTAGACACCTTGAGGCAAAATGACCAATCTTGTTGCAGTTGAAACATTTGAAGGGCAATTTTCCTTCATACTTACCAAATCCTCTTGGCAGTCTTTTTGCAACAAGGGCTTCAAGTTGAGCAGCTTCTGCCTCATCTTCTTCCAGATCTTTTCTTTCTTTTTCATACCATGATAGTTTCTTTGAGGAGTTCTCTCCTAGATCATACCTTTGTTTGCCTTTTACAGAGGCACTAGCTTTGAATGCAGATTTAGTCTTGGGGGGTGCATCTCCAAACTCAGCCAATTCAAATGCAGCTAATTTTCCAACCAATTGATCTCTTGTGATATTTGATAAAGATCTGAATTCTTCAATAGTAGCAACCTTGTGTTTGTAAGCAGGAGGTAGGGATCTGAGAACTTTGGCAATAATATCATCTTCATCTAAGGTTCCACCAGCACACCTAATACCACAAACAAGCTCATTTACTTTTGGCATAAATGTAGTGATATTCTCATCTTCATTCATCTTCAGGTTTTCAAATTTTCCTTTCAGACTTTGTAGCTTGGCACATTTAACATATTTGTCTCCTTCATGCAGAAGTTCTAGCTTTGACCAAATCTCATGTGTAGTTTTTAAATCCATAACATTTGTTAGCTCTGAATCAGATAAGGCACTTCGTAAGGCTTCTTTAGCTTGAGGATTATCTTCAGCATCTTTGATTTCATCTACATTTGTTGGACCATTCTTTGGAGGAACATACTTCTTGATAGTCATGGTCTAATATTGCATTCCCATACATTGCAAGTAACATTCCATGCAGTTTTTCCAAAGAGTGTAATTAGTTCCATCAAACCTCGGACTATCCTTCTTGTAGGAAGACATCCTAGATCTCCTCAAGCGATTAATCTCTTTTAGAGGAACTTAGCTCTGATACCAATTGTTGGTTTTAGGATAGACAACTAAGAGGGGGGGTGAATCAGTTGTTACCAAAACTTTCCTTTCTACAAACACTTAAATCCTTCTTATATTACTATAGCATAATAATGATTTAATCACGTAAGCACAATGCAAAATCTCAAGAGCAAAAACACATTAACACATATGACACCAAGATTTTAACGTGGAAAACCTGGTTAACAGAAAAACCACGGGGTGGCTAACCCAAGATTGTATTCTCTGTTAAAAGAATAAGGAGAACAAAATGACACTTGCCAATTAGGGCTCATTGCCCGAGCACACTGCTCACAAGAGGCCCACTGCCTATAGGGGATACACTGTCTACAGAATAATAATATAAATATTACATACTTGAACTGGAGATTAGCATCTTCACCATGCTTGAGATAGTTCCATTTAAGCTCAACACTTCTGATCTGCTTTTCGCTCTTCTCCTCTCTACCACTCTCTCATCTTCACCAAGGATACTTTGAAATGACTTCACAAATCTTATTTATACAAGACATCGACTTTGGGATAATCATCCAAGTCAACACAATACATACTTTATTTTATTACAGAGCAATTACACAAATACAACTTGACTTATTACAAAACTTCATGCGTATCACCACACTGTTGACCACACATATCTGGGACTTCAATCTTCTTTGAGGAACACGCCATGCTTTGCAGAACATCTTCAAGATCATCCGTAAGATGTGTAGAACATTCGGTCGGCCATGATTAGGAAGAACACCATCACCCGAGAGTAAATCTTCAATTACAAGCTCAATCTTTAATACAGACCGCCAACATGAACTGGACATAGTCTAGAGACTCCCACAAACTTGGTTGAGTCACCAAGAGCATCCACACCACTTCTGCTTACTAAAATCATTCGCATCTTCATCCAGAACGTCAAGAACATAGTCTGTCATCACTGTCACATTAGAATAAATTCTTGCGGACCTCCAGACCATGAACCAATTGAGTTGTCAATTCACCTTGGCTTCCTAAACATTCCACCAAATCTGCAGAACAAGATATTGTATTTCTAGACCTCAACGGACCTATTTGTGTCACTCTGTCACCTCTGAATAGCTGCCAGAACTAGTTTTACTCATATGGCCATAACTTCTCCAAATCTTCATGCGGACCTCTCAAATCTTGACTGGATCATCCTTAGACACATATCTACAAACCCTTTGATACACATTCTCTGATCTTCATCTAGCTAGGATCTTCACTTCATAGAGCTTCACTGTCTTCACTGTTCTTCTCTGTTTCTAATAGGACTAATTTTCTCAATATCCTCAGCACACAGGTCATACAATCATTGACATCAATGCAACAAAAGTATGTTGATATCAATGACAACATTGATTAGGCCCATACTTGTAACAATAAATTTCTACCGCAACAATAGAGGAAATCATAATTCTTAGCACAATGAAGGATACTAGAGAGATGAAAGAGGATTTGACAAGAGATCATTTAAGGAAACCTATTTCAAGTGTGGAGGCAAAGGACATAGAGCATTTGACTGTCATCAAGGAAGTATTAGCAAGAGGACAGAGATAAATGCAAGAGCATCGTATGTGGAGGAAGAGCCAGTTGGATCACCTAGTTCAATGGGAAAGCCAAAGAAAGGAGAGTCATTAGTCACGAGGAGAGATTTATTTCAAGTAGACACAATTGAGGAACCATTGCAAAGGAAAAGTTTGTTCTAGACAAGATGCAAATCAGGAGGTAAATGTTGCAAAGTTATCATTGATAGTGGTAGTACAGATATTTTGGTTTCAGAAGAGATGGTAATGAAGATGAATCTAGAGAGATTGAAACATATGAAGCCCTACAAGATAGCATGGATTCAAGATGAGCACAAGGTATTGGTGAGTGAACAATGTTTGGTGAATGTCATATAGGATCTTATGTTGATGAGGTATTGTGTGATATTATGATGATGGATGTATTTATATATTGTTGGGGAGACCATGGCATTATGATAGAAAGGAAAAACATGATGGGAGGAGGAATACTTACACTATAACATCAAATGGGAAGAAACATATCTTAATACCTTTGGAAGATGAGCCTAAAAGTGAAGTATGTGGGAATGCTAGAATATGTTTGGTGGATGGAAGGAAGTTTTTGGATGGATTAAGACATGAGAACATGTGTTTTGCTTTCATTTCTAAGAAGTACAAAACCCTAAGATTAGAAACTGCTACTGCAAAAGAAGAAAAACTACCATCGAAGGAGATAACTGAATTGTTGATAGAGTACAAGGATATAATTTGGAAGAATGTACCTAAAGGATTGCCACCAATCGGGAGTATCAGTCATCATATGGACCTTATACCAGGAGCTATTTTGCCTAACAAAGCGGCACACTAGATGACACCAACAGAAAATGTGGAGTTGAATAGACAAATACATGAGCTGTTGAGGAAAGGATTGATCAGAGAGAGTTTAAGCCCATGTACGTTACCTAGAGTACTTGCACCAAAGAAAGATGGAGAATGGAGGATGTGCATAGACTCTAGAGAAATCAATAAGATCACTGTCAAGTATAGATTTCCATTTCCAAGGATGGATGACATCATGGACTGTTTGAGTGGAGCAAAGTATTTCACAAAGATAGACTTGAAGAGTGGATACCATCAGATCAGGATCAAAGAAGGAGATGAGTGGAATACTGCATTCAAGACAAATGAGGGATTGTATGAGTGGTTAGTCATGCCTTTTGGATTAACTAAGGCACCAAGTACTTTCATGAGATTGATGAATGAGGTTTTGGAGAAATTCTTGGGTAAGTTTGTTATTGTATACTTGGATGATATTCTAATTTTCGGTAAGACAAAAGAAGAACATTTGTGGCACATTAGACAAGTATTGTAGAGATTGGGAGAGGAGAAATTGTTGATAAACATCAAGAAGTGTAGTTTCATGAAGGAAGTGTAATGTCAGAAAATGTCCCGGGGATTTTCCCTCTTAAGGTTTAGCTCCTGGGTCTTTAATATGCATTTAGGACATCTTGCATCATATTTTGGCATCCCGATGAGAAAACCCCTAAGTGTCATGGCAAATAGGACCTAGGGGGACCACTTGAGATAGACCCTACCTAAAATGGGGGGGGGGAGGACTTGGCCACCCGCGCCCTAGTCCTGCCCTATTTTGGGTCAGGCCCAAATTTTAAGTGTCAGTTTATGATCGTTACTTGGTTCCTAGGCCGACACAGTAAGTTTAAATTATGAAATTCTTGGTGGGAATGTTTGTAGTTGCATATATAAGCATGTTTAGGCATTCATTTGTAAATTAGATGGACATCAGAGGATTACTAGATGAGCATTGGCATTCTAAAGGTGATTCAAAGCATTCATTGTGTGGCAAGAGCAGATATTGTGTTGTTTATGTGTTTGTATTTGCAGATTTGCACATCCATCTCCTCATGGCATGAAGAGCTTCTTCCTTCCACGAGATATTCACTACAAGGTGATATCATTTGTATTTACAAGCATTTATCATTTAGTTTTTGCCTCTATCCTCCAAGGACACGCACTCTCTATCTGACAACAGTGTTAAGAAGACTTGAATGTCTCTCTGGGGCTTGAGTGAGGCAAGCCTCTAAACACCACAACCCCCTCCCCATTTTTCTGTTATTGTAGGTTATAGGTTGAAGAAGCAGGAAAAGTGGAGTTACAGGAGAGTGTTGTAGAGTGTTGGAATTGCAGATCAAAGCTGAAAATAGGGACCTAGACTCAGGCATCCGCTCATTAGTCCTTTGGATTTTGCAACGGAAGAATCTCTGAGACAACAGGAATAGGTTGCAGATAAAGTTCCCATATCCTGACAAAAAGCATGGCACTAGACTAGGGCGCCTGCTCATTAGCCCCTGACTATTCCGCTTCCTAAACTTTGAAAACTAGTACACATTTATCTGTTATTTTACATCTTTATGTAGCAGCATTTTTAGTAATTCATACGTTTGCTTCCGTATTGGCATAATTAGCGCTTGCTCATTAGCCCCTGACTATTCCTCTTCCTAAACTTTGAAAACTAGTACACATTTATCTGTTATTTTACATCTTTATGTAGCAGCATTTTTAGTAATTCATATGTTTGCTTCCGTATTAGCATAATTGGGCATAATCAAGCAATCAAATCACACAAATCCAATTTTCCCTACATTCTAAGTGACCAAGGTCCTGATACTAGATTATTACTCGACTCAAGGTCCTTGAATGCTTTAGGGAGAAAGAAGGATACACAAACTACCAAATCAAAAACCCTCTATCCAAATTTTACCCCAAAAATTTTGGTGAACCCATGTTTTTAATGAATTTGGCACATTTCTGAGTGTTTTTCTTTAGATTTACATTCATTTCATTCATTCATATCATCATTCATCTTATTGCATTGGAAAAAAAATTGAAAAATTTAAAAAAAAATTACATTCTAGGGTTTCTATTGGGCATCAATTAATTTGAATTTCATCAAATTTATGAATTTTGCATTAGATCTGAGATAAATTGCATAAAATTATAAAAATCCAATCACTTGCATTGCATTTTCATCATAAAATTGCTAGGGTTTTGTTGAAAATTTTAAATTTTTCATATAACCTAGTAATTTCAAAAACTAGGGTTTATAGGTAAAATCTTGTTTCAGATTTTTCTACTGATCTTAGACACTCATTCAAATTTTCATTTGTCTGTAGTTTTGCATTTTAGTGTAAATTTGCATTTAGATCTCAAAAATTTGCATCTTTACATAGAAAATTTCAACAAAAAACTAGCATTTTTCATTGATTATTCATTAGATTTGCAATTGCATTTTGCATGGTAAGGTTTGAAAATCATTTTCAGATCTGATTAGAATAAATTTTCATCATAAATCAGATTTCAAGACATCCATATAGCATTTTTCATTAAGATCTCAAACCTAGGGCTTGAAAAACCTTGATTTTCACTAGATTTGGCCTTAACAACTCTCTAGATTTGCACCATAGGCATGTTGTGAAGAATATTTTTACACTAATTGGCTATTATTAGGGTTATTATCTATTGTCCCTCTTAAAAATCTTCACAACACCTTTTTATTGGGCTCTTGTATTGAAAATTTAGTGAAAAAATGCATATTTTTGCTATATTTGCCCTAGGGTTTGACCTAGAGTTGCACTCCAAGCGTGTTGTGACAAGTTTTATGGCTTTAGATGACTGATATTATTTCTATAATCTGCTGCACCTCCTAAAATTCTTTACAAAACCCCTTTTTCTAGGTCTTGGGATTGAAAAATTGTGAAAAATTGAATATTTTTGTTATATTTTCACTAGGGTTTGATCTTGATTGGCACTATAAGCATGTTGTGATAGATTTTTTGGCATTAGGTGGTTGTTATTACTGTTATAATTTTTTTTCCATCATCATTTTCCTCACAACACATTTTGTCATACTCTTTTGCATTGAGATTTGGTGAAAAAACCGCATATTTTGGTGTATTTCTACTAGGTTTTGACTGGTCATCATTCTAGATTTGCATCAAAAGTGTGTTGTGAAGGGTTTTATTTCTGTATTGGACTTATATTAGATATATTAGTTTCTTCCCCTAATCAAATTTTTTTCAACACCTTTTCTTTCTTATATTTGCATTGAAAAAGTACAAAAAATCAAGCATTTTAGGTCATTCTTGCACATATTTTTGTATTTATCTTTAGCATACTTTTGAAAAACTTTTAAAATCTAATTTTACATTGATTTGAAAACATATATCATGGATGATCCTTGTTATTCATCTTTGGAAACATTGTGTGCATCATTTAATAGTAATGACTTCAATATGTTAGACGAAGCACTAGATGACTTTATCTCTATTGGACATTCCACGATGACACCTATTGCTAAAACATGTGATGATGACATAGAAAATGATTCCTCCTATGAAGATATACTAACACAAGAGGATGAAATCATTGACACATTCTTAAACATTACCCTACCCTCCTTGGAAAATGAAACACAGTGGATAAAGGGCTTCCTCTCAAGAAGGTGCATGAGACCTCTACAGATAATCCATTAGACCTTCCACCTTTGATTGAAAACTCAAGAGCCTTCTATGAGAAGACTATGGATAGATCTAGTTTTCCTAACAACACCATACCTTCCTCTCATCCCACTGCTCTCCCTGGCCAAGATGTAGCATTAGTGGATGAGAAAATGTCTCACATTAAATCCCCTAGGGATAGATGTTGGGTATAATCAAGAGAAAAACAATGTTAATTTGATATTCACTCATAGACTTTGTAGCCATCTTCCTAAGATGATTGTGCAGGGGGCACTTAGTACACCTTCTTGCTTAAAACTGGTGATTACTGTTCAAGGTGCTTAACAACCACCTAGACCTCCCAATTACATCTACGACCATGCAAAGAAAATTACTCAAAGAAATCTAGGTGTTCAAAATGTATTACAGCAGCCACACCACAATGTGATTTCTCACACATATAACACCCGTAATAACAAGAAAAGTAAGCAAGCACCACATGTGCCTGTCTCTCTTCCGTGTTCTCAACCTATGCTCCCTCCACCACCTCATCTTACTCATAAAAGTTGTCAAGAGTATGATCTTGTCGAACAACTTGGCACTACTCTAGCTAAGATCTCTCTTTAGGATTTAATACGAACATCACCTACATATCATGGAATTCTCCAAGAAGCTTTACAAAAAGTGTTGTGCCACCTGTTGTTAAACTGAATGATGTAGCAGCTCTATTAGAAATTATGCATGCGACAAAAATGGATATTCTCTTTCAACCACATGAATTACCCTCAATTGAAGTTCAAAACCAATACGATCCACTTGTAATATTTGTGACAATAAATAAAACATTGGTAAAACAAGTTATGATTAATAATGGATCAGCTCTGAATGTTTGTGGTATGGATTTGTTACATAAGATTAAGGCAGACACATCTTTAATCAAACCTGATAGCATTAGCATTCGTGGATTTGATAATGTTGAATGACAATCTGTAGGCAGTATAACTCTACCTATCCAAGTAGGACCTATGATGGTGCCTACCCTGATTCATGTCATGCCTTGTTCTCTATCTTACAACATGATTCTTGGTAGACCTTGGATTCATGCATTGGGGGTGGTTCCTTCCACCCTACATTGCTTAATCAAATTTATATTCAAAGGTAAACTTCATACTATTCATGCTAATCCTGAACCAGATAACTATTTACATATTGAAATGCAAAAACCAGTTTACAATCATATGAGCTTAAACAATTTATGAGTTGATTCATCAGTGCCTCTAGCCACGAATGATGTTGTGAAAGATTCTATACCATCGAGTGCACTCTTTGGTGATGATTGGGGTTCATTAGATTTTAATCCTTGCAGTATAGGGGACTATAAAATTAATAGCCTTGACACATCAAAAGTAGCATCAATTTCACCTAAGAAATTTTTTGAAGCACCTAAGAAACTGATGTAGAGGGATCCTTTTCACTTAGAAATCTACAACAAAACACTTCACAAGCCTCTAAAAGAAGGCTGAAAATAAAATGGAACAACAAATAGAAGAGAAATATGCACAATAATATTTATTCAATCTAAAATTTCATTACAAAATATGGAAGCATATGAGCTTCTGAGAGATACAATCCATACTTGCAACAAATAAATTTCTCCACCTCTAGACTCTTTCCCCAACATCTGGGTCTCTCTTCAATTTTCTTCTCTCAGCTCCAAGAAAAATCCGTCACTTATTCTTTTCACCGGGCCCTCATTTTTTGGAATTTCCTAAAATGGTTTCTAGGTTTCATGCCTCTACTTCCAAGATTTCCAAAAAATTTTGAATTTCTTAATTTAAATCTAAAACAAGAAAGTTATGCCCATTTTACCGAGACTGGGTCTCATAATTACGACCCCCCATTTTGGAGTTACAAAATTTGAAATTAATAAAATAAAATTCTAGGAGTTAGGTCCACCAACTTGGGCCATAAAGACTACTTACAAGATTCCTTATATGATGTTGGTTACAAAATAAGTGCCTTCTAAAATTAGGATTTGGTGACCCACTTTATGACGGCATCTCACCCACCAAATCAGCCCCACTAAAATACAAATTAATGCATATCTCCAAGTGGATGCCTAGGAAAGATTCTCCCCACTAATGGAGGATTTTACAAATTACTGGGATATTTTAAATCAAAATTTGCATTTATTAATATATCCCAAGAAAATATATTTGTTGCAAATAATAATATTATTTCCCAAGCCCATAAACCTTATTGAAAACAAACAAACAAAAATTAAAATATTTTTGGTGATGCTGATTGGCAATTTACCATGGATGCTCTTGCATCAGAAACCTAAAGCCCCCTTGGTAGAAAATAAAAAAAATACTCTCACTTATACCACAAACTATGAGACCTATGAGGATTCACTATCCCCTAAAGAAATGACATCCCTCTATGGCTGAGGATTTAAAATCCTTTATAAAAATTGTGACTATCTAGGTAAGGGATGTGGTGTAAATCAACAAGGAATTTGAGTACCTATAGAATCCGCTTCAACACATTACTCAAGTGATATTGGATATAATCCTTTTAAAGAAAAGAAAGCCTCCCTTCATCCTAAACTAAATGTTAATGCAATATCAACAAGACCAAAACAACATGATAGATATCCTAGATATGTATGCTCTTAACATTGGGATGAAACAGGTAAGTATTTCTAACCCTTTATCTCTCATGTTGTGTTTCCCTCGTGATGTGTTACGTGTTGTTTAGGCTTCCTGAGATGACCCATGATTCTCTTGTAAGGTCCAGGATTCCAGGAGACTGCCTCTGTTGTGACCTTCTTCTATTTGTATCATCATTCTTCTATATTACCTCTCTCTATTTTCATAGTTGTGTGTTGTACAGACATAGCATTGTGGTTGGTGAATTGGGGGCACCCTCCTATGTGACTGTCCCTAAGACACTTATTTCTCCTCTCTTATTTCATTGTTTACCTTCCTCTAGTGTTTCTATCTAGCAGGCGGATGACAAAAAACATTTATACTGATGCCAACCTAGTGTCCCTTTAGCAATAAATCAAAAATTGGACTTAGTTCCTAATATGACTATGGGGTTGTAATATATTATCCAATGCTTGGCTAGTAGAAGCACTCCATGCTTTCTGCGTAGTGATCTTGATGGTGTCTTATCTCACTTACAAAACATAACAATATTGCTGCTCAGTGCACTTTGTTTGTCTTTGAATCTCACCTTGGTGACACTCGGTTCTGAGATTTTCATGATATAGCCCCACGGTTATCCTTGATCTCTAAATTCCTAGTATAACCTTGGCTCTTTGTGTGATTGATCATATGCATTGATGTTATTGTTTATCATGATTATTTTGAATACTAACATGTTTCTTTCAAGGATGTGTTTGTGGGAACATTTGGCAATCGTAACGTACATGTCACCTCCGGGGGGCATGGGCTTTGTGAGAGTCCGTGTTCCCTTGTGTGTTTTCTTCCTACATTAATGTGCTTGATATTGATACTTGATATCAACCACCTTAAGGTGGGGGCATATATAAGGTAAGCTGTCTGTTGTAGATGTTAGCAATATGCTTGTCCTTAGGTGTAGTCTTAAACACTAGTGGCAATGAGTCCTCCTGCACTTTGAGTTTTGTTTCCAATTAATCTATCATCAATCATCTGAAGTGCTCTGTGGAGGTGGGGACAGTGTATTTCTCAAAGAGAGTGCACAATCCTGTCATTTTTAAAAGTCCTCTGTGGAGGAGGGGGGTGGTTCTGTGACTAACTCAACCCTTAAGAGTTTCTTCAACGATTGTTGTGGTGAAGCTCAATCATTGGTGTGTGCCTGAGATGGTGATGAGCCTAGAAATAGGAACACTCCATCACTTGTCTGCTGTGTTGTCTCCGTGTCTTCAAAGTGTGTGTGTATTGCGTGTTTGTTCCCAAGCATAGTTTAAAGATAGGTGGCGATGAGTCCCTCCTGCATTATGGGTGGTGTGTTTACTTTCCTGTACTTGCATCTGTATTTCATATGAGAAAAATAAAAAGAAAAGAAATCATTCCTATCTTCTCTGCATTCATTATGTTTTACGTGTCTTCAATGTTGTATTCTCTGTGTTTTGCGTGACTAAAATTGTCTTCTCTATGTTTTGCGTGACTGTAACTATCTTCTCTGTGATTGGCGTGTCTTCTCCGTGCATTGGCATGTTTGTTGGGTTTGTTGACTGTACTTTAATGCATGTATTGGCCTTGCATTTATACATACATTAAAGTGGGGGCTAAATGTAACATCAAAAAATGTCCCCTTGGGGGCTTTTCCCTCTTAAGGTTTAGCTCCTGGGTCTTTAATATGCATTTAGGACATCTTGCATCATATTTTAGCATCCCAATGAGAAAACCCCTAAGTGTCATGGCAAATAGGACCTAGTGGACCACTTGAGATAGACCCTACCTAAAATGGGGGGGAGGACTTGGGCGCCCGCGCCCTAGTCCTGCCCTATTTTGGGTCAGGCCCAAATTTTAAGTGTCAGTTTATGACCGTTACTTGGTTCCTAGGCCGACATAGTAAGTTTGAATTATAAAATTCTTGGCAAGAATGTTTGTAGTTGCATATATAAGAATGTTTAGGCATTCATTTGTAAACTAGATGGACATCAGAAGATTACTAGATGAGCATTGGCATTCTAAAGGTGAATCAAAGCATTTATTGTGTGGCAAGAGCAGATATTGTGTTGTTTATGTGTTTGTATTTGCAGATTTGAGCATCTATCTCCTCATGGCATGAAGAGCTTCTTCCTTCCATGAGATCTTCACTATGAGGTGATATTATTTGTGTTTGCAATCATTTATCATTTGGATTTTGCCTTTGTCCTCCAAGGACACAAACTCTCTATCTGACAACGGTGTTTAGAAGACTTGAATGTCTCTCCGGGGCTTGACTGAGGCAAGCTTCTAAACACCACAACCCCCTCCCCATTTCCCCATGATTATAGGTTATAGGTTGAAGAAGAAGGAAAAGTGGAGTTGCAGGAGAGTGTTGTAGAATGTTGGAATTGTAGATCAGAGCTGAAAATGGGGACCTGGACTTGGGCACTCACTCATTAGTCCTCTGGATCCCGTAACAGAAGAATCTCTGAGACAGCAAGAACAGGTTGCAGATAAAGTTCCAAGATCCTGATAAAAAGCATGGCACTGGACTAGGGCACCCACTCATTAGTCACTGACTGTTCCGCTTCCTGAATTTCAAAAATTGGTACACATTTGTCTATTATTTTACATCTTTCTGTAGCAGCATTTTTAGTAATTCGTTCGTTTGCTTCTGTATTGGCATAATTAGGGGTTTTAAACATAATTAGGCATAATCAAGCATCCAAATCACACAAATCCAATTTTCCCTACATTCTAAGTGACCAAGGGCCTGACAGTAGATTATTACTCGACTCAAGGTCCTTGAATGCTTTAGGGTGAAAGAAGGATACACAAACTACCAAATCAAAAACCCTCTATCCAAATTTTACCCTAAACAGGAAGAATTGGTATATTTGGGATTTGTGATTTCTATGGAAGGATTGAAGATGGACCCTAAGAAAGTTTGAGAAATTGTTGAATGGCTAACACCTTTGAACATTGGAGAGGTAAGATCATTTCATGGATTAGCAAGTTTCTATTGGAAGTTCATCAAAAATTTCAGTACTGTATGCACACCAATGACAGAGACAATGAGGGGTGACAGGAAGGATTTTAAGTGGACATTAGGAGCACAAAAGAGTTTTGAATTATTGAAGCAGAAGGTGATAGAACAACCAGTGTTAGCACTACCGGATTTCAACAAATTATTTCAAGTTGATTGTGATGCTAGTGGGAATGCAATAGGATCAGTGTTAAGTCAACAAGGGAGACTAGTAGCATATTTTAGTGAGAAGTTGAATGATGCAAGGAGAAGATATTTAGTTTATTATCAAGAGTTCTATGCCATAATACAAGCCTTGAAAAAGTGGAGACATTATTTGTTTCCAAAGGAATTTGTGTTGTATACTGATCATCAAGCTTTGCAGTATTTGAATAGTCAGGGTAAGTTGAATTAGAGACATATGAGATGGGTAGATTTCATGTAGAGTTACACATTTGTATTGAAGCATAGGAGTGGGAAGTCAAACAAAGTTACAGATACATTGAGTAGAAGAAGGAACCTGCTGACATAGATGAGGGTAGAAGTATTAGGTTTTGAAGAACTTAAGCATATGTATGAAGAGGACCTTGATTTTGTGGAAGCATGGAAGGCGTGTAAGGAACCCGTTGTGACATATAGAAGTAAGTGGTTGGACTATTTCATTTAGGAGGATATGTTGTTCAAACAAAATTAGTTGTGTATACCTAGGAGTTCAATGAGAGATAATTTGATCAAGGAGAAGCACGGTGGTGGACTAGCAGGACATTTTGAATTGACAAGACAGTAGCCTTGGTAAGTGAATATTACTTTTGGCCTCAGATTTATAAGGATGTAATGAATTTTGTTCAGAGTTGTAGAATTTGTCAAGTTGCAAAAGGGGGTAGCCAGAATACTAGATTGTACAAATCTTTGACAATACCAAAGAGACCTTGGGAAGATATAAGAATGGATTTCATATTAGGTTTGCCAAGAGCACAGAGGGGATATGATTCTATAATTGTAGTAGTGGACAAATTTTCAAAGATGGCTCATTTCATTCCTTGTAAGAAGACAAATGATGTTATGCATGTTGCTGACCTATTTTTCAAGGAGATTGTGAGATTGCATGGATTACCAAAGAGTATAGTTTCAGATATGGATACAAGATTCATTAGATATTTTTGGAAGACATTGTGGAAGAAGATGAAGACAGACTTAAAGTTTAGTTCAACATTTCACCCACAGACAGATGGACAAACTGAAGTGGTAAATAGGAGTTTGGGTAACTTGTTGAGATGTTTAGTGGGAGATAAAGCAGGAAATTGGGATTTAATTCTACCACAAGTAGAGTTTGCATACAATAAATTAGTGAACAGAAGTACAGGGAAGACACCATTTCAAATTGTGATAGGAGTACAACCTAGAGTAGTTGCAGAGTTGAGAGACATCAGTATGGATAACAAGAGAAGTGTAGAAGCAGAAGAATTTGCAGGATACATGGAGACACTGCATAATTAGGTTAGGAAGCATTTGGAGGAGATGGATAGTAAGTATAAGGAGCAAGCAGATGAGAAGAGGAGACATAAGGAATTTTTAGTTGGAGATGAAGTAATGGTATATTTTAGGAAGGAGAGATTTCCAGTGGGGACATACAACAAGTTGAAAATGAGGAAGTTTCGAGCATGTAAGATACTTAAGAAGTTTGATGTCACCTGGACTCTAGAGCATGCCTAGAAAGAAATGGTGGAAGAGGTTGATGCCCAAGACCAACAAGAACATGATGTGCAAGAGATTGAAAATATGGAACCTACAAAAGATCTTGAGATACAAGATATCTCAGATATAGAAGGGGCAGAGTCAACCCAAATTCCTATGCAACATGACCAATTGGATATCCTGGTCAACACCATCACAAGTCCTGATGTTGTGGACTTAACATATGTTGCAGAGACAAGCGCATGACCAGAGGAAGAAGCCATTCAAGATAAATCATGCCAAGAGGATAGGGTCCAAGATGTATAAATGATTGAGGCTACCCATGAGGTCCATGTGGATAAAGAAAATGATCCAACAAAAGGACACATGGAAGAGATGCCTGCATAACAATAGATTGAATCATCTAAGAAGCAAGCTCAAACAAAGAGGAGGGATGAAGATATGCCAGAAGCTGGGAAAGATATAGAAGTACCTCATCTAGACCCTAAAGATCAGGTTGCAAAAGAGCAACAGCAAGAGGATGAGAACCAAGAACAAGAAACAAATAAAGAGCCTCCCTAGGAAAAGTATAGAACAACATGATAAAGGAGAAGATGATCAGGTTGTTTCACATATGGTTCCTAGGGTTGTCATTGATGTCAACATTGTCACTAGGTTGGTCAACACTGTCACTAGGTTATCATTGATGTCAACACTATCATGATGATGTGATGGCATTCATGGTTGGATCATGGTTAGATGTCATGTGCAGAGAAGGTATAGTTCATGGTTGGATGTCATGTCCCATCCAACAAGAGAAAAGAGAAGATATAGTTCATGGTTGGATGTCATGTCTTGATCAAAGCAAAGTTGAGTATGAAGTAATATTAATATGGGAATTAGAAGCACAAAGATGATCAGATGTGTTGCTGATGTTACTGATGGCTTGAAACATGTATGTTCCAAGTTTCATGATGATTGGATTACCGGAAGAATGTTTTGCTGTTGATAGGTGGGAGACAGTGTTGGTTTTGTGAAGGTGTTTTATGTAGGAGAATGGAATGCTCCGTGTTCCTCCGCATTTGCACATATGTCTATGTAGTTCTGGAACTATGTTCAGGGTGTAGTGAAGGTGATAATTCCAAGTTTTTAGATTATTTATCCTTCCACTATGAAAGTTATTCATGATAGAGTATTGACATGTGTTCTGGTAGAGTAAGCTAGTGTTGAAGGCCTGTTGGAATGCTCTGCATTCCTTCGAAAATGAATGATTACCCTTGTGGTTTTGAGGACATGTTTATGGATGTATATTACATGCTTCTTGTCTACCTAAAGATTTGGGATCCTAAAATGAGTGTAAACTATCCTAGAATGTACCCAATCCCAAGTCCAAGGGACCTCAAGATTGGACCTAATTGATAATGCACTAACCTATCTAATTTGCACCCTATCTAAGCACATTAACAATGATATGTCCTAAGAGATTATATTCTAATTATTCTAGTCTAGAATTAAGCTAATTCTATTGATATGAGCACTTAATTTGGCATAGTTACTTTGTATATGATGGCTTGTTGAAAATGGGAGGTGGAGGACTCGTGGTGCAGGAGCACCCCTTCAACAGGATAAATCTGCACAATAATGTTTTAATAAGGATTAGAAATTTCATGTTACTATGTAGCATTCATATGTCCAAGTCAAATGTAACATTTTATGTTGGCATTTCATGTTTGTAGACATCAAACATTGACATTTCAGACATATTGGGAAATGTGAAGGGTTAGACAATGTGTCTAGTCAGGAGTTTTGCTGTCTTATGCAAAACAGATGTCATGGGATTAATTAGGGTTTTTGCTAATAATCTTGGTTAAATCAAAATCCCACAAATAGAGGAGGGGGATGAACAAAAATAGGGAGAGATGGTCAAGAAAGGGTGTCTTTCATTTTTTTCTTTTTCTAGAACTAATCAAATGTAAGAAGCGGAAATGAAGGAATATAAATTCTGCAAATTGTGTTTTGAAAACTCTAGTCCTGTGCGAAATCTTTGTATATCAAATTGTTCTATATATTATCTGTAGAGAATCGTTCCATATTTAGCTTAGTTTCCCTGTTGCCGTGATGCATGTTTAAATCCATTCCACTGGTGGATTTCTGTGAAATCAGTGGAATGGACTTGTAAAATAATTTTCCATTTTTGTTCCATTCTTTTGTTTGTTAAACATGGCAGTATAGAAATGGCAGAATCCATTTCAGAGAGGATTATTAGTAGGAAAATTTGAATATACATTTGATGTATATACACGAAATGTATGTCAGAGATAGTCTATGAATATATCGCATTTGCATGCGAGCCTCATTCTGTGTATGTACTGTGGAAAGTGGTATGTATAAAAAGCCTTATTTGGTCAAGCTCGTGTTGTTCGACAAATATACATTTCCTGTATATATCACTATTGTATGAAGGTACTTTCTTTGTGTATATCACTGTTGTATCTGGGTATCACTTTGTGTATATCATCTGACGAAATGTACATGTAAGAGTTCATTTGGGTTAAGTTTGAATCGTTCGTTGAAATATACAAATAGTGTGTATATCGATAATGTATCTGTGCTTTTTCTGTGTATATCCTGCAATTGCATGTAAGGGTCCGTCGTTTGTATATGTTGCTAAAACATATTCTGTGTTAACTCTTGTGTTTGTCGAAAGTGTTTGAGGAGATACATTTTGTGTGTATACATCCAATGTATGTCATAGACAGTTGGTGAATATATCATCATTGTATGTGTGTGTCAGTTTGTGAGCATACTGAAATTGCATATCGCTGTTGTATGTTGGGAAGATGCAATAAAAAGAAAATATACATTTTGAAAGATTAAATGAAGGTGAAATGGGAGACCCATGGTAGAAGGTCAAGAATTGCATGTATAAGCCGAAGTCATTGGTGTGAAGAGAACCCATCGCGAAAAGTATTAAGAGTCACAACGAAGGCAGGGTGTCACCGATAGAAAACACATCAGCATAAGAAAAGCATCGGGTGAACAAAATATTGTGAAGTTGACAGTATGTGTTCTTGCCAATTGGGGTGACAATTGAAAGTGTCACCGATAGAGAGTTTATCGGTATGAGTCTTATCATTGGAAGATGAGAAGAAAGCTACGCCAATGGTAGGAAGTCTGAGCGATAGTGATAAGTCATCGATGTGAGTGGTGCATCAGTGGGAGAATTATTGAGTGACCCGATGGTATAAGGTGTGGCCGATGTATAGAAGATTTCGGTGAGACATTTGTATACTCTTGCCGATATTGACTGAAGGAGTTATTTTGAGTTTGCTTCCAGAACTGTACCCACTCTACATCATAGGTCTATGACAGTACATGAAAGAGATAGTAGAATAAGGAGCAGCAGCAAGAAGTCAAGGGAGAGAAGAGGCAAAGGTTTATAGAACCAGTTGTCCAAGAGCTATTGGACAAATACAAAGGCATCATCTCTGATGGAATGCCAAGTTCCCTACCACCTATTAGGGACATCAACCATTACATAGATCTAATCCCAGGATCTACACTTCCAAATAAAGCAACTTACAAGCTTACCCTAGACCAGAATGCAGAGGTAGCAAGACAAATTGAGGAATTGTTAGAGACATGCCTAATTGGAAAAAGTTTAAGCCCATGTGTAGTGCCGGCTGTACTAGCACCAAAGAAGGAAGGCACTTGGAGACTTTGTATTGATTCAAGAGCTATCAACAAGATAACAATCAGGTATAGGTTTCCAATCCCTAGGATAGAAGATTTGCTTGATTGTTTAGGAGGTGCTAAATATTTCACCAAAATAAATTTAAAGCGTGGCTATCATTAGATTAGGATTAGGCCAGGTGATGAATGGAAAACTGCATTTAAGACCAATGAGGGGTTATATGAGTGTAAGGTCATGCCTTTTGGTTTGTCCAACGCCCCTAGTACCTTTATGAGGTTAATGAATGAGGTCTTGAGGGAATTCATAGGTAAATTTGTCATAGTCTATCTAGATGACATCCTAATTTTCAGTAATATAAGGGAAGAACACCTCAACCATATAGACTTAGTCCTCAAAAGGTTACATGAAGAGCAGCTAATGATCAACTTAGCAAAGTGTATGTTTATGCAGGAAGAGATCATCTACTTGGGATTTGTTATCTCACATAACAAACTGAAAATGGATCAAGAAAAGGTAAGTGCAATATTGTCTTGGCCAACTCCCAAAACTTTGAATGATGTTAGAAGTTTCCATGGGTTAGCAACCTTTTATAGGAAGTTTATAAAGGGGTTTAGTCATGTTTGTGCACCTATGCTTGACACTATAAAAGGAGGACAGAAGTGCAAGTTTACCTGGACCAAGGAGGCAGATAATTCCTTTGAAACATTGAAGAAGAAGGTAGCCGGGCAGCCAATTCTTGCATTTCTTGACTTCAGCAAGATTTTTCAAGTAGAATGTGATGCCAGTCACATAGCAATTGGAGCAGTACTCAGTCAAGAAGGTAGGCCTATTGCATTTTTTAGTGAGAAATTAAATGATGCAAAGAAGAAATACTCACCATATGATTTGGAGATGTATGCTCTAGTCCAGTCACTCAAGAAATGGAGGCATTACTTGATGCCCAAAGAATTCATAGTCTTTATAGACAATCAGGCCCTCAGTTTTATAAACAGTCAAGAAAAGTTGAACCATAGGCATATGAAGTGGGTAGAAACTTTACAAGCCTTCACCTTTACACTCAAGCATAAGAAAGGAGTCAAGAACAAAGTACCTGATGCCTTGAGCAGGAGAGTTTTGACCATAAATCAGATTCAGTTGGAGAGTGTTGGCATTGATTCTTTGAAGACAATGTATACAGATGATGAAGACTTTGGAGAGGTATACAAGGTATGTACTTCTTTTGAAGACAAGTACCATGCTGAGTTTTCTGAATTTCTAATCCAAGATGGATTACTTTTCAAGGGTGGACAATTGTGTATTCCAAGATGTTCTATGAGACTAAATATTATTCAGGAGAAACATTGTGGGGCTATGGCAGGACATTTTGGTCTAGATAAAACTCTTGATCTTGTGAAGAGGTATTACTATTGGCCTAAGTTGCAGTCAGATGTGAGAAGATTTGTGGAAGCTTGTGTGATATGCCAGAAAGCAAAAGGATGATCCACTAATACAGGTTTGTATCAGCCATTACCCATTCCTTCTAGGCCATGGGAGAACATCAACATGGACTTTGTATTGGGTTTACCTAGAACAAGGAAAGGATATGACAGTGTTTTTGTTGTAATAGACAGATTTAGTAAAATGGCACATTTCTTGCCATGCCAAACTACTTGTGATGCTTCATATGTTGCTGATTTGTTTTTCAAGGAAATAGTGAGGATACATGGATTGCCATTGAGCATAGTCTCAGATAGAGATGTAAAGTTTATTGGCCATTTTTGGAGGACTCTTTGGAAGAAGCTTGGAACCAATTTGTCCTTCTCATCAGCATACCATCCTCAAACAGATGGGCAGACTGAAGTTGTTAATCATTCTTTGGGAAATCTGTTAAGGTGTTTAACAAGGCAGCATGGAGAGAAGTGGGATAATATCCTACCACAAGCAGAATTCTCCTATAATGACACCATCAATAGGAGTACAGGGAAGTCACCTTTTCAGGTAGTATATGGAATTCATCCAAGGGGTGTCCTGGAACTGAGAGATATACCTATAGGAGAGCCTAGTAGTACAAATGGAGAAGCTTTTGCTTCAGCCATTAAAGAAGTGCATGATCAAGTGAAGAACCAACTCCAACAAGCTACAGTGAAGTACAAAACATATGCTAACAAGAAAAAGAGGGATGTACAATTTGATGTTGGAGATTTGGTGTGGGTAAATCTGAAGAAGGAGAGGCTCCCCAAAGGTAAATATACCAAGCTAATGCAAAGAAAGATTGGACCCTGTCAGATCTTAAAGAAGTGTGGACAGAATGCATATGAGATCCAACTTCCTTCTGATCTTGGATTATCACCCATTTTCAATGTCTGTGATCTAACTCCATACAAGCAGCCAGCAAATGCAGAATAGGAACCATTCGAGGATGCAGTAGATGATGATATTCCTAAGCACGATCCACCAAAGTTAAAGCATATCTTAGACTCAAGAATGATAAAGAAGACAAGAAACAAAGAGTACTTGAAGTATTTGGTGACTTGGCACGGGCAACCTGAATCAGAGGCCGTTTGGATGACTGCAGATCAGATCACAAACCATGGCGCAGACCTCCAAACTCTAATCTCAAAGGGGCTTGAGATCTCTTCTCCCGGGGAGTATGGTGCAGGAGCACCCATTCAATAGGATAAATCTGCACAATAAGGTTTTAATAAGGATTAGACATTTCATGTTACTATGTAGCATTCATATGTCCAAGTCAAATGTAACATTTTATGTTGGCATTTCATGTTTGTAGACATCAAACATTGACATTTCAGACATATTGGGAAATGTGAAGGGTTAGACAATGTGTCTAGTCATTAGGAGTTTTGCTGTCTTATGTAAAACAAATGTCATGGGATTAATTAGGGTTTCTGCTAATAATCTTGGTTAAATCAAAATCCCGCAAACAGAGGAGGGGGATGAACAAAAATAGGGAGAGATGGTCAAGAAATGGTGTCTTTCATTTTTTTCTCTTTCTGGAACTAATCAAATGTAAGAAGCGGAAACGAAGGAATATAAATTCTGCAAATTGTGTTTTGAAAACTCTAGTCCTATGTGAAATCTTTGTATATCAAATTGTTCTGTATATTATCTGTAGAGAACTGTTCCATATTTAGCTTAGTTTCCCTATTGTCGTGATGCATGTTTAAATCCATTCCACTGGTGGATTTCTGTGAAATCAGTGGAATAGACTTGTAAAATAATTTTCCATTTTTGTTCCATTCTTTTGTTTGTTAAACATGGCAGTATAGAAATGGCAGAATCCGTTTCAGAGAGGATTATCAGCGGGAAAATTTAAATATACATTTGATGTATATACATGAAATGTATGTCAGAGATAGTCTATGGATATATCGCATTTGCATGCGAGCCTCATTTTGTGTATGTACTGTGGAAAGTGGTATGTATAAAAAGCCTTATTTGGTCAAGCTCGTGTTGTTCGGTGAATATACATTTCCTGTATATATCGCTATTGTATGAAGGTACTTTCTTTGTGTATATCATTGTTGTATCTGGGTATCACTTTGTGTATATTGTCTGATGAAATGTACATGTAAGAGTTCATTCGGGTTAAGTTTGAATCGTTCATTGAAATATACAAATAGTGTGTATATCGATAATGTATCTGTGCTTTTTCTGTGTCTATCCCGCAATTGCATTTAAGGGTCCATCATTTGTATATGTTGCTAAAACATATTCTATGTTAACTCTTGTGTCTATTGAAAGTGTTTGAGGAGATACATTTTGTGTGTATACGTCCAATGTATGCCATAGACAGTTGGTGAATATATCATCATTATATGTGTGTGTCAGTTTGTGAGTATACTAAAATTGCATATCGCTGTTGTATGTTGGGAAGATGCAATAAAAAAAATATACATTTCGAAAGATACAATGGGTGACTGGCTGTGATGGTCAAAGTAAATGAAGGTGAAATGGGAGACTAGTGGTAGAAGGTCAGGAATTGCATGTATAAGCCGAAGTCATCGGTGCGAAGAGAACCCATCGGGAAAAGTATTGGGAGTCATAGCGAACGCAGGGTGTCACCGATAGAAAACACATCAGCATAAGAAAAGCATCAGGTGAACAAAATATTGTGAAGCCGACGGTATGTGTTCTTGCCGATCGGGGTGACAACTAAAAGTGTCACCGATAGAGAGTTTATCGGTATGAGTCTTATCATTGGAAGATGAGAAGAAAGATACGCTGATGGTAGGAAGTCTGAGCGATAGTGATAAGTCATCGATGTGAGTGGTGCATTAGTGGGAGAATTATTGAGTGACCTGATGGTATAAGGTGTGGCCGATGTATAGAAGATTTCGGTGAGACATTTGTATACTCTTGCCGGTATTGATTGAAGGAGTTATTTTGAGTTTGCTTCCAGAACTGTACCCACTCTGCATCAACTCAATTTATAAATTTTTGGAGATGGAATTGAAGGGCTAGGATCAATTTGGAGGATCAATGGCTGAGATTGCTTGAGGATCCACAAGCAAGGAGAATTGAACAAATTGCAAGCTAGGATTGGATGTGAATTTTTCTTCAAGATTCAAGGGATGATCAATGGATGAGATTGCAAGTTTGAATAGATGGATGGCTAGGATTGGGTAGGTGTATGACATGTAAGGATTCATTTATGGAAAGGTAAGGCTTGAATTTAGTGAAGAATTTTAAATTAGATGGAGAGGACATGTGGAATTAAAAATTAGATGAATAGTGTTCAAATAATGCCACATGTAATTTTAAATTGGTATGAATAGTGACACATGGAGTGGGATGGAAGAAATAAGACAAATGTACATTTTTTTGGAAGATTTGGCTATGCTTCTAAAGTACCACTTGTCATGTACATGCATGTACATGGGATGACAAATGGACTTCTAGAAACATGGGGGTTTGTAATGATGATTTAATTAAAATTAATTCATGTGCACTTGGATTAGAAGAAAATAATGATGATTACAAAAAGTAATCAAAAGTGAACAAAATACCTAAATTAAATAAATATGATAATTTATTTAATTTTTGGGATGTGATTTATGAACTATAGTAAAAAATATTTGATTTTTACACTATAGTAGAGGAATTTGATTTTTGTGAAAGTGAAAAGGAGTAGAATAAATTAATTAAATAATTAAAAATTATTTAATTAATATATGGGTTAGATAGAATGATGCAGGTGAAATAAGGTTCGAATGCGTAGGTGGATGAAAGTGGTTGTGACCATTTTCAAACATCTACATTTTGCCCCTCTTTGATATGGTGTCATAGCTGTCACGGTTGGCAGGATATTAAAGAATAAGATTTTTTTGATAAATATGCCTTGGTGGGTGAAGTGGGTGACCAGGTGATGCCTCCTTGAGAGATCAGCAAAAAAAAAATATTTTTTAAGTGATCTCTTGAAAAAGGTGAAAAAGTGACGAAAGGGAGGGAAAAAGGGTCTCGAGACTAAAGGGGTTAAAAAGTGCCGGAAAGGGAGGAAAAATGAGGAAGGGGAAGAAAAAGTGGGGTAGGTGGAGGGAAATTAGGGTAAAGCAAGCATGCCTAGTCTGAATTGTGGCGCCCACATGGGAAAGTGTTTTTTTGCTAAAGTGGCACCCACCTCTTTATAGTGGCGCCCACCTGTAAAAGTGGTTTTTTGCTAAAGTGGTGCCCATTTCATAAAGTGGTGCCCACCTTTTTATAGTGACGCCCACCTCTTTATAGTGGTGTCCACCTGGAAAAGTGATTTTTTGCTAAAGTGGTGCCCATTTCATAAAGTGGCACCCAGCTTTTTATAGTGGTGCCTACCTCTTTATAGTGGTGCCCACCTGAAAAAGTGGTTTTTTGCTAAAGTGGCATCCATTTCATAAAGTGGCGCCCACCTTTTTATAGTGGCGCCACTTGGAAAAGTGGTTTTATTCTAAAGTGGTGCCCATTTCATAAAGTGGCACCCACTTGGAAAAGTGGTTTTTTGCTCAAGTGGCACTCATTTCATAAAGTGGTGCCCACCTTTTTATAGTGGCACCTAGCTGAGGCAACAAAGAATGAGGAGGATGATGATGAAGGGGAGGAGGAGGAGGATGTGGAGGAGGTGATGGGGTTGGTACTGGTGAGGATGATAGAGCAAAGATGGCTAGGGCACGGGCATAGATAATACCAGGTACAATTACATGTAGCTCAATTGTAGGGGCAGGCCGAAGATGGGGGTCAGGTAGGTATAGCTCCACCTAGGGGCATGATGTATATATGTATTATGTTTTGATAGATTTGAGGTCCACATTTTTATATCATGATCACACACACACAGATATATATATATGAGACATATTATTCGACCGATGTACTATGTGTTATTGATGGATGTATTCATGGATATATATGATGTATATGTGTGATGGATATTTGATGTATTTTAAATGATGGATTATATGATGGGATGTGATTTTATATGTATGTGCTTATGATTCTTGTGATGTGAGATGTTATGATTTGACTTGTGCTTGGATACAGGATGGAGTGTGCATATGTGTTATTATATATGATGCAGGTGTGTGTATATTATGTTATATGATGGTGTATGGATGCTAATGTGTTTGTGATGTAGGATGGTCTATGATTATTTATGGATGATATGTGATGTTTTTATGATATTGAGATGTTGGATGATTATAGTTGGACTAACATGTATGTGATGTAGGGTGGTGCATGAGGATGGATGCGTAGGTATTAGGAATGCAATGCGAGTGATCATGATACAAAAATTGGTCCCTAAAAATGGTCACAAGATGGTAGGGGGTGAGATGGGATAGTAGAAATAAGGGATGATAGAGATGTAGGTGTTGTTGAATCTTGAAGCAAAAGGAGAGGGAGGGAATGATGAGGGTAGACATAAAGATGTAGGACAAATGGGATGATGTTATATTAAGACATTCTGCCAATAAAAATTAAGTGCTACTTGTTGGTCATGATGTTAGTCACAAACAAGCATAGAATAAAAGTACACATTAACCTTTATTCATCTTGAAAGATACTATGAATTCAGAGAATTCATGATCCCAAGTCTTCGGTGATTAGGTCTTAATCGTCTGATGTTACACAGAGGTTGATGTGTATTGCTGTTTCCATTTTGAGGCCTTATGTTGAGTTCATCATCATGACATTGTTTCTGCAAAGATTCTTCATAGAGAGTTCATTTTATACAGTTGTTTGATCAAATGATGTAGTTGTACTCAAATATTTACATGTTATTTACCAATTAGACATGCTTTAGCTTCAAATATGCTAAATATTTTCAATTATCTACGAGATGTCCACATATTTGTATTATTTGCTTGAGATTATCAATTATTTGCAATTATGATGATGAAATGCTTTGAAATTTAAAGAAATTGAAAGAAATGCTTCAAATTAATGTTGAACCTTCAGCTATAAAGCCACATGTACATTAGATATAGTCATGAAGAGAAGAAAACCAAACCATATGTTCACCAGGACATTCTACAGCTAGATACAGTTGATGCTAACTTCAAAGGAATTGTATGAAAACAACATATGCAAGTAGACATGCACTCCAAGGGACGCAGCAAATCACAACATATATCCAGAATTCACACACTGATTACTCAAGATTTATTATGAATTGTAATCAAACAGTCTTCTCATTCATTAAGCATGCAAGGATATAGATGTATACAAAAAGCTTTGAAATGAGCCCTGAATATTTCAGCAGACGAATTTCAATTAAGTTTCGAATGTTTGAAATGAGGTATTCCTGCACCTTTTATAGAACAAGGTGAGGAATCCGTTACAAAAGATCTACAATCTTGATTTATCTATAAATATCTATGGTCAGAATTTCCCTTTGACTTTGTCAACTTTATCAAAATGGCACAAGTTGCTAGCTGGCAACTATCTGAGATACTTATTTTCGCTAAGTATCAGATGCTGATATTTACTTTATGATGCATCATCATCTGTTTTATCTAAATCATGTGCTCCATCATTAGGTGGATCACTTCCTGAACCTTCATCATCCTGATGATGACGACCCTGTATATGAGGCTGCATGATGATCCATACCTGTTCATACAATTGCACAATTTTATCTATTTCTCCACCATCTGGTGTCTTCACTTTGGTGATGGCATGTTTATGTGCCTAGTATTTGATTCTGATGCTGTCCAGTTTATTTCTTCTACTGTGCAGTGTCTCATTATAATGTTCCATTTTCATCTTGGTACTCACCAGTTTATCCATGATTTCTTCTGTCAGTTGGCCTAATGGATCATCAGCAACAAATTGGAAGTTATTATGTAGAGCTTGAATTGCAAACTCTTCATCTTTATTATCTATCTTCCCTTCCACTTTTCCTTCCAGTGTTTCCAAAATTTCTGCCTCAAAGGACATCATGTCATGCAGCTTTATGCTGATCTCCCTCGACTTATTATTACATCTTTTGAGGACATCACATTCAAATTGAATGTCCTTATACCATATATCTACCAATAATGTAGTGTTATTATTCAGCACCTGCTTGTTGATGAGCAATTAAGGATTTATCCTCTTTATTTCTCCCAGGATATCCAATGTCTTCTCTAATTGGAAGGACCTTTTACCTGTCTGCATCTGCAACTTGTCTACCTTTTTCCTGGAGTCACTGAGAGTACCCCACCTCTTCAAAGAGGCCTTTACCACTTCTTCTACAGTATCAAATGTGGAATACATCCACTTTCTCAATATGGAGGACTCATGTTTCATGAGATCCAATTTATTCACCTCCTCTTGGGAAATAGTAGTCAATGGGACTGCATGATCAATGGAACTATCCTCAGGATTAGTTAACCTTCCTATATATGCATGCAACTGAGCAATGTGCTCTTTGTGTTGCTTATTTTTCTCTTTTTCCCTCTTCACTTTCTGAATCAAAGAATCTATAATATCTTTACCTTCTTGACCCTCCTGGTCTTCATTTGCAAATCCTACGTCAACTGTATTAATCTGGAATTCCTCCAGAGTAATTTTACATTACTCTTTCTCAACAGTAGGAATAGCAATTCGTGCAGTCCTTATTCCAGTTGTGGGATCCCTTTTAATGGCCGAAGTCATTCTGGCCTTCCTCTTTGGTTTTATTATATTTTTAGATAACAAGGTGGATACATCGAATTCTTGAATTACGAAATCTACCTTTGTGTTAACTTCCTTTTCTAACCATTGAGGTACTTGATCATGTTTCTCCGCATCATCATGTTGTTCACCTTGATCTCCTATATCCGTCAGCATATGTGATGGAGAAGGTGATTTTCTTATCTCTTCTTCATGATGCTCACCTTGAGGGCGATCCTGTGGTACATCCTCCTGTTGAGGAACTTCTTTTTCTGGAGGAGCATCATCCTGAGGTGGAGGATTTTGAGATACGTCAATATGATGATCATGATGATCATGATCCTTCTCCGTTATTACCTCATCCACTTTTGACTTTTCCTCTTGTTGAGGTACATTCATAGCAGTGGATATTGCAGAATCCTCCTTAGGTGCCGGTGTTTGTTCTAAAACCACTACTTGTTCTGCACCTGCATTTCTTACTTCCTGAACCTTAGAAGCATGATTTTCTACTACATCCTTCTCATCAGCCTTCTTTTCTTGAACTTCTACTATAACAGGTTTTGTTGATGTATCCTGTTGGCTCATTTCTGAAGCATGGCCCTCTGGTTTTGCCATCTTCACTTCTATATGTTGTCCTCTATCAGGTGTACCTACTGGATATTCTAGACTTACATCCTGTGTAACTGTCAAATCCACTACTGCAGGACTTGTCACCTGTGCAATTAAAGTATCCAGCCCTATTTCTTGGGCTACCTTCTCTGGAGTCTTTTCCTTTTTGGATTCCACTTGCTTTATTTACTCCAGTATTGTTTGTACTAACGGAGCCTTATGAGGAGTCATTTGTGTACCTGCAGCAAGGGTTTCCATCTTTTGTGAAGCTACTTCCTTCACAACCTCATCATCAGATAGATTAATTGTTTCCTCCAATGAGATATTGCCTCCTGGCGAGGTTTCTTTCATCTGCTCTTCTGCAAGTTCAGTCTTGAACTTCACAATGGTAGGAAGTGGAACATTGTGCTGAAATTCCTTATGGAAAACTTCACTACCTGCCCCTTTCAAAGTTATAGGGGATTGCTTTATTTCCCCTCTCATGGAAGTTCTTGGTTTCTTAGGAGGGGTAGCTACCACTATGTGTGGGGCTCTTCTCTTCATTTTGAATAGCAAAGGGGCCTCCTCTTCTTTAGGTTCTTCCTCCATAAGGATATCCTCTTCTATTAGTTTTCATGAGGACCGACCCTCCTCTTGGGTCTCAGTAACTATTGCCCCTGCTGGCCGATCTTTCTTGGACTTTTGTCTTCTTGTCCATGGAGGTGATGCTGATCCTGATGCTATTGCCTCCTCAGTCGGAAACACTACCCTTTCAATAATCACCCCCTTGGGCTCATTATCAACTTTCTTACCCCTAGGGGGTCTTTTGCTTTGTTGTTGTTGTGGAGGTAGTCTGTCTCCTTTTGATTTTCTCTTTTCAGTTATAAAATCATCATATTCCTCATCAGGAATATCCTATCCTTTCTTCTTGTTGTCCATAGTGATGGCAACACCCTTCTTCTTTAATGCCTCAATTTGTTCATCAACCCAAGCTTGGGTTAGCTATAAGGTCCTGGCAATGAAAGGATCCAAGGATATGTCCTCTTGTATAGTCAGGTTAGGTGCAGATATGGTATCATTATATATTTTCTTTTCCTCATATTCATCTGCCATTATCCTGCCATCATCCTTTTTCAACTGTTGAGGAATAGGGATGCAGTCAAAGATTTTAATTTGATTCAATGTCAACCTTTGGTATCTTCTTCTTCTGGCTTCTACTTCATCCTCACAATCTGTCCAGAAGTCTTCTAGGTGTCTCTGATGAATAGGTTTCGCTATTATTTTCTGTATCCTTGCATAATGATCATATGGCCTTATCAATGGGAATGGCTGCAATTGCATTTTGTTCAAACTGACCATCACCTTCTTGATACTTTCTGAGTCTGGGCACATGTACCAGCCAATGGTCACTGGAAACAAAATGGGTGGTAACTTATGAGCATCCTTGTATGTTTTCAACATTGTGGAGCTCTGCCTTATGAATTCCATTAATACCACTACATCAGTGGGGAATCCTGGCAGCATGAGGGGATGTCCTTCAAAACTCTCAATTCTCATGTAGGAAAATGTAGCAAATTGAATGTGTTGACATTTCTTCTGAATCAGCATTAGGGTTTGCCACTTCTAATGCACAGGCAGATTCAGGCCAACTGAATATAGGAGGTTGCGTGAGCTCCTCCCCTTCACTTCTGGTTCTGCCGCACCAAGGGGGGTATCCCTATAACTCAAGATGTAACCTTGACTAGCTCAAAGATAGAAAGATCTAACTTGACAACAACAGGCAGAATACTCTCATGTATGGACCAAGATCTGCATGATAGATCACAAGGCTGGCAACATTCTTGGACATGATGTCTGGTTGAGTATGAGAGTATGCAGGGGGTTCCTAATCCTACTCCTACAACTAACAGGTGGAGGTATGAAATGTTTTGATATGAATTTGGATGCAAAGCTGGACATGGTGTATAACACAAGAACACAGCATGATTGGTGCCTGTCCAGGGCTTGGAGTCGGTAGACATACACCTGTGAATGATCAGCATGAATAGCTAAAACTGGATTTCAGGGGGATACACATGATATCTGCCTTACAGATATCTCCCAATATAGAGTGTTGAGCTATCTCTACTTATGGCATCCCTACTGCAGTATACCCTTCCCAATGTTCAACCTGAAAACAGTTTAATCTGCCCCTTGAGCAGAGGTTAAAAGATCAGACATTCAACATAGGAATTCTATGCTCTAGAATCTAAACATGAGCAAACATCCAGATCCAGAAGAAGGATACATGCAATACTGGAGACAGAATTAACACAACACATGCTAAGACAGCATTACTCATACAAGATCAACCATGAAACCAGTGGATTCATGCCAAGTCCTACAACAGGAGATACATAAACTCACAAGATCAAGCTGTACAGAGCAACCAGATCAGCTGGTTTTGGATTACAGAGCCAAAAACCCACAACTTTCAACAACCTTGAATGAATAACATCGTCTGCATTATATAGCAGGAGGGTGTCTTCAGCATTAACTACCAGGTTGACCAAAACTCCCGCCAGATATACAGTATCATAGAAATGGCGCTCAAACATTAATGCAGCAGGTAGGGGAGGAGACAGGAAGATTTCTCGAGCCTTGCGCCGCCGCCTAGGGACTCAGATCTTCATTCAGGTACTGCATCCGTCCACGCCATCGCCCATACCTCTGCAACAATCGCCATTGATGGCGCACCAACCCGCGGCCTCGGGAAGAACATCAGACAGTTAGTCGCAAACACTTCCCGCCGAGACTCATCATCATGATATTTTGAATATGCAGGATAACATTATCCCACATGCACCCCGCAGCAACCTCCTTAACACTTTATATACTAGGTCATGAGCATATATCATGTCGGTGCTTTTGCTCCTGACGACACTAGTATAAGACTTCATCATCATCATCCTCCAGCAGCATGATATCCTGTTGCCCGAAATATCACCCTGACGTCAGCATCATATCGCAATACAACCGCATGATAATCGCCTTCATCGGCACAACCTGATCCATCGGAGAAACATCCTCCTGCTGAGCCTATACCAAAAGTCTGGCCGATGAACATCCTGATGACGTCATCATCATATCCTGCTGACGTCATCATCATATCTGCCTACTGCGCACCTCCTCATATCCGGATGACGTCATCATCATGTTTGCAAATATCGGGAGATCTCCTCAAGTGATCAGTGTTAGAAATATGACCCCCCCGGGACCTTGATGATGTCATCATCATATTAACATCATCATGATATTCGGAAGACAACCGGATATTTGGAAATATCCTCCTGATGCACAAATATCAGGTTGCACTGTAGCTCCACTATAAGATCGGGGCGATAACTGAATATGATGATGCTGCTTGAAAAGATCACCCCCAGTAGATAATGCGCGAAGCCGGTAGGCGGATATCTCCTTGATATCAGCATCATCATGATGCTCGAACAAACATATATCCGGGTGATATGAAAATATCACCCCCTCCTTCAGAAATATCATGATGCAGATAGGCAGAAAGAAAGATATCACCCTGATATACGGATGACGTCAGCATCATCAGGATGACAAAACAACGAACAAGAGGTGATACAACATCATCAGGATGATACTGACTAAGATCATCCTGACGTTCAAAACATGATGACCCTAGTGAATATCGGGTCGCACTTAGAACTCTTCAACATCATCATCAGGATGATCATAACCAAGATCACCCGATGATAAAAATATCACCCCGGCGAGATATCATGATGCAGATAATATGATGACCCTCGCAAGCAACACGGTGATAAAAGGAAATACGATGATGATGACGACGACCCTTAGGAAAAAACAAGTCAGGTCGAACAACTTAGAGTAACCCCTTCAGAATATCGGGGCAACATCATCATCATGTTTGGGCAAGGTGATAAGTGCAAGATCACCGGAGACTTTGAAAAATCACCCCCGCAAGCAAATCAGGGCGCACTATAGCTCATCAGCATCATCAGGATAATAACCAAACATCACCCGATACTTCAATATGATGATGACGATGAGAAAACGGTCGACGGAGAACATGATGATGCTGACCTCCATCGAAACAAACATGATGATGATGACCTCCTCCTCCGAAAAATATGATGATGCAGCTGAAAAATGCTGAGGAGGTCCATCACTTAGAACATTTTTTGGATACTTAGGGAGAGTGCCTGAATGAAAATTGCTCAGAAAACTACCAGTCAATTCAGGCACTAACAGAATGTACCAGGCTCCATGCCTGTAGATTATTTCTTGAGCTTCCATGCTCAATCTCTTTATCCTGTCCTCCTCCATGGTTCTCACTAGATGCATAGAGAATGCATAATTCACCAGTTTATAATCCTGGAGGTAGTTAACTCTCTACAATTGGGGATGATGATCCTATATGTGCATAGCATTGATTGTGCCTGTAACCTTTCCATCTGTAACCATGCATCAAATGTGCCTTTGTAAGCATAGGAGTAGACAATGTATGATGTCATGTAAAAGGAACAATTTGAACCTTCCAGGTTCGTCAGCTGCTCATGTAGAGCATCACTTATCAACTGGCCCCATAATGGCTTGATGTCTGCATATATACACATCATGATAACACCGTACATCCAATCTTTAAAACTACTAGCATCAGGCTGGCTTGTCACCCTTCTAAGCAATGCAATCATGTACTGATATTCCTCATAAAAATCATATTTATACAAGTGCACATGAAGTTTGGCAGCTGCAGGATATGTGCTATTCTTGGCCCTCCATTGATCCATGTTCTTCCTGGCCTGTTTCTTATTATTCTCATTCTCAACTTCAGATTTCTTCAAATCTACACTGTTAACCTTCCTGCCCAATGGTAGTCCAAATGTCTTGGAAAGACCCTTAATAGACAGGTCTGCATATATCCTTCCATGCTTCACCACTTGTCTAGTTTCTAGATTGTAATTCTGTGCACACTCAATCACCAGCTCAGGAGACTCCATGGAGTATGAAAAACCAGCTGCATTCCACAATCCAGACACGAACACTACATCCAACAGGGGGCTTCTGTTCTTCTCATCATTCATCTTGGCAGACCAGGCCTGCAAATCAGTACTCCCCTGATGTGTATCTGTTATGGTACCATATTTGAATAGGATGCCCCTAGGAGATGTGAACATAGGCTTGCTGAACTCAGCCTCACACTTAGCTAACCTCTTGTCAGCCATGGATACCTGCAATTAACAAGATTTGTCTTACAATGGGTATTCATATGCATGCAGATAACATTTTATCTTTACTAACATCATGCATACTGTACTTATTTAGTATTTTCTTATCATGGGATGCATAAACTAGAACTTCAAACCAACTACATCATACATGATTATGCAGAAGAAAACTGGATGAGGGTTTCAATTACTTACCTAGTTATGCAGATCCCTTTAATTATACCAGGTGGTTTTCTGGAAATGCTCTTAATTCTGATGACAATCACGTGCTTCCTCTTGTCTGTAAGCCCTAATTTGGAAGCTAGTGCTCTGTAAAAATGATTTTCTCACAAGGTAAGTGTGAAAATGACGATGAATTTACCTTTTAACTTTGCAATTAGGGTGAAATTAGGGCAGATCCTGATGTATTAGGTTTTATTCGTTGATTTACTCACGGAAACTCAGGATTTCACCAAGTGTTTCATCGGGTTTTGTGGTTGGTGGGAACTACCTACCACCTTTGCGCGCATTGAATGTCAATGGCGGCAATGGTAGTGTGGTGATATTCGCATGATAGGATGATGTTTGAATGACATGATGATATTTGAATATCAGGGTGATGTTTGGATATTGGGGTGGTATTTAGATATTGGGGTGATATTCGAATATCGGGGTGATATTTGCAAATATCATCTCGAGTGCAATGTGATCATCCTCCCCGAGAGGAAAAACTATCTTCAACAAGATCGAGTGATGAACGCACCCTCAGGTCATACTTAATACATCAGGAGGATATTTCAATATATTGGGTGATGTTACAAAAAAAATGATGATGACTGGATAGACCATAACCTCTCTCTCTAAGAAAATTAGGATGATGTCATCCAGATATTCACTCATTATATCGCTATGGCGCCATGACGTCATCGTCATGTTATGCGAGCAGGATCATGTCTAGGAAATATGTCCTCGAGAAGTAAATGTGATGGTGACATCATCATCATGTTTGTTTCTTTATTTATCAGACTCAAATGACGTCATCAGGATAATGCTTAGGGGGATATTTCGCGTCAGGAGGATATTGAGAAATATCAGGTTACATTGAGAAATATGATCCTCGTGGGAAACATAAGGCTATTGACGGGTAAAGGTCACTGTCACCTAAAATTGACGTCCAGATATTTGGATCGCATGAATTATCAGGTGATAAATTAGATCAGGATGACCCTCTATAATATGACTGATCTTACGAAATATGATCCTCCCCCTGTGAATATCAGGTTTGACTCAAAATTTGACCATTCATAACTTTCACATCCTAACGAATCTTAGGGTGATGTAAAAGGCAAACCTGGATGAAATTTGATGCTCTATCTAAATATGAGGTTACTGGAATGAAATATGAACTTTGACAAACTAACCTCATGATGATGACTTACCCAGTCCTCCTTGCATGATGATCCACATAACTTACTTTTACAAAACCGCCAGAAAGCACAGAGCAAGCCAAGCAAAAGGTTGGGTCCCTGTTTTGTGAAGTCAAAATGGGGCGCAACTTGCCACCAAAGAAAACAAACAAATTACAATGATTCAAGTGATGTGATCACATTTATCTATAGTATTTTAATTCTTTCTAAGCACAAGCATCATGATCTTCTGAATGATAAAATTTCCTCATGGTAACAATACTAACAAAGGATCATGTGTGTGCAAATGATTAATTATCCTCATCTTGAAAGAAAGTTGAAAACATGAGTAACTGGTGTTAAACTACATAGTTGGAGATCATCCCTTATAGCCAACCTGGATAGAGCCTTGCTGCCAGTAGGTGTCTATAGCCCTGGAAAGGTTATCTATACAATCTCCCTAAGTAGAGCCCCACTGCCAGTAGGCGTTCATAGCCCCGGTAGAGTTACTTAGATGGCCTAATTTTATTACTTTTCTAATTTTTTCTTTAAAATTTGTATCTGATATCATCATGTTAGCTCATTTGTACAAGGTATAGTCACTTTGCAGCTTTAGGTTGGAGATTGTATTGGTAGCAAGGGAGTCCCTTTAGATTTTTCACTTAACACCTATACTTGTGTGTTCAGCAAAACCAAGGCTGTTAAGCGTTTCATTGTGATTGATTCACTTTGACCAAGAAAAAGCACCCTGATGAAAAGATATCACAGACCTGATCATGAATACTTCTTAAAATGAATCATAGCCTATGTCTAAATTTGATCTTATCACTTGAATCCTAACAATTTTGTTATTTTCTGAGGTGATAAGGTGCATCATCCTGACTAACCAAAACAAGGGCTCAACAAACAAACAAAACAAGACAAACAAAAACAAAATTGTACAAGCCACTATACAAATGTACACTATGATACACATGACTGTCGTGAAGTCACTCAAGCTTGGAAATAATGTTTGAGGAATTGTCCATTGACTGGCAATGGGACATCCTCACCTGTCAGGTTCTTAAGCCTATAAGTGCTGTCTCCTAATATCTTAGAAATTTGAAAGGGATCTATCCATAATCTGTCAAACTTACCATGGTCTCCTTTCCTCTCATGGGCTTTATCCCACATCAGGACTAAATCAGATATCCTGAAGGCTTTGACTCTGGCTCTTTTGTCAAACCAGTGTTTAACAACAGCCTGATGTTTTGCAAATTGGTCAATTGCTTGACTTCTTTTCTCTTCCAGGTGCATCAACTGAAGCAACCTGGCATCTTGTCTATTGTCTATGCCTAGGTACTCTTGGGCAAACTGCAAGGTAGGATTTTTCAAGTTAACAGGGAGGATAGGATCTACCCCATACACTAATTGGAAGGGCGAGTTTCCTAATGTAGTTTTCATTCTAGTTCTGTCTACCCATAAGGCATATTTCAGAAATGAATTCCATTCCCTAGGGTTCTTCTCTATTAATTTTCTTATGATATTCAGCAAATTTTTGTTGGTGGATTCTGCTAATCCATTCCCTTGGGGATAATAGTTGGATGAAAACTTGAGTATGATCCCATGATCAAAAGCCCAACTTGACAATTTGGTTGAAGTGAAGGTAGAACCATTATCACTTACTAAAGCATAAGGAGTTCCATACCTGGTAACAATGTTGCTCTCCAGAAATCTAATGACATCATTTGCAGTACATGTCTTGCTGCTGACAGCTTCAGTCCATTTGGTACAATAATCAGTAATTGTTAAGACATACCTATGGTCTGATGATGATGGATTGTTGGTTGGTCTTATGAAGTCCATGCCCCATTGTGCAAATGGGTGCTGTTCCATCACTGGCTGTAAGGGTTGTACAACATATTTCTCTCTGTTGGCAGCAACCTGGCATACATGACAACATTTAACATGTTCAATTGTATCTTTGAAAGCTGTGGGCCAATAATATCCTGCTCTGAGGATTGCATGTGTTGTGGCCAGGACTGATCCATGTGCCATTCCAAACTTGTCATGTAATTCTGATAAAACCTTATTTACTTCTAGCTTTTCTAAGCATCTTAGGTATATTCCTTCATAATTCTTCTTGAATAAGGTTCCTCCCTTCATCATATATTTTTGTGACCTTATCTTCAAGGCTCTTCTCTGTGAAGCTTGCAGTCTTGGAGGACATCTTCCAGTAATTAGGATGTGCCTGATATCTAAATACCATTCCTTATTGTCCTTATCATTGATAACATACTATTGACTTGTGATGTTTGGGTCAATCTCTAATATCATTTGGCTTAAAGCCTGTCCTCTTACCAATTTCATTGGTGTAATTTCCATGTCATACTCTTGTAATATAGTGATCCACTTGGCTCTTTTCTCACCAGGCTCACTCTGCATTAGCAGCGTCTTCACTGCTGCATCAGGCACTACTGCAATCACCTTGCTTCTCAATATATAATGCCTAAATTTTTTTACTTCCCTGACCAATGCAAGTGCTTGTCTTTCAACATCGACATATCTCAATTTAGCATCTTTGAAGGGACAACTCATGAAGGCAATTGGTTTCTCTTCTTTCTCTTCATTCCTTTGAGTCAATACTGCTACAAAGGTATGTTCTGAGGCAAATGAATAGATGTAGAAGTCCTTTGTGTAGTCTAGACTGATGAGGACAGGAGCATCTGATATGGCTTTCTCTATGTCCTCAAAAGCAGCTTTAGCTTCTGCTGTCCACTCAATCTTTGCATCCTTCTTCAGCATGGCATTTAGTGGTCTGACTATCTCTGCAAAACCAGTGATGAATTTTATTACAAAGTCAATCTTACCAAAGTAAGACTTAAGCTCTTTCTTACTTCTAGGGAGTTGTATTTTCATAATAGACTCCACTCTGGTAGGATCAATGATGATTCCATCATCAGTTATCAAATGGCCTAATAATTTGCCTGTTGTTACCCTGAATATGCATTTCTTGGGGTTCAAGGATATTCCATACTCTTCACATTTCTTCAACACATTTCTGAGATCTGTTACATGATCTGTTCTCTCTTTGGAGAATACTATGAGGTCATCCATGTAGATGACTATACATTTTCCTATTAAGCCTCTGAAGGCTATGTCCATTGCTCGCTTGAATGTTGCTCCAACATTTATCAGCCCAAATGGCATACGTCTATAATCAAAGATTCCCCACTTTGTGGTGAAAGCAGTCTTCAGCCTGTCAATCTTGTCAACCATGACCTGATTGTACCCTGAGAAGCCATCTAGAAAGGACATCATTTTAGCTCCATTGACAATCTGTAGGACTTCATCTAATGAGGGTAGAGGATAATTATCCTTCTCTGATGCTCTATTCAAGTTACTGAAGTCTATTAGTTTTTTCCCTGACTGGATGTTCATTCCCAGATTTCCCTACAAAGTAGCCATCAGTGATCAACATGATCTCTGGGCTAGGGGCCAACAGTATAGGAGATAGACTCTATTTTTATCTCCTCTTCTTCTTCAGGCTTTGCAAAACCTAGGGGGGTATTCCCTATTGAACACCCATGAGAATATGCTTGTGGGTTGCTTGGGATGTTGATACAAAGTAGATAAATCCTCTTATATGGAGACCAAAACTGTGGGATAAGTGCAAAGGGGCTAGCTTTGGGCTTATGTTCAGTTGTGAATCAGAGGATTTTAGTCCTAAACTACTTCTACAATCCTAATGGTTTGATTTGAAAGTTTGAGTTTGATTTATGTTTGGATGCAATCCTGGACCTAGTGTATAACCTCAACACAGAGCTAGATTGGTGCCTATCCAGGGCTTGGAGTCAGTAGACATACACCTGTGAATGATCAGCATGAACACACTAAAATTGGCTTTCAAGGGGATTTGTGTGATATCTGCCTTACAGATACCTCCCAAAACAGAGTGTTAAGTTATCTCTACTTATGGCATCCCTATTGTAGTATATCCTTCCCAACACTTAATCTGAAAATACTTTAATCTACCCTTTGAGCAGAAGTTGAAAGATCAAGCATTCAATACAAGAATTCTATATTCTAGAATACTAGATACCCCTTAGATATCTAGATTCAGAAGGACACATGCAATATTGGAGACAGAATTAACAAAACACATGCAAATACAACATTACTCATATAAAATCAATCATGAAATTAGTAGGTTCGTGCATGAGACATATAACAAGAGATACATAAACTCGCAAAACCTCCTGTACAGAGCAACCAAAACCAGTTGTATCTATTACAAAGCCAGATATGTCTAGTTTTCAACAACCATCAAAATGAGAAACACAACCTGCTAAATACAGCAAGGAAGGTCCTCAACATTAATTACATGGCTGGTTTCAAAAGTCACCAGATACAGTACACATGAGAAGAATGGTGCTCAACAAAAATAAATGCAGTAGGTAGGGGAGGAGATAGGGGAGGCCTCGAGCCTTGCACCGTCACCTAGGAATCCATAACTTCAAATGAGCGGTTTGACCATTCATGCCATCACCCATACCCCTGCAACAACTGCCATTAAAACTTCAACCACCCGCGGCCACCAGAAAATGTAGCAACTGTGCCTTAGACACTTCCCACCAAAATGCATTATGCTGATATTTCAAAAATGTAGGAAACATTTGTCCCACATGCACCCCGCGGAGACCTCCTTATTACTTTAAAAGCATGGCCACATAAACACTAAGTGTCGAGCATTTTTCCCATCTCGACCCACGAACCCACCGCTAGTGGTCACCACTCCATCTCCCATCTCTGTCGGTGTGACCTACACCATCGGTACCACACAAAGCCCTCCTTCTGACAACACTAATCTCATTGATGAACATCCCTTTTGGCAAGACACACGCCAATGACACCATCGGCCAAACCTCCCATTGTCGGCCCAACTCAAAATTCCCTTGCCGACAGCCAACACTACACTGATAACACTTCATCGGTGACACTTTACAATAGTCACCCCAATTGGGGAAACCTTACATTGTCGGCCCAATGCAATTTCCTCAGCCCAATAACTAATGTCACTCCGATGCACACTCCATCGGCATAGCCCAAACACATTGGTAGATCCCAAAATTCTTCCGCCAATATCACTACTCTCACCAATGGACATCCTGCATGTCCATAAAAATCCTGATGATGTCATCATCATATTTGCATACCGCGCACTTCCTCATATCCAGACGACGTCATCAGGAATTTCAAAAATTGGGATGATATTTAGGTATGAATAGAAATATCACCCCCCATTAGGATATCAGGCCGCATTGTAGCTTCGCTGTAAGATCAGGGTGATGTCTGAATATCACCCCCTCCTTTAGAAATATCAGGAAGCTGACAGGCAAATATCACCCTCATAAAATATGATGTCAGCATCATTGGGTGATAAAACAACAAACATGAAGTGATAAAACAACATCAGGATGATCTTAACAAAGATCACCTAATGTTTAAATATGATGACCCCGATGAATATCGGGTCATACTTAGAACCTTGCAGCAACATCATCAGGATGATCTTAACTAAAATCACCCGATGTTAAAATATCACCCCGCAGGCAGAAGATCAGGTCAACAGAAAATATGATGATGACCCCCGCGAGAAACAATAGGGTGATGTTTAGAAACATGATGATGATGATGACCTCTTCCAAAGAAAAAATGATGCTGCAGTTGAAAAATGCTGAGGAGGCTGAAGACTTAGGAATTCTTTGTATTTTTTGGGAAGGCGCCTACATGATACCCCAAACATAAATTATTACTAACAAATTCTACACACAATCTGATGTCTCCATTCTTCTTTCTAACTGGCACTAGATTGGCCACCCAAGTGGAGTGCCTCACAGGAAATATTATCCTAGCATTCAACAACGTCTTTACTTCTTCAAAAATTATTGGTTCAAGCAAAGCATTGACTGGCCTTTGTTTCTGTCTGAAAGGTTTAGCGTCTGGTTTGAGAGGTATAGTATGAGTTATGACTGATGTGTCATATGTCTTCAGCTCATATGGATGTAATCTTTAAGGGCCTGAGTTATTCCTTCTAACTCTTCTAGTGTGCAAACCTTACCTATCAAGACATTTCTCTTGTCTTCATTTTGTCCAATATTCACTTGTGAATATTGACCTCCATCAGCTTTGGGAAGGTCCTTCTGTTTCAACATATTATCCAAATCAAAGGCTCTTTCCAATTCAATCATACCTTTGGGAATCCTGTTGCTAGGCAACTCTAATATTTCATCTTCTTCCCAAACATGATCTTCCATACCATTCTCATCTATGATCTGAGCATCAAATATGTCCCTGTTAGAGATGAAATCAAGGATGTGCTGATCATCATCAAAAACCTGAAGATTAGTAACATTATCAGGTACTGATGGTACAGATACCAATTCTACTAAAAATCTTTTTAGACCTGATATAGATAATGGCTCCAGTGTACTGGCAGCCTGGGCAATTGCATCTGCCCTATGGTTCTGTTCTCTAGGAACGTGGGTGATATTAAATGCATCAAAGTCTTCAATCAAATCCTACACTCTGTGTCTATAATTTGACAATCTTTTATAGTTGCAAGAGTAGATTCCTCTTACCTGTCTGACAACTAATTCTGAGTCCCCAAAGACATGCAGAATTTTCACTTTCTTCTTGAGAGAAAATAGTATCCCATGAATCAGAACTTCATACTCTATCACATTATTAGTGCAGGGGAACTATAATCTGTAGGTAGCTAAGTAGGATTTTCCTGATGGATTAATAAGATCAATCCCTACTCCAGCTCCTTGTTTGGATTTGGATCCATCAACTCTTAAAGTCCAGGATTTATCCTCAACATGAGGTTTAGCTAAACCTTCTCTTTTCTTTGCAGCTCTGGCAACTGCACCACCTGATATCCACTTTAGTTTAGAAATTTCAGCATTCTTAAACTTCACTTTTTCTTCCTTCTGAGAAGCTGATTTTTCTTCTTGTTTTTCATCATCAGGAGGATGATCTTTTGGATCAAGCTCTGTATGTTTCTTTAAAATATGTAGACATAGTGAACAGGTAGTCTTTGAGTGAGGTGCCTCATGCAGCCTACACCATCCTTCAGTTAGTGCATCCCGTGGATGTTTCTTTTGTTCTATCATCTTCTTAATTTCTCCTGATAAAAACTCTTCAAATCTGGTCAGGTTACTACCATTGTCTTCATCAGATAATTCATAATCTGACTCCATCAGACAATCATTCCCTGAAGTGATCTTTCCTTTTTTCTTAACATCTATCTGGTCATACACCAGAATTTCTTTTGTTCTCTGTATATGATCTTCATCATGATTTGTCACCTTTTCTATGATTCCTACAAAAGACAAACAAGAATCATCATCATCATCATTAGATGCAGAACTTACCTCAGAATATGATGATGATGCCTCACTGCATGTCTGCTCCAGCATCATCATGTCTAAGCATGTTTCACAAGTCCTTTCTGAATGTGCTTCGTCGTGTAACCTACACCATCCATCAATCAAAATATCATTAGCAGGTATATTTAACAATTGACAACGTTTTACCTACTTGGACAAATGTATCTCAAAATTTCTGAAGCGATCTATTTCATTCTCATTCTCAAAATTACCATCAGGTTCTACAACCAGCATGTCCTCCCGATGATCATGATGATGATGATGATGAAAGTCAAGCATCAGGATCTCTTCTATCCTGATAGTCTGTGGTCTAACGGCATAAACTCCAGGCTCAACATTTACATACATGATCTCATTCATTTTATTATACTCAGTTATCATGTGCTTCATCCTGGGTTCAGCATCTATTCTTATCTGGTTAGGTATACCTTTCCAAGGTAACCACATGTGACTGAAGTCAGTAGCCATATATCCATTCAAAGTCTTTGACCAATCTCTACTAAGCAGCATCCCATATGTATCAGGTATGTCAACTACCTAGATATCAATGTAATATTGGATCCTAGGATCATATGCTAGCTGCATGTGTATATGAGTCAGTTCTCCTATTACGCTCACTTCTGTCTTATCTAGTTGTGTCACCTTCTTTAGGGATTTAGTAGGATGTAGTCCTAAAGCATTGCATATAGACAAGGGCATCACATTTGTAGATGCATCTGAATCTACTAAACAGTTGTGTAAATTCTTGCTAAACATCCTTATGGTAAGGAGGAAAGGCGGTGACTCACTCTTATCTCTGTATAAGGTCATGTGGGAGGTTTCTACAGCTTGGATAGTAGCTGGCACTTTAGGCTTGATATTATTATCTCTAGTAGCAATCCTTATTGCTAAATTGTCCTGGAGAATGAATATCCTCTTTGGGAGCAGGATCATCTAGTGATTTCATGAAAGCTTTCTTAATTGCAGGAGTTTTCAACAATTCTGACAGAGATAGGCTAATCTTTACTTTCTTCATTTCATCTGCCAGATATGTGACCAGTTTGTCAGACTCATGAGGTAAGGCAACAAACTTTGATGCTATATTCTGGGGTGATAGATATTGTGCATTCACCTTGGGAAATCTTGGATTATTGCTAGCTTTGGGATCAGGAGGTGTGTTGAAATTATTTGGAGGTAGAGATGATGTCAATGGACCAGTAGGTCTGTTGGAGCTACTTCTCAAATTATAATTATGCTTACCAGGATATTGCTGCTGGTATGCATGAACCTCCTCATGTTCATTAGAAGGCTCATTCTCATCTTCAAAAGGGAAGACATAATTTGACTCAAAGGCTAAAGCAGATTCTTCACATGCTTGTGAACAATGCTGGTGGGATGACACAGTTTGCTGATGATGATGATCAGTATAGCTCTCTAATACAAATGCAGAGTCATATCCACAAGGGACGATTTCATTTCCCTCTACCTGAGGTGGATTTCCAGAAGTATTAGATACTTCTATCTGGAAAATGCTAGTAGCAATTCTGAATTGTGGACAATCTAGCTCTGCATGAGCATTTGTATTGTGGATCCTGCACCAATTAGTGAGGGCTGCCTCAGCAAGATTAACTCTAGTAGTCTGTTTGGCTTTAGCAGGTGGCTGATTATCTAAGGGGGATGGCAGTGAGCCATTATTTGGCCTGGAGTTCCATACTCTAGGCTGTCTGGGAGGATTATTGTTATTTCCACCATTATTATTGAAATTACTGTTGTTGTATCCTCTGTCAGGATAATTTGGTCTATCATTGGAATAACCTCTGTTTTGGTTAGGCTGAGAATTAAAGTTCTGATTTCTCAAATGTGTCACTTCTGTAGTGAGTTTTCTTAATTGAGCAGAGATTTCTTTGATCTTTTCCTTCTCTTCTTGAGCTTTAGCCACTACATTTTTAGTTTGAGGCTCGAAGAAAGAGGATCCATGGTTATTATTGGATAGATCAGCACCCTGAGGTGTCTGAGTTTGTGCAGGATATTGTGGCATCTGGCCATTCCCATTGGGAGGTGGCATGATACTCAATGGAGGTACCTGCAAAGGTGCAGGCATGATTGCTGGAGGTATCATAACTCCATTAGGATATTGCTGTGCAGGATATGCAGGATATTGTGGAGGATAAGTTGGATACATGCCAGGCAAAGTAGGGAATGCTATGTTTGGTGTTGGAGCAGGGACTAACTGCTGATTTACTTTGATAGCTTCTTGAAAAGCTCCTGTCAAGGTAGTGATTTCAGGATGTGTTGTCCTGATGAACATGGAAGTCAATGGATCCAGAGCTGAGTAATAGATACTCCTAGCAGCAGCATCTGCTATAGTATAAGGGGCAACTAACTTGGATAGCATTTTCTGGAACCTAGCATTGAAATTGGCAATAGGTTCTCCTTCAAACCTCTTGATAGTGGCAAATAGGTGATAGTTCATTGAAGGATCAATTGGTACCTTGAACCTATCAGTGAAAGCTTTCTCTAGGACAACCCATGAACCAACAGAATTCTAACCAAGACTAATAAACCAATTATAAGCCTCTTCCCCTAAGGAAAAAGGAAATAATTTGTATACAACATCTTGATGTTCTATTCTAGCTCTACAACAGGCTTCTTTAAAGGTTCTGATATGATCATTAGCATCCTGATAAGGATGATATTTTGGACAAAGCTTATCCGAATTCTTTGGCAACTCATGATATGCATTGAAGGTCAAAGGTGACTCTGTTGCAAAGAAAGACATTGCAGCAGGAGGAGGTTGAGCCTGTGGTACAGTTGGTTGAGGTTGGACCTAGGGTTGAGGTTGAACAAGAGGTGTCACAGATATCCCAGAAGGTATTTGCAAACCAACATGAGTTATAGTAGGAGGTTCTGGCGAAGCTCCTGATGCACTAGACCTTGGAGTGTGATGGATGTCCACAGTTCTAGGTCTGAAACATCTAACAGGTAATTCTTCAAAGATTCTGGTGGATCTTGACCTGGTATTTATCCTGTGAGCCAGGATTTCTCAATTTTGAGGTGAACTAGCTAGAACTTTTGCAAATATCAGTTGAAATTCACTGGCTGAGGTGATATTTATGATCAGATGACTGATCTGACTGGATATTTATGAAATATTTGCAAAGATAGTGCAAATATGAGGTGATAACAGGGTATGATGACTCTTACCACAGGATATCAAGCTTCTAAGGCAAAACTCTTCAAAGCTTAACAGATTTACTTAACATTGGCTGATATTTGTGAATTCATGATGATCTATTGTAAAGCTTGCAATATTTATGACTAATTTCAGGAACTTTACACAGAATGAGCATCTACAAGCTTGTTACAGTAAATATTTAGGCAATATCTGATCTTTACGAATGCACTTAGGGTTACCTTACTCTCTGCATCATCAAACCTGAAAATAATGATGATAATCATCTTCTTTCAGGGTTGCCGTCCTTCTAGTGCCAATTTATGTTGGTCATGATGTTAGTCACAAACAACCATAGAATAAAAGTACATCTTAACCTTTATTCATCTTGAAAGATATGATGAATTCAGAGAATTCATGATCCCAAGTCTCCGGTGATTAGGTCTTAATCGTCTGACGTTACTCAGAGGTTGATGTGTATTGCTGTTTCCATTTTGGGGCCTTACGTTGAGTTCATCATCATGACATTGTTTCTGCAAAGATTCTTCATAGAGAGGTCATTTTATATAGTTGTTTGATCAAATGATACAGTTGTACTCAAATATTTGAATGTTATTTACCAATTATACATGCTTTAGCTTCAAATATGCTAAATATTTTCAATTATCTACGAGATGTCCACATATTTGTATTATTTGCTTGAGATTATCAATTATTTGCAATTATGATGGTGAAATGCTCTGAAATTTAAAGAAATTGAAAGAAATGCTTCAAATTAATGTTGAACCTTCAGCTATTGAACCACATGTACATCAGATACAGTCATGAAGAGAAGAAAACCAAACCATATGTTCACCAGGACATTCCACAGCCAGATACAGTTGATGCTAACTTCAAAGGAATTGTATGAAAACAACATATGCAAGTAGACATGCACTCCAAGGGACGCAGCAAATCACAGCATATATCCAAAATTCACACACTGATTACTCAAGATTTATTATAAATTGTAATCAAACAGTCTTCTCATTCATTAAGCATGCAAGGATATAGATGTATACAAAAAGCTTTGAAATAAGCCTTGAATATTTCAGCAGATGGATTTCAATTAAGTTTCAAATGTTTGAAATGAGGCATTCCTGCACCTTTTATAGAACAAGGTGAGGAATCCGTTACAAAAGATCTATGATCTTGATTTATCTATGAATATCTACGGTCAGAATTTCCCTTTGACTTTGTCAACTTTATCAAAATGGCACAAGTTGCCAGCTGGCAACTATCTGAGATACTTATTTTTGCTAAGTATCAGATGCTGATATTTACTTTATGATGCATCATCATCTACTTTATCTAAATCATGTGCTCCATCGTCAGGTGCATCACTTCCTGAACCTTCATCATCTTGATGATGATGACCCTGTATATGAGGCTGCATGATGATTCGGACCTGTTCATACAACTGCACAATTTTATCTATTTCTCCACCATCTGGTGTCTTCACTTTGGTGATGGCGTGTTTATGTGCCTGGTATTTGTTTCTGATGCTGTCTAGTTTATTTCTTCTGCTGTGCAGTGTCTCATTATAATCTTCCATTTTCATCTTGGTACTCACCAGTTTATCCATGATTTCTTCTGTCAGTTGGCCTAATGGATCATCAGCAACAAATTGGAAGTTATTATGTAGAGCTTGAATTGCAAACTCTTCATCTTGATTATCTATCTTCCCTTCCACTTTTCCTTCCAGTGTTTCCAAAATTTCTGCCTCAAAGGACATCATGTCATGCAGCTTTATGCTGATCTCCCTCAACTTATTATTACATCTTTTGAGGACATCACATTCAAATTGAATGTCCTTATACCATATATCTACCAATAATGCAATGTTATTATTCAACACCTACTTGTTGATGAGCAATTAAGGATTTATCCTCTTTATTTCTCCCAGGATATCCAATGTCTTCTCTAATTGGAAGGACCTTTTACCTATCTGCATCTGCAACTTGTCTACCTTTTTCCTGGAGTCACTGAGAGTACCCCACCTCTTCAAAGAGGCCTTTACCACTTCTTCTGCAGTATCAAATGTGGAATACATCCACTTTCTCAATATGGAGGACTCATGTTTCATGAGATCCAATTTATTCACCTCCTCTTGGAAAATAGGAGTCAATGGGACTGCATGATCAGTGGAACTATCCTCAGGATTAGTTAACCTTCCTATATATGCATGCAATTGAGCAATGTGCTCTTTGTGTTGCTTATTTTTCTCTTTTTCCCTCTTCACTTTCTGAATCAAAGAATCTATATATCTTTACCTTCTTGACCCTCCTGGTCTTCATTTGCAAATCCTACGTCAACTGTATTAATCTAGAATTCCTCCAGAGTAATTTTACCTTTCTCATTCTCAACAGTAGGAATTGCAATTTGTGCAGTCCTTCTTCTAGTTGTGGGATCCCTTTTAATGGCCGAAGTCATTCTGGCCTTCCTCTTTGGTTTTATTATATTTTCAGAAAACAAGGTGGATACATCAAATTCTTGAATTACAAAATCTAGCTCTGTGTTAACTTCCTTTTCTAACCATTGAGGTACCTGATCATGTTTCTCCTCATCATCATGTTGTTCACCTTGATCTCCTGTATCTGTCAGCATATGTGATGGAGAAGGTGATTTTCTTATCTCTTCTTCATGATGCTCACCTTGAGGGCGATCCTATGGTACATCCTCCCGTTGAGGAACTTCTTTTTCTGGAGGAGCATCATCCTGAGGTGGAGGATTTTGAGATGCGTCAATATGATGATCATGATCCTTCTCCATTATTACCTCATCCACTTTTGACTTTTCCTCTTGTTGAGGCACATTCACAGCAGTGGATATTGCGGAATCCTCCTTAGGTGCCGGTGTTTGTTCTAAAACCACTACTTGTTCTGCACCTGCATTTCTTACTTCCTGAACCTTAGAAGCAAGATTTTCTACTACATCCTTCTCATCAGCCTTCTTTTCTTGAACTTCTACTATAACAGGTTTTGCTGATGTATCCTGTTGGCTCATTTTTGAAGCATGTCCCTCTGGTTCTGCCATCTTCACTTCTTCTATATGTTGTCCTCTATCAGGTGTACCTACTGGATATTTTGGACTTACATATTGTGTAACTATCAAATCCACTACTGCAGGACTTGTCACTTGTGCAATTAAAGTATCCAGCCCTATTTCTTGGGCTACCTTCTCTGGAGTCTTTTGCTTTTCAGATTCCACTTGCTTTATTTCCTCCAGTATTGTTTGTACTAACGGAGCCTTATGAGGAGTCATTTGTGTACCTGCAACAAGGGTTTCCATCTTTTGTGAAGCTACTTCCTTCACAACCTCATCATCAGATAGATTAATTGTTTCCTCTAATGAGATATTGCCTCCTGGCGAGGTTTCTTTCATCTGCTCTTCTGCAAGTTCAGTCTTGAACTTCACAATGGTAGGAAGTGGAACATTGTGCTGAAATTCCTTATGGAAAACTTCACTACCTGCCCCTTTCAAAGTTATAGGGGATTGCTTTATTTCCCCTCTCATGGAAGTTCTTGGTTGCTTAGGAGGGGTAGCTACCACCACCTGTGGTGCTCTTCTCTTCCTTTTGAATAGCAAAGGGGCCTCCTCTTCTTCAGGTTCTTCCTCCATAAGGATATCCTCTTCTATTGGTTTTCGTGAGGACTGACCCTCCTCTTGGGTCTCAGTAACTATTGCCCCTGCTGGCCGATCTTTCTTGGACTTTTGTCTTCTTGTCCATGGAGGTGATGCTGATGCTGATCCTGATCCTGATGCTGTTGCCTCCTCAGCCAGAAATGTTGCCCTTTCAATAATCACCCCCTTGGGCTCATTATCAACTTTCTTACCCCTAGGGGGTTTTTTGCTTTATTGTTGTTGTGGAGGAAGTCTGTCTCCTTTTGATTTTCTCTTTTCAGTTATAAAATCATCATATTCCTCATCAAGAATATCCTGTCCTTTCTTCTTGTTGTCCATAGTGATGGCAACACCCGTCTTCTTCAATGCCTCAATTTGTTCATCAACCCAAGCTTGGGTTAGCTATAAGGTCCTGGCAATGAAAGGATCCAAGGATATGTCCTCTTGTATAGTCAGGTCAAGTGCAGATATGGTATCATTATATATTTTCTTTTCCTCATATTCATTTGCCATTATCCTGCCATTATCCTTTTTCAACTATTGAGGAATGGGGATGTAGTCAAAGGTTTTAATTTGATTCAATGTCAACCTTTGATATCTTCTTCTTCTGGCTTCTGCTTCATCCTCACAATCCACCCAGAAGTCTTCTAGGTGTCTCTGATGAATAGTTTTCCCTATTATTTTCTGTATCCTTCAATAAGGATCATATGGCCTTATCAATGGGAATGGCTGCAATTGCATTTTGTTCAAACTGACCATCACCTTCTTGATACTTTCTGAGTCTGGGCACATGTAACAGCCAATGGTCACTAGAAACAAAATGGGTGGTAACTTATGAGCATCCTTGTATGTTTTCAACATTGTGGAGCTCTGCCTTATGAATTCCATTAATACCACTGCATCAGTTGGGTATCTTGGTAGCATGAGGGGATGTCTTTCAAAACCCTCAATTCTCATGTAGGAAAATGGAGCAAATTGAATGTACTAGGCTCCATGCCTGTAGATTATTTCTTGAGCTTCCATGCTCAATCTCTTTGTCCTATCCTCCTCCATGGTTCTCACCAGATGCATAGAGAATGCATAATTTACCAGTTTATAATCCTGGAGGTAGTTAACTCTCTACAATTGGGGATGATGATCCCATATGTGCATAGCATTGATTGTGCCTGTAACCTTTCCATCTGTAACCAGTGCATCAAATGTGCCTTTGTAAGCATAGGAGTAGACAATGTATGATGTCATGTAAAAGGAACAATTTGAACCTCCCAGGTTTGTCAGCTGCTCATGTAGAGCATCACTTATCAACTGGCCCCATAATGGCTTGATGTCTACATATATACACATCATGATAACACCGTACATCTAGTCTTTAAAACTACCAGCATCAGGTTGGCCTGTCACCCTGCTAAGCAATGCAATCATATACTGATATTCCTCATTAAAATCATATTTATACAAGTGCATAGGAAGTTTGGCAGCTGCAGGATATGTGCTATTCTTGGTCCTCCATTAATACATGTTCTTCCTGGCCTGTTTCTTATTATTCTCATACTCAACTTTAGATTTCTTCAAATCTACGTTGTTAACCTTCTTGCCCAATGGCAGTCCAAATGTCTTGGAAAGACCCTTAATAGACAGGTTTGCATATATCCTTCCATGCTTCACCACTTGTCTGGTTTCTGGATTGTAATTCCGTGCACACTCAATCACTAGCTCAGGAGACTCCATGGAGTATGGAAAACCAGCCGCATTCCTCAATCCAGACATGAACACTACATCCGACAAGGGGCTTCTATTCTTCTCATCGTTCATCTTGGTAGACTAGGCCTCCAAATCAGTACTCCCCTGATGTGTATCTGTTATGGTACCATATTTGAATAGGATGCCCCTAGGAGATGCGAACATGGGCTTGCTAAACTCAGCCTCACTCTTAGCTAACCTCTTGTCAGCCATGGATACCTCCAATTAACAAGATTTGTCTTACAATGGGTATTCATATGCATGCAGATAACATTTTATCTTTACTAACATCATGCATACTGTACTTATTTAGTATTTTCTTATCATGGGATGCATAAACTAGAACTTCAAACCAGCTACATCATCCCTGATTATGCAGAAGAAAACTGGATGAGGGTTTCAATTACTTACCTGTTTATGCAGATCCCTTTAATTATACCAGGTGGTTTTCTGGAAATGCTCTTAATTCTGATGACAATCATGTGCTTCCTCCTGTCTGTAAGCTCCTTTCGTACAAGTATCACCTGTATGGGGTTTGGAAGCTAATGCTTTGTAAAAATGATTTTCTCGCAAGGTAAGTGTGAAAATGACGATGAATTTACCTTTTAACTTTGCAATTAGGGCGAAATTAGGGTAGATCCTGACGTATTAGATTTTATTCATTGATTTACTCATGGAAACTCAAGATTTCACCAAGTGTTTCATCAGGTTTTGTGGTCGGCGGGAACTACCTACCACCTCTGCACACATTGAATGTCAATGGCAGCAACGGGAGTAGGGTGATATTCGCATGACAGGATGATGTTCGAATGACAGGATGATATTCAAATATCAGGGTGATGTTTGGATATCGGGGTGGTATTTAGATATCGGGGTGATATTTGAATATTGGGTTGATATTCGTAAATATCATTCTGAGTGCAATGTGATCATCCTCCCTAAGAGGAAAAACTATCTTCAACAAGATCGGGTGATGAACGCACCCTCAGGTCATACTTAATACATCAGGAGGATATTTCAATATATCAGGTGATGTTACAAAAAAAATGATGATGACCGGATAGACCATAACCTCTCTCTCTCAGAAAATTGGGATGATGTCATCCAGATATTTGCTCATTATATCGCTATGGTGCCATGACGTCATTGTCATGTTATGCGAGCAGGATCATGTCTAGGAAATATGCCCCTGAGAAGTAAATGTGATGGTGACGTCATTGTCATGTTTATTTCTTTGTTTATCAGACTCAAATGATGTCATCAGGATAATGGCTTAGGGGGGTATTTCGCGTCAGGAGGATATTGAGAAATATCGGGTTACATTGAGAAATATGATCCTCGCGGGAAACATAAGGCTATTGATGGGTAAAGGTCGCTGTCACCTAAAATTGACGTCCGGATATTTGGATCACATGAATTATCGGGTGATAAATTAGTTCAGGATGACCCTCTGTAATATGACTGATGTTACGAAATATGATCCTCCCCCTTTGAATATCAAGTTTGACTCAAACTTTGACCATTCATAACTCTCACATCCTAACGAATCTCAGGGTGATGTAAAAGGCAAACCTGCATGAAATTTGATGCTCTATCTAAATATGAGGTTACTAGAATGAAATATAAAATTTGACAAACTGACCTCATGATTATGACTTACCCAGTCCTCCTTGCATGATGATCGACATGACTTACTTTTACCGAACCACCAGAAAGCATAGAGAAAGCCAAGCAAAAGGTTGGGTCCCTGTTTTGTCAAGTCAAAATGGGGCGTGTTGTGTAACCACACAACAAGTTGTTACAAGGGCCAATAAACTTGGCAACAATGTCTCCTTTGCAAAGTTAAAGCTAGGATCAATTTTTCAAGCTACTCCACAAGAAGAGATTCTAAAGTCTCACATGGAGGATAGTGAGCTAATAGGAGATGCATCAACAATTTTTGAAAATATTATGCCTAGTTTCAAGAGAGACACATCCCTAACTCCTACTGTACAGTTGAAGAAGCTCATTGAATCTATCAAATCTCATTTTGAGTCCCTTGAACAAGCAACAGAGAAGAAGGTAAGGGTAGATCTTGATGATAAAAGGTTAGTTCATCTTTCTGACAAATTTGCTCAAGATAAAATTTTGTTATATAAAAGTATAGAGTATGCATAGATGGTCATTAAAGAAGCTAGTGAACTATATCAATTTTGTCTTACATGGTCTGATAAGACTAAGGAAATAAAAGAGAAAATAAATGGATGTGAAGCTCAAATAATGAAGATCTCTAGATCTTATGACCCGACAAAAGATGTTATTGGCAATCAGAAGGCACAAGTTGAGACAATTCATTCTAATATAAATAAGTTGTAAACCTAGAGGGAGGTTATAAAGCATAGAATGGGCCAGCTCCGGGAGATAGTAAGATTCAAGATTGCATCTCTGACCAGGCTAGTAGTAGTAGTAAAAAAGACAAGGCAAATCAATGAGGCCCATTCTATTGTGAAGAAACCAGAAGAATTGGTGTCCCAGGTTAATGGACACATACTAGTTTTGAGTGATGCTACAGTCAGTTGGGATGAAGAAGTGGTGCAACTAAAGAAGATCTACAAAGAGTTTCTCCCTAAAAAATAGTAAGATATTGTGATTTCACTTGTATATATATGCGGATAGTAGAAAATAGTTTTGAAATCTTGGCAACTTGTACATATTTTTGTAACATACACCTTTTCCATTGATGTCAAAGGGGGAGAATAAAACATGTAAAAAAACATTTGAAAAGTAACAAGAGAAGCATGAAGTTAGGGGGAGCAGCGTGTAAAGAGAAAGGGGGGGTAGTGTAATAGCTTTTCACATCAAGTGGTGCCATCAATGACAAATGGGGAGATTGTTGGCAACTTGGAAAACATCATTAAGAGAGAGACATTGCTAGTATGATGATGAATGATTGAGCATGATGTTTGAAGGTGTTGTCATTGATGGCAAAAAGAAAAGGAATAAGGTTGGGACACAGATTTTGGTCGGGTGAAGAAAACTTAGTCATTCTGGCTAAGTGTTGGGAGTATACAAGAGATAGTGACAGAGAGATAGTATAATGGCTGGCATTTGTCCATAGTTGAAGATCAGATCATGTGGTTCTAGTATGTTGTGTGTAATCCTTAGATATCTTATATCCAATATTTTATCTCTTGATGAGTATCGAAAGCATATCTTCAAACAACCTCAGTACGGTAGAGCAGAATATAGTACTATTTAGAGTAGAACACTCAGTTGATTTGGTTTGCATTTCTCTGATGTTGTATATCTTGTTATGTGGTTTTGAGGTGTTGTAAACACTTGTATGAAGTGTCTAAATCTAGAGTTTTAGAGTCTAAAGTCCACCAGAGAGATAGTTATAAGCTACTAAGTATTGCTACATGGTTTGACAGTGTTTGACTGTGTTAGGGTTTGAGCTCTGATGGTCCACATTTTTCTACAAGATGATATCATGCCTCATAGTTCTAAAGGTAAGATTGGGTATGTGTAAAGAGTCTTTGATATGATTCTGAAAGTAGTGTTGTGGTTCCTAGTGAAAGTTGCAATCTGACAGATGAACTGAACCAGTGGCAGTCTGTGTTGGAGGCTGACATGATAAGTTTAATTTATATGTAGTAAGTTCTGGTGTTTAGAACCTAATCCTAAGTGGTAAAATAGTTGAGGCCAACATATGCAAATGTGATTCAAGTGTTGTTTGAGTCAACTTTAAATTTTGGTAAATTAATTTGGCTAACAAGCTACTTAAGGTATGACTACACGCTACACCTTATTAGGCCAGCCTATTATGAAGATTCTAAGTGCTGCGGATATATATATATATATATGAGATCAAATTTGGTGTTTGAATTAAGTGGTGTGAATGTGAATTGGTGTGTAATATGTGAATTATAGTAAAGGCGACAAGAGTAGAAGAAGAGTGATCTTGCTTAATGTAAAAGTAGAGCAGTGAATTAGAGCAGTCAAAGATGAAGAGTTTGGAGATAGTATTTCTAAACTTCATTGGAGCTGTAACCATGCATGTGTATATGTAATCAAAGCAGTTCAACTTGGCAGTGATCTGTTCCTTATTCCTTCTTTCTTTCTCTAGGCAGTGAGCCTATTTTGGTAGTGAGCTTTTCTTGCAGTGAGCATTTCTTTGGGCAGTGAGCCTTCTTGTAATTTGGTATTGCTATTACATAATTATTGTGAGCTAACAGTCACCATCATTTTTCCCTGTTTAGGATTTTCCATGTAAAAATCTTGGTGTTTATGTGTGATGCTTTGTGGTTGCTTCTTCTATGTTTAATTTTCTTTATTGTTATCAAATGTGGCAAATGGATTAAGGCTTTAATAAGTAAAAGGTTTAATAGAATACTGATTCACCCTGCCCCTCTCAATATTCTGGGTGTTCAACATTGCTCCCCTTGATAGAGGAAACTCTTACTCTTCACACACCTCTCTGCACAATGGTTTTTCAATCACTTCAATTCTCTTCCCTTGTGACATCAATGGCAAAGGGAAACAACTGCAACACCATCAAGTACCTGCACTATCTCCATTGTTCTCACTTTTCTGTACTCCCCCCCTTAGAATCATAAGATATGCTCCATCTAACTGCACCAACCAATAGTATCACTACCTACTCCCCTTGAGAGGTAGCCTTCAACATCAGTCTAGGAGAAAGAATGTATCTTGAAATGCTTCTTGGACAGATGCACACACTTATGCATCTAATCAAAAGGAGGGGCAATAACCCCTAACTTCTGTTGGAGATACTCAAAAGTATCCTTAGGAAGAGCCTTTGTAAAGATATTTGCAACTTGATCCTTGGTAGGCACATACTCCAATTTCACCTCATTCTCTGCAACCTTCTCTCTTAGGAAGTGATACTGGATTGAAATATGCTTTGTCCTTGAATGCATTACTAGATTCTTTGAAATGTTGATAGCACATGTATTATCACATAGGATAGGAATAGGTTCATCATATGACACTTCGATATCCTTCAATGTCTACTTCATCCACAACACCTGTGTGCAGCAAGATGCTACTACAATGTAGTATGCCTCTGCAGTAGATAATGATACTGAGTCAAACTACATGCATGATATTTGATCTAGTAGCAGTCAAGCATAATAGTCCACCAATCTTTGATCTATACTTTCTCTGATCAGCCTTAGGAATTTCATCATCTTTTCTTAATTTACAACTAGTAGTCACGAGAGTACAAATTGGTTTGGAGTCTTCCATTCCAAACTTCTTCAACATTTCCTTAGCATACTTTGACTGTGAAATGAAAATACCTTTTTCTGATTGATTGATTTATAACCCAAGGAAAAAAATTATTTCCCCACATATTGACATTTCAAATTCTTTTTGCATCTCTTCTGCAAATCTCTTGCACATACCTTCATTTCCACCAAAGATTATATCATAAACATACACTTCCACAATCAGGATTTGATCTTCTTCAACTTTGAAGTACAAATTTCTATTTGCATTGCCCTTTTTGAATCCTTGCTGCAATAAATACATATCAAACCTTGCATACCAAGATCTAGGAGCATATTTGAGTCCATATAGTGCCTTATTCAATTTGCAAACCATATTTTGATCATTTGATAACTGAAAGCCTTCTGGTTGCTCAATGTATACCTCTTCTTCCAGCTCTCCATTCAGGAATGTAGATTTCACATCCATTTGATAAACTTTGAAGTCCTTATGAGCTGCAAAGGCCAAGAACATTCTAATGGCCTCCAACCTTGCCACTGGAGAAAATGTTTCCTCATTATCTATTCCTTCCACTTGTGAGTAGTCTTTACACACAAGCCTATCCTTATTTCTGACTACTTCTCCATTCTTGATCAATTTGTTCCGGAAGACCCATTTAGTTCCTATCACATTTTTATCTGCTAGTCTTAGGACAACTTCCCAAGTCTGATTCTTCTCAATCTGCATCAATTCTTCTTCCATAGCCTTGATCCAGTGCTCATCTTTGCATGCTTCAGTCACTATTTTGGGTTCTAGTTTGGACAATAAGAACAAATTTACCTATTCATCTACCATAGTAATATTTCTCCTTGTTAAAACACCTTTGTTCTTGTCTCTAATGATCTGATCATTAGAATGATTCTTCTATACATACTTGGGGGTCTTAGGGATCCTTTCCTGAGCATCTTCTTCTCTTTCTTCTTCTCTGCAAGGAGTCTCATCAGATTCATATACTTCTAATAACACTGAAATTTGATATGGTTCTTCATCCACTTTGAAATTTGCACTTTCCACTAATTTCTTCAGCCTCTTGTTGTAGCACTTGTAAGACTTACTCTTTGTAGAATATCCAAGGAAGATTCCTTCTTCTAATCATGTATCAAACTTTCCCAAGTTTTCTTCATCTCTCCTAATGTAGCACTTATTTCTAAACACTATAAAGTATTTTACAGTAGGAGTTCTTCCATACCATAGTTCATATGGAGTCTTTGAACTGTTAGCCCTTGCTTGCACTCTATTTTGTATGTAGATGCAGTGTGAATAGCTTCTCTCCAATAGATATCTGGTAGATTTACTTCTTTCAACATTGTCTTTGCTGCTTTTTGAACAATCCTATTCTTTCTTTCCACAACTCCATTCTACTGAGGAGTCCTAGGGGCTGACAAATGCCTTTTTATTCCATGATCTTCAAAAAAGTAGTTAAACTCATTGGAGGTGAACTCACCACCTCTGTTAGACCTCAAACACTTGATTTTCAGATCAATTTCATTTTCAACCATAACCTTGAATTCTTTAAACTTATTTAGAGCTTCTAATTTTTCTTTGAGAAAGGTTATCTGAGTTATTCTGGAGAAATCATCAATCAACAACATGAAATACATGTCACCTTGAAAGCTTCCTACTCTTGTAGGTTTGCACAGATCTATATGCACCAACTCTAGAGGTTTGGTGGTAGAGAACTCTTTGATCTTGAAATTCTTCCTTGTTTGCTTCCCAATCTAACATTCCTTGCAGGTTGCATTGATAAGCTTTGTAATTCTTGGTAGATCCCTCACAGCTTGAGTAGAGCTAATCCTCACTAGGCTGTCAAAATTGATGTGACACATTCTTCTATGCTATAGCCAAATTTCATTAATTTGAGTCATAAGGCACATACCATTAGCACCTTTGAGCTGATATATATTTCCTTTTGTCCTTGTTCCTGTAGCAACTAGAGTTCTAGAGTTTTCTTTTCTGATTTCACAACCACCATCCTAAAATGCAAGGTTATACCCTTTGCTACACATTTGTCCTACACTCATAAGATTGTGCTGGAGACCCTTGACATAAAGCACATCATTTGTATTGTGTTTTCCATCAAAATTGATTGAACCTTTTCCATAGATCTTATCAAATGCATCATCTCCAAACTTAAAACCTCCATCAAACTTCTCAAGATTCACAAATTTATTCTTATCATCTGTCATATGATTTGAACACCCACTATCAATTAACTAGTTGTTCTCCTCTTCTCTTGCATGGAAAGTAGTTACCAAAGTTCCTTTAATATTGTGCTTTGTTTCTAGAGCAATTTCCTTCATATCCCTTTCATAATTAGTTCCAACATTCAAAGCCATGAACAAGCATTCATTACCATCATCATCTGGATAGTCAAACTCATCATCAGATATGCTATCATCTTCTTTAAAACATAAAAAATTCTCTTGAATGATTTACCTTTGTTATCCTTGTATTTGTCATTTGAAATTTTGATTAGACATTTAGAGGCATAATAACCTATCTTTCCACAATTGAAACATTTGAAGGGCAACTTACCTCTATATTTTTTAGAGCCTTTTTTCAATCTTCTTACAAAATTTGCTTCCACTTCATCAAAGTCATCTGAATCAGATTCAACATTCTTTTCTGTCTTGCTAGCAATTTCTTTTCTTGAATCATCTTGACCAAGTTCTCTTATCTCAAAAGTAGTTAGAGTTCTAAACATTTGATCCCTAGAATACTAATCCAGATTTTGAGTCTCATCAATAGAAAAAACTTTAGCACTATAATATTTTTGAAGAGTTCTTAGTAGATTCTTTACCACTTCACTCTCCACCAACTTCCCACCTAGACCATTGATGGAATTGACAACCTCATCCACTCTCTACATATATATTGCAATGTTTTCATCCTCTGACATCTTTAGGGTTTCAAACTTGGTCTTCAAAACTAGCATCTTTTCTTGTTTGACCTTGTCATCTCCTTCATAGGTACTTTCCATCTTCTTCCAGATCTCATGAGCAGTTTTGTAACTCATCATCTTCACTAATTCAAAATTAGAAAGACTATTTAGAAGAACACTCCTTGCCTTGCCATTGTTCTCATATTCTTTAATCTCATCTTCATCCTTTGGACCATTAAGAGGTATAGTATACTTTTTGTCAACTATATTCCATACACCATATCCTAGTGAGACAAGAAAACTTTCTATCCTGGTCTTCCAAAAAGCATAATTTGTTCCATCAAACACTGGAACCTCCATACCTTTCCTATGTGCCATCCGAATCTACCCCAAGTAGTTAAGCTTCTTCAAGGAACTTGGCTCTAATACCAATTGTTAGAATGCACAGGACAACTGAGAGGCGGTGGTGAATTAGTTGTGTATTAAAATATTGAACCCTCAAATCATTTCCAAACATAAACTTCTTAACATGCATTAGTAGAATGTAAACATATGAAGCATCAATTCAAAAACATCCAAACACATAAGAACACCATATTTACGTGGAAAATCCAAGAAGGGAAAAACCACGGTGAGGATTAGCTCACATATATATGAATAGAAACACCAAAAATCAATAGGCTCACTACCAAGGGCTCATTGCCCAGAAGAAAGGTTCACTACCAAGAGAAAGGCTCACTGCCAGAAGAGAGAAGAATAGAAGAAGACTGTTATAGAGAGATTCACTATCTCAAAGCAACAGGAGAGATCCACCACTGCCACTTCTTGTCATCTGCAACCTTTGGCTCATTACCTCCAGTAACTTAAAGAAAACTAAAAATGTAGACGCCTTTTGCTCACTGTATCCAGAGTCATAAGCATTTAAGCTCACACATAACTCACTACCCTTGATTCACATTCACATCATCTTCTCTACATTGCTCCACTCAACTTCATCTTGCATTTATACCATCTACAACCAAGACCTATCTCAATTAGGTCGATCCTAAAGAAGCATGTGCACCTCAAATGTGCAACACCAATTAGGTTAGCATTAAACACTTCTATGGTGGAAAGAAGTGAAAGTGGACCATGTCAAGGGTTAACTAGGACTCAATTAATCTATATCACCAAGATGCTCATCACATCCACAATCCACGAGGTACCTCCACACATGGCACTAGTAAGCTAGGTCAGCCACACCTGAGCTAGTGACCATGTACACACTTCTCCAAGTCTAAAATCATCATGTGGACTAGAGAGAGACACTCCACAACATTCACACACCTTCCCAAAATATTCAACACCATCAAAATCTTTTGCAATACTACCGCAACCACCTGAAATAAATAATGTCTCTATCTTGCACATCTGGATACATTGCTACTGACACCAACACAAGAAATGAACTTGCAAAGAACCCCAACAGTAGAAACTTTAAGGGAAGGTAGATATAGATAATGTAGGCACTTTCCTAGATCTGTAGGACAATAAACCTTAATGCGTAGAAATGTGGAGCAATCTCATTTCTCCTAGACAATCTTCTATGCAAGCAAAAACTCTGTCAAACACATCTTCCATTTCCACACAATCCAGAATTTGAAACTCTGGATATAACACCTCTGAATATCTCTGATCAACACTTCCAAACCTAATGGGGAGCCTCAAACACTAACTTAGTATATGCTTGGCATGACTTGCTATTACCGGTTCCTATACCCTGATTCACTATTACAACCGGTCACCATTTGTATCTAACGAAAGATACATTCTCCACATACATTCCCAACATGCTTTTGTGATATGCATTCACAATCTACATTTGGTGAGACTCTTTTCTTCGCTGTATGCTTCCAACTCTTCTGCCGATATCGCTCCTTTGCCCAATGGCATCTACCTTTGGTGTATCCTTCCCTATCGGTCAGACTTTCTCTAGAACCGCCGATAATCTGATCACTCAGATCTGATCCTCAAGCCATGACTTCCATTTAGCAGCTTGATTCTCCCTTCAGCCAAACTATCCACGTTAGTCTGAGTGAGAAATGCTTCATCGATGGCCTCTGTCTCACCGAAACAACTCCAACTCCTCCAATCCAAACCCTAGCACATGGAGATGCTAGGCGATCTACTGTGCACAACCAAATTTGGTCCTCTATGCCATCGAACAAGAAAACAAAACAAAAAATGAAAGCAGATAACTGCACAATGAAGCCATTCCACTAATTTTGACAGAAATCTTATCAGTGGAATGCTTCACATCAACATAATGTAACAACGGGAAAACACAGAAAGGAAAAGAGATCTACAGCTATGCAATTTTGTATTTACAGAGAACAGAAAATAGATTGACAACACAGAATAGTCTTTATTTCTCCTTAACAATGCTCGATTACATTCTATTTCTCCTCTTGATCTGATTATGATATCATCTATCTAACTTTGTTTAATTCCCTAGGTTTATAAACTCACCTAGAGTGGTACCAAACTGACTCCAAGCGGCTGGGAGACCAATCCAAGCGGCTGGGAAACAACCTTTTTAAATAGCCTCCAACTGCCCAACTGCCTATTTTTGGCATTATGCGGTTACAATTTTACAAATTTCCCCTAAGTCACTTGGGACTTACAAAATGAACCTAGATACAAACTAAAATGAAAATGCATTGGTCAAATAGACCTTATTACAATGCAAACATGATTTTCTAAACAAACATAAACTTAAATGCCTCACGGAGGCCACCTTGTGTTAGGTGCTCCTGCACCATACACCCCACCTTGAAAAGAACTCATGTCCCATGAGTTGAGTCCTTATCTTGTACCACCTGTATCCATTGCTGCTTCATGCCTTCCCCATGATTTCTGGACTGCAACTTGCTTCCATGGAATCAAAAACTCATGCCTAGCATTGTAGGCTCTACTGACACCTTGCCATGAGTGAGTGCTTGCAACCAAACCCATACTTTGCTCACCATTCTGCCTTACTGTCATATCTGCCTGAACACCTACATTTAAAACCTTGTTTGATGCTTCTTGTATAGCTGCTATGGTAGAATATGTTTGCCTTCCAACTCTTGTTGGCTCTAGAGGACAAACAATGATTCCTACTATGATAACATCTCTTTCTCTCCAATCAACTTGTGACTGCTTGCAGACCTATTCTTTGACCTTCTTTTGATCCATCTCAGACATTACCATCTGATTTCCATCATTCAAAACTGAAATCACCTTCAAACTTTGACCTTTGGCAACCCCACTCCTTGAGGTATCCTCAACTGTCGTTGTCTCTTCTTCATGCATCTTCACAAACTCTTTCTTACCCATCAAAATGACCTTGGCTACCTTCTTTGCTTCAGCATCCTCCTTCAATGGTGTCATCACAATAGTCTTTCCATCCTTCTTGATGGTGTATGTGTTAGCATAGCCATCATGTAATGCTTGCCTATCAAATTGCCATGGCCTACCTAAAAGTAGGTGACAACACTCCATGGGCAAAATGACACATAAAATTCTCTCCTTATATTCTCCAATCTAAAAATCAACATATGCTTGTTCACTTACCAAAAGTGATTTACTGTCACTTACCCAAGATGCCCTGTAAGGAGTTTGATGAGGAATCCTTTCTATGTTCAATTTATCCACCATTTCCCTAGACACCATATTATCTATTGAACTAGAATCTATGACTACCTTGCATATTTTACCTTTGCTTTTGCAATTGATCCTGAAAAGAGCTCTCCTCTGTGATGGTTCAGTCTTCACTGGTGCTTTGAGCAATGTCCTCTTGATCATCAGACTTTCTCCCACTTCTGATGCCAAATTTACTTCAGGAGATGTCACACTCCTTGCATCCTCTTGAGTCAATGTGGTTCTTCTCTCATTACCATGAGAAGTCGAGGCCTTCTCTGGACACTTATGGCCGGGTGCCCTATCTGATTATAGTTATAACATCTCATGTTGGAGAACTTGGATCCTCTATCTGATCCATTTGTCCCACCTCTTTCATTTGGCCTTCTTCCTTGGTAACCTCCTCTACTACTCAAGTCCCCAAATTGCTTTTCTTGGTTAGACTCACCACTAAGCCTCTGGTTAGGACTTCTTCCTCCAAAACTACCTCTAAAATTTCTGTCACCTCTTCCTCTACTCTGCTGCTCACCTTTCCTCTTTAGCTTCCTTCAGCTCTTAATGCTACTTGAAAGAATTTTTCCACAGTTTCAAGAGTAAATAAACTTATCTCATCTTGAATATTGAACCTTAGACCATTTAAATACCTTGCTACTTTGGCTTTTTCATCCTCCATGTACCCACAATGAAGAGTGTATTTGAGAAACTCCTTGGTGTAAGTAGCCACATCCATATCTTTTTGCTTAAGGTTCTGCATCTTCCTATAAATCTGCACCTCATAGTCAGATGGAAGAAACTGGGACTTGATCTTCTCCAGCATTCTGCTCCACGAAGATATCATACTCTTCCCATTCTTTACCCTTTCTCCTTTGGTGTAATTCCACCATGTAAGGGCAGCACTTTTGAGTTTAGTTTTTGCAAACTTAACTTTCTTATTGTTAGGAACTTCCTTGTATTCGAAGTAGTTGTTCAGAGCCTTAATCCACTCCATGAATTTATCAGCATTCATCTTTCCACTGAACATGGGGATATCTATCTGAACCTCTGAAGAGTCCTTGCCAATTGCCTTGATGGCTTCCAGAAATTGCTTTTGTTCAGTTGGTATCTTTGCCTCTTCTTGTTCTTCTTTTGCTTCTTCCTCTTTCTCTTCTTCTTCATCTGAATCTTCCTCTATCCTTTTGCCTATCTTCATTGCCTTCAATTCTACTTGGAGTGCTTCCTTGACCCCAGTTTTGATCATCTCTTCCATCTCTTGAAATTTCTTGACCACTTTGGTGGTCATCCCCTTTGGAGGCATATCGCTAGCCTCTCCTTTGCTTTCTCTATCTAACATAAACATTCACAGACAACACCAAAATGCCAACACTCCTGCAAATCCTCAATTCGACTACAACCCAATGCTCAATCAGATGCACATCCTACACGTTGCTTCACAGTCCCATTCCTCTTGTCCAACAACAGATCCTGGAGATGCACTACCACTCTCTCTCGTACTGGCCTCACTCTGCACCCTCTTCCAGCCAAACCTATATTGACGAATGGTCTTGACAGACCTCATCATCATCTGCCCACACACTACAAGAATCATGTTCCTTCTCGCAACTAGATGGCATGAGCAACTCATCATCTACCTTCTCAGTGACAGAAATCAAATACACAACACCTCCACCCAGAGCTTTCTCTAGCTCTGATACCAATATGATGGGGAGCCTCAAACACTAACTTAGTATATACTTGGCATGACTTGCTATTACTGGTTCCTATACCTTGATTCACCATTACGACTGGTCACCATTTGTATTTGATGAAAGATACATTCTCCACATACATTCCCAACATACTTTTGCGATATGCATTCGCAATCTACATTCGATGAGACTCTTGTCTTCGCTGTATGCTTCCAACTCTTCTACCAATGTTAATCCTCTGCCCGATGGCATCTACCTTCGGTGTATCCTTCCCTATCGATCAGACTTTCTCTAGAACCACCGATAATCTGATCACTCAGATCTGATCCTCAAGCTGCGACTTCTGTTCAGCAGCTCAATCCTCCCTTCAACCAGACTATCCGCGTCAGTCTAAGTGATAAATGCTTTGTCGATGGCCTCTGTCTCACTGAAACAACTCCAACTCCTCCAATCCAAACCCTAGAACATGGAGATGCTAGGTGATCTACTGTGCACAACCAAATTTGGTCCTCTGTGCCACCGAACAAGAAAACAAAACAAAAAATGAAAGTAGATAACTGTACAATGAAGCCATTCCACTGATTTTGATAGAAATCTTATCAGTGGAATGCTTCACATCGACATAATACAACAACGGGAAAACATAGAAAGGAAAAGAGATCTACGGCTATGTAATTTTGTATTTATAGAGAACGGAAAATAGATTGATGACACAGAATAGTCTTTATTTCTCCTTAACAATGCTCGATTACATTCAATTTCTCCTCTCGATCTGATTATGATATCATCTATCTGACTTTGTTCAATTCCTTGGGTTTATAAACTCACCCAGAGTAGTACCAAACTGAATCCAAGTGGCTGGGAGACCAATCCAAGCGGCTGGGAAACAACCGTTTTAAATAGCCTCCAACTGCCCAACTGCCTATTTTTGGCATTATGCGGTTACAATTTGACAAATGTCCCCTAATTCACTTGGGGCTTACAAAATGAACCTAGATACAAACTGAAATGAAAATGCATTGGTCAAATAAACCTTATTACAATGCAAACATGATTTTCTAAACAAACATAAACTTAAATGCCTCACGGAGGCCACCTTGTGTTAGGTGCTCCTGCACCAAAACCACACAGGTAGATCTTCAATGGTGAAGAAATATGAAGCACAACACTGAACATACCTTTGTCACACTGTACAACTTTTTATTCAAATGTTTTCAAAAGAACTTGGAGACCAAGTGAACCATCTGCTAGAGGTTGACATCAATGGCAACACCAACAAGTTTCTAATATTACCTCTATACCCAATTCAAGATAAAATGTGAAAACCATGGCCATAACGTGATTCCATTTCTATAAAAGGTAGCAACTCACCATTAGTCACATAGTCGATGTTATTGTTGCAAGTATGTGCCTAATTGTTGTTGTCATTGATGTCAACATATCCTTGTTGTCATTCGTGTCAACTGTATCTTATTCTATTACTTGTTTAGAAGACTTGTATGTTGAGGATATTGAGAAAATTAGCCTCTCCAGAAGAAACAAGTGAGTTACAGAGAAGTGCAGTACAAACAGTGAGTTGTATATTGAAGAATAGTCTGGTAAACTAGTCCGCATTTATTCCTACTTGAATATCATGGCCTATGGATTGGAATTAAGTTAGAGGTATGTCTGAGGATGCTACATTTCAGGTATGAGCCATCCACATGAAGATCTGAGTGAGTTGTGTTCACTAGAGTGAAACCTACTTTTTCTGTAAGTTCAGTTGAGACAGGAAGATAGTATTTGGCTCTGCATTCCTCCATAATAAAGTATTTTTCTCTGTGGTTCTAGAAGGAAGTCTGGGATGATGATAAGTACCTGCAGTTGCAATGGTTCATGGTTTGGTGGTCTGCAAGCTATCTTTCTTTTATGGTAGTTGAAGACAGAGAAGCTCATGTGTTCCGGTGAGAAGATTCCTATGGATAAAGTTGTTAAGGTTCATGTGGTTGCTCCTGATGATTATAACATACTTATGGATGTCTCCTAATCATGTTCCTATCTAGACTTTGGTCTGCGTTAAGAAATTGGAATGGTGTGTGAAGATTGTTCCCAGATAACGTAGCATGTAACTAGTCTTGGCCTACCTGGTTGATTCCAATGATTGCAAAAATCTCTAGAAGATTGTGGAAGTGTGTTGTGGTGTGGAAGATCATGTTTGAGTCCCAGCTAAGGCATGGTGTGATCTACATTTCATTCCCTTCACATGATATGGCAATAGGTTAGGACCTATTTTGTAAATGTTTCTAATATCAACCTTGGAGATTGTTCCAATGGTTGATGCTGACCTTGATGATCATTCCAAGGTTGATCTAGTGTATAAATACTTGTAATTGAGTCATGGATTAACTATCCTTGAGTGAAAATGAGAATATATTAAGAAAGGTCCAAAGGCAGAGCAGAGAAGAGGTAGAGGAAAGAAGAGGAAGAGAAGAGCAGAGGAGGAGTAGAGTAGAGGAAGAGCAGAGCTGAGGAATTATTTATTCACAATAAAGAAAGGTGTTGATCATGGCAGTGAGTCTAGAAGTAAGCCACCAGTAGGGTTTAACAACCCTTATTGTAATCTTTCTAGGTTTAGGGTTGAGGCAGTGAGTCTGCTAGACCTAGTTGTTCTACATGGCAGTAAGCTAGTATGTTTAGGCTTGTAGTGTGACCAAGCCTGAACATCACTATTTCAAGATTGCAATATATATTGATTTAATCCTCTCCGTGGTTTTCCCCCACCTTGGGGTTTTCCACGTAAATCTGGTGTCTCTTGTGTTTGACGTTGTATTTGTGGTTAAGTTTCTAATTTCATGCACTCATTGTTAAACTCTAATAATTGTGGATAAGTGATGAATGTTTAATTGTAGAAAGTGACTAAGTTTTTATGACAACTGATTCAACCCCTCCCCTCTCAGTTGTCTGGCTCATTTCAATAGTTATATGTATAATCACATGTGTAAAGGGTAAAATTTGGATGTTTGGTTTTTGGTAGTTTTGTATGTATATCCTCCTTTCACCCTTTCATTCAAGGACCTAGGGTCGAGTTACAATGTACTATCATACCCTAGGTAACTATGAGATGTAGGGAAACTTGGATTTTTCTAATTTGATTTCCAATTACTTTCTCTTATGCTCAATTATACCTTAAAACCCTAATTATGTAAATACGACAGTAAACGGATGAATATCAAAAAATGCTGCTACAAAAAGATGTAAAATGACAAATAACTATGCACCTATTTTTCGGGTTTGGATTCAGAAAAGTCAGGGACTAAAGAGTGGGCGCCCAAGTCCAGTGCCCCACTTTTTGTTAGGATCTACAAACAAGATCTACAACCTATTCCTGCTGCACCGAAGGTTTTCCCATCATGAAACATCAAGGACTAATGAGTGGGTGCCTATTGATCATGATGTTAGTCATAAGCAAACATAGAATAAAAATTGCAAAACAACCTTTACTCATCTTGAAAGATACGTTGAATTCAAAGAATTCATGATCCCAAGTCTCCATGGATTAGTTCATAACCTACTGACGTTACTCAGTGGTTGATGTGCGTTGCTATTTTCCATTTTGGGGCCTTACATTCATCAACAGGATCTGATAAGATGCTACAAGGAAACGTTATTTCATAGTATATTTCTCTAGAGGATATATTTGTACTTAAATCTTTGCATGATATGTGTCAATTTGACATGCTTTAACTCAAATATGCTACTAATTTTCAATTATCTTCAAGATATCTACATATTTACTACTATTTTCTTCTTATAGTCAATTATTCACAATTGTGATGGTGAATTACTCTGAAATTGAAAGAAACTAGAAAGAATACTTCAAATAATGATGAACCTTCAGTTATTGATCCACATACACATCAGATACAGTCATGAAGAGAAGAAATCAAACCATATGTTCACCAGGACATTCCACAGCTAGATACAGTTGATGCTAACTTCAAAGGAAAGGCATGAAGACAATATATGCAGACTGATGAGCACTCCAAGGGATGCAACAAATCAAATCATATATCAAGAATTCATGCACTAATTACTTAAGATTTATGATGGATTGTAATCAAAATAGTCTTCTCATTCATTAAGTATGCAAGAACATATATGTATACAACAACTTTGAAATAAGCCCTGAATACTTCAGCAAATAGATTTTAATTAAGTTTTGAATGATTCAAAAAAGGCATCCCTGCACCTTTTATAGAACAAGGTGAGGGAGTGGTTACAATTGATCTATGATCAAGATTTATCTATTAAGATCTACGGTTCATACTCATTGACCAAGTCAACTTCTTCAACGTGGCACAGGTTGCCAGCTGGCAACCATCTAGGTAACTCATATTTTCCTAAGTACCTGATGCATGTGTTCCCTTTGTGGTGCATCTTCATCTATTCATGAGGTTCTTCATCATCATTTTTATTGTCATGATCATCACTTTCAGTGCTTTCACTATCCTCATCACCCTGATGATTATCTCCTTGAATATGGACCTGTATAGATATCCTAATACTTTCATATGCTTGCACTACCCTTTCCAATTCTCCGCCATCTTGAGTTCTTGCTTTGGTGATGGCATGTTTATGCATTTGATATTTGCTCCGGAGGGTTTCTAATTTATTCCTCTTCTTGCTTAGTGTTTCATTATAACTCTCCACTCTTACTTTTATTCTCATTACTTTATCCATTACTTCTTCTGTCAGGTGGTTCAAAGGGTCATCCACTACTAGGTGGAAATTACTATGTAGAGCCTTAATTGCAAACTCTTCATCTTGATTTTCAATCTTCCCTTCTACTTTACCTTCTAAGGTCTCTAGGACCTCTGCTTCATAAGACATCATATCATGTAGCTTCATACTGATGTTTCTCAGTTTACTGTTGCATCTCTTTAGCACATCACATTCATACTTGATGTCTTTATTCCAGATATCAATCAATATGGCTGTGTTATTATTTAGTACTCGATTATTTATAAGAATTTGAGGGTTAATGCTTCTTATTTCATCTAAAGCACTCAAGGCTTTCTCCAGTTGAAATGACCTCTTCTCGATCTCCATCTGTAGTTTATCCACCCTCCTCCTAGAGGTACCTAAAGAATTCCACCTCTTCAAAGAGGCTTTTACCACTTCCTCAGCTCCATCGAGTGCAGATGACATCAATTTTAATATTATTACTGATTCATGTCTCATAAGGTTCAACCTATTGACTTCCTCTTAAGAAATTGTTGTCAATGGGACTACTCCATCATCAGGGTTAATTAACCCCTTTATATAGGCATGCAACTGAGCAATATGCTCTTTATGCTACTTACTTTTCTCCTTCTCTCTCTTTATCTTCTGGGTTAAAGAATCAATAATGGCTTTCCCCTATTGACCTTCTTGGTATTCATTGGCAAATCCTAGATCTACTGTGGTAATCTGGAATTCTTCTAGAGTAATCTTGCCTCTTTCCTTCTCGACTGTGGGGAGTGCTATTTGGGTAGTTCTTCTGCCTATATCAGGATCTCTTCTAATGGCAGAAGTTAATCTTACCTTCCTCTTAGGCTTTATTAGGGTTTCTAAAAATAATGTAGATATATCAAATTCTTGAATTTCAAAACTGGATTCTATACTTATCTCCTTTTCTAGCCAGGGAGGAACTTAGTTACTGGATCCTGGATGTTCACCATCATCATCATGTACACCTTGATCTCCAGTATCTATTATCATCCTTTGTGGTGAAGGCAACTTTATTATTTCCTCCTCATGATGCTCTTCATGAGAGTGATCCTGTGGTGCTTCCTCTTGTTGAGGAATCTCTTCTTTCAGAGGGTGATCCTGCTGATCATCTGCATGTTTATCATGATCCTGATCTTTGACTTCCTCCAGAGGTGTCTCATCCACTTTAGTATTTTCCTCATCCTGAGGTACATTGGTATCTGTGGATATTATTTTATCTGACTTAGATGCCTCCACTTGATCTTGCATCACATCTTGCTCTACACCTGATGTATCTACCTCCTGAGCCTTCAGGTCATCATGATCTGATGTTTCTTTGTCTTGAGGTTTCTCTGTCCTTTGGCCGGACTTCAACTATTTCAGGTTCAGTTGATATTTCTTGCTGTTGCTGACCCATATTTGGAGCTTTATCCTCCACTTCCATCCGTTTAACTTCTTCAACATTTTCTGTTCTATAAGCTGTACTTGCTATATCTTTAGGATTTACATCCTCTATATATGTCAAGTTTATTGTTGCAGGACTTGTCACCTGATCAACTAATGCATCTAGCCCTATTTGTTGTGTAACCTTTTTTGGGCTCTTTTCTTTTTCTTGCTCCACTTACTTTAACTCTTCTAACACTGCCGCATGGACTGATGGGGTTCCTTGTGGAGTTGTGCAGTTGTTAGCAGCAAGGGTTTCTATTTTCTGAGAGGCGACATCTTTTACTACCTCATCATCAGATAGGTCCACAGTCTCCTCTAGTGAGACAGGACTGCTTTGTACTGCTCTTGAGGTTTCTTTCCTTTGTTCCTTAGCCTTCTCAGTCTTGAACTTGACTATGGTAGGAAGGGGTACCTCCTGCTGCAGATCTTTTCTGAACACTTCACTACCTGCCCCTCTTAGCATTATGGGGTCTTGTTTTATTTCAGCTCTCATTGAAGTTCTCTGTTTCTTAGGTGTGGATACCATCACTTGAGGTTCTTTTCTCTTTCTGGTGAGGGGTGTAGGGTCTTCTTCTTCCTCAGGCTCTTCATCTAGAGAAATATCCTCTTCTATGTTCTTTTGTTGAGACGCCTGACCCTCCTCATATGTGTCAGTATGTTGTGGAGCTGGCCTCTGGATTCTTTTAGCTTTTTGTTTATCCATAGGAGGTAGTGTAGATGATGTGGATGCTTGTCTTGATCCTGATGCACCTTCAGCTAGCACCTCTATTCTTTGAATTACTACCCCTTTAGGTTCATTATTAGTTTTCTTACCTCTAGGGGGTCTCTTGCTTTGTTCTGGAGACTTCATTCTCTCTCCTTTGGATTTCCTCTTCTCTGTCAGGAAATCATCATATTCCTCATCAGGAATATCTTGTCTCTTCTTCTTATTACCCACTATAAGGGCTACACCCTTTTTCTTCAATGTATTTATTTGTTCATTCACCCAAGCTTGGGTTAGCTGTAGGGTCTTGCCTATAAACTGATCTAATGAGATGTCTTCAAGTTGTGTAAGATCAGGCACTGAGATTGTGTCATTATAGATCTTTTGTTCTTCATATTCATCTGCTATTAAGTTTCCATCATCTTTCTTCAATTGCACTAGCACTGGGATGCAATCAAAGGTCCTGATCTGGTTGAGGGTTAGCCTTTGGTATTTTCTCCTTCTGGCTTCAGATTCATCCTCACAATCTGTCCAAAAATCTTCAAGATTCCTCTGATGGATGGGTTTCCCCATGATCTTATGCATCTTGCCATATGGATCATATGACCTTGCCAGTGGGAATGGCTGTAGTCTCATCATACTTAAGCCAGCTATAGCTTTCTTAATGTTCTTAGAATCTGGGCACATGTACTAGCCCATTGTAACTGAGAACAATACTGGTGGAAGCTTGTTACTTGCTTTGTAAGCATCCAGTATTGTAGCCACTTGTCTCATGAACTCCATCAAAATTACTGCATCAGTGGGGTATCTTGGGAGCATGAGGGGTTGACCTTCAAAGCCCTCAATTCTTATATAAGAGAATGTTGCATACTGAATAAACCAGGCTCCATGCCTGTATATGATCTCCTGAGCTTCCATGCTCAATCTTTTAGTTCTATCCTCCTCCATTGTTCTGACTAGATGCATAGAAAATGCATCATTTACTAATTTGTAGTCTTGGAGGTAATTCTACCTTTGCAGCTGGGGATAATAATCCCAGATGTGAGCATCATTGGTGCTGCCACCAATCCTTCCTTCTATTGTCAACGCATCAAATGTACCCTTGTAGGCACATGAATAAGCTATGTAGGAAGTCATAGAAAAAGAACATTCTAAACCTCCCAGGTTCATGAGTTGATCATGCAGGGCATTGCTTATCATCTTGGTCCACAATGGCCTGTTGTCTATGTAGAGGGACATCAGGATGACGCCATACATCTAGTCCTTGAAACTTCTAGCATTTGGTTGGCCCATTACTCAACTGAGTAGGGCGATCATTTATTGGTATTCATCATCAAAATCAAACTTATACAGATGTACCGGTAATTTAGCAATTGCATGATAAGGACTATTTCTCGCCCTCCATTGGTACATTCTCTTCTGGGCAACCTTCTTATTATTCTCATATTCTATTTCCAATTTCTTAAAATCCATGCTAACAACCCTTGATAGACAGATCTGCATATACTCTGCCATGCTTCTCCACCCTTCTTGTGTGTGGATTATAATTTCTAGCACATTCAATAACTAACTCAGGAGCTTCCATGGAATATGGGAAACTAGCTACATTCCACATTCCAGATACAAACACAGAGTCCAGCAAGGTATCCTCCTTGTCACTGTTCATTTTAAGTGCCCATGCTACCAAATATGTACTTCCTTGATGTGTATCCGCTATAACTCCATATTTAAATTGCACACCCTTAGGTTGAGCAAACATCAGTTTAACAAATTCAGATTCTGACTTGTTCAACCTCCTGTCCACCATGATTTCCTACAATTGACAAGACTAGTCTTACAATTGGTACTTCACGTGCATGCATATATATTACATTCTACGGCATGATGCATGTTACATTCATTCAAGATTTAGTTCAGCATGATATGCATAATTCACAGCTTCAAACCATTAAACATTATACTACCTGAATATGTAGAAAACGATAGTAGGAGGGTTTCAATTACTTACCTGGTGCGCTTATCCTTTTACTTATACTAGTGATTATCTGAAAGTGATCTTGATACTGATGATAATCGAGTACTTCATTCTGCTATAATTTGTAGGTGTATGCAGGTACTCGTATGAGGGTTTGGAAGCTTGGCTCTGTAAATTCTCTCTTTTCTGTAAGGTAAGTGTAAAAATGACTATAAATTTACTTTATCCCTCTTATTAGGGTGGTTTTAGGGCAACACAAGGTTTATTCAATCCTAACCATCGATCTCCTGTCATTAATTCATGGATGCTGCCAAGTGTCTAGATCAGGTTCACAATCGGTGAGAACCACCTACTGCATTAATGAGCATTCAATGCTGTGCGGCAAGGAGAGGAGGATGATCTTTTAAAAGTAGGGTGATATTGAGACTATCGGGTTATGTTTTTTTTAAATCAAGGTATATTCTAAATGTCGGGTGATGTTTGGAATATGATGACCCCCAAACTAAGATGACCCCTCTTTCAGAATATCAGGGTGACATCATCTGGATAATCACTTAGTTCATCATTGTCACACCATGACATCATTGTCATGTTATGCAAGAAGGGTCACTGTTGGAAATATACCTCTGTGAGGTAAAAATGATGATCATGCCATCGTTATGTCAATTTTCTCATTTTATCAAAACTATATGACATCATCAGGATAATAACTTTATGGTGATATTTTGCACCAGGGTGATATTTTGAATATCGGGTGATATTCGAAAGATCAGGTTATATTCAAAATATGACCCCCGCAAAATATATGATGTTGTTCGAAGGGTAAATACCTCTATCACCTAAAATTAACATCTGGATCTTCGAATAAATGATTTATCAGGTGATAAAATTGGATCGGGGTGATGTTTTATAAGATGCCCGATGTTAAGAAATATGACCTCCCTCTCGGAATATCAGGTTTGACCAAGACTTTGACTCACCATAACTCTCATTCTTTAAGAAATATCAGGGTGATCCAAAAGGCAAACCCGCATGGAATTTTGTAACCTATCCAATCATGAGGTTATTGACATGAAATATTAACTTTGAAAAATTGACCTCATCATGATGACTTACCCAGTCCCCTTTATGCAGGATCATCTGTATTGACTTACTTTTACCAGACTGCCAGCAAACAAAAAACACAAGCCAAGCCAAACAAAAGGTTGGGTCCCTATTTTGTCAAGTCAAAATGGGGCGTGTTGTGTAACCACACAACAGTGCCCTAGTCCAGGGAGCTATTTTCTTCTCTAATCTACAATTCTGACACTTTGTTGTACCCTCCTGCAACTTCACTTTCTCCAAATCTGACACCTGTAACCTACAATCATGAAAACTTTGGGAGGGGGTTGTGGTGTTTAGAGGCTTGCCTCAGTCAAGTCCCGAAGAGACATTCAAGTCTTCTAAACATTATTGTTAGATAGAGAGTGTGTACCCTTGTGAGGAAGAGGCAAAAACCAAATGATAAATGCTCAAAAACTTAAATGATGTCACCTTGTAGTGAAGATCTCATGGAAGGAAGAAGCTCTTCATGCCGTGAGGAGATGATTGCTCAAATCTGCAAATACAAACACATAGACAACACAAATATTCTCTTGCAACACAATGGAAGCCTTAAATCACCTTTAGGATGCATAAAGTTCACAATAACAATCTAGTTTACAAATGAATGCCTAAGCATGTTTATACATGCAACTACAAACACTCCCGCCAAGAATTTCATAATTCAAACTTACCGTGTCGGTATAGGACCCAAATAATGGTCACAAGCTAACACCCAAAAATTGGGACTGCTCCAAAATAGGGCAGGACTAGGGCGCGGGTGCCCAAGTCCTCCCCCCATATTTTGGGCAGGGGTTATCTCAAGTGTTCCCCCTAGGTCCTATTTGCCAAGACACTTTAGGGGTTTTCTCATTGGGATGTTGAAATATGATGTAATATGTCCTAAATGCATCTAAGAGACCTGGGATCTAAACCTTATGAGGGGAAAAGCCCCCAAGGGGACATTTTCTGATGTTACATTTAGCCCCCACTTTAATGTATGTATAAATGCAATGCCAATACATGCATTAAAGTACAGTCAACAAACACAGTAAACACATCAAGCACAGAGAAGACACGCTAGACACATTGAAGACAATGAAAGGCACGTAAAACATGGAGAAGATAGTCATAGTCACACAAAACACGAAGAATACATTGAATGCATAGAAGACACATTAATGCATAGAAGACAGGAATGATTTATTTTCTTTTCTTTTTCTCATATTTATGAAATGTAGATGCAATTAGAGGAAAGTAAACAAACGTCCCATAATATAGGATGTACTCATCGCATAGGTATTTAAACTATATATATGGGGCAACACACATGCAAGACATGCAAAACCTCCCAAAATGAAGGATGTACTCATCGCACAGGTCTTTAAACTGCATATGGGGCAACAAACATGCCAAACAAAGCAAGCATGCTGTTAGTGCCTGAATTGACTGACAATTTTTGAGCAATTTTCATGCAGGCACTTTCCCTAAATATCCAAAAAATGTTCTAAGTATTGGACCTCCTCAGCATTTTTTCAGCTGCATCATCATATTTTCTTGAGGAGGAGGTCATCATCATCATATTTTCTTTGATGGTGGTCAGCATCATCATGTTCTCCGTCGACCGGTTTCTCATCGTCATCATCATATTTCAATATCGGGTGATGTTTGGATATCATCCTGATCCTGCTGATGAGCTACAGTGCGCCCTGATTTGCTTGCGGGGGTGATTTTTCAAGTATCCGGTGATCTTCCAATTATCACCTTGCCCAAACCTGATGATGATGTTGCCCCGGTATTCTGAAGGGGTTATTCTTTGAGTTGTTCGACCTGACTTGTTTTTTCTTAAGGGTCGTCGTCATCATCATCATATTTCTAGTTATCACCGTGTTCCTTGCGGGGGTCATCATATTTTCTGCCTTCATGATATTTCGCCGGGGTGATATTTCTATCATCGGGTGATCTTGGTTATGATCATCCTGATGATGTTGTTGAAGAGTTTTAAGTGTGACCCGATATTCACTGGGGTCATCATATTTTGAACGTCAGGATGATCTTAGTCAATATCATCCTGATGATGTTGTATCACTTCTTGTTCGTTGTTTTGTCATCCTGATGATGCTGACGTCATTCTTATGACAGGGTGATATCTTTTTCTCTGCCTATCTGCATCATGTTTTTTCCGAAGGAGAGGGTGATATTTTCATTCTTGAATATCACCCGGATGTATATTTGTTCCAGCGTCATGATGATGCTGATATCAAGGAGATATCCGCCTGCCGGCTTCGTGCATTATCTAGTGGGGGGTGATCTTTTCAAAGCATCATCATATTCATCTATCGCCCTGATCTTATAGTGGAGCTACAGTGCAACATGATTTTCGTGCATCAGGATGATATTTCCAAATATCCGGTTGTCTTCCGAATATCATCCTGATGTCGATATGATGATGACGTCATCAAGGTCCGGGGGGTCATATTTCTAACACTGATCATCTTGTGGAGATCCCCTGATATTTGCAAACATGATGATGACGTCATCCGGATATGAGGAGGTGCGCAGTAGGCAGATATGATGATGACGTCAGCAGGATATGATGATGATGTCATCAGGATGTTCATCGGCCAGACTTTTGGTATAGGCTCAGCAGGAGGATGTTCCTCTGATGGATCAGGTTGTGCCGATGAAGGCGATTATCATGCAGGCTATATTGCGATATGATGTTGACGTCAGGGTGATATTTCAAGCAACAGGATATCATGCTGCTGGAGGATGATGATGATGATGAAGTCTTATACTAGTGTCGTCAGGAGCAAAAGCACCGACATCATATATGCTCATGACCTAGTATATAAAGTGTTAAGGAGGATGCTGCGGGGTGCATGTGGGATAATTGATATCCTGCATTTTCAAATATCATGATGATGAATCTCCTCGGGAAATGGTTGCGATCGACTGTTAGATGTTTTTCCCAAGGCCGCGGGTTGGTGCGCCATTAATGGCGAAGGTTGCAGAGGTATGGGCGGATCTGGTACCCGATTGAAGGTGTACATCAGCGGACAGTGGCGCAGGGCTCGAGATATCTTCCTGTCTCCTCCCCTACCTGCTGCATTCATGTTTGGGTGCCAATCTGGTAGTGTTTGAGCGCCATTTTCCTAATACTGTGTATCTGGCGGGATTTTTGGTCAACCATGTGATTAATTGCTGTGGTACACTACCTGGCTGTTATAAGCAGGAAGTGTTACTCATTTGTGGTTGTTGAAAGTTGAGGATTTTTGGCTCTGTAATCCAAAACCAGCTGATCTGGTTGCTCTGTACAGTTTAACTTGTGAGTTTATGTATCTCCTATTGTACGATTTGGCATGAATCCACTGATTTCATGGTTAATCTTATATGAGTAATGCTATCTTAGCATGTGTTGTGTTAATTCTGTCTCCAGTATTGCATGTATTCTTCTTCTGAATCTGGATATTTGGGTAATGTTTAGATTCTAGAGCATAGAATTCCTATGTTGAATGTCTGATCTTTTAACTTCTGCTCAAGGGGTAGATTAAACTGTTTTCAGGTTGAACATTGGGAAGGGTATACTGCAGTAGGGATGCCATAAGTATAGATAACTTAACACTCTTCATTGGGAGATATCTGTAAGGTAGATATCATGTGTATCCCCCTGAAATCCAGTTTTAGCTATTCATGCTGATCATTCACAGGTGTATGTCTACCGACTCCAAGCCCTGGATAGGCACCAATCTAGCTCTGTGTTGAGGTTATACACCATGTCCAGCTTTGCATCCAAAATTCATATCAAACCATTTCATACTTCCACCTGTCAGTTGTAGGAGTAGGATTAGGAACCCCCTGCATGCTCTCATACCCAACCAGACATCATGTCCAAGAATGTTGCCAGCCTTGTGATCTATCATGCAGATCTTGGTCCATACATGAGAGTATTCTGCCTGTTGTTGTCAAGTTAGATCCTTCTATCTTTGAGCTAGTCAAGGTTACATCTTGAGTTATAGGGATACCCCCCTTGGTGCGGTAGAACCAGAAGTGAAGGGGAGGCAGCTCACGCAACCTCCTGTATTTAGTTGGCTGAATCTACCTGTGCATTAGAAGTGGCAAACCCTAATGCTGATTCAGAAGAAAAACCAACAAAATGGCAACTCTGCTGGGGAGTGGGAAGTAAAAGTACTATCTAATCATCTACAGTAATACATTTGTGACCCATCCGAGTCACCAACAAATTGGCGTCTCTACTGGGGAGATTAATGTCATATCCATGAAAGTTTGAGTCTACAAGATAAAAAAAATCAGACCTGGAAACTGTATGTTGTAGCAGAGAAAAGGGTTATATATGTGATTCTGCTGGTGGATGACCCAGAATGAAAGAAATCAATCTGCAGCTTCAGCTTGTTTGAAGCTCATTCCTCTTCAAGGAGGTGGCGACTCTGCATCAAAGAACCTGATAAAAGAACAAAATCAGTCAGAGAAGAATTTGCAGATTCTGCAACATATCCAGGTATTTCATATTGTTTGACAGACTCCCTATTTGGTGAGATAGCACTAGTTAAAAGGGGAACATTGGTGAAAGCAGAGCTTGCATGCTTCTATTAGAACTTACATTGTATTTCAAAGGGCATGCAATGTTGTTCAAAAGACTCATTTAAAAGACTTTAGGAAAGTTTGAAAAAACAGCCTAAACTTTGAGTGCCTAAAGTCATTGTTTGTAGAAAATCTGAGTAGAGAGGAGGGTTGCAATAACATAAAGGATGTATTATCTGCCTATGCACCCTTGTGAAGTGTCAAATGCAAAAATGTATAGTAGTCAGTCCCAACAATGTAATAAAAGAAGTTTCAACATAGACAGATATAAGCCCATAAATTTCAGTGGCATTTGTGGCTATCCAAATGCTTTTCCACCTAAAATCAGAAAATTTTTGCCTAAATTCAAGGGTATAAAGGATGAATCAGCTGAGGGACACTTGCAGCAGTTTATGAATGTGATAGATAACTTTGAGATTGACCATGAGGATGTGGTTATGAGATTATTTGTTCAATCTCTAGATGAAGATGCAAGGGACTGGTTTTCCTACCTTCCAGCTCACTCTGTCAGCTCTTGGCATGGTTTTAAATCTGCATTTCTAGTACAGTATGGTGAAAGAGTTTCTGAATATGCAGCTATTAGTGACTTCATGTACATCCATATTGAAGAAGATGAGTTGATCCTAGCTTTTAACCTCAGATTTATGAGGGCATTGAATAGAATTCCAGAATGCATGAGACCTAATGATGCACTGTGCTTAGTTATCTATTTGGGAGCCTTTGATAAGAAAATGAGTTACAGATTAAGAGACAAGGAGCCCACCACATTGCATCAGGCACATCAGTTTGCAATAGATATTGAAAACAATTGGAGGTATGGAATACAAAAGGGTTATTTCTCTGAAAATTTTTGTTGTCCTGCAGCCCCCAGTGTTAATGAAGGATTTAATTCAGGTATTGACAATGAATGTCATAGCACTCACACCCCTGTTGTCCCAGTTTTTGCATCATTCCAAGTAGATGATGTTTCTATCATAGAGGAGGATGTCCTTTTTTGCCCAGCAGGTGAAGTTGAAAATAATAATTTTTCAAGTAATATTTGCATACCAGTCCTAAACAAAGAGCCTTCATGTTTAAATGATCCAGTTGTGCAGAGTTGTGATCATATGGATCAAGAATCAATATCAGTTTCATCAGGAAGTATTGGAGGGCTGGAAAATGATGCAGATTGTTCAACTTCAGAGTACATTGAAACAGCAAAAATCTTGTATGCGGGGCAATTAGATGATAAAAATGATATCCATGACCGATTCATGGATCAGGTTTGTTCTTCTTATGACTCTGGATCTGATGATAATGAAGAAGAATTGGAGTGTCATGAAGAAGAAGCAGAGGCCTTTGCAGTGAATGTTAATCCCCTTTATGATGAACCTGCTGATGCATATGATGTTGTGAGTCTTGACTTTCAGTGGTGCAGGATTAACCCTTTGTTTGAGGATGATGATACTGATTTGCAAACTGTGAATAATGAATGTTCATCATCACCTGATTCAGACATGTGCAACATTGGGTGTGTGGATCAGGTTTTGTTTTCAATATCAGTAGATATTAGGGGTCTCATATTTTCTGAGTATTTTGAATTGTTGGATCAGCTGGATGAGTGCCTGATAATGTGCAGCAGCCAAATAAATGATAAAGAATGCCAAGAGCAGTATGATGTACTGTCTGAGGGACATAACATACATGTGTTGCCTAATGTTGAAGAATATTATGTGTATGGTTATATGTCTAATTCTGAAATCCAAAATGACAGAGCTGAAAATGATGGTGGCAAGCTTTCAAAACTGGTGGAATATCTTTTTAAGCAGGTGACATTATGGGCAGATTATGCCAATCTTTTTAGTTGGGATTGGGATCTTTCAGCTTGGAATCAGGCATTTGACAAGAAAAAATTATGGTTTTTCCTTTTTGGCTGCCTGGGGCCGCCAAAATAATGTTTAAAAATATTGTGTTTGGTGATGCAGATCATGGTAACTTCATGACTCTATGCCCAATGGATAAGGGACTGGTCTGCATCCCAGAGATCTGGTTCTCGCTGCAGGTTTTCACCTGCACGTCCCCAGACAGAGCCAGTGTTAGTGCCTGAATTGACTGACAATTTTTGAGCAATTTTCATGCAGGCACTTTCCGTAAATATCCAAAAAATGTTCTAAGTATTGGACCTCCTCAGCATTTTTTCAGCTGCATCATCATATTTTCTTGAGGAGGAGGTCATCATCATCATATTTTCTTCGATGGTGGTCAGTATCATCATGTTCTCCGTCGACCGGTTTCTCATCGTCATCATCATATTTCAATATCGGGTGATGTTTGGATATCATCCTGATCCTGCTGATGAGCTACAGTGCGCCCTGATTTGCTTGCGGGGGTGATTTTTCAAGTATCCGGTGATCTTCCAATTATCACCTTGCCCAAACCTGATGATGATGTTGCCCTGGTATTCTGAAGGGGTTATTCTTTGAGTTGTTCGACCTGACTTGTTTTTTCTTAAGGGTCGTCGTCATCATCATCATATTTCCAGTTATCACCGTGTTGCTTGCGGGGGTCATCATATTTTCTGCCTTCATGATATTTCGCCGGGGTGATATTTCTATCATCGGGTGATCTTGGTTATGATCATCCTGATGATGTTGTTGAAGAGTTTTAAGTGTGACCCGATATTCACTGGGGTCATCATATTTTGAACGTCAGGATGATCTTAGTCAATATCATCCTGATGATGTTGTATCACTTCTTGTTCGTTGTTTTGTCATCCTGATGATGCTGACGTCATTCTTATGACAGGGTGATATCTTTTTCTCTGCCTATCTGCATCATGTTTTTTCCGAAGGAGAGGGTGATATTTTCATTCTTGAATATCACCCGGATGTATATTTGTTCCAGCGTCATGATGATGCTGATATCAAGGAGATATCCGCCTGTCGGCTTCGTGCATTATCTAGTGGGGGGTGATCTTTTCAAAGCATCATCATATTCATCTATCGCCCCGATCTTATAGTGGAGCTACAGTGCAACATGATTTTCGTGCATCAGGATGATATTTCCAAATATCCGGTTGTCTTCCGAATATCATCCTGATGTCGATATGATGATGACGTCATCAAGGTCCGGGGGGGGTCATATTTCTAACACTGATCATCTTGTGGAGATCCCCCGATATTTGCAAACATGATGATGACGTCATCCGGATATGAGGAGGTGCGCAGTAGGCAGATATGATGATGACGTCAGCAGGATATGATGATGATGTCATCAGGATGTTCATCGGCCAGACTTTTGGTATAGGCTCATCAGGAGGATGTTCCTCCGATGGATCAGGTTGTGCCGATGAAGGCGATTATCATGCAGGCTATATTGTGATATGATGTTGACGTCAGGGTGATATTTCAAGCAACAGGATATCATGCTGCTGGAGGATGATGATGATGATGAAGTCTTATACTAGTGTCGTCAGGAGCAAAAGCACCAACATCATATATGCTCATGACCTAGTATATAAAGTGTTAAGGAGGACGCTGCGGGGTGCATGTGGGATAATTGATATCCTGCATTTTCAAATATCATGATGATGAATCTCAGCGGGAAATGGTTGCGATCGACTGTTAGATGTTTTTCCCAAGGCTGCGGGTTGGTGCGCCATTAATGGCGAAGGTTGCAGAGGTATGGGCGGATCTGGTACCCGATTGAAGGTGTACATCAGCGGACAATGGCGCAGGGCTCGAGATATCTTCCTGTCTCCTCCCCTACCTGCTGCATTCATGTTTGGGCGCCAATCTAGTAGTGTTTGAGCGCCATTTTCCTAATACTGTGTATCTGGCAGGATTTTTGGTCAACCATGTGATTAATTGCTGTGGTACACTACCTGGCTGTTATAAGCAGGAAGTGTTACTCATTTGTGGTTGTTGAAAGTTGAGGATTTTTGGCTCTGTAATCCAAAACCAGCTGATCTGGTTGCTCTGTACAGTTTAACTTGTGAGTTTATGTATCTCCTGTTGTACGATTTGGCATGAATCCACTGATTTCATGGTTAATCTTATATGAGTGTTGCTATCTTAGCATGTGTTGTGTTAATTCTGTCTCCAGTATTGCATGTATTCTTCTTCTGAATCTGGATATTTGGGTAATGTTTAGATTCTAGAGCATAGAATTCCTATGTTGAATGTCTGATCTTTTAACTTCTGCTCAAGGGGTAGATTAAACTATTTTCAGGTTGAACATTGGGAAGGGTATACTGCAGTAGGGATGCCATAAGTATAGATAACTTAACACTCTTCATTGGGAGATATCTGTAAGGCAGATATCATGTGTATCCCCCTGAAATCCAGTTTTAGCTATTCATGCTGATCATTCACAGGTGTATGTCTACCGACTCCAAGCCCTGGATAGGCACCAATCTAGCTCTGTGTTGAGGTTATACACCATGTCCAGCTTTGCATCCAAAATTCATATCAAACCATTTCATACTTCCACCTGTCAGTTGTAGGAGTAGGATTAGGAACCCCCTGCATGCTCTCATACCCAACCAGACATCATGTCCAAGAATGTTGCCAGCCTTGTGATCTATCATGCAGATCTTGGTCCATACATGAGAGTATTCTGCCTGTTGTTGTCAAGTTAGATCCTTCTATCTTTGAGCTAGTCAAGGTTACATCTTGAGTTATAGGGATACCCCCCTTGGTGCGGTAGAACCAGAAGTGAAGGGGAGGCAGCTCACGCAACCTCCTGTATTTAGTTGGCTGAATCTGCCTGTGCATTAGAAGTGGCAAACCCTAATGCTGATTCAGAAGAAAAACCAACACATGCAAACACACACACTTTGAAGACATGGAGAAAACATGGTAGACAAGCGATGGAGTGTTCCTACTTCTAGGTTCATCACCATCTCAGACACAGTACAAGCACACACCAATGATTGGGCTTCGCCACAACAATCATTGAAGAGATGCTTAAGGGTTGAGTTAGTCACAGAACTGCTCCCCACCTCTGCAGAGGACTTTTGAAAATGACAGGATGGTGCAATCTCCTCTGAGAAATACACCATCCCTACCTCCGTAGAGGGCTTAAGATAAAAGGGATATATGTGATATCATGCCTCCATAGAGGGCTTAAATGATTGATTGATTCATTGCAAACAAACTTAGAGTGCAGGATGTACTCATCGCACAAGTATTTAAACTGCACCAGAGGACAAGCACATTGCTAACATCTACAACAGACATCTTACCTTATATATGCCCCCACCGTAAGGTAGTTGATATCAGGTATTGATATTAAGCATGTTAAGGTAGGAAGAAAACACACAAGGGAACTATTGTGTGGTTACACAACATGCCCCATTTTGACTTGGCAAAATAGGGACCCAACTTTTTGGCTTGGCTTGTGTTTTCTGCTTCCTGGCGGTCTGGTAAAAGTATGTCATGTAGATAACCCTCTATAGGAAGATGTGGTAAGTCATCATCATGGGGTCAGTTTGTCAAAATTCATATTTCATTCCAATAACCTCATTTTTAGAAAGAGCATCAAATTTCATGCAGGTTTGCCTTTTGCATCACCCTGATATTCATTAGGATGTGAAAGTTATGAATGGTCAAAATCCTGGTCAAACCTGATATTCACAGGGGGAGGATCATATTTCTTAATATTAGTCATCTTTCAAAAGATCACCCCAATCTAATTTATCACCCAATAAAGCATTTGATTCGCGGCATGCGGACGTCAAATTTTAGGTGATAATGATCTTTACCCGTCAACAGGCTTATGTATTTCGCGAGAGTCACATTCCTCAATGTAACCCGATATTTCTCAATATCATCCTGCCGTGAAATATCCCCCTAAACCATTATCCTGATGATGTCATTTGAGTCTGATAAACAAAGAAAAAAACATGACGATGACGTAATCAGCACATTTACTTCTCGGGGGCATATTTCCTAAACATGATCCTTCTCGCATAACATGATGATGATGTCATGATGTCATAGTGATATACTGAGCCAATATCTGGATGATGTCATCCTGATATGCTAAGAGAGGGATTATGGTTTACCCAGTCATCATCATTTTGTTAACATCACCTAACATATTGAAATATCCTCCTGATATATTAAGCACGATCTAATGGTGCGTTCACCAACCCGATATCCAAATATCATCATGTATTTGAATATCATCCTATCATGCGAATATCACCTAGCTCTTGTTTCTGCCATTGAAATTTAATGTGCGCAGTTGTGGTTGGTAGTTCCCACTAACCACAAATCGCGATCACACACCTGGCGAGATCCTGAGTTCCCGTAAAAAAATCAATGATTAAAATCTAATCCATCAGGGTTTGCCCTAATTTTGCCCTAATTGCAAAGTTAAAAGGTAAATTTAATTGCCATTTTTACACTTACATTGCAATGAAACCATTTTTACAGAGTGCTAGCTTTCCAAACCCTCGTACGGGCGATACTTGGACGCACAGAGCTTACAAGTAGGAAGAAGCGTGAGATTATCAGCTTGAATTAAAAGTACTTTCAGATAACCACTGGTATAATCAAAGGGATCTACATAACCAGGTAAGTAATTGATGCCTTCATCCTGTTGTTTCTATATAATCAGGTATGATGTTGCAGGTGTTAGTTTACGCATCCCATGATAAGTAAATGCTGAATAAGTATAGTATGCATGATGTTAGTAGAGATAAATCATTATGTGCATGCTTGTGAATATCCATTGTAAGACAAATCCTGTTAATTGCAGATATCCATGGCTGACAAGAGGTTAGCTAAGTGCGAGGCTAAATTCAGCAAGCCTATTTTCGCATATCCTAGAGGGATCCTGTTCAAGTACGATGCCATAACAGATACGCATCAAGGAAGTACCGATTTGGAAGCCTGGTCCGCCAAAATGAATGATGAAAAGAATAGAAGCACCTTGTTAGATGCAGTGTTTGTGTCAGGAATGTGGAATGCGGCTGGTTTTCCATACTCCATGGAGTCTCCAGAGCTAGTTATTGAATGTGCACAAAATTACAATCCACAAACAAGACAGGTGGTGAAACATGGGAGAATATATGCAGACCTGTCCATCAAGGGTCTTTCCAAGACATTTGGACTACCATTGGGCAGGAAGGTTAACAACATATATTTGAAGAAATCTGAAGTTGAATATGAAAACAATGAGAAACAAGCAAGAAAAAACATGTATCAGTGGAGGGCTAAGAACAGTGTATACCCTGCAGTGGCCAAGCTTCCAGTGCACTTATATAATTATGATTTTGATGACGAATATCAATATATGATTGCATTACTTAGCAGGGTGATAGGCCAGCCTGATGTTGGTAGTTTTAAAGACAAGATGTACGGTGTCATCATGATGTGCATATATGCAGATACCAAGCCACTATGGGGCCAATTGATTAGTGATGCTCTACATGAGTAGCTTCTGAGCCTGGGAGGTTCAAATTGTTCCTTTTACATGACATCATACATTGTCTACTCCTGTGCTTACAAAGGCACATTTGATGCATTAACAATGGTTGGAAAGATCAGTGGAACCACCAATGATGCTTATATTTGGGATCATTATCCCCAGTTGCAGAGAGTAAATTACCTCCAGGATTACAAATCAGTAAATGATGCATTTTCTATGCATCTGGTGAGGACCATGGAGGAAGATAGGACAAAAAGATTGAGCATGGAAGCTCAAGAAGTAATTTACAGGCATGGAGCCTAGTACATCCAATTTGCAACATTTTCTTACATAAGAATTGAGCGCTTTGAAGGACAACCCCTTATGCTGCCAAGATATCCCACTGATGCAGTGACATTAATGGAATTTCTAAGGCAGAGATCCACAATACTGAAGGCATACAAGGATGCTCATAAAATACCACCCATTTTGTTTCCAGTAATTGTTGGCTGGTATATGTGCCCAGATTCAGAAAATATCAAGAAAGTCATGGTTAGTTTGAATAAAATGCAATTGCAGCCTTTCCCACTGGTAAGGCCATATGATCCTTATGGGAGAATGCAGAAAATAATAGGGAAACCTATTCATCAGGGGCACCTAAAAGACTTCTGGGTGGATTGTGAAGATGAAGTAGAAGCCAGAAGAAGAAGATACCGAAGGTTAACACTGAATCAAATCAAAACCTTTGACTGCATTTCCATTCCTTGATAGTTGAAAAAGGATGATGGCAGGATAATGGCAGATGAGTACGAAGAAAAGAAATTATATAATGATACAATATCTGCACCTGACCTGACCAAACAAGAACACATATCTCTGGATCCTTTCATTTCCAGGACATTACAGCTAACCCAAGCTTGGGTTCATGAACAAATTGATGCATTGAAGAAGAGGGGTGTTGCCATTACTATAGACAATAAAAAGAAGAGACAGGATATTCCTGATGAGGAATATGATGATTTTATAATTGAAAAAAGGAAATCTAAAGGAGAAAGGCTACCTCCACAACAACAACGAAGCAAAAGACCCCCTAGGGGTAAGAAAATTGATAATGAACCCAAAGGGGTGATTATTGAAAGAGCAGTGTTTCCAGCTGAAGATGCACCAACATCAGGATTAGGATCAGCATCACCACCATAGGCAGATAAACAAAAGGGCAAAAGGATTCGAAAGATAGTTACAGAAACTGCTGAGACCCAAGAAGAGGGTCAATCCTCACAAAAACAAATAGAAGAGGATATCCCCCTGGAGGAAGAGCCTGAGGAAGAGGAAGCCCGTTTATTATTCAAAAGGAAAAGAAAAGCCCCACAGGTGACGGTAGCTACCACATCTAAGAAACCAAGAACCTCCATGAGAGGTGAAATAAAGCAATCCCCTATAATGTTGAAAGCGGCAAGTAGTGAAGCTTTCCATAAGGAATTTCAACACAATGTTCCACTTCCTACCATTGTGAAGTTCAAGACTGAACAAGCGAAAGAGCAGATGAAAGAAACCTCACAAATGTTTCAAAGAGGTCATACCTCACTGGATGAAACCGTTAATTTATCTGATGATGAGGTAGTGGAGGATGTAGCTTCACAAAAGATGGAAACCCTTGCTACAGGTACTCACATGACTCCTCATGGGACTCCATTAGTTCAAACAATATTGGAGGAGATGAAGCAAATGGAATCAGAAAAGGAAAAGAGTCTAGAGAAGATAGCTCAAGAAATGGGGCTAGGCACATTAGTGAAACAAGTGACAAGTCCTGCAGTAGTGGATTTGACATATAGACAGGACGTAAGTCTTGAACACCTGATAGGTACACCTGATAAAGGAGAACATATAGAAGAAGTGAAGATGGCAGAACAAGAGGGCCATGCTTCAGAAATAAGCCAACAACACCAACAGGATGCATCAGTTAAGCTCGTTATAGTAGAGGTTTAGGAAAAGAAAGCTGATGAGAAAGATGTATTAGATCACGCTTCTAAAGTTCAAGAAGTAAGTAATGCAGGTGCAGAACAGATTGTGGTTTCAGAACAAATACCAGCACCTAAGGAAGATTCCAGAATATCCACTGCTAAGAATATGCCTCAACAGGAGGAAAAGTCAAAAGTAGATGAAGTAATAAAGGAGAAGGATCATGATCATCATGATCATCATATCAACGCATCATAGGATCCTCCACCTCAAGAAAAGGAAATTCCTCAACAAGAGGATATACCACAGGATCACTCTCAGTATGAGCATCATGAAGAAGAAACGAGGAAATCACCTTCTCCATCACATATGCTAACAGATACCAGAGATCAAGGTGAACATCATGATGATGCTGAGAAACATGATCAGGTACCTCAGTGGTTAGAAAAGGAAGTCAACACAGAGGTTGGTTTTGAGATTCAGGAATTTGATGTATCCACTTTGTTTTCAGAAAATCTAATAAAACCAAAGACGAAGGCCAGAATGACTTCGGCCATTAAGAGAGATCCAACAACTGGAAGAAGGATTGCACAGATAGCAATTCCTATTATAGATAAAGAAAAGGGTAAAATTACTTTGGAGGAATTCCAGATTAATATAGTTGACTTAGGATTTGCAAATGAAGACCAGGAGGGTCAGGAAGGTAAGGATATCATTGATTCCTTAACTTAAAGAATTAAGAGAGAGAAAGAGAAGAATAAGCAGCATAAAGAGCACATTGCTCAGTTGCATGCATACATAAAAGGGTTAATTAACCTTGATGATACGTCAACTGATCATGCAGTCCCATTGACTGCTATTTCTCAAGATGAAGTAAATAAACTAGATCTCATGAAGCATGAGTCATCTATAATGAGAAAGTGGATGTTATCCACATTTGATGAAGCAGAGGAAGTGGTAAAGGCTTCTTGAAAGAGATGGAATTCTTTATGTGTCTCTAGGATAAAAGTTGACAAATTGCAGATGGAGATTGGGAAGAGGTCTTTTCAGCTAGAGAAAATTTTGATCATCTTGGACGAAATAAGGAGAGTTGACCCTCAGGTTCTTGTAAGTAATCAAGTGCTAAATAATAATAATGCACTATTGGTGGACATATGGTATAAGGATATCAAATTTGAGTGTGAGGTACTTAAAAGATGCAACACTAAATTAAGAGATATCAACATGAAGCTACATGATATGATGTCATATGAAGCTAAAATTTTAGAAGTGCTAGAAGGGAAGGTGGAAGGGAAGATAGATAACCAAGACGAAGAGTTTGCAATCAAAGCTATACATAGTAACTTCCAACAGGTAGCTGATGATCCCTTAAACAATGTAACAGAAGAAACCATGGACAAAATTATGAGGATCAGGGTCAAGATGGAAAATTATCATGAGACATCGAGCAGCAGGAGAAGTAAATTAGAAAATCTCTGAGGCAAATATCAAATGCATAAGCATGCCGCCATCAAAGCAAAAACTCAAGATAGTGGGGAAATAGAGAGAATAGTACAACTATATGAAAATATCAGGACAGCTATGCAGGTCCATATTAAAGAAGACCATCATCATGATGATGAAGAGAGCGAGAGCGGTGAAAGTGATGATGATGACAAAGAGCATGATGAGGATGCATCATAAAAGAAATATATGTACCTGATGCAAAAGGAAGCAAGCCATTTAGATGGTTGCCAGCTGGCAACTCGTGCCACTTGATAAAGTTGACAAAGTCAAAAGAAATACTCACCGTAGATATTCATAGATAAATCAAGATCTTAGATTTTTTGTAACAGATTCCTCACCTTGTTCTATAAAAGGTGTAAGAATGCCTCATTTCAAACATTGGAAACTTAATTGAAATCCGTCTGTTGAAATATTCAGGGCTCATTTCAAAGATTTTTGTATACATATATGTTCTGGCATACTTAATGAATGAGAAGAATTGTTTGATTACAATTCATAGGAAATCTTGAGTAATCAGTGTGTGAATTTTGGATATATGTTATGACTTGCTGCATCCCTTGGAGTGCATATCTACTCGCATATGTTGTTTTCATACGATTCCTTTGAAGTTAGCATCAACTGTATCTAGCTGTGGAATGTCCTGGTGAACATATGGTTTGGTTTTCTTCTCTTGATGACTATATCTGATGTATATGTGGTTCAATAGCTGAAGGTTCAACATTAATTTGAAGTATTTCTTTCAATTTCTTTAAATTTTAGAGCATTTTATCATCATAATTGCAAATAATTGATAATCTCAAGCAAATAATACAAATATGTGGATATCTCATAGATAATTGCAAATATTTAGCATATTTGAAGCTAAAGCATGCATAATTGAAAATATCATGCAAAGATTTAAATATTTCTGTATCATTTGATCAAACAACTACATAAAATGACCTCTCTATGAAGAATCTTTGTAGAAACAGTGTCATGATGATGAACTCAACGTAAGGCCCCAAAATAGAAATAGCAACGCACATCAACCTCTAAGTAACGTCAGACGATTAAGACCTAATCATCGGAGACTTGGGATCATGAATTCTCTGAATTCAGTGTATCTTTCAAGATGAATAAAGGTTAATGTTTTTTATTCTATGTTTGTTTGTGACTAACATCGTGAACAACATAAATTGGCGCTAGAAGGAGGGCATTTATCTGAAAGAAGATATTCATCATCATTATTTTTAGGTTTGATGATACAAAAAGTAATGTAAACCTTGATATCCCGTTAAATTTTAAATATTGTTTAAATATTTACTGTAGCAAGCTTACAAATGCTCATCCTTTGTAAAGTTTTCAAGATTAATCATAAATATTGCAAGCTTCATGGTAGATTATCTTAAATTTGTAGGGATCAGGCAATTTCAGGTAGATTTGTCAAGGCTTTGGAGAAATATGTCTTAGGAAACCAAATATCTTGTGGTAGAAGGTCACCAATACCCCAGTATAGTCTCATATTTGCAGTATCCTTGCAAATATTTCATAAATATCCAGTCAGATCAGTCATCCGATCATAAATATAGTCATTGCTAGTATACTCTAACTGATATTTACAAAGTTCTAGCCAATTTGCCTTAAAATTGAGTAATCCTGGCTCACAGGATAAATACCAGGTCTAGACCTAGTGGAATCTTTGAAGAACTACCTATTAGAGGGTTCAGACCTAGAACTGTAGACATCCATCACACTCCAAGATCTAGTGCATCAGGAGCTTCACCAGAACCTCCTCTTGTAACTCTTGTTGGTTTGCAAATACCTTTTGGGATATCTGTGACACCTCCTGTTCAACCTCAGCCCCAGGTCCAATCTCAACCAACTGTACCACAGGCTCAACCTCTTCTGGTTGCGATGTCTTTCTTTATAGTAGAGTCACCTTTGACCTTCAATGCATATCATGAGTTACCAAAGAATCTGAACAAGCTTTGTCCAAAATATCATCCTTATCAGGATGCTGATGATCATATCAGAACCTTTAAAGAAGCCTGCTGTCAGGCCAGAATAGAGCATCAAGATGTTGTGTGCAGATTATTTCCTTTTTCCCTAGGGGAAGAGGCTTATAATTGGTTTATTAGTCTTGGTCAGAGTTCTGTTGGTTCATGGGTTGTCCTAGAGAAAGCTTTTACTGATAGGTTCAAAATACCAATAGATCCCTCAATGAACTATCACTTATTTGCCACTATCAAGCGGTTTGAAGGAGAACCTATTGCCAATTTCAATGCTAGGTTCTAGAAAATGCTATCCAAGTTAGTTTCTCCATATACTATAGCAGATGCTGCTGCTAGGAGTATCTATTACTCAGCTCTGGATCCATTGACTTCCATGTTCATCAGGAGAACACATCCTGAAATCACAACCTTGACAGGAGCTTTTCAAGAAGCTATCAAAGTAAATCAGTAGTTAGTCCCTGCTCCAACACCAAACGTAGCATTCCCTACATTGCCTGGCATGTGTCCAACTTATCCTCCACAATATCCTGCATATCTAGCTTAGCAATATCCTAATGGAGCTATGATGTCTCCAGCAGTCATGCCAACACCCTTGCAAATTTCTCCATTAAGTATCATGCCACCTCCTAAAGGGAGTGGCTAGACGCCACAATATCCTGCACAAACTCAAACACCTCAGGGTGCTAACCTATCCAACAATAATCATGGATCCTCTTTCTTCAAGCCTCAAACTAAAAATGTAGTAGCTAAAGCTCAAGAAGAGAAGGAAGAAATCAAAGAAATCTCTGCTCAACTAAGAAAACTAACTACAGAGGTCACTCATCTAAGAAATCAAAACTTCTATTCTCAGCCTAACCAAAATAGAAGTTATTCCAATGATAGACCAAATTATCCTGACAGAGGATACAACAACAGTAATTTCAATAATAGTGGTGGAAATAACAATAATCCTCAGAGATAGCCTAGAGTATGGAACTCCAGGCCAAATAATGGCTCACTACCATCACCCTTAGATAATCAGCCACCTGGTGAAACCAAACAAACTACTAGAGTCAATCTTGCTGAGGTAGTCCTCACCAATTGGTGTCGAATACACAATACAAATGCTCATGCAGAGCTAGATTGTCCACAATTTCAAATTGCTGCTAGCATTTTCCAGACTGAAGTATCTAATACTACAGGAAATCCACCTCAGGTAGAGGGAAATGAAATTGTTCCTTGTGGATATGACTCTGCATTTGTATTAGAGAGTTATATTGATCAGCGTCATTAGTAGACTATCTTATCATTAGAATTGTCCCCAAGCATGTGAGGAATCTGCTTTAGCTTTTGAGTCAAATTATGTCTTCCCTTTTGAGGATGAGAATGAGCCTTCCACTGAATATGAGGAGGTGCATGCTTACCAACAGCAATATCAGGGTAAGCACAACTACAATCTAAGAAGTAATTCCAACAGACCTACTGGTCCATTAACCAGTTCTTTACCTCCAAATAACTTCAACACACCTCCTGATCCCAAAGCTAACAATAACCCGAGATTTTCCAAGGTGAATGCCCAATACCTGTCACCTCAAAATACAGCATCAAAGGCTGTTAGCCTACCTCATGAGTCTGATAAACTTGTCACATATCTGGCAAATGAGATGAAAAAGATAAAGATTAGCCTGTCTCTGTCAGAATTATCAAAAACTCCTGCAATCAAAGAAGGCATTCATGAAATCACTGGATGATCCTGCTCCTAAGGAAGATATTCATTCCCTAGGTCAATCTAGTAGTAAAGATCATGCTGCTAGAGATAATAATATCAAACATAAAGTGCCATCTACTGTCCAAGCTACAGAAACCTCACATATGACATTATACCAAGATAAGAGTGAGTCACCACCTTTCCTCCTTACCATAAGGATGTTTGGAAAGAATTTACACAACTATTTAGTGGATTCAGGTGCATCTACAAATGTGATGCCCTTGTCTATATGTAATGCTTTAGGAGTACATCCTGCTAAATCCCTAAAGAAGGTGACATAGCTAGATAAAACAAAAGTGACTGTAGTAGGAGAATTGACTCATATACACATGCAACTAGCATATGATCCTAGGATCCAATATTACATTGATATCCAGGTAGTTGACATACCTGACACATATGGGATGCTGCTTAGCAGAGATTGGTCAAAGACTTTGAATGGATATATGTCTACTGACTTCAGTCACATGTGGTTGCCTTGGAAAGGTATACCTAACGAGATAAGAATAGATGCCAAACCTAGTATGAAACACATGATAACCAAGTATAACAAAATGAATGAGATAATGTATGTAGACGTTGAGCCTAGAGTTTATTCTGTTAGGCCACAGACTGTCAGGATAGAGGAGATCCTGATGCTAGATTTTCATCATCATTATGATGATCATCAGGAAGATGTACCGGTTGTAGAGCTTGATAGTAATTTTGAAAATGAGAAAGAAATAGATCGCTTCAGAAACTTTGAGATACATTTGTCCAAGCAGATAAAGCATTGTCAATTGTTCGAAATACCTGCTGATGATATTTTAATCGACGAAGGCTGCAGGTTGCATAATGAGCCACATTCAGAAAAGACTTGCGAAGCATGCAAAGACATGATGGAACTGGAGCAGACATGCAGTGAGGCATCATCGTCATGTTTTGAGGTAAGTTCTACATCTAGTGATGATGATGATACTGATTTATGTTTGTTTCTTGCAGGAACAAGAGAAGATAAATGTAAATATGAAGATTATATTATGAAAATAGAAGAAATTCTAGTATATGACCAGATAAATGATAAGAGGAAAGAAAGGATCACCCCTGGGAGTGATTGTCTAATGGAGTCAGATTGTGAGTTGTTTGATGAAGACAGAGGTAGTAACCTGACTAAGTTTGAAGAATTTTTAGCAAAAGAGATAGAAAAGATGACACAGCAGCAAAGACTTCCCCACAATGTCTTGATTGAAGGTTGGTGTAGGTTGCATGAAGCACCTCACTCAGAAATTGCCTGCTCATTATGCTTGCATATTGTAAGAAGATATACATTGTGCACTAAGAAGAATCATCATCCTGCTGGTGAAGAAAAGAAAGAAGAATCATCTGATCCACAAAAGAAAGAAAAGGTGAGGTCCAAGGATACTAAAATTCCTAAATTAAAATGGATATCAGGTGGAGCAGCTACCAGAGCTGCAAAGAAAAGAGAAGCTTCGGTTAAGCCTCTTGTTGAAGAAAAATCCTGGACTCTAAGATTTGATGGGTCAAAGTCCAAACAAGGAGCTGGAGTAGGGATTAACCTTATTGATCCATCAGGAAAGTCCTACTTAGCTGCCTACAGATTATAGTTCCCATGCACTAACAATGTGACAGAGTATGAAGCTCTGATTCATGGGATACTATTTGCTCTCAAGAAGAAGGTAAAAATTCTGCATGTCTTTGGGGACTCATAATTAGTTGTCAGATAGGTAAGAGGAATCTACTATTGCAACTATAAGAGATTGTCAAACTATAGACATAGAGTGTGGGATTTGATTGAAGACTTTGATGCCTTTAATATCACCCACATACCAAGAGAACAGAACCATAGGGCGGATGCCTTAGCACAGGATGCCAGTATATTAGAGCCCTTGTCTATATCGGGACTAAAGAGACTTTCAGTAGAACTGGTATCAGTACCATCAGTACCTGATAATGTTACTAATCTTCAGGTCTTTGATGATGATCAGCATATCCTTGATTTCATCTCTAACAAGGATATATTTGATACTCAGATCATAGATGAGAATAATGTGGAAGATCACATTTGGGAAGAAGATGAAATATTAGAGTTACCTGGCAACAAGATTCCCAAAGGTATGATTGAATTAGAGAGAGCCTTTGATTTAGACAATATGCTGAAATAGAAGGATCTTCCCAAGGCTGATGGAGGTCAGTGTTCACAGGTAAATATTGGACAAAATGAAGACAAGAGAAATGTCTTGATAGGTAAGGTTTGCACACCAGAAGAGTTAAAAGGAATAACTCAGGCCCTTAAGGATTACATACATGTTATTGCATGGACCTATGATGAGCTGAAGACATATGACACATCAATCATAACTCACACTATACCTCTCAAGCCAGATGCTAAACCTTTTAGACAGAAGCAAAGGCTAGTCAATGCTTTGCTTGAACCAATAATTTTTGAAGTCAAGAAGTTGCTGAATGCCAGGATTATATTTCCTGTGAGGCACTCCACTTGGGTGGCAAATCTAGTACCAGTGAGAAAGAAAAATGGAGACATCAGATTGTGTGTAGACTTCAGGAACCTGAATAGATCATCAAAGAAGGATAATTATCCTTTACCCTCATTAGATGAAGTTCTGCAGATTGTCAATGGAGCTAAAATGATGTCCTTTCTGGACGGCTTCTCAGGGTACAATCAGGTCATGGTTGACAAAATTGACAGGCTAAAGACTGCCTTCACCACAAAATGGGGGATATTTGCTTATAGATGCATGCCATTTGGGCTGATAAATGCTGGAGCAAAGTTCCAGCGAGCAATGGACATAGCCTTCAGAGGCTTAATAGGAAAATGTATAGTCATCTACATGGATGACCTCACAGTGTTTTCCAAAGAAAGAACAAATCATGTAACATATCTTAGAAATGTATTGAAAAAATGTGAAGAGTATGGGATATCTCTAAACCCCAAGAAATGCATATTCAGGGTGACAACAGGAAAGTTACTGGGCCACCTAATAACTAAAAATGGGATTCTCATTGATCCTAATAGGGTGGAGTCAATTATGAAAATACAACTCCCTGGAAGCAAGAAAGAACTCAAATCTTACTTTGGTAAGATAAATTTTGTCAGGAAGTTCATCACTGGTTTTGCAGAGATCGTCAGGCCTTTAAATGCCATGTTGAAGAAGGATGCAAAGATTGAATGGACAGCAGAGGCTAGAGCTGCCTTTGAAGACATAAAAAAAGCTATATCAGATGCTCTGGTCTTGATCAGTCCAGACTACACCAGAAACTTCTACATCTATTCATTTGCTTCAAAACATACCTCTGCAGTAGTGCTAACTCAAAGAAATGAAGAAAAGGAAGAGAAACCAATTGCATTCATGAGCTGTCCCTTCAAGGATGCTGAGCTGAGATATGTAGATGTTGAAAGACAGGCACTTGCATTGGTCAGGGTAGTAAAGAAGTTTAGGCATTATATACTAAGAAGCAAAGTAATCGTAGTAGTGCCTAATGCAGCAGTGAAGATGCTGCTAATGCAAAGTGAGCTTGGTGAAAAAAGAGCCAAGTGGATCACTGTATTACAAGAATATGACATGGAGATCACACCAGTGAAACTGGTAAGAGGACAGACTTTGAGCCAAATGATATCAGAAATTGATCCAAACATTATGAGTCAGCAGTATGTTATCAATGCAAGAGATAATAAAGAGTGGTATTCAGATATCAGGCACATCCTAATCACTAGAAGATGTCCTCCAAGACTGCAAGCTTCACAGAGAAGAGCCTTGAAGATAAGGTCACAAAAATATATGATGAAGGGAGGAACCCTGTTCAAGAAGAATTATGAAGGAATATACCTGAGATGCTTAGAAAATCTAGAAGCGAATAAGGTTTTATTAGAATTACATGACAAGTTCGAAACAACACATGGATCAGCCCTGGCCACAACACATGCGATCCTCAGAGCAGGATATTACTGGCCTACAGTTTTTAAAGATACAGCTGAACATGTTAAATGTTGTCATGTATGTCAGGTTGCTGCTAACAGAGAGAAACATGCTGCACAACCCTTGTAGCCAGTGATGGAAGAGTGCCCATTTGCACAATGGGGCATGGATTTCATAGGACCAATTAATCCTCCATCATCATCAGGCCATAGGTATGTCTTAACAATTACTGATTATTGTACCAGATGGACTGAAGCTATCAGCAACAAGACTTGTACTGTAGATGATGTCATTAAGTTTTTGGAAAGCAACATTGTTACCAAGTTTGGACCTCCTTATGCTTTGGTAAGTGATAATGGTTCTGCTTTCACTTCAACCAAATTGTCAAGTTGGGCTTTTGATCATGGGATCATACTTAAGTTTTCATCCAACTATTATCCCTAAGGGAATGGATTAGCAAAATCCATAAATAAGAATTTGTTGAATATCATAGGAAAATTAATAGAGAAGAACCCTAGGGAATGGAACGCATTTCTAAAATATGCCTTATGGGTAGATAGAACTAGAATGAAAATAACAGTAGGAAATTCACCTTTTCACTTAGTATATGGGGTAGATCTTATCCTCCCTGTAAACTTGAAAATTCCTACCTTGCAGTTTGCCCAAGAATACCTAGGCATAGACAATAGACAAGAAGTCAGGTTGCTTCAGCTGATGCACCTGGAAGAGAAAAGAAGTCAAGCAATTGACCAATTTGCAAAACATCAGGCTGTTGTCAAACGCTAGTTTTACAAAAGAGCCAGAGTCAAGGCCTTCAGGATATCTGATTTAGTCCTGATGTGGGATAAAGCCCATGAGAGGAAAGGAGACCATGGTAAGTTTGACAAATTATGGATAGGTCCCTTTCAAATTTTTGAGATACTAGGAGACAACACTTATAGGCTTAAGAATTTGACAGGTGAGGATGTCCCATTGCCAGTCAATGGACAATTCCTTAAACATTATTTTCAAGCCTGAGTGACTTCATGACAGTCATGTGTATCATATTGTACATTTGTATAGTTGCTTGTACAGTTTTGTTTCTATTTTTTGTTTTGTTTGCTTGTTGAGTTTTGTTTTGGTTAGTCAAGATGATGCACTTCATCACCCTAGAAAATAACAAAATTGTTAAGATTCAAGTAATGAGATCAAATTCATATATGGGTTATGATTCATTCTGAGAAGTATTCATGATTAGGTCTATAATATCCTTCATCAGGGTGCCTTTACTTCATCAAAGTGAATCAATCACAATGAAACACTTAACAGCCTTGGGTTTGTTGAACACACAAGTATAGGTGTTAAGTGAAAAATCAAAAGGGACTCCCTTGCTACCAATACAATCTCCAACCTAAAGCTGCAAGTGACTATACCTTGTACAAATGAGCTGACATGATGATATCATATACGCATATAAAAATTAAAAAATAAAAAATAAAATTAGGCCATCTAAGTAACTCTACCGGGGCTATGAACGCCTGCTAGCAGTGGGGCTCTACTTAGGGAGATTGTATAGATAACCTTGTCAGGGCTATGGATGCCTGCTGGTAGCAAGGCTCTATCTAGGTTGGCTATGAGGGATGATCTCCAACTATGTAGTTTAACACCAGTTACTTATATTTTCAACTTGCTTTCAAGATGAAGATAATTAATCATATGCACACACCTGATCCTTTGTTAGCATTGTTACCATGATGAAGCTTCATTATTCAAAAAGATTATGATGCTTATGCTTAGGAAGAATTAGAATACTATATAAAAATGTGATCACATTACTTGAATCATTGGAATTTTGATGTTTTCTTTGGTGGTAAGTTGTGTGGTTACACAACACGCCCCATTTTGACTTGGCAAAACAGGGCCCCAACTTTTTGGCTTGGCTTGTGTTTTCTGCTTCCTGGCGGTCTAGTAAAAGTATGTCATGCAGATAACCCTCTATAGGAAGATGTGGTAAGTCATCATCATGGGGTCAGTTTGTCAAAATTCATATTTTATTCCAGTAACCTCATTTTTAGAAAGAGCATCAAATTTCATGCAGGTTTGTCTTTTGCATCACCCTGATATTCATTAGGATGTGAAAGTTATGAATGGTCAAAATCCTGGTCAAACCTGATATTCATAGGGGGGAGGATCATATTTCTTAATATCAGTCATCTTTCGAAAGATCACCCCGATCTAATTTATCACCCGATAAAGCATTTGATTCGCGGCATGCGGACGTCAAATTTTAGGTGATAATGATCTTTACCCATTAACAACCTTATGTATTTCACGAGAGTCACATTCCTCAATGTAACCCGATATTTGTCAATATCATCCTGCCGCGAAATATCCCCCTAAACCATTATCCTGATGATGTCATTTGAGTCCAATAAGCAAAGAAACAAACATGACGATGACGTAATCAGCACATTTACTTCTCGGGGGCATATCTCCTAAACATGATCCTTCTTGCATAACATGATGATGATGTCATGATGTCATAGCGATATACTGAGCCAATATCTGGATGACATCATCCTGATATTCTGAGAGAGGGATTATGGTTTACCCAGTCATCATCATTTTTGTAACATCACCCGACATATTAAAATATCCTCCTGATGTATTAAGCATGACCTAATGGTGCGTTCACCACCCCGATATCCAAATATCATCCTGTCATGCGAATATCACTCAGCTCTTATTGCTGCCATTGACATTTAATGCACATAGTTGTAGTAGGTAGTTCCTGCTAACCACAAATCACGATCACACACCTAGCGAGATCCTGAGTTCCCGTAAAAAATCAACGATTAAAATCTAATCCGTCAGGGTTTTCCCTAAATTTGCCCTAATTGCAAAGTTAAAAGGTAAATTTAATTGCCATTTTTACACTTACATTGTGATAAAACCATTTTGACAGAGTGCTAGCTTTCTAAACCCTCGTGCGGGTGATACTTGGATGCACAGAGCTTACAAGTAGGAAGAAGCGCGAGATTATCACCTGAATTAAAAGTACTTTCAGATAACCACTGGTATAATCAAAGGGATCTGCATAACCAAGTAATTGATGCCTTCATCCTATTGCTTCTATATAATCAGGTATGATGTTGCAGGTGTTAGTTTACGCATCCCATGATAAGTAAATGCTGAATACGTATAGTATGCATGATGTTAGTAGAGATAAATCATTATGTGCATGCTTGTGAATATCCATTGTAAGACAAATCCTGTTAATTGCAGATATCCATGGCTGACAAGAGGTTAGCTAAGTGCGAGGCTGATTTTAGCAAGCCTATGTTCGCATATCCTAGAGGGATCCTATTCAAGTACGGTGCCATAATGGATACACATCAAGGAAGTACCAATTTGGAAGCCTAGTCTGCCAAAATGAATGATGAAAAGAATAGAAGCACCTTGCTAGATGTAGTGTTTGTGTCAAGAATGTGGAATGCGGCTGGTTTTCTGTACTCCACGGAGTCTCCAAAGCTAGTTATTCAATGTGCACGAAATTACAATCCACAAACAAGACAGGTGGTGAAACATGGGAGAATATATGCAGACCTATCCATCAAGGGACTTTCCAAGACATTTGGACTACCATTGGGCAGGAAGGTTAACAGCATAGATTTGAAGAAATCTGAAGTTGAATATGAAAACAATAAGAAGCAAGCAAGAAAGAACATGTATCAGTGCAGGGCTAAGAACAGTGCATACCCTGTAGCGGCCAAGCTTCCAGTGCACTTATATAAGTATGATTTTGATGACGAATATCAATATATGATTGCATTACTTAGCAGGGTGACAGGCTAGCCTGATGCTGGTAGTTTTAAAGACAAGATGTACGGTGTCATCATGATGTGCATATATGCAGATACCAAGCCACTATGGGGCCAATTGATTAGTGATGCTCTACATGAGTAGCTTCTGAGCCTGGGAGGTTCAAATTGTTCCTTTTACATGACATCATACATTGTCTACTCCTGTGCTTACAAAGGCACATTTGATGCATTAACAACGGTTGGAAAGATCGGTGGAACCACCAACGATGCTCATATTTGGGATCATTATCCCCAGTTGCAAAGAGTAAATTACCTCCAGGATTACAAATCGGTAAATGATGCATTCTCTATGCATCTGGTGAGGACCATGGAGGAAGATAGGACAAAAAGATTGAGCATGGAAGCTCAAGAAGTAATCTACAGGCATGGAGCCTGGTACATCCAATTTGCAACATTTTCTTACATAAGAATTGAGGGCTTTGAAGGACAACCCCTTATGCTACCAAGATATCCCACTGATGCAGTGATATTAATGGAATTTATAAGGTAGAGATCCACAATACTAAAGGCATACAAGGATGCTCATAAAATACCACCCATTTTTGTTTCTAGTAACTATTGGCTGGTATATGTGCCCAGATTCAGAAAATATCAAGAAAGTCATGGTTAGTTTGAATAAAATGCAATTGCAGCCTTTCCCACTAGTAAGGCCATATGATCCTTATGGGAGGATGCAGAAAATAATAGGGAAACCTATTCATCAGGGGCACCTAGAAGACTTCTGGGTGGATTGTGAAGATGAAGTAGAAGCCAGAAGAAGAAGATACCAAAGGTTAACACTGAATCAAATCAAAACCTTTGATTGCATCTCCATTCCTTGATAGTTGAAAAAGGATGATGGCAGGATAATGGCAGATGAGTACGAAGAAAAGAAATTATATAATGATACAATATCTGCACCTGACCTAAACATACAAGAAGACATATCTTTGGATCCTTTCATTGCTAGGACATTACAGCTAACGCAAGCTTGGGTTGATGAACAAATTGATGCATTGAAGAAGAGGGGTGTTGCCATTACTGTAGACAATAAAAAGAAGAGACAGGATATTCCTGATGAGGAATATGATGATTTTATAATTGAAAAAAAGAAATCTAAAGGAGAAAGGCTGCCTCCACAACAACAACAAAGCAAAAGACCCCCTAGGGGTGAGAAAATTGATAATGAACCCAAAGGGGTGATTATTGAAAGAGCAGTGTTTCTAGCTAAAGATGCAACAACATCAGGATCAGGATCAGCATCACCACCACAGGTAGATAAACAAAAGGGCAAAAGGATTCAGAAGATGGTTACAGAAACTGCTGAGACCCAAGAAGAGGGTCAATCCTCACAAAAACAAATAGAAGAGGATATCCCCCTGGAGGAAGAGCCTGAGGAAGAGGAAGCCCGTTTATTATTCAAAAGGAAAAGAAAAGCCCCACAGGTGATGGTAGCTACCACACCTAAGAAACCAAGAACCTCCATGAGAGGTGAGATAAAGCAATCCCCTATAATGTTGAAAGGGGTAGGTAGTGAAGCTTTCCATAAGGAATTTCAACACAATGTTCCACTTCCTACCATTGTGAAGTTCAAGATTGAACAAGCGGAAGAGCAGACGAAAGAAACCTCACAAATGTTTCAAAGAGGTCATATCTCACTGGATGAAACAGTTAATTTATTTGATGATGATGTAGTGGAGGATGTAGCTTCAAAGAAGATGGAAACACTTGCTGCAGGTACTCACATGACTCCTCATGGGACTCCATTAGTTCAAACAATATTGGAGGAGATGAAGCAAATGGAATCAGAAAAGGAAAAGAGTCCAAAGAAGATAGCTCAAAAATGGGGCTAGACACATTAGTGAAATAGGTGACAAGTCCTGCAGTAGTGGATTTGACATATAGACAAGACGTAAGTCCTGAACACCTGGCAGGTACACCTGATAAAGGAGAACATATAGAAGAAGTGAAGATGGGAGAACCAGAGGGCCATGCTTCAGAAATAAGCCAACAACACCAACAGGATGCATTAGTTAAGCCCATTATAGTAGAGGTTCAGGAAAAGAAAGCTGATGAGAAAGATGTATTAGAAGATCATGCTTCTAAAGTTCAGGAAGTAAGTAATGCAGGTGCAGAACAGATTGTGGTTTTAGAACAAATACCAGCACCTAAGGAAGATTCCACAATATCCACTGCTAAGAATATGTCTCAACAGGAGGAAAAGTCAAAAGTAGATGAAGTAATAAAGGAGAAGGATCATGATCATCATGATCATCATATCAACGCATCACAGGATCCTCCACCTCAGGATGAGGCTCCTCAGGAAAAGGAAATTCCTCAACAAGAGGATATACCACAGGATCGCTCTTAGTATGAGCATCATGAAGAAGAAACAAGGAAATCACCTTCTCCATCACATATGCTAACAGATACCAGAGATCAAGATGAACATCATGATGATGCTAAGAAACATGATCAGGTACCTTAGTGGTTGCAAAAGGAAGTCAACACAGAGGTTGGTTTTGAGATTCAAGAATTTGATGTATCCACTTTGTTTTCAGAAAATCTAATAAAACCAAAGAGGAAGGCTAGAATGACTTCAGCCATTAAGAGAGATCCAACAACTGGAAGAAGGACTGCACAGATAGCAATTCCTACTGTAGATAAAGAAAAGGGTAAAATTACTCTGGAGGAATTCCAGATTAATACAGTTGACTTAGGATTTGCAAATGAAGACCAAGAGGGTTAGGAAGGTAAGGATATCATTGATTCCTTATCTCAAAGAATTAAGAGAGAGAGAGAAGAATAAGTAGCATAAAGAGCACATTGCTCAGCTACATGCATACATAAAAGGGTTAATTAACCCTGATGATACGTCAACTGATCATGTAGTCCCATTGACTGCTATTTCTCAAGATGAAGTAAATAAACTAGATCTCATGAAGCATGAGTCATCTATAATGAAAAAGTGGATGTTATCCACATTTGATGAAGCAGAGGAAGTGGTAAAGGCTTCTTTAAAGAGATGGAATTCTTTAAGTGTCTCCAGGAGAAAAGTTGACAAATTGCAGATGGAGATTGGGAAGAGGTCTTTTCGGGTGGAGAAAATTTTGATCATCTTGGACGAAATAAGGAGAGTTGACCCTCAGGTTCTTGTAAGCAATCAAGTGCTAAATAATAATAATGCACTGTTGGTGGACATATGGTATAAGGATATCAAATTTGAGTGTGAGGTACTTAAAAGATGCAACACTAAATTAAGAGATATCAACATGAAGCTACATGATATGATGTCATATGAAGCTAAAATTTTAGAAGTGCTGGAAGGGAAGGTGGAAGGGAAGATAGATAACCAAGATGAAGAGTTTGCAATCAAAGCTATACATAGTAACTTCCAACAGGTAGCTGATGATCCCTTAAACAATGTAACAGAAGAAACCATGGACAAAATTATGAGGATCAGGGTCAAGATGGAAAATTATCATGAGACATCCAGCAGCAGGAGAAGTAAATTAGAAAATCTTTGAGGCAAATATCAAATGCATAAGCATGCCGCCATCAAAGAAAAAACTCAAGATAGTGGGGAAATAGAGAGAATAGTACAACTATATGAAAATATCAGGACAGCTATGCAGGTCCATATTAAAGAAGACCATCATCATGATGATGAAGAGAGCGAGAGCGGTGAAAGTGATGATGATGACAAAGAGCATGATGAGGATGCATCATAAAAGAAATATATGTACCTGATGCAAAAGGAAGCAAGCCGTTTAGATGGTTGCCAGCTGACAACTTGTGCCACTTGATAAAGTTGACAAAGTCAAAAGAAATACTCACTGTAGATATTCATAGATAAATCAAGATCTTAGATTTTTTGTAACAGATTCCTCACCTTGTTCTATAAAAGGTGTAAGAATACCTCATTTCATACATTGGAAACTTAATTGAAATCCGTCTGCTGAAATATTCAGGGCTCATTTCAAAGCTTTTTGTATACATATATGTTCTGGCATACTTAATGAATGAGAAGACTTGTTTGATTACAATTCATAGGAAATCTTGAGTAATCAATGTGTGAATTCTAGATATATGCTGTGACTTGTTGCGTCCCTTGGAGTGCATATCTACTTGTATATGTTGTTTTCATACAATTCCTTTGAAGTTAGCATCAACTGTATCTAGCTGTGGAATGTCCTGGTGAACATATGGTTTGGTTTTCTTCTCTTCATGACTGTATCTGATGTATATGTGGTTCAATAGCTGAAGGTTCAACATTAATTTGAAGCATTTCTTTCAATTTCTTTAAATTTCAGAGCATTTTATCATCATAATTGCAAATAATTGATAATCTCAAGCAAATAATACAAATATGTGGACATCTCGTAGATAATTGCAAATATTTAGCATATTTGAAGCTAAAGCATGCATAATTGAAAATATCATGCAAAGATTTAAATATTTATGTATCATTTGATCAAACAACTACATAAAATGACCTCTCTGTGAAGAATCTTTGCAGAAACAGTGTCATGATGATGAACTCAACGTAAGGCCCCAAAATGGAAACAACGACGCACATCAACCTCTGAGTAATGTCAGACGATTAAGACCTAATCACCAGAGACTTGGGATCATGAATTCTCTGAATTCATCATATCTTTCAAGATGAATAAAGGTTAATGTGTACTTTTATTCTATGTTTGTTTGTGACTAACATCATTTCCAATAGGAATGTAGACTTTCGCAAAGCCCATGCCCCCTGGAGATGACATGTACTTTACAATTGCCAAATGTTCCCACAAACACATCCCTGCAAGAAACATGTTAGTGTCTACATAATCATGGTAAACAACAACATCAATGCATATGATTGACCACACAAAGAGCCAAGGTTATACTATGAATTCAAAGTTCGAGGATAACCATGGGGCTATATCACGAAGATCTTCGAATCAAGTACCACCAAGGCTAGATTCAAAGACAAACAAAGTGCACTGAGCATCAGTATTGTTATGATTTATAAATGAGATAAAAAAATCATCAAAATCACTACACGAAAAGCATGAGTTCTTCCACTAGCCAAGCATGAGATAAGATATACAACCCCATTGTCATATTAAGAACTAAGTCCAATTTTTGATTTCTCGCGAAAGGGACGCTAGGTCCACATTAGTATAATGTTTTTTCATCATCCACCCGCTAGATAGAAACACTAGAGGAAGGGAAACAATAAATAAGAGAGGAGAAACAAGTGTCTTAGGGATAGTCATGTAGGAGGGTGCCCCTAAGTCACCAACCACAATGCTATGTCCGTAAAACATAACACACAACAATGAAATCAGAGAGAGAGGCAATATAGAAGAATGATGATACAAATAGAAGGTCACAACAAAGGCGGTCTCTTGGTATCCTGGACCTTACGAGAGAATCAGGGGTCATCCTAGAAGGCCTAAACAACACATAACACATCACGGGGGAAGCACATCACGAGAAAGAGATAAAAGGTTAGAAATACTTACCTGGTAGGATCTTTGAACTAAGTATTGTCATCAATCAAATCATTCTCTTTCCAATCCCAGGCATAAGGTACAATTGCCAAGTGTTTGTCATTATTCTTTTGTTCATTCTTAAATGCTTCTTGGTTTGACTCTATGTTAGGTGGAATGTTTTCTTGTTGGAGTTCATTAGTATACTTATTCACTATCCTCTTAGGTGGTGGGAGAAGCAAATTATTTTGAGTGATCTCAACATCCATCCTTGAGGGATTTACTTGAATATTCAATTAAAGGAGGGAGATTAAGGGTCTTCACTTCCTTAGTGATATCCAAGGTGTGTGAACAATCAACTAAAGGAAGAAGGTTGATGGGATGATCTGTAGAGGTTTCATGCATTATGATAGAGTTTTTATTGTTGTTAGATGAAAGCTCATCATCTACCCATGGAATTTGTTCTTTGTTAAAAGGAGTTCTTCATTCACTAATGCTTCCTCTTGGCTAGGTAGAGCATTGGAATGGCAAAGTGGTGATGGCTCTTCATTTTCTAATGCTTCATCTTGGCCAGAGTGAGCATTAGAATGAAGATTTGGTGATATGATGTTAAGAGATGTGTCAATGAAATCATCCTCTTGCACCAAAGTGCTCTCATGAGGAACAACCTTGGGAGAGGGGTTATAAGGTAAACCAAATTCATCATCACATGTTTTAACAATAGGTGTCATAGTGGAATTTTCCATAGTCATCTAAGGCTTCATCTAACATTTTGAGGTCATCACTAGTATATGTGTTATTGATTATGAATTTAGTGAGATCATATAATATTGAAGGGAATATTCCCATGAAATTTGTGAATCTATCAAAATCAGATATATGCCAAAGGATTTCATATAGGGAGCACATAGAGAGATCAACATCATATATGTATGCTATTTGTTCCAGAACTTGAGGATGTTTATCAGTGAATTTAGAGAAATGATCAATGTCTACGATGTATGCAAAAAAATATTCCAAAGAAGTAGCCATGATATATGTTTTCAAATCAATGCAAGATCAAATTTTAAAATCTTTTCCAAATTTATGCAAAAGACAAGTGCAAAACTATGTGCAAAAATGACCTAAAATGCTTGATTTTTTGTACTTTTTCAATGCAAATATATGAAAAGAAAGGTGTTGTAAGGATTTTGATTAGGGAAATAAAATAATGTCTAATATTAGTCCAATACAACAATAAGATCCTTCACAACACACTCTTGATGCAAATCTAAGATGATGACAAGTCAAAACCTAGTGAAAATACACTAAAATATGCAATTTTTTCACCAAATCTCAATGCAAAAGAGCATGAAAAAGGGTGTTGTGAGGAAAATGATAATGGAAAGAAAATTATATCAGTAATAACAGCCACATAATTCCAAAATATCCATCACAACACAATTATAGTGCCACTCGAGGTCAAACCCTAGTGAAAATATAGCAAAAATAGGCAAATTTTCACGATTTTTCAATTCCAAGACCTAGCCAAAGGGGTGTTGTAAATAATTTAAAGAGGTGAATCAAATAATATCAATTCTATTAGTCACCTACAAGCATAAAATCTGTTACAACACACTTAGGGTGCAAACTAGGCCAAACCATAGGGCAAAAATAGCAAAAATATGTAGTTTTTTACCAAATTTTCAATACAAGAGGCTAATAACAAGGTGTTGTAAATAATTTTAGGAGAGGAGGAAGATTATACCGCTGATATAAGCCAATTAGTCCAAAAATATTATTTACAACATGCCTATAGTGCAAATTTAGAGAGTTGATAAGGCCAAATTTAGTGAAAATCGATCTTTTCCAAGCCCTAGGTTTGAGATCTTGATGTAAAATGCTATATGGATGTTTTGCAAGCTGATATATGATGAAAATTAAATTCTATCAGATCTGAAAATGATTTCCATGTTCTAACATGTAAAATGTAAGTGCAAATCTAATGAAAAATCAATGAAAATGCTAGTTTTTTTTTTTGTTGAAATTTTCTTATGCAAAAATGCAAATTTTTGAAATCTAAATGCAAATTTGTTCTAAAATGCAAGACTACAGACAAATAAAAATTTCAATGAGCCTCTAAAATCAGTATAAAAATCTGAAACAAGATTTTACCTACAAACCCTAGATTTTGGAATTACTAGGTTATGTGCAAAATTCACAATTTTCAACAAAAACCTAGCAATTTTATGATGAAAATGCAATGCAAACTAATGAATATTTGTAATTTTATGCAATTTAATTTAGATATAATGCAAAAATTAGAAATTTTATGAAATTTAATTTAATTAATGCAACATGCAAAACCCTAGCATGCAATTTTTTTCAATTTTTCCAAATTTTCAATTTTTTTGTAAGTTTTTCAATGCAATAAGATGAATGACTATATGAATGAATGAAATCACTGTAAATCTGAAGCAAAACACTTAGCAAGGTGCAAATAAGTCCAATAAAATGGGTTCACCAAAATGTAAACGGTAAAATTTGGATGTTTGGTTTTTGTTAGTTTTGTATGTGTATCCTCCTTTCACCCTTTCATTCAAGGACCTAGGGTCGAGTTGCAATGTACTATCATACCGTAGGTCACTATGAGATGTAGGGAAACTTAGATTTTTATGATTTGATTGCCAATTATTTTCTCTTATGCTCAATTATACCTTAAAACCCTAATTATGCAAATACGACAGTAAATGGATGAATATCAGAAAATGATGCTATAGAAAGATGTAAAATGAAAAATAACTGTGCACATGTTTTCAGGGTTCAGAGGCAGAAAAGTCAGGGACTAAAGAGTGGGTGCCCAAGTCTAGTGCCCTACTTTTTGTCAGGATTTGCAAACAAGATCTGTAATCTATTCCTGCTGCACCGAAGGTTTTCCCATCATGAAACTTCAAGGACTAATGAGTAGGCACCCTAGTCCAGGGAGCTATTTTCTTCTTTGATATGCAATTCTGACACTTTGTTGTACCCTCCTGCAACTTCACTTTCTCCAGATCTGACACCTATAACCTGCAATCACAAAAACTTTGGGAGGGGGTTGTGGTGATTAGAGGCTTGCCTCAGTCAAGCCCCAGAGAGACATTCAAGTCTTCTGAACACCGTTGTCAGATAGAGAGTGCGTGCCCTTGTGAGGCAGAGGCAAAAACCAAATGATAAATGCTAATAAACTCAAATGATGTCACCTTGTAGTAAAGATCTCATGGAAGGAAGAAGCTCTTTATGCCATGAGGAGATGATTGCTCAAATCTATAAATACAAACACATAGACAACACAAATCTACTCTTGCAACACAATGGAAGCCTTGAATCACCTTTAGGATGCATAAAGTTCACAATAACAATCTAATTTACAAATGAATGCCTAAGCATGTTTATATATGTAACTACAAACACTTCTGCCAAGAATTTCATAATTCAAACTTATTGTGTTGGCATAGGACCCAAATAACAGTCACAAGCTGACACCCAAAAATTGGGATTGCCCCAAAATAGGGCAAGACTAGGGTGCGGGCACCCAAGTCCTCCCCCCCTTTTTTGGGTAGGGGTTATCTTAAGTGGTCCCCCTAGGTCCTATTTGCCAAGACACTTAGGGGTTTTCTCATCGGGATGTTGAAATATGATGTAATATGTCCTAAATGCAGCTAAGAGACCCATGAGCTAAGCCTTATGAGGGGAAAAGCCCACAAGGCGACATTTTCTAACATTACATGTATCTAGTGGAGTAGAAGGAATATAAGCTTTTGATTTCTTAGAAGAAATAAGTTGTGAAGAGGAAGTAGAAGCTACTTTTAGAATATTAGGTTTAGATGGTGGGACTTTATACTCTCCAACTTGAAGGAAAGAGTAAAGTCCAACGAGCCCTAATTGTCACCTAGATATTCATTTGGAGATGAATCGCTTTCCTTATAGGCATTGTTATCAATAGTGGAGGATTGCAAATAAACTCTTTTTGAAGATTGGATTAAGTTTTGCATTATTTTAGATACAAAAGGTTGATTCCTAGAATCCACATGTTGGTAAGATTATGGATTCAGATCATCCTTGACTGTATAATCTTTGTTGTTATGAACAAAATTTATCAAACCATGCAAGGTAGACATAACTATGCCCATGGCGTGAATCCAGAGTCTACCAAGAAGATGGTTGTAGGAAAGAGCACCGGACATAAAAAGTATAATGGCAGGCATAACTACAAGGCCTAATGCAATTAGTAATGTGATTATGTAGAGAGTCTTCTGCCAACATTGTCAAAGACACGGATTGAGAGAGTGTTGTTGATGATGATTTTATTCACAATCAAACACAGATAGAAATTCTACACTCAAACACCAATCTCTCATGAAAGATGTGATAAATTCAGGATAAATTTGTAATCCCAGGGCTCTGTTAGTCAAGTCTTGACTTCACTTATATTCACTTAGGGTTCATTGTAGGTTGTTCTACTTGGGGACTTACAAATATTGTATTCATTTTTTCTGATCTAGGTAGCTCACTACAAATATCACTGTTATCCTGTATGATATGCACATATCCTACGTAATTCTTGTCAAATTTGTCAATTAGAAACTAAGCTTTGAACAACCTTGTTTATATTTAATGTAACTTTGATCAATTCTTCTGAACTATCTTTAATTAGCTAAAATCTTTGATCAATTCTTCTGAATTAGCCCTAATTAATTGAACTTCACTTGATTTCTATGTATTTACATAAAGATCTTCCTTAAGGCATCAATTTCACTGATATTGTTGGTCATTTCTCCAAGACTTATCATTATTTGCAATTATTTAGGATAATTCTAGAAATAAAAGACAAAAGATAAGGTTTGAGAGAGAAAAGTCCTAAGAAATGTAATTTAAATTTCTAGTGATTTCACATGTATAACCTGACAAATTTATGAATTGAAGTTAAAATCTAATTATACTTCACCAAGTGTTCCACAACTACGTATAACAGATGCAAATATTCAAAGGACAATTGATGGCAACAAGAAATGATTCAAATGCACTCCAAGGGATGCAACACTTTGATATTTCATTACTAGAAATTAATATGAAGATCACTTATGATTTACAATGAGGTAGTAATCCATATCCTTCAATCCATTCACATGCAAAGAATATATAAATGATCTCACTGAATGTGGGATAAAACCATGAGGTAAGTCAAAAAGTTACAAGTGTAGCTAACTTATTGCTTAGCAAATTTCATCATTTCCATCCCCCCTATTTACAATGATTTGGATGCCTTTTATAAGACAAGGATCCAGGATCATTTATTAAACCAACGACCCGTATTTCACTTTTCAAAATTGATCGTCAAGAAACAATGCACATGAATTCCAGTTGGCATTAGATGTGGATGACAGATGGCTCTGAATAATATTCTTTCTATTGCATCAAGATCTGGGAATATTCCAAAATATCCCCTTCAAACACTCTACCTCTCAACTATTCTTCACTTTTTGGTAGTCCCTCTACAATTTCCATCCAGATGTCCATCACCTACACTTTGTCAAAAGGTGTATCTGAATTGGATATCCACTACCATTGGCACTGTCACCTTATCCCTCTGTATATTCAGTTAGGAAGCATCAACTTAGTGGTTCACCATTCTTCAAAATTCTCATATCTGGTTGACCATTTGGATACCCACTAATCAAAATATCCATCATCCATATCTGATTATCTCAAAATACTTAATGCCAGAGAGATCCACTACGCTGTATCAGAACCTAAGTCATCTTCGACAAACATCTGGATGGACTGCTTAGCCCTATATGCATCATAAGATGCAATTGTCTTTGTGATGCCATCTTTATCAAACGCTTGAGCTTTAACCTTAGCATTTTCTTGCATTTGGAGTTGATCACTCAAGATTATCCATTTATTTGTATAGGCATCCGACTTACCCTTATATCCCTTTATCTTCGTATACAGGTCCATTACCTCATTGATCACATCCTCTGAGAAATGGCCTATTGGATCCTCCAAAACTAGGCCATACTTGTCCTTGAAGCTTGCAATTGAGGCTTTCTCCTCATATATCTCTTTCTCATCTACCATTTGGCTTGTTATCTCCTCCAAAACTTCCATTTCATCAGTGAGGAGTTCATGAGCTCTACTACTAATCTCTATGGATTTGTGACAACATCCTTTCAATATTTCCTCAAACTTTAAGTCTTTCATCCATGCTGACATACATGGCATGGTCTAGGTTGTCATAATATGTTGTCTTATTAGTAATTTGTTAGACAATGTTTGGATAGCCTTCATCTTGGTAAGATCCTGATCATTCTGATCCAGTCTTGTTGCACATTCTGCCTTCAAGACATCATCATTATTCTTGATGAAGGTTAGGGTGTCCCAATTCGACAAGGAGGTCTGGATAACATCTTCGTCTTATTCTAAGAAATTCTAGTACCACCCTTCCATTACTTGATCTTGATGCTTCTTTGCATCTAACTCTATGCTCTGCTCTTGAGTCACCAATGTTAAATTGGTGGGGACCTCAGTATTTTCTATTCTAGGGGTGAATAACCCCTTAATGAATGACTTTAATTGGGCAATGTGCCCTTTCAACTCCCACTTCAATTTATCCTTATTCGTGCTGCAGTAGCCTCTGCACTGCCGATGAGCTCATCTATTCCCTGCTCAGCAGTGGCATGCCCTAAATCCAAGGTAGTTATCTAGTACTCACTGACACTTATCTCTCCCTTGGCCTTATTGACTATAGGCACAACCAATTGGGTTGTCCTATGTCCCATTGCATCTCACCTGATGGAGGATATTGCCCTCACTTTTCTCCTAGGCTTTTTTTTCTTCTGCAGAAAATAATGTCTTGAAGTCAAAAGGAATTAAATAAATGGGAGGATCTTGTACCTCTGATGCCAACCATCTTGGAATATCCTGTGTAGGTCCCTCCTAACTAGATTGTTCAATGTGAACATATTTTGGGGTAAGTGCAAGAAGATGAGTCCACTTTTTTGCAAAAAGTGGAAGTGTTTTTTCCTGTTTTTCAAATGTTGTCATAATTGGAGTGAAAATTTGAAGCACTTTCACATAAAATATTAATATGATGTAAAAATATGAAATGTAGGATTTTGTTTCTAGTTTTCAAATATGTAATTTTTTTTGATACCTAGATGATGAAAGTTGGTTTTTTATTAGATGTACAAAAAGTGGCTTTTTACAAGTCCCGTATGTTTGGCCAAAGCATGCATGTGTACAACCAACATAATTTGACCTAAATGAAGGTATTTTTCTAATTCCTTTTGTGGAAAGATGCATAGGATGTTAAATTTTGGTCAGGATATTTTTTTGTAATTTTTTCATATATATATTTTTTATTAATTTTTTAATGGCCCTAATTAGTGTTTTTTAAAACCCCTCATGTACGACCAACATAATTTGAGCTAAACTAATCAATTCACTAAAAAAAATCATCATGTAGAGAATGATGTCTAGATTGGTCAAACATATTTTTTTTTTCAAGAAACTTTCAAAATTAAAAGTTATTAAAAAATAGTAACATATGTTATTTCAAGTTTATGAGTCTTTTTGTTTAAAAATAATTAATAAATGGAAAATTTTGTCTAATAGTACAAAAAAACTACATATTTGAAAAATAGACTTTCATATCTACAATGGATTTTAATCTCCTAAAAAAATTTTGAAAAAAAAAAAGTTGTCAGCGATAAGTGATGAAACTAGTTTTTTTTCTCTTGTTGTTTTCATTGTCTCCTAGTTGCAGGTCCAAGGCTATGGCTTGGGTTTCCAAGCCTTTTGCAAGAATGAAACCAATGCAAATACATGGGTTTGTAATTTCAAATTATTAGAAATGGGTGCTCATTTATAAACTGGTGCCTGTTTATAAACCAGTGCCTGTTTATAAATGGGTGCCTATTTATAAATGGGTGCCCATTATAAACGGGTACTCATTTTAAAAATAATAGGTACCCATTTTAAAAATAACGGGTACCCATTTCTAAAGGGGCACCCATTTCTTATTTATCCATTATTATTTTTATTCCATAAATTTATAGTATGACATATTTTCTACAACATTCATTTATACTAGTATGACTAACAACGATAATTTTTGCAATTTTTTTACATGCACGTGTCAATTCGAGCTCTCAACAATACATAGTTTATGCAATTTTTATAGGGATTCAATCATAAGGAGCATTTTCAAATGGAATGAAGTAGAAGATGCATTTTTTAGAGAGATCAAACAAATAATTTTTTTAGATAAATCAAGCAAATATCATATTGAACAAAGGATCTACATCTACTTGTATTTCATAAATTTTAAGAAGGGATCCAACTCTAAGTATAATACAATATTATTTGTTGATTTTATCAACACATTTTGGTAATCATGGGATCAAATAAACAACAAAAAATAAGAGGATGTTCATGACACTTGAAGAAATTAAATCACATCGAGAGAAAGAAGCAAAATGACAAAGAGATAGGAGAGAGAGGATTTGAAAAATGAAGAATGATGTAGTATCTAGTTTGATGACTATTGAGGAGGAGAACATTGAAGAGACCAATATGGATGAAGTGAATGTAGAATATGCAAATGTGGAAGAGTTTGAGAATATGGAAAATACAATTATAAGAACGAATCTAGGTATGTCTTCAAATCCCTTGAATGATAATGAGATTAATGATTTAAAGGATGCTGGATATAACATTGTTGAGATAAATTCTTCTATTACAAACAAGACAATAAAAAATGAAAACGAAAACCCTTGTATGAGTGAAAATGATTTTTTTAAATTGAAAGTAATATTTTGAAGGATCTTTGTGGTAAGATATCTTGGAGACAAATGTGAACCCATGCAAATAGATTGTATAAATTATTTTTAATAAAAAACTCTTGAATTTCAATGTTAACTTGTATTACAATTGATAAGAATGTCAAAAAATGAGAAAAGTAATGAAAAAATTAGGCATATTTGTAAAACCCAAAAAGGTGGATGAATCAAAAGAACACGTTATGTCTAGTGTTGCTAATGCTATTGGTTTTATTGGAAAAACTAGTCGATCTAAGGCTAAGAATGTAGCACATCGAGCAATAACAATTGCTTTAGTTAATAAATCAATTGTGAGAAAAAAAATGATAAGTAAGACAAGTGGATATTTAAATGTGCATGCTAAAACTTTAAGAAGAGCAGAAAAGAGAAGAGTAAGTATTGAAGATGATCTAATTAACCAATGTTGGACTTTTAGTGGTAGACTCCCAAGGCATGACATGAAATTAAATAATGAAATTAGGTCTTTGATTGAATTTTTTTGGCATGATAATACAAGGGTTTCATCAAATGCTAGAGATGTTTTGAAATTAAGGGCGGGGTTGAAAAAATGTGATCCTTATCCAAAACATCTTCTAGACATGACTCAAACATAATTATATAGAAAATTTCTAGATGATTTAGTTACAGAAAATTTTAGCATAAGTCAAAGATCATTTGAGAAATGTAAACCATGGTATGTCAAGATTAATAAGCAATGAATATCTTATTGTTGCAAAACTCATGTCCAATTTCATTATTAGTATGATGTTTTTCAATATATATGTTGTACTTTTCATATTAACCAAAATATATATGAATGTGGTATTAATATGCCACCTACAACAATTAAGGAGTTAATAACAAGTTTACTTTTTGAAACAACTGATGGGAAATTCTTTTCTCTAAAATAGTGTGTTAATAGATGTGGTAACCTTTCATTGTTAGGAGAATGCATGCATGAAATTAGTTCACATGATTTTGGACAACAATTAGTGTATGTGAAGAGGTTCAACAATGTTCAATATCCATTCAAGGATGGAAAAACTATAAAGAATTGTGAGTTAGTCAAAGAACAAAGTAGTGTACATGCATTCATCATAGAGTTGAAGAATATGATTGTGTATAAATATGTGAAACACTCTTAATATGCTCAGTGGCTTGTGTTACACATATGGTTCTTAGGGTTGTCATTGATGTCAACACTATCATGGTGGTGTGATGGTGTTCATGGTTGGGTGTCATGTCCCATCCAACAAGAGAAGAAGATACAGTTCATGGTTGGATGTCATGTCCCATCCAATAAGAAAAGAGAGAAGATATAGTTCATATTAAGATGGGAATTAGAAGCACAAAGATGATTAAATGTGTTGTTGATGCTACTGATGGCCTATAGTATGTATGATACAAGTTCCATGATGATTGCATTATCGGAAGAGTGCTTTTCTATTGATTGTTTGATGGCAGTGTCACTTCTGTGAAGATGTTATGTGTAGGACAATGGAATGCTCCGCATTCCTCCACATTTACAGCTATAGCCATATGGTTTTGGAATTATGTTTAGGATGTAGTGAAGGTGATAATTCCAAGTTTTTAGATAATTTGTCCTTCCACTATGAAAGTTATGCATGATAAAGTACCGACATGTGTTCTAGCAGAGTAAGCTAGTGTTGAAGGTCTGTTGGGATGCTCCGTATTCCTATACAAATGAATGATTACCTTTGAAGTTTTGAGGACATATTTATGAATGTGTATTACATGTTTCCTTGAAGTTTCAAGGTCCTTGGTGGTTTGTAGCTCAGTTTTTCAAATGACAGCATGTTGCAGTGTGCTCTAGATGATAGATTATTCTCAGAGTTCATGTTTGAAGTTGTGCGGCACAATTCTTTGATGTATGGTGGAAAAGGAGTGTTTGGAGATGTTGTATGAGTCATGTAGACTCATATGGAAGAGTTTTCATGAAGATCTCTCTTGTTTCCAATACCATACAAGGTTTTCAAGTTGATGTGGTCGTTATGCTTCATGTTTTTATACGTTTTGGTTAAGGTTGTCATATTTTCAATTAAGTAGAGTGTATGGATGTAATTCCTTGGTGTTTGAAGCTATGAAGGATTTTTTGGACCTAGTTAAGAAAGTGTTGATGTCTACAAGGCATGGATCTTTTGCTGGTGTAATGTGTGGTTTCACTTAGGACCTATCTTCTACATGTTTCATATTGTGTGTTGTCTGGTCGACTTGTAAATATATTTTTCATGTTGTATCTGGCTGACAAGCAATGTAATCAATGTAATATCATGTATAATAGTGAATAGAATTGAGTGAGGTAAAGTGTGATTGCAAATTGATTGAAAATCCCACAAGCATCTAAAAGGTAGAATGAATGCATTGTTCATGAGTGACTGAAGGAGAAAGAGAAGAAGTTGTTGATGTTGTCTAGATTCATCTTGAAGACATATTTGTGACAATGATAAAGTGTAGAGTGTGCCTAACTGATCAGATCATCAGAATAAAGTGTGAAGAGGTAGAAGTGCAATCATCAAATGTGTGAGTTTCAATGTCAGTTTTCAGATAGTAGAAGGACTGTCATTCTGTAATATTTGTAAGTGTGTTCTCATTTCAAGGAGTATATGCTTCCTTGGGAGTAACCTTAAAACAAATTCATCAGGGAGTAGAATCTTCCTTGAGAGTGACCCTAAATCAAAGTTCCTCAGGGAGTAGTAACTTCCTTGGGTTGTAGCCCTAAAACAAAGTTATTATTTGAGCTTCATATATTGTGGGTTAATCCTCACCGTGGTTTTTCCCTTCTAGGGGTTTCCAAGTATATCCGGTGTTATGTACATTGTGTTAATATTTCATGTTCATGTTAATGTTGTAATGATTAAGTGTTAATCTGTTTCAGATAAGTTGAAGTGAAAATTAAAGATTGGTTACATACTGATTCACCCGAGCCTCCTATCAGTATCTTGGTGTGTTCAACAATTGGTATCAGAGCCAAGTTCCTCTGAGGGAAGATTAACTTCTTGAGGAAGGTCTAGGATGGCACAAAATAGATCCAGCAAGATAGCTAGGTTTGATGGAACAAATTATGCTTTCTGGAAGCTAAGGATGGAAGCGTATATTAATTCTTTAGGGTGTGGTGTTTGGGACTCTGTCAAGTCTGGTTACATAGTTCCTGCTACTATTCCTACAGATGCAGATGAAATCAAGTTGTATGATAACAATGCTAAGGCAAAGTTTGCTATTATGAGTGGGTTAGCTAATTCAGAACTTTCAAAAATAATGGATTGCAGTTCTACTCAAGAAGTTTAGGATAAACTTGAAACCATCTATGAAGGAGATAAGAAAGTAAAGCAAGCCAAAATGCAGGTCTTTAGGAGCAGATTTGAGAACCTAAAAATGTTAGAGGATGAAGACATTACTGGATATATGTTCCGGGTGAATGAAGTGGTCGATGACATTACAAGTCTTGGTGGAGAAGTAAAAGAAGATGAGATTGTGAAAAATATTTTGAGATCTCTTCCCAAATCTTACAGTCATAAGGTATTTTCCATTGAGAAGAATGCAGAGTTGGATACATACACTATAGACAGATTGTTTGGTTCCCTTACTATCTTTGAAATGGGAGAGTTTGGTAGTGATGCTCTAAAGAAAGAAGTTGTTTTCAAAATCAGTATGAAAACAAATGAAGAAGTTGCTGATGAAGATGAGAGCTCTAATGATGTTGAAGCAAATTTTGTAAGAAGACTGAAGAAAGGTACTGTAAAATACAAAGGTAAGTTACCCTTCTGTTATGTTAGAAAATGTCCCCTTGGGGGCTTTTCCCTCTTAAGGTTTGCCTCCCGTGTCCTTAGAATACATTTAGAGCATCTTGCATGATAATTGTGAATCCCGATGAGAAAACCTTGAAGTCTTATGGCAAATTGGACCTCAAGGTGCTATTTTGATGATCCCTGAACAAAAATGGGAGGGTGGACTTGGGCACTAGCACCCTAGTCCTGCCCTATTTTGGGCCTACCCTAAATTTAAATGTTAGTTTTATGACCGTTATTTAGGTCCTATGCCGACATCTCAAGTTTGAATTACAAAATTCTTAGCGGGAATGTTTGTAGTTTCATATATAAGCATGTTTAGGTTCTCATTTGTAAACTAGAAGATGATTGCAAACTTTCAGCATATTTGTGATTTCAAGATATTCATTGTTGCAGGGCAAAGCATTGTTATTGTGTTTGTGATTGCAGATTTGACTTCATCTTCTCATGTGATTGAAGAGCCTTCATTTATGTGAGATCTACACTTCAAGGTGACACCTATTGTGTTTTTTTACCATTTATCATTTGGATTTTGCCTCTATACCATAGGGATACACACTCTCATCTAACAACAGTGCTTGGAAGACTTGAATGTCTCTCCGAGGCTTGACCGAGGCAAGCCTCTAAACACCACAACCCCCAACCACACTCCTTTGTGATTCTAGCTTATAGGTACCCAGTTTTGCAGAGTGGAGTTGCAGAAGACAAGGATTCAGGATCCAAAAGAAAGAGGACAGAGGTGAACATTTTAGGACACGGGTGCTAGTGGAGGTGTCCCTGACTATTCTGTTTACTAAACTTCAAAAAATAGTGAGTTAACAATCTCTATCCTTCACCTCTGTCTGAAAGGATTTGTCGTAATTCATCAATTTGCTTACTATTTTGCTTATTTAGGGTTTTAAGAGTACTTAATCATTAAATTGAGATATTATTTGATAACACATGAGCTTCCGCATCATTCCAAGTGGTAGCCCAACCTGTTAGGTTAAAGCTCTCGCTTAGTAGAGATTTAACTCGGTTGATATGCCCTTGAATGTTTGGTGAGAAGGGAGGATTTACACTAAATCAACCACATTCAACCCCCCCCCCCCCCTTTTTGAATGTAAACACCTTCAAATGTTTCAATTGTGGAAAAGTTGTTCATTTTGCTTCTAAATGTCCTTTGAAAGAATCAAGGGGTAATAAAAGAAGAGACAAGTTCAAGAGAAGTCTATATTCCATAGAAAGCAATTATTCTTCAGAAGATGAGGATCATGATGATTCACATGATGAAACACTTTTCATGGTGCTAAATGTTGGTAACAAAAAGGATGATGCTAGAACATGTGAGAAGACTGATACCTAGAAAACAAATCAAAATAATGAACGATCAATGGTTGTATGGACTGCTTTTCATGCAAGAGAAGAATCCAAGACTTGGGTAATTGACAGTGGATGCTCAAATCATATGACTAGTGACAAGGATAAGTTTATCAACCTTGAGAAGTGGGATGGTGGTGTTGTCCAGTTTGGTGGTGATGAGTCAACACAGATCTCTGGAAAAGGTGCTATATCTATTGATGGGAAGAATAGGACTGAGGATGTCCTCTATGTCAAAGGGCTAAAACACAGTCTTCTCAGTGTCAGTCGGATGTGTAGCAAAGGGTATAATCTCACCTTTCATGCTAAGGGTTGTGAAATCAAGAAAGCGTGGTCTAGAAAATTAGTTGTAGAAGGTATCAAGACATACGGTGACATCTATCACCTGAAGGAGGTAAATGGAAGAACATGTTTGTTAGCCCAATCCAGTGAATGTTGGCTATGGCATAAGAGAATGTGACACAACAATTTTGATAATATCGTAAGGATCATTTCTACTCATGCAGTGAGAGATATGCCTAAAATAACCAAGCCTACAAATGCAGTATACAAAGAATGTCAAATGGGAAAGCAGACAAAGACAAACTTCAAAAGCAAGGATTATTCTTCTTCAAAACCATTAAATTTGATTCACATTGATCTATGTGGCCCTACAAGAGTAAAGAGTCAACAAGGTGAGGGGTATTTCATGTTGTTTATTGATGATTATTCTAGAATGATTTGGGTTACTTTCTTACAAGAAAAATTAGATGCCCTTGATAAGTTTAAAGTGTTCAAAGAGATGGTTGAGAATGAAGTAGATGCTAAGATCAAATGCTTGAGGTCTGATAGAGGAGGTGAATTTACTTCAAATGAATTTGAAATATTTTGTGAAGATCATGGTATTACGATACATCTGTCAACTCCTAGGACCCCTCAGTAAAATGGGGTAGTGGAAAGAAAGAATAGGACTGTGCAAGAGATGTCTAGGGCAATGTTGAAAGATGCAAATCTACTTGATATGTACTGGAAGGGTGCAGTTCATGCTGTTGTCTATCTAATTAATAGAGTACAACTGAGTGTCAACAACACTAAGAATCCTTATGAGATATGGTATGGAAGACCTCCCATAGTCATATACTTCAGGATCTTTGGCAGCAAATGTTATATTAGAAGAGATGAAGAAGACGTAGGAAAGTTTGATTCAAGAAGTGATGAAGGAATCTTTTTTGGCTACTTAACTAGAAGAAAGGCCTATAGATGCTACAAAAAGAGGTTGGGAAAGATAATTGAAAGCACAAATTTCAAGGTATATGAAGACCTATATCAAATCTCACATGAATCAGAGGACTTTGAATCTAATAGCTTTCCATGCATTGTAGATGAAGAAGAAGAAGTGAAAGAAGAAAAGCAACAAGAACTAGAGTAGATGCCTAAGACTCTAGCAAAGTATGTTCAGAAGAACCACTCAATAGATAAGATCATTGGAGATAAGGATGAAGGTGTATAGACAAGGAGAAGGCTTTCTAAGACACATGAGCAAGTAAACTTGTGTTTTATCAAAAGTGGAACCTAAAAACTTTGCTAAAGTCAGTAAGGATGATGGATGGATAAAAGTCGTGGAAGAAGAATTGGATCAAAATGAGAAGAATCAGACATGGGAATTGGTTCCCAGACTAGAAAATAAGAATTTTATAGGAACAAAATGGGGGTTCCGAAACAAATTGAATGAAGAAGGTGAAGTTGTAAGGAACAAGAAAAGACTAGTATGCAAATGATACACACAAGTTGAAGGAATTGATTTTGAGGAGACTTTTGCTCTGGTAGAAAGGATGGAGGCAATTATAATGTTTCTTTCTCTTGTTGCTCATAAGAACTTCAAGGTATATCAGATGGATGTTAAGTCAACATTTCTGAATGGTGACCTAGAGTAAGAGGTTTATATTGAACAACTAGATGGTTTCCAGATATCAGAAGATCTAAACATGGTGTGTAGACTCAAGAAGGCCTTGTATGGTCTTAAGCAAACACCTAGAGCTTGGTATGCTAGATTGGACAAATATTTACTTTAGCAGGGATTCAAGAAAAGTACTACAGATAGAAATATTTATATCAAGGAAGGAGACATGATATTGATAGTTGCAGTATATGTTGATGACATCATCTTTGGTGGAGATGATGATATGTGTAAGAGGTTTACAGAGGAGATGCAAAAATAGTTTGAGATCTGTCTATGATTGACCTAAAATGTCTTTCTTCTTTGGACTTCAAGTTACTCAGCTAGTTTGTGGTATCTTTATTTCTCAAGCTAAGTATGTCAAAGAGTTGTTGAAGAAGTTTAACATGGAGGATTCAAAACCAGTGAGTACTCCCATGTTCATTGGATGTCACTTGAGCAAAGATGATGAGTCTCTAGAGGTGAATCAACTTGTCTATAGATCTATGATTGGAGGACTGTTGTAGTTGATTTCTTCTAGACCTGATATTATGCATGTAGTATGTGTGATTGCTAGATATCAAGCCAATCCCAAGGAAACACATGAGAAGGCAGTGAAAAGAATATTCAAATACTTGAAAGGAACTCAAGACTATGGCCTATGGTATCCAAGAGGTAATGAATTTGATTTGAGTGCTTATACTTATGTTGACTGGGTTGGTTGTGTCGATGATAGAAGTACAAGTGGTGGTTCTTTCTTTTTAGGAAGCAGATTGGTTTCATGTCAGACAAAGAATCAAGATTCAGTGTTCTTATCTACTGTAGAGGTAGAGTACATTATAGCAACATCCTGCTATACACAAGTGTTGTGGATGAAGAAAACCCTAAAGGCTATCAAGGTATTGTATGATGAGCCTATTCCTATCTTGTGTGACAATACAAGTACTATCAGTATTTCCAAGAATCTAGTGATGCATTCTAGAACCAAGCATATAGCAATCAGGTATCAATTTTTGAGAGAGAAGGTTACAGACAAGGAAGTGAACTTGGAATATATTCTAACAAATGATCAAATAGAAGATATTTTCACAAAGGATCTAGTAAAGGATACGTTTGAGGATCTCTAGTAGAGGTGTGGGATAATTTCCCCTCCTTGCTAGATACATAATGGTGTATCTTGTTGCAAGTATGTGCCTAATCGGTGTTGTCATTGACGTCAACATATCTTTGTTTTCATTGGTGTCAATTGTATCCTATTTTTTTATTTGTTTAGAAGCTTTATATCTTGAGGATATTGAGAAAATTGGCCCCTCCAGAAGAATCAGAAAGTAAACAGTGAATCATAGTGAAGACAGTGAGTTGCATACTGAAGAACAGTCCAGAAGATTGCTCTGCATTTCTTGCTAACTGAAGATCTTAGTTTGCAGATTGGAAATTATTTAGAAGCATGGATGAAGATGCTAAATCATGATTTTGAGCCTTTGGTATGAAGATTTGAGTGAGTTACATTCACCAGAGTAAAACCTATTTTTTCTGATTATTCACCGGTGCTTGAGAGAAAGTATTATGTTCCGCATTCCTCCGTATTAAAGTGTTTTTCTCTATGGCTCTAGAGGGAATTCTAAGATGATGATAAGTTCCTACAATTGCAATGGTTTGTGTTTTGGTGGTCTGCAAGCTATCTTTCTTTTATGACAGTTGAAGACAGTGAAGTTCATGTACTCCAGTGTGAAGAATCTCATGGATAAAGTGGTTTGAGATTGTGCGATTTCTCTTGGTGATTTCAACATGATTGTGGATACCTCCTAATCATGTTCCTACCTTAAACATTGGTTCATGTTAAGGAATTGAGATCATGTTTGAAGATTATTTCTAGATAACATAGTGTGTAACTAGTCTTAGCCAACTTGGTTAATTTCAGTGATTATAGAGATCCCTTAAAAATTATGGAAGTGTGTTGTGGTGTGGAAGATCATGTTTGAGTCCCAGCTAAGGTGTGGTGTGATCCACATACATCTATACTACAATTCCTTAGCATAATTTTGTATTAGGTCAAGACCTATTTTGTAAATGTTTATAATGCTGACCTTGGGGATTGTTCTAATGGTTGATGATTGTAGTGCCGACCTTGATGATCATTCCAAGGTTGATGAAGTGTATAAATACTTGTAATTGAGTCATGGAAAAGATGTCCTTGTGCGAAGATGGGAAGATAAGGAAAGAGGTGAAAAGGAAGAGCAGAGAAGATGAACTATTGTACTTCAATGTTTTAAACTTAGACATGAAGAAGATGTTGATTTTGGTAGTGAGCCCGACAGTGAGTTACCAATAGGGTTTAACAGATCTCATTGTAATCTTTCTAGGTTTAGGGTTGAGGAAGTGAGCCTACTAGACCTACTTGTACTTCATGGCAGTGAGCCAATATGTTCTAGGCCCATGGAGTGACCAAGCCTAAACATCATTTTTACAAAGATTGCAATATATTTTGAGAGCTAATCCTCTCTGTGGTTTTTCCCCACCTTGGGGTTTTCCATGTAAAAATCTGGTGTCTCTTGTGTTTAATGTTGCATCTGTGTTTAAGTTTTTGATTTCATGCATTCATTATTTAATCATAATAACTGTCGACAACTGATTAATGTTTAAGTGCAGATGTGTTTTGAGTTTTTGGGACAATTGATTCACCCCCCTCTCAGTTGTCTGGCGTATTTCAACAATTGGTATCAGAGCAAGGTTCCTCTGAAGAAAGTCTAACAGCTTGAGGAAGATCCAAAATGTCTTGTAAGAAGGAAGCACTGCATTTTGATGGGACGAATTATGTTGTTTGGAAGGCATGAATGAAAAGCCTTCTTTGTCTTGGTTACAAAGTATGGAAAGATGCAGAAGCAAAATACACCATGCCTCAAAATGGTCTGATGACTAAAGATGGAATCAAAGAATATGAGGTTGATGTCAAAGCAAAAGATGCTCTATTAAGTTCATTAAATGACTAAGTACTGACAAAAGTTGTGGATCTCGAAACTCCAAATGAGGTATGGGAGAAGGTGAAAAATCTGTATAAAGGAGATAATTCTATGAAGGAGGCCAAGCTACAAAGTCTAAAAGTGAAATATGAGAGTCTAAAGATGAATGAAGATTAAAACGTAACATCCTTTATGCAAAGAGTTGATGAACTTGTCACCAGGATAAAAGGTATGGGGGGAACTCTTGGTGACAGATTGTTACTTGGTAAGCTTATTGCCTTTGAAATGAGAGAGTTTGGTGATGTCCTGCCAAAAGTAGAGATTGCCTTCAAAGCTAGTACTTCTGGGAAAAGCTCCAAATCAGAAAAGTACAACGTAGAATCTGATGATGAGTTTGATGAAATTGAAGCCAACTTTGTGGATAGACTGCAAAGAGGATCTAGTAAGTTTAAAGGTAAATTACCTTTTAAATATTTTTCCTGTGGTAAAGTAGGCCACTTTGCTTCCAGATGTCCTGAAAGAATTGAAAGAAATAGAAAAAGATATGAGAACAGACCTAGGATCCAAAAGAAATGCTATTATGTTGAAGATTTTGATGATGATGAAGGAGTATCAGATAATGGTGAACTAGATAATGCTAGTACTTCTGGTAATGAATGCTTGTTTATTTGTATTAAGAAAGAATGAGTGTCTACTAATCCTGCTAGCTATGTGAAGAAAGAAAAACTAGTGGAATGTGCTTTGGCTATTCAGGTTGTTGAAGACAAAGATGAATGGATTATTGATAGTGGCTTCTCTCACCACATGACTGGTGACAAAAGTAAGTTTGTGAGTTTGGAAAGATATGATGGTGGACTGGTTAGATTTGGAGATGATAAATCTGGTAAGATTTGTGGAAAAGGATCTATTTCTTTTGATGGCAAGCATAATACTGAAGATGTCTTGTATGTGAAAGGATTAAAGCATAATATTTTGAGTGTGCGTTAGATGTGTGACAAATCTTATGATTTAAGCTTCAAGGACAATGGATGCAAGATCAAGGAAAGCTTCGGAACAATCATTGCAATTGGTAAGAAGACCAGAGGTAATATCTATCACTTGAAATGAACTGATAACTATTATTTGTTGGCTCATATTGATGAAAGTTGGCTATGGCATAGAAGGCTATGTCACATCAATTTTGATAACATTATGAAGATAAGTATTGCATAGGCTATTAGAGATTTGCCTAATCTTGTGAGGCCTGCTAATCCTATTTACAAGGAGTGTCAATTTGGAAAACAAACAAGAACAAGTTTCAAAAGCAAGGACCAATCAGTTGATGGACTACTGGAACTAGTGCATACAGATTTGTGTGGACCTACTAGAGTAAGAAGTTTGCAAGGAGATAGGTATTTCATGTTTCTTATTAATGATTATTCTAAATTGACTTGGGTTACCTTTTTGAAAGAAAAATCAGAAGCTCTAGATAAGTTTAAGGCATTTAAGGCAATGGTTGAAAATGAGATGGATTTGAAGATCAAATGTTTAAGGTCTAATAGAGGAGGAGCATTTACATCAAATGAATTCAATTTCTTTTGTGAAGAATATGGGATAAAGAGATAGTTATCTGCACCTAGAACTCCACAACAAAATGGAGTTGTTGAAAGGAAAAATAGAACAGTTCAAGAAGCTGCTAGAACCATGATGAAGGAAATTAATCTTCCAGAAGTATATTGGAGAGAGGCAATTCACACTATTGTATATATCCTAAGCAAATTCCAAGTCAAAGGTAATAGTTCTAAGACTCCTTATGAATTGTGGTATGGTAAAATTCCTACTGTGAAATATCTCAAAGTTTTTGGTAGTAAATGTTATATCAAAAGAGAAGAATATCTAGGCAAGTTTGATGCTAGGTGTGATGAAGGAATCTTCCTTGGTTACTCCACCAAGAGCAAGGCCTACCAGTGTTATAATAAGAGGCTAAATAAGATCATTGAGAGTACAAATGTCAAAGTCAATGAAAGCAAGGAAAGGTCTCTAGAATCAAGTGGATATGAATCCAATAAACCAGATGCTTTAGAAGTGGTGCAGCATGAAAATAGCTCAGATGAAGAGGAACAAGCTCTAAAAAGTGCTACCAAGACACCAAGATATGTAAAAATTAATCATTCTAAAGATCAAATCATAGGAGATAAGAGTAAAGGAATCCTGACTAGAAGAAGAGTTACAGAAGAACAAGTAAATTTCTGTCTGATTTCCAAGATTGAACCTAAGACTATGAATGAAGCTTGCAATGATGAGAATTGGGTAAAGGCTATGAAAGAAGAATTGATGCAGATAGAGAAGAATTAGACTTGGGATATTGTTCCCAGACCAATAGATAAAAATGTAATTGGCATCAAGTGGGTTTTCAGAAACAAGATGAATGAGAATGGTGAAGTGGTAAGAAACAAAGAAAGGTTAGTATGCAAAGGATACTCTCAAGTTGAAGGAATAGATTTTGAGGAAACATTTGCACCAGTGGCAAGGATTGAAGCTATAAGAATATTTTTGTCATTTGCAACCTACAAAGATTTTAAGGTATATCAGATGGATGTAAAGTCTGCATTCTTGAATGGAGAGTTGGATGAAGAAGTCTATATTGAACAACCAGAAGGATTGCAGCCATCACATCAGGGTGACATGGTATGCAGATTGAAGAAGCATTGTATGGATGAAAACAAGCTCCCAGGGCCCAGTATGCTAGGTTGGATAAGTATCTGATACAGTTAGGATTCAGCAAGGGTACTACCGACAGCAATCTCTATTTCAAGATCAATAATGAACAAATCCTAATTGTTGTAGTTTTTGTTGATGGCATTATCTTTAGAGGAAATGAAGGTATGTGCGTAGTTTTTTCTTGAGAAATGCAAAGTGAATTTAAAATGTCCATGTTTCATGAAATGAATTTATTTTTAGGTCTGCAAATAAATCAATTAGATAAAGGTATCTTCATTTATTAGTCTAAGTATGCGAAAAAGTTGTTAAAGAAGTTTGGGATGGAAGACTCTAAACCGGTAAATACTCCCATGATAACCAATTGTAAGTTGAGCAAAAATGATGATTCACCTATGGCAGATCAGAAAAGGTATAGATCTATGATTAGAGGATTACTTTATCTAAATCAAACTAGACTTGACATAATGCATGCAGTTTGTCTTGTGGAAAGATTTCAAGTAGAACCTAAGGAGTCACATGTGATGGCAGTCAAGAAAATTTTGAGATATTTGAAAGGCACAATGGATTATGGTTTGTGGTATCCAAAGGACAATGATTTCACTCTCAGTGCATACACTGATGTAGATTGGTCTGGAGATGTAGATGATAGAAAAAGTACAAGTGGAGGTGCATTCTTTTTGAGAAAAAGGTTGGTATCTTGGATAAGCAAGAAACAAGATTTAATATCTCTATCCACTGCAAAAGTAGAATATATTGCATTAGCATGTAGTTGTACTCAAGTGTTATGGATGAAGTAGACATTGAAGGAAATCAAAGTTGTGTATGAAGATCCAATAAAGTGTTTTTCTCTGCGGTTCTAGAGGGAAGTCTAGGATGATGATAAGTGCCTACAATTGCAATGGTTCATGTTTTGGTGGTCCGCAAGCTATCTTTCTTTTATGACAGTTGAAGACAGTGAAGTTCATGTGCTCTGATGTGAAGAATCTCATGGATAAAGTGGTTTGAGTTTGTGCGGTTGCTCCTGGTGATTTCAACATGCTTGTGGATACCTCCTAATCATGTTCCTACCTTAAACATTGGTCCGCATTAAAGAATTGAGATCATGTTTGAAGATTATTCCCAGATAACATAGCGTGTAACCAGTCTTAGCTGACTTGGTTAATTCTAGTGATTATGAAGATCCCTTGAAGATTATGGAAGCGTGTTGTGGCATGGAAGATCATGTTTGAGTCCCAGATAAGGTGTGGTGTGATCCGCATACATCTATACTACAATTCTTTAGCATAATTTTGTATTAGGTCAAGACCTATTTTGTAAATGTTTGTAATGTTGACCTTGGAGATTGTTCCAATGGTTGATGATTGTAGTGCTAACCTTGATGATCATTCCAAATTGATGAAGTGTATAAATACTTGTAATTGAGTCATGGAAAAGATGTCCTTGTGCGAAGATGGGTAGATAACTAAAGAGGTGGAAAGGCAGAGCAGAGGAACTATTGTACTTCAATGTTTTAATCTTAGACATGAAGAAGATGTTGATTTTGGCAGTGAGCCTGACAGTGAGCCACCAGTAGGGTTTAACAACCATCAGGGTTTAATAACCCTCATTGTAATCTTTCTAGGTTTAGGGTTGAGGTAGTGAGCTTGCTAGACCTAGTTGTACTTCATGGCAGTGAACTAGTATGTTCTAGGCCTATGGAGTGACCAAGATTGAACATCATTGTTCAAAGATTGCAATATATTTTGAGAGCTAATCCTCTCCATGGTTTTTCCCCACCTTGGGGTTTTCCACATAAAAATCTGGTGTCTCTTGTGTTTAATGTTGCATCTGTGTTTATGTTTTTGATTTCGTGCATTCATTGTTTAAACATAATAATTATGGACAAGTGATTAATGTTTAAGTGCAGAAGTGTTTTGAGTTTTTGGGACAACTGATTCACCCCCCTCTCATTTGTTCGATGCATTTCAACATATCTTTCCAAGGGGATTTCATGTTATATCTTGTTCCTATACTAATGGTGGCTACCTCTTAGGGGAGTTTCCTTTGCTGCAAGAATATGTCATGTGGTCTCTAATTGAGGTAGTGGTTGCCCTTTGTCCTTGATGTCAAAGGGGGAGAGAAGCAGAGATGTGTTTCCATCAATGCCAAAGGGGGAGATTCTTACACATATGGTTCCTAGGGTTGTCATTGATGTCAACACTGTCACTAGGTTGTCATTGATGTCAACACTATCATGGTGGTGTGATGGTATTCATGGTTGGATGTCATGTCCCATCCAACAAAGAAATAGAGAAGATATAGTTCATATTAAGATGGGAATTAGAAGCACAAAGATGATCAAATGTGTTATTGATGCTACTGATGGTCTGTAGTATGTATGATCCAAGTTCCATGATGATTGCATTAGCGAAAGAGTGCTTTGTTGTTGATTATTTGATGACAGTGTCACTTCTGTGAAGATGTTCTATGCAGGACAATGGAGTGCTCCACATTCCTCTACATTTGAAGATATGGCCATGTAGTTTTGGAATTGTGTTCAAGATGCAGTGAAGGTGATAATTCTAAGTTTTTAGATCATTTGTCCTTCCACTATGAAAGTTATATATGATAAAGTATCGGCATGTGTTCTAGCAGAGTAAGCTAGTGTTAAAGGTCTATTGGAATGCTCCACATTCCTGCACAAATCAATGATTTCCTTTGTAGTTTTGAGAAAATGTTTATGGATGTGTATTACATTCTTCCTTGAAGTTTCAAGGTCCTTGGTGGTCTGTAGTTTAGCTTTTCAAATGACAACATATTGCAGTGTGTTTCAGATGATAGATTGTTCTTAGAGTTCATGTTTGAAGTTATGTTGCACAATTCTTTGATGTGCAGTGGTGAAGGCATGCTTGGAGATGTTGTATGAGTCATGTCTCATCTAGAAGAGTTTTCATGAAGATCTTTCTTGTTTCTAGTACTGTGCAAGGTTTTCAAGTTGCTTTGGTCGTTATGCTTCAAGTTTTCATATGTTTTTCTTAAGGCTATCCTATTTTCAATTGAGTAGAGTGTACGGATGTAATTCCTTGGTGTTTGAAGCTGTGAAGGATGTTTTGGACTGATTAATCAAGTGTTATTGTCTACAAGGCATGGATCTTCTACTGGTGTAACGTGTGGTTTCACTTAGGACCTATCTACTACACGTTTCATATTGTGTGTTGTCTGGTTGACTTGTAAATGTATTTTTCATGTTGTATCCAGCCGACAAGCAATGTAATCAATGTAATATCATGTATAAATAGTGAATCAAATTTAGTGAGGTAAGGTGTGATTGCAAATTGACTAAAAAGCCCACAAGTAGATAAAAGGCAGAATCAATGCATTATTGATGAGCGACTGAAGGAGAAAGAGAAGAAGTTGTTGATGCTATCCAAATTCATCTTGAAGAAATATTTGTGATAATGATAAAGTGTAGAGTGTACCTAATTGATCAGATCATTAGAAGAAAGTGTGAAGAGGTAGAAGTACAATCATCAAAGGTGTGAGTTTCAATGTTAGTTTTCAGATAGTAGAAGGACTATCATTCTGTAATATTTGTAAGTGTGTTCTCATTTCAGGGAGTAGATGCTTCCTTGGGAGTGAACCTAAAACAAAGTCATCAGGGAGTAGAAGCTTCCTTGGGAGTGACCCTAAATCAAAGTTCCTCAGGGAGTAGTAGCTTCCTTGGGGTGTGTTGGTTTTTCTTCTGAATCAGCATCAGGGTTTGCCAGTTCCAATGCACAGGCAGATTCAGCCAACTGAATATAGGAGGTTGCGTGAGCTCCTCCCCTTCACTTCTGGTTCTGCCGCACCAAGGGGGGTGTCCCTATTTGATAAAAGTATAACCTTGACTAGCTCAATGACAGAAGGATTTGACTTGACAGCAACAAGCAGCATACTCTCATGTAAGGACCAAGATTTGTGTAACAAATCACAAGGTTGGCAACATTCTTGGACATGATGTCTAGTTGGGTATGAGAGCATGCAGGGATCCTAATCCTACTCCTACAACTAATAGATGGAAGGATGAAATGGTTTGATTTGAATTTTGGATGCAAAGCTCGACATGGTGTATAACCTCAACACAGAACCAGATTGGTGCCTATCCAGGGCTTGGAGTCGGTAGACATACACCTGTGAATGATCAGCATGAATAGCTAAAACTAGATTTCAGGGGGATACACATGTGATACCTGCCTTACAGATATCTCCCAATACAGAGTGTTAAGCTGTCTATACTTATGGCATCCCTATTGCAGTAAGAAAGACACATGCAAAACTGGAGACAGAATCAGCATAACACATGCAAACATAGCATTATTCATATAAGATTAACCATGAAATCAGTGGATTCATGCCAAATCGTACAACAGGAGATACATAAACTCACAAGTTAAACTGTACAGAGCAACCAAAACGAACTGTATTGTGTTACAGAGCTAAAATGTTCAACTTTCAACCACCTAACAATGGTAACACAGTCTGCCTATATTGGCCAGAAAGTGTACCTCTAGCATTAATTACATGGTTGACCAAAAATCCCACCAGATACACAGTATTAGAAAAATGGCGCTCAATGCATTACCAGATTGGCGCCCAAACATGAATGCAGCAGGTAGGGGAGGAGACAGGAAGAAACCTTGAGCCCTGTGCCACTATCCGTTGATGTACACCTTCAATCGGGTACCAGATCTGTCCATACCTCTGCAACCTTCGCCATTAATGGCTCAACCACCAGCGGCCCATTTGGAAACCATCAAACAGTGCATCGCAACCATTTCCCGCCAAAATACCTCATCGTGATATTTCAAAATATGCAGGATATCAATTATCCCACATGCACCCCGCGGCGACCTTTTCAACACTTTATATACTAGGCCACGAGCATATATGATGTCGGTGCTTTTGCTCCTGACGACACTAGTATAAGCCTTCATCATCATCCTCCAACAGCATGATATCCTGTTGCTTGAAATATCACCCTGACGTCAGCATCATCATCGCAATATCACCTACATGATAATCGCCTTCATCGGCACAACCTGATGCATCGGAGGAAGATCCTCTTGCTTAGCCGATACCAAATGTCTGGCCGATGCCTTCAAAAATCCTGATGACGTCACCATCACTCGTCCCCATACCACGCCCTTCTCATATCTGGATGATGTCATCAGGATACTAGCATCGGGGTGATATTAGTAAGATAACCTGATATTTCAGAATATCACCCCCCATACAAAATATCATGATGCACTGCAGACCAGATGATGATGATGACCACTTTAACTCAAAGAACATCAGGTCAGATTGAACAACTTAGAAAATGACCCCCTCAAGAGATCGGGGTGACATTATCATCATATCGGGGCAGGGTGATATTTGGAAGATCACCAGATGTTTGAATTATCACCCCCCGCAAGAATATCAGGGTGCACTGTAGCTCTACTGTAGGATCGGGATGATATCCAAACATCACCGATATTGAAACATGATGATCCTGATGAAAAATCTGGTCGATAGAAAATCATGATGATGCTGACCTCCTCCTCGAAGAAAATATGATGCTGCAGTTGAAAAATACTGAGGAGGCCCAACACTTAGAATATTTTTGGATTTTTTGGGAAGGTGCCTGCATGAAAAATGCTCAGAAACTGACAGTGAAATCAGGCACCAACAGGGTGTAGCCCTAAAACAAAGTTATTATTTGAGCTTCATATATTGTGAGTTAATCCTTACCATGGCTTTCCCCTTCTAGGGTTTTCCATGTATATTTGGTGTTATGTGTTAATGTGCATTGTGTTAATCTTTCATGTTCATGTCAATGTTATAATGAATAAATGTTGCTCCGGATAAGTTGAAGTTGTTAAAATTGAATATTGGTTAGATATTGATTCACCCCCCTCCCCTCTCACTATCTTGGTGGGTTCAACAACTTGAACAATTTTGTAGATGTAAGAACACATTTCCAATTGGAACTATAATTTCAATGATTGACTTTGCAAAAAACTATACCCTTGCTCCACAAGAGGATATTCGGTCTTAATATTATAACTCAATATAGGTGTCCATCTTTGTTCATATTGTATACAAACATGCAATTGACAGTATAGAAGATAAGAGGAAAATTTTGAGGAAGTACCATTTCTATGTGAGTGATAATCAGTTACATTCATCAGAGTTTGTGTAGTATTGTTTCAAACTATTTAATGACAACTTAAAAGAAAGAGAAATCTAGATGACACAACATCTCATATAGTCAGACAATTATACAGGACAATTAAAAAATGCTCAAATGTTTTATTGGTTATGTATGTTGAGTTTTGGTTTTCATTGATGTCAAAAGTGATTTGATGATGTTGCTTCATGGATCAGCCTTTAATATCAGGATGTCATTGTCATTGTTCATCATTGTTCATGTTCATGTTCTTGTCAAGTACTTTTTATGTTCTTGATCATGTTCTTGATCAGGGCACTATTGGTTTGACAAGTTTGGTGTTTGTTGATTTGGCATGATGCAATGATCAATGATCAAGACAAGAAGTTCTTGTTTATGTATGATGATGTTACCTCAAGATGCCTTGGATTCTTTCATGTTCAAGTTATCATTTGATAATAATGACCCATTTAATAGTGGTAATGTCTTTGCATTGATTTGATGTTCTTGATCCATTTTCAAGGTTAGCAGTGTAGGTTGTTGATGATGTTCTTACTTCAAATTCAAGGTTGATGCACAGTATTTGGTTCTGTTGGCAACAAGGACATTTGTGTTGGTCACACATGTTGTAGGTTGATGCAGGTTGATAGAGTATGTTGGTCACACTTTCATGATAGTGCAGTTTGTTGATGATCACATATTGATCATAATCTCCCTTCAAGATTGATCACTTTGTTCACAAAGGCTCATTGAGTTTGTTAGGTGTTGTGGTTTGTTAATATTGTTGTGGAAGGATTTCACCTTAATATCTTCAAGAATATGCTTTTGGTTGTTTCAAGGTTGAAGAAGCTTGTATCTGTAGAATTTCACAGATGATCAAAATCTTAATGGTAAAAAAATAGGGCTTATCAATTTTATTGAAGACCTAAACACTTCTAACACTCTAAACCCTAATTGTTGAAGTCTTAAAACCCTAAGTTTATAGACTTAAACCCTAAAACAAATCTTCTTTGGAAACCATCACCTAAATGTTTACCTTTTGTTATGTTTTCAAGGTGACTTATGATCATAGGTCAAAGTAACTTAAAGGCACCAGCTGAAGGGTTCCAAGAACATGTATGGCTGGCTCTCACTTATAAGTCAACTCGTTCTCTTAGGTGGAAGTTTTTACTTGGGTGCCAAAACACATCCAATGGTCTATTTTTAATATCTCCACAAGATATGAAATATGGGGCTCTAATTTAAACTGGTTTCAAACCTTAACGGATATTCATCTACAATAACTTTGATGGCCATTTGAATGGTTTGTTTTGCCTGAGCAATTTTTAAGTTAGTTTTATAACTATGTCTTCTTTTGTCGGTGATACTAGACAAAGCCAAAAAGATTGTTGATGTTTATGTAGATGAAGTATACTGTGAAGGGTAATTAGAAGTGATATTATGGATCTATGAGATGATCAAAATGACCTTTGAATGTTGTGGACAAACAAATAGAATAGTTTATAACTAGTTTCATAACAATTTCCTTATGACAATAATTTGAGAATCAAAACCCTAGTTGAGTATGAGTTCAATGATCATCTTGAAGATGAGTCAGTGATGAAATTTATTGTGTGAGGTATGTGTGGTGATCAAGAATCATTCTTAATACAGACACAAAGTTTTTGAAGTTGCAAATGTCTTAGTATGTAAGGGTATGAACATAGTGAGATGTTAGTCACATTCATATTGCATTTCATACATATTGCTGAGAATAGAATTGGTGCAGTCACAGTAGGAGGGTTCACAGAATGAATTGTCTAGGGCGTGCAGAAAGAGTAAACACAATGGAAACAACTCAAAGATTTGAAACAAATGCAGATTAAGTCATTTAGTATATCATAGAATTGAAATATAATCTGGCCGGCATCATGCGGGCTTACAACTAAGGCTCAAAGGCCTGATTTTAGAATATCAGAATATGCGCAAGGTATAGCTTTGAAGTTACCTTGCACACAATCTAAACTATCAACTATTACTGTTATCATGAACTTGATAACTGCTTTCCTAAGGATCTATTACATCAATATATATCATCTTAGGTACAAAATATTCCTCTGTGTCAGCCAAGGAAGATCACAAACTCCAATGAAGAGCTGTAACGTGTGTACATGGATAGGTCAGACCTAATTGAATAGAACACCTCTACAAATGAATGGAATGATGTGTGGATCTCGAGGAAGGTTAGCTATGAACCGAAGATCATTGAATGATGTGTCATTAAGCTCCACAATTCAAGGAATGCTCTACAAGTCTTTCTCCTTTAGCTGATTGTTTGAGACTACCGGGATGCTCTGTTCTAAGAAAACAACCGATCTTCTGATAGTGATAACTTTCCAGTAACTGATCCAAATGCTCTGAATTCTGGATATGATAGATGAATGAATCTAGATGCTAAGTCTAGATCCACAAGATGTGAAATGCAACTGCGGTAGAATGTGGACCAAAATATAGAAACTTCTACTGACTAAACTACCTAGACTGAACTGCAAGCAACTAAAATACAAATGTTTTTGGTTGATGCAAGATTGTTCTTAAACTAGGGATGCTCTTGCATCAGACATCTAGGGTTATTAAAAAAGTGAGTCCCTCACTTGTTGGGGCTAGGGGAGAACCAAGATGGTCCACCTTAGCCTAGGAAATCCATGATGAATCTTCTTCTAGTCTGCCTTTCCACTTCATAGGGTATTCTTTGTATTGTCTTCCTTTGGTGCTGCATCCAACTCTGCTATCCAAAATGTCTTCAATATACTCTAGTGCTTGTTGTGGTAATTGCTTCTTCAAGTCTTCTTCAAGAATGTCACTAAACTCTGCTTCATGATACTAATATAGGTATGCAATGTTAAAAATAGGTGATATGCCCAAAGTCTCTGGTAGCTCCATTTCATATGCATTTCCTGAATTAAATTTTCTAACTATCTTACAAGGTCTAAACTTCTTCATCTTCAACTTGTTATAAGTGCCAATTGGAAATCTTTCCTTTCTCAAGTATACCATCACTTCATCTCCCACTACAAATTCCTTATGTCTTCTATTCTCATCTACTTTCTCTTTATACTTGTTGTTCATACTCTCCAAATGCTTCTTCACTTGATTATGCACTGTCTTCATATGTTCTGCAAATTCTTCTACTTCTGCACTTCTCTTTTCCTCTGCACTGACATCTCTCAATCCTGCAACTCCTCTAGGGTTTACTCTAGTAATAATCTCAAAAGGTGTTCTTCTGGTACTCCCATTCACTGAATTATTGTATGCAAACTCTTCTTGTGAAAGAATCAAATCCCAACTTCTTGCCTTCTCTCCAACCACACATCTCAACAAATTTCTCAAACTTCTATTCACTACCTCTATCTGTCCATTAGTCTATGGATGAAAAGATGAACTAAAATTCAAATCTATCTTCATCTTCTTCCAAAGTGTCTTCCAAAAATATCCAAGAAATCTAGTGTCTCTGTCTGAAGTTATGCTCTTAGGTAATCCATGCAATCTCACAATCTCCTTGAAAATAGATCTGCTACATGCACTGCATCAATTGTCTTCTTACAAGGTATGAAATGAACCATCTTTGAAAATTTGTCTACCACTACAAATATTGAATCATGTCCTCTCTATGTCTTAGGCAATCCCATTACAAAATCCATACTTATGTCTTCCCAAGGTCTCTCCGGTACTGTCAAAGGTTTATACAATCCAGTATTCTAACTACTCCCTTTTGCAACTTGATAAACTCTTCAACTCTACATAAACTTCCTAACATCCTTATGTATCTGAGGCCAAAAGTAATTTTCACTCATTAATGCCATTGTTTTATCAATGCTAAAATGTCCTGCCAGTCCACCACTATGTTTCTCCTTGATCAAATTGTCTCTCATTGAACGTCTAGGTATGCACAATTGATTTCCTCTGAACAATATATCTTCATGAATGAAATGATCCAACCACTTAATTCTATCTATCACAATAGGTTCCTTACATGCTTTTCAAGGTTTTGCAAAATCAATGTCTCCCTCATACATGTTCTTCAATTCACCAAAACCTAACACTTCAACTCTCATCTCTATCAACAAGTTTCTTCTACTCAATGCATCAGAAACTTTGTTTGATTTACCACTCCTATGCTTCAATACAAAAGTATAACTCTGTATGAATTCTACCCATCTCATATGTCTTTGATTCAACTTACCTTGACTGTTCAAATACTGCAAAGCTTGATGATCTGTATACAACACAAACTCCTTAGGCAACAAGTAATGTCTCCACTTCTTCAAGGCTTGAATTATGGCATAGAACTCTTGATCATAGACTGAATATCTTCTCCTTGCATCATTCAACTTCTCACTAAAATATGCTACAGGTCTACCTTCTTGACTTAACACTACTCCAATTGCATTTCCACTTGCATCACAGTCAACTTGAAATACCTTATTGAAATTTGGTAATACCAAAACTGGTTGCTCTGTCACTTTCTGCTTCAATAGTTCAAAACTTTTATCTTCTCCTAATGTCCACTTAAAGTCTTTCCTATCACCTCTCATTATCTCTGTCATAGGGTTACAAACTAAGCTAAAATTTTTGATGAACTTCCAGCAGAAACTAGCCAATCCATGAAATGATCTAACCTCTCCAATGCTCTTTGGTGTAGGCCATTCAACAATTACTCTTACTTTCTCAGGGTCCATCTTCAATCCTTCTACAGAAATCACAAATCCCAAATATACCAATTCTTTCTTCATGAAACTACACTTCTTGATGTTTATCAGCAACTTCTCTTCTCTCAATCTCTGCAAAAATTGTCTAATATGCCACAAATGTTCCTCTTTTGACTTACTAAAAATTAGAATGTCATCCAAATACACAATAAAAAACTTACCCACGAATTTCTTCAAGACTTCATTCATCAATCTTATGAAAGTACTCAGTTTATTTATCAATCTAAAAGGCATCACTAACCACTCATACAATCATTCATTATCTTAAAATTAGTCTTCTATTCATCTTCTTCTCTGACTCTGATATGATGGTATCCACTCTTCAAATCTATCTTTGTGAAATATTTTTCTCCACTCAAACAATCCATGATATCATCCATCCTAGGTACAGGAAATCTATACTTAACTGTGATCTTGTTTATTGCTCTAGAGTTAGTACACATTCTCCATTCTCCATCTTTCTTCGGTGCTAACACTACAGGTACTGTACAAAGACTCAAGCTTTCTCTGATCAAACCTTTCCTCAACAATTCTTGTATCTATCTATTCAATTCTTCATTCTCTGCCGGTGTCATTCTATGTGTTGCTTTATTAGGCAAACTAGCTCCTAGTATAAGATCCATGTGATGACTGATACTCCTAATTGGTGGCAATCCTTCAAGTACATTATCTGATATGATGTCTTCATACTTTATCAACAACTCTGTTATCTCCTTTGGTTGTGATTCTTCAGTCTTCTTTAATGCTTTAGGCTTCTTAGGGATCAAAGCATAACACATATTCTCATGTCTCAAACCATCCAGAAATTTTCTTCCATCTACCAAACAAATTCTAGCATTTCCATACACTTCACTCTTAGGATCATCCTCCAAAGGAATCAAGGTAATTCTCTTCCCATTGTTTTTTATAGTGTATGTATTCTTTCTCCCATCATGTATATATTTTCTATCATACTGCCAAGGTCTACCCAACAAAATATGACACACATCCATAGGCATAATATCACACAAGACTTCATCATGATAAGATCCAATATGAGATTTCACCAAACATTGTTCACTCACTAGTACCTTATGATCATCCTAAATCCATACTATCTGATAGGTCTTAGGGTGTTTCAATCTTTCCAACTTAAGCTATCATCATCTCCTCTAAAACTAGATTATCAGAACTACCACTATCAATTATAACTTTACAACATTTACCTCCGGCTTTGTATCTAGTTCTAAAAAAGCTCTTCCTCTGCGGTGGTTCCTCATTTGTCTCTTCTTGAAATAGTGCTCTTCTCATCACCAATGATTCTCCTTTCTCAAGTTTGCCAATTGAACTAGGTGATCTAATAGGTTCTTCAACATAAGATGCTCTTCCACTATTTTTTGTTCTTTTGCTTGTACTCCCTTGATTACACTCAAATGCTCCATTTCCTTCACCTCCATGCTTGAAATAGGTGCCTCTGAATGTTCTCTTATCAAAACCTCTTCCTTCTCTTTTGTATCCTTCATTCTGGCATGCACTAGAGTTTCCTTTCCGGTAAAAGTTTGTCATCTCTCTGGCAAGCACTATTATCTCTGTCATCCTTCTTAAATGTATTGTCAAACTTGTTCTTCTCTGGATGTGATCTGTCTCCTCTAGAAAATGTTCTTCCTCTATGAAATTTACCTCCTCTTCCTCTCTATCTCTGATTATGTCTCTTATTCATCTTCTCTTCAACTTTCAAGGCAAACTAATATGCTTCTTCCAAAGATGTCATCCTCACCAGACTTAGTTCTTGAATATTCAATCTCGGTCCACTAATGTATCTTGCCACTTTCTCTTTGCTTGCTTCACTATGTCCTATCCTTATAATCATCTTATGAAATTCTTCAGTATACTCCTTCATAGATTTCTCCTTTTGTCTCAGGTTCTGCAATCTTTTCAACAGCTCCAACTCATAGTTAGTAGGTATGAATTAATTCTTCAGTTTTGTCACCTTTCTATCCCACTTTGTAATCTTTTCTTTTCCTCTTCTATTTCTATCCAATTGAAATTCTTTCCACCATATAGCAGCATGTCCTTTCAATTTTGTCTTTGCAAATTTCACCTTCTCCAAATCTTCAACTTCTTCATATTCAAAGTACTCTTCCATGTCATTTATCCAGTCAATCAACTCTTTAGTGTTCAAATTACCAGTGTAATTAGGTACATCCGCTCTAGGTCTCTTTCCAATATTTGAAATAGCTCGCAACATATTCACTTGATCTAATTCTTCTTCTTCGTCACCTCCTAGGGTTTTGCCAATTTGTTCAACAGATTGAAATTCCTCTTCATCATCACTTTCAACATTAAGTCTCGGTGTCAATCCTCTTCACCTATCTTCTTCAACAACTTCCAATTGAATTCACATTGTTTTCATCATTTCCATCATCTCATCCATTCTACTAGCCATTGTTCTAACAGAAACAACTCTCCTTGGCGGCATTCTTCCTAGGATCAAGTATAAACTACCTCAAGTTTGGCGATCAGGCTACAAGTTGACAACTACCTCACAATCGGTGATTGGTTGTGACACAAGTAACCTGCCTCAAGTTAGTGATCTATCCACAGTAAGATCTTTACAAAATTCCTTTGCCAACTTCACTCAATTTGCTCCCAAAGATTCAAACTTTCGCTCTGATACCACTTGGTGTAGTCACAGTAGGAGGGTTCACAAAATGAATTGTCCAAGTCATGCAGCAAGAGTAAACACAACAGAAACAACTCAAAGATTTGAAACAAATGCAGATTAAGTCATTTAGTATATCATAGAATTCAAATACAATCTGGCTGGCATCATGCGGGCTTACAACTAGGGCTTAAAGGCCTGATTTTAGAATATCAGAATATGCACAAGGTATAGCTTTGAAGTTCCATCACACAAAATCTAAACTATCAACTATTACTATTATCATGAACTTGATAACTACTTTCCTAAGGATCTATTACATCAATATATATCATCTCCAGTACAAAAGATTCCTCCGCATTGGCCAAAGAAGATCACAAACTCCAATGAAGAGTTGTAACGTGTGTACATGGATAGGTCAGACCTAATTGAATAGAACACCTTCGCAAATGAATGGAATGATGTGCAGATCTTGGGGAAGGTTGGCCATGAACCAATGATCATTGAATGATGAGTCAGTAAGTTTGATAAGTCAAGGAATGCTCTGCAAGTCTTTCTCCTTTAGCTGATTGTCTGAGACTGTCGAGATACTCTGTTATGAGAAAAAAATTGATCTTCTGATAGCGATAAATTTCTGGTAACTGATCCAAATGATCTAAATTTTGGATATACTGTAGATGAATGAATCTAGATGCTAAGTCCAGCTCCGCAAGATGTGAAATGCAACTACAATAGAATGTGGACCAAAATACGAAAACTACTACTGACTGAACTGCATGGACTGAACTGGAAAGTGAAAGGAAACAACTGAACTGCAAGCAACTAAAATGCAAATGTTTTTGGTTGATGCAAGATTGCTCTTGAACCAGGGATGCTCTTGCATCAAGAATAAAGAGGAGTCTGTAAAAAAAAAGAAACCAGAGAATAGAAAGTGAATCATATGACAATGCTAGAGTTCTTTGATTGATAGAGGATTACATTTAGGAGGGCATGATAGCAGAAGAATGTTGTCTTGTAGATCATGATGACAGAAGAGTATCTTTTTGCAGAGCAATTATGTAAAAGATTTGTGATCATTGCAGAGGTAAAGAAGTGATATCACTTTGTGTTGATCTAATATAGTTTTTGAAGTTCAATATTTTGTTGATGCAAGGTTATATGTTTATGCAAAGTGAATAGATAGATAAGATGTTGAATTCAGGTGTTACCATTCATGACGTCATTGTAATCAATAGTTCTTGCATTGTCATATGATGTCAAAATGATGTTCTTTTGGATGTATGATGTATTGTTCATAGAGTCTTGTTATGTAAAAGAAAGATATCATTGAGATATTGATTAGGAGGGATACGGTGATTGCGTAAGAGTTATAGAACACATTTATAACCTTTGATTTTCATTGTAAACAAAGTAGTACTCTATGTTTTTCCAATGAGGCATTGTCAGTGAGACATATTGTTTTGTTAGTGAGGCTTGTTGAGATGGCTAGTGAGGCATGTATGTGATCAGTGAGATCCTAGCCAGTGAGGCTTGTTTGTAGTTGTGAGAGTTTTGTTAGTGAGACCCAATAAAGTTTTGGTGAGGATTGGACAGTGGTTTTTCCTTGGATAGGGTTTTCCACTTTACATCTTGTGTTATGGCTTCATGTGTATGCTTCTATCATTTTTTGATGTCTTTGTTATGATGATGTTAGAAATTATTTCTAAAAGATTGATGAATAAACAAGTTTTATTGGATCATTGATTCACCCCCCTATCAGCGATCCTTAGTATTCCTACAATGTAGGGTCCATAAAGAAAACAATACCCAACATATGTGGAGTTTGTTTGAAGCTGGACATGGTAAAAGAGAACATGATGGAGTTGGAGCATGTGTGAAAAGAGCTCTAGCTAGGGAGCAACTAAAATTTGACGATGCAACAAAGTTTAAAGATGCACATGCAATTGTGGATTGATGTAATGTAAAATTGACTACAGGATCAATTGAAAACTCTAAAGTTCAATGGTTTTTTGGTTGGTTGAAGAAGAAAAGATTCATCCCTAATATGATTATGATAAAATTAGTGGATCAACAAAATGACATTCATTTAAGAGTTCAAATGCAAGCACATGGACTATATGAACTAGGGAACTTGCATGTTTTTGTCATTTTGTATTGGAGGTGAGTGGAAAGCATGTAAAAATATAGATTGGGTTAAAGGATGGCAACAAAGATCCCTAACACCTCTACAAACACATGATCAAAATGAGATGACATTTGAATAGGATAATCATTTGCAAGCATTAAGATGACTATAATCGTATTTCAGACCTTGTACAAGAAGGTACATTAATTCAATATTTAGTTTCATTACATATTTTTGTAATCTATATTTAATTCTACACATGCATGTATACTTTTGTGACTTATTGAATTTGAAAGTTCTTTTGTAGGACATGTGTATGATGTTGTTGCACCTAAGGGTAATGAAGTGGAAATAGAGTATTGGTAGGCTTGATATGTTGAGGAAAAACATAAGTTGTTACAACCTAGAGTAGATGGTGATTACTTCAAGTATCCAACAAGTTTTGTGGTTGTTGTTGGCACTTGGCTACATAAATATCTGATAAGGAGGAATAGTATACCTGTATTTGAAGATTATGAAAGACATAAGAAAATTTTGTACTACTCGCATTTGGTTGTGGCAACAAATATACTAGTGAGATATAAAGGGAGACCTATGAAAAAAGATTTATGGACACTTTCTATGGAAGAGAATGAGGCAATAATAGATGCATTACAAAAAAGAGACAATGCAGATGGTACAATGGAGTAATTTTTTTAAATGGTTAGCAAGTATGTAGAAATTTTTAAACTTTTAATCTTTATTTTTTGACTAATGTATAGTTGTATACATATCTACTTGATATCACTAATTCATTTACTTTCATACTCTAACCAAATTATTAAGTGATTTCATGTCCTCTTGAGCCATCCTCTTAACTCCTCTTATGGCATCCCCAAGCTAAGTTTCATAAATTAAGTAATTACGATTTAGTTTAATAGCTTTAGAATTTGGTCTAGGATGTGAGTTTAGGATTAATATGATTGATAGTTAATTGATTGCTTCTCCCCTTAAGAATCCTTTTAACTCCCCTTAAGCCATCCCCTAGCTATGTTCCATAAGTTAGGTAAACTTAGGAATTAATTTAATAATTTCAATATAGTTAATTGATATAAGTTAGCACACCCTTACCAAAATACTAGAGTTGATTCCATCTACCCTTAAGCCATCCTCTTAACTCCCCTTAAGCCATCCCCTAGCTATGTTCCATAAGTTAGGTAAACCTAGGATTTAATTTAATAACTGCAATATAGTTAATTGATATAAGTTAGCACACCCTTACCAAAATACTAGAGTTGATTCCATATCCCATTACGCCATCCTCTTAACTCTCCTTAAGCCATCCCCTACCTAAGTTTCAAAAATTAGGTAAGTTTAATTTACTTTAATAATAACTATTGGATTTGGTTTAGTTTAATGTATTTTATTTTTCCTACAACTAGCTAGAATGATTATCACTAAGTCGGTGCATTCAACATTTGACATTCATATTGGATTTTCCTATGCTACACATCACTTCAATGTAAGGAATTTCTACCATAATATTGAAACTTTATTTTATATAATTTTCCCACCTGAATTATAGTTATATTTAGGGTTTTAATTTATTTATTTATAGTTTTAATTTATTTACTTGCAATAATTGTATGTGGTTCACTATACTTTTTATCATCTTTGTTTTGGGTAGATCCTACAACTAGATAAAATAATTGTCATTTTTTGTACATTCTATGTGCATGTGAGATCCGATATCCCTTGAAATCAAATAAATTTTATATTTTACAATTTACTATAATCTAGGAGTCCAAAACCTTGATTTAGGACTCATGTAATTGTAATTTTGACTATATATTTTGACTTACAATTATGACTCCTATACTTGTAATTTTCTTGTACTTGTATCTAGAATGCTATAATAGTAAATTGTATAAGATATATGATCATCCTATAAGATATATACTATTAACTCAAGATTTAATGATTATTCCAATTTGTTGTGGTTGTAAAAAAACCTTTTTTGATATATATCCTATTTAAATAGTCAACAACAAATTTATACAAGGGTTGGAGACTTGACTATGGAATAAATTTTTTGAATTTTGGAGTTGTTTTTTGTTAGTATACATAGGACAACTGAGAGGGGGTGTGAATTAGTTGTGTATTAAAACATTAAACCCTCAAAGAAATTCCAAACATCAACCTCTTAACATGCATTAGCAGAATGTAAACATATGAAGCATCAATGAAAACACATTCAAACACATAGGAACACCAAATTTATGTTGATAACCCAAGAAGAGAAAAACCACGGTGAGGATTAACTCACATATATATGAATAGCAACACTGAAAACAAATAGGCTCACTACCCAAAAGAAAGGCTCACTACCAAGGGCTCACTACCTAGAAGGACTCACTCTCCAGAAGAGAGAAGAATAGAAGAAAATTGTTACAAAGAGAATCACTATCTCAAGGCAAATGAGACATCCACCACTACCACCTCTTTCCTTCCGCAACATTTGGCCTCTAGTAACTTTAAGCAAACTGAAATGTAGACACCTTTTGCTCACTGCATCCAGAAGTCATAGGGATTTAAGCTTGCACTCAATTCACCACCCTTGATTCACATTCGCATCATTTTCTCTACTTTTCTCCGCTCAACTTCATCTTGCATTTATACCATCTACAAACAAGACCTATCTCAATTAGGTCAGTCCTAAAGAGGTGTGTGCATCTCAAATATGCAACACTAATTAGGTCAGCACTAAACACTTCTATGGTGGAAAGAAGTGAAAGTGGACCATGTCAAGGGTTAACTAGGACTCAAATCTTTATCACCAAGATTCTCATCACATCCACAATCCACGAGGTACCTCCGCACATGGCAATAATAATCTAGATTGGCCAAACCTAAGCTAATGACCATGTCCACACTTCTCCAAATCCAAAATCATCATGCAATCCATAGAGAGAGACTCCACAACATTCACACACCTTCCCAAATTATTCAACATCATCAACATCTTCCGTAATACTACTGCAACCATCTAAAATAAATAATGTCTTCATATTACTCATTAGGATACACTGCTACTAAACACCAACACAAGAACTGCACTTCCAGAGCACCCCAACACTAGAAACTTCAAAGAAAGGTAGATATAGACAATATAAGCACTCCCAGATCTGCAAGATAAGAAACATCAATGTGGAGAAATGCGGAGCAATCTCATTTCTCTCAGATAGTCTTCTATATAGGAAAACACTCTGTCAAAGACATCTTCCACTTTTGCACGATCTAGAACCTGAAACTCTAGATATAACACCTCTAAATACCTCTGATCATTACCTCCAAATTGCACAAGCATATCTTCAACTTAGAAGAAATGCAGAGTTCAACACTGAGAGCACCCCTGTCACACTGCATACCTTTTTATCAAATGTTCTCAAAAGCACATGGAAACCAATTGAATTATCTGCTAGAGGTTGACATCAATGAAAACATTATTGTGTGGTTACACAACACGCCCCATTTTGCCTTAGAAAAATAGGGACCCAACTTTTCTTTTGCTTCTGCTTGCCTGTTTCTTGCTTTGGGCGGTGTGGTAAAATCAGTCATGTGTGTCACCTTTGCTTATGCATGTGCATCACAAGAGGAGGTCATTTTTCAAAGTCAACATTTTGCTATCATAGACCCCATAGTTAGGAGGGGTACAAAATTCTAAGCAAGTTTGGCTTTTGGATCACCCTGATATTGTTTAAGGGAAGAAAGTTCAATTGAGTCAAAGTTTGGTCAACCCTGATATTTTACATGGGGGTGATATTTATGAACATCAGTCATATTTGCTAACATGACCTTGACTTAGAAAATCACCCAATAACCATTAGATACCCGATACGTGAATGCCAAAATTAAATAGGAATAGGTATCTACCCGTCAAGAACCTCATGTATTCGCAGAGGGGTCATATTTCCTAATATCAGTCATCTTACAAAATATCACCCCTGGGCTAATATCACCCTATGCCAGTATGACTATGATGTCATTCAGTTCCAACGAATGAAAGAAATCACCTTGATGATAACATAATCATCTCACCTAACCCACAGAGGGTCATATATCCAAATACCTGTCATATTTCTCAATATGACGATGACGTCACCAAAACCTGATGACTAAAGAGCATTGATGGCATGATGATGTCATCACGATCTAGCCCTGAGGGGGTCACATTTTGAAGTATCCATGATCTTAATTTGATGACCCAATTTGGATTCATGGTCAAAGGTTGACCATATCACCCTGATCTTTAGTAAACGTTTATCCTGCACAAAGGGGGGGTCATATTATCCGTTAGGGGGGATGTTTTCAAATATCCCTGATCTTTGAAAGATCACCCTCTAGCATTAAATGCAATCGAAATGGTAGATGAAGCTCCGCTACTTCCAAATACAAATTCAACACTTGGCAGCATCTATGGGTTTCATCCAAATAATTGACGGATTCAATCAGAACAACGCATATGCCCTAATTCTTCCTATTGATCTATTTAAAAGTAAAATTCAAAGGTTATTTACATTTACCTTGCGACTAATTGAGAATTACAGAGCTCTAGAAGTCAAACCCTTCTCAGTCATCTGCTAACAGATCGTGACCCTCGACGTAACGAAATGGAACGGTTGACCCTGCACATCTACATTTCTCGTTATCAGTCATATAATCAGAAAAGGAAAAGAAATATTAGGTAAGTAATTTAAAAACCCTCTTCGTTGTCATTTTTTGCAAATATCTAGGTAAAATGATTCTTTACTAGGTTAAATTTGCATGATGATGCATGAAAAGAATTAAATTGATGAATAATAGTTAGGAGATGCATGATATTGTTGAACATTCGTACAACCACCATAGGGTAAGACATGCATATGTCTATTACAGGAATCAATGGCAGAGGTTAGAAAGAACAGATCTAAGGCCGAGTTCTTGAAACCTATGTTTGTACTACATGAGGGAGTGGAGTTCAGATATGGTGTTATTAGTGACACACATCAGGGACAAATGGACTTGGATGAATGGTCAAGGAAATTGGACAATGATACTGACAACCCTATACTAGATAAGATATTTACAATAGGTATGTGGCACACAGTAAGATTCCCATATGCTATGTTTGCCATTGAGTTGGTAGTAGAGTGTGCCAGAAATTATAAACCAAAAACCAGGAGAGTAGAAAAACATGGCAGAGTATATGCTGACTTTTTAGTCAAGGGCATCACTGCTACATTTAACTTACCAGTCGGGAAAAAGATAGTAAGTGTAGACCTCATTAAATTAGAAAAGGAGTATAACAACAATAAGAAATAGGCCAGGAAGAGAATGTATCAGTGGAGGGCAAAGAAAATTACCTACACAGCTTTAGCCAAGTTGCCAGTACACCTATATAAGTTTGACTTTGATGCTGAATACCAGTATATAATTGCCCTGTTGAGAAGGATGACCGGCATACCACATGTTGGTAACTTTGAGAACTGAATGTTTGGAACTATCCATATGGTATTATACTTAGATAACAAGCCTCTCTGGGCCAAATTCATAGTGATTGCCTAGATGAGGGGATGAGGAAGCTAGGAGGAAAGACATACATATTTTACATGACCTCCTATGTTGTATATTCTTGTGCTTTCCGAGGAACATTTGATGCCCTACAAATAGTAGGCAAGGTAGGAAACAACGCTAGAGATGTGAATATTTGGGATCACTATCCCCAATTATAGAGAAAGGCATACCTCTAGGATTACAAGCTGGTAAATGATTCATTTTCAATGCATCTAGTCAGAACAATGGAGGAGGATCGAACCAAGAGATTGAGCATGGAAGCTCAAGAAGTTATTTACAAGTATGGAGCTTGGTTTATCCAATTCTCCACCTTTTCATACATAAAGATTGAAGGATTTAAAGGACAACCCCTCATGTTGCCAAGATACCCCAATGTTAGTGTTATTTTAATGGATTTTGTTAGACAAATATCTACTTCTATTGAAGCTCACATGGAGAAGAAGAATATCCCTCCTATATTATTCCTAGTTTACATAGGCTGGTACTTATGCCCAGATAGACAACTCATCAAGGATGCTATCGGGGGGTTGAAACTCATGTACTTATAGCCATTCCCTATTGCCAAGTCATATGACCCTTATGGCAGGATGCAAAAGCTATTAGGAAAGCAAATACATCAAAGGCATCTGGAGGACTTTTGGACGGATTGTGATGATGAGGTAGAGGTTAGAAGAAGAAACTATCAAAGGCTCACCCTAAATCAAATTTAGACCTTTGATTGCATCTTAGTACCCACACAACTACATCATGATGATGGAAAGATAATGTCAAATAAGTATGAGGACAAGAAGGTGTAGAATGACACCATTTGAGCCCCTGATCTGACATAGCTAGAGGAGACCTCCTTGGACCAAATAATGCAAGGGGTTATTCAACTGACCCAAAGTTGGGTAGATGCAGAGATTAACAAATTGAAGAAGAAGGGCATGGCCCTCACAGTTGACAACAAGAAGAAAAGACAAGAATTGTCAGATGAAGAATGTGATGATTTTCTTATTGAGAAGAGAAAATCTTATGGAGAGAGATTACCCACTGAAGAACAAAAGCTACAATCCAAGGGTAAGAATGTGGAGGATGAACAGAAAGGGGTGATTACCAAAAGGCTTACATCAAAAGGTGATGCGGCATCCACATCAGCCCATGCGTCTTCATCATAGCCACCCCTTGATAAACAAAATACCAAGAGTATAGTGAGGCCTGTCACTGAAAATAGAGAGAGGCAGATAGAGGATGAGCCTCTATAATATGAGTTAGAATAAGATAATCCCTTAGAAGGAGAACAATTGAATAAAGAGCCTAGGGATGATGACTTATTGATAACAAGTAAGAAAAGAAAGAATGTGCTACAGACACCACCACCTAAGAAGCAAAGGACAACTATGAGGGGAGACATTAGCACTGACCCCATCATATTAAGAGTATGGGTGGTTCGGCCTTCAGGAGAGAGCTGTAGCATGAGGTCCCCATTCCTGAGATAATTCAATTTAAGACTAAGAGGATGGAGGAGCAGAAAGAAAAGGAAGTGCATATGGCTAGTAAGGAGTCCCCTTTCCCTCTGGATGATACTGTAGAGTTATCAGATGGTGAGATAGTTCAAGACGTGGCTACTCAGCACATGGAGACCTTGGTTGTGAATACCAAGATGACCCCTCATGGGACCCCAATGGCCCAAAAGGTAACCAACCAGGCAAGGGATGAAAAAGATGAAATAGAACAAGATAACCCTGAGGAGGTAGCCCAACAAATAGGGCTTACTAATTTGGTTGAGTAGGTTACTAATCCTATAGCAATAGACCTAACATATCAGGGTGATATGACCCTAGAGAAGGATAGAGAACAAACTTTGGAGCCTGAAAAGGCTGATAGTACAATGCATATAGAAGTTGCTGGGATGACCCCCAGTATAGATAAAGGTCAAGGCAATGTGCCCATGGAACAAGAAAAGATAGATTCACACCCTCAAAATATGGGTGATCATGAGATGCTTGACAAGGATGTTGGTTAGGAGCAAAGTGTTTCACCACCACATACTGAGGTGGGTGATCAGGGAAGTAATCATGAAACAAAAGAGAAATCAAATGATAAAGAGACCAGTTTGGAGAATGTCAGTGCACCTAAAGGTGATGAATAGAATCTGACACATGACAAGGGTCCCGACAAAGAGATAGAGAAGGTGACCAAGGGTGATCTCCAAGGTCAAAATATACAATCTGCTCATGAAAACATGGTACCGCAAGATAAGCAAAGTCAAAATGTTCCTGAGGCTTCCAAAGAAAGTCTATAGGAGGAAGTGCAAGATCAAGGTGTATACACTTTGGAAGAGCCCCTTCCACAAAAAGAGATCTCTCAATAGGAAGTGCCCCAGCAAGATCCCCTCATGAGAAGGTAAGTGAGGAAGAAATCAGGAAAAAACATTCACTGCCAAGGGCAGAAGCCAACACAGGAGCACATGACACTAAAAATGAAGAGGGTGATCATCAAGAGCCTAAGGGTGATGTACCTTATTGGTTGCAAGGAGAAGTACATCCGCAATAGGTTGAGGAGGTACAAGATTTTGATGTGTCTACATTATTTGCTGGAAGCATGATAAAACCTAGAAGAAAGGCTAGTTGACCTCAGCAATCAAAAGGGACCCTACTACAGGTAGGAGAACTGCACAGGTGACCCTACTTACAGTTGAGAAAGAGAAAGGCCAGATAAACCTTGAAGAGTTTCAGATCACTAATGTTGATATGGGTTTTGCAAATGAAGACCAAGAAGGTCAAGAAGGCAAAGATATCATTGACTCTCTAACACAAAAGGTGAAGAGAGAGAAAGAGAAGAATAAAAAACATAAAGAGCACATTGCTCAGTTACATTCTTTTATTAAAGGATTAATTGATCCAAAGCATATGCCAGTCAGTGCAACCACTCCATTAGCCATCATATCCCAAGAGGAGATTACAGGATTAGACCTAATGAGGCATAAAGCACAAGTAATGGAGAAGTGGATGATGTCATCCAGTTTTGAGGCTGAGGATGTAGTGAAAACATCTTTGGAGAGTTGGAATTCTTTGAGTGCCTTGAAAAGAAAGGTAGATAAATTACAAAATGAAGTAGGCAGGATGTCATTTAAACTAGAGAAGCACCTAGATGCTTTAGGTGAAATGAAGAGGATTGATACACAAATATTGATAAGTAACAATATAGTAGATAATAACACCTCCTAGTTGGTAAATATCTGGTATGAAGATACCAGATTTGAATGTGATATACTGAAGAGATGCAGTGGAAAGCTCAGGGATATAATTGTCAAACTGCACAATCTAATGGCACATGAGGCAGAAAGCCTAGAGGCATTGGAAGGGAAGGTAGAAGGGAAGATTGAAAATTAGGATGTAGATTTTTTTGTCCAATCCTTCCATGATAATTTCAAGCAAGTTGCAGAGGACCCCCTGAACCACCTAATAGAAGAAGTGATGAACAAGTTCATGAGAATAAAGGTTAGGGTGGAGACTTATAATGAAACACTGATCAGAAGGAAAAGCAAGATGGATGCCATTCAGGCTAAGTTTCATTCTTAGAGGCATGTAGTAGTAAAGGCCATAGTCCAAGATGGAGGTGAAATTGACAGAATAGTACAATCATATGAATCCATCAGGGCAGCAATAAAGATACATATAAGAGATGATCTACATCAAGGTGACAATGACAATGAAGATGAAGATGATGTAGATAATGATGAAGAAGAGTGAAGTGTAGAGGAAGAAGGAGATAAACAGTAAGTAGAGATGCATCACAATGTAAAAATGTGCATAGGCTACTTACAAGAAAATAAGTTTTGCTAGATAGTTGCCAGCTGGCAACTTGTGCCACAGATGAAGATGTTGACTAAGTCAATAAAGAAATGTTGACCGTTGATCTGAATAGATAAATCTTGACCATTGGTCATTTGTAACCGCCTCCTATTCTTATTCTATAAAAGAGGATGGAGAGCACTCTTTTAGACATTAGAAACTTAATTGGAATTTGATTGCTAAAGAATTCAGGACTGATTTCAAGGTTGTTGTGAATGTACATGTTTTTGCATACTTAATGAAAGAGAAGCTATTTGATTACAAATCATTGTAAATATTGAGTAATTAGTGAATGAGATCTAGATATATGCATTGATTAGCTGCATCCCTTGGAATGCTTATCAGTCTGCATGTGTTGTTTTCATTCCTTGTTCCTTTGAAGTTAGCATCAACCATACCTAGCTGTGGAACATCCTGGTGAAATTATGGTTTGATTTCTTCTCTTCATGACTGTATCTAGATTGTATGTGACTCAATAGCTAAAGGTTCACCAAATTTAGAAGTATTTCTTTAATTTTCTTAAATTTCATTACAAATCACCCTCACAATTGCAAATAACATACAATCTAAAGCAAATGAACATGAAATATGCCTATATCTCATAAATAATTGAAAATACAGGGCATATTTTGAGTTAAAGCATGCCAAATTGATAAATATCATGCAAATACAGATATATATCCATGATAAACATATGAATATCCACTTGTAGGCACACTTTTTGAATGAATACACAGTGTAGAAGTATATACAAGTTAATGACAGTAAATGCTTAGAAGAATTGATCAAACTTGCAAATATCACTATAATTTGTGGAGCATAGTAGAAATAACCTTGTTTGTGAAGTGAATTTATAGTAAACATACATAACATCTATTACTTATACAATGTAAGACCCCTTGAAATGGAAAACAGCATGTCACATCAACCTCTGAGTAATGTCAGATGATCATGACTTGATCGACGGAGCCTTGGAGTCATCAATTTCTTCTAAATTGATCATACTTTTCAAGAGAATAAAGGTTTGTTGTGCAAATTTTTATGCATGTTGTTATGAATAACAATCATCATCAACATAAATTGGTGCTAGAAGGAGGGCTTTCTTTCTAATTTTGAAAGTAAATCAGTTGTATTTGTGTTTCCTGGTGTTAGAGATGAGGTAATCTTCTCAAAGTTCATCACAATTGTTCATGTTTTGAATATTCATGCAAGGATTTGCTTGTTCTATATGCTTTCATACTTGTTCATCATAAAGAATTTCAGAATTAAGCATAGATATCTTGAACTTTATAGTCGATTCTTGCAATATTTAAAAATGGAGTAGTTAATCATGTCCTCTTGCTAAGTTTTTGCTGTATTCTGCTTATGTTACCTAACATCCTAATATCCATGTCCAAAAGCACTATACCTACTCATGTTTGCAACATCTCTGTAAATATTGCATAAATATCAAGTTAGTTTTGGATTCTGATCATAAATACATCTTTTACGAGACTAGTTCAGCAGATCTTTATAGAAAACCAAGTCAAATTTCCATAAATTATTGGAACCTTGGCTCTCAGGCCAAATACCGGGTCTAGATCCAGTGGACTCTTTGAGAAATTACCTATCCATGGACTTAGACCTAGGTCTATAGACATTCATCACACTCCTGGTTCTAGTACATCAGAATCTTCACCAGGAAATACTCCAATAACCCTTGTTGGATTGCAAACACCTACAGGACCACCTGTTACTCCTCAAGGTCAACCTCCACCGGTCACAATGTCATTCTTTGCTGCAGAGTCACCTTTGACTTTCACTGCATATCATCCTTTACCTAAAAATCCTGACAAGATTTGTCCAAATTATCATCCATATCAAGATGCTGATGATCACATTAGAACATTCAAGGAAGCTTGATGTAGAGCAAGGATTGAACATCAAGATGTGGTATGCAGATTATTTCCATTTTCCTTAGGGGAAGAGGCATATAATTGGTATGTTAGTCTTGGTCAAGGTTCAATTGATTCATGGCCTACCTTGAAGAAAGCTTTCAAAGATAGATTCAAGATACCTATAAATCCTTCAATGAATTATCACCTATTTGCCACAATCAAAAGATTTGAAGGAGAGCCTATTGCTAACTTCAATGCCAGATTCCAAAAGATGTTGTCAAAGCTAGTCGTTCCTTATAATGTAGCAGATGAAGCTACTAGGAGTATGTACTATTCAACATTAGATCCCTTGACTTCTATGTTTATAAGGAGGACACATCCTAATGTCACAACTTTGGTAGGAGCTTTTGAAGAAGCTATAAAAGTTAATCAGCAATTGATCCCTACTCCAACACCTTATATCGCTTTCCCTACACCAAACATAACATTTCATGCACACCCTACATATCCTGCTCAACAACAGACCAATGGAGCCATGATGCCTCCAGCTATAGTACCAAGTCCATTACAAGTAGCTCTACTTAGCATTATGCCACCTCCAAATGGAAATGGCCAGATAGTGCAATATCTAGGACATACACAAGTACCTCAGGATGTAGGACAAAGTAATAATAGTGGTTCTTCCTTTTTCAAACCTCAAACAGAGAATGCAGTAGCCAAAGCTTAGGAAGAAAAGGAAGAAATTAAAAAGATATCAGCACAATTGAGAAAATTGACAACTAAAATCACTCATCTGAGAAGTCAAAATTTCTATTCTCAACCAAATCAAAATAGAGGATATAACAATGATAGATCATGATACCCTGATAGAGGATATAATAATGATAGGAACTACAACAATAAAAATAACAACAGTGGTAACAATAATGCCCCTAGACAGCCTAGAGTGTGGAACACTAGGCCGAACAATGGTTCCTTTCCATCACCCTTAGATAATTAGCCTCCTAGTGAACCTAAATAGACCACTAGGGTGAACCTGGTAGAAGTAGCCCTTACAAACTGGTGTAGGATTCATAACACCAATGCTCATGCTGAATTGGATTGTCCTCAATTTAGGATAGTAGCTAGTATATTTCAGGCTGAGGTATCAAATACTGCAGATAACCCTCCCTTTGTTCAAGGAAATGAAATTGTGCCTTGTGGATATGACTCTGCCCTTGTATTGGAAAGTTTTACCAATCCTCCTCACCATCAGGAAACCTCAGCTTATGATAATTATACTCTAGCATGTGAGGAGTTAGCCATGGCTTTTGAATCAAATTATGTTTTTCCTTTTGAGGATGAGAATGAACCATCAGTTGAACATGAGGAAGTGCATGCCTATCGATAGCAATATCAGGGTAGACATAATTATAACTTGGGGAATAGCACAAACAGACCTTCTGGTCCCTTGACCACGTCTTTGACTCCAAATAATTTTAACACTCCTCCTGATCCAAAGGCAATTAATAACCCTAGATTTCCTAAGGTTAATGCTCAATATTTAGCACCACAAAATATAGTGGCAAAACTAATAACCAACCTCCTAAATCTGACAAATTGGTCACATACTTAGCAAATGAAATGAAAAAGATCAAAATTAGCTTGTCATTGTTAGAATTTCTTAAAACCCCAGCCATTAAGAAGGCGTTCATGAAATCTTTAGATGACCCTACACCAAAAGAGGATAGCCATCCCCTTAACTCAAGCCAAACTCTGAATAAAGATCATGCAACTAAGGATAATAATGTCAAATATAGAACTTCAGCCACTATCCAGGTTGCTACAACTTCACACATGACTCTTTATAGGGATAAGACTGAGTCACCTCCATTTTTTTTACCATAAGGATGTTTAGTAAGAATTTGCATAACTATTTAGTGGATTCAAGTGCATCCACCAATGTAATGCCATTGTCCATATGTAATGCCTTAGGGTTACATCCTGCCAAGTCACTAAAGAAGGTAACACAGCTAGATAAAATTGAGGTGAGTGTTGTAGGAGAATTAACTCACATTTATATGCACTTAGCATCAGATCCAAGAATTCAGTATTACATTGACATCCAAGTAGTGGATATCCCTAATACATATGGAATGTTGCTTAGCAGGGATTGGTCAAAAACACTTAATGGATACATGTCCACTGATTTCAGTCACATGTGGTTGCCTTGGAAAGAGATTCCTAACCAGATTTAGATAGATGCTAAACCTTGGATGAAACACATGATTACTGAGTATAACAAAACTAATGAAATCATGTATGTGGATGTTGAACCTGGAGTTTATACCATCAGACCCCAAACAATCAAGATAGAGGAGATCCTCATGTATGATATTCATGTTGATAAGGATAACCTTCAGGATGATAGAGTAATCATAGAGTCTGACCACAGTTCAGAGGATGATTATGAAATAAATCATTTTAAAAACTTTGAATTGTATTTTTTCCAAAAGATGCACTGTTGTCGAATGTTAAATATGTCTAATGAAGATGTTTTGATTGAGGGATGGTGCAATTTACATGATGAAGCACATTCTGAAAAAACTTGTGATGCCTGCTTAGACATGATGGAGCTGGAACAAGCATGTAGTGATAAAGGGATATCATCACCTAAGGTAAGTCATACAGATATTTACAGTGATACTGATTCTTGTTCATCATCTGCAGATACAGAAGAAAACATATATCGAGATGAAAGTTGAATTCATGATTCAGAGGAGATCCTGATGAATATTGAGAGCAGTTCTAAGGATAAAAGTAACATCACCCCAGGGACTAATTGTTTGATTGAATTAGATTATGAAGTATCTGACGAGGATAAAGGGAGTAATTTGACCAAGTTTGAAGAGTTTTTATCAAAACAAATTTAGAGGATGCTATTACAACATACTTCCCCACATGATGCTCTAATTAAAGGTTAGTGTAGGTTACGTGAAGCACCACAGTCAGAGATTTCTTGTTCATTATGCTTGCACATTTTGATGAAACAAATGATACTTCATTCAAAGGATTGTTTTCCTGATAATAAGGAAAAAAACAAGTATCAGGTTCAAATCCATCAGAGAAAGTGAAAGAAGATAAGAATAAGTCACCAAAGCTAAAATGGATATCAGGTGGTGCAGCCACCAGAGCCAAAAGGAAAAGAGAAGGTCCTGACAAACCTTTAACTGAAGATAAGCCATGGATCCTAAGGTTTGATGGATCTAAATCAAAACAAGGAGCTAGAGTAGGAATAGATCTCATTGATCCAATAGGAAAGTCCTATTTAGCAGCATATAGGTTACAATTCCCATGCACATAGGACATAAAGAGCATTTGATTTAGATAATATGCTGAAATAGAAAGATCTTCCAAGAGATGATGAAGGAGAATATTCACCAGTCAATATAGGACAAAATGAAGAAAAAAAAACTTCCTTATTGGCAAAGTGTGTACAGAAGAAGAAATGGCAAGGATAACCCAAGCACTTAAGGATTACATCCATGTTATCGCTTGGACTTATGATGAGTTGAAGACTTATGATACCTCAATCATCACCCATACTATACCGTTGAAACTAGACGTCAAGCATTTTAGACAAAAAACAGAGGCTTGTTAATGCCTTATTAGAACCCATCATCTTTGAAGAAGTAAAGAAATTGCTCAATGCCAGGATCATATTTCCTATGAGACACTCCACCTAGGTAGCCAACTTAGTTCCTGTGAGAAAGAAAAATGGTGATATCAGGTTATGTGTAGACTTCAAAAATCTGAATAGAGCTTCTGAAAAAGGATAATTATCCTTTACCTTCACTGGATGAGGTCTTACAAATAGTAAATGGTCCACAGATGATGTCATTTCTAGATGGTTTCTCAGGTTACAACCAAGTGATGGTAGATAAAATAGATAGATTGAAAACCGCGTTCACCACTAAGTGGTGTATATTTGCCTATAGGTGCATGCCTTTTGGATTAATAAATGCTAGAGCCACCTTTCAATGTGTAATGGATATAGCTTTCAGGGGGTTGATTGGTAAGTGCATAGTCATATACATGGATGACTTGACAGTTTTCTCCAAACAGAGAGGTGACCATATAGAAGACCTCATGAAGGTGCTTAAAAAGTGTGAACAATATGGTATATCCCTGAATCCCAAGAAATGCATATTTGGAGTAACCACAGGAAAGTTACTAGGTCATTTAATAATAGAGAATGGGATCATCATTGACCCTACAAGAGTAGAATCAATGATGAAACTACAACTTCTTGGAAGCAAAAAAGAGCTGAAATCATACTTTGATAAGATAAATTTGGTTAGGAAATTCATTACTAGTTTCGTAGAGATCGTCAGACCATTGAATGCAATGCTCAAGAAGGATGCCAAAATTGAGTGGACACCTACAGCCAGAGCAAATTTTGAGGACATCAAGAAAGCTATATCTGATGCCCCTATTCTGATAAGTCCTGACTATACAAGAGATTTTTACATATATTCATTTTCTTCAGAGCATACATCAACAACAATATTAACACAAAGGAATAAGGCTAAAGAAGAAAAGCCTATAGCTTTTATGAGCTGCCCATTCAAGGATACAGAGCTTAGATACATGGATGTTGAGAGACAAGCTCTTGCTCTAGTCCGAGCAGTCAAGAAATTTAGAAATTACATTTTGAGAAGAAAGATAATTGTTGTAGTACCAGATGTAGCAATGAAAATGCTCCTAATACAAAGTGAACCTGGTGAGAAGAGAACTAAATGGATAACAGTTCTCTAGGAATATGATATGGATATAACACCCATGAAGCTGGTCAGAGGACAAGCCTTGAGCCAAATGATATCAGAAATTGATCCTAACATCATGAGCCAACAATATGTGGTGAATGCTAAAGAAACTGAAGAGTGGTATTCAGACATCAAGCATGTCTTGATTACTGGGAGATGCCCATCAAAATTGCAGGCTTCATAGAGGAGAGCCTTGAAAATAAAATCACAAAAGTATATGATAAAAGGAGGAGTTCTTTTTAAAAGGAACTATGAAGGAATATATCTCAGATGCCTAGAAAGGCATGAAGTAGATAAACTGTTAACAAAAATACATGATAAGTTTGGAACTACACATGGATCACATCTAGCTACTACTCATTCTATCTTGAGAGAAGGATATTACTGGCCCACTATCTTCAAAGACACTGCTGAGCATATTAAATGTTGTCATACATGTCAAGTTGCAGCTAACAAAGAAAGATATGCTGCTCAACCCTTGCAACCAGTGATGGAGATGTGCCCATTTTCTCAATAGGGCATGGATTTTATAGGACCCATCAATCCTATGTCATCTTTAGGCCATAGGTATGTCTTGACTATCACTGATTATTGTACTAGGTTGACTGAAGTTGTTAGCAGTAAGACATGCAATGCTGATGATGTGATCAAGTTCTTGGAAAGCAACATAGTGACCGGGTATGGAGTTCCTTACGCTTTGGTATGTGATAATGGACCTACTTTTGCATCATTAAAGCTATCTAGTTGGGCTTTTGATGATGGAGTTATCTTGAAATTCTCCTCAAACTACTATCCTCAAGGGAATGGACTAGAAGAGTCTACAAACAAAAACTTATTGAATATCATAAAGAAATTAATAGAAAAGAACCCTAGGGAGTGGAATACCCTACTAAAGTACGCCTTATGGGTGGATAGAACCAGGATGAAGGATGCATTAGGAAACTCTCCTTATTAGTTAGTTTATGGGGTGGATCCTATTCTCCCTATTAACCTAAAGATCCCTACATTGTAGTTTGCACAAGAATATCTAGGCAAAGAATACAAACAAGAAGTCAAGTTACTTCAGTTGATGCATCTAGAAGAGAAAATAAATAGAGCAATCAATTAGTTTGCTAAACGTCAGGCTATTGTCAAATGTTGGTTTGATAAAAGAGCCAAAGTTAAAGCTTTTAGGATTTCAGATCTAGTCCTTATGTGGGATAAATCACATGAAAAGAAAGGTGACCATGGTAAATTTGAAAAACTTTGGATAGGTCCTTTTCAAATTTTAGAGATCCTAGGAGACAGTACCTACTAGCTTAAGACTCTAACTGGTGAGGATGTCCCATTACCAGTTAATGGACAGTTCCTCAAATATTACTTCCAAGCCTGAAATAGGGTAATGTAAGTCATTTGTATCATAATGTGCATATTGTATAGTTGTTTGTATAGTTTTCTTTTGTTGAGTCTTTGTTTTGGTTAGTCAAGATGATGTAGTTTATCACCCTAAAAAACCAACCAAATTGTTAGGATTCAAGTGATGAGAACAAATTCCTATATAGGTTATGATTCATTTTGAGGAGTATCTTTGATCAGGTCTGTGATATCCTTTTCATCATTGTACCTTTTCTTAACTAGGAGATTTTCACAATGACTCACCTAACAGCCTTGGGTTTATGGAACACATCAATATAGGTGTTAAGTGAAAAATCTAAAAGGACTCCCTTGCTACCATTACAATCTCCAATCTAAATCAGCAAGTGACCACACCTTGCATATTGAGCTTACATGATGATATCATATGAACAAAAGTAAATATTGAATATTCAAAAGAATAAAATTAGGCCATCTAAGTAACTCTACCGAGGATATAGACACCTGCTGGCAGTGGAGCTCTACTTAGGGGGATTGTATAGATAACCTTGTCGGGGATATGAACGTCTGCTGGTAACAAGGCTCTATCCCAGTTGGCTATGAGGGATGAATCCTAAAATATGTAGCTTAACACCAGTTACTCATGTTTTCAAAATACCTTCAAGATGAGGATAATTAATCATTTGCACACATTTGATCCCTTGCTATCATTGTTGCAATAGTGAACATCATATCATTCAGAAAGGTCATAATACTTATGTCCAAAAAGAGTTAAAATGCTATGTTAGAATGTGATCCCATCACTTAAATCATTTGAATTTGATGGTTTTCTTTGGTGGCAACTTGTGTGGTTACACAACACACCCCATTTTGCCTTAGCAAAATAGGAACCCAACTTTTCTTTTGCTTCTGCTTGCTTGTTTCTTGCTTTGGGCGGTGTGGTAAAATTAGTCATGTGTGTCACCTTTGCTTATGCATGTGCATCACAAGAGGAGGTTAGTTGTCAAAGTTAGCATTCTACTATCATAGATCCCATAGTTAGGAGGGGTACAAAATTCTAAGCAAGTTTGGCTTTTGGATCACCCTGATATTGTTTAAGGAAAGAAAGTTATGTTGAGTCAAAGTTTGGTCAACCTTGATATTTTACATGGGGGGTGATATTTATAAACATCAGTCATATTCACTAACATGACCCTGACTTAGAAAATCACCTAATAACCATTAGATACCCAATACGCGAATGTCAAAATTAAATAGGAACATGTATCTACCCATCAAGAACCTCATGTATTCGCGGGGGGTCATATTTCCTAATATCAATCATCCTACAAAATATCACCCCTGCGCGACTATCACCCTATGCTAGTATGACTATGATGTCATTCAGTTCCAATGAATGAAATAAATCACCTTGATGATGACGTAATCATCTCACCTAGCCCACGGAGGGTCATATATCCAAATACCTGTCATATTTCTCAATATGACGATGACGTCACCAAAACCTGATGACTAAAGAGCATTGATGGCATGATGATGTCATCATGATCTAGCCCTGAGGGGGTCACATTTCAAAATATCCCTGATCTTAATTTGATGACCTGATTTGGCTTCGTGGTCAAAGGTTGACCATATCACCCCGATCTTTAGTAAACATTTATCCCGTGCAAAGGGGGGGTCATATTATCTATTAGGGGGGATATTTTCAAATATCCCTGATCTTTGAAAGATCACCCTCTGGTATTAAATGCAATCAAAATGGTAGATGAAGCCCCACCACTTTTAGATACAAATTCAACACTTGGCAGCATCTATGGGTTTCATGCAAATAATCAACGGATTCAATCAGAACAATGCATATGCCCTAATTCTTCCTATTGATCTATTTAAAAGTAAAATTCAAAGGTTATTTACATTCACCCTATGATTAATTGAGAATTACAGAGCTCTAGAAGTCAAACCCTTCTCAGTCATTTGCTAACAGATCGTGACCCTCGACATAACGGAGCATAACGTTTGACCCTGCACATCTACATTTCCCGTTATCAGTCATATAATCAGAAAAGGAAAAGTGATATTAGGTAAGTACTTTAAAAACCCTCTCTGTTGTTGTTTTCTACAAATATCCAGGTAAAATGATTCTTTACTAGGTTAAATTCACATGATGATGCATGAAAAGAATTAAAACGATGAATAATAGTTAGGAGATGCATGATATTGTTGAACATTCGTGCAAGCACCATAGGGTAAGACATGCATATGCCTAATGCAAGAATCAATGGAGGAGGTTAGAAGGAATAGATCTAAGGCTGAGTTCTTGAAACCTATGTTCATACGGCCTGAGGGAGTGGAGTTCAGATATGGTGTTATTAGTGACACCCATCACGGACAAATGGACTTGGATGAATGGTCAAGGAAATTGGACAATGATACTGACAACCCTATACTGGATAAGATATTTACAATAGGTATGTGGCACATAGTAGGATTCCCATATGCTATGGATGCCATTGAGTTGGTAGTAGAGTGTGCCAGAAATTATAAACCAAAAACTAGGAGAGTAGAAAAACATGGCAGAGTATATGTTGATTTTGTTGGCAAGAGACACTATATGGATTCATGGTTGTTGTCATTGATGGCAACAAAGGTCATCCCACATATCCGCAAGTCATGATGTGTCTCTACCGGAAGTCAGAATAAAGAATGTTGTGGTCCGGTGAACAAGAACAGAGCATGTGGCAAGGTCCGACAGATTGGTCCGGATCTCTCAGAGGAAGTGTCTTGGTGCAGTGCGGATTTGGGGAAGTCAAGAGGACTACCTTGAGTGGTATATTCCAAGGATTTAGCCTCCGGTGATGGACAAGGAAAAAGATATGAATAGTTAAGTACCGGATTCCTGAGAGACAGTGAAAACAGAGGAAGAACTGACTGACAGAGTATCAGACTACTTTCCGGATGTGTTACTATTGATGATAGAGGTTGTGAAGGCATGAATCATGTTTGGCTGACATGATTAATGATATCTACAAGTATATGCTTGATCCGCATTGCTTGGTGAGGAAGGATTCAGCCGACAGAACAAGAGTTTGTAAGAAACTAGACTGTTCCGGATGCCGACTAGAAAGGTGATGAAATTACTTGTGCGGATATATATAGAGGATGGATTTAGTTGTGAAGGGTGTGATGGTGTGAAGATATATGCGAATAAGTCCAGAACAGAGCAGAGGTAGCAAAAAGGATCCGGTATGTGAAAGATAGCAGAATAAAGAACAGAGGAAAGATGAAGTGCAGCAGATCAGTGTACTGAGCCTAACCGGAACTGAACTCCAGCATATGCAGATGCTTCCAATCAGTTCAAGACTGTGATTCTTATCACTTTGTAGACAGTGTGTCTTCTTGTAGGCAGTGGGCCTCTTGTGAGCAGTGTGCTCGGGCAGTGAGCCCTAATTGGCAAGTGCCATTTTGTAATTACCTATTCTTCTAACAGAGAATAATTTTGGGTTAATCACCCCGTGGTTTTCTCCCTTAACAGGGTTTCCACGTCAAAAATACTGTGTCATGTGTTTCTTATTTCATGATTAATGTTTTTGTGTTTGATTCTATGCTGCATCAATTAAAAAGAAAGTTCAATAAGGGAAATAATTAGGATAACTGATTCACCCCCCCTCTCAGTTATCAACAATTGGTATCAGAGCTAAGTTCCTCCTAATAGAGCCTAACAGCTTGAGGAAGATCTGGGATTTCAAATGGATGCATATGGTTTAAGGGAGCAACTCAAGACTGCTCTTGAGGATCTTGAACAGTCAAATTCTGAAGTCAGTGAATTAAAGGAAAGACTCAAATAGGCTGATGAATTCATGAGAGAATTAAAAGACAAATTAAGTCTCTCTATGAAAAAGAGAAAGGAGCTGCTCCAACAGTTGGCAAGATAAAGTGAAGAAAGCAATACAAATGAAGAATTGACTGAGCAAACCAAGTTATGTGAAAAGTTATCAAAAGAAGTCATTATGTTAAGACATGAAATGGAATCAGGAACTATAAAGTTTACTCAAGAGATTGAAGAAAAAAGAAAGGCTGAAGACAATCTAAGACAATCTCTTAAAGAAAAATCAGAAGAATGCCACCAGATGGACAGGATTATCAGACATCTTGAATCTGATCTTGAAGATGCCAAAGATAATGAAGAAAAACTTGAGGATCAAATTGCCTCTCTCAAAAGAGACCTTCAAACAGCAAATGAATATAAAGAGAAATTCAAGATAAGTTCTGCTCAACTTGAAGTTCTTCTTGGAAGTCAAAAGAGGACAGATGACAAGTATGGTTTGGGATATGAGAAAGGAGAAAGCTCTGGATCCGGTCAGAAGAATCTTGGATTAGAAAATCCAAGGAGCAGGCCTAGAAGACCTCCGGTAAGATAGCCAAATGCTCAAAGATATCCATCCTTCAATGGATACTGCCACAGCTGCAAGTGCAGAATGAGAATGAATCAGATTAATTCATCCTTCTCCGGACAGTGCTTCAACTGCAAAAGGTATGGACACAAATCCCATGAATGCAGAATTATGCAAGTAAACAAATCATTCAAAGGTAGATGCTTCACATGCAATAGAGTAGGTCATATGGCTAATCAATGCAGATCAAGAGGATATCAGTCAAATATGCAAAGAAATGTTATTTGCCAAATCTGCAATAGGTCCGGTCATAATGCTAAAGTCTGCAGAAACAAGTATCAGGACAAAACAGGTCCGGTGTATAATCAGAATCAAGACAAGGGTAAACAAAAGATGAATGCGGATGAAGTTAGCAATCAGATGAGCAAGATTTGGGTGAAGAAAAGTTTAGAGAATGTAGAGGTTGGATCCGCACCAGACTCTGGAGCTGATATTTCTTCCAGAAATTAAAAAGTGAGCTCAGGCTCAGGGGGAGACTCAAAGAAAATCCTGTTCCCCCAGCCAAACAAGTGGTGCCGAATGTGGCACAAGATGCGGATTAAAGGGTTTGCAGATATGAGTCTTGAGATGCTTTAGTCAAGTTTTCAGAGGTCCGCATGGAGTCATGAAAAAGCTGTGATCGATCAAATAAGACATGTTCAGGGAGATGCTCCGGTATGATAAAGGATTACAAAAAGGTCCGGAGAGATCCGGAAGTGCACTATCTTGTTCTGCGGATTGGACAGAGTGTTTGGGATGTTCTTGTAATATGTTACCTCAATTTATTCATGATTGAAAGATCTGGATGATATCCACAGATCAGGACTAATCCGGGATACTCCAAGCTATCCAGACAAGGCAAACTGGAATGATGTAGGTGAAGCATTTATTACAGACAGATATTAGGGTTCGCGGAGCAATTTAAGGGATTTCTCAAAAGTCATTTGCTCATTCTGCACTCAAGAAGAAGCAAAAAGTGGAGCTCTGCAACAAGGTTCATCAAGCACACCAAGGATCTCCTGCCGAAGTTATTGCATAAAGAAATCAATCCAACCACTCCGTGCAAACCGAAGGCGCATAAGGTATTCTTCGTTTTTCATTATCTCACTACAAATCTTTGAAGAATGGCTACTCCAAATATAGTTAAGATCTCTGATAGACCTCGCCCCACATTCAAGAAACATCCTTACAAATCATTGGAGGTAGATCCACTAGGAGCCTTCTCTAGTGTTCCTCACGGAGTTTTACATACTGAAGACATTAGGGTTTACATACATGCAAGCATTGAGGAATTTGGGGAATTCAAATTAAGAGACCTCTATCACAAGCAACTGATAGACAATGCTTTTGAGCTTAAACCAGAGTATAAGGATATCCAGAAGAAATAGTTTGAGCAATTTATTCATTTCCCCTGCTTTGAAGAAGATGAATGGGTCCGGTATGTACTGAGCAGGATGCATGACAACTTTCTATGGCTGGATAGACCCTGCAAGATCACAAAAGAGGCAATTAGAGCAGTAACTGGTCTATACTCTTTCGGAGGGATACCTATCCTCAAATCTATCAAGAACAACATTGTAACTGAGGCCACCGGATCAAAATTTGATAAGAGGGCAATGACCATTGAAGATATTTCAGATCCGGATATCAAATATGCATCCATGATAATAGGATACAAGATCTATCACTCCAGCAGGGAGAATTCTGTATCCGGAACTGCAGTATACACTGCCTATGAAATGCTAAGAAAGAATGCAGAATATGATCTCTGCGAACTACTGTTAAGCCAATTAATGGAAAATATATAGAAAATCAAGAAGGATAAGAAGAATTCCTTTAAGTATGGTACTCTTATTGTATGTCTATTCTTCTACTTCATGAATGAGCTACCCGGATCAAGTGGATGGGTATGGCAGAATGACAAACCTGTTGCAGTCCAGATAAGAGACTATTTGCATGGACTTGGGGATGCAAAAGCGAGAAATTCAGCTCTATGGGGATACTTCAAAAACTTTCAAAGCATGATGCAAGCAAGAGAGAGAATTCCCCAGTCTCTTGTTGAAAAATACAAAGACTCAGTGTGCTTTATGGTTGACACTGATCAGTGCCTAATGGAGGCAGTGGAGCCAAGGACTGTCTGGATCATGCCCATGGGGTATGAAGTGGATGAACAGATAGTGGAGCTGCATGTTCAACACATGCTAAGTCAGCCCAAAGATCCTAAGGCAGAAAGGTTTGGAACCTTTGAGGAGCTGAGTGTAAAAATACATGTAGAACTCAGGGAACCTGAGATTAAAAGAAAGGTGAGAAAAGAAGTAGAGCACATTGCTCAAGGCCTAGGCATCTCAAAAGAGGCACTTGATGCCAGCCGGGAAAAGAGGAGGAAGGCTGAGGAAGAAGAGAAAAGTAAAGAAAGTGCTCCGGTTGAAGCTCCCACCCGGACCAGATCATCAAAGAGATCTGCACCTCCCACAACCAAAAGTTCAAAACCGGAAGTCCAGGCATCTGGTAAGAGATCCAAGACAAAAGCCACAAGGGCTTATGGAAGCCAAAAGGATGAAGAGGAAACAGAGTCAGATGAGGGAGTAAAAGAAATAAAGAAATAGAAGAAGAAAGGATCCGGTAAGCCCTCCACAGGCCAAGACAAGGATGAAATGGCAGAGGTATCTGTTGAAAAGCCCACTCTGTCTCTAGAGAGCATAATCAAGTCGGTCACGGTGGATGGAAACCTTCAACCAATGACTGAATCTTATGATGACTTCAGTGAGGCTGACCAAAAGACTCTGCAGGAAGCCACAGTCAAATATCTGAACATATATAATAAGGCTTTCATTGAGATCATATCTCTTATTCCTAAAAGCCTAGAAAAGGAATTGGAAGTAAGAAAGAACAATGCTCATGCAAAAGATCTTGAGATCCGGGAGCAGATAGCTATTCAGCTATATCCTCAAATTGATCCCAAGACAATGAACATAATCTTCAAGGACTGCAAAGATGAGTTCAGAAGTAAAGCCAGGATGAATCAACTCATGCTTGGTGAGACTGACAAAGTGGCCCAAGAAACAGAAGAGATCCTCCGGAAGGCCTTCAAAAGGTTCAATCTTCCTGTTGTAGAGGACTTAGGTACAGAAACAGCTGAGGACTTGGAACCCTCTGCTCCAGAAGAAGTGGGCCCTGAACATACAAGCATCTCTCCTCCGGTTTCCCCTACAGTCTCCGGATCCAAAGAAGAAGAGCAATTAAAGGAGAAGGAAGTAGTGGTGAAAGACAAAGAGGTTGACAGTTCCAAGACTGCAGAAGAAAAGAAACATCTGTCTCTGGCAAGAGACACTGCACAAACTGTTCAACAATTTTTGAGCAAAGAAACTTTAGAGATTGATGAACCGGAGCTTCTAAAAGGCCCATTCGACTTTGACTCTCTCTCTCCGGTACAAACAATGAAGATAGCTTCATTTGCAAATGCCAAGGCAAATGAAAAACTCCTGAAGTCTCATATGGAAGACTGTGAGTTGATAGAGCCTGCTTCCGGAGTACTTGTAAAGATTATGCCATCAATCCAGATAGATCCGACAGCCTCCTCTTCCGGTAATCTAAAAACCTTAGTCAGCAGTGTTGATACACATTTTGATTCTCTAGAAAAATCAGCTGAAGAAAAGGTCCGGAAGGAATTTTTGGATAAAAGATTTTCAGAGGTATTAGAATTAATCTCTAAAGATAGGAAGATTGTGAGCATTGGAATAAAGAGCTTAGAGAATGCTCTTAAGGATGGCGGTGACATCTACAAATTTTGCATATCCTAGCCAAAGGCAACAGCAGCAATTGATAAGAAAATAAAAGAGGAACAGGACAAGCTACAAAGCTTATCTCAAAGTTTTGATCCTCTCTCTTCCTCCATAATAAATCAAGAATGTCAGACTATTGCAGTCTTGAATGAAATAAAGAATCTTGAGAAGGAAAGGAAGAACATCACTAACCGGATGGGAGAACTTAGACAGATTATAATCCCTAAGTTGGAAACTATGCATGAGGCCATCAGTGATGCTCAGACCACCGCCCAAACAAAAGATCCGACAGATCTCAAGCGGGCAGAAGCTTTTGCATTTTTGTTGAGTGGTCACATTTCAATTTTGGATAGAATGAAGCAAAGTTGGGCTACAGAAATGATCCAATTACAGACATCCTTTGCAGACATTCTTTAGTATATGTGAGTATGTAAATATGCGGCTATGTATAGAAAATTTTTGAAAATTTTGACATGCGGACCCTACCCTTTGCCATTGATGTCAAAGGGGGAGTGAGGAGCAGTGAAAAATGAGGAATCCAATTAAGGGGGAGTTCCAGAAATTGTATATAAAGACAGAGCATCAGCAAAGGGGGAGCATAGTGTAAACACTTAGTCATTTTCCACTAAGTGTTGCCATCAATGCCAAAGGGGGAGATTGTTGGCAAGAGACACTATATGGATTCATGGTTGTTGTCATTGATGGCAACAAAGGTCATCCCACATATCTGCAAGTCATGATGTGTCTCTACCGGAAGTCAGAATAAAGAATGTTGTGGTCCGGTGAACAAGAACAGAGCATGTGGCAAGGTCCGATAGATTGGTCCGGATCTCTCAGAGGAAGTGTCTTGGTGCAGTGCGGATTTGGGGAAGTCAAGAGGACTACCTTGAGTGGTATATTCCAAGGATTTAGCCTCCGGTGATGGACAAGGAAAAAGATATGAATAGTTAAGTACCGGATTCCTGAGAGACAGTGAAAACAGAGGAAGAACTGACTGACAGAGTATCAGACTACTTTCCGGATGTGTTACTATTGATGATAGAGGTTGTGAAGGCATGAATCATGTTTGGCCGACATGATTAATGATATCTACAAGTATATGCTTGATCCGCATTGCTTGGTGAGGAAGGATTCAGCCGACAGAACAAGAGTTTGTAAGAAACTAGACTGTTCCGGATGCCGACTAGAAAGGTGATGAAATTACTTGTGCGGATATATATAGAGGATGGATTTAGTTGTGAAGGGTGTGATGGTGTGAAGATATATGCGAATAAGTCTAGAATAGAGCAGAGGTAGCAAAAATGATCCGGTATGTGAAAGATAGCAGAATAAAGAACAGAGGAAAGATGAAGTGCAGCAGATCAGTGTACTGAGCCTAACCGGAACTGAACTCCAGCATATGCAGATGCTTCCAATCAGTTCAAGACTATGATTCTTATCACTTTGTAGACAGTGTGTCTTCTTGTAGGCAGTGGGCCTCTTGTGAGCAGTGTGCTCGGGTAGTGAGCCCTAATTGGCAAGTGCCATTTTGTAATTACCTATTCTTCTAACAGAGAATAATTTTGGGTTAATCACCCCGTGGTTTTCTCCCTTAACAGGGTTTCCACGTCAAAAATAATGTGTCATGTGTTTCTTATTTCATGATTAATGTTTTTGTGTTTGATTCTATGCTGCATCAATTAAAAAGAAAGTTCAATAAGGGAAATAATTAGGATAACTGATTCACCCCCCCCTCTCAGTTATCAACAGATTTTTCAATCAAGGGCATCACTACTACATTTAACTTGTCAGTCGGGAATAAGATAGTAAGTGTCAACCTCAATAAATTAGAAAAGGAGTATAAAAACAATAAGAAAGAGGCTAGGAAGAGAATGTATCCGTGGAGGGAAAAGAACAATACCTACACAGCTTTGGCCAACTTGCCACAATACCTATATAAGTTTGACTTTGATGATGAATACCAGTATATAATTGCCCTATTAAGCAGGATGGCCTGCAGACCACATGCTGGTAACTTTGAGAATTGGATGTTTGGAATTATCTAGATGGTATTATACTCAGATAACAATCCTCTGTGGGCCAAAATCATCAGTGATTACCTAGATGAGGGGACGAGAAGCTAGGAGGAAAGGCATGCATATTTTACATGACCTCCTCTGTTGTATATTCTTATGCTTTTCAAGGAACATTTGATGCCCTACAAATAGTAGGCAAGGTAGGAAACAACACTGGAGATGTGAATATTTGGGATCACTATCCCCAATTACAGAGAAAGGCATACTGCCAGGATTATAAGCTGGTAAATGATTCATTTTTAATGCATCTAGTCAGAACAATGGAGGAGGATCGAACCAAGAGATTGAGCATGGAAGCTCAAGAAGTTATTTACAAGTATGGAGCTTAGTTTATCCAATTCTCCACCTTTTCATACATGAGGATTGAATGATTTGAAGGACAACCCCTCATGTTGCCAAGATACCCCACTGATAGGGTTATTTTAATGGAATTTGTTAGACAAATATCTACTTTTGTTGAAGCTCACATGGAGAAGAAGAAGATCCCTCTAGTATTATTCCTAGTTTACATAGGCTGGTACTTATGCCTAGATAGACAAAGCATCAAGGATGCTATCAGGGGGTTGAAACTCATGTACTTATAGCCATTCCCTATCGCCAGGTCATATGGCCCTTATGGCAGGACGCAAAAGTTGTTTGGAAAGCAAATACATCAAAGGCATCTGGAGGACTTCTAGATGGATTGTGATGATAAGGTAGAGGTTAGAAAAATAAAATATCAAAGGCTCACCCTAAATCAAATCTAGACCTTTGATTGCATCTCAGTACCTGCACAGCTACATCATGATGATGGAAAGATAATGTCAAATGAGTATGAGGACAAGAAGGCATATAATGACACCATTTCTACCCCTGATCTAACATAGCCAGAGGAGATCTCCTTGGACTAAATAATACAAGGGGTCATTCGACTGACCCAAAGTTGGTAGATGTAGAGATTACCAAATTGAAGAAGAAGGGCATGGCCCTCATAGTTGACAACAAGAAGAAAAGACAAGAATTGTCAGATGAAGAATGTGATGATTTTCTTATTGAGAAGAGAAAATCTAATGGAGAGAGATTACCTGCTAAAGAACAAAAGCTGCCATCCAAAGGTAAGAAGGTGGAGGATGAATAGAAAGGGGTGATTATCAAAAGGTGATGGGGAATCCACATCAGCCCATGCATCTTCATCACAACCACCCCCTGATAAACAAAAGACCAAGATGATAGTGAGGCCTATCACTAAAAATATAGAGAGGTAGATAGAAGATGAGCCTCTAAAATATGAGTTAGAATAAGATAATCCCTTAGAAGGAGAACAATTGAATAAAGAGCCTAGGGATGATGACTTATTGATAACAAGTAAGAAAAGAAAGAAGATTCTACAGACACCACCACCCAAGAAGCAAAGGACATCCATGAGGGGAGACATTAGCACTGACCCCATCATATTAAGAGGTATGGGGGTTCACCCTTCAGGAGAGAGCTACAACACGAGGTCCCCATTCCTGAGATAATTCAGTTTAAGACTGAGAGGATGGAGGAGCAAAAAGAAAAGGAAGTGCATATGGCTAGTAAGGAGTCCCCTTTCCCTCTAGATGATACTGTAGAGTTATCAAATGATGTGATAGTTCAAGATGTGGCTGCTCAGCACATGGAGACCTTGGTTGGAAATACTAAGACGACAACTCATGGGACTCCAATTGCCCAAAAGGTAGCCAATCAGGCAAGGGATGAAAAAGATGAAACAGAATAAGATAACCTTGAGGAGGTAGCCCAACAAATAGGGATTACTAATTTGGTTGAGCAGGTTACTCATCCTGCAGCAATAGACCTAACATATCATGGTGATATGACCCTAGAGAAGGACAAAGAACAACCTTTGGATCCTGAGAAGGCTAATAGTATATTGCATATAGAAGTTGGTGGGATGACCCCCAGTATAGATAAAGGTCAAGGCAATGTGCCCATTGAATAAGAAAAGTTAGATTCACACCCTCAAAACAGGGGGGATCAAGAGATGCTTGACAATGATGCTGGTCAGGAGCAAAGTGTTTCACCACCATATACTGAGGTGGGTGATCAGGGAAGTAATCCTAAAATAAAGGAGAAATCAACTGATAAAGAGACCAGTTTGGAGAATGTTAGCACACCTAAAGGTGATGAACAGAATCTTACACATGACAAGGGTCCTAACAAAGAGATAGAGAAGGTTGCCAAGGGTGATCTAGGTGATCTCCAAGGTCAAAATACACAATCTTCTTAGGAAAACATGGTACCACAAGATAAGAAAAGTCAAAATGTTCCTAAGGCTCTCAAAGAAAGTCTACAGGAGGAAGTGCAAGATCAAGGTGTAGACATTCCACAAGAGCCCCCCTCCACAAAAAGAGATCCATCAATAGGAGGTGTCCTGGAAAAATCCCCCTCATGAGAAGGTAAGTGAGGTAGAAATCAGGAAAAAACATTCACTGCCAAGGGTAGAATCCAAAATAGAAGCACATGACACCCAAAATGAAGAGGGTGATCATCAAGAGCCTAAGGGTGATGTACCTTATTGGTTGCAATGAGAAGTACATCCACAATAGGTTGAGGTACAAGATTTTGATGTATCTACATTATTTGCTAGGAGCATGATAAAACCTAGAAGAAAGGCCAAGTTGACCTCAACAATCAAAAGGGACCCTACTACAGGTAGGAGAACTGCACAGGTGGCCCTGCCTACATTTGAGAAAGAGAAAGGCCAAATAAACCTTGAAGAGTTTCAAATCACTAATGTTGATCTAGGTTTTGCAAATGAAGACCAAGAAGGTCAAGAAGGCAAAGATATCGTTGACTCTCTAACACAAAGGGTGAAGAGAGAGAAAGAGAAGATTTAAAAACATAAAGAGCACATTGCTCAGTTACATTCTTTTATTAAAGGATTAATCAATCTGAAGCATACTCCAGTCAATGTAGCCACTCCATTAACCATCATATCCCAAGAGGAGATTACAGGATTAGACCTGATGAGGCATAGACCTGATTACTTATACAACATAAGACCCCTTGAAATGGAAAACAACATGTCACATCAACCTCTAAGTAACGTCAGCCGATCATGACCTGATCAATGGAGCCTTGGAGTCATCAATTTCTTCCAAATTGATCATACTTTTCAAGAGAATAAAGGTTTGTTGTGCAAATTTTTATGCATGTTATTATGACTAACAATCATGATCAACAAACACCAGCAAGTTTCCAACAATCTCCCCCTTTGTCATTGATGGCAATGCCAACTTTCTGAAAAACCTTCAAGGCCAAAAGCAACCAGTCAGTAGGACAGTAGTACTCCCCTTGAATGGAGCAACTCTTATTCTTCACACACTTTCCTGTACTATGGTTTTTCAACAACTCTAACTCTTTCTCCCTTTGACATCAATTGCAAAGGGCAACAATTACAACACCAATAAGTACATGCTCTTACTTTTCTATACTCTCCCCCTTAGGGTCACAATATATGCTCCATCTGACTGCACCAATCCAACATCACTACCTACTCCCCCTGAGAGGTAGCCTCCAACATCAGTCTAGGACTAGGAATGCATCTTGAAATGCTTCCTGAATAGATGCATAAAATTATGTATCTAATTAAAAGGAGGGGCAATAACCCCTAACTTCTTTCAGAGATACTCACAGGTATCTTTCGGAAGAGCCTTTGTAAAGATGTCTACAATTTGATCCTTGGTAGGTACTGTAGACTAGATAATGCAAAATGAGAAAAGATACCAAATCAAATGCAAACAAACACAAGAGATTATACCTCATATGCACCACCTAATCCCATCAAGGGAGAGAAGGAGCCTTTGCACCCAAAAGAAGCTCCTTAGACTAAGATGATCCCTAGAATATTGATTCAAATGTGAAATGCTCTTCAAAATATGCAACTCACTATTAACTCAAAGGTGATTTTGGCATGGTAACTTTGCATGAAAATGGATGATGAAAATGACTTGTGAGAGGTTGTATTTATAGACTTTTGGAGAGGATTTTGATCCAAGGGTGGAGATTGATTGGAGAGATCAAGGGTGGAGGATGAAAGTGAGGTGGAGGGCCTAGATTTGATCTTGGAAGATGGAGGGCTAGGAATAAAAGTAAATCTTTTATTCATTTTCGGGAAAGGGGTGAATAAATGAGGTTGGGTGAGATGGATTATTTGTGAATTAAAAATTCACATGGGGAAGGGTAAAATGAATTAAAAATTCATTTGGGGAGGAGTGGATATGACATGTGTAAGGGATGTGTAAGAGGAGTAAATGTGATGTGTGATTTATTTGAATTTTAAATTTGGGAGGTGTGGAGAGAAGTGCTAATGAGGATTTGACTTTCTTAATTAGGGTGATTAACCTAATTAATATGGCTGGAATAAATTAGTAGAGGGATTAGAGGGGGGATAAGATTAATTAATTAGTGATTTAATTAATTAACCCTAAGGCTAGGATGGGATAGGCTAGAGTAGGCAATTAAATAATAGCTATTTAATTGTCTAGGGTAGGGATAGGCTAATTAGTAGGCTGGATTAATTAGTTAACATGGTTTTAACTAATTAATTGGATTTAGGGAAAATGGGGAATTGATTTAATAAATTTTGCATATTTATTAAATCATTTGGCTAAGGTTTGGACTATTGAATTAATAAAATTAATTCAATTTTGGGATAAAATGGTGTGGATTTAGAAAATGAAAGGGGTGATTAATTAAATAAAAATTTAATTAATTAGTTGGAAAGGGAATTGGTGAGTTTAGGGATGTCGGGAATCAGTTTGGTGGTCGAGACATTTTTAGGTGTCTACATTTGCCCCTCTTTGACGTGGCGTCAGGACCTAGGAGGGAAGTGGTGTCAGGTCGAAGAAGAAAAAATATGCCCCAGCTGCCGGGAAGGAATGAGATGGATAAGGGATGCCCCCTCGAGAGGTTGGCGGGAAAAATATCGATTTTGTAGGTAAGCTCTCGAAAGGATGTGACGGAAGTGAAAGTGGGAGAGGTGATGGAAAAAGAAGATGGTGGGAAGAAAAACAGAGGAAAAAGGCTGAGATCTGCACCCTGGAGGGAAAAGGAAGGGATGGAGGGAGGACATGGCCCACTATATTAGGAAAAGTGGGCCCAAAGAGTGCCACATTTGCACACTTTGACCTTCTAGAAGAAAAGACAAAGGAGAGATGGGCGAGCGCAACCCACAGTTCCTGTGACTTCATCACATCTCAGAGCGATTCTGAGAGGTCGGGCAGTCACCCGAGGCTGGACCCCAGGTAGGGCCTAACCTGGACTTCGTGATTTTTTATTTTACGCACTTGTTTTTGGATTTCGGGAAATGGGTTCGGAGCGCGTGGCGCCATAGACAAGGCAGATTAGCCCAATCCTGCGGATTAGCGCTATTCGCCAGGGTAGGTTAAGGCGATTTTGTCGCCATTTTGGAGGAATATTGGCGCCATCCTCTGGATTGGCGCCAAAACTTAGGGCGAAGCAAATATGGCATTTTGACGCCATATTATGGGTAGAACGACACTATTGTCTGGAATAGCGCCATGATGGGGAATAGTGCTATAATTAGTTTTAGCGCTAAAAGTTTTATTGACATGAAAATGGGGGACTGCGCCATCGTCTGGATTGGCGTGATATAGGGCACGCAGTGGCACCAATGTCTGGATTGGCGCGATACGGGGAGCGCAGTGGCGCCATTTTCTGTATTGGCGCTACTGGCAGGGGAAAGTAGCACTATTTTTAAATAGCAATTAGGGATTGTCTGTGTGGGGCCACATGATGTGGGCCTCTGAGACATTTAGAAGAAAAAGGTGTGGGGGAAAGTAAGTTTGTATCTAACGAAGAAGTGGTGGATGCAGGATACGCGGCGGTTTATACTGCAGTCGCGAGAGCGACGAGTGCGATCTGTGATGCCGCTATTTGATGAGACATGGCGACCTCGACTTGCGAGACTGGGGCTTTGGACTGTGGTAGTGATGCCAGTGCTGCGAGCTCATAGAGCTCTGATGACGGCCGTAGTGGAGCGATACCGCAGCGAGACTTCTAGCTTTTTGCTGTCGACAGGAGAGATGACCATCACACTTGAGGATGTTTATTGCATCCTCAAGCTGTCGATTCATGGTCGACGTGTGAGGTATGACACGAGGAGGGGGTGGACTGCGTTGATCAGAGTGTTCAGAGCAGAGCACGTGGTGCTTTCCGCAGACGGGAGGGAGATGGATTACGACAGGACGCTGGCAGCGGGTGCAGATCCCTTTGCCTTATATTTATGTGCGCTGATTGGAGGAGTGGTGCTGCCAGATAGGCGAGGCAGAGGTTTTCCTGTGGGCTGGGGTGGGATGATAGAGGGGATGGTGAGGCATGAGACTGTCTATGCATGGGGGCCGGTGATGCTAGCACAGCTGCTGCATGACATGCACACAGTCACCTATCTTCACGACAGGGCCTTATATGCTGGGGTTACATTGCTGCATGTATGGCTTTGGGAGCATATCCCCGTGACTCAGCCGACATGCGGTTATTATCGGTGCCCGTTTGAGGCATTTGTGTTTTTGTATCGGGATGCACTGTATACCTATACTGGACAGGTCCATCATTGGCGGAGGATATTGGATGACGTGATTAGTGTGGTATACTGTCCATATATTGATTGTGAGGAGTGGCCGGATGATGTGACCCATCTCCCATATACATTTCAGCAGAGATTTCTTATGGGTCGTGCAGACCGTACTATAGAGATGTACCTACCCTCACGGGTGATGCGACAGTTTGGACGGGTATAGGACGTGCCCTAGCAGATGGCCATATATGCGCGGACACCGCGGGATATAGCTTATTGGCCCACAGCATTACAGCCACAGGTTGCGCTGAATGACTGGGCAGCACTTCGGCCAGTTCAGTGGGATTGGAGGAGCACCGTGGTGGATGCAGGTACTACGCCTGCTTATGATGCATGGTGGTAGACACATCAGCCCACTCGATTGACAGATCTGACAGTGGCGCTATCAGAGGATGAGGGAGATGGAGATGGAGATGATCCAGATGGGGGTGGGGATGAGGTCATTGCAGATTTTATTGTAGAGGTGATGGATGATGGGTCAGAGAGGGTGATCGCCAGAGATGGTCAGCTGGTGGATGAGGGGGGAGCAGCGATAGCGGGACAGGGGCCAGTGGGGTAGGAGGTTCCAGCACAGTAGGTTCCTGCAGAGTAGGTTCCAGCACAGCAGGTTCCAGCACAGCAGATTCCAGCATAGCAGGCTCCTGCGCAGCAGGTTCTTGCACAGCAGGTTTCAGCACAGCAGGTTCCTGCAGAGCAGGTTCCAGCGCAGCAGGTCCAGGCTAGGGGTGGACGGCAGGGTAGAGCACCGCGACGATGCGGTGGACGGCCGAGGACAGAGCAGGGTGATCTATCCCCATCATGGGTGGAGCAGCTGCAGGTCGGTAGGCATGATGTCGAGGCAGGGAGCTCATGGGCAGTGATGGAGGCAGAGGTTGAGAGGCTGACACCTCGAAGACGGTCACGGGAGGAGATGGAGGAGATAGAGACACTACGTGCTCAAGTGGCCAGTCTAGAGGAGGCGTTGGGGCGTCGAGAGGCTGAGTTGGGACAGCTGCAGGGAGTAGATGGGCGGCTGGCAGTTGCAGAGGCTCAGCTGGCTCAGGCTAGAGAGGATATGGAGGACTTGAGGATAGAGCGGGATGCAGCGCTGGTGAGAGCACAGCAGGCAGAGACTGCGTTAAGCAGTGCATAGGCTATGGGTGGGGGCCTTGCCCCGATATTGGCAGGGATGCAGACTCAGTTGGCTTAGGCTCAGACACATGCGCATCAGATACAGGGTCAGTTGAGCCAGGCACAGGGACAGGTGGCTCAGGTACAGGGGTAGGTGGCTCAGGTACGAGGGGAGCTAGCAGAGGTGAGAGCGCGGACGGAGTATTATCGGGGGTTATACTATGCAGCCGTACCTGCAGCGTAGCGAGCACCGAGTTACAGCCAGGTCAGTAGATCGGGGGCGTCGAGATCACATCGATCTAGATCTATTCAGTCAGTTCAGCAGACGATGCCCCCTCCCACGTATGTGCCCCAGCAGGATCCTCAGGTACCAGTAGCACCACAGCCACAGCCGCCCCCAGGATCACAGGCTTGACCAGGGTCATCATCTCCTACCCCCTCAGAGAGAGGATCTTCGATGTGATAGTTATATCATGATAGCCCTTAGAGGCATTGTATCAGGACACTTTATTATTATTTTTTTGATGATGTGAGCGATGTACATTTTTTGCGGTGATTATATATGATGCGAGACTTCTGATGGCTTATGATGTTCTATTGTGATGATGCTTATATGATGGATGCACATGTTATATTTTATATGTTGTGGATGTATGATGTGTTTTCAAATGATGTGTGTGATTTGGTGGATGCAATTATGTGTTTGTGATATATGCATGGTGTTGTGATTTTATGGACTATATGATGTAACTAAATATGCGAATTAACAAATATTTATTATGGATGCAAATGTACGGGATTATGTTATATGCCACTAGTTGTTTCAATGGTGATGTTGGTGATGTTGTAATGCAATTTAAATGTTTATGAGATGTTGATATGTATGGAATACGATGTGATGATGCTATTTTTAATATGCACCTATGATATGATGTGTAATGATATGCAGCTAAAATGAATCTACTTGTGTTTTATGCAAACTTAAATGGATTTAAAATGAACCTAATATGTGATGCAAATGGATTAAAATGAACCTAAAATGAGATGTAAATGGATTTAAAATGAACCTGATATGAGATGCAAATGGATTGAAATGAACCTAAAATAAGATGCAAATGGATTAAAATGAACCTAACATGAGATGCAAACGGATTAAAATGAACTTAACATGAGCTGAAAATGGATTAAAATGAACCTATCATGTGATGCAAATAGATTAAAATGAACCTAAAATGAGATGCAAGCGGATTAAAATGAACCTAAAATAAGATGCAAATGGATTAAAATGAACTTAACATGAGATGTAAACGGATTTAAAATGAACCTAAAATGAGATGCAAACGGATTAAAATGAACCTATCATGTGATGCAAATGGATTAAAATGAACCTAAAATGAGATGCAAACAGATTAAAATGAACTTAACATGAGATGCAAATGGATTAAAATGAACCTAACATGAGATGCAAATGGATTTAAAATGAACCTAAAATGAGATGCAAACGGATTAAAATGAACCTAACATGAGATGCAAATGGATTTAAAATGAACCTAAAATGAGATGCAAACGGATTAAAATGAACCTAACATGAGATGCAAATGGATTAAAATGAACCTAATATGAGATGCAAATGGATTAAAATGAACTTAACATGAGATGCAAACGGATTAAAAATGAACCTATCATGTGATGCAAATGGATTAAAATGAACCTAAAATGAGATGCAAACGGATTAAAATGAAATTAACATGAGATGCAAATGGATTAAAATGAACCTAACATGAGATGCAAACGGATTAAAAATAAACCTAAAATGAGATGCAAACGGATTAAAATGAACTTAACATGAGATGCAAATGGATTTAAAATGAACCTAAAATGAGATGCAAATGGATTAAAATGAACCTAACATGAGATGCAAATGGATTAAAATGAACCTAATATGAGATGCAAATGGATTAAAATGAACTTAACATAAGATGCAAACGGATTAAAAATGAACCTATCATGTGATGCAAATGGATTAAAATGAACCTAAAATGAGATGTAAACGGATTAAAATGAACTTAACATGAGATGCAAATGGATTAAAATGAACCTAACATGAGATGCAAACGGATTAAAAATGAACCTAAAATGAGATGCAAATGGATTAAAATGAACTTAACATGAGATGCAAATGGATTTAAAATGAACCTAAAATGAGATGCAAACGGATTAAAATGAACCTAACATGAGATGCAAATGGATTAAAATGAACCTAATATGAGATGCAAATGGATTAAAATAAACTTAACATGAGATGCAAACGGATTAAAAATGAACCTATCATGTGATGCAAATGGATTAAAATGAACCTAAAATGAGATGCAAATGGATTAAAATGAACTTAACATGAGATGCAAACGGATTAAAAATGAACCTAAAATGAGATGCAAACGGATTAAAATGAACTTAACATGAGATGCAAATGGATTTAAAATGAACCTAAAATGAGATGCAAACGGATTAAAATGAACCTAACATGAGATGCAAATGGATTAAAATGAACCTAATATGAGATGCAAATGGATTAAAATGAACTTAACATGAGATGTAAACGGATTTAAAATGAACCTAATATGAGATGCAAACGGTGGTGAGATGTAGTTAAATGATATGTGCTAAATGCAGTATCGGTGATAGGTGGTATGCAACCTAGGTGATAGGTGAGGTAGCCTAATCTTGATACACATGATGTTCCTTATGTTGACCTTGAATGGTGAGACTGTGGGAGAACGTGTTAGGTGTTGTGGATGATAGGGGTAAGAGCGTCTAGGGGATGGCGGTGGGGGGATTGGAGGATGGTTAGGTCATAAGATACCACGTCATTGAGGGGGGGGGGGTTTGGTTCAAGATGTGTTAAGTGGAGATAGGTTGGGATGATGGGGTTAGTGCGGGAGTTAGATTGGTGGGGGGGGTTGGAAAGTGTTGATCAAATCTAGGCCGATATGGGATAGGTGACTGAGTGATTAGGATGATGATGTTGAGCTAGTATCAGTAGTTGCACAAAATTAATTGAGAGCATTTCTTAGTTTAATGTAGCAATGTGGGATACAATTCACGAAGGTATGAAATGACCTAGGTGATGATGTATATCTGATAATTGCATGGACTAGACCCACAAACAATAGGTTGGTTTCATGCATGCCCAATGTAGTATAATCTTGTCTAGTAGAGGAAGGGGACTCATAGCAGTGAGTGTGAATAATGCATATAAGGTGTTGATGCCTGTATATGCAAAATAGGACTCATTATGCTAGAACCGACCTGAACTTCAAGATATGAATACTATTCTTGGAGTAATGAAACCAACCCACAAGCACAGCATATTGAAACAATGACTATGTCTACTCCAAGGGCTATCCGCTACGTACCATGATATAATGAGATCAAGGTAGCTTTGGAGATTACTTGGAGTGAGACAAAAAGATAAAAATCAATAAGCAAAAAGACCAACGAAAGATACAAATAGCCTTTTGTGTGCTCTTGCCAAGAGACGTGATGATAGAATGATAGATTTTTGTCCATTGTAGGAAAGACGTATCCTAGGACGCAGATCTATTTTTTGATTGGAGAGTTTTTGTGGAAGATGGGCGAAAGAACATTCGGGCCAAATGGAAGATTATAGTTGGTATATTGCTTGATGATTTTTGCGCGAGGGACCATGTTTCAATGGTATGTGTAGCATGCATATCGTTTCGTAGATCTGGAAAGCTCAGTGAGTGGGAACCATCCCAATGGGTGGGATGGGTGCATCTTAGATACCTGAGTACTGGAAACATCCTTTGTATTCCAGACTGCCTACATACCCTGTGTCCACGGGATCAAGGTACTTTTAAGATGCGGGTGAAATGAATATGTAGTTCTGGCAAGACTTGATGATGTGGGAATGGTTGGCGATGTGATGTGATGAGGGTTGAGACGTGTTTAGATGATTGTGGTGGGATGTGAGATTGATGCACGGGGTGATTATTTTTGGATTTTCTAATTTTTTGCTGTTTTTGAATTTTCTGATTTTATGATGTTTTTGGATTTTTTGATTTTACGATGTGTTTGGATTTTCTGATTTTCTACTATTTTTGGATTTTTTTGATTTTATGATGTTTTTGGATTTTCTAATTTTATGAACTGTACAAAGGAGAGCTTACAAGGATCCTCGTTCCCTGGGTGGGGTTGTGGGTGGGTGAGGTAGTGCGGGATGGGCGAATAAACTTGATGTTTCAGAATTTCAAGCCATGGGATGTGTGGGTATGGAGTGTTATGCTGGAAAGAGGACTTATTAGATGGTAGAACCGGCCATTACGCATGGCGCCTGAAACAGGTTTTCACCATGGTACTTATCCAAGGCGTCACCAAAGTGATTTTCACCATTGGAAGTTTTTATTGCACTCTGATTTTTTCTTGATTTTTTGATTTTTTTGGTGTTTTTATTTATTTTTTGCCTTTTTTGATTTTTTGACCTTGTAGTATTAGATGGGTTATGCATAGAATCGCTTGAGATGCAAGATGTTCATTGGCTCATCTAGAGGCTGCCCCTCAGGTGTTGCTAACTAATAAGCTCCTGACCCATAGTCGGCGGTGATGACATAAGGTCCTAGCCAATTAGGTTCAAATTTTCCTTGCTTCGGACGCTCTTGCAGGTTCTTTTGATATTCCATTAGGACCAGGTCACCTACCTCGAACTTTCTGGTTCTGATCTTTTTGTTGTAGCTTCTTCTGAGGCGGTTTTGGTATGCCTGTAAGTGATTTAATGCATTCAGGCATTTTTCATCCAACAATTCAAGTTGATGCAACCTTGTGACGCGATAGTCTTCATCAGAGATAATATTTTGCAGTGATACTCGGAGGGACGGGAGCTCGACCTCTATAGGTAAAATGGCTTCTGATCCGAATACTAGTGAGTATGGAGTGGCTCCAGTAGGAGTGCGGATGCTAGTGCGGTAAGCCCATAGGGCAGGGTTAAGTTGGAGGTGCCAGTCACGGCCAGCTTCATTGACTGTCTTCTTTAAGATGCGGAGGATGGTTTTGTTAGAAGCCTCTGCTTGACCGTTTCCTTGGGGGTAATATGGCGTGGAGAAGCGGTGTTTGATGTCAAACTTTTCGCACAAAGTGCGAACTTCTTGGTTCTTAAATGGCTTCCCATTATCAGTGACAATGGAATGGGGGATACTGTAGCAGCAGATGATGTAATGGAGAATGAATTTGGAGATTTGGATGCCTGTGGTGAAGGTGAGTGGTATTGCTTCCACCCACTTTGTGAAGTATTCTGTAGCAGTGATTATGAATTTATGGCCGTTGGAAGATGGAGGGTGTATTTTACCTACAAGGTCGAGTCCCCACTGTGAGAAAGGCCATGGTGTTGTGATTGGTTGTAGCTCCTGTGCTGGTGCATGGATGAGATCGCCGTGCTGTTGGCATGGGAGGCATTTTCTGATAAACTGATGTGCATCTTTGTCCATGGTGGGCTAATAATAACCAGTCCTTAAATTCTTCTTAGAAAGAGCTGGTCCACTTGAATGTGACCCACAAATACTTGCGTGTACCTTTTCCAAAGCTACCTTGGCTTCCCTAGAGTCTAAACATCGTAGAAGCGTACCATCAAGACTCCTTTTGTAGAGGGTGTCACCTACAAGGATGAAACGGGAAGCTCGACGGATGAAGGATTTTTTCTGTGATGGGGATAGGCTGTTGGGGAGGATGTTATCGTGAAGATAGAGGTAAGTTTCTTGATACCAGGGGGATAAGGGACCAACAATTTCACACACTAATTCAGATTGGGGAACGTCATATGCTGGGATGGGGAGCTCTTCGATCAGGAACTCGCATTTCTTGCTGCCTTGCTTCATATCAACCAGAGATCCAATGGTGGCCATGGCATCTGCCGCTTTGTTGTTTAACCTTGGGATCTGCTTAAAGTGAATGTCACCAAAATAATCTTTAAAGTCATCGACCATCTTCTTATAGGGAAGAAGCTTATCATCCTTGGTTTTATATTCATTATTGACTTGTCTGATGACTAGTTGAGAGTCGCCATACACAGTTAGTTTGTCTATTTTCCATTGGATGGCCATTCGGAGACCTGTGATTAGGGCCTCATATTCTGCTACATTATTGATGCATGGAAATGTGATTTTGAATGATTTAGGGATCGTGTCACCTTGAGGGGTAACAAACAGGACGCCTGCCCCCGAGCCTTTGTGAGTATAGGATCCATCAAAATACATCTTCCATGTATCTGTGGCTAGTGTGATTGTCAAGATGACCTCGTCTGGAAATTCTGCTATCGTAGGATGCTCTGCCTGAATAGGTGCCTCAGCCAGTTGATCTGCTATGACTTGTCCCTTGATTGCCTTCCTCTCTGTGTATTCTATGTCAAATTTGGTGAGAATCATGACCCATTTTGCCATCCTTCCTGTGAGAGCTGCTTTGTTTAGCAAATATTTAAGTGGGTCGATCTTAGCAATGAGCTTAGTCTTATGATTGAGCATATAATGTCTTAACTTTTGTGATGTGAAGACGAGGGCCAGGCATGCTCGTTCAATTTGTGTGTAGTTAAGCTCATATGAAATCAAGGTGCGGCTGATGTAGTAGATGGCTCTTTCCTTTCCCTGTTCATCATGTTGTGCTAACAAAGCCCCAATTGCTGTGCCAGTTGCGGAAATATACAAGAGGAGGGGCTCTCCTTGTCTTGGTGGAGATAGGATAGGGGGATTAGCCAGATATGCTTTTAGCTGGTCGAAGGCATCCTGACACTGAGTAGTCCAAGTGAAAGCTGTATCTTTTCGAAGGAGATGCTGGAATGGTTGGCAGTTGTTAGCAAGTTGAGCAATGAATCGGCGAATAGACTGTAGTTTACCCTATAGGCTTCTTAATTGTTTCAAGGTTTTAGGAGGTGGCATTTCAGTAATAGCCTTGACTTTTGTCGGGTCCACCTCGATTCCTCGTCTGGAAACTATGTATCCCAATAATTTGCCTGAAGTGACGCCAAAGACACATTTTTTTGGATTTAGACGAACATTATATTGCTCTAACCTGTCAAAGATCTTGGCTAGTACGTCTAAGTGCTCTTCTCGGGTCTTTGATTTGCTGAGTAAGTCATCCACGTAGTCTTCCATGATGTGGTGAAAGAGGTCATGGAAGATGACAGTCATTGCTCATTGATAAGTAGCTCCTGCATTCTTTAGGCCGAACGACATTACTACCCAACAGTATGTCCCCCATGGGCATATAAAGGATGTTTTGTGCTGATCTTCTTCGGCAATTTTGATTTGATTGTATCCTGAAAATCAATCCATGAGGGATAGCATCTCATGCCCTGTGGTAAGATCCATGATCATGTCAATGTTGGGAAGAGGGAAGTCATCTTTTGGGCAGGCCTTGTTGAGATCTCTGAAGTCAGTGCAACAGCAGATTCTGCCATCTGGTTTAGCAACAGGTACTAGATTTGAGACCCATTCGGGATAATCAATTAGACGTATGAACCCCACATCTAGTAACTTTTTAAGCTCTGCTTTGACAAGAAGGGCCACCTGAGGGTTCATCTTTCAGAGCTTCTGTTTGACTGGTTTGGCATCAGGACGCACTGCAAGATGATGTACAACCAAGGTAGGATCTAGCCCTGGCATGTCTACGTAGGTCCATGCAAAGTTGTGATTTCTACATGTGAAGAATGCCAAGAAGTCCTCCTGTTCGAACAGGCTGAGAGATTCTACTCAATATGTGATTTTCGGCTCTTCCTCTGTCCCTAGATTCATTTCCTGCGCTGGTTCAACCAAGATGGGTGATCTGTTAGGATATACTTTATCTATTTCAGGGAGGCCCATGCTTCCATCTCCTGGCACCTCATGGAGGTTTTCACCAGGAGATACGTCCTTTATTTTTACTTTTTTAGGATCTGACACTGTCGTGGAATGGTTTTCACCATCAGATCCATTTTTTGTTTTTGTATTTTTGTGACTAGAAGCAGGGGTTGTCTCCCCAAAATAGGCAGCCGGATTGAGTTCCATGATGTATCCAGCTCAGTGATCTCCCAAGGGGAAGTTGTCTCTTACTCCCATCATTTCAGCAATGGCTTCGTCATTAGGTGCAATATCCAAAATAGGAGGTCCTCGTTGGTCCCAGTCGATGAGGTCAGGGTATACTAATGGTAGGTCATTGGGTGATGAGGTGAGAGTAGTGACAGAGTAGATGGTGCAAATGGAGGAGGTGAAGAAATTGGCAAAGTCGCTAAAGGAGTCTTGTAGGTCCGTTTCGTTAATGTGGTCGACGTCTAGAGAAACTGGAGCAAACTCGGCTAAGATACATTCGCCGGTATTAAGGATGCGTTGTGGTTGGCCATACCCTAACCCTTGATTATAGGGGTTCCTTGTTGCTTGCAGTGGTTCCACAATGCCCTATTCATGAAGGCCAATGCCGCCTTGTCCTTTGTAACCCATGCTTTTGACTATCTCAGAACCTTTGTCGTAACTGTTTGCTGGGATGGTGGGGATGTCTTGTTCTATTTCCTCATCCTTGTAAAGCCAGGATGAAATATCTTCAAGTATGTCCTGATCCAGAAGGTGTTTTTTCTCAAAGACGGGCGAGGGTTTGCATTTGATGATGACTGTGTTAGCTGCCTCTGTGTGCGGAGTGCCAAATGTCTTAGGAGTGGGTAATAAGCCCATGCAAAAGGTGCCGTGAAGGTTGTATTCTCCACAGCCTTGGTTGCTGAGCTTGATCTTGACCTTAGATGGTGAAGGTGTTTGGGATGAAGTGGTGGCAATGTTGGCAGGGTCGATGTATGAAGTGGAAGCTGTTGGGGTGATTTGGTTGGTGGCTTTATTGTATGGACAGAAGGTTTGGTTGTGTCCTTCCAGAAAACTACAGTATTGGAAAGGACGAGGATCGGCATAGATAGTGACTTCAGTGCCGTTGTGGGGGAATTTGAGACATTGATGGAAAGTGGAGGGGACGGCTTGCATGGCATGGATCCATGGGTGACCAAGAAGAATGTTATAAGGGAGGTCAAGATCCAAAACCTGACATTTGGTTTCAAGGATTTTCTATCCCACTTGAATAGGAAGCTTTATGGTACCTTCTGATAGCCTCTTGGTGTCATCATATCCTTTGATTGTTATGCACTCGCTAGCATCCACAACCACATCTGAGTACCCCAAGTGTTTTATCAATTTTAGAGTGCATATATTTAGGCCGGAACCACCATCTATTAGGACCCTTTTAATGGTGTGTTTGTGAATGTGGACTTCGCTGTGTAGTGCATCATTATGTAGGTGCTCGGAGGCGGGAAGGTCTTTTTTAGAAAATGTGATATGGTGTGGTGTGGCAATATGGCCGACCATGGCTTGAAATTGATTGACATCCAAGTTTACAGGGACTTGTGTTTCCAAAAGGGCCTTGTCAAGAATGTCCTTGTGGCGGGGTGATGTACGAAGCAGCTCAAGGATGGAGATTTGTGCAGGTGTCTTTCCTAGATGGTCTAGGAGGTTGTATCGAGCGGTGGGTGATGGACGGGCGTTTGGACGAGGGGGGAGGGGATCAGATGTGGATGGGGGTGTTGGTTTAGTGGGAGGGGCAGTGCGGATTGAGACACGGCCTCGACGGGTTGTGACAGCTCAATCGGGTGCTTGTGCCCGAATGGTGATTGTGTTGACAGAGTGTGATGAGGGTTCAATGCGGCCGACAATGGAGTCGTAGTGTGTGGGTGGTGGAGTGACATTGTACGCTTGATTGGATGATGAAGCTTTGTTATGGTTGGGTAAGGGATCCTTGTAAGCTTTAAGATTGGCATCTGGTGATGGCTGTGTACTGTGCTCAAGATTGACAAGATTTTGATCTATTAGGTCTTGGATACAATGTTTTAATTGCATGCAGTCTGCTGTTTTATGACCTGCCACGCGGTGGTATTTGCAATAATCATTTTCATTATACCATGCTGCCTTGAGGTCATTGTCTTGGCATGGTCTAACAGGCAGGAGTGTGATTTCACCTGGTGTGAAATTTCGGCGAGGTTTGCGGAGTTTGTTTGGTCCTCTTTGGTTATTGGTGTTTGCTGCATACGTGTGTGCCGGTGTGTGATTTTGGATGTGTTGGACGGCCTTTACATCGGTGACGCCGTCGTTCAAATTATTCTTGTTCTTCCCCCAATAACGTGATTTATCATTAGATTGCGTGTTGGTATTGTTGTTGTTGTTGGGGGTGTTATGATTGGATTTGTGGTTATTGCTATTGTTGTTGTTGTTGTTGGACTTGGGATTGTAAAGTTTGATGGAACCCTTAGCAATGAGGGCTCGTTCCATAGTGGTGCCTTTGTCGATAACCTCTTCAAAGGTAGATGCACATAGAGTTTGTAAGTGAAAGCCTAATTCCTGATTGAGATTGGCCACAAACATGGTGACAAGTTGTTTTTCAGGAATAGGCCATGGGAGCTTGCTTGCTAGGCCCCTCCACCTTTGTAGGAAAGAAGCGAAAGCTTCGCCATTCTTTTGTTTGGTGTTACAAAGGTCGGTCATTGACATCTCATGTTCAAAGTTGTAGGAAAAGTGATTAACAAACTTCTCTGCAAGCTCGGGAAATGTTTGAATTCCTGGTGGTAGATGGGCAAACCATTCAGCGGCTTGGCCGCCAAGACTTCTTGGGAAGAGTCTCATAAGATACGTGTCATTGTGAGAGACTTCGAGGCAAGCAATATAGAATTCCCTTAGGTGGTCCCTAGGGTCTCCCTTTCCCTTGTATTTGTCAAATTTTGGCATTTCAAAGTTTTTAGGGAAAGGGGGCATGTACAAGGTGCGATCAAACGGGTAGGGACAAATATCCTCAAAAGAATAGTATTTGCGTTTGCCCCCAGTTTGTAAGTCATCCACCTTTTGGATTAAGCTTTGCAGGGCAGTGTTGAAATCCTGTGGTTGTTGTGGTTGAAACGTGTAGGGTTGTTGATTGGTGAGATATTGGAGGTGGGTTGGGAGTTGGTGTTGGGGATTGGTTTGGATGAGATGTTGATGTTGCGGGTTGGTTTGGATGAGATGTTGATGTTGCGGGCTGGTTTGGATGAGATGTTGATGTTGCGGGTTGGTTTGGATGAGATGTTGGTATTGGGGGTTGGGGTTTGGATTGAGATGTTGGTGTTGGGGATTGGTTTGGATGAGATGTTGGTATTGCGGGTTAGGGTTTGGGTTAATTGGTGTCTGTTGTTGTTGGTGTGCGTATAGTTGTTGGAGAACATGTGGTGGTATTTGGGGATTGGGATTGTGTTGACTTGTGAGATTGACGTTGGGTATGTGGATGTTGGATGGGTTAGTCGTGTTGTGGGATTGTTGTGCGAAAAGTTGTCGTAGGTATGCAAGGGTGTGAGGGTTTGGTGGGGGCACACTTGTGGAGGTATTTGCTTGTGTGATGTTGCCTTGTATGGCCGTTGTGTTTGAAGTGGAGGGGTTGACGGTAGTCGTGGTAGTGGAGGTGATGACAGGTTGGGAGATGTTAGCAGTGGATGTGGAAGTAGTAGATGTGGTAGCGGTTGAGGTTGTGGATGTGGTAGATACGTTAGGTGTTGACGTTTGAGAGATGGTGGGTTGGGTATGTGATGTAGATGCTTGGGTATTTGATGGGGTTGGGACAACTATAGAAGTGGATGGTTGTGATGATGTTGTGACGGGGGGAAGTTGAGCACCAAGTTTGAGAAGATGGTCAAGATATCTCTTTGGATCCGATCTTAGGACTTTATCAAGTAGGTCCATATTATCGGCATCTTGCGTGAAAGTCAAGACATCTAGGTCATCTTGGGGTATGATGGGGACATTTTGTGGTGGTGGTGGGGTTGGTGTTGGTGCTTGTGGTAAGAAGTGAAAAGGGTAGTTGGTGCCAAATGGGGGGATGAAGGAATATGTAGGTGGATTGTATGTTTGATAGATGGGTATGTTGGTACTGTCGGTGTTAGGCATGCCAAAGGGCCATCGTTCCGCCATTTCTTGATTTCTTTTGTGTTGTGATCTTGTGGTGGGCATACACGTATGGATTTGATTTCTAGATGTGGGATGAAGTGGAGACCTTAGAGAATCGAATTGATTGTGTTGGACCCAAAGATGGATGTGGTCGTGAGATGAAGTAGAGGGATATGATGAAGATCGATATGTTTTCCAAAGGTTTTATCCTAAAGGGTGATATGAATGGGTGATATTGATATTTTTGCACAAATTTTGGACCAAAGATGTGTGATAAGAAAGGGATTTGATGTTTTTGATTTTTGATTGGTTTAGGATGGTGAGGATGATTTTGTTGATGTTTCTCGAATTGAGCTTTTGAATAAGATCTAGATTTTGATTTGGCACACAAAGGATGATGATTTTCTTTGTTTGGGGTAGACTAATGACCTTACACAAAGAGAGGTGATTTGTTTTTTTTTCTTGAAATGTAGACTAATGACTTTTCAAGGAAAAACGTGATGTTAATGATAGGATCTAGATCTATCTTTGGCTCAAAAGGGTGACAAGATTTGATGAGTGATTTGATGAGGTTTTGATTTGGATGTGAATTTTTGAAATGATTTTATATTGGTCCAAGGAGATATGCAAAAAAAGAAATGAATGGGGATGGATAGATATGTATTTGGGCTGATTATGATGTATCAAAGTGGTCCAACAAGGGTGGTGAGTGATTCTCTAAGGTCAAATAGAATGTGTAATTTGAAAAATTTTGGAAGAAAAATGGCTAGACGGTTGGCGGATTTCTATGAGATGGGTATGGATTATGGTAGAACAGAAGGTGTAGATCACAACAAAATGGGTTTTTGCTTCAGGCAAGTCAATCTCAGAATAGCGCCAATCCAGGGGTGAAAAGGCGCTACAATAAGACAGATATAGCGCTAAAACAAGTTATACAGATTTCTGATGGCAAAATTTTGGGACTTCTGAAGGTGGATTTTTGGATTTGTCTGTTTAGGATGTGACCAACTGATGTATTCTGTCTTAGGCAAGTCAATCTCAAAATACCGCCAATCCACAGGTGAAAAGTTGCTACAATCAGACTGAGATGGCGCTGAAACAGGGTTTGACAGATTTCTGTTATCAAATTTTTGGATTTCTGAAGGTAGATTTTGGACTTGTATGTTTCGGATGTGACCAACTGATGTATTTTGTCTCAGGCAAGTCAATCTCAAAATAGCGCCAATCCACAGATGAAAAGGCGCTACAATCAGACTGAGATGGCGTTGAAACAGGGTTTGACAGATTTTTGATATCAAATTTTTGGATCTGATTGTTTAGACTGTGACAAACTGATGTGTTCTGTCTCTTGGCAAGTTGTTTGTGAAAAATCAAAGCATTTTAACACACATTTGAACACAAAACAAGCAATGATTTTTGTTTGTGAAATGATATGACTTTGTTTAGAACAAGCACATTTTTACAACCTATGGTGAGAATGGGACAGTATTTGTTGAATCCCCTAGCTGCGCCTATTCAAAGCGGGTAGCTCCAAGATCTTGGTAGCACCGACTACTCCTTATATTTGCACACACTTCTCACGCATACCAAGATCCGGGTTTCTTATAAGGCTTGACCCTCTCCAAACCTTTAGATTATCCCTGCTACCTCGGCTAAGAACCGCATGAATTGGGGCCGCTTCAAGGGTTTTGCCCTCTGCGTCAACAAATAGAAGGATTTTGGCTTACTACAACAATGGTTCTTAGTAAGGGCATCCGTTCAGGTGGTTATACGTGCGGCAGTGCTACTCTCCGTTATGGAGTCTTCCAGCCTCCAAGGGTTGCGCCTTGGAGGGTTTATGGGGAGGTTGGCTGTCGGTATAACAAAACAACACCTGTCGCTTGAGACTTTCATCCCAAACGCCTTATTTTATATAGCGGCTTGGAAGAGCTTGGCTTTAGCTCGTTGCCGCTTGGGTCGTTCCCACCTTTCGAAGCGGGGTGGCAGGCCCTCTAAGGATTACAAAAGCAATACAATCACGAAAACACTTTTGATCCCCAAGTTCATACAAAGATGCGAGGGGAGAGCATACGTGTTCCCTATGATTATATCACACTCAACATGGTTCAATTTTAGATCTTTGGATTAGATGGGGGGTGATTAATGCAAAGTATTGTGAGAAGTTTTTGATTCCCAAGATCACCAAAAGGTGTGAGGGAAGAGCATACACTTTCACTCTACTTGTCACAATCACGAAAACACTTCACACAATTTTATAGATTGTCTTGATTAGATGCGTGGAAATGCAAGTTTGTTGTTCTTTTTATAGCCCAAATTGAAGTGTTTTGATTGTTTGTTTGTTGACACACAAAAAGAAGTATATTTTAGAGCACCAAAAGTAAATGTTATGATCACACACTTCAATCAAGGAGTTGGTTGGATTGATTTTAGAACACCAAATGGAAATGTTTGTCTAAGACCTAACAAAACAAACAAAGGTTCATTTTAGTTTCCAAATTGAAAATGTTTGCTAACTATTTAACAAACCATCCTGCAAAAAGATTGTGTTAGTACCCGCTGTACCTGCAACAAACAGAACTAAAAAATAGCACTAAAACAGACCTACACAGGCTCCACTGCGGGCAGAACAACCCGACTTATGTAAAAATGGTGCTAAAATAATTTAAGGCGCTAATTACAACCTAAGATAGCACTGTTACAGACGATAGCGCTAATCCATCCTAAATAAGGCACTGAAATAGAGGATTGTGATAATCAAAACTAGTAAAGGCACCACTGCGCGGTGTTTTTGAATCCTCGGGTTGACACAGATGGTGCCAATCTGAAGGATGGCGTCAAAACGTAGAACGGTTGCTGTTTGGGCAATTCTGTCAAAAATTTGCTATAACCTCCCCCTGTAATTCCTTGTTTTCCTGCAAAATAGAGAACAAAAAGCACAGGAAACAGCAGAAAAAGGAAAAATCGAACGTGAGTAGGGTTAGCCTAAAAAAAAAACAATCGCGCAGAAATAGCGCCAAACGAGAAATGGCGCTGAAATACGGCTGTTATGGCGTTGCTGCGACTGTCGAATAGCGCTGATCCTATAAAAGGCCGAATACTAACACAACAACTCACAAGCAAAGATTAGATTGGACCTTGTGGGTCCCACCGGGCGTGCCAATGTAGACTAGATAATGCAAAATGAGAAAAGATACCAAATCAAATGCAAACAAACACAAGAGATTATACCTCATATGCACCACCTAATCCCATCAAGGGAGAGAAGGAGCCTTTGCACCCAAAAGAAGCTCCTTAGACTAAGATGATCCCTAGAATATTGATTCAAATGTGAAATGCTCTTCAAAATATGCAACTCACTATTAACTCAAAGGTGATTTTGGCATGGTAACTTTGCATGAAAATAGATGATGAAAATGACTTGTGAGAGGTTGTATTTATAGACTTTTGGAGAGGATTTTGATCCAAGGGTGGAGATTGATTGAAGAGATCAAGGGTGGAGGATGAAAGTGAGGTGGAGGGCCTAGATTTGATCTTGGAAGATGGAGGGCTAGGAATAAAAGTAAATCTTTTATTCTTTTTTGGGAAAGGGGTGAATAAATGAGGTTGGGTGAGATGGATTATTTGTGAATTAAAAATTCACATGGGGAAGGGTAAAATGAATTAAAAATTTATTTGGGGAAGAGTGGATATGACATGTGTAAGGGACGTGTAAGAGGAGTAAATGTGTTGTGTGATTTATTTGAATTTTAAATTTGGGAGGTGTGGAGAGAAGTGCTAATGAGGATTTGACTTTCTTAATTAGGGTGATTAACCTAATTAATATGGCTGGAATAAATTAGTAGAGGGATTAGAGGGGGGATAAGATTAATTAATTAGTGATTTAATTAATTAACCCTAAGGCTAGGATGGGATAGGCTAGAGTAGGCAATTAAATAATAGCTATTTAATTGTCTAGGGTAGGGATAGGCTAATTAGTAGGCTGGATTAATTAGTTAACATGGTTTTAACTAATTAATTAGATTTAGGGAAAATGGGGAATTGATTTAATAAATTTTGCATATTTATTAAATCATTTGGCTAAGGTTTGGACTATTGAATTAATAAAATTAATTCAATTTTGGGATAAAATAGTGTGGATTTAGAAAATGAAAGGGGTGATTAATTAAATAAAAATTTAATTAATTAGTTGGAAAGGGAATTGGTGAGTTTAGGGATGTCGGGAATCAGTTTGGTGGTCAAGACATTTTTAGGTGTCTACAGGTACATACTCCAATTTCACCTCATTCTCTGTGACCTTCTCTCTTAGGAAGTGATATTGGATTGAAATATGCTTTGTCCTTGAATGCATTACCAGATTCTTTGAAATGTTGATATCACTTGTATTATCACATAAGATGGGAATAGGTTCATCATATGACACTTTGATATCCTTTTCCTTCTCTTCTTATATTTCTTTTTCTCTACAAGGAATATCATCATATTCATATTCTTCTATCAGAACTAAGATTTGATGTGTATCTTCATCCATTTTGACATTTGCACTTTCAACCAGCTTCTTTAGCCTCTTGTTGTAACACCTGTAAGCCTTTCTCTTTGTGGACTACCCAAAGAAGATTCCTTCATCTGATCTTGTGTCAAACTTTTCCAAGTTTTCTTCATCTCTCCTAATGTAGCACTTGCTTCCAAACACTCTAAAGTATTTGACAGTTGGAGTTATTCCATACCACAGTTCATATGGAGTCTTTGAACTGTTGACCCTTTCTTGCACTTTGTTTTGTATGTAGACTGCAGTGTGAATAGCTTCTCTCTAATAGATATTTGGTAGATTTGCTTCTTTCAACATTGTCCTTGTTGCTTCTTGAACTATCCTATTCTTCCTTTCCACAACTCCATTCTGCTGAGGACTCCTAAGGGCTGACAAATGCCTCTTTATTCCATGATCTTCACAAAAGTAGTTAAACTCATTGGAGGTGAACTCACCACCTCTGTCAGACCTAAAACACTTTATTTTCAAATCAATTTAATTTTCAACCATAACCTTGTATTCTTTAAACTTATCTAGTGCTTCTAATTTTTCTTTGAGAAAAGTTACCCAAGTCATTCTAGAGAAATCATCAAACAATAACATGAAATACCTATCACCTTGAAAGCTCCCTACTCTTGTAGGTCCACATAGATCTGTATGCACCAACTCCAAAGGTATGATGGTAGAATATTCTTTGATCTTAAAATTCTTGTTGGAATAAGGTGCCATTAACCTTTAAATTCTAATATTGTATTTTATTCCATTTATTATTTGTTATTTGTAATTACCCATAAGGGAATGAGGTAGTCTCATTGACAGTTGTAATTTTAGAGTTACCGGTGGTAGTTATGGAGTGACTTTTACTATTGGCAAATGTAAAAACTCATAGTAAATGAGGATAGGCATGCTCCCTTGAGGAATATACTATTTTTGGCATGTATGACAACTTTCATAATGTTTGGTGAGTGAATCTATGACAGCTGCAAGTTGTCATAAGATTCTGTGATTCTATGACGCATATGATGGATATGTTAGTTGTATATTTGCTATATTTAGTCCAAGCTTCCTATCTTGGAAAGATACTCTTTTGCTAGAATCTATGATGGTTATGATGTGTCATACAATGTTGTAAGAGGCTAGATTTAGTCTTGGGAGCCCAACCTTTGCATGGTTGTTTTTGGACAAGTGTAAGATGCTTGTAAGATGGTAATTAATGTTTATAGGTTGGAGAATCTTAGGAGAGAAAAGGTGAATGCCTAAGATGAGTTAGAAAATATTTCTATAAGTATTTTCCATGTTTTAGTTGCTGCAATATAGATTTTAGGTACTCAGGTGCTGCCGGAGTGCTATCAGATTGAAGACTGGTGGAGACAGTTAAAGTGTTGTTGTATTGTAAATCATTTTCAGATCAATACAAACATTGGGCCTCTTTCCTATGTGGAGTTTTTTACCTAAAAGGGTTTTCTCCACATTAAACATTATGTTATGTGTTCATATTTCTAATTTTGCATTTCTGTGAAGCATAGTTTTGTTTCTGTGTTACAATCTCAATTAATAACACAGAGTTAAAGATTACTGAAATTTATCTTGTATCAGATTTCCATTGAAGTAGTGTTGCTTTCATTTCTAACATTTGGTATCAGATCCTAGCCAACTTTGACTCTTGGGTGGTAGTGTGGAAGCTGTAGCTGTAGTGGGAGATTTGGTTGTGTTTGTTTCGTAGATCTTGTGTTGTTATTATGGATGCATCCACCATTGCATCAACCTCTCATTTGGACATTGAGAAGTTCAACAGAATGGGGTATGAGTTGTGGAAGCTAAAAATGGAAGATTTGTTGGAAGAAAGAAACTAATGGTTGGCTGTCCAAAAAGAGAAGAAACCCGATGATGTCTCTCAAGATGAGTGGGATAGACTAGATAAGAAGGCACGGGGAACCATCTAGTTGTGTCTTTCAGACTCTGTCCCGTTGAATGTCACAAAGGAAGAGACTACATACAAGTTGTGGAAATTGTTGGGTGAGATCTATCAAGCCAAGAGTATGGTAAATAAAATTTATTTTAAAAAAAAATTATTTTCCATGAAAATGCGAGAAGGTGAATCAGTTGCAGAGCATTTAAATTCTTTTAATTTGTTAGTGAGTTAGCTTGATTCAGTAGATGTTGAGGTTAGTGAAGAAGATAAATGTATTTTACTTCTTTGTTCTTTACCTGAGTCTTGGGAGAATGTTATCCTTGCTATCACTGCTAACCTTGTGGATCTAAATTTGGATGCTCTTGTTTCAGTGCTACTGTCATAGGAATTGAGGAAGAAGAGTTCAGATAGTTTAGGGGATGCTCTCAGTGTTAGGGGAAGGTCTAAGGACAAGTCCAAGGGCCGGTCTAAGACTCCTGGTAAAAAGAACAGAGTTAAGTGTTGGAACTGCAGTAAAAAGGTACATGTGAAGAAGGAGTGCAGAAACCCCAAGAAATAGTGGGAGAGTGCTTCAGATAAGTCATCGAATGCAGGTGAAGAAGTTTTACTTTTTACATGTAATCTTGTTTCTAATGAAAACTGGTTGGTTGACTCAGGATGCTTGTTTCATATGACTCTGCATAAGGACTGGTTCTCCACATATGAAGAATATGATGGAGGTAATATCTACCTTGGTGACAACTCTACATATCCAATTGTCAGGAAAGGAAAGGTATTGTTGTGTTTCAGTGATGGGAGGATTAAAACCCTCCCTAGTGTTTTGCATGTTCCTAGATTAGCTAGAAATCTAATTTCAATTTTGAAGTTGAATGATTTAGGAATGCAAGTGACATTTGACAAGCATGGCTATAGATTAGTGAGAGGGAACTTGGTGGTAGCGAAGGGGAAGAGATTTGGAAGCCTGTTCAAGCTTGAAGCCACTACAATTTATAATGCCTCTTATGTATCTGAGGCTAATACTGAAAATGCATGTATGTTGTGGCACCATAGATTGGGCCACACAAGCAATAATGTATTAAAAACTATTAATAATAAAAATTTGTTGGATGGTTTCTCCTATTCTGATGAGCACTTTGATTTCTTTGAGCATTGTGTGTTTGGTAAACAAAACAGAAAATCATTTCCTTCAGGAAGCAATAGAGCAAAAGAGAAGTTAGAAATTATTCATACAGATGTGTTTGGACCTGTGGATAATGAATCTATCAGAAAATCTCATTATTTTTTAACCTTCATTGATGATGTATCCATATTTACATGGATTTATTTTATGAAGCATAAATCTGAAGTTTTCACTAAGTTTAAGGAATTCAAAGTCTTAGTAGAGAACCAATCAGGTTTAAAGATAAAAATATTAAGATTTGACAATGGAGGGGAATATTTCTCTAAGGAATTTGATGAGTTTTGCAAGCATGCAAGTATAATCAGACAAAAGACAACTCCATATACACCACAATAGAATGGTGTTGTAGAAAGGATGAACTGAACAATTATGGAAAGGGCCAGAAGTATGCTTAGTGATGTGAAGTTAGATAAATGCTTTTGGGCAGAGGTTGTGTGTACTGCTTGCTACTTGATAAATAGATCTCCTTGTAAGGCTCTTGATTCAACACCTTATGAAGTGTGGATAGGTAAGAAACCTTCTGTTTCACATTTAAGGGTTTTTGGTTGTGAGGCTTTTGTTCATGTACCTAAGGAAAAGTGATCTAAGTTGGATCTAAAGGATAAAAAGAGTACATTCATTAGATATGGTGATAATGTCAAAGGTTATAAGATTTGGAATCCACTAACCCACAAGATTATCTTTTCTAGAGATGTTATTTTTAGGGAACTTAGAGCTATTTCTAAACTTGAGCAGCCAAAAGAAAAAGATGAAAAAGTAAAGAAGGTGCACTTTGATTTAGAGCAGCAAGATGCACCTCAGGAAGAACAAAATGATGGATTGGGGGGTGAAGAAGAAGAAGAAGAAGATTCAAGTAGTTCTGATGAAGATGAATATGTTGTGATAGAAGAAGTTGGTACAGATGATCATGTAGAAGAACGAGTAGAGTCTCTTACTCCACCCTTGAGGAGATCCACAATACAACAGAATCTAGTTGATAGGTATAGCCCACTAGATTTCCATTGTGTATATGCTTTATTGAGTACTAATGATGAACCTAGATCCTACAAGGAAGCTATTTCTGTAGATGATAGTGAGTCTTGGCAGCTAGCCATGTAGGAGGAGATGATGGCTTTAGACTCTGGTAACACCTAGGATCTTGTTCATTTGCCCAAAGGAAGAAAGGCCATAGGATGTAAGTGGGTCTTCAAGAAGAAGTTTGGAGCAGATGGGTCATTAGAGAAGTACAAGGCTAGACTGGTAGCCAAGGGCTACTCCTAGAGAGAGGGAGTTGATTTTGGTGAGATATTCTCTCCTGTTACTAAATTGACTTCTATTAGATTTCTCTTATCCATTCTTGCAGCTTATGATTGGGAGATTGAGCAAATGGATGTTAAGACTGCGTTCTTGCATGGAGATCTTGAAGAAGAAATTTATATGCAACAACCTACAGGTTTTGAGGTAAAAGGAAAAGAACATTGGGTTTGCAAGTTAAAGAGGTCTCTTTATGGTCTGAAACAATCCCCTAGAATGTGGTATCAAAAGTTTGATTCATTTGTTTTGAAATTGAGTTTTGTTAGAAGTGAGGAGGATCATTGTGTTTACATTCCTTATGTTGATGATTCTATATTGCTTATTGCTTTGTATGTTGATGACATGTTATTTTTCAGTAATAGTAAGGGTATGGTCAGTGAGCTTAAAGCCCAACTTTTAGGTGCATTTGAGATGAAGGATCTTGGTGCTGCAAGATATATTTTGGGAATGGAGATCAGGAGGGACATAGTTAACAGAAAGATTTGGTTGTCACAAAGTATGTGAATACTATTGTGTAGAGATTTAGTTTGCAGGACTGTAACCCAATTAGAGTTCCTTTACCCATTGGTACTAAGATTTCATTAGATATGTGTCCAAAGACTGAAGATGATCTTGAGGATATGTCTAATGTTCCATATGCTAGTGTTGTAGGGAGTTTGATGTATGCAATGGTTTGCACTAGACCAGATATTGCCCAAGCAGTGGGAGTTTTGAGCAGATTTTTGTCTAACCCTGGTAGACAACATTGGAACTATGCGAAGAGGGTGTTTCAATATCTTTCAGGTACTCTTTATCATTTTTTGGTGTATTCTGGTACTGATAGTGCTGATAAATCTTTGGACATATAGGGTTTTGTTGATGCAGATTGGGCAGGTGACTTGGATAGTTGAAGGTCCACTAGTGGCTGTGTTTACTCTGTTTGGAGGTGCAGTGAGTTGGATGAGTAAGAGGCAGCCCATAGTTGCTTTGTCCACCACAAAAGTAGAGTATATGGCTACTACTTGTTGGGATAGGAAAATTTTATTTTATTTTTGTTTTTATACCCACTCATGTCTAGCCAAACCAAAAATATTTCACCCAAAATCAGAATAAAATGATATATCCCATTAAATCCTATAACTTTTATCACAAAATAATGTACAGGGTTCAAATTTCCTAATATTGACAAGACCTCATTGCAGTTATACCGATCCATGAGAAACTAGTTGAAATGAGTATCAGTGTGAGAGTACTGATCAGAGAGAAGATTTTAGGGAACACGGATGAAGAAAGTGACACCGATGACCTTTCATCAGAGGAAGAACGCATGGTTACGCCGATCGGTATAAGGAACCACTATCAGGTAATATTCTACAAACCCTCCCGACAGTATAAGTCATGCCGATGGTGGAGTTCGGTAGGACTCTGACTGAGCATCCAATGGAATGGAGGGAATTAGTGGTCATCGGTAGGAGATGAACATCAGAGGGAAAGATTGATGAGTCTCTGATATTCTAAATTCTTAGCGATTAAATAAAAGTGTTTCGGCATAGCTCACACTAATATGTGTGAAGAATAAGAACCATCAGCAAAGCTGAACAAGTCAGAACGAAGTTTATATGTCTTACCGAACCGATGGTCACAGTGATAAAGATGTCGGTGACATATTGTGAAGATCTCTCCGATGAAGAGTGTAAAGGAAGGCTATCGGCGAAACAACCATGATCAGGTAAATTGAAATAAGTTATCCCGATGGTTTATCTAATCCTGACGATAATGATGACCACATTCACCAACAAGACTCTCACCGATAGTCATATTGGTAACACTTGACATATCGGAGAAGAATATTATTCACAAAGCGATGAAGGAAGTCATGTCGATGGCAACAATGCTCACTTCCACATCGGGTAAAGCTTGGAAATATCTTGTTGATACAAACTCACTTATGAAATATGACATCGAAGAGACAAATCAAGGGTTACAACGATTGATCCGTGAGCAAACATTCACACCATGAGAAGATATTAAGATCGTCCTGACATTATGAAAATCATGCTGACAAGAGAAGTTATGACGATGTGACATTTCACAACAATCAAGAGAATTGAAATGCTCGAACAATTAATTGTAGATGATGAAGAAATCCTTTGAGATAACATTCAAAATCATTGCAATTAAGTTCGATAGAATTGTTTGAGAAGAGAAAGAAAGTGGAGACTTGGAGGAGAATACAGGGGAATTTAATCACCATTTCAAAATAACAGGTACATACATACAAACTTCTGTGTAATAGCCTGTTATTTGAATTTTCTATCAAGGATTGTAAATGGAAACTCCGGTGAAGGGAAAGGGTAGAAAACAATAGGGCGACACCAACAAACCTAAAAGATAAAAAATTGACAAAACCCCTAAAGAGAAAACAAAAGAAAGAAAACTAAACCAAGACTTGATTGATCAACTACCAAGATCAACTCCCAAAGCCCAAGATAAGTGTAAATACCTTGGGAATGTTTAGACTCCAATTAGAGGCTATGATCTCTTCAAATTCCATTACAACAGAAGAATTAGGAATTTTCTAGTGTCAAACCCATGGCATTTGAATTTGGGTAAATTAGTTGTTCTCGATGTGTTTCTAAATGTTGAACTCCTCCAGCTTCTTGCTAAACAATATAACCCAAGTCTTAAGGCCATATGCAACCCACAAGGGGAGCCTATTATACACTTGTCAAAGAATGCCATTTGTGAAGTTTTCGACTTGGATGATTTATTTACTGTCCCTATTGTTTATGAGGATTTGGAAAAGGAATATTGGAGAATGGATACTACTTACAATGGATGGAGGTTTCCTATTCACAGGCCCAAGGCAGAGGGAGAAATGGTGCCTCTCATGGAGGATGATGGCCCTCCTTTTAATGTATCATTATTTGAACCCTACATACAATATACTTACTACTCTGTGGGCTAGGTCCTAGGATCAGAGGTCCCTGGCTTCATGACAATTTCTCTGATGGTCATAGCTGCAGACATCCAATGCCATAATGCTAGGTAGTTTGATTATGCTGCCTATGTTTTTAATAGTATTGACTCTGGTCTAACCGCCATAAAGAACAATGCCCCATCAGTTTCCTTTGAACATTATTCACTTCTCATGCATATGGTGCTCTATTATGGTCAGGAAGTGGGGTTATGACCAACTGAATTCAAAGTTGTTCCAGTAGACCAAAGGGGGCAAAAGTCACCCATGCAGATGTGGACTAGAATATGGGATAGTAGATATGCCCATTCTAGCTATGTACATTTTGAAGAATATTGTGTGAAAGTGTTATATAGATGTTTCAGTCATCCCTGTTAGTATTCAATCTCAGATGAAATAAAGAGGTTTCTTAGACCAAAGGATTTTGGTGGTCCTCTTACTATTACTCACAACTCGAGAGATTGGTACTATTCTAAGGATGCTACTATGGTTAGAGTTTATGGTTTTGAGGATACTCCTTTTATCTTGCCTAAGACTGTCCCTGACAGAATTACCTATTTGGAAATAGTTAGGCAAATGAATTGTTCAAATGTGATGCACTTGAGCTCTTGTGATGAACAATCTTTTATGCCTAGTACTCTTTGCTTTGGAGATTTCACTGTGGTATCCAAGGAGGGATATAGTCTCATTTTGGATAAATTGATGCACTATTATATGAGGTGTGTAGAGGTAAGAAAAGTGTTTGATTCTAAGGGTCTTATTGACCTTGCTCAGAGAAAGCAAAACCTCAATGGGTACACACATGTCCCCTATCCACATGATGATGTCATCAGTAATCTAGAGGAAACTAAAGTTGAGTTGGTGGTTGAAAAATATAACAAGGATCTAGATGAGAAGAAGAAACAACTCGCAGAGATTGAGTTGTTATCTTCTGGTGATGAAGAACCTGCAGGGCAAGAGGAACCACAGCAACATAGAACAAAAATGTCCAAAAGAAAAATGCAACAATATTAGTCTCCTGGCATAGCACATGATGAGGAGGGGCTTGCTGATGAAGACCCAAGACAAATAGCGTATGATTATTTTATTTGTGATGATAAATTTATTCATTCTAAATAATTCAAATCATTTTTATATAAATGCAAGGGGAAGGAAATCAGAGAGTCAGTTGATGATGTATCTGCCAACAATGAGAGACAATTACTTGATATTTTGAAAGCAACAGTTGATAATGAATTGCAAGATATGACCCCTAGCAAGGGTAGACAACTACTCAAAGAAGCAGGGGTGATGATCTTTCCTGGCCTTGATTTGAATTCTTCTCTAGTATTTGATAGTTTTTTGCATAATACAAACAATAAATACAAGCTCACTCCAAAAGGTGTCATTGAAGTATATATGGGTACCAAATATAATAATGATGAAAATTCATTAATGATATGGGCCCTGTATCCTCCCCACAAAAAGACAGCCATTATAGACACTGAGAAGACTTTTGGCCATGTCATGACTTTGAAAGCAGGGGAGACTGACCCCTTGATCACTGCAGACATTGGCATTAATGTTGCAAAGCTGAATAAGGCATAGGCTCGGATGTTAATCAAAGAAAGAGATGCATACAAGTTGAGCTGTGAGAGATTAACCAAATAAAATGACTATTTGAAAGATGTTGTTAAGAACACCTTTGGGGGATCAGTAAAGAGACTAACTCAGGGTGAAAGTTCATAGAGCATCCAATCACCATCCATCGTTCAGATAGCTCAAATCTAGATGGATACAATTGTCCTAGTACTCCAAAATAGGCATACCAACATGATGCATTGGCTGAACCAATTTTGGGATAATTATTCTCAGAATTATAAAGAAATCCAAGAGCATGAGAGGCTTGACAAAAGGCTGCAGGAGAAATTAAATGAGACATAGAGTAAAGATACTTCTGACATTGTAGGTGCCTCCAATGTAAAAGAGTTGATCGAGCAGCATCAGAAGTATTATGACCAACTTAAGACTGATGCTAAAGAGTGTGTTGAAGCCTCAAAAGCAGGAGTGCCCACATTGTTCAAGAGCGATAAAGAATTAAAGAGCAAAGAAGAATTGAGTAGAGACAGTCAAGCAATATTGCATGAAGCTCTAGAAGCTCTTAAAGACAAAGACTCTGCATCCGGCGAAGCCTGCAAGAATTTGGAGAGGATGGTTATGATGGATGTGATCACAAGGAATGCTATTGAATTTACTAATTCACATCGCAGCTAGGAGTACTTAGATCATATTGCTCAACTATACTTGTGGTTGAATAGAGCATAAGCATGGTTATGTTATTGTTGTTATTTTGTTAATTCCCAAAAGACTTCTTTGAAGAGCTATGTCTCTTCATAAGTATTCCTATATAGGTTGGACATATGATTTTGAATTAAGGAGAACAATAGTAGAATATAATACATAAAGTTTACAATGTTTCTAAAAGACCATGTTGCAAGTTTATTATTGAAGAAGTAAATTGAAGTTCTCTGATTCTGTTATTCTATTCTGGCATCAATTGTTTGTTAAGATTATTCAATTGTGTGGTTGTCTCCAGTTTAGTATTTCCTTGTTATTCAAATTAAGATATCAAGTATATAGTTAATTTGTCAACGTACATTTGTTGTATCTGTGTGATTGAATTAATTGGTTTCCATTAGAGGAATTAAAAATCCTTCTAAACAATCACAGTAACCTAGAAGTGTTAGTTTGGATTACTAAGAAGAACCATATAATTAGGATTGCCATTCTGTCTCCAAGTTAATATTATCTGTTATTCTTGCATATTTCATTCAATTGGTTTCTTCAAGAAAGGATTAAATTACCTTCTGGTGAATTACAAGAGATCTGATTATATTGGTTGGATTGTCAAGAAGAGTTTGTCAGTCATTTCCTTGCATGTTTATACAAGTTATAAACTAAAATATTGTGCCAAACAGTTAGAATTGCTACCAAATATAAGCCACTAGTCTTAGTCTTTCGTTTGACTCTGTTTACCTAATAAGGCCATGGTCTTATTTCAATTCATTACTTAAAAAACCTTTTATTAGTTAAGCATAGTCATAAAATTCACCTTGATATTACTTATACAATTTCTACCAACCATTCATCAGATAGTAGATATAGAATTAGTTAGCAAGCTTTCATCTATCCTACACCATTTGCCACTATAGGTAGATTCATTTGCTTAGTCAAGACATTTACATTTAGTCTGCTTTAATTTCCAAGGTTCACCTACCTAGGTGTAGCAGGACCTAAAGTGTAGGGAGTCATCAAACCCTAAAGGTTTATTCCATCATGTTAGTTCAAAAATGTTGTGAATCGAAGAATAGAGTCTGGCATCCTCTTAAGATTAGCAACCTACATTTTTGAGACCTAACAAATTGGCGACTCTACTGGGGACTAAATAAAAAGAGTAATAAAACATTCCTTTTATAGAGTCATTTCATAAAACTTTAATTTGGTAACTCTGCTAGCGAGAAGAATCCAGAAAGATAAATTATAAACTTTTCCTATTTACAGAATAGGTGGCGACTCTAGAAACTGTCATAACAGAAAGTTGATTCCAAATGGATGGTAGGAGATCCAAAATGGAGGGCAAGAAATTGCAATCATCTCCACCAATTAGAAACAACTCCAAGAGAAATGGTACATCAAACTATTCTCACCAGAATAATAACCATGAGAATCAAGAAGATAATGTTGAGCAAACTATTACAATTCACAATAAGTTTACACCTCTGCATGAATCAAATGAGAATCTCAATGGAGTAACTGATGATATATTGGAAAAATACAGACCAGATCCTCAAGAACAGCTTGAGTATGAAGCACAGGCCATGAGGGAAATTGATCAAAGGCAAGCTGAATATGATTTTAAAATGTCATTACATCAGGGAGAAGGGGTAAAACATGGACTCTCAACTCAATAAATAAATGAAATTCCAAAGAATTCAGGAGGTATGAATCAAGCACAACAAGATCTGCTTAGGCTCCAGGAAGAACTTGAAATGATCAAGATAGAGGAAACTAAGCGGTTATTGCAACAAGAGATTCAACAGATAAAGAGTAGGGCTAAAACAACTCCCCCAAAATATGTTCCTCCACATAGGGGAAACACTTCAAGGAATCCACAACAAAATATACACCAAAATACAGGTGGTGCTTCAAATTCACAAGCATCTGGAAGTCATCAAAATACCATTCCTAAAGTTCCTAGACCACTTCCCATGCACAACACCTTTCAACAAATGGCTAATCCTTACCCACCCCCTGGCCAACAATATTATAGACCACAAAATCCTTACATAAATCCCCACATGAACCAACAGCAACAATATGCTTATCATTAGCCTCCAGGTGGATATAATTACTATCCTAATCCACCACCCATGAATTTTCCACCTCAAAACCTCGCAAACATATGTAGCCAATTTGATCTGGCTGGATATCAATTATATCCATACCCTATGGATAGTAATTGGAGAAATATAGTTCCCAAGATTACTAGGAACAGTGGAATATCAGCTGAAGATCACATCAGAAGCTTCAATGCTTTCATACAAGATATTGGTATGGATTGGGAAGATGTTAGAATAAGGTTATTCATGATGTCCCTGACAGAAGATGCAAGAGACTAGTTCAACAACTTACCTGATACCTCAATCAATTCAATAACTGATTTCCATAATCAGTTTAAGGAGTAGTATGGTAATCAGTATGCCCTTGAGTTTGCATTACATGAATTGATAAGTATCCAGAAACACCAAAATGAATCAGTGTATGACTTCAATCTAAAATTTTCCAAATTACACAACAAAATACCACATGGATCCAAGCTGTCTGATCCAACAACATTGAGCATTTATCTAAAAGTATTTGATCCTAAGACATGATACAAACTTAGAAACTGGTGCCCTGCAACCCTGTCTGAAGCACATAAAGTGGCATTAACTATTGAGAACAATAGGAAAGCTGCAGGTATGGTTAGCAAGACGGATAACCCTAGAAACCCTCAGAACCCAAACATTCAGCAGACTAAACAAGAAAGTCAACATAGACATGAAAGGCCTAGGTTGCATGATATGCCATATAATATGAATTGGAAAGATGGGAGACCTATTGAAAATAGCAGAAAGCAACATTATGGCAAAGATACCCCTGACCCTCTGAAAAGAAATGTAGCACATATGGTAGAAGATAAACCTTGGTGTTTGGTGTGCAATTTACCACATTCACCTGAATATTGTGAGGTGGCTAAAATAGTACAACAAGAAGAAGCATTATATAATTGTTATCACCCAGTTTTGCACCCTTGCATATCAGCCGTGAAGCCTCTGCAAACTAGAGTAACATGGGACTGATCTATAAGTGTGGGACCTTGCTAAGTGAGATCAGACCTTTGGAGAAGGTAGGCTTCCTTGTCTAGTTATCACCTAAAACAACTAAATTTTGAGGGGAAAAGGGAGAGAGAAAGTTTGTAATGGAAATGAAATAAAAGCTTGAAAACAAGGGTGATGCACCAGATAGATTTAAAGAAATTTCCATAGAATTGAAGGATGCACAATACAATCAGAATATGGCAAGTAGGCATACATAGGTTAGATGACTCTAGCAGAGGTGAGAAGCAATATGATTGAGAGGAATAAAACATTCACAGACAAACCATATGCAAATTCACACAGAACTAGAAAAATTAGTAAAGAGGTAAAATTAACTTGCATATATTCAATGGAAAGGCATGGCTACAGCATATGAAAACCCTGTTTGGAAACAGCAAAGCCTTAATGCCAAAAAATTTCCAACCCTATTTACAACATTTGAATGCATACTTATAGCATTCCAAAACTATCCTAAGTTGGTTACAAAAATTCGCTCAAAGAGCTGTCATAGAAAATATCTCCACTGATGACTATCTAGCTGCATCAGTTATGGCATCAATATCTAGAACTGGGCGGATGGGGAGTTTTTTTGGAGTCTTGAATGCGAGTAGCTTACTCATCGATCTGCAGTAGAAAAGATGAAAATATCTGGAAGAGGGAGGTGGGAAGATATTTCTGACCATCAATGCAAGCTACATCATCTTTGTGCAGCAATGAATGCCCCAAAAAATCTTCATCTGCTGAAAGTCGTCGCTGAAATGTCCAGTTGCCCAAAATATGCAACTCCAGATCTGAAAATTGAAAAATGACAAAGCTCCTGAAAAACCCTGCCAAATGAAAGAGGGGACCAAAATATGCAACTTTGCCTCTTGGAGCATGCCGAAATTCACCAAAATGGAGGAGATACAGGTGGTCAAACTTTCGGTCAACTACCTGTATATATCACTTTTGCATTTCTGTGTATATCGCTGCATCATGGTGCCTGAATCGGCATTCAAAAACTCATTCTGCAACACCTTTGTATGTGCAGGGCGCCTTGTATATCAGGCTCTGCATATGCCTTGTATATCTAAAATTGCATATGCATACAATTTCTCTTGTATGTGTGGGCCCCACCATTTGTCCCTCCTCTTCTAAATATGCAAACATACAAGCCGCGGACCTGAAATTGACCATTAGCTGCTTTTCATTGTCCTATCGGGTCTGACTTGTATCACTTTTCTTTGTACATTTCTTTGGCTTGTATATCGCAATATACAATTGCCATATACATACAAGCTGGACCTGAAGCCTGAATGTGCTAGAATTGATTTTCACATCGGATCCATCTTGTATACCTCTTTTGCATCTTGGCTTGTATATCGCAATACACAATTGCCATATACATACAAGCCACAGACTTAGCGCTGCATTCCGCCAAACTTACCTGTCTTGAAATCTGGCTTGTATGTATATTTTGTATGTCAAGACATACAAACACCTTTTATACACAGCGGACCCAAGAACAACATAGAATACATTGAAACTTCTATTCGGGTCCGAATTGTATATGTTTCCTTGTATATCGGCTTGTATGTGCGAACATACAAGTCGATATACATTCCACTGTAGCATTTAAACCTTTGTATGCATATGATATACAAACCTCTTTGTATCTTCACGGGCCCCACCACTTGTATCTCTGAGATATACAAACTCCTTTGTATATTTCCCCACAACACTTCTTGCATTAAACCTGCGGGCCCCACCTTTTGTATGTCCTGCCGGCACTGTAGCAAATGTATATATTGGCCTTGTATGTCAAAAATACAAATGCAATATACAAACTCCCTTCCACATACAAACAGGGTATCTTTGATGGAATATACCTGTGATGCATATCTTCCATTTGTATATAGCAGATTGTATGTGCAGACATACAAAGCAATATACAAGCCTTTTTATGCATACAAGCGTAGAATATTCTGAGGAATCTTCCATGTATACTTGCCTTGTGCATTTAGCGAATGTATATTTTCTTGTATGTGTGAACATACAAGGTAAACATACAAGCCACCACATGTAAATACAGAATCTTTGAGGAATATTCCCTAAATCTATCTTATACCTTGTATGTTTCACTTGCATCTCCACTTGTATATCACCGATATACAAATCCAGAATATTCCCAGGAACCCGCGAAAGATTCCTAGAATGTATATGCATTTCCCTAGCTCGATATACATTCAAAGAATGTATATAACTTAATTTTTTCATTATTTCCTAAGGCCGATGGAGATTTTCATGCCCGCCAAATGTATATTTGAACTGTATGTTGACCAAATCTTTGACCATCAATAACTTCTTTATTTGGCCAAATTTTAGGGTGATGTAAAAAGCAAACCTGCCTATTTTTCCAAGCTCTTTCCAATGGTAAGGTTTCTTAGGCAATTTGGCACTTTTTCATTTCTAGGCAATATTTTCCAAAGGCTTTTCAAGGAAAATACCAGGTTGACTGCTTGGCTCTGGTCAGAGGAAAAAAGGGTCAACAATTTGGCAACCTCTATGGGATATTTGCCTGTTAAATAGTTAGATCAGTGGCCTATACATCTATTGGGCATAGAGTCACACAGAGACTAAAATATAGATATGTCTGACCTTAACAAAACAAGATAGAAGCAATGAAGAACACTTGGAAGGCCAAACCAAGACAAAATGTTGAAAGCAAACTCTTTCAACTATGCTAGACAACATTTAAAGAAAGCAAAAGTAGATCTAAACTAATGTGCAACGGCACTTATTGAAAGCATAGAGACCTAATTTACTGATTTACAAGGCATTCATACCTTAAAACACCTCTTTAGGTGTATCCCATTGATTGGGATAGGCAGATTTTGTCCATCCATATTTGATAATTGAAATGCATTGTGCTCCTTGCATTTAGTAATGAGAAATGGACCACTCCACATGTTGTCAAATTTGGAGTGCTTTCCAGGCCTGCTCTTCAATTCGTCCCATTTGAGCACCATATCACCTTCTCTAAAGATTCTAGGAGTGGCCTTATGATAAAAAATTCTCTTGGTTTGTAGCTAATGATATTCCATAGTTTTCATAGCCTTGTCTCTGATTTCTTCAAGCTCCATAAGCTAAGCATATCTTACAGCCATGGGATCTTCCTCTTCAAACATTTCTAGCTGATTCATGATGTCTAGTGCTAGCAGTTCTACAGTGATAGGCAATCTTGCTTCCTTCCCATATACTAACATATATGGAGAATTTCCAATGGACCTCTTAGGATTTATTCTATCTGCCCATAAGGCATACTTCAAATTAGTGTGCCAAGTCCTCTGGTTGTCCTCCATTGCTCTTTTAATAATCCTTATGAGATTTTTGTTGGTAGACTCAGCGAAACCATTACCCTGTGGGTAATAATTAGAAGAAGTATTCAGATTGATCCCATTTTTGACAGCCCAATCAGTTATCTTTAGGCCAACAAAGGCTAAAGCATTGTCAAAAATTATTGACTCGGGCACTCCAAACCTGGAAATCAAGTCATGATAAAAATTTAAAATAACATTTTCATTTGATTCCTTTAGAGCTACTGCTTCAATCCATCTTGTGAAAAAATCTATAGCTGTAAGAATCCACTTGTGGCCTACACTTGATGGTGGATTTATAGGACCTATGAAGTCCATATCCCATCTCATGAAAGGTTGCTCTATTTGAATTAGCCGTAAAGGTAAGGTTGATAGCCTTTCTTTTCCTGCAAAAACAACACACTTTACACATTTCCTCGCCCATGCATGGGCATCCTAAATAGGCTGGGCCAATAATACCTAGCTCTCATTACTTTCCAAGCAGTAGTCTTCAGGGCAAAATGACCCCCCGCTGCTCCATCATGAAATTCATGTAGTACCTTGTCAGTCTGATCTTTATCCATGCACCTTAACAATACACCATTCAAGTCCTTTCTGAAAAGGATGCCATTTATTAAAACATTTGGAACCGATTGGAGTCTATAATATCTTCTTTTAGTTCTATCTAGACCTACTGAACATTTGCCAGTTTGCAAAAATTTAGTCATCTCAGCAACCCAGCCTATGTTTGCTACTGCTGCATTATCTTGAGGTGCATCCTCAATGGTCAAAAGTGTCTCATCCTCCTTGTTAGAACTGGTAGCGAGCTGCTCGCTGAGTCCTCTGCCTCTGACAAGCTTGGTTACTTGGATATCCACGTCATATTCCATGACCTTGGTGATCCAACCCGCTCTCTTCTCATTAACATCTTTACTCAACAGGAACTCTTTCATGCTGGGATGAGCCACCATTAAATGTATCTTGTTATTGGAAACAAGATGCCAAAATTTCTTGAGGCTCCTTATCACTGCAAGGATGTGCTTCTCAACAAAGCTATACTTTTGTTCATATTCTTCTAGCCCCTGACTGAAAAAAGCAATTGACTGCTCAAAGCCACTACTCTGCTTCTGCACTAAAATCACAGAGATTGTATCTAGGCCGCCATAAGCATATAGGATAAAATCTTTGGAAAAGTTAGGATGTACCAAGGTTGGCACAACTGACAATGCTTCTTTTATAGACTCAAAACTGAGTCTGGCCTCTTTTGTCCAATTAAAGGCTATATTCTTTTTTAACATGGATGTCAAAGTTTTCAAAGGTTTGTGATATCAGGGATGAACCTTCGTAGAAAATTAATTCTGCCAATAAAACTTTGTAATCCCTTCTTATGACTTGGTAAAGGCAGCTCCAAAATGGCCCTTACTCTTTCAGCATCAATAGTAATGCCTTCTTTTGAGACAACATGCCCTAACAACTTGCCTTCATGGACAACAAAAATGCATTTGTTTGGATTAAGGGATATCCCAAACTCTCGGCATCTCTCAAAAACTTGCCCTAGGTGGGATAAATGCTTAGATGCATTCTTGGAAAAAAATGTTATATCATCTAGGTACACCAGAACTAGTTTGTATAGCAAACCCTTGAACGCCATATCCATGGCTCTTTGAAAGGTTGAGCCAGCATTAAAGAGACCAAAAGGCATCCTCCTGTAGGCCATGGTGCCCCACTTGGTAGTGAAAGCAGTTTTGAACTGATCCTCCTCCTTGACTAACACTTGATTGTAACCAGAAAATCTGTCAAGCAAAGAAAATCTCTCCGAGCCAGACACTACTTGTAAAATCTGCTCCATTGATGGAAGTGTGTAGTGGTCTTTTAGGGAGGATCTGTTTAGGTCCCTAAAATCAACACACAACCTGATTTCTCTGTTCTTCTTCCTCACAGGGACAAGGTTTGAGACCCAAGAAGTATGCTTGATGGGAAAAATGATCTTTCCCTCAATTAGCTTAGTCAATTCTTTAATCATCAGGGGCTCTAGCTTTGGATTTAGGGGCCTCTGCCTCTGCCTTACAAGCTTTACACCTAGTTCCAATTCTATGGTGTGCTGGGCAATATGAGGATCAAATCCCTTTAGATCTGAATAATCCCAAGCTAACACCTCCTTAAATTCCTAACAAAGAGCAATAAAAGCTCTCATGTCCTCAGCTGAACAGATTTTACCTATTTTGAGGAGTTTTCCCTTAAAAATTTCTAACTCTCATAATGTTCCTCTTTTATTTGCATATCGATCTTAGTCTTCTTCATTTGATCATCGGTGCCAAAAATAGACTCCAAAGTCACCAATCCCTTGGGCAGCTTGTTTTTCTTTAGCTGAATAATCTAATCATTGCCATACTGTTGTTTGAGTTTATCCTAGTTCATCATGGAAAACTCATCTTCCTCTAACAAGAATCTCAGAATCTGTTCATCACTTTCAAAGACCTGCCAATGAACATTATTGTCAGGGATAGAGGGTTTGTCAACTATTTTTACATGAGGCTGCATTTTCTCCTTTTGAATGTCACTAGGGATGTTAAACTGTGCCCCAATTACAACCAATCTATCAGCATGGGAGTTTTGATTTCTTGGAATGGAAATCAGATTAAAAGCATCAAACTCCTCAATCATGTTCCACACCCTATGCTTATAGCACTTCAAGGTATCATTTTTGGTAAGATGTAGTCCTCTTACCTGATTTACAATTAGTTCATTGTCCCCGAATACTTGCAAACAACTAATTTTCTTCCTTCTTGCCCATTGCAATCCCTGGATTAGCCCCTCATATTCAGCAGCGTTATTTGTACATGTAAAGGCAAAATGGAAAGTAGCATAGTATTTTTCACCCTATGGTGACACCAGCATTGCACCACCACCGGATCCATTTCTACTCCTTGAGCCATCAAAGTACATTTTCCATACTTCTCCTTGTTGCTCTGTCCACTGTTCTGCATCCTTTACCATACTTGGAATTGCTGCCTTAGGCTCATGAAGTATAAAGACCCCCATACCATTTTCTTGAATATGTGCTTCAGGATCATCCACAACATCTTCTAAGGACCATTCCCTTAATAACATTTTTGGTATACTCTCAGCTTGTAACTCTTGAGCCACCACAAGTTTAGGATGATCAGAAATAATGTGATTTGCTTTAACAACACTTGGTGTATAGGGCTCTATGTGATGATTTGAAAGCAATTCAGATCTTAGGGTTACCTTAGTGCCATATCTGGTCCTAAAAAATATATGGGACCAGTCGGAGGATAGGTATCCTCCTATTTTGGCTATGAATTCTCTTCATAGGTACATGGTAAAATAGGGAGGCAAATCAATAATGAAGACCTCTTAGAAGATGGAAACATTGGGATAAGTATGTAGAGTAAGACCTAGGTCTTTTATTACACCCACAGTACTAACAGTTGTGCCATCTAATTGGAGTACACCCTTCTCAAGAGGTTGGTACTTGAGCCCTAATTGGTTTGTAATTTGTTTAGGCATCACAAAACTGCTTGCTCCACTATCCACCATGCAATTATGAACTAATTTATCTCCAATTATCAATGATATATAGAATGGGAGTGGCTTAGTACTTTTGTTAGGCTATTTGCTATTACCCTCAGAGGAATTAGTAAGGACAACCTTATTTGGGTCAACAGTTGTATCTTTGGACACCTTCAAATCAGACAAGGCAGATTGCAATATGTCTTTTTGGCCCGAGATGGCTAAAGAATCCCACATAGACATTGTCACATTCATCTTTTTCATATTTTCAATAATATTGAAAGGTGGAATGGCACTCACCTTCTAATTTGATTTTGTAGCAGCGACATCTGGTTGCAAATGAAGCATCTCCCTTGCTTTTGCTGGGTCATTTCTTTGTAGAATATGGGGAATTTGGGGTGCAGGAACATTAGCAGACACTTTTCCTTTATTTGCTGCTTGTTCAACCTCATAACCCTTTTTCTTTGCTCTTGTATTTGCTGCAACTGAGGTGTTATCACTGTTTATGCCACAAAATTCACCTTCCTGCCAATTCATGAAAGCAGAATCACTCTGAGGTTGTTCCTGTTGTTGCGCAGCCCCATCATTTGGTGTACTTGGCTATGAGGCTGACACATTTTGCACCATTAAAGCCTGATTTATGACTCCATTTGAGTAGGCTGCTTGACTGTGTGGCTGATTACATGGCTGGCACCACTCATATTCAGCTGCTAGGTTGTTTTGAGCAGGGGCAAGGTCCCTTATGGTGTTAATAGGTGCTGGATTATAAGGCAGAAAAGGCCTTTGATTTACATTCTATTTGGCACCTTGATAGTTGCTTTGATAAGGCAGCCTATTAGCTTGATACGGCTGATTTTGGCCTTGAAATGGTTAATTATGCCCCTAGCTAGATTGCTGATAAGGCTGAAAGGGCCTCTGGGACTATTGCTTCTTTACGTTTACCAGTTCATTTCCAAAATTTTGAAGGATACCCTCAATCTTTTGTTGACTTCTTTTAATCTCTTTCAACTCTTGAGATGAACCAGAGGCAGCAGGTTCAGAATTAGCAATATTTGGTAATGCTGCGACAGTAGGCACAGGGGGAAAACATGGAATTGGCAAAGGCATAGAAGCCTGAATCTCAGGAAAGATAGGCACCGGTGGTCTAGGTGCTATTTTTCTGGCCTGAATGAGATTATTCTCTACCCTAATTGCTAATTCATACGCATCTGGTAAACTATTACCTCCTAGTGATTGAATCATTACTGAAATATCACTATTTAGGGCTTTCAAAAAATATAGAAATGCATATTCAGTTGGAGGTCTTACCATGGCAGGGATTCTATCCCATGTCTTTTGAAATCTAAAGTTAAAATCCATCATTTGCTCCTAAGGAGCTCTCTTTATAGTGGTCATCTGGTCAACCAATGATAGATTATCTGATTTGTCTTGAAATTGTCTATTTAACTTCTCTCCTAGCTCATCCCAGGTTCCTATAGTCTACACTGGTAGACTCCTGAACCATTGTAATGCCTTCCCTTTGAAGGAGGCGGCCAGTAATCTGATGGCCACATTCTCCTGAGTGACATGATGAACCCCACACATAGATGCTATGTCTCTAATGTGCTCGATCGGAGTAGTCTGATTTTCCCCTGTGAAATAGGGTAGATTCTTCAAAGCTATCATTGGTATCACATCATGCACCATTAGATTCAAAGGACTCCCCCCATCAAAAGTCACAAATGGCTGATTTCTTGCCATCTGAAGAGCTGTAGGTAGATTCGCTTGAGTTACTGCAGGAACTACAGAAGCAACTGGTCTAAAACCTGGTGGAGTTGACTGTACTCTTTTGGAAGATGGAATCCTTATTGCAGCTCTGCTCTATCTTCTGGGTGGAGAGAGCTGCATATATTTGAATGAGCCTGAACTTGAACTCCTGGTTGCTATCTTTCTCATAAAACGTGTGTCAGCAAGACTGGTCTATTTGTCTTTCCTCAGTCTGAGTCGCCAGATGTGAAAATTTTCTCTTAAAGGTCTGCAATTACTGGTTGCACATCAAAACCAACAATAATGGCTGTTAATTTGATTGTTAATCTGACTTCTTGGGTCCCACCGGGTGTGCCAAAGTTGTTATCACCCAGTTTTGCACCCTTGCATATCAGCCGTGAAGCCTCTACAAACTGGAGTAACATGGGACTAATCTCTAAGTGTGGGACTTTGCTAAGTGAGATTAGACCTCCGGAGAAAGCCGGCTTCCTTGTCTAGTTATCACCTAAAACTACTAAATTTTGAGGGGAAAAGGGAGAGAGAAAGCTTGTAATGGAAATGAAATAAAAGCTTGAAAACAAGGGTGATGCACCAGATAGATTTAAAGAAATTTCCACAGAACTGAAGGATGCACAATACAATCAAAATATGGCAAGTAGGCATACACAGGTTAGATGACTCTAGCAGAGGTGAGAAGCAATATGATTGAGAGGAATAAAACATTCACAGACAAACCATATGCAGATTCACACAGAACTAGAAAAATCAGTAAAGAGGTAAAATTAACTTGCATATATTCAATGGAAAGGCATGGTTACAACATATGAAAACCATGTTTGGAAACAGAAAAGCCTTAATGCCAAAAAATTTCCAACCCTATTTACAACATTTGAATGCATACTTATAGCATTTCAAAACTATCCTAAGTCGGTTACAAAAATTCACTCAAAGAGCTGTCACAGAAAATATCTCCACTGATGACTGTCCAGTTGCATCAGTTATGGTGTCAATATCTGGAACTGGGCAGATGGGGAGATTTTTTTGGAGTCTTGAATGCGAGCAACTTACTCATCGATCTGCAGTAGAAAAGATGAAAATATCTAGAAGAGGGAGGTGGGAAGATATTTCCAACCATCAATGCGAGCTGCATCATCTTTGTGCAGAAATGAATGCCCCAAAAAATCTTCATCTACTGAAAGTCGTCGCTGAAATGTCCAGTCGCCCAAAATATGCAACTCCAGATCTAAAAATTGAAAAATGACAAAGCTCCTGAAAAACCCTACCAAATGAAAGAGGGGACCAAAATATGCAACTTTGCCTCTTGGAGCATGCCGAAATTCACCAAAATGGAGGAGATACAGGCGGTCAAACTTTCGGTCAACTACCTGTATATATCACTTTTGCATTTCTGTGTATATCGCTATATCTTGGCGCCTGAATCAGCATTCAAAAACTCATTCTGCAACACTTTTGTATGTGCAAGGCGCCTTGTATATCTAAAATTGCATATGCATACAATTTCTCTTATATGTGCGGGCCCCACCATTTGTCCCTCCTCTTCTGAATATGCAAACATACAAGCCGCGGACCTGAAATTGACCATTAGCTGCTTTTCATTGTCCTATCGAGTCTGACTTGTATCACTTTTCTTTGTACATTTCTTTGGCTTGTATATCGTAATATACAATTGCCATATACATACAAGCCGGACCTAAAGCCTGAATGTGCCAGAATTGATTTTCACATCGGATCCATCTTGTATACCTCTTTTGCATCTTGGCTTGTATATCGCAATATATAATTGCCATATACATACAAGCCACGGACTTAGCGTTGCATTCCACCAAACTGTACCTGTCTTGAAATCTGGCTTGTATGTATATTTTGTATGTCAAGACATACAAACACCTTTTATACACAGCGGACTTGAGAACAACATAGAATAGATTAAAACTTCTATTCAGGTCTGGATTGTATATGTTTCCTTGTATATCGGCTTGTATGTGCAAACATACAAGTCGATATACATTCCACTGTAGCATTTAAACCTTTGTATGTCTATGATATACAAACCTCTTTGTATCTTCACGGGCCCCACCACTTGTATCTGTGAGATATACAAACTCCTTTGTATATTTCCCTGCAGCACTTCTTGCATGCAATCTCATTTGTAAACCTACGGGCCCCACCTTTTGTATGTCCTGCCGGCACTGTAGCAAATGTATATATTGGCCTTGTATGTCAAAAATACAAATGCAATATACCAACTCCCTTCCACATACATACAGGGTATCTTTGATTGAATATACCCACGATGCATATCTTCCATTTGTATATAGCCGATTGTATGTGCGGACATACAAAGCAATATACAAGCCTTTTTATGCATACAAGTGCGTAATATTCTGAGGAATCTTCCATGTATACTTGCCTTGTGCATTTAGCGAATGTATATTTGCTTGTATGTGCGAACATACAAGGAAAACATACAAGCCGCCACATGCAAATATGGAATCTTTGAGGAATATTCCCTGAATGTATCTTATACATTGTATGTTTCACTTGCTTCTCCACTTGTATATCGCCAATATACAAATCTGGAATATTCCCAGGAATCTGTGAAAGATTCCCAGAATGTATATGCATTTCCCTGGCCCGATATACATATTAATTTTTTCATTATTTCCTAAGGCTGATGGAGATTTCAAGCCTGCCAAATGTATATTTGAACTATATGTTGACCAAAGCTTTGACCATCAATAACTTCTTTATTTGGCCGAATTTTAGGGTGATGTAAAAAGCAAACCTGCCTATTTTTTCAAGCTCTTTCCAATGGTAAGGTTTCTTAGGCAATTTGGCACTTTTTCATTTCTAGGCAATATTTTCCAAAGGCTTTTCAAGGAAAATACTAGGTTGACTGTTTGGCTCTGGTCAGAGGAAAAAAGGGTCAACAATAATTATAACAGAGATAATCACACAATAAACATGATGCAAGATACACCATATATGCTGAATGAAGACTATTTTTTGACAGAGGAAGAGGGATATGAATATGATGTTGGAAATCAGAGGCATCATATCAATATGGGAAAACAAGAATTATTCTCAGATCAGGAGGATGAACCTACATATTATAACAATCAGCCATATGATCACTGGAGAAAGCCAACTGAAAATGAAAGAGAAGCTCTTACAATAGCTGCAATAGCTCAAGCTAAGAATGCCTATAACTTAAGGAATAGGATAGTGAATGTTGAACAAGGAACACCTGGGAGTGTCTTTATAAAAGATCATAATTACAAAAAGAATAATGCAAAGTTATCATTCAAAGAACCAGAAAAGGCTGATAAAAATAAATTAAAAGATAAATCACAAAATCAAGAAAAGGAACATATAAAGATAGAAAAGAATGGTCAGACTATGGCCCATTCATTTGACATTGCTCATGCAATATCTCAGGTAAAGATATCAGTTCCACTTTTAGAAATGATGAAGATAGACAAATACAGGAATACACTAGTTAAACTGATTTCAGATATACCAAATCAAAAACATAAGGGATCAGAGAATAGAACAAACAATGTTCACCAAGAAACATTCCAAATTCCTGAGGTATACTTAGGTGATACGTTGACAAAGAATCCCTCACAGGTGGACCCTTTCTATACTACATTATTGATCAAAAATAGAATAGTGAGGAACTACATGATTGATTCAGGTGCAGCCATGAATATCATGCGAATAGCAGTTATGAAGGAACTAGGAATGTGGGTTGACACTACATTTGGTAGGTGTTATGCAATGGATAATAGATCCATCCCAGTCATTGGTATTATGAGGGATGTGGAGATAAAACTTGCCTCATACCCTGAATCAACTTATAACATTGATATTACTGTTGTTGACATCCCACCATACTATGGAATGCTTCTATCGAGACAATGGGCTACCATGGAAGGAGGGAATGTCCAACTGGACTTATCATAAGCCACAATACCAGTGGGAGGAAAAAAGATCAAGCTATGTAGAGAGCCAAGATATGAGAATATTATAGAATGCTTGGATCAACATTAGATAAATTTCTTTTGTGATACAGATTTGGGAGCCTTCAAGGTTGAGAAAAACCAGCTAGAATTATAGAATACTGATCCAATACATGTTGAATCCAAGAAAGAAGAAAATGATGTATGGAAGATGTATTTTGATGGTGCATGTAGCAAAATAGGAAATGGGGCTGGAGTAGTATTTATCTCACCAACTGGTAAAACTTTCAAATATTCCTTTCTATTAACATTTGAATGCACAAACAATGTAGCAGAATACGAGGCTTTGCTCATTGGTTTAAATATAGCCACCAAGCATAAGATAAAAAAGTTAGCTGTATATGGTGATTCTGAACTGGTTACTTCTCAAGTGAGAGAGAAATACCTGTTAAAAAAAAAGAGGTTGAGACAGTATAGAAATGCAGTCTGGGATGATATTGAGTTATTTGATGCCTTTTCAATCAACTGGATTGATAGGTCAAAAAACATTATGGCAGATTTTCTAGCGAATATCGCATTAAAAAGGGATGATGTCACATTAGGAGGAATTACAGAAGTTGAATTCAAAACTAGACCTACTATCCCAGATAATGTATATAACTGGCAAGTGTTTGATAATGATGCTGATATAATCAACTTCCTACATTGTGCTGATAATTATGAAAATCAAGAGGTTAATTTCAACACATTTGTAGAGGAACATGATGGGAAGGAAACCCTTTTTGGTCAAGAGATAGTTCAGTTGAAAACAAATAAAATACCTAAGGGACTTATAGCATTGGAAAAATCATTTGATGGACATGATAGATTTAAAATGAAAGACACACTAGTGGTGCAAAATGACCTTGAAGAGATTAATTTGGGGACATAGGCAGCCCCGAAGAATGTATATATTGGAAAGAATCTTAACCCCAAAATCAGAAGTAGGATCATCAACTTACTTAGGAAGTATAGACACATATTTTCCTAGTCATATGATGATTTAAAAGCATATAGGGAGGATCTTTTTCAACCTGAAATACCATTGAAACTAGACACTAAACTGTTTAGGCAAAAATAGAGGCCTATCAATCCTACATTAGCTCCTAAGATGATTGAAGAACTCACAAAATTAAGAGATGGAGCTATCATTAAACCCATTAGGCATTCTTCTTGGGTTTCTAATTTGGTGCCTGTCAGGAAAACGAATGGTGATATTAGATTATGTGTGGATTTCAAGAATTTAAACAAATCTTCCCTAAAAGATAACTATCCCCTCCCTAATATGGAAGCAATATTACAGAAGGTTACGGGATGTGAACTATTGTCAATGATGGATGGCTTCTTAGGATATAATTAGGAGAAGGTCAAAGAGTCAAAACAATTTAAGACTGCATTTACCACCCCATTGGGAACATAGGTATATTTAAGGATGTCATTCAGACTCACTAATGCTGGAGCAACATTCCAAAGAGCAATGGATGTGGCATTTGATGAATTGATTAACAAAATCATGATAGTTTATCAGGATGATATGACAACATATTCCAAAAGGGTTGAAGATCATTGTGCACATTTGGAGCAAATATTTATCAAAGCCCTAGAATATGGGATTTCATTGAATCCTAAGAAGTGCCATTTCGCAATGACAGAGGGGAAGTTGCTTGGTCACATAGTCTTAAAAGATGGAGTGAGAATAGATCCTGAGAGAGTAAAGGCAATTGACCAAGTTCCTATTCCTAAAAATGTGAAAGCTCTACAGTCATTTTTTGGCCAAATTAACTTTGTTAGGAGGTTTATATCAAATTTTTTAGAAATTGTTAGTCTCGTATCAAGGATGTTGAAGAAAAACTCAGAAGTAAAGTGGACAATAGAAACAATAGAAGCATTTTCCACTATTAAGAGAGCAATCAAAGAAGCTCCTATCCTGATATCCCCTGATTTCAGTAAACCATTCCAACTATTTTCATTTGCCTCTTATCATACAGTTGCAGCAGTACTATTGCAGAAAAATAACAATGGACATGAACAACCCATTTCATTTTTCAGCAAATCTCTTCAAAATGCAGAGTTAAAATATGATATTGTTGAGAAACAGGCATATGCATTGGTGAAGGCAGTTAAAACCTTTAGGCCATACTTGGTAGGAGTTGAAATCATAGCATATGTGCCTAATGCTATAGTAAAAGCTATATTGGTCCAAACTGAAGTCACAAGTAGAAGATGCAGATGGATCAATAGAATTCAGGAGTTCAATATTGAAATCTAGATCACTAAACTAGTAAGAGGACAAGGTCTTGCTAGGTTAATGGCTGAAAGTAATTTTGAGGCTTCTCAGATATGTAGTACTAATAATGTTGATAATACAAGTTCTAGCATTGAGCATACTCCATGGTATACAAACATCATATATTATCTAAAGCACATGAAATGTCCTAAGGGGTATGATGATAACAAAAGGACACTTAAATTATAAGCCTCAAAATATGTATTTATTGATGGAGATCTTTATTGGAAGAATAGGGATGGAATTCTACTATTATGCTTAGATAAGCATCAGTCAAAACATATCATGAAAGAGTTACATGAAGGCATGTGTGGAGGTCATTTTTCAGCAAAGACTACAACCCACAAGATCTTAAGGGCTGGATACTATTGGCCTAAAGTTTTTAATGATTCATATCATTACACTAGGAAATGTGATGCCTGTCAAAAATTTTCAGGAAAGTTGAAATATTAGGGAGCATTGCCCTTGAAACCCATGCAGGTGGCTCCATTCTATCAGTGGGGTATTGACTTCATAGGAGAAATTGCGGAGAAGTCAAGTGGTGGACACAAATGGATTTTAGTGGCAACAGATTACTTCACAAAATGGGTGGAAGCAATCCCAACCAAACAAGCAACAAGTAGGGTGGTGATTAACTTTCTGATGGAAAATATTATATTCAGATTTGGCCCTCCAGTAAGGTTAATCATAGACAATGGAATGTGTTTCAGGTCTGATGAATTCAAAAATTTCTATAATACACATGGCATCACTGTGTCCTATGCTGCCCCTTATCATCCACAAGCAAACAGACATGCATAATCTAGCAACAAAAGCCTTCTAAAAATTATAAAGAGAATGTTGGATGGAAACAAGAAAGCATGGGATTCAAATTTGAGAATGGTTGTGTGGACTGATAGGATTACTGTGAAAAGAGCAATTGGGAGATCTCCTTTTGAACTAGTAGATGGAACTCAAGCGAGAATACCATTAGAAAATCTCCTACCAGTTTATAAATTTATTCTTTAGGAAGATTCAAACATGCCTGAACCAATGGAGGAAAGATTAGAACATCTTGCAGCACTTGATGAAACAAAGAGAATAGCTCAAAGGCAGAATATCAAGTTACAATCTCAAGTAAAATATATTTTTGACTAAAAGGCCAAAGATAGGAAGTTTGAGATAAATGATCTAGTACTGATGTGGAATGCTAGGTGCCAAGAGAAAGGAAAGCATGGGAAGTTTGAAGCTTTATGGCTAGGTCCTTTTGTTATAACTGGCAAAGGAGGTGATGACTCTTATTATTTACAAAACATTTCCAGAGAAGAGCAGGAACTGCCTGTGCATGGGCAATATATGAAGCCTTTCTTTTCATAATCGTGCACAAAGAGGATTGAGTGTTTCCAGTACATGGACAACCCTTAAATAATTCTCAAAAATATGTTTATTCCATGCACAGTAGTCTAGGGAAATCAAAAGAGATTAGGACCTGCTCGTACATGGATAGTCCTATGAATCTCTTAAAAAAAATCTTTTCAATGTATAGTAGTATAGGATCATCCCAATTCCTCATCATTATCACCTCCATCTCCCATTCTCATAAAACCGTCATCCAAAATAAATAAAACATGTGGTCTACTCCCCCAAGAGATCTGAATTCTTGTTATACTCACAAGGAGTATACATCCCAGACAGAGCCACTGTTGGGATAGGAAAATTTTAAAATTTTTCTATTTTTATACCCACTCCTATCTGACCAAACCAAAAATATTTCACCCAAAATTAGAATAAAATGATATATCCCATAAAATCCTATAACTTTTATCACAAAATAATGTACAGGGTTCAAATTTCCTAATATCGGCAAGGCCTCATTGCAGTTATACCGATCCATGAGAAACTAGTTGAAATCAGTATCAGTGTGAGATTACTGATCAGAGAGAAGATTTTAGTGAACACCGATGATCTTTCATCGGAGGGAGAACGCATGGTTATGGTGATCGGTATAAGGAAACACTATCGGGTAATATTCTACAAACCCTCTCGATAGTATAAGTCATGCCGATGATGGAGTTCGGTAGGAATCTCATCGAGCATCTAGTGGAATGGAGGGAATTAGTGGTCATCGGTAGGAGATGAACATCGGAGGGAAAATTTGATAAGTCTCCAATATTCTAAAGTCTTAGCGATTAAATAAAAGTGTTTCAGCATAGCTCACACCAATATGTGTGAAGAATAAGAACCATCGGCAAAGCTGAACAAGTCAGAATGAAGTTTATGTCTTACCGAATTGATGGTCATAGTGATAAAGATGTTGGTGACATATCGTGAAGATCTCTCTGATGAAGAGTGTAAAGGAAGGCTATCGGGGAAACAACCACGATCGGGTAACTTGAAATAAGTTATCCTGATGGTTTATCTTATCCTGACGACAACGATGACCATGTTCATCGACAAGACTCTCATCGATAGTCATATTGGTAACACTTGACATATCGGAGAAGAATATTATTCACAAAGTGATGAAGGAAGTCATGCCAATGGAAACAATGCTCACTTCCACAACGGGTAAAGCTTGGAAATATCTTCCCGATACAAACTCACTTATGAAATATGACATTGAAGAGACAAATCAAGGGTTACAGCGATTGATCCGTGAGTAAACATTCATGCCATGAGAAGATATTAAGATCGCCTTGACATTATGAAAATCATGTCGATAAGAGAAGTTATGACGATGTGACATTTCACAATGATCAAGAGAATTGAAATGCTCAAACAATTAATTGCAGATGATGAAGAAATCATCTGAGATAACATTCTAAATCATTGTAAATAAGTTCGACAGAATTGTTTGAGAAGAGCAAGCAAGCGGAGACTTGGAGGAGAATATAGGGGAATTTGATCACCGTTCAAAATAATAGGTACATACATACAAACTTCTATGTAATAGCCTGTTATTTGAATTTTCTGTCAAGGATTGTAAATGGAAACTCCGGTGAAGGGAAAGGGCAGAAAACAACAGGGTGACACCAACAAACCTAAAAGACAAAAAATTGACAAAACCCCTAAAGAGAAAAAAAAGAAAGAAAACTGAACCAAGACTTGATTGATCAACTACCAGGATCAACTCCCAAATCCTGAAGGTCTGCACAACTTAGGGCAGAAGTGGAGAAACTAGAAGACAAGTGTAAATACCTTGGGAATGTTTAGACTCCAATTAGAGGCTATGAGCTCTTCAAATTCCATTACAACAGAAGAATTAGGAATTTTCTAGTGTCAAACCCATGGCATTTGAATTTGGAAAAATTAGTTGTTCCTGATGTGTTTCTGAATGTTGAACTCCTCCAGCTTCTTGCTAAACAATATAACCCAAGTCTTAAGGCCATATGCAACCCACAAGGGGAGCATATTATACACTTGTCAAAAAATACCATTTGTGAAGTTTTCGACTTGGATGATTTATGTACTATCCCTATTGTTTATGATGATTTGGAAAAGGAATACTAGAGAATGGATACTACTTACAATGGATGGAGGTTGCCTATTCACAGGCCTAGGGTAGAGGGAGAAATGGTGCCTCTCAGGGAGGATGATGGCCCTCCTTTTCATGTATCATTATTTGAACCCTACATACAATATACTTACTACTCTGTGGGCCAGGTCCTAGGATTAGAGGTCCCTGACTTCATGACAATTCCTCTGATGGTCATAGCTATAGACATCCAATGCCATAATGCCAAGTAGTTTGGTTATGCTACCTATGTTTTTAATAGGATTGACTCTGGTCTGACTGCCATAAAGAACAATGCCCCATCAGTTTCCTTTGAAGATTATTCACTTCTCATGCATATGGTACTCTATTATGGTCAGGAAGTGGGGTTATGGCCAACTGAATTCAAAGTTGTTCCAGTAGACCAAAGGGGGCAAAAGTCACCCGTGCAGATGTGGACCAGAATATGGGATAGTAGATATGCCCATTCTAGCTATGTAGAATTTGAAGAATATTGTGTGAAAGTGTTATATAGATATCTCAGTCATCCCTGTGAGTATTCAATCTCAGATGAAATAAAGAGGTTTATTAGACCAAAGGATTTTGGTGGTCCTCTTACTGTTACTCACAACTGGGGAGATTGGTACTATTTTGAGGGTGCTACTGTGGTTAGAGTTTATGGTTTTGAGGATACTCCTTTTATCTTGCCTAAGACTGTCCCTGACAGAATTGCCTATTTGGAAATAGTTAGGCAAATGAATTATTCAAATGTGATGCACTTGAGCTCCCATGATAAACTATCTTTTATGCCTAGTACTCTTTGCTTTGGAGATTTCACTGTGGTATCTAAGGAGGGATATGATCTCATTTTGGATAAACTGATGCACTATAATATGAGGTGTGCTGAGGTAAGAAAAGGGTTTGATCCTGAGGGTTTTATTGACCTTGCTCAAAGAAAGCAAAACCTCAGTGGGTACACACATGTCCCCTATCCACATGATGATGTCATCAAGAATCTGGAGGAAACTGAAGTTGAGTTGGTGGTTGAAAAATATAACAGGGATCTAGATGAGAAGAAGAAACAACTCACAAAGATTGAGTTGTTATCTTCTGGTAATGAAGAACCTGTAGGGCAAGAGGAACCACAACAACATACAACAAAAATGTCCAAAAGAAAAATGCAACAATATTAGTCTCCTGGCATAGCACATGATGAGGAGGGGCTTGCTGATGAAGACCCAAGACAAATAGCGTATGATTCTTTTATTTGTGATGATAAATTTATTCATTCTAAATAATTCAAATCATTTTTATATAAATGCAATGGGAAGGAAATCCGAGAATCAGTTGATGATGTCTCTCCCAACAATGAGAGACAATTACTTGATATTTTGAAAGCAACAGTTGATAATGAATTGCAAGATATGACCCCTAGTAAGGGTAGACACCTGCTCAAAGAAGCAGGGGTGATGATCTTTCCTGGCCTTGATTTGAATTCTGCTCTAGTATTTGATAGTTTTTTGTATAATACAAATGATAAATACAAGCTCACTCCAGAAGGTGTCACTGAAGTATATATGGGCACCAAATATAATAATGATGAAAATTCATTAATGATATGGGCCCTGTATCCTCCCCACAAAAAGACAGCCATTATAGACACTGAGAAGACTTTTGGCCATGTCATGACTTTGAAAGCAAGGGAGACTGACCCCTTGATCACTGCAGACATTGGCATTAATGTTACAAAGCTGAATAAGGCATAGGCTCAGATGTTAATCAAAGAAAGAGATGCATACAAGTTGAGCTGTGAGAGATTAACCAAAGAAAATGACTATTTGAAAGATGTTGTTAAGAGCACCTTTGGGAGATCAGTAAAGAGACTAACTCAAGGTGAAAGTTCACAAAGCATCCAATCACCATCCATTGATCAGATAGCTCAAATCTAGATGGATACACTTGTCACAATACTCCAAAACAGGCATACCAACATGATGCATTGGCTGAACTAATTTTGGGATAATTATTCTCAGAATTATAAAGAAATCCAAGAGCATGAGAGGATTGACAAAAGGCTATAAGAGAAATTAAATGAGACATAGAGTAAGATACTTCTGACATTGCAGGTGCCTCCAATGCAAAAGAGTTGATCGAGAAGCATCAGAAGTATTATGACCAACTTAAGACTGATGCTGAAGAGTGTGTTGAAGCCTCAAAAGTAGGAGTGCCCACATTGTTCAAGAGCGATAAAGAATTAAAGAGCAAAGAAGAATGGAGTAGAGACTATCAACCAATATTGCATGAAGCTCTAGAAGCTCTTAAAGACAAAGACTCTGCATCTGGGGAAGCCTGGAAGCATTTGGAGAGGATGGTTATGATGGATGTGATCACAAGGAACGCTATTGAATTTACTAATTCACATCGCAGCCAGGAGTACTTAGATCATATTGCTCAGCTATACTTGTGGTTGAATAGAGTGTAAGCATGGTTATGCTATTGTTGTTATTTTGTTAATTCCCAAAATACTTCTTTGAAGAGCTATGTCTCTTCATAAGTATTCCTATATAGGTTGGACATATGATGCTGAATTAAGGAGATCAGCAGTAGAATATAATACATAAAGTTTACAATGTTTCTAAAAGACCATGTTGCAAGTTTATTATTGAAGAAGTAAATTGAAGTTCTCTAATTTTGTGGTTCTATTCTGGCATCAATTGTTTGTTAAGATTATTCAATTATGTAGTTGTCTCGAGTTCAGTATTTCCTTGTTATTCAAATTAATATATCAAGTATATAGTTAATTTGTCAATGCACATTTGCTATATCTATGTGATTGAATTAATTGGTTTCCATTAAAGGAATTAAAAATCCTTCTAATCAATCACAATAACCTGGAAGTGTTAGTTTGGATTACTAAGAAGAACCATATAATTAGGATTGCCATTCAATCTCCAAGTTAATATTATCTATTATTCTTGCATATTTCATTCAATTGGTTCCTTCAAGAAAGGATTAAATTACTTTCTGGTGAATTACAAGAGATCTAATTATATTGGTTGGATTGTCAAGAAGAGTTTGTCAGTCATTTCCTTGCACGTTTATACAAGTTATAAACTAAAATATTGTGCCAAACAGTTAGAATTACTGCCAAATATAAGCCACTAGTCCTAGTCTTCCGTTTGACTCTATTTACCCAACAAGGCACTGGTCTTATTTCAATTCATTACTTAAAAAACCTTTTATTAGTTAAGCACAGTCATAAAACTCACCTTGATATTTCTTATACAATTTCTACCAACCATTCATTAGATAGTAGATATAGAATTAGTTAGCAAGCTTTCATCTATCCTACACCATTTGCCACTGTAGGTAGATTCATTTGCTTAGTCAAGACATTTATGTTTAGTCTGCTTTAATTTCCAAGGTTCACCCACCTAGGTGTAGCAGGACCTAAAGTGTAGGGAGTCATCAAACCCTAAAGGTTGATTCTATCCCGTTAGTTCAAAAACATTGCGAATCTAAGCATAGAGTCTGACATCCTCTTAGGATTAGGAACCTGTATTTTTGAGACCTAACACTACTCATGTCTCTAAGGAGGTAGTTTGGTTGAGGAGGTTGTGTACAGGTATTGGTTTTGATTGCAGGATCATTCAGATTGGTTGTGATAGCCAGAGTGCTATCTGTTTGGCCAAGAATCCCATGTATCATGCTCAGACTAAGCATGTTGATGTATAGTATCACTTTGTTCAAGAATTGGTTGCAAATGGAGAGATTGAGCTAAAGAAGATAGACACTCAGGAGAATGTTGCAGATTCATTGACCAAGCCTGTGAGCATAGAGAAGTTTGTATGGTACAGAGAGGCCATGGGCCTTGTTTCTAGTGCTTGATTATTTTTTCGTTTGTTTTCCTATGGGTTGATTTACAATGTATAATGTCAAGTGGGAGAATGTTGGAATAAGGTGCCATTAACCTTGTAAATTCCAATATTGTATTTTATTCCATTTATTATTTGTTATTTGTAATTACCCATAATGGAATGAGGTAGTCTCATTGACAATTGTAATTTCAGAGTTACCGGTGGCAGTTACGGAGTGACTTTTACTATTGGCAAATGTAAAAACTCGTAGTAAATGAGGATAGGCATGCTCCCTTGAGGAATATACTATTCTTGGCATGTATGACAACTATCATAATGTTTGGTGAGTGAATCTATGACAGCTGCAAGTTGTCATAAGATTCTATGATTCTATGACGCATATGATGGATATGTTAGTTGTATATTTGCTATATTTAGCCCAAGCCTCCTACCTTGGAAAGATACTCTTTTCCTGGAATCTATGACAGTTATGACACGTCATAAGATGCTGTAGGAGGCCATTTTTAGTCTTGGGAGCCCAACCTTTGCATGGCAGTTTTTGGACAAGTGTAAGATGTTTGTAAGATGGTAATTAACATTTACAGGTTGGAGAATCTTAGGAGAGAAAAGGTGAACACCTAAGATGAGTTAGAAAATGTTTCTATAAGTATTTTCCATGTATTAGTTGCTGCAATACATATTTTAGGTACTCGGGTGCTACCGGAATGCTATCAAATTGAAGACTGGTGGAGAGAGTTGAAGTGTTGTTGTATTGTAAATCATTTTCAGATTAATACAAAAATTGGGCCTCTTTCCTGTGTGGAGTTTTTTACTTGAAATGGTTTTCTCCACATTAAACATTATGTTATGTGTTCATATTTCTGATTTTGCATTTCTGTGAAGCATAGTTTTGTTTCTGTGTTACAATCTCAATTAATAACACACAGTTAAAGATTGCTGAAATTTATCTTGTATCAGATTTCCATTGAAGTAGTGTTTCTTTCATTTCTAACAATTCTTCCTTGTTTGCTTCCCAATCTAACATTCCTTGTAGGTTGCATTGAGAGGCTTTGTAATTCTTGGCAAATCCCTTACAGCTTGAGTAGAGTTGATCCTCACTAGACTGTCAAAATTGATGTGACACATTCTTCTATGCCATAACCAACTTTCATTAACTTGAGTCATAAGACATATACCATTAGCACCAACTTTCATTAACTTGAGTCATAAGACATATACCATTAGCACCTTTGAGCTGATATATATTTCCTTTTGTCATTGTTCTTCTAGCAACCAAAGTTCTAGAGCTTTCTTTTCTGATTTCACAACCACCATTCTGAAACACAAGGTTGTAGCCTCTGCTATACATTTTTCCTACACTTAGAAGATTATGTTGGAGAGCCTTGACATAAATAACATCATCTGTATTGTGCTTGCCATCAAAACTGATTGAGCCTTTTCCACAAATCTTGGCAGATGCATCATCTCCAAACTTAACAAAACCTCCATCAAACTTTTCAAGTTTTACAAACTTATTCTTATCATCTGTCATATGATTTGAACACCCACTATCAATTAACCAGTCATTTTCCTCCTCTCTTACATGAAAAGTAGTTACCAGAACTCCTTTGGTATTGTGCTATGTTTCTGGAGCAGTTTCCTTTATGCATCTTCCATGATTAGTAGAATTAGTTCCAACGTTCAAGGCCATGAACAAGCATTCATCACTTTCATCATTCGGATATTGAGACTCACCATTAGATATAATGTCATCTTCTTTAACATAATAACTCCTCTTAAATGATTTTCCTTTGTTATCCTTGTATTTGTCATTTGAAATCTTGACTGGACATTTTGAAGCATAATGACCTATCTTTTCACAATTCAAACATTTGAAAGGTAACTTACCGTTGGATTTTCTAGACCCCTTTTTCATTCTACTTACAAAATTTTCTTCTATTTTATCAAAGTCATATGAATTTGATTCATCATTCTTTTCTGTTTTGTTAGCCTTAAAAGTAGTTTCTTTTCTTGGCTCATCTTAACCAAATTCTCTTATCTCAAAAGTAGTTAGAGTACCAAACATTTTATCCCTAGAGTAATTATCCGAATCTTGAGTCTCTTCAATAGTAGAAACTTTAGCACTATAAGATTTTGGAAGAGTTCTTAGTAACTTCTTTACCACTTCTTTTTCCTCTAGCTCCCTGCCTAGACCATTGATGGAATTGACAACTTCATCCATCCTCTGCATGTAGCATGCAATATTTTCATCCTATGACATATTTAGGGTTTCAAACTTGGCCTTCAAAATCTACATCTTTGCTTTCTTGACCTTGTCATCTCCTTCATAGGTACTTTCCATTTTCTTCCAGATCTCATGAGCAATTTTGTAACTCATTAGCTTCACTAATTCAGAATCAGAAAGACTGTTCAAAAGAGCACACCTTGCCTTGCCATTGTTCTCATATTCTTTAATCTTATCTTCATCCTTTGGACCATTAGTAGGTATAGTATATGTTTTCTCAACAATCTCTCATATGACATATTCTAATTATACAAGAAATATTTCCATCTTGGTATTCCAAAAAGCATAATTTGTTCCATAAAACACTAGAACCTCCATACCTTTCATGTGTTCCATCTGGATCTACCCCAAGTAGTTAAGCTTCTTCAAGGGAACTTAGATCTGATACTAATTGTTAGTATGCATAGGACAACTAAGAGGGGGTGAATCAGTTGTGTATTAAAACATTAAACCCTCAAAGCAACTCCAAACATCAACCTCTTAACATGCATTAGCAGAATGTAAACATATGAAGCATCAATATAAACACATTCAAACACATAGGAATACTAGATTTACGTGGAAAACCTAAGAAGGGAAAAAACACAGTGAGGATTAGCTCACATATATATGAATAGAAACACTGAAAACAAATAGGATCACTCCCAAGGGCTCACTGCTCAGAAGGACTCACTATCCAGAAGAGATGAGAATAGAAGAAAAGTGTTACAGAGAGATTCACTATCTCAAGACAACAGGAGAAATCCACCACTACCACTTCTTGCCTTCTGCAACCTTTGGCTCACTACCTCCAATAACTTCAAGCAAACTAAAAATGTATACACCTTTTTCTCACTGCATCTGGAAGTCATAGGCATTTAATCTCGCGCTCAATTCACCACCATTGATTCACATTCACATCATCTTCTCTACTTTGCTCCGCTCAACTTCATCTTGCATTTATACCATCTACAACCAAGACCTATCTCAATTAGGTTGGTCCTAAAGAGGCATGTGCATCTCAAATGTGCAACACCAATTAGGTCGACACTAAACACTTCAACGGTGGAAAGAAGTGAAAGTGGACCATGTCAAGGGTTAACTAGGACTCATATTTATCACCAAGCTGCTCATCACATCCACAATCCACGAGGCACCTCCGCACATGGCGCTAATAAGCTAGATTGGCCAAACCTGAGCCAATGATCATGTCCATACTTCTCCAAGTCCAAAATCATCATGTGAACCAGAGAGAGAGACTCCATAGCATTCACACACCTTCCCAAGTTATTAAACATCATCAAAATCTTCTGTAATACTACCACAACATGTAAAATAAAGAATATCTTCATATTGTTGATTAGGATACACTGCTACTGAATAGAAACACAAGAACTGCACTTTCAAAGCACCCCAACACTATAAACTTCTAAGGAAGGTAGATACAGACAATATAAGCACTCTCCCAGATCTGCAAGATAGGAAACATCAATGTGGAGCAATCTCATTCCTCTCAGACAGTCTTCTATATTGGCAAACACTCTGTCAAACACATCTTCCACTTCCGCATGATCTAAAACCTAAAACTCTAGATATAACATCTTTGAATACCTCTGATCATTACTGCCAAACCACACAAGCATATATTCAACTGAGAATAAATGTGGAGTTAAATACTGAGAGCACCCCTATCACACTACACACCTTTTTATCAAATTTTCTCAAAAGTACTTGGAAACTGAGTGAACTATCTACTGGAGGTTTACATCAATCACAATACTAGAAAGTTTCCAACATTTTCAAGTTATTTTCTTAGTTTTTAATCTTCTCTAAAGAAATGTTCTATGTTTCTTTGAACTAGAATTTCTACAATTCACATAAGATAGATAGAATTCTACATGTTCTTAATGATAAATCATATGAATTTAGGGATTTGGAAGGTTGTAATTTTTTAAACATCTAATTAGCATCTAGGGTTAATTTTAGGGAATTGGATCTAATTATCCATTATTAAAAGAGAAAATGAGACCAAAATCTAAGAAGCAAAAAAGGACAAAAGAGAAATGAGATTAAGGGCACTCATCTAAATCATAGTCATGTCTCCCATTAGGATGATTAGACATGAAATAATCTTTTAGAATCATCATTCCTAGAAAAGAGCATCTCTTTCCTATTCCAACTTGGAGGTTAAGGGTGAATGTACACCTTCTCGCCTCAAAATTCAATTACTATATAAATTGTTCACTACATTTTCACTTGAATTATGTAAAACATGGCCATTATAAATAAATATTCTTTTCGTTATGAGATGAATACAAACTATAAATGTATTTCAATATTGCCAATTTTATTATTTCCAATATATTACTTCATATTATTACCTATTTTACCTAATATGTTATGCTTCAACACATAATAAATTATCTCTTTTATAACATGTTTATAGGTAAATTTTATGTCTTATTTGTTCTTGTGAGAATTTATATTTCTTGTTACTATTTAGTAGGGTCATCAAGTAATTGATATTTATATATGTTGAAGATTATTGTATATTGAATATACTTTTTCAATTACAACAATTTTAATTATCATGTATCATTGAAAATTTAAAAAATTTAAATATATTGTCCTTTTTATATATGTATGTTATTTTGGATTGTCAACCTATCCTTTATAATCTGGAATTTGTATTCTCCCTCTAGTGTTAAATTATAGGAAACTTATTTATCTAACTAGTATCTTAACTCCAATATGGAAATTAGAATTACCAGGACTAGCAATTACAATTTTGACTAGCAATCACACTTACAATTAAAGTGTACATGATAATTATAAGTATTAAGACTATCAATTACAATCACAATCAATCAATCACAATTACAATTTTGACTAGCAATTAGAATCAGGACTTGCAAAATTTAAGGCATGTGATTGTATAAGTTTTCCTCTTATCTAATTAGAATTAGTAGTTTGTAAAATTACAATTAAACACATGATAATTTTAAGTATTAAAAATATGAGATATGAAATAAAAGTTTGAATATAGATGCATAGAGTGGACATTCAATAAATAGTAAAATAGTTTATGAAATAGATGAAATTGTCTATGAGATAAATACTCACATAATAACAGTACATGTAAAAAATACTAAAATAGTCACAGTCTATGTCCAGTCAATACTGAAATAGTCATAAAATCCACATGAAATAAACACTCTAATACACATGTGTGTAGTCTGAACATGAAATAAATATAACAAATTACATTTCATGCCCTAAGTTTTGTCATCATCCATTTCAAGATGCCTTTTGGTTCCACGCGACTCAGAGGGTGTCTCATGTTGTGTACAAGAAAAAAGAAGCTTCAAATCAATTTTACTGGCAAAACTGCATGCATATTATTTTAATCAATTATTTAAAACCAAACTATCAAATTAAATTCTTAAATCTAGACTTGAAAATGTCTAAGCATACCACAATGGGCTCATCATCTCCCATGTCATTCTCACCTACAACAATATTGATTCTGCCAGACTAAAGGTTTGTGTCATCGATTCCTATATTTCAATAAAACATGAATTAGGCTAGAGTATAAATAAAAAATTCAAGGTCATGATATAAAAGACTTTGAAATGGCACAGGATTTAACTATAGGACTTGGAATATGGAAGATGACCTATGCATCTATGCAGGCTCATTAGTAGTATGATTAATTAAGCATGTACCTATACTTGTTGCAAACATGTGCCTATGATGTGTTGTCATTGATGTCAACATATCTCTTTGTTAGAGATAGTGAAGACAGTGCAGTTTAGTAAAGTAGATTGCTCTGTATTCCCAGTGAGATGAAGATCAGAGTCTATAGACTTAAGGGCTTTGTAGAGGATTGTCTGAAGTTGCTCCAGTCAAGATTTGAGAGGTTCGCATGGAAGATTGGTGGAGTTATGGCCATCTGAGTAGAACTAGGTTTTGCAGTTGTTTAGAGATAACAGAGTGATAGGGATTTGGTCCGGATTGCTCCGTGTTGATGATGATTGTTAGTCATGACAACATGCATAAACATTTACACAACAAACCTTTATTATCTTGAAAAGTATGATCAATTTGGAACAAAATTGATCACTCCAAGGCTCTATTGATTAGATCATGATCTTCTGATGTTACTCAGAGGTTGATGTGACATGTTGTTTTCCATTTCAAGGGATCTTACACTGTCTGTACTTTGAATTGTTGCCTATATATCTGATTCTACATCTGCTTCCTATAAATTTACTTCATGAAAAAGGTTACTTCCACTGTGCTTAACAGATGATGATTATATTTATAAGTTTGATCAATTCTTCTGAGCATTTACTATCATGAACTTGTTTTATGCTTCTGCACTATGTATTTAATCAAATAATGTGCCTATAAGTAGATATTACCTATTTGTCCTTGGTATTCACATGTATTTACCTGATATTTATCATTTTGACATGCTTTCACTCAAAATATGCTCTATGTGTTTAATTATTTACGAATTGTAAGCATATTTCATGTTTATTTGCTTTAGATTGTATGTTATTTGCAATTATGAAGGTGATTTGTAATGAAATTCAAAGAAAATTCAAAGAATACTTTTAAATTTGGTGAACCTTTGGCTATTGAATCACATACATTCTAGATACATTCATGAAGAGAAGCAATCAAACCATAATTTCACTATGATGTTCCACAACTAGATATGGTTGATGCTAACTTCAAAGGAACAAAGAATGAAAACAACACATGTAGACTGATAAGCACTCGAAGGGATGCAACTAATCAATGCATATATCCAGATTTCCTCCACTAATTACTCAAAATTTACAATTATTTGTAATAAAAATAGCTTCTCTTTCATTAAGTAATCAAAAGACATGTACATTCACCAAAAGCCTTGAAATTAGTCCTAAATGCTTCAGCAATCTAAGTTCAATTAAGTTTCTAATGTTTTAAAAGGTGCACTCCATCCCCTTTTATAGAATAAGGAGAGGAGGCAATTACAAGTGACCAACGGTCAAGATTTGTCTATCTAGATCAATGACCAACATTCCTCCTTTTGACCAAGTCAACAATCTGTATATGAGGTACAAGTTGACAGCTAGCAACTATCTAGTAAAGCTAGATCATTTATAATCTGATTATATATATAATTCTATTATCATGCATCTTTATTTATTCTTCATCTCCTTCCTCTTCTTCACTTTCATCTTCTTCTTCATTTTCATCATCATCATCATCATCATTGTTATCTTTATGTAGATCACCCCTTATGTGTACCTTTATCACTACCCTGATGGATTCATATAGCTACACTATTCTCTCAACTTCACCTCCATCCACGAGCTTGGCCTTTATTACCACATGCTTGTAGGAATGAAACTTTGCTTGAAGAGCATCCCATTTATTCTTCCTACTGTTCAATGTTTCATTGTATGCTTCCACCTTGGCTTTCATTCTCATGGCCTTGTTTATTACCTCTTCTATCAAGTGGTGAAGGGGATCTTCTGCTGCTTGCTTAAAATTGTCATGGAAAGCCTGAACAACAAAATTGGTATCTTGATTTTCTATTTTTCCTTTTACCTTGTCTTCTAAATCCTCCAGGGTTTCTATTTCTTTTTCCAAGAGATCATGTATTTTGACACTTATGTCCCTAAGCTTGCCACTGCATCTTCTCAAGATATCACATTCAAATCCAATATCTTCATACCAAATGCTTAATAGCTGGGATGTGCTATTATCCAGTATTTTTTATCTATAAGTATTTTCATATCAATCCTTTTCATTTCTCCCAAAGCATCTAGGTGCTTTTCTAGCTTGAAAGACCTCTTGCCTACTTCATTTTGTAATTTATCCACTTTACTTTTCAAAACACCAAGAGAATTCCAATTTTCTAGGGAGGTTTTCACCACATTTTCTACTTTAAAGATAAAAGAAATGAACGAATTGTCCATTAATTGTGCCTTATGCTTCATAAGATCCAGTCCTGTCATCTCTTCTTGAGATATGATTGCTAACGGGGTAGCTAGACTGATCAGTGTGTATTTGGGGTCAATCAACCCTTTAATGAAATAATGCAATTAGGCAATGTGCTCTTTATGTTTCCTATTCTTATCCTTTTCTCTTTTTACCCTCTGTGTCAAAGAATCAATAATATCCTTACCTTCCTGACCTTCTTGGTCTTCATTCACAAAACCTAAGTCAATGTTTGTTATTTGAAACTCATCAAAGCATATTTTTCCTTTCTCCTTCTCAACCATTGGTAAAGCTATTTGGGCTATCATCCTACTTGTACTAGGGTCTCTTTTTATGACAGATGTAGGCCTTGCCTTTCTTTTAGGTTTCAGCATACTTGCAGTAAACAATGTGGAAACATCAAAATTAGGGACCTCATCCACTTGTTGCAGATTTATTTATTGTTGCAACCAATATGAAACATCACCTCTAGGCTCCTACTAGTCATCTTCCTCCTTTCGAGTATTATGAGACTCAGTATTGTGCCCTACCCTCGGTGTTGAATTCCCTTTCTTTGGTTCTTCCTCATGCACATTATCATGAGGGGGATCTTGTTGAGGTACCTCCTATTAAGGTATTTCTTCCTGAGGTGGAGGTTCTCGTGATGTGTTCACATTCTGATCAATCCTCTCCTCCTGTAACTTATCCTAAGGCATTCCTCAAATATTTTGATCATGTGTGTTTTGTGGCACCTCGTCCTTTTGAGAAACTTGTGAATTTTGACCTTGGGGATCAGCGTGATCACCCTTGATCACATTCTCTATCTCCTCTTGACCTTTATCTTGTTCCAAACTCTGTTCTTCATCCTTAGATGTGCTTATTTCTCCAAGGCTTAATTCTTTCTCATCTGATTTCTCTTCTGATCTTGGGGTATTACCTTGATTACTTCCTTCTGTATGCAGTGAAGAAACATTTTGATCCTCCACCCCATCGAGGATTTTCTTATCATTTTCTTCATGTGCAAGATCACTATCTTGATTATCTTTATTATCATGCATACCTTCACCATGACCAATATTCTTGTCAGGTATTTCTAGATCACCCCCTCTTTGCAGCTGAGTTTCTATCTATTCTTGCTCTGGAGGTGCATTGCCTTGTGTTAAGGGAAAATTGGATCTAAATGAATAATCAATATAATCAATATCAAAATACCCAAAACTCAATGAAATATAGAAACAAAGAGATTAACCAATCAAAAGAACTTCAAAAACCTTTGCAAACCTCAAAGCTTCATAGCTTCCGTTGGTTGCCTATCTGAATCAATCTTGCATGTATGAATAAGGCCTTCAGAGAGTGTACTTCCTTGCTATGATTCCAAGATTGTCAATGGAGAACGGCTATGAGAATTTATTGTAATGAAGAGAAGCTTCACAACAATGGTAGTAGTATGGTAATGAGTTCGATCACAAGCAATGAAGGAATTGGTGCCAAAGGCGCGCTGTAATTCTTGCAGAGTAACAATACTTAAAGCTTGGATGATTGAAATGGAAGAAGAGGGTTCAATTTATAGACTTGAGAGAATGAAAATCAACGGTATAGAAAGAATGAGAAGATCAACGGTATAGAACAGTTGAGAAACGTGTGTGAATAGGAAGAAGACAAGTGTCTTGCTCTATTTTGCATGAGAGGAATTAATAAAATAAAAGAATGAGTTAACTGAAGAGATTAATCCCATTAAATGAATAGATTAATCAATTAAGAGAATAGACCTAGACAATAGAAATTGCATGAGAATGAGAAGATATTAGCTCAATTAAATATTTAGAATATTCAATTGCATGTGCACAAGGATTGAATTATATTTAGAGATAACTCAATTTAGAAGAAATAGACAACTTAAATAAATATTTGATTTATTTAAATTTAGAGAAGGTATTATTGGAAGAAACAATTAAATAATTGATATTATTTAATTTAGAATGATTTTGGAAGAACTAGATAAAATATTTGATTATGTTTTATTTTTGGAGATTGAGAGGATTTAAATAAATTTGATTTGATTTATTCAAATTTAGAAGAATGATTTTGACTTAATTAAATAATTAAGATTTATTTAATTATTTAGAAGAATTTAATTAAATAAAGGATTTTATTTAATTTTGACTTTAGAAGAGGTAAAATTAAATATTTCAATATTTAATTAACTTAGAGGAATGTGAATCAAATAAATAAATTTATTTATTTATTTATTGATAGAAGAATTAGAAGGGAATAAATATTAAGAATATTTATTTAGACTGAATCGTGTCATTTTAGGCATATACATTTTGCCCCTCTTTGATGCAATGTGTTTTATCACGTTGTTTCAAAGAAATTGATTGTTGAATAATGATACATGCCCCAGTTTGCCCCTGGTACAGGTTTAATGACAGGATGCCCCCTCGGGAGATTAGATGGGAAGAAGGAAAAAGGATGAGAGACGGACAATCTCACAAAGATGAAGGGTAGGCTTGGTTAGGTTTAAAGAAAACAAGATGTGTTTCAGAGAAACAGGAAGAAAACTGGCAGAAACAGGTGTAGGAAGTAGTCATAGTCAAGAAATAGCCAGATTAGGGTTTGCACGCTATATATAGGAGCTGGGTCCACAAGACAATCCATGGTGGGTGCCAAAAATGTTAAGGGAAAATTGGATCTAAATGAATAATCAATATAATCAATATCAAAATACCCAAAACTCAATGAAATATAGAAACAAAGAGATTAACCAATCAAAAGAACTTCAAAAACCTTTGCAAACCTCAAAGCTTCATAGCTTCCATTGGTTGCCTATCTCAATTGATCTTGCATGTATGAATAAGGCTCTCAGGGAGTGCACTTCCTTGCTTTGATTTCAAGATTGTCAATGGAGAATGGCTATGATAATGTTTTGTAATGAAGAGAAGTTTCACAACAATGTTGATAACTAAGAGGGGTGGTGAATCAGTTATCTTAATTAATTTAACTTTCTATTCTCCTTTAGCAACTAGTACAATATATAAGCTTAAATGAACATGAAAGCAGAAATAAACTCAGTACACATGACACAATATTTTTGATGTGGAAACCCTGTTAAGGGAGAAAACCACGGGGTGATTAACCCAAGAATGTATTCTCTGTTAGAAGAATAGAAATACAAAAATGGCACTTGCCAATTAGGGCTCACTGCCCGAGCACACTGCTCACAAGAGGCTCACTGCCTACAAGAGACTCACTGTCTACAAGTTATAAAGAGAGTAACAAGATACTTGAACTGATGAGAAGCATCCACATATGCTGGAGTTCAGTTCTGGTTAGGCTCAGTATACTGATCTACTGCACTTCATTCTTTCTCTTCTTTTGTGCTGCTGTCCTTTCACATACTGGACCTGCCTTACTACTTTCACACTGCTCTTCTACTTTTATTCATACACCACAATACACAATACTTACCTTCATACCAAAATAAATCTGGTATATATATATGCACCAAGGATTTCATCCACTTTCTAGTCGGCATCCAGAATAGTCAATATTTATCCAAACTCTGATCTATCAGATGAATTCTTACTTATCAAGTGATGCGTATCAAGGAGATGCTTATAGAAATCATCAATTATGTCAGCTAATCATGAATGATACCTTAAGAACCTAGATCACCATCAATATCTCATTCGGAATAATTCTGATGCTCTGTCGGTTAGTTCTTCCTCTGTCTACTCTGCCAAACCAGACCCCAATACTTAGATGCTCATATCTCTTTACTATTTCATCACCAGAGGCTCAATCCCTGGAATCTATCAGTCAAGGTATTCCTCTTGACTTCCCCAAGTCCGTACTTTACAAAGATACTTTCTCTAAGAGATCCAGACCTAACTATCGGACCTTGCTACATGCTCTGTTCTTGCTTATCAGACCAAAGTATTCTTCAAATTGACTTCCGGTAAAGGCACACCATGTCCTGTGGATGTGTGGGATGAACTTTGTTGCCATCAATGACAACAATCATGAAGCCATAATGTGTCTCTTGCCAACAATCTCCCCCTTTGGCATTGATGGCAACACTTAGTGAAAAATGAGTAAGTGTTATACTACACTCCCCCTTTGTTGATGCTTTGTTATAATGTACACTTTACCAGAGCTTCCCCTTAGCTGGATTCCACATTTTTCACTGTTCCTCACTCCCCCTTTGACATCAATGGCAAAGGGTAGGGTCCGCACACCAAAATTTCCCAAAAACAATCTATATTTAGCCGCATAAGTATATATATATGCTATACTTACATATACTAAAGTATATCTGCAAAAGTTGTCTTTAGGTGGACAAGTTCTATTGCCCAATTCTGCTTCATCCTGTCCAAAATTGAGATGTGACTGCTTAACAGGAATGCAAGAGCTTTTGCCCTCTTCAGATCTATCGGATCACTGGTCCGGGCTGTGGTCTGAGCATCACTTAGAGCCTCATGCATGGCTTATAACTTAGGGATAATTATCCCTCTAAGTTCACTCAACCTATTTATTCTATTTTTCTTCTCCTTCTCAAGCTTCTTTATTTCATTTGTGACTACAATAGTCTGACACTCTTGATTTACTATGGAAGAGGAGAGAGGGTCAAAACTTTGAGATAAACTTGATAGTTTCTCCTCTTGCTCTTTCGCTTTCTTCTCAATGTCCTTGGTCACTTTAGGCCAAGATAGACAAAATTCATATATATCTCCGCCATCTTTAAGAGCATTTTGTATGCTCTTTATTCCAATATCCATAACTCTCCTATCATTAGTTATTAGACCTTGTACTTCAGAGAATCTCTTATCCAAAAACTCCTTCCGGAACTTCACCTTAGCTGATTTCTCTAAAGATTCAAAATGAGTGTTGATAGAACTAACAAGAGATTTGAGATTATTGGATGAAGAAGTTGAGGAATCCTTCTAAAAGGATGGCATGATCTTTTCAAGCACACTAGATGCAATTTCTAGCAACTCACAGTCTTCCATGTGAGACTTTAGAAGTTTCTCTTTAGCCTTTGCTTGGGCAAAGGATGCTATCTTCATTGTTTGAACCAGGGAGAGAGAATCAAAGTCAAATGGTCCTTGAAGTAACTCTGGTTCATCAATCTCCATCATTTCTTTAGTTAAGAAATTCTTGACTGCTTCTGCTGTGTCTCTTTCCAGAGATAGAGTTTTCTTTCCTTCTACAGCCTTACCACTGTCATTTGTGGCCTTTTCTGTTTGATCTTCTTCTCTTCCCTTTACTTGTTCTTCTTGACTAGATTTTTTTTTTATTCTTTCTTCTTGTTTAGATCTAGAGTCTGCAGGGGAAACCGGAGGAGAGATGTTTGCTTCTTCATGAACTTTCTTTTCTGGAGCAGAGGAATCTAAGTCCTTAGCTTTCTCTTCACAAGTCTCCTTTGCCTCTTCTGCCACTATCTCAGTAGTTTCTTCCTTGTCATCCATGGCAGAGGTTTCATCACCTAAGTCCTCTATGACAGGAATATTGAATCTTTTAAAGGCATTCCTGAGGATCTCTTCAGTTTCTTTTGCCACTTTATCAGTTTCTCCAAGCATAAGTTGATTCATTCTGGCTTTGCTACGGAACTCATCCTTGCAATCTTTGAAGATCATGTTAATTTGCTTTGGAGTGAGGAGGGATAAAGTTGGATAGCAATTTGTTCCTGGATTTCTAGATCTTTTGCTTGAGCATTGTTCTTCCTCATTTCAAGTTCTTTCTCTAAACTTTTGGGAATTAGAGAGATGATTTCAATAAATGCTTTATTGTATATGTTCAAGTACTTAATTGTTGCTTCCTCCAAAATCTTTTTATCTGCATCATTATATTCATCATAGAATTTTGTTATTGGTTGCAAATTTTCATCCACAGTAACTGCCTTGACTACATCATCAATGCGGAGAGTAGGCCTTTCAACGAATTATTCTACCTTTTCTTCCTTGCCTTCATGGGTAGATGGTTTCCTGGATGTTTTCTTCTTCTTCTTCATCTTCTTGATTTCTTCATCAGATTATGTTTCTTCACCATCCTTCTGGCTTGCATAGGATCTCGTTGCCTTTGTCTTAGTTCTCTTCTCTACTTTACCAGATGATTTTGCTTCTAGTTTAGATGCCTTTGAGCTTTTAGCAGTTGCAGGTGCAAAGCTCTTAGAGGATCTGGTCTGGGAGGGGGCTTTTACCAGAGCACTTTCTTTTTCTGCTTCTTCCTTATCTTTTTCTACTCTTCCCATCTTTTCTCTTTTTACATCAAGTGCCTCCTTTGATATTCCAAATTTCTTGGCGACTTCTTCAACTTCCCTTCTCACTTTCCTCTTGATTTCAGGCTATCTAAGTTCTACATGAACTTTTACACTCAGCTCTTGGTAGGTTCCAAACCTTTCTACCTTGGGGTCTTTGGGCTGGCTTAGAAGATGTTGGATATGCAGCTCTACAATTTTCTCATCTACTTCATACCCCATTGGCATGATTCAGACTATCCTTGGCTCCACTGCCTCCATTAGGCATTGATCAGTGTCTAGCATGAAACACACTATATCTTTGTACTTCTCAACCAATGATTGGGGAATTCTTTCTCTGGTTTGCATCATATTTTGAAAGTTCTTGAACTAACCCCATAGAGCTATATTTCTTGCCTTAGCATCCCCAAGTCCATGCAAGTAATCTCTGATTTGAATTGCAACAGGTCTGTCATTCTGCCATACCCAACCACTGGATCCGGGCAGCTCATTCATAAAGTAGAAAAATAAGCACAATATCAGTCCACCATACTCAAAAGAATTCTTTTTGTCCTTCTTGATCTTCTGTAAGTTTTCCATCAGTTGGCCCAAAAAGAGTTCACAGAGATCATAATCTGCATTCTTTCTCAACATTTCATAAGCAGTATACACAGTAGTTCCGGATACTAAATTCTCCATGCTGGAGTGATATATCTTATAGCTAATTAACATAGATGCAAACTTGATATCCGGATCAGTGATATCTTCTATGGTCATTGCTCTCTTATCAAATTTTGATCTGGTAGCCTCACTCACAGTTTGATTTTTGACAGATTTGAGAACAGGTATCCCTCTGGAAGAGTGTAAACTGGTTACTGCCCTAATTGCATCCTTGGTGATCTTGAATGGTCTATTCAACCATAAGAAGTTATCATGCACTCTGCTCAACACATACTGGACCCACTCATCTTCTTCAAAATAGGGGAAATGGATGTACTAACCAAAAATGTTTATCCCGGATGGCCTTAAACTAAGGTTTTAGTTCAAATGTGTCATATATTAATTGATTGTGATAGATGTCTACCAGCTTGGATTCCCCAAAGTCTTCAATGTTCGCATGAACATATGCCCTAACATCTTCAATATGCAAAACCCCATGTGGAATGCTAGAAAATGCGCCTAAGGGATCCACTTCTAGAGATTTGTAGGGATGTTTCTTAAATTTAGGGTGCGGCCTATCAGAAATCTTCACAACATTCAGAGTAGCCATCTTAAATATTCAAAGAGAGGTTTTCAAGAGTGGAAAATACCTTTTATGTTTTTAGGGTTCATGATGAACCGGATCGGATTGTTGGATGGATCGACTTCTGCAGTTGATCTTTGATGAGCTTGAGGTAGTTTGTTGTAGAGCTCCTTTTCTTTTCTTCTTGAGTGTAAAATGAACAAATGTTCAATAAGAGAGCCCTTATATTTCTCTGCAAACCCTAATTCCATATTGTAATAAATGCGTAACTCAAGTCATTCTGGTTTGCCTTGTTCTTCTTGTTCTGAGAAAAATCTTTTCCAGATCACTAAGAAACATTTAGAGTTGTTCTTGGTGATGATTGACAAACTATCTTCCTTTCCCCAAACATTTCATCTATCCACAAATCAAGATTCCTTAGTTGAGTCATATCGGATCTAACTGTGAAAAACCTACTTCTTACTGGATGACTGTTTGAATAGGATTAGTCTTGGAAGATTAACCTATTCAAACCCACTTGCAGATCTTCCATCTCTTTATCAAACCTTATTTAGATGTTCCTCTGTGAACCCTTTAATCCGTAACATTCCTTGTACCAATTTCAGGCACCAATCAACTGGCTAGGGGGAAAATGTTTTTCCTTGTGTCTCCCCTTGAGCCAGAGCTCATCTTTTTAATTTCTAGAAGAAATATCAGCACTAGATTCTGGTGCGGATCCATCCCCAACATTCTATGTACTCCTCTTTACCCAGATCTTGTTCATCTCCCTTTGAACCTCATCCGCATTCACTTTTCCTTTTCCTTTGTCTTGATTCTGATTATGATGTATCGGACCCCTTTTATCCTAATTTTTGCTTCTGCAGAATTTGGCAATATGACCAGATCTATTGCAATTGTAGAAAATAACATTTCTTTGCATTTTTGACTAATATCCTCTTGATCTACATTGATTAGCCATATGTCCCATTCTATTGCATGCAAAGCATCTACCATTGAAAGAGTTGTTCATTTGCATATTTCTACATTCATGAGATTTGTGACCATACCTTTTGTAGTTGAAGCACTATCTGGAGAAAGATGAATTAGTTTGATTCATTCTCTTTCTGCACTAATTTGCTTTATGACCAAAGTTATTGCAATTATGGCAGTATCCATTGAAGGAAGGATATCTTTGAGCATTTGGTTGCCTTACCGGAGGTCTTCTAGGCCTGTTTCTTGGGTTTTCTAATCTAGAGTTCTTCTGACCAGATCCGGAGCTTTCCCCTTTTTCATACCCCAAGCCTTACTTATCATCTACCCTCTTTTGGCTTTGAAGAAGAACTTCAAGTTGAGCAGAGCTTATCTTGAATTTCTCTTTGTATTCATTTGTTGTTTGAAGATCCCTTTTAAGAGTGTTAGCCTAATTCTCAAATTGTTCTTCATTATCTCTAGCTTCTTCAAGATCAGATTCTAGATGCCTGATTATTCTATCCATTTTGTGGCAGTCTTCTGATTTCTCTTTGAGAGATTGTCTTAGATCATCTTCAGTTTTTCTTTTCTCTTCAATTTCTTGAGTGAATTTTATAACTCTTGATTCCATTTCATGTCTTACCATAATGATATCTTTTGCTAACTTTTCACATAACTTGGTTTTCTCCTTTAGGTCTTCATTTGTATTATTGGCTTTACCTTGACTTGCCAATTGCTGAAGTAGATCTTTTCTCTTTTTCATAGAGATACTCAGTTTCCCTTTTAGTTCATTTATGAAATCATCAGCCTATTTGAGTCTTTCTTTCAATTCATTGACTTCAGAGTTAGATTGCTCAAGATCATCTAGGGCAGTCTGAAGTTGTTCCCTCATACTATACACATCCATTTGAATTCCTAGATCTTCCTCAAGCTGTTAGGCTTTGTTTGGAGGAACTTGGCTCTGATACCAATTGTTGATAACTGAGAGAGGTGGGTGAATTAGTTATCTTAATTAATTTAACTTTCTGTTCTCCTTTAGCAACTAGTACGGTATATAAGCTTAAATGAACATGAAAGCAGAAATAAACTCAGTACACATGACACAATATTTTTGACGTGGAAACCCTGTTAAGGGAGAAAACCACGGGGTGATTAACCCAAGAATGTATTCTCTGTTAGAAGAATAGAAATACAAAAATGGCACTTGCCAATTAGGGCTCACTGCCCGAGCACACTGCTCACAATAGGCTCACTGCCTACAAGAGACTCACTGTCTACAAGTTATAAAGAGAGTAACAAGATACTTGAACTAATGAGAAGCATCCACATATGCTAGAGTTCAGTTCTGGTTAGGCTTAGTATACTGATCTACTGCACTTCATTCTTTCTCTTCTTTTGTGTTGTTGTCCTTTCACATACCAGACCTGCCTTACTGCTTTCACATTGCTCTTCTACTTTTATTTGTACACCACAATACACAATACTTACCTTCATACCAAAATCAATCTGGTATATATATATGCACCAAGGATTTCATCCACTTTCTAGTCGGCATCCGGAATAGTCAATATTTATCCAAACTCTGATCTGTCAGCTGAATCCTTACTTATCAAGTGATACGTATCAAGGAGATGCTTATAGAAGTCATCAATTATGTCATCCAATCATGAATAATACCTTAAGAACCTTGATCACCATCAATATCTCATCTAGAATAATTCTAATGCTCTGTCGGTCAGTTCTTCCTCTGTCTACTCTGCCAAACCGGACCCCAATACTTAGATGCTCATATCTCTTTACTCTTTCATCACCGGAGGCTCAATCCCTAGAATCTATCATTCAAGGTATTCCTCTTGACTTCCCCAAGTCCACACTTTACACAGATACTTTCTCTAAGAGATCCAGACCTGACTGTCGGACCTTGTTGCATGCTCTGTTCTTGCTTACTAGACCAAAGTATTCTTCAAACTGACTTCCGGTAAAGGCACACCATGTCCTACGGATGTGTGGGATGAACTTTGTTGCCATCAATGACAACAATCATGAAGCCATAATGTGTCTCTTGCCAACAAACAATGGTAGTAGTATGGTAACGAGTTTGATCACAAATAATGAAGGAATTGGTGCCAAAGGCACACTGTAATTCATGCAGAGTAACAATACTTAAAGCTTGGATGATTGAAATGGAAGAAGAGGGTTCAATTTATAGACTTAAGAGAATGAAGATCAATGATATAGAAAGAATGAGAAGATCAACGGTATAGAACGGTTGAGGAACGTGTGCGAATAGGAAGAAGACAAGTGTCTTGCTCTATTTTGCATGAGAGGAATTAATAAAATAGAAGATTGAGTTAACTGAAGAGATTAATCAATTAAATGAATAGATTAATCAGTAAAGAGAATAGAACTAGAGAATAGAAATTGCATGAGAATGAGAAAATATTTTAGCTCAATTAAATATTTAGAATATTCAATTGCATGTGCACAAGGATTGAATTATATTTAGAGATAACTCAATTTAGAAGAAATAGACAACTTAAATAAATATTTGATTTATTTAAATTTAGAGAAGATATTATTGGAAGAAACAATTAAATAATTGATATTATTTAATTTAGAATGATTTTGAAAGAACTAGATAAAATATTTGATTATATTTTATTTTTGGAGATTGAGAGGATTTAAATAAATTTGATTTGATTTATTCAAATTTGGAAGAATGATTTTGACTTAATTAAATAATTAAGATTTATTTAATTGTTTGGAAGAATTTAATTAAATAAAGGATTTTATTTAATTTTGACTTTAGAAGAGGTAATTAAATATTTTGATATTTAATTAACTTAGAGGAATGTGAATCAAATAAATAAATTGATTTATTTATTTATTGATAGAAGAATTAGAAGGGAATAAATATTAAGAATATTTATTTAGACTGAATTGTGTCATTTTTAGGCGTATATACCTTGATCCCTATCTTGATCAGGTATCCTCTCATTAGCCTCTTTATGTACTCTAATTTCTACCTTTTCAGACTTTGAAGGTGGATCATTATTTCTATTTTGGTTCATATCACCCTGGTAGGCCAAGTCTATTATTACAGGACTAGTAACCTGTTCTACCAGATTAGTCAACCCTATCTGTTGGGCTACCTCTTCAGGATTATCCTGCTCTATTTCATCTATTTCAACCTCTTTTTTGCTAGTCACCTTCTACGCCATAGGGGTCCCATGAGAAGTCATTTTAGTAGTGGCTACTAGAGCCTCCATCTTTTGTGCAGCAACATCAGTAACTACCTCATCATCTGATAAGTATACTATGTCATCCAGTGGAAGGGGTGGCTCTTTTCTAGCCTTATATCTCTATTCTCTTATCTCTTCTGCCTTCTTAATTTTGAAATGAATAATATTTGGAATCGGGACCTCATGTTGTAATTCCTTCATGAAAGTCAAACCACCTGCACCTCTTAACATGATAGGATCAATGTTAACATTTCGCCTCATTGTTGTCTTCTGCTTCTTCTGAGGTGGTGTTTGTTGCACTTTCTTTCTTTTCTTCTTTGTTATCAATAAGTCATCATCTTTGGGTTCTTCATCCAAATGTTATTCATCTAATGGATCATCTTCTAGTGATTCATCCTGTAACAGCTCATCTTCCATTGGTTCTTCTATAATCACAAGAACATGCTTTATGACTCTCTTGCCCTTTTGTTTAGCCGGGGTTTGTTGTGATGTCTATGCAAATGTAAATGTTGATGCTACATCACCCTTTAGTTGAATCCTTTTAATAATTACCCCTTGTTGTATAGGAACGACCCTCTTGTTCTTGCCTGGTTGCTTTTGTTCTTTAGCAAGCAACCTTTCTCCATTAGATTTTCTCTTTTCAATGAGGAAGTCATCATATTCCTCTTCAGATAACTCTTGTGTTTTCTTCTTGTTATCAATAGTAAGGGCTACACCCTTCTTCAACTTAGTGACTTCTGTATTAACCTAGTTCTAGGTCAGTTGGATAAACTTTTGCATTATTTGGTCCAACGAAGTCTCCTCAGGCTAAGTCAAATTAGGAGATGATATGGTGTCATTATACACCTTATTATCCTCATATTCACTGGACATAATCTTTCCATCATCATTGTACAACTGTGCAGGCACTAAAATGCAATCAAAAATCTAGATCTAATTGAGAGTGAGCCTTTGATAATTCCTTCTCCTGACCTATGCCTCATCATCACAATCAGTCCAATAATCTTCAAGGTGTCTTTGATGTATTTGTTTTCCCAATAACTTCTGCATTCTGCCATATGGGTCATATGACCTAGCTATAGAAAATGGTTGTAGATGCATTAGCTTCAATCCTCCAATGGCATCTTTAATACTTTGTCTGTCAGGACATAAATACTAGCCAATGAATACTGGAAACAAAACAGGCGGGATCTTCCCTTTCTCCAAGTGGGCTTCAACTGAGGTTGATACTTGTCTAATGAACTCCATTAAAATGACCTTATCAGTGGGGTATCTTTGTAATATGAGGGGTTGTCCCTCAAACCCTTCTATTCTCATGTATGAAAAGGTGGGGAACTAGATAAACCAAGCCCCATATTTGCAGATAACTGCTTGAGCCTCCATACTCAACCTTTTCATTCTATCCTCTTCCATTGTCCTGATCAAATGCATAGAAAAAGAGTCATTTACTAACTTGTAATTTTCAAGGTATTCCCTCTTTTTAGTTGTGGGTAATGTTCCCATATGTTTATATCACTAGGATTGTTTCCAACCCTGCCCACTGTTTGTAAAGCATTAAATGTGCCTCTGAAAGCACATGCATATGAGACATAAGATGTCATGGAAAACACACATTTTATCACCCATCCTTATAATCCCTTCATCTAAGCTATCACTGATAATCTTGGCCTAGAGAGGCTTGGTATCTGAATATTATACCATCTGGATAATCCCATACATCCAATTCTCAAAGCTCCTGGCATGTTGTCTTCGAGTCATCCTACTCAACATGGTCATCATATACTGATACTCTTCAGCAAAATCAAACTTAAACAGGTATTTGGGCAACTTAGTAGAAGCTTTGTAAGTGCTACTCTTATTCCTCCACTGATACATGATTCTCCTTCCTTTTCATTACCACGGTACTCTTTTTCCAACCTACTTAGGCTCAATTTAACAACATTATTCCCTACAGGCAAATTGAATGCAGAGGTGATGCCCTTGATTAAAAAATTAGCATACACTCTGCCATGCTTCTTTACTCTTCTAGTCTCAGGGTTGTAATTTCATGCACATTCCACCACTAATTCAGTAGCTTCCATAGCATAAGGAAATCCCCCAGCGTGCCACATTCCTGTGGAATATATTCTTTGCAGTATAGGGTTCCTACTTCCATTGTCTAACCTTCTTGTCTAGGCATCCAAATTTGTTTTCCCTTGATGTGTGTCATCTATCACTCCATATCTGAATCCTAGTCCCTCAAGTTGTAAGAACATGGGCATTAGGAACTTCAAGTCAGATCTTTTCCTTCTGATATCCATTAAATCTTGTGATAATGACATGCATTTCTTACCCTAACATGTTTGTATGGAGGGGGATTCGAAGATGTCATGCATTTCATAGTAGCAATTCAACATTTTAATTCATTTCATGCATCACTATACTGATTAAAAAAACATTTTACCTTATGATTTGTAGTAAATGATAAAAGAAAGGGTTTTAACTTTACTTACCTGATAAACACCCTCTTCTATAACTATATGACTGATAACGGGGTAGATGTGAAAACACTATATCATTCATTCTGTTCTGTTGAGTTTATAATCCCATTCTATTTGCAGATGACCATGAGGTGTTAACTTTCAAAGCTCTATAAATTTCAATTATTATAGGGTAACTATGAATAATCCCTAAAATTTACCTTTTAACCTGTCAATACGACAAATAAGGGCACGTGTATCATTATATTTAAATCCATTGATCATTCACATGACATTTGTAGATGCTGCCAAGTGTCGGGTTTACATTTGAAATCAATAGGGCGTGACCTACCCTTGGACTTAGTATTTAATGCTGGAGGATGATCTTTTAGAAGATCAGAGATATTTGAGAATATGACCCTCCAAGACAATTGTTTACTAACGATCAGGGTGATTTAACCATCCATATGGTCAACCTTCAGCCAATAAGCAAGATTAGGTCACATTACCTTTGTCAAGAAATTGTGATAATACTATATTTATATGATCCCGAGGACTCTGCCACGTGGCATGATTGGATTGGTTATTGTGAAGCCAAGCATATCAAGTCATGGTTAAAAATGAGGGATATTGGTAATATCCGGATCTTTGATACTCAGAAATATCCTCCTCATTCGAAAGTGCAAGGGTGACAAAGTTATCTGTTAATGATTGTCCAAAATCTCCTTCTGAGGTGAAGGACATGAGCAGAGTACCTTATACTAGTGCTATTGGCAGTTTTATGTATGCCATGGTCTGCACAAGACCAGACATTGCCCAAGCAGTGGGAGTCCTTAGTCGATTTATGGCTAATCCTGGATGGGTACAATTGGGATGCAGTAAAGCGAGTGTTTAGATATTTGAGGGGTACTTCCAAGTATTCCATATGCTATCATGGTAATCCTATAGGACCTCCACATTCTTTTTGTATTTGTGTATTTGTGGATTCTGATTGGGTAGGTGACATTGACAACAGGAGATCCACCAGTGCTTATGTGTTTACTATGTTCGGTGGTGCAATTAGTTGGATGAGTAAGCGGCAACCTATGGTTGCTTTGTCCACGATAGAAGCTGAGTATATGACAGCAACTCATGCTTGCAAGGAAGCCATTTGGCTTAAGAGATTGTGTTTAGATATTGGTGTTGATGCAGGATAGATTATGATTTGTTGTGATAGTCAGAGTGCGATTTGCCTAGCAAAGAATCTAACTTTCCATGCCAGAACAAAGCATATTGATGTATAGTTTCACTTCGTGTGAGACATGGTAGAGGATGGGAAGGTGAATTTGGAGAAGGTAGACACTTTGAAGAATGTTGCAGATGCATTGATGAAACTAGTGGGCACAGAGAAGTTTAGATGGTGTTCGGAGTCTATGGGCCTCTCGACCTATAGTAGTTAAATCCTGTTATTTCTATTGGCTCTTACAAGGTGTTTGACAAGTGGGAGAATATTGGGAATTAAGGTGTCTCAACCTTGGTAATTCCTTGTATTAATTAATTGTATTTATTTATTTATTGCCTATTAATGTATTTTGGATGCAAGTCCTGTTTCGTCATCTTGTGGGAGTTGGCACGGTGATGTGTCATCCTATGTGGAAGGTGACCACATGTAATTTTGTCCTCACATGAGGAGATAGGCATCCCACTTAGTGGTAGATGTATTTTGCCATGTGTCGGCACTTTGACTAGTGTATAAGTGAATCTTGACTAAAATGGTTATGACAGATTCCTATGACAGAATCTATGACACGTAAGAGTCAGAAATAGAAGATACTATGACAGGTGAAGACAAGTGTTGAAGAGCATCTTTGAGGAAGGCATCTTTGGATGCCCAAGGTGGGTTATGACATGTAAGAGGATTATACTATTTTTAGTTAGTGTATGACAGATTCTCTTACAACTGTAAGTACTATCAATATGACAGATTCTATGACAGCCGTAAGATGCGTAAGAGCATCTGTCATTGCCTATCTTGGGATTAGGTGCCCATATTGGGATGGGGTGATGTGACAAGTGTCATGACCATGCTACAGTCTTGGACAAGTGTCCCTAGGCATGGGTTTTGGGCCATGAGGCCAAGTTGGATGCCCATTCCAAGAAAGGTTCATTTTTGCCTTGTAACTTCTATTTAAACAGGTGCTTGGAGAGGAGATGTATTATGTGATTGATAGGTACCATTATGTTGCCAGATTGTCTCCAGATACAAGTGTTGAAGACTCATGTAAAGACTTTCCTTGCAAGTGTGTTGTAAACTTCATTGTTTAGATAATACATTGTGCAGGTTTTGGAGTGTGGGTTTTTTCACCTGTAAGGGTTTTCCCCACATTATATCTTCTCTCTCTCTCTCTCTCCCTCTCTCTCTCTTCTATCTTACATTCTTGTGTTGTGTATTGCTTGTTGGGTTAATAACACTGTAATTGTAAAGGTTGAAAAGAATTTGCACACAACTCTCCTCATTAGATTAGTGTAGGAAGTGATTTCCACACACCTAGCTTCCTTTCATAACTCTGCAAAAAATTGACCCATTTTAAGTGCCTTTGATTTAACTTCCCTTGTCTATTAAGATATTGCAAAGCTTGATGATTAGTATATAAAACAACCTCTTTTGGCAACAAATGATGTCTCCATTTCTTCAAAGCCTGAACTATTGCATAAAAATCCTGATCATAAACAAAATACGTTTTCTTGGCATCATTAAGCTTCTCACTAAAATAGGAAATGGGCTTACTTTCTTGGTACAAGACAACTCCTATAGCATTGCCACTAGCATCACAATCTAATTGAAATACCTTATTGAAATCTAGAAGTGCCAAAACAAGTTGCTCTATGACTTTCTACTTCAATGTATCAAAACTCTTATTTGCTCCTATGGTCCATTTAAACTCTTTTATATCCCCTCTGATTGTCTCAGTTAGAGGTGCACAAATGCTACTAAAATTCTTGATAAATTTTTTGTAAAAACTCGCCAAACCATGAAAATATCGTACCTCTGTAGTACTCCTTGGCATAGGCTATTCAATGATAGCCCTCACCTTCTCTGGGTCCATCTTAAGACCTTCCTCTGAGACAACAAATCTTAGGTATGCCAACTCCTTCTTTGCAAAACTACATTTCTTCAGATTAATCAACAACCGTTATCTGAGAAAGATGACGTAACCGTTACATTTGTTAAGGTCAGGGATATTTCAAAATATAACCTTTTTGGATTAGATCATGATGACATCATCATGCTATCATGTTTTATTTGTTATCGAGTTATGGTGACGTCATCATCATATTAATAAATATGATGAACGTTTCAAAATGTGACCATCCATGGGTCGAGCGTATTTGATAACATCATCATCATGGTGATCTTTTGAAATCGTCGAAACCAAATGACGTCATGGTCATATTTGCGAAGGGTGATATTTAGAAAGGGTGATATTTTGTAAGATGATGGATATTTGGAAATATGACCCTCTGAAACATGCACCTAGGTTATGATGGGCAAACAATCCATCTCACTTATGTTTGACGTTTGTATATTGGGGAACAAACAGACATCGGGTGATCTTTTTAAATCGGGGTCATGTTTGCGAATGTGGCTGATATTCAGAAATATGACCCTATGGGAAATATCTGGGTTAACCAATCTTTGACTTAGCATAACTTTCTACCCTTAAACAATATCAGGGTGATCCTAAAGGCAAAACTGTTTAGAATTTTGTACTCTTTCCAATTATGAGGTGTGTACTAACAAATTCTAACCTTGGTGACTGACTCCTCTTTGTGATGCACATGTATAAGTAAGGGTGACATACTTGACTGAATTTGACCAAATGCCCAAAGCAAGAAAGCAAAACAAGTAGAAGCAAAAAGTTGGGTCCCTAATTTGCTAAGGCAAAATGGGGCATGTTGTGTAACTACGCAACAACTTGCCACCAAAGAAAACAACTAAATTCAAATGATTCAAGTGGTGAGATCACATCAAGACATAACATCATAACTCCCCCTAAGCATAAGTATCATGACCTTTTTGGATGATGTCAAGTTCATAAGTACATCAAAGCTGATAAGGGATCAAGTGTGTGCATATGATTAATTATCCTCATCTTGAAAGTTAGTTGAAAACAAAAGTAACTAGTGTTAAGCTACATATTTTGGGTTAATCCCTCATAGTCAACCAGATAGAGCCTTGCTGCCAGCAGGTGTTCATATCCTTGTTATCTTTACAATCCCCCTAAGTAGAGCCCCACTGCCAGCAAGCATCCATAGCCCCGGTAAGGTTACTTAGATGGCCTAATTTAATCCCTTTTGGATTTTCAATATATATATATATTTTATGATATCATCATCTAAGCTCATTATGCAAGGTGTGGTCACTTGCTGCTTTAGGTTGGGGATTGTAATGGTAGCAAGGGTGACCCTTTAGATTTTTCACTTAACACCTATACTAATGTGTTCAACAAAGCCAAGGTTGTTAGGTGAGTCATTGTGAAAATCTCCTTGATCAAGAAAAGGCATTACTAATGAAAAGGACATCACAGACCTGATCAAGGATACTTTCAAGGTGAATCACAACCTATGTAAAAATTTGTTCTTGTTACTTGAATCCCAACAATTTGGTTTGTTTCCTAGGGTGATAAGGTGCATCATCTTGACTAACCAAAACAAGAACTCAAAAAAATACACAAACAAGTAGGCACACAAAACATAACTATACAAACAACTATACAACATGTAGATTATGGTACAGATGACTTACATGACCCTTTAGGCTTGAAAATAATGTTTGAGGAACTATCCATTAACTAGAAATGGGACGTCCTCTAACTAGAAATGGGACGTCCTCACCGGTTAGAGTCTTAAGTCTGTAGGTACTATCTCCTAGGATCCCTGAAATTTGAAAAGGACCTATCCAAAGTTTGTCAAATTTACCATGGTCACCTTTTCTTTCATGTGCTTTATCCCACATAAGGACTAGATCTGAAATCCTAAAAGCTTTAACTCTGGCTCTTTTATCAAACTAGCATTTGACAACAACCTGATGTTTAGAAAATTGATCGATTGCTCTATCTCTTTTTTCTTCTAGATGCATAAGTTGAAGTAACCTAACTTCTTGTTTGTTATCTATGCCTAGGTATTCTTGTGCAAATTGCAATGTGGGAATCTTTAGGTTAACAGGGAGGATAGGATCCACCCCATACACTAACTGATAAGTAGAATTTCCTAGTGTAGCCTTCATCCTAATTCTATCCACCCACAAGGCATACTTTAATAGGGTATTCCACTCCCTAGGGTTCTTCTCTATTAGTTTCTTTATGATGTTCAATAAGTTCTTATTTGTTGACTCTACTAAGCCATTCACTTGAGGATAATAATTTGAAGAAAACTTTAAAATAATTCCATGATCAAAAGCCTAACTAGACAATTTTAATGATGCAAAGGTAGGTCCATTATCACATACCAGGGCATATGACACCCCATACCTGGTTACTATATTTCTTTCTAAGAATTTGATCACATCATCTGCATTGCATGTGTTACTGCTGACTGCTTCAGTCTACCTGGTGCAATAATCAGTGATGGTCAAGACATACCTATGGCCTAAAGATGATGGAGGATTGATGGGTCCTATGAAATCCATGCCTCATTGAGCAAACAGGCGAATATCCATCACTAGTTGCAGGGGTTGAGCAGCATATCTTTCTTTATTAGCCACAACCTGACATGTATGACAACATTTAATATGTTCAACAATATCTTTAAAAATAGTGGGCTAGTAGTATCTTGCTCTCAGGATAGCATGAGCGGTAGCTAGATGTGATTCGTGTGCATTCCCAAACTTACCATGCAATTCTGCTAACACTTTATCTGCTTCTTGCCTCTCTAGGCATCTGAGATATATTCCTTCATAGTTCCTCTTGAAAAGGATTCCTCCTTTGATCATATAATTTTGTGATCTTATTTTCAGGGCTCTTCTCTATGAGGCTTGCAATTTTGAAGGGCATCTTCCAGTAATTAGGACATTCCTGGTATCCAAATACCATTCTCTATCTTCTTTGGAATTAACTACATATTGTTGACTTGTTATATTAGGGTCAATTTCAGAAATCATCTGGCTCAAGGCTTGTCCCCTTACTAACTTCATGGATGTTACATCCATATCATATTCTTGGAGCACTGTTATCCAATTGGCTCTTTTCTCACCAGGATCACTTTGCATCAAGAGCATTTTCATTGCTACATATGGTACTACAACAATTATCTTACTTCTCAAAATGTAATGTCTAAATTTCTTGACTGCTTGAACTAGAGCAAGAGATTATCTTTCAACATCCATGTATCTAAGCTTTGCATCCTTGAGTGGGCAACTCATGAAAGCTATGGGATTTTCTTCTTTAGCCTCATTCCTTTGTGCCAATACTAATGTAGATGAATAAATGTAAAAATCTCTTGTATAATCTAGACTGATCAGGAGAGGAGAATCAGATATGGCTTTCTTGATATCCTCAAACGTTGCTCTTGCTTCAGGAGTCCATTCAATTTTAGCATCCTTTTTTAGCATTGCATTAAGTGGTCTAACAATCTCTTCAAAGCCAGGGATACACTTTCTAACAAAATTTATTTTACCAAAATAAGATTTGAGCTCTTTCTTGCTTCTAGGAAGCTGTAATTTCATGATTGATTCTACTCTTATAGGGTCAATGGTGATCCCATTCTCTGTTATTAAATGACCTAACAATTTACCTGTGGTTACTTCGAATATGCACTTCTTGGGATTTAGGGATATACCATATTGTTCACACTTCTTAAGCACCTTCCTGAGATCTTCTATATGATCACCTCTCTGCTTGGAAAAGATTGTCAAGTCATCCATGTAAATGACTATGCACTTACCAATCAAGCCTCTGAAAGCTATATCCATTGCATGTTAAAAGGTGGCACTAACATTTATTAATCCAAAAGGCATGCGCCTATAGGTGAATATACCCCACTTGGTAGTGAATGCAATTTTCAATCTATCTATTTTATCTACCATCACCTGAATATACCCTAAGAAACCATCCAAAAATGACATCTTAGCACCATTTACTATTTGCAAGACCTCATCCAATGAAGGGAAAGGATATTTATCCTTTTCAGAAGCTTTGTTCAAATTTCTGAAGTCTACACATAACTTGATATCACCATTTTTCTTTCTCACAGGGACCAAATTGGCTACCCATGTGGAATGTCTTACTGGAAATATGATTCTGGCATTGAACAATTTCTTCACTTCCTTAAAGATGATGGGTTCCAGCAAGGCATTGACAGGCCTTTGCTTTTGTCTAAAAGGCCTGGCATCTGGTTTTAGTGGTATAGTATGATTGATGATTGAAGTATCATAAGTTTTCAATTCATCGTAGGTCCATGCGATAACATGGATGTAATCCTTAAGTGCTTGGGTTATCCCTATCATTTCTTCTTCTGTACAAACTTTGCCAATTAAGAGATTTCTTTTTTCTTCATTTTGTCCTATATTGACTGGTGAGTATTCGTCTCCCTCGGTCTTTAGGATATCTTTCTATTTCAGCATATTGTGTAGATCAAATGCTCTTTCTAATTCTATCATACCCTTGGGGATTTTGTTACTAGGTAGATCTATGATCTCCTCTTCTTCCCAAATATGACCCTCTACATTTCTTTCATCTACGATCTATGCATCAAACACATCTTTGTTTGATATGAAATCCAAAATGTGTTGGTCATCATCAAACACTTGGAGATTGGTGACATTATCTGGTATGGAGGGCATTGAGATTAATTCAACTAAAAACCTCTTCAAACTAGAAATAGATAATGGTTCCAAAGTGCTTGTAGCCTGAGCCAAGGCATCTTCTTTGTGATTCTATTCTCTAGGCACATGTGTGATATTGAACACATCAAAGTCTTCTATTAAATCCCATACTTTGTACCTGTAATTAGACAACCTTTTGTAATTGCAAGAGTATATGCCTCTTACTTGTCCTACCACCAATTCTTAATCTCCATAAACATGCAGAATCTTCACTTTTTTCTCAAGTGCAAACAATAACCCATGAATTAAAGCTTAATACTCTATCACATTGTTTGTGCATGGGAATTGTAATCTATATGCTGCTAAATAGGATTTTCCAGCTGGATCAATAAGATCTATCCCTACTCCAACTCCTTGTTTTTCTTAGATCCATCAAACCTAAGGATCCATGGTTTATCTTCAGTTAAAGGTTTGTCAGGACCTTCTCTCTTCCTTTTAGCTCTAACAGCTGTACCACCTGATATCCCTTTCAATTTTGGTGACTCATTCTTTTCTACTTTTATTTTCTCTGACTGACGTGAAACTGATACTTGCTTGCTTTCTTTACTGTCAGGAAAATAGTCCCTTGAATAAAGCATCTTATGTTCTTCAAAATGTGCAAGCATAATGAGCAAGTAGTTTCTGAATGTGGTGCTTCATGTAATCTACACCAACCTTCAACTAGAGCATTATGTGGAGAAGTATTATGCAACAACATCCTCTGAATTTGCTTTGACAAAAATTCTTCAAACCCAGAATGTTCTCAATATTCATCAGGATCTCCTCTAAATTATGAATGTAGCTTTCATCCTGATATGTAGTTTCCTCTGTACCTGCAGATGATAAACAAGGATTAGTATCACCATGATTGTCTATATGACTTACCTTAGGTGATAACAATCCTTCTTCACTACATGTTTGTTCCAGCTCCATCATGTCTAGACATGCATCATAGGATTTTTCAGAATGTGCCTCATCATGCTGTTGCAAGTATGAGGTGAGCCAGTGTTGTCATTGATGTCAACATACTCATATTGCATTGACAAGAAGGATTGGATGAGCTGTGTGCTGAGGATATTGAGAAAATTAGCCTTAGTCAGGAACAGTGAAGAACCATGATGAGAAGAAGGCAAATGTATTGTATAGGTTGAGAACCGGAGGATGCGGATTAAAGGGTTTGTAGATATAAGTCTTGAGATGCCTCAGTTAAGATTTCAGAGGTCCGCATGAAGATCTAAAGGAGTTGTGGCTGTCGGTGTAGAACCGGTTCCGGGAAGTATTCAGAGGTGACAGAGGATCACAAAAAGGTCCGGTGAGGTCCGGAACTGTATAATCCTAATCTGCGGATTGGAAGGAGTCTTTGGGATGTCCTTGTGATGTGCCATCTCAAGTTGTGTATGATTTGGAGGTCCGGAAGTACCTCTTGCATTATGACAGTGGCGACAGACAGTGTTCTTGAAGTTCTAGATAAGGAAGAGAAGAGATTCCAGTAAGTAAAGAAAGTGCGGATGTACCTGGTCATTCAGGCAGGCTTGTGAAGGTTCTTGGATCATGTTGAGGTTGTTTTGTTGGTCCGCATTGATAGTAGAGCCCGGAATTGAAGTTATTCTTTCGGATGAAGTTCTTGCTCTGTTTAGCTGACCGGATGAGTTGTTCATCCTGCGAATGTTCTTGTGGTGGCCGACCGGATGTGTTATTCATCTTGCGGATACTCTTATGGTTGTTTGCCGACTTAGATGTTTGTTCCTAAGTCGATGTCTTGTATAAATAACGGTTTGTGAGTTCATTTCGAAGTGTGGATTGTGTGGATGAGTGTGGCATAGCGAAGAGAAGTGCGAAAGGCAGAGCAGAGGTTTTTGGGCTTAAATGGAACTGATCCGGACATGGTAGAGATGTCATTCTCCAGTTCAAGATTGTGATTCTTATCACTTTGTAGACAGTGTGTCTCCTTGTAGGTAGTGGGCCTCTTTGTGAGTAGTGTGCTCGGGCAGTGAGCCCTAATTGGCAAGTGCCATTCTTTTTCTTATTCTTCTAACAGAGAATAATCCTTGGGTTAATCACCCCGTGGTTTTTCCCTTAACCGGGTTTTCCACGTCAAAATCTTGGTGTTCAATGTGTTGATGTTTATCTACTCTTGTGTTTATATATTATGCTTTCATGGATGATTAATTGATATGCTGTTAACTAACAATGAAGAATCAAGTGTTTGAAAGAACAAGAAGTTTTATACAACTGATTCACCCCTCCCCTCTCAGTTGTATGCCTTAAATCCAACAATTGGTATCAGAGCCAAGTTCCTCTGAAAGGAGCTTAACCGCTTGAGGAGATCCAGGATGTCGTCATACAAGAAGGATAGTCCGAAGTTCGATGGAACCAACTTCACTCTCTGGAAAGGTCGCATGAAGTGTCACTTGGAATGTATGGGAAAAGCATACTTGGCTATGGTCTCAAAACCATATGTACCTCCACAAGGTGGTCTGACAAATCTGAATGAAATCACAGATGCTGAAAATAATCTGCGGACCAAGGAAGCCCTACTAAGCGCATTGAATGATTCAGATCTCTCAAATGTTATTGACCTACCAACTGCATATGAGATCCTGACTAAACTGGAACTTCTGTATGAAGGAGATGAGTTTGTCAAAAGTGCAAGGTTGCAAAGTCTGAAAGGGAAATTTGAAAGATTGAAGATGAGAGATGATGAAAACATCACTACCTTTATGCCAAGAGTGAATGAGCTGGTATGTGGAATTAGAAATGCTGGTGGAACTCTAGATGAAAATGAGATTGTCTGCAAAATCCTAAGATCCCTTCCTGCTGCCTACAAAATCAAGGTTGCTGCCATTGATTAATTCAGAGCCCACACAACTGTCACAAGAGAACAACTGGCTGGCAAACTAGCTGCATTTGAAATGACTGAGTTTGGAGATGATCCTCCCAAGACTGAATCTGCTTTCAAAGCCAGTGCCTATGTGAAAGGCAAATAGAGATTTGATCCGGGAGAAAACTCATCAAGGAAGATGTCATGGTATGATCAAGCAAGAAGAGACATGGAAGAAGAAGAAGCAGAAACAGCTCAACTTGAAGCCCTCATTGCAAAGAGACTGCCAAGAGGATCCAGTAAGTATGAAGGAAAACTACCCTTTAAGTGTTTCAACTGCAATAAGATTGGTCATTTTGCTTCAAGATGTCCGGAAAGATCTGCAAGGTCTAATACTAACAGACAAAGGTTTCAAAAGAACTGCTATTATGTTCATGAAGAAGATGACAATGAAGGAGTAACAGATGATGAATCAGAACTAGAAAGCAAATCCGGAAATGAATGGGTGTTTATTGCCATCAAGGAAGAAGATTCAATATCCTCTGAATCTGTCAATCACAAGGTTGTGGAAAGAGCTTTGGCTGCTCAAGTGGAAGAAAAGGATGATTGGGTTATTGATAGTGGATGTTCTCACCATATGACTGGTGACAAGAATAAGTTCTTAGATTTGGAAAGGTATGAAGGAGGAATGGTAAAGTTTGGTGACAATTCTGCTGGCAGAATCAGAGGTAGGGGGACTATTTCCTTTGATGGAAAGAGCAAAACAGGTAATGTACTATATGTTGAAGGATTGAAGCACAATCTTCTCAGTGTTGGTCAGTTAGTGGACAAAGGCTATGATCTCCGATTCAAGACTAGAAAATGTAGAATCTTTACAAGCTCCGGAACTGAAATTGCATCCGGTCCTCAAACAAAAGGTAATATCTTTCATCTGGTTGGTTCAAACAAAAGTTGTCTGTTTGCTCAAGTTGATCAGAGTTGGTTATGGCATAGAAGAATGTGTCATGTGAATTTTGATAACATCATCAAGATAAGCAATATTCAGGCTGTAAGAGACCTTCCAAAATTGGTGAAACCTACAAATAGTTTGTGCAAAGAATGTCAGCTAGGTAAACAGAGCAGAGTCTCTTTCAAAAGCAAAGATCAGTCTTCTACCGGATTGTTGGAATTAGTACATACTGATCTCTGTGGTCCGACAAGAATCAAGAGTCTGCAAGGTGATAGATATTTCATGTTGTTAATTGATGATCATTCTCGGATGATGTGGGTTACCTTTCTAAAAGAAAAATCAGAAGCATTTGAGAAGTTCAAAATCTTCAAAGCTATGGTAGAGAATCAAACCGAATTGAAACTAAAGTGTCTAAGGTCTGATAGAGGTGGTGAATTTACATCTGGTGAGTTCATTGACTTTTGTGAGAAGTAGGGTATAAGGAGACAATTGTCTGCTCCTAGGACTCCACAGCAGAATGGAGTAGTTGAAAGAAAGAACCGGACCATCCAGGAAGCTGCTAGGACAATGATGTTGGAAGAAAATGTTCCTCAGATGTTTTGGAAAGAAGCTATCAACACTGCAGTCTACACTCTCAATCGAGTTCAAATCAGAAACAACACCGGTAAGACCCCCTATGAACTCTGGTTTGGCATCACTCCTACTGTGAAATATTTCAGAGTATTTGGTAGCAAGTGTTATATTAAAAGAGATGAAGATCTAGGAAAGTTTGATGCTAGAAGTGATGAAGGAATTTTCTTGGGCTACTCCACTCAAAGCAAAGCATACCGGTGTTACAATAAGAGATTGAGGAAGATGATAGAAAGCACCAATGTGAAAGTTGATGAAGGAATTGAGAAGCCTTCAAGATTTTATGAGTTTGATGAAGATGATCAAGATGGTGTTCAGGTTCAAGGGACTCAATCCCCTCCGGTAAGTTAGAATCAACTTGATCCAGTAAATCAGGAAGAAGAAATAGGTCAGAATGAACCTGATCAAGGAGCAACAGTGCAGGATATTCCCAAAATTCTAAGGTATGTAAGACTAAACCACTCTGAAGATCAGATCATAGGTGACAGAAGCAAAGGTGTGCAAACTAGAAGGAATGTTGCTCAAAATCAGGATGAATGTTGTCTGATTTCAAAGATTGAACCTAAAACAGTAAATGAAGCCTGCAATGATGAAAACTAGACTAAAGCAATGAAAGATGAATTAATGCAAATTGAGAAAAATCATACTTGGGATCTTGTTCCCAGACCTAGAGACAGGAATGTGATTGGAACCAAATGGGTCTTTCGGAACAAACTGAATGAAACTGGTGAAGTTATCAGAAACAAAGCTAGATTGGTCTGCAAAGGCTACTCTCAAATAGAAGGAATTGACTTTGAAGAGACCTTTGCTCCGGTGGCAAGAATTGAAGCAGTCAGATTATTTCTTGCATTTGCTGTCTTCAAAGACTTCAAGGTATATCAGATGGATGTCAAGTCTGCTTTCCTAAATGGTGATCTGGAAGAAGAAGTTTACATTGAACAGCCGGATGGATTTCAATTGTCTGATAATGATGATATGGTTTGCAAGTTGAAGAAAGCATTGTATGGACTAAAGCAAGCCCCAAGAGCATGGTATGAAAGGTTGGATAAGCATCTTGTACAGATTGGATTCAACAAAGGTACTACTAACAGTAACTTATATTTCAAAATTGTTCATGAAAACATTTTGATTGTTGAAGTGTTTGTGGATGATATCATTTTTGGAGGAAGAGATAGTATGTGCAAAACTTTTGCAAATCAGATGAAAAGTGAGTTTGAAATGTCTATGCTTGGTGAAATGAATTTCTTCTTGGGTCTGCAAATTACTCAAACAAAGAAAGGAATCTTCATTTCTCAGACCAAATATGTGAAAGAATTGTTAAGGAAATATGGTATGGAAGATTCAAAACCAATGAACACTCCCATGGCAACCGGATGTAAGTTGAGCAAAGATGATGACTCCCCAAAGGCAGATCAGACAAAGTATAGATCAATGATTGGTGGATTGTTGTATCTCACTCAGACTAGACCAGATATAATGCAGGCTGTTGGTCTTGTGGCAAGATTCCAGGCTGATCCTAGAGAATCTCATGTTATGGCAATCAAAAGAATTTTTAGGTACCTGAAAGGAACAGTTGAGTATGGTCTATGGTACCCTAGAGATCCAGATTTCTCTCTTCATGCTTACACAGAAGCAGATTGGGCAGGAGATGTGGATGACCGGAAGAGCACTAGTGGTGAAGCATTCTTTTTGGGGAAGAGATTGGTTTCTTGGCTAAGCAAGAAACAAGATGCAATATCTCTATCTACAACTGAAGCAGAATACATTGCAGCAGCAGGTAGTTGCACTCAAATCTTATGGATGAAGCAGATGCTAAGAGACATTAAAGTTGAATATGAGGAGCCTATCACAATTTTCTGTGATAATTCAAGTGCAATTAATATTTCTAAGAATCCGGTATTGCATTCTAAGACTAAGCACATATCTATCAAGTTTCACTTTTTGAGAGAACAAGTGAACAAGGAAGAAGTCAGATTGGAGTATGTTCCCTCAAAGGATCAGATTGCAGATATCTTTACTAAACCTCTTCCCAAGGACTCTTTTGAATATCTCCGAGAGAAGTTAGGGGTCATGGCCCCTCTGGTGATGAACTAGGATGCACTGATGTGCATCAGTCCGGTGGATATCACAGTCATATCTTGTGATCCGGATTGATGATGGGGAGCTGCAACTAAGGGGGAGCAGCTGGTATGATTCTCATGTATGAGAATTGCACGTATGAGTCCTTTGCCATTGATTTCAAAGGGGGAGAGAAGACATGTGAAAAACAAGTGGTTGATGATCAAAGGGGGAGCAGTAAAGGAAGAGAAGACATGTGAAAAGTTGTTGTTGATAGGGGGAGCTGTGACAGAAAGGAGAAGTTCTTGTCTTGATGGTTTTTCACATCATATGTTGCCATCAATGACAAAGGGGGAGATTGTTGCAAGTATGAGGTGAGCCAGTGTTGTCATTGATGTCAACATACTCATATTGCATTGACAAGAAGGATTGGATGAGCTGTGTGCTAAGGATATTGAGAAAATTAGCCTCAGTCAGGAACAGTGAAGAACCGTGATGAGAAGAAGGCAAATGTATTGTATAGGTTGAGAATCGGAGGATGCGGATTAAAGGGTTTGTAGATATAAGTCTTGAGATGCCTCAGTTAAGATTTTAGAGGTCCGCATGAAGATCTGAAGGAGTTGTGGCTGTCGGTGTAGAACCGGTTCTGGCAAGTATTCAAAGGTGATAGAGGATCACAAAAAGGTCCGGTGAGGTCCGGAACTGTATAATCCTAATCTGCGGATTGGAAGGAGTCTTTGGGATGTCCTTGTGATGTGCCATCTCAAGTTGTGTATGATTTGGAGGTCCGGAAGTACCTCTTGCATTATGACAGTGGTGACAGACAGTGTTCTTGAAGTTCCGGATAAGGAAGAGAAGAGATTCCAGTAAGTAAAGAAAGTGCGGATGTACCTGGTCATTCAGGCAGGCTTGTGAAGGTTCTTGGATCATGTTGAGGTTGTGTTGTTGGTCCGCATTGATAGTAGAGCCCGGAATTGAAGTTATTCTTCCGGATGAAGTTCTTGCTCTGTTTAGCCGACCGGATGAGTTGTTCATCCTGCGAATGTTCTTGTGGTGGCCGACCGGATGTGTTATTCATCTTGCGGATACTCTTATGGTTGTTTGCCGACTTAGATGTTTGTTCCTAAGTCGATGTCTTGTATAAATAACAGTTTGTGAGTTCATTTCGAAGTGTGGATTGTGTGGATGAGTGTGGCATAGCGAAGAGAAGTGCGAAAGGTAGAGCAGAGGTTTTTGGGCTTAAATGGAACTGATCAAGACATGGTAGAGATGTCATTCTCCAGTTCAAGATTGTGATTCTTATCACTTTGTAGACAGTGTGTCTCCTTGTAGGCAGTGGGCCTCTTTGTGAGCAGTGTGCTCGGGCAGTGAGCCCTAATTGGCAAGTGCCATTCTTTTTCTTATTCTTCTAACAGAGAATAATCCTTGGGTTAATCACCCCGTGGTTTTTCCCTTAACCGGGTTTTCCACGTCAAAATCTTGGTGTTCAATGTGTTGATGTTTATCTGCTCTTGTGTTTATATATTATGCTTTCATGGATGATTAATTGATATGCTGTTAACTAACAACGAAGAATCAAGTGTTTGAAAGAACAAGAAGTTTTATACAACTGATTCACCCCCCCCTCTCAGTTGTATGCCTTAAATCCAACACATGCAACCTGCACCATCCTTCAATCAAGATATCTTTATTAGATATATTTAACATTCGACAACATTGCATTTCTTTGGATAGATACAATTCAAAATTTCCAAAGTGATCTAAACTATGGTCAGACTCTATAATCACTCTATCATCTTGATGATCATCCTTATGAATATGAATATCATACATAAGAATCTCTTCTATCTTGACTGATTGAGGCTTAATGGTGTAAACGCCAGGTTCAACATCCACATACATTATCTCATTGTTGTTATTGTACTCAGCGATCATATGCTTCATCCAAGGTTTGGCATCATTCCTAATCTAATTGGGGATCCCTTTCCAAGGTAGCCACATGTGACTAAAACCTGTGGACATATATCCATTAAGTGTCTTTGACCAATCCCTGCTAAGCAACATTCCATATGTATCAGGGATATCTACCACCTGGATATCAATGTAATGTTGAATCCTTGGATCTGATGCTAATTGCATATGAATGTGAGTTAACTCTACTACAACACTCACCTCAGTTTTGTCTAACTATGTCACCTTCTTTAGTGACTTAGCAAGATGTAACCCCAAGGTATTACATATGGTCAATGGCATTACATTGGTTGATGCACCTGAATCTACTAAGCAGTTATGTAGGTTCTTACCAAACATCCTTATGGAAAGGAGGAAAGGAGGTGAATCAGTCTTATCCCTATAAAGGGTCATGTGTGAAGTTTCAGCAGCCTAAACAGTAGCTGGGACTTTATGTTTAATGTTATTGTCTTTAGGTGCATGATCTTTACTCAAAATTTGGTTTGAATTAAGGGGATGATTGTCTTCTTTTTGTGTGGGGTCATCTAGGGATTTCATGAATGCCTTCCTAATAGCTAGGGTTTTAAGCAATTCTGATAATGACAAGCTAATTTTGGCCTTTTTCATTTCATCTACTAAGTATGTAACCAATTTATCAGATTCAAGAGGTTGGTTACTAGCTCTTGACACTGTATTTTGTGGTGCTAAATATTGAGCATTAACCTTAGGAAAACCAGGGTTATTACTTGCCTTTGGATCAGGAGGAGTGTTAAAATTATTAGGAGGCAAAGATGTGGTCAAGGGACCAGAAGGTCTATTTGAATTATTCCTGAGGTTATAATTGTGTCTACCCTAATACTGCTGCTAGTAAGCATGTACTTCTTCATGTTCAACTGATGGCTCATTCTCATATTTGAAAGGAAAAACATAATTTGTTTCACAAGCCATGGTTGACTCCTCACATGCTAAAGTATAATTCTCATGAACTAAAGTTGCTTGATGATAAGGATGATTGACAAAACTTTCCAATACAAGGGCAGAGTCATATCCACAAGGGACAATTTCATTTCCTTCAACAAAAGGAAGGGTACCCATAGTATTTGATACTTCAGCTTGAAAGATACTAGTGGCTATCCTAAACTGAGGACAATCCAACTTGGCATGATCATTGGTGTTATGTATCCTACACCAGTTTGTAAGAGCTGTTTCTACCAAGTTCACCCTAGTGGTCTGCTTGGGTTCACTAGGAGGCTGATTATCTAATGGTGATGGTACGAAACCATTATTTGGCCTAGTGTTCCACATTCTAGGTTGTCTAGGTACATTATTATTACCATTGTTGTATCCCCTATTAGGATATCTAGATATGTCATTGTTATATCCTTTGTTTTGATTTGGTTGGGAATAGAAACTTTGACCTCTCAAATGAGTGATTTTAGTTGTCAACTTTCTTAACTATGCTGATATCTCCTTAATTTCTTCCTTTTCTTCCTGCACATTAGCCACTACGTTTTCTATTTGAGGTTTGAAAAAGGAAGAACCATTGTTGTTATTTTGTTAGGTACATCCTGAGGTACTTGTACATGTCCTAGATATTGCACTATTGGACCATTTCCATTTGGAGGTGGCATGATGCTAAGTGGAGGTACTTGTAGTGGACTTGGCATTGCAACTGGAGGCATCATAGCTCCATTGGTCTATTGTTGAGTAGGATATGCAAGGTATGCAGGAAATGCTATGTTTGGTGTTGGAGTAGGGATCAGTTGCTGATTGATTTTTATTACTTCCTCAAAAGCTCCTATCAAAGTTGTGACATTAGGATGCGTCCTCCTTATAAACATAGAAGTCAAGGGGTCTAAGGCTGAGTAATATATACTCCTAGCAGCTTCATCTGCTATAGTATATGGAGCTACCAGCTTTGAAAGCATCTTTTGGAATCTAGCATTAAAGTTGGCAATAGGTTCTCCTTCAAATCTTTTGATGGTGGCAAAGAGATGATAATTCATTGAAGGATCTATAGGTATCTTAAATCTATCCTTGAAGGCTTTCTCTAAGGCATCACATGAACCAATTAAGGCTTGACCAAGACTGATATACCAATTGTATGTTTCTTCTCCTAAAGAGTATGGAAATAATCTGCATACTACATCCTGATGATCAATCCTTGCTCTACAACAAGCCTCTTTGAATGTTTTGATGTGGTCATCAGCATCCTGATATGGATGATATTTAGGACAAATTTTATCAGGATTTTTAGGTAAAGGATGATAAGCAGTGAAGGTCAAAGGTGAGTCAATAGCAAAGAATGACATTGTGACTGGTGGTTGTTGAACTTGAGGTGTAATAGGTGATCCTGTAGGTGTTTGCAGTACAACAGTGGATATTGGAGGTGTTAGAGTATTTCCTGGTGAAGATTCTGATGCACTAGAACCAGGAGTGTGATGAATGTCTATAGTTCTAGGTCTAAGTCCACGAATAGGCAGTTCCTCAAAAAGTCCACCAGATTTGGACCTGGTATTTAGCCTATGAGCCAGGGTTTCAACAATTTATGAAGATCTGACTTAATTTTCTGTAAAGATCCATAGAACTAACCAAGTAAAGGAGATATTTACAACCAGAGCCTAAAACTGACTAGATATTTATGCAAGATTTGCATAAAACTTGCAAATATGAGCAAATATTGGACTTCTAGACATGGATATCAAGATATCCACTAACCCAAGCAGGTTACAACCAGGATCAGGCAAGAAAACTTAAACAATGACTTGATCTTCAAGGATTTCGAGAACTGACTACAAATTTTAGATTATCTAAGCTTAATTATAAAATATTTATTATGAACAGATATGAAACAATACAGAACAAGCAACCCTTTGCACAAACACTCAAAGTATGATCCATTATGATACACTTTGAGAAGACTACCTTGTTCCAAGCACATGAATACATATTTGCAACTGATTCAACTTCCAAACAAAGAAGCAGTGCCCTACTTCTAGTGCCAATTTATGTTAATGTTGATTGCTAGTCGTGACAACATGCATAAAAAATTGCACAATGAACCTTTATTATCTTGAAAAGTATGATCAATTTGGAACAAATTGATGACTCCAAGGATCCATTGATTAGATCATGATCTTCTGACATTACTCAGAGGTTGATGTGACATGTTGTTTTCCATTTCAAGGGATCTTACACTATCTGTACTTTGAATTGTTGCCTATATATCTAATTTTACATCTGCTCCCTATAAATTTACTTCACGAACAAGGTTATTTCCACTGTGCTTAACATATGATGATTATAGTTATAAGTTTGATCAATTCTTCTAAGCGTTTATTGTCATGAACTTGTTTTATGCTTCTGCACTATGTATTTAATCAAATAATGTGCCTATAATTGATAACTGAGAGGGGGGGTGAATCAGTTATCTTATTTATTCAACTTTCTTTTCTTTTTAATCAATTTGTACAGTAACAAAACTTAAGCATAAATAAACTTGAAAGCAAAAATAAAATCAATACACAGACACAATATTTTTGATGTGGAAAACCCCATTAAGGGAAAAAACCAGGGGTGATTAACCCAAGATTGTATTCTCTGTGAAAAGAATAAGGAGTACAAAATGGCACTTGCCAATTAGGGCTCACTGCCTGAGTACACTACTCACAAGAGGCTCACTGCCTACAATAGTTTATAGAAGAAAACTAGATACTTGAACTGATGAGAAGCATCCACATGTGCTTAGGTTCAGTTTTGGTTAAGCTCAATATATTGATCTGTTGCACTTCATTCTTCCTCTATCTTAGACTATTGTTCTATCACATACTAGATCTTTCCTTCTGCTACTACACTGCTCTCTGCTATTCTTCGCACAACACACACCTTCTCATCGAAATCCATCTAGTATATATATCCGCACCAAGGATTTCATCATCTTTCTAGTTGGCATCCGAAATAGTCAATATTTTCCCAAACTCTAGTCTGTGTATCAAGGAGACAGTTATAGAAGTCATCAATCATGTCAGCCAATCATGAATGATACCTTAAGAACCTTGATCACCATTAATATCTTATCTGGAATAAGGTCTAATGCTCTACTGGTCAGTTCTTCCTCTTTCTACTCTATCAAACAGGACCCCAATACTTAGGTGCTCATATCTCTTCATTCTTTCATCACCAGAGGCTCAATCTCTAGAATCTATCAGTCAAGGTACTCCTCTTGACTTCCCTAAGTCTGCACTTTACAAAGATACTTCTTCTAAGAGATCTGGACCTGAATGTCAGACATTGCTGCATGCTCTGTTCTTGGTCACTGGACCAAAATACTCTTCAGTCTGACTTTCGGTATAGACACACCATGTCCTACGAATGTGTGGGATGGTCTTTGTTGCCATCAATGACAACACTAGTGAAGCTACACAGTGTCTCTTGCCAACAATCTCCCCCTTTGGCATTGATGGCAACACTTAGTGAAAAATAACTGTCACACTACACTCCCCCTTGGCTAATGCTCTGTTCTAATGTACACTTTTCTAGAGCTCCCCCTTAGCTAGATTCCACATTTTTCACTACTACTCACTCCCCCTTTGACATCAATGGCAAAGGGTAGGGTCTGCACATCAAAACTCCCAAAAATCCAACTATACTTAGCCGCATAAGTATATATACATGTTATACTTACATATGCTGTAGTATATCTGCAAAAGTTGTCTTTAACTGGACAAGTTCTATTGCCCAACTCTGCTTCATCCTGTCCAAAATTGAGATGTGACCACTCAACAGGAAAGCAAAAGCTTGTACCCTTTTTAGATCTGTCGGATCACTGGTCTGAGCTGTGGTTTGAGCATTAGTTAGGGCCTCATGCATGGCCTCTAACTTAGGGATAATAATCCCTCTTAGTTCACTTAGTCTGGTTATCCTATTCTTCTTCTCCTTCTCAAGATTCTTTATTTCATTTATAGCTACAAGAGTCTGGTACTCTTGATTCATTATGGAAGAGGAGAGAGGATCAAAACTTTGGGATAAACTTAATAGTTTATCCTCTTGCTCTTTTGCTTTCTTCTCAATATCCTTGGTTACTTTAGGCTAGGATAAACAAAACTTATATATATCTCCACCATCTTTGAGAGCATTTTCTAAGCTCTTTATCCCAATATCCATAAATCTCCTATCGTTTGATATTAGACCTTGTACTTCGAAGAATCTCTTATCCAAAAACTCTTTCCGGACCTTCTCCTCAGCCGATTTCTCCAAAGACTCAAAATGAGTGTTGACAGAACTAACAAGAGACTTTAGATTACCGGATGAAGAGGCTGAGAAATCCTTTTGAAAGGATGGCATATTCTTTTCTAACACACCGGATGCTATCTCTAGCAGCTCACAGTCTTCCATGTGAGACTTTAGAAGTTTCTCTTTTGCCTTTTCTTGGGCAAAGGATGCTATCTTCATTGTTTGAACCGGGGAGAGAGAATCAAAGTCAAATGGTCCTTGAAGTAGCTCTGGTTCATCAATCTCCATCATTTCTTTAGTAAAGAAATCTTTGACAGTTTTTGTAGTGTCTCTTGCCAGAGATAGAGTCTTCTTTCCTTCAACAGCTTTAGCACTATCACTTGTGGTCTTCTCTGTTTGACCTTCTTGTCTTTCCTTCACCTCTTTTTCTTGATTGATTTTCTCTTCTGTTCTTTCTTCTCCTCTAGATCTGGAGTCTGCTGGGGAAACCGAAGGAGAGATGTGTGCTTCTTCATGGACTTCCTTTTCTGGAACAGAGGAATCTTGGTCCTTGGACTTCTCCTCACCTATCTCCTTTGTATCTTCTGCAATCTTTTCTGCAGGATCTTCCTTTGATGCACTTTGTCCTTCAACATCAGAAGGTTTATCACTCATGTCCTCTATAATGGGAATGTTGAATCTTTTGTATGCATTCCAGAGGATCTCTTCTGTCTCTTTTGATACTTTGTCAATTTCTCCAAGCATAAGCTGATTCATTCTAGCTTTGCTCCGGAACTCATCCTTGCAATCTTTGAAGATCATATTCATTTGCTTCGGAGTGATTGAAGGATAGAGATGAATAGCTACCTATTCCCAGATCTCAAGATCCTTTGCCTTAGCATTATTCTTTCTTATTTCTAATTCCTTCTCTAGGCTTTTAGGAATGAGAGATATGATTTCAATAAAAGCCTTATTATAGATATTCAGGTACCTAACTGTAGCTTCTTGCAAGATCTTTTGGTCAGCTTCATTATACTCATCGTAGAACTCAGTCATTGGTTTTAGGTTCCCATCTACAGTAACTGATTTGATGATATCATCAATGCGAAGAGTAGGCCTTTCAACAAATTCTTCTGCCTTTTCTTCCTTGCCTTCACGGGTAGAGGGTTCACCAGATGTTTTCTTCTTCTTCTTCTTCATTTTCTTGATTTCTTCATCAGATTCTATCTCTTCATCATCCTTCTAGCTTACATAGGATCTTGTTGCCTTTGTCTTAGTTCTCTTCTCTACTTTATTAGATGATTTTGCTTCCAGTTTTGATGCCTTTGAGCTTTTAGCAGTTGCAGGTGCAGAGCTCTTAGAGGATCTGGTCCGGGAGGGGGCTTCTACCAGAGCACTTTCTTTTTCTATTCTTTCCATCTTTTCTCTATGGGCATCAAGTGCATCCTTTGAGATTCCATGCCTCTTGGCAAGATCTTCTACTTCCCTTCTTACTTTTCTCTTGATCTCTGGCTGTCTAAGTTCAACATGAACTTTTACACTCAACTCTTGGTAAGTTCCAAATCTTTCTACCTTGGGATCCTTGGGTTGACTTAGTATGTGTTGAATATGTAGCTCTACAATTTTCTCATCTGCTTCATACCCCATTGGCATGATCTAGACTGTCCTTGGCTCCACTGCCTCCATTAGCCATTGATCAGTGTCTACCATAAAGCACACTGTATCCTTGTATTTTTCAACTAGGGATTGGGGAATTCTTTCTCTAGCCTGCATCATGCTTTGGAAGTTTTTGAGGTAACCCCACAGTGCTGTGTTTTGTGCCTTGGCATCACCAAGCCCATGCAAGTAATCTCTGATTTGAATTGCAACAGGTCTGTCGTTCTACCATACCCAACCACTGGATCCAGGCAACTCATTCATAAAGTAGAAGAACAAAAATAGTATTAGCCCACCATACTTGAAAGAGTTCTTCTTGTCCTTCTTGATCTTTTGTAGGTTTTCCATCAGTTGGCTCAGAAGGAGTTCACAAAGATCATAATCTGCATTCTTTCTCAACATTTCATAAGCAGTGTAGATTGTTGTTCCGGATATAGAATTTTCTCTGCTGGAGTGATATATTTTGTAGCCAATAATCATGGAGGCAAACTTAATGTTTGGATCTGTGATATCCTCAACTATCATTGCCCTTTTATCAAATCTAGATCTGGTAGCCTCACTCACAGTTTGGTTTTGGACTGATTTTAGAGTAGGTAACCCACCGGATGAGTGCAATTTGGTTACTGCTCTAATAGCTTCCTTGGTTATCTTGAATGGCCTCATCAACCACATAAAGTTGTCATGCATTCTTCTCAAGACATACCGGACCCAATCATCTTTAGCAAAATAGGGGAAATGAATGCACTATCTAAAATGTTTATCCCAGATGGCCTTATACTGAGGTTTTAGTTCAAATGATTCATCTATTAGTTCCTTGTGGTAGATATCCATTAGCTTGGATTCACCAAATTCTTCAATGTTTGCGTGAATGTAAACCCTAACGTCTTCTACATGTAGAATTCCATGTGGAATGCTAGAAAATGCACCTAGGGGATCAACTTCTAGGGATTTATAGGGATGTTTTCTGAATTTAGGGTGCGACCTATCAGTGATTTTCACCACATTCAGAGTAGCCATCTTTCAAAGATTCATAGAGAGATTTTCAAGAGTGGAAAATACCTTTTATGCTTTTAGGGTTCATGATGTGAACCGTATTGGATTGCTGGATGAATCGACTTCTGCAGTTGATCTTTGATGGGCTTGAGGCAATTTGTTGCAAAGCTCCTTTTCTCTTCTTCTCGAATGTAAAATGAGCAAATGTTCAATAAGAGAACCCTTATATGTCTCTGCAAACCCTAATTCCATATTGCAATAAATGCGTAACTTAAGTCATTCCGGTTTGCCTTGTTCTTCTTGTTCTGAGAAAAATCTTTTCTAGATCACTAAGAAGCATTTAGAGTTGTTCTTGGTGATGATTGACAATCTATCTTCCTTTCCCCAAACATTTCATCTATCCGTAGATCAAGATTCCTCAGTTTGAATCATATCAGATCTAACTGTGAAAAAACCTACTTCTTACCGGATGACTATTGAACCAGATTAGTCTTGGAAGATTAACCTATTCAAACCTTCTTATGAATCTTCCATCTCTTTACCAAAGCTTATTTAGATGTTCCTCTGTGAACCCTTTAATCTGCAACGTTCCTTGTGCCAATTTCAGGCACCAATTAACTGGCTGGGGGAAAATATTTTTCCTTGTGTCTCCCCCTAAGCCAGAGCTCACCTTTTAATTTCTGGAAGGAATATCAGCACCAGATTCTGGTGCGGATCCATCCCCAACATTTTCTATACTCCTTTTCACCCAAATCTTGTTCATCTCCCTTTGAACTTCATCCGCATTCACTTTTCCTTTTCCTTTGTCTTGATTCTAATTATGATGCACCGGACCCCTTTTATCCTAATTCTTGCTTTTATAGAATTTGGCAATATGACCAGATCTATTGCAATTGTGGCAAACAACATTTCTTTGCATTTTTTACTAATATCCTCTTGATCTACATTGATTAGCCATATGTCCCATTCTATTGCATGCAAAGCATCTACCATTGAATGAATTGTTCATTTGTATATTTCTACATTCATGAGATTTGTGACCATACCTTTTGTAGTTGAAATACTGTCCAGAGAAGGATGAATTAGTCTGATTCATTCTCTTTCTGCACTAATTTGCTTTATGACCAAAGTTATTGCAGTTGTGGCAGTATCCATTGAAGGATGGATATCTTTGAACATTAGGTTGCCTTACCAGAGGTCTTCTAGACATGTTCCTTTGATTTCCTGATCCAAAACTCTTCTGACCGGATCCAGAGCTTTCACCTTTCTCATATCCTAAGCCATGCTTGTCATCTACCCTCTTTTGCCTTTCAAGAAGAACTTCAAGTTGAGCAGAGCTTATCTTGAATTTTTCTTTGTATTCATTTGCTATTTGAAGATCCTTTTTAAGAGTGTCTATTTGATCCTCAAGTTTTTCTTCATTATCTCTAGCATCTTCAAGATTAGATTCCAGATGCCTAATTATTCTATCCATTTTGTGGCATTCTTCTGACTTCTCCTTGAGAGATTGATTTAGACTATCTTCAATTTTTCTTTTCTCTTCAATTTCTTGGGTAAATTTCATAACCCCTGATTCCATTTCATGTCTCACCATAATGACTTCTTTTGATAGTTTCTCACATAACTCTTTCTTCACATTCAATTCTTCATTATTATCATTGGCTTCACTTTGATTTGCTAATTTTTGAAGTAGTTCCTTTCTCTTTTTCATAGAGATAATCAATTTTTCTTTGAGTTCATTTATGAAGTCATCAGCTTGTTTGACTCTTTCCTTTAGGGTATTAACTTTAGAATGAGATTGCTCAAGATCATCTAGGGCAGACTAAAGTTGCTCCTTCATACTATACATCCATTGAGATTCCCAGATCTTCCTCAAGCTGTTAGGCTTTGTTTGGAGGAACTTAGCTCTGATACCAATTGTTGATAACTAAGAGGGGGAGGGTGAATCAGTTATCTTATTTATTCAATTTTCTTTTCTATTTAATCAATTTGTACAGTATCAAAACTTAAGCATAAATAAACTTGAAAGTAGAAATAAACTCAATACACATGACACAATATTTTTGACATGGAAAACCCTTTTAAGGGAAAAAACCACAGGGTGATTAACCCAAGATTGTATTCTCTGTTAAAAGAATAAGGAGTACAAAATGGCACTTGCCAATTAGGGCTCACTGCCCAAGCACACTACTCACAAGAGGCTCACTGCCTACAATAGTTTATAGAATAAAACTAGATACTTGAACTGATGAGAAGAATCCACATGTGCTTAGGTTCAGTTCCGGTTAAGCTTAATATACTAATCTACTGCACTTCATTCTTCCTCTGTCTTAGATTGTTGTTCTGTCACATACCAAACCTTTCCTTCTGCTACTACACTACTCTCTATTATTCTTCACACAACACACACCTTCTCATCAAAATCCATCTGGTATATATATCTGCACCAAGGATTTCATCATCTTTCTAGTCAGCATCCAGAATAGTCAATATTTTCCCAAAATCTAGTCTGTCGGATGAATCCTTGCTTACCAAGTGATGTGTATCAAGGATATAGTTATAGAAGTCATCAATCATGTCGGCCAATCATGAATGATACCTTAAGAACCTTGATCACCATCAATATCTTATCCGGAATAAGGTTTGATGCTCTGCCGGTCAGTTCTTCCTCTGTCTACTCTATCAAATAGGACCCCAATACTTAGGTGCTCATATTTCTTCATTCTTTCATCACTAGAGGCTCAATCTCTAGAATCTATCAGTCAAGGTACTCCTCTTGACTACCCTAAGTCCATACTTTACAAATATACTTCCTCTAAGAGATCCAGACCTAAATGTTGAACCTTGCTGCATGCTCTATTCTTGGTCACCGGACCAAAATACTCTTCAATCTAACTTCCGGTATAGACACACCATGTCCTATGGATGTGTGGGATGGTCTTTGTTGCCATCAATGACAACACCATTGAAGCTACACAGTGTCTCTTGCCAACACCTATAAGTAGATATTTACCTATTTGTCCTTAGTATTCATATGTATTTGCATGATATTTATCATTTTGACATGCTTTCACTCAAAAAATGCTCTGTGTTCAATTATTTACGAATTGTAAGCATATTTCATGTTTATTTGCTTCAAATTGTATGTTAATTGCAATTATGAAGGTCATTTGTAATGAAATTCAAAGAAAATTTAAAGAATACTTTTAAATTTGGTGAACCTTTTGCTATTGAATCACATACATTCCAGATACATTCATGAAGAGAAGGAATCAAACCATAATTTCACCAGGATGTTCCACAGCTAGATATGGTTGATGCTAACTTCAAAGGAACAAGAAATGAAAACAACACATGCAGACTGATAAGCACTCCAAGGGATGCAACTAATCAATGCATAAATCCATATTTCATCCACTAATTACTCAAGATTTACAATTATTTGTAATCAAAACTTCTTTTTCATTAAGTACTCAAAAGACATGTACATTCACCAAAAGCCTTGAAATTAGTCTTGAATGCTTTAGCAATCTAACTTCAATTAAGTTTCTAATATTTTAAAAGGTGGACTCAATCCCCTTTTATAGAATAAGAAGAGGAGGCGGTTACAAGTGACCAACAGTCAAGATTTGTCTGTCTAGATCAACGACCAACATTCCTCCTTTTGACCAAGTCAACAATCTGTATATGAGGTACAAGTTGCTAGCTGACAACTATCTAGTAAAGCTCGATCATTTATAATCTGATTATATATATAATTCTATTATCATGCATGTTTATTTATTCTTCATCTCCTTCCTCTTCTTCACTTTCTTCTTCTTCTTCATTTTCATCATCATCGTCATCATCACTGTTATCTTTATGTAGATCACCCCTTATGTGTACCTTTATTGTTGCCCTGATGGATTCATATAGCTACACTATTCTCTCAACTTCACCTCCATCCTAGATCTTGGCCTTTATTACCGCATGCCTATGGGAATGAAACTTCACTTGAAGAGCATCCCATTTATTCTTCCTGGTGTTCAATGTTTCATTGTATGCTTCCACCTCGGCTTTCATTCTCATGGCCTTGTTTATTACCTCTTCTGTCAAGTGGTGAAGGGGATCTTCTGCTGCTTGCTTAAAATTGTCATGGAAAGCCTAGACAACGAAATTGGTATCTTGATTTTATATTTTTCCTTCTACCTTGTCTTCTAAAGCCTCTAGGGTTTCTATTTCTTTTGCCATGAGATCAGGTATTTTGACACTTATATCCCTAAGCTTGCCACTGCATCTTCTCAAGATATCACATTCAAATCCAACATCTTCATACCAAATGCTTAACAACTGGGATGTATTATTATCTAGTATTTTGTTATCTATAAGTATTTTCATATCAATCCACATTTCATTTCTCCCAAAGCATCTAGGTGCTTTTCTATCTTGAAAGACCTCCTGCCTACTTCATTCTGTAATTTATCCACTTTACTTTTCAAAACGCCAAGAGAATTCCAATTTGGTAGGGAGGTTTTCACCACATTTTATGCTTCAAAGATAAAAGAAATGAACCAATTGTCCATTAATTGTGTCTTATGCTTCATAAGATCCAGTCATGTCATTTCTTCTTAAGATATGATTGCTAATGGGGTAGCTGGACTGATCGGTGTGTATTTGGGGTCAATCAACCCTTTAATGAAAGAATGCAACTGAGCAATGTGCTTTTTATGTTTCCTATTCTTATTATTTTCTCTTTTTACTCTCTGTGTCAAAAAATCAATAATATCCTTACCTTCCTGACCTTCTTGGTCTTCATTCACAAAACCTAAGTTAATGTTTATTATTTGAAACTCATCAAAGCATATTTTTCCTTTCTCCTTCTCAACCATTGGTAAAGCTATTTGGGTTGTCCTGCTACATGTAGCAGGGTCTCTTTTTATGGCAGATGTAGGCCTTGCCTTTCTTTTAAGTTTCAACATACTTGTAGTAAACAATGTGGAAACATCAAATTTAGGGACCTCATCCACTTGTTACAAATTTATTTCTTGTTGTAACCAATACGGAACATCACCTCTAGGCTACTGCTGGTCACCTTGCTCCTTTCAAGTATTATGAGACTTAGTATTGTGCCCTACCCTCGGTGTTGAATTCCCTTTCTTTGGTTCTTCCTCATGCACATTCTCATGAGGGGGATCTTGTTGAGGTACCTCCTATTGAGGTATTTCTTCTTGAGGTGGAGGTTCTCGTGATGTGTTCACATTCTGATAATTCTTTTCCTCCTGTAACTTATCCTCAGGTGTTCCTTGAACATTTTGATCCTCTGTGTTCTGTGGCACCTAGTCCTTTTGAGAAGCTTGTGAATTTTGACCTTGGGGATTAGCCTGATCACCCCTGGTCACATTCTTTGTCTCCTTCTCTTGACCTTCATCTTGTCCCAAACTCTGTTCTTCATCCTTAGATGTGGTTATTTCTCCAAGGCTTAATTCTTTCTCATCTAATTTCTCTTCTGATCCTAGGTTATTACCTTGATTACTTCCTTCTGTATGTAGTGAAGAAACATTTTGATCCTCCACCCCATTGGGGATTTCCTTATCATTTTCTTCATATGCAAGATCACTATCTTGATTATCTTTATTATCATGCATACCTTCACCACAACTAATATTCTTCTCAAGTATTTCTGGATCACCCCTCTCTATAGCTGAGTTTCTATCTGTTCTTGCTCTGGAGGTACATTGCCTTAATCCCTATCTTGATTAGGTATCCTCTCATTAGCCTCTTTATGTACTCTAAATTCTAGCTTTTCAGACTCTGAAGGTGGATCATTATTTCTATTTTGGTTCATATCACCCTAGTAGGCCAAGTCTACTACTATAGGACTAGTAACCTGCTCTACCAGATTAGTCAACCCTATCTATTGGGCTACCTCTTCAGGATTATCCTGCTCCATTTCATCTATTTCAACATATTTTTGGCTAGTCACCTTCTGGGCCATAGGGGTCCCATGAGGAGTCATTTTAGTATTGGCTACTAGAGCCTCCATCTTTTGTGTAGCAACATCAGTAACTACCTCATCATCCGATAAGTATACTGTGTCATCCAGTGGAAGGGGTGGCTCTTTTCTAGCCTTATGTCTCTCTTCTCTTATCTCTGCTGCTTTCTTAGTTTTGAAATGAATAATATTTTGAATGAGGACCTCATGATATAATTCCTTCATGAAAGTCAAACCACCTGCACCTCTTAACATGATAGGATCAATGTTAACATTTCCCCTCATTGTTGTCTTTTGCTTCTTCTGAGGTGGTGTTTGTTGCATTTTCTTTCTTTTCTTCTTTATTATCAATAAGTCATCATCTTTGAGTTCTTCATCCAAATGTTCTTCATCTAATGGATCCTCTTCCAACAGTTCATCCTGTAACAACTCATCTTCCATTGGTTCTTCTATAATCACAGGAATAGGCTTTATGACTCTCTTGTCCTTTTGTTTAGTAGGGGTTTGTTGTGATGTATCTGCAAATGTAGATGTTGATGCTACATCACCCTTTAGTTTAAGCCTTTTAATAATTACCCCTTTCTGTATAGGAACGACCCTCTTGTTCTTCCCTGGTTGCTTTTGTTCTTCAGTAGGCAACCTTTCTCCATTAGATTTTATCTTTTCAATGAGGAAGTCATCATATTCCTCTTCAGATAACTCTTGTGTTTTCTTCTTGTTATCAACAGTAAGGGCTACACCCTTCTTCAACTTAGTGACTTCTGTATTAACCTAGTTCTAGGTCAGTTGGATAAACTTTTGCATTATTTGATCCAACGAAGTCTCCTCAAGCTAAGTCAAATTAGGAGATGATATGGTGTCATTATACACCTTATTATCCTCATATTCACTGGACATAATCTTTCCATCATCATTGTGCAACTATGCAGGCACTAGAATGCAGTCAAAAGTCTGGATCTGATTGAGAGTGAGCCTTTGATAAGTCCTTCTCCTGACCTATGCCTCATCATCACAATCAGTCCAATAATCTTCAAGGTGTCTTTGATGTATTTGTTTTCCCAATAACTTTTGCATTCTACCATATGGGTCATATGACCTAGCTATAGAAAATGGTTACAGATGTATTAGCTTCAATCCTTCGATGGCATCTTTAATACTTTGTCTGTCAGGACACAGGTACCATCCAATGAATACTGGAAACAAAACAGGCAGGATCTTCCCTTTCTCCAAGTGGGCTTCAACTGAGGTTGATACCTGTCTAATGAACTCCATTAAAATGACCTTATCAATGGGGTATCTGGGTAACATGAGGGGTTGTCCCTCAAACCCTTCTATTCTCATGTATGAAAAGGTGGGGAACTGGATAAACCAAGCCCCATATTTGTAGATGACTGCTTGAGCCTCCATACTCAACCTTTTCATTCTATCCTCTTCCATTGTCTTGACTAGATGCATAGAAAACGAGTCATTTACTAACTTGTAATTTTCGAGGTATTCCCTCCTTTTTAACTATGGGTAATGTTCCCATATGTTTATATCACTAGGATTGTTTCCAACCCTGTCCACCATTTGTAAAGCATTAAATGTGCCTCTGAAAGCAGAGGCATATATGACACAAGATGTTTTATGGAAAACACACATTTTACCACTGAGCCTTCTCATCCCTTCATCTAATCTATCATTGATAATCTTGGCCCAGAGAGGCTTGTTATCTAAATATTGTACCATCTGGATAATCCCATACATCCAATTCTCAAAGTTCTTAGCATGTTGTTGTTGGTAAGAGACACAGTGTGGCTTCATGAGTATTGTCATTGATGGCAACAAAGTCCATCCCACACATCTATAGGACATGGTATGTCTATACTGAAAGTTAGATTGAAGAGTATTTTGGTCCGGTGAGCAAGAATAGAGCATGCAGCAAGGTTTGACAATTAGGTCCGGATCTCTCAGAGGAAGTATCTCAGCAAAGTACAGACTTGGGGAAGTCAAGAGGAGTACCATGAATGATACATTCCAGAGATTGAGCCTTCGGTGATGAAAGAGTGAAAAGATATGAGCACCTAAGTGTTGGGTTCCTGATTGGCAGAGTAGACTGAGGAAGAACTGACCGGCAGAGCATCAGACCTTAATCCGGATGAGAAATTGATGGTGGTCAAGTTTCTTGAGGGATCATTCATGGTTGGCTGACATGATTGATCACTCCTATAACTATCTTTTTGATATGCATCTCTTAGTAAGCATGGATTCAACCGACAGACCAGAGTTTGAGAAAATCTTGAGTATTCCAGATGCTGACTAGAAAGATGTTGAAATCCTTTGTGTGGATATATATACCAGATGGATTTCAATGTGAAGATACATATGGTGTGTTGTGAAGTGAGAAGAAAAGTAGAGAGCAGTGTGGAAGTAGCAATACAGGTCTGGTATGTGACAGAATAGTAGCACTAAAGCAGAGGAAGAATGAAGTGCAGTAGATCGGTATATTAAGCCTAATTGAAACTGAACCTTACCATATGTAGATGCTTCTCATCAGTTCAAGTACCTGGTTTATTTCTATAAACTATTGTAGGCAGTGAGCCTCTTGTGAGTAGTGTGCTCGGGCAGTGAGCCCTAATTGGCAAGTGCCATTTTGCACTTCTATTCTTTTAAAAGAGAATACAATCTTAGGTTAGTCACCCCATGGTTTTTCCCTTAACAGGGTTTTCCACGTAAAAATTATTATGTTATGTGTGTTGATTTCTTTCTGTTCTCATGTTTATGTATGCTTATATGTTTTGATACTGCACTAATTATTAAAGAAGAAAAGAAAGTCAAATAATTAAGATAACTGATTCACCCCCCCTCTTAGTTATCAACAATAGGTATCACAGCTAATTTCCTCTAGACAGAGCCTAACAGCTTGAGGAAGATCTAGGAATCTCAATGGATATGTACGGTATGAGGGATCAACTTTAGTCTACCCTAGATGATCTTGACTAATCTCACTCTGAAGTTAATAACCTGAGGGAAAGACTCAAACAAGATGATGATTTCATAAATGAACTCAAAGAAAAACTAAGTATCTCAATGAAGAAAAGAAAGGAACTACTTCAACAATTAGCAAGTCAAAGTGAAGCCAATGATACTAATGAAGATTTGAATGAGAAAACCAAGTTATGTGAGAAGTTATCAAAAGAGGTCATTATGGTAAGACATGAAATGGAATCAGGAGTTATGAAATTCACACAAGAAATTGAAGAGAAAAGAAAAAGTGAAGATAATCTAAAACAATCTCTCAAGGAGAAGTCAGAAGACTGCCACAAAATGGATAGAATAATCAGGCATCTGGAATTTGATCTTGAAGAAGCTAGAGACAATGAAGAACAACTTAAAAGGGATCTTCAAACCACAAATGAATACAAAGAGAAATTCAAGATAAGCTCTACTCAACTTGAAGTTCTTCTTGAAAGCCAAAAGAGGGTAGATGACAAGCAAGGCTTGGGGTATGAGAAAGGGGAAAGCTCCGGATCTGGTCAGAAGAACTCTAGATTAGGAAATCCAAGGAACAGGCCTAGAAGACCTTTGGTAACACAACCAAATGCTCAAAGATATCCATCCTTCCATGGATACTGCTATAACTACAATAACTTTGATCATAAAGCAAATCAGTGCAGAAGAAGAATGAATCAGACTAATTCATCCTTCTCCAAATAGTGTTTTAACTGTAAAAGGTATGGTCACAAATCTCATGAATGTAGAAATATGCAAATGAACAATTCATTCAATGGTAGATTCTTTGCATGCAATAGAATGGGACATATGGCTAATCAATGCAGATCAAGAGGATATTAGTCAAATCTGCAAAGAAATGTTGTTTGCTACAATTGCAATAGATCCAGTCATATTGCCAAATTCTACAGAAGTAAGAATCAGGATAAAAGGTGTCTGGTGCATCATAATCAAAATCAAGACAAAGGAAAAGGAAAAGTGAATGCAGATGAAGTTCAAAGGGAGATGAACAAGATTTGGGTAAAGAGAAGTACAGAAAATGTTGGGGATGGATCCACACTAGAATTTGGTTCTGATATTCCTCCCAGAAACTAAATAGATGAGCTTTGGCTCAGGGGGACTCAAAAAGGAAAATAAATTCCCCCAGCTAGTCAGTTGGTGCCTAAAATTGGCACATGGAAAGTTGCGGATTAAAGGGTTCTCAGAGAAATATCTAAATAAGCCTTGGTAAAGATATGGAAGATCCGCAAGAAGTTTTCAAGAGGTTAAGCATCCAAGATTGATTTGGTTTAACAGTCATTCGGTAAAAGCAGGATTCCCACAGTTAGAGCTGGTATGATTTAAAATTCAAATATCTTGATCTACGGATAAATGGAATGATTAAAAAAAAAGGGAGATAGATTGTCATTTATCACCAAGAACCACTCTAATTGCATCTTAGTAATCCAAAAAGATCTCTCTCAGAACAAGGAGAACAAGGCAACCAGAATGACTTAAATTGTGCATTTATTACAATGTGGAATTAGGGTTTGCGTATAAATATAAGGGTTCTCTTGTTCATCATTTGCACATTTGCATTGAAGAAAAAGAAAGAAGGATCTCTGCAACAAAATTGCCTCAAAACGTCTCAAAGATCAACCGCAAAAGTTGATTCAACCAACAATCTTATCTGGCTCATATCATGAACCCTAGAGGTGTAAAAAGGTATTTTCACTCTTGAATATCTCTCTCTGAATCTTTTGAAAGATGGCTACTTCGAATGTTGTCAAAATCACTGATAGGCCGTACCTTAAGTTCAAGAAACACCCTTACAAATCTCTAGAAGTTGATCCTTTAGGTGCCTTCTCTAGCATTTCGCATGGGGTTTTGCATGTAGAAGATGTTAGGGCATGCATTCATGCGAATATTGAGGAATTTGGGGAATCCAAGTTGATGGATATCTATCACAAGCAGTTAATAGATGAATAATTTGAACTCAAACCTCAGTACAAGGCCATTCGGGACAAACATTTTGGACATTGCATCCATTTCCCCCGTTTTGCAGAAGATGAATGGGTCTGGTATGTTCTGAGCAGAGTGCATGACAACTTCATGTGGTTGATGAGGCCATTTACAATCACAAAATATGCTATTAGGGCGGTAACTAGATTGCACTCATCCAGTGGGTTACCTGCTCTTAAATCGGTCAAAAACCAAATTGTAAGTGAGGCTACCAGATCAAAATTTGACAAGAGAGAAATGACAATAGAAGATATCACTGATCTGGATATCAAGTTTGCCTCCATGATAATTGGCTACAAGATATATCACTCCAACAGGGAGAATTCTGTATCTAGAACTGTAATTTATACTGCTTATCAGATGCTAAGGGAGAATGCAGATTATGATCTTTGCGAGCTTCTTCTGAGCCAACTGTTGGAAAATTTGCAAAAGATCAAAAAGGACAAGAAGAACTCATTCAAATATGGTGGCCTAATATTATGTCTCTTTTTTTACTACATGAATGAGCTCCTCAGATCTAGTGGTTGGGTATGGCAAAATGACAGATGGGTTGCCATACAAATCAGGGATTACATGTATGGGCTTGGTGATGCCAAGGCTCAAAGTATAGCACTCTGGGGATACTTCAAGAACTTTCAAAGTATGATGTAGGCTAGAGAAAGAATCCCCCAATCATTGGTTGAGAAATACAAGGATACAGTGTGCTTTATGGTAGACACTGATCAATGCCTAATGGAGGTAGTGGAGCCAAGGATAGTTTGGATTATGCCAATGGGGTATGAGCTTGATGAGAAAATCCTAAAGCTACATATCCAACACCTGTTGAATCAGCCCAAGGACCCTGAGATAGAAAGGTTTGGAACCTTTCAAGAGTTGAGTGTGAAAATTCATGTTGAGCTAAGATAACAAGAGATGAAAATAAAAGTGAGAAGAGAAGTAGAGGAAGTTGCCAAAAGATTTGGCATTTCTAAAGAAGCAGTCAATGCAAATAGAGAGAAAATAGAAAGAGCAGAGAAAGAGAAACAAGAAGCAGAAAAAGAAAGTGATCCGGTGCAACCCCTCCTAAACCAGATCCTCCAAAAGCTCTGCACCTGCCACCTCTAAGAGCCAAAAAGCCTAAAAAATGGAAACCAAGACATCCAGTAAGGGAGAAAAGAGAACAAAAACTAAGGCCACAAGGTCCTATACAAGTCAAAAAGATGATGAAGAGACAGAATCAGATGAGGAGGTTAAGAAAATGAAGAAGAAAAAGAAAACCTCTATGGAATCATCTTCCAGCAAAAATAAAGAAGAAGAAGTAGAAGAATTTGTTGAAAGGCCTTCTCTCTGCATTGATGATATCATCAAATCAGTCACTGTGGATGGGAATCTACAACCAATGACTAAATTTTATGATGAATATAATGAAGCTGACCAGAAGATCTTACAAGATGCTACAATCAGGTATCTAAACATCTATAACAAAGCATTCATTGAAATTATATATCTGATTCCCAAAAGCCTAGAGAAGGAACTTGAAATGAGAAAGGACAATACCAAGGCAACAGACCTAGAAATCTGGGAGCAGATTGCTATCCAACTCTATCCTTCCATTACCCCTCAACAAATGAACATGATCTTCAAGGACTGCAAGGATGAGTTCTGGAGCAAAGCAAGAATGAACCAGCTTATGATTTGAGAGACTGACCAAGTAGCAAAAGAAACAAAAGATATCATTTGGAATGCATTTAAAAGATTCAATCTTCCTATTATAGAGGACTTAGGTGATGAACCTTCTGCCATGGATGACGAAGGACTGAGTACATCAAAAGAAGAATCTACTGTGAAAAATGTAGAAGAGCCAAAGGACATAAGTAAGGAGAGGACTCAGGACTTGGATTCCTCTGCTCTGGAAGAGGAAGTTCTTGAAGAAGTAAACATCTCTCTTCCAGATCCCCTTGTTGACTCTAGAACAGAAGGAGAAGAAGAGGTCAAGGGAAGAGAAAAAAATCAAACAGAGAAAACCCTAGATGACAGTTCTGAGGCCACAGAAGGAAAGAAAACTCTGTCTCCAGCAAGAAACACTGCAGAAGCAGTTAAAGATTTCCTAAGAAAAGAAATGATGGAATTAGATGAACTAGATCTATTCCAAGGACCACTTAATTTTGACTCCCTCTCTCCGGTCCAGACAATGAAGGTAGTATCTTTTGCTCAAGCCCAAGCAAAAGAAAAGCTTTTGAAGTCACACATGGAAGACTGTGAGTTGATAAAGATTACATCTGGTGTGTTGGAGAAGATCATGCCATCCATCTAGAAGAATCTTTCAGCCTCCTCATCCGGTAATCTAAAATCTCTTGTTAATTCTATTAACACACATTTTGATTCTTTGGAGAAAGCAGTAGAAGAGAAAGTCCGGAAAGAGTTTTTGGGTAAGAGATTCTCCGAGATACAAGGACTTATAACAAATGATAGGAGAAATTTGGATATTGGGATAAAGAGCTTAGAAAATGCTCTTAAAGATGGCAGAGATCTATAAAAATTTTGTCTGTCTTCGTCCACCGTGACACCAGATATTACCAAGAAGGTGGAAGAACAAGAGAGCAAACTATCAAGTTTATCTCAAAATTTTGATCCTCTCACCTCTTCCATAATGAATCAAGAATGTCAGACTATTGCAGCTATAAATGAAATAAAGAAGCTTGAGCAAGAGAAGAAAAATAGAATAAGGAGGCTAAGTGAACTAAGAGGAATAATTATCCCTAAGTTAGAGGCAATGCATGAGGCCCTAACTGATGCCCAGACCACAGCCCGGACTAGTGATCCGGTTGACTTAAAGAGGGAAGAAGCTTTTGTATTTTTGCTAAGTGGTCACATTTCAATCTTGGATAGGATGAAGTAGAGTTGGGTAATAGAATTTGTCTAGTTGAAAACAACTTTTGCACATATACTTAAGTATATGTAAGTATGACTTGTATATATACTTATGTGACTATGTATAGGTTAAATTTTGCAAATTTTGATGTGTGAATTCCACCCTTTACCATTGATGTCAAAGGGGGAGTGAGGAGTAGTGAAAAATGTGGAATCCAGCTAAGGGGGAGCTCCGGTAAAAGTGTACATAAGATAGAGCATCAGCCAAGGGGCAGTTTGTTATAACATTAGTCATTTTTCACTAAGTGTTGCCATCAATGCCAAAGGGGGAGATTGTTGGCAAGAGACACTATGTGGCTTCATAATTATTATCATTGATGGCAACAAAGTCCATCCCACACATCCACAGAACATGGTATGTCTCTACCAGAAGTCAGATTGAAGAGTATTTTGGTCCAGTGAGCAAGAACAGAGCATGCAGCAAGGTCTAACAATCAGGTCCGGATCTCTCAGAGGAAGTATCTCAGCAAAGTGTGGAGTTGGGGAAGTCAAGAGGAGTACCATGAATGATACATTCCAAAGATTGAGCCTCCGGTGATGAAAGAGTGAAAAGATATGAGCACCTAAGTGTTGGGTTCCTGATTGGCAGAGTAGACTAAGGAAGAACTGACTGGCAGAGCATCAGACCTTAATCCGGATGAGAAATTGATGGTGATCAAGTTTCTTGAGGGATCATTCATGGTTGGCTAACATGATTGATGACTCTTATAACTATCTTTTTGATACACATCTCTTAGTAAGCATGGATTCAGCTAACAGACTAGAGTTTGAGAAAATCTTGAGTATTCCAAATGCCGACTAGAAAGATGTTGAAATCCTTTGTGCGGATATATATACCAGATGGATTTCGATGTGAAGATACATATGGTGTGTTTTGAAGTATGAAGAAAAGTAGAGAGTAGTGTGGAAGTAACAATACAGGTCTGGTATGTGATAGAACAGCAGCACTAAAGTAGAGAAAGAATGAAGTGCAGTAGATCAGTATATTGAGCCTAATCAGAACTGAACCTCAGCATATGTGGATGCTTCTCATCAGTTCAAGTACCTGGTTTCTTTCTATAAACTATTGTAGGTAGTGATCCTCTTGTCAGCAGTGTGCTCGGGCAGTGAGCCCTAATTGGCAAGTGCCATTTTGTACTTCTATTCTTTTAACAGAGAATACAATCTTGGGTTAGTCACCCCATGGTTTTTCCCTTAATAGGGTTTTCCACGTAAAAATCATTGTGTTATGTGTGTTGATTTCTTTCTGCTCTAATGTTCATGTATACTTATATGTTTTGATATTGTACTAATTATTAAAGAAGAAAAAAAAATCAAATAATTAAGATAACTGATTCACCCCCCCTCTCAGTTATCAACAGTTGTCTCCTAGTCATCCTGCTCAACATGGTCATCATATACTAATACTCTTTAGCAAGACCAAACTTAAATAGGTATTTGGGCAGCTTAGCAGAAGCTTTGTAAGTGCCACTCTTATTCCTCCATTGATACATGATTCTTCTGGCTTCCATTTCATTACCACGGTACTCTTTTTCCAGCCTACTTAGGCTCAATCTGACAACATTATTCCCTATAGGCAAATTGAATGCAGAGGTGATTCCCTTCATCAAAAAGTCAACATACACTCTACCATGCTTCTCTACTCTTCTAGTCTCAGGGTTGTAATTCCATGCACATTCCACCACTAACTCGATAGCTTCCATACCATAAGGAAATCCCCTGGCGTGCCACATTCCTGTGGAATATATTCTTTGCAATATAAGGTTCCCACTTCCATTGTCTAACCTTCTTGTCTAGGCATCCAAATTTGTTTTCCCTTGATGCATGTCATCTATCACTCCATATCTGAATCCTACCCCCTCAGGTTGTAAGAACATGGGCTTTAGGAACTCTGAGTTAGATCTATTCATTCTGATATCCATTAAATCCTGCAATAACGACATGCATTTCTTACCCTAACATGTTTGTATGGAGGGGGATTCAAAGATGTCATACATTTCATAGTAGCAATTCAACATTTTAATTCATTTCATGGATCACCATACTGATTAAAAAAGTATTTTAACTTATGATTTGCAGTAAATGACAAAAGAGAGGGTTTTAACTTTACTTACCTGATAAACACCCTCTTCTCTAACTATATGACTGATAACTGGATAGATGTGAATACACTGTATCATTCATTCCGTTCCATTGAGTTGATGATCCTATTCTGTTTGCAGATGACCGCGAGGCACTAACTTTTAGAGCTCTATAAATTTCAATTATCATAGTGTAACTGTGAATAATCCCTAAAATTTACCTTTTAACTAGTCAATATGACGAATTAGGGCACGTGTATCATTATGTTTAAATCCATTGATCATTCACATGATGTTCGTAGATGCTGCCAAGTGTCGGGTTTACATTTGAAATCAATAGGGCGCGACCTACCCTTGGAATTGGTATTTAATGTTGGAGGGTGATCTTTTAGAAGATCAGGGATATTTGAGAATATGACTCTCCAAGATAATCATTTACTAATGATCAGGGTGATTTGACCATCCAAATGGTCAACCTTCGGATAATAAGCAAGATTAGGTCACATTACCTTTGTCAAGAAATTGTGATAATATTGTATACATATGACCCTGAGGACTCTGTCATGTGTTATGATTGGATTGGTTATTGCAAAGCTAAGTATATCAGGTCATGGTTTGAAATGAGGAATATTGGTATATCTAGATTTTTGATACTCAGAAATATCTTCCTCATTCAAAAGTGCAAGGGTGACGTCACCGACTTATGGACTTCGACCGTTATCTGAGAAACATGACATCACTGTCACATTTGTTAAGGTCAGGAATGTTGGCAAGAGACACTATATGGATTCATGATTGTTGTCATTGATGGCAACAAAGTTCATTCCACACATCTGCAGGACATGGGGTGTCTCTACCGGAAGTCAGAGTGAAGAATGTTGTGGTCCAGTAAACAAGAACAGAGCATATGGCAAGGTCCGACAGACAGGTCCGGATCTCTTAGAGGAAGTATCTTGGTAAAGTACAGATTTGGGGAAGTAAAGAGTACTACCTTGAGTGATAGATTCCAAGGTTTTAGCCTCCGGTGATAGATGAGGCAAAAGATATGAATACTTGAGTATCGGGTTCCTGAGTGATAGTGTGAACAGAGGAAGAACTGACTGACAGAACATCAGACTACTTTCTGGATGTGTTACTGATAGTGTTAAAGGTTATGAAGGCATGAATCATGTTTGGCTGACATGATTAATGATTTCTACAAGTATATGCTTGATCCGCATTGCTTGATGTGTAAGGATTCAGCCGACAGAACAAACTTTGTGAGAAGATTGACTGTTCTGGGTGCCGACTAGAAAGATAATGAAATCACTTGTACGGATATATATAAAGGATGGATTTAGTTGTGAGAAGTGTTGTGGTGATATGAGGTATATGAATAAAAGTAGAGCAGAGCAGAAGTAGTAAGGAAGGTCCGGTATGTGAAAGGAAAGCAGCATAAGAGAAGAGGAAAGATGAAGTGTAGCAGATCAGTGTACTGAGCCTAACCGAAATTGAACTCCAACACATGTGGATGCTTCCAATCAGTTTAAGTATTGTATAACATTCTTTTGTAGACAGTGTGTCTCCTTGTAGGCAGTGTGCCTCCTTTGTGAGCAGTGTGCTCGGGTAGTGAGCCCTAATTGGCAAGTACCATTTTGTATTTCCTTATTCTTCTAACAAAGAATAATCTTTGGGTTAATCACCTCGTGGTTTTCTCCCTTAACAGGGTTTCCACGTCAAAAATACTGTGTCATGTGTTTTTCCTTTTCATGGTAATGTTTGCTTATTTGAATTAATGTTGCATTAATTAATAAGAAAGTTTAAAAAGAAGAAATAATTAGGATAACTGATTCACCCCCCTCTCAGTTATCAACAATCGGTATCAGAGCTAAGTTCCTCCTAATAGAGTCTAACAGCTCAAGGAAGATCTGGGAGTCCAAATGGATGCATATGGTTTAAGGGAGCAACTCAAGACTACCCTTGAGGATCTTGAACAGTCAAACTTTGAAGTCAATGAATTAAAGGAAAGACTCAAACAGGCTGATGATTTCATGAGAGAACTAAAAGACAAATTAAGTCTCTCTATGAAAAAGAGAAAGGAGCTGCTTCAGCAATTGGCAAGACAAGGTGAAGAAAATAATGCAAATGAAGAATTGACTAAGAAAGCCAAGTTATGTGAAAAGTTATCAAAAGAAATCATTATGGTAAGACATGAAATGGAATTAGGAGTTATAAAGTTTACCCAAGAAATTGAAGAGAAAAGAAAAAATGAAGATAATCTAAGACAATCTCTCAAGGAGAAATTAGAAGATTGCCACCAGATGGATAGAATTATCAGACATATTGAATTTGATCTTGATGATGCTAAAGATAATGAAGAAAAACTTGAGGATCAAATTGTCTCTCTAAAAAGGGATCTTCAAACAGCAAATGAGTATAAAGAGAAATTCAAGATAAGTTCTGCTCAACTTGAAGTTCTTCTTGGAAGTCAAAAGAAGGTAGACAACAAATGTGGTTTGGGATATGAGAAAGGAGAAAGCTCCAGATCTAGTCAGAAGAATTTTGGATTAGAAAATCTAAGGAATAGGCCTAGAAGAACTCTGGTAAGATAGCCCAATGCTCAAAGATATCCATCCTTCAATGGATACTGCCATAGCTGTAATCACTTTGGTCACAAAGCTAATCAGTGCAGAAAGAGAATGAATCAGACTAATTCATCCTTCTCCGGACAGTGTTTTAACTGCAAAAGGTATGGTCACAAGTCTCATGAATGCAGAAATATGCAAATGAACAAATCATTCAATGGTAGATGCTTTGCATGCAACAGAGTAGGTCATATGGCTAATCAATGTAGATTAAGAGGATATCAGTCAAATATGCAAAGAAATGTTGTTTGCCAAATCTATAATAGGTCCGGTCATAATGCAAAATTCTGTAGAAGAAAGAATCAGGAGAAAAGAGGTCCGATATATCATAATTAGAATCAAGATAAGGGTAAACAAAAGGTGAATGCAGATGAAGTTAGAAATGAGATGAACAAGATTTGGGTGAAGAAAAGTTTAGAGAATGTAGAGGTTGGATCTGCACCAGACTCTGGTGCTGATATTCCTTCCGGAAACTAAAAGGTGAGCTCTAGCTCAGGGGGAGACACAAAGAAAACCTTGTTCCCCCAGCCAGTTAAGTGGTGCCTAAAATTGGCACATGAGAAGCTGCGGATCAAAGGGTTTCCAGAGAAACATGTAAAGAAGGTCAGCAAGAAAATTTAAAAGGTTCAATTCCTTCAGAATTGGTCCAGTTAAGCAAGTCTTCCGGTAAAATAGGTTTCTCACAAGATTGGCCCAGTATGAATCCAAATTGATACAGCTTGATTTTTAGATACATAAGATGATCAGAAGGACAAGTGGATATGATGATTCATCACTAACATCGATCACAAGGGAATCATAATGATCCGGATGAGTTTCTTCCTCTTTGAACAAGGTAAACCAGGCAAACTAGAATGAATTAGGTTGCACATTTATTGCAGGGTGAAAATTAGGTCTTCTTGGAATAAAAAAGTTCATTTGTCTGTCATTTACACACTTGTACACTCACATGCGAAGAAGAAAGAAAAGGAGCTCTGCAAACAACTTCTCCTAAAAGATCAAGGCAACTCTTCATACAGCTCTATACGGATTTCTTCGTGTGCCCTAACCTGCGTAAAAGGTATTTATCGTTCTTGATATCCTTTAGTAAGATTGTTTGATGATGGCTACTCCGAATATAGTAAAGATCTTTGATAGACCTCGCCCTACATTTAAGAAACATCCATACAAATCCTTGGAGGTAGACCCCCTAGGTGCATTTTCTAGTGTTCTGCATGGTGTCTTGCACACTGAAGATATTAGGGTTTATATACACGCAAACATTGAAGAGTTTGGGGAATTCAAACTAAGAGACATATACCACAAGTAGTTAATAGATGATTCCTTTGAGATCAAACCTCAGTATAAGGGCATCCAGGAAAAGCATTTTGATCAGTTCATTCATTTCCCCTACTTTGAAGAAGATGAATGGGTCTGGTATGTTTTAAGTAGGGTGCATGATAACTTCCTATGGCTGAATAGACCTTGCAAGATCACCAAGGAAGCAATTAGGATAGTAACTGGTTTACATTCCTCTGGAGGAATTCCTATCCTCAAATCTGTCAAAAACAACATTGTCACAGAGGCCACCAAATCAAAATTTGATAAGAGGGCAATGACCATTGAAGATATTACTGACCCGGATATCAAGTATGCATCTATGATAATAGGATACAAGATATATCATTCCAGTAGGGAGAATTCAGTATCCAGAACTGCAGTATACACAGCCTATGAGATACTGAGAAAAAATGCAAAATATGATCTCTGTGAACTTCTTTTGAGCCAGTTATTGGAAAACATACAAAAGATCAAAAAGGACAAGAAAAACTCTTTCAAATATGGTGCACTAATAGTATGTTTATTTTTCTACTTCATGAATGAGTTGCCTGAATCAAATGGATGGGTATGGCAGAATGACAAACCGGTAGCAGTTCAGATCAGAGCCTATTTGCATGGGCTTTGGGATGCTAAAGCAAGAAATACAGCCATGTGGGGATACTTCAAAAACTTTTAGAACATGATGCAATCAAGAGAAAGGATTCCCCAGTCTCTTGTTGAAAAATACAAGGACACAGTCTGCTTTATGGTAGAGACTGATCAGTGCTTAATGGAGGCAGTAGAACTAAGGATAGTCTGGATCATGCCCATGGGGTATGAAGTTGATGAACAGATTGTGGAGCTGCATGTTCAACACATGCTGAGTCAACCTAAAGATCCAAAGGCAGAAAGGTTTGGAACCTTTGAGGAGCTGAGTGTAAAGATCCATGTGGAACTCAGAGAACCAGAGATGAAAAGGAAGGTGAGAAAAGAAGTTGAACATATTGCACAAGGCCTTGGGATCTCAAAGGAGGCACTTGATGCGAACCGGGAAAAGAGACAAAAAGCTGATGAAGAGAAGAAAGAGGCAGAAAAAGGAAGCAAGAAAAGTGCTCCAGTAGAAACTTCCACTTGGACCAGATCTTCAAAGAGACCAGCACCTGTCCCAGCTAAAAGCTCAAAATCGGTAGTCCAAGCATCCAGCAAAGGAGAGAAAAGGTCAAAGACAAAAGCCACAAGGGCTTATGCAAGTCAAAGAGATGAAGAAGAAACCGAATCAGATGAGGGGATAAAGGAAATAAAGAAGTAGAAGAAGAAAGGATCTGGTCAGCCCTCCACAGGCCAAGACAAGGAAGAAATAGCAGAGGAATTTGTTGAAAAGCCCACCCTGTCCCTAGAAAGTGTAATCGAATTAGTCACTATGGATGGAAACCTTCAACCAATGGCTGAATTCTATGATGATTACAATGAGGTTGACCAAAAGATCCTTCAGGAAGCTACAATCAGGTATCTAAACATTTACAATAAAGCTTTTATTGAAATTATCTCTCTAATTCCTAAGAGTCTAGAGAAGGAGTTGGAAATGAGAAAGACCAATGCCATGGCAAAAGACCTTGAGATCCGGGAACAGATAGCTATTCAGCTATATCCTTCAATTGATCCCAAGACAATGAACATGGTATTCAAAGACTGCAAGGATGAATTCAAGAGTAAAGCAAGGATGAATCAGCTTATGCTTGGTGAGACCGACAAGGTAGCCAAGGACACTGAAGAGATTCTCCAGAAAACCTTCAAAAGATTTAATCTTCCTATCATAGAGGACTTGGGTACTGATCCTACAAATGTTGCTGAAGAAACTCCTGAGAAAATATCAGAAGAGGTAGGCCCCGAACAGACCAACATTTCCCCTCCAGTTTCCCCTACAGTCTCCGGATCTAAAGGAGAAGAAAAATCACAGGAGAAAGAAGTAAAGGTGAAAAAAAAAAGAAGATGACAACGCTAAGGTTGTAGGAGAGAAGACTTCAGCAGAGAAAACCACAACTACTAGTGGTGAAGGAGAGAAAACTCCTAAGGACAGCTCCAAGATTGTAGAAGAGAAGAAACATCTGTCTCCGGAAAGAGACACTGCACAAACTGTCCAAGAATTCCTGAACAAAGAAACAATGGAGATTGATGAACTGGAGCTTCTACAAGGTCCATTCAATTTTGATTCTCTTTCTCCGGTACAGACAATGAAGATAGCTTCATTTGCAAATGCTAAGGCCAATGAGAAACTCCTAAAGTCTCATATGGAAGATTGTGAGTTGATAGAAGCTACATCCAGAGTGCTAGAAAAGATCATGCCATCTTTTCAGAAGGATCCCACAGCCTCCTCTTCTGGTAATCTCAAAACCTTAATGAGCGGTGTTAGTACACATTTTGATTCTCTAGAAAAATTAGCTGAAGAAAAGGTCTGGAAGGAGTTTTTGGGTAAGATTTTCTCAGAGGTACAAGGATTAATCACTAATGATAGGAGAAATATGAGTATTGGGACAAAGAGCTTAGAAAATGCTCTTAAGGATGGTGGTGAAATATACAAATTTTGTATCTCCTGGTCCAAAGTAACAGTAGAGATTGAAAAGAAAATAAAAGAGCAAGAGGATAAACTACTAAGTTTGTCTCAAAGTTTTGATCCTCTCTCTTCCTCCATAGTAAATCAAGAGTGTCAAACTATTGCAATCACAAATGCAATAAAGAATTTTAAAAAGGAAAGGAGGAACTTGATCAGCCAGATGGGTGAACTTAGGAGGATCATTGTCCCTAAGTTAGAGGCCATGCATGAGGCCATAAGTGAAGCTCAAATCACAGCCCAGACAAATGATCCGACAGATCTAAAAAGGGCAGATGCGTTTGCATTCTTGCTGAGTGGGCATATCTCAATTTTGGACAGGATGAAGTAGAGTTGGGCGATATAAGTTGTACAGTTGAAGAACACTTTTGCAGACATACTTAAGTATATGTAAGTACAACTTGTATATATATACTTATGCGGCTAAGTATAGTAAAATTTTTGAAAATTTTGGTGTGTGGACCCTACTCTTTGCCATTGATGTCAAAGGGGGAGTGAAGAGTAGTGAAAAATGAGGAATCCAACTAAGGGGGAGCTCTGGAAAATATATATAAAGACAGAGCATCAGCCAAGGGGGAGCCTAGTGTAAACACTTAGTCATTTTTCACTAAGTGTTGCCATCAATGCCAAAGGGGGAGATTGTTGGCAAGAGACACTATATGGAAAAATGATTGTTGTCATTGATGGCAACAAAGTTCATTCCACACATCCGCAGGACATGGTGTGTCTCTATTGGAAGTCAAAGTGAAGAATGTTGTGGTCTGGTATACAAGAACAGAGCATATGGCAAGGTCCGACAGACAGATCTGGATCTCTTAGAGGAAGTACCTAGGTAAAGTGTAGATTTGGGGAAGTAAAGAGTACTGCCTTGAGTGATAGATTCCAAGGTTTTAGCCTCCAGTGATAGATGAGGCAAAAGATATGAATACTTGAGTACCGGGTTCTTGAGTGACAGTGTGAACAGAGGAAGAACTGACTGATAGAACATCAGACTACTTTCCGGATGTGTTACTGATAGTGTTAAAGGTTATGAAGGCATGAATCATGTTTAGCTGACATGATTAATGATTTCTACAAGTATATGCTTGATCCGCATTGCTTGATGTGTAAGGATTCAGCCGACAAAATAGAGTTTGTGAGAAGATTGACTATTCCGGGTGCCGACTAGAAAGATAATGAAATCACTTGTGCGGATATATATAAAGGATGGATTTAGTTGTGAGAAGTGTTGTGGTGATATGAGGTATGTGAATAAAAGTAGAGCAGAGTAGAAGCAGTAAGGAAGGTTTGGTATGTGAAAGGAAAGCAGCATAAGAGAAGAGGAAAGATGAAGTGCAGCAGATCAGTGTACTGAGCCTAACCGGAATTGAACTCCAGCATATGTGGATGCTTCCAATTAGTTCAAGTATTGTATAACATTCTTTTTAGACAGTGTGTCTCCTTGTAGGCAGTGTGCCTCCTTTGTGAGCAGTGTGCTCGGGCAGTGAGCCCTAATTGGGAAGTGCCATTTTGTATTTCCTTATTCTTCTAACAGAGAATAATCTTTGGGTTAATCACCCCATGGTTTTCACCCTTAACAGGGTTTCCACGTCAAAAATACTGTGTCATGTGTTTTTCCTTTTCATGGTAATGTTTGCTTATTTGAATTAATGTTGCATTGATTAATAAGAAAGTTCAGAAAGAAGAAATAATTAGGATAACTTATTCACCCCCCTCTCAGTTATCAACAAGGAATATTTCAAAATATGACCTTTTTGGGTTGGATCATGATGACATCATCATGCTGTCATGTTTTCTTTGTTATCAAGTTATGGTGACATCATCGTCATATTAAGAAATATGACGGACATTTCAAAATGTGACCATCCGTGTGTTAGGCATATTTGATTACGTCGTCATCATGGTGATCTTTTGAAATCGTTGAAACTAAATGACATCATGGTCATATTTGCGATGGGTGATATTCAGAAAGGGTGATATTTTGTAAGATGATGGATATTTTGAAATATGACCCTCTGAAAAATGCACCTAGGTTATGACGGGAAAATAATCCATCTCACTTAAGTTTGACATTCACATATTGGGGAACAAATGGATATCGGGTGATCTTTTTAAATTGGGGTCATGTTTGCGAATGTGGCTGATATTCAGAAATATGACCCTATGGGATATATCTGGGTTGACCAATCTTTGACTTAGGATAACTTTCTACCCTTAAATAATATCAGGGTGATCCTAAAGGCAAGACTGTTTAGAATTTTGTACTATTTTCAATTATGAGGTTTGTGCTAACAAATTCTAACCTTGGTTGTTGACTCTTCTTTGTGATGCACATGCATAAGTAAGGGTGACATACATGACTAGATTTTACCAAACACCCAAAGCAAGAAAGCAAAACAAGCAGAAGCAAAAAGTTCGGTCCCTGATTTGATAAGGCAAAATGGGGTGTGTTGTGTAACTACACAACACTCCGCATTGGAATATTATGGTCTACGGATCTAGAGGTATGTTTGGGATGTTGGTGTGTATCATCAACTTAAGTGGTTCATGGTTTGGAGATCCGCAAGCAATCTTTCTAGTGTGAGAGTCATGGCAGTTAGTGTTCTTAAGTTCCTGTATGAAGATGCAAGTGATTCTAGTGATTTTAGGTGGTGCAGTTGTTCTTGTTGATTTCATTGTGCTTGTGGAGGTCTCTGGATTGTGTGCCTATTGTGTTGGTGGTCCGCATTGAGGATTGAGCTCGTAGTTGAAGATTTCTCCTTGGGTGTTGTTGTTCTTTCCAGTTGTAGCTGACCGGATGCTTGGTGCATGTTGCAGATGATCTAAGAGAAGTTCTATGGAGCGTGGCATGTTGTTCAAGGAAGATTTGAGTCCCAGCTATGTTTGGTCGACAATGTAGTGGTTCACATGTAGCATTTTGTATTAAGTCAAGTCTTTTTGTAAATGTTTGTAATGCCAACCTTGGAGATTGTTCCAATGGTTGATGATTGTAATGTTGACCTTGATGTTCATTCCAAGGTTGATGTAGTGTATAAATACTTGTAGTTGAGTCATGGAAAAGTTATCCTTGAGTGAAAATGATAAGATTCTAAGAAAGGTCCAAACGTAGAGCAAAAGAAGAGGAAGAGCAGAAGAGGAAGAGTAGTGAATAAGTGGAGGTAGCGAAGAAGTGTTTGGGGGTAGATCAGAGGTGTTGTGAGCTTCAATGGAATTGACCTTGGCATAAAGAAGATGTTGTTTCACAATTCAACCTTTTAGTGTTAACCTTGTGAATATTTTTGTAGACAGTGAGTCTCTTGGAGCAATGAGCTCTGGGTAGTGTGCCTTTCCATTTTTCTATTCTTTTAACAGGGAATAAATTTTGTGGGTTAACCCCCACCATGGTTTTTCCCTTAACCAGGTTTTAATGTAAAAATCTCGGTGTTATGTGTGTTGATTGTGTTTCTACTCATGTGTTGTTGATTCATGCTTTCATGGTTATATCATTAATATGTTAATAAGTGGAAAAGAAGATTAAATGCAGCAAAAGATAAAGTTTTGTGACAACTAATTCACCCCTCTCTCAGTTGTCTACCCTAATTTCAAAAATTGGTATCAAAGCAAGGTTCCTTGGAAGAAGTTTAACATCTTGAGGAAGATTTGGGAAAGTGTTTCAATGGGTTCATTCAGGTATTCTGATGGCATCAATGAACAACTTCAAGTTGCTTTAGAATATATTGATCAGTCTAGAAAAGAAGTCAAAGAACTACAAGAGAACCTTAAAGATACTGAGGATTTCATTGAGACTTTAAAAGGGCAACTGAGCAAATCTATGGAAAAGAGGAAGGAGCTACTTCAGTAGTTAGCAAATCAAAAGGAAGGCAATGGCATGGATGAGGCTCTGAAGGAGAAGACAAAGGAATGTGAAAAGCTAGCAAAAGAAGTTGTTGTCCTAAAACATGAGATGGAATTTGGGGTGATGAGGCTAACCAAGGAAATCGAGGAAAGGAAGAAGAATGAAGAAAACTTGAATTAGTCTTTGAAAGAAAGAATAGAAGAGTGTTGTAGATTAGACAGAATAATTGGCCATCTAGAGTCTGATCTACAAGAAACCATGTATAATGAGGAGCAACTTGAGAGGCAAATTGTCATTCTCAAACATGACCTAGAAGTTGCAAATGAATACAAAGAGAAGTTCAAGATAAGCTCAGCTAAACTTGAAGTGCTACTTGATAGTTAGAAGAAGGTAGATGATAAGCATGATCTGGGATATGAGAAAGGTGAAAGCTCTGGATCCAATCAAAGAAATCCTAAATCAAGGAATCAGAGAAGCAGACCTAGAAGACCTCTAGTCAGACAACCTAATGCTCAAAGGTATCCATCCTTCAATGGAAGTTGTTTCAATTGCAATAAATTTGGTCATAGAGCTACTTAGTGTAGAAGTAGAGTGAATCAAAGTGGTCCATCATTCTCCAGTCAATGCTTCAATTGTAAAAGGTATGGTCTTAGATCCAATGAATGCAAAAGTATGATGATGAATAACTTTAACAACAGAGGAAATATCAATTCTTTCAATGACAAATATTTTGCATGCAATAGATTTGGACACATGGCTAATCAATGCAGATCAAGAGGAAATCAATTAAATGAGAAAAGAAATGTTGCATGCTTTAATTGCAACAGATCCAGTCATATTGCAAGATTTTGCAGAAGTAGGAATGATGATAGAAAAAGTATGGTAAATAGAAACAAGAATGTACAGAGACAATATAAAGGCAAGGGAAAAGCAGATGTGAATGAGATCCATAATGAAATGAACAAAACATGGGTGAAGAAAGGTGTAATGAATGATGGTGACGGGTTTGCACCAGAATCTGGTGTTGACAATTCCTCTGGGAATTGAAATAGGAGCTTTGGCTCAGGGGGAGAAGTAAAGAAAATCATAAGTTGCCTGCCAAATTTTGTGTGCCTAAATCTGGCATGATGAGTGAAGATGGAAACATCACTTCCTACATGCAGAAGGTGAATGAACTATTGGAAACAAGGTGGATAATTGAGAGGGGGGGTGAATCAGTTATCTTAATTATTTAACTTTCTTTTCTTCTTTAACAATTAGTGCAGTATCAAAACATATGAGCATACATGAACATGAGAGCAGAAGAGAAATCAACACACATAACACAAGGATTTTTACGTGGAAAACCTTGTTAAGGTAAAAACCACGGGGTGACTAATCCAAGATTGTATTCTCTGTTAAAAGAATAGAAGTACAAAATGGCACTTTCCAATTAGGGCTCACTGCATGAGCACACTGCTCACAAGAGGCTCACTACCTACAAGAGACTCACTATCTACAAGGTATAAAGAAAGTAACTAGGTGTTTGAACTGATCAGAGGCATCCGCATATGCTGAGGTTTAGATCCGGTTAGGCTCAATAAACTAATCTACTGCACTTCATTCTTCCTCGGCTTTAGTGCTACTATTCTGTCACATACCAGACTTGTATTATTGCTTCCACACCTATCTCTTCCTTTCTTCGCACATTATCACACACCACACATACCTTCATACTGAAATCTATCTAGTATATATATCCGCATCAAGGATCTCAACATCTTTCTAGTCGGCATTCAGAATACTCAAGATTTTCCCAACATACTGATCTGTCGGTTGAATCCATGCTTACTATGTGATGTGTATCAAGGACATAGACATAAAAGTCATCAATGATGTCAGCCAATCATGAGTGATCCCTCAAGTAGCTTGATCACCACCAATTTCTCATCAGGATTAAAGTCTGATGCTCTGCCAGTTGGTTCTTCCTTAGTCTGCTCTACCTGTCAGGAACCCAACACTTAGATGCTCATATCTTTTCTCTCTTTCATCACTGGAGGCTCAATCTCTGAAATGTAGTAGTCATGGTACTCCTATTGACTTCCCCAAGTCTCCACTTTGTTGAGATACTTCCTCTGAGAGATCCGGACCTGATTGTCAGACCTTGCAGCATGCTCTGTTCTTATTCACCAGACCAAAACACTCTTCAATCTGACTTCTAGTATAGACATACTATGTGCTGTGAATGAGTGGGATGGACTTTGTTGCCATCAAAGACAACACACATGAAGCCACACAGTGTCTCTTGCTAACAATCTCCCCCTTTGGCATTGATGGCAACACTTAGTGAAAAATGACTAAGTGTTATAAAAAACTCCCCCTTGGCTGATGCTCTATCTTATGTACACTTTTACTGAAGCTCCCCCTTAGCTGGATTCTACATTTTTCACTACTCCTCACTCCCCCTTTGACATCAATGGGAAAGGGTAGAATCTACACACCAAAATTTCCAAAAATCAGCCTATACATAGCCGCATAAGTATATATACAAGTTATACTTACATATGCTTAAGTATATCCGCAAAAGTGGTTTTCAACTGGACAAATTCTGTTGCCCAACTCTGCTTCATCCTATCTAAAATTAAAATGTGGACACTCAACAAAAATGCAAAAGCTTCTACCCTTTTTAAGTCTACTGGATCACTGGTTCGGGCTGTAGTCTGAGCATCAGTTAGAGCCTCATGCATTGCCTCTAACTTAGGGATAATTATCCCTCTTAGTTCACTCATTCTGCTTATTCTATTCTTCTTCTCCTTCTCAAGCCTCTTTATCTCATTCATAGTGGCATTATCCTGGCATTCTTGATTCATTATGGATGAGGTGAGAGGATCAAAATTTTGAGATAAACTTAACAGTTTTCCCTCTTGTTCTTCCACCTTCTTGGCAATGTTTATTGTCACTGTGGACCAAGATAGACAAAATTTGTATATTTCTCTGCCATCTTTAAGAGCATTTTCTAGGCTCTTTATCCCAATATCCAAATTTCTCCTATCATTTTCTATGAGTCCTTGTACTTCAGAGAATCTCTTACCCAAAAACTCTTTCTGGACTTTCTCTTCTACTGATTTCTCCAAAGAATCAAAATGTGTGCTAATAGAATTGACAAGAGATTTTAGATTACCAGATGAAGAGGCTGTAAGATCCTTTTGAAAGGATGGAATGATCTTTTCTAGTACATTGTATGCAATCTTTATCAGCTCACAGTCTTCCATGTGAGATTTCAGAAGTTTTTCTTTTTCTTTAGCTTGAGCAAAAGATGTTATCTTCATTGTCTATACCGGAGAGAGAGAATCAAAATTGAGTGGTACTTGGAATAATTCTGGTTCATCTATCTCTAACATTTCTTTGTTCAAGAAGCTCTTTACTGCCTCAGTAGTGTCTCTTGCCAGAGACTAAATCTTCTTTCCTTTTGCCACCTCAAAACTGTCATCTAGAATCTTCTCTGTTTGATCTTCTTTTCTTCCCTTTACCTCTTCTTCTTGACTAAATTTCTCCTCATTTCTTCCTTCTCCTTCAATTCTAGAGTCCGCAGGGGGATCCAAAAGAGAGATGTTAACTTCTTCATGGGCTTCCTCTTCCAGAACAGAGGAATCCAAGTCCTTAGTCTTTTCTTCATCCATCTCTTTTTGCCTTTCTACATTTTCTCAGAAGTTTCTTATTTTGAAGTACTTAATCCCTCAACGTCCATGGTAGAGGGTTCTTCATTTATGTCCTCTATAATAGGGAGATTGAATCTCATGAAGGCATTCTGGAGGATGTCTTCAGTTTCTTTTGCCACCCTATCAATCTCTACAAGCATAAGCTGGTTCATTCTTGTTTTGCTTCAGAACTGATCCTTGCAGTCCTTGAAGATCATGTTCATTTGTTGAGAGGTAATGGAAGGATAGAGTTGAATAGCAATCTATTCCTAGATCTCTAGGTCCTTTGTCTTAGCATTGTTCTTTCTCGTTTCAAGTTCCTTCTCTAGGCTTTTGGGAATTAGAGATATGATTTCAATGAATGCCTTATTATAGATGTTTAGATACCTGACTGTAGCATCTTGCAAGATCTTCTGGTTAGCTTCACTATATTCATCATAGAATTCTATCATTGGTTACAGATTTCCATCCACAGTGACTACCTTGATGACATCATCAATGGAGAGAGTAGGCCTTTCAACAAATTCTTCTGCCTTTTCTTCTGTATGTTTACCGGCTGAGGATTCCATGGATGTTTTCTTTTTCTTTTTCATTTTCTTGACCTCCTCATCAGTCTCTGTCTCTTCATCATCCTTTTGACTTATGTATGACCTTGTGGCCTTTGTCTTTGTTCTCTTTTCTCCTTTTCTGGATGTCTTTGCTTCTAGTTTTGAGGCTTTTGGGTTCTTAGAAGTGGCAGGTGTAGAGCCCTTGGAGGATCTGGCCCGAGAGGGGGATTGAACTGGATCACTTTCTTTTTCTACTTCTTGTCTCTCTTTCTCTGCTCTTTCTATTTTCTCTATGTTAGCATCAACTGCCTCCTTTGATATCCCATATCTCTTGGTAACTTCTACTTCCCTTCTCACCTTTCTCTTGATCTTAGGCTGTCTCAGTTCAACATGAATTTTTACACTCAACTCTTGAAAGGTTCCAAACCTTTCTGCCTCAGGGTCCTTGGGCTAGCTTAGCAAGTGTTGGACATGTAGCTCCAAGATTTTCTCATCTACTTCATAGCCCATTGGCATAATCTAGACTATTCTGGGCTCTATTGCCTCCATTAGGCATTGATCAGTGTCTACCATAAAAACACTATATCTTTATATTTTTCAACTAATGTCTGAGGAATTCTTTCTCTGGCATGCATCATACCTTGGAAATTCTTGAAATATCCCTAGAGAGCTATGCTTTGAGCCTTGGCATCACCAAGCCCATACATATAATCTCTGATTTGTATGGCAACAGGTCTGTCATTTTGGCATATCCAGCCACTAGTTCCAGGTAGCTCATTTATATAGTAGAAGAATAGACATAGTATCAAGCCACCGTACTTAAATGAATTCTTCTTATCCTTCTTTATTTTCTATAAATTCTCTAATAGTTGGTTCAGGAGAAGCTCACAAAGATCATAGTCAGCATTTTTCCTTAGCATTTCATATGTAGTATATATAGCAGTTCTAGATACTGAATTCTCCCTGCTGGAGTGATAGATTTTGTAACCAATTATCATAGAGGCAAATTTGATATCCTGATCTATGATGTCTTCTATTGTCATTGCCCTCTTGTCAAATTTTGATCTGGTAGCCTCACTTACAGTTTGGTTTTTGATTGATTTGAGAGCAGGCAACCCACCGGATGAGTGCAATCTGATTACCACCCTAATGGCATCTTTTGTGGTCTTAAATGGCCTCATCAACCTATTGGTCATGATGTTAGTCATTCGCAAACATAGAATAAAAGTTACACAACAACCTTTACTCATCTTGAAAGATACGATGAATTCAAAGAATTCATGATCCCAAGTCTCCGTTGATTAGGTCTTAATCTACTGACGTTACTCAGTGGTTGATGTGCGCTGCTGTTTTCCATTCAGGGGCCTTACGTGTTTTTACACTGTTCATCATCATCATCTTCAAATATCCTGCTCTGGATGTTCGCTCTGCATAAGTCTCCAACAATTCTACCTCTGCACTGTAAATTTAGTCAAATAATGTGCATACAGGCTGATATTTGCATGATTTCTATCATTATTTATGATTCTTTGCATGATATTTCCAATATTACATGCATTTAACCCAAATATGCTAATGATCTTCAGTTACCTACGGGATTTCAGCATATTTCACTGTTTCTGCTTGTTATTTATCATGATTTGCAGTTATGGTGATGAATTAATGAAATTGAAAAAAAAAGAGGAAAAAAGGGTTAAAGAATGAGATTCCCAAAACTACTGGACTTAGATCACTGATTCACATACAAGCTCCCATACTTGCAATGAAAAGAAGGAAAACTAGAAATCATACTTCACCAGGACATTCCACAAATCCGCATGATCTAGTGCAAAGCTTCAAAGGAAAGTTGACAACAACATGTAATGAAATGAAAGCGCTTCCAGTTGAACACAGCATTCACCAGTACATATCCAGAAATCAACAGAAAGATTACGTAAAATTTACAATTAAGATGTAATCTGGAACTTCATCTTCATTCAGTATGCTCAAGAACAGGTACATTTACAGTGATCTGAAGAAAGAACCTTGACATTTCAACAATTCTATCCTCATTAGCCTCAGTAATCCGATCTCCTAATTGATCCTACAGTAATTGACTCTTTACGCCAGATGCGTCCGTGTATTCTAGTGTATTCCTCCCCTTTTAAATGACAAGCTCTAGCTCTTATATAGAGCAACTGCCAGAAAACGGTTACAATGATCCAAGGATCAGGATCTTCTCACAACAAACAACGGTCCAGATGAAAAGCACATGCTTCGTCAGTTGGCAAATGCACAGCTGGCACGGAATATTCCAGCATCTTCAACTTGATTCGGTCTCCAGCTGGCGAACAGCATATTTGACAATATCCTCCTCATTTCTGGCTCATGTTGCCTCCATGCGCAACTTTGTAATGCTCAGCTTCAGCAGCATCATCATGATTTCAACGCTCAGCTTCAGCAGCATCATGACTTCAATGTTCAGCTTCAGCAGCATCATGACTTCAATGTTCAGCTTCAGCAGCATCATGACTTCAATGTTCAGCTTCAGCAGCATCATCAGGTCTTCCTGCAAATAAACAGACAAACATTAAGTTCATCATCATGTGGATAAACAACAGGAAGTAAACATTTTATTAAACATACCTCCCCATGTGCAGCTACAGGCAATCAGGCTTTACCTGTGGAAAATATGCACTAAATGCATAAACAGCATAAAAACAACCAGGTCAACCCTCGTTGACCAAAATCAGGCAGTCGGGCCTTTAAATTTCTATCATTTCAAATTTTCCCACCCATTTTCTTGTATATCGGGTTCGAAATATGATGATGATGATCTCAGATTATACAAGGAAATAACCGCCTTTCAACCATCCTTAGAACCCGGCCTTGCATCATCATCATATTTGCATCGGTGAAATTACATATGATCAGGGTGACAGTTTTACCTTAGGCCGACGGCAACAGTTATACCGACGCCAAACATCATGAGGATGACCAACTACATGTCTTGTATCTAGCCGCAGGATATTGTGAAATATGATGCTCCTCCCCTCCGAATGCTCTGAGGAAAAGCACATCAGGATGTTTTGTTTTTGCATATTCGGGAAAGAAAGACATCGTCATCATCATCATGATGAAGACAAACAGGAGGACTTGGAAAATGATCCTACCGCTGAGGAAAATCATGATGACATCATCATCATCATCAGGCTTGGTTAAAATGCAAAGGGATGACGTCCTCGTCATGTTCCGTTAAGATCAGGAGATAACTGGAATATCGGGTTCCCCCCAAGGAAGATGATCAGGTGGATGAATGCAATATGACCCTTTTCGGCCAAGGCTATCCGCTCGAAAGATCAGGATGATGAACATCATCATCATCATATCTGCATTGGGTGAATTAGAATATGATCCTGCTGAAAGTCCTGACGACGTCATCAGGATATTCGCGGCCTTCATTAATCTTCGAACATGACGTCATCGTCATCATCATATTGGCGAAATGGATCACGCCTTGGAAAATATCCTGCCGAAGGAGAAAGGTGATGGTGACGTCATCGTCATCATCATATTTGCAAAAGGTTATACTTGTCAGCAGGATGATACTACGAACTGTCGGGAAAGACTAACAAGATCATGATGATCTTGTTCAACAAGGTTTCGGCAAGGAAAAATCACCCTCCGTTTCGAAAGATAAGGTGATCATCATGATCACGCAAAAGGAGGTCAGGAGGATATTAGGAAATGTCGGGTCCTGAAATATCATGATGATGATGATCACCAAGACTGTCGTGCGCGCGCAAATTATGCAGATGGCAGATTTCTCTAAGTAAGGTGATATTATAATATCAGCATGATATTATAATATCGGGTGATGTTGGAATATCATGATGCTCGCAATGTTTCCAAGGTTACTCGACGGGTAAAACACACTAGCACTTAAGATTGACGTCCGGATGTTTCGGGACTGCATGATTTTTATCAGGTGATAGAGTAAGATCATGATGATGACCTTTGGGGATACAAAAGACCGCCTGACAGGAAAGGATTATTACGACTTAAACTTGACGTCTGGATGTTTCGACCTCAGGATATTATCGGGGGGCTTTTCAAATATCATGATGATGATGTTCATCCAGCAATTATCAGGTTTGACCAAAACTTTGACTGCTTACAACTCCTTCATATGGACGAATTTTCAAGTGATGCAAAAGGCAAACCTGCATGGAATTTTAAGCTCTTTCTAACCATGAAGTCATAGAAACAAAATATGAACTTTGACAAACTAACCTCATGATGATGATGCACCTGACTTATTTTTACCAAACCGCCAGAAACAGACAACACAAGCCAAAACAAAAGTTGGGTCCCTGTTTTGCCAAGTCAAAATGGGGCGTGTTGTGTAACCACACAACAACTTGCCACCAAAGAAAACAACAAAATTCAAATAATTCAAGTGATGTGATCACATTTATCTATAGTATTCTAATTCTTTCTAAGTAAAATCATCATGATCTTTGAATGATAAAATTTCATTATGGTGATAAAGCTAACAAAGGATCAGGTGTGTGCAGATGATTAATTATCCTCATCTTGAAAGCAAGTTGAAAACATAAGTAACTGGTGTTAAACTACATAGTTGGAGATCATCCCTCATAGCCAACCTGGATAGAGCCTTGCTGCCAGCAGGTGTCTATAACCCCGACAAGGTTATCTATACAATCTCCCTAAGTAGAGCCCCACTGCCAGCAGGCGTCCATAGCCCCGGTAGAGTTACTTAGATGGCCTAATTTTATTTCGTTTCTGATTTTCCTTTAAAAATTTAAATTTTATATCATCATGTCTGCTCATTTGTACAAGGTGTAGTCACTTGCAGCTTTAGGTTGGAGATTGTATTGGTAGCAAGGGAGTCCCTTTAGATTTTTCACTTAACACCTATACTCATATCTTCAACAAACCCAAGGCTGTTAGGTGTTTCATTGTGTTTGATTCACTTTGGACAAGAAAAAGTACCCTGATGAAAAGACATCATAAACCTGATCATGAGTATTTATCATAATGAATTACAATCTATATCTAAATCTGATCTCATCACTTGAATCCTAACAATTTAGTTATTTTCTTAGGTGATGAAGTGCATCATCCTGACTTACCAGAACAAGGTCCCAACCAACAAACAACAACAACAACAAGCAAACTGTACAAACAACTATACAAATATACAATATGATACACAAGACTGTCATGAAGTCACTCAGGCCTGGAAATAATGTTTGAGGAATTGTCCATTGACTGGCAACGGGACATCCTCACCTGTCAGGTTCTTAAGCCTATAAGTGCTGTCTCCTAAAATTTCAGAAATCTGAAAGGGACCTATCCATAGTCTATCGAATTTACCATGATCACCTTTCCTTTCATGGGCTTTATCCCACATCAGGACTAAATCTGATATCCTGAAAGCTTTAATTCTGGCTCTCTTGTCAAACCAGCGTTTGACAACAGCCTGATGTTTTGCAAATTGGTCAATCGCTTGGCTTCGTTTTTCTTCCAGATGCATCAACTGAAGCAACCTGACTTCCTGTTTATTATCTATGCCTAGATAGTCTTGGGCAAACTGCAGAGTAGGAATTTTCAAGTTTACAGGGAGGATAGGATCTACCCCATATACTAGCTGGAAGGGTGAGTTTCCTAATGCAATTTTCATTCTAGTTCTGTCTACCCATAAGGCATATTTCAGAAATGAGTTCCATTCCCTGGGATTTTTCTCTATCAATTTTCTTATGATACTCAGTAAATTCTTATTGGTGGATTCTGCTAATCCATTTCCCTGGGGATAGTAATTGGATGAGAACTTAAGTATAATCCCATGATCAAAAGCCCAACTTGACAATTTAGTGGAAATGAAGGTAGAACCATTATCACTTACCAATGCATAAGGAATCCCATACCTGGTGACAATGTTGCTTTCCAGAAATTTAATGACATCATCAGCAGTACAAGTTTTGCTGCTGATAGCCTCAGTCCATCTGGTACAATAATCAGTAATTGTTAGGACATACCTTTGGCCTGAAGAAGACGGAGGATTGATTGGTCCTATGAAATCCATGCCCCATTGTGCAAATGGGCGCTCCTCCATCACTCGCTGCAACGGTTGTGCAGCATATTTTTCTCTGTTGGCAGCAACCTGGCAAACATGACAACATTTAACATGATCAGCCGTGTCTTTAAAAATTGTAGGCCAGTAATATCCTGCTCTGAGGATTGCATGTGTGGTGGCCAACGCTGATCCGTGGGCAGTTCCAAACTTGTCATGTAACTCTGTCAAGACTTTATTGGCTTCTGGTTTCTCTAAGCATCTCAGGTATATCCCTTCATAATTCTTTTTAAACAGGGCTCCTCCCTTCATCATATATTTCTGGGATCTCATCTTTAAGGCTCTTCTCTGTGAAGCTTGCATCCTCGAAGGACATCTTCCAGTGATCAGGATGTGCCTGATGTCTGAATACCATTCTTTATTGTCTTTCTCATCGATTACATACTGCTGACTGATGATGTTTGGATCAGTTTCAGATATCATCTGGCTCAGAGCCTGTCCTCTTACTAGCTTCATGGGTGTGATCTCCATGTCATATTCTTGTAGTACCGTAATCCATTTGGCCCTTTTTTCACCAGGTTCACTCTGCATCAGCAGCATCTTTACTGCTGCATCTGGTACCACAGCAATCACTTTGCTTCTCAGTATATAATGTCTGAACTTTTTTACTGCTCTGACTAATGCAAGTGCCTGTCTTTCAACATCTACATATCTCAACTCAGCATCCCTGAAAGGACAGCTCATGAAGGCAATTGGTTTCTCTTCTTTATCTTCATTTCTTTGAGTTAACACTGCTGCAGAAGTATGTTCTGAAGCAAATGAGTAGATGTAGAAATCATTTGTATAATCTGGACTAATGAGGACAGGAGCATCTGAAATGGCCTTCTTTATATCTTCAAAAGCAGCTCTGGCTTCTGGTGTCCAGTCAATTTGTGCATCTTTTTTCAACATGGCATTCAGTGGTCTGACAATCTCAGCAAAGCCAGTGATGAACTTCCTCACAAAATTTATCTTACCAAAATAAGATTTAAGCTCCTTTTTGCTTCCTGGAAGTGGTAATTTCATAATAGATTCCACCCTGTCAGGATCAATGATAATCCCATCTTCTGTGATCAGGTGGCCTAGTAACTTTCCTGTTGTGACCCCGAATATGCACTTCTTGGGATTCAAAGATATTCCATATTCTTCACACTTCTTCAGCACACTTCTGAGATCAGCAACATGATTTCCCCTTTCTTTGGAGAACACTGTCAGGTCATCCATGTAGATGACTATACATTTTCCTATTAAGCCTCTGAAGGCTATGTCCATTGCTCACTGGAATGTAGCTCCAGCATTTATCAGTCCAAACGGCATACGTCTATATGCAAATATCCCCCATTTTGTGGTGAAGGCAGTTTTTAATCTATCAATTTTGTCCACCATCACTTGGTTGTATCCTGAAAAGCCGTCCAAGAAGGACATCATCTTAGCTCCATTTACCATCTACAGAACCTCATCCAAAGAGGGCAAAGGATAATTATCCTTTTCTGATGCTCTGTTCAGGTTCCTGAAATCCACACACAATCTGATGTCCCCATTCTTCTTCCTGACTGGTACCAGATTTGCCACCCAAGTGGAGTGCCTTACAGGAAAAATTATCCGGGCATTCAACAATTTCTTGACCTCTTCAAGGATGATGGGCTCAAGCAGAGCATTGACTGGCCTCTGCTTCTGTCTGAAAGGTTTTGCATCTGGCTTGAGGGGTATAGTATGAGTTATGACAGAAGTGTCATACGTCTTCAACTCGTCATAAGTCCATGCAATTACATGTATATAATCCTTAAGGGCCTGAGTTATTCCTTCTAACTCTTCAGGTGTACAAACCTTACCCAACAAGACATTCCTCTTGTCATCAGCCTGTCCAATATTCACCTGTGAATATTGACCTCCATCTGCCTTAGGCAGATCCTTATGTTTGAGCATATTATCCAGATCAAAGGCTCTTTCTAATTCAATCATACCCTTGGGAATTGTGTTGCTAGGCAACTCTAATATCTCATCTTCTTCCCAGACATGATCTTCCATACCATTTTCATCTATGATCTGAGCTTCAAATACGTCTCTGTTTGATATGAAGTCCAGGATGTGCTGATCATCATCAAACACTTAGAGATTAGTCACATTGTCAGGTACCGAAGGTACTGACACCAATTCTACTGAAAATCTCTTCAGACCAGATATAGACAGCGGTTCTAGCGTACTGGCGGCCTGAGCAAGTGCATCTGCCCTTTGGTTCTGTTCTCTTGGCACGTGAACGATGTTGAAGGCATCAAAGTCTTCAATCAGGTCCCACACACGATGTCTGTAATTTGACAGCTTTCTGTAGTTACAAGAGTAAATTCCTCTTACTTGTCTCACAACCAGTTCTGAATCTCCAAAGACATGCAGGATCTTCACCTTCTTCTTATGGGCAAACAACAGTCCATGAATCAGAGCTTCATACTCTGTGACATTATTAGTGCAGGGGAACTGTAATCTGTAAGCTGCTAAATAGGATTTTCCTGATGGATCAACAAGGTCAATTCCTACCCCAGAACCCTGCTTAGATTTGGATCCATCAAACCTCAGGATCCAAGGCATATCTTCAGCAGGACATTTGCTTGAGCTTTCCTTTTTCTTTGCAGCTCTGGCTGCTGCTCCGCCTGATATCCACCTTAACTTAGGTGCGTCATCTTCAAGTTTCTTCTTTCCTTTATCTGATGAGCCTGATGGCTTTTCTATTTTTTCTTCCATCCTAGCAGGAGGATGATGTTCAGCACATACAGCTGCATGCTTCTTCAAAATGTGTAAGCACAGTGAGCAAGTGGTTTCTGAGTGAGGCGCCTCATGCAGCCTACACCAACCTTTGATTAAAACCTCCTGGAGGGATCTACACTGTTGTGTCATTTTTTTCATTTCTTTGACCAGAAATTCGTCGAACTTCATCAGGTCACTGCCTTTATCCTCATCAGACAACTCGTAATCCGGTTCCATGAAGCAATCACTACCAGGAGTGATCTTTTCCTTTCTCACATCATTCGTCTGATTGGACACCAGGATCTCTTCTGTTTTTCGGATATGATCCTCATCAGGATCCGTCGACTCTTCTGTTCCTGCAGAAGACAAATAAAAATTAGTATCATCATCATCATCAGATGTAGCACTCACCTCAGAATATGATGATGATGCTTCATTATACGTCTGCTCCAGTATTATCATGTCTAGGCATGGTTCACAAGTCTTTTCCAAGTGTGCTTCGCCATGTAATCTGCACCATCCGTCAATCAAAATATCATTAGCAGGTATATTTAATAATTGACAACGTTTTATCTGAGTAGATAAATGCATCTGAAAATCCCTGAAGCGATCTATTTCGTTGTCATTATCAGGATCATTATTAAGTTCTGCAACTGGCAAATCCTCATGATAATCATCATCATGATGATGATGAACATCAAGCATCAGGACCTCTTCTATTTGGACAGTTTGCGGCCTGATGTGATAAACTCCAGGTTCTACGTTTACATACATGATCTCATTTGTTCTGTTATATTCCGTGATCATATGTTTCATCCTAGGCTCAGCATCAATCCTGATCTGATTAGGTATACCCTTCCATGGCAACCACATGTGACTGAAGTCTGTGGACATGTATCCGTTAAGCGTTTTAGACCATTCCCGGCTAAGCAACATCCCGTATGTATCAGGTATGTCAACCACCTGAATGTCAATGTAATACTGGATCCTAGGATCAGACGCTAGCTGCATGTGAATGTGAGTGAGTTCTCCTACGACACTTACTTCTGTCTTGTCCAGTTGAGTGACCTTCTTTAAGGATTTAGCAGGATGCAGTCCTAATGCGTTGCATATTGACAAAGGCATAACATTAGTTGAGGCTCCTGAATCAACTAAACAGTTGTGCAAATTCTTACTGAACATTCTTATGGTGAGGAGAAACGGAGGTGATTCAGTTTTATCTCTTTACAAGGTCATGTGAGAGGTTTCAGCTGCTTGGACTGTGGCTGACAGCTTGGGCTTGACAGTGTTATCTTTAGCAGTATGGTCTCTGCTATTGGATTGACTCGAAAGGTGATTATCCTCTTTAGAAGCAGGATCATCCAGCGACTTCATGAATGCCTTTTTGATGGCAGGGGTTTTCAGTAACTCAGATAGGGACAAGCTGATCTTGATTTTTTTCATTTCATCAGCCAAATAGATGACTAACTTGTCAGACTCATGAGGTGCATTTGCGACTTTTGTTACTGTGTTTTGAGGAGACAAGTATTGAGCATTCACCTTAGGGAACCCAGGGTTATTGCTAGCCTTAGGATCAGGAGGTGTGTTGAAGTTGTTTGGAGGTAGAGATGATGTCAATGGACCAGCAGGTCTGTTGGCATTACTCCTCAGGTTATAACTATGCTTACCAGGGTATTGCTGCTGGTATGCATGTACTTCCTCATGCTCTCTTGTAGGTTCATTTTCATCCTCAAAAGGGAAGACATAGTTTGCTTCAAAGGTTAAGGCAGATTCTTCATAGGTCTGATTATATTCCTGATGAGGCTGATTAGTGTATGTTTCCAGCACAAAAGCTGAGTCATATCCACAAGGAACTATTTCATTTCCTTCTGCCTGAGGTGGATTTCCAGAAGTATTAGACACTTCAGTCTGAAAGATGCTGGCAGCAATCCTAAATTGTGGACAATCTAATTCTGCATGTGCATTGGTATTGTGAATCCTGCACCAATTGGTAAGGGCTGCTTCAGCAAGATTGACTCTAGTAGTCTGTTTGGCTTCACCAGGAGGCTGATTGTCTAGGGGTGATGGTAATGAACCATTATTTGGCCTGGAGTTCCACACTCTGGGCTGCCTAGGAGGATTATTATTGTTTGCAGCACTATTGTTGAAATTATTGTTGTTATATCCTCTGTCAGGGTAATTTGGTCTATCATTAGAATAACTCCTATTCTGACCTGACTGTGAATAAAACCCTTGATTTCTCAAGTGTGTTACTTCTGTGGTGAGCTTTCTCAACTGAGCAGCAATTTCTTTGATTTCCTCTTTCTCCTCTTGAGCTTTGGCCACTACATTTTCAGTCTGAGGCTGGAAAAAGGAAGATCCATGGTTATTGTGGGATAGATCTGTACCCTGAGGTGCCTGAGTATGTGCAGGATATTGTGGCAATTGGCCATTTCCATTAGGAGGAGGCATAATACTCAATGGAGGTACTTGCAAAGGTGCAGGCATGATTGCTGGGGGCATCACTGCTCCATTTGGATATTGTGCAGGATATTGTGAAGGATAAGCTGCAGGATACTGTGCTGGATATTGTGATTGTACGCCAGGCAAAGTAGGGAATGCTATATTTGGAGTAGGAGCAGGTATCAGCTGCTGATTTACCTTGATAGCTTCTTGAAAAGCTCCTGTTAATGTGGTGATCTCAGGATGTGTTCTCCTGATGAACATGGCGGTTAATGGATCCAGGGCTGAATAATAAATACTTCTAGCAGCATCATTAGCCACCACATATGGGGTAACTAGCTTGGACAACATTTTCTGGAACCTAGCATTGAAATTTGCAATAGGTTCATGCTCAAATCTCTTGATTGTGGCAAACAGGTGGTAATTCATGGATGGATCAATAGGGACCTTAAATCTGTCAAGAAAGGCCTTCTCTAAGACAGCCCACGAACCTACAGAAGATTGACCAAGACTGATGAACCAATTATAAGCCTCTTCCCCTAAGGAAAAAGGGAATAATCTGCACACCACATCCTGATGCTCTATTCTGGCTCTGCAGCAAGCTTCTTTAAACGTCCTGATATGATCATCCGCATCCTGATAAGGATGGTATTTTGGACAAAGCTTGTCTGGATACTTTGGTAACTCATGATACGCAGTAAAGGTCAATGGTGATTCTGCTGCAAAGAACGACATTGCAACCTGAGGGGGCTGAACTGGTGGTGCAGTTGGCTGAGGTTGGACTAAAGGTATACCCTGAGGTTGAATAGTAGGTGTCACGGGTATACCGGAAGGTATTTGCAAACCAACAGGAGTTACAGGAGGAGGTCCTGGTGAAGCTCTAGACGTACTAGACTCTGGAGTATGATGAACGTCTACAGTCTTAGGTCTAAAACCTCTAACAGGCAATTCTTCAAAAATTTCACTATGTCTAGACCTGGTATTTACCTTGTGAGCCAGGATTTCTCGATTTGGAGGCCAATTAGCTGAAACTTTGCAAATATTGGCTGGATTCCACTGGACGAGGTGATATTTGCGGTCAACTTGCAAATCAGACTGAATATTTACGCGATATTTGCGAAGACACTGCAGATATGATAGGATATTGGGATATTTCGACTGGTAGCACCAGATCTCGCGTGTCTAAGGCTCAAATTCTCAAAGCTTGAACAAATTTATGCATCTTTGGCCAATATTTAGTGAATTTAAAGAAATCTACTGTAAAGCTTGCAATATTTATGTGAGATTTAGAAATCTTTACACAGAATGTGCAAATACAAACTTGTCGCAGCAAATATTTACGCAATATGATGAAATTCACAAATGATCTGGAGTTACCTTACTCTGAGCGTCATCAAACCTGAAAGTACTGATGATGAACGTGATCTTCTTGGCTTGGCCCTCCTTCTAGCGCCAATTTATGTTGGTCATGATGTTAGTCATTCGCAAACATAGAATAAAAGTTACACAACAACCTTTACTCATCTTGAAAGATACGATGAATTCAAAGAATTCATGATCCCAAGTCTCTGTTGATTAGGTCTTAATCTACTGACGTTACTCAGTGGTTGATGTGCGCTGCTGTTTTCCATTCAGGGGCCTTACGTGTTTTTGCACTGTTCATCATCATCATCTTCAAATATCCTGCTCTGGATGTTCGCTCTGCATAAGTCTCCAACAATTCTACCTCTGCACTGTAAATTTAGTCAAATAATGTGCATACAGGCTGATATTTGCATGATTTCTATCATTATTTATGATTCTTTGCATGATATTTCCAATATTACATGCATTTAACCCAAATATGCTAATGATCTTCAGTTACCTACGGGATTTCAGCATATTTCACTGTTTCTGCTTGTTATTTATCATGATTTGCAGTTATGGTGATGAATTAATGAAATTGAAAAAAAAAGAGGAAAAAAGGGTTAAAGAATGAGATTCCCAAAACTACTGGACTTAGATCACTGATTCACATACAAGCTCCCATACTTGCAATGAAAAGAAGGAAAACTAGAAATCATACTTCACCAGGACATTCCACAAATCCGCATGATCTAGTGCAAAGCTTCAAAGGAAAGTTGACAACAACATGTAATGAAATGAAAGCGCTTCCAGTTGAACACAGCATTCACCAGTACATATCCAGAAATCAACAGAAAGATTACGTAAAATTTACAATTAAGATGTAATCTGGAACTTCATCTTCATTCAGTATGCTCAAGAACAGGTACATTTACAGTGATCTGAAGAAAGAACCTTGACATTTCAACAATTCTATCCTCATTAGCCTCAGTAATCCGATCTCCTAATTGATCCTACAGTAATTGACTCTTTACGCCAGATGCGTCCATGTATTCTAGTGTATTCCTCCCCTTTTAAATGACAAGCTCTGGCTCTTATATAGAGCAACTGCCAGAAAACGGTTACAATGATCCAAGGATCAGGATCTTCTCACAACAAACAACGGTCCAGATGAAAAGCACATGCTTCGTCAGTTGGCAAATGCACAGCTGGCACAGAATATTCCAGCATCTTCAACTTGATTCGGTCTCCAGCTGGCGAACAGCATATTTGACAATATCCTCCTCATTTCTGGCTCATGTTGCCTCCATGCGCAACTTTGTAATGCTCAGCTTCAGCAGCATCATCATGATTTCAACGCTCAGCTTCAGCAGCATCATGACTTCAATGTTCAGCTTCAGCAGCATCATGACTTCAATGTTCAGCTTCAGCAGCATCATGACTTCAATGTTCAGCTTCAGCAGTATCATCAGGTCTTCCTGCAAATAAACAGACAAACATTAAGTTCATCATCATGTGGATAAACAACAGGAAGTAAACATTTTATTAAACATACCTCCCCATGTGCAGCTACAGGCAATCAGGCTTTACCTGTGGAAAATATGCACTAAATGCATAAACAGCATAAAAACAACCAGGTCAACCCTCGTTGACCAAAATCAGGCAGTCGGGCCTTTAAATTTCTATCGTTTCAAATTTTCCCGCCCATTTTCTTGTATATCAGGTTCGAAATATGATGATGATGATCTCAGATTATACAAGGAAATAACCGCCTTTCAACCATCCTTAGAATCCGGCCTTGCATCATCATCATATTTGCATCGGCGAAATTACATATGATCAGGGTGACAGTTTTACCTTAGGCCGACGGCAACAGTTATACCGACGCCAAACATCATGAGGATGACCAACTACATGTCTTGTATCTAGCCGCAGGATATTGTGAAATATGATGCTCCTCCCCTCCGAATGCTCTGAGGAAAAGCACATCAGGATGTTTTGTTTTTGCATATTCGGGAAAGAAAGACATCGTCATCATCATCATGATGAAGACAAACAGGAGGACTTGGAAAATGATCCTGCCGCTGAGGAAAATCATGATGACGTCATCGTCATCATCAGGCTTGGTTAAAATGCAAAGGGATGACGTCCTCATCATGTTCCGTTAAGATCAGGAGATAACTGGAATATCGGGTTCCCCCCAAGGAAGATGATCAGGTGGATGAATGCAATATGACCCTTTTCGGCCAAGGCTATCCGCTCGAAAGATCAGGATGATGAACATCATCATCATCATATCTGCATTGGGTGAATTAGAATATGATCCTGCTGAAAGTCCTGACGACGTCATCAGGATATCCGCGGCCTTCATTAATCTTCGAACATGACGTCATCGTCATCATCATATTGGCGAAATGGATCACGCCTTGGAAAATATCCTGCCGAAGGAGAAAGGTGATGGTGACGTCATCGTCATCATCATATTTGCAAAAGGTTATACTTGTCAGCAGGATGATACTACGAACTGTCGGGAAAGACTAACAAGATCATGATGATCTTGTTCAACAAGGTTTCGGCAAGGAAAAATCACCCTCCGTTTCGAAAGATAAGGTGATCATCATGATCACGCAAAAGGAGGTCAGGAGGATATTAGGAAATGTCGGGTCCTGAAATATCATGATGATGATGATCACCAAGACTGTCGTGCGCGCGCAAATTATGCAGATGGCAGATTTCTCTAAGTAAGGTGATATTATAATATCAGCATGATATTATAATATTGGGTGATGTTGGAATATCATGATGCTCGCAATGTTTCCAAGGTTACTCGACGGGTAAAACACACTAGCACTTAAGATTGACATCCGGATGTTTCGGGACTGCATGATTTTTATCAGGTGATAGAGTAAGATCATGATGATGACCTTTGGCGATACAAAAGACCGCCTGACGGGAAAGGATTATTACGACTTAAACTTGACGTCTGGATGTTTCGACCTCAGGATATTATCGGGGGGCTTTTCAAATATCATGATGATGATGTTCATCCAGCAATTATCAGGTTTGACCAAAACTTTGACTGCTTACAACTCCTTCATATGGATGAATTTTCAAGTGATGCAAAAGGCAAACCTGCATGGAATTTTAAGCTCTTTCTAACCATGAAGTCATAGAAACAAAATATGAACTTTGACAAACTAACCTCATGATGATGATGCACCTGACTTATTTTTACCAAACCGCCAGAAACAGACAACACAAGCCAAAACAAAAGTTGGGTCCCTGTTTTGCCAAGTCAAAATGGGGCGTGTTGTGTAACCACACAACACAACCACATGAAGTTGTCATGCATTCTACTCAGAACATACCAGACCCATTCATCTTCTACAAAATAGGGGAAATGGATGCAATGTCCAAAATGCTTATCCCGGATGGCCTTGTATTGGGGTTTAATTTCAAATGTTTCATCTATTAATTCCTTGTGATAGATATCCATCAGCTTGGATTCCCCAAATTCCTCAATGTTGGCATGAATGTATACCCTAACATCTTCTAAATGTAGAACCCCATGCAGAATGCTAGAGAATGCACCTAGGGGATCAACTTCTAGGGATTTGTAAGGATGTTTCTTGAACTTAGGGCATGGCCTATAAGTGCTCTTAACAACATTTGGAGTATCCATCTTTCAAAAGATTTAGAGAGAGATATTCAGGAGCGAAAATACCTTTTTACGCTTCTAGGGTTCACGATAAGAGTCGAAAAGATCGATGGTTGAATCAAATTTTGCAATTGATCCTTGAGAGGGTTGAAGCAATCTTGTTGCAGAGCTCTTTCTTTCTTCTTCTCGAATGCAAATGTGTAGATGATGAACAAAAGAACCCTTTTATTTCTGCACAAACCCTAATTCCATATTGCAGTAAATGCATAACTTAAGTCATTCTAGTTGCCTTGTTCTCCTTGTTCTGAGAGAGATCCTTCCGGATCACTGAGATGCACTTAGAATGATAACTTACAATGTATCTCCCTTCCTTGAATCATCCCATTTATCTGCAGATCAGGATATTTCAATTTAGAATCATACCAAGTCCAATTGTGAAAGTCCTGCTTTTACTAGAAGCCTGTCAAACTAGATCAATCTTGGATGATTAGACTCTTCAAATCTTCTTGCGGATCTTTCTCACTTTTGCTGAGGATTATTTAGATATCTCTTTGAGAGCTCTTCAATCCACAATACTCCATGTGCTAATTTTAGGCACCAATTGACTGGCTGGGGGAATTTATTTTCCTTTATGACTCCCCCTGAGCCAAAGCTCATTTATTTAGTTTCTGGAAGGAATATCAGCACCAGATTTTGGTGCAGATCCATCCCTGACATTTTATGTACTTCTCTTCACCTAAATCTTGTTCATCTCCCTTTGAACTTCATCTGCATTCACTTTTCCTTTTCCTTTGTTATGATGCACCAGACCCCTTTTATCCTGATTCTTACCTCTGCAGAATTTGGCAATATGAGCAGATCTATTGCAATTGTAGCAAACAACATTTATTTGCAAATTTGATTGATATCCTCTTGATCTGCATTGATTAGCCATATGTCCCATTCTATTGCATGCAAAGCATCTACCATTGAATGAATTGTTTATTTGCATATTTCTACATTCATGAGATTTGTGACCATACCTTTTGCAGTTAAAACATTGTCTGAAGAAGGATGAATTAGTCTAATTCATTCTTCTTCTGCACTGATTTGCTTTATGATCGAAGTTATTGCAATTGTAGCAATATCCATTGAAGGATGGATATCTTTGAGCATTTCATTGCCTTACCGGAGGTCTTCTAGGCTTGTTCCTTGGATTTCCTGATCTAGAGTTCTTCTGACTGGATCCAGAGCTTTCACGTTTCTCATACCCCAAGCCTTGCTTGTCATCTACCCTCTTTTGGCTTTCAAGAAGAACTTCAAGTTGAGCAAAGCTTATCTTGAATTTCTCTTTGTATTCATTTGTTGTTTGAAGTTTCCTTTTCAGAGTGTCTATCTGATTCTCAAGTTGTTCTTCATTATCTCTTGCTTCTTAAAGATCGGATTCCAGATGCCTGATTATTCTATCCATTTTGTGGTAGTCTTTTGACTTCTCCTTGAGAGATTGATTTAGATTATCTTCAATTTTTCTCTTCTCTTCAATTTCTTGGGTGAATTTCATAACCCCTTATTCCATTTCATGTCTTACCATAATGACCTCTTTTGATAGCTTCTCACATAACTTGTTCTTCTCATTTAGATCTTCATTATTGTCATTGGTTTCACTTTGACTTGCTAATTGTTGAAGTAGTTCCTTTCTCTTTTTCACAGAGATACTCAGTTTCTCTTTTAGTTCATTTATGAAATCATCAGCTTGTTTGAGTCTTTCCCTCAAGTTATTGACTTCAGAGTGAGATTGCTCAAGATCAGCTAGGGTAGACTGAAGTTGTTCCCTCATACCATACATATCCATTGAGATTCCCAGATCTTCCTCAAGCTGTTAGGCTCTATTTGGAGGAACTTAGCTTTGATACCAATTGTTGGAAACAAGGTGGATAACTGAGAGGGGGGTGAATCAATTATCTTAATTATTTAACTTTCTTTTCTTCTTTAACAATTAGTGTAGTATCAAAACATATGAGCATACATGAACATGAGAGGAGAAGAGAAATCAACACACGTAACACAAGGATTTTTATGTGGAAAACCTTGTTAAGGGAAAAACGACAGGGTGACTAACCCAAGATTGTATTCTCTGTTAAAAGAATAGAAGTACAAAATGGCACTTGCCAATTAGGGCTCACTGCCCGAGCACACTACTCACAAGAGGCTCACTACCTACAAGAGACTCACTGTCTACAAGGTATAAAGAAATTAACTAGGTGTTTGAACTGATCAGAGGCATCCACATATGCTAAGGTTTAGTTCTGGTTAGGCTCAATAAACTGATCTACTACACTTCATTCTTCCTCTACTTTAGTGTTGTTGTTCTGTCACATACCAGACTTGTATTATTGCTTCCACACCTATCTCTGCCTTTCTTTGCACATTATCACACACCACACACACCTTCATACTGAAATCTATCTAGTATATATATCCGCATCAAGGATCTCAACATCTTTCTAGTCGGCATTCAGAATACTCAAGATTTTCTCAACATACTGATCTGTCAGCTAAATCCATGCTTACTATGTGATGTGTATCAAGGACATAGACATAAAAGTCATCAATCATGTTGGCCAATCATGAGTGATCCCTCAAGTAGCTTGATCACCACCAATTTCCCATCTTGATTAAAGTCTGATGCTCTGCCGGTTGGTTCTTCCTCAGTCTACTCTACCTATCAGGAACCCAACACTTAGATGCTCATATCTTTTCTCTCTTTCATCACCGGAGGCTCAATCTCTGGAATGTATCAGTCATGGTACTCCTACTAACTTCCCCAAGTCTGTACTTTGCTGAGATACTTCCTTTGAGAGATTCAGACCTGATTGTCATACCTTACTACATGCTCTATTCTTGTTCACCGGACCAAAACACTCTTCAATTTGACTTCTGGTATAGACATACTATGTGCTACGGATGAGTGGGATGGACTTTGTTGCCATCAATGACAACACTCATGAAGCCACACAATGTCTCTTGCCAACATGAACTTGTGCAGTATCAAGTGTGTTGGTGGAAAACTGGAAGAATCATAGATTGTTGCTAAGGTGCTTAGATCCTTACCTACTTCATACAAGCATAGAGTTACTGCTATTGAGGAGATCAGGATTATGATAGATGTTACAAGGGATCTATTGGTTGGCAAGCTTTCAGCATTTGAAATGAGTGAGTTTGGTGATTCTCTTCCTAATTCAGAATCTGCATTTAAAGCTAGTGTTTTTGGAAAGCAAAGATTCGATCCAGGTGAAAGCTCTTCAAGAAGACTAACCAGATATGAGAAGCCAAGGAAGGAACTTGAAGAAGATGAATCTAAGCTTGAAGAACTTGAATCCCTCATTGCCAAAATATTACCAAGAGGATCCAGTAAGTATGAAGGAAAGTTGCCTTTCAAATGTTTTGCTTCAAGATGTTTGAAGAGGGTTTCAAAGCCAAACCCTAACAAACCTAAGGTTTAGAAGAAATGCTACTATGTCTAAGAAGATATTGATGAAGGAGTCACAGATGATGAATCTGATATGGCAAGTACCTCTGGAAATGAATGGGTGTTCACTGCTATCAAAGAAGAAGATCCAATGCCTACTAAATCTACTAGCTGTGTGAATGTGGAAAGTGCCTTCGTTGCTCAGGTTGAAGAAAAGGATGAATGGGTGATTGATAGTGGTGTTGGTAAGAGACACTATATGGAAAAATGATTATTTTTATTGATGCCAACAAATTTCATCCCACACATTCGCAGGACATGGTGTGTCTCTACCGGAAGTCAGAATGAAGATTGTTGAGGTCCGGTAAACAAGAATAGAGCTTGTGGCAAGGTCTGACAGACAGGTCTGGATCTATTAGAGGAAGTATCTTGGTGAAGTATGGATTTGGAAAAGTCAAGAGGACTACCTTGAGTAATAGATTCCAAGGATTTAGCCTCCGGTGATGGACAAGGGAAAATATATGAATAGTTGAGTACCAGATTCCTAAGTGATAGTGTGAACAGAGGAAGAACTGACTGACAGAACATCAAACTACTTTTCAGATGTGTTACTGATGGTGTTAAAGGTTATGAAGGCATGAATCATGTTTGGCCAACATGATTAATGATTTCTACAAGTATATGCTTGATCCGCATTACTTGATGTGTAAGGATTCAGCCGACAGAACAGAGTTTGTGAGAAGATTGACTGTTCCGGGTGCCGACTAGAAAGATAATGAAATCACTTGTGTGGATATATATAAAGGATGGATTTAGTTGTGAGAAGTGTTGTGGTGATATATGTGGTATGCAAAAAATAGTAGAGCAGAGCAGAGGCAGTAAGGAAGGTCTGATATGTGAAAGGAAAGCAGCATAAGAGAAGAGGAAAGATGAAGTGTAGCAGATCAGTGTACTGAGCCTAATCAGAACTGAACTCCAGCATATGTGGATGCTTCCAATCAGTTCAAGTATTGTATAACATTCTTTTGTAGATAGTGTGTCTCCTTGTAGGCAGTGTGCCTCCTTTGTGAGTAGTGTGCTCGGGCAGTGAGCCCTAATTGGCAAGTGCCATTTTATATTTCCTTATTCTTCTAACAGAGAATAATCCTTGGGTTAATCACCACATGGTTTTCTCCCTTAACAGGGTTTCCACATCAAAAATACTGTGTCATGTGTTTTTCCTTTTCATGGTAATGTTTGCTTATTTGAATTAATGTTGCATTAATTAATAAGAAAGTTTAGAAAGAAGAAATAATTAGGATAACTGATTCACCCCCCCTCTCAGTTATCAACAATTGGTATCAGAGCTAAGTTCCTCCTAACAGAGTCTAACAGCTCGAGGAAGATCTAGGAGTCCAAATGGATGCATATGGTTTAAGGGAGCAACTCAAGACTACCCTTGAGGATCTTGAATAGTCAAACTCTAAAGACAATGAATTAAAGGAAAAACTCAAACAGGCTGATGATTTCATGAGAGAACTAAAAGACAAATTAAGTCTCTCTATGAAAAAGAGAAAGGAGCTGCTTCAGCAATTGGCAAGATAAGGTGAAGAAAATAATGCAAATGAAGAATTGACTGAGAAAACCAAGTTATGTGAAAAGTTATCAAAAGAAATCATTATGGTAAGACATGAAATGGAATCAGGAGTTATAAAGTTTACCCAAGAAATTGAAGAGAAAAGAAAAACTGAAGATAATCTAAGACAATCTCTCAAGGAGAAATCAGAAGATTGCCACCAGATGGATAGAAATCAGACATCTTGAATCTGATCTTGAAGATGCTAAATATAATGAAGAAAAACTTGAGGATCAAATTGTCTCTCTAAAAAGGGATCTTCAAACAGCAAATGAGTATAAAGAGAAATTCAAGATAAGTTCTGCTCAACTTGAAGTTCTTCTTAGAAGTCAAAAGAAGGTAGATGACAAATGTGGTTTGGGATATGAGAAAGGAGAAAGCTCTGGATCTGGTCAGAAGAATTTTGGATCAAAAAATCCAAGGAACAGGCCTAGAAGACCTTCGGTAAGATAGCCCAACGCTCAAAGATATCCATCCTTCAATGGATACTGCCATAGCTGCAATCACTTTGTTCACAAAGCTAATCAGTGTAGAAAGAGAATGAATTAGACTAATTCATCCTTCTCCGGACAGTGTTTTAACTGCAAAAGGTATGGTCACAAGTCTCATGAATGCAGAAATATGCAAATGAACAAATCATTCAATGGTAGATGCTTTGCATGCAATAGAGTAGGTCATATGGCTAATCAATGCAAATCAAGAGGATATCAGTCAAGTATGCAAAGAAATGTTGTTTGCCAAATCTGTAATAGGTCTAGTCATAATGCAAAATTCTCTGGAAGTAAGAATCAGGAGAAAAGAGGTCTGGTATATCATAATCAGAATCAAGATAAGGGTAAACAAAAGGTGGATGCGGATGAAGTTAGGAATGAGATGAACAAGATTTGGGTAAAGAAAAGTTTAGAGAATGTAGAGGTTGGATCCTCAGCAGACTCTGGTGCTGATATTCCTTCCAGAAACTAAAAGGTGAGCTCTAGCTCAGGGGGAGACACAAAGAAAACCTTGTTCCCCCAGCCAGTTAAGTGGTGCCTGAAATTGGCACATGAGAAGCTGCGGATCAAAGGGTTTCTAGAGAAACATGTAAGGAAGGTCAAGTAAAGATCTGAGAGATCCACAAGAAAATTTAAAAAGTTCAAATCCTTCAGAATTGGTCCGGTTAAGCAAGTCTTCCAGTAAAATAGGTTTCTCACAAGATTGGCCCGGTATGAATCTAAATTGATATAGCTTGATCTGCGGATACATAAGATGATTAGAAGGACAAGTGGATATGATGATTCATCACTAACATCAATCACAAGGGAATCGTAATGATCCGGATGAGTTTCTTCCTCCTTGAACAAGGAAAACTAGGCAAACCAAAATAACGTAGGTCGAGCATTTATTGCAATCATATATTAGGGCTCACGGAGCAATATAAGGGTTTTTCATTAATCACTCGTTCATTCTGCACTCAAGAAGAAATGAAAAGCAGAGCTCTACAACGAAATTCCTCAAGTTCATTGAAGATCACTTGCAGAAGTCATTGCTTCCAGAGATCAATTCAACCTACTCCGTGAAACCGATAGGCGCAAAAGGTATTTTCCATTTTCAAATATCTCACTACAAATCTCTTGATAATGGGTACTTTGAATATTGTAAAGATTCCTGATAGACCTCGCCTACATTTAAAAAACATCCATACAAATCCTTGGAGGTAGACCCCCTGGGTGCATTTTCTAGTGTTCCGCATGGCGTCTTGCACACTGAAGATATTAGGGTTTATATACATGCAAACATTGAAGAGTTTGGGGAATTCAAACTAAGAGACTTATACCACAAGCAGTTAATAGATGATTCTTTTGAGATCAAACCTTAGTATAAGAGCATCTGGGAAAAACACTTTGATCAGTTCATTCATTTCCCCTGCTTTGAAGAAAATGAATGGGTCCGGTATGTATTGAGTAGGGTACATGACAACTTTCTATGGCTGAACAGACCTTGCAAAATCACCAAGGAAGCAATTAGGGCAGTAACTAGTTTACACTCCTCCGGAGGAATACCTGTCCTCAAATCTGTCAAAAACAACATTGTAACTGAGGCCACCAGATCAAAATTTGATAAGAGGGCAATGACCATTGAAGATATTACTGACCCGGATATCAAGTATGCATCTATGATAATAGGATAAAAGATATATCATTCCAGTAGGGAGAATTCAGTATCTGGAACTGCAGTATACACGGCCTATGAGATGCTGAGAAAAAATGCAGAATATGATCTCTGTGAACTTCTCTTGAGCCAGTTAATGGAAAACATACAAAAGGTCAAAAAGGACAAGAAAAACTCTTTCAAATATGGTGCACTAATAGTATGTTTATTTTTCTACTTCATGAATGAGTTGCCCAGATCAAATGGATGGGTATGGCAGAATGACAGACCAGTAGCAGTTCAGATCAGCGACTATTTGCATTGGCTTGGGGATGCTAAAGCAAGAAATATAGCCATGTGGGGATACTTTAATCAAGAGAAAGGATTCCCCAGTCTCTTGTTGAGAAATACAAGGACACAGTCTGCTTTATGGTAGAGACTGATCAGTGCCTAATGGAGGTAGTAGAACCAAGGATAGTCTGGATCATGCCCATGGGGTATGAAGTTGATGAACAAATTGTGGAGCTGCATGTTCAACACATGCTGAGTTAGCCTAAAGATCCAAAGGCGGAAAGGTTTGGAACCTTTGAGGAGCTGAGTGTAAAGATCATGTGGAACTCAGAGAACCAGAGATGAAAAGGAAGGTGAGAAAAGAAGTAGAACATATTGCACAAGGCCTTGGTATCTCAAAGGAGGCACTTGATGCCAACCGAAAAAAGAGACAAAAAGCTGATGAGGAGAAGAAAGAGGTAGAAAAAGGAAGCAAGAAAAGTGCTCCGGTAGAAACTTCCACCCAGACCAGATCTTCAAAGAGACCATCACTTGTCCCAGCTAAAAGCTCAAAACCGAAAGTCCAAGCATCTGGCAAAGGAGTGAAAAGGTCAAAGACAAAAGCCACAAGGGCTTATGCAATTCAAAGAGATGAAGAAGAAACCAAATCAGATGAGGGGGTAAAGGAAATAAAGAAGCAGAAGAAGAAAGGATCTGGTCAGCCCTCCTCAGACCAAGACAAGGAAGAAATAGCAGAGGAATTTGTTAAAAAGCCCACCCTGTCCCTAGAAAGTGTAATCAAATCAGTCACTGTGGATGGAAACCTTCAACCAATGGCCGAATTCTATGATGATTACAATGAGGCCGACCAAAAGATCCTATAGGAAGCTACAATCAGGTATCTGAACATTTACAATAAAGCTTTTATTGAAATTATCTCTCTAATTCCTAAGAGTCTAGAGAAGGAGTTGGAAATGAGAAAGACCAATGCCATGGCAAAAGACCTTGAGATCCGGGAACAAATAGCTATTTAGCTATATCCTTCAATTGATCCCAAGACAATGAACATGGTATTCAAAGACTACAAGGATGAATTCAGGAGCAAAGCAAGGATGAATTAGCTTATGCTTGGTGAGACTGACAAGGTAGCCAAGGACACTGAAGAGATCCTCTAGAAAACCTTCAAAAGATTTAATCTTCCTATCATAGAGGACTTGGGTACTAATCCTACAAATGTTGTAGAAGAAACTCCTGAGAAAATGTCAGAAGAGGTGGGCCCCGAATAGACCAACATTTCCCCTCCGGTTTCCCCTACAGTCTCCAGATCTAAAGGAGAAGAAAAATCACAAGAGAAAGAAGCAGAGGTGAAGGAAAAAGAAGGTGACAGTGCAAAGGTTGTAGAAGGACAGAAGACTTCAGCAGAGAAAACCACAACTGCTAGTGGTGGGAATGTAGAAGGAGAGAAAACTCCAAAGGACATCTCCAAGACTGTAGAAGAGAAGAAACATCTGTCTCCAGCAAGAGACACTGCACAAACTATCCAAGAATTTCTAAGCAAAGAAACAATGGAGATTGATGAACTGGAGCTTCTACAAGGTCCATTCAATTTTGATTCTCTTTCTCCGGTACAGACAATGAAGATAGCTCCATTTGCAAATGCTAAGGCTAATGAAAAACTCCTAAAGTCTCATATGGAAGACTGTGAGTTGATAGAAGCTGCATTTGAAGTGCTGGAAAAGATCATACCATCTTTTTGAAAGGATCCCATAGCCTCCTCTTCTAGTAATCTCAAACCTTAGTCAGCAGTGTTAGTACACATTTTGATTCTCTAGAAAAATCAGCTGAAGAAAAGGTTCGGAAGGAGTTTTTGGATAAGAGATTCTCAGAGGTACAAGGATTAATCACTAATGATAGGAGAAATATGAGTATTGGGATAAAGAGCTTAGAAAATGCTCTTAAGGATGGTGGTGAAATATACAAATTTTGTATCTCCTGGTCCAAAGTAACAGTAGAGAGTGAGAAGAAAATAACAGAGCAAGAGGATAAACTACTAAGTTTGTCTCAAAGTTTTAATCCTCTCTCTTCCTCCATAGTAAATCAAGAGTGTCAAACTATTGCAATCACAAATGCAATAAAGAATTTTGAGAAGGAAAGGAAGAACATGATCAGCTAGATGGGTGAACTTAGGAGGATCATTGTCCCTAACTTAGAGGCCATGCATGAGGCCATAAGTGAAGCTCAAATCACAGCCCAGACAAATGATCTGACAGATCTAAAAAGGGCAGATGTGTTTGCATTCCTGTTGAGTTGGCATATCTCAATTTTGGATAGGATGAAGCAGAGCTGGGCGACAGAAGTTGTACAGTTGAAGACAACTTTTGCAGACATACTTAAGTATATGTAAGTATGCCATATGTATATACTTATGCGGCTAAGTATAGTAAATTTTTTTGAAAATTTTTGTGTGCGGACCCTATCCTTTGCCATTGATGTCAAAGGGGGAGTGAGGAGCAGTAAAAAATGAGGAATCCAACTAAGGGGGAGCTCCGGAAAATGTATATAAAGACAGAGCATCAACCAAGGGGGAGCATAGTGTAAACACTTAGTCATTTTTCACTAAGTGTTGCCATCAATGCCAAAGGGGGAGATTGTTGGCAAGAGACACTATATGAAAAAATGATTGTTGTCATTGATGGCAACAAAGTTCATCGCACACATCCGCAGGACATGGTGTGTCTCTACCGGAAGTCAGAATGAAGATTGTTGAGGTCCGGTAAACAAGAACAGAGCTTGTGGCAAGGTCTGACAGACAGGTCCGGATCTCTCAGAGGAAGTATCTTCATGAAGTGCAGATTTGGGAAAGTCAAGAGGACTACCTTGAATAATAGATTCCAAGGATTTAGCCTCCGGTGATGGACAAGGGAAAAGATATGAATAGTTGAGTACCGGATTCCTGAGTGATAGTGTGAACAGAGGAAGAACTGACTGACAAAACATCAGACTACTTTCCGGATGTGTTACTGATGGTGTTAAAGGTTATGAAGGCATGAATCATGTTTGGCCGACATGATTAATGATTTCTACAAGTATATGCTTGATTTGTATTACTTGATGTGTAAGGATTCAGCCGACAGAACAGAGTTTGTGAGAAGATTGACTATTCTGGGTGCCAACTAGAAAGATAATGGAATCACTTGTGCGGATATATATAAAGGATGGATTTAGTTGTGATAAGTGTTGTGGTGATATATGTGGTACGCGAAAAATAGTAGAGCAGAGAAGAGGCAGTAAGGAAGGTCCGATATGTGAAAGGAAAGCAACATAAGAGAAGAGGAAAGATGAAGTGCAGCAGATCAATGTACTGAGCCTAATCGGAACTGAACTCCAGCATATGTGGATGCTTCCAATCAGTTCAAGTATTGTATAACATTCTTTTGTAGATAGTGTGTCTCCTTGTAGGCAGTGTGCTTCCTTTGTGAGTAGTGTACTCAGGCAGTGAGCCCTAATTGGCAAGTGCCATTTTGTATTTCCTTATTCTTCTAACAGAGAATAATCCTTGGGTTAATCACCCTGTGGTTTTCTCCCTTAATAGGGTTTCCATGTCAAAAATACTGTGTCATGTGTTTTTCCTTTTCATGGTAATGTTTGCTTATTTGAATTAATGTTGCATTAATTAATAAGAAAGTTCAGAAAGAAGAAATAATTAGGATAACTGATTCACCCCCCCTCTCAGTTATCAACAAGTGGATGTTCTCATCATATGACTAGTGATGAAAGTAAGTTTGTAAGTTTAGAAAGATATGAAGGTGGAATTGTGAAGTTTAGAGACAATTTAGCTAGTAGAATCCGTCGCAGAGGATCCATCTCTCTTGATGGTAAGAATAACACTAATGATGTTTTGTACGTAGAAGGGTTGGAGCATAATCTTCTCATTGTTGGACAATTGGTTGACAAAGGGTATTGTTCTGATGTTCACAACATGCCCCATTTTACTCCTTAGCAAAATGAGGACCCCTGTTGTGGCTTTTGTTTTATGCTTTTTGTGTGTTGTTTTGCTTGGTGGTAAAGGGAAAAGAGGGTTAAAATTGCAAACTTTGTTAAAAATAGAGAAAAAAATACATTTTCAGTACTAGAGCATAGTATGGATGGATTTCTTGTGAAAAATGAGCTAGGGTTGCTTTTTGAACCATCTTAAAATTTGCCATATTTTGCAAGTTATGGGTATTTTGGTAAATGTACATTCAGGTTTGTATGTTGCATGTATAGTGCCTCTTGTATGTCAGCTTGCATATACAAGGCCCTTTGTATATCACTCTCCATATTCAAGGTCCTTTGTATGTGCAAGGGTCATTTTTATACTTGGTCGCATTTGCAATCGAGTTTGCATGTCGCTAATATACTTGGTCGTTTGCATGATTGGGTCGTTTGCATAATACATACAATGCCCTTTGTCTATTGCTTTCATATACAAAGTCGATTGTATATCCTTTTACTTGTATGCATTTGGTAAAAGTTTTATGTATACATACAGTATGGACCCGAAATGGCTTAGAGTTGAAATGAATGGATGTTTTAAAATCCATTGCAAGTATCTCACCTTTGTATGTTTGGCAGGTTCAACATATAAGGCAAATGTGCATTTGGCTTTATACATAGCATAGAGTCCCAAAAGTTATAAACCAGGGTTAATTTGTTGTATATCCACAGGCTTGTATAACATACAATGCGAATATACATTGGGCGGACCCGACGGACTTATTAAAAAGAATTAAGTCTTTGTATATTTTGTGCTTTGTATGTTTCAACATACAAAGTCAATATGCAATAACTTATACATCACGTGGACCCAAAAATTTATTAGGTAGCGTTAAGTCGTTGTATATTCGGCACTTTTATGTTTCAACATACAAGTGGAGCATACAAGTCAAATATACAAGGCCCAATATACAAGCGCAGGACCCGAAAAGTTTATTAAACAAACTTAAGTCCTTGTATGTATTCCAGTTTGTATATTGGTGAGATACAAGAGTGACATACATTGTGTAGACGTGAAAGAAAGCTAAGAAGAGTTAAATCCTTGTATGTATCCGAGTTGTATATTTTTGCATACATTGCAAGATACATTGCTTTACATACAACCGCCGGGATCAAAAACATTATGGAATGAAGTTAAGTCCTTGTATATGTCCGCGCTTGTATATATGTTTTAAGACATACATTATACCTTATACATACAGGCTGGAACTCAGAACAGATTAAAATCCGATTAATGTGATGTATCATTACTAAATGTATATCAAGAGATACATTGTGTTGGATACATTGCGGATTCGAAGGGCGAGTAAGCTGCAATTTATAGAGCAGTTGAGGTCCAAAGAAAATATACAAGCACTTTATGCATTGCGGAGATACAAAAGAGGAAGGTGAAGTGGACCCCGCCAGTTGTATATTAGCTTGTATATTTTTGATTGCATAATCCTGATATACAAACCGAGATATGTAAAGACCAGATTCGAAAGGAGATTTAAATATTGAAAATGCTTTGTATATTCACTATGGTTGTGTGTTACAACATACATTCGTGATATACGAAGATTTAAGCAGGTGATAAGAGCGGGAAAACAAAGCGATGGAATTTTTTGGGACATTTTGGGCCTGAATGCATGTCTTCTAGTCAGTGATGGTTGACCCAACTATTTTGGATGCTGTGTATGCATTTCACCCACATTTTTTTACAGATTTAGGGTCTGATTTTTGCAATCACGCAGTCATGACTGGATTTAATAACTGTTTATCTTCCTACAGGTTTATTAGGTGAAATGGTACTTATTGCTAGTCTATTTTTTTAGGTTTGCAGTTGAAGAAGGAGCTGAAGCTTGATGGTGATGACGTCATGGAAAGGAGATCCAATCTTAGGAGTAGAGGAAGATAAGGATGAATGGTGAGGAAGTCAAAGGGTCTTCATTGATGAAGACAGAATGCAGATGGAAACATTATTGCAGTAGACAATAGAAGTTATTATTGAGCTGCTAGGGTTTCCAGAAGGGCATATTTTGCCTAGATTTGATGTATGCCCAGAGATATTTTGGGATACTTGTTCTCCAACATTTATTGCTATAACCAGGGGTTTGAACCATTGTTTAACTAGGGTTTTGAGTTGTACTGAGGACAAATCAGTCAAGTATATATTGTGCCTCTGTATACTGTAATATTTTACATAGGGATTTTTTTTAGAAAATAGATAGCAGTTGTAATTTTTATCAGCGTTTAGAATAGAGGGACCTTTTAATTTAGGAATAGAAGAAGGAGGTCTCCTATGTCTATAACAAGGAGCATGTGGAACATCCTGCCTCCTTGCTGTATCTGTAAAGCTTGTAAGTTCTTCTATAATTTGATCATTGAAGCTAAGAGTCATTCAGACATTGTAAATCTTATATGACTGTTTGTTTCTAATACAATTGAATCTGGAATTCTGCATCTATCTTCTGAGTGTTTTCTTTCTCTTCATTGTGTTTGAAACATTTTCTCTTAGAGCTTGCAATCTTAAGTGTATGTTTGTGAAAAATGCTCAGAACTTACATTTAAGGTTTTTGTCTGTGGATTTGATCAAGTTGCTATATTATTTACAAAGTGCATAATAGAACAATTAGATCCTTTGGTAGAATGAATGATGTTTAGGTTAGATCTTTCTAACTTTTCCCAACCCATCTAAAAATAATTAGTTGAAAACATAGAGATTTGAAGGAAATTTGTCTCATATTTGAAAAAGCATGCATTACTAAGTTGAAAGTAGACAGTTTTCATAATATTAAAGAGGAGAAAGCTTGCAATAATATAAATCATTTAAAGCTTTGTAACACAGTAACAAGTTTATGTAAAAGGAATGATTAACATGCTGATATTTATGATCTTTTGCATAGTTTGAGTCTAGTAAACCATCAAGAAACCCTAAATCACGTAAGGCCCCTTGAACATTACAGCTTCACATCAACTAATTGAATTTGCCCAACAGGTCAAGACTTGACCATATTAAACTTGGGATTAAGTGAATCTTAACCAATTCCTTCATATCTTTCAAGTCAGTTTTGGTTCATTTTATGTGAATTTTAACTATTGTTATGATTATGTTAAAACAATCATCAACAATTCTCTGGTGCTAGAAGGAGGGCCTGACTTGAGTTAGGGTTTGTTTCAAGAAAAAGCTGGCTCATAATAGCGGTAGAGTGACTAGATCTAGATCCAGTTCCGGGGATATATTTGTGTAGTTACCTGATATAAGATGAAGAGTCCTCTGATTTGGAACCCTAAAATAACACACCCAAGAGGCTCATCTAACACACCCCTTGGATCACCTTACACTATCCATAACATCGCGAGTCCTGACATTTCTTCATTTAGATCTTTGAATCTTGGTTGTGGTCCTCCCAGAAATCCCAATCCCCCAGGAAATCTAGGTATTCCCACAAGTCCAAGTTAGGCACAAATACCTGCAATGGCTTAATTTAATACCAACTCTCCCATACAATTCAATTATTATCATGAAATGCCCAAAAATCTAGAAAAGATATTTCCCAAATACCAGTTGCACCAAGATCTGGAAGACCACATTAGAATATTCAAGGAGGCATGCTTTAGGGCTAGATTAGAACACGAGGACGTTGTGTGTAGATTGTTTCCCTACACTTTCAATGAACAAGCCTCTAACTGGTATCTAAACTTACCCAATGGCTATATTTCTTCTTGGTCACTTATGGAAGAAGCATTTCTATCTAGATTTAGAGGACCCATTGATCCTTGCATCTTGTATCATAAATTGGTTACCATAAAAAGAGGTGAGGGAGAGTTGATTGATAATTTCAATGACAGATTTCAAAAGGCCTACTCTAGGTTGGTAGACCCTTACACCGTGGATGATGATACCTTGTTAGCTATGTACTATGTGGCCTTGGATCCTTTAACTACCATGTTTGTCAAAAGAAAACCTGACATAGATTCAATATTCAAAGCCTATAAAGAGGCAGCTTCAGTAAACCAAGAGATGAGGCATACAACCTATAGTCCATTTGTTAATGGAGGAAATTTTAGGATGCAAAATCAGGCACAACCTTGGAATGGAGTCCCTATGCATCACACTCCGTTATTAAATCTGGGTCCTACATACACACCTGTGTATAGTCCTACCCCAATCCAAGCCATAACTCCTTACACGGGTAACACTGCTAATAATAATCAGAATAATGGTCATCCTTTCTTCCAACCTCCTAGAGATACAACTATGGTAAAAGCACAAGGGGAAAGGGAAGAAATCAAAGAGATCATTGCACACTTGAAGGGATTGATCACCGAAGTGACACAACTAAGAAATGAGAATCTTTATGGAAGAGGCAACCAAGGATACAATGAAAATCAGAACTATAGTTCGAATCAAAATCAACATTACAATCAGAACTATAATCAGAGCCATACCCAAAATAATAGCCAAGGCCAATGTTCAAATCAGAATCAAAACTATAATCAGCATCAAGGTCATAACCAAGGGCAACTAGTGCAAAATAGAGGACCAACGATAGACAATAGGGCCTGGGGTAACAATAACAAAAATTAGAATCAGCCTAGGCCACCCAAGACCTAGAATACTAGACCAAACAATGGTACTCTAGCTTCTCCTTTTGAGAATATAGATAATCATGATACAAAACAAATAGCTGGCATCCAAATGGCCAATACATCACTAAAAAATTGGTGTAGATTTCACAATACTAATGCCCATGATGAGCTTGACTATCCACAGTTCCATTTAGCAGCCAACATTTTTAATATAGGTGTGCAACCTCCTACTTCTGAATTTCTTATTCCCAAAGGTAATGAGGTAGTACCCTTAGGGTATGATACAACTTTAGTTTTAGAAACCTTTACCTTTGCAACTACAGAAGAGAAAGAAGATCAATTGTTAGAGGATGAACCATACTTTTGTGAAAATCTTTATCCTAAATCAGCCTTTGTGTTAAATGCTTTTCAGTTTCCCTTTGAAACTGAAAATGAGGTGTTAACTGAAATAGAAGAGGTGCAGGCCTTTCAACAGACAAATAAAAACCACACCTATAATTTGAGGAACAACACTAGGCCAGGAGGACCTTTCACTACTTCCATTCCTCCTAACAACTTCAATACACCCCCAGATCAGAATGCTAGCAACAATCCCACCATACTTAAAGCTAATCATCATGCAAATAGTAGAACAACAGTACAAAAGGTCCAAACAAGTAAAACTGAAACAAAAGAGACAACAAGGTTAATGAGTTACTTGTCAGAGGAAATAAAGAAAATTAAGGTCAGTATACCTCTGAGTGAATTATTGAAAACTCTAGGGATCAGAAATGCTTTTATAAAGTCCTTGGATATAGATGAGGTTGCTGCTGATATAACTGTTCCTAATAGAGATTCACCACCTAAAGAGAAAAGTAAGAAAGTTGACCAGCCTTCCAATACAAATGTAGTAATGTATGCTGATAAGAAGGATGCTCCTCCTTTCTTGTTACCTGTTAGATTGTGTGGGAAGAACATACATAATTGCATGGTGGACTTTGGTGCATTAGCCACCGTAATGCCCTTAGGGATATGTAAAAATCTAGGGCTGACTCCCACCAAATCCGCCAAGGTTGTCACACAGTTAGATAAAACTAAGGTTAGTGTGATAGGAGAACTAATGAACATTCAGATGCAATTAGCTTCAGACCCTAGGGTAATCTAATTCATTGACATTCAAATAGTGGATATACCCATGAATTATGGAATGTTGCTGAGTAGGGATTGGTCCAAGACATTAAACGGATATATGGCCACTAATTTTTCACATATGTGGCTACCTTGGAGAGGTGTCCCAAACCAGATTAGAATAGAGGTAGAACCCAGGATGAAACACATGATAATAGAGTATAATAGGACTAACGAAATATTATATGCTATTGTTGAACCTGGTGTTTATAGGATTACTAACAATGGGGTACAAATTGAAGAGATCATGATGTTAAACTCTAGAGAAAAACATGTCAGCAATGAGACAACATTATTCATTGAGTCTGACGGAAATTCTTCGGATGAAGAAAATAGTGCAATGGACAAATTTGGTCATGCCATTAGACAAGAGGTGGAAGAGTGCATTAAACAAAACCTGCCAGTCCAATGTAAACTATATAAGGACAGATGTAGAGTTCATGAAAGGCCACATTCTGAGGAGAGTTGTGGAATGTGCAAAAACATCATTGAATATGAATACAAAAAATGCACGAAGAGGGTAGGGTTGCAAGAAGGAAATGTGAATCTTGATCAACCATAGAGATACTTTCAGAGTAATGTAGATGCTCTGATTTCAGATTTAGGAGAGGAAATAAAGACAAGGGTAGTTGTCTTTCTAGTTTGCAAGCTGAAAATACACATATGCAAGTCGACCAAACAGAAATACCCATGGATAAACCAGATTGCACATCACAAGTGATAGAAGAGACAAAGCATGCCAAGGTAAAAGGTCAGAAAAGTAAAGATGGCATGTGGACACTAAAATGTGATGGGTCCAAATCAAAGTAGGGTGCGGGTGTAGGTGTTGAACTCATAGATCCTCAAGGTAAATCATATCTAGCAGCATATAGACTGTAGTTTTCCTGTACTAACAATATTGCTGAATATGAAGCCTTAATTTGGGGACTTGTCATGGCCGTCAAGAAAAAGGTGAAAATGATTAAGGTAATTTCAGATTCTGAGTTAGTAGTCAGGCAAGTAAGGAAACTATATTCTTGCAACTACAAGAAAATGACTTGCTACAGATATAGAGTATGGGGTTTAATAGATTCATTTGATGCTTTCAACTTAGAGCATATCCCTAGAGAACTGAACCACAGGCCGGATGCACTAGCAGTTGCTGCTAGCACATTAGAACCCTTGACACTGTCAAGATTGAGATGATTTGCTGTTGAATTAGTTAATGTTCCCAGTATCCTGAACAATGTTACACACTTTCAGGTATTTGGAGGGGATCAAGAAATTATTGATTTTTTGACTTGTAATGGGGTATTTGAGGCTCAAATCATTGACGAACAAGAAAGGCCTGAGATAACATGGGACGAAGAGGATATAATCAACTTGAAGAGAAACTTCTTACCCAAAGGGGTAATTGAATTAGAGCATATTTTTTACTTTAATGGGGTAATAAGACAAAAAGACTTGCCCAAAATAGAGGGGGGTAAGTGTGAGCTGTACAACTTAAGGACAAAGCAAAGTCCCCAAAACATGCTAATTGGAAAGGCTTGCTCTGAGAAAATAAGAAAAGAAATTATAGATGTTTTGAAGGAATACAAACACGTCATAGCATGGACGTATGAAGACTTGAAAACATATCATACATCCATCATAACTCACGTGATACCTTTGAGAGCAAATCTTAGACCATTTAGGCAAAAATAAAGGCCTGTGAATGCCATTTTAGAACCTTTAATCTTCGAAGAAGTAAAGAAGTTATTGTCTGCCAGAATAATTTTTCTAGTCAGACATTCAGCCTAGGTAGCTAACCTAGTACCAGTAAGGAAAAAAATGGAGACATCAGGTTATGCGTAGACTTTAGGAATTTGAACAAAGCATCTGAAAAGAATAATTATCCTTTGCCTCCCATAGACGAAGTGCTGCAAGTAGTGAATGGGGCAAAGATGATGTTTTTTTAGATGGTTTCTCAGGCTATAACCAGGTTTTAATTGATAGAGATGACAGATTAAAAACCACCTTCACTTGTAAATGGGGAAATTATGCATATAGAAGAATGCCTTTTGGTCTGATCAATGCAGGTACCACTTTTTAGAGAGCCATGGACATTGCATTCCATGGGTTATTAGGTAAGTGCATTGTTGTGTACATGGACGATCTGACTGTGTATTCCAAGGATGCATCCACTCACGCTAAAGATCTTAGGAAAATACTTAAGTGGTGTGAGAGGTACAGAATTTCCCTTAACCCTAAGAAATGTTCATTTGGAGTAACTGAAGGTAAATTACTAGGGCATGTCATTTCTGAAGATGGAATATCGATTGACCCAGATAGAATAGAATTAATAAAGAATTTGCAAATACCAAATAGTAGGAAAGAGTTGAAATCATTTTTTGGTAAAATTAACTTTGTTCGAAAGTTCATCACTAGTTTTGCAGAAATCGTGTAGCCGTTAAATGTCATGTTGAAGAAGGATGCGCAGATGGAGTGGACGCCTGTGGCTAGGGCTGCATTTGAGGATATCAAGTGGGCCATTTCTGATGCCCCTATACTGACAAGCCCAGACTATGCTAAGATGTTCTATATCTACTCCTTCGCATCCTCCCATTCAGTCGCTGCTGCCCTAATGTAGAAGGGTGAAAACTGTGAAGAAAAACCCATTGCATTTATGAGTATGCCTCTGAAGGATGCACAACTGAGGTATCTGGACACCAAAAGACAAGCATTTGCATTGATGAGGGCCGTGAAGAAATTTAGGCATTATATTTTGCGTAGCCAAGTCAAAGCCATAGTGCTAGACGCAACAATAAAGATGCTGCTGATGCAGAATGAACCCAGGGAAAAGAGAGCCAAATGGATCAGTTGATAACTGAGAGGGGGGGTGAATCAGTTATCCTACTATTTTCTTCTTTCTTAACTTAATAATCAATGCAGCATTAATCCAAATAAGTAAACTTAACTATGAAATAGAAATACACATGACACAATATTTTTGACGTGGAAACCCTATTAAGGGAGAAAACCACGAGGTGATTAACCCAAGATTGTATTCTCTATTAGAAGAATGGAAGTACAAAATGGCACTAGACAATTAGGGCTCACTGCCCGAGCACACTATTCACAAGAAGGTACACTGCCTTCAAGAGACACACTGTCTACAAAAAGAGTGTTATACAATACTTGAATTGATTGATAGCATCCACATATGCTGAAGTTTAGTTCCGGTTAGGCTCAGTACACTGATCTGCTGTACTTCATCTTTCCTCTTCTCTTATGCTGCTTTCCATTCACATACTGGACCTTCCTTACTGCTTCTGCTTTGCTATGCTTTTATTCACAAATCAATAACAACCATAACATCTCTCACAACTAAATCCATCTTGTATATATATCCGCATAAGTGATTTCATCACCTTTCTAGTCGGCACCCAGAATAGTCAATCTTTTCACAAACTTTGATCTGTCAGCTGAATCCTTGCATATCAAGTAATGCAGATCAAGCATATACTTGTAGAAATCAATAATCATGTCGGCCAAACATAATTCATGCCTTGATAATCTTTACCAACATCAGAAACACATCCAGAATAATGTTTGATGTTCTGTCAGTCAGTTCTTCCTCTGTCATACTGCCAATCAGGAACCTGATACTCAAGTATTCATATCTTTTTCCTCATTTGTCACTAGAGGCTAAATCCTTGGAATATATCACTTAAGGTAGTCCTCTTGACTTTCCCAAATCTGCACTTCACCAAGATACTTCCATTGAGAGATCTGGACCTATCTGTCAGACCTTACCACATGCTCTATTCTTGTTTACTGGACCACAACATTCTTCACTTTGACTTCTAGTAGAGACACACCATGTCCTACGGATGTGTGGGATGAACTTTGTTGCCATTAATGACAACAATCATGAATCCATATAGTGTCTGTTGCCAACAATCTCCCCCTTTGGAATTGATGGCAACACTTAGTGAAAAATGACTAAGTGTTTACACTATGCTCCCCCTTGGCTGATGCTCTATTTTTATATACATTTTCTGGAACTCCCCCTTAGTTGGATTCCTCATTTTGCATTGCTCCTCACTCCCCCTTTGACATCAATGGCAAAGGGTAGGGTCCGCACACCAAAATTTCCAAAAATAGTCTATACATATTCGCATAGGTATATATACAAGTTGTACTTACATATACTTACGTATGTCTACAAAAGTATTCTTCAACTATACAACTTCTGTCACCCAACTCTGCTTCATCCTGTCCAAAATTGAGATGTGACCACTCAACAGGAATGCAAGAGCTTCTGCCCTCTTGAGATCTATCAGATCATTGGTCTGGGTGGTAGTTTGAGCATCACTTATGGCCTCATGCATGGCCTCTAACTTAGGGATAATGATCCTTCTAAGTTCACCCATCCGACTAATTATGTTCTTCCTTTCCTTCTCAAAATTTTTTATTGCATTTGTGATTGCAATAGTCTGACACTCTTGATTTAATATGGAGGATGAGAGAGGATCAAAACTTTGAGACAAACTTAGTAGTTTATCCTCTTGCTCTTTTATTTTCTTTTCAATCTCCACTGTTGCTTTGGACCAGGAGATACAAAATTTGTATACTTCTCTACCATCTTTAAGAGCATTTTCTAAGCTCTTTATCCCAATATTCATATTTCTTCTATCATTAATGATCAACCCTTGTACCTCTGAGAATCTGTTGTGTGGTTACACAACACGCCTCATTTTGACTTGGCAAAACAGGGACCCAACTTTTTGTTTAGCTTGTTCTGTGCTTTCTGGCGGTTTGGTAAAAGTAAGTCGTGTAGATCATCATGCAAGAAAGGCTGGGTAGGTCATCATCATGAGGTCAGATTGTCAAAGTTCATATTTCATTCCAATAACCTCATATTCAGATAGAACGTCAAATTTCATGCAGGTTTGCCTTTTACATCACCCTGATATTCATTAGGATGTGAAAGTTATGAATGGTCAAAGTTTGAGTCAAACATGATATTTCCAGGGGAGGATCATATTTCATAACATCATTCATATTTCAAAAGATCACCCTGATCTAATTTATCACTCAATAAATCATGCGGTCCGAATGTTCAGACGTTAATTTTAGGTGATAGTGACCTCTACCCGTCGGCGACCTTATGTTTCCCGCGAGGATCATATTTCTCAATGTAACCTAATATTTTCTCAATATCCTCCTGCCGTGAAATATCCCCCTAAGCCATTATCCTGATGATGTCATTTGAGTTTGATAAACAAATAAACAAACATGATGATGATGTCATCATCACATTTATCTCTTGGCAGGATATTTCATAAATAGGATCCTGTTCCCATAACATGACGATGACGTCATGATACCTTAGCGATACAATGAACGAATATCTAGATGACATCACCCTGATATTCTGAGAGAGGTCATGTTTTATTTGGTCATCATCTTTGAAACATCACCCGACATATCAAAATATCCTCCTGATGTACTAAACATAGCTAAAGGGTGAGTTGATCACTCGATTTTGTCACGATAGTTTTTCCTCTCGAGGAGGATGATCACATTACACTCAGGATGATATTTTTGAATATCACCTTGATATTCATATATCATCTCACTATTTGAATATCACCCTGCTCCTGTTGCCACCATTAACATTTAATGCACGCAGACATGGTAGGTAGTTCCCACTGACCATTAAACCCGATCGAACAGCTGGTGAAATCTTGACTTTCCATGCAGAAAATTAATGAACAAAATCTAATCTGTCAGGGTTTGCCCTAAATTCACCCTAAGCACATGGTTAAAGGTGAATTCACCATCATTTCAGTTCTTACCTTGCGATAAAATTGTTTTTACAGAGCACCAACTTCCATATCCTCATACAGGGGATAGTCAGACGAACCGAGCTTATAAACGGGAGGAAGTGCGTGATCATTAGCAGAGTTAAGGGCACTTTCAGAAGTCCACTAGTATAAAGGAAATTTGCATATCCAGGTAAGTAAATGAAACCCTCATCATGTTGTTTCTGTAATGGTCAGGTATGGCGTTGTTAATATGAAGTCTTGGTTTATGCACCCCCATGATAAGTTGATGCTGAATAAATACAATAGGCATGATGGTTAGTAGAGGTAATTGTTATCTACATGCATGTGAGTATCCATTGTAAGACAAGATTTTGTTAATTGCATGCATCCATGGCTGATAAGAGGTTGGCTAAGTGTGAGGCTGAATTCAGTAAGCCCATGTTTTCATCTCAGAGGGGCGTCTTGTTCAAATATGGCACAATTACAGATACCCATCAGGGGAATACTAGTTTGGAAGCCTGGTCAGCTAGGCTAAATGATGAGAAGAACAGAAGTCCTATGCTGGATGCCATATTCATGTCCGGAATGTGGAACGCCGCCAGTTTCCCATACTCCATGGAGTCTTCGGAGCTGGTTATCGAGTGTGCCCAGAACTACAACCCAGAGACCCGGCAGGTGATGAAGCATGGAAGGATATATGCAGACCTATCCATCAAGGGTCTCTCCCAGGCATTTGGACTGCCATTGGGCAGGAAGGTCAATAGTGTGGACCTGAAAAAATCAGAGAAAGAGTATGAAAATAACAAGAAACAAGCCAGGAAAAATATGTACCAATGGAGGGCTGAGAACAACACATATCTTGTAGCCGCCAAACTTCCTGTACACTTATTCAAATATGATTTTAGTGATGAGTACCAGTACATGATTGCACTATTGAGTAGAGTCACAGGCTAGCCTGATGCTGGTAGTTTTAAAGATTGGATGTATGGTGTGACCATGATGTGCATATATTTAGACATCAAGCCATTGTGGGGGCAACTAATAAGTGATGCTCTGCACGAACAGCTGATGAACCTAGGAGGTTCAAATTGTGCTTTCTATATGACATCATATATTGTCTACTCCTGTGCTTGCAAAGACACATTTGATGCACTGGTTACGGATGGAAAAGTCACAGGCACAATTAATGCTGTGCATATTTGGGATCATCATCCCCAGCTACAAAGAGCCAATTACCTCCAAGATTACAAACTGGTAAATGATGCATTCTCTATGCATCTAGTCAGAACCATGGAGAAGGACAGAACAAAACGATTGAGCATGGAGGCTCAAGAGATAATCTACAGGCATGGAGCCTGGTATATACAATTTGCCACTTTTTCCTACATGAGGATTGAGGGTTTTGAAGGAAATCCCCTCATGCTACCAAGGTATCCCATTGATGCAGTGATACTGATGGAATTTATAAGGCAGAGCTCCATAATGTTGAAAACATATAAGGATGCCTGAAAGTTGCCACCAATTTTGTTTCCAGTCACCATTGGCTAGTACATGTGTCCCGATTCAGAGAACATCAAGAAGGTGATGGTCACCTTGAATAAAATGAAGTTGTAGCCTTTTCCATTGATACGACCATATGATCCTTATGGTAGGATGCAGAAAATAATAGGAAGGCCTATTCACCAGAGGCACCTAGAGGACTTCTGGGCTAACTGTGAAGATGAAGTAGAAGCAAGAAGAAGAAGATATCAAAGGCTAACACTGAATCAAGTCAAAACTTTTCACTACATCCCCATCCCCCAACAATTGAAAAAGGATGATGGCAGGATAATTGCAGATGAGTATGAGGAGAAGAAGATATATAATGATACCATCTCTGCACCTAACCTCACCATACAAGAGGACATATCCTTGGACCCCTTCATTGCCAGGACCATATAGCTAACCCAAGCCTGGGTTGATGAACAGATAGAGGCTTTGAAGAAGAAAGGTGTTGCCATTACTGTGGACAACAAAAAGAAGGGGCAGGATATTCCTGATGGGGAGTATGATGACTTCATAAATGAGAAAAGAAAGTCTAAGGAAGATAGACTCCCTCCACAACAATAGCAGAGTAAAAGACCCCCAAGGGGCAGGAAAATAGATAATGAACCCAAAGGGGTTATTATTGAACGGGCCGTGTTCATAGCTAAAAAAGTAGCAGCATCAGGATCAGGATCAGGATCCGCATCACCTCCATGGACAAGAAAACAAAAGTCCAAGGAAGGAAAGATAACAAAGGCTGGAATTATTGAGACCCAAGAAGAGGGTCAATCCTCAAGAAAACTAGATGAAGAGGATATCCTCATGGAGGAAGAGCCTGAGGAAGAAGAGGCCCCTTTTTTATTCAAAAGGAAGAGAAGAGCTCCACAGGTGGTGGTATCTACCCCACCGAAGAGACCAAGAACCTCCATGAGAGGTGAAATAAGGCAACCCCCTATGTTGTTGCAAGGGGCAGGTAGTGAAGTGCATAAGGAACTTCAGCATAATGTTCCACTTCCTACCATCGTCAAGTTCAAGACTGAGCTTGTAGAGGACCAGATGAAAGAGACCTCCCAGGCACATGCAGAAGGTCATATCTCACTGGAGGAGACAATAAATTTGTCCGATGAAGTTTTGAAGGAAGTGACTTCACAAAAGATGGAAACCCTTGCGGCAGGTACACACATGACCCCTCACAAGACTTCACTGGTTCAAATTGTACTGGAGGAGATAAAGCAAGTGGAAACAAAAAAGGAAAAAAGCCTAGAGAGGATAGCCCAAGAAATGGGGCTAGATACATTAATTGCACAGGTGACAAGTCTTGTAGTGGTAGACTTGACAGAGAAATAGGATGTGAATCCTAAACATCCAGTAGGATCACCTGATAAAGGGCAACCTACAGAAGAAGTGGAGATGGTAGAATCAAAGGGCCATACTTCAAAGATAAGTCAACAGGATACATCAGCAGAGCCTACTATAGTAGAAGTTCAAGAAAAGAAGGCTGATGAGAAAGAGGTAATGAAAGATCCTATTGCTATAGTTCAAGAAATAAGTAGTATAGGTGTAGAACAAATTGTGGTTACAGAACTAGCACCAGCACTAAAGGAGACTTCCCAAGTATCCACTACTGTGAATGTTCCTCAGCAAGAGGAAAAGTTGAAAGTGGATGAGGTGATAACAGAAAAGGATCATGATCATCATGGTCAACATATAGATACATCACAAGATCCTCCACCTCAGGAAGATGCTCCTCCGGAGAAAGAAGTTCCTCAATAGGAGGAGGTGCCACAAGATCAACATCAAAGTGAGCATCATGAAGAAGAACTAAGGAAATCACCTTATCCATCACATCTGCTGACAGAAATAGGAGATAAAGGTGAACATCATGATGATGCAGAGAAACATGATCAGGTACCTCCGTGGTTAGAGAAAGAGGTAAATACAAAGGTAGAATTTGAAATTCAAGAATTTGATGTATCTACCTTATTTTCTGAGGATATAATAAAACCTAAGAGGAAGGCCAGAATGACTTCGGCCATTAAGAGGGATCCAACAACTAGGATAAGGACTGCACAGATTGCAGTACCTATTGTAGAGAAAGAAAAAGGTAAAATTACCTTAGATGAGTTTCAGATCAGCACAGTGGACTTAGGATTTGCCAATGAAGACCAAGAGGGTCAAGAGGGCAAAGATATTATTGATTCTTTAATTCAGAAGGTGAAAAGAGAGAAGGAGAAAAATAAGCAACACAAAGAGCACATTGCTCAGTTGCATGCCTACATAGGAAGGCTAACCAATACTAAAGATACTTCAATTGAACATGCAGTCCCATTGACTGCTATTTCTCAAGAGGAGGTGAATAAATTAGATCTCATGAAACATGAGGCATCTTTACTAGGGAAATGGATGTTATCCACATTGGATAATGCGAAGGAAGTGGTAAAGGCCTCTTTGAAGAGGTGGAATACTCTCAGTGACTCCAGGTCAAGAGTAGATAAATTGCAGATGCAGACAGGCAAAAGGTCTTACAGATTGGAAAAGATATTAGACATCCTAGGAGAAATAAGGAGGATAAATCCTCAGTTGCTTATCAACAAATAGGTATTGAATAGTAATACTGCCTTGTTGGTTGATATATGGTATAAGGATATTCAATTTGAATGTGGAGTACTTAGAAGATGCAATAATAAACTGAGAGATATCAGCATGAAGTTGCATGATTTAATGTCGGTTGAGGCAGAAATGTTGGAAACACTAGAAGGAAAAGTGGAAGGGAAAGTAGAAAATCAAGATGAAGAGTTTGCCATCAAAGCTTTACATGGCAACTTCCAATCAGTAGCTGATGATCCACTTGTTCACTTGAAGGAAGAAGTCATAGATAAAATGATGAGAATCAAAGTCAAGATGGAAAATTACAATGAGACGCTGCAAAACAGGAAAGACAAATTGGACAGCAGTAGACACAAATACGAGGCACACAAGCATGCCATCATCAAAGCAAAGACTCAGGATGGAAGAGAAATAGATAGAATTGTACAGTTATATGAGCAGATCCGGAGCAGCATGCAGCCTCATATGTGAAGTCATCATCATCAGGATGATGAAAATTCAGGGAGTGATGCACATGATGATGATGCACATGAATCAGATAAGGTAGATGATGATGCAGCATAAAGTAAATATTAGCATTAGATACTTAGTGAAAATAAGTTTTTTTAGATGGTTGCCAGCTGGCAACTTGTGCCATTTTATAAGGTTGACATAGTCAAAGGAAATCTTGACCGTAGATATTCATAGACAAATCAAGATCATTGATCTTCTTGTAATGGATTCCTCACCTTGTTCTATAAAAGGTGCTGGAATGCCTCTTTTCTAATATTTGAAACTTAATTGAAATCTATCTGCTGAAGTATTCAGGGCTCATTTCAAAGCTTCTTGTATACATCTATATCTTTGCATACTTAATGAATGAGAAGACTTGTTCTGATTACAATTCATAGTAAATCTTGAATAATCAGTGTGTGAATTCTAGATATATGTGGTGATTTGCTGCGTCCCTTGGAGTGCATGTCTACTTGCATATGTTGCTTTCATACATATTCCTTTGAAGTTAGCATCAACTGTATCTAGCTGTGGAATGTCTTGGTGAACATATGGTTTGGTTTTTCTTCTCTTCATGACTGTATTTGATGTACATGTGGTTCAATAGCTGAAGGTTCAACATTAATTTGAAGCATTTCTTTCAATTTCTTTTAAATTTCAGAGTATTTCACCATCATAATTGCAAATAATTGATAATCTCAAGCAAATAACACAAAATATGCAGATATCTCATAGATAATAGTATATCTTTAGCATATTTAGAGACAAAGCTAGTATAATTGGTAAATATCATGCAAAGATTTGAATACAACTACATCATTTGATCAAACAACTGTATAAACGACCTCTCTGTGAAGAATCTTTGCAGGAATAATGTCATGATGATGAACTTTATGTAAGGCCCCAAAATGGAAACAGCAACACACATCAATCTCTAAGTAACGTCAGAAGATTAAGACCTAATCACCGGAGACTTGGGATCATGAATTCCCTGAATTCATCGTATCTTTCAAGATGAATAAAGGTTAATGTGTACTTTTATTCTATGCTTGTTTATGACTAACATCATGACCAACAGAATCTCTTATCCAAAAACTCCATCCGGACCTTTTCTTCAGCTGACTTCTCTAGAGAATCAAAATGTCTGCTAACACTATTGACTAGAGTTTTGAGATTACCAGAAGAGGAGGCTGTGGGATCCTTCTAAAATGATGGCATAATCTTTTCTAGCACTTTAGAAGTAGCTTCTATCAACTCACAGTCTTCCATGTGAGACTTAAGGAGTTTTTCTTTAGCCTTTGCATTAGCGAATGAGGCTATCTTCATTGTCTGTACCGGAGAAAGTGAATCAAAATTAAATGGTCCTTGTAGAAGCTTCGGTTCATCAATCTCCGTTGTTTCTTTGTTTAGGAATTCTTGGATAGTTTTTGCAGTGTCTCTTGCCGGAGATAGATGTTTCTTCTCTTCTGCATTCTTAGGACTGTCCCTTGGACCTTTCTCTCCTTCTACATTCTTACCACTAGCAGTTGTGGTTTTCTCTGTTGGAGTCTTCTCTCCCTCTGCAACCTTGGTACTGTCAACTTCTTTTTCCTTCACTCCTGCTTCTTTCTCCTATATTCTATCTTCTCCTTTAGATCCAGAAGCTGTAGGGGAAACCGGAGGAGAGATATTTGTTTGTTCATGAGCCACCTCTTCCAGAATAGAGGATTCTGAGCCCTTGTCTTTACCAGAGTCCTCTGTGATGGAAATGTTGAACTTTTTGAGAGTATTTCAGAGGATCTCTTCAGTCTCTTTTGCCACTTTGTTGGTTTCACAAAGCATGAGCTGATTCATCTTGGCTTTGCTCTGGAACTCATCCTTGCACTCTTTAAAGATCATATTCATTTGCTACGGAGTGATTGAAGGGAAGAGCTGAATGGTGACCTATTCCCAGATCTCGAGATCTTTTGCTTGAGCATTGTTCTTCCTCATTTCAAGCCTTTTCTTTAAGCTTTTGGGAATTAGAGAGATAATTTCAATAAAAGCTTTGTTGTAAGTGTTCAAAAACTGAATTGTGGCTTCCTCCAGAATCTTTTTGTCTACTTCATTATATTCATCATAAAATTCTATTAAGGGTTGCAGGTTCCCATCCACAGTGACTGCTTTCACTACAACATCCAAGGATAGAGTGAGTTTTTTAGCAAATTCCTCTTCCTTCTCTTCTTCTCCTTGACCAGTAGAGTGTTCACTGGATAATTTCTTCTTCTTCTCTAGTTTCCTTATGTCCTCATCTGATTTAGTTTCTTCATCATCCTTTAGGCTAACATAGGACCTTGTTGCCTTTTTCTTTGTTCTCTTTTCTCCTTTTCTAGATGATTGTGCTTCTGGTTTAGATGCCCTTGAGCTTTTGGTAGTGGCAGGTGTAGATCTCTTTGATGATCTAGTCTAGGTGGAGGTTTCTACCGGAGCACTTTCCTTGCTTTCCTTTCCTGCCTCCTTCTTTTCTTCCTCAGCCCTTTGCCTCTTTTCCCTGTTGGCATCAAGTGCCTTCTTTGAGATGCCAAGGCCTTGGGCAACATTCTCTACTTCTTTCTCACCTTCCTTTTGATCTCTGGTTCTCTGAGTTCTACATGAATCTTTATACTCAGCTCCTCAAAGGTTCCAAACCTTTCTGCCTTTGGATCCTTTGGCTGACTTAGCATGTGTTGAACATGCAGCTCTACAATTTGTTCATCAACTTCATACCCCATGCGCATGATCCATACAGTTCTTGGTTCTACTGCCTCCATTAGGCATTGATTAGTCTCTACCATAAAACAAACTATGTCTTTGTATTTTTCAACAAGAGACTGGGGAATCCTTTCTCTTGCTTGCATCATGTTCTAAAAGTTCTTGAAGTATCCCCACAGAGCTGTATTTTGTGCTTTGTTATCACCAAGTCCATGCAAATAATCTCTGATTTGGATAGCCACTGGTCTATCATTCTCCCACACCCAGCCACTAGATCTGGGAAGCTCATTCATAAAGTAGAAGAATAAGCACAATATTAATCCACCATACTTGAATGAATTCTTTTTATCTTTCTTTATTTTCTATAGATTCTCCAAGAGTTGGTTCAAGAGAAGCTGACAAAGATCATAGTCTGCATCCTTTCTTAGTATTTCATAAGTGGTGTAGATGGCAGTTCCAGGTACTGAATTTTCCCTGCTATAATGATATATTTTATATCCAATGATCATGGAGGCATACTTGACATCCAGATCAGAAATGTCATCTACTGTCATTTGCTCTTTTGTCAAACTTGGATTCGGTAGCCTCACTCACAGTTTGATTCTTCATAGATTTAAGAACAGGAATCCCACCGGATGAGTGTAATCCGGTAACTACCCTGATGGCATCTTTTGTGATTTTGAATGGTCCATTTAACCATATAAAGTTGTCATGTATTCTACTCAAAATATACCTGATCCATTCATCCCCAGTAAAATAGGGGAAATGTATGTATTGTGCAAAGTGCTTATTCCAAAGGCCCTTGTATTGGGGTTTGAGCTCAAATGAATCATCTAACAGTTGTTTGTGATAGATATCTTAGTTTGAATTCCCCAAACTCTTCAACATTTGTGTGTATGTAAACCCTAATATCTTCGGTGTGCAAAATGCCATGCAGAACACTAGAAAATGCTCCTAGGGGATCTACCTCCAAGGATTTGTATGGATGTTTCTTAAATGTGGGGCGAGGTCTATCAGAAATCTTTACTATATTCAGAGTAGCCATCATCAAAGAATCTTACTGAAAGATATCAAGAACGAAAAATACCTTTTACGCAGTTTAGGGCACACGATGAAATTTAGATTGAGCTGTATGAAGAATCGTCTTGATCTTTGGGAGAAGTAGTTACAGAGCTCCTTTTCTCTCTTCTTCTTGAATGCAGAATGAACAAGTGATTAATGAGAAAACCCTTATATTGCTTCGCAAACCCTATTGTCAGGTTGCAATAAATGCTCAACCTAAGTTATTCCGGTTGGCCTTGTTTGGATGACTTGAAGAACCAGATCAGTCCTGATCTTTAAACAACATGCAGATCTTCCAAATCTTAACCATAGTTTGTTTGGATGTTTCCCTTATGAACCCTTCAATCTGCAACTCTTCTTGTGCCAGTTCCAGTACCAGTTGATTGCTTGTTGGAACAAGGTTTTCTTTGTGTCTCCCCCTGAGCCAGAGCTCACTTTTTAATTTCTGAAAGGAATATTAGCACCAGAGTCTGGTGCGGATCCAACATCTACATTCTCTATACTTTTCTTTACCCAAATCTTGTTCATCTCACTTTTAACTTCATCCACATTCACTTTTTGTTTCCCCTTATCTTGATTCTGATTATGATATACCGGACCTCTTTTGTCCTGATTCTTGCTTCTACAGAATTTTGCAATATGATCGGATCTATTGCAAATTTGGAAAATAACATTTTTTTGCATATTTGATTGATATCCTCTTGATCTGCATTGATTAGCCATATGACCTATTCTATTGCATGCAAAGCATCTACCATTGAATGATTTGTTCATTTGTATATTTCTGCATTCATGAGATTTGTGACCATACCTTTTGCAGTTAAAACACTGTCTAGAGAAAGATGAATTAGTCTGATTCATTCTCTTCCTGCACTGATTAGCTTTGTGACCAAAGTGATTGCAGTTGTGGCAGTATCCATTGAAGGATGGATATCTTTGAGCATTAGATTGTCTTATCGGAGGTCTTCTAGGCCTGTTCCTTGGATTTTCTAATCCAAAATTCTTCTGACCGGATCCGGAGCTTTCTCCTTTCTCATATCCCAAACCACACTTGTCATCTACCTTCTTTTGACTTCCAAGAAGAACTTCAAGTTGAGAAGAACTTATCTTGAATTTCTCTTTATACTCATTTGCTGTTTGAAGATCCCTTTTCAGAGAGACAATTTGATCCTCAAGTTTTTCTTCATTATCTTTAGCATCTTCAAGATCAGATTCAAGATGTCTAATAATTCTATCCATCTGGTGGCAATCTTCTGATTTCTCCTTAAGAGATTGTCTTAGATTATCTTCAGTTTTTCTTTTCTCTTCAACTTCTTGGGTAAACTTCATGACTCTTGATTCCATTTCATGTCTTACCATAATGATTTCTTTTGATAACTTTTCACACAACTCAGTTTTTTCCTTCAGCTCTTTATTTGCATTATTTGCTTCACCTTGTCTTGCCAATTGCTGAAGTAGCTCCTTTCTCTTTTTCATAGAGAGACTTAATTTGTCTTTTAGTTCTCTCATGAAATCATCAGCCTGTTTGAGTCTTTCCTTTAATTCATTGACTTCAAAGTTTGACTGTTCAAGATCATCAAGGGCAGTCTTGAGTTGCTCCCTTAAACCATATGCATCCATTTGAATTCCCAAATCTTTATCAAGCTGTTAGGCTCTGTTAGGAGAAACTTAGCTCTGATACCAATTGTTGATAACTGAGAGGGGGTGAATCAGTTATCCTACTATTTTCTTCTTTCTTAACTTAATAATCAATGTAGCATTAATCTAAATAAGCAAACTTAACTATGAAATGGAAATACACATGACACAATATTTTTGACGTGGAAACCCTATTAAGGGAGAAAACCACCAGGTGATTAACCCAAGATTGTATTCTCTGTTAGAAGAATGGAAGTACAAAATGGCACTAGCCAATTAGGGTTCACTGCCTGAGCACACTGCTCACAAGAAGGCACACTACCTACAAGAGACACACTATCTACAAAAAGAGTGTTATACAATACTTGAACTAATTGATAGCATCCACATATGCTGGAGTTCAGTTCCGGTTAGGCTCAATACACTGATCTGCTGCACTTCATCTTTCCTCTTCTCTTATGCTGCTTTCCTTTCACATACCGGACCTTCCTTACTGCTTCTACTCTGCTCTGCTTTTATTCGCACATCAATAACAACCATAACATCTCTCACAACTAAATCCATCTTTATATATATCCGCACAAGTGATTTCATCACCTTTCTAGTCGGCACCTGGAATAGTCAATATTTTCACAAACTCTGATCTGTCAGCTAAATCCTTGCATATCAAGTAATGCAGATCAAGCATATACTTGTAGAAATCAATAATCATGTCGGCCAAACATAATTCATGCCTTGATAATCTTTACCAACATTAGAAACACATCTGGAATAATGTTTGATGTTCTGTCAGTCAGTTCTTCCTCTGTCATACTGCCAATTAGGAACCTGATACTCAAGTATTCATATCTTTTTCCTCATTTGTCACTGGAGGCTAAATCCTTGGAATCTATCACTTAAGGTAGTCCTCTTGACTTTTCTAAATCTGTACTTCACCAAGATACTTCCACTGAGAGATCCGGACCTATCTGTCAGACATTGCCACATGCTCTGTTCTTGTTTACCAGACCACAACATTCTTCACTCTGACTTCCGGTAGAGACACACCATGTCCTATGGATGTGTGGGATGAACTTTGTTGCCATCAATGACAACAATCATAAATCCATATTGTGTCTCTTGCCAACAAGATCACCATGTTGCAAGAGTTTGACATGGAAATCATTCCCATGAAGCTAGTCAGAGGGCAGGCACTGGTGCAAATAATAGCAAACACAGACCCAGATTTGATAAAACAACAGTATGTACTGAATTCCCAGGACACATCAAACTGGTATGGCAATTTAAACGCTTTTCTAATAGCTGGAAAGTACCCAAATAGGATGAAAGCTTCTCAGAGGAGAGATTTGAAGATTAAAGCACAAAAATATATGGTGCAAGGAGGTCTTCTATTCAGGAAGAACCAAGATGGAGTTTACCTGAGATGTCTAAATAGAGTTGAAGCGGATAAAGTGTTAACATAACTGCATGACAAGTACGGAACTGGCCATGGTTCCCATCTAGCTACAACACAAAATATTAAGGGCAGGCTATTACTGGCCCATGATGTTCAAAGATATAGAGTCACATCAAGAGTTGCGACACATGTTAGACTATAGCAGATAAAGGAAGAAATCAGGCCAATCCATTACAGCCTGTGATTGAATCAAGACCATTTGCACAGTGGGGCCTAGATTTCATCAGAGTCATCAATCCTCCATCTTCTATAGGACACAAGTTCATACTGACGGTGACGGACTACTATACAAGGTGGACTGAGGCCACATGCTACAAATTCTCCACAACTGAGGTAGTTATCAAGTTTCTTGAAGAGAACATCATAACTAGGTTTGGAACTCCCTATTCATTGGTATGTGACAACAGCTCTGCTTTCTCTTCTTTGAAGTTTTCTAAATGGGCATTTGAATACGGGATTGTTTTAAAATTTTCTTCAAACTATTACCCTCAAGGTAATGGATTAGCTGAGTCCACGAACAAGATTTTATTAGACATAATTAGGAATCTAATTGCAAAGAGTCCTAGAGAGTGGAATACCTTGTTAAAATATGCACTGTGGGTAGATAGGACCAAGTTCAAAATAGCTTTAGGCAGTGCACCTTATCATTTAGTTTATGGGACTGATCCCATACTTCCAGTAAATCTGAGAATACCAATCTAGAAGTTTGCCAATGAGTATTTGTACTTTGATAATCATAGGGAAGCCAGGAGAGTACAAATGCTATAACTAGATGAGAAAAGAGGTCAAGCCATTGAGAAATTTGCCAAACACCAAGCAGTAGTTAAGAGGTGGTTTGACAAGAAGGCAAGAGTCAAAACATTTAGGATATCAAACTTAGTGCTGTGCTGGGATAAAGCACATAAAAAGAAGGGGAGTCATGGAAAATTTGACAAACTATGGTTAGGTCTATTACAAGTCTCAGAAATAATAGGAGACAACACATTTAGACTCAAGACCTTGACTGGGGAAGATGTGTCATTACTAGTTAATGGCCAACATTTGAAACACTACTTCCAGGCCTGAGGTAAAGGGGCAATCCATTTTTGTGTAATATAGTGTAAGTAGTGTACAATTTTTTATTTTTTATTTTTGCTGTTTGCTATTTTCTTTTCCTATTTTCTGCTTTCTCTTTGCTAATTTTTCTTTGTGGGTTGGTTGTTTGTACAGTTTTGTTTTGCTTTGTTTTTATTTTTCTTGTATAGTCTGTTGTTGGTTTGTCTGTTGTCTCCTCAGTAGGGATCTTTTGTTTTACTTTAGAGTATTAAGGAGCAAGCTAACAACCATTAAAAATAGTATAAAATTCTAAATATTCAAGTTAATCATTTGCAATTTATACATAACTTGTTGTGACTGTCATGAATGTAGAGAGTTGTTTAGCTTCTGAAATTTCGTATTCAATAATAGTGATTGAGAATTCAAGGGAAGTTTCTCATGATGACACACCTAAAATCTTTGAGTTTGTTGAACTTACCAATGTAGATATTAGGTGAAAAATCTGAGGTCACCCTTGCTACCATTACAATTCTCAGCTTAATTTCGGCAAGTGCTCATTCCTTGCATCATGAAGTTACAATTGCATCATCTTATGAAAAATTTCTATCAAATATCAATAAAATATAAAATATAAAATATAATAAAGCAGATTATACTAAAAATCTAGATTAAGCCATCTAAGTAACTCTACCGGGGCTATGGACACTCACCGGCAGTGGGGCTCTACTTATGAGAATTGTAACAATAACCTTCTCGGGGCTATAGACGCTCGCTGGCAACAAGGCTCTATCCGGTTGGCTATGAGGGAATATCCTCAACTATGTAGGCTAATATCAGTCACTGGTTTGCTCAACCGATCTTCAAGATGAGGATAATTAACCACGTGCACACACTTAAACTGAAAATGAAAATTCATGTACCCTTATTGAATACCTTAGGTCTCAGGTTGAATAATAATTTGCAAGAAAGATAGTTGGAAGTTATTGATTTATTTCATTTAGTTTTCTTGAATACTTTGAATTTAATTGTTTTGTTTGGTTGCTAGTTGTTGTGATGTTCACTGTGATAGGTGAAAAGTCAGGTTTAGAAGATCAGACATAGTCATGAAACCCTAACCCTACCATCATCAAGGAATCTAATCTAAATGAAATCAAAGCATAATGCAAATCAAGCATAACATCACCTAGACCGTGCGATTCCTTGTTTGAGAGATGTGGACTGCCTCTTCAACAATGAACAATTGCAAAGCTGAAAGCTGCCATGATGGAAGATGAAAGCTCGATTGGATGATCAAATGCTCAGGATGCTAATGTAGGTGCTATCTGATTGTTGGATCCCCCCTCTCATATGGAATGAGAGGGTGTTTATATAGGAAGTTAGGTTTAGAAGATCAGACATAGTCATGAAACCCTAACCCTACCATCATCAAGGAATCTAATCTAAATGAAATCAAAGCATAATGCAAATCAAGCATAACATCACCTAGACCGTACGATTCCTTGTTTGAGAGATGTGGACTGCCTCTTCAACAATGAACAATTGCAAAGCTGAAAGCTGCCATGATGGAAGATGAAAGCTCGATTGGATGATCAAATGCTCAGGATGCTAATGTAGGTGCTATCTGATTGTTGGATCCCCCCTCTCATATGGAATGAGAGGGTGTTTGTATAGGACTCAACCAAGATCAATCAACGGTGGAGATTCAGAGGCTATGTGAATGGCTAGGATTGAAAGATACTAAATTTAGGTTCCATTAGTTGTGCATGTGAAGGATATGAGTGAAAGTTGTCTTACAACACATGATTGACTGGATAAGTGTTGGAATATGATAAAAGATGAGTATTTAATTCAAATAAAATATTTGAATTAGTTGGGATATGAGTTGGATATTAATTAAATAAATTAGATTTATTTAATTAATAGGATAAATGAATAAAATGGGATAAGATATGATGTGGAAATTAATTGAATAAATAAAATTTATTTAATTAATTGGGATGAGCATAGGATAAATAGGATTATGATGTGGAATTAATTAAATAAATAAAATTTATTTAATTAATTGGCTAAGTAGGATGAGAATGGGATTAAATGGGATTTAATTAAATAAATAAAATTTATTTAATTAATTGGCTTAATGGATTAGGGAAATTAGGACAAAATGCTACAAGATGTCTAGGATAATATTTTAAGAAGGTGTTGCTAGTCATGGACAAATTTGGGTGTCTACATTTTGCCCCTCTTTGATACAATGTTCGATAGAGCGTTGTGTCAAAGAAGATACGATATGCGTTCGATAAACAAGTTATGCCCCAGCGTAACTGGCAGGTGATGCCCCCTCGAGAGGTAAGCCAGGCTAACCAGGAAGGACTGGGTTGGCTCTCGATAGAAGAAAAAGGCTAAAAAGAAGGCTGACACGAAGAAAATGGGAGTTGGATGGAAGAAAATAGGTTGTGGCATAGAAGAATTAGGGTTATGAGAAGGGCTATAAGTAGGTTCTAGATAGGATGATGGGTAGCTTTCAAGTAATTGCTCAGAATGAAAAGAAATGCAGTCCTTATGTTTGATATAGCATATGGATGTTATGCACCAGGGTATAAGAGACCAAGGTGTCGAGATATCCAATGCGCAACTAGCATGTTACAATCTTGTCTGAACGCATGAGGTCAAGATGTTGAGCCAACCTGCACAAGATATGAATAACAGCTAGTGTTGGACTTTGACGCTACAAGCAATGGTTTGAGCTTATCTCCACTACACATAATGATAGCTTGCAAGTTATATGTATGGAGTTAGTCTTAACATAGAATAGTCTCAAATGCATAAGAGACTGTTTAGCTTCTCAGATGCTAGAGATATTGATATGTAAGATGCTAATCCCAACACGTACAAGATACCAATACGCATAGGAAGAGGATAAGATCATCCCGCAAATGCAAGATAAAATGATAACACACACAAGCAAGCAAGCATGCATGCACAAATGACTCAAAAACAAACAAGGTATTGCCCCTGTCAAGCTGTAAACCAATGATTAATTGCTGATTGTTTTGTTGATGATAGTTGAGAGTGTTGTCATTGTGGGGAAAGCTATATCCCTAGATCAACACAAAGTTGTTTGCTGAGTTGATTCGCTGATTGGCTGATTGATTTGGCTTACAACAAGGCTAGGATCAAGACCATGGATTGTGTTTGGATAACTTGGCTTGATTGATTAACTTGATTGGTATGGATTAAGGATTGACTTGCATTTGGATCTTTGCTTGGAATAGTTGGAAGATGACGAAATGCTGATTAGATTGATTTGATGAAATGTTGATGATGGGATGATATGTGGTGGATTGAGCTGCTTTGGATTTGTTGGAGTGATTGGATTTGTGATTGAGTTGATTTGTTTTGGTGTTGATGCTGATGATTGATAGGATTTATTTTGATGGTTGGATTGATGTGCTTTGAGTTGATTTTCTTTGGTGTTAATGCTGATGATTGATAGGATTTGTTTTGATGGTTGGCTTGATGTGCTTTGGTTGTGATGGTTGCTATTGCTGGGTTGATTGTTTGATGATTGGATTGTTTTAAATGATGATAGTGATGGTGTGATGATTAGAGTGTCGACTCAATCTAAGCATAAGCAAGCGTTCTTAGTATGCTCAAAGGATGTAAAACAAACAAGGTGTTGCCCTTGTCAAGTCATAAACCAATGGTTGATTGTTTCATTGATGAGGATAGTGTTGTCATTGTGGGGAAAGCTATATCCCTAGATCAACACAAGGATGTGGGAACGATATATCCCATTGATGATGATTGATGATGATTGATTGGGCTCATGACAAGATTAGGATAAAAAAACTTGTTGATTTGATCGGATAATGTTCCTTGAGTGATTAGCTTGCCTGATATGGATTAATGTGACTTGGATTTAAGATCATTGCTTAGATTGATTTGATTGATATGATTGGAAGAGGTGATTGATTGAAATGGATGAATGAATGTTATTGATAGGAGGAATTGATGATGATAAGGATTTGATTTTGATTGGATGCTAGAGTGGATTGTTTTGGATGATGTGATTGGTTTTATTGCTTGGATTTTTTGTTGGATATTTGATTTTTTGGATTTTTCGACATATTTTGATTTTTTTGGATTTTTAAATGTTTTGGAACATCAATGGATTTACAATTTGGGTAGCCTTTGTGCTTGATACCAATGACAAGGGAAAACCAAGTCTAGGTGCAAGGATGGATGAATGGGATTGGATGGATAAAAGGATGGGCTCATAGTAAATGGGATGAAAGGCTCATGAGAATTGGATGGATAGATAAGAGGATTGGCCATATAAGGGATGGATGTGTGCCTCATAATAAATGGATAGTTAGCTTATAGTGGAAAGCTTCATGATAAATGGATGGGGATAAGCTATAAGATGGAAAGCTCGTGATAAGGATACACCATAGTGGATGGATCATAAGAGAGCTAGGATGTGATCTCCAAAGGCTATGTTGCATAGGAGGAACTTGCCCCATTCTAGGTGGTAATGCTGAGGATTTTTACATGAAAAAGTTCATGACCAAGGGATGACATAATGGATTGGATTTGGATGGGATGGATAAATTGTTAATGGATAGGACTTGGTTTGGAAAGAAGGTATGTCAAGAAATATCCAAACATTATTCAACATTTTGCCCCAATGTCTTCATCAAGATCAAAAGGTGGAAGGATGGGTTAAATAAGATAGGTATATGGATGTAATGGCTATGGATAGTAGGATGTAGCATGATAGGATGGAAAATGATATAATGGGATGGATAGTTGGGAAATGGATAGGTTGGATGAGACAATGTGCCCCCAAGTGTAAGTGACATAGAAAATCAACCTACACATGACGCCTGTTTGCCAGGTTTTCATCACGGTACTTATCCAAGGCGCCTGTTTACCAGGTTTTCACCGTTGGACGAAGGGATTTCTCTTTACTTTTTTGATTTCTTTTTTTTTTCTTTTTTTCTTTTTTGCTTTTAGATGGGTTGACAATTACACATGGCGCCTGTTTGCCAGGTTTTCACCATGGTAATGGATAGGAGGGACTCAAGTGTCTAGTTCAATGGATGTTGGTAGTGTCCCTTTAGAGATTGATGATGTCTTCGCATGGACCATGTCAAGTGTGCTCATAGATGTTGATAAGGGATTGCATGGATGGGAGATGGAGTAGGTATAGTGGATTATGAAGGGAATGATGGTAAGGTAGGCTAGTCACTTATGATGTGGATTTATATAGGCTTATGGAATGAAGATGGACGAAAAGTTTATGCCAAAGCATGGACCATAGGGATTGCATGGGGGAGATATGTAGGATAATGGAGGGAAGATGGGGAGATGTAGTTATGTGGCGGTGCTGCGGAGTGGAAGGGAACCATGACCAATGGCTGCACACACCGTGATAAACATTGAAGCTTTTGATGAGATGGTGGTGTAGGAAGCAATGGGGATGTTTGCTTAGGAGATGGTTGATGAAGTGATTTAAGAACCCACATAGATTTAGTATTTTTAGTACTTTTGTTTTGCTTGTGTGATTTTTGAAGGGAATGGAAGTTTTGGATGGAAGTAGGCTTTTGGATGGAGGTAGGTGATTGGGATTCTTGAGATGTGGAGGGGGATGCCTCATTTGACTTGCTAGCTATTTGCTTAGGAATCCAAACCATTTTGCTTTTGGGCTTTACTTTTGGAGGTAAGGGTTTGGATGGTTGCTTAGATGTGGATGAGGATGTCTCATTCGCTTTGCTAGCTGTTTGCTTAGGAACCCAAACCATTTTGCTTTTGGGCTTTGCTTTTGGAGGTATGGGCTTGGATAGCTTTTTGGATTGCTTTGCTTTGGTTCTTTGCATTGATTTTTCATGTTTGTGCCCTAAGGCATGATAGTTCTTTGAATTTTTGGTAGGACTTTTAGCTTTATAGGTTGAGGTATCAAAATTTTTACTTTTGAATCCCATGGCGTGGGTGGAGTGGATGAAATGATTGGAAGCTTTATGCTTAGGCGATGTGTGCTTTTGTTGGCCATGATTAGGGATGTAAGGATACTTATGAATGATATGTATGTTAGGTGTTGGAAGCAATGGTGGCAAGGTGGATGGAGGGATATTTGGAGTTGGTAAAAGTGGAGGCAAGGTGGATGGCGAAAGGTGTATGGTCACATGCTTTTGACATTTATAGGATGATGGAGATGGAATGGCTACATATGTTTTGGGTATATGATGGGGGGTGTGATGGAAAGTGGTAGGTTTAGGATGCATGAAAGGATTACCAACATCTTGGCCTTGTTTACCTTGGGATGTGTATCCAAGGCCATATGAGCATGGAGGGATTTTGACATGGTTTGGCTCCAAAATACCTTGTTCATAAAGGCCTAAACCTTTGCCTTGGTAGTTCATGTTTTGGAGGATGCGATTGACTATGGGACTAGATGTGTTTTGGGAACTAGACTTGAGTTCTTTATTGGATGGAGAAGATGAAATGGAGGACAATAGTTGTTGTTGTCCTAAGGAAGAACATTCATGGAGGAAGGTCGTAAGACCACTAGGACATGATGGTGGACTTGAAATGGGATTGATGGTAGATATGGAGGGAGGATCATTAGCATTGTGTTCACTAAGATCCAAGTTATTTGTTTGATCTTCTATGCTTATGTGTTCTTGAGAGGCACATGTCTCATTATGAAAAGTGGATGTTTGCTCATTATGGATAGGGCTAGATGGAGGATGACTAGGAGCAATTTGGATATCTCGCTCATGGATGGTTATGGGATTATGGATAGGATCAAGGTATTTTTTAATAGGTTCTGCATCATAGATATCATCTTGATCATGAGATAGATAAAGTTTTGCCAAATGGATCATCATGGTTTTCATGATTTTAGCTAGAACCTTGATCACAACTATGAGCAAAAGTAGGATTAAGTGGGCTATAAAAGGGATAATTTTGCTCATGAATGAGGTCATGGTGATGGCTAATAGCTTGAGGGCAACCCATAAGTAGGTCATGGATAGGTGGAACTTAGAGGTGCTTTGATCTTGATTAAGACTAGGGTTCGATATTTCCACATGTTTAAGATTATGCTCTTGACATACCTCTTGACTTTGGATGGAAGTGGAAGGTTCTTGAGTGGACTTGATTGGCTCTTGACTTAGGCTTGTGGTTGGAGACTCTTGAATAGACTTGTTGGCTTGTAGATCACATGATGGGCTTAAAGGGCTAGGCATGTTAATGGAAGGCTCTTGAAGAGGCTCAAGGATATGTGAACCACATGGTGAGATTATAGGATTGGACATGACTTTTGGAAGTTCATTGGTAGGCTCATGAATTGGTGTTTGACATAGGGGTAGTCTATTCCTATCTAGTAGCCAATGGATCACATCCTTTGCAAGTGTATGGGTGGATGGGAAATATAATGGATGGATGATAATGGTAGATGGTGTTGGATTAGGATTAGGACAAGGATTAGGTTGAGAGCTAATTGGATTGGATGGATTAGGATTTGGACTAGATGGGGGTGACACATAGGATAGGGATGATGTGGCACAATTTCCCATTATAGGTGGGTACACCTTGTAAACAATTGAGACAAATATTGGGCATTGATTTGTATTATGGCCTTTAGTCCTATGGTATGCACAATAATCATGTTCATCATATGGACTTTCTTCACATGGTTTGACTTTAGGAAGTTCAATGAGTTTTGCTTCAAGCATCCTTTGTAAAACTCTCTCAGCCGCATCCTTTGGTGAATGATTAGAATGACATGGCGAGGAAGGTAATGAAGGGCTTGGTGATTTGGAGGGTTGATGGACCAATGGACTAGGAATAGGATCACATGGTGGTGTTGGGATAGGATTAGTTGGCTCATGTGTTGGTGTGTGATTAGATGATGAAGGCCACTCTAGATTGGTATCTCCCTTATCAAAAGTTATTGGATCTTGCATAGGATAACTTGGGCTTGTTTGATTTATGTACAAGGGGCCATTGGGATTTGGATATGATTCTTGTTGGAAAGGTGGATTTAGATCTATCAATGGTGCTTGGTGGTCTTGTTGAAAAGGTGTATTTGGACTTACTTGATTTATGTACAAAGAGCCATTAGGACTTGGATGTTGTTCTTGTAATATCACTTGATGGCTTTGTGGATGGGCTTGGTAGTGCATTGGCATAGTGGCATGAGGGATTGGATAAACTTGAGGTGGATGTTCATAGGTTGATGTGGCATTGACTTGGTGGATAGGTGGATTAAGTTGATAGGAAGTCGATGGATATGACATGTGGCTATGAGGTGGATTAGGTTGGTATGGAGTGGCTAAGGATTGTTGTACTTGTCGAGCTTGACTAGTGGCTAAAAGGTGTTGGACTTGGGCTATGGAGTGTTGTAGTTGAGGTGATTGGCTTGTGTGGGGTTGAGCTTTTTGGATGAAGAATTGTAATATTTCAATGGCATCTTGGTTTAGGGGTTGTAATCCTTGATAAAGATTTTGGAGGAATCTTTGGAATTTGTTTTCTAGGTCCTCTAGTGTAGACATGTTGTCACCAAGTGTTTGTCTTAAGTCCTTTTAGCAAGTGCTTGCTTAGGGATTTGGATGATGATGTGGAATGTTTAGATGATGTGTTTAGATTGATTTATTTATGTGTTTGGGTGTTTAGAGCTTGATATGGCAATATTCAAACAAATGATTATGCATAGACACACATGAATCACTCACGCAAGACACATAAGCAAGTTGTTGACTTTGAAAATGAAATGTGATGATTATGCAAGCACACATGGAAGACACATCAACAAGCCTAATGTGTAGTCAAGTGGGTATAGCCAATTAGGTCTTAGGCTATCTATTGCACAAGGTTGACTATGGAATTGAAAGTGAAATCCTGCCACACAGCCAGGAGAAAGGGGTAACCCACCCTTCACCTTCACTTCCCAAAGGTATAAAATTTTTTGGGGCTTAGCCAAGAGTGACAAGATTCCAACTCCCAATGAGGGTGTCTTTCGATTCAGCCTCGATTGAGGTCGTCCCTTGGAGTGGTGTGTCTCCAAGCAGGCCTCCTAAGAAGGGTATGACAAAAGCAAACCAAGTGAGCTATCACTTGATTCACACTCGCAGTTGTTAATTTCCCCTTACAAACTTGAAATGTGTAACAAACAGTTCAAACACTTGTTCTTTTTAGACCCAAATCCAAATGTGATAGAAGACAATGGTTTGTTTTAGCCCAATTTTTTGATGTGAATTTGCAAACAATTGTTCATTTTAAAGCCCAAATCCAAGTGTGATGACAAACAAGTTGTTTGTTTTATGCCCAAAATCCAAATGTGTGATCAAATAATAATTAGAGATGAGAGATTAGAATGAGTGCACCTCATAAAAATTGCTTTCCAAGTTGCTATTATGATTGATCCAAATGTTGCTCTAGCTCCTTTGATTCACTTACAAGTCATTGCAAAAAATAAAATGTGATTTGGTTTGCTAGATTGAAAGATATGATTTTTTTTCTAAAAGTCGCGCGTTAAAAATTTCTGAAAAATTAGAATCGCAGGGTCAACTTCAAATCGCCATAACTCTTTGAATACTGAGCCAAATCTTTAATGTAACCACTTTTCGGAAAGCTCTCGAAGTCCTCTTTCCAACGAATCTAAGATCTCCTTTTTACAGGACCTGTGTAAAACAAAAAACTCTCTGCAACAGATCTGGTCATAAATTAAAAAAAATCAGCAAAAAGTCACGCATCGAAAATTTCTGAAAAATTATAATCGCAGGGTCAACTTCAAATCGTTATAACTCTTTGAATACTGAGCCAAATCTTTAATGTAACCACTTTTTGAAAAGCTCTCGAAGTCCTCTTTCCAATGAATCTAAAATCTCCTTTTTGCAGGATCTGTGTAAAACAAAAAACCCTCTGCAACAGATTTGGTCATAAATAAAAAAAATAGCAAAAAGTTGCGCGTCAAAAATTTCTGAAAAATTAGAATCGTAGGGTCAACTTCAAATCGTCATAACTCTTTGAATACTGAGCCAAATCTTTAATGTAACCACTTTTCGGAAAGCTCTCGAAGTCCTCTTTCCAACGAATCTAAGATCTCCTTTTTGCAGGACCTGTATAAAACAAAAAACCCTCTGCAACAGATCTGGTCATAAATAAAAAAATCAGCAATATGAAATATCTTCAACCTACAAATCAAAGTGCATAAACCTGCAAAAATGAATGATTGACGCTCCAAGAAATCTGATCTTCACAGAAACAACTCAAACAAGAGGGTTAATCAGGGACGAGAGTCCCACCGGGCGTGCCAAAATGTAATAGGTGAAAAGTCAGGTTTAGAAGATCAGACATAGTCATGAAACCCTAACCCTACCATCATCAAGGAATCTAATCTAAATGAAATCAAAGCATAATGCAAATCAAGCATAACATCACCTAGACCGTGCGATTCTTTGTTTGAGAGATGTGGACTGCCTCTTCAACAATGAACAATTGCAAAGCTGAAAGCTGCCATGATGGAAGATGAAAGCTCGATTGGATGATCAAATGCTCAGGATGCTAATGTAGGTGCTATATGATTGTTGGATCCCCCCTCTCATATGGAATGAGAGGGTGTTTATATAGGACTCAACCAAGATCAATCAACGGTGGAGATTCAGAGGCTATGTGAATGGCTAGGATTGAAAGATACTAAATTTAGGTTCCATTAGTTGTGCATGTGAAGGATATGAGTGAAAGTTGTCTTACAACACATGATTGACTGGATAAGTGTTGGAATATGATAAAAGATGAGTGTTTAATTCAAATAAAATATTTGAATTAGTTGGGATATGAGTTGGATATTAATTAAATAAATTAGATTTATTTAATTAATAGGATAAATGAATAAAATGGGATAAGATATGATGTGGAAATTAATTAAATAAATAAAATTTATTTAATTAATTGGGATGAGCATAGGATAAATAGGATTATGATGTGGAATTAATTAAATAAATAAAATTTATTTAATTAATTGGCTAAGTAGGATGAGAATGGGATTAAATGGGATTTAATTAAATAAATAAAATTTATTTAATTAATTGGCTTAATGGATTAGGGAAATTAGGACAAAATGCTACAAGATGTCTAGGATAATATTTTAAGAAGGTGTTGCTAGTCATGGACAAATTTGGGTGTCTACATTCACAACATGCCCCATTTTACTCCTTAGCAAAATGAGGACCCCTGCTGTGGCTTTTATTTTTTGCTTTTTGTGTGATGTTTTGCTTGGTGGTAAAGAGAAAAGAGGGTTAAAATTGAAAACTTTGTTAAAAATGGAGAAAAAATGCATTTTCAGTACTAAAGCAGAGTATGGCTGGATTCCTTGTGAAAAATGAGCTAGGGTTGCTTTTTGAACCATCTTAAAATTTGCCATATTTTGCAAGTTATGGGTATTTTGGTAAATGTACATTTAGGTTTGTATGTTGCATGTACAGTGCCTCTTGTATGTCAGCTTGCATATACAAGGCCCTTTGTATATCGCTCTCCATATACAAGGTCCTTTGTATGTGCAAGGGTCATTTTTATACTTGGTCGAATTTGCAATCAGGTTTGCATGTCGCTGATCTACTTGGTTGTTTGCATGATTGGGTCATTTTCATAATACATACAATGCCCTTTGTATATCACTTTCATATACAAAGTCGATTGTATATTCTTTTACTTGTATGCATTTGGTAAAAGTTTTATGTATACATATAGTATGGACCCGAAATGGCTTAGAGTTGAAATGAATGGATGTTTTAAAATCCATTGCGGGTATCTCACCTTTGTATGTTTGGCAAGTTCAACATACAAGGCAAATGTGCATTTGGCTTTATACATAGCACAGAATCCCAAAAGTTATAAACTAGTGTAATTTGTTGTATACCCATGGGCTTGTATAACATACAATGCGAATATACATTGGGCGGACCCAGCGGACTTATTAAAAAGAGTTAAGTCTTTGTATATTTTGTGCTTTGTATGTTTCGACATAAAAAGTCAATATGAAATACTTATACATCACGTGGACCCAAAAATTTATCAGGTAGCATTAAGTCATTGTATATTCGGCGCTTGTATGTTTCAACATACAAGCGGAGCATACAAGTCAAATATACAAGGCCCAATATACAAGCGCAGGACCCGAAAAGTTTATTAAACAAACTTAAGTCCTTGTATGTATTCCAGTTTGTATATTGGCAAGATACAAGAGTGACATACATTGCGCAGATGCGAAAGAAAGTTAAGAAGAGTTCAATCGTTGTATGTATCCAGGTTGTATATTTTTGCATACATTGCAAGATACATTGCTTTACATACAACCGTCGGGATCGAAAACATTATGGAATGAAGTTAAGTCCTTGTATATGTCTGCGCTTGTATATATGTTTCAAGACATACATTATACCTTATACATACAGGCTGGAACTCAAAACAGATTAAAATCTGATTAATGCGATGTATCATTACTAAATGTATATCAAGAGATACATTGCGTTGGATACATTGTGGATTCGAAGGGTGAGTAAGCTGTAGTTTATAGAGTAGTTGAGGTCCAATGAAAATATACAAGCACTTTATGCATTGCGGAGATACAAAAGAGGAAGGTGAAGTGGACCCCGCCAGTTGTATATTGGCTTGTATATTTTTGATTGCATAATCTCGATATGCAAAGCGAGATATGCAAACACCGGATTCAAAAGGAGATTTAAATATTGAAAATGCTTTGTATATTCACTGCGGTTGTATGTTACGACATACATTCGCGATATATGAATATTTAACCAGGTGAAAAGGGCGGGAAAACAAAGCAATGGAATTTTTTGGGACATTTTGGGCCTAAATGCATGTCTTCTGGTCAATGATGGTTGACCCGACTATTTTGGATGCTATATATGCATTTCACCCACATTTTTTCATAGATTTAGGGTCTGATTTCTGCAATCACGCAGTCATGACTGGATTTAATAACTGTTTATCTTCCGGCAGGTTTATTAGGTGAAATGGTACTTATTGCTGGTCTATTTTTGTAGGTTTGCAGTTGAAGAAGGAGCTGAAGCTTGATGGCGATGACATCATGGAAAGGAGATCTGATCTCAGGAGCAGAGGAAGATAAGGATGAAGGGCAAGGAAGTCAAAGGGTCTTCATTGATGAAGACAAAATGCAGATGCAAACATTATTGCAGTAGACAACAGAAGTTATTATTGAGCTGCTAGGGTTTCTAGAAGGGCATATTTCGCCCAGATTTGATGTATGCCCAGAGATATTTTGGGAGACTTGTTCTCCAACATTTATTGCTGTAACCAGGGGTTTGAACCATTGTTTAACTAGGGTTTTGAGTTGTACTAAGGATAGATCAGTCAAGTATATATTGTGCCTCTGTACACTGTAATATTTTACACAGGGATTTTTTTTAGAAAATAGCTAGCAGTTGTAATTTTTATCAGCGTTTAGAATAGAGGGACCTTTTAATTTAGGAATAGAAGAAGGAGGTCGCTTGTGTCTGCAACAAGGAGCATGTGGAACATCCTGCCTCCTTGCTGTATCTGTAAAGCTTGTAAGTTCTTCTGTAATTTGATCATTGACGCTAAGAGTCATTTAGACATTGTAAATCTTATATGACTATCTGTTTCTAATACAATTGAATATGGAATTCTGCATCTATCTTCTGAGTGTTTTCTTTCTCTTCATTGTGTTTAAAACATTTTCTCTTAGAGCTTGCAATCTTAAGTGTATGTTTGTGAAAAATGCTCAGAACTTACATTTAAGGTTTTTGTCTGTGGATTTGATCAAGTTGCTATATTATTTACAAAGTGCATAACATAACAATTAGATCCTTTGGTAGAATGAATGATGTTTAGGTTAGATCTTTCTAACTTTTCCCAACCCATCTATAAATAATTAGTTGAAAACATAGAGATTTGAAGGAAATTTGTCTCATATTTGAAAAAGCATGCATTACTAAGTTGAAAGTAGACAATTTTCATAATATTAAAGAGGAGAAAGCTTGCAATAATATAGATCATTTAAAGCTTTGTAACACAATAACAAGTTTGTGTAAAAGGAATGATTAACATGTTGAAATTTATGATCTTTTGCATAGTTTGAGTCTAGTAAACCATTAAGAAACACTAAATCACGTAAGGCCCCTTGAACATTACAGCTTCACATCAACCAACTGAATTTGCCCAACAGGTCAAGACCTGACCATATTAAACTTGGGATTAAGCGAATCTTAAGCGATTCCTTCATATCTTTTAAGTCAGTTTTGGTTCATTTTATGTGAATTTTAACTATTGTTATGACTGTTTTAAAACAATCATCAACAGGTATGATCTCTGATTCAAGGATGGAAAATGTAGAATTTTTGGAAGCTTCAGAACTGAGATTGCATCTGGTACACAGACTAGAGGCTATGAGAGATCTTCCAAAGCATTGTTGGAAATTGTGTACACTGATTTGTGTAGTCCTACGAGAGTTAGGAGCTTGCAAGGAGACATATACTTTATGTTGCTAATTGATGATTACTCCCAGATGATGTGGGTCACTTTCTTAAGAGAGAAATTAGATGCTCTTGACAGATTCAAGGTGTTCAATGCTATGGTGGAGAATGAGATTGGTGTGAAGATAAAGTGTCTGAGATCTGACAGAGGTGGAGAGTTTACCTCTGGTGACTTTAATGCATTTTGTGAAAAGTATGGAATAAGAAGACAGTTATCTTCTCCTAGGACTCCTTAGCAAAATGGAGTTGTGGAAAGGAAGAACCGGACTATTCAAGAGGCTTTTAGAACCATGATGATGGAGGCAAATGTTCCACATGTCTATTGGAGAGAGGCTGTGGGTACTACTGTCTACACTCTTAACCGGGTGCAAATAAAAGATGTTGATTGGGTAGGAGATGTGGATGATAGGAAGAGTACTAGTGATGGTGCATTTTTTTGGGAAAGAGATTGGTTTCTTGGTTGAGCAAAAAGCAGGAGACAATATCTTTGTCCACTGTAAAGGTAGAGTATATAGCAGCAGCAAGTAATTGTACTCAAGTTTTATGGATGAAGAAAATGTTAAAGGATATCAGAATTGTGTTTGAATAGCATGTTACAATCTTCTGTGATAATTCAAGTGCAATAAACATCTCAAAGAATCCAGTGTTGCACTCAAAGACAAAGCACATATCCATCAAGTTTCCCTTTTTGAGAGAGAAGGTAAATGAGAATGAAGTCAGATTGGAGTTTGTTCCTTCAAAGAATCAGATTGTGGATATCTTCACTAAGCCTCGACCTAAGGACACTTTTGAGTATCTCAGAGTGAAGATAGGGGTTATTACCCCTCTTGTTCATAACTAAGGTGCACTAGTGTGCATTAGTCTGGTGGAACTCACAGTCATATCTTGTGATCCGGATTGGTGTTAAGGGGATGCTACTCAGGGGGAGTAGTCAATCTTGGAGTTTAGTTTGGTTTTATCTAAAGGGGGAAAGATGATTGCAAATATGTGCCATTTTCCATTGATGTCAAATGGGGAGAGAAGTCATGTGAAAAACTTGGAAGTAAGTAGTTGTTGGTGAAAGGGGGAGAAATGAAGAAAGTGGTTGCAGGTGTGATAAGAGGGAGAAGTCCTTGTCTTAATGGTTGAATCAATTTTGCACATCACATGTTGCCATCAATGACAAAGGGGGAGATTGTTGCAAATATGTGCCTATGATGTGTTGTCATTGATGTCAACATATCTCTTTGTCAGAGATAGTGAAGACAGTGCAGTTCAGTAAAGTAGATTGCTCTGCATTCCCAGTGAGATGAAGATCAGAGTCTGTGGACTTAAGGGCTTTATAGAGAATTGTCTGAAGTTGCTCCAGTCAAGATTTGAGAGGTCCGTATGGAGGATTGGTGGAGTTATGGCCATCTGAGTAGAACTAGGTTTTGCAGTTGTTCAGAGATAACAGAGTGATAGGGATTTGGTCTAGATTGCTCCGCATTGGAATATTATGGTATGTGGATCTAGAGGTATGTTTGGAATGTTGGTGTGTATCATCAACTCAAGTGGTTCATGGTTTGGAGATCCGTAAGCAATATTTCTAGTGTGACAGTCATGGCAGTTAGTGTTCTTAAGTTCCTGTATGAAGATGCAAGTGATTCTAGTAATTTAAGGTGGTGCAGTTGTTCTTGTTGATTTCATTATGCTTGTGGAGGTCTTTGGATCATGTGCCTATTGTGTTGGTGGTCCGCATTGAGGATTGAGCTCATAATTAAAGATTTCTCCTTGGGTGTTGTTGTTCTTTCCAATCTTGGCCGACCGGATGCTTGGTGCATGTTGTGGATGATCTAAGAGAAGTTCTATGGAGTGTGGCATGTTGTTCGAGGAGGATTTGAGTCCCATCTATGTTTGGATGATAGTGTAGTGGTTCACATGTAGCATTTTGTATTAAGTCAAGTCTTTTTGTAAATGTTTGTAATGACGACCTTGGAGATTGTTCCAATGGTTGCTGATTGTAATGTTGACCTTGATGTTCATTCCAAGGTTGATGTAGTGTATAAATACTTGTAGTTGAGTCATGGAAAAGTTGTCCTTGAGTGAAAATGATAAGATTCTAAGAAAGGTCCAAAAGCAGAGTAGAAGAAGAGGAAGAGCAAAAGAGGAAGAGCAGTGAAGATGCAGAGGTAGCGAAGAAGTGTTTGGGGGCATAGCAGAGGTGTTGTGAGCTTTAATGGAACTGACCTTGGCATGAAGAAGATGTTGTTTCACAGTTCAACCTTTCAGTGTTAACCTTGTGAATATTTTTGTAGACAGTGAGTCTCTTGGAGCAGTGAGCTTTGGGCAATGTGCCCAAAAGCAAGTGCCTTCCCATTTTTCTATTCTTTTAACAGAGAATAAATCTTGTGGGTTAACCCCCACCATGGTTTTTCCCTTAACTGGGTTTCCATGTAAAAATCCTAGTATTATGTGTGTTGATTGTGTTTCTGCTCATGTGTTGTTGATTCATGCTTTCATGATTATATCATTAATCTATTAATAAGTGGTAAAGAAGATTAAATGTAGCAAAAGATAAAAAAAATTTATAATTGATTCACCCCCCCTCTCAGTTGTCTACCCTAATTTCAATAATACTAATCTCATCCTACATATATATATTCAACTCAAGAAGAATTTAAAATCATGAAATTATACTTGAAATTCAAATTTAAACTAAAAATGTACAATTTTAAACTACATACTAGGGAATATGAAATAAGCTCCTACATATATGATGGTGGTGGTCTCGAATGGATTGGTTGGTTTGACACAAAAGTGCCAGGACCTCCCATCTGCTTTAAATTAAAAAAGGTTCATCACATTTTCATATTATTCTATAATTATTAAAATAGATATCCAATTAAATAATCTAGAGACTAATTGTTAAATGCACATTGTATTTAATGATAAAGATAGATAGTTAAGGGAAATTTTTATACCTCTACCATCTAAGGTCTACCCATCTCGACAATCATTGACACTAAATGGTCCAACCACGATGTAGCGGTAGTAGCTGATGGAATCATCTATACCAATCAACATGTAATATATAAAATTTATTAAATAGATTGATAATCAATAATTCCATATCTACATTTTTATATTAAATTTAATTTTATTAAATGTGGCATACATACTAATTCCATTGGAGTGAATAATGTACTCAAAAAGGACTTCTTCTCATAAGCAAATGTAGGACCAAAACATGGATGATTATAATTCTGACAGAACTGTGGTGTGGACCGCAATGGTGTCAATGGTTGTTAGGTACTAGGAGAAACACCATCTCCTCCAGGCTCTCCAAGATTGACTTCATCTACCAAGTGGATAGCTTGGTCAGTTAAGTTTCCTGAGAGCAACGATAAAGCTTAGAGTGCCGAGATGACTGTGCATTGGTGAAAGGGCACATGAATGGAGGGCGGAGAAAGAACAATAGGTATAGGGGGTAAACATCAATGTGGATCAACATGTACCCTTAGTCTATGTTGTGGCATGCCACCACCCACACCATAAAATGATCTCATATCAATTAATTGGGTTTTAAGCCCATCACAAACTCAACCCATAATTATTTCAAAAAATATAAGGGAGCCTCATAATTAGCATGTGGTGGATGGTCAAAGACCATCCACCACCACTCCCAAAAGTTATCATCTATCTTCTGATGTGTGCACCATTTTATTGAAATTCTCTTTTTATTTGGTGCTATTTGTTGGTCTGTGGAGGGATCAATGAAAAATGAGGCAATCATATATTTGGTAATATGTAAATCATTGATCTCTTTATAGGAGAGACCATCCCCATAAAACCACCTTCTCTCTTGCTGCCATGAGTAGAATATGTCTAAATCAATGTGAATATCTCTCATCAAATCAATAATAGTTTGCATCATGAAATATGTGGTGGAGCTTGGATTTGGTTTTGTAAAAAATTGTTTTTTTCTTGCAATCTATATATATTTTCATCGATGGTTACTTGCAAGCAAGCCTCATTGGGTGGTGGTGGGGGGGGTGTCGAGGATCTTGGGGGGATCAACCATGTGTAAATTAGGTCTATAAGTAGAGGTGCATTTACAAAAAAATAAAAAAATAAAATTGAATTAGGAATTGTCCAGAAATATATATATTAAATTACATGCACAACATGTGTTTAAATACATGTATAAATTGAAAACTTGGAAATATATAAATTTGCATGGTTTAAACAATACATTAGAACATTTAATTTTACATTACTATAGAAAGGGGTAGTCCCTCCTCACTATAGGGGTAGGCATTCAACCAAGTTACCTTTTCTAAGAAAAAATTAAAAGTTAGAAAATGTAAATCAAAATTTGTGTTTAATTCCATAAATACATTTTAAATTCTTTTCAATAAATGCATTTTGGAAATAAATACATGATTGCAACCTATCATTGAACAAGTTAAAGTACAATAGGATCAATCTATCATCCTATTTTAAAGCCACCTAGGAAGCTCGGCTAAAGGAATGTGGTAAATATATCCAAACCTATTTTTAGAATTGGATTTCAAGGACAAAGTCCCCTAGGGTCTCAATGTGAGAATCATGAGTAAAACATGGTGTAGGGATAAGAATAAAGTAATCAATAAAGGAATGTGACAAAGCATGAAAGAATGTGTAAGAATCATGACATGAATTAAACCATTTTCAATCTCTATCAAGCGATGTATCACTAAATTCATGCATCAAAGTATCATCATCATGTATATAAGTATAATATAATGTAATTTGTATGCCCTTACTAAACTTTTGTTTCCATTTTATCCCTTTTCCCATGTGTGTGCTTTACATGTCATCTTGACCCTTTTTTCAAAATTCCTAGCCATTGTCATTCCATAGCCATGTTACCATTTCCAATTTTGTTCCTAATCCTTGTTTATCCTTCCAAAGTGTTTTATTTTATTCCATTTTTGAACCCATCCTATGTACTCAGATTTCTTTTATTTTTTCCATTATTTTTGTCCCCTTTACCCCTTTGTTAAGCCTCAAGTTGTCATCCCTAGTCTTGTTTTCTTGGAAACCCTTCATCACCACTCTTAATTCTTATTTGGGTTTGAAAGTGAGTTCAAGGTTTTAGGTTATTGCAAGTATGAGAAGTAAGTTTTGTCATTGATGTCAACACCTAAGAAAGTCATTTGAATAATTCTGAATAAGTATTTGAGGAATTAGTACAAAGTGTAGAATTGCTTTATCTACCAGAGCAGTGCAGTGTTTTGCTTTGCATATCCTGTAGATTGAAAATATTTTCCTATGGATTGGAAGTTATCTTAAGGGATGTCTATAGATGTTGTGTTTCAATTTTGAGCATCCGATGTGAAGATTTGAGCGAGTTCTATTCACCAGAGTAAAAACTATTTTTCTATGTATTTAATGGTGACAGGGAGAATGTATTCTGCTCCACATTTCTCTACATTTAAGTTTCACAGTCTGTGGTTCTGGAATTATGTTTTTTATGATGTTATGTACCTTTAGGTCTAATGGTTCATGATTTGGTACTCTGAAAGTGATCTTTTCTTTATGACAGTGGTCGACAGTGATGTTTAAGTGCTCCGGTTTGAAGAATCTTATGGATAAAGTGTTTAGAGGTTGTGCAGATGTTGTTTGTGATTGTAACGTGCTTGTGGATGTCTCTTGATCATATTCCTGCCTTTTGATTGGTCCACAAAGAGTAATCCAGATCATGCATGAAGCATGTTTTTAAAGGACTTAGTGTTAACACCATTTTAGCCAACTTCGTTGTTTTCACTACTTGCTATTATGTTTTGGAGTTTGTGATAGCATGTTATTGCATGGAAGATTGCATTTGAGTCCCAACTAAGGCATGGTTTGGTCCGCATTCATTTTTCTTCATAAATTTATTTAGGTCTAGACCTATTCTAATGTATGTGTGTTTTTCGACCTTGGAGAATGTTCCAATGGTTGATGATTGTAATGTTGACCTTGATGAATTGTATAAATACTTTTAATAAAGTCATGAAAATGTATCCAAGTGCGAAGATGTGAAGATAAGTGTGAAGTGAAAAAGCAAAGCAGAGCAGAGGATGTTTATTGTGCTTCAATGGAACTAAACTTTGGCATGGTTTAGATGCTACTATCTCAGTTCACCTATTTTGGTAGTAAGACACCCACCGACAGTGAGCCACCCCATTGCCAGTGAGCCCTAAGGTAGTGAGCCTTTGATTTTTTAGTATTGTTATTACATATTATATTGTGAGCTAACACACACTGTGGTTTTCCATGTAAAAATTTGGTGTCTCATGTGTTGAATGTTTGAATGTGATTAATTTTTTGATTTCATGTTTTCATGGTAAAATACAATAACAGTGATTAAGTGGTTGATGTGTTAATGGTTTTGAAGTATTGGTTACAACTAATTCACCCCCCCCACTCTCATTTGTATTGTGCTTTTCAACAATTGGTATCAGAGCAAGGGCTACTCGGTAAACAGCCTAACAGCTCGAGGTAGATTAGGGATGGTGTATAGGAAGGAATCACCACAATTTGATGGAATGAATTGTGCTCTTTGGAAGGTGCAGATAAAAATTCATCTTATTTCTCTTAGCTATAGTGTTTGGAAGATAACAAAGACAAAGTATACTATTCCTGAAAATGGTCCATCAGATGAAGATGAAGTCAAATAGTATGAACTAAATGGAAAATCTAGAGATGCTCTATTAAATGCCTTATCTAACACTAAGTTGGTAAAAGTTATGGATTTAGAGACTGCTCATGAGATCTGGGATAAGTTGAAAATTTTATATGAAGGAGATGATTTTGTAAAGAGTGCCAAATTACAAAACCTAAAGGCAAAGTATGAAACCTTGAAGATGAGTGAAGATGAAAACATAACTATCTACATGTAGAGAATTGATGAAATTGTCAATGGAATCAAAAGGTCTTAGAGGAACTATTAATGAGGATGAGGTTGTAATGAAGATTCTTAGGTCATTGTCTAAATCCTATAGTCACAAGGTGGCAACAATTGAAGAGGTTATGACTGTGCAAAATGTTACAAAGGATCAGTTGCTTGGGAAACTTACAGCTTTTGAAATGAGAGAATTCGGTGATGCTCTGCCAAAGATTGAGACTACTTTCAAAGCCAACACTTCAGAAAGGACTTCAAGAGCTTAGAAATATGCTGTGGAATTTGATGATGACCTTGAAAAGGTTGAAACCAACTTTGTGGATATAATGTAAAAAGGTTCTGGTAAGTTCAAAGGCAAATTACCATTCAAATGCTTTTCTTGTGGTAAGATTGGTCACTATGGATCCAGATGTCTAGAGAGAATTGAAAGAGGTAAAAAGAAAGTTGAAAGTAGACCTAGAATTGTCAATAAATGCTATTATTTTAGAGAGCTTGATGATGATGGTGTAACATATGATGAGTCTAATGATAATAGTACTAGTGCAAATGAATGCTTGTTATTGCTATTAAGGAAGAATATGTGTCTACTAATCCTACTAGTTGTGTGAAGGAAGAAAAACTAGTGGAAGAAAGTGCTTTGTCTATCTAGGTTGAGAAGGATAAGGATGAATGGATCATTGACAGTGGATGTTCACATCACATGACCAGTGACAGAAGTAAGTTTGTAAGTTTGGAAAAGTATGATGGTGGATTGGTTAGGTTTGGAGATAATGTAGTTGGTAAGGTCTATCGAAGAGGATCTTTTTCTTTTGATGGCAAGCACAATACAAATGATGTTCTCTATGTGAAAGGTCTAAAGCATAATATTTTAAGTGTTGGCCAAATGTGTGATAAAGGGTATGATCTGATATTCAAGGACAATGCATGCAAGATCATGGAAAGCTCTGGAATAGTGATTGTAACTAGTAAGAAGACTAGAGCTAATATTTATCACTTGAGGGAAACTGATAATTGTTGTTTGTTGGAACAGACATATGAGAGTTGGTTGTGGCATAGAAGGATGTGTCATATCAATTTTGACAATCTGGTGAAGATAATCTTAGTACAAGCTATGAGAGATCTTCTCAGGATTGTGAATCCCACTAATACTACTTGCAAGGAATGCCAAATGGGAAAATAGACAAGGACAAGTTTCAAGAGTAAAGAACAATTTTCTATTGGATTGCTTGAGCTGGTGCATACAGATTTGTGTGGTCCTACAAGAACAAGAAGTTTGTAAGGAGATAGGTACTTTATGTTGCTTATCAATGATTATTCTAGAATGACTTGGGTCACTTTTCTAAAAGATAAATCAAAAGCCCTAGACAAGTTCAAAGTTTTCAAGGAAATGGTTGAGAATGAGTTGGAATTGAGGATCAAATGCTTAAGGTCTAATAGAGGAGGTGAGTTTACATCAAATGAATTCAATATATTCTATGAAGAACATGGGATAAAGAGACAGATGTATGCTCCAATGACTCTTGAACAGAATGGAGTTGTTGAAAGAAAAAATAGCATAGTTCAAGAGGCTACTAGGTCAATGATGATGGAGGCTAACCTACCAAAAGTATATTGGAGAGAATCTATACACACTACTGTCTACATTCAAAACAGAGTCCAAGTTAAAGGTAATGGTATTAAAACTCCTTATGAATTGTGGTATGGAAGAGTTACCATAGTAAATTATTTCAAAGTTTTTGGAAACAAATCTTATATTAGAAGAGATGAAGAGTTAGGAAAGTTTGATGCTAGATGTGATGAAGGAATTTTCTTGGATACTCTACTAAGAGTAAAGCCTACCAGTGCTACAACAAGAGATTGAAGAAAGTGATGGTGATAAGTTGTCATTGATGTCAAAAGTATGTTCAGTTGTCATTGTTGTTGACAGGAGCAAGAGACATCATCTTGTGTGTTCTTTCTATTGTTATATCACACAGTTTGTTTAGTATGGTAAAGTGTTTGTGTTTATCTTGTTATCATGCTCAAGTCAAGGTTGTCAGGTTGTGCTCAAGACAAGATATGAGATGTGATCTTGATTCATGGTTTACTTGGTTTACAAAGATTGTCTTCACAATCATTTTTGACAGTGGGATCTTGCTTATATACAGTAACATCATGTTGATTACAAGTGACAGTGGTTGATACAAATAGCACAGAATGGTCTTCTGGATGTTGGTATGGTCTTCATGTCAGATGTTCTTTTCAAGAGTTCAAAATATCATTCTTGTTCAAGAGTTTCATATTTGAGTTGAAGAGTGTGACATGTTGAAGCTTGTGTGTGCACTCATTTGGAAGATAATGTTAGTCAAGATGATCACAAGTCTTCACAAGTCCTTCAAGTCTTATGATGCCAAGTCAATGAAATACATGAAGAATGGAAAGTCTTTGAAAATTATTTGTTCAAAGCGGGAAGCATGTTTCATAAAGCATCAAAATACTTGGAGAGCATATATTATAAAACATTGAATATTATATATTCAAAGAGTACTTTATTTATAAAAAGTCATCGATATTTTTGAAGAGCTCAATTAACAAAGACCATTGATTTTTGCTTAAGGTTCTACATTCGAAGGATACTATTTGAGGGGAGCACGAGTTAGGAAAGCATTGTATGCTTTTATGAATTAGAAAAAGCTGATGAAGATATTAAATGGAGGCCATGTATGGCATTTGACACCGACCCTCCCTTATGTAAGGAGAAAGCCTGAAATAAGTGTTGATTTTCTTTAATTCTTCATAACCATATTCGATGGTATATGATTAAAATGATATAAGCATCGGTCTTGTTTTTTTGGAGTTTAAGAAAAACATTAAAAATGGCTTAAAGGGAAAAAGCCATCGAATGGTTTAAAGAAAGAAAAAAAACCATGAAAGGGTTTAAGAAAAATAAAATCCTTCATTTCAAATATCATCTTTTCAAAACTCTTGATCTTCTGTTGTGCATATGAGCTCAACAGATCATTAATATCTTTCTTTCTACTTGTCTTGTAAAGTTTGCAAAAAGTTAAGAATTTACACAACACTGATTCACCCCCCCCCTCTTAGTGTTGTCATTGACTCCTACAATCTTTGTAAACATGCTTCCCGCTTTGAACAAATGATTTTCAAAGACTTTCCATTCTTCATGTATTTCATTGACTTGACATCATAAGACTTGAAGGACTTGTGAAGACTTGTGATCATCTTGACTAACATTATCTTCCAAATGAGTGCACACACAAGCTTCAACATGTCACACTCTTCAACTCAAATATGAAACTCTTGAACAAGAATGATATTTTGAACTCCTGAAAAGAACATCTAACATGAAGATCATACCAACATCCAGAAGACCATTCTATGCTATTTGTACCAACCACTGTCACTTGTAATCAACATGATGTTACTGTATACAAGCAAGATCCCACTGTCAAAAATGATTGTGAAGACAATCTTTGTAAACCAAGTAAACCATGAATCAAGATCACATCTCATATCTTGTCTTGAGCACAACCTAACAACCTTGACTTGAGCATGATAACAAGATAAACACAAACACTTTACCATACTGAACAAACTGTGTGATATAACAATAGAAAGAACACACAAGATGATGTCTCTTGCTCCTGTCAACAACAATGACAACTGAACATACTTTTGACATCAATGACAACTTATCACCATCAATCTCCCCCTTTGTCATTGATGGCAAAACCACCTGATGCAATTTTTCTTTCTCCCCCTTTTTGACATCTGATGACAAAGCCTAAATTAACTCCCCTTGTGTAAAACTCTGGTCATAAATATCACTGGCAATCACTGACAAGAATAACCAACACTGACCACTGTCCTCACAGAATGAAACATGTATGTCAACAAAAATTACACTTCTTGACACAACACCAAGTTGAAAAATCAAGATGCAAAACTGACATATCTCTGCTTAACCAAATATCAACTCTTTTGATGAACTCAAACTCTATGCAAGATGTCATAAACACATCACAACACATGAAGACCACTGTTGAGAAAACCTTCCCAAAACTTTCCTTTAACTACCTCTGATTGAAGAATTTGATGAAATACAAGGATCACCATCAATGTCATAAGCAACTCTAGATTGTTATAGCTTGAAGTACATACCTGATACCACTTCTAAACTAAAGGTACACAATTTGCACATACCTTTCTTGGCAAATTCAAATGTAGAGATATATGCTATGAATTAGCTTCTTCCATTTTAAACTTCGCAGCCAATATGAGATAACATATGAAGAGAAATCCTTGAGTATACCCAAGATCTTGTCTTTCAAATCCTAGAACCTGTTAATCTTCATTCAAATCAGCCCATGCACATCAACAAACTAACTGCATCATCAAGATTTTCCTGCAACAACACTTCACATTTTCTCAAACATATCAAGATCATTTATCAACCAAGTTATTCAATATCATCAAACTCTTTGAGCATTGAACTCCTGAACATTCTTTTAACATCTTGTTTGCAAACTGAACCAAAGATCACCTGTATCACTGTCACATTCTAAACAACAACATTGTTAGCAACACCACCATCAACTATATGAATTTAATTTCATAAGGTTGGTAAGAATAAACATGAGAAGATCAGCATAATGACAATCATAAAATAATCTTCTCTTGAAACTTCTTGGGATTAATTGATAGAGCATTTGACACCTCCCCCTTACTCCATGCTATATTATGCAATAGATGAAATGACTTGTGCAAGATGCACAAGCTTAGAATCTAACTTCTCTTGACTTTCTTTCTGCTTCCATACTTTTACAGGATCTTTCTTCCTCCAAACTTTAACAGTTCCTCTTGTCTTGAGATGACTTATTAAATCATTTCTACAATATTGTGCTTTATGTCCAAACTTCTGACACCTATAGCATATGATCTTGTAATCAAGAGGAGAACCAGAAGAACTATATCTTGTTGAAAGGCCAAAAACATCATTTCTTACTTAAGTACAACAAAACCTTGTAGTATGATCTAAATAGTTACATTTACAACTTCGACCACTATTTGACCATCCATAAGAATCCTTATTCCATATTGAATTCATCAGACAATTAGTTGCTTTATGACCATACTCATAACAAGCATAGCAACAACTAGAAAAGAAATTGTACTTTACAGATTGATTTTGTCTGAAAAGTGAAGATCTTGAAAACCTACCTTCATCAACACATTTATCTTTTGTCTCATCTACATCACATTTATCTTCTGTCTCATCTATAGGAGTATCAGCATGATGATCCAAATTAATCTTCTTCCTTAGAGTATTCCTAACTTTAAAACTCTATCCTTTCCCTTTTTTAGATACAAAAATTGTTTCAATGTTTGATTCTGTTCCACTTGAAGATGCTTGTCTTACCTCATACCCTAAGCCAGTAAGATCATTGGAATATTTTTGTCTACATAGCATATCATCCAGTGCATTAATACTTTTCTCAAACTTCTTATATTTGTCTAACTGAATCTTATGATCTTCAAGATCTTTATTAAGATCAACAAACTCTTCTTCAAGTTTATGGCACTCAAAGGTTTTGGCATCCAAGGTATATTTAGTGGCTTCTGCTATTCTCTTAGTCTCCTCAATTTCAGCCTTTAAACTAATAATGACTTTGTTAGAATCATCAACATAACTCTTTAAAATTGCAATCTGATTTTTTGCTTCTTCAAATTCTAAAGAAATTTTTTCAAAATTTGAGCATACCTTGTTCTTGAAATTTTTTTCTTGTTGAAACTGATCTTCTAGTTCCTTATTCTCTTTTCTAAGCTACTTGATTGTATCCAAGGCACACAATAATTCACCTTCTAAATCAACTTCACAATCATATTCATCAAACTCCTGTTCATCTTCATCATTAGTCTCAACATAAAAGACATCTTTTCTTTCATTAAATTCTTGTTCTCTTTTATTCACAATGATTTCTTCCTTTTTATCAAAGTTCTCAATTACAGGACCATTCTTTGTATCAATTATTAGGGGTGACATATGCAACAAATCATTTCTAGGCTTAATTGAGGCTTGTTTTACCATCTTTTGATCAACATCTTTCTTTTCTCTATTTGAGACCTTAATTCTATTCTTCTTTCCCATGGTACTCCACACACAGGATCTACCCAAGCTGATTAAGCTTTAGAAGGGAACCTACGCTCTGATACCAATGCAACCCAAGGGATTTGAACCCATGACCCATGGCTCTGATACCAATTGATGGAATCATTTGCCGTTGCACCAAAAGCTCGAGCTATCAACGCTCGCTACAAACACCAGATTTAACCCAGATCCATAGGAGGCTCACTGCCATGTCATGAATCCTGAGGTCAGTGTTGAATGCCTCACTAACAAGGGGATAGCTCATTGCCAACAGAAAGTGGTTGAGAGTGCTAATGTGAAGGTTGATGAAGACAAAAAATAACATCAGATCTGAGTGGCTATGAATCAGATGAACCTGCTGTTACAGTCAATGTTCAAAGAAAAGATGGAACAAAAGGATAGTCAAGTTGAAGAAGAAAAGGCTCCAGAAAGTGCTATTAAGACTCCCAGGTATGTAAGGATTAATCATTCTGAAGATCAAATTATTGGTGACAAAAGAAAAGGAGTATTAATAAGGAAAAGAGCTGTAGAAGAATAGGTGAACTCCTATGTTCTTTCACAAATTGAACCTAAAACTATAAGTGAAGCATGCAAAGATGAAAGTTGGGTAAAAACCATGGAAGAGTCGATGCAGATAGAGAAAAATCAAACTTGGGAATTAGTTCCTAGACCTACTAATAAGAATGTGATTAGAACCAAATGGGTCTTCAAAAACAAGATGAATGAAAATGGTGAAGTTTTAAGAAACAAGGCAAGACTGGTATGCAAAGGTCATTCTCAGGTTGAAGGCATAGATTTTGAAGAGACTATTGATCCTATGGAAAAGATTGAAGCAATAAGAATGTTCTTGGCATTTGTAACACACAAAGACTTCAAAGTGTACTAGATGGATGTGAAGTTTGCATTCTTGAATGGAGAGTTGGAAGAATAAGTTTACATTGAACAATTGAAAGGATTCCAGTCATCAGATCAAGGTGACATGGTGTGCAGATTGAAGAAAGCCTTGTATGGATATAGAAAGCTTCTAGAGCTTGGTATGCAAGGTTGGACAAGCATTTGATGCAATTAGGGTTTAGTAAAGGTACTGTAGACAACAATCTCTATTTCAAAATCAATAATGATCAAATTTTGATTGTTTTAGTGTTTGTTGATGGTATTATCTTTGGAGGCAATGAAAGTATGTGTAAAAAATTTGCAGAGGAAATGCAAAAAGAATTTGAGATGTCTATGTTTGGTGAAATGAATTTCTTTTTAGGACTCAAATTACTCAATCAGAAAAATGAATTTTCATTTCTCAGTCCAAGTATGTAAGAGAATTGTTAAGAAGTTTGGAATGGAGGATTCTAAGCCAATATGTACCCCTATGGTAACTAGCTACAAGTTGAGAAAGAATGATGAATTGCCTAAAACTGATTAGAAAAAGTATAGGTCTATGATTGGAGGACTACTTTATTTGACCCATACCAGACCAAACATAATGCATGCAGTTTGTCTTGTGGAAAGATTTCAAGAAGATCCCAAGGAGTCACATGTGATGGCAGTCAAGAGGATCATGAGGTATTTAAAAGGAACTTCAGACTATGGATTGTGGTATCCCAAAGATACTAATTTCATTCTCAGTGCTTATACAGATGCAGATTGGTCTGGAGATGCTGATGACAAAAAAGTACAAGTGGAGGTGCTTTCCTTTTGGGTAACAGATTGGTTTCATGGTTGAGCAAGAAATAAGAATTGGTTTCTTTGTCTACTGTAGAAGAAAAATATATTGCTACAACATGTTGTTGCACTCAAGTGCTTTGTATGAAGCAAACATTGAAGGACATATGAGTTGTGTATGAAGAACCAATTTAAATATTTTGTGACAATACAAGTGCTATAAACATTTGAAAGAATCCAGTGATGCACTTAAGGACAAAGCACATATCAATAAGGTATCACTTTCTAAGAGAAAAGGTAACAGAGAATGAAGTAAAGATGGAGTATGTATCTACAAAGGATTAGATTGCAGATATTTTTACTAAGCCTCTACCTAAGGATACTTGAGAGGAACCTCCTGCAACAAAATAATGAAAATGCATGAAATAACAGAAATAACAAAACACAGAAGGAATTTATTGATCACAGGCCACTTCAAGGGGGCAACCTCCTTTGAAAAAGCTCAATACAATAAACTCATGGATGCCTTCATTGGACTCAATATGTACTTATATACTAAGTCTAATCTAAACAACTATTACTCCCCATTAATGTGGGATAATACAATATACTCACAGGATGACTTACAAAGAATATGCATCCAACAACAATATACTAACAAAGTAAAGAGAAGGGTTAAACATGGGTTCTTAACATCCCCTCCCTCTTAGAAAAGCTTTGTCCTCAAAGCTGAAGATGTGGAAATTATTGTTGAATCTGAAGGAGTGGTTCCCATGTAGCATCCTCTGGTTGCATTCCATGCCACTGACTTAATACCTCTGTGATGGATCTAGAGTGAAGCTGACAAGTGCACCTATCAAGGATTGCCTCTGGCTCCAAAATGAGGGATCCTTCGTTATCCAGTTCTGGAAAAATAGTTTGTGCTCTAATGTTGGTGCCAAGAAATTTCTTTAGACAAGAGACATGAAATACTAGATGAACGCGGGAAGGAGGAAGCTCCAATTTATAAGCAACTGACCCAATCTTCTGAAGAACCTTATATGGCCCATAGAACTTTGGAGCCATCTTATGAAACCCTTTGAGTTTTAGGGAGGATTGCTTGTATGGATACAGACAAAGAAAAACCATATCACCTACTTGAAAAGTACGCTCAGAACTGTGCTGATCGGCTTGTTGTTTCATTCGATTTCTTGTCATGTGAAGATTTTCCTGTAAAATGCAAAGAATTTGATCTCAGGTTCAGAGAACCATGTCAACTGCCTGAACTGGTGAACTACTAGGGGTGTATGGAAGGAGCACTGGTGGTGCCTGACCATAGACTACTTCATATGGAGTCATTTTAGATGCAGTGTGGTAAGAGGTATTGTACCACCATTCAGCAAGAGGGGGCCACTTTTCCCATTGATGTTGTTATTCTGAGGTGAAACAACAAAGATAAGTTTCCAAACATGTTGATAACTTCTTTTTGACCATCTATTTGTGGGTGGTACCCTAAACTCATCTTTAGTTTGGTGCCAGTGTGGTGAAATAGTTCTGTCAAAAAATGACTGGTGAAAGTTGCATCATGATCTGAGACAATGGAAGAAGGGATTCCATGAAGATGAAAGATCTGGTACATGAAAATCTGTGTGACTAATGAGGTGGTATAGGGATGGCTGAGGGCACAAAAATGACTATATTTGGAGGGGTGATCAACCATAACCAAGATCACTGTCTTTCCTCTAGATTTAGGGAGCCCTTCAATGAAATCCATAGAAATATCCGTCCAAATCTGTATAGGGATGGGAAAGGGTTCGACCAATCTAGGAAGGAGTGTTGTTTCACCCTTATTGCACTGGTAGGTATCACATTCAGCCACCATCTGTTGAATTGCCCTTTTCATTCCCTTCCAAAAGAAGTTACGCTGTGCCCGCTCATAAGTTTTGAGGAACCCAGAGTGCCCTGCCGATGGAGAAGCATGGAGTTCAGAGAAGATAGCATGTTGAAGATTTGTGCTCTGGGGAAGCACAAGATGACCTTGTATCTTAGAGAAGCACCATCCCAAGAGTAATGTGGTACAATAGAAGGGTTATTGGCCAACTATTGAATGATTTGAGATAATGAAGAGTCATTGACATAGCCCTACTAGACAGATTCCAACCAATTTGGAACAGGCATAGAAAGAGCTGAAAGAGAAGCATGGTCATCAAATGTGTGAGAAAGAGCATCTACCACAATATTGTCCTTACCCTTCTTGTAAGTGATCTCATAGTCATAACCCATGAGTTTGCTAACCCATTTCTGTTGTACTGGGGAGGAGACCTGTTGTTCCAAGAAATATTTCAAACTCTAGTGATCAGTCTTGATGCAGAAATGATTCCCTAATAGGTATGGCCACCACTTCTCTATTGCATGCAAAATAGCCCTCATTTCCTTCTCATATGTAGAGAGTACTAAATTCTTACCTGAAAGGGCTTTGCTAGTGAACGCAATGGGATGTTCATCTTGAAGGAGAACAACACCAAGTCCATTGCCGCAAGCATCACTCTCAATAGTGAAGGTCTTGGAAAAATCTAGCATAGCTAGAATAGGTGTAGTACACATAGCTTGTTTCAGTTTTTCAAATGCACATTCAGCAGCATGTGTCCATGTAAAAGTATCCTTTTTCAACAGAGCTATTAATGGAGTTGCAATCTTCCTGTAATCCTTGAGAAATTTGTGGTAGTAGACAGTCAGTCCCAAAAAACCATGGAGACTCTTGAGTGTCTGAGGATACAACCAATTTTTCATGGCATCTATTTTGGCAGGATCCACTCGAACCCCTTGGGTTGAAACAATATGCCCGAGATACTCCACTTCCTCCTGCCCAAAAACACATTTAGACTATTTTGCACATAGATGATGATCAGAGAGAAGTTGCAGTACAAGATCCAGATGCTGGAGATGCTACGCCCATGTTTTACTATAGATGAGGATATCATCAAAGAAGACCAGAATAAATTTCCACAAGTAGAGCCAGAATATTTTATTCATCAATGCCTGGAATGTGGAAGGAGCATTAGTGAGGCCAAAGGGCAAGGCCAAAGGGCATGACCAAAAACTCATAGTGGCCATCATGTGTGCAGAAAGCTGTTTTAGGGATATCATCCTCATGAACCTGAATTTGGTGATACCCAGAATGAAGATCCAACTTGGAGAAAAAATGAGTGCCATGAAGTTCATCAACAACAAGAATCAGAAACTTATCCTTGACTGTGATGTGATTAAGTGCTTGGAAGTCAATATAGAGGTGCCATGACCCATCTTTTTTCTAGACAAGAAGAACTAGTGAAGAAAAGGAACTAGTACTAGGGCGAATAATACCTTGCTTCAGTAAGTCCTGAACGAGCATCTCAATCTCTATCTTTTGGTGAAATAGGTAGTAGTAGGGCTTGATGTTGGGAGGAATGCTTCTAGGAAGGAGCTGAATATGATGGTCCTCTAGTCATGAAGGTGGCAATCCCACTAGTTCAGCAAAGACACATGCATATCTATCCAAAATTTGTTGTAGATCTGAAGGAGTAGTGGAGACCACTGATGGTTGCATTTGAATGGAATGGAGCTGAGCGATGACACCATGTGAATTCTTCTTAAGGAGCTTTTCCATGTGATGTGAACTAATGATGCTGAGAGACCCTGGTTGTAAGCCCTTCAATGTGTGTTTTTGCCCATTGTCTGAAAACTACATCCAAAGTTCAACAAAATCCCATAAGATGGGTCCAAGTGTGCATAACCATTGAGCACCCAAAACCACATCACATCCACCTAAGGGCAAGGCAAACATGTCAGAGCACAGGTTATAATCTCCAATAGAGATACGCACATTGCAACACTTCCCTTTGCAAGTTAATCTACCCCCATTGGCAATCATGACTTCAAAGATGGAGCAAGGATGGACAAAACAATCAGCCTATTTGGCGATTTGAGGGTCAATGAAGTTATGAGTGCTACCAGAATCAATGAGTATTGTAAGAGGGAGCTTCTTGAAGTAACCCTTGACTTGCATGGTTTGTGGGGTGGTGACTCTAGCTAAAGCATGGAGAGAGATCTCTGGGTGGTCTTCCTAAGAAGGAGGGTCAACAGCCAACTGCTGAATGTCGACCTGATCATCTACTGTATCCTGAGCATCTTCATAAACTTTAGTTACAGTTGGAGAATCCACATCCAAGAGATAGAGCTTGTGCTCAACACATTTATGTCCCCGAGTGAATTTCTCATCACAATTATAACAAAGCCCTTTTTCTCTACGTGCCCTCATCTCTACTTCAGACAAATCCTTGATAGGAGTTGTTCTAGGAGTTGGCGTGATTAGAGGTCATTGGGAAACCATATTTCTAAATGGAACAAAACTAGATTTGGAGCGCTGTTGAGTTGTGATCTTGTCCTCCGCCAACTTAGCCAACCCTAGGGCTTCCATCATTATGCTGGGACAGAACATTTTAACCTCAGATCAGATTGCATCCTTTAGACCATTGACAAAACAACTCCTAAAGAATTCATCAGACAATCCCTCTGTGTGATTGGCCACTTTCTCAAATTTTATCTAATATTCTCTCACAGTGCCAATTTGGTGAAGTTTACTGAGTGCTCCTGTGAAGTCATCAAAAGCACTAGGGCCAAATCGTTGCAAAATGAGTTTACAAAAATCTGTCCATTTTGGCTCTTCATGAGCCTTGATGTACCAACGAAACCATTGAAGGGCTTCATGTTCCAAATGAAAGGATGCAAGTGGGACTTTGTTGACATCAAAAGTATAATGCAAACTAAAATATTATTCTGCCCAGTATATCCATCCAGTCAGATCATCACCATTAAAACGAGGAAAATCAAGCTTCAGCCCACAAAAATTGCTAGAAGAAGAGAACCCAGTGTCTGCAGAAGACTCTGGCTGCTATGTATTATTCATGGCTGAATGCTGAAGATTGAGGTCGAGAATTTTTTGAGTTTGGTCTTGAGGGTTGCAAGTTCATTCTCCATGTTTTTTTCTCCTGTGCGGGTGACAACCATAACCAGGATTTTTTTTTTTTGGGAATGGGTAGAAAAACAAAAATAGAAAGTTTTTTAGTAAAAGAAAGTTTTTTAGTAAAGGAAAATTTGGATTTGGGAAAAACTCTGATGGGTAATTGGGGTTTGACTAGGTTTTGGACACTTTCTAAGGGACAGGGAAGCCGAAAATGGGGATTTCAGAAGCAGAGTGAAAGAATGGGAAAATTTGTCCAAGAGGGACAAAGCAGAAGAAATAGGAAATCAACACTGTGGCAAAATTTGAAGGCGATTGGGTGAGAATCAAAGAAGTTATGACAAACCCTAAAAATAGACAAATGTGGGATTTCTGGCTTTGATAAGTGGAATTTGGGATAGGGTCCTCAAGGAAGGAAACATGTAGAATGGAATTTCAGGGGTTCCAATGAATTTTCAGAGGAAACAGAGCTAAAGCAATGAAGATATGGCGAAAAAATAATTTTTTTTTCAGAAATGATCTGCAACAGGATCTGCAATAGCTCTGGACAAATGCAATCTACGATTTATCAGCTAGCAATAGATATGGACCCCAGGTATGTTTGGCTTCCTAAAGGTTCAGGGGATTCACTCAGCTACCAATGATGTCTAATAGCTTTCGTATTGGGGTAGTACCCCTCACTCCACAACTCAGGTAAAACTAATAACTGCTTTGCCACAAACGACAGCTCTTGGTTTACCTCATGGATGGGAACTAGTCAATCAGGTAGGGGTTGTTGCTCTTTTCGTTGGCAGGTCCTCTCAATGGGCCAGCTACTTCAGGGTTCATGTGGTACTCCTCACAATGAGTTTTAGGACTATGCCCAGGCACTTCCCACAGTTAAGCGGATATGGATTACTCCCTAATCTGAACATGCAATTGAAATGAATAATACAGATGCAAAGAAAAAAGAACTACTGCAATAATCATAGTGCCTAGAGGCCACTGCGAAAAAAAAATTTGGCTGAAATTCCATCCAGCGAGCCCAAGAAAGCACTCTAATACCAGATGAGAGGAACCTCCTGCAACGAAATAATGAAAATGCATGAAATAATAGAAATAGCAGAACACAAGGAATTTATTGATCGTAGGCCACTTCGAGGGGGCAACCCCCTTTGAGCAAGCTCAATACAATAAACTCATGGATGCCTTCATTGGCCTCAACATGTACTTATATACTAAGTCTAATCTAAACAACTATTACTCCCCCTGAATGTGGGATAATACAATATACTCATGGGATGACTTACAAAGCATATGCATCCAATAGCAATATACTAACAAAGTAAAGAGAAGAGTTAAACACGAGTTCCTAGCAATACTTTTGAGTATCTTTGGGAGAAGTTAGGGGTTATTACCCCTCCTGCTCTAAACTAAAGATGCATAAGGAATGCATCAATCCAATGGTATTCAAAGTTTCATCTTTCATCTGGATTGATGTTTTGAAGGCTACTCCTCAAGGGGGTAGGTGGAAGCTTTTGATCAAGAGAAGTAAGTGTTGCAGTGTTGATGAAAGGGGGAGTTGTGCAACAAAAAGAAAGAAAGGGTCTAGCACCCTTTGCCATTGATGTCAAAGGGGGAGAGAAGTTCACGTGAAAAACCTAAGAAGAAAGTTGCAAACAGAGAAAGCATCAAGTGAGGGGGAGCAAAGAAGCAAAGCAAGATTATATGTCTTGATGGTTTTTCACATCATGTGTTTCCATCAATGACAAAGGGGATGATTGTTGCAAGTATGAGCAGTAAGTGTTGTCATTGATGTCAACACCTAAAAAAGTCATTTGAATAAGTTTGAATAAGTATTTGAGGAATTAGTACAAAGTGCAGAATTGATTTATCTACTAGAGAAGTGTAATGTTTAATTCCACATATCCTGTAAATCTTTTCCTACGGATTGGAAGTTATGTTAAGGGATGTCTATAGATGCTATGTTTCAAGTTTGAGCCTTCGGTGTGAAGATTTGAGTGAGTTCTATTCACCAGAGTAAAAACTATTTTTTTGTGTATTTAATGGTGACAGGGAGAATGTATTCTGCTCTGCATTTCTCCACATTTAAGTTTCATAGTTTGCAGTTCTAGAATTAAGTTTGTGATGATGTTATCTACCTTCAGGTCTAATGGTTCATGATTTGGTGCTTCGAAAGTGATCTTTTCTTTATGACAGTGGCCGATAGTGATGTTCAAGTGCTCTGGTTTGAAGAATCTTATGGATAAAGTGTTTAGAGTTTGTGCGGATGTTCTTGGTGATTGTAACGTGCCTGTGGGTGTCTCTTGATTGTGTTCCTACCTTTTGATTGGTCCACAAAGAGTAATCTGAATTGTGCATGAAGTGTGTTCTTAAAGGATTTAGTGTTAACAATAGTTTTAGCTGACTTGGATATTTTCACTACTTGCGATTATGTTTTGGAGTTTGTAATAGCATGTTTTTGCGTGGAAGATTACATTTGAGCCCCAGCTAAGGTGTGGTTTGGTTTGCATTCATTTTTCTTCTTCATAAATTTATTTAGGTCCAAACCTATTCTAATGTATGTGTGTTTATCGGCCTTGGAGAATATTCTAGTGGTTGATGATTGTAATGCCGACCTTGATGATCATTCCAAGGTTGATTAATTTTATAAATACTTGTAATAAAGTCATGAAAATGTATCCAAGTGTGGAGATGTGAAGATAAGTGTGAAGTGAAAAAGTAGAGCAGAGCAGAGGCTGTTTATTGTGCTTCAATGTAACTGAACTTTCGCATAGTGTAGATGCTACTATCTCAGTTCACCTATTTTGGCAATGAGCCACCCACCGGTAGTGAGCCAGGTGCCCATTGGTAGTGAACCTCTTCTTGCAGTGAGCATTCTGGGTAGTGAGCCCTAAGGCAGTGAGCCTCTGATTTTTGGTATTGTTATTACATATTATATTGTGAGCTAACAAGGTCATCCCACACCACAATAATGGGTTACACTTTTTTGGCCAAACTTGACATTGAAATCAACATTTTGAACTAAATATTCACTTTCTAACACATATAGCCACTAAACCGTTAGGAATTTGAAGATGATGCAAACTAGTGATTTGTGAGATTTTTTCTGTAGATTCTAAATATTTTTTTAAAAAAAAATTTGGAGTTAAATTGTAAAATTTTTAGTGTCTCCTTTGATAACTAGTTTTTAATAGTAAACAACATTTTTTTAAAGTGATGTGTATTCTGCCACATAACTTCTTTTCTACAAAGGATAAAATTCTAATTCTTTTGAATTTAGATTGGTAACACTGATATCTAGAGGATGCATTTGGTTTCATAATGTTTTGTTGAATATATATTTTTTAATTAAGTTTTGAAGTCAAACTAATTATAGTTTAGACATAGGCGTATTCTGTCCAACATAACTTTTTTTTGTATGTATTAGAATTCAACTTTTTTTTGTTGGAATAAGGACAACAATACCTAGAGGACATGTATTTTTTAGAATTTTTCTCTATTTTCCTATTTTTTTGTATGTGTGAAATAAAGACCTTGATGTTCATTGAAAAACCTACATTCACAAGAAATAAAAAATAAATATAATAATAAAATTAAATATTATTAAAATTATACTTTTTGGGAAGCTTATAATAAGGACTACATACTTACAAAACATAAATTTTAAATGAATTCATTTGATCCCCCAAAAGGTAAATCAAAAGTGGTTTTTTATCAGCATTTTGATAGGTGTAGAGGAGACTCCATTATAGGTATGGTTTAAAACTAGCGGGGTTCTATCCAAGGGGGTTTGAATCTAAGGAGGTTTGATCAAACTCTCTTCAATTAAAATCTTTTAAATAGAACATTTCAAGGCTTAAATCATTATATTTTCTAAAAATATGTGATTTTAGCAAAAATCAAGATGTCCTAGAAAGTGTAACCCATTATTGTGGCAGCACCCAACACTCACCGTGGTTTTTCCCTTATAGGGTTTTCCACGTAAAAATTTGGTGTCTCATGTGTTGAATGTTTGAATGTGTTTAATTTTCTGATTTCATGTTTTCATGGTTAAATACAATAACAGTGATTAAGTGGTTGATGTGTTAATGGTTTTGAAGTATTGGTTACAACTGATTCACCCCCCCCTCTCAGTTGTATTGCACTTTTCAACATAGGTTTAGGTTTAAGTCTAGAAAAAGATATTAGGATTGTCGTGTCTAATGTGTAGGTTTTTAACTTCATGAAAAGAGTTTTACAAATAGTTTTAGGGCTATGAGACTCATCAGGAACATTGAAAGCCATGAAGACTAAGAACATGCCTATAGTGTATAAGTAGTTCAAGGTCTATATAGACAATTTCAAATTGTTTTGAAATATCATCACTAAAGGTTTATTGTTAAGCCTATATAAAAGAAATCCTAGAAGTTCTGTGAAACCTAGTGATTTTTTTAGTGGCTAATATTCACCAATTGGCTAATAGTTAAAATTGGGAATTCAAAATTTGGCTAATAGTACAAGCTGTAATGCGACGTGAATCGCCACATTTTTACAATATTTTATTTTATTCCTAGCTAAATCGCCAAAACATTTATTTTATTAAACTTTTAAACTCAAAGATTTGCCACAATATTTGATACTTGATTAGATTAGATTCACCTAAATTTTATAAGTTATAGTATAAAATGAAATTAATTAGCCAATAATATTATATAATTATTGGTTACTTTAGGGCCATATCGCCAGTTTTTAATCACCACCATTGATTTTTTTTATAATCTAACGATTGAGGAACTTGTATTCCATGGGTTAAAATGTACCCACAAAGTGTTGGGAATTAAGGTGTCTAAACCTTGGTAATTCCTTGTATTATTTCATTGTATTTATTTATTTATTGCCTATTGTATAATTAGGATGCAAATCCTATGTTGTCATCTTGTGGGAGTTGGCACGGTGATGTGTCATCCTACATGGCATTTGACCACATGTAAATTTGTCCTGACATGAGGAGATAGGTGTCCCACTTAGTGGTAGGAATATTTTGCCATGTGTCGGCATCTTGGAATGTGTGTAAGGGAATATTGACTGAAATGGTCATGACAGATTCCTATGACAAAGTTATGACATGTAAAAGTCAGAAATAGAAGATCCTATGATAGGTATAGACATGTTTCGAGAAGCATCTTTGAAAAAGGTATCTTTGGGCGTCCCAAGGTGGACTATGACATGTTGTAAGAGAATATACTATTTATAGCCTGTGTATGATAGATTCTCTTATAGCTATAAGTTATGATAGCTATGACAGATTCTATGACAGTTGTAAGAGTCATAAGAGCATCTATCATTGCCCATTTTGGAAATAGGAGACCTCCTTGGGATGGGGTGACTTGACAAGTGTCAAGAACATCCGATAGTGTTGGACAAGTGTCCATAGGCATGGGTTTTGGGCCATGAGGCCATGTTGCACGCCCATCTCAATGTGGAGCCATTTTTGCCTTGTATGTTCTTTATAAACAGGTGCTTTGGAGAGGCGATGCATTATGTGATTGACATGTACTGTTATGATGCCATCTTGTCTCCAGATACGAGTGTCCAAGACTCCTACAAGAGCATTGGCTATGTGACTGTGTTGTAATGTTCATTGTTTACGGAATACATTTGAGCTATGTTTTGGAGTGTGTAGTTTTTCACCCGCTAAGGGTTTTCCCCACATATATCTTGTGTCTCTCTTCTTCTGTCTTACATTCTTGTGTATGTGTTTTCTGCAATATCTATGTTAGTGGGTTAACATAATCTGTAATTGTAAAGATAAAATTGAATTTGCACTCTCCTCCCGTCATTAGATTAGAGTAGGAAGTCATTTTTGCACACCTAGCTTCCTTTCATTTGGTATCAGAGCCTGGCCAGTTTTGGTTCTAGCTACTGGGTAGAGGTTTTTTGAGCTAATCTTAGGTTGAGTTTGAGTTTGTGCAGAGTATTATATATCTTGTTGGAGGAAGGAGATGGCAACCACATCCAGAAGATTAGAGGTGGAGAAATCTAATGGCACTAATTTTGAGTAGTGGAAACTCAAGATGGAGGACCTACTTGTTGATCGTGACCTATGGGAAACTATTGATGGAACAAAACCTACAACAATGTCACATGCTAATTGGGACTTGATGTAGCCAACAACATACACTCAATAAAATTGTGCCATTAATCATGTGTGAGAGCCAAAGATTTGGAACACTAAAAAAAAAATTCTATTCACCAACTCTGCTGCTACAATGAGAGAAAAATCTCTTATATCCAAGAAAACAAAAAAAATAAAAAAATTACCTTTTTTGGTAGATTTCAAAAATTGTTAGATTTTGCCATTTTAGGTAATTTTACAATCATATCTTGAGAATCCAGTTTTTTGCCAAAAACTTCCTAAAGCTAAGGTAGGACGAAAAGCCAACTAACATCCTAAATTTGAAACATGAGTTTTGAGTTATTAAAAAAAGCAACTTTTAAAAAACTACAAAAAAATACTAAATTTCTATTTTGAGGGCCAAGATGAAAGTTTCAAGCCCCAAAAAAGTGCCAAGATGAGGTCCCACTGACTAGGGTGGGTTGGGAAACCACCATCCACCTCATAACGTATCCACCTATAAAATTTCATAGAAAACCCACATCCGAGTCAAAAGTTATGACCTCCGGAAGTCCCTGCATCTTTCTCCTTTGGTTGAAAAGAACTCAGCTCCTACAAGTGAGTGTCTTCAAACTGTTGCCATTTAACTAGATCTAACCTCTACACTTCCCACTCTGTAAACCACGTGCTATCTATTGGTGGCAATCCTTCCCACTGTACTAAATAGTTGTTGTAATGCCCTTGCCGAGTGTAGATAGTTTTCTTATCAAGAACCTGTGCAATCTTTTCCTTCTTCTTATGGGGAATGTGGTGGTGCCATGCCACTTCTAGTTGACTATCTTCAGCATCATCCTCACCATGGAATGCATATAAATCAAAAATATTAAACACAGGAGAAATATCAAGATCATTTGGTAAACTGACCTCATATGCATTATCATTGATCTTCTTTGTAATTTTGCGAGGACCAATTTTCCTGTACTTCAACTTGTGGTATGTTCCAGTAGGAAACTACTCTTTTCTCAAATATACCATCACTAAGTCACCTTCATTGAATGTCTGATGTCGCCTACTAGTATCCACTGTATTCTTGTACCGCTCATTACTATCCTGCAACTTCTATCTCACTTCTTTCTGCAACTGTTGAAGGTGTTCTGCAAATGCTTCCCCATCATCACTGACCCTATCTTTCATTGGTAGCTATACCAAATCTAGAACACCCTGAGGATTCTTGCCATACACAATCTGGAATGGGGACTTTCCCTTTGATCTATTAACAGAACTATTATAGGCAAATTCAGCTTGGGGTAATGCCACGTCCCATTGTTTTGGCTTTTCTCCAACAATACACCTCAACAAATTTCCCAGACTCCAATTGACTACCTCTATTTGCCCATCCATTTGAGGATGATAAGCACTACTAAAGTGTAACTTAGTCCCCATCTTCTTCCATAAAGTCCTCCAGAAATGACTGGGGAATTTGGTATCCCTATCAAAGGTAAGTCTTTGGAACACCATGTAGTTGAACAACTTCTAAAAAAAATAACTCTGCTACCCTCGTTGCATCATTAGTTTTCTTACAAGCAATAAAATGAACCATCTTGGAGAACCTATTAACAAATGCAAAAATGGAGTCATTACCTCGTTGAGTATGTGGAATTCCCAACACAAAGTTCATGCTCAAATCTATCCATGGTGCAATTGGTACTAGTAATGGCATATACAACCCTTTATTCTGTGAATGTCCCTTAGCCACTTGGTAGATTCTACACCTTGTTACATACTTAGTTATATCCCTTTTCATCTTTGGCCAGTAATATTTATTTTCTATCAAGGCCATTGTCTTGTCCTTGCAAAAATGTCCAGCCAACCCACTACTATGAAATTCTCTGATAATGTTTTCCCTGATAGAGCCAGCTGGTATGCATAGTTGTTTTCCTTTAAATAGATACCCATCTTTCATAAAATATTCACCCCTAAAGTGATCCAAGTTACCAGATACTGGTGCCTTCAATTGTTCCACAATCTCCCAAAAATCATCATCAGACTCATACAAATTTTTGATGGCATCAAAACCAATCACCTTAGTTTCCATTGTGGTCAAAAGTGTAACACTCCTACTTAACACATCTGCAACCTAATTTTGTTTTCAAGACTTATGCTTCAACACAAAATTGTAACCCTGCAAGAAAGAGACCCACTTGGAATGCCTACTATTCAACTTTTTTTGTGTGTTCAAGTATCTCAGTGCAATATGATTTGTAAACAATACAAACTCCTAGGGAACTAGATAATGTCTCCAATGCCTCAATGCTTGAACAATTGCATAAAATTCCAAATCATAAGTAGAATAATTCTTTCTCACTTCATTCAGCTTTTCACTAAAGAAAGCTAGAGGTTTTCCAGCTTGGCTAAGCACAGCACCTATTCCCACATGGGAGGCATCACATTCTACTTCAAATACCTTATCAAAATTTGGCAATGCAAGTATAGGTGCTTCTGTTACCTTTTGCTTCAAGTACTTAAAGCTCTCCTCAGCATCCTTGGTCCATACAAACTCCATTCCTTTGGTACAATCTATTATAGGAGCTACAATACTACTGAAATTTTGAATGAACTTTTGATAGAAAGTGGCCAAGCCATGAAAACTTTTTACCTCTATGATGCTTCTTGGACTAGGCCATTCTAGAATTACCCTAACCTTTTCTAGATCCATTCTGACACCATCTTTAGAAATGACAAAGCCTAAAAAAACCAAACTGTCCTGCATGAACCTACACTTCTTCAAATTGGCATAGAGCTTCTCCTTCCTTAACACACCAAAGATGATCCTCAAGTGTTGTAGGTACTCTTCTTTGCTATTACTAAATACCAAAATATCATCAAAATAAACTACCACAAACTTACCAATGTAAGGTCGTAGTATAGTGTTCATCAATCTCATAAATGTGCTAGGTGCATTTGATAACCTGAATGGCATAACCATCCACTCATATAATCCATCTCTAGTCTTAAAGGTTGTCTTCCACTCATCCCCTTCTTGGATCCGGATTTGGTGGTAGCCACTTCATAGGTCGATCTTGCTGAAATATTTGGCCCCTGCAAGGACATCCATCATGTCCTCCATACGAGGTATAGGAAACCGATACTTGATGGTAATCTTATTAATTGCTCTACTATCAGTGCACATCTTCCATGTTCCATCTTTTTTTGGGGTCAACAATGCAGGTACAGCACAAGGGCTCATGCTCTCTCTCACCACACCTTTACTTATGAGTTCTATTACTTGCTTATTCATCTCTACATGTTGTGTTGGACTCATCCTATAAGTTGCTTGGTCGGGTAGAGTTGCTCCTAGAATCAAATCAATATGATGATGAATATCTCTCTTTGGTGGTAGACCATCAGGCAATTCATCAGACAAAACATCAACAAATTCTTTCAATAGCTCTGCTACTTCTGGGGGAACTGAAATGTCTTCCTCTTCACCTTTTTTCACTACTAATGCATAGCAACATCCTATCACCTTCATTTCTTTAACAAGATCTCTTTCAGTCAACATGGTCTCACCTTTTCCTTCATCCTTGAGAGGCAATAAAATCACTTTAGAGCCATCTTTTCAAAAGGTGTATGTGTTTCTCTCTCCATCATGCATAACTTTTCTATCATACTTCCATGGCCTTCCCAATAACACATGACAGACATCTATTGGGACAACATCACACCATATCTCATCCTGATAGATCTTCCCTATGATAAACTTAATTAGGCATCTTCTATCAACAGTGACTTCATTTCCCTTTTTAAACCATGCAATGCGGTATGGATGAGGATGTTTTTCATAGTGTAAATTCAATTTTTCTACCATTTCTTTAGAAACCATATTTTCACAACTACCTCCATCAACAATAACTTGACATACCTTGCCACCTAAAGTGCATCTGGTTCTAAAGATATTGGTTTGAAGCCATGAACCATGAGAGATTTTGGCTTGTGTTTTCTCCTTCTCTGGAATCACCATTGCTCTTCTCATCATGATACTTTCTCCCACATTTGGTGGAACCTCTAGTTCTGTCCCTTCCACTTCATGTTGCATTTGAATCAAGTTCACCCTAGGTTGTCCTCCTTGATTTCTTTCTTGCATGTTATAATTTGAGCATTCAAATGCCCTATGACCTTCTCCACATCTGAAACAAGTGAAAGGTCTTCTCTAGTTTTCCCATCCTCTACCGCTACCATAACCTATACCTCTTTGAAATCCCCTTCCTCGTTATTGATTTGGAGGATCTTGTCGAGTGTCTACTTGTTTTTCCAATCCATGGGATGACTCTCCCCTTCCATAATTCAAACCTCCTTGAAATGGGGTTGATGTACCCCTTCTTCCTCCTCTATTCCTATGATGGTACTGTCTGTTTTGTTTTTCTTCAGCCTTTAGAGCCAATTGGTAAGCCTCTTCCATACTGTTGAGTCGATGCATGCTCAATTCATCTTGAATAGAGAATTTCAGGCCATTCACATATCTAGCATCCATCTGTTCATCAGTTTCTTGATGCTCTATATGTATAGACAACGTATAAAACTCATTTGTATGATCTTCCACAGAAGAGAGGTTCTACTTTAAATTTTGAAACCTACAAAAAAGGGTTTGCGCATAATCTATGGGCAAAAATTTTTCTCTTAACTTCTTCTCCATTTTATTCCATGTCCTGATCTTATCCTTGCCTTTCCTTGTTTATTCCTTTTGAAGATGATCCCACCAAATCATTGCATGACCCTTTAATTTGGTGCATGTGAATTTCACCTTCTTTTCCTCTGTCATGGATTTCCATTCAAAAAAATTTCTCATGTCATTCAACCAGTCTATCAACTCCTCTGGTTTAAGACTACTTGCATAATCTAAAACATCTACCTTGATCCCTTCATTTTTCCCTTCTAAGGCCCTGAGCATCCTCTCTTCAAAACTCATGCCTTCTAATTCTTCTTCGTCATGTTCTGTATCTTGATTTACACCTCCTCGACCTATCTCTTCATCACATTCATCTCCTCCTCTACCCAGTCTTTGGTTTTCCATCCGTGTTGTAAGTTCTGCTATTTGCCTTTGCAGATTTTGCATTTCTCTATGCATCTGGACAAGACCGCCTCTTCCTCTTCCTCTCCCAGCCATCTTCCTGCTCTGATACCAGATGATGTAGCCAACAACATACACTCAATAAAATTGTGCCATTAATCATGTGTGAGAGCCAAAGATTTGGAACACTGAAAAAAAAAACTTCTATTCACCAACTCTTCTGCTACAATGAGAGAAAACTCTCTTATATCCAAGAAAATAAAAAAATCAAAAAATTACCTTTTTTGGTAGATTTCAACAATTGTCAGATTTTGCCATTTTAGGTAATTTTTCAATCATATCTTGAGAATCCAATTTTTTGCCAAAAACTTCCTAAAGCTAAGGTAGGACGAAAAGCCAACTAATATCCTAAATTCAAAACATGAGTTTCAAGTTATTAAAAAAAGCAACTTTTAAAAAACTAGAAAAAAACACTAAATTATTATTTTGAGGGCCAAGATGAAAGTTTCAAGCCCCGAAAAAGTGCCAAGATGAGGTCTAACTGACTAGGGTGGGCTCGGAATCCACCATCCACCTCATACCGCATCCACCTATAAAATTTCATAGAAAAGCCACATCCGAGTCAAAAGTTATGACCTCCGGAAGTCCCTGCATCATGATCTCAAAGATCAGAAGGCTAAGGGTCTCATAAGACACTATCTAGCTGACTTTGTCCTATTAAATGTCCATGAGGAGAAGACTGTGAAAGAAATTTGGAAGAAGCTAGGAGATATTTATCAGGCCAAGTCCTTTGTGAACAAGCTTTTTCTGAAAAAGAAGTTGTTTGCTCTGAAGATTGAAGACGGAGGATCTGTTGCGGACCATATGAATGCTTTTAACATGATTGTTGCACAGTTTACATCTGTGGGTGTGAAAATGGAGGAGGATCGATGTATGACCCTATTTTGTTCCTTGCCAGATTCGTGGGATCATCTTATCATGGCCATTGGAAGCACCACTACCACCTTCAAGATGGAAGATGTGGTGTCTTCACTGTTATCTAAAGAAATGCGAAGAAAGACATCCGAGTTGGCCAAAGAGGCTCTTGCAGTTTGTGGAAGACCCAAAGAGAAAGGAAAGAAGAAGGACAAGAAAGGTGAAAAGGGTAGATCCAAATCCTGTCGAAGATCCAAATCTCCTAGAAAGTCCAAGGCTCTCTATTGGAATTGTGGGAAAATGGGGCATTTTTGAAAGGAATGCAAAGAGGAGAAGAAAAAGAAGAAGAATAATGCTCCTGATTCAGATTTTGACAAGTCACAAGATTATGGAGATGCCTTCATTGCAACCCTAGCCACCCTTGCATATGATATGTGTGGTTGATTGATTCTGGTGCATCATTCCACATGACCTCGCATCGAGACTGGTTTACAAAATATGAAGAGTTCGATGATGGAAGAGTGTACCTGGGTGATGATTCTCATTTGAAGATTGTTGGTCATGGAAGAGTCTCAATTTGATTCCTTGATGGACAAATGAAGGGGATCACTGGGGTTATGCAAATCCCAGGAGTAGCGTGGAACCTACTTTCTGTAAGTATGTTGAATGATGCAGGTGTGTAGGTTGTCTTTTCGAAGGATGGATGTAAGATGACTAGAGGATCTATGGTGATTGCGAAGGGTACTTAGAGAGGTACTCTATTTCCACTGGAGGCATGCACTTCACAGTGCAATAGTTCTTCTAACTCAAAGAAAAGAGCTACAATCACTTCATCCCCACCATCTGAATGAGCAGTGAAGAAATCTGTTGTAATTAGTTCTGATGGTAGTGCACATGCTTTGGATGTTAAGCTTCCTGCGGAAAAGAATATGTTATGGCATTTGAGATATGGCCACATTAGTGAGAAGGGTCTTAGAACCTGTTGTGATACTAACAACACACCCCATTTTACTTCTTAGCAAAATGAGAACCCCTACTGTGGCTGTGGCTTTTGCTTGTGTGTGTGGGTCTGCTTGGTGGTAAAGGGAAAAGGGAGTGAAAAGTTACAAACCTTGTTGAAAATAAAGGAAAAAAATAAAATTAAGTACTAGAGCAGAATATGGGTGAATTCCTTGTCAAAAATGAGTGAGGGTTGCTTTTTGAACCATTTTAAAATTCCTAGTATTTTGCAAGTTATGTGTGTTTTGGTAAAATGTACAATAAGAGGGTTTGTGTGTTGCATATACAAAGTCATTTGTATATCGAGTCGTTATATGAGTCACATGAGGGAATTGTCAGGTTTTGGTATATTTTGATACTTGTATGCATTTGGCTAACGCTTTATTTTTTCATACAAGTCGGACCCGACAGAGTTCACAGTTTAAATGAATAATCGGTTAAGTCCATCGATGCATTTTATGTTTGCATGTTAGGCAAAGGGAAACATACAAGGTGAGATACAACATTATATGCATACCATGAAACTGAAAAGATTATGAAACGAGGTTTTATTGTTGTATGTTTCGTGCCTTGTATGTATATTTCGGGTTATACATTTCAATATACATACAAGGCAGAATTCAAGAAAGATTAAAATTTGGTTAAGGTAATGCATCATGAATTAAAGTATATCGGAAGATGCATGGCACTTTATACACGTCGCGGAGCTGAAAATGAGTAAACTATGGTTTATAAAAAATTGATGTCTGAAAGGACATACAAAGGATTTTGTATGTATCTATACTTGTATATAAGGGTTTTGATACAAGTATTGTTGTATCGTGGAGATACAAGGGGGAAAGTAAGGTAGGCTCCACCGTTTGCATGTTGGGTTTGTATAATTACAATGTATATCTTCGATATACAAGCTGATATGCAAAGCAAAAGATACAAGTTAAAGGTACAAGCGGGATGTGAAAAGAAAGTTAAACATTGAAAAGTCTTTGTATGTTCGGGATGCTTGTATGTTTATGATATACATAATCCGATATACAAAGGAATTAAAAGCATCGAAAGAGATAAAGGGTAATGAAAGGGGGTTTGCATAGGGTTGTTTGTATGTGCGCTTATACAAGATAATATACAAAAGCAATATGCAAAGCAAAAGATACAAGACGGATGTCAAAAGGAAGTTCAATATAGAAAACTCTTTGTATATTTGAATGCTTGTATGTTTATGAAAAAAGTTAGGTTCAAGACTGAAAAGTGAATTTTAAAATCCATTTTATAGACTGTGGTGTCTGTTCTATTATGTTGTGCATACTCGATGATGGGTATGCAAGAAAGGTATAAATTGACAAAATCGACGTGAACATTAACATCCATTTTATAAACTTATGTCTGTTGGCAGGTATGCAGGTATATGGAAAGTGACAAAGTGGCGATGGCATCTCAGAAGGTGAAGTCTGCACAGGAAAAGGTAAAATTTACAAAGGATATAGGGGGCGAGGTGAAAAAAGAGAGGAAGACCAAGAAAAGAGCCATCAGAAGGAGAAAGTCCTGAAGAAGAAGATGAGGCTGGGGGGATACGGAAGTAGAAGAGGTTAAAGAAAACGGGAATCTTATTTTGAAAGATTCCAACAGCATCCTTTGAGAAGGAAAAGATGCCATTTAGATATTTTGGCAGACGGTTAGAGATGAATGTGCACCATTGATCCTAATTGAGAAATCCTGACCATAGGTCATTTGTAACCACTCCCTCACCTTATTCTATAAAAGTCACAGGGGTGCCATATTTTGATGATTTGGAAGCTTAATTGAAATTTGATTGCTGAAATATCAAGACTTATTTCAAAGCTATTGTAAATGTACATGTTTTGCATACTTAATGAAAGAGAAGACAATTTGATTACAAATCATCATAAATCTTGAGTAATCTATGTTTGAAATTTTGATACATGCTTTGATCAGCTGTGTCCCTTGGAGTGCTTGTCAATCTGCATGTATTGTTTTCATTCCTTATCCTTGAAGTTAGCATCATCTATATCTAGCTGTGGAACATCCTGGTGAAAATATGGTTTGGTTTCTTCTCCTCATGAATGTATCTAGTATGTATGTGGTTCAATAGCTAAAGATTCACCAAAATTAGAAGCATTCATTTAAATTTCTTTCAATTTCATAATAATTCATCACCACAATTGCAAATAACAGAAAATTAGAAGCAAGTAACAGGAAATATGCTGAAATCTCATAGATAATTGGAAATACATAGCATATTTAGAGTAAAACCATATTAAATTGACAAATATCATGCAAATATCTACTTACAGACACATCATTTGAGTAAATATATTGTGTAGAAGAAAGAACAAGTTCATGATGATCAATAATCAGAAGAATTGATCAAACTTGCAAATACATTAGTTATCTTTGAAATAGAGTAGAAATAACCTCTCTGTGAAGTATATTTACAGGAAACAGAATCCACTGATCATTCAAAAAAATGTAAGGCCCCTTGAAATGGAAAATAGCATGTCACATCAACCTCTGAGTAACGTCAGATGATCATGACCTAATCAACGAAGACTTGGAGTCATCATCTTATCCTAAGTTGGTCGTACTTTACAAGATAATAAAGGTTTGTTATGCAAATTTTTATGCATGTTGTTATGAATAACAATCATCATCAACATAAATTGGCACTAGAAGGAGGGCCAACCAATTCATCAGTAGGTTTTGTCTAATTTGATGATAAAGATAGAAAGGTAACACTCAAACACCTCTGTATTTCAAGTCATATGCAAAGATTTGCTATTTTAAGTCTGTGCATGCTAATCCTTTGTGAAGATTTCAAAATTGAGCATAAATATTGCAAGCTTTGTGGTCGATCACCATGAATTTTCAAAGATAAGCTCTATTTTAGGTAAATTTGCTAAATACAGCCTTTGCTAGGGAGTTTCAACTGATCTTTACAGTAAACAAGCCAATTTTCCTTAAAATTTAAGAAATCTTGGCTCTCAAGCCAAATACCAGGTCTAGATCCAATGGACTCTTTGAACAATTACCTATCAGGGGATTTAGACCTAGAACTGTAGACATTCGTCACTCTCCTAGTTCTAGTGCTTCAGGAGCTTCACCAAAATGTGCTCCTGTAACTCCTATCAGGTTACAAACACCTACAGGACCACCTGTCACACCTTAAGTCCAACCTCCACCTATTACTATGTCATTCTTTACAGCAGAGTCACCACTGACTTTCATAACATATCATGCTTTGCCTAAAAATCTTGATAAAATTTGTTCTAAGTATCATCCATATCAGGATGATGATGATCATATCAGAATGTTCAAGGAAGCTTATTGTAGGGCTAGAATTGAGCATCAATATGTAGTATGCAGGTTATTTCCATTTTCCTTAGGGGAAGAGGCATATAACTGGTATATCAGTCTTGGTTAGGGTTTAGTCGGTTCATGGACTGCTGGTGCAAGAGCACCCCATTACCATCAAGAAGCCCCCTATTATCATTTTTAATTATTGTAAGGCCTAGCGCAAATTGTTCTGATTCAGACTAATGTGTCCCATATTGTAAAGCCACATGGCACCTATTGTAAATGGATAGGAAGTAGTTGTAACTGTCTGAGTTGTAACTGTCGTGTAATAGATGGCAGAGGTGATGAATCGATTGAGATTCCACCGTGTGTAACTACCAAGAAGTGAGCCTTTAAATAGGCAGTCCATGTTTGTTAAAGATGATAGAAGAGGAGGAAGAGAAAAGAGGAGCAATAGCGAAACGTGTAATCTTAGAAAGAGAAATAAAATTTAGTGTTTTGTAAGAGCAATCGAGTTTTGATTCATTCCACTGGTCGAGACCTCGGTCGAGACCAGTGGAATGCAAATCTATTTTTAGTTCTCCTCTCTGTTGTTCTGTGTTATTTTGATTTGTACTAGATTAGAAATCTGTGTGTGTTTAGTTGCAGAAAATGGCAACAGTATTGTGGAAGATAGTTACAACCAAATGGGAAAAGAAGAAAGCCTCGTGAGATATATAGAAGCGATCGCAGAAAGAAATCTCTATGTGCATCGGCGTGAACCTTGGCATCAGCTGAGGAGATGATTGTTTGGCCGAAGTGTTAAGTTGCAGTGAACCTCACCGTTGAACCATCGGAGTGAACCATCGTGCTGAACTGGTTCAAAGAAATGGTTCAACAAAGTTCATGAGTTCAACAGTTAAATGAACTCGTAAGTTCATTTGGTTCAAGCAAACAGTTCGAACGAATGGTTCAAAGTAACAGTTCAACTGAAAGGTTCAAGGCAGTGGTTCAACAAAATAGTTCAATGAAATGGTTCAAGGTAAAGGTTCATCGGCGAGAGTCAAAGGCATCAGCTTAAGGAAATTATGTCCATCCGACAGTGAAAGTCTCATCGATAACAACCTTGGCTGAAGGCATCGGCGTGAGCATAAGTATCAGGCTGAGAAATTGATCGTGGGCTGATGGTTGAAGGTCATACCGATCGGGAAGATTGTAGTGAGGTATCACCGACAAGAAATGGGTCATGCCGATAGAAGGAGTGCATCGACGTAAGTGTTCCCATCGGCGAGGTTGAGAAATGTTTGACTAAAGATGTGTGTCTCGCCAACAGTGCAGTTTGAAGGAGCCTTTGAGGCCATCGGAGTAAGTATGTATATCGGAGGACAATAGAGGAGTCACTCCGACAATATAAGTCTGGGCGATGGATGTTAGCCATCGGAAAGAATAGCATGTCGGTGAAAGAAATTAGGAGGTGGCCGATAGATTAGGTCTGGCCGATGAGAAAATGGAAGCATATTTTGGTATTATGTGGTCTTAAGTAAGGGGTTATTAAAGAAAAGGAAGCCTAAACCCTAGGTTGGTGGGTTTTAATGGGTTGTTCGCCCTGTTTAGTAAGATATTGCCCGTTCCTCTGCATCAAATTGGTATCAGAGCTAGCGAAAGCTCTGGGAATCTAAGTGAGAGATTGGTGTTTTGGTTTGCTAATATTTGTGGTTGCAGATGCATGTCCACAAGCTGCAAGCAGGCAGGTAAGAGATCTGTCATGGAACCACAGGAGATGGTTCAAGGGCCTGAGAAGGAGGTCCAATGAGTGTCGCCAAAAGTCTTGGGGAGAGAGGCAAGAGAGGACTCCTAGGTGAGGGATAGAAGTGTTGGTGCAGCATTGAGATTGGACTTATAGCAGCATCTAGAGGAGCAGCCAGTTAAACTCCATTGAGAGGAGTCACCATTGAATGGTACAAGTAGCAGAGGCATCAAGTTTGAAGACACCAAGAGAACAGAGTTGTTGCAGTTCTCACCGAGCATTTCCATGGGACATGGAAATTTTTCAAGTCTGGGAGTATGGTGTAGGAGCACCCCATTACTGTCAAGAAGCCCCCTATTATCATTTTTAATTATTGTAAGGCCTAGCGCAAATTGTTCTGATTCAGACCAATGTGTCCCATATTGTAAAGCCACATGGCACCTATTATAAATGGATAGGAAGTAGTTGTAACTGTCGTGTAATAGATGGCAGAGGTGACGAATCGATTGAGATTCCACCGTGTGTAACTGCCAAGAAGTGAGCCTTTAAATAGGCAGTCCATGTTTGTTAAAGATGACAGAAGAGGAGGAAGAGAAAAGAGGAGCAATAGCGAAACGTGTAATCTTAGAAAGAGAAATAAAATTTAGTGTTTTGTAAGAGCAATCGAGTTTTGATTCATTCCATTGGTTGAGACCTCGGTCCAGACCAGTGGAATGCAAATCTATTTTTAGTTCTCCTCTTTGTTGTTCTGTGTTATTTTGATTTGTACTAGATTAGAAATCTGTGTGTGTGTTTAGTTGCAGAAAACGGCAACAGTATTGTGGAAGATAGTTACAACCAAACGGGAAAAGAAGAAAGCCTTGTGAGATATATAGAAGTGATCGCAGAAAGAAATCTTTGTGTGCATTGGCATGAACCTTGGCATCGGCTGAGGAGATGATTGTTTGGCCGAAGTGTTAAGTCGCAGCGAACCTCACCGTTGAACCATCGGAGTGAACCATCGTGCTGAATTGGTTCAAAGAAATGGTTCAACGAATTTCACGAGTTCAACAGTTAAATGAACTCGTAGGTTCATTTGGTTCAAGCAAATGGTTCGAACGAATGGTTCAAAGTAACAGTTCAACCGAAAGGTTCAAGGCAGTGGTTCAACAAAATGGTTCAATGAAATGGTTCAAGGTAAAGGTTCATCGGCGAGAGTCAAAGGCATCGGCTTAAGGAAATTATGTCCATCTAAAAGTGAAAGTCTCATCGATAACAACCTTGGCTGAAGGCATCAGCATGAGCATAAGTATTGGGCTGAGAAATTGATCGTGGGCCGACGGTTGAAGGTCATACCGATCGGGAAGATTGTAGTGAGGTATCACCGACAAGAAATGGGTCATGCCGATAGAAGGAGTGCATCGGTGTAAGTGTTCCCATCGGCGAGGTTGAGAAATGTTTGACTGAAGATGTGTGTCTCACCGACAGTGCAGTTTGAAGGAGCCTTTGAGGCCATCGGAGTAAGTATGTATATCGGAGGACAACGGAGGAGTCACTCCGACAGTATAAGTCTGGGTGATGGATGTTAGCCATCAGAAAGAATAGCATGTCGGTGAAAGAAATTAGGAGGTGGCCGATAGATTAGGTCTGGCCGATGAGAAAATGGAAGCATATTTTGGTATTATGTGGTCTTAAGTAAGGGGTTATTAAAGAAAATGAAGCCTAAACCCTAGGTTGGTGGGTTTTAATGGGTTGTTTGCCCTATTTAGTAAGATATTGGTCCGAGTTGTAACTGTCGTGTAATAGATGGCAGAGGTGACGAATCAATTGAGATTCCACCATGTGTAACTACCAAGAAGTGAGCCTTTAAATAGGCAGTGCATGTTTGTTAAAGATGACAGAAGAGGAGGAAGAGAAAAGAGGAGCAATAGCGAAACGTGTAATCTTAGAAAGAGAAATAAAATTTAGTGTTTTGCAAGAGCAATCAAGTTTTGATTCATTCCACTGGTCGAGACCTCGGTCGAGACCAGTGGAATGCAAATCTATTTTTGTTCTCCTCTCTGTTGTTCTGTGTTATTTTGATTTGTACTAGATTAGAAATCTATGTGTGTGTTTAGTTGTAGAAAATGGCAACAGTATTGTGGAAGATAGTTACAACCAAACGGGAAAAGAAGAAAGCCTCGTGAGATATATAGAAGCGATCGCAGAAAGAAATCTCTATGTGCATCAGCGTGAACCTTGGCATCGGCTGAGGAGATGATTGTTTGGTCGAAGTGTTAAGTCACAGCGAACCTCACCGTTGAACCATCGTGCTGAACTGGTTCAAAGAAACGGTTCAACGAAGTTCACGAGTTCAACAGTTAAATGAACTCGTAGGTTCATTTGGTTCAAGCAAACGGTTCGAATGAATGGTTCAAAGTAACAGTTCAACCAAAAGGTTCAAGGCAGTGATTCAACAAAATGGTTCAATGAAATGGTTCAAGGTAAAGGTTCATTAGCGAGAGTCAAAGGCATCGGCTTAAGGAAATTATGTCCATCCAACAATGAAAGTCTCATCGATAACAACCTTGGCTAAAGGCATCGGCGTGAGCATAAGTATCGGGTTGAGAAATTTATCGTGGGCCGATGGTTGAAGGTCATACCGATCGGGAAGATTGTAGTGAGGTATCTCCGACAAGAAATGGGTCATGCCGATAGAAGGAGTACATCAGCGTAAGTGTTCCCATCGGCGAGGTTGAGAAATGTTTGACCGAAGATGTGTGTCTCGCCGACAGTGCAGTTTGAAGGAGCCTTTGAGGCCATCAGAGTAAGTATGTATATCGGAGGACAACGGAGGAGTCACTCCGATAGTATAAGTCTGGGCGATGGATGTTAGCCATCGGAAAGAATAGCATGTCAGTGAAAGAAATTAGGAGGTGGCCGATAGATTAGGTCTGGCCGATGAGAAAATGGAAGCATATTTTGGTATTATGTGGTCTTAAGTAAGGGGTTATTAAAGAAAATGAAGCCTAAACCCTAGGTTGGTGGGTTTTAATGGGTTGTTCGCCCTGTTTAGTAAGATATTGCCCGTTCCTCCGCATCAACTACCTTGGAGAAATCTTTTAAGGATAGGTTCAAAATACATATAGATCCTTCAATGAATTATCATTTGTTTGCCACAATTAAGAGATTTGAAGGAGAACCTATTGCTAACTTCAATGCAAGGTTCCAAAAGATGTTCTCTAAGCTAGTTGCACCTTATGTTGTAGCAGATGAAGCTGTTAGGAGCATATATTACTCAACTTTAGATCCTTTGACTTCTATGTTTATCAGGAGAGCACATCCTAGTGTCACAACCTTGACAGGAGCTTTTGAAGAAGTTGTCAAAGTCAGTCAACAATTGATCCTTGCTCCAACACCAAATATTACATTTCCAACACTTCCTAGTTATCCTACATACCCTGCCCAACAGCAGACTAATGGAACCATGATGCCTCCAGTTGTGATGCCAGGTCCTTTATAGATACCTCCACTCAGTATCATGCCACCTCCAAATGGAAATGGCCAAATGTTACAATATCCAGGACAAACACAAGTACCTCAGATTGTGGACTAGTCTAATAACAACAATATCAATGGATCTTCCTTTTTCAAACCTCAGACAGATAATGTAGTAGCCAAGGTTCAAGAAGAGAAAGAAGAGATTAAAGAGATATCAGCATAGTTGAGGAAACTCACAACTGAGATCACTCACTTGAGAAGTCAAAACTTCTATTCTCAACCTAATCAGAATAGAGGTTATGCCAATGACATACCTAATTATCCTAATAGGGGATACAACAATAATTACAATAATAACGGTAACAATAATCCTCCTAGACAGCCTAGAGTGTGGAACACTAGGCCAAATAATGGTTCTTTTCCATCACCCTTAGATAATCAGCCTCCTAGTGAACCTAAGCAGACCACTAGAGTAAACCTTGTAGAGGCAACCCTTACAAACTCATGCAGGATACATAACGCCAATGCTCGTGCAGAGCTAGATTGTCCTCAATTTTGGATTGCTGCTAGTATTTTCCAAACTGAAGTGTCCAATACTTCAAGAAATCCACCTTATGTAGAAGGAACTGAAATTGTCCCCTATGGATATGATTCTGCCTTAGTGCTAGAAAGTTTCATCCATCATCCTCATCAATAGACAATGTCATCTCATCATGATTACACCTTGGCATGTGAAGAATCAGCCATGGCTTTTGAGACCAATTATGTTTTTCCCTTTGAGGATGAGAATGAGCCATCAATTGAACATGAAGAGGTACATGCTTATCAACAACAATATTAGGGTAGGCATAATTACAACCTAAGGAATAACTCAAACAGACCTGCTGGTCCTTTGACCACATCCTTGCCTCCAAACAATTTCAACACTCCTCCTGATCCCAAGGCAAGTAACAACCCTGGATTTCCCAAGGTTAATGCTCAATACTTAGCATCACCAAATACAACACCAAAAGTTGTTAATCTACCTGCTGAATCTGATAAATTGGTTACTTACCTAGTAGATGAAATGAAAAAGATCAAAATCAGCCTGTCATTATCAAAGTTGCTTAAAACCCCTGCTATCAAGAAAGCCTTCATGAAATCATTAGATGATCCTGCTCCAAGAGAGGATAGTCATACCTTAGGTCAGTCTGGAAATAAAGATCATGCTGCTAGAGATGTTAATGTTAAACACAAAGTACCAGCTACTGTTCAAGCTGCAGAGACTTCACACATGACCCTATACAGAGACAAGAGTGAGTCACCTCCTTTCCTCCTTACCATAAGGATGTTTAGTAAAAATTTGCACAATTGTTTAGTAGATTTAGGAGCATCTACCAATGTAATGCCCCTGTCCATATGTAATGCCTTAGGGTTGCATCCTGCTAAGTCATTAAAGAAAGTAACACAATTGGACAAAACAAAGGCGAGTGTGGTAGGAGAATTAACTCACATTCATATGCAGCTAGCATCAGACCTAATAATCCAGTATTAGATTGATATTCAGGTGGTTGATATACCTGATACATATGGGATGTTACTCAGCAGAGACTGGTCAAAAACCCTTAATGGATACATGTCAACTGATTTCAGTCATATGTGGTTGCCCTGGAAAGGGATACCAAATCAAATAAGGATAGATGCTGAGCCTCACATGAAACATATGATCACAGAATATAGTAAAACCAATGAGATCATGTATGTGGATGAGGAACCCGGAGTTTACTCCATCAGACCCCAGACTGTCAAGATAGAAGAAATCTTGATGTATGATGTTCATAATCACGATGATAACCCTCAGGATGATAAAATAATTTTAGAATCTGATTGTAACCTTGAAAATGAAATAGAGATAGATCATTTCAATAATTTTGAGATGCACTTGTCCAAAGAGGTGCAGCAATGTCAATTGTTAAAAATGCCTGTTCATGATGTCATTTCTAGATGGTTTCTCAGGTTATAACCAGGTGATGGTAGACAAAATAGACAGATTGAAAACTGCATTCACCACAAAGTGGGGAATATTCACTTATAGGTGCATGCCTTTTGGGTTAATAAATGCTGGAGCCACATTTCAGCGAGCGATGGATATAGCCTTCAGAGGCTTACTTGGTAAATGCATAGTCATATACATGGATGACTTGATAGTTTTCTCTAAAGATAGAGGAAATCGTGTAGAAGACCTCAGGAAGGTGCTAAAGAAATGTGAACAATATGGAATATCCCTAAAGCCTAAGAAGTGCATATTTGGGGTAACCATAGGGAAGTTATTAGGCCACCTGATAACAAAAAATGGGATCATCATTGACCCTGATAGGGTGGAATCAATCATGAATATACAGCTTCCTGGAAGTAAGAAGGAGCTCAAATCTTACTTTGGTAAGATTAATTTTGTTAGAAAGTTTATTACTGGCTTTGCAGAAATTGTCAGACCCTTGAATGCCATGCTCAAGAAGGATGCCAAAATTGAGTGGACACTAGAAGCTAGAGCAGCTTTTGAAGATATTAAGAAAGCCATATCTAATGCTCTAGTTCTAATCAGTCCAGATTATACCAAAGATTTTTACATTTATTCATTTGCTTCAGAGCATACATTTGTAGCAGTATTAACATAGAGAAATGAGGCTAAAGAAGAAAAGCCTATAGCCTTCATGAGTTGTCCTTTCAGAGATGCAGAACTCAGATACATGGATGTTGAAAGACAAGCACTTGCTCTAGTTCAAGCAGTCAAGAAATTTAGACATTACATCTTGAGAAGTAAAGTGATAGCTGTAGTACCTAATGCAGCAGTAAAGATGCTCTTAATACAAAGTGAACCAAGGAAGAAGAGAGCCAAATGGATCAATATTCTCCAAGAATATGATATGGACGTAACACCCATGAAGTTAGTAAGAGGACAAGCATTGAGCCAGATGATATCAAAAATTGATCCTAATATCATGAGCCAACAATATGTTATAAATGCAAAGGATGATGGAGAATGGTATTCAGACATCAGGTACATCTTAATTACTAGAATATGTCCTTCAAGATTGCAAGCCTCACAAAGGAGGGCCTTAAAAATAAGATCACAGAAATACATGATAAAAGGAGGAGTCCTTTTCAAGAAGAACTATGATAGAATATATCTTAGATACCTGGAAAGGCAAGAAGCTGACAAGGTGTTATCAGAGTTGCATGACAAGTTTGGAACTACACATGGATCATCCTTAGCTACCACTCATGCTATCCTCAAGGCAGGGTATTACTAGCCTGCTATTTTTAAAGATACTGTTGAACACATCAAATGTTGTCATATGTGTCAGGTTGCTGCAAATAGAGAAAGATATTCTGCTCAACCTTTATAACCAGTGATGGAGATGCACCCATTTGCTCAATGGGGAATGGACTTCATAGGACCTATCAATCCTCCATCATCTTCAAGCCACATGTATGTTTTGACTATTACTGATTATTGTACTAGGTGGACTGAAGCTGTCAGCAGTAAGACATGTAATGCTAACGATGTAATCAAGTTTTTGGAAAGCAATATAGTAACCAGGTATGGAGTTCCTTATGCTTTGGTATGTGATAATGGATCTGCCTTTGCTTCAATTAAACTATCAAGTTGGGCTTTTGATTATGGGATCATCTTAAAATTTTCCTCAAATTACTATCCCCAAGGGAATGGATTAGAAGAATCCACAAGTAAGAATTTATTGAACATCATAAAGAAATTGAGAGAAAAGAATCCAAGGGAGTGGAATACCGTATTGAAGTATGCCTTGTGGGTAGATAGAACCAAGATGAAGGCTACATTAGGAAATTCTCCTTTTCACCTAGTATATGGGGTGGATCCCATCCTCCAACTTAAAGATCCCTACATTGCAGTTTGCACAAGAATACCTAGGCATAGATAATAAACAAGAAGTTAGGTTGCTTCAGTTGATGCACCTAGAAGAAAAAAAAGGTAAAGCAATTGACCAATTTGCTAAACATTAGGCTGTTGTTAAGCATTGGTTTGACAAAAGAGCCAGAGTTAAGGCATTTAGAATCTTAGATCTAGTCCTGATGTGGGACAAAGCACATGAAAGGAAAGGAGATCATTGTAAGTTTGATAAACTCTGGATGGGTCCCTTTCAAATTTTGGAAATTTTAGGAGACAACACCTACAGGCTTAAGACCTTAACCGATGAGGATGTTCCATTACCAGTTAATGGACAGTTTCTCAAACACTATTTTCAAGCCTGAAGTAGTGACATGAAAGTCATGTGTATCATAGTGTGCATATTTGTATAGTTGTTTGTACAGTCCGTTTGTTTTGTTTGCTTTGTTGTTTTCCTATGTGCTGGGGGTCTTTGTTTTGTTTTGAAGTATGCAAGAGCAGACTGACAACCACTGAAAACAATAGAAAATTTAGAACATTTAGGTTAATTATTTGAAATTTATGCATAACTTGTTGTGACTGTCATGAATGTAGAAAGTTGTTTGACTTGTGAAATTTTGTATTCAATAACTATGGGTTGAGTATTCAAGGGAAGTTTCTCACAATGACATACCTAAAATCCTTGGGTTTGTTGAATGTACCAGTGTAGCTATTAGGTGAAAAATTAGAGGTCACCCGTGCTACCATTGCAATTCTCAGCTTAATTTTAGCAAGTGATCATTCCTTGCATCATGAAGTTACAACTATAATATCTTATGAAATCTCTATCAAATACAAAATATAAAATAAATAAAATAATAAAATAGATTTTGCTAAAAATCCAAATTAATCCATCTAAGTAACTCTACTGGGGCTATAGACGCTTGTTGGCAGTGGGGCTCTACTTAGGAGAATTGTAACGATAACCTTGTCGGAGCTATGGACGCCTGCTGGCAGCAAGGCTCTATTCGGTTGGCTATGAGGGAATGACATCAACTATGTAGGTTAATATCAGTCACTGGTTTGTTCAACTAATTTCACGATGAGGATTGTTAATCACGTGCACCCATTTAAACTGAAGGGAAAATTCATGCACCTTATTGAATACATTAGGTCTCAAGTTAAATGATGATTTGCAGAAAAGATAGTTGGAAGTTATGAGTTTATTTCATTTAGTTTCCTTTAATGGTTTTAATTTGATTGTTTTGTTTGGTTGCTAGTTGTTGTAATGCCCACAACACGCCCCATTTTACTTCTTAGCAAAATGAGGACCCCTGCAATGGCTGTGTCTTTTTGCTTGTGTGTGTGGGTCTGCTTGGTGGTAAAGGGAAAAGGGAGTGAAAGTTACAAACCTTGTTGAAAATAAATAAAAATAACATTAAGTACTAGAGAAGAATATAGGTGAATTCCTTGTCAAAAATGAATAAGGGTTGCTTTTTGAACCATTTTAAAATTTCTAGTATTTTGCAAGATATGTGTGTTTTGGTAAAATGTACAATAAGAGGGTTTGTGTGTTGCATATACAAAGTCACTCGTATACAAATGTATTTATATATTGCGTCGTTATATGAGTCGCATGAGGGAATTGTCAAGTTTTGGTATATTTCGATACTTGTATGCATTTGGCTAACGCTTTATTTTTACATACAAGTCAGACCCGACAGAGTTCACAGTTTAAATGAATAATCGGTTAAGTCCGTCGATGCATTTTATTTTTGTATGTTAGGCAAAGGGAAACATACAAGGTGAGATACAACAGTATATGCATACCACAAAACCAAAAAGATTATGAAAGGAGGTTTTATTGTTGTATGTTTCGTGCCTTGTATGTATATTTCGGGTTATACATTTCAATATACATACAAGGTGGAATTTAGGAAAGATTAAAATTTGGTTAAGGTAATGCATGATGATTTAAAGTATATCAGAAGATGCATGGCACTTTGTACACATCGCGGAGCCGAAAATGAGTAAACTATGGTTTATAAAAAGTTGAAGTCCGAAAGGACATACAAAGGATTTTGTAAGTATCTATACTTGTATATAAGGGTTTTGATACAAGTATTGTTGTATCACAGAGATACAAGGGGGAAAGTAAGGTAGGCTCCACCATTTGCATGTCAGGTTTGTATAATTACAATGTATATCTTTGATATACAAGCCGACATGCAAAGCGAAAGATACAAATTAAAGGTACAAGATGGATGCGAAAAGAAAGTTAAACACTGAAAAGTCTTTGTATGTTTAGGATGCTTGTATGTTTATGATATACATAATTTGATATACAAAGGAATTAAAAGCATCAAAAGAGATAAAGGGTAATGAAAGGGGGTTTGCATAGGGTTGTGTGTATGTGCGCTTATAAAAGATAATATACAAAAGTGATATGCAAAGTGAAAGATACAAGTCGGATGTCAAAAGGAAGTTCAATATAGAAAACTCTTTGTATATTTGAATGCTTGTGTGTTTATGACAAAAGTTAGGTTCAAGACTGAAAAGTGAATTTTAAAATCCATTTGATAGACTGTGGTGTCCGTTCTATTGTGTTGTGCATATTTGATGATGGGTATACAGGAAACGTATAAATTGATGAAATCGACATGAATTTTAACATCCATTTTATAAACTTATGTCTGTTGTCAGGTATGCAGGTATATGGAAAGTGACAAAGTGGTGATGGCATCTCAGAAGGTGAAGTCTACACAGGAAAAGGTAAAATTTACAAAGGATACAGGGGGTGAGGTGAAAAAAGAGAGGAAGACCAAGAAAAAAGCCATCAGAAGGAGAAAGTCCTAAAGAAGAAGATGAAGCTGGGGGGGATACGGAAGTAGAAGAGGTTAAAGAAAAGGGGAATCTTATTTTGAAAGATTCCAATAGCATCCTTTGAGAAGGAAAAGATGTCATTTATATATTTTGGCAGACAGTTAGAGATGAATGTGTACCATTGATCCTAATTGACAAATCATGACTGTAGGTCATTTGTAACCACTCCCTCACCTTATTCTATAAAAGGTGCAGGGGTGCCATATTTTGATGATTCGGAAGCTTAATTGAAATTTGATTGCTGAAATATCAGGACTTATTTCAAAGCTATTGTAAATGTACATGTTTTGCATACTTAATGAAAGAGAAGACAATTTGATTACAAATCATCATAAATCTTGAGTAATATGTGTTTGAAATCTTGATACATGCTTTGATCAACTACATCCCTTGGAGTGCTTGTTAGTTTGCATGTATTGTTTTCATTCCTGATCCTTGAAGTTAGCATCATCTATATCTAGCTGTGGAACACCCTGGTGAAAATATGGTTTGGTTTCTTCTCCTCATGAATGTATCTGGTATGTATGTGGTTCAATAGCTAAAGATTCACCAAAATTAGAAGCATTCATTTAAATTTCTTTCAATTTCATAACAATTCATCACCACAATTGCAAATAACAGAAAATTAGAAGCAAGTAACAGGAAATATGCTGAAATCTCGTAGATAATTGGAAATACATAGCATATTTAGAGTAAAAACATGTTAAATTGACAAATATCATGCAAATATCTACTTACAGACACATCATTTGAGTAAATATATTGTGTAGAAGAAAGAACAAGTTCATGATGATCAATAATCAGAAGAATTGATCAAACTTGCAAATACATTAGTTATCTTTGAAATAGAGTAGAAATAACCTCTTTGTGGAGATATTTACAGGAAACAGAATCCACTGATCATTCAAACAAATGTAAGGCCCCTTGAAATGGAAAATAGTATGTCAAATCAACCTCTGAGTAATGTCAGACGATCATGACCTGATCAACGGAGACTTGGAGTCATCATCTTATCCTAAGTTGATTGTACTTTACAAGATAATAAAGGTTTGTTGTGCAAATTTTTATGCATTTTGTTATGACTCACAATCATCATCAACATAACCCTAAAAAATAAAAACTTTGTTGAGGGGTTAAATGATTGTAATCTTGAGTTCAACTTTTGCAAACATTGTGTATATGGAAAACAAAACCGTGTTCAATTTTACTATAGTTCTCACAAGTTTTCTGGTGTATTGGATCTTATTCATTCTGATGTGTTTAGTCCTGTTAATGTTCCTTTGATTTCTAAATCTGTATACTTTGTATCTTTCATAGATGATTACAATAGAAGTACATGGGTTTATTTTATCAGAAGCAAGACTAAAGTCTTTAGTCAGTTTAAGGAGTTTAAAGCCTTTGCTAAAAATTAGACTAGTAAAAAGATTAAGTGTTTGAGAACTGACAACGGTGGCAAGTTTTGTTTGGCAGAGTTCGATAAGTTCTATAAAGAGAAAGAGATTGAAAGACATAAGACAACTCCATACACCCGGCAGCAAAATGGAGTTGCAGAGAGGATGAACAAGACACTGATGGAGAAGGCTAGGAGTATGCTTAGTGGAGCCAGCCTCAAACAAAAGTTTTGGGCTGAAGCTGTTGCCACTACTTGCTACCTACTAAATAGGTCTCCTACATTAGCTCTTGTTGGTAAGACACCTATGGAGGTGTGGTCTGGTAAGAAGCCTTCAGTTAGGCATCTTCATGTTTTTGGTTGTGAGGCATATGCACATGTGCCTAGGGAGAAATGGTCTAAATTGGAGAACAAGGTTGTTAAATGTATTTTTATTGGCTATGGTGTTGATGTGAAAGGATACAAGTTTTGGGATCCTATGGCTGAAAAAGTGTTGTATAGAAGAAGTGTTATCTTTAGAGAGCTAATACCTTCTTCCATTATTCTACAACCAAAATAGATAGAAAAGAAAGAGGATACGGTTCAGTTTCCTTCTACCCCTGAGAAGACTGAATAGACAGACCCTGTGAGACCTGATGATGAGGAGAGCTCTAGTAGCTCTGAAAGCTCAGAAGAAGAAGCAGAATCTCAACCTAAGCCATTGAGGAGGTCTACACGAATGAGAAAGCAACCTAATAGGTTTGGTTATTCATTACTTGATTCTAGTTGTGCTTTTGCTTTATTTACTAACACTGATGAGCCTATAACTGTGAAAGAGGCTATGGGCATGAAAGATGTAGGTTCCTGGAAGGAGGCCATGGAAGATGAGATGGCTTCTTTGGAAAAGAATAAAACATGGGACTTGGTGCCTTTGCCTAAAGGAAGGAAACCCATTGGATACAAATGGGTGTTCAAGAAGAAATTCGGTGTAGATGGCAGTGTTGAAAATTACAAGGCTAGATTAGTTGCGAAGGGGTACTCACAAGTGGAGGGAATTGATTATGGTGAAATTTTCTCTCCCATTGTAAAGATGACATCCATTCGATTCTTGTTATCTCTTGCAGTTACTTATGACTTAGAGGTACATCAGATGGATGTGAAGACAACTTTCCTTCATGGTGATTTGGAGGAAGAGATTTACATGTCACAGCCAGAGCACTACATAGAGAAAGGTAAAGAAAATTTGGTTTGCAAGTTAAAGAAGTCTTTGTATTGTTTGAAGCAGTCTCCTAGGATGTGGTATTTGAATTTTGATGCCTTTGTGTTGTTGATATCTGAGATTGAAATCAGATCATTGTGTGTATTACAAATTTGACAATGATTGCATTCTCATTATTGCATTGTATGTTGATGATACGTTGTTGATTGGGAATGGTAAGAATATGATTTCTGATTTGATGTCTTAGTTGTCAGCACAATTTGAGATGAAAATCTAGGGGCAGCCAGGTACATTCTGGGAATGGAAATCAGAAGAAGCAGAGCTAACAAAAAACTTTGGTTAAGATAGAGTAAGTATGTGAAGACCATGTTGGATAGGTTCAGCATGGAAGATTGTAGACCATTGTGTGTTCCTGTTTCATTGGGGACAAAGTTGTTTGTTAATGATTGTCCAAAATCTCCTAGTGAGGTGGAGAACATGAGCAGAGTACCTTATGCTAGTGTTGTTGGCAGTTTGATGTATGCTATGGTCTGCACAAGACTAGACATTGTCCAAGCAGTGGGAGTCCTTAGATGATTTATGGCTAATCCTGGATGAGTACATTGGGATGCAGTTAAGTGAGTGTTCAGATATCTGAGGGGTACTTCTGAGTATTCCATAGGCTATCATGATAATGCTATAGTACCTCTGCATTCAGTTTGTATTTGTAGATTTGTGGATTCTAATTGGGTAGGTGACATTAATAGCAGGAGATCCACCAGTGCTTATGTATTCACTATGTTTGGTGGTGCAATTAGTTGGATGAGTAAGCGACAACCTGTGGTTGCTTTGTCCATGATAGAAGCTGAGTACATGGCAGTAACTCATGCTTACAAGGAAGCCATTTGTCTTAAGAGATTGTGTACGGATATTGGTGTTGATGCAAGATAGATTACGATTTGTTGTGACAGTCAGAGTACGATTTGCCTTGTGAAGAATCCAACTTTCTATGCCAGAACAAAGCATATTGATGTATAGTTTCACTTCGTGTGAGACATGGTAGAGGATGGGAAGGTAAATTTGGAGAAGATAGATACTTTGAAGAATGTTGCAGATGCATTGACGAAGCTAGTGGGCACAGAGAAGTTCAGATGGTGTTCGGAGTCTATTGGCCTCTCAGCCTATAGTAGTTAAATCCTATTATTTCTATTGTCTCTTACAAGGTGTTTGACAAGTGGGAGAATGTTGGGAATTAAGGTGTCTCAACCTTGGTAATTCCTTATATTAATTCATGGTATTTATTTATTGCCTATTGTATAATTAGAATGCAAATCCTATGTTGTCATCTTGTGGGAGTTGGCACGGTGATGTGTCTTCCTACATGGCATTTGACCACATGTAAATTTGTCCTCACATGAGGAGATAGGTGTCCCACTTAGTGGTAAGAATTGTAACAACAGAAAATGTCCCCTTGGGGGCTTTTCCCTCATAAGGTTTAGCTCCCGGGTCTTTTGCATACATTTAGGACATCTTAGTTCATAATTTGGCATCCTGATGGAATGAGCCCTAGGTAACATGAAAAATGGGACCTAAGAGGACCCCTTGAGCTGTACCTTGCCCAAAATAGGGGGGAGGACTTGGGCGCTCGCGCCCTAGTCCTGCCCTATTTTGGGGCAGCTTCAATTTTTAGGTGTCGGTTTATGACCGTTATTTAGGTCCTTTGTCGACACGGTAAGTTTGAATTATGAAAATCTTGGCGGGAGTGCTTGTAGTTGCATATAAAAGCATATCTAGGCATTCATTTGTAAACTAGATGATTACTAGCAAGCTATTGTGTTCTCAAGGTGATTCAAGGCTTTCATTGTGTTGCAAGAGCAGATTTGTGTGGTTTATGTGTTTGTGTTTGCAGATTTGAGCATCCATTTCATCATGGAATGAAGAGCATCTTCCTCCTATAATATCTTCGCTACAAGGTGACATCATATTGTGTTTTCATCATCATTTCCTTTGGTTTTTGCCTCTATCTCACAAGGGCACGCACTCTCTATCTGACAACGGTGTTTGAAGACTTAAGTGTCCTTCGGGGCTTGACTGAGGCAAGCCTCTAAACATTGCAACCCCCTCCCAAAGTCTTGTGATTGTAGGTTACAGGTGTAACATTTGGGAAAAGTGAAGTTACAGGAAGGATTGGCAGACATCAAGGATTCAAGATCCGAAGATAAGCAGGACACCAGAGCATTTCCAGGACTTGGGCGCTCACTCTAGTGTCCTCCACAATTGAATTTCTAGAAATAGGAGTTACATGGATGATCAGTGTCGAAAGGAGGTCCAAATCTTGCGAAGAAACTAGTACCTTGGACTAGGACGCCCACACCAGTGTCCCCAACTATTCCACCTTGGAACCCCAAAAATAGGTACTTTGTGATTTGCTATTTTACTTCTGTCTGCAAGAGCTTTTTTCATTATTTGTTAGTTTATTGCCGTATTTACATAATTAGGGTTTTTATGGTCAATTAAGCATAAGAGAAGAGAAATTGATAATTAAATTCCCTCATCCTAGTTTCCCTACATCTCACAAAAAATCTAGGATATGATAGTGAATTGCCACTCGACCCTAGATCCTTGAATGTAAAGTGGAAAGGCAGATTTAAACATCAAAACACTAAAACATTAACAGATCTAATTTTTCACTAAACATTTTGGTGAACCCATGTTTTTAGACTTAAATTACAACTTTCTAAGTGTGTGTCTTCATATTTGGATTGATTTCATTCATTCATATGGTCTTTCATCTTATTGCATTGAGAAAAATTTTAAAAAAATGAAAATTTTAAAAATTTCAAAAAAATTGCATTGTTTGGCTTACTAAATTGCATCAATTCTTTCTAAATTTTCCTAATTCATGATTTTTACATCAGATCTGATATACACTACATAAAAACACAAAAATTCAATAATTTTCATGGCATTTTCATCATTAATTTGCTAGGCTTTTGTAGAAATTTTTAACAATTTTCATTAAACCTAGTAATTCCAAAATCTAGGGTAAGTAGGTAAAATCTTCTTTCAGATTTTTCTACTGATTTTAGAGGCTCATTCAATTTTTAATTTGTCTTTAGTCTTGCATTTTAGTTTAAATTTGCATTTAGATTTAAAATATTTGTATTTTTGCATAGAAAATTTCAACAAAAAACTAGCAATTTTCATGCATTTTCATTAAAGTTGCATTGGCATTTTGCATATTAGATCTTGAAAATCATTTTTAGATCTGAGAGTAATTAATTTCCATCATAAATCAGACTTCAAAACATTCACATAGCATTTTGTCCCAAGATCTAAAACCTAGGGCTTCAAAAACACCGATTTTCACTAAATTTAGCCTTATCGACTCTATAAACTTGCACCATAGGCATGTTGTGAAAAGTATTTTTGCATTAATTGACTTTTATCAGGGTAATCATTTGCTTCCTCTCCTAAAAATCTTCACAACCCCCTTTTAACAGGCTTTTGTATTGAAAATTTGGTGAAAAACTACATATTTTGGCTATTCGTGCCCTAGGGTTTAACCTAGTTTGCACTCCAAGCGTGTTGTGAAAAATTTTATGGATTGTGTTGACTGATATCATCGGTATTACTTTATGCACATCCTAAAATTCATTACAACACTCCCTTTTCTAGGTCTTGGAATTGAAAAACCATGAAAATTTGCATATTTTGCTAGCGTTTTACCTTAAGTGGCACTAAAAGCATGTTGTGTTTTTGCACCAAGTGGATATTATTACTGATATTATTTGTTCTCCATCATCATTTTCCTCACAACACCCTTTTTTATGATTTGTTTCATTGAGTATTGGTGAAAAAAGTGCCTATTTCGACATATTTTTCTATAGTTTGACTTGGCATTATCTTGGATTTGCATCAAAAGTATGTTGAGAAGGAGCTTGTTGCTTTTTTGGACTAATATCAAACATATAACTCACTTCCCTTGATCAAAATCCTTACAACACCCTTTGTTTCATTCATTTGCATTGAAAAAGTACAAAAAATCAAGCATTTAAGATCATTTTTGCATACAGTTTGTACTTGTACTTTGCATACTCTTGAAAATTGTTAAAATCTGATTTTGCATTTCATTATGGCATCTTCATATTATTCATCTCTAAAATATTTGCATGAGTATATCTTAGATTTTGATAATTTCTCTAATTTCACTAATGAGAGTCCTCATGTTCTAAAACACATAGCTTATATCAGTGGTATTGATGCTTCTATATGTTCTACATATGAGTTGCAATTACTTTGTTATACACATGATTTTATTAGCTTCACTTTACTCATAGGGGCATATCCTTTGATATTAGAAAATTTAACCAAATTCATCTCTAGGAACACTCATGAGAAAGATGAGAGTGAAAAGCCTTTTTCTGCCATAGAGTATGATGATGATGATGTACCTTCCTCTCATCCCATTGCTCTCCCTGGCCAAGATGTAGCATTAGTGGATGAGAAAATGTCTCTAGCATTAAATACTTTAGGGATGGATGTTGGGTTTAATCAAGAGGGAAACAGTGTTAAGTTGATACTTATTAACAAACTTGGTAGCACTATTCCTAAGATGGTTGTGCGGGGGGTACCTAATGCACCTTCTTGCTTAAAGCTGATGATTACAATTCAAGGTGTTCAAAATGTGTTACAACAACCACACCACAATGTGATTGCTCACACATACAACACCCGTAATAACAAGCAAAGTAACCAAACACCGCATGTGCTTGTCTCTCTTCCATATTCTCAACCTATGCTCCCTCAACCACCTCGTCTTACTCATAAAAGTGGTTAAGAGTATGATCTTGTCAAACAACTTCACGCTACTCCAGCTAAGATCTCTCTTTGGTATTTAGTACAAACATCGCCTACATACCATGGAATGCTCCAAGAAGCTTTGCAAAAGGTGATTGCCCCACCTATTGCTAAGCCTAATGACGTAGCAGCCATATTGGATAGTATGCATGCGACAAAAATAGATATTCTCTTTCAACCACAGGAATTACCGTCAATTAAAGTTCAAAACCAATATGATCCTCTTATAATCTTTGTCATAATAAATAGAACGTTGGTAAAATGAGTTATGATTGATAATGGATCAACTCTTAATGTTTGTGGCATTGACTTATTACATAATATTAAAGTTGATACATCTGTCATCAAGCTAGAACCGTTAAGTATCTGTGGTTTTGACAATGTTGGATGACAATCCATAGGTACTATAACTTTACCTATACAAGTGGGACTTGTGATTGTGCCTACCCTGATTCATGTCATGCCTAGTTCTTTATCTTACAACATGATTCTTGGTAGACCTTGGATTCATGCATTGGGGGCAGTCCCTTCCACTCTACATCATTCAATCAAAATTATATTCAAAGGTAAACTTCATACTATTCATGCTGATCCTGAACTAGATAACTGTTTACATATTGAAACATAAAAACTAGTTTGCAATCATATGAGCCTAAACAATTTATAAACTAATTCATCAAAGCCTCTAGCCACGAATGATGTTGTGAAAGATTCTATACCATCGAATGCACTCTTTGGTGATAATTGGAGCTCATTAGATTTTAATCCTTGTAGTATAGGGGAATATAAAATTAATAGCCTTGACACATCAAAAGTGGCATCGATCTCACCTAAGAACTCTTTTGAAGAGCCTAAGAAACTGAAGGTCCCCTTGGTCGAAAATAAAAACAATACTCTCACTTATACCACAAATTATGAGACCTATGAGGCTTCACCATCTTCTAAGGAAATGACATCCTTTTATGGTTGAGGATTTAAGATCCTTTATAACAATTGTGAATATGTAGGTAAGGGATGTGGTGTAAATCAACAAGGGATTCGAGTACCTATAGAATCCGCTTCAACACATTACATAAGTGGCATTGGATATAATCCTTTTAAAGAAAAGAAAGCTTCCCATCATCCTAAACTTAATGTTAAATCCACAAGATCAAAACAAAATGACAGATATACCAGATATGCACGTTCTTAACGATGGTACCCTACCAGGTAAGTATTTCTAACCCTTTATCTCTCTCACGATGTGCTTCCCCCGTGATGTGTTATATGTTGTTTAGGCCTCCTGGATGACCTTGGATTCTCCCATAAGGTCTGAGATACCAGGAGACCGCCTCTATTGTGACCTTCTTCTATTTGTATAAGCATTCTTCTATATTGCCTCTCTCTTTGATTTCATTATTGTGTATTGTGTCTTATGGACATAGCATTGCGGTTGGTGACATTGGGGGCACCCTACTACGTGACTATCCCTAATGTTACAAATATGTGCCTGATGTGTTGTCATTGATGTCAACATATCCTTCTGTCAGAAACAGTGAAGATAGTGTAGAGGAGTGATCAGTATTTCTAGTAAGATGAAGATCAGAGTTTGCAGATTAAAGGGTTTGTAGAGGGTTGTCTATTGTTGCTCTAGTTGAGATTTGAGAGATCCGTGTAAAGATTTGGCGAAGTTATGGCCTTTTGAGTAGAACAGGTTTTTGTAGTTTTTCTGTGATGACAGAGTGACAAGAAGTTGGTCTGGATTGGTTCGGTATGGGAATATTATGATCTACAAATCTAGAGGCATGTCTGGGATGTTGGTGTGTTCCCTCAACTTGAGTGGTTCATGGTTTGGAGATCTGGAAGCAATCTTTCTAGTTTGTCAGTCATGGTAGTGTGTGTTCTTGAGGTTTAGTATGAAGATGCGATTGATTTTGGTGATGCGAAGTGGTGTGGTTATTCCTATTGACTTAATTGTGCTTGTGGTGGTCTCAGGATCGTGTGGTTGTTGTGTTGATGGTTTGCATTGACAAAGGAGCTTGTGATTGAAGGTTTCCTCTTGATTGTTGTTGTTCTTCCCAGTCTTGGCCGACCGAATGTTCCTAGTGTGTTTTAGATGCTCTAAAAATCATTTTATGAATCATGGCATGTTAATAGAGGAAGATTCAAGTCTCAGCTATGATTGGCCAACAGTGTAAAGATCCACATTAAGGTTGGCCAACCTTGTTGATCATTCCAATGTGGATGAAGTGTATTAATACTTGTTGAAGAGTTGTCAAACAACATCCTTGTGCAAAGTAGATTAAATCTGAATAAAGGATTAGAAGCAGAGTAGAGAAGAAAATGAGCGAGAGTAGTATAGAGTGTGAAGATAGTTAAGAAGAATCTAGGGCAAAGTAGAAGTCTTTGAGTATTCATTGAAACTGAACTAGGCATGAAGTAGATACTATTTCTCAGTTAATTCATTTTGTTCTAAACTAATTTTGTAGGCAGTGAGCCTTCTCTTTTGAGCAGTGAGCTCTGGGCAGTGTGCCCGAAGGAATGTGCCTTCTAATTTTATAAAGTACTTTTAATAGGGTACAAATCCTTGTGGGTTAACCCCCACTGTGGTTTTTCCCTTAACCGGGTTTCCACGTCAAAATCTTGCTGTCAAGTGTGTTGATTATGTTTCTACTCTTATGTTGTTGATCTATGCTTTAATGTTTACATCATTAATCTGGTAGTAAGATAACAAAGGAGGTTAAAAGCAGAAAAAGATTAAATTGTGTGACAACTGATTCACCCCCCCTCTCAGTTGTCTGGTCTAATTCCAAAAATTGGTATCAGAGCTAGATCCTCTTTTAAAAGCTTGACCGCTTGAGGAGATCCAGGATGTTGACCTACAAGAAGGATAGTCTGAGATTTGATGGAACAAATTATTCTGTTTGGAAAAATTGCATGGAGTGACATTTACAATGCATGGGCGATGCCTATTGGGCGATAACTAGTGTTGAGTATAAACCTTCGGAGAAAGGTCCTTCAACTCCAAATCAAGTCAAAGACGCTGAAAATAACCTTCAAGCTAAAGAAGCCTTGTTGAGTGCCCTAACTGATTCTGAGATGACAAATGTCTTTGGTCTAAAAATTGCTTATGAAATCTAGAGAAAGTTGGAATATCTATATGAAGGTGATAAGTATGTCAAATGTGCCAAGCTGCAAAGTCTGGGAGGAAAATTTGAAACTATGAGGATGCGTGAAGATGAAAACATCACAATCTACATGCAAAAGATAAATGAACTTGTGTGTGGTATCAGGTGTGCTAGTGGAACTTTGGAAGAATTAGAGATTGTATCAAAAGTACTCAGATCTTTACCTGATTCTTACAAACATAAGGTTGCTACTATAGAGGAGATTAGGACTATCTCAGACGTTACAAGAGATCATCTGGTTGTCAAAATTTTAGGTTTGAATTAAGTGAGTTTGGTGATTCTCTTCCCAAATCTAAATTTGCATTTAAGGCCAGTGTATATGGAAAGCAAAGATATGATCCAGATGAAAGCTCTTCTGCAAGATCAAATAGATTAATGAAGACAAGGAAGGATCTTGAAGATATTGAACCTGAAACTACTGATCTTGAACCTCTTCTCACCAAAAGATTACCAAGAGGATCCGGTAAGTATGAAGGAAAATTTCTACTCAAATGTTTTTCTTGTAATAAGATTGGTCATTTTGCCTCAAGATGTCCAAAGAGGTTTTCAAAACCAAACCCTAACATATATCAAAATTAGAACAAATGTTACTATGTCCAAGAAACTAGTAAAGGAGTCACAGATGATGAATCTGATCATGGAGGTTCCCCTGAAAATGATTGGGTGTTCATTGCCATTAAAGAAGAAGATCTAGTGTCTAGTGAATCTGTTAGCTATGCAAATATTGAAATTGCCTTGGCTACCTAGGTTGCTGAGAAAGATGAATGGGTGATTGATAGTGGATGTTCTCATCATATGACTAGAGACAAGAGTAAGTTTGTGAATTTTGAAAATTATGAAGGTGGGCTTGTGAAATTTGGAGATAACTCAGCTGGTAGAATCTGTGGCAGAGGATCCATCTCTCTTGATGGTAAGAATAACACAAATGATGTTCTATATGTGGAAGGACTGAAACATAATCTTCTTAGTGTTGGACAGTTGGTTGATAAAGGTTATGATCTTTGATTCAAAGATGGAAAGTGCAGAATCTTGGAAAGTTCTGGAACTGAAATTGCATTCGGTACTCAAAGTAGAGGTAACATTTTTTTATTTAAGTAGCTCTGGAAAAAGTTGTTTGATTGCTCAGATAGATCAAAGTTGGTTATGGCATAGGAGGATGTGTCATGTGAATTTTGATAATATTGTCAAAATAAGTACCACTCAGGCTATGAGAGATCTTCCAAAACTTGTGAAACCTAATAACATGTGTAGATAATGTCAATTGGGGAAACAAAGCAAGATTTCATTCAAAAGTAAGGAACAAGTCTCAAATGGATGATTGGAATTGGTATATACTGATCTCTGTGTTCCTGCTAGAATTAGGAGTGTGCAAGGAGATAGATATTTCATGTTGCTGATAGATGACTACTCTAGGATGATATGGGTAACCTTCCTAAAAGAAAAATTAGAAGCTCTTGAAAAATTTAAGGTCTTCAAAATGATGGTGGAAAATGAAATTGGTGAAAAATTGAAATGTCTAAGATCTGATAGAGGTGGAGAATTTACTTCCCATGAGTTTGATGCTTTCTGTGAAAAGCATGGCATAAAAAGATAGTTATCTGCTCCTAGGACTCCCCAACAAAATGGAGTTGTGAAAAGAAAGAACCGAACCATTCAAGAAGCTGCCAAGACCATGATGATGGAAACAAATGTTCCTCAAGCTTATTGGAGAGAAGTTGTAAGTACTATTGTCTACACTCTTAACCGGGTGCAGATCAGAGGTAATTTTGTTAAGACCCCTTATGAACTATGGTTTGGTCATCCTCCTACTATGAGATGTTTTAGAGTTTTTGGTAGTAAATACTATATCAAAAGAGATGAGGATTTAGGCAAATTTGATACAAGAAGTGATAAGGGAATATTTTTGGGATACTCTACTCAAAGTAAAGCCTACAGGTTCTTTAACAAGAGGTTGAAAAAGATTGTTGAAAGTGCTAATGTTAGAGTTGATGAAAGCAAGGAAGGACATTCTAGGTTCTGCAGATATGATTCAGCTGATCAAATTGAGAGTAAAAATCAAGGAAGGTTAGTTCAAACTCTAATGCAGACTAATCCAGAAACTCTAGAGATTCAATAGATTAATATGGATGTTGAGGAACAAGCTCAAGAAATAGAAGCTCAAGCAATTCCAAAACCCCCAGGTATGTAAGAATGAATCATCTTGAAGATCAAATCATAGGGGATAGAAACAAAGGTGTTCGAACTAGGAGAAGAGTTGTAGAAGATCAAGAAGAGATTTTTTTGATTTCAAGGATTGAACCTAAATCAGTTGGTGAAACCTGCACTGATGAAAATTGGGTAAAAGCAATGGAAGAAGAATTAATGCAAATTGAAAAGAACCACACTTGGGATCTCATTCCTAGGCTAGAGGACAAAAATGTAATTGGAACCAAATGGGTCTTCTGGAATAAACTAAATGAAGATGGTGAAGTTGTAAGAAACAAAGCAAGGTTGGTATGCAAAGGCTACTCTCAAGTAGAAGGAATTGATTTTGAAGAAACTTTTGCTTCGGTGGCAAGAATAGAGGCAGTTAGATTATTTCTTGCATTTGTTGCTTTCAAATATTTTAAAGTGTATCAGATGGATGTCAAATTAGCATTCCTGAATGGAGATTTGGAAGAAGAAGTCTACATTTAGCAACCGGAAAGATTTCAGTTGTCTAATCAAGGTGACATGGTTTGTAGATTGAGAAAAGCATTGTATGGACTCAAGCAAGCTCCAAGAGCCTGGTATGCAAGATTGGATAAATATTTTCTCAAGATAGGTTTTAGCAAAGGTACTGCTGATAGTAATCTTTACTTCAAGATTAATCATGAGGACATCCTGATTGTTGAAGTCTTTGTTGATGATATCATTTTTGGTGGAAATGAATGTATGTGCAAAACATTTATCGACCAAATGAAAAGTGAATTTGAAATGTCTATGTTTGGAGAGATGAATTTCTTCCTAGATCTATTAATTGTTTAGTTAGATAAAGGTATCTTTATATCTCAGTCCAAGTATGTGAAAGAATTACTAAAGAAATCTAGAATGGAAGATTCAAAACCAGTAGGCACACCTATGGCAACTAGATGCAAGCTAAGTAAAGATGATGATTCACCCAAGGCAAATCTGAAAAGGTATAGATCAATGATTGGAGGACTGCTCTATCTGACCCAAACAAGACTTGACATCAGGAACACCATTGGACTTGTTGCTAGATTTCAATCTGATCCAAAAGAATCCCACGTTGTGGCAGTCAAAAGAATTTTTAGATATCTCAAGGGGACAATTGATTATGGATTGTGGTATCTAAAAGACAATGACTTTACTCTTCATGCATACACAAATGTTGATTGGGCAGGAGATGTGGATGACAGAAAAAGTGCTAGTGGTGGTGCCTTTTCTTGGGAAAGAGATTGGTCTCTTCGATGAGCAAAAAGCAAGAGGCAATATCTCTGTCTACTGCAGAAGCAAACAATTGTACTTAGGTTCTATGGATGAAGCAAATGTTGAAAGACATCAGAGTTGTGTTTGAGGAACCAGTCACAATCTTTTGTGATAATTCTAGTGCAATAAGTATCTCAAAGAATCCAGTGTTGCATTCGAAGACAAAGCATATATCTATCAAATTTTTTTTCTTGAGAGAGAAGGTAAATAAGAATGAAGTCAAGTTGGAGTTTGTGTCATCCAAAGATCAAATTGTAGATATCTTCACTGAGCCTCTTCCCAAGGATACCTTTGAATATCTTAGAGAGAAGTTAGGGGTTATTATCCCTCCAATTCAGAACTAAGATGCACTAAGGTGCATTAGTCCGGTGGAATTCTCAGTCATATCTTGAGATCCGGATTGATGTTGAGAGAATACTACTCTAGGGAGTAGTCAGTATGTAAACGTTGGAAATCAGTCTGAAATAAAAAGGGGAAGAGGTGATTGCAAATATGTGCCCTTTGCCATTGATGTCAAAAGGGGAGAGAAGTCATGTGAAAAACTTGGAAGTAAGTAGTTGCTGGTGAAAGGGGGAGTAGTGAAAACAAGTGGTTGCAGGTGTGGCAAGAGAAAGGGGGAGAAGTTCTTGTCTTGATGGTGAAATTAATTTTTCACGTCATATGTTGCCATCAATGACTAAGGGGGAGATTGTTGCAAATATGTGCATGATGTGTTGTCATTGATGTCAACATATCCTTCTATTAGAAACAGTGAAGATAGTGCAGAGGAGTGATCAGTATTTCTAGTAAGATGAAGATCAGAGTTTATAGATAAAAGGGTTTGTAGAGGGTTGTCTATTGTTTCTCCAGTTGAGATTTGAGAGATCCACATAAAGATTTGGTGAAGTTATGGCATTCTGAGTAGAACAGGTTTCTGCAGATGTTCTGTGATGAAAGAGGCAAGAAGTTGGTCCGGATTGGTCTGGTATGGGAATATTATGATCTGTGGATCTAGAGGCATGTCTGGGATGTTGGTGTGTTCCCTCAACTCGAGTGGTTCATGGGTTGGAGATCTAGAAGCAATATTTCTAGATTGTCAGTCATGGAAGTGTGTGTTCTTGAGGTTCAGTATGAAGATGCGATTGATTCTGGTGATGCGAAGTGGTGTGGTTATTCTTGTTGACTTAATTGTGCTTTTGGTGGTCTCAGGATCATGTGGTTGTTGTGTTGATGGTCCTCATTGACAAAGGAGCTCGTGATTGAAGGTGTCCTCTTGATTGTTGTTGTTCTTCCCAATCTTGGCTAACCAGATGTTCCTAGTGTGTTTTAGATTATCTAAAAATCATTTTATGAAGCATGGTGTGTTAATAGAGGAAGATTCAAGTCTCAGCTATGATTGTCTGATAGTGTAAAGATCCGCGTTAAGTTTGACTGACCTTGTTGATCATTCCAAGGTGGATGAAGTGTATTAATACTTGTTGAAGAGTTGTCAAACAACATCCTTGTGAAAAACAAATTAAATCCGAATAAAGGATCAGAAGCAGAGTAGAGAAGAAAAGGAGCGAGAGTAGTATAGAGTGTGAAGATAGTTAAGAAGGATCTAGGGCAAAGCAGAAGTCTTTGAGCATTCATTGAAACTGAACCAGGCATGAAGTAGATGCTATTTCTTAGTAAATTCATTTTGTTCTAAACTAATTTTGTAGGTAGTGAGCCTTCTCTTTTAAGCAGTGAGCTCTGGGTAGTGCGCTAGAAGGCATGTGCCTTCTAATTTTATAAAGTACTTTTAACAAGGTACAAATCCTTGTGGGTTAACCCCCACCGTGGTTTTTCCCTTAACTGGGTTTCCACATCAAAATCTTGGTGTCAAGTGTGTTGATTATGTTTTTGCTCTTATGTTGTTGATTATGCTTTAATTTTTACATCACTAATCTGGTAGGAAGATAAAAAAGGAGGTTAAAAGTAGAAAAAGATTAAATTGTGTGACAATTGATTCACCCCCCCTCTCAGTTGTTCGGTCTAATTCCAACAACTAAGACACTTGCTTCTCCTCTCTTATTTATTGTTTCCCTTCCTCTAGTGTTTCCACCTAGCGAGAAGATGATGACAAACATTTATACTGATGTAGGCCTAGTGTCCCTTTTGAGAGAAATCAAAGAATGGACTTAGTTCCTAATATGAGGATGGGGTTGCATATTTTATCTGACGCTTGGCTAGTGGAAGCACTCATGCATTCCGCATAGTGAATTTGATGATGTTTTTATCTCATTTACAAACCTTATCAATACTACTACTCTGTGCATGTTTGTTTGTCTTTGAATCTCGCCTTGGTGGTACTCGATTCGAAGAGCTTCGTGATATAGACCCATGGTTATCCTCAAACTCTGAATTCGTTGTATAACCTTGGCTCTTTGTGTGGTTAATCATATGCATTGATGTTATTGTTTATCATGATGTTGTAGACACTAACATGTTTCTTGCAGGGATGTGTTTGTGGGAACATTTGGCAATCGTAAAGTACATGTCACCTCCAGGGGCATGCGCTTTGCGAAAGTCTATGTTCCCTTGTGTGTTTTCTTCCTACCTTAATGTGCTTGATATCGATGCATGATATCAACCACCTTATGGTGGGGGAATCTATAAGGTAAGATGTCTGTTATAGATGTTAGCAATATGCTTGTTCTCAGGTGTAGACTAGTGCGATGAGTACTTCCTGCATCCTGAGTTTGTTTGCAATCAATCAATCCATCTTAAAATCTATTGTGTATACCACCTTTTCACCGTAAGGTGTCTCTGTGATGTGGGTGGGGTTGTATACTTTTGAGCTCATACCTCCCTTTCACTATAAGGCATCTCCGTAGCGTGGGTGGGGTGGTATGCCATGCTTCCTTTTCACTATAAGTTGTCTTCGTGATGTGGGTGGGGTTGCATTTTCAAAAAGTCCTCTGCAAGCGGGGAGCAGTTCTATGAATAACTCAACCCTTAACCATGTTTTCAGCAATTGTTGTGGCAAAGCCCAATCATCGGTGTGTGCCTGTAATGTGCCTAAGATGGTGTTGGACCTAGAAATAGGTACACTCCATCGCTTCTTTGCTATGTTTTCTCCGTGTCTTCAAGTGTGTGTGTTTTGGCGTGTTTGCTTTGTTTGGCATGTTTGTTGCCCCATATGCAGTATAAATACTAGCACCTTAGGGTTGTGCTTCCTGCATTTTGGGAGCTTTTGCATGTCTTGGTGTGTTATCCCATATATACAAAGACCTACGCGATGTATTATGGGAGGTTTGTTTACTTTTCAGTAGTTGCATCTGCATTTCATATATATGAAAGAAAAATAAAAGAAAAGAAATCATGCTTGTCTTCCATGCATTAATGTGTCTTCTATGCATTGACTATCTTCTCCATGTTCTGCATGACTGTAACTGTCTTTTTTGTGTTTTGCGTGTCTGTTACTGTTTGATTGGCATTTCTTCTCCGTGCTTGATGTGTTTGTTGTGTTTGTGACCTTACTTTAATGCATGTATTGGCATTGCATTTATACATACATTAAAGTGGGGGCTAAATGTACCGTCAGAAAATGTCCCCTTGGGGGCTTTTCCCTCATAAGGTTTAGCTCTCGAGTCTTTTGCATGCATTTAGGACATCTTAGTTCATAATTTGGCATCCCAATGGAATGAGCCCTAGGTAACATGACAAATGGGACCTAGGAGGACCCCTTGAGTTATACCCTACCCAAAATAGGGGGGAGGACTTGCGCACCCGTGCCCTAGTCCTACCCTATTTTGGGGCAGCCCCAATTTTTGGGTTTCAGTTTATGACCATTATTTGGTCCTTTGCCGACACGATAAGTTTGAATTACGAAAATCTTGGCGGGACTACTTGTAGTTGCATATAAAAGTATGTTTAGGCATTCATTTGTAAACTAGATGATTACTAGTAAGCTATTGTGTTCTCAAGGTGATTCAAGGCTTTCATTGTGTTGCAACAGCATATTTTTGTGGCTTATGTGTTTATGTTTGCATATTTGAGCATCCATTTCATCATGGAATGAAGAGCATCTTCCTCCCATGATATCTTCACTACAATGTGACATCATATTGTGTTTTCATCATCATTTCCTTTGGTTTTTGCCTCTACCTCACAAGGGCACGCACTCTCTATCTAACAATGGTGTTTGGAGACTTAAGTGTCCTCCAGGGCTTGATTGAGGCAAGCCTCTAAACACCACAACCCCCTCCCAAAGTCTTGTGATTGTAGGTTACATGTGTTGCATTTGGAAAAAGTGAAGTTACAAGAAGGATTGGTAGACATCAAGGATTCAAGATCCGAAGAGAAGTAAGACATCAGAGCATTTCCAGGACTTGGGTGCTCGCTCTAGTGTCCTCCACAGATGAATTTATAGAAACAGGAGTTACAAGGCTAATCAGTGTCAGAAGGAGGTCTGGATCCCATGAAGAAACTAGTACCTTGGACTAGGGCACCCGCACCAATGTCCCTGACTATTCCACCTCAGAACCTCAAAAATAGGTACTCTGTGATTTTCTATTTTAATTCTGTCTGCAAGAGATTTTTCCATTATTCATCAGTTTATTGCCGTATTTGCATAATTAGGGTTTTAATGGTCAATTGAGCATAAAAGGAGAAATTGATAATTAAATTCCCTAATCCTAGTTTCCCTACATCTCACAATGATCTAGGGTATGATAGTGAATTGCCACTCAACCCTAGATCCTTGAATGTAAAGTGGAAAGGCGGATTTAAACATCAAAACACTATAACATTAACAAATCCAATTTTCCACTAAACAGGAATATTTTGCCATGTCTCGGCATCTTGGAATGTGTGTAAGGGAATATTGACTGAAACGGTCATGACAGATTCCTATGACAAAGTTATGACATGTAAGAGTTAGAAATAGAAGATTCTATGACAGGTATGGACATGTGTCGAGAAGCATCTTTGAAAAAGGCATCTTTGGGTGCCCCAAGGTGGACTATGACATGTTGTAAAATAATATGCTATTTATAGCCTATGTATGACAGATTCTCTTACAACTATAAGTTATGACAGCTATGACAGATTCTATGACGGTTATAAGAGTCGTAAGAGCATCTGTCATTGCCCATTTTGGAAATAGGCAACTTCCTTGGGATGGGGTGACTTGACAAGTGTCAGGAACATCCTATAGTGTTGGACAAGTGTCCATAGGCGTGGGTTTTGGGCCATGAGGCCATGTTGGATGCCCATCTCAATGTGGAGCCATTTTTTCCTTGTATGTTCTTTATAAACAGGTGCTTTGGAGAGGTGATGCATTATGTGATTGATAGGTACTATTATGCTGCCAGTTTGTCTCCAGATACAACTATCAAAGACTCTTGCAAGAGCATTGGCTCTGACTGTGTTGTAACCTCCATTGTTTACGGAATACATTTGAGTTGTGTTTTGGAGTCTGGGATTTTTCACCTGATAAGGGTTTTCCCCACGTATATCTTGTCTCTCTCTTCTTCTGTCTTACATTCTTGTGCATGTGTTTTCTGCAATATCTCTATTAGTGGGTTAACATAATCTATAATTTTAAAGATAAAATTGAATTTGCACTCTCCTCCCCTCATTAGATTAGTGTACGAAGTGATTTCCGCACACCTAGCTGCCTTTCACGAAGCTCCAATGCCCATCGAGCCAAAATTGTATTTGGGCCATTGTTCTCAATTTATAATTTGGCCGATAGGCCATTCTATATGTGTACACATCTTGTAATTGCTAAAAATTTGGTAGTCCAAAATTTTGGTAGTCCTTCAATTTTTTGGTTTTCTAAAATAAATAATAAAAATAAAACGTCATCCATTAATTTTAGTGGAGCTAATTTTAGTTTATGAGAATATGGATGATGGAAATGGAAGTGGAAGAGTCATGGTTGACGTTACAGGGAGAGATAATGGAATGTTCTTTTCTATATATTTTCATATTTAGCCTCTGGAATAGGAGGCAAATTTGGGAAGGCTTTTGTTTGGGAATAGGCATTATGCAGGTTTTGCATGATTAATCTGGCATCAATTCCATAGCGGATACAAGGTAACTTGCTTTGCTTTCCCTCTTGATTACTTTCATTCGTTTCTCTATAAGTTGGCTTTGTTTCTTGGGTTTTGGTAAATTCTCTTGGCTTTTCATTTCTGTAAGAAGATTTTTTTAGGTTTTTAAATCTCTCCTTACTCTGTTATTTGCATGCAATATACAACAAGTAATCATATCTTCTTCAAAGAACATAAATGCTTAAGGTGCAAAGGCTTTTGATTCCTAGGCAGAAAGTTCCGTAGCAGCTCCTGTGCCAAAGAAAAGCAAGGGCAAGGGAAGAGCCCCGAAGAAAGAACCTCCCAGAGAAAAACAATAAAAAGATTTATGTTGGAAAGTTTCTAAATGTGTCAGCTATTCCTATCGATGTATATCCTTGATCCTGCCAATCGCTTTTGCTTGAAAGTACCTAAAGTTTCAACAGATCCAATTTTGTGCATATCCTGAGATCATTGCATTCCATGAGATTATTTCTCTGTGGCAATTTTGTCAAATAGTTTGCTTGTCTTGTCTATTACCTTCCTTGTTTTAGTTTCAAATAGGCCTCTAAATCACAGGAAACATAATTCTATCATAACATTGTCATCCTATCTAACAAATTGGAAAATGATATTTCAAGGGCAAACAACTTTCAATAGATCAGAATGAGAGAGAATGCTAGATATTACGAAATGAAATGGTATAATGAGGCAAGAGAAGGCAAAATTTCTGGCAATCAGATTGACAGAGATCTATGAGATCCTTTAAAGTAAATTTCCCTAAGCCAATCCTATTGATAAGACCTCTCTATAAGATCCAAAGACATCATTCGTTGTTTGCCTCAATCTAGCATTTTTTGGACTCTGAAACTGACGGGTACACTGACAATGACCACAAGACAATTTTTCTTAATGGAAAACAATTGAGCTATGCAAGCAATGGATGCCATCACTAAATGAATGGGTTAATGTTGTACTTCCATTGCCCCACATTCATTTCTGTTGCATTAGGAATGACAAACATAGTAGTTTCTTTTTTTTTCAAACCCTGTTTCAAAATACAATTTTCCTTACTCCACTTATATTGATTTTATGTGAATCTGAAAAATGCATACCTCTACGTCTCTAGCTGCTTCTCCCACTCTTCGGCTGTGTCTCTATTAGCTCGCCCCTATTTTCATTAATGGCAGGCTTACATGTGGTTTTAAAACAACTTTTTTCCCCGAATTCGTAAGGCTATGTTCCCCCAAAACAAGGAAGGTAATGGCCAAAGAATTTTGAAAGAGTTGAGTGGAAGTCCCCACAAAAAAGTTGATAGAACACAACTATCTAATAATGTAGAGCATACTTCAAATAGCCCAAGATCACAATAGTGGCGTCAACCCATATTTAGAGGTTATAAGTGATGAATTCAAAAATGGCGTCGAAAAACCTTAACAATCTATAAATGATGGGATTTGCATCAATAGAGGTGGTAGATAAATTCTTTTAAAAGTTTGTGTATGAGGAATTTGCATTATGAACCTTCCTTAAAGGGTGTCAAAGTTGTTTTAGAAGTCTATATTGCTATCTTAATTAACTTCAAATTGGGCTCTGTAGTAAATTTAGAATGAAGGTTATTGCCTCAATCCAAACTGACGTTTTGATCACCATATATTAGCGTCAGATCTACATATACCTTTATGTCTCTTACTGCCAATTAATGGCATTAGATCTTTCTATAGGTATAAGTTTATAATTTCCATATATAATGGTGTTAAGACTTGCATATAATCCAATTTGTTTCACCTTATAGACAATTAAAAATCTTCCAAATTGTATTTTAAATCTGTCTCGGCATGCTTGCCAAATCCATCTTGATTCTCATAATCTCAAGAAAACATAAATTGCATAATATAACTTAGAGGATTAATAGCATAGAAATCAATCCTTTTTAAATCCATACGTTGAATATACGTGGTTTCTCTTTTTATACTCTTGAGCACCTTTTCATATTATCATATTTGGGTGAATGAATAGATTATATCTTAAAAATTCAATTTCAACTTGTTAAACATAAAGATAGCCAGTCTAATTAGTTTTTCCCTTACGCAAATAGAAGGTATTCATAATCTCTTGAAAATGCATTAAGGTTTAGAGTAGTAATTAAATGTTAATGAAAAGTAAATATTAATGTATATATGTGTTATTTCTTAGAGAGATTTTTTTTATTAGGACTACCAAATTTGATAGTTGAAGTTAATGTATGCATGGACTTAAGTAAGGTCTCATGGAAAGGCATTAGAAGATAAAAAAAGTTTTTGAGAAAATTTTAACAACCTACCTACAAGATTTAACTATATTGTAGTTGTTTAGGGGAAAATTGGATTTGTTAATGTTTAGATGTTTAAATCCGCCTCTCCACTATACATTCAAGGATCTAGGGTCGAGTGACAAGCACTATTATACCCTAGATCACTTGTAGATGTAGGGAAACTTGGATTAGGGAATTTAATTATCAATTTTCCCTGTCTTATGCCCCATTCACCATTAAAACCCTAATTATGCAAATACGACAACAAATTGACGAATGATAGAAAATGCTCTTACAAACAGGAGTAAAATACCAAATCACAGAATACCTATTTTTGGGGTTCCGAAGAAAAATAGTTGGGGACACTGGAGCAGGTGCCCAAGTCCAAGGTATTGGTTTCTTCACAGGATTCGGACCTCCTTCTGACACTGATCAGCCATGTAACTTTTGTTTTTTAAAACTTAGATGTAGAGGACACTAGGGTGAGCGCCCAAGTCCTGGAAGTGCTCCTGTGTCCTGCTTTTCTTCAAATCTTGAATCCTTGATGCCTACCAATCCTTCCTACAACTCCACTTTTTCTAAATATGACACCTGTAACCTGCAATTAAAAGACTTGGTTTGGGGGTTGTGGTGTTTAGAGGCTTGCCTTGGTCAAGCCCTGGAGGACACTTAAGTCTCTGAACACTGTTGTCAAATAAAGAGTGTGTGCCCTTGTGAGGCAGAGGCAAAAACCAAAGGAATCAATGATGAAAACACAATATTATGTCACCTTGTAGTGAAGCTCTCATGGGAGGAAGATTCTCTTCATGCGATGAGGAAATTGATGCCCAAATTTGCAAATATCAACACACAAAACACACAAGTCTGCTCTTGCAACACAATAGAAGCCTTGAATCACCTTTAGAATACTTGAACATCACAATTGCCATCTAGTTTCTAAATGAATGCCTAAGCATGCTTATATATGCAACTACAAACACTTCCGCCAAGATTTTCATAATTCAAACTTACCATGTCAGCAAAGGGACCTATTAACGGTCACAAACTGACACCCAGAAATTAGGGCTACCCCAAAATAGGGCAGGACTAGGGTGCAGGCGCCCAAGTCCTCCCCCCCTATTTTGGGCAGGGTACAACTCAAGGGGTCCACCTAGGTCCAATTTGCCATGGAACCTAGGTCTCATTCCATCAGGATGCCAAAATATGAACTAAGATGTCCTAAATGCATACTAAAGACCCGGGAGCTAAACGTTATGAGGGAAAAGCACCCAAGGGGACATTTTATAACGTTACATTTAGCCCCCACTTTAATGTATGTATAAACGCAAGGCCAATACATGCATTAAAGTAAGGTCAAAAACATAGCAAACACATCAAGCACAGAGAAGACATGCCAATCACATAGAAGATAGTAACAGGCACACAAAACACAGAGAAGATAGTTACAGTCACGTAGAACATGGAGAAGACAATCAATGCATAGAAGACACATTAATGTATGGAAGATAGAAATGATATCTTTTCTTTTCTTTTTCTCATATATATGAAATGTAGATGTAAGTACTCAAAAGTAAACAAACCTCCCATAATACAGGATGCACTCATCGAGCAAGTCTTTAGACTGTATATATGGGACAACACACGCGCAAGACACACAAAACCTCCCAAAATGTAGGATGCACTCATCGAGAAAGTCTTTAGACTGCATATGGGGCAACAAGAATGCCACACAAAACAAGCACGCCAAAACACACACTTGAAGACACAGAGAAAACATGGCAAACAAGTGATGGAGTGTACCCATTTCTAGGTCCAACATAATCTCAGGCACATTACAGGCACACACTGACGATTGGGCTTCGCCACAACAATCACCAAAAATACGCTTAAGGGTTGAGTTAGTCAAAGAACCGCTCCCTGGCTTCGCAGATGACTTTTGAAAATGATAGGATGATGCAATCTACTCCGATAAATACACCATCCCCACCTTCACAAAGGGCTTAGGATAAAAAAGGATATACATGATATCCTACCTCCGTAGAGGGCTTACATGATTGATTGATTAATTGCAAACAAACTTAGGATGCAGGATGCACTCATCGAGCAAGTCTTTAGACTACACCTGAGACCAAGCACATAGATAACATCTACAACAAACAACTTACCTTATATATGCCCCCACCTTAAGGTGGTTGATATCAGTTATCGATATCAAGCACAGTAAGGTAGGAAGAAAACACACAAGGGAACACTGACTTTAGCAAACCCCATGCCCCCGGAGGTGACATGTACTTTACAATCGCCAAATGTTCCCACAAACACATCCCTGCAAGAAACATGTTAGTGTCTACAACATCATGATAAAAAATAACATCAATGCATATGATTAACCACACAAAGAGCCAAGGTTATACAACTAATTCAAAGTTCAAGGATAACTGTGGGGCTATATCACGAAGCTCTTCGAATCGAGTACCACTAAGGCTAGATTCAAAGAAAAACAAAGGTACATAGAGCAGTAGTATTGTTAAGGTTTGTAAATGTGACAGAATCATCATCAAATTCACTACGTGAAAAGCATGAGTTCTTCCACTAGCCAAGCGTCGGATAATATATACAACCCCATCGTCATATTAGGAACTAAGTCCATTTGTTGATTGCTCTTGAAAGGGACACTAGGTCTGGATCAGTATAAATGTTTGTCGTCATCCGCCTGCCAGATGGAAACACTAGAGGAAGGGAAACAATAAATAAGAGAGGAGAAACAAGTGAGTTAGGGACAATCACGTAGGAGGGTGCCCCTAAATCACCAACTACAACACTATGTCCTTAAGACACAACACACAACAATGAAATTAGAGAGAAACAATTTAGAAAAATGATGATACAAATAAGTCACAACAGAGGCAGTCTCCTGGTATCTCGGACCTTACGGGAGAATCTGAGGTCATCCCAGGAGGCCTAAACAACACAACACATCACGGGGGAAGCACATCATGAGAGAGATAAAGGGTTAGGGATACTTACCTATAGGGTCTTCTGGGCTAAGTCTTATCATCAAGTAAATCATCGTCATCTTCCCACTCTTGAATGCTAGAGGAAAGTGGGACATAAGGTACCATAGCCCAACTCTTGTCTTGCTCATCATGTTGTTCATTGTTAGGATCATGTTTGTTTGGTTCAATGTTAGGATCAATGTTTTCTTGTTGAGATGCAAGGTAAGCTCGTCGCCTTCTCTTTCTCCTTTTTGCATGTTAATGTTTTTGTGCTTTACGACTTAGTTTTTGTAACATAGGGCTTTCCTTCATCATGGATTTTTGTGTTGTAGAGGAGGAGGTACCAAGATCAAAGTTCATTTGTCTAGGTGGAATGTTTTCTTTTTAAAGCTTACTAGCATGCTTCTTCTCTATCCTCTTAGTGATGTCCAAATGACTTGAATATTCAAACAAAAGAGGGGCATTAAAGGTCTTCTCTTCCTTTGTGAAATCCAAGGTGTGTGAGTAATCAACTAAAGGAAGGAGATTGGTGGGATGATCCACAGAGGTAGGAATTTGATTATTGTTAAATGAATGCTTATTGTCTACCCATGGAATGTTCTTTGTTAAAGGGAGCTCTTCATTCACTAATGCTTCATCTTGGCCAGGGAGAGCAGTGGAATTACTAAAGCTATCCCTAGTCTTCTCATTTGAGAATTTAGTTATAGGGGAAGTAGGATAACCTATGGAATCATCATCAGAGTTTTCCTTGCTACTCATGGAGAAGAACTCAGTTAATCTTTCTAATATCATAGGATGTTCACTCATGAGGGTTAAAAATTGGTCAAAATCAAGATCTTTGATAAATACATGCAAATATACCATTGAAAAATGACATGAATGTGCCATTTCAATGTAAGATCAGATTTTAAGAAGCTTTTCAAATTGATGCAAAAGACCAGTGCAAAACTATATGTAAAAATAGCCTTAAATGCTTGATTTTTTGTACTTTTTCAATGCAAATGAATGAAACAAAGGATGTTGTAAGGATTTTGATCAAGGGAAGAAAATTATATGTCTGATATCAGTCCAAAATAGTAAAATTATCCTTATCAACACACTCTTGATGTGATTTTAAGTTAATGCCAAGTCGAAATATAGTGAAAATATGTCAAAATAAGCACTTTTTTCACCAAAACTCAATGCAAAAGAGAATAACAAAGGGTTTTGTGAGGAAAATTATGATGGAAAGAAAATACTATCAGTGATAATAGCTACTTTATGCAAAAATATCCAACACAATGCACTTTTAGTGCCACTTAAGGTAAAATCCTAGTGAAAATATAGCAAAAATAGGCTATTTTTCATGGTTTTTCAACTCCAAGACCTAGTAAGAGGGGTTTTGTAATGAATTTAAATAGGTACAACAAATAATATAAATAATGTCAGTCACCTCAATCCATAAAATTGATCACAACATGCTTGGAGTGCAAACTAGGTCAAACCCTAGGGCAAAAATAGACAAAATGTGTAGTTTTTCACCGAATTTTCATTACAATAGCCCATTAAAAGGGTTTTGTGAATCTTTTTAGGAGGGGAATAAAATTATTACCCTAATAACAGAAAATTAATACAAAAATACCTTTCACAATACACCTATGGTGCAAGTTTATAAAGTCGATAAGGCCAAATTTAGTGAAAATCATTATTTTCGAAGCCATAGGTTTGAGATCTTGGGACAAAATGCTATGAAAATGTTTTGGAGTCTTATTTATGATTAAAATTAAATATTATCAGATTTGAAAATAATTTTCAATCTTTAACATGCAAAATGCCCATGCAAATTTAATGAAAATGCATCAAAATTGCTAGTTTTTGTTGAAATTTTCTATACAAAATTGCAATTATTTTAAATATAATTGCAAATTTATACTAAAATGCAAGACTATAGACAAAATTTAATTTGAATTAGCCTCTAAAATCAGTAGAAAAATCTGAGAAAAAGAATTTGCCTACTAACCCTAGATTTTGGAATTACTAGGTTATATAAAATTGTCAAAATTTCCACACAACCCTAGCAATTAAATGATGAAAATGCAATACAAATTTATGAATTTTTGGATTTTTATGTAGTTTATATCAGATATAATGCAAAAATCATGAATTAGGAAAATTTAAAAAGAATTGATGCAATTTAGTAAGCCAAACAATGCAAATTTTTTGAATTTTTCTCAATGCAATAAAATGAATGACTATATGAATGAATGAATGAAATCCAAATTTGAAGACACACACTCAACAAGTTGCAATTTAAGTCCAAAAACACGGGTTCATCAAAACGTTTAGGGGAAAATTGGATTTGTTAATGTTCTAATGTTTAGATGTTTAAATCCACCTCTCCACTATACATTCAAGGATCTAAGGTCGAGTGACGAGCACTGTCATACCCTAGATTCCTTGCAGATGTAGGGAAACTTGGATTAGAGAATTTAATTATTAATTTTCCTTCTCTTATGCCCAATTAACCATTAAAACCTTAATTATGCAAATACGACAACAAATTGATGAATGATAGAAAAAGCTCTTGCATACAGGAGTAAAATACCAAATCACAGAATACTTATTTTTGGGGTTCCGAAGCAGAACAATTGGGGACACTGGAGTAGGCACCCAAGTCCAAGGTACCAGTTTCTTCACGGGATCCAGACCTCCTTTCGACACTGATCATCCTTCTAACTTCTTGTAGACACCTAAAAATGTCTTTTACCATCAAACCGACTCCCGACATCCCTAAACATACCAATTTCCCTCCTAACCAATTAATTAAATTTTTATTTAAGTAATTATCCCTCCATCACCTAATTTCCCAACATTTTATCCCCAAAACTGAATTAATTTCATTAATTCAATAGTCCAAACCTTAGCCAATTGATTTAATAAATATGCAATATTTATTTAATCAATTTCCCCCTTTTCACTAAATCCAATTACTTAGCTAAACCATGTTTAACTAATTAATTCAGCCTATTAATTGACCTATCCCTACCCTAGACAATTAAATAGCTATTATTTAATTGCTTACCCTAGCCTACCTCATCCTAGCCTTAGGATTAATTAAATAAAACCTACATTTAATTAATCCTAACCTCTCATTTGGGTGGTCAAACCTAGTTTTACACCCTTCCCCACATCCTCCAAATAAAAAAATTGAAATAAATCCACATAAGTCAATTTTTTATTTAAAAACATCTCACATCACAATTAATTCTTCTTACAACCCCTTACCTCACCCATACTCATTTATTTCCACTTATCCTCAAATGAATTTTTAATTTATTTTACATTCCCCCATATGAATCTTTAATTCAAAAATAATCCTTCACACCCATGCTCATTTAATTGCCCCTTTTCCCAAAATGAATAAAAGACTTACTTTTATTCCTAGCCCTCCATTCCTCCAAGATCAAATCTAGGCCCTCCACATCACTTTTATCCTCCACCATTGGATCAAAATCCCTCCAAAATCTCTATAAATACAACATCTCTCAACCCATTTTGGCATCCAAGTCTTAAGTAATGTTACCATGTCCAAATGCCTATTGAGCTAGAATTGTGAGTTGCATAATTAGGATAGCATTTCATATTTGAAGCACTTATCTAGGGATTATTATGTCTTAGGAGCTCTTGGGTGCAAGCTTCCCCTTCCTTTGATGAGATTGGTTCTTCTTGTTGAGGTATAGCTTTTTGTGTTATTTGCATTTAGTGTGTATTTTGACTTCCACTTGATTTCCTAATCTACATTGGCATGCTCGGTGGGACCCACAAGGTCCAAATCTAATTTATTTGTGTGAGTTTTTGTGCATAGGACGTGTTTTTATAGGTGCAACACTATATACCATACGCAGCGGCGCTATCTCTGGTGTCTTTTAGCGCTATACTCTGTTTTAGCGCTATTTTGCGCAGCACATTTATTACTTAGGACTCACTCATGTGTCCATTTCATCCATCTTCTTCCTACTATGTTTTCTATCTAATTGCTTTCTGTTTTGCAGGAATATTGGAAGATACAAGGGGACATCATGCCAAATTTTTCATAAAATCTAAACATGCATGTTGGCTTCTATTTTGTCCTATTTTTCATTTGTCAAGGCTAACAATGCTAACAGGACCGCTTTTAGGTGCAGCCTAACCTCCTGTTTCACTTGGAAGACCTTTGTTTGTAGGACATACACTTTTCAAGCCTGTATCGGTGCTATCGGAGCCTAGATTGGCGCTATCTGTAAACTGTGACTAGACGGCCTGACAATTTGCGCAGTGGCACCTTCTTAGACATATTTTAGCACTACTACCTATTTTAGCACTTTCTTTCTATTGTATTAGCACTATTTATTTTATTAGCACCTTTTGTATAATTCTGTAGTGCCATATTCTATTCTGGCACCTTTTGGGTCTGATATTAGCGCTATCTGATAAATTGGCGCTATCTGTATAGGGTGTCAAGTTTCCAGTTTGTTTTCTATCAGTGTTGCCATTGGCTGTCCACAGTGGCACCATTTGATCTTTGTATTAGCGCTATTTTCTGAGACTAACTTTATTCTCTGTGCAAGGACTGATAGCTTGTGTGCAGGTCATCACTATCCTTTTGCAGACACTAACAAATTTTTGCAGGGTTCTTTCATCTTTTGTTTAATACACTTCAATTGGAAACTTAAAATGAACCCTTGCATGCTAGTTTACACAACATTTCGATTTGGTGTTATAAAAATTGATCAACAAACAAACAAATCTTTGTGTGTGTGTGCCAAACATTTGAATTTGGTGTTATAAAATTCACAAATTGTGTGCCAACAACTATCAAAACACTTTGATTTTGGGCTTTAAAAAGAACCACAAATTGCATCAATCAAATCATTGGATTTAAAAAGAACAACAATCTGCATTCTTCACTCATATAATCAAGAAATCTAATTTAAATTGTGTGAAGTGTTTTCGTGGTTTGTGTTGGTAGTGTGAAAAGTGTATGCTCTTCCCTCGCACCATTTGGTGACCTTGGGAATCAAAAGCTTCTCACAAAAACTTGCATAAATCACCCCCAACATAATACAAAGAACTAAAATGAACCATGTTTAGTGTGATGCAATCATAAAGAATACATATGCTCTCCCCTCGCATCTTTGTATGAACTTGGGGATCAAAAGTATTTTTATGATTGTGTTGCTTTTGTTAATCCTTAGAGGGCCTGCCACCCCGCTTCGAAAGGTGGGAACGACCCAAGTGGCAACAAGCTAAAGCCAAGCTCTTTCAAGCCGCTATATAAAATAAGGTGTTTGTGACAAAAGTCATAGACAACAGGTGTTGTTGTGTTATACCGACAGCCAACCTCCCCCAAAACCCTCCAAGGCATAACCCTTGGAGGCTGGGAGACTCCATAATGGAGAGTAGCGCTGCCGCACATATAACCACCTGAACGAAAGCACTAACTACGAACCTTTGTTTAGCAAGCCAAAATCCTTCTATTTGTTGACGCAGAAGGGGAACCTTTGAAGCGGCCCCAATTCATGCGGTTCTTAGCCGAGGTAGCAAGGACAATCCAAAGGTTTGGTGAGGGACAAGCCTTATAGGAAACCTAGATCTTGGTATGTGTGAGAAGTGTGTGCAATTTTAAGGAGGAGCTAGTGCTACCAAGATCCTGGAGCTACCCACTTTGAATAGGCGTAGCTAGAGGATTCAACAAATACTGTCATATCTTCACCTTAGGTTGTGCAAAGTGCTTGTTTAACAAAATCACACAGCATTTCACAAACAAAAATCTTGGTTATTGTGTGTTCATGTACTTTATTATGTGTTAATGTGCTTAAATTATTTTCAAACAACTTGCCAAGAGACATTGAAAACCATTTGATCAAATCTCAATCAAAACAAAATCCAAATTTGCCATCAAAATCTATCTTTTTCAGGACCTCGACCAACACTGCCCTGTATCAGTGCCATCTCTGTCTGATTTTGGTGCCATTTCCCCTGTGGATTGGCACTATTTTTAGATTGACTTTCCTGAGACTAAGACCCATTCAGTTGTGATCTTCACCGTCTGCTCTGCCATAATCCATATTCACTTTCCAAAAATCTGACAAACTTCCATCCATTTCCTCCTCAAAATTTTCCAAATCATACCTTCATTTTGACCTTAGAGAATCAATCACTATCATTTTTGGACCCTTTGCTATATCAAACCCACTCAAATTCATATACACTCGTCCTCATTGATCTTTGCATACCTTTTGGACCAAACAAATCCTTGTCACAAGAAAATCATTCCAAAAATCCAAAAACCTACCCAATATCTTCCAAATCAAAACACCCATCAAAAAAATCATCATCAACCAAAAACTTGTCATCCCTTGGAGCTAAAGGTAGATCTAGATTTCATCATTCACATCATATCTTTCTTGGAGAGTCAATAGTTTACCTTCCAAGTGAAATAATCATCCTTCTTTGCGTAAGGTCATTAGTCTACCCCAAACAAAGAGAAACATCCATTTGTGCGACACAAATCTAGATCTTACCTAAGCTCAATTTGTTGACCATCAAATCCTTTTTGAAAAACGTCATCCTAATCTCTCATATGAAACATCAACAATCTCTTCAAAACAAATATCATCCATCACCTACCTTTTGGTCCAAAAATTGGGCAAAAAGTCAATATCGTCCACTCATACCACCCTTAGATTAATACCTTAGAAAGACATATCGATCTTCCATCACATCTTCTCTTCTAATCCATCTCCATCTTTGGGTCCAACAATTTAATCCAAATTCTCTAAGGTCTCCATTTCACCCCATCTCCAAAATCAAATCCATCCACTTGCATGCCCATAACTAGATCACAACACAAGAAAAACCAAGCAATGGTAGAACAATATTAGGGCATAGGAATGCCTAATACCAATGATCGCAACATACCAATCAACCAAACATACAACCCACCTACGTTCTTTCATATCCCCACATATAATCCCAATGAAAATCCCTTCCATTTCTTACAACAACCACCAACACCACCACCACCACCACAAAACATCCCCACCATATCCCAAGATGATCTAGATGTCTTGACCTTCACACAAGATGCTGATAACATGGACATGCTTGACAAAGTCCTAAGGTCAGATCCAAATAGATTTCTTGATTATCTCCTCAAAATTGGTGCCCAAACACCCCATAACACCACCGCATCACAACCATCCACCTTTAACACCATTCCTACCACATCAAACACCCAACCTATCATCTCTCAAACATCAACACCTACCATATCTGCCACCTCCACAAGATCTACCGCTACCACATCAACAATCCCCACAAGTGCCTCCAATCCTACCACCTCCCAACCCGTCATCACATCCACTACCACAACCACCATAAACCCTTCCATTCCACAAATCACCTTGGGCATACAAGGGAACATCACACATGCAAGTACCTCTACGAGTGTGCCTCCACCCAACCCTCAAACCATAGCATACCTACGACAATTATTCTCACAATCACCTCACAATACGTCCAACCCATCCAACGTCCACCTATCCAACGTCAATCCATCCAATGTCACGTATCCACATAACCCCATAACATCATCTACACAACATCAAACCAATCCCCAAATACCACCACATATTCTCCCAACAACTCCACGCATATCAACAACATCAGGTACAAATCAACCAAAAAAATCCCCAACATCAAATCCCACCTCATCTCCAACATCTCACTAATCAATAGGCCTACACACTCCAACCACAACAACCACAAGATCTCACAAATGTCGTACAAGCCTTGATCCAAAAGGTAGATGACATGCAAACTAGGGGCAAGTGCAAACACTATTCCTTTGAGGACATTTGCCCCTATCCATTTGATCGCACATTGTACATGCTCCCTTTCCCCAAGAACTTTGAGACACCTAAATTTGACAAATACAAGGGAAAGGGAGACCCTAGAGATCATCTTAGGGAGTTCTACATCGCTTGCTTAGAAGTCTCAAATAACGATACCTATCTAATGAGACTATTTCCAAGAAGCCTTGGCGGTCAAGCCGCTGAATGGTTCGCACATCTTCCCCTAGGCATTAGGACTTTCCCTGATCTTGCAAAAAAATTTGTAAACCATTTCTCCTACAACTTCGAGCATGAAATGTCTATGACAGACCTTTGCAACACCAAACAAAAGAATGGAGAAGCCTTCACTTCTTTCTTGCAAAGGTGGAGAAGCTTAGCAAGGAAACTCCCATGGCCAATTCCTGAAAAACAACTCGTCACCATGTTTGTGACCAACCTCAATCAGGAATTAGGGTTCCATTTACAAATTGTTTGTGCGTCTACCTTTGAAGAGGTCATCAACAAAGGTACCACCATCGAATGGGCCCTCATTGCTAAGGGCTCCATCAAATTGTATGACTACAAGTCCAACAACAACAACAACAACAACAACAAACCCCATATCAACACCCCCAATACAAACAACAATGCCAACACGCAATCCAATGACAAGTCACGCTATTGGGGGAAGAACAAGAACACTTTAAACGACGGAGTCACTGATGTGAAAGCCATCCAACATGTACAGAATCAAACACCTGCACATACCTATACCACCAATGTAAATAACCAAAGGGGGCAAACTAAACCATGCAAACCTCGAAGATAATTTACACCCTTAGGAGAACCCATCGAGGACATCCTCGATAGATGCCTCAAGAAAGGTTTGATCACACTCCCACCTGTTAGACCCTATCAAGAGAATGAACTCAAAGCCGCATGGTACAATGAAAATGACTATTGTGAATACCACTGCATTGCGGGTCATAAAACCGCTAACTGCATACAACTAAAGCATTGCATCCAAGACCTTATAGATCAAAATCAAGTTAGCCTCGATCAAAGCACCCAACCATCGCCAAACGCCAATCTCAGAGCTTACAAGGATCCACTGCCCAACCATAATAAAGCCTCCTCATCCAATCAAGCATACAACATCACCCCACCACCCGCATCCTATGACTCTATCGTAGGGTGGATAGAACCATCATCCCACCATATCAACACAATCACCATTTAGGCGCAAGCACCCGATTGCGCTATCACAACTCATCATGGCCGTGTATCTATCCGCACAGCCCCTACCACTAAACAAATGCCTGCATCTACATCTGATCCCCTACCCCCTCATCCAACCACACATCCATCACCTACCAATTAGTACAACCTCCTAGGGCATCTAGGAAAGATACCCGCACAAATATCCATACTTGAGTTTCTCTGCACATCACCCCTTCACAAGGACGTCCTTAACAAAGCACTCTTGTAAACTCAAGTTCCCACCAACTTGAATGTAACCCAATTCCAAGCCATGGTAGGACATAGCACCGCACCTCACCATCTCACATTCTTAGAAAAGGATCTTCCTGCTTCTGAACACCTACACAATGATGCCTTACACATCGAAGTCCATATCCACAAACACATAATCAAAAGAGTCTTAATAGATGGTGGCTTTAGCCTAAACATATGTACTCTTAAACTGCTAAAACACTTGGGGTACTCAGATGTGGTTGTAGACACCAACGAGTGCATCACAATCAAAGGCTATGATGACACCGAATGGCTATCTAAAGACACCATCAAGCTCCCTATTCAAGTGGGACAAAAAATACTGGAAACAAAATGTCAGGTCCTTGATCTTGACCTCCCCTACAACATTCTTCTCGGCTGACCATGGATCCATGCCATGCAAGCCGTCCCATCCACATTCCATCAATGCCTCAAGTTCCCTCACAATGGTACGGAGGTAACTATCTATGCCGACCCCCGCCCCTTCCAATACTGTAGTTTCTTGGAAGGCCACAACCACACCTTCTACCCATACAATAAAGTCACCACCAAAGCCAATCCAACAGCTTCCACTTCATACATCGACCCCACCAACATTGCCACCACTTCATCCCAAACACCACCACCGCCCGAGGTCAAGATCAAGCTAACCGACAAGGGATGTGGGGAATATGACCTACATGGTACCTTTTGTGTGGGCACATTACCCAATCCTAAAATGTTTGGCATCCCAAAGACAGAAGCAGCCAACACAGTCGTCATCAAGTGCAAACCATCACCCATCTTTGAGAAGAAACATCTCCTGGATCAGGATGTACTCGAAGATATCTCATCCTGGCTATATAAGGATGAAGAAACTGAACAAGAAACTCCTACCATACCAACAGAAATCTATGGTAAAGGTTCAGAAATTGTCAAAAACATGGGCTATAAAGGACAAGGCGGTATCGGCCTTCATGAGCAGGGGATCGTGGAACTAATCCAAGCAACAAGAAATCCCTATACCCAAGGGTTAGGGTATGGTCAAAGACAACATATCCTCACTACCAGCGAATGTATCTTAGCCGAGGTTACTATGGTCTCCCTTGAAGTCAACAACATCAACGAAACAGGCTATCAAGACTGCTTTAGTGACTTTGTCGATTTCTTTGACTCATCCATATGTACCATCCACACAGTCACCACCCTAGCCTTGTCCTCCAATGACTTACCACTCGTATACCCAGACCTCATAGACTAGGACCAACGAGGACCTCTTATCTTCGACATAGCACCAAACGATGAGGCCATTGCTGAAATGATGGGGGTTAGAGATCACTTCCCCCTGGGAGATCACAGAGCATGATACATCATGGAACTTGACATGCATGCCTATTTCAGAGAGACAACCCCTACTTCTAGTCATAAAAACATAAAAATAAAAAATGGATCTGATGGTGAAAACTGTTCTGCAGCAGTGTCAAATCCCAAAAAAGTAAAAAAAAAGATGTATCTCTTGGTGAAAACCTCCACGAGGCACTAAGAGATGGAAGCATGGGCCTTCCTAAGATAGACAAGATTTATCCAAATAGATCACCTGTCCTAATCGAGCCAGCCCAAGAGATGAATCTTGGGACAGAAGAAGAGCCAAAAATCACTTTCAGGGCAGAATCTCTCAGCACACAAGAACAGGAAAACTTCTTGGCATTCTTCAAACGCTGAAATCACAATTTTGCAGGGACCTATGCAGACATGCCAGGAATAGATCCCGCTTTGGTTGTCCATCACCTTGCAGTACGCCCTGATGCAAAACTAGTAAAGCAGAAACTCAGAAAAATGAATCCTCAGGTGGCCCTCCTTGTCAAAGTAGAGCTAAAGAAACTACTAGATGTTGGGTTTATTTACCCAATTGATTATCCTGAATGGGTTTCAAACCTAGTACCAGTAGCCAAACCTGATGGCTGAATCTGTTGTTGCACCGACTTCAGAGATCTCAACAAGGCCTGCCTAAAAGATGACTTCCCACTACCAAACATCAACATGATAGTGGATCTTATGACAGGACATGAGATGTTATCCCTTATGGATGGCTTTTTAGGATATAACCAAATCAAAATTGCCGAAGAGGATCAGCATAAGACAGCCTTCATATGCCCATGGGGGACATACTACTGGGTCATAATGCTGTTTGGCCTGAAGAATGCCAGAGCTACATATCAAAGAGCTATGACTGTCATCTTCCATGACCTTTTTTACCACATCATGGAAGACTATGTGGATGACTTACTAGGGAAATCAAAGACCAGAGAAGAACACTTGGATGTATTGGCTAAGATCTTCGACCGATTAGAGCAATACAATGTTCGTCTGAATCCAAAGAAGTGTGTCTTCGGGGTCACCTCAAGAAAACTTTTGGGATACATAATCTCCCAAAGAGGAATCGAGGTGGATCTCGTAAAGGTCAAGGCCATCACTGAAATGCCTCCTCTGAAAACATTGAAACAACTGAGAAGTCTGCAAGGAAAACTCCAGTCTATCCGTCGGTTCATTGCCCAACTTGCCGATAAATGCCAACCATTCCAGCATCTACTCCGAAAAGATATAGCTTTTGTCGAATACTCAATCCCAGGATGCCTTTGATCAACTAAAAGATTATCTAGCTAATCCCCCTATTCTAACTCCACCAAGGCAAGGAGAACCCCTCCTATTATATATCTCAGCAATAGAGACAGTCATCGGAGCCTTACTAGCACAACACGATGAACAGGGGAAGGAAAGAGCCATCTACTACATCAGCCGCACCCTGATCTCATATGAGCTAAACTATACACAAATTGAACGAGTATGTCTAGCCCTGGTCTTTACTTCACAAAAGTTAAGACACTATATGCTCAATCACAAGACCAATCTCATCGCCAAGATCGATCCATTGCAATATCTGCTAAACAGAGCTGCTCTTACTGGGAGAATGGCAAAATGAGTCATGATTCTCACTGAATTTGACATTGAATACACTAAGAGAAAGGCCATCAAAGGACAGGTTATAGCTGATCAGCTGGCTGAAGCACCTATTCTGGCAGAACATCCTACACTACTAGAGTTTCCTGATGAAGCTATCTTGACAATCACACCAGCCACAGACACATGGAAGATGTACTTCGATGGATCATACACACATAGAGGCTCAAGGGCAGGCATCCTGTTTGTTACCCCTTAGGACGACACCATCCCTAAGTCCTTCAAAATCACATTCCCATGCACCAACAACGTGGCAGAATATGAGGCCCTCATCACAGGTCTCTGAATGGCAATAAAATGGAGAATTGAGAAGCTGATTGTGTATGGAGACTCTCAACAGGTCATCCGGCAGGTAAATAATGAATACAAGACCAAGGATGATAAGCTCTTGCCCTACAAAAAGATGGTCGATGACTTCAAAGACTACTTCAACGACATCCACTTCGAGTAAATCCCAAGGCTCAACAACAAAGTTGCAGACACCATGGCTACCATCAGATCCTTGGTCGACATGAAGAAAGACAGCAAGAAATGTGAGTTCCTAATAGAAGAGCTCCCCATCCCAGCATACGATGTTCCTCAATTAGAACTAGTGTGCGAAGTCATTGGTCCCCTATCCCTGTGGTATCAAGAAACCTACCTATACCTCCACGACAATATCCTCCCCCCTAACCTATCCACCTCACAGCAAAAATCGTTCATTCGACGAGCCTCCTGCTTCATCCTTGTAGGTGACAGCCTATACAAAAGGAGCCTTGATGGCACGCTTCTACGATGTTTAGACTCTAGGGAAGCTAAGGTAGCCTTGGAAGAGGTACACGCAAGCATCTGTGGGACACATTCAAGTGGACCCGCTCTTTCTAAAAAAATTTTGAGGACCGGATATTATTGGCCAACCATGGACAAAGACGCCTACCGGTTTATCAAAAAATGCCTACCATGTCAATAGCATGGTGATCTCATCTATGCACCAGCACAGGAGTTGCAACCCATCACAACGTCGTGGCCTTTTTCATAGTGGGGACTCGACCTCATAGGGAAAATACATCCCCCATCCTCCAATGGCCATAAGTTCATAATCACTGCTACCGAGTACTTCACCAAGTGGGTGAAAGCAATACCACTCACCTTCACCACTGGAACCCAGATAGCCAAATTCATCCTTCACTATATCATCTGCCGCTACGGCATCCCTCATTCCATCGTCACTGACAATGGAAAACCCTTCAAGAACCAAGAAGTTTGCACCTTGTGCGAAAAATTTGAAATCAAACACCACTTTTCCACCCCATATTACCCACAAGGAAACTGTCAAGCAGAGGCTTCAAATAAAACCATCCTCCACATTCTCAAGAAGATAGTCAATGAAGCTGGCCATGACTGGCACCTCCAACTCAACCCGGCCCTATGGGCCTACCGCACAATCATCTATACCCCCACAGGAGCCACTCCATTTTCACTAGTATTCAGATCTGAAGCCATTTTACCTATTGAGGTCAAGCTCCCATCTCTACGAGTATCCCTGCAAAACATAATCACTGATGAGGAATACCGAGTCACAAGGTTGCACCAACTAGAATTACTAGATGAGAAACACCTGAATGCGTTAAACCACCTACAGGCATACCAAAATCGCCTCAGGAGAAGCTACAACAAGAGGATCAGAAGCTGAAAGTTTGAAGTAGGTGACCTTGTCCTTATGGAAAATCAGAAGAACTTGCAAGAGTGTCCTAAGCAAGGAAAGTCGAAACCCAATTGGCTAGGACCTTATGTCGTCACAACCGACTATGGATCAGGAGCTTATCAGCTTGCAACACCTAAGGGGCAGCCTCTGGATGAGCCTATGAACATCCTACATCTAAAGAAATTTTATGCATAACCCATCCGGTACCCCAAGTCAAAAAATCAAAAAAATAGAAAAATCAAAAAACCAAAAAATCAAAAAATAAAGAAAAAACCCAAGTGCAATAAAAACTTCCAATAGTGAAAATCACTTCAGTGACACCTTGGATAAGTACCATGGTGAAAACCTATTTTAGGTGCCATGCGTAGTGGCCGGTTCTACCATCTAATAAGTCCTCTTTCCATCACAACACTCCATATTGCACACATCCCATGGCTTGGAATTCTGAAACATCAAGTCCTATCGCTCAACCCCGCACCATCCCACCCAAGGCTAACTCATGGAACGAGGATCCTTGTAAGCTCCCCTTTGTACAACTGAAAACCAAAAAATCAAAAAATAATACAAAATCAAAAAATCTAAAAAATAGCTAAAAACAGAAAATCCAAAAACAACACAATTCACCACAAATCACCCCCCATACATCACTCTCATTATAACCCGCAACCATCAACATCTATCAACTCATCACATCACACCCATCCTAAACCATTCCCACATCATCAAGTCTTGCCAGAACTACATATTCATTTCACCCACATCTTGAAAGTAACTTGATCCCGTGGACATAGGGTATGTAGGCAGTCTGGAATACGAAGGACGTTTCCAGTACTCAGGTACATAAGATGTACCCACCCAACCCATTTGGCTTGTCCCCATTCACTGAGCTTTCTAGATCTAATAAATGATACACACGCTACATATACACTTGAAGCCTGTCCCTTAATGCAAAAATCATCAATCAACATACCAACCATAATCCTACACATGGCCAGACTGTCCTTTTGCCCACCTTTCGAAAATTCTCCAATCAAATCTAGCTGATTTGTGTCCTAGGATATATCTTTCCCACAATGGACAAAAATCTGTCATCCTATCAACATGTCTCTTGGCAAGAGTACACAAAGGCTATTTGTATCTTTTTGTTGGTCTTTTTTATTATTGATTTTTATCTTTTTGTCTCACTCTCGATCATCTCCAATGCTACCTTGATCTCATTATATCATGGTAAGATGCGGACAACACCCGGAGTAAACATGGTCATTGTTTATGTATGTTGTGCTTGTGGGTTGGTTCCATTACTCCAGGAATAGTATTCATATCTTGAAGCCTGGGTCGGTTCTCGCATGATGTATCCCATTTGCATATACAAGCATCAAAACCTTATATACATTATCCGCACTCATCGCTATGAGTCCCCTTCCTAGGCTAGGCAAGATTATACTACCTTGGGCACGCATGAAATCAACTTATTGTTTGTGGGTCTAGTCTATGCAATCGTGGGATATATATCATCACCTAGGTCACTTCATACCTTTGTGAATTGTATCCTACATTACTATAGTAAACTAGGAAATGCTCTCAATTAATCTTATGCAACTACTATTACTAGCTCAAAATCATCATCTTAATCACTCATTCAACAATACTATTTGGGCCTAGATTTCGTAATCACCAACCCTATCTCCCCCCAATCTAAGATCCCCTCACTAATCCAACTCTCACATGTAACACATCCTGAACCAAAGAAAATCCCCCCTCAATGACGTGGTGTCTTATGACCTAACAATCCTCTCGTCTCCCCATCCCCATCCTATAGATGCTCCCAATCCTATCCCATCCCCATCCACCCACCCTTATCCTCTCCCCACCTAGTCCCCTTTCCCATAGCCCCACCACTTAGGGTCAAACAAAGAACGTCATGTGTATCAGGACTTGATCATCTCACCTATCACCTAGTTTGCATCCCACCCATCACCTAGCTTGCATTTTGCATATCGTCTAGCTACATATCATAATCATTTAATCTCATTTCATTTAGGCTCATTTTAGAATCTTTTTAAGTCGCATATCATATCATTAGGTTCATTTTAGAATCATTTAATTTGCATAATCATTTAGGTTAATTTTAAATCCTTTTGCATTTCATTTAGAATCATTTAATCTCATTTCATTTAGGCTCATTTTAAAATCTTTTTAAGTTGCATATCATATCATTAGGTTCATTTTAGAATCATTTAATTTGCATAATCATTTAGGTTCATTTTAAATCCTTTTGCATTTCATTTAGAATCATTTATTCTCATTTCATTTAGGCTCATTTTAAAATCTTTTTAAGTTGCATATCATATCATTAGGCTCATTTTAGAATCATTTAATTTGCATAATCATTTAGGTTCATTTTATAAATCATCACATTTACATTACATTCCATATATCATTGCATAATCACTAGTGACATTACATGGCATAAATCAATAAACATTTAACTGCATATCCACATTTCATACATAACATGTGCTTATTTCAATAAACATACATTTCCATTGCATCACATTTTTTGTATCCATAATAATAAATGTTTATTAATCTGAATAGTCATTTGCATTATACGTCATCTAGTCCATAGATCACAAACCATGCATATATCAAAATAAGTAAACTAACATTACATCCCTCATAGGTGCATCCATAACATCAAAAACATAATGGCATAAACACAATGCATCCATAGCATATAAATCCATAAAGAATACTGCATCCATCACATAGGCATCATCATAATCATAAATAGAGCATCATAAACAAACACATAGACCATCAAAAAACATCATATCATATATAATCATCGCCAAAAATACATCGCTCATATATACATCAAAAAATACAGTGTCCTGATACAACGCCTCTAAGGGATAACATGATATGACTGTCACATAGAGGATCCTCTCTCTAATGGAGTCGGGGATCCTGACCTTGGTGGTGCCTGTGGTCCTGCTAGTGGCTGCGGCGGTGGCTATGGCTGCGGCTGAACCTGAACCTGTGGAACCTGCTGGGGCACGTGCGAGGAAGGAGGCATCATCTGTTGAATCGACTGAACTAATCTAGATCTATGTGACCTAGATACCCTCGATCCACTAACCTGGTTGTAGCTCAGTGCACGCTACTCTACTGGTACTACCGCGTAATAAAAGCTCCAATAATACTCCACTCGCCCTCTAGTCTCTGTCAACTCGCCCTGTACCCATGACAGCTGCCCCTGTACCTGGCTCAACTGTCCCTGTAGCTGATATGACTGTGTCTGTGCCTGAGACAACTGCATTTGCATCATTATCAAAACTAGGACCAGTCCACCACCTGAAGCCTGTAGGCTACCCACTATGGTCTCTGCCTACTGAGCCTTGGCAAGTGCCGCATCTTGCTCCCTTGTCAAAGTGACTATGTCACCCTAAGCCTGGACAAGTTGTGCCTACAATGCAGCCACCTATCCATCTGACCCATCTAATAAGGCCAATGCCCCCCACAACTGAACCAACTCTGCCTCCCGGCTCTCTAATGGCTCCTGTAGGCTAGCCACTTGTGCTCATAGGGTCTCCATCTCCTCCTCCTCACCCCGAGGCCACCGACAAGGTGTGAGACTCTCAACCTCTACCTCCCCACCTGTCCCTGATGAGCCTGCCTCTACCTAATGCCCGGCTACCTACTGCCCTGCAGCAACAGCCTATTGTTGCCCTACCTATGGAGGGGGTAGAACCCCCCTACCCACCCTTGGCTGTCCACCACGCCATCGAGGCCCTCTAGGCTATCGCCTCGCTCCAATCTACACCTACTAAACAGGTGCTTGCTGTCTAACCTGCTGCTGGGGCACCTGTCCAACTGCTACCACTGCTAGCACATCCATCGACTCACCATCCCTACCAACCACCCTCTCCTCTCCATCTACTCCAACCTCCACAAGGTCATCTCCAATGATCTCCTCCCCCTCCTCTAGGAAATCATCCCCCTTGAAGTCATCATCTCCATCATCATCTGAACCATCATCTCCTAGCCCCGCTACCTCCTCTGCTAGGTCCATAAACTGAGTCAGCCGCCACATCTACCACCATATGTCATATGCAGGAGTAGTGCCTGCATCCTTGACCATGCTCCCCTAATCCCACCGCACTGGTCGTAAAGCTGCAAAGTCATCTAGAGCGACCTGTGTCTGTATGGCTGCAGGCTAGAAGGGTGCATCTTGAGGGGTCCAAACAAATATGGCCATCTGCTATGGAGTGTCCTACCTCAATCCAAACTGCCGCATGACCCGCGAGGGTAGATACATGTCGATGGTGTGGTCTCCTTGACCCATCAGATATCGCTGCTGAAAAGTAAAAGGCATGTGCAAATCATCATCTAGCCATGACTCCACCCTGATGTAGGGTCGCCACGTCACCCAAATGCAATCATCCAACATCCACCTCCAGTACCGTACCTATCTAGTATACGTGTACTCTACATCCTTATATAAAAACACAAATGCCTCAAACGGCCGGCGATAGTACCCACATGTCGGCAAGGTAACCGTGATGTGCTCCCAAATCCACACATGCAACAAAGTAACTCCAGCTGATAATGCAGAATCATGAAGATAGGCCACTGTATGCAGCAAATGATATAGCTACCCCAACATCGCTGGCCCCCAGGCGTACATGGTCTCAGCCCTGACCATCCCCTCGATCATCTCCCCCCAGCTAACTGGAAAACCCCTACCTCTCCTATCAGGCATCACCACACCACCAATCAAAGTACACAGGAATAAGGCAAAGGGATCTGCACCCATAGCCAATGTCCCCTCATGTCATACTAGAATGTGGTCCTCGCCAAACACTCTGATCAGGGCCCTCCGCCCCCTCCTTGTGTCATACCTCACTCACCGGCCACGAATAGGTAGCTTGAGGATGTGATAAACATCCTCAAGTCTGATGGTGATCTCCCCGGACGATAACAAAAAGGTGCATGTCTCTGAATGGTACCGCTCCACCACGGCTGTCATCAAAGCCCTATGGGCTTGTAGCACCGGCATCGATGCAATAGTCAAGAGTCCCAATCTAGACAATCGGGCCTGCATGGCATCGTCAAACTGGTCCAACAAGGCCATCACAGATGGCATGCGTCGTTCCCTCGAGTACACTATAAATGAGCATGTATCCTGCATCCATAACTCTAGGGTTAGAAATCTACCTATCTTTTTCTTCAAATCACCCCCTTTCTTCTAATGTTGAACGCCCAAATCATTTGGCGCCAAAACAAACTGTACTTTGTGCCATTTTACAAATAGTGCTACCACTCCTTCTAAAAAGTGCTATTACAGAAAATAGCACCACTGCACAAGACACTTTGCGCTAATCCCACATATTGCGCTACTGCACAGCATACTTAGCACCATTTTACCAAATGGCATCGCCTTGTCACTTGGTGCTAATCCAGTGAATAGTGCCACTTCTACCAAAAGCGCAATATATCTTTATTGCACTAATCACCTATATAGCGCTAAAATTAACAATAGCGCTACTACCCAAAATAGCGCTAGTTCACAACATAGCACTACCCTAGTATGCATATGGTGCTAAAACGCCTAACCCTAACCACTTTCCAACATTGCGCTATTTCAGAGAATAGTGCTAAAATATCAGGCAAATGGTGACAAACTGCCCTAATGCTACCCTAGCGGATAGTGCCAATCTAGAGGATGGTGCTAATCCACTTACCTTTTGGTGCTACGTGCTCTAACCCCAATTCCTGAACATAAAAAAGTGACAAAACACAAAAATTAAAAAGTCAGGGGTAGACCCTACCTGGGGTCCAGCCTCCGATGCCTAGCCAAATGATCGGAACCGCTCAGAAATGTGTCGAAGTCAAGGAAACTGGGGGTTGCGGTCTGCCATCTCTCCTTCCCTCCTTCTTCTCAAAAGTCAAATGTGTGCAAATGTGGCACTCTAAGGGCCCACTTCGCCTAATATAGTGGGCCATGTCATTCTTCCACCCCATCTTTTTCCCTCCAGGGTGCAGATCTCAGCCTTTTTCCTCCATTTTTCTTCTTGTCATCCTCTTTTTCTATCCCCTATCCAACTTTCACTCCCGTCCAATCCTTTCGAGAACTCACCTAGAAAATTTTTATTTTCCCGCCGACCTCTCGAGAGGGCATCCCTTATTCATCTTACTCCTTCCCGGCAGCTAGGGCATATTTTTCTTCAACCTAACGCCACTTCCCTCCTAGGTCCTGATGCCACGTCAAAGAGGGGCAAATGTAGACACCTAAAAATATCTTTTACCATCAAACCAACTCCCAACATCCCTAAACATACCAATTTCCCTCCTAACCAATTAATTAAATTTTTATTTTTAATTAATTATCCCTCCATCACCTAATTTTACAACATTTTATCCCCAAAATTGAATTAATTTCATTAATGCAATAGTCCAAACCTTAGCCAATTGATTTAATAAATATGCAATATTTATTTAATCAATTTCCCCCTTTTCACTAAATCTAATTAATTAGCTAAACCATGTTTAACTAATTAATTCAGCCTATTAATTGACCTATCCCTACCCTAGACAATTAAATAGCTATTATTTAATTGCCTACCCTAGCCTACCTCATCCTAGCCTTAGGATTAATTAAATAAAACCTACATTTAATTAATCCTAACCTCTCATTTGGGTGGTCAAACCTAGTTTTACACCCTTCCCCACATCCTCCAAATAAAAAATTGAAATAAATCCACATAAGTCAATTTTTTATTTAAAAACATCTCACATCACAATTAATTCTTCTTACAACCCCTTACCTCACCCATACTCATTTATTTCCACTTATCCCCAAATGAATTTTTAATTTATTTTACATTCCCCCATATGAATCTTTAATTCAAAAATAATCCTTCACACCCATGCTCATTTAATTGCCCCTTTTCCCAAAATGAATAAAAGATTTACTTTTATTCCTAGCCCTCCATTCCTCCAAGATCAAATCTAGGCCCTCCACATCACTTTTATCCTCCACCATTGATCTTCCAAATCAATCTCCACCATTGGATCAAAATCCCTCCAAAATCTCTATAAATACAACATCTCTCAACCCATTTTGGCATCCAAGTCTTAAGTAATGCTACCATGTCCAAATGCCTATTGAGCTAGAATTGTGAGTTACATAATCAGGATAGCATTTCACATTTGAATCACTTATCTAGGGATTATCATGTCTTAGGAGCTCTTGGGTGCAAGCTTCCCCTTCCCTTGATGAGATTGGGTCTTCTTGTTGAGGTATAGCTTTTTGTGTTATTTGCATTTAGTTTGTATTTTGACTTCCACTTGATTTCCTAATCTACACTTCTATTTTTTGAAACTCAGATGCGGAGGACACTAGAGCGAGCACCCAAGTCCTAGAAGTGCTCATGTGTCCTGCTTTTCTTTAGATCCTGAATCCTTGATGCCTGCCAATCCTTCCTGCAACTCCACTTTTTCCAAATATGAAACTTGTAACCTGCAATTACAAGACTTATTTTGGGGGTTGTGGTGTTTAGAGGCTTGCCTCAGTCAAGTCCTAGGGGACACTTAAGTCTCTGAACACCGTTGTCAGATAAAGAGTGCGTGCCCTTGTGAGGCAGAGGCAAAAACCAAAGGAATCAATGATGAAAACATAATATTATGTCACCTTGTAGTGAAGCTCTCATGGGAGGAAGATGCTCTTCATGCCATGAGGAAATTGATGCTCAAATCTGCAAATATCAACACACAAAACACACAAGTCTACTCTTGCAACACAATAGAAGCCTTGAATAACCTTTAGAACACTTGAACATCACAATTGCCATTTAGTTTCTAAATGAATGCCTAAGCATGCTTATATATGCAACTACAAACACTCCCACCAAGATTTTCGTAATTCAAACTTACCGTGTCGGCAAAGGGACCTAATAATGGTCACAAACTGACACCCAAAAATTAGGGTTTCCCCAAAATAGGGCAGTACTAAGGTGCAGGCGCCCAAGTCCTCCCCCCTATTTTGGGCAAGGTACAGCTCAAGGGGTCCACCTAGGTCCAATTTTCCATGGAACCTAGGTCTCATTCCATCGGGATGCCAAAATATGAACTAAGATGTCCTAAATGCATACTAAAGACCTGGGAGCTAAACCTTATGAGAGAAAAGCCCCCAAGGGGACATTTTCTGACATTACAGTAGTTTCTATTGAATAATCAAATGATTTGTCTAAATTACCTATTAATAAGTTGATGTCTTTTCAAAATCATGAGCAAAGGTTAAATAAAATAGCTAATTCTTCTTTTAAGCATGTATTCAAATCACAAGTGCCATTCAAAGAGCAAGTGAAAAGAAAAGAGAGTATTACAAAAATGCATTAAGAGGCAGCAACAAAGGTAGAGGTAAAAATAGTAAGACGCAAGTAAACAACTATAATCATGTGCATGGAGATCAAATATATGATAAATCTCATGTACAATGTCATTATTGTAATAAATTCAATCATTATACTAATGTATGTAGATTCTAGAAAAGAACTATTTTGATATGAACATGAAGAATGCAAATTTCTCTAAGGAAAATAAAGTTGAAGATAAAAATTGTGGCTCCTTGCTCAATACTTTTAATGTTGTTGAAGGGAGTCCAAAAGAAGTCTATTTTTTAGATAGTGGTTTTAGTAATCATATGAGTGGTAATAAGAATATGTGTGCAAATAGTGATGAGTCTATTAAATTGAAAGTGAAATTAGCGAAAAGTTATGTTGTGGGAAAAGGAGCATTTCCATTATGATGAAGCAAGTTGAGAAGAAGCATACTCCTAATGTGTATTATGTTCCTAGTATAAATCATAATTTAATTAGCATTTGGCAACATGTAGAAAAATGGATTTTATTTTGAGAATTAAGCATGTGTGTAATTCTTGATAAAAATGGAAATAATAAGATTGGAAAAGTATCAATAACAAACAAGGTGTTTCTTTTGAAGGTTGAAAATGATTCGTGTATAGCTCTTAAAATCATTATAAAGGACTAATCATGACTATGACACTTGAGAGGTGGACATTTAATTTTTAGTAATTTAAATTTGTTGTATAAGAAGAATATAGTGAAAGGACTACCTTTGATAGAACAACTCAACAAAGTAGTGAAGGTTGTATTCTTAGGAAACAATATAGGGAAACATTCCCTATTGGTAAATCATGGAGAGAAAGACCTCTTGAAATTGTGCATTTAGGTTTGTGTGAGCCTCCTCAAATGCCCTTAGTTGGAAATAGTCGATATTTATAACTTTCATTCATTGGTATGTAATGCCCCTCCCAAAAGTTTTAAAACACAATACCCATCTATTTCCATGGATTTTGAGGGATTGGGATGAGTTTAGATTAATAGATCATTGGGGATGTTGGTTGGCAATAGATATGATGTAAGTCCTCTAAGATAATTAAAGTTTCTTAGAATGCAACACTTAATATTAATAAAGTTCAAGATACATATGATTTCTTTAAGGGAGTAGTTAAGTCATAACAAAATGAAATTAAAATTAAATTTTAGTTATAGCAAAAGTCAAGGGGCATTATGAAGAGTTATATCTATTAGAGAAAGAAGGCATATAAGAGAGATCCAAAAAGGAGGAGGCATCAATTTGTGAAGACGTCTTTTATCTTATTAGTATTTATAGCCTTATCCACTAAATACTACACTTAATGAAATTCAAATAAAAATATAAATGTATATTAATGATAGGCCTATAAATATTCTATAAATACAATAAAAATAATTTCTCTTTAAAATTCTTGTGGTATTAAATATATTATATAAGTTGTATTTGTAGCATAATGAGGCAATCATAAAGGGGGAACAAGAAATTTCAACAAGATGAAAAGATCTTGCAATTACTAAATATATAGTTTTTTTATGATTTAGTTTTATAATGGCACACTCATGATTTAGTTCATGTGGTTATTCATTTAATACCATTTCATTATTTTATTTGCAAAAATAATTTTCTTATAGTATTTATAGCCTTGTCCACCAACTATTATATTTAATGATTTTCTAGAAAAAATATAAATATATACTAGATTTAAGGATAGGCCTATAAATATTTGTGCCTATCGGCCATTTGATAATACCTTTGGTGTTTTTACTAGTCTGATGGATGGGGTTAAATTATGTGGGCCAAATTGTCCCTGCAGAGCTCCAATGCCCATGGGGCCCGAAATTGCATTTAGGCCATTGATCTCCATTGAGATCAATGACCTAAATGCAATTTTAGGCCCCATGGGCATTGAAGCTTCATGGGTACATTTTGGCCCATGGAATAGAACCCAAACTATTAGATTATAAATAAAATCAAGGGTGGTGAAAAATAATTTAGAACCGATTTAAAATATTTAATGTTTGATTTAAAATATTAAGGAACTAAGGAATTATAGACACGAGCACTACACCTTAAACTAGTCAATCACTGCCCCCCTTAGGCACTTACTTTTCCATAGGAATTTATTTTTTTTTAAAAGGAAGGATTCACCATGGTAATCAATGCATTTGCCTATTTTTTGTCAAGATTCACTAGGATTTTCTACAAATTTCTAGTGATTTAAATAAATTCACCAATAAAATTAATATGTTTTTTTTAAAGAAAAGATTCACCAATAGAAATTAATATTTTTTTCCAAAAAAATGAAATATTCATAGGATTTTATATCCTTTTTCAGGGGGGATTTCTTAAATTTATCACTGGACTGAAACACTAGTTCATGGAGGGACTGTCATGTGGCCATAACTCTTTACAAATATTATATAGTATCATATTCAAGTCCTAAGAAGCCTCTCAAGTTCTTCAGGGTTTTAGAGTAGGCCACTCCACAATAGCCTTGATTTTATTTAGATCAACTTTACTCCTTAACTAGTCAATTAAATAGATGACAAAGGAAGAAGGAAAACATATAATGGTTGAATTACCAAGCCCCAAAATGGAAGAAGAGTAGATATAGCCAAACCAAGAGGATTGCAATAGAATGAAAAAGGAACTAAAAGGAACAATTAAAGTGAAAGAGGACTAGCAATGAGAAAGATTACCTTACCATTTACTAGCTCATAGATGAAGCCACATTATAGTGGTACTACTAGGCTCGAATATTCTCATAGTCAATAGTGACATTGTGATATGGGAAATAATTAAGGAGTAGTTTCAAAGGCTCAATATCTAATGAATGCATATTATACCACTAAAATGAATGACTTCTAATTTCTCATGTAGCAAGGCACATGATGGTGCTTGAATATAATTCTAAGTTTTTAAGACTCTTGAAATGTGTTGGATATATATCCTAGGTGGACTAAAGTAATTTAATATATTAGTAGATTGTCCCTAGAAATTAAAGGGAAAGTGCAGACCATGAAATCAGCAACTCTATTGGATAAAACTTGTAAGACACACTTGTGGAGGACACTTTTTCATCCAATCAAGTTCATTCCTATCCATCCTACTCATCCATTATTCACTTATCCTAATCATTTATCTTATACATTTCATATTTCTAATCAATCATTTTCACTTATCCTAATCACCCCATTTTATCCTAATCACTTCATCCCTCTTATCATACTCATCCAACCATCTCATTCCAACTAATCCTTTCATCTGAGCTAATCATCCTTTAATCATTTAACCTTATCCTAATCATGTATCTTCCATCCATTATCCTAATCATGTAATCCACTACGATAAAAAAATTATCCATTTGTTTTTAAAACAACATATAGGAAAGCTATGGGCTATCAAATTACTTCCTAAAATTGATTTGTTCAAGGTTTTATGGTTTAGGGAACTTAGGGTTTACAGTTTGGGGTTTAGTGTTTAGCATTAGGGTTTAGTGTTTAGTGTTTAGGGTTTAGAGTTTAGGATTTAGGGTTTATGGTTTACTATTTACGGTTTAGGGTTTAGTGTTTACAATTAAGGGTTTAGTTTTTATGGTTTAGGGTTTATAGTTTATGAATTAGGGTTTAGTGTTTTCGGTTTAGGGTTTAACATTTACAGTTTAAGATCATGAAGAATAACTAAATTATCTATCTAAAATGCACTTAGGGTTTCAAATGAAATAACAATAAAAAATAACAAAACAAAATAAAAATAATGAAAAACAGCAGAAAAGCACAGAACACCAACCTGACACAGCTGATAGGCGATGTGGAGTAGGTGAGGAGGTCCTGGAGGCGGGCGGTGGGGTCAAGCAACATGGGTACCTATTTTTTGGCATCCTTTCTCATCTTGTTCTACGGTCTATGGCTGTTAAAATAAAGCCATAGGCATGTTTCTAAAAAAATAGATACTTTTCAAAAAAGGGTACCCATTTATAAATGGGCACCCATTTATTAACGGGTACTTGTTCCTTTTATGAGTGCCCATTTCATAATGGGTGCCCGTTTGGCTTCGAGTGCCTGATCCTAAATGGGAGCCCATTCCTTAACGAGCACCCATTTAGGCTTGGGCTCCCATTTCTAAATGAGCACTCGTTATTTTCAAAATGGGTGCCCGTTCCAATCGGCATTTTTCATTGTGCGGAAAACTTCGATGAAATACATGTACTCATCTTCGTGCATCTACCCAATTTCCTAATCATATATTTCTCCTCACCTAGATCAAGTAGGAGAACCACAAACATGTATGAACACAAAAATTATAGGTATGTAGCCTTGGTTATTGGTTTTCTAAAGAAATTTAATAGATGTATTATGTTTTGTTTAAATATTTATCAAAAAGAATCTCAAATTATTATAGTATAATTTGTATTGATATCTTTATTTCAATAAAATTTAATTTTGATATAATTCAAAAAGAATTGCATTGTAGTAGGTCAAAAAATTTGTTACTACCAATTAAAAATTAACTATAAAAAGTTTCAATAAAAAAGTTACTAAATAGTAGAAATGGAAAAATAATAAACACTTCATGATAACCACATAAAGGATTTTATTTTTATACAATCTTAAGAAATTGTAATTGAATCTACATAAATTTAATTTTATGTGTTTTATTGCTTGTTTATAACTACTATGATTAATTAATAGTTAATTATATATGAATGTTAATTTTAACTATATAACTATAGATTTAAAGTAACATATAAATTTATAATATTTATTAAACTTTTCAAAATAAAAACTAAACAAAAGAACTACCAAATAATTGCTTTTCAAATAAAAATAAAATAAATGATATAAATAAAATAATATAATTTTTAAATAAAAATCATAATTTATGGATTAAATAAAACAGAACTTGAAAGTGATATCTCCACATATTTAAGATATATGTATAGATCTAGTAATTAATTAATACAAGACAACAATTTTGAAGACAACTTTGAGCACATCAATGAATCCATCTTAATGAAGAAACTGTTAAATGCATGTTTATGTCCAAGTTCATCATATTTTCTTTTTGGGTGGTAGGTAAGTATCCTGAGTTACAAATATCATTTGAAGACCATTTCAAACCGAGTACTTGATGTAGGGAAATGGAAAGTTGTACCCCATCAAATCTATGTCTTCGAATTTGTAGAACTCCCGAGAGTAACTAGTTACATTATTGAAGTGCACATGGACCAACCGTGCAAAAGATAAAATGACACATGAATGACATCCAGTCAAGGAATATTTGAGAAGCCTGGCACCCACCGACTTCTATATCAGATTTGTGGGCAAAAACCTTCACTATAGCTGGACGCCATTTAGGATGGCTTTTGTTTGCACTAAAATACAGTTGAAACTTAGGTTATAAAAGCTGGGTTACTATTTTTTCATTGTCGCTTCCACATCTCATTGCTTTAATGGGAGTGCAAGAGGGGTACGCCAACATACGTGGAAGAAATGCTTAGTTGTCTTGCGTAAGTATTGAGTGTTAAAAGATAATTGTGTGGACATGTGAATGCAAATCTTCAACAGTAGGTGAGTTGTTGTTTCAATTTTTATAGATAAAAATCAAATAGCTTTGTGGTCCTTATCTAACTGAATTGATGACCTTTCTGAGAGGTATTAATACTAATACTATCTTCATTTTTCCAATTTACAGTATAAACCTCCAGATTGAGGTCCTTGAACAATCTGTCCATGCTCCTCTTCATACTCTTCCCTTCCCAGGTTGATGATCTTCCTAAGTTATGGAAACAGCTCATTCCCACCATGATTTTTTCTAATGTGTTTGTAGGAGGAGTCAGAATGAGTTATTTGAAGAGGCAAGGCTTCACAAAATGGCTGATTTCTTGGTCAAAATTTATAGTAGAAGATCTGACATCGAAAGGAACATAAAAATATTACAAGGATGTGGCTCTTGATCCCTTAGACTGCTTGGTCTTGTGGACATCATTAATCCCTTACACTACTTAATCTCTGAACGTCATTAAAAATCTTTCATTCATTCATCAGTCCATAGTCGCCATGACTTCATCATTGCCCTCATCAGCTTGGCTTCAAGGTGAGTTGATTTGAACATGTGACTGGATTCAAGTCTCAACCGTAATCTATAGTTAAACCCACCCACTGATACTTCTTGTGTGAAAATTTGGCGTGCATGAAATTGGTGCTATTATGATTTCGGCGCACTGCAGGCCCTCCATCTACAGGAGACTATGAATCTTCAGAGAAGAAAAGAAAGAGATCAATGGCTGCCACTGCGCGTAGATATCTTTCAGAGGATAACTCATGCGAGGAGGATGGTGCTTCGGATGACTCTGCAAATAAGAAGACAAGATTGACATTTGAACAAGTGGAAGTACTGGAGAAAAGTTTTGAAGAGGGCAACAAACTGGATCATGACAGAAGAATGCGGCTGGCGAGAACGCTAGGTTTACAACCCAGACGGATTTCTGTGTGGTTTCAGAACAGGCGAGTTAGATGCAAAGCCAAGCAACTCGAAAAAGATTATGATGCTCTTAAGCAGGACTACAGTGCCCTCAAGACCAACTACGATGCCCTCCTTCAAGAGTGCACACAATTTAAAGATGAGGTATGAATCCAACAGATAATTCTTACAAGATCAAAACATTGAGAATAAGAGACGTTTTAACTTTTACGTTCCAGAATTTCCTGGTATAGTCTGTGATCTACATAGTTATTGGATCAAGTTTATCAACTTCTTGTAAGATCCAATTGTAATAATGAAATTGTAGAATCAAGATCCTTCTCCCCAATCAACTTTACCCAGGAGTCAGAACTGCCCACATGCCAGATGGACATAAGTTCACAATGAAACCACCCATTTCTCTATTTGCTCTGCAAGATAACTAGAGTAACATCAACTAATCTTCTTGTTTTTGAAGCTAGCACATTCTCCCCAATGCATAATAATATTGGGAAATTTAAAAAAAAAAATACTGTGAATTAATTGTTAGTATGTGAAGTCAGTTTGTTATTCCAGCATTGATTAAGCAGTTGATGATATGCACTAGATGCGGCCAAAGGCCTGAAAGTTCAACCGAAGATTGAAGCGCCCAGTGCCGGCTGTTTACTCATTTTTCAACCCTGTTTGCTGTTGGTTTTTACTGTCGACCTCTTCACTGTAATTCTTTCGACTGCTCAACAACCTTCCTTGTCAATCAATTTGTCGAAAACATTTATGTTGACAGGATTTCGACCAGCTGGTTGTTTTACAATGCACCGGCTGGTTAAGCTTTACCAGCTTGAAGGGCAGGGGGTAGGAGGGGGGGTTGTGTCTAGTCCCCTTGCCACTCTGAAGGCATTCTGGCGAGGCCGTTGGTCATATGACACATGTACAACATGCAGAAGTGTCACTCACATGATTTATGCATGGAAATCCTTCTTCGGAAAGGATTGGATTAATTGCATTGTTTTTCGTGATTTTTAAAAATTAGTTGAGCTTGAATGTGAATGTATGATGTAATTCTGTAATAGCGAATTTCTTCTGAGAATAAAATTATTGAGAGATCTTTGCCATGATTTTTTCTGGTACATAACCAGGTTTTCCACATAAATCTGTGGTGTCCGTTTTGTACAATTTATTATTATTTCACTGTTTATTTCAATTCTGCACCACATATTTTTCTAACACTAATAGTATTATTTTATGGCACCAGGTTCAGCACCACATATTTTTCTAACACTAATAGTATTCTTTTATGGCACCAGGTTCAGCGGTTGAAGAGAGAACTAGTGAACAAGAATGAGAGCAACTTCAAAGGCAGAGGTTCAGACCTCCGATCTCAGCAGAAATCAACTGCATTAATTCACCAGAGCTCAACTTCTCCAACTAGCCTATCGCTAAACTCTGAGATGTTTATAACTAGCAGGGAGGCATGTGAGAAAGATTCACAGCAAGGTGGATGCTTAAATGAAGGCAGCTCTTTCAAACCATATACATTTAGAAAAACACCATATGAGTTAATGTCAGAGATGTTAGCAGAGCAATCAGGCTATGGCTTACAAATCCTGCCAAAAGTGGAGGAGGAGAATGTGCAGAAGAATGGGGGAGTGGAAAATTGCTACAATTTGTTTTCCAGTTCTGAGGAACAATGGCCTCTGCTTTGGAAGTATTGAAGTGAGTACTTGTAATTTAGGTTTCGGATATTGGGTTTTCTTTTCTCTGCATTTAAGCGTGTTTTTAATTTTTTTTTCTATTTCAAATAAGACTGGTATTTACCACTTTTATAAGAAACCGTGGATGTCTAATCAGAACTCTTTCCCAGACTTAACATTAGACTAGTAGCAGTCTATTAATTAAGGTATGGCTATTAGATGAAATATGCTTTTCGCTGTGGACTCTATAGAATTAAACTTGTCCCACTAACCATTGGGCTTCTTAACACGCAAACATAAAACTTTTTGCTCAGCATTTATTTTGAAATTTTCAGGGAATAGAGAGTCTCAGTGATAGAGATGAATGTAAAATAGAGGAACAATAGACCAAAAATGATGAGGGTTTGCTAGCAGCTGTCATATTTGCTTACCTGTGATGTGTTTGGGAAGATTTGGAAGCAAACACCATTTACTAATGATTGAGTTGTTGTAATGTAGTTGTAATGTTACCAACAATATATTTTGTAAATATTTTCAGATCTGAAATAATCTCAGCAAATTTTAACATAAAATATATATTGAAACTTTCACAATAGTTTTCACACAAATTTATATCAAATTCTAAAATTTATATTTGCCAATTTTTCACAAATATGCCTAAAAATCTATTTAAATTTGCATATATAAAATAAGACTTCTCCAAAATGTATGTGGCTGATTTTTATTCACCAAATGAACAATTAAATGTTGAAATTAATAGAAGATGTACAACACTACATATGAATATGAAAACCTAAAAATATACTCTACTTGCTATAGCTCCTTTTTCTCAAATCTGCAAATTAAAACACTATAAACTATGCTGAAAACGCAAACAAATTTTGAAGTGCTGAATGCAACATTTGTGTGAGATTGCCCTTAAGAAACCAAAGGGGTTTCATCTTCAAATGAATGATTGAACACAAGTGTTCAAACAATTTTGACAAAGTTTCAGATTAATAAAATTGGATGCAAAAAAAAAAAAACTTCTTACCAATACATAGATGTTGAAGGCCCAACTTGGGCATCCAAAATCCAATGCTCCTCTCTTGGAAAAATAATAAATTAATATTATTTCCAGCAACTTCCTTCGAAAGATGCTCATTCAAAATTTTGTCATAACTGTTACTAGATTCCCAGCTAAAAATAAGCAATAACTCCTCTCTTACTAGTTGTCATAAAATCGCGAATGATCTTGAGATTACAAATTGCTTCATAAGAAATCCCACACCCCATTTTAGGTTGCCAACATATAAAAATATTTTACTATTTAAGTAACCCCAATTAATCAACTTTGAAAATATAACTTAACATGGGTCCAAAAATTAAATATTAAATTTAAAATTATTTCCCTAACTCCTTCCATTAGCCCACGAGAAATATTGGAATGGACTATTGGGACCTCAAATTGAAACATTTGGAAAGGGGATATTACAAGTCTGCCCTCCCCAAAATTGCTTGTCTTCAAGCAATGCAAATTTGTATGCTCCAAAATTTTTGGTACTTCCCATGTAGCATTTTCTGCAAGTAGATTTTTTCAAAGAACTAGATACTTTGTAATGCTTATATTCCTCAATTTCTTCACCCTGGTATCAATAACTACATCAGACACCAATATGAGCTTTCCCTAATCACCCAAAGGTGGCAAATCCACTGAAGGTACAACATGTTGTCCAAGTGCCCTCTTGAGACATGACACATGGAAAACATTATACATCTTATGTCACACCCCTTTTTTTTAATAATGCACCTGGTAAACTTTTTAACGTGATCGTTGATGCTGGTGCAACACATCCTCCGGCTCCATTGTAATGCTTTTGCCCGGAGCTATGAATCGGTGAGGCCACAACATGGGGGACCTCATCCCCAAGTAAGAACATTTCAAACCTGCGAGCTCGATGGCCCAGCGGGGGTTTGTTTGGTGGCCGCCACTACAACCGAGTGACTTAACCATTGAACCACGCCCTTAACAGCATGTCACACCCCATTTTTAAACAAATATACCTATCATTTTTATTTTTGAGAAGAAAGGTAGTTAGTCAGAGAAAATATTATGATTAAAGTAATGATAGGAAATGCATATTTGATATATATTAGTTTATATGCAAAAAATAATTGTATATGACGTTATTATTAAGCACGTGATTAAATTATGTAATGGATTAACTACCGTTACACGACTGAGGTGGATGTAGGAACAATGTTTTCCCCCCTCCAAGATTAGGAGAGAGAGAGAGTATCACCATGGAGAGGATGCTAGATCACGTGAATACAACAATCCTTATGCCATTTGGAAACACACACACACATACTTACTAAAGGATAAGACAATTTTGGATTAAGTCTTAATCTATATGTCTTTGGTCGTCTTAGAAATATTTTTAGCATTGAGATCATTTTATACTTGTTAATTTTTGCCGTCGTCAAGTTGAAAGCTAAATCTTATCTGTTGATAGATAGTAAGGTAGTTTATACCTTTAAATGTTGAGTCGACATAAGTAATCGACTAAACAAGTCCAATTTTGTCGATTAGGACTAAGTCAACTTTGTGAGTCTCCATTGTCGATAATTGTGCTCGAAAATAAGCATAATTACATTCAAAAGAATGCATTAGTGACATCTATGAAATAGGTGTACTATTGTTTATTTTAAACTATTTTTAAGCTTAGTTATGAATAAATATAATGTCTGGTTTGAGAAAGAAGTAAAGTCTTTGGTGGATAGACTCCCATCATACTTTTCCCCTGGATGTTAGGAGTGGGGAGGAGTAGTAGCTCCATACTCCCTTTTTCCATCATGAGAGGCCGCGGATGGCTGAGGGAATAGTGGAGAGTTAGTAAGTATGCAGTTGCATAACTAACGGTAATGGGAGAAAGGATTTAATAGGATTATTTCTTGCATGAAAGTACATTGAAGAAAGTAAAGAGAGTGTGGAATCTTTGGTATTGGAGAAGCAAGAAGGGATACAAAATCTAAGGAGTATCTATTTTTCTTGTTTTAGCATTATAGGTAAGCATACCATCCTTAATAAATTATATAGATACTTTGAGTACGCAAGTTGATATCTATAAGAAACAAATAGATGCTGGTTATATAGATAAACCCTACTTTGTGTGCTTTAAGAGGCCGATTTTCTTGGATGATATCGTAGTGCACTATATCAAGAATTACTTTACTATTGTTACACTTTCGACAGAGGTCTTTGTCTGTAGATATATCGTATAATGGTTGTCAAACAAGATTTGTATTATGTATTAATACCTTTTAGAAGTCAAGAGTATCATATAAAGAGAAATTTATGTTATATATATGTTATTCTTTTTAAATGCTATGAAAAACATACTAGTCTACGGTCTGTGATAGAGTCGATGACTATGTTTTTAAAGATGAATGGCTATTATGCTTTGTTTAATCTATTTAAGGTTTTTCTTAAGCAAACAAACCCTGTAGAAACTATTAAAGACTAACTGTATGTAATGGCTGAGCATTATATATTAGCTATGCTTTGATTAATTCAACCATCTAAATAAGGCTAAATGTTGGTGTGTTTAGTTGGTGCAGTCATGGATGGAGGGTCCTAAGAAGGGACTGTCCAAACCATGCAGCAAGAGTAAACACAATAGAAACAACACAATAACATAATGCAATGGAAGATTCAAATGCTTGATATATCAGATAATCATAATGCTTATATGCCAGCAACATATGGGCTCTAATCAAAGGGCTCACAGGCCTACCTTTTGGGTTACCAAAATGAAAGATATGGCATTGAAGTGCCTTCCAGAAAGAATCTAATATCTATCTTATCATATTCTCTAAAATTGACTTCCTAATGCATCTAAGAGATGTATATATATCATCTTCAAGCTCATAGAATCCTCTGTGTCAGCCTTAAGAGGTTTCAAACTCCAATGAATGATGAAACGTATAGAAAACATGTAGGTCAACCTACAACATATGGTAATGCTCCAAAAATTAATGCAATTTGATGTGGACCTCAAGGAAAGTCTATATGGTCCTTATTTGCCTTGTGATATGCTCCATTAGGCTCCACAAGTCACAGAAGTGCTCCGCAAACCTTCTATTCTCATTGTTGGGAATTAAGGTGTCTCAACCTTGGTAATTCCTTGCATTATTTGTGTTTGTATTTATTAATTCATTGCCTATGTTGTAAATAAATTATAAATTCCATATTGTCATGTTGTGGGATGTGGCATGGTGATGTGTCATCCTACATGGAAGATGACAACTTGTAATTTTGTCCTCACATGAGGAGACATGCATCCCACTTAGTGGTAGGAGAATTTTGCCATGTGTCAGCATCTTGGATGTTGTATAAGGAAATCTTGATCGAAAAGGTTATGACGGATTCCTATGATGAAGTTATGACATGTAAGAGTTGGAAATAGAAGCTTGTAAGACAGGTGAAGACATGTGTCATCAAGCATCTTTGAAAAAGGTATATTTGGGTGCCCCAAGGTGGACTATGACATGTTGTAAGATAATATGCTATTTATAGCCTGTGTATGATAGATTCTCTTACAACTGTAAGTTGTAATAGCTATGATAGATTCTATGACTGTCGTAAGTGTTGTAAGAGCATCTATCATAGCCCATTTTGGAAATAGGTGACCTCTTTGGGATGGGAGCTATGGACAAGTGTTAGGCACATTCTACAATGTTGACCAAGTGTCCTTAGGTGTGGGTTTTAGGCCATGAGGCCAAGTTGGACGCCCATCTCAAGATAGGACAAATTCTGCCTTGTATATTCTATATAAACAGGTGCTTGGAGGAGGAGATGTATTACAGGTACTGTTATGCTGTCGGATTGACTCTAGACATGAGTGTCAAAGACCATTGAAGCTTGCATTACAAGTGTATTGTAAACCTTATTCATTTTTTATAATACATTATGCAGGTTTTTGAGTGTGGGGTTTTTCACTCGATAAGGGTTTTCCCCACCGTATATCTTTGTCTCTCTTCTTCTGTCTTCTTTCTGGTTCATGTGTATTGCTGGAATATCTCTGTTAGATGTTCAATGTTGATGTTATTGTAAGGATTAATTTGAATTTGTATAGCTCTCCCCTCATTAGAGTAGTGTAGGAAGTGATTTCCACACACCTAGCTTCCTTTTAGTTGGTATCAGAGCTTGATCACCTTTGGTCCTAATTGTTGGGTAGGGGTTTTTTGAGCTGATCTTAAGTTGAGTGGGAGTCTATGCAGAGTATTCTGAATCTTATTGCAGCAAGGAGATCTGAAATGATAGAGGTGGAGAAATTCAATGGCACTAATTTCAAGCTGTGGAAGCTCAAGATGGAAGACATGCTTGTAGACCAAGACCTCTGGGAAACTATCGGTGGAACTAAACCAATTGTAATATCACAAGCTGATTGGGATTTCAAGGATCGGAAGGCTAAGGGTCTCATAAGACTTAATCTTGTTGATTCTGTTCTGTTAAATGTCCATGAGGAGGCTACTGTAAACTTGCTTTGGAAGAAGTTGGGAGATGTGTATCAAGCCAAATCCCTGGTTAACAAACTTTTTCTAAGAAAGAAGTTGTATTCTCTTCGATTGGAGGATAGAGGATATGTTGCCAAACATATGAATGCTTTCAACATGCTAGTTGCACAATTAACATCCATTGGTGTGAAGATGGAGGAGGAGGATCGTTGTATGACCTTGCTTTGTTCTTTGCCAGACTCGTGGGATCATCTTGTCATGGCTATTGGAAGCACCACATCACATTCAAAATGGATGAAGTGGTTTCTTCACTATTGTCTGAAGAGATGTGGAGAAAGTCTTCTAAGGCAGCCAAAGAGGCTCTTGCGGTTCATGGAAGACCCAAGGAGAAAGGGAAAAAGACGGACAAGAAAGCCGAGAGGGGTAGATCCAAATCCTGTGGGAGATCCAAATCCCATGGGAGATCCAAATCTCTTGGAAAGTCCAAGGCTATCTGTTGGAACTGTGGTAAATTTGGACATTTCTAAAAGGAATGCAAAGAGGAAAAGAAAAAGAAGAAGAAGAACCCAGATTCAGATTCTGACAAGTCACAAGATGATGGTGATGCTTTCATCGCAGCCCTGGCAACCCATGCATATGATGATGTATGGTTGATTGACTCTGGTGCATCATTCCACATGACCTCGCATTGAGACTAGTTTACCAAGTATGAGGAGTTCGATGGTGGAAAGGTGTATCTGGGTGATGACTCTCATCTAAAAATTGTTGGTCGTGGAAGAGTCTCTATCTGATTCCTTGATGGACGAGTGAAGGGGATCTCTAGGGTTATCCACATCCCAGGATTAGTATGGAACCTACTTTATGTAAGTATGTTGAATGATGCAGGTGTGCAGGTTGTCTTTTCGAAAGAAGGATACAAGATGACTAGAGGAGCTATGGTGCTTGCTAAGGTTCCTAGGAGAGGTATTATATTTCAGCTAGAGGCATGCATTTTACAATGCAATAGTTCTTCTAACTCAAGGAAGAGGGAAGCAGTCACTTCATCCCCACCATCTGAATGAGCAGTGAAGAAATCTATTGTATCTAGTCCTAAAGGTTGTAACCGTGCATTGGAAGTTAAGCTTCCTGCTGAAAAGACAATGTTATGGCATAAGAGATTTGGCCACATTGGTGAGAAGGGTCTGCATACCCTGAAAAATAAAAACCTCATTGAGGGGTTAGATGATTGTAATCTTGAGTTTGAGTTTTGTGAACATTGCATATATGGGAAACAAAACTGTGTTCAATTTTATTCGAGTTCTCATAAGTCTTCTGGTGTATTGGACCTTGTTCATTCTGATGTATTTGGTCTTGTTAATGTTCCTTCATTATCAACATCTATATATTTTGTATCTTTCATAGGTGATTACAGTAGAAGGACATGGATTTATTTTCTCAGAAGCAAATCCAAAGTCTATATAGTAAGTTTAAGGAGTTTAAGGCCTTTGTTGAAAATCAGACTGTAAAAAGATTAAGTGTTTGAGAACTGACAACGGTGGTGAGTTCTGTTCTACAAAATTTGATAAATAATGCAAGGAACTTAGGATTGAAAGACATAGGACAACTCCATACACCCCACAGTAAAATTGAGTTGCAGAGAGGATGAACAGGACACTGATGGAGAAGGCTAGGAGTATGCTTAGTGGAGCGGGCCTAGAACAAAAGTTTTGGGCTGAAGCTGTTGCCACTGCTGGCTATCTTGTAAATAAATCTCCTACATCAGCTCTTGTTGGAAAGACACCTATGGAAGTGTGGTCCAGTAGATAGCCTTCAATAAGGCATCTTCATGTTTTTGGTTGTGAGGCATATGCACATGTGCCTAGGGAGAAGTAGTCGAAGTTAGAGAACAAGGCTGTTAAGTGTATCTTCATTGGCTATGGTGTTGGTGTGAAATGATACAAGCTTTGGGATCCTATGGCTGAAAAAGTGTTGTATAGCAGAAGTGTCATATTCAGAGAGCTTACACCTTCTTCCACTATTTTACAGCCAGAAGAAAAAGAGAAGAAAGAGGATGTTGTTAAGTTTCTTCCTATCCCTAAGAAGATTGAATAGAAAGACAATGTTGGACCTGATGCTGAGGAGAGCTCTTGCAGCTCTGAAAGCTCAAATGAAGAAGCTGAACTGCAACCTCAGCTCTTGAGGAGTTCTACACAAATAAGAAAGCAACCTGAAAGGTTTGGTTTTACATTGCTTGATTCTAGTTGTTCTTTTGCTTTGCTTACTAACAGTGATGAACCTAGAACTATATCAGAGGCTATGGACATGAAAGATGCAGGTTCCTGGAAGGAGGCCATGGAGGATGAAATGGATTCTTGGGAAAAGAATCAAACTTGGGACTTGGTGCCTTTGCCTTCTGGACAAAAACCTGTTGGATGTAAATGGGTGTTCAAGAAAAAATTTGGTGTAGATGGCAGTGTTGAGAAGTATAAGGCCAAATTGGTTGCAAAGGGGTATTCACAAGTGGAGGGTATAGATTATGGTGAGATTTTCTCTCCCGTTGCAAAGATGACATCCATTTGATTCCTGTTGTCTCTTGCAGTAGCTTATGACTTAGAGGTAGAATATATGGATGTGAAGACAACTTTCCTTCATGGTGACTTGGAGGAAGAAATCTACATGTCACAGCCAGAGCATTACATGGTGAAAGGTAAAGAAAATTTGACTTGCAAATTAAAGAAGTCTTTGTATGGTTTGTAGCAGTCTCCTAGGAGGTGGTACTTGAAGTTTGATTCCTTTGTGTTGTCTATTAGATTTGTGAGATCAAAATCAGATCACTGTGTGTATTTTAAGTTTGATGGTGATTGTATTCTCATTGTTGCATTGTATGTTGATGATATGTTGCTCATTGGGAAGGGTAAGAATATGATTTTTGATTTCAAATCTCAGTTGTCAGCACAGTTTGAAATGAAATATTTAGGGGCAGCTAGGTACATTCTAGGAATGGAAATCAGAAGAGACAGAACCAATAGAAAACTTTGGTTAAGCCAGAGTAAGTATGTGAAGATTGTGTTGGATAGGTTCAGCATGGCAGATTGTAGACCATTGTGTGTTCCTATTTCTTTGGGGACAAAGTTGTCTGTTGAGGATTGTCTAAAATCTCCTAGTGAGGTGGAGGACATGAGCAAAGTACCTTATGCTAGTGTTGTTGGTAGTTTGATGTATGCTATGGTTTGCACAAGACTAGACATTGCCCAAGCAATGGGAGTCCTTAGTTGATTTATGGCTAATCCTGGACGGGTTCATTGGGATGCAGTTAAGTGAGTGTTCAGATATTTTAGGGGTACTTCTGCGTATTCCATATGCTATCATGGTAATGTTACAGGACCTCTGCATTCTATTGATATTCATGGATTTGTGGATTCAGATTGGGCAGGTGACATTGACAACAGGAGATCCACCAGTGCTTATGTGTTTACATTGTTTGGTGGTGCTATTAGTTGGATGAGTAAGTGACAACCTATGGTTGCTTTGTCCATGATAGAAGCTTAGTACATGGCAGCAACTCATGCTTGTAAGGAATCCATTTGACTTAAGAGATTGTGTTCCGATATTGGTGTTGATGCATGTCAGATCATGATTAGTTGTGATAGTCAGAGTGTGATTTGTCTTGCGAAGAATCTAACTTTCCATGCCAGAACAAAGCATATTGATGTATAGTTTCACTTCGTGCGAGACATGGTAGAGGATGGGAAGGTAAATTTGGAGAAGGTAGATACTTTGAAGAATATTGTAGATGCATTGACGAAGCCAGTGAGCATAGAGAAGTTTAGATGGTGTTCAGAGTCTATGGGCCTCTCGGCCTATAGCAGTTAAATCATGTTATTCTATTGGCTCTTACAAGGTGTTCGACAAGTGGGAGAATGTTGGTAATTAAGGTGTCTCAACCTTGGTAATTCCTTGCATTATTTATGTTTGTATTTATTAATTCATTGACTATGTTATAAATAAATTATAAATTCCATATTGTCTTGTTGTGGGATGTGGCACGGTGATGTGTCATCCTACATGGAAGATGACAACTTGTAATTTTGTCCTCACATGAGGAGATAGGTGTCCCACTTAGTGGTAGGAGAATTTTGCCATGTGTTGGCATCTTGGATGTTGTGTAAGGAAATCTTGACCGAAACAATTATGATAGATTCCTATGACGAAGTTATGACATGTAAGAGTCAGAAATAGAAGGTTGTAAGACAGGTGAAGACATATGTCATGAAGCATCTTTGAAAAAGGCATATTTGGGTGCCCCAAGGTGGACTATGACATTTTGTAAGAGAATATGCTATTTATAGCCTGTGTATGACAGATTCTCTTACAACTGTAAGTTGTAACAGCTATGACAGATTCTATGATGGTTGTAAGTGTCCTAAGAGCATCTGACATAACCCATTTTGGAAATACGTGACCTCTTTGGGATGGGAGCTATGGACAAGTGTCAGGCACATTCTACAATGTTGAACAAGTGTCCTTAGGCATGGGTTTTGGGCCATGAGGCCAAGTTGGACGCCCATCTCAAGATAGGACCAATTATGCCTTGTATATTCTATATAAACAGGTGCTTGGAGGAGGAGATGTATTACAGGTTTTACAGGTACTGTTATGCTATCGGATTGACTCCAGACACGAGTGTCAAAGACCATTGAAGCTTGCATTGCAAGTGTATTGTAAACCTTATTCAGTTTTGATAATACATTGTGCAAGTTTCTGAGTGTGGGGTTTTTCACTCGATAAGGGTTTTCCCCACCATATATCTTTGTCTCTCTTCTTCTGTCTTCTTTCTGCTTTATGTGTATTGCTGCAATATCTCTATTAGATGTTCTATGTTGCTGTTATTGTAAGGATTAATTTGAATTTGTATAGCTCTCCCCTCATTAGATTAGTGTAGGAAGCGATTTCCACACACCTAACTTCCTTTCACTCATGTTGACTGAATGAATGCCCTGCTTTGTGAAAGTTGAAAATCTTCTAATAGCAATAACTTTCTGTAGACAAATCCAAATCTCTTAAAATCTTAGTATGATGTAGCTTACATGGCATAGAAGCTAAATCCTACTCCGTGAGCTCTATTATGAAGATGCAGTAAAATGTGGTAGAAAATGTTGAACTGCAAATGATTGAACTGCAACTGAAATGAAAAAAAGAGAAAGAAAGCAAATGTTTTTGGTTTATGAAAGATTGCTCTGTAACCTGGGATGCTCTTGCATCAGATACCTGGGGTTTTTGAAAATTGAATCCCTCAGTTTTCTAGGGCTAGAGGAAACCTCAGCCTGTGAAATCCATGATAAATCTTCTTCCGGTATTACTAATTTCCACTTTACCAAATACTCTTTATACTACTTGCCTTTGGTACTGCGTCCAACGCTGCTATCCAAAATCTGCTCTATATGCTTTGGTTGTTGTTGTGGTAACTAGTCCTTCAATCTATCTTCAAGACTATCTCTTGATTCTCCCTCATGATATTGATAAATATCTACAATGTTGAACATATGTGATATACCCAATGTCTTCGATAACTCTACTTCATATGCATTCCCTGAATCAAACTTGAGAATCTTACATGGTCCAAACTTCTTCATCTTCATCTTGTTGTATGTCCCCACTGGAAATCTCTCCTTTCTTAGATATACCATTACTTCATCTCTAACTAAAATTTTTGTATGTCTCCTCTTCTCATATGCTTTCTCCTTATATTTTCTATTCATCTCCTCCAAATGCTTCCTACCCTGATTATGTAGTGTCTCCATGTATCCTACAAATCTTCTACTTCTGTACTCCTCTTGTTCTTCATACTGATGTCTCTCAACTGTGCAACTCCTCTAGGTTTCACCCCTGTCACAACTTCTAATGGTGTCTTTGTTGTGCTTCTATTCATTGAATTATTGTATGTAAACTCTGCTTGTGGGGTATGTGTAGGGTCATGAAGGGCCAAACAATGGCAATGGAGAAAAAATTGCATGAAAGTGTTAGCCAAAATCATGAAACACTTTTTCAGCCTTGGTTTTAGGCTTGGAAAGTTTTCTTAAAATGAATATCCATTTTCAAAATGGATATTCGTTTCTCCATTTTGAAAAAATGCTTAAAAGATGCATTTTTCTAAAACGGATATCTGTTTCTTGAAAACGGATATCTGTTTCTTCTATTTTGATTTAAAAAGTTTTCTCCCCAAAATTTAGGCTTGGGAATCCAAACCTGGCTTTTCAACGTGAATGAAGAATTCATATGTTTTTAGAGATTTTCCTCGACTTCACCCTTGATGCTAACGGACTTTTTTAATCCAAATTTGATAAAATCAAAAGGGTATATTCAAGACACTGTCAGGATTCTAAAAATATAATATATGTCTGATTATAATTTCAATAGGTAATTATTAATAATTTTCTACCTACACTATGTCTGAATTCCTGAGAGACACACTGATTGAAAAATATCCATAACTTTCAAACCGTTTGATATTTTTCAAATCTGAAAGTTGCATCACACTCTACACTTCATTAGCTACAGGTCTAATTTTTTTTTTTGAATTTTATATTTTTTTGACCAAGTTAGGCTGGCTGGAAAATTACTTTTTAATATTTTTAAAAAGTTGTAGTAAAAAATTCATAACTAATTATTTACTTACAAAAAAAATTCACAAAAATATGCGTCACATCCGGGCATGTGTCCTCTACTTGTATCTAAAGATTAAAAAAAAAAAAAAATTCTCATACTTAGGTTGGCCGGAATGACACCTACTTTTTATTTTTTTTCAAAAATTTAAGTAGTGCCTCATTGAAATATCTAATTTTCACCAAATAATTTTTTTTTTTTTTTTTAAAACATAGTAGCCCATAAACTACATTCAATTTCCTACAAATTTTATTACTACATAATTTTCATTTGAATTTTCTTGTGAAGTTGCTTAAGTCTATTTTTTTAGCATTTTCATTGCCACTTAGAGGTATTGTTTGGCCCATCATGATCCTTCACATACCCTATGGTAGAATTAGATCTCAATTCCCTTCTTTGTCTCCTACTAAACATCTCAACAAGTTACCCAAACTCCTATTTACCACTTTTGTTTGTCCATCTGTCTGTGGGTGAAATGTTGAACTGAACTTTAGGTCTATCTTCATCTTCTTCCATAATGTCCTCCAAAAATATCCAATGAAACTTTTATCCCTGTCTGAAACTATACTCTTGGTAATCCATGGAACCTCACAATCTCCTTGAAAAATAGGTCAGCAACATGTACACCATCATTTGTCTTCTTACAAGGAATGAAATGTGCCATCTTTGAAAATCTATCCACTACTACAAATATAGAATATCTCCTCTGTGTTCTTGGCAAACCTAATATGAAATCCATGCTTTGGTCTTCCCAAGATCTCTCTAGTACTGTCAAAGATTTGTGCAAACCAGTATTCTGACTACTCTATTTTGCAACTTGACAAACTCTGGAACTCTGAACAAACTTCCTTACATCTTTATATATCTAAGGCCAAAAGTAATGTTCACTTACCAAAGCTGTTGTCTTGTCAATACCAAAATGTCCTACTAATCCACCACTATGTTTCTCCTTGATCACATTTTCTCTCATTGAACTCCTAGGTATACATAATTAATTTCCTTTGAACAACATATGCTCCTGAATGAAATAATCCAACCACTTACTTCTCTTAGTCACAACAAGTTCCTTACATGCTTTCCATGCTTTTGCAAAATCAAGATCCTCTCCATACATATGCTTAAGTTCCTCAAATACTAATACTTCTATGCTCATTTTTGTCAGCAAATTCCTTCTTCTGCTCAATGCATTTGCAAATTTGTTTGACTTCCCACTCCTATGCTTTAATACAAATGTGTAATTTTGCATAAACTCTACCCATCTCATATATCTCTGATTCAGTTTTCCTTTACTATTTAAATATTGTAAAGTTTGATAATTAGTGTACAACACAAATTCCTTTGGCAACAAGTAATGTCTCCACTTCTTGAAGGCTTGAATTATGGCATAGAACTCCTAGTCATAAATTGGATATCTTCTCCTTACATCATTCAACTTATCACTGAGATGTGCTACTGGTCTCCCCTCTTGACTTAACATTGCTCTAATTGTATTTCCACTGGCATCACAATCTACTTGAAATACTTTGTTAAAATCCAGTAATGCTAACACTTGTTGCTCTGTCACTTTTGCCTTCAACAATTCAAAACTCTTATTTGCTCCCGATGTCCACTTAAAATCCCTTCTATCACCTCTCATTGTCTCTATCGTTGGTTTGCATACTGTACTAAATTTTTTGATGAACTTCCAGTAGAAACTTGCTAATCCATGAAATGATCTTACTGAGCTCCAATGTTCATAGGTGTTGGCCACTCAACAATTTCTCCTTCTTAGGGTCCATCTTCAATCCTTCCGCAAAAGTCACAAATCCCAAATATACCAATTCTTCCTTCATGAAACTACATTTCTTGATGTTTATCATCAATTTATCTTCCCTCAACCTCTGCAATACTTGTCTAATATGCCACAAATGTTCTTCCTTGGTCTTACTGAAAATCACAATATCATCCAAGTATACAATAACAAACTTACCCAAGAATTTCTTCAAAACCTCATTCATCAACCTCATGAAATTACTTGGTGCATTAGTTAACCCAAAAGGCATCACTAACCTGTCGTATAATCCCTCATTTGTCTTAAATGCAGTCTTCCACTCATCTCCCTCTCTAATCCTGATCTAATGGTATCCACTCTTCAAGTCTATCTTTGTTAAATACCTTGCTCCACTCAAACATTCCATGATGTCATCCATCCTTGGCAATGGAAATCTATACTTAACAATGATTTTGTTGATTCCTCTAGAGTCTGCACACATCCTCCATTCTCTATCTTTCTTTGGTGCTAGTACTATAGGTACCAATAATGGGCTTAAACTTTCTCCGATCAATCCTTTCCTCAACAGCTCCTGTATTTGTCTATTCAGCTCCAGATTTTTTGCTAGTATCATTTGGTGTGCTTCTTTGTTAGGCATTTACTTGCTCTTGGTATAAGGTCCATACGATGACTAATACTTCGAGGATGGGTGGCAATCCTTCAAGCACATTATCTGATATGATATCTTGGTACTACGTCAATAGTTTAGTTATTTCCTCTAGTAGTGGTTCTTCTTCTTTTGTAGTAGTGGTTTCTACACTTAAGGTTTCGCACTTCTTTGGAATCAAAGAAAAACACATATTTTCATGTCTTGGTCCATCCAAAAATTTCCTTCTATCAACCAAATAGATTCTAGCATTCCCACATACTTCACTTTTTGGATCATCTTCCAAAGGTATCAAGATGTTTTTCTTCCCATTAGATGTTATAGAATAAGTATTCTTCCTTCCATCATGTATTTCCCTTCTATCATACTGCCATGGTCTCCCCAACAATATATGACATACATCCATCAGCATAATATCACACAATACCTCATCAACATAAGATATTTATGAAGTTTCACCAGACATTGTTCACTCATCAGTACCTTGTGCTCATCTTGAATCCATGCTATCTTGTAGGGCTTCGGGTGTTTCAATCTCTCCAAGTTTAGCTTCATCATCATCTCTTCTAAGACCAAATTATCTATACTTCCACTATCAATGATCACTTTACAACATTTACCTCTTGATTTACATCTTGTCTGGAACAAACTTTTCCTTTATGGTGGCTCCTCAGTTGTTTCTGCTTGAAATAATGCTCTCCTCATGACTAATGACTCTCCTTTCTCTGGCTTTCCCACTGAACTAGGTGATCCAATCGGTTCTTCCTCCACATAAGTTGCTCTTGCACTATTCTTTGTCCTCTTACTTGTACTTCCTTGATGACATTCAAATGCTATGTGTTCTCCTCCACACTTAAAACAAGTTCCTCTGAATGATCTTTTATCAAAGCCTCTTTTATCTATCTTGTATCCTTCATTGTGGTAATAATTATGATTTCCCTCTGTTGTTGTGGTAGAAATTGTTGTCATCCCTCTGGTATGAATTGTTATCTCTGTCTTCCTTCTTGTATGGACTACTTTCCTTGTTTTTCTCTACATAAGGTCTTTCTCCTCTGGAATGTGTTCTATCTCTTTGAAATTTACCTCCTCTACCTCTCTGCCTTTGTTCATGCCTTTTATTCAAGTCGTCTTCAACTTTTAATGCAAATTGATATGCTTCCTCCACTGTTATCATCCTCACCAAACTTAGTTCTTCTTGAATGTTCATCCTAATCCATTTATGTACCTTGCCACTTTCTCCTTTCTTTCTTCACTATGTCCAGTCTTTATGATCATCTTATGAAATTCTTTAGTGTACTCCACAAATTTCTCCTTTTGCCATAGGTTTTGCAATCTCTTTAAAAATTCCAACTAATAGTCAATAGGTATGAACTAAGTCTTCAACTTTGTCACCATCCTATCCCATTTTATGGTCTTCTTTTTTCCTCTCCTATTCCTATACAATTGAACTTCTTTCCACCAAATAGCAGCATGTCCTTTCAACTTAGTTTTTTGCAAATCTTACTCTCTCTAGATCTTCATTTTCCTCATATTCAAAGTATTCCTCTAGGTCATTTATCTAGTCAATCAATTCCTTAGGATTAAAATTTCTGATATAGTTTGGTACTTTCATTCTAGGTCTCTTACCCATCTTAGAAATAGATTTCAACATCTTTACTTGATCTAATTCTTCTTCTTTGAGGGCTTCTTCATTTTAGTTGGTAGATTGAAATTCATCATCATCACTTTCATCTTCATTCTAGGGTTTAGTCCTCTTCTTCTATCTTCTTCTACAAAATCCAATCTAACTTTCATTGTTCTCATCATCTCTATCATCTCTTCCATGCTTCTAGCAACATTGGCCATAGTAGGCATCCTTCTTGGCGGCATCTCTTCCTAGGATCTGGTGCAACTGCCTTAATTTGGCGATCTAACTACAAGGTAGAAACTGCCTCACAATCAACACTCTATTGACAAATGCAAGTAGACTACCTTAGGTTAGTACTACAAGTCACAAAAGCACTCCACAAACCTTATGTTCTCATACTGACTGAATCAGTACTCTGCTATGTGAAAGTTGATGATCTTCTAATAGCAATAACTTTCTGTAGACAAATTCAAATCTCTTGAAATCTTAGTAGGATGTAGCTTACATGGCATAGAAGCTAAATCCTGCTTTGTGAGCTCTAATATGAAGATACGGTAAAATACGGTAGAAAATGTTGAACTATAAATGACTAAACTGCAACTGAAATGAAAGAAAAGAGAAAGAAAGTAAATATTTTTGGTTGATCCAAGATTTCTCTGCAACCTGGGATGCTCCCACACCATCAGTCGACTTGAGCAAGGCCAATATAAGTATTTCAATCTTACCATTATCTACTGATGAGATCTTTTTAGAAAACTGTAGTAGACTGAGAGTTCTTATTTTCTTGTGTAAGACTGAAGTATCAACATTTAGTTATCATAGTATCTAAGAGTTGCAGCTATCTGTTATGGAAGGTATCATCACCTTAAATAATAATAAAAACTTATAACTTGCTATTACTCGATGTCTTGGTTTAAAGGTATTTGATATATAGACTTCTTATTCTGTTAACATGCAGAAGAATTTATTTATCTTATTACATGTAGAGGTAGTTTGATATGGATATTATCCTTTTATTATCAATAGGTAACCAAGAGTTATCATGAACTATCTTTATTCTAGTTTAAAAAGGAATATTATTTATCCTAATCTAGGCTAAGACTAGCCAACAAATTGTCATGAAATATACTTACCTTACTATAGAAATGTAGGGTCAATTTTCTGTAGTTTTTCATTGAGAATGAAACTACTTATTATTTGGAACTCTTTTGATATACAAGTGGAAATGTATCCAAGATGAAAGATTATGAAGTTTATTAGTTTCTTCAACAAGTTATAAGTTGAATATAATCCTATACTAAGATAGATAGTGTCTTTAATTATCAAACCAATGACTTAATGTGAGAATCTTGCATATCGTTATCAAAAAATACTAAATTTATTGATGAACACAGAATTGGGTTGACAAGCCATTGAGTAGTTGACAGGTTGTCATAGACCCGATATTGCAAGGATACAAAGAGGGGCTCAATGCATGCTTCATAAGTCACCTAAGCTCTCATCTTATATATATCTTGTTGATTTATAGTAAAGGGTATATTTTATGTCTTTTAGACTGATATTGAACAAACAAATCAAAGTATGTTGATATATATTATTTATTGAATTATAAGAATGTTGTCTCCAATTTGAGAAAGGAGTGTGTGAAAATATGACTCATTATATGAAACTTTGGCCAAAGTAATGCAAAAGTCACTACTTGCATTGTTGGTTCACTATGTAGTAGATAACTGAACAACTAGAGTGGGTTATACATAGCTAGAGCTAGACTAGAGTTGTACGCCTGATTGTTATTAGCTAGGACACTTCACTAGTTCTTAGATGGCATAAAGAATCAGTTGATTCTCATCATCTACACCCTTGTGAAGGGAAGGGCCACTTACAAAAGGAAGGTGTGTGGGGGATCGTCAGTATGTGGTTGGAGGAAAAGCACTAGGGTGATGTTGTCTCTCTCCTGCAGTTGACTTCTGAAGACTTGTGAACAGGAAACATTACTTAATATGTAAATGAAATTGATAAATATTGTAATTCACAAGGAATGTGACCATTTGTTATATGTTTATGATAAAAATGTGAAATTTGTAATTCGCAAGGAATGCAACCATATTTTAAAATTATGTATTGTACTTGGAAATTGCAAATGTAATATTATTGGATTTTTTATATAAAAAAAAGAGAAATGAGATTTTTATATTATTTGTGTTTAATGTTATTTAATATGCCAGTTGAGATGTTACAGATGGTATCAGAGCTACCAGGTTCAACACTTGGACCTTGGAGCTCATTGCAAGGTTTTGCAAGATTGGCAAGATATGTTAATGATAAAATGATTTTTCTTGTGCCAGAATGGCAGGAAAGAGAAGGAAAAGAAAGTGAGCCAAGAAAACAAAACCTAGTGATATGCCTAAGATCACCATTAAGAAAGAGCCATCTCCTGAGCCAAAAATGAAGGAACCAGTGAGCTATGCAGAATGAGCTTGCTCATTGATTTTGAGACACTAGCTAATGCACTCAAACCTATCTACCTAGAAAGGAGGAAATGAGGTGAAGTAGCAGAAAAGATGTTAACTCCTATTGTTGTTAAGATTAATAAACCAACCACCCACTGTGATATGCCTTTTGGGTGTGGTCGGGATGCACCTATAATAGGAAAAGAGGTGTTGATTAAGTACTCATGAGTACAACGACCCAAAAAGTTTGTGTTACTCGATTTTGATGGGGAGGAGGAACTCAAGGAAATCCCTTTGTCAAAAAGTAATATGTAGACACTTCTTATACATGAAAACAAAAAAGTTTTGTATTTGAATAAGGATGTAAAAATCTAAAGACTGAATGAAGTAAAATTTTGGATTTTGGCATAAGCAAATGTTTATGTGATGCATCTCTGAGTTTCAATATTTATGAATTTACAATTTTATGATAGCATGTCAAAAGTTTGATGTTTTGATAGATTTCTATGTAAATGTTAGGAGTGGAAATCAACAAGGAGGGAGCCCTGGCAGCCCAGATCTTGAAAATAATCCTATGGCAAAATTAGATCAAATTTTGTCAGTTTTAAATGAAACAAAAGAAAGATTGGAAACCCTAGAACATGAAGTTGGAGGCAGAGAGAACAATCAGGAACACTACTCTAAGGAAAGAGAAGAATTCAATTTTATTGGCTAACCAAGAGTAAGTAAACAAGATTCTCTAATTCATAATGCGGTAAAAACTTGTCTCACTAATGAGTTAGCTAGAGACATGAAGAAGGTTACTCCCCCTAAGTTTGATGGAACTGTGAGTGGAGACGCAACTGAGGCTTGGCTGATAGAGATGGAAAAATGTTTTGAGATAAGGAATTACTCTGAGCTCACTAAGGCTATATGGGGAGCCTACCAATTAGTAGGAGAAGCATCCACATGGTGGATGAATAAGAAAATAGAATTAGGATTGAGTTCCATAAGTCTAGCTTAGGATCAGTTTGTGGCCATTTTTTGGAAAAGATGGTTGCCTCAATTGTATTTTGATTAGAAATTAAGAGATTTCCAAAATCCGCATCAAGGAGATATGAATGTCACTGAATACTAGGAAAAGTTTACTAGAGTTTTGAAGCATGTGCCACAATATTAGAAGGATGAGAGATTTAGAATAAGGAAGTTTATTATGGACTTGAATGCTCAAATTGGCAGAGAAGTGGGCATCATGGACTTATGACCATGGATCAAGTCTCTGAGAAAGCCATCAAGCAAGAGCAAAAGCTCAAATCTATCTCTGCATATCAAGAAAGATATTGAAAGAAATCTAATTGAAGTCATCCTTTGACATCCTTCTAAAAGAGAAGCAGGAATTGGGAAACTAGAGAGAGAAACTATGGTAAAAGATCTAGATATAAAAAGAATGGATCTAGGGATGAACATAGGGATTTTGATCCTAAAAAGAATGATGACAATTCCAACCAATCTTCAGGAAAGAAAGGTCCTCCTGGAGGGTGTTTTACATGTGGAAGTGATTATTATGGTAACAAGTGTCCCACAAAGAGTCAAGGGAATTCTTATCAAGGCAATTCTTTACCTTAATAGCAAACAACTTTTCAGCAAAAGATTCATGTTGCTTTAGTTAGTTGTTAAGCTAAGTATCAAGTTACTCTTATTGAAACCACAGGTACTCTATTTGGAACCCTAATTTCTATTCTTATAGATATAGGAGAAACTAAAAATTTTGTGAACCCTAGAATACTTGATAAGATGTTTGGGAAAGCTAGTTTCATGGCTAATTCATGGACAATAGAGTTTGGAAACTAGTCAAGAGCTTGGGTAGAGAAATGCTTGTTTGAAGCCAGATTAACCTTGCCTACTTTTTCCTCAGAGGTCAATCTATATGTAGCATCTCTAGGGTCTTATGATATCATTTTAGGGATTAAATGGTTATTGTTGAATATAGTGAACACTAAGAGGGGGGGTGAATTAGTGTTCTAAAAAACCATTTATGCACTTGCTCTTTTATCCATTTACCAAATTCAATTATGTGAAAGAAGATTAAACAAATGAATAGCAACCACAAAGACATAACACATGAACACCAAGATTTTTATGTGGAAAACCCAAACAGGGAAAAACCACGAAGAGTGTTAGCTCTCAATATATTATTATCGTACAATACCAAAATACAAAAGGCTCACTGCCCAGAGCTCATTGCTCAAGAAAAGGCTCACTGTCAATTAGAAGAAACAAAAAGAAGAAGGGTGGCTCACTACCAAGGATGAACTAGTGATTGCATGTACATATGCATGGTAACAGTTCCAATTAAGCTCATAAATACTGACTCAGAACTATTCATTTCAGTCTGCCCTCGTTTTCTCTGCTCTGCTCTTACATATGCTCAAGATCTTTCTTTGTTTTCTATGGCCATTCTAGCTTCACATATTTCACCTTGTTATATATCATATCACACATTTCTCACACTCAAACATTGAAATCCATCATCTATTTATATCTGCAACTAAATCCTTCTCATGATCAGGTCGACAAGAAAATAGTGAAACGTGTATACCATGTGTTATATCCTATCGGCTTGTTTTTGTGTTGAATCTTCAATGCGGATCCAAACCATCATGCACATGTCTTCATATGTGTTGGATCTAATCATACAACCACTTACATTTATCATTCAACTCATATTTCTTCTCCTCATAAGGAATTAGCCATCATGTCGGCTTGTTCCTTCATAACATATATGATAGGTTCCTCTGTCACATCACAACTTATGCTGTGGACCAAATGGGACTTCATGAATCATATTCAGAAATCATTATTGATCTCTTGACATGTCTTTAACTCCATAGAATAAGATAAATCTGTATGCCAAAATGCGAACCTTTGACTTGATGCATTGTCACATTGGAACACTATCAAACTGGATGCCGGTATTGGAGAGCCTGTAGAATAAGATGTGCTAGATTTCCAGAGCTACAACCTTAGATTCTGATAGTCATGACCTATCTATAACATTCTTCAAAACTACAAAACAAAACATACTAATGCGGAGGAATGCAATCCAATTTACTCAGCATTATTCACTATCTCTGTCTTACTTCTACAGACCCGGACTTAGTCTTTTCATCAGATGACTTCCGGAGAAAGTCATGAATTGATTATTGGAATGTAACATAAATAGATAACTAAGAACATCATACATGAGCTACATCTTCATATCTTCACTTTCGGAGGAGTACTGATCCTTTTTCTGTCTCATACCTAAACACTTCCAATACTTAGCCAATTTAGGGTTTTTGGACCAAAATGCTTTTAGCTTATTACCAGATTAGGATTGTCTTCTAGAGTAATGTGTCTTTTCCATTGTGATGAATGATCTTTGCCTTGTTGTCATCAATGAAAACCCTCAAGTCTGATACATATAAGTGTCTCTTGCCAACAATATCCCCCTTTGGCATTGATGCCAACACCTAGTGAAAAATGCTTGTCTGCTCCCCCTTACTATATACATTCTGAATTTGTTCTCCCCTTAGCTGATTACTCATTTTTACCTGATCTTCTCTCCTCCTTTGACATCAATGGAAAAGGGTGTGTTCTATGAAAGGAAGCAAGGTACATGGAAAACACTTCCTATACTGATCTACTGAGGAAAGGTTTATGGAAATTTCTACTTTTACAATTATAGATTAAGATACACATTAACAAAAAGATAATAACAAATTCCAAATGCAAACATAAAACTCACAACACAAGATATACGTGGGGAAAACCCTTTCAGGTAAAAAAACCCACGCTCCAAAGCTGCCTAATATATTATTCAGGAATCACGAAGATGACAATATACTTGTAGAGAAAGCTTTTACAAGAGTATATCCAACCAGAGATCTAGGAGGTAATTCAACATCTATAAGATTCTTACATACAACCTCCATCTCTGGCTCCTGATATATAGGAGATGCAATATAGTAAACTGTTACTGGTAATTACAAAACCATGAGCTAAAACCACCCATAAAGTGGTGCCCAAATTATCTCCAATCAAAGATGCCTTGTGATGTACCAAAACACACACCAACATGTGTAACTCTCCCCTTTACAGGTCTTTTATGTGTCTAACACATTTTTACATTTCCCAAAAACAAAAGGTCAAACTTCCAGAGGTCATAACTTTTGATACGGGTGTCTGATTGATGAACTGTTTATGTTGTTATATGCAGCCTAATCAGACTCGGAGGTTAAATCTACCCCACTTTTATGGCACAGTTTCCCCCCAAATTTTTTAATGGGGTCAAGGGGTAACGCCCCTTGCAGGAGTTTGGGGGCAACACCCCCAAGATGGGGTCAAGGCACAGCATAAAAAACCCTATTTTTGTAACCGACATAAAGCTTGATAAAAGTGGCTAAGAGTTAGGGTTTATGATGATGTACTGTAGCATTTTGTAGTAGTATAGAGTTGCAAAGATTGCTGGTTGTAATCGGTTTGATTTATTGGATAATAATATTGGACTCTCTATTGGTGGATGTAGCCTAGGTTTGGGTGAACCACATTAAAACTTGTCTCTCGCTATTATTATTTAAGTGTATTTCCATTCCTCTATTTAATCTTTATTTGCATTTAATTGATATCTTCTGCCAGCTAACTCTAACAAGTTGTATCAGAGCGGGTTGTGTTCAATTATCATCTGCAGGAAGGTCTCACAGTTGAGTGGGAGCAATGGCGGATGAGGCTAAATTGAAGGTAGATAAATTCAATGGGTAGAACTATTAATTATGGAAGATGCAAATGGAGGATTATCTCTATCAGAAGGGTTTATGGAGGCCATTGGAAGGAATAGCCAAGAAACTGGTAGTAATGACTAATAAGGATTAGAATCTTTTGGATAGAAAGGCACTGGGAACCATTTGGTTGTGCCTGGCATCATTTGTGGCATTCAATATAACAGAAGTGATGACAACAAGTGAACTGATGAAAGCTTTGGCTAAATTGTATGAAAAACCCTTAGCCTCAAATAAGGTATTTCTCATGAAGCATTTGTTTAATCTGAAAATGATTAAAGGTAGATCCGTGATAGATCATTTAAATGAGTTTAATATGATTACCAGTCAGTTAACTTCTGTAAAAGTAAAATTTGATGTAGAGGTGAGGGCTCTCTTGATATTATGTTCTTTGCCAAAAAGCTGGAATTGCTTGGTAATAGTTGTAAGTAACTCTATCTTTGGTTTAAACACTTTGAAATTTGATGATGTTGTTGGTGTTATCCTTAGCAAGGAAATGTGATGGAAAAGCTCAGGAGGGTCCACATCAGGTAGTATTCTGAATGCAGAAGGTAGGGGTAGATCAAAGGAGAGAGGAAAAGGTTTTGGAGGTCATGGAAAGTCATGAAGAAAATTAGAGGACAAGAGATCCCACTCCAAAGGACAGAAGGATTGTTGTTACTGTGGGAAACTAGGTCATCTAAAGAAAGATTGCTGGTCTCAGAAGACTAAATGAGACAAATAAGAAGGCAATAAGGAGGCAAATGTGGTAAGTAATAAATCTGAAGATAATGCTTTGATTCTTTCCCTATGTTAGAAATGAAAGCAACACTACTTCAATGGAAATCTAATTTGAGATAAATTTTAGCAAACTTTAACTATGTGTTATTAATGGAGATTGTAATCAAAAGATAAACCCACAATACATAAATATACTAGAAGAAGAATGAAGCACATAACACAAGTGTTTAAAGTGGAGAAAACCCTTGCGGGTTAAAAAATCCACCAAGAAAAGAGGCCAAGTTGTATTATCTTCACAAAAGGAGATTACAAATACATTCACTTGCTCTGTCCTTCAACTTTCACTCCGGTAGAACCTGGGTACCTATAAACTATTATGTCACTCTCATCTACTATGCTATGGTTTATATAGAATTTACACAATCTCAAGACATTAAATGACTTCTTACAAGCCCATAACACTTGTCAAGAGTCAACAATACAACCTTGGGCATCCATGGCCAAGAATAGGCTCTTACGGGGTCATAAATGCTGTCATACATGCATCCTACACTTGGAAAAATGTGCCCATGCAAGATTTAACACCTTGGGGCCAAAAATAGCCACTTACAGCATCTTATGATGCATCATATGCTATTATTAGTGTCATAGATTCTTATGGCGACTTACAATTGTCATAGAATCTCTTACACCCTTTTACAACATCTATGATGTACGTCATAACACTAAAAATAGATTATTCCTCCACATGTGCACCCGACTTTGACCAATTACCATTTACCATAGTAAATAACATCCCATAACTACTGCCAGTAACTCTGAGACTTACCATGCAGTAACTCCGTAATTACCGTGGACAATAAATAATTTTTACCACTGTCGGTTAAACTTGTACATCCCTTATGGGTAATTACAAATAATAAATAGAATAATACATTATTGGGATTTACAAGGTTAATGGCACCTTATCCCAACATTCTCCCACTTGAAATTATACATTGTAAATCAACCCATAGGAAATCAAATGAAAAATAATTAGGCACTAGAAACAAGGCCCATGGCCTCTTTGCACCACACGAACTTCTCTGTGCTCACAGGCTTGGTCAATGAATCTACAACATTCTCTGGAGTGTCTATCTTCTTCAACTCAATCTCTCCATTTGTAACCAACTCTTGAACAAAGTGATACTAAACATCAACATGCTTAGTCGAAGCATGATACATGGGATTCTTAGCCAAACAGATAGCACTCTGGCTATCACAACCAATCTGAATGATCCTGCAATCAAAACCAATACCTATACATAGTCTCCTCAACTAAACTACCTCCTTAGAGACATGAGTAGCAACCATATACTCTACTTCTTTAGTGGACAAAGCAACTGTGGGCTGCCTCTTACTCATCCAACTCACTACATCTCCAAATAGAGTAAACACATAGCCACTAGTGGACCTTCGACTATCTAAGTCACTTGCCCAATCTGCATCAACAAAACCCTGTATGTCCAAAGATTTATCAGCACTATCAGTACCAAAATAAACCAAACAATGATCAATAGTACCTGCAAGATATTTAAACACCATCTTCACATAGTTCCAATGTTGTCTACCAGGGTTAGACATAAATTTGCTCAAAAATCCCACTGCTTGGGCAATATCTAGTCTAGTGCAAACCATTGCATACATCAAATTCCTTACAACACTAGCATATGGCACATTAGACATATCCTCAAGATCATCCTCAGTCTTTGGACACATATCTAATGAAAGCTTAGTACCAATGGGTAAAGGAACTCTAACTAGGTTACAGTCCTCCAAACTAAACCTTTACACAATAGTATTCACATACTTACTTTGTGACAACCAAATCTTTCTATTAACTTTGTCCGTCCTAATCTACATTCCCAAAATATACCTTGCAACACCAAGATCTTTCATCTCAAATGCACCTGAAAGTTGGGCTTTAAGCTCACCGACCATACCCTTAGTATTGCTAAAAAATATGTCATCAACATACAAGGCAATAACCAGTATAGAATCATCAACACAATGATCCTCCTTGCTTCTAACAAAACCCAATTTCAAAACAAATGAATCAAACTTTTGATACCACATTATGGGGAACTATTTCAAACCATAGAGAGATCTCTTTAACCTACAAACCCAATGTTCTTTTCCTTTTACCTCAAAACCTGTAGGCTGTTGCATATAAATTTCTTCTTCAAGATCTCCATGCAAGAATGTAGTCTTAACATCCATTTGCTCAATCTCCCAAATAAGCTACAACAATGGATAAGAGAAATCTAATAGAAGTCAATTTAGCAACAGGAGAGCATATATCACCAAAATCAACTCCCTCTCTTTGGGAGTAGCCCTTCGCTACCAACCTGGTGCAGGAGCACCTTGACAAATTGAGACTTCCATAGGAGTTGGATTAAATTTGAATGGTTCAATATTGTAATAAGATAAATTATGTCATATTTCAGAGGATGAAGTCATTAGGAAGGTTAAATGTTCTAGGTTTGTCTTCTTTTGCCAATTGGGAAAGTTATCTTTCAAAACAATGTAAAAACTTGGAATGTGAAGAGTCATTTGGCTCTTGGTTCATTCCAAGTAGTTGGAAACTGAAAGGTCATTTGTAATACCTTTAAAAAGGCCTTGTATGCCTTTGAAAACTCGTGGGTGATTGGAGATTTGAACATGGAATGATAAAAGACACTATTTTTTGTATTCTACTTCAGAAATTTTCTATTTTCTTGCATAGTATAGCCTAGTATGGGTAGGAGGACATTTATTTTTGATTTCAAATGAAAGTATATTCAATCACCCTCCCTTTCCTTTTTGTCTCATCAAATTTGGTGTAATATTGAGGAAGTTATGACCGTTTTAGTGACTGCAATTTCTAGAATTCTCCTATAACAGTCCTGTTGTAGCGATTGGTATGGATTTGTATGGATTTTATATGACTAGAATGTGGTATAGATGGAAAGAGTATTGATTCTACTTTCCATTTATTTTTTTTTGCATCAAATTTCATTAAGATTTGAATAAGTTATGGCATTTTTATTGAGGGTAGGTTTGCAGAGTTTAATTTTCTGAAAATACAGTCTAAAAATATGCATGGTACAGCCTGGTACAGCCTCACATTGATGCATATAATAGATGGATGGAAAGATATGTGTTTCTAGTTTACAATTATTTTGGTTTGGTATAATTTTATTAAGTTTTGTGAGATATGTTGCAATTTTAGTGAGGGTAGGTCTGAACGCTGCCTAGGGTTTGCAGTTTTAGAAAAAAAACATAACCTTCTCCCCTACCATTGGATCTTCATAAAAATTGGAGGAAAAATATGTATTAATGTTCTCTTCAACCTGACCAAAGAAATTGGATTAGTTCTTTGATTTGTTAATGTTATTGAGGATAGTTTTGGTCCTCCTACCTCTGCATCATATTGGTATCAGAGCTGGTGAAAGATTTGGGTGGTGTGTATTTGTTTTCTTGTCACTGAGAAGGTAGGTGAAGAACTAAAGGAAAGATGAAGAGTTGTGTTGGTGACCATTATTTTGTTTGCTAAGTTGTTTGGTTGCAGATGCTTATCCATCTAGCTACAGAAGGATGTTTTCTGAGGTTGTGTGTGGGCAGACAAGATGAGGTCTGTCATGACCATTCTCCAATGGAGATTAAGCTGGATAAGGGTGCAAAGAGAAACCACTGAGGAGAGAGTGGTAGGTGCATCACTAGGATCTGCTATTGGGTGAGATGAATGGTTTGGTGAGTTGGTTTATTGTGAAGCAGTGAGAGAGATGGATACTTGACTGAAGAAGCACTTGATGTTGCAGCCTGAAGAGTACTCCACTGATGGGAGTAGAAGGAGCCTGAGGATGCTCTGTGAAGATGGTAGTTTGTTTTGTTGGTTGGTTGGTCACCTTTCTATTGATCTGAATATTTGAAGTTTGTAGCTGAGAAGATTGAAGATTGAAGACAGAGGAGATGCAAAAAAAGACTTTGTTGTAGATACATTTCCAAGGGACTTGAAAATTTTGTTGGTTGGTTGTATGGTGCAGGAGCACCTTGACAAATTGAGACTTCTATAAGAGTTGGATTAAATTTGAATCATTCAATATTGTAATAAGATAAATTATGTCATATTTCAGAGGATGAAGTCATTAGGAAGGTTAAATGTTCTAGGTTTGTCTTCTTTTGCAAATTAGGAAAGTTATCTTTCAAAACAATGTAAAAACTTAGAATGTGAAGAGTCATTTGGCTCTTGGTTCATTCCAAGTAGTTGGAAACTGAAAGGTCATTTGTAATACCTTTAAAAAGGTCTTGTATGCCTTTGAAAACTCATGGGTGATTGGAGATTTGAACATGGAATGATAAAAGACACTGTTTTTTGTATTCTACTTCAGAAATTTGTTGTTTTCTTGCATGGTACTACCCAGTACAGGTAGGAGGACATTTATTTTTGATTTCAAATGAAATTATATTCAATCACCCTCCCTTTCCTTTTTGTCTCATCGAATTTGGTTTAATATTGAGGAAGTTATGACCGTTTTAGTGACTGTAATTTCTAGAATTCTCCTATAACAGTCCTGTTGTAGCAATTGGTATAGATTTGTATAGATTTTATATGACCAAAATGTGGTATGGATGGAAATATTATTTATTCTACTTTCCATTTCTTTTTGTTTTATCAAATTTCATTAAGATTTGAATAAGTTATGGCATTTTTACTGAGGGTAGGTCTGCAGAGTTTAATTTTCTGAAAATGTAGTCTGAAAATATGCATGGTACGGCTTGGTACAACCTCACATTGATGCATATAATAGATGGATGGAAAGTTATGTGTTTCTAGTTTACAATTAGTTTGGTTTGGTATAATTTCATTAAGTTTTGTGAGAGATATTACAATTTTGGTGAGAGCAGGTCTGAACGTTGCCTAGGGTTTACAGTTTTGGAAAAAAAATCATAACCTTCTCCCCTACCATTGGATCTTCATGAAAATTGGAGGAAAAATATGTATTAATGTTCTCTTCAACCTAACCAAATCAATTGGATTAGTTCTTTGATTTGTTAATGTTATTGAGGATAGTTTTGGTCCTCCTACCTCTGCATCACAATCTAGCCTTGTACTTCTCCAATGAACCGTCTACTCCAAATTTCTTCTTGAAGACCCACTTACATCCTATGGCCTTTCTTCCTTTGGGAAAATGAACAAGATCCTAGGTGTTACAAGAGTCTAAAGCCATCATCTCCTCTTGCATAGCTATCTGCCAAGACTCACTATCATTTGCAGAAATAGCTTCCCTGTAGGATCTAGGTTCATTGTTATTACTCAATAAAGCATATACACAACAAAAATTTGGTGGGCTATACCTATCAACTAGATTCTGTTGTCTTGTAGATCTCCTCAAGGGTGGAGTAAGAGACTCTACTCATTCTTCTGCATGATAATCTACACCAACTTCTTCTGTAACAATAGACTCATCTTCATCAGAACTACTCAAATCTTCTTCTTCTTCTTTACCCCCCAATCCATCATTTTGTTCTTCCTGAGGTGCATCTTGCTGCTCTAAATCAAAGTGCACCTTCTTTACCTTTTCTTCTTTTTGTTTTGGCTACTCAGGTTTAGAAATAGCTCTGAGTCCTCTGAAAATAACATCTCTAGAAAAGATAATCTTGCAGGTTAGTGGATTCCAAAGCTTATAACCTTTCATATTATCATCATATCCAATGAATGTACACTTTTTAGCCTTTGGATCCAACTTAGATTGCTTTTCCTTAGGCACATGAACAAAACCCTCACAGCCAAAAACCCTTAAATGTGAAACAAAAGGTTTCTTACCTGTCCACACTTCATAAGGTGTCGAATCAAGAGCCTTACAAGGAGATCTATTTATCAAGTAGCAAGCAGTACACACAACCTCTACCCAAAAACATTTATCCAACTGTGCATCACTAAGCATACTTCTGGCCCTTTCCATAATTATTTGATTCATACTTTCTACAACACTATTCAGCTGTGGTGTATATGGAGTTGTCTTTTGTCTGATTATACTTGCATACTTGCAAAACTCGTCAAATTCCTTAGAACAATATTCCCCTCCATTGTCAGATCTTAATATTTTTATCTTTAAATCTGATTGGTTCTCTACTAAGACTTTAAATTCCTTAAACTTAGTGAAAACTTTAGATTTATGCTTCATACAATAAATCCATGTAAATCTAGATACATCATCAATAAAGGTTACAAAATAACGATATTTTTTGATAGATTCATTATCCACAGGTCCAAACACATCCATATGAATAATTTCTAACTTCTCTTTGGCTCTATTGCTTCCTGAAGGAAATAATTTTTTGTTTTGTTTACCAAACACACAATGCTCACAAAAATCAAAGTGCTCATCAGAATAAGAGAAATTGTCCAATAAATTTTTATTCTTAATAGTTTTCAGTACATTATTGCTTGTGTGGCCTAATCTACGGTGCCACAACATACATGTATTTTTAGTAGTGGCCTTAGATACATAGGAGGCATTACAAACTGTAGTGGCTTCAAGCACAAGTTCTCGAATCTCTTCCCTTTCGCTACCACCAAGTTCCCTCTCACCAATCTGTAGCCATGCTTGTCAAATGTCACATACATTCCCAAATCACTTAACTTCGAAATTGAAATCAAATTTCTAGCTAATCCAGGAACATGCAAAACACCAGGGAGGGTTTTAATCCTCCCATCATTGAAACACAACAATACCTTTCCTTTCCCGACAATCGGATATGAAGAATTATCACCAAGGTAGATATTACCTCCATCATATCCTTCATATGTGGAGAACCATTCCTTATGCAGAGTCATATGAAATGAGCATCCTGAGTCAACCAACCAATTTTCATTAGAAACAAGATTACATGTAGAAAGTAAAACTTCTTCACCTGCATTTGAGGACTTATCTGAAGCACTCTCCCACTGTTTCTTGGGGTTTCTGCACTCCTTTACATGTCCCCTTTTACTGCAGTTCCAACACTTAACTCTATTCTTTTTACCAGGAGTCTTAGACTGGCTCTTGGACTTGTCCTTAGCCCCTTTCAATCTCCTTTAGGTCCTCTTTCTTTAGACCTTCCCCTGATACTAAGAGCATCCCTTAAACTATTTGAACTCTTCTTCCTCAATTCCTGTGACAGTAGCACTGAAACAAGAGCATCCAACTTTAGATCCACAAGGTTAGCAGTGATAGCAAGGATAACATTCTCCCAAGACTCAGGTAAAGAACAAAGAAGTAACATACATCTATCTTCCTCACTAACCTCAACATCTACTGAATCAAGCTGACTCACTAACAAATTAAAAGAATTTAAATGCTCTACAACTGATTCACCTTCTCACATTTTCATGGAAAACAATTTTATTTTTAAATAAAGTTTATTTACCATACTCTTGGCTTGATAGATCTCACCCAACCATTTCCACAACTTGTATGCAGTCTCTTCCTTTGCGATAGTCAACAGGACAGAGTCTGAAAGACACAACTGGATGGTTCCCCATGCCTTCTTATCTAGTCTATCCCTCTCATCTTAAGAGACATCATTAGGTTTCTTCTCTTTTTAGATAGCCAACCATTGGTTTCTTTCTTCCAACAAATCTTCCATTGTCAGCTTCCACAATTCATACCCCATTCTGTTGAAATTCTGAATGTCCATTTGAGAGGTTGATGCAATGGTGGATGTAGCCATAATAACAACACAAGATCTGCAAAATAAATGCAACCAAATCTCCCACTGTAGCTATAGCTTCCACACTACCACCCAAGAGTCAAAGCTAGCTAGACTCTGATACCAAATGTTAGAAATGAAAGCAACACTACTTCAATGGAAATCTGATTTGAGATAAATTTCAGCAAACTTTAACTGTGTTATTAATGGAGATTGTAATCAAAACATAAACCCACAATACAGAAATATACTAGAAGCAAAATGAAGCACATAACACAAGTGTTTAATGTGGAGAAAACCCTTGCAGGTAAAAAACTCCACCAGGTAAAAAACTCCACCAAGAAAAGAGGCCAAGTTGTATTATCTTCACAAAAGGAGATTACAAATACATTCACTTGCTCTATCCTTCAACCTTCACTCCGGCAGAACCTAGGTACCTGTAAACTATTACATCACTCTCATCTACTATGCTATGGTTTATATAGAATTTACACAACCTCAAGATATTAAATGACTTCTTACAAGCCCATAACACTTGTCCATGACCAAGAATAGGCTCTTACAGGGTCATAAAGCTATCATACATGCATCCTACACTTGGGAAAATGTGCCCATGCAAGCTTGAACACCTTGGGGCCAAAAATAGTCACTTACAACATCTTATGACGTGTCATATGCTATTATTAGTGTCATAGATTCTTATGACAACTTATAGTTGTCATAGAATCTCTTACACCCTCTTACAACATCTATGACGTGTGTCATAACACTAAAAATAGATTATTCCTCCACATGTGCACTCCACTTTGACCAATTACCATTTACCATAGTAAATGACATCCCATAACTACCACCAATAACTCTGGGACTTACCATGCAGTAACTCTATAATTATCGTGGACAGTAAATAATTTTTACCATTGTTGGTGAAACTTGTACATCCCTTATGGGTAATTACAAATACTAAATGAAATAATACAATATTGGGATTTACAAGGTTAATGGCACCTTATCCCAACACCCTAGATAATGTTGATGATTCATGGGTTTTAGATTTAGGGTCCTCATTTCATGCTACGCCCCATAGAAGTTATTTTCTTGATTATGTCCAAGGGGATTTTGGGATAGTTTATTTGGGAGATAACGAACCCTGTCAGATTGTTAGAATTGGAAGAATCAAGATTAAGTTGCAGAATAGGAATCATTGGCTACTACAAGAGGTAAGGCACATTCCAAGGCTGAGTAGGAATTTAATTTCAGTAGGGTAGCTAGCTGATGAAGGTTGCATTGTTACATTTACTGATAAAAATTAGAAGGTTTTAAGAGGTGCCTTAATAGTAGAAACAAGTGTGAAAGTAGGCACCTTATATCTTTGTACATGTCATATTGTTCCTTCTAATTTACCTATTACAAAGAAAAAATAAACAGGTTCAGGAACAGTTGCTGCAGGTTCACAGGAAGAGACTGAAATAGTTGCTGAAGGTTCTGAGACAACACTGTGGCATAAAAGACTTGGGTATATGAGTGAAAAAGGTATGAAAGTACTTCATTCTAAGAAAGTTTTACCAGGTTTGAAATGTATTAATATGGATTTCTGTGAAAGTTGTGTGTATGGAAAACAAAAGAGAGTCAGTTTTCTCAAGGATGGGAAGCAAAAGAAAGTTGAAAAGTTGGAGCCTGTGCATATAGATGTATCGGGACCAGCTCAGGTATCTTCTCTCGATGGCTTTCAGTATTATGTTACATTCATAGATGATGCAACTAGGAAGGTTTGGATTTATTTCCTTAGGCATAAATCTAATGTATTTGAAACATTCAAGAAATGGAGAAGCTTGGTTGAGAATGAGATGGGTAAAAGATTAAAATTTCTTAGATCTAATAATGGTGGTGAGTATTGCAGCAAAGAATTTGAGGATTATTGTTTCTTTTATGGAATTCGTAGGCAAAAAATAGTTCCAGGGACTCCACAGAAAAATGGAGTGGCTAAACACATGGATAGGACAATAATGGAGCATGCAAGGACCATGAGATTGCATGTTGGGATGCCTTTAAACATGTGGGCAGAGGTTGTCAATACTGTTGTATATTTAATTAATAGAGGTCCTTTAGTTCCTTTGGGCTGTGGTATTCCAGAGGAAGCATGGATAGGTAAGAAGGTGAGTTATTCTTTTCTCAAAACCTTCAGATGTGAAGCATTTGCACATGTAGATTCTGAAAATAGAACCAAGCTGGATGTAAAATCAAAAAAATGTACCTTCGTTAGATATGGCATTGATGAATTTGGTTATAGGCTTTGGGATTTTGAAAATTAGAAAATTGTGAGAAGTAGGGATGTTGTATTCAATGAGGTGTTGTACAAAGATAAGTTGCAGCATCATGAGAAGAAAGAAAATGATTATGTGGTGCTGGATGATACTCCAGATAACAACAACAAGAAATACCACAAACTCCAGTGAATGTTAGACGGTCAACAAGGCTAAGTAGACCTCCTGAACAATTTTCTCCCTCTCTATATTCTATTTTGTTACTAGATATTGGTGAACTAGAAGGGTATGATGAAGCTATGCAGGTGGATACACAGGTTTAGTGGGAGCTTGCAAGAACGAAGAAATGGACTCCTTGCTGAAAAATCAGACTTGGGAATTATGTAAGTTGCCTGCAAGTAAAAAGTCTTTACCAAACAAATTGGTTTATAGGCTAAAAGAGGAAGATGGAGGTAAGAAAAGATTTAAAGCTAGGTTAGTTGTAAAAGGATTTGCATAGAAAAAAGGTATTGATTTTGATGAGATATTTTCTCTAGTTGTTAAGATGACTTCTATTCATAATATTTTAAGTATTGTGGCTACTGAAGATTTGTATTTGGAACAACTAGATGTGAAAACTGCCTTTCTCCATGGTGATTTGGAGGAGGAGATATATATGGAACAACCCCAAGGATTTGAGGTCAATGGTAAGGAGAAATTGGTGTGCAGATTAAAGAAGAGTTTGTATGGCCTGAAACAAGCACCTCGGCAATGGTATTTGAAATTTGATAGTTTTATGGCTGAGCAAGGCTACAGCCGGTGTAATTCTGACCATTGTGTTTATTTTAAGAGGTTGGATAATGACATCTATATTATTTTATGTTTATATGTTGATGACATGCTTGTAGCAGGGTCTAACATGGATCACATAAGAGAGTTAAAACAATAGTTAGCACAATCCTTGGTATGAAAATTTGTAGAGATAAGAAGAATAGAAAATTAACTCTATCTCAGGCTGATTATGTTGAAAAGGTGTTGTAGAGATTTGTTGAAATTAGGGCAGACAACTGAGAGGGGTAGGGGTGAATCAGTTGTCAATTTTTTTTTATCTTTTGCTACATTTCATCTTCTTTACCACTTATTAACAAATTAATAATATAACCATTAGATCATGAATCAACAACACATGAGCAGAAACATAATCAACACACATAACACCAATATTTTTATGTGGAAACCTAGTTAAGGGAAAAACCATGGTGGGGGTTAACCCACAAGATTTATTCTCTGTTAAAAGAAAAGAAAATGAGAAGGCACTTGTCTTCAGGTGCATTACCCAGAGCTCACTGCTCAAAAGAGGCTTACTGCCTATAAGAACATTCACAAGTTTGACAATGAAAGGTTGAACTAAGAAACAACATCTTCATGCTAGGTTTAGTTCCATTGAAGCGCACAACACCTCTGCTCTGCCCCCACTCACTTCCTTGCTACATCCACATCTTTGCTTACTTCCACACATTTCCATGACTTCACAATACTTATTTATACATGTCATCGACTTTGGAATGAACATCAAAGTTAGCCAAACAATCATCTATCTGGAACATTCTCCAAGATAGGTATTAAAAACAATTACAATCACAAGACTTAAAATACTACATGTGAACCACTACACTATCAGCCAAATATAACTAGGACTCAAATCTTCCTCAAACATCATGCTAAACTCCATAAAACTTCTCTTAGATCATCCATAACATGTACCATGCATCTAGTCAGCCAAGACTAGAAAGAACAACAACACTTAAGGAGAAATATTCATCCACAAGCTCAATCCTCAATGCGGACCACCAACACAATAGGCACTTGATTCAGAGACCACCACAAGCATAATGAAATCAACATGAACAATTGCACCACCTCAAATCACCAGAAACACTTACACCTTCATCTGGGAACTCAAGAACACTAACTTTCATGACTATCACATTAGAAAGATTGCTTGCGGACCTCCAAACCATGAACCACTTGAGTTGAGGATACACACCGACATCCCAAACACACTTCTAGATCCGCAGATCATAATATTCCAATGCAGATCAATCCACACCAAATTTGTATCATTTTGTCACCTCTGAACAACTATAAAACCTGGTTCTACTCAAATGGCCATAACTTCACAAATTCTTCATGTTGACCTCTCAAATCTTAACTGGAGCAACTTCAGACAATCCTCTACAAACCCATTAATCCACAAACTCTAATCTTCATCTCACTGGGAATGCAAAGCAATCTACTTCATTGAACTACACTGTCTCACTTATTTCTTTCAGAGGATAATTTTCTCAATATCCTCAACATACAAGTCTTCTAAACAAGTAATAGAATAAGATACAATTGACACCAATGACAACAAGGATATGTTGACATCAATGACAACATCGATTAGGCACATATTTGCAACAATCTCCCCCTTTTTCATTGATAGCAACATATAATGTGAAAAACTATCTCAACCATCAAGACAAGAACTTCTCCCCCTTTCTCTTATCACATCTGCAACCACTTTTTTCACTGCTCCCCCTTTCACTAGCAACTACTTACTTCCAAGTTTTTCACATGACTTCTCTCCCCCTTTGACATCAATGGCAAAGGGCACATATTGCAATCACCTCTCCCTCTTTTGCTTTTTAGATAAAACCAAACTAATATCTAGAATTAACATATTGACTACTCCCCCTAAGTAGCATCCCCTTCACATCAATCCATATCTCAAGATATGACTATGAGTTCCACCGGATTGATGCACATTAGTACACCTTAGTTATGAATAGGAGGGGTAGTAGCCCCTAGCATCAATCTGAGATACTCAAAAGTATCCTTAAGTAAAGGCTTAGTGAAGATATCTACAATCTAATCTTTTGATGAAACAAACTCCAATCTAACTTCATTCTCATTCACCTTCTCTCTCAAAAAGTGAAACTTGATGGATATGTGCTTTGTATTTGAATACAACAATGGATTCTTTGAGATGTTTATTGCACTTGAATTATAATAGAAGATTGTAATAGGCTCTTCAAACATAATTATGATATCCTTCAACATTTGCTTCATCCATAAAAATTGAGTATAATTACTTACTGCTGCAATATATTCTACCTTTGCAGTAGACAGAGATATTGCCTCCTTTTTGCTCAACCAAGAAACCAATCTCTTTCCCAAGAAAAATGCACCTCCACTAGTACTCTTCCTATCATCCACATCTCTTGCCCAATCAACATATGTATATGCATGAAGAATGAAATCATTACCCTTAGGATACCATAAGCCATAATCAGATGTTCCCTTCAGATATATGAAAATTCTTTTGACTACTACAACATGAGACTCTCTAGGATTAGCTTGAAATCTAGCAACAAGGCCAACTGCATTCATAATATCAGGTCTGGTATAAGTCAGCTAAAGTAGTCCTCCAATCATTAATCTATACCTTTTTTGATCTGCCTTAGTGGAATCATCATCTTTACTCAACTTGCATCCGGTTATCATAGGAGTAGTCACTGGTTTTGAATCCTCCATTCCAAACTTTTTCAACAACTCTTTCACATACTTAGACTGAGATATGAAGATGCCTTTTTCTGACTAAATGATTTGCAGACCTAAGAATAAATTCATTTCATCAAGCATGGACATCTCAAATTCACTTTGCATCTGATCAGCAAATTTTTTGCTCATGCTCTCATTTCCACCAAAGATGATATCATCAACAAATACCTCAATAATCAGGATGTGTTCATGATCAATTTTGAAATAAAGATTACTATCAGCAGTGCCTTTGCTAAAGCTTAACTTTAGAAGATACTTATCTAATCTTGCATACCAAGCTCTTGGGGCTTGTTTAAGTCCATACAATACTTTCTTCAATTTGCAGACCATATCTCCTTGATCAGACAACTAGAATCCTTCCGGTTTCTCATTGTAGACTTCTTCTTCCAACTCTCCATACAAGAATGCTGACTTGACATCCATTTGGTAAAATTTGAAATCTTTGTAAGCAACAAGGGTAAGAAATAATCTTACTTCTTCGATTCTTTCCACCAGAGCAAAAGTTTCTTCAAAATCAATTCCCTCTACCTGAGAATATCCTTTGCACACCAATCTTGCTTTGTTTCTCACAACTTCACCAACTTCATTCAATTTATTCTGGAAGACCCATTTAGTTCCAATTACATTTTTGTCTTCAGGTCTAGGAACAAGATCCCAAGTGTGATTCTTTTCAATTTGCATTAATTCTTCTTCCATTGCTTTTACCCAACTTTCATCATTACATACTTCATTCACTAATTTTGGTTCAATCTTTGAAATTAAACAATACTCCGCTTGTTCTTCAACAATTTTTCTTCTAGTTTGAACACCTTTATTTCTATCTCCTATGATCTGATCTTCAAAATGATTCAACCTTACATACCTGGGAGTTTTGGGATTTTCTTGAACTTCTGATTCTTGAACTTGTTCCTCAGTATTTTCACTAGCTTCTTGAGTCACTGGATTTTCTAGAGCAATCTATATCTGAGTCTGACCTTGAAATTGATTTTCATTTTCATCATCTGATTCATATCCATAGAAATTGGAAGGTCTCTCCATTCTTTCATCTACCTTGACATTAGCACTTTCAACAATCCTTTTCAATCTCTTGTTAATCCTTTTCAATCTCTTGTTAAAGCACTGATATGCCTTGCTTTGGTTAAAATAACCCAAAAATATTCCTTCATCACTCCTTGCATCAAACTTGCCTAGATCTTCATCTCTTTTGATATAGCATTTACTGCCAAAAACTCTAAAATATTTCACAGTAGGAGCATTACCAAACCAAATTTCATGAGGTGTTTTACTAGTATTACCTTTGACCTACACCTGGGTAAGAGTGTAGACAACAATACTCATAGCCTCTCTCCAATAGACAAGTGGAACATTTGCCTCCATCATCATGGTTCTAGCAGCCTCTTGAATGGTTTGGTTCTTCCTTTCCACAACTCCATTCTACTGAGGAGTCCTAGGAGTAGATAACTATCTTCTTATTCCATGTTTTTCACAAAATACATTAAACTCACCGGAGGTAAACTCTTCACCTCTGTCAGATCTCAGTAGCCTTGAACACCTTGAATTTGTCAAGAGCCTCTGATTTCTCTTTTAAGAAAGTGAACCACATCATCCGGGAGTAATCATCAATTAGCAACATAAAGTATCTCTCTCCTTGCAAACTCCTAACTCTGGCAGAACCACACAAATCAATGTGCACAAGTTCCAACAATCCACTTGAAGATTGTTCTTTACTTTTGAATGTAGTTCTGCCCTATTTTCCCGACTGACATTCTTTACACATGCTATTAGTAGGTTTTACAAGCTTTGGAAGATCTCTCATAGCCTGAGTAGTACTTATCTTGATAATGTTATCAAATTTTACATAACACATTCTCCTATGCCATAACCAACTCTGATCAGTTTGAGCAATCAAACATCTTTTACCAGTGCAACTTAAATGAAAGATATTACCTCTAGTTTGTGTACCAGATGCAATCTCAGTTCTGGAGCTTTCTAAAATTCTGCATTTTCCATCCTTGAATTGGAGATCATAGCCTTTGTCAACTAATAGTCCAACACTGAGAAGATTATGCTTCAACCCTTATACATACAAAACATCATTAGTGTTGTGCTTACCATTAAAAGAGATGGGTCCTCTGCCACAAATTTTGCCAATTGAATTGTCTCCAAACTTCACAATTCCACCTTCATATCTTTCCATACTTACAAACTTACTTTTATCACCTGTCATATGATGAGAACATCCATTGTCAATCACCCATTCATCCTTTTCTTCAACTTGAGCAGCCAAGGCACTTTCCACATTCACATAGCTAGCAGATTTAGTAGGCACCGAATTTTCTTATTTGATAGCAATGAACACCCATTCATTTTTAGATGTACTTCCCTTATCAGATCCATCATCTGTAACTCCTTCATAAGCAACTTCTTGGACATAGTAGCATTTCTTCTGAAACTTAGGTCTGTTAGGGTTTGTCTTTGAAACCCTCTCTGAACATCTTGAAGCAAAATAACCAATCTTATTACAAGTAAAACATTTGAAAGGCAACTTTCCTTCATACTTATCAGATCCTCTTGGTAATATTTTGGCAATAAGGGCTTCAAGTTCTTCAATCTCTATTTCATCTTCTTCAAGTTCCTTCCTTGCCTTCTCATATCTCTCTAGTTTTCTTGAGGAGCTTTCACTTGGATCAAATATTTGCTTTCTGGAAACACTGGCCTTAAAAGAAAATTCTAATTTAGGAAGGGAATCACCAAACTCACTCATTTCAAATGCTGAAAGCTTGCCAATTAATTGATCCCTTGTAACAGTTGTCATAGTCGTAATCTCCTCAATAGCAGTAACTCTATGCTTGTATGAAGTAGGCAAGGATCTGAGCACCTTGCCGACAATCTCTGATTCTTCCAGTTTTCCACCAGCACACCTGATACTACACACAAGTTCATTCACCTTTTACATGTACGAAGTGATGTTTTCATCTTTACTCATCCTCAAACTTTTGTATCTACCCTTCAAGCTCTGCAACTTATCACATTTGACATATGCATCACCTTCATATGGAGTTTCCAACTTCTTCCAGATTTCATGAGCAGTTTTTGATTCTAGGACATTTGTCATTTCTATATCAGTTAGGGCACTTAACAATGCTTCTTTAGCGTGAATGTTGTTTTCAGCATCTTTGAGTTCATCTGGAGTTGAAGGAGCTTTGTCCAGAGGCTTATGTTATCAACCAATAAGCATCACCCATGCATTACAAATGGCACTCCATGCTGATGAGCCAAAGAATTGACTCATTTAATTATCAATATTTTCATGTTCTGATAAACTTTTAAAAATGTATCAGCATATAAATACATGTTATTATGGTTATATTTGTCTTGAGGATTGATTATGCTTATGTTTTTTTTTCATTACGCTTTGATGAAATCTCTGTACTTTTGATACTTGAATGACATTTTCTATGTGCATATCTCATAATTTGTGGATGTTAAATAAGGATTGCAATAGTTGAACTTCAGATAAAATCCAAATAGCTCCGGAGACCAACACTTCCTAAGTGTCATCCTCCCCTGATTCGATGACCTCCAACAAATGCTCCTGGAGATCCTCTAAAACTTGCAACATGTCCAAACCAGCACCTCAATACTTGCCGCAACTCTTGATCCCACCGCCATGTCATTGAACTTTGGTGACCTAGATAATCGATGGTAGACAATAGTTCTAGCTATCGTTGCCACTAGGCACCCCACTGTTTTAAGGAGCTCATGGAGTTCACCCTATTAATCACCTTATTCAGATCATGGATCTAGAGTTCTTTGCAATTGATTGTGTAGTTAAGCAAATAATACAGCTGGCTATTCTAGTTCCAATTCATAGGAATTAGTTAGTAACTAGATTTTCCTTTCAATAAGCATGTAACTAGTTGTTCCAGTTCACTGCAGTTAGACTTGCAATTAGTATCTCTTTCCAATAAGGCTCAATTGTATAAGTAGAAGAGCCATGGCACCTTTTTAAGTTAGTTCTTGTTTTTCATCAATTAGTTGTTTATCGCAGTTTGTTTTTAGCAGAAGGAAAACTTCTGAGTTTAGGCATGTACGTTCTTTGAATGAGAATAAAATGCAAATGAAGGGAGATTTATTTTGAAAGAAGTTGTTAATCAAAGAGGATCATCTCTAGTTGGGAAAGTAGGGCCTGCTTCCCCATCTTGGAGGAGATCTCTCGGTATTCTGTTTGTGTTATTTCTATTCCTGTTAATTTCCTTGCAGCAAATTGTTATATGTGTTGTTTCCTGTTATCTATTCTCACCTACAGGTTTATTCTTCAAAAATAGAAAATCATAAAAATTAGATTTGTTATCTCTTTAAGAAATGTGATGTTCAGAGTATTGCATGCCTAAGAAGTAATAATAGATTTCATTTCTTTTCATCTCTCATTTCTGTAAGTGTGTTTATTTCCAGCAACTAGATCAAACCTTCATTTTAGCACATGTGTTTGTTTCAAGCAGTTAGATTAGCATTTATTTCAGCAATGTTAGACTAGTTTCATTCCAAGAAAGAGTGTTTCTTTTCAAGCAAATTAAGGTAGTTTATTTCATGAGAAAGAAGATTAAAACTCCAACTGTACAAGGGTCCCTAAACTGATCCTTGGTCCTTAATCATTTCGTTCAAAACCCCCCCAACAAACAGTCTTATTGCAGATTGCTTCAGACACCTCTAGATTGATAGAGTAAATGATGATGTATTAACAAAGCCTACTCTGACCTCATCACATGCGACTCTTCCAAAGAGAGTAATTTGTTCCATCAAATCTCGAACTATCTTTCTTGTAAGTCAACATCCTGGATCTCCTCAAGCAATCAAGTTTCTTTTAGAGGAACTAGCTCTGATACCAATTGTTGAAATTAGGTCAGACAACTGAGAGAGGTGGGGTGAATCAGTTGTCACAAAACTTTTATCTTTTGCTGCATTTCATCTTATTTACCACTTATTAACAAATTAATGATATAACCATGAGAGCATGAATCAACAACACATGAGCAGAAACATAATCAACACACATAATACCAGGATTTTTATGTGGAAACACGGTTAAGGAAAAAACTACGGTGGGGGTTAAGATTTATTCTCTGTTAAAAGAAAAGAAAATGGTAAGGCACTTGCCTTCAAGCACACTGTCTAGAGCTCACTGCTCAAAAGAGGCTCACTGCCTACAAGAACATTCACAAATTTGATAATGAAAGGTTGAACTAAGAAACAACTTTTTCATGCTAGATTTAGTTCCATTGAAGTGCACAACACCTCTACTCTACCCCCACTCACTTCCTCATTACATCTGCATCTTCGCTCACTTCCACACATTTCCATGACTTCACAATACTTATTTATACATGTCATCGAATTTGGAATGAACATCAAAGTTGGCCAAACAATCATCTATCTGGAACATTCTCCAAGATAGGTATTACAAGAAATTACAATCACAAGACTTAAAATGCTACATGTGAACCACTACACTGTCAACCAAACATAACTGGGACTCAAATCTTCCTCGAACATCATGCCACACTCCATAAAACTTCTCTTAGATCATCTACAACACGCACCATTCATCTGGTTAGCCAAGACTGGAAAGAACAACAACACCTAAGGATAAATCTTCATCCATGAGCTCAATTCTCAATGCAGACCACCAACACAATAGGCACCTGATTTAGAGACCACCACAAGCACAATGAAATCAACAAGAACAACCGCACCACCTCAAATCACCAGAAACACTTGCACCTTCATCTGGGAACTCAAGAACACTAACTGTCATGACTGTCACATTAGAAAGATTGCTTGTGGACCTCCAAACCATGAACCACTTGAGTTGAGGATACACACCAACATCCAAAACACACTTCTAGATCCGCAGATCATAATATTCTAATGCAGATCAATCCAAACCAAATTTCTATCACTCTATCACCTCTAAACAATTGCAAAACCCAGTTCTACTCAGATGTCTATAACTTCACAAATTCTTCATGCGAAACTCTCAAATCTTAACTGGAGCAACTTCAGACAATCCTCTACAAACCCTTTAATTTGTAGACTCTGATCTTCATCTCACTGGGAATGTGGAGCAATCTACTTCACTGAACTGCACTGTCTCACTTGTTTTTTCTAGAGACGCTAATTTTCTCAATATCCTCAACATATAAGTCTTCTAAACAAGTAATAGAATAAGATATAGTTGAAAGCAATGACAACAAAGATATGTTGACATCAATGCCAACACTGATTAGGCACATATTTGTAACAAGATTCCATATGGAGAATGCAAAAGATGTCAGCACACCTTTGTGTAGTCATTTGAAATTGACTAAGGAGATGTGTCCTAAGACACAAGAGGAGGAAGAAAAAATGTCCAAGGTACCATATGCTTTAGCTATAGGAAGTTTAATGTATGCCATGGTATGCATGAGATTGGATATTGCACATGTTGTAGGAGTCGTAAGCATGTATATGAGTCATCTTAGATTAGAGCATTGGAATGCGGTAAAATGGATTCTTAAATATTTAAGAGGTACATCCAATAAACACTTATGTTTTGGGGGCTCTACTACTCATTTAGCAAGCTATGTGGACTCAGATTTGGCAAGGGATATTGATACCAAGTGGAGTACTACAGGTTATGCCTTTACTATAGGTGGGACAACAGTGAGTTGGATTTCACCATTGCAAAAGGTGGTTGCTTTATCCACCATGGAGACAAAGTATGTAGCTACAACAAAGGCAAGCAAGGAGATGATATGGCTGCAATATTTCATGGAAGAATTGGGCCAACAATAGGCTAACAGTTCTTTGTTTACAGACAGTCAGAGTGCCATACATCTTGTAAAGAATTTTGCCTTGCATTCAAATACCAAACACATACAGTTGAGGTATCACTTCATTTGGTCAGTGTTGGATGATGGATAGTTATGGCTTGAAAAGATCCATATAGATGAAAATCTAGTGGATATGTTTATGAAGGCAGTGACAAGGGAGAAGTTGAGCTCCTCTTTAGCTTCATTTGGTATTCAAGACTAAAAACAAAAAAAAATCAAGACAACAGATTCGGGGGTGCTTATTTCCAGTGGGAGCTATAGGGTCAACAGTGTTATGATCAATCTCCAAGTGGGAGATGATATGGTGCGGAGTCAGATCAGTCTCCAAGTGGGAGATTGTTGTTATATGGAGCCTAATCGGACTCAGAGGGTAAATTTATCCCACTTTTATCAATGCATTTTCCACCCAAATTATTTAACGGGGTCAAGGGGTAGCACCCCTTGCAGGGGTTTGGGTAAAGTGCCCCCAAGACGGGGTTAAGGGGCAGCATAAAAAACCCTATTTTTGTAACTGACATAAGGCTTGATAAAAGCAGCTAAGGGTTAGGGTTTCTGATGATGTATTGTAGTATTTTACATCGGTATTGAGTTACAAGGATTATTGGTTGTAATAGGTTTGATTTACTGGATAATAATATTGGACTCTCTGTTGGTGGATATAGCCTGGGTTTGGGTGAACCATGTTAAAACTTATCTCTTGCTATTATTATTTCTGTGTATTTCCATTACTCTGTTTAAACTTTATTTGCATTTAATTGATATCTTCTATTGGTTAACCCTAATAGTTTAATGTGTCAGAAAGCTCATGAAGAGATCTATCACCCTATAACCTGCTACACCAGTTATGACAATTTTCAAAATGTTTAGAAAAGTTTTAATTTTGGTATATGAGTTCAAAAACTTTTTTTGGTAGTTTCAAAAAATAGAAACTTTAATATCTCGATATCCTGATATGATCTTGAGAGGAAACTCACCCGAGATGTTCACTTAGCTATTCTGCACCTTCTGGGAAAACTTTCAGGTCAATCCGAGCTTAATTGAAGAACTTACTAAAAATAGTAAGTCTCACTATTTTTATCTCATTTGGAAACTTTTGGAAACTTTGAAAGTTTCAGACCATTATCCAAGATAAAGGGCATTCAAAAAGACCAAAACTAGGAAGAATAGTAACCTTTCGAGGTTGCAAGGTTGAGACACTTTTCCTAACATTCTCCCACTTATTGAACACCTTGCAAGAGCAAATGGAGTATCAACACCATGATTTAATTGCTAGGGGCCGAGAGACCCATAGACTCTGAACACCATCTAAACTTATCTGTGCTCACAGGTTTTGTCAAGGAATCTACAACATTCATCAAAGTTTAAACTTTTCCAAGTTCACCTTCCCATCCTCTACCATGTCATGAACAAAATAGTACTAGACATCAATATGCTTAGTCCTTGCGTGGAAAGTAGGATTCTTCACCAAACATATGGCACTCTGAATGTCACAACAAATAGTAATCTTTCTTGCATCAAACCCAACATCAGAACACAATCTCTTAAGCCAAATGGCTTCTTTACAAGCATGAGTTTCTACCATGTACTTAGCTTTAGTAGTGGACAAAGTGACCGTGGGTTGCCACTTACTCATCCAACTAATAGCACCACCAAACATACTTACCACATAAGCACTAGTGGATCTCTTGCTATCAATGTCACTTGCTTAATCTGACTCCACAAATCCATGAATACAAAGTGAATGTTGAGGTCTTGTAGAATAACTATGATAACATAAGGAATACTCAGAAATCCCTGCAAATATCTAAACACTCTCTTCATTGCACCCCAATGTATCTGTCCAGGATTAGCCATAAATTGACTAAGGACTCCCACTACTAGGGCAATGTTTGGTCTTGTGCAGACCATTGCATACATCAAATTGCCATCGCACTAGCATAAGGAACTTTGCTCATATCCTCTTTCTTAGAAGGAGACTTTAGACAATCTTCAACAGATAACTTTGTCCCCATTGTAACAGGAATAGTCAAAGGTCTACAATCCATCATGCTAAATCTCTCCAACACAGTGTTAACATACTTACTCTAGCCTAACCAAAGTTTTCTATTTGCTCTATCTCTTCTGATTTCCATTCCTAAAATATTCTGATCTACCCCTAGATTTTTCATCTCAAACTGTGTTGACAACTGAGACTTCAAATCTAAAATCAAACTTTTACCATTCCTAATGAGTAACATATCATCGACATACAATGCAATAATGAGAATACGATCATTGTCAAACTTGTAATAAACACAATGATCTAATTTCAATCTTTGAAATCCAATACTCAACACAAAGGCATCAAACTTCTAGTACCACAACCTAGGAGACTGTTTCAAACCATACAAAGAATTTTTCAACTTGAAAATCAGATTTTCTTTACGTTTTACCACATAGTGTCTGGCTGTGACATATAGATTTCCTCCTTCAAGTCACCATGAAGGAATGTTGTCTTCACATCCATCTATTCCACTTCTAGATCATACACTACTGCAAGAAATAACAGGAACCGAATAGATGCCATCTTTGCAACAAGAGAGAAAATCTCATCATAGTCAATTTCCTCCACCTGAGAATACCCCTTCGCAACCAATATAGCCTTACATTTCTCAACACTACCATCTACACTAAATTTCTTTTTGAACACCCATTTGCATCCAACAAGTTTTCATCCTTTAGGCAAAGGCACTAAGTCCCAAGTATTATTCTTTTCCAAAGAAGCCATCTCCTCTTCCATGGCCTCCTTCCAAGAACCTACATCTTTCATACCCATAGCCTCTTTCACAGTTTTAGGATCATCAGTATAAGAAATCAAAGCAAAAATACAACTGGAATCATGCAATGAATAACCAAACCTATCAGGTTGCTACCTTATCTATGTGGATCTCCTCAAAGGTTGAGGTTGAGGTTCTTCATCTTCTTCTGAACTTTTAGAGCTACTAGAGCTCTCCTCATTATCAGGTTCAATAGATGTTTTTGGTTCAACTTTCTCAGGGGTGGAAGGAAGCTGAACCACATAATCTTTCTTCTCTTCTTTCTCTAGCTGCAAAACAACAGAGGAAGGATTGAGCTCTTTGAAGATCACACTTCTGCTATACAGAACTCTCTCAGCTACTGGATTCCAAAGCTTGTACCCTTTCACACCGATGCCATAACCGATGAAGATACATTTTATAGCCTTGTTCTCCAACTTAGACCTCTTCTCCTTAGGCACATGTGCATATGCCTCACAACCAAATACTTGAATGTGTCTTAATGAAGGCTTTTTACCAGACCATACCACCATAGGTGTCTTATCAATGAGCACTGATGTAGGAGACCTGTTAACCAGGTAACAAGCGGTAGCAATAGCTTCAACCCAAAACTTTTGTTCAAGACCAGCTCCACTTAGCATAATCCTTGCCCTCTTCATCAATGTTCTATTCATCTTCTCTGCAACTCCATTCTACTGAGGGGTATATGGAGTTGTCTTATGCCTCTCAATCCCCTGTTCTTTATAGAACTTGTCAAAATATGCTAAACAGAACTCACCACTATTGTCAATCCTCAAACACTTAATCTTTCTATCCTTTTGATTCTCTACAAGAGATTTGAACTCTTTGAATCTAGTAAAGACTTCAGATTTACTTCTAAGGAAATACACCCATGTCCCTCTACTGTAATTGTCAGTGAATGAAATAAAGTAAATATATTTTGAAATTGAAGGAACATTAACAGGAGCAAACACATCAGAATGAATCAAGTCCAACACCTCAAAAGATTTGTGAGAACTGGAATAAAATTGAACACGGTTTTGTTTTCCATAAATGCAACGTTCATAGGAATCAAAATCAAGGATACAATCATTCATACCCTCAACAAGATTTTTATTCTTCAGGGTCCTCAAACCCTTTTCACAAATGTGACCAAGCCTTTGGCACCATAACATTGTCTTCTTAGTTGGAAGTTTAATCTCCATAGAATGAGCACCCTTAGGTACCCAAAAAAACATGACCATCGGAAGTAGATGCAACAGTCTTCTTCACTGCTGGTTCCAATGGTGAGGATGAAGACTCTAAAGGTCTCTTCTTTGAAACAGAGGCACTATTGTACTAAACAACACATGTATCAAGTTGAAACAGAGTGCCAATCTGAATACCGTTAGCCAACACCATAGATCCTTTAGTCATCTTGCATCCTCCATTTGAGAAAACAACCTGCACACCCACATCATTTAATTTACTTACAAAAAGATGGTTCCATGTCAAACCAGGGATATGCAAAACACCATTGATTCCCTTTACTCATCCATCAAAGAATTGAATCAAGACTCTTTGATGGCCAACAATATCCAAGTGAGAATGATCACCCAAGTACACCTTTCCACCATTGTATTCTTCATACTTTGAAAACCATCTCTGATGCGAGGTCATGTGAAAAGATCCACTAGAGTCAATAAGCCACACATCCTCAGATGCATGCATTGCCAAGGCAGTGACAAATGCTTCTCCTTCATCCTGAGAGGACTTGTCAGAATCTGAACTATAATTCTTCTTTTTCTTTTTCTCCTCCTTGCACTCCTTGTGAAAATGACCAGGTTTACTGCAGTTCCAACACAGGGTCTTGGACTTTTCAGGAGACTTAGATCTCCCACGAGATTTGGATATTCCTTTTTCTTTCCCTTCTCTTTAGATCTACCATGAACCACAAGAGCCTCCTTAGCTAATTTGGAAGACTTTCTCTACATCTCTTCAAACAACAATGAAGAAACCACTTCATCCATCTTGAAGGTGGTAGTGGTACTCCCAATGGCCATAACAAGGTGGTCCCATGAATCTGGTAAGGAACATAGTAATGTCATACATCGATCCTCCTCCTCCATCTTCACACCAACAAAAGTCAATTGGGCAACAAGCATATTGAATGTATTCAGGTGATCAGTGATAGATCCTCCATCTTCCATCCTCAGAGAATACAATTTCTTTTGCAGGAATAACTTGTTCACCAGGGATTTAGCCTGATAAACATCTCCAAGATTCTTCCAAAGTTCCTTTGCAGTCTTCTCTTCATGGATATTTAGGAGCACTGAATCAACCAAACTGAGTCTTATCAAACCCTTAGCTTTTCAATCTTTGAGATCCTAGTCTTCTTGAGACATTACCATTAGTTTTGTACCAGATATGGCTTCCCATAAATCCTAATCTACAAGCACGTCCTCCATTTTGAGTTTCTACAACTTGAAATTATTGCCGTTAAACTTCTCTAGCTCAAACCTCCCAGATGTGCTCATCATCTCTTACCTAAGACAAAGATTTCAAAATCCTCTACACAAGCTCCTACTCAAATGAAGATTAGCTCAAAACACCCTCTACCCAACAACTAGAACCAAAGGTGATTAGGTTTGATACCAACTAAAAGGAAGCAAGGTATGTAGAAAACACTTCCTACACTAATCTACTGAGGAAAGGTTTATGCAAATTTCAACTTTTACAGTTATAGATTAAGATGCACATTAACAGAAAGATAATAACAACTTCCAAATGCAAACATAAAACTCACAACACAAGATATACATGGGGAAAACCCTTTGAGGTAAAAAAAACCCCACACTCCAAAGTTGCCCAATAAATTATTCAGGAATAACGAAGATTACAATATACTTGTAGAGCAAGCTTTTACAAGAGTATATCCAACTAGAGATCCAGGGGGTAAATCAACATCTATAATATTCTTACACACAAGCTCCATCTCCTATTGATATATAGGAGATGCAATATAGTAAACTATTACCGGTAATTACAAAACCATGAGCTAAAACCACCTAGAACTTTAATATCTTGCAATCTTGATATGATCTTGAGATGAAACTCACCCAAGATGTTCACTTAGCTGTTCCGCACCTTCTGGGAAAACTTTCAGGCCAATCTGAGCTCAATTGAAGAACTTACTAAAAATAGTAAGTCTCACTTTTTTTAGCTTGTTTAGAAACTTTGAAAGTTTCAGACCATTATCCAAGATAAAGGGTATTCAAAAAGACCAAAATTGGGAAGAATAGTAACCTTTCAAGGTTACAAGGTTGAGAGACTTTTCCTAACATTCCAGACCCCAAAAATTTGTCAAGACTTCAAACATTTTATGTACTCTACCGCATATTTACAAGTACAGTCTTCTACTTTATCTTACATATGCTGAAGAATGTCACTAAAGATGTTCTTTATTTGAGCTATCTCAACATCCCAGCTCTTTTTAGCACAATCCAAAATTTGTATATGTCCACTGAGTAGAACAACTAGAGTTTCTGCCTTTTGCAGATCTGATGGAGTGGCAGTTTGTGCAGCATAGTTCAGCAAGCTATGCTTCAGCTACAAGCTTGGTCATTGACTCTAGTTTAGGACTGATTAATCCTCTCAATTGTCCCATTCTACTCTTTATTTGATACTTTCAATTTATTAGACCATTCAAGTCATTGTGAATGTTGATGACTTGAGCTTCTCTGTTACTGATTGATTCATTTACCAGATCAAAAGACTTAGGATATTCAACAAATTTTCTTCCAATTCCTTAATCTTTTCTTCTGTCTTCTTTGTAATTTCTGGCCATGATAGACAAAATTTATATACATCACCACCTTCTACAATAGCACTTTGAATACTTTGTATCCCATTATCTAATTGAACTTTATCAAGAGCTATCAACTTTGTCAACTCATCTAACCTTTTCTCTTTGAACTCTTGTCTAACTTTTATTTCAGCAGATATTTCAAGAGATTTGAAGTGTACTTATAGAGTGTATGAGTCCCTTGAGTTGACATGAAGCAGACAAATAGGTATCTTTCCAATATGTTGGCATCAACTTCTCCAAGATGCTGGATGCTTCACTTATGAGTTCACTATCCTCAATGTGGGACCTCAATATCTCTTTTCTTGCTTTGGCTTGAGCAACTGAAGCCAATTTGAGCATCTAAATAGGAGACATTGTATCCAAGTTCATTGGACCTTGGATTAACTTAGGTTCATCTAGAACTAGTTACTCATTTTCCAAGATTTCTTTTACTGTCTCTTACTACATTGGAGATATCATTTTTTTGTTCCTACTCTGGAGGATTAATGTCCATGGCCTTGTTTGTGTCCTCCTTCTATTCATCTTCTATCAAATCCTTTTCAATCTGAAGTGCCAGAGAGGGACTAGTTTGTGCAGTTGGTATTTCTTCTTCCTCAGTCTTCTCCTCAATAGTATTAACCATTGTTTGATGTTCTAGAGAGGCAAGAATTTCCTTTTCTTTAGCTATTTGGTCAACTTTGTCTATCTCCTCTTCAATTTTGACTTCTGAAATAGATGTATTATCACCAATGTTATTGTCTTTATTGTCATATGTGGTGGGAAGATCATATTTCTTCAGTGCTTCCAACACAATTTCCTCTGGTTCTTTTACCACTTTTTCAATTTCACCCATCATTAATGAGTTAATCCTCATTTTGGTTCTAAACTTTTCTTTGGTTTCCTTAGAAATCAAGTATTTTTCTTCCAGAGTAATTTATAGACATAATCTTGTCAGTACATGTCTCAGCTCAATATTCTTTGCCCTTGCAGTCTCTTTTCTGATGGTCAAAATGTTGGCTAGACTTTCAGGGAGATCAGAGATGATCTCAATGAGGGCCCTATTGAAGATGTTTAAGTATTACTGTGGACTCTTCCAAGATTCTCTTATCCGCATCATTGTATTCGTCATAAAATTCAATCACAGGCTTCAAGTTCCCATCAACTGTGACAAATTTTAGTACATCTTGAAGAGATATTGTAGCTTTATCAACAAAAGGTTCTTCTACCTTTTGCCTTTTGTTTGATTTGTCCTTTTCGGAGGACTTTCCTATGGCTTTGATTGCCTCATCTTTCATCTTCTTTATCTCCTCATCTAATTCTATTTCTTCTTCGTCCTTTCCACCCACACTGACATACAGTCTTTTTCCCTTCATCTTCTTCCTCTTTGCTTCTTTATCAAGTGGATTTTGTTGGTGGTTGTTCCACACTTATTGATTTTGTGGCTCCGGAGGAAGTTGCAGTGCTTCTTGGTGTTTTCTAAGTTCTTTTGGATCTTTCTTGTTTTGTTTGGGACTCTTCTGGATCTCTAACCTATTCCCCTTCTTATTTTTCCTTTTCTGCTACTTTTTGCCTTGATTCTTTCAATTGTTCTCTAGTGATGCCATACTTTGTAGCAATCTCTTCCACTTCTTTCCTAACTTTTCTAGTACTTTTAGGTTTTCTGAGTTCAACATGCAATTTTATAGTTAGCTCTTCAAATGTCCTAAACCTTTCTTCCTTAGGATCATGGGGTTTGCTAAGCAGATGTTGAGCATAATTTTCTAATATTAAACCATTTACTTTATATCCCATAGGCATTACCCATACAGTTCCAGGCTCCACAGCTTCCATCAAACATTGATCCTTGGTGACCATAAAACAGATGATATCTTTGTATTTTTCTACAATTTTCTTTGGGATTCTCTCCCTTGAATTCATCCTTCTCTAGAAGTTTTTGAAATACCCCCACAATGCTACCTTTTTCTCATCAGAACTTCCAATGCTATTCAAGTGATTTATAATTTGGGCAATAACTAGTTTGCTACTTAACCATAATAGATTGTTCATGTTGGGTAATTCTTTCAAGAAATAGAAGAATAGATAGATGATCAACGTACTCTACTTGAATGGATAGTTCTTTCTTTCCTTTATCTTCTTCAAATTCTCCATCAATTGAATCCACAGTAGCTCACACAGGTCATAATCAACATTCTCTTTAATCATCTGATAAGCAGTGTAAATTGCAGTGTTGAAGATAAAGTTCACCCAATTTGTGAAGTAGACCTTGTAACCTATCACCATGGAAGCAAATTTTACCGCATGATCTGTGATATCATTGATTGTTAGTGCCCTTTTGTTGAATTGTACTCTGGTGGCCTCTGTAACTATTTGGTTCTTCACGGCTTTAAACATGGGCATGCTTCCGATATCATTTAACCCTGTTACCACCATAATTGCTTCCTTTATAATTTTGAAGGGTTGTCCCAACCACAGGAATTTGTCATGGATTCAGCTTAGAACATACCTTACCCATTTATCCTCCACAAACGTAGGGAAATCCACATATTAAATGAATTTCTTTTCCTTTAGGGCTTTGTATCCTTCCTTGAGATCATACTGGTCTTTGCTTAGATGCTGGAGATACAAATCTAACAAACAACTGTCATTGTGCTCATCTAGAGCAACATGAATATATGCCCTAACATCCTCAACATACAAAATTCTATGAGGAATGTTAGAAAATGCTCCCATCAGATCTACTTCCATTGCCTTATAGGGGTATTTCTTGAATTTAGGTTGAGGTCGTTCAGTGATGTCTACGACTTGTGGAGTTGCCATTTTAGAATTTTATCAAATTCACAAATGAGGTTTTAATGAAAATACCTTGTTTCGTTGTATTAGGGTTTCCTTTCTTTGAGTTTCTCCAAACACTTTAAATCTTGGTTATCATTGCACAAATTCTACTTCAATCTCTCTAAACACTTAATAGCTTTAGGCACAAAGTGATTTTGATAGCTTTAGATGCAAAGTGATTTTGATGCAGGAGCACCAAGGATACAAGAAGACTTGATTTCTCTTGCTTTGAAATTCATTTTTGTTTTGTTTCATAAGGTCCTAGAGACCACTTTCATGATGTAATAAGGCTATGTGCCATGATGTAATAAGGACTGTGTCTAAATATCTATGATTGTCATGAAAAAGGTAGTCATGAAGTCCTAGGGGTTGTTATGCAATTTCAAGTTGTAAACCTTTGTTAAGGCATGCAAAGGGCATGTCAAAATGTTAGAAATTAATGTCAAGTCTTGACAAGAGTCTAACATAATTACCAAGTGTTCTGGAAGGCTTCATTAAGCCTAAAACCATTGATATAGTCCAAACAGGGCAATTACAATTGGTAAATTAGTTGCAGAACAGGGCAGTTGTTAGTTGGAAGATAGTTTCATACCTTCCATTAGTTCCCCACTGCCCTAAAACTACTCTAAGGGTCATAATAGGCTTCTTAAAGACATGAACTATTCATTTTGTATTTGTGAAGGAAGATTGAGTAAAAGCAAATGAAGAAACTTCAGTTCTCTTGCAATTTCTATATTTTTCTTGTTGTTTCCAGTCCGTACTTGGCCTGTACGGAACAGTCATAGTCCAATAGCATATTGGATGGTTAGTAGGAAGAAGTATCTTTAGTTTGAATGTAGATTGGAGGTTTGACAGTGGACTTGGTGGAAGAAATCATTGGTTTCTTTTAGACTGTCTTAAACCCTGAGTTAGGTTTTTTTTGAGCAATTCGATGGATTTCCCTTCATTCCACTGATCTTTTTTGTTTATGATCAATGGAATGGATTGTATGATAGGTAGATCAAAGGTTTATGAAGGTTTTGGAGGCAGGAGAACAGTTTGGACTGAGTTTGCTATGTAGATGTCCAACAAAACCATGTGTTGGGATTTAGAAAAGAACAACAACAATTAGATGGTGACCATCGACTGTGGAAGTAGAAACTCTTTGAAATGTTAGTCATTGCTACTAATACAAGGTGCTTTAGATCTAGCAATGATCCCGTGACAGAAGGTAGGATGAATTCCTTCATGAAACCTATCCATTCTGCCTAGTCTGACTCTGTCAGTCATCACTGAAGACAGTTACCACAAGAAAGGCATTAGGTATGTTTGGTATGTTGTTGACTTGTCATAGGAGCCTCTAAATGAGATTGAGTTTGTTCTAGTTGAGATCATTCCAAGGAGGATATTGTGACTATGATTGAAAATAGAGTAGTTAATACTATAACTATCTATGGAATGCATACTAGAAACTGTTGTCCTGCAGGCCCTGCATAGTGGGTTTGATGAAGTCTTAGAATTGAGTTAGGCATCTTGAAGTAAGTGTCCTGAAGTCTATTCATCTTTTGTGTCATGGACAAGTATGGTTGTTGAGTTACAAACCTTCCTAATGAGAGGTTAGATCTCTGTCAAAAATACTGAACCTTGAGAGTCATTTCCTTGAGTTTAAGAAGGGTTCTTCTCAGCCTTTGGTGCTCTACATCATAGTGGTATTAGAGCCATAAAAGGTTCTATTGTTGGCCTGGTATATGTTAGCAGAGGAGAGTGAAGGAGAGGCTAGCAATATGCCTCCAAAGAGGATGACCACCAAAGTGGTCAAGAAGTTCAAGGAGCTGGAAGAGAAGATAAAAAGTGGAGTCAAGAAAGCACTCCAAGCAGAGTTGAAGGGATTGAGGATAGGAAAGAGGATAGATGAAGGTTCAGATGAAGAGGAAGAAGAAGAACAAGAAGAGGTAGAGGTACCAGTTGATCAAAAGCATTTCCTTAAAGCCATCAAGGCAATTGGCAAGGATTCTTCAGAGGCTCGGATGGAGATTCACATGTTTAGTGGGAAGATGAATGCTGATGAAGTTATGGAGTGGATTGAGGCTCTAAACAACTACTTTGAATACAAAGAAGTTCCTGAAAGTAAGAGGGTTAAGTTTGCAAAAACTAAACTCAAACATGCTGCCCTTACATGGTGGAATTACACCCAAGGTGAGAGGGTAAAGAATGGGAAGAGTATGATCTCTTCATGGAGCAGAATGTTGGAGAGGATCAAGTCCCAATTCCTTCCATCAAACTATAAGGTACAGATCTACAAGAGGATGCAAAATCTCAAACAAAGAGATTTGGATGTGGCTACTTACACCGAGCAGTTTCATAAATACACTCTTCGTTGTGGGTACATGGAGGATGAAAAAGCCAAGGTGGCAAGGTATCTAAATGGTTTGAGATTCAATATCCAAGATGAAATCAATTTGTTGACCCCTTAAACAATGGACAAGTACTTTCAAGTGGCACTAAGGGCTGAAGAGAAGTTGAGGAGGAAAGGTGAGCATCAAAGTAGAGGAAGAGGTGGCAGAAATTTTAGAGGTAGGGGCAGTTTTGGGGGCATAAATTAGTCCCAAAGAAGCCAAGGGGAATCTAGTTCCCAAGAGCAAAGTGGAGAATCTAGTTCTAGAGGAGGCTTTAGAGGAAGAAGACCTAATGGGAGAGGTAGATTTGGTGGACCAGGAAGAGGTCCTAATGTCTTCATGGGAAGGTGCTACAATTGCAACCAAGTGGGACATCGAGCCTTTAAGTGTCCTGAAAAGAAAGACTCAAGCTCTCATGGAGGAGAGAGAAGGAACCAATTGATCTAAGAGGAAGACTACCAAAGTGTCAACTCTCCAATTGGAAGTGCAGCCCCAGTCCATGAAGGAGAAAGTTTGATAATGAGAAGAACCATGTTGAAGGTGCCTCAAACTCAAGAACCCCTTCAAAGGAAGACATTATTCAGGACAACATGCAAGGCCTATGGTAATATTTGCAAGGTAATTGTTGATTCAAGCTCAACTAAAAATTTGGTTTCCATTGAAATGGTAGACAAGTTGAAATTGAAAAGGCTTCCTCATGTTAGTCCTTATAAAGTATCATGGTTGAATAAAGGGCAACAAGTTTTGGTAGATGAACAATCATGGGTTGAATTTGAGATAGGAGAATGTAAGGACAAAATTTTATGTGATGTGATTCTTATGGATGCTTGTCATTTGTTGTTAGGACATCCATGGCAATATGATGTTCAATCACAACATGATGGTAAAACTAATTCTTTCATCATAACTAATAATGGTAAAAAGTGTTGAGTACTAGTGACTCAAATTATAGGTTCATTGGTTCCTTGGTTATCCTTTGTTATCGGCTTGACTCCTTGTATCGGTGGGAGTAAGAGGTCTTCGGCTGATCTGCTAGGTTACACCGATGGAGGGCTAGCTATCGGCATGAGGATTACTATCGGCAGGAGTTCGGTGTCTTATGCCGATCTCCAAGGTCTTACCGATGGTAGTGAGACATCGGCATGAGGTTGACCGTCGGTAAAGCTGGTGGTAGGAGCTCCGATAGTGTTGGGTCACACCGACGATGGATGAAGGGTTAGCGATCTTGTCGGTGTGAGTCACCCCGATGAAAGATCATCGGAGTGAGTAGTGTTATCGGCGTAGCTGGAAGAAGTCTCCCCGTTACTTCATGTTATACTGATGAAGGGTTTGCGTCGGCGTGAGAATCACTGTCGGCCAAGCCTTTGAGTTCTCACTCCGATGGACCTCGTTACTCCGATGGATGACATTGGTCTTTAGCAAAGTTTGGTTTAGTCTTGATGATTGTTGGCGTCTCTCCGATGGAACGGTCATCGGCATGACAATCCTTGTAGGGCTGACATTTGGAAGTTTCTCTGATGGGTATTGGTCACCCCGATGGAAGTTGGTGTTTGGCATCGGCATGAGAACTTCTATTGGCTCAGCCTTGAATTGTCACTCCGATGGCAAAAGTCACTCCGATGAAGAGTTGGCGTTGTGTTGGCGTCGGTAAGACAAGGAACTGTCGGAGTGAGTGTTGAAGTGTTCACCGATGATGTTGGTTACTCTGATGAGACTTAGTCTGGAGTCGTCGGCGGCAAAAGTGCCGACAATTATCTTACGTGTGTTCGGGCATTTAAACCCGGATGTCCAACTAGAACTTGTGCATGTGGGACTAAAGTTTCCTATGAGAATGTGAACGGTTAGATAGTTATGCGAACGGTTTGGACAGTTGGATGTCAGCGATACTGGGCAGTTGGAATGAATGGTCGTTTGCATGAGAATCGATTAGATTGCTAAAAGCAATTGTGTAATCGAGTCAGAGGAGTGAGAGAATCGATGAGACGGTGAGTTCAATCTGATGGAGCTCTGGTTTTTCTTCTTCTGTGAAGTCTTATGCTGTATGCTATATGCAGCATGTGAACAACATGTGAAGGGACTGAGAAGAGGATGAAAACAGAGTTCAAATGAAATTGTTCTGGCTGAGAAGATGTAGTTCTGTATTGTGTGCTGTTTGTGGCATGATCACAGTATGAAGAACCAACCAAGTGCTGGAGAACTTTGTGCAGGGTTACTGTCAGTTATTCTTCTGAAGGAACAAGATGTAAATCTTCATGAAAGGCTTATTGCCAGTTTTGTATTGTAACTATCTTTCTGTTGCTGAATAATACAATGGTGATCTGGGCTTTTGGAGTGTGGGGTTTTTTACCCGTAAGGGTTTTCCCCACGTAAATCTGTGTTCTTGTTCTGTCTTTCATGTTTAATGTCTCTGCTGTTAAAACTAGATATTGTTCGCTTGTGCTTTCCTCTAAGGGTCAATGTAGGAAATGTTCTATGTCTGTTTCCGTTTAAAGGCATAGTTGTGCATGTTTTTGAAGCATTTGGAAAGAATTTAAATTTGTCGAAGACACCACTTTTCTTAGAAATACGTTCTGAGATGCCCTCATTTCCTTACAAGTGGTATCAGAGCCTTCTTCTGGGATATGCTTTGTTGCTCACATATGTACATTTGTGTGCTACACATGTTTGCATGTAAGAGTTCCTGGTGTATAAGGTCTGGGTATTCCTTCTGTGATGATTTCTTAGTGTGACAGGCTTGAGGAAATCTGAAGGAAATGTCTGTTTGTTTGATCCTTGTTTGAGTGAAAGTCTGGCAGTTGATCTTGTGTTTCTGTTTCAGCAGTGCTTGAAGGATGGTGAAGAGACTGGAGCTGGTCATGATGTGGCCTGAGGCTCTTAATTGACAGTATTTAATCTAGTTGCATGGGGTTTGCTTTGAGGCTGTGTTGCTGCAGTAACTTTCATATTGGGTGTCTGTGTGAGAGGCTCTCTGATGATATGAAGGAGTTTGTGTTACTGCTCAGCCATGGAGTATTGTGCTTATGCTGGGTGTTCTGTTCCTGGTATTGGAAGGCATAATTTTTCTGTTACCCTGATTGCATGCAGGCTTTGGAGTTGATCATTGGATGATCTGAGAGCTTCTGTAATAGCTTGATTCTCTCGGATGCATGTGCATGTTGGTGGTTTGAGAGATTGGTCTACAAGTGGGCCTGAAGCTCTTGAGCTGTTGTTTCCTTAAATGGATATTTTGTACTTGCATGACTCAGATTCATGATTATTGGATTTGAGGGGTTTTATAGTTTTTCCTTAAAATCTATGGCTATGCATATTCATGATGATACATTATTTTGGTTTAACTGTTATGGAGTTTGTGCTGCAAACTTTTGGGTTTTCCAGATGTGAAGTGGATATGGATGTGCATGGGTGTGTTTCAAACACAGTGGTTTTGCAAGTTTTACATGGTCAAAAGAAAAACTTGTGGTTTTGTGAAGCTGCAGTTAAGCTATTTCTAGACCCTGGCTTTTGGGATGTTGTTGGATGATATAGTTGCAGTTTTGCATGCATGCTCTGTGCATGGTGTGAGGAGGTGAAATGCTTTCTCTGCATGGGAGTGCTGGTATGTGATATGACACTTAGCATTTCTATGGTAATGCTTCTAGTTTCTTGACTATGGTGCTCTGGTTGTGGACATGTTGGGCGAATCAGTGAAAAGTAAGTTTTCTGATGCTTGAGTCTTGTTGTCTACATTGTTATTTATTCCTTGAAATCTCAGTTTTGCAGTTTCCAGTGTGATAGTGAGTTTGCATGATACATTGGTTGGATCTACGAGTTATGTAGTTTTGTGGGCTGATCACTTATTAAGCTACAGTGAGATGACTCAGATGTGGACTGTCTTTATCCACAAGGTTGTTTCAGTGTTTATGCAGATTTGTTAGCTGGCCTTGTCTGTGGTCACTTGTGCATTGGTGTGACTGTTTTTAGGATGAGAGGATGGATGTTGTAGAGTATCTGAATAGTTGGTTATGGAGACTTGTAGTAAGTGTATCATGATGTCATGTATAGCTTGAATACATAGGTTTGTGTAAGCTATTGACAATGATAGTTTAATTCCTTGTTTTGGAGATCTTGGTGTCACTTGGTTTTATAGTCACATGGACATGTTAATGTGTGGACCTGGAAGATTTTCAGATTAGGAGATGTTTGGTCAGGATGCTTGGAAAGCTCTATTGTTACAGTTCAGTGGGAGCTTTAGCATTGACTGTGTGTTTCATCACTTAGTGGTGAATGATCTTCGTTAGTGTTGCAGATGTTACTAGGAGGAGCTCTTTGATCCTGTTGCTGCAGAAGGGTTCTTTCGCATTTGCAGGGGCACTATTTGAGGATGAGTAACATCTTGGAGTCATGGGGGATTCATGAAATTCTTGGCTAAGGTGTTGGTGGTGCTTGACAGGTGATGTTGGTTTAGAATTTTGGTTTGTTTCATATCATGATTTCTATTTTTTGAATTTTGGTATGATACATTGATCTAGAGACAATGGTTATGTTCACCTGGAGCATGGTATCTCCTAAGGGAGATGGTAAGATCATGATGTCATGATAAGTTCCTAATTTAGATGATTGGAGTTTTGACAGTGGTCTGGTTACTTCTCTATGTTTGGGTACATTTATCATTTGCTTGATTACTTCATAGTGTTGTAGTGATGCAGTTGGAGTTCAACATGAGGTGATTGTTCAAAGGTACTCATGGATACATGGAGAATAAGGTGAGACTGTATATGTTGTGCTAAATCAGAGTTTACAGCTGGAAGTTCGAGGAGTCTTTACCTTGGTTGAATGTGAATTCAACAAAAGATCTAGAGGAGATTGTTCTTGGAGAAAGTCATTGGGACTTGGGTATCTTCGAAGAACATTCTCTTTCCCACTCTTGGTCTACTCGACAAGTTTCACTTGAGAGGTATAGCCCATTGTTTCTCTCAGGTGTTTTATGCTTTCTTTCATAGATATGGTTCTGGAGGATTCATTGTGAGAGATGGATAGCATGTTTATCTCCTTTTGCATTTGAGTTTAGAGATATCATTCATTGATGAGGACTGTTAGGAGATGGTTAATGGGCTGATTTCCTGAAATGGGAAATAAATTAGTTTGATCTTCTTTGGTTTGTGAGGCTTACATCCATGTTAGTTGATCTTGGAGATTGAATGTTTGTTTGGATGTTCTTCTTTGGGGTGTTTTGAAGGAGATCATACTTGACACAGTTGGCATTCAGAGGTGTATGTAAAAGGATTGTCTACAGGTATATGATGTGCAGTGTTCCTCTTGGTCTCAGTTAGTTTCTCTGATGGTGTGTTTCACACTACATTGTTTTGAGATTTGGTTGGAGCTGATGATCACTAGTTTGTGGTCATGTGCTTTCACTTATGTTGTTGGGTGACAGCATGAAGGTTCTGTCCTGTTATCTCTTTCTTTTGTTGGATGTGGAGAAATTGGAGAACTTTGGACTGGTTGTGAGGTGTTGTTCTTGCAGGTTATTGATTTGCATATCATGGTGGATGTTTCCTTGGTACTACATGATATTTACACTTTCTATGTAATGCTATTGGTAGATTTTGTATGCCATGATCTTTTTCAGATCTGCATTATCCATGCAGTGGGAGTTCTTGATGTGTCTGGTCTTCTTTGACTAGTTGACATATGGAGCTTGTATTTGCAGTTGATGGGTGTATATGCAGGTGGCATGAGTCTACTGATGTTCATACCTTTAAGGTACGAGTGATTGGATGTTTTAGCACTGGCTGTGTGTGCTATTTTCAGTCAAGTGGGTTTTTTGTTTCAGTTGGATGGGAGCAGTCAGCTTTCTGATTGTTGTTCTAGCTGATGTTCTATCTTGTTTCTGAAGGATGTTTCTCATGGCTGTGTTTTGGAAGCTTTGAAGTTGTTTTTGTTAAAACTTCTGTGGAGCTTGTGAGCACAGTGGAGTGGTGGCAGTATCAGCTTTGGTTTTGTGATATAGAGCATTGATGGTTTCCTGTAATTCCTTCGTCAAGTGGGAGAATGTTGAGTACTAGTGACTCAAATTACAGGTTCACTGGTTCCTTGGTTATCCTTTGTTATCGGCTTGACTCCTTGTATCGATGGGAGTAAGAGGTCTTCGGCTGATCTGCTAGGTTACACCGATGGAGGGCTAGCTATCGGCATGAGGATTACTATCGGCAGGAGTTCGGTGTCTTATGCTGATCTCCAAGGTCTTACCGATGGTAGTGAGACATCGGCATGAGGTTGACCGTCGGTAAAGCTGGTGGTAGGAGCTCCGATAGTGTTGGGTCACACCGATGATGGATGAAGGGTTAGCGATCTTGTCGGCGTGAGTCACTCCGATGAAAGATCATCGGAGTGAGTAGTGTTATCGACGTAGCTGGAAGAAGTCTCCCCATTACTTCATGTTATACTGATGAAGGGTTTGCGTCGGCGTGAGAATCACTGTCGGCCAAGCCTTTGAGTTCTCACTCTGATGGACCTCGTTACTCCGATGGATGACATTGGCTTTGGCATCAGTGAGACATTGGTCTTCAGCGAAGTTTGGTTTAGTCTTGATGATTGTTGGCGTCTCTCCGATGGAACGGTCATCGGCATGACAATCCTTGTAGGGCTGACATTTGGAAGTTTCTTCGATGGGCATTGGTCACCCCGATGGAAGTTGGTGTTTGGCATCGGTGTGAGAACTTCTATCGGCTCAGCCTTGAATTGTCACTCCGATGGCAGAAGTCACTCCGATGAAGAGTTGGCGTTGTGTTGGCATCGGTAAGACAAGGAACTGTTGGAGTGAGTGTTGAAGTGTTCACCGATGATGTTGGTTACTCCGATGAGACTTAGTCTGGAGTCGTCGGTGGCAAAAGTGCTGACAATTATCTTACGTGTGTTCAGGCATTTAAACCCGGATGTCCAACTAGAACTTGTGCATGTGGGACTAAAGTTTCCTATGAGAATGTGAACAGTTAGATAGTTATGCGAACGGTTTGGACAGTTGGATGTCAGCGATACTGGGCAGTTGGAATGAATGGTCGTTTGCATGAGAATTGATTAGATTGCTAAAAGCAATTGTGTAATCGAGTTAGAGGAGTGAGAGAATCGATGAGATGGTGAGTTCAATCTGATGGAGCTCTGGTTTTTCTTCTTCTGTGAAGTCTTATGTTGTATGCTGTATGCAGCATGTGAACAACATGTGAAGGGACTGAGAAGAGGATGAAAACAGAGTTCAAATGAAATTGTTCTGGCTGAGAAGATGTAGTTCTGTATTGTGTGCTGTTTGTGGCATGATCACAGTATGAAGAACCAACCAAGTGCTGGAGAACTTTGTGCAGGGTTACTATCAGTTATTCTTCTGAAGGAACAAGATGTAAATCTTCATGAAAGGCTTATTGCCAGTTTTGTATTGTAACTATCTTTCTGTTGCTAAATAATACAATGGTGATCTGGGCTTTTGGAGTGTGGGGTTTTTTACCCGTAAGGGTTTTCCCCACGTAAATCTGTGTTCTTGTTCTGTCTTTCATGTTTAATGTCTTTACTGTTAAAACTAGATATTGTTCACTTGTGCTTTCCTCTAAGGGTCAATGTAGGAAATGTTCTATGTCTATTTCCACTTTAAAGGCATAGTTGTGCATGTTTTTGAAGCATTTGGAAAGAATTTAAATTTGTCGAAGACACCACTTTTCTTAGAAATACGTTCTGAGATGCCCTCATTTCCTTACAAAAAGTATAGAATGGATCCATTGCCTGATGAGCATGTAGAAAAGAATGTTGGGTCAAGTGTCATGATTGTGAGTGGGAAAGAGTTTCTAGATGCCCTTAAGGAGGAAGGAACCCAAGGGTATGCTTTGATTTTGAAGCCTAAAAATAGTCCTGGTTTGCATGATCCTAGTAAGGAAGAAGTTCCCTATGAGGTGCAACAATTGCTAGAGAAGTATAAGGGGAATATGGTAGAAGAAATGCCTAATGAGTTGCCACTTATTAGGGACATAAGCCATCAAATTGACTTCATACCGGGATCTACTTTGTCAAACAAAGTAGCCTACAAGATGACACCTTCACAAAATGAAGAGATTGCCAAGCAAGTGCAAGAATTGTTGGATAAGGGATTGGTGAGAGAAAGCCTTAGCCCATGTGTTGTCCCAACAGTCCTAGCCCCTAAAAAGGATGGTAAATGGAGGTTGTGTATGGATTCTAGAGCCATTAACAAGATTACCATAAGATATAGGTTTCCTATGCCAAGGATTGAGGACGTAATGGACTGTTTGGGTGGGGCTAGATACTTTTCTAAGATAGACCTTAAGAGTGGGTATCATCAAATTAGAATCAAATAAGGGGATGAATGGAAGACAACATTCAAAACAAATGAGGGTCTTTATGAGTGGTTGGTGATGCCATTTGGTCTATCTGATTCTCCAAGTACTTTTATACGTCTCATGAATGAAGTGTTGAAGGATTTCATTGGCAAATTTGTTGTGGTATATTTGGATGACATTCTTGTTTTCAGTAGGACTAAGGAGGAGCATTTGCAACATTTGGATCAGGTTTTGAGGAAGTTGCATGATGAACAATTGATGATCAACATGGAAAAGGGTGTCTTCATGAAGGAAGAACTCACCTATTTTGGTTTTGTGATTTCACAGGGTAGTTTGAAGATGGATCCAGCAAAGGTAGAGGCCTTTTTGTCATGGCCAACTCCAAAAACAGCAGGTGATGTGAAAAGTTTCCATGGTTTGGCAACATTTTATAGGAAATTTATAAGGGATTTTAGTCATATTTGTGCACCAATTTTGGATACCATCAAAGGGGGGCAGAAATGTAAGTTTTTGTGGACAAAAGTAGCCAATGATTCTTTTGAAATTCTGAAACAAAAAGTAGCACAACAGCCCATACTTGTTTTGCCTGATTTTAATAGGTTGTTTGTGGTAGAATGTGATGCTAGCAATCTTGTTATAGGGGCTATCCTAAGTCAAGAGGGTAGGCATGTTGCTTTCTTTAGTGAAAAATTGAATGATGCTAAGAGAAAGTACTCTACTTATGATTTGGAATCATATGCAATGGTGCAAGCTTTGAAAAAATGGAGGCACTATCTTTTGCCAAAAGAATTTATTGTTTATTCTAACAACCATACACTTAGTTTTCTTAATTCTCAGGAGAAACTCAATCATAGGCATATGAAATGGGTTGAGCAACTCCAAGCCTATACTTTTCAATCAAACACAAGAAGGGACAAGCTAACAAAGTGGCAGATGCATTAAGCAGGAGGGTGTGTATGGTTCAATAAATTCAGTTGCAAAGTGTAGGGGTTGATGCTCTCAAGCATATGTATCATTATGATGAAGATTTCAAGGAGGTATATGAATTCTTATCATTCTGATTTTTCTGAGTTTTTGTTGCAGCAGGGGTTATTGTTCAAAGGCAACCAACTATGTGTTCCTAAATGTTCCATGAGGGAGAACATCATAAAGGAAAAACATTGTGGTGGACTAGGAGGTCATTTTGGATTGGATAAAACATTGGATCAAGTGAAGAGGTTTTATTTTTTGCCTAAAATGCAATCAGATATCAGAAAATTTGTTGAATGTTGTAGTATTTGTCAAAGGACAAAGGGTACTTCATCTAATGCTGGTCTATATCAGTCACTTCCTATTCCTAATAGGCCATGGGAAAGTATTAGCATGGATTTTGTGTTGGGTCTTCCTAGGACTCAAAGAGGCTTTGATAGTATATTTGCTGTGGTGGATAGATTCAGTAAGATGGCTCATTTCTTGCCATGTAAATGCACTAATGATGCTTCTCACATTGCTAGTTTGTTCTTCAAAGAAATTGTTAGAATCCATGGTTTGCCTCTTAACATTGTGACTGACAGGGATCCAAAGTTTGTAGGCCATTTTTGGCACACTTTGTGGAAGAAGTTGGGCACTCAATTATCCTTTACTTCAGCCTATCACCCTCAGATTGATGGCCAAACTGAGGTGGTGAATAGGTCCTTGGGAAACCTTCTCAGGTGTCTTACCAAACAGCATGTGGAGGCATGGGATATGATCATCCCTCAAGCAGAGTTTGCCTATAATGATTCCACCAATAGAAGCACAGGAAGGAGTCCATTTGAGATTGTTTATGGTCTTCATCCAAGAGGTGTTCTTGAATTGAGAGATCTCCATGGATTGGAAAGGAAAAGTACTTAAGGTGAGGACTTTGCATTGGCCATGAAGGACATGCATGATAATGTCAAGAAAACTCTCCAAAAGAACAATGCAAAGTACAAGGAGAAAGCCAATGAAAGAAGGAGAGATGTGCAATACAAGGTTGGGGATTTGGTCATGGCACATTTAAAGAAGGAAAGACTTCTTAGGGGTAGCCAACCAAACTCCTCATGAAGAAGATAGGACCATGCCGGATTGTACACAAGTTTGGGCCCAATGCCTTTGAGATTGAACTTCCTCAAGGCTTGGCCATCTCTCCCATCTTCAACATTTTAGATTTGTTCCCTTTCAAAGGTGATTCTAATGCAGATTCAGAGGTAGATATAATAGTAGCAGGAGATGAAGATTGGATCAAAGGCCTTCCACCCAATCAACCATTGAAGTTGGAATGTATTCTTAACACCAAGGTCTTGAAAAAGACAAGGAAGAAGACATACAAGCAATTTCTTGTCAAGTGGAGTGGCTTGCCTATTGAAGATGCCACTTGGATGACTGAAGAAGACATCTTGAAACATGGTGTCACCATTGCTGAGCTACTTCCTCAAGAGACTTGAGTTCTCTTTCCACCCGAGGAGTATGGTGCAGGAGCACCAAGGATACAAGAAGACTTGATTTCTCTTGCTTTGAAATTCATGCTTGTTTTGTTTCATAAGGTCCTAGAGACCACTTTCATGATGTAATAAGGCTATGTGCCATGGTGTAATAAGGACTATGTCCAAATATCTATGATTGCCATGTAAAAGGCAGTCATGAAGTCCTAGGGGCTGTTATGCAATTTCATGTTGTAAACCTTTGTTAAGGAATGCAAAGGGCATGTCAAAATGTTAGAAAGGCATGTCAAATCTTGACAAGAGTCTAAAATAATTACCAAGTGTTTTGGAAGGCTTCATTAAGCTTAAAACCATCGGTGCAGTCCAAATAGGGTAGTTGTCAGTTGGAAGATAGTTTCATACCTTCCATCAATTCCCCACTGCCCTAAAACTACTCTAAGGGATCATAACAGGTTTCTTAAAGCCTTGAACTATTCATTTTGTGTGTGAAGGAAGATTGAGTAAAAGCAAACGAGGAAACTCCAGTTCTCTTGTAATTTCTATATTTTTCTTGTTGTTTCCAATCTGTACCTCACTTGTATAGAGCAGTCATAGTCCAATAGCATATTGGATGGTTAGTAGGAAGAAGTATCTTTAGTTTGAATGTAGATTGGAGGTTTGACAGTGGACTTGGTGGAATAAATCGTTGATTTCTTTTAGACTATCTTAAACCCTGAGTTAGGGTTTTTCTGAGTAATTCGATGGATTTCCCTTCATTCCACTGATCTTTTCTATTTATGATCAGTGGAATGGATTGTATGATAGGTAGCTCAAAGGTTAATGAAGGTTTTGGAGGTAGGAGAATGGTTTGGACTAATTTTTCCATGTAGATGTCCCAACAAAACCATGTGTTGGGATTTAGAAAAGAACAACAACAACTAGATGGTGACCATCGACTTTGGAAGTAGAAAAACTATGAAATGTTAGTCATTGCTACTAATACAAGGTGCTCTAGATCTAGGAATGATCTTGTGACAGAAGGTAGGATGAATTCCTCTATGAAACCTGTCCATTCTACCTAGTCTGACTCCAGCAGTCCTCACTGAAGATAGTTACCACAAGGAAGGCATTAGGTATGTTTGGTATGTTGTTGACTTGTCATAGGAGCCTCTAAATGAGATTGAGTTTGTTCTAGTTGAGATCATTCCAAGGAGGAAATTGTGACTGTCATTGAAAATAGAGCAGTTAATACTGTAACTGTCTATGGAATGCATACTAGAAACTATTGTCTTGTAGGCCCTCCAGTGGGTTTGATGGAGTCTTAGAATTGAGTTAAGCATCTTGAAGTAAGTGTCCTGAAGTCTATTCATCTTTTGTGTCATGGACAAGTATGGTTGTTGAGTTACAAACCTTCCTAATGAGAGGTTAGATCTCTGTCAAAAACAGTGAACATTGAGAGTCATTTCCTTGAGTTAAAGAAGGGTTCTTCTCAGCCTTTGGTGCTCTAAATCAATCCACATATTAAATGAATTTCTTTTCTTTTAGGGATTTGTATTCTTTCTTGAGATCATACTGGTCTTTGCTTAGATGCTGGAGATAAAAATCTAATAAACAAATGTCACTGTGCTCATCTAGAGCAACATGAATATATGCCCTAACATCCTCAACATACAAAATTCCATGAGGAATGTCAAAAAATGCTCCCATCAGATCTACTTCCGTTGCCTTATAGGGGTGTTTCTTGAATTTAGGCTGAGGTAGTTTAGTGATGTCTACGACTTGTGGAGTTGCCATTTCATAATTTTATCAAATTCACAAATGAGGTTTTAATGAAAATACCTTGTTCCGCTGCATTAGGGTTTCCTTTCTTCAAGTTTCTCCAAACACTTTAAATCTTGGTTATCATTGCACAAATTCTGCTTCAATCTCTCTAAACACTTGATAGCTTTGGGTGTAAAGTGATTTTGAGACTAAACTAGTTTCCTTTTATCTTCCACATGACTTAACCTAATCATCATTAATGTTTGTTCCAAAAAGTTGTCTATCCCACTTTTGATAGATATAGTCGATTAAAATTGCTTCACAATATTTCTCATTAGCTTATTCTCTTCAACATTTTATTTCAAAGGATTTATATTTTTAGATTCCATCACATATCTCTGTGTTGGATTCTAGCATCAACTTTCTAGTTGGGGGATTTAGATTTTTAACACTGCTCCCCTTGATCTAGAGCTCTCAATTTACTTCCCAGAGGAACTATCTACACCAGATGCTGGTGTGGATCCATCCTTAACCTCATTCACACCCTTTTTGATGTAGATCATACTCATCTCCTTCTTGGTTTCCACAAGATCAACTTTATTCTTGCCTTTAACATCTTTTTGCTCTATTTTCCTCTGTTGTGTAGTATAATCTCTTTCCACATTTTTTCTTCTGTAGAATCTCACAAGGTGTCCAAACTTGTTGCAATAATAACAAACAACATTTCTTTGACCTTGATTTCTTCTGATATTTGAATTTGGCCTTGATCTGCATTGGTTAGCCATATGCCCAAATCTATTGCATGCAAAACATTTGTGATTGAAAGATTGACCATTCCTTGAATAGTTTGGCACATTTCTTGACACACTTCTGTGATGCAGAGGAAACGCAACAGAAGCTTACAAATGGGAAGGAGGAGTCATTAACACAACCAGCATGTTAAAATCCTGGACGAGCAGTATGTAATACCTATCGGCTTATCATCATCATCATATTTCTTGCTAACGCAGACAACATCATCACATTTTGAAGAGGCATGAAATATCCTCCTGCTAACTACTGTTCACTTCCTTATCGCCTTTCACCTTTCGCCTGTCAGCAGCATCATCATATTCAACTATCAGCAGCATCATGATGTTTAGCATCATCTCACCCTTCGTCAGTAGGATATGAAATATCTGGTTCCTCTCATATATCCTGATGACGACAACTTCAAGCACCTTTCCTTCGATGCTTACGTCACCCTGATATCTGACTACTCAAACAACAGCATCAGGATATGACTTATCTGGTCATATTGAAACATCCTGATGATGTTAACCAAACTTTATGCCGATGACTTACGCCGATGCCAAAACCCTTAGTGACAGCAGGATAAACTTGCATAGGGTGATATTCGCAATATCCTGATGACGATGACGTCACTTGCACCCGATGATGATGTCAACAGGATATAAGACACTTATATCCTCCGCAACATGATAATGAATATCCGGTGATCTTTTCAATATCCTGATGATGACCTTTCCGGTCCTTAGCCAAAAAAAGTGAACTTTCACTCCAGCATGTGATAGCGACATGCGGACGATGGGTACACACGAAAGATGATCTTGACGATGATATACACACTGAGTATATATCCAACCTATATCATCCTGATGCACTTGAAACATACAGTCTTCGTCAGCTTCATAACCTGATCCGGATAGCGATATACTCGTAGATGACGATACGTTTCACTCCGTCTGGAAAAGCACATGCAGATCCCTGTATATTCGTCAGCTGCATGCAAACTCACAGAACCGCACAATTTTACAAAGAAAACATGATGATCAGGCCGGATCACCTTCAGATCAAAACTTAACAGTTTATCTTCCTAAATCCTAGCACATGAGGATGCTAGGTTGATTCACAGCATGCTACCAATCGATCTCCCACACAATGAAATGCATAAACAGAAAACTAAAATACAACCTAAACTAACATGCATGACCATTCCATCAATTCACAGAATCAACTGGTGGAAGGGTTGAAAGAATCCATTAACCTGTAATCAGAACAGAAATTCAAAACATAAACAGCTGATAAACCAGATAATGCAATTGATGAGATCTTATTTAGATGAAACACAAATGTCCTGTTTCTACAACAATGTTTCACAATGTCTGGACTGATCTCTGGATTTCACTCAATCACCAGTACAACATAACATAACTACTACTCTCTGATATGATATCAAACCCTAACTGATCTGAGTTATTTATAGCAATATCCTACGAGTACTACCAACTCGATTCCCAGCGGCTGGGAGCTTCCAAGCGGCTGGGAGAGGACAGCTCATACTACCTGATCACGAACTCTAACTACCTGCACACTCTCCTAGGCTGATCTAATACATATGCATTGGTCCAATGGACCTTATTACATCATGAAGTCAAACATGCTAAAAATAGACTAATGTCCTGTCATGCGGACAATGAACCTATATCCTGTCTTGTAGGGGTGCTCCTGCACCATACTCCCCAGAAGAAGAAATCTCAAGTCCATTTGAGATGAGAGTATGAAGATCTGCACCATGTTTCTGGATCTACTCTTCAGTCATCCATACTGCTTCAGAATTAGGTTTTCCCTTCCAAGAGACTAGATACTCCAAGTACTGTTTGTTCCGGGTCTATTTGACCACTCTGGTGTCCAAAACCTTCTGCAACTGTGGAGGATCATGCTTGGGAATGTTATCATGGATCCTTAAAAACAAATCTGCAATGTATGAAGCATCAGCAGAGGTTTTGCATGGCAAGAAATGTGCCATTTTGCTGAATCTATCCACTACAACAAAAACACTGTCAAACCCTTTCCTTGTCCTTGGTAAACCCAAGACAAAATCCATACTTATGCTTTCCCATGGTCTGGAAGGAATGGGTAAGGGCTGATATAAACCTGCATTAGTCGACCTGCCTTTAGCTTTCTGACATATCACACATGTCTCTACAAACTTTCTGACATCTGATTGTAACTTAGGCCAAAAGTAATGTCTTCGGACAAGATCAAGAGTCTTAGCTAGACCAAAATGACCTGCCATAGCGCCACAATGTTTCTCCTTAATGATGTTTAACCTCATAGAACACCTTGGAATACATAACTGTCCACCTTTGAACAACAATCCATCCTGAATCAAAAATTCAGAGAATTCAGCATGATAGTTCTCTCCAAAAGAAATACATACATGATATATCTCCCCAAAATCTTCATCAGTCTCATACATGGTCTTTAGTGAATCAATGCCAACACTTTCTAACTAAATCTGGTTGACTGTTAAAACTCTCCTGCTCAAAGCATCTGCAACTTTATTCTTGACTCCTTTCTTATGCTTCAATGTAAAAGTAAAAGCCTGTAAGGTTTCTACCCATTTCATGTATCTGTGGTTCAGCTTTTCCTGGCTGTTTATGAAACTCAGAGCCTGGTTATCTGTGAATACTATGAATTCCTTTGGCATCAAGTAATGCCTCCATTTCTTGAGTGACTAGACTAAAGCATACATTTCCAAATCATATGAGGAATACCTCTTTTTAGCATCATTGAGCTTCTCACTGAAAAATGCAATAGGTCTACCTTCTTGGCTGAGTACTGCTCCAATGGCCATGTGACTGGCATCACATTCCACCTGAAAGATTTTGTTAAAGTCTGGAAGTGCAAGGACTGGCTACTGTGCCACCTTCTTCTTCAATGTTTCAAAAGAATCATCTGCTCTTTGAGTCCAAACAAATCTGCACTTCTGTCCTCCTTTGATGGTATCAAGCATGGGTGCACAAATATGACTAAACCCTCTTATAAACTTCCTGTAGAAGGTTGCTAACCCATGGAAACTTCTGACATCATTCATAGTCTTTGGGGTTGGCCAAGACAATATGGCACTTACCTTCTCCTTATCCATTTGTAACTTTCCTTGTGAAATGACAAAACCCAAATATGTGATCTCCTCTTGCATGAACAAACACTTGTCTAAATTTATCATCAGTTGCTCTTCATGTAACCTCTTAAGAACCAAATCTATGTGTCTGAGATGTTCTTCTTTTGTGTTGCTGAAAATCAGAATGTCATCTAGATATACTATGACAAACTTACCAATGAACTCTTTCAAAACCTCATTCATCAACCTCATAAAAGTACTAGGTGCATTAGATAAACCAAAAGGCATAACCTTCCACTCATATAACCCTTCATTAGTTTTGAATGCTGTTTTCCATTCATCTCCTGGCCTAATCCTGATCTGATGATATCCACTCTTCAAATCTATTTTTGTAAAATACTTAGCACCTCCCAAATAGTCAAGTAAATCCTCTATCCTAGGGATTGGAAACCTATACCTGATTGTGATCTTGTTAATAGCTCTGGAATCTGTGCAAAGCCTCCAAGTACCTTCCTTCTTTGGTGCTAGTATAGCTGGTACTGCACATGGACTTAAACTTTTCCCAATCAGACCTGAATCTAATAATTCTTCAATTTGTCTGGCTACTTCTGCATTCTGTTCTGGAGTTAGCTTATAGGCTGCTTTGTTTGGAAGTGTTGACCCTGGAATTAAGTCTATGCAGTGACTGATATCCTTGATAGGTGGTAGGGATCTTGGCATTCCCTCTGAGATGATACCTTTGTACTTATCCAATATCTCTTGGATAGCTGGGTCTATGAACCTTTGCTTTTTCTCTTCCTTGACTTCTTGCTGCTGTTCTTTATTCACCCTCATACATGGGATTAGGGCATATGCAACTGCACCTTCTGCTACTACCTCTTTCATGAACTGTTTACCTTCCATCAGCATTACCTTCACCTCTTTTCCTTTAGATTTTTCCTCCTTCTCCATCAATGGTAGTAACTTTATAACCTTACCATCTTTAGTGATTGTATAGGTGTTTCTAACACCATCATGTTGTGCCTTCAAATCATACTGCCATGGTCTACCAAATAAAAGATTGCAAGCATCCATCGTGGTAATATCAAACAACAACTTATCCTTATATGCTCCAATATGAAATTCTACCCAAGCCTGCTCTTCTACAGTTGTCTGCTGACCTTGGGTAAGCCATGAGACTTTATATGGGGATGGGTGAGGCAATCTCCTAAGCTTAAGCTTTGTCACCATTTCTTCAGACACAAAATTTTCAGTAGAACCAGAATCAATCAAAACTTTACATGCCTTACCTCCTGCTTTGCAAATGGTCCTGAAAAGAGACTTTCTTTGAGGGGATTCTTTGTCTGGTACCTTCATGGTAGTCATTGTTCTTCTCATCATTAGAGACTCTCCACTTTCTGGGTATCCATAATTATCAGGAGCATTCACGCTCTGAAAATCATTAGAGCCTGTCATACTTTGATTATCAGGTTCTTGGACCAGATTTGTTCTCCTTTCTCCTGTTGAGCTTGTGGCCTTTTCTGGACATCTGCTGGCTATATGGCCTTCTTTGTTACAGTTATAACATCTGATGGATCCTCTGCCTTGGGATCTTCCTCTGAAAGGTCTTCTACCTCTGAAGTTTCCTTGCTGACTATAATTTTCCCCTTGGTTCTGACTATTGTTTCCCTTACTATTGTCATGACTGGATTCTCCTTGATATCCATGTCCATGTCCTCTACCTCTAAAAGGACCTCTTCCACCCCTTTGTTGTCTTCCTCTTCCTCTATTGTGTTGTTCTTGTTTTCTCTTTAACTTCTCTTCCACTTTCAATGCCAACTGAAAGCATTTCTGAACTGTATCTGGATTATGCAGACTTAAATCTTCCTGAATGTTGAACCTCAATCCATTAAGGTATCTGGCTACCTTCTCTTCTTCACTTTCCTTTACCTTTGTTTTCATACAAAGTTTCATGAATTCTTCTATATATGAGCTGACATCTAGCTCCTTCTGCTTCAGGTTTTGCTTCCTCTTGTGTAATTGGATACTGTAATCCAATGGGACATAAGCTTCCTTTACTAATGCCATCATCTTCTTCCATGTAGTGACTCTACGCTTTCCTTCCTGTACTCTATCATCTTGGACGAAATTCCACCATGTCAAGGCAGCTTCTTTCATTTTTGACTGGGCTATTTTCACCCTCTGTTGTTCTGGTATCTCCTCCGTTTCAAAGAAATTGTTTAAGGAGTCTATCCACTCCATCACTGAATCAGGTTCCATCTTTCCTGTAAATACTGGCAAATCTAGTTTCACATCCATGGTTCTCCTCTCCATGGCCTTGAGGGCATTCAACAGTGGTCTCTGGTCTGCAGGAACGACCTCCTCGTTCCAACTAGGGATCTCTTCTTCTTCCCTATCTTCTTCTCTACCAGAACCTACTCTGCTCCTCAACTTCTCTAACTCATCCTTCAATTCCTGATTCTGAGCCTTCACAGCCTTGTTCTCTGCAATCTGTTTCTTCACCAGAACTGCCAACTCAACGTTGGTCATCCTTGCCGGAATCTCAGATGTTCCTTCTTCATCTGTCATCCTGCTATATCTTGATCTTTTCCAGAAGATCCTTCCTTTGCTCTGATACCACTATGATGTAGAGGAAACGCAACAGAAGCTTACAAATGGGAAGGAGGAGTCATTAACACAACCAGCATGTTAAAATCCTGGACGAGCAGTATGTAATACCTATCGGCTTATCATCATCATCATATTTCTTGCTAATGCAGACAGCATCATCACATTTCGAAGAGGCATGAAATATCCTCCTGCTAACTACTGTTCACTTCCTTATCACCTTTCGCCTTTCGCCTGTCAGCAGCATCATCATATTCGACTATCAGCAGCATCATGATTTTTAGCATCATCTCACCCTTTGTCAGTAGGATATGAAATATCCGGTTCCTCTCATATATCCTGATGACGACAACTTCAAGCACCTTTCCTTCGATGCTTACGTCACCCCGATATCCGACTACTCAAACAACAGCATCAGGATATGACTTATCCGGTCATATTGAAACATCCTGATGATGTTAACCAAACTTTATGCCGATGACTTACGCCGATGCCAAAACCCTTAGCAACAGCAGGATAAACTTGCATAGGGTGATATTCGCAATATCCTGATGACGATGACGTCACTTGCACCCGATGATGATGTCAACAGGATATAAGACACTTATATCCTCCGCAACATGATAATGAATATCCGGTGATCTTTTCAATATCCTGATGATGACCTTTCCGGTCCTTAGCCAAAAAAAGTGAACTTTCACTCCAGCATGCGATAGCGACATGCGGACGATGGGTACACATGAAAGATGATCTTGACGATGATATACACACTGAGTATATATCCAACCTATATCATCCTGATGCACTTGAAACATACAGTCTTCGTCAGCTTCATAACCCGATCTGGATAGCGATATACTCGTAGATGACGATACGTTTCACTCCGTCTGGAAAAGCACATGCAGATCCCTGTATATCCGTCAGCTGCATGCAAACTCACAGAATCGCACAATTTTACAAAGAAAACATGATGATCGGGCCGGATCACCTTCAGATCAAAACTTAACAGTTTATCTTCCTAAATCCTAGCACATGAGGATGCTAGGTTGATTCACAACATGCTACCAATCGATCTCCCACACAATGAAATGCATAAACAGAAAACTAAAATACAACCTAAACTAACATGCATGACCATTCCACTGATTCACAGAATCAACCAATGGAAGGGTTGAAAGAATCCATTAACTTGTAATCAGAACAGAAATTCAAAACATAAACAGCTGATAAACCAGATAATGCAATTGATGAGATCTTATTTAGATGAAACACAAATGTCCTGTTTCTACAACAATGTTTCACAATGTCTGGACTGATCTCTGGATTTCACTCAATCACCAGTACAACATAACATAACTACTACTCTCTGATATGATATCAAACCCTAACTGATCTGAGTTATTTATAGCAATATCCTACGAGTACTACCAACTCGATTCCCAGCGGCTGGGAGCTTCCAAGCGGCTGGGAGAGGACAGCTCATACTACCTGATCACGAACTCTAACTGCCTGCACACTCTCCTAGGCTGATCTAATACATATGCATTGGTCCAATGGACCTTATTACATCATGAAGTCAAACATGCTAAAAATAGACTAATGTCCTGTCATGCGGACAATGAACCTATATCCTATCTTGTAGGGGTGCTCCTGCACCATTCTGCACTTATTTTCTTTATGACCAATCTTCTTGCAATTGAAACATTGACCTGAAAAAGATGGAGCATTTTGATTTTTTCTACTTTTACACTAAGTAGCCCTATGACCATACTTATTGCATTTGAAACAATAACCATTGAAAGATGGGTACCTTTGTACAATTGGTTGCCTGACCGAATGTCCTTTAGGTCTTCTTCTTTGATTCCTTACTGGATGGTTTCTGCCTCTTCCTTCTTTAGATCTGTCTTGCCTTGAATTTGAACTTTCTCCCTTTTAAAATCTGAAACCTTGTTTATCATCTAGATACTTTTGACTGGCTAGCAACTCATCAAGTTTTGCAGAGCTTATTTTGAATTTTCTTTGTAGTTGTTGGTTGCTTCTAGATCAAACTTTAAGAGCAGAACTTCTTTCCCCAATTTTTCACATTCTTTTGTGATGAAGGGGGTAAATCATAAAACACACAACAACAGAAATTGTACACAGAAAATAGAACTTTCTTTATTGATTTGGACAACTTATTACATTACAGAAGCTCAAATACAATTAGAGGAATCAACCCTTCACAGGTTGCAACACATTACAGCTTCCTCTCACAAGACTCTAGAATCATCAGCCTTCTATAACCCCAAATTAGCTAGGTTTTCTATTTTCCCACCTATTATTGACTCTACACTTTCCCCCTTAACTCTACTACTACTCAGGGCTCCCAAAAATGGTTATTAATAGCCTTTTTGGCAGCTAACCTAATTTCAAAATTTTCATCTCCCTCCAAAAATAGGTCAACTTCTGGGAGCCATAACTTTTGATCTGGGTGTCCGATTGATGAACCGTTTTATGCGTCAGAAAGCTCATAGAGTGCTCTACATGCTAGAAACTTGCTCTACCAATTCTAGCCAATTTTGGGCCTGTATGGGGCCATTTAGTGCCTCAAACATGAGTTTGAATAATTTTTAGGTATTTTTCAAGAAATGAAAACTTTAATATCTTTCAGTTCACAAATGATCTTTGCGTGATTCCTTTGCTAAAGGTCTTAATTTTCAGCTATGTAGCTTCCTGTAAATTTTCACTTCATTCCATGCCCAAATGCAAACTTTCTAAAAATAATAGGTTGCTATTTTTAGTAGTTTGGAAAAACTGAAAGTTCTACATCATTATTCAAAGCGATTATGGAACCAGAACCACATATTTTGAAATGAAATGGAAAGAGCATCAACAATTTTGAAACACATCTTTTTTTGGGTGATGTAAGATTGCCCTTACACCACTGGATGCTCCTACATCAGACACCCAGGGTAATTTGGGAAGTGACCCTATCACATTTCATGTGTTTGTGTGAGGAAAACCTAAATGGTCAACCTCTGCCTTAGACAACTAAGAAGAATCTTCAATAGGCATTCCTTTCCATTTCACCATATATTCTTCATATTCCCTATTCCGAGTACTTCTTGCCACACGACTATCTAAAATCTCTTCTATCTCCTCGATTGAAGTAGATGCCAGAATACTCCACTGTTCTTCTGTTGGTCCATCCTCTGTTCCACCTTCATGATATTCTGATAAGTCAAGAATGTTGAAAATAGAGGAAATGTTGATCCCACTCAGCAGCTCTACCTCATATGCATTTCCTAAATCATGTTTCTTCAAAATTTTGCATGGTCCAAATTTCTTCATTTTCAACTTATTGTATGTTCCAATTGGGAACTTTTCTTTTCTCAAGTGAACCATGACTTCATCTCCTACTTGGAATTCCTTATATCTCCTCTTCTGATATGCTTTAGCCTTGTATTGAATATCCATCTTATTAATGTGCCTTTTCAGCTCTTCATGTGTTCTGCAAAGTCTTTAGCCTTGGCACTTGTCTTTTCTCCTTTGTCTAGATTTCTTAACTCTGAAGCATTTCTTGGACTATTCCCATATACAATCTTGAATGGTGATTTACTAGTACTCCTATTGACAGAATTGTTGTAAGCAAATTTTGCCTATGGTAAAATCAAATCCCATCCCTTGGACTTATCTCCTACTAAGCATCGTAGCAGGTTACCCAAACTCCTATTCACTTTAGTCTATCCATCAGTCTATGGATGGTGTGTAGAACTGAACTTCAAATCTATCTCCAACTTCTTCCACAATGTCCTCCAGAAATAACCAACAAACTTGGTGTCTCGATCTGAAACTATGCTCTTTGGTAGACCATGTAATCTCACCACCTCCCTAAAAAATAATTCAGCAATATGAATAGCATCATTAGTCTTCTTGCAAGGAATACAATGTGCCATCTTTGAGAATTTGTCCACCACTACAAAAATGGAATCATGTCCTCTCTGTGTCCTTGGTAAACCAAGAACAAAATCTATACTAATATCATCCCATGGCTTCTCTGGTACAGGTAATGGATGATATAGTCCTGTATTCTAACTTGTTCCTTTTTCCATCTGACACACTCTACAACTCTATACAAATTTCCTCACATCTTGATGCAACTGTGGCCAATAATAATTTTCACCAATAATAGCAATGGTCTTATCTTGACTAAAGTGGCCAGCCAAACCTCCACTATGCTTCTCCTTAATCAGGTTCTCTCTCATGGAACTCCTCAAAATGCATAACTGGCTTCCTTTAAACAGCATGCCATCTTGGATTATGAAATCCAACCATTTTTTTTGTCCAAAGTAATAGGTTCCAGACAAGCTTTCCAAGCCTCTACAAAATCTGGATCTTTAGGATACAAGATTTTGAGCTCATCGAACCTAACAACCTCTATCTTCATTTTTGTCAACAAAATTTGCCTTTTGCTTAAGGCATCTGCAACTCTATTGGGCTTCCCACTCCTGTGCTTAAAAAAAAATATAGCTCTACAAAAACTCAACCCATTTTAAGTGCCTTTGATTTAACTTTCCTTGACTATTAAGATACTACAAAGCTGATGATCAGTATATAAAACAAACTCCTTTGGCAACAAATAAAGTCTCCATTTTTTTAAAGCCTGAACTATTGCATAAAACTCTTGATCATAAACAAAATACTTTTTCTTGGCATCATTAAGCTTCTCACTAAAATAGGCAATGGGCTTACCTTCTTGACTCAAAACAGCTCCTATAGCACTACCACTAACATCACAATCTACTTGAAATACCTTATTGAAATCTGGAAGTGCCAAAATAGGTTGTGTTAGGTCTCAAAAATATAGGTTGTTAATCCTAAGAGGATGCCATGCTCTATGCTTAGATTCACAACATTTTTGAACTAACACGATGGAATCAACCTTTAGGGTTTGATGAGTCCTTGCACTTTAGGTCCTGCTACACCTAGGCAGGTGAACCTTGGAAATTAAAGCAGATTGAGTGTAAATATTTTGACTAAGTAAATGAATCTACCTATAGTGGCAAATGGTGTAGAATAGATGAAAGCTTGCTAACTAATTCTATATCTAATATCTAATGAATGGTTGGTATAAATTGTATAAGCAATATCAAGGTGAATTTTATAACTGTGCATAACTAATAAAGGGGTTTTAAATGATGAATTGAAATAAGACCAGTGCCTTGTTGGGTAAACAAAGTCAAATGGAAGACTAAGACTAGTGGCTTACAGTAGGCAGTAACTCTAACTATTTGGCACAATATTTTAGTTTATAACTTGTATAAATGTGCAAGGAAATGATTGACAAACTCTTCTTAATAATCTAATAGATAAGATCAGATTTCTTGTTATTCACCAAGAGGAAATTTAATCCTTTCTTGAAGGAACCAATTGAATGAAATATGCGAGAATAACAAATAATATCAATTTGGAGACAGGATGGCAATTCTAATTATATCATTCTTCTTAGTAATCCAAACTAACATTTCCAGGTTATTGTGACCAATCAGAAGGATTTTAATTCCTCTAATGGAAACCAATTAATCCAATCACACAACTACAACAAATGTGCACTGACAAATTAAATATATACTTGATATATTAATTTGAATAACAAGGAAATACTGAACTGGAGATAACCATACAATTTAGTAACTTTAACAAACAATTGATGCCAGAATAAAACCACAGAATCAGAGAACTTCAATTTACTTCTTCAATAATATACTTGCAACATGGTCTTTTGAAACATTGTAAACTTCATGGATTATATGCTACTACTGATGATAATTCAACATCATATGTTTGAACTTATATAGAAATGCTTATGAAGAGACATAACTCTTCAAAAAGTCTTTTGGGAATCAACATGATTAACATAACAACAAATAAAAATAACAATGCTTAAGCTCTATTCAACCACAAGTATAGCTGAGCAATGTGATCCAAGTACTCCTAGTTGTGGTGGGTATTAGTGAATTCAATAGCATTCTTTGTGATCACATCCATTGTTACCATCTTTTCCAGGTTCTTATAGGCTTCTCCAAATGCAGAATCTTTATCCTTGAGAGCTCCTAAGGCTTCATGCAACAAAATTTGACAATCTTTACTCCATTCCTCTTTGTTCTTCAATTCATTATCGTCCTTGAACAACGTGGGCACTCTTGCTTTTGAGGCTTTGACACATTCTTTGGCATCATTCTTAAGTTGATCATAATACTTTTGATGCTGCTCAATTAAATCTTTTGCATTGGAGGTATCTGTATCCTTACTCTATGTCTCATTAAGTTTCCCCTGCATCTTTTTGGCAAACCTCTCATGCTCTTGGATCACTTTATAGTTTTAAGAATAAATATCCCAAAATTGGTTCAACCAATGCATCATGTTGGTATGCCTGTTCTGGAGCATCGTTGCAAGTCTATATATCTGAATTTGAGCCATCTAGTCAATAAACGGTGGTTGGGTACTTTGTGAGCTTTCTCCCTGAGTTAATCTTTTTACTGACCCCCCGAAGGTGCTCTTAACAGCATCTTTCAAATAATCATTTTCTTTTGTTAATCTCTCATAGCTCAGTTTATATGCATCTTGTTCTTTGATTAACATCTGAGCCTATGCTTTATTCAACTTTACAATGTTAATGCCAATGTCTGCAGTGATCAAGGGGTCAGTCTCCCCTACCTTCAAAGTCATGACATGGCCAAAAGTCTTCTCAGTGTCTATAATGGTTGTCTTCTTATGGGGAGGATACAGGGCCCATATCATTAATGAATTTTCATCGTTATTATATTTAGTGCCTATATATACTTCTGTGACACCTTTTGGAGTGATCTTGTATTTATCATCTATGTTATGTAGAAAACTATCAAATACTAGAGTAGAATTCAAATCAAGACTAGGAAAGATCATCACCCCTGCTTCTTTGAGTAGCTGTCTACCCTTACTAGGGGTCATATCTTGTAATTCACTATCCACTATTGTTTTTAACATATCAAGTAATTATCTTTCATTGTTGGCAGATATATCATCAATTGACTCCCTGATTTATTTCCCCTTGCATTTGTATAAAAATGATTTAAATTCTTTAGAATGAATAAATTTATCATCATAAATAAAAGAATCATATGCTACTTGTCTGGGATCCTCATCAACAGACCTTTCTCATCATGTTCCACACCAGGAGACTAATAGCATTAAATTCTTCTTTTAGATATCATAGCTGCTTGTTTATGTGGTTCTTCTTCCTCTGCAGGTCCTTCATCACAAGAGGATAGCAACTCAATATCTACAAGCTATTTCCTCTTCTCATCTAGGTCCCTATTATATTTCTCAACCACCAATTCAACTTTAGTCTCTTCCAAATTCTTGATGATATCATCATGGGGATATGGGACATGTGTGTGTCCACTGAGGTTTTTTTTCCTCTGAGAAAGGTCAATGAAACCCTCAGGATCAAACCCTTTTCTTGACTCAGCACATTTCATATTGTAATGCATTAGTTTATCCAAAATGAGACCATAACCCTCCTTGGATACCATAGTAAAATCTCCAAAGCACAGAGTACTAGGCATAAAAGATTGTTTGTCATGGGAGCCCAAATGCATCACATCATTTGCCTAACTATTTCTAAGTAGGCAATTCTATTAGGGACAGTCTTAGGTAAGATAAAAGGAGTGTCCTCAAAACCATAAACTCTGACCATAGTAGCATCCTCAAAACAATACCAGTCTCCCTAGTTGTGAGTAACAGTAGGAGGACCACCAAAATCTTTAGGTCTAAGAAACCTCTTTATTTCATTTGATAATGAATACTCGCAAGGATGACTAAAATATCTATATAATACTTTTACACAGTATTATTCAAACTTAACACAGCTAGAATGGGCATACCTACTATCCCATATTCTAGTCCACATCTGCACAGGTGACTTTTGCCCCCTCTGATCCACTGGAACAACTTTGAATTCACTTGGCAACAATCCTATTTCTTGACCATAATAAAGCACCATGTGCATCAGGGGTGAGTAGTGTTTAAAGGAAATTGATGGGGCATTGTTCTTTATTGTGGTCAGACTAGAATCAATTCTACCAAAAACATAGGCAGCATAATCAAACTGCCTGGCATTGTGGCATTGGATGTCTGTAGCTATGACCATTAGAGGAATTGTCATGAAATTAGGGACCTCTGATCCTAGGACCTGACCCATAGAGTAGTATGTGTATTGTATGTAGGGTTCAAATAATGACACATGAAATGGAGGTCCATCATTCTCATTGAGAGGCACCATCTCTCCCTTTGCCCTGGGCCTATGAATAGGCAATCTCCATCCATTATATGTAGTATCCATTCTTCAATACTCTTTATCCAAATCCTCATAAACTATGGGTACAATACATAAATCACCTAAGTCAAAAACTTCACAAATGGCATTCTTAGACAAGTGTATAATAGGCTCCCCTTGCGGGTTGCATATGGCCTTGAGGCTTGGATTATACTACCTAGCCAAAAGTTGGAGGAGTTCTGCATTTAGAAACACATCAAGAACAACCAATTTGCCTAAATTCAAGTGCCATGGGTTTGACACTAGGAAATTCCTGACTCTTCTGTTGTAGTGGAATCTAAACAATTCATAACCTCTAATTAGAGTCCAAACATTTCTGAGATATTTACATTTGTCTTCAAGTTTCTCCACTTCTACCCTAAGTTGTGCAGACCTTCAAGATTTGGGAGTTGATCCAAGAAATTGGTCAATCAGGTCCTGGTTTAATTTCCTCTCTTTTGTTTTCTCTTCAGGAGTTTTGTCATTTTTTTGTTTTTTAGGTTTATTGGTTTCACCTTGTAGTTTTCTGCCCTTTCCTTTCACTGGAATTTCCATCACAATCTTGGATAGTAAATTCAAACTATAGGCTATTGTATAGAAGTTTGTATTTATGTACCTGTTATCTGAAGCGGCAATCGAATTCCCCTATTTTCTCCTCTAAGTCTCTTCTTGCTTTCTCGCTTCAGATAATTCTTTCAAACTTAATTGCAATAGTTTCAAATGGTGTCTCAGAGGATTTCTTCATCATCTGTAATTAATTGTTCTAATGTTTCAACTTTCTTGATCATTGTGAAATGTCACATCGTCATAACTTCTCTCATTGGCATGATTTTTGTAATGTCAGGGTGACTTAATATCTTCTTATGACACAAACATTTTCTCATGGATCAATCGTTGTGACCTTTCATCTCTCTTCTCGATGTCATCTTTTATATGTGAATTTTATATCGGCAAGATATTTTAAAGGTTTACCTGATGTAGAAGTGGGCATGGTCATCATCAACCTGACTTTCTTTATTGCTATGTGAATAACATTCTTCTCTGATCTCTTAAGTGTCTTCGATATGACTATCAGGGAGAGTCTCATCGATGAACGTGGTCATCATTGTCATCGGGATAAGATATGTTATTGGGATAACATATTCCAAGCTACCTGATCGTAGTTGTTTCCCCAATATCTTCCTTTACGCTTTTTATCGGAGAGACCTTCACAACATGTCACCGACATCGTTGTGAGTATTGTTTTGGCTAGACTTGCAAGATTTGTTCCGATTCATTCACTTTCACCGATGGTTTTTATCTTCCATACATATCGGCATGACTTATGCCAAAATAGTTTCGTTGGTCGCTGAGATGATAGAATGTCAAAGACTCCTTAATTTTTCACTTTGATGTTCATCTCCTACTGATGACCACTAGTTCCCTCCATTCCACGAGATGCTCGGTCAGAGTCCTACCAAATTCCTCCATCAGTATGACTTATACTATCGGGGGGGTCTTCAGAGTATTCTCTGATAGTCTTTCCTTATGCTGATAACCCTTGTTGATTTATTTGGTGTGACCACACATTCTCTCTTTGATGAAAGGTCATCGATGTTACTTTCTTCATTGGTGAATCTTGAGATCTTCTCCCCGATCATTAGTCTCATGCCGATACTCATTTCAACTAGTTTCTCATGGATCGATATAACTAAAATGAGGTCTTGCCGATATTAAGAAATTGAGGCCCTTTACATTATTCTATGATTAAAGTCATAGGATTTTTATGGGATATATCAGTTGTTATTCTGATTTTGTGCAAAATGTTTTTTGATTTGGTCAGACATGAGTGGGTATGAAGATAAGAAAATTTTTAATTTTCCTATCCCAACAGTGGCTCTGTCTGGGATGTATACTCCTTGTGAGTATAACAAGAATTCAGATCTCTTGGGGGAGTAGACCATATGTTTTATTTATTTGGGATGACGGTTTCACAGAATTGTATGAGAATGGGAGATGGAAGTGATAATGATGGGGAACTGGGATGATCCTATACTACTGTACATGGAAAAGATTTTATATTTTATATTTTATATTTTTATATTAGATATTCATAGGACTGTCCATGTACTGGCATATCCTAATCTCTTTTGATTTCCCTAGACTACTGTGCATGGAATAAAAGTATTTTGAGAATTATTTAAGGGTTGTCCATGCATTGGCAACACTTAGTCCTCCTTGTGCATGATTTTAGTATTTTATGAAAAGAAAGGCTTCAGATATTGCCCATGCATAGGCAGTTCCTACTCCTCTTTGGACATATTTTGCAAATAGTAAGAATCATCACCTCCTTTGCCAGTTACAACAAAAGGACCTAACCACAAAGCTTCAAACTTTCCATGTTTTCCTTTCTCCTGGAACCTAGCATTCCACATCAGTACTAAGTCATTCATCTCAAATTTCCTATCTTTGGCTTGTTTGTCAAAGAGGTATTTCACTTGTGATTGCAACTTGATATTCTACCTTTGAGCTAGTCTCCTTGCTTCATCAAGTTCTGCAAGATGTTCTAATCTTTCCTCCATTGGTTCAGGAATGTTTAAGTCTTCCTGAAGAACAAATTTATATACTGGTAGGAGATTTTCTAATGGTATTCTTGCTTGTGTTCCATACACTAGTTCAAAAGGAGATCTCCCAATTGCTTTCTTCAAAGTAATCTTGTCAACCCACACAACCATTCTTAACTTTGAATCCCATGCTTTCTTATTTCCTTCCAACATTCTCTTTATAATTTTCAAAAGATTTTTATTGCTGGATTCTGCTTGCCCATTTGCTTGTGGATGATAAGGGGTAGCATATGACATAGTGATACCATGTGTACTATAGAAATTTTTAAACTCATCAGACCTAAAACACATTCCATTATTTGTAATCAACCTCATTGGAGTACTAAATCTAAATATAATATTCTCCACCAAAAAGTTGATCACCACCTTGCTTGTTGCCTGCTTAGTTGGGATTGCTTCCATGCATTTTGTGAAATAATCTGTCACCACTAAAATCCATTTGTGTCCACCACTTGACTTCTCTATAATTTCTCCTATGAAGTCAATGCCCCACTAATAGAATGGAGCCTCCACCTGCATGGGTTTCAAGGGTAGTGCTCCTTGATATTTCAACTTTCCTGAAATTTTTTGACATGCTTCACATTTTCTTGTGTAATGATATGAATCATTAAAAACTCTAGGCCAATTGTATCCAGCCCTTAGGATTTTGTGGACTGTAGTCTTTGCTAAAAAATGACCTCCACATGTGCCTTCATGTAACTCTTTCATGATATGTTTTGATTGATGCTTATCTAGGCATAATAGTAAAATACCATCCATATTCTTCCAGTAAAGATCTCCATCAATAAATACATATTTTGAGGACTATAATTTAAGTGTCCTTCTTTTGTTATCATCATACCCTTCAGGACATTTCATGTGCTTTAGAAAATATATGATGTTAGTATACCATGGAGTATGCTCAATGCTAGAACTTGTGTTATCAACATCATTAGCACTACATATCTAAGAAGCCTCGAGATTACTTTCAACCATTAATCTAGCAAGACCTTATCCCTTCACTAGTTTAGTGATTTGAATTTCAATATTGAACTCTTGAATTCTATTGATCCATCTGCATCTTTTGCCTATGACCTTAGTTTGGACCAATACATCTTTTACTACAACATTAGGTACATATGCTATGATTTAAGCTCCCACCAAGTATGGCCTAAAAGTTTTAACTACCTTCACCAATGCATATGCCTGTTTCTTAACAATGTCATATTTTAATTTTGCATTTTGAAGAGATTTACTGAAAAATGAAATGGGTTGTTCATGTCTTTCATTATTTTTCTACAATAGTACTACTGCAACTGTATGATAAGAGGCAAATGAGAATAGTTGGAATGGCTTACTAAAATCAGGGGATATTAGAACAAGGGTTTCTTTGATTGCCTTCTGAATGGTAGCAAATGCCTCCACTATTTTTGTGGTCCACTTCACTTCTAAATTCTTCTTCAACATTCTAGATATGGGACTAATAATTTCTACAAAATTTGATATGAACCTCCTGACAAAGTTAATTTGGCCAAAAAATGACTATATAGCTTTTACATTTTTAGGAATAGGAACTTGGTCAATTGCTTTTACTCTCTCAAGATCTATTCTCACTCCATCTTTTGAGACTATGTGACCAAGCAACTTCCCCTCTGTCACTATGAAATGGCACTTCTTAGGATTCAATGAAATCCCATATTCTAGGGCTTTAATAAATTTTTTCTCTAAATGTGCACAATGATCCTCAACCCTTTTGGAATATGCTGTCATGTCATCCTGATATACTATCATGATTTTGATAATCAATTCAGCAAATGCCATGTCCATTGCTCTTTGGAATGTTGCTCCAGCATTAGTGAGCCCGAATGCCATTCTTAAATATACATATGTTCCCCATGGTGTGGTGAATGTGGTCTTATATTGTTTTGATTCTTTGACTTTCACTTGATTATATCCTGAGAAGCCATCCATCATTGACAACAATTCACATCCGGTAACCTTTTGTAATAGTGCTTCCATATTAGGGAGGGGATAGTTATCCTTAAGAGAATATTTGTTTAGATTCCTGAAGTCCACACAGAATCCAATATCACCATTTTTCTTCCTGACAGGCACCAAATTAGAAACCCAAGAAGAATACCTGATGGGTTTAATGATAGCTCCATCTCTTAATTTTGTGAGTTCTTCAAGCATCTTAGGAGCTAATGTAGGATTGATAGGCCTCTATTTTTGCCTAAATGGTTTAGCATCTAATTTTAATGGTATTTCATGCTGAAATAGATCCTCCCTATATGCTTTCAAATCATCATATGACCAAGCAAATACATGTCTATACTTCCTAAGTAAGTTGATGATCATGCTCCTAATTTTGGGATTAAGATTCTTTCCAATGTATACATTCTTTGGGGCTGCCTGTGTCCCCAAATTAATCTCTTCAAGGTCATTTTGCACCACTGGTGTGTCTTTCATTTTGAATCTATCATGTCCATCAAATGCCTTTCCCAATGCTACAAGTCCCTTAGGTATTTTGTTTATTTTCAGCTGAACTATCTCTTGACCAAAAAGGGTTTCCTTCCCATCATGTTCTTTAACACATTAAAATCAATCTCTTGATTTTCATAATGATCAGCACAATGCAGGAAGTTGATTATATCAGCATCATTATCAAACACTTGCTAGTTATGTACATTATCTAGGATAGTGGGTCTGGTTTTGAATTCAACTTCTGTAATACCTCCTAATGTGACATCATCCCTTTTTAATGTGATATTTTCTAGAAAATCTGCCATAATGTTTTTTGATCTATCAATCCAATTGATTGAAAAGGCATCAAATAACTCAATATCATTCCAGACAGCATTTCTGTATTGTCTCAACCTCTTGTTTTCTGACAAGTATTTCTCTCTTACTTGGGAAGTAACCAATTCTGAATCACCATATACAACTAACTTTTTCATCTTATGCTTGGTGGATATATTCAAACCAATGAGCAAAGCCTCGTATTCTGTTACATTGTTTGTGCATTCAAATGTTAATAGAAAGGAGTATTTGAATGTTTTACCTGCTAGTGAGATAAATACTACTCCGGCCCCATTTCCCATTTTGCTACATGCACCATCAAAATACATCTTCCACACATAATTTTCTTCTTACTTAGATTCAACATGTATCGGATCAGTATTCTGCAATTCTGGCTAATTTTTCTCAACCTTGAAGGCTCCCAAATCTGTATCACAAAAGAAATTTATTTGATGTTGATCCAAGCATTCTATGATGTTCTCATATCTTGGCTCCCTACACAGCTTGATCTCTTTACCTCCCACTGGTATTGTGGCATATGATAAATCTAATTGGACATTCCCTCCTACCATTGCAGCCCATTGTCTAGATAAAAGCATTCCATAATATGGTGGGATGTCAACTACAGTGATATCAATGTTATAGGTTGCTTCAGGGTATGAAGCGAGTTTTATTTCCACATCCCTCATAATGCCTACGACTGGGATGGATCTATTATCCATTGTGTTTGTTATTTTCTCTGAATCGGCAGAGGGTTTGCCAGTTCCAATGCATGGGTAGATCTAGCCAATAGATTACGAGAGGTTGTGTGAGCTGCCTCCCCTTCACTTCTGGTTCTGCCGCACCAAGGGGGGTATCCCTATAACTAAAAGTGTAACATTGACTAGCTCAATGATAGCAACATGCAGAATACTCTCATGTGTGGACCAAGATGTGGATGATACATCACAAGGTTGGCAATATTCTTGGACATATGTGTCTAGTTATGGATGAGAGTATGTAGGGGTTCCTAATCCTACTCCTACAACTAATAGGTGGAAGTTATGGAAAGATGGATATGATAATTTGGATGCAAGATAGGGGTTTAGGGTCATAATTACTAACCCAGGAATAGACCGGTGCCTATCTCAAGGCAAGGAGTCAACTAGACATATGCAACATATGGTTTACAACTAGCATTCAAGTTTCAAGGGGTTGGATTGATGCTTGCCTTACAAACATCACCCAAGAATAGGTATTTAGCTGCCTCTACTTACAGATATCCTTGTTGACAAACAACCTTCTCCATGCTTAACCTAAAACAATTTAATCCACTCCTTGAATGGAAGTTAGAGATGAAGCATGTGATACATAAACTTATACCCTAGAATCTAAGAAACCCTTAGCAGCCAAATTCAAAAGAAGGAAATACATGCAGCGAAGGAGACAAATAGATAAACACATGCATAAGAGCATTTTTCATCTATATCAACATGAAACTAAACATACATGCAAAATACATTCATGATGCAACTCATAAACTCCAGAATGAGATAAAACAACCTAGGATCATGCCCTATTCTTCATTATTTTCACAAAAATGTCCAAGACTTCAACAACCAAATATGAGTGACACAGTTTGCATTTTATAGCAAAACTATGTACTCAGCCAAAATTACAATGGTCAACTCAAAAATCACCAGATACAATGCATGATCAGAATGGTGCTCAGAATTGAATGCGGCAGAGGGACAAAGAGGAAGGAGCAGGTACGCTCAGGATTTGAGCCACCGCTTCAAGATTTTCTCTTCAATCAGGTGGTTAACCCGTCAACTCCATTAGTCATCCCTCTAAATTTTACCATTATTGCTTCAGCTACCCACAGCCCCTTCTGAAATGCAGCAACAACGTGCCTCTGTTGTTTTCCCACTCAAAAAATGACTTCAAACACTTAGGAAAAAACCTTCGCTGCGGTCCAAAACATGGCCGTCAATCCACTTCCTGTCGCTAAGATCCACGACACTCAAAAATGTTTAAAAGTTGTCGGCCAGTGAAAACGTGCCACATACGCACCTCACATTTCTATCGTTGGCTTTTCCATTCCTTATTTTGCCCTTTTCTCCCTGTATATGCATGAACATATGCATATACAATCACCTTATATACAAGTCAGACCCCAAACTTTATTAGAACAATTTGAGAACCGGTTCAGATCTGGCTTGTATCTTAACCCGTATATCGGCATGTACAAACACCACATACATGCACGCCGCAGACTTCAAACCATTATGCATCAGAATGTACCTCCCTTTGAAGTCCGTCTTGTATCTCTTTCACTGCATATCGGCTTGTATATCAGCATATACAAGCTTCTTATACAAGCTACGGACCTAAAATATTTATTCACTGCATTTTATTCCTCCTTCGGGTCCAGAATGCATATTTCCTCCTTGTATATTTGATTGTATATTTCAAATGTATATCACATATACATTCTCCTTTGTATATGAGATACAAAGCCCTTTGCATGTGAGGTGGACCCCACAAATGTATATCGGCCTTTGCACATCATTCCTTGTATATTTTGCTTGCATCCGCAAATATACAAACCTCTAATATACAACTGTGGTATCTTCAATAGAATATTCTGGGAATGTATCTTCCGCTCGCCACTATGGCAATTGTATATTAGCACGCCCTTGTATATTTTGCTTTGTATATTTCCTCTGCATACAAAGAGGGAATCTTCCCTGGAATATGCCTGCAATGTATATTTTTCACTTGTATCTCCAGCACTGTAGTAAATGCATCTGCGCCCTTGTATATTTTTCAATGCACCATTACATACAACCTGATATACAAAGCGAGAATATTCCCAGGAATCTGCGAAAGATTTCCCCTTTGTATATGCACATTTAGAGCCCAATATGCACTTAGAAATGCATCTAACTGATTTTTTTAAAGGGCGATGGAGATTTTACACCCGCCAATGCATATTTTGACTTGCATGTATATACAAAAAACCCTTGTCTATACAAAGACACCTATACCTTAACTAATTTTTTGCATTTTTTACAACTGTAGGGGTCAAAAGTGTTAGAATTTTTGGATTTTTTGGGAAGGGGCCTACATATTTAAATGCTTAAAACCTGATTGCTTATGCAGGCACCACCAGTGGCTCTATTTGGGGATGCATGCCTCTTGCAGGCATGGTGAGAACCTCAGATCTCTGGGATGCAGACCAGTCCCTTATCCATTGGGCTACAGAGTCAAACTTGCACCAACCTGCATCACCAAACACACTTGATGGCCTAAGGCCACCAAGAAAAGAAAAACTTGTATCTTCCCTTATCAAACACCTAGTTTTCATCTGCATTCACTGGATTGATCCTGGAGACACTGTCATGACCTACCCATAAACAAATCTCGTCATCTGCATATTCAACCCTCTAATTTAGCTTGTCACCGTCACCCCTATGCAAACAACCTTTAGCATCATGTGACATGTGGGTGTCATATTTATCAAACAATGCATATTCAAATGAAATATAACACATGTTATCATCTGTGTTAGCATTATGCATTGTAGAATGATCTCCTAGCTGGACTGAAAACTGAAAACACTCAAAGTCCATCATGCAGCTAGGAGCATCAGGGCTCATCTTATCACAAGTTGGCATATCAAAGAAAAATCTTTCAGATTCATAGTTGTGCATATCATGCACACAACCATCAGATGCACCATGCTGGAAAAGATCAGGCTCTGGCATCTCTCTACAATAACCTTCATGATGTATGTTGGCCTCTCTTTCATCCAGATGAGAAACATAATCTAAATCAATAGCAGGGCTCAAATCTTCATCATACTCAGACAAATCCTCATCACCATACGTGTCAAACATGGGTGGTTCAGGCATTTCAACTTCATCATGGTATGCCGCTAGTTCATGGGCAGCAGAATATGCATTTTCATTATCAATGAATCCACTCTGTGGAGGAGTATGAGCCTGTATGTTATAAACAAAACTATAATCAAACAAAGAACAATCATGCTCATCATTAGCACTTGTTTCAATTTCTTACTCTTCATCATCTCCATGTGTCTAAAAGGAAGGCATTGATTCACACATGGCACTGCTGCTCTATTTGCTTATTTCTTCTCTATCCTGAGCACAATACTCACAATCATCTCCACAAATCCATTCAAACAGATGTTCATTTCTGTCCATAACCTCATCATTATTTTCAGAACCAAACACCTCAACCTTGCTATGGGGGTTATCAGTAATCCTTCTATTGGCATGCTTAACTGATGTATTTTCATTCTCATTTTTATCTTCACATGATGCCATAATCACTTGGTCATTTGCAGCCCTATAACCGTTATTCATACCAAAACCTATGGATAGGGAATTCTACATGTACTCATTTCTCATTTTTTCTATATTTTCTATGAACTTGTATGCCATCTGCATACTTGTTATCATGAATTCCCTCAACAATGCACTAGAGCCCTCCTCGAAAGCTTCAAAATATATGCCAACACAGGCTGAAATATCAGGTCTGAAGACTTCAGGGATTTGTGAAAGGGCTACTACAAATTTATGACTGAAATCAATACAGGGCTCTTTATCTTGTTTTCTGATTTCCATTAATCTTGCAACAAGATCAACAGGTTCTCTTGCAAATTCTTCTTTGAAACAGTCAACAAGTTCATCCCAATAGGCAAAGGATCTCTTTGGAAAGCTCAAATACCAATCTCTATCTTTTGCATCAAGGGATCTAACAAAAAACCTCATCCACATATCCTCATCTCTAAATGAATGTCTTTCCATAAAACTGCAAATTTTTTGGATATGTGCACCCCCATCATATACATTGTGTCCATTAAATCTGGGCATCTGATTGTAAGTCTTAGCAGGCATACTTTCAACTTGATAATTAACCCATGACAAATCTAATTGGTCATACAAAGGATCAAAAGGGCTGACAAGAGGTTTAGCTTTCTGACTGGTAGACACAATAGGGTTATTACTATTTAACTGGGCCTGCCTAGCCTCTAAGAATATCAACCTATTTTTTATCTCTTCCATTCTTTCACTCAACATTTCATCCCCCTCTTGACTGAGTATGGGTGAATACATACTTGGATTCATATAAATCTCACTCTTAGACATCCTTTGTCTGCCTAAGACCTAAGGCTTCCCCTAGGCATCTAGCTTATGCAATAAAACAACAAATATAAATGGGAGGAAACCAAGTACCTTGTCTCATCCAGATGCTGCAATCTGAACAGAATATTCTTTTATCACAACAACATACATCAACCTTTCATGTGCACTTAAATCTTATGCAGAGTTGCCACCTCTCCAGAGAGGACAAAATTTTCAAACAACTAAAATCTCATCAAATATGTTTCTGAGTTCATTCCACTAGCAGAGCACCATCATTCACATGAAAGATCCGGATATCACTCCATGATTTCACATTGTTTGACTCTCTTCATCCCCAGCAGAGTCACCAAAATCTGTTGGTTATTTTCTCTGAATCGGCAGAGGGTTTGCCAGTTCCAATGCACGGGTAGATCCAGCCAACAGATTACGGGAGGTTGTGTGAGCTTCCTCCCCTTCACTTCTGGTTCTGCTGCACCAAGGGGGGTATCCCTATAACTAAAAGTGTAACATTGACTAGCTCAATGACAGGAAGATTTAGCTTGACAGCAACATGCATAATACTCTCATGCATGGACCAAGATGTGGATGATACATCACAAGGTTGGCAATATTCTTGGACATATGTGTCTGGTTATGGATGAGAGTATGTAGGGGTTCCTAATCCTACTCCTACAACTAATAGGTGGAAGTTATGGAAAGATGGATATGATAATTTGGATGCAAGACAGGGGTTTTGGGTCATAATTACTAACCCAGGAGCAGACTGGTGCCTATCTCAGGGGAAGGAGTCAACTAGACATATGCAACAGATGGTTTACAACTAGCATTCAAGTTTCAAGGGGTTGGATTGATGTTTGTCTTACAAACATCACCCAAGAATGGGTATTTAGCTACCTCTACTTACAGATATCCTTGCTGACAAACAACCTTCTCCATGCTTAACCTAAAACAATTTAATCCACTCCTTGAATGGAAGTTAGAGATGAAGCATGTGATATAGAAACTTATACCCTAGAATCTGAGAAACCCTTAGTAGCTAGATTCAAAGGAAGGAAATACATGCATCGAAGGAGACAAACAGATAAACACATGCATAAGAGTATTTTTCATCTATATCAACATGAAACTGAACATATGTGCAAAATACATTCATGATGCAACTCATAAACTCTAGAATGAGATAAAACAACCTAGGATCATGCCCTGTTCTTCATTATTTTCACAAAAATGCCCAAGTCTTCAACAACCAAATATGAGTGACATAGTTTGCATTTTATAGCAAAACTGTGTACTTAGCCAAAATTACAATGGTCAACTCAAAAATTGCCAGATACAATGCATGATCAGAATGGTGCTCAGAATTGAATGTGGTAGAGGGACAAAGAAGAAGGAGTAGGTATGCTTAGGATTTGAGCTGCCACTCCAAGATTTTCTCTTCAATCGGGTGGTTAACCCGTCAACTCCATCGGTCATCCCTCTGAATTTTGCCATTATTGCTTCAGCTACTTGCAACCCCTTCTGAAATGCAGCAACAATGTGCCTCTGTTGTTTTCCCACTCAAAAAATGACTTCAAACACTCAAGAAAAAACCTTCGCTATGGTCCTAAACATGGCCGTCGATCTACTTCTCGTCGCTGAGATCCATGGCACTCAAAAATGTTGAAAAGTCATCGGCCAGTGAAAATGTGCCACATAGGCACCTCACATTTCTATCGTTGGCTTTTCCATTCCTTATTTTTCCCTTTTCTCCCTGTGTATGCATGAACCTATGCATATACAATCACCTTATATACAAGTCAGACCCTAAACTTTATTAGAACAATTTGAGAACCGGTTCAGATCCGACTTGTATCTTAACCCTTGTATATCGGCATGTACAAACACCACATACATGCACACCACGGACTTCAAACCATTATGCATTGGAATGTACCTCCCTTTGAAGTCTGGCTTGTATCTCTTTCACTGCATATCAGTTTGTATATCAGCATATACAAGCGCCTTATACAACCTACTGACCTGAAATATTTATTCACTGCATTTTATTCCTCCTTCAGGTCTGGAATGCATATTTCCTCCTTGTATATTCGATTGTATATTTCAAATGTATATCACATATACATTCTCCTTTGTATATGAGATACAAAGCCCTTTGCATGTGAGGTGGACCCCACCAAATGTATATCGGCCTTTGCACATCATTCCTTGTATATTTTGCTTGCATCTGCAAATATACAAACCTCTAATATACAATTGCGGTATCTTCAACAGAATATTCTGGGAATGTATCTTCCACTCACCATTGTAGCAATTGTATATTAGCATGCCCTTGTATATTTTGCTTTGTATATTTCCTCTGCATACAAACAACGAATCTTCCCTGGAATATGCCTGCAATGTATATTTTTCGCTTGTATCTCCAGCACTGTAGTAAATGCATCTGCGCCCTTGTATATTTTTCAATGCACCATTACATACAACCTGATATACAAAGCGGGAATATTCTTGGGAATCTATGAAAGATTCCCCCTTTGTATATGCACATTTAGAGCCTGATATGCACTCAGAAATGCATCTAACTAATTTTTTCAAAGGGTGATGGAGATTTTACACTCGCCAATGCATATTTTGACCTGCATGTATATACAAAAAACCCTTGTATATACAAAGACACCTTTACCTTAACTAATTTTTTGCATTTTTTACAACTGCAGGGGTCAAACGTGTTAGAATTTTTGGATTTTTTGGGAAGGGGCCTGCATATTTAAATGCTTAAAACCTGATTGCTTATGCAGGCACCACCACATTGCATAACACCTACCAAATGTAGTGTCAACCCACATTCCTAGTTCTTTCATGACTTCTATTGGAATGATATTCATGGCCGCACCTAAATCAATCATGCAATTTCTTACTATCCTATTTTTTATTAATAAGGTAGTGTAGAAAGGGTCCACCTGTGATGGATTCTTTGTCAATGTATCACCTAAGTATACCTCAAGAATTTGGAATGTTTCTTGGTGAACATTGTTTGTTCTATTCCCTGATCCTTTATGTTTTTGATTTGGTATATCTGAAATCAATTTAACTACTATATTCATGTATTTGTCTATCTTCATCATTTCTAAAAGTGGAACAAATATCTTTACCTAAGATATTGCATGAGCAATGTCAAATGAATGGGCCATAGTCTGATCATTCTTTTCTATTTTTATATGTTCCTTTTCTTGATTTTGTGATTTATCTTTTCTTTTATTTTTATCATCTTTTTCTGGTTCTTTGAATGATGACTTTGCATTATTCTTTTTGTAATTTTGATCTTTTATAAAGATACCCCCAGGTGTTCCTTGTTCAACATTCACTGTCCTGTTCCTTAAGTTATAGGCATTTTTAGCTTGAGCTATTACAGCTATTGTAAGAGCCTCTCTTTCATTGTTAGTGGGCTTTCTCCACTGATCATATGGCGAATTGTTACAATAGGTAGGTTCCTCATAACCATCCTCCTGATCTGAGAACACTTCTTGTTTTCCCATAGTGATATGATGTCTCTGGTTTCCCACATCATATTCATATCCATCTTCCTCTGTAGAAGAATAGTCTTCATTCAACAAATATGGTGTATCTTGCATCATGTTTATTGTGTGATTGTCTCTGTTATAATTGTATAATGTTTCTTCTTGTTGTACTATTTTAGCTACCTCACACTATTCAGGCGAGTGTGGTAAATTCCACACCAGACACCAAGGTTTATCTTCTACCATATGTGCAACATTTCTTTTTAGAGGGTCAGGGGTATCTTAGCCATAATGTTGCTTTCGGTTGTTTTCAATGGGTCTCTCATCTTTCCAATTTGTATTATATGGCATATCACACAACTTGGGCCTTTCATGTCTATGCTGACCTTCTTGTTTAGTTTGTTGAATGTTTGGGTTCTGAGGATTTCTAGGGTTATCTCTCTTGCTAACCATACCTGTAACTTTCCTATTGTTCTCAATAGTTAATGCCACTTTCTGTGCTTCAGCTAGGGTCATAGGGAATCAATTTCTAAGTTTGTACCCTATTTTGGGATCAAATGCTTTCAGGTAGATGCTCAATGCTGCTGGATCAGTCAGTTTAGATCCATGTGGTATTTTGTTGTGTAACTTAGAAAACTTCAGATTGAAATCATATACTGACTCATTTTGGTATTTTTGGATGCTTATCAATTCATGCAATGTAAACTCAAGGGCATATTGATTACCATACTATTCCTTAAATTGATTATGGAAATATGTTATTGAACTGATTGAAGCATCAGGTAAGCTATTGAACCAGTCTCTTGCATCTTCAGTTAGGGACATCATGAATAACCTCATTCTAACATCTTCATAGTCCATACCAATATCTTGTACGAAAGCATTGAAGCTTCTGATGTGATCTTCAGCTGATATTACACTGTTCCCAGTGAACTTGGGAACTATATTTCTTTAATTACTATCCATAGGATATGGATACAACTGATATCTAGTCAGATCAAATTGGCTACATATGTTTGTAAGGTTTTGAGGTGGAATATTCATGGGTGGTGGATTAGGATAGTAATTATATCCACCTGGAGGCTAATGATAAGCATATTGCTATGGGTTTATGTGGGAATTTATATAAGGATTTTGTGGTCTATAATACTGTTGGCCAAGGGGTGGGTAAGGATTATCCATATGTTGAGAGGTGTTGTGTATGGGAGGTGGTCTAAGATTTCTAGGGAGGGTATTTTGATGACTTTTGGATGCTTGTGAATTGGATACACCACCTGTATTTTGGTGTAGGTTTTTTTGTGGATTCCTCAAAGTGTTTCCTCTATGTGGAGGTACATATTTTGGGGGGGGGGTTGTTTTAGCCCTACTCTTTATCTATTGAATCTCTTGTTGCAACAACCTCTTAGTTTCCTCTATCTTGATCATCTCAAGTTCTTCCTGGAGCCTAAGCAGATCCTATTGTGCTTGATTCATACCTCCTAATTTTTTTGGACTTTCATTTATTTCTTGAGTTGAGAATCCATGTTTTACCCCTTCTCCCTGATGTAATGACATTTTAAAATCATATTTAGCTTGCCTTTGATCAATTTCCGTCATGGCCCGTGCTTCACACTCTAGCTGATCTTGAGGATTAGGTCTGTATTTTTCCAATATATCATCAGTTACTCCATTGAGATTTTCATTTGATTCATGCAGAGGTGTAAACTTATTGTGAATTATGGTAGTTTGCTCAGCATTATCTTCTTGAGCCTCCTAGTTATTATTCTGGTGAGAATAGTTTGATGTTCCATTTCTCTTGGAGATGTTTCTAATTGGTGGAGATGATTGTAATTTCCTACCTTCCATCTTGGATCTCCTACCATCCATTTGGAATTAACTTTCTATTATGACAGGTTCTAGAGTTGCCACCTATTTTGTAAATAGGAAAAAGTTTATAATTTATCTTTTTGCATTCTTTTTGCTAGCAAAGTTACCAAATTGAATTTCAAAATTTCTAACTCTATAAAAGAATGGTTTCTTACTAAGGTCCTTTATTTAGTCCCTAGTAGAGTCACCAATTTTTTTAGGTCTCAAAAATGCAGGTTGCTAATCCTAAGAGGATGCCAGGCTCTATGCTTAGATTCGCAACATTTTTGAACTAACGCGATGCAATCAACCTTTAGGGTTTGATGACTCACTGCACTTTAGGTCCTGCTACACCTAGGTGGGTGAACCTTGGAAATTAAAGCAGATTGAGTGTAAATATTTTGACTAAGTAAATGAATATACCTATAGTGGCAAATGGTGTAGAATATATGAAAGCTTTCTAACTAATTTTATATCTAATATTTGATGAATGGCTAGTATAAATTGTATAAGCAATATCAAGGTGAATTTTATAATTGTGCTTAACTATTAAAGGGGTTTTAAATGATGAATTGAAATAAGACTAGTGCCTTGTTGGGTAAACAGAGTCAAATGGAAGACTAAGACCAGTGGCTTATAGTAGGTAGTAACTCTAACTGTTTGGCACAATATTTTAGTTTATAACTTGTATAAATGTGCAAGGAAATGATTGACAAACTCTTCTTAATAATCCAATAGATAAGATCAAATTTCTTGTTATTCACTAGGAGCAAATTTAATCCTTTCTTGAAGGAACCAATTGAATGAAATATGCAAGAATAACGGATAATATCAATTTGGAGATAGGATGACAATTCTAATTATATGGTTCTTCTTAGTAATACAAACTAACACTTCTAGGTTACTGTGACTGATCAGAAGGCTTTTAATTCCTCTAATGGAAACCAATTAATCCAATCACACTACAGAAAATGTGCACTGACAATTTAAATATATACTTGATATATTAATTTGAATAACAAGGAAATACTGAACTAGTGACAACCATTCAATTTAGTAACTTTAACAAACAATTGATGCCAGAATAAAACCACAGAATTAGAGAACTTCAATTTACTTCTTCAATAATATACTTGCAACATGGTCTTTTGAAACATTGTAAACTTCATGTATTATATCCTTCTATTGATGATAATTTAACATCATATGTTTGAACTTATATAGAAATGCTTATGAAGAGACATAACTCTTCAAAAAGTCTTTTGGGAATCAACATGATTAACATAACAACAAATAAAAATAACAATGCTTAAGCTCTATTCAACCACAAGTATAGCTGAGCAATGTGATCCAAGTACTCCTGGCTGCGGTGGGTATTAGTGAATTCAATAGCATTCCTTGTGATCACATCCATTGTTACCATCTTCTCCAGGTGCTTACAGGCTTCTCCAGATGCAGAATCTTTGTCCTTGAGAGGTCCTAAGGCTTCATGCAACAGAATTTGACAGTCTTTACTCCATTCCTCTTTGTTCTTGAATTCTTTATCATCCTTGAACAACGTGGGCACTCCTACTTTTGAGGCTTCGACACATTCTTTGGCATCATTCTTAAGTTGATCATAATACTTTTGATGCTTCTCAATCAAATCTTTTGCATTGGAGGTATTTGTATCCTTACTCTGTGTCTCATTGAGTTTCCCCTGCAACCTTTTGTCAAGCCTCTCATGCTCTTGGATCACTTTATAGTTTTGAGAATAAATATCCCAAAATTGGTTCAACCAATGCATCATGTTGGTATGCTTGTTTTGGAGCACTATTACAAGTGTATCTATCTGAACTTGAGCAATTTGGTCAATAGGCGGTGGTTGGGTACTTTGTGAGCTTTCTCCCAGAGTTAATCTTTTTACTGACCTCCCGAAGGTGCTCTTAACAACATCTTTCAAATAATCATTTTCTTTTGTTAATCTATCACAACTTAGTTTATATGCATCTTGTTCTTTGATTAACATCTGAGCCTGTGCTTTATTCAACTTTGCAATGTTAATTCCAATGTCTGTAGTGATCAAGGGGTCAGTCTCCCTTGCCTTCAAAGTCATGACATGGCCAAAAGTCTTCTCAGTGTCTATAATGGTTGTCTTCTTATGGGGAGGATATAGGGCCCATATCATTAATGAATTTTCATCGTTATTATATTTGGTGCCCATATATACTTTTGTGACACCTTCTGGAGTGAACTTGTATTTATCATCAGTGTTATGCAAAAAACTATCAAATACTAGAGTAGAATTCAAATCAAGACCAGGAAAGATCATCACCCCTGCTTCTTTGAGCAGCTATCTACCCTTAATAGGGGTCATATCTTGTAATTCACTATCCACTATTGTTTTCAACATATCAAGTGACTGTCTTTCATTGTTGGCAGAGATATCATCAACTGACTCCTTGATTTCTTTCCCCTTGCATTTATATAAAAATGATTTGAATTCTTTAGAATGAATAAATTTATCATCAAAAATAAAAGAATCATATGCTACTTGTCTAGGATCCTCATCATGTTCCACACCAGGAGACTGATAACATTGCAATCTATTATGCCTCGCACACATGCCCCATCCAAAAATGGGGATCCCCTCTTTTAACTTGGCTTAAGGTGTCAATTAGATCTTTTCATCTCCTAAGTGGTTAAGTGGTCAAAGTGCATTCAGACCTGGATTGAATGATAAATATTGAAGAAACACTTCAAAAATCTGCTAGGTTGAATCCTTATTTTCCTTTTGAAAGCCTTGAATTGCCCTTTTGCACTAGATTGACCTTTAACCAACCCTTGCACTAAATTCTTACCTATCTGACCTTTGCACTAGATTATCTTCCAACTATCCTAGTGATACAATCCGTTGTCTATGACTTCAATGCTGATTTCCTCTTTGATGGACTTTTGCACTAGAATTGATGTTCTCTAACTTGTGCTAAATCAAGCGATCACCAACTAAGTCAGACGAGGCCAAAATGCCCACAAGTCAGATGAACCTCAAATACCCGCAAACTGTGTCAATTGCATTTATAAATCTTAGCACTGCAAACGGTCCTATCTGATTAGGTCTGACATGTCCAAATTCCTCACCAGGTTCGAGCTAAGGAAAAATTGCACCAAACCCTAAACTGACATACATACGCCTGTGCATTAATGGCATCTTCACCGAGGAATAAAGGGGGAGAATCATACGTTTTAACTAGTTTCTTTGCATTTAACAAGATTTCGAAGCTCCGTTCATGATTTTGAACTTTTGCTGTTGATTTGCCCCAAATTCAAACCCGCAACCTGCCTGCACAATCTAGATGCGACTTCATATTCACCAGGTAGGGTTCCAAACCCTGTTCTTCAAGCTTTCACTGCAAGCAGTTAGGGTTTGTTTAAATGTTAATATTTTGAAAGAATGGGTAATCTTAGGGTTTCTAGCTAGGGTTTGCATGTAAATTATTCGTGTTTCATTTAAACCCTATTAAGTTTCCCTGTTGAGAATGGAGTGCCATGAGTTGACTAAAAGACCAAAACTTAGACAAAATTTCCCATAGATACTCTTGGTTTTTGGTGCTAAAACGAGGTCCAACCGACCTACAAACTTGTTGATCATTTAGTCGGTTGGAGACCTCCAAAGCCTGCGCTGTAGTTTCAAAACCATCTTGTGCTAAAAAATTTAATGTCTGACCTACATGCTCACTTCAGATTTCTATGCCTTGGTCGGAAGGACCTAAAATCCCTGCTAACCATGAAACTACCTTTTGTAACAAAAGCCCCTTTGCGCTGACTTTGCGCTAAAAGACCTTGTCTCTGACTTGGACGGACACCCCAAATTCCCCTGCAAAGTCAGTAGTGTCCCAAAATCCCGCTGAAAGCAATACATCGATTATGTACTAAAAATAACCCCTTCTGACCCTATACCATAATACTATCCCACTGATTTGGTCGGTAGCAAGCAAAACTTGCGCAGATTAGACCATGTTGAATCCCGCACAAAAGTAACATAAAGAATATCGATAAGCTTTGTGCTAGAAACACAACCGACTGACTTGATAACCAATGGAGGTCAGAGACCTCTAAAACCCGCGTAGGTTAGTACCTATCAAAATCCCTGCAAAGTGTTTAAAAGTATTAAGGTAGTAAATCCTTTGGTTGGACCTGCCCATTTCTCCCACTGAGGTCGAATGACCCTGAATTTAACGCTTTTCTGCTTGAAGGTCAGATGATTCAAATTAGCGCAAAACATGCAAATGACTGAATTTTCTAAGAGTTTTCAAAGGGAAAGTGTTAAAAGTGATAAAGTTAATGTTGTGATGCATTGATAATGATGATTTTCATGGAATTTCTTGCAACATAGATGTTTCTTTGCATGCATTAATGATGGTTGTGATAATTGCAATAAATGTTAGATTTGAGTTTTCTTCAAAAGGGTATAATAGTAGTAATAGTAGATTTAATAAAGTTCTTCTTAAACTTAGGAGTATGTTATATGATTCCTCAAGGTATCAAACTTATAAGGTCCAGTCTTGCAGATGAAATGACTACTCGAGCCCAAGCTATGAAGTATGAGTTCAAAGGAATCTATCCAGAGACAAAGATTCACTCTGGGTGGGGTGACATAGGAGACAGAGACCTAGGTCACATAGACCTAGATGATTTTAGATTGAGGGTCTTCGGTCTGAACCCAACTCCTAGGGCTAGAATACTCAGAGATAGTGGTATTTCACAAGATGTTGCCTTCCCCACTTTAGTACAATGTGCATAACTAATAGCAACTTGTGCAAACAAATATGATATAATGACAAGAACAATCCAATTGGCCAGTGGAGATATCTTGGTTGATTTAACCCCACCTTCTCTAGCTGAAACCTTTGATATTCCTTGGCATAAAGTTATGACTATGCCAGACAAACAAGGATCACAAGATACTTATAACAAGGATGTAGAAAGTTGTAGAAAGTACATAAATGAAAATTAGGCCAAAAGCAGAAGGTTTGCTCTTATCAAGCTTCCCAGAATATTATACAGAAGTGACTTCCATGATGAAATTGGAGACTTGGTGACTTTCTTGAGCAGGATATATGGACTGCCAACAGACTCCACTTTTGAGGATTGGAAGTTTGTCATTATCATTGAGATATTTAAAGGGACTAAATTCCACTAGGCCTATATCCTCAGTGACAACATTCATGAGGCCTTCAGCAATGTCAAGGACAAAAGATACTTTAGATGGACATCCTATGTTGTTTATACATTGATGAGGAGAAATCACTATGTTGGGCTGTCCAAAATTGGAGAAGTTAGGAATGATGAGAAAACTTAGATAAAGGTGTATGAATGCTACCCACAACTGACCTCTTCTCAATCCTTAATACATTTTAAAAGAGTAAATGATGCTTTCACGATGTATATAGCCAGAATGCTGCAGGGTAATCCACTGAGGCCATGAATGAAATTACCCGATATGGTAGATGGTACATCCAGTTTGAGAAATTTACATATTTAAGGGTACAAGGCTTCATTGGGATGGCCTACAGACTTCCTAGGTATCCTGATGATAAGACAATACTTCTACAACTGTCTAGACAATTAATACCCTGTGCTGAGAAGCTTAAACACTTACACATAACTAATGTTCAATTTCCCATCAAGTTTGTCAAGGGGATTTATGCATGCCCTTATTTGCAATCAGCAGAACATTCTGATAAACAGCTTCAACTTCTAAATTTGCACTACGACAATACAAGGAGTCATTTTGATCGAAATAGAGTGATGTAAAGATTCATAAGCAAGAAGCTCTTCCACAAAATGCACATTGAAGATTTTTGGGCCAATTGCCCCGATGACTATGAGATCATGAAGAAAGCACATTCAAGGCTACCTCTGGATTTTATTAGGAAGTTCCACATTATGGCAGTGCCAAACCAACTATAGGATGATGAGAATGTTATGTTCAGAGGACCATGGGAGGCTCAGTACCATCAACCCATTCCATTGCCAAATTGGGCAAATGCAGAAGAGAGCTCCCTGGATATTGTTATGAGGGAACCTATCAGACCAGGCAAGGCCTGGGTAAGAGCTCAAGTAGCTACTATAGAAGGACAAGGAGTTCAACTCACTTATACAACATTGGATTCAGATAAGGACTCTGGGGGAGAAGAGGATGAGCCAATCCATGTTACAAATGAGGCAGAGCCAGCTGAGAAATAGAAGTCAGAGAGTGAAGAACATACATCTCTGGCTGAGAAAGCAAAAAAGATGAAGTCATCTACAAAATTTCTTCTGAAGAAAGATCAACCTCCCCCCACCAGGACAAGGGCCTCTAAGAAAAGAGATATGCCAAGTGGTTCTGGAGAAAGCTCTAATGCAAAGAAGGTGAAGGTAAAAGAAGTTAGTAAGGAGGATGCTACTACCAAGAAAGACTCTAATCCTCTAACTACCCAGCCTCCTACTACCCTAAGTGTGGGCACTACTCTCACAACCCTTTTTATTTCTACTACCACTTCTCCTTCTATCACTCCTTCCTCTACTGCATCCACTTCACCCATAACCTCGGCCTCCATAACTCAAGAAACATCTCCTGCCACCTCTCTTACCTCTACAATTGCTGCTACTTCCTACTCATTGGCAATTTCTTCCAGCACCCGTAGCAGCCCTATCTCTTCCACTGTCGCCATTTCATGCCCTTCCACTATCACTACACTTACATCTACTTCTTTTACTCAAGTACCATTACCTCCCATTTCTACTATCCTTTCACCCCCTCTTCCTCTACCTTCACTACCCTTTCCTTCACCTCTTGTCATTTCTTCCTCCCTATCCTCGGTCTTGGCCAACCTGACACCAGCCAATGCGCCTTCCTTAGCCATATCTTCTACTGTCCCTATTTCACAAATGCCTACTGATTCATTGGTAGTACCACTGCTGCCTAAGATTGAGAAAGTATGTGTAGAGTTGGGGTTGCATGAGCCTCAAACAACATTTGAGGAGGAGAAAGATACATTAGCTGAAGTGAGTGATAAAGACTTCCATGAACCTTCAGCCAATGTGGAAGTCATTGATGTATCTAATAGTCCTCTAGACAAAGATCTAACCAAGGAAGTTTTCAAGTTTGCACAAGAAATTACAATGACAAATCTAGAGAACTTGGCCCAAGAAGAAGAAAAGGAAGAAGAGATAAGTTTAGAGGAGAATGAAGAGCTAGAGCAAGAACAGGAACCATCCAAAGAGTTGGTTGTAATTGATAAGGATGGAGCTATTGAAGTGAACAAATCTGCTGCACCTGAATGGTTGCAAGGCAGAATAACATATCCTAGCACATGAGGATGCTAGGATTCACCATAGAATGACGTCGATCGATCCTGTAATTGCAAAACTCACATAAACAGAAAATGCAAAAACAAAATCTAAGCTAATATGTACATCCATTCCACCGATTACAGAGTAATCAACTGGTGGAATGGGTTAAAACCCCATCTCGACTGTAAATCAGAAATCAACTACACAAATGTAATTCAAATGCAAAATAGGATCTTCTTTATTACTCTGAAAAGGAATACAGATATCTATTTTCACAGTGCAATTCAAATTCATGATCACTGCTCTGTCTAACTCCTCCTTTCTGATCTCTCTCTGTCTAATCGATCAGAACTTAGGCTATTTAGCAACCCATAGAGAGTAGTACTGACATGATTCCCAGCGGCTGGGAGACATAACTAACTAACAAACTAACAACCTTGTCATTTACAGATTGACAAGTGTCCAAAAGACAAAAATAACCCAAAATAGCATGCGTTGGTCAAACAGACCTTATTACATAGTAAATGCATAACAACCTATTAAGACTTTAGGCTTCTAATTAACTTGATGAAGGGGTGCCCCTACACCATACTCCCCGAGAGATGAAATCTCAAGTCCACTTGAGATGAGAGTTTGAAAATATGCACCCTGTTTTATGATCTGTTCTTCTGTCATCCAAACTGCCTCTGAATCAGGTTTCCCCTGCCAAGCCACCAAGTATTCCATATATTCTTTGTTCCTGGTCTTCTTTACCATTCTGGAGTCTAAAATCTTCTACAATTTTGGTGGATCATGTTTAGGAATATCATCATCTGATGTATCCTATAATGTTTCCTATTTCATATCTACATTATGTTTGTATGGAGTTAAATCACATACATTAAAAATAGGTGACAAACCAAGATCAAAAGGAAGTTGGCTCTCATAAGCATTTTGTCCACATTTCTTCAAAATCTAACATGGTCCAATCTTCCTCTACATGAGCTTAGTATATTTTCCTTGTGGGAGTCTTTCCTTTTTCAGTTAAACCCATACCAAATCTCCAACATCAAACTGTACATCTCTCTTTTTCTTGTCAACATATTCTTTATAATTTAAACTAGTTTGCTGGAGTTGGTTCTTGACTTGATCATGCACCTCTTTTATTGCTGCTGCAAAAGCTTCTCCATCTACACAAATAGGTGCTCCTGTAGGTAGATCTCTGAACTCCAAAATACCTCTGGGATGAATACCATACACTACTTGAAAAGGTGATTTCCCTGTACTCCTATTGATGGTATCATTATAAGAAAATTCTACCTATGGTAGGATATTATCCCACTTCTCTCCATGTTGTTTTGTCAAACATCTGAGTAGATTTCCTAATGAATGGTTAACCACTTTAGTCTATCCATCTGTTTGAGGATGATATGCTGATGAGAAAGATAAATTTGTTCCAAGATTCTTCCAAAGAGTCCTCCAAAAATGGCCAATAAATTTCACATCTCTATCAGATACTATGCTCAATGGCAATCCATGTATCCACACTATTTCCCTAAAAAACAAATCTGCAACATATGAAGCATCACAAGTAGTTTTGCATGGCAAGAAATGTGCCATTTTACTGAATCTATCTACTACAACAAAAACACTGTCATAACCTTTTCTTGTTCTGGGTAAACCCAATACAAAATCCATGCTTATGCTTTCCCATGGTCTAGAAGGAATGGGCAGTGATTGATATAAACTTGTATTAGTTGATCTTCCTTTCGCTTTCTGACATATCACACATGTCTCCATAAATTTTCTGACATCTGATTGCAATTTAGGCTAATAGTAATGTCTCTTTACCAGTTCCAGAGTCTTATCTAAACCAAAATGTCCTGCCATAGCTACGCAATGCTTTTCCCTGATGATGTTCAGCCTCATAGAACACCTTGGAATACACAACTGTACACCTTTGAACAACAATCCATCCTGGATCAGAAATTTAGAAAATTCATCATGATATTTATCTTTGAAAGAAATACATACTTGATAGATTTCTCCAGTCTTCATCAGCATCATACATAGTCTTCAAGGAATCAATGCCAACACTTTCCAATTGAATCTAATTTACAGTTAGAGCTCTTCTACTCAAAGCATCTTCTACCTTATTCTTGACTCCTTTCTTGTGCTTGAGTGTGAAGGTGAAAACTTGTAAAGTCTCCACCCACTTCATATGCCTGTGATTTAGCTTCTCTTAACTATTAATGAAACTAAGAGCCTGATTATATGTGAATACTATGAATTCCTTTGGCATCAAGTAGTGCCTCCACTTCTTGAGTGACTGAACTAGAGCATACATCTCCAAATCATATGATGAATACCTCTTCTTTGCATCATTTAGCTTCTCACTGAAAAATGCAATAGGCCTACCTTCTTGATTGAGTACTGCACCAATTGCCATGTGACTTGCATCACATTCTACCTGAAAATTTTTGTCGAAATCAGGAAGGGTAAGGACTAGCTACTGTGCCACCTTCTTCTTCAATGTTTCAAATGAATCATCTTCTATTTTTGTCCAAGTGAATCTGCATTTCTGTCCCCCTTTTATGGTGTCAAGAATGGGTACACAGACATGAATAAACCCTCTTATAAACTTCCTATAGAAGGTTTCTAACCCATGGAAACTTTTGACATCATTCATTGTTCTAGGAGTTGGCCAAGACAATATGGCACTTACCTTCTCCTTATCCATTTTTAGTTTACCCTATGAAATGACAAAACCCAAATACGTGATCTCTTCCTGCATATACAAACACTTTTCCAAGTTGATCATGAGTTGTTCTTCATGTAACCTTTTGATGACCAAGTCTATATGTCTAAGATGCTCTTCCCTTGTATTATTGAAAATCAGAATGTCATCTAGATATACTATGACAAACTTGCTTATGAATTCTCTCAAGACCTCATTCATCAGTCTCATAAAAGTATTGGGGGCATTGGACAAACTAAAAGGCATGACCTTCCACTCATACAACCCCTCATTTGTTTTAAATGCTGTTGTCCACTCATTTCCTGGCCTAATCCTGATCTGATGATAACAATTCTTCAAATCTTTTTTTGTGAAATACTTAGCACCTCCTAAACAATCAAGAAAATCTTCTATCCTAGGTATTGGGAACCTATACCTGATTGTGATCTTGTTAATAGCCCTTGAATCAGTGCAAAGCCTCCAAGTGCCTTCCTTCGGTGCTAGTATAGCTGGTACTGCACATGGACTTAAACTCTTGCCAATTAGGCATGTGTCCAACAATTCTTCAATCTATCTTGCTACTTCTGCATTCTATTCTGGGGTAAGCTTGTATGCTACTTTGTTTCGAAGTGTAGATCTTGGGATCAGATCTATGCAATCGCTGATATCCCTTACAGGTGGTAGGTATCTTGGCATTCCATCAGAGATGATGCCTTTGTATTTATCCAACAACTCTTAGATAGTAGGATCTATGAACCTCTATCGTTTCTCTCCCTTGATTTCTTGCTGTTGTTCTTTATTTACTTTCAGGCATGGAATTAGGGCATATGCAACTGTACCCTCTTCTACTATTTCTTTCATGAACTGTTTACCTTCTACCAGCATTACCTTGGCTTCTTTCCCCTTTGACCCTACCTCCGTCTCCATCAATGGTAGTAACTCTATCATCTTACCATACTTGGTGATTGAATATGTATTTCTAACTCCATCATGTTGTGCTACTAAATCATATTGCCATGGTCTGCCAAATAGGAGATGACAAGCATCCATCTAAGCTATGTCAAATAATAATCTGTCCTTATATGTTCCAATTTGAAATTCTACCCAAGCCTGCTCTTCTACAACTATTTGCTGACCTTGAGTGAGCCATGAAATCTTATATGGGTAAGGATGTGGCACCTTCTAAGCTTCAGCTTTTCTACCATTTCAATAGACACAAAATTTTCAGTAGATCCAGAGTCAATCAGAACTCTACATACCTTTCCTCCTGCCTTGCAAGTAGTTTTGAAAAGAGATTTTCTTTGTGGGGGTTCCCTATCAGGCACCTTCATGGTGGTTATTGCTCTTCTAATCATTAAAGATTCTCCTATCTCAGGATATCCATAACTATTAGGAGCTCTTACACTTTGACCAGTGTTTGAGCTTGTCACACTTTGACAGTCAGATTCTTGTATCAGATTTGTTCTTCTTTCTCCAGTTGAACTCAATGCTTTTCTAGACGTCTGCTGGCTATATGACCTTGATTGCAATTGTAACATCTGATAGATCCTCTACCCTAAGATCTTCCTCTGAATGGCGGTCTTTTGCCCCTAAAGTTTCCTTGCTGATTGTAGTTTCCTCTTTGAGTTTGACTACTATCTCCTTTGTTGTTTTCCTGATTGGTTTCTCTGTGATATCCAAATCCATTGCCTCTGCCTCTGAAAGGACTTCTTCCACCTCTTTACTATCTTCCTCTTCCTCTACTATTCTACTCTTGCCTTCTCTTTAACTTCTCTTCTACCTTGAGTGCCAATTGGTAGCACTTCTGAACTGTATCTAGACTATGCAGATTTAAATCTTCTTGGATGGCAAGTCTCAACCCATTGAGATACCTTGCTAGCCTCTCTTCCTCATTTTCCTTTACCTTTGTTTTGACACATAGTTTCATGAATTCTTCAGTGTATGAACTGACATCTAACTCTTTCTATTTCAGATTATGTCTCCTTTTATGTAATTGGATATTGTAATCCAATGGAACATAGGCTTCCTTCACTAAAGCCACCATTTTCTTCCAAGTAGCAACTCTATTTTTCCTTCTTTCACCCTGTCATCTTGGATGAAATTCCACCAAGTCAATGCAGCCTCTTTCATTGGACTGTGCCATCTTTACCTTTTGATGCTCTAGTATTTCTTCTGTTTCAAAGAAATTATTCAAGGAGTCTATCCACCCCATCACTGAATCAGGATCCATCTTTCCTATAAACACTGGTAAATCCAGTTTCACATCCATGGTCCTCCTCTCCATGGATTTGAGGGCATTCAATAAGGGTCTCTAGTCTGCAGGAACATCTACCTCTTCTCGCCTAGGGATTTCCTCTTCATCCCTATCATCTTCTTTACCAGAACCTACTCTGTCCCTCAATTTCTCCAACTCATCTTTCAAAGCCTGATTTTGAGCTTTCACTGCTTTGCTCTCTACAATCTACTTCTTTACCAGGACAGCCAACTCAACATTGGTCATCCTTGCTAGGAGCTCTGATGTTCCCTCTCCGTCTAACATTCTATCTTCTTATCTTCCTAGAAGATACTCCTTCGCTCTAATACCACTATGATGCAGAGCAGGTAGCAGAATTGGTGGAACTAGTCTAAAAATGTGACTGTGACTATAGTTGAGTCATTGTACCCCTGCAATTAATATTTTATTGTGTCAAATGCTATCAGTTCTCATGGTGGACTATTGCAACCATGACTACCTTTGAATTGTTGAACTATTAGCTCACTGCACCTTTGAGCCTTGGTGAGTTGTTGAACCACTAAACTAGTGCCCGTCTTTGAACTCGTTGGGCTCGTTGAACCATTGAACCGTTGAACCGATTCAATGGGTGGTTCAACGATCGTTAACAATCTTCATTATCTTCATCATTCTGCTGGGCCTCTGAACCAACATACGGTTGAACCATTGAACCCTTTGAACCATTGACCTGGTTCAAAGGTTCAACCAAAGGCTTCTTTTCCTTTCACTGCCGATAGACTGTCACTATTTGAACCGTCAAACCTTTGGACCGTTGAACTAGTTCAAAGGTTCAACCAAAAGGTTTTCTCCACCAAACTTATCATGCTGATCACTTAGCTCCAAATGTCGTTGAAGTAGTGAACTCTCAAACTTTCAAAATTGGTTCAAACAAAAGACTTCGGCCTGATTTAAGTTATCAGCGAAACTTGATATCCTTCATCCGATAACAAATTTCACACCGATACTGTGCGCTGTCTCTGTTAAACTTCCATAGATTTTAATATTTCATATCCTAGCACATGAGGATGCTAGGATTCACCACAACATGACGTCGATCAATCCTATAACTGCAAAACTCACATAAACAGAAAACGCAAAAATAAAATCTAAGCTAATATGTACAACCATTCCACTGATTATAGAGTAATCAACCGGTGGAATGGGTTAAAACCCCATCTCGACTATAAATCAGAAATTGACTACACAAATGTAATTTGAATGCAAAATAGGATCTTCTTTATTGCTCTGAAGAGGAATACAGATATCTATTTTCATAGTGCAATTCAAATTCACGATCACTGCTCTGTCTAACTCCTCCTTTCTGATCTCTCTCTCTGTCTAATTGATCAGAACTTAGGCTATTTAACAACCCATAGAGAGTAGTACTAACAGGATTCCCAATGGCTGGGAGACATAACTAACTAACAAACTAACAACCTTGTCATTTATAGATTGACAAGTGTCCAAAAGACAGAAACAACCCAAAAATAGCATGCGTTGGTCAAACAGACCTTATTACATAGTAAATGCATAACAACCTATTAAGACTTTAGGCTTCTAATTAACTTGATGAAGGGGCGTCCCTACACCAAATTACCTACCCAAACTCTAGTTGTAGAGAATATTTTGACTGGGAATTAGCTGCCTAAGGCCGTTGAATGGTATCAACAGCTGCTCTTGAGGAAGGAAACTTTTGAGAATATAAAAGAAGCATATAAGCCAGCCGATGAAGAGTTGAGGTCAATTATATATGATATCAATGACTCTCTAAAGGATTTCCAGGAAGCATCTTTCGATGATTATGCCCCATTTGATATTGAGAAGTGTAAGGATAAGTTACATAAGGTAATTTTTGAAGACGCCACGCTTAGTATGGAGGATAGACTGGACAAGGCAAGTGACCTTAGAGCTAAATTCAAGGCGGTTCACAAAGTAGGTACAGAGATAGAAAAGATATACAACAAATTCAGTTAGAAGCTAGAGATGTTTGACTACAGGATAAATCATTTAAAGGACCTAGATCTGTCTGAGATTGATCCTGCACTTGGTGCGTGGCTGACTTATCGTAACCGGCTGGCTAGTGAAGACAAAATTGACTTAGACAAAGAATCCTGATATTATTTTGAATATTCTAAGGATGTAATCCCATCATAATTGTAAATTGTTGTATTCAAGGTAGCATGTGACTCTATTTTGTCTTTTCCTTGCTTCTAAAATGTTCTTTTCTACTAATATATTGAGTTGGCTAGTCAAATTGAGTAGATTCAATGTATCTGGGGGCTATTTTTTGTCTTTTTCATAGAAGACAAAATGTAATCCAAGAATTGATGTGAGCTGTTATAATGGTATTTATTGATGTAATCTAGACCATCGGTGTTGAGTTAATCTCCACCATTCATTTGAAAACTCGGTATGCTACTTTTCTATATAAAGGGCTGCCATTTCCTTTGTTTGTAAGAGAGATTTTGATACCGAATTGTTGACTCTATGCCATTTGAAGTAATACAAAGCAAATTTCTGCAATAATTCTAAGAATTTGAATCTTGTGTTGGCTCATTTTGGTTTTCATGGTTCACTTCTTTCTCTCCCATAGTTAGTTAGTTGTGCTTTTATAATGTTCATAGTTTTCTATAGTATCTGATGAATACTCCAAGTCCATACTTTTAGTTATTTGCCGATGGTAAATAGCTGTGTAAAGTTAGTCTGGGCTGATTGCTTGTGCTAAAGTTCAATTGCATTTCATAAGTTAAGTTATGCCGTGTATTGGGTATTTAGTAAATGAGTGTGATCTGAAAATCTATTGACTTCCATTGAAGATAACACTATTTTCTGCAACACTGTAACACCCATTTTAGTTTGGTAACTCAGGAAGCTAGTTTAAAGTTTTAGAGTATTTGTCTACTAAAGATAACCTATGCATTGTGAATGTCACTTAGGATTCTTCTAAACCCTAACCTTTTGCATTTTCTTTAAAACCATTGATAGTTGTTAGAATAGTAATTTCAACAGCACTGCATCTCGTTTATCAACTAAAAATCATAAAAGGGTTTATGTATATTTGCTGCCCCAAACCTGAAGATTTGCAGATTGCATGTAAGACCCCTTGTAGGCATAACTAGAACATACCAATTGAGAGATTCCAAGCAAGCTAAGACCTAGCTGTATTATCCTTGGAGTAGTCTTACCTAGGGTAGGATACTTTTCAAGAGAGGTGTGAAACCAACAATCACACCTGCGTTAATGTGTGCTAAAACCACCATCAACAAAATTAGCACTAGAAGGAGGGCACCTATTTTCCCTTTGCTAAAAATTAGCAAGTCTAGGGACTAGATAGAGACACACTAGATCCAGCTCAGCTAGAGAAGAGCTGCTGTCCCTGGCAGAATTCAGACAAACAAGAAGGGATCAAGGAATAGCCCAAGAGCTTAGCCAGCCCCTAGGAACACAGCTGCAGCTCCCATTAATCCTCTCAACATGACCTTTTTTGCAGGAAATAACCAGTCTCCTTTTCTGTTCAACAATTACCATGATATGCCAAAGAACCCAAATAAGTTCTATTCAAAATTTAGAATAAATGATTCAGATAGGATTGTAGATGAGCAAATTAAAATCTTTGAAGCTAACATGTTCATGTTGCAAGTACAGTATGAGGGTGTGATATGTAGGTTGTTCTCTTAGTCCTTGCAGGATGAAGCTTATTACTGGTTTGCTAACCTCCCTGCAGCATCCATAAATTCATGGTAGAACCTAAAGACTGCTTTTATGGATAGGTTTTGTATGCCTACCACCCCAGTTGATCTTTATCGATCTTTTGTGGAAATCCATCGAGATGAAGGTGAGATGATAAGTTCTTTAACAATAGATTCCAGAAAGCATACAATCATTTGCAAGCTCCTTATGTTGTAGATCAGGCTACTGCCCTACCCATTTACTATGCTGCCTTGGATAAACTTACCTCCATGTTCACAAGGAGAGCTAACCCAATCCCTGCTACTTTAGCTCAAGCATATTTTGCTACTGTCACTGTGAGTACCTAGCTAGGATAGACAGCCTCTGGTCCATTAGACCATATGGGACTTGCTGCCATGCCAAATCAAATACCTATGATAAATCATGCATTAGCTAATCATACTCCTGTGATGAATCCAAATCCAAACCTAGCTGCAACACAAGCCTTAGTGATCCACCAAGAAATCTAGTAGCTGAAATGCCTCCAGCACAAATGCCTTTCCTACAGTCTTCAGAAACAACCAAGACCAAAGAAGACAAAGATGATATCAAAGAACTGGTTGAGCAAATGAAGAAGATTACTGCTAAGGTTACCCACCTAAAGAACCAGAATGCTTATCTGTAGCAAAGGGGGAAGAATCAACAACATTTCCAGAATCAGCAGTACTCCCAGAATCAAAATCAGAACCAGTTCCCAAATCAGAATTAGTACCAAAACTAGAACTTTTAGCAGTGGTCAAACTGATCCTGGAACACTAGACCAAATAACAGAGGAGTGCCTTCGCCCTTAGAAAATTAGAACAATGATACCAGGCCCCTGGGTCGTGTGATGTTAGCTAAAGTAGCTTTGTCCACCTGGTGTAGACTGCACAACATGAATGCTCACTCTGAACTAGACTGCCCAGAATTCTAGATTGCGTCTAGTATCTTCTAGATGGAGATTCAAAATGCTAAAAATTAGGAGACTCCACCGATAGGGTATGAAATTGTTCCTTCTTAAAGGTATGATACTGCTCTAGTTCTTGATAGTTATACATTTCCATTCCAATATGATAATCAACCTGAGGAAGAAGAGTTTGAAGAAGTCAATGGGTATCAGTAGTACAATAAGACTCCTTACAACCTGAGAAGTAGCAACCCTAGAGGCCCTTTCACCACCTCCATCCCACCAAATAGCTATTAGATTCCTCCTGACCCAAAAGCTACCAATAATCTTGAACCCCCAAAAGTTCCCCACCAATCAATATATTAGGGTGCCGCTACTGCTGAAAGTTTGCAATGACCAGACATAGTGAAAATGGAGCAGTATGTAGCTGAAAGAACTTAAGAAAATGAAGGTTAGTCTTTTTGTGTATGAGTTACTTAAAATACCTAAGGTTAGGACATCTTTCTTTCAATATATAAGTGCTGGAACTAAAACTAATTATGTACCAAAGGAAAATATCACCAAGGATAGCATTGATAAATGGAAAGAAAGAATACATGTGACTGATGTGGAACAAAAGATGACACTGTATAAAGACAAGAGGGAAAGTTCTCCTTTCCTCCTAACACTCAAGATATTCAATAAGAACCTTCATAGCTGTTTGGTAGATTTAGGTGCTTCCACGAATGTAATACCATTATCAGTCTGTAAAGCACTTGGGCTCACTCCAGCCAAGTCTTCCAGGAAGGTAACACAATTAGATAAGACTAAAGTAAATGTAGTAGGTGAATTAAATAGGATACACATGCAACTGGCTTCTGATCCTAGGGTGCAGTAGTATATAGATATTCAAGTGGTAGACATTCCAGACCAATATGGCATGGTCCTAAGTAGAGATTGGTCTAGGACTTTGAACAGTTATATGGAAACTAGCTTTTCTCACATGTGGTTGCCATGGAAAGGGTTAGCCAATCATATACGTATTGAAAGAGAACCTAATATGAAGCATATGATCACAGAGTATAATCAACCCAACAAAATTCTATTCTCAGAAGTTGATTTGGGAGTCTATCTTCCACACATTAGTCAGTTAGAAGAAGTCCTCATGCTGAGTTGCTTAAGACCCTCTAAACCACTTATAGAAAGACTAGAAAGTACAGAAGCATACATTCAATCAGATGTAGAAGACACTTTAGAAGATGATGAACCCGGGGTATTCAAAGGATTTCGTGATTTTGTAGCTAGATTTGTGCAAGATCAAACTATTGTTGGAAAGTAGGTTCAAATGGCGGAGTTACTATTGCCTAACTGGTGTCATATACATGATACCTCACATTCTAAATTTACTAGCCAACTGTGTTAAGAGGTAGTCAAACAAGTGCAAAGACAACTGAAGATCCCCATAATTCTGAAGGAGGTATCAACTGTTGAAAAGAAGAACTCAAGCCTCCACTTGATGAGAAGAAGTCTATAAAATAGAATGATAACAACAAAGATTTTTGCTTATGGACCCTAAGATTTGATGGCTCAAGATGAAGGCAAGGGTCTGGTGCAGGGGTCAAATTAATCAGCCCCACTGGGAGTTCGTATTTGGCATCACAAAGACTGCAGTTTCCATGCACAAACGTCACTGAATATGAAGCATTAGTGCAAGGATTACTGCTAGCACTGCAGAAGAAAGTCAAAATTATCCAGGTGTTTGGTGATTCTGAGTTAGTGGTGAAACAAGTAAGAAAATAATACTCATGCAATGATAAGAGGTTGAATAGGTACAGGAATAGAGTCTGGGATCTGATAGAATGCTTTGACGGTTTTGACATCCAAGTGATCCCAAGGAGGCAGAATCATGTTGCAAATACCCTAGCTCAGACAGCAAGTACTTTAGAGCCAACATCCATGGTAGGATTAAAGAAGTTTTCTATTGAATTTGTTGCTATCCCGTCTGTATCTGATAATGTTACCAATTTCCAAGGTTCTGAGGATGATTAACACATAATTAATTTTCTTACTTCATCTGATGTTTTCACTGCTCAAATAATACATGAAGAAGAAATGGAGCCTGCTGAAATGGATTTAGAAGGAGTACTAAACCTGAAAACCAATACGATTCCACGAGGAATGGTAGAATTGGAAAGATTGTTTGATGCAAATAATTTAGGAACCTAAAGGAAAGAAGGAGAGTCTCCAGGAGGAAAGTGTGACTTATTCAACTTGGGAACAAAAGAAAATGTTAAGAATGTGTTCATTGGGAAAGCCAGTAACGAAGAAGAAATGATAGAAATCATACATGCATTGATAGATTACCATGAGGTTATAGCATGGAGCTATGAAGATCTAAAGACATACGATACCTTGATCATCACACACACCATCCCGTTGAAGCCAACAGCAAAGCCATTCAGACAAAGGCAGTGGCCAGTGAATGCTCTGCTAGAACCACTGATTTTCAAAGAAGTTTAGAAGCTACTGTCAGCAAGGATAATATTTCCAGTCAGACATTCTGCAAGGGTAGCAAATTTAGTTCCAGCCTGAAAGAAAAATAGAGAAATCAGGCTTTGTGCTGACTTCCATAATTTAAATAGAGCATCTAAAAAAGGATAATTGCCCACTACCTTCTTTGGATGAAGTATTATAGATTTTTAATGGGTCCCAGATGATTTCATTCTTGGACAGATATTTTGGTTATAACTAGGTGATGGTAGAATATGAAGATAGATTGAAGACGTCTTTCACCTGTAAATAGGGCATCTATGCATATCATCGCATGCCATTTGGTTTAATCAACGCTGGCATAACTTTTTAGCATGCAATGGATGTTGCTTTTAAAGGGTTGGTTGGAAAATGTATTATCATCTACATGGATGACCTCACAGTATTCTCAAAAAGGTGAAAAGATCATGTAGCAGATCTAAGAAAGGTGTTATAGTGATGCAAGGATTATGGTTTATCACTTAATCCCAAGAAGTGCATTTTTGGAGTAATTGAGGGGAAGTTGTTGGGACACGTAATCTCTAAGCAAGAAATATCTATTGACCTAGACCAGATCCAAGTAATACTCAAAATACCTCCCTTAGCCAGCAAGAAGTAACTTAAGTCATACTTTGGTAAGATCAATTTTGTACGTAAATTCATCATGGGGTTTGCTGAGGTTGTTTGACCTCTCAACGCCATGCTAAAGAAAGACACTAAAATGGATTGGACTCTAGAGGCCAAGGCTGCCTTCGTAAAAATTAAACAAGCTATAGCCAATGCACCTATATTGGTGAGTCTTGATTACACTTTGCCATTTCAAATATACTCATTTGCTTCCGAGCATACTTGTGTTGCAATGTTGATGTAGAAGAAGTTAGTTGATGATGAAAGGACCATCGCTTTCATGAGCACCCCATTGAAAGATGGAGAGCTAAGGTATCCAAATGTGGAAAAACAAGCATACACTCTGGTAAAGGTAGTTAAGAAATTTTTCCATTACATCTTAAGAAGTCAAGTAACTGCCATAGTCCCAGATGCAGCAGTCAAAGCATTGTTGATGCAGAGTGAAATGGGAGAAAGAAGAGGCAAGTGGGTCACCATACTGCAAGAGTTTGACATAGATATTCAACCTATGAAATTGGTAAGAGGTTAGGCCCTGACTAGAACAATGACTAAAGTAGGACCAGACCTAGTCTCCCAGCAATATATGTTAGAAGACATTTCAAAGGATGAGTGATACAGAGATATCATATTTTATTTACTCAATCAACGCTGTCCACCATAGCTAAATTCAGTGCAAAGGAGAGCTCTCAAGCTAAAAAGTAGCAGTTACATGATAAAAGGATCAATCCTTTACAAGAAAAATCACGAAGGCATCTATCTAAGGTGTTTCGACAAGTCAGAGGTCAATCAAGTATTAACTAGTTTTCACGAGAGATTCAGGACAGGTCATGGATTAGCACACTCAATAGCTAATCAGGTTCTTCGTGCTAGATATTACTGGCCAACCTTGTTCAAAGACACATATTCACATGTAAGAACCTTTCCTATATGCTAGACTGCTATACACAGAGAACGACATGCATCCATGCCTTTGCAACCAGTAGTGGAGGTATGATCATCCGCTCAATGGGGCCTCGACTTTATCGGTATGATCAATCCACCTTCCCTTGTAGGCCACAGGTATATTCTGACCACTACTGATTATTGCACTTGATGGTTTGAAGCAATAGCTTGTAAGCAATGCACCACAGGGGTAGTTATTGAATTTGTTGAGAAGCATATTATCACTAGATTCGATTGTCCATTTGCTTTAGTTTGTGATAATGGCTCTGCCTTTTCATCATTACGTTTTTCTAACTGGGCATTTGATAATGGGATTACTCTCAAGTTTTCATCTAATCACTATCTACAAGGGAATGGGGTAGCTGAATCAACAAATGAAAACTTGCTTGGGGTCATTAAGAAACTATTTGACAAAAACCCCAAAGACTGGCATACTTAGCTTAGGTTTGCCTTATGGACTGATAGAATCTAACATAAAGCAACCCTGAACACATTGCCTTATCACCTAGTCTATGGGATTGAACCCATCTTTCCTATCCACTTGAGGATTCCCGTGCTACGATTCATGCAAGACTACCTTGAAATTGATGATCAATTGTCCTCTAGGTTGGCCCAATTACTGCACCTTGAAGAGAAATGCGATGCTACTATAGAAAACTTTGCTAAACATTAGGGAGTCATAAAATGATGGTTCGACAAAAGAGCCAAGGTCAAAGCCTTCCACATTTCTGATTTGGTCCTATATTGGGATAAAGCGCATGAGAAGAAAGGAGAACATGGTAAGTTTGATAAACTTTGGTTGGGTCCCTATCAGATCTATGAGATCCTTGGAGATAATACATACCGACTCAAGAGCCTTACTAGTGAGTAGTTGCCACTGCCTGTCAATGGCTAGTTCCTAAAGCACTACTTCCAGGCCTGAGAGGCAGTCATGCCTTGTTTTAGTGTACATATTTAGGGGTTTGTTTCTTTGGTTAGTTTAGGTTGCCTTTAGTTTAGTTTGCTTTCTTGCCTTTTCTTTCTTTAGTTGTTAGGTGCCTTGCTTAGATTAATCGTCCTTTTGGTTTTGCTTGTTGCGCTTGCCTTTCCGCGGGGTCTTTGTTTTTGATGTGGTGGCAGTTATGCAGACCTGCAAGTGCTTCTTTGATGGGTGAATAGTCATGAGTCTTCCTTTGAGAAGCCAAGGTTTCCACTTAGTTTTGCTGTGGGTTCCATTGTTATGCCAAGGAGTATGGTGTCTGTTCATTGGAAATGAGTTATTAAGTTGGTGCACCTGAAGTATTTTCTAACCATATATCTTTTACATTCTAAATGATCCTAAGATGTGTATGCAAGTTTGAGTGATCTTGTGTCAAGTGAAAGGGTTGACTTCCTCTTCTACCACATGCACTATCAATCAAGAAAGAAGGCAGGTGACACTAAGTGTTTCTAGCCTACATTGGGCAAAAATAAAAGGTGTTTTTCAACACCAAACCCATTACAGTGGAAATAAAAGAGACTACCAAATTGCAAATACTTACAAAAGGTACTATCCAGAAATGACCATCAAATGCCATCATACTAGAAAACATTATCTGTCATTTTTAAGACTCATTACATCTTAAAAATTTGAGCATTTCCTGGTAGTAGAATGTTCTCAGCTTTCTAGCTTGTCTTAGGGGATCTTGGATGAACTTAGTTGCTGAAGGATGGGAATGAATACAATTGCACACACTCAGGTTTTTAGGATGTGGATGGTTACACTAGTTAGTGATTTTAGATCCTTTGATAGGGTACCTTGCTTTCTCAGTTAATATGTGGGGAACACAGAGATTCTAGGTTTAAATTGAATGTTTATCATTGGAAATGCTCAGGAGCATTTCCCAGCAGAGTCACCATTTGTTGTGCCTTGCACACATACCCTATCCAAAAATGGGGACGCCCTCTTTTAACTTGGCTTAAGGTGTCAATTAGATCTTTTCATCTCCTAAGTGGTTAAGTGGTCAAAGTGCATTCAGACCTAGATTGAATGATAAATATTGAAGAAACACTTCAAGAATCTACTAGGTTGAATCCTTATTTTCCTTTTAAAAGCCTTGAATTGCCCTTTTGCACTAGATTGGCCTTTAACTGACCCTTGCGCTCAATTCTTACCTATCTGACCTTTGTGCTGGATTGTCTTCCAACTGACCTAGCGATAAAATTTGTTGTCTCTGACTTCAGCGTTGATTTCCTCTTTGACGGACTTCCATGCTAGAATTGACGTTCTCTGACATGCACTAAATCGAACGATCACTGACTAAGTCTGACAAGGCCAAAATGCCCGCAAGTTAGATGAACCTCAAATGCCCGCAAACTGTGTCAATTACATTTATAAATCTTAGCATTGGAAATGGTCCTGTCCGATAAGGTCTGACGTATCCAAATTCCCCACCAGGTTTGAGCTAAGGAAAACTCATGCCAAACCCTAAACTGACAGATGTGCACCTGTGCATTAATAGCGTCTTCACCAAGGAATAAAAGGGGGAAAATCATACATTTTAACCATTTTCTTTGCATTTAATAGGATTTCAGAGCTCCATTTGTGATTTTGAACTTTTGTTGTTGATCTGCCCCAAATTCAAACCCTCGACTTGCCTGCACAATCTGGACACTCCTTCATATTCACCATGTAGGGTTCCAAACCCTATTCTTCAAGCTTTCACTGCAAGTAGTTAGGATTTGTTTAAATGTTAATCTTTTGAAAGAATGAGTAATCTTAGGGTTTCTAACTAGGGTTTGCATGTAAATTGTTCATGTTTCATTTAAAACCTGTTAAGATTCCCTGTTGAGAATGGAGTGCCATGAGTTGACTAAAAGACCAAAACTTAGACAAAATTTCTCATAGATACTCTTAGTTTTTGGCACTAAAACAAGGTCCAACCGACCTGCAAACTTGTTGATCATTTAGTTGGTCAGAGACCTCCAAAGCCTGCGTTGGAGTTTCAAAACCATCTTGCGCTAAAAACTTCGATGTCTGACCTACATGCTCACTTCACATTTCTACGCCTTGGTTGGAAGGACCTAAAAGCCCCACTAAGCATTAAACTGCCTTTTGTGCCAAAAGCCTCTTGTGCCAACTTTGCACTAAAAGACCTTGTCTTTGACTTGGTCCGATGCCCCAAATTCCCCCGCAAAGTCGGTAGTGTCCCAAAATTTCGCTGAAAGCAATACATCGATTGTGCACTAAAAATAATCCCTTTCGACCCTGTGTCGTAATACTATCCCACTGACTTGGTCGGTAACAACCAAAACTCGCATAGATCAGACCGCGCCGAATCTCGTGCAAAAGTAACATAAAGAATATCGATAAGCTTTGTGCTAGAAACACAACCGACTGACTTGATAACCAATGGAGGTTAGAGACCTCTAAAACCTGTGAAGGTCAGTACCTATCAAAATCTGTGCAAACCATTTAAAAGTATTAAGGTAGTAAAGCCTTTGGTCGGACCTACCCATTTCTCCCGCTAAGGTCGAATGACCTTGAATTCAGTGCTTTTATGCCTTCAGGTCGGATGACCCTTAAATTAGCGCAAAACATGCAAATGACTAAATTTTCTAAGAGTTTTCAAAGGGAAAGTGTTAAAAGTGATAGAGTTAATGTTGTGATGCATTGATAATGATGATTTTCATGGAATTTCTTGCAACATAGATGTTTCTTTGCATGCATTAATGATGGTTATGATATTGCAATAAATGTTAGATTTGAGTTTCCTTCAAAAGGGTATGTTAGTAGTAATAGCAGATTTGTTAAAGTTCATCTTAAACTTAGGAGTATGTTATAGGATTCCTCAAGGTATCAAACTTATAAGGTCCGGTCTTGCAGATTAAATGACTGCTCCAAAGACCAAGATTCACTCCAAGTGGAGTGACATAGGAGACACAGACCTTGTCACATAGACCTAGATGATTTGAGATTGAGGGTCTTCAGTCTGAACCCAACTCTTAGGGCCAAAATACTCAAAGACAATGGTAATTCGCAAGTTGCTGCCTTCCCCACTTTAGTATAATGTGGAGAACTAATAGCGACTTGTGCAGACAAATATGATATAATGACAAGAACAATCCAAACATCCAGTGGAGATATCTTGGCTGATTTAACCCCACCTTCTCTAGCTAAAACCTTTGATATTCCTTGGCATAAATTTATGACTATGCCAGACAAACAAGGATCACAAGATACTTATAACAAGGATGTAGAAGGTTGCAGAAAGTACATAAATGACGATTGGGCCAAAAAAAGAAGGTCTGCTCTCATGAAGCTTCCCAGAATATTATATAGAAGTGACTTCCATGATGAAATTGGAGACTTGGTGTCTTTCTTGAGCAAGATATATGGACTACCAACAACCTCCACTTTTGAGGATTGGATGTTTGTCATTATCATTGAGATATTGAATGGGACTAAATTCCACTGGGCCCAGATCCTCAGTGACAACATTCATGAGTCCTTCAACAATTTCAAGGACAAAAGATAATTTAGATGGACATCCTATGTTGTTTATGCATTGGTGAGGAGAAATCACTATGTTGGGCTGTCCAAAATTGGAGAAGTCAGGAATGATGAGCAAACTCAGATAAAGGTGTATGAATTCTACCCGCAACTAACCTCTTCTCAATCCTTAATATATTTTAAAAGAGTAAATGATGCTTTCACGATGTATATAGCCAGAATGCTGTAGGGTAACACAGTCTTGAGAATTTCCACTGAGGCCATGAATGAAATAACCTGATATGCTAGATGGTACATCCAATTTGAGAAATTTACATATTTAAGGGTACAAGACTTCACTGAGATGGCCTACAGACTTCCTAGGTATCCTGATGATAAGATAGTACTTCTAGAGCTATCTAGACAATTAATACCTTGTACTGAGAAGCTTAAACACTTGCACATAACTAATGTTCAATTTCCCATCAAGTTTGGCAAGGGGATTTATGCATGTCTTTCTTTGGCATCAGCAGAACATTCTGATAAAGAGCTCCAGCTCCTAAATTTGCTCTACTACAATGCAAGGAGTCATTTTGATCCAAATAGAGTGACGGAAAGATTCGTAAGCAAGAAGCTCTTCCACAAAATGCACATTGAAGATTTTTGGGGCAATTGCCCCGATGACTATGAGATCATGAAGAAAGCACATTCAAGGCTGCCTCTGGATTTTTTCAGTAAGTTTCACATTATGGCAGTGCCAGACTAGCTACATGATGATGAGAATGTTATGGTCAGAGGACCATGGGAGGCTTAGTACCATTAGCCCATTCCATTGCCAAATTGGGCAAATGCAGAAGAGAGCTCCCTGGATATTGTTATGAGGGAACCTATCAAACTAAGGAAGGCCTGGGTAAGAGCTCAAGTGGCTGTTATAGAAGGACAAGGAGTTCAACTCACTTATATAGCATTGGATTCAGATAAGGACTCCGGGGGAGAAGAGGATGAGCCAATCCATGTTACAGATGAGGTAGAGCCAACTGAGAAACACAAGTTAGATAGTGAAGAACATACATCTCTGGCTAAGAAAGCAAAAAAGATGAAGAAGCCATCTACAAAATCTCCTCAGAAGAAAGATCAATGTCCCTCCACTAGGACAAGGGCCTCCAAGAAAAGAGATATGCCAAGTAGTTCTGGAGAAAGCTCTAAGGAAAAGAAGGTGAAGGTAAAAGAAGTTAGTAAGGAGGATGCTACTACCAAGAAAGACTCTAATCCTCCAACTGCCTAGCCTCCTACTACCCAAAGTGTGGGCGCTATTGTCACAACCCCTATTGTTTCTACTGCCACTTCTCCTTCTATCACTCCTTCCTCTACTACATCCACTTCACCCATAACCTTGGCATCCATAACTCAAGAAACATCTCCTACCACCTCTCTTACCTCTACCATTGCGGCTACTTCCTACTCACTGACAATTTCTTATAGCACCCCTAGTAGCCCTATCTCTTCCACTGTCACCATTTCATGCCCTTCCACTATCACTACACTTACATCTACTTCTTTCACTGAAGTACCATTACCTCCCATTTCTACTATCCTTTCACCCCCTCTTCCTCTACCTTCACTACCCTTTCCTTCACCTCTTGTCATTTCTTCCTCCCTATCCTCGGTCTTGGCCAACCTAACACAAGCCAATGTGCCTTCCTTAGCCATATCTTCTGATGTCCCTATTTCACAAATGCATGTAGATTCATTGGCAGTACCACTGCTGCCTGAGATTGAGAAAGTATGTGTAGAGTTGGGGTTGCATGAGCCTCAAACAACATTTGAGGAGGAGAAAGATACATTAGCTAAAGTGAGTGATAAAGACTTCCATGAACCTTCAGCCAATGTGGAAGGACCATTGATGTATCTGATAGTCCTCTAGACAAAGATCTAACAGAGGAAGTTTTCAAGTCTACACAAGAAATTACAATGACAAATCTAGAGAACTTGGCCCAAGAAGAAGAAAAGGAAGAAGAGATAAGTTTAGAGGAGAATGAAGAGCCAGAGCAAGAACAAGAACCACCCAAAGAGCTAGTTGTAATTACTAAGGATGGAGCTACTGAAGTGAACAAATTTGCTGAACCTAAATGGCTGCAAGGTAGAATAGCATATCCTGAGCCACAAGTAGAAGTAATGTAGCTTGATCTGAGTACAATCCTGTCACAAGCTTAGAAGCCTAAGAAATAGAAGAAGGCTAAGATACAGTCGAGAATTTATAAGAATGAATCATGATCGAGAATCACGGAAATAGCAATCACGTTAGCTGATGTAGAAAAAGAACAAGTCTGGGTGGAAGATTACACAATATCGACAGTTGATCTAGGACCAGCCACTCATGCTCAAAGAGTGGACAATTTTAAAGACTTAGTCACGTCAATTTTGGAATAATTGGACAAAGATGAAACATCCAAGAAGGATTTGAAACAACAAAATGAAGAACTTTGCGCATGCCTCTAGTTTTTGGTAAAGCCAGTAGATGCAAGAGGAGATATAAGGACAATACCCACTTTCCTGTCTACTGATGAAATGGATAGATTGGGTGAGGTAAGATCAAAATCCCAAGGTACAGAGAATTGGTTACTGAAATTTTTTGAGATGGGATTTGAAACCATTAGTGCCTCTGCTCAAGTGCACAAGAAACTTGTAGAATTGCATAAGAAATGGAAAGACTTGCGCGAAGAGTGTAATTCCTTCAATGAATACTATTCACATATGTATTATTGAATAAAGAGCATCAAAGAATTGCCCGCCCAAACTCTAGTTGTAGAGAATATTTTGACTAAGAATCAGCTACCCAAGGCCATTGAATGGTATCAATAGCTGTTCTTGAGGAAGGAAACTTTTGAGAATATAAAAGAAGCATATAAGCCAGCCGATGAAGAGTCGAGGTCGATTATATATGATATTGATGACTCTATAAAGGATTTCTGGGAAGCATCCTATGATGATTATGCCCCATTTGATATTTAGAAGTGTCAGGATAAGTTACATAAGGTAATTTTTGAAGATGCCACACTCAGTATGGAGGATAGACTGGACAAGGCAAGTGACCATAGAGCCGAATTCAAGGCGTTTCATGTTGTGATATTCACAACACGCCCCATTTTACTCCTTAGAAAAATAAGGACCCCTGTTGTGTATGGCTTCTTTGCTTGTGTGTGTGGGTCTGCTTGGTGGCAAAGGGAAAAAAGAGTAAAAGTTACAAACCTTGTTGAAAATAAAGAAAAAATAACATTAAGTACCAAAGCTGAATATGGGTGAATTCCTTGTCAAAAATGAATAAGGGTTGCTTTTTGAACCATCTTAAAATTCCCAATATTTTGCAAGTTATTTGTGTTTTTTGGTAAATGCACTATAAAAAAGGTTTGTATGATGCATATACAAAGTCTTTTGTATATAAGGTCACTCATATACAAAAGTCATTTGTATATCGGGTCATTGTTTGGTCACATAAGGAAGTCATTGGGTTTATATACATTGTTGTACTTGTATGCATTTGATAACGTTTTATTTTTGCATACAAGGTGGACCCGACGGAGTCAAATTTTAAATGCATAGTCCATCATGTCCATTGGATGCATTTTTAGTTTGTATGTTTGAAAAGTATGAAATATACAAAGTAGACATACAATGATATATACAAAGCACGGAACTGAAATAATCATGAAATAAGGTTAAATCCTTGTATGTATGTTTCAGAACATACATTGTGGTACATGCAAGGCAGAATTCAGAAAAGATTTAAATCTGATATAATGGATGCATTGGGACTCAATGTATATCGAAAAGATGCATTTCGGTATATACAATTCAAAATTGAAAAGGGTTACAAGCTATGGTTTATGAAAAGTTGAAGTCCGAAAGGCAATACAAGGGACTTTGTATGTATCTGGACTTGTATTTAAAGATTTGATACAAGTGTTGTATGTATCGTAGAGATACAAGTAAAAAGTAAGGTGGACCCCACTACTTGTATATCCGGCTTGTATAATTAAAATGTATATGCTTGATATGCAAGCTGATATACAAGCGCCGGATGCAAAAAGAAATTAAATGCAGAAAAGGCTTTGTATGTTGGTGTGTTTGTATGTTTATGATATACGTTCACGATATACAAAGAAATTAAAAGGCATCACAGAGAGTAACAGTAAGAGAAGGTTTGCATAAAGTTGTTTGTATATGCAAAAGATACAAGCGCCAGATTTGAATATAAAGTTCAATATAGAAAACTCTTTGTATATTTGAATGCTTGTATGTTTAAAGTTTATTTTACAAACTTATGTCTATTGGCAGGTACGTAGGTATATTGGTGTGGAGGCCGTCATGGTTGAGACGAAGAAGAACTTAACTGTCATCGGGCATCGGTAGAGGGATGAAGGACTTCGCCGATAGAAGTTGGTCTCACCAAAGATAAAGTGAAGTTGAGCTATCGAGGTGAGTTTGGTCGCAGAGAGACTTGAAAAAATTTCTTCGATGATGGTTCTCTAGCCGATGGAGATGTATCGGCGGCTAAATTGTTTAGTCTTGTCGACTATAAGTAAATGGGGACCCGGTCTATGGTTTCTACTATGCGTTCCCCATCATGTATAGGAATGTGACAAGCTGGAGATGGCATCTCAGAAGGTAAAGTCTACAAAAAAAAGAAAAATTTATGAAGGATGCAGGTTGAGGTGAAAACAAAGAAGAAGGCCAAGAAAAGAGCCATCAGAAGGAGAATGTCCAGGAGAAGAAGATAAAGAGGAAGAGCCCGAAGAATGAATAAAGATACAGCACAAAGAAGACATATGCATCAGATACTCAGAAGATAATGAGTCACCCAGATGGTTGCCAGCTGGAAACCTGTACCACAAAGGAAAGTGTTGATTGAGTCAAAGGAGGAATATGAAGAGACCTAGTGTCTCAAGTTATTGCTTGGAACCTCTTTCTTTCATTGGTCATCAGCCACACTAGAGTTTCGGTAGAACTAGTGAATGTTACATCGACAGTTTTGTTCACATCGATGAAGGGACAAGCTATTGGGTAGACTTACTATATCGGCACAGTCTTAAGTTACTTCTCTAATCGATGAGGGTCATATCGATGTGAGAAGTCCATCGGCCTAAGGTTGGGCATTGGGTAAACTCATGGTGGTCATTCTGATAGTATTGAGTTACCCCGATGGATGTGTGCATTGGGATCAATGGATCATCGGCGTAAGAACTATAATCAGCCCAGTGTTGAGATGTCTCTCTAAAGTTACCAATCACTCTGATGAAGGTTATCCCAATGAGTCTTTGACTATCATTGTCGGCAACAAAATTGCCGACGATAGTCATTTTGATCATTTGTGGTTATAAACCGGAATAGTATACATGACCTGGTGCATGTGGGATTATTCATCTCATGGAATGCGAACAGTTACAACTGTTGAGCAGCAACAACGATGGGGAAGGTGAATCATTCAGTTAGGGCAATAGTCAAGTAACCATTTTTTGCTCTTGTAGACTAATGTTATAAAACTGATCTACTGGCATCGTTGTTTCATGATGAAGAGGTTTGTTTTGTACAAGTTTATTTTGTAGAATGTGCAATTGATATAAACAGTTTTGTACAAATTGTAAAAGTAATCGATACCTGAACATTAGAATAGGGGATCTTTATTGTATATTCAGTTTTACTGTAATAAAGATTGTTCTATTATGGTGGTGGGTTTTTTACCCGAAAGGGTTTTCCCACATAATACTGGAGTCTATTTTGTCTATTTTGTTTCTCTGGTGTATTTATCTGATTATTTCGTATTGAAAGTTACCTATCTGTATTTTCCCCTTAGAAATTTCATTAGGGAAGCTATTTTTCACACTTGTGTTTTCCTTACAAGTGGTATCAGAGCCTGGCCAGTTGTGCTATCCTTGTTGGTAGTTTGGGTTTTTTTGTGTAAATTCTGTGAGTGGGAGTTCTGCAAAGATTTATTTGGTTAAATAAGATGGCAAGTATGTCAGACAAAATAGACATTGAAAAGTTCAATGGCACAAACTTTGAGTTGTGGAAACTTAAAGTTGAAGACATGCTAGTCCATAGAGATCTTTGGGTTGCTATGTCTGCAACTCAACCTACATGCATGAAGCAAGAAGATTGGGATCTAGCAAATAGGAAAGCTAAAGGACTAATAAGATTGAGTTTATCTGACTCTGTTCTATTGAATGTCCATGAGGAGAAGACTGCAAGTGATTTGTGGAAGAAGTTGAATAATATTTATCAGGGCAAGTCCTTGGTGAATAAACTTTTCCTCAGAAAGAAATTGTATTCTCTAAAGATGGATGAAGGTGCATCTGTAGCAGAACATCTGAGTGCATTCAATATGATTGTTACTCAGTTGACATCTATAGGTGTAAAAATAGAAGAGGAGGACTGTTGTATGCTTCTGTTGTGTTCCTTACCTAACCCATGGGACCATCTAGTGATGGCTGTTGGAAGTACAGCAACTACATTTTCAACAGAAACTATTATTGCCTCACTGTTGTTTGAAGAGATGCGGAGGAAGTCTACTGGTATGGCCAAAGAGGCTCTATCTATTCAAGGTAGATCAAAGGAAAGAGGCAAGAAGGACAAGAAGTCTAAGTCCAAATTAGAGGGGAAATCAAAATCCCCTGGCAAGAAGTCCAAGGTGAAGTGCTGGAATTGTGGGCAGAAAGGTCACATCAAGAAAGACTGTAAAGAGGAGAAAAAGAAGAAGAAGAGCTTCTCTGACTCTGAGTCTTCACAGAGTGATGCTGATGCCTTCATTGCTGCTTTGGCAAGTGATTCAACACTAGAAATTGTTGGCTGAGGACGAGTCAGAATCCAGTTCCCGGATGGCAGGATAAAGGGAATGAATAAAGTTCTTCACATACCAGGTCTAGCTCAAAATTTACTTTCTATTAGTAAGCTTAATGATGTGGGAGTGCAAGTTACTTTTGTAAATGGTGGCTATAAAATGACTAGAAGTTCTATTGTACTGGCAAAAGGTGAACGCATTGGAACTCTGTATAGGTTAGATGCAAAACCAGTGTGCTATAATAATGTCTCTGTGAAATTTGAAGAAGCTAAGTATATTGTAACACATGATGCAAACTCTATGGAAGTTAAACTTCCTGCAGAGAAAACAATGCTCTAGCATCATACATTTGGTCACATAGGTTAAAAAGGTTTAAAAACCTTGAAGAACAAAAACCTGTTAGATGGGCTGATTGATTGTAATCTGGAGTTCGATTTTTGTGAACATTGTATATATGGAAAATAGAACCATGTTTCTCTTTACTCTAGTTCTCATAAATCTTTTGGTGTTCTGGACTATGTACATTCAGATGTATTTGGTCCAGTCGATGTTCCTTCTATGTCTAAATCAAGATACTACGTATCGTTTATTGATGATTATTCAAAGAGGGCATTTATATATTTTATGAAAAATAAATCAGAAGTGTTCAGTCGGTTTAAAGAATTTAAAACTCTTGTGGAAAATTATACTGATAGAAAAATACAATGTTTGAGAACAGATAATGGTGGTGAATATTGCAATGTGGATTTTGATAAGTATTGTGTAGACCATGGAATTGAAAGGCATAAGACTACATCTTATACTCCACAGCAAAATGGAGTTGCTGAAGGGTTAAATCGATCATTGATGGAGAAAGCAAGAAGTATGTTGAGTTATTCCGGGCTTAAACAAAAGTTCTGGGCTAAGACAATTGCTACAGCTTGTTACGTGTTGAATTGTTCTCCTACTTCAGCATTGGTTGATAAGACACCTATGGAAGCGTGGTCTAGAAAGAAGCCCTCTCTAATACATCTTCGTGTCTTTGGCTGTGAGGCATATGCTCATATTCCTAAGGTAAAAAGATCTAAGTTAGATAACAAGGCAGTCAAATGTATCTTTATTGGCTATGGAGTCGGTGTTAAAGGGTACAAGCTTTGGAATCTTGAAACTAAAAAAATAATTTACACCAGGAATGCAATTTTCAAAGAGTTGAAACCTTTGGTTATTGATCCTTAGCTAGAGAAGATAGAAAAGAAGAAACAAAAGAGTGTTGTGAATATTCCTCTGACCCCTGTAAAAGAGGAACAAAAAACACCAAGTGTAGATGGTTCAGATGTGAGTTCAAGTAGCTCTGAAGATTCAGATCCAGAGCAAGAACCTGAACCTGCACCTCATCTTTTGAGATGGTCTACACATGAAAGAAGACAACCAGATAGGTATGGATTTTTAGTACTTGATTCAAGTTGTGCCTATGCTTTACTTACTGATACTGATGAACCTAGGACTGTGAAAGAAGCTATTAGTTTACCTGATTCAGATTCTTGGTTGGAAGCCATGGATAGTGAAATGAAATCATTGGAGAAGAATAGAACTTGGGATCTAGTGCCCTTGCCTGAAGGTAGAAAACCTGTGGGCTACAAGTGGGTATTTAAAAAGGAAATATGGTCCAGATGGTAGTGTTGATAAGTACAAGGCAAGACTGGTTGCTAAGGGGTATTCCCAAAAGGAAGGTATTGATTATGGAGAAATTTTTTCTCCTATAGCTAAGTTGACATCCATTAGATTTCTTTTGTCACTTGCAGCAATTTATGACTTTGAAATTGAGTAGATGGATGTGACAACAACATTTCTTCATGGGGACCTTGAAGAAGAAATTTATATGTCCCAGCCAGAGCATTTTGTGGTAAAAGGAAAAGAACATCTGGGATGTAGACTTAAAAAGTCTCTTTATGGTTTGAAACAATCTCCCAGAATGTGGTATCTGAAGTTTGATACATATGTGTTATCTTTAGGATATGTGAGATTTAAATCTAATCATTGTGTCTATTATAAAACTGAAGGTGATCGGATTCTTATAATTGCACTATATGTGGATGATATGTTGTTCATTGGCAATGGTAAGGGGATGATCTCATATTTAAAATCTCATTTGTCCTTGAAATTTGAAATGAAGAATCTGGGGGCAGCAAAGTACATTCTAGGAATGGAGATCAAAAGGGATGGATCTAAGAGAAAGCTTTGGCTCAGCCAGAGCAAGTATATTACTAATGTTCTTGATAAATTTAATATGTCTGATTCTAAACAGTTAGTTATTCTAGTTTTGTAGGGAACAAAACTATTTGTTGAAGATTGTCCAGAATCTTTGAATGAAACTGACGACATGAAAAGAGTGCCTTATGCAAGTGTTGTTGGCAGTTTAATGTATGCAATGGTCTGTACTAGACCAGACATTGCCCAAGCAATGGGAATTTTGAGCCGATTTATGATGAATCTAGGCAGATCACATTGGGATACTATGAAAAGAGTTATGAGGTATTTGAAGGGAACTTCTGACTATGCTATTTGCTATCATGGAAACTTAGATGGATCTAAGAGATCTATCAGCATTCAGGGATATGTTGATTTTGATTAGGTAGGGGACATTGACAGTAGAAGATCTACCAGTGGATATGTATTCACGTTAAATGGTGGTGCTATTAGTTGGATGAGCAAGCGACAGGCTGTAGTCGCTTTGTCCACAATAGAGGCAAAGTACATGGTAGCTACTCGTGCATGCTAAGAAGCTATTTGGTCGAAGAGGTTGTGTTCTGATGTTGGTTTTAATGCAAGACAAATACAAATTCATTGTGACAATCAAAGTGCTATCTATTTGGCAAAAAATCTTACATTTCATGCTAGGACAAAACATATTGATGTCCAATATCACTTTGTTCGTGATATGGTGGAAGACAAGAAGGTAAAGCTGGAAAAAGTTGACACTTTGGAAAATGTCGCTAATGCCTTAATAAAACCAATAAGCACAGCCAAGTTCAAATGGTGTTCAGATGAAATGGGTCTTCGGGCCCATAATTCTAAGTAATCCTTTTGAGGATTAAGAGGTTAGAAATAATCTCTTCGACAAGTGGGAGATTGAAGAGACCTAGTGTCTCAAGTTATTGCTTGGAACCTCTTTCTTTCATTGGTTGTCGGCCACACTAGAGTTTTGGCAGAACTAGTGAAGGTTACACCGATAGTTTTGTTCACATCGATGAAGGGACAAGCTATCGGGCAGACTTACTATATCGGCACAGTCTTAATTTACTTCTCTGATCAATGAGGGTCATACCGATGTGAGAAGTCCATTAGCATAAGGTTGGGCATTGAGTAAACTCATGGTGGTCGTTCCGATAGTATTGAGTTACCCCGATGGATGTGTGTGTTGGGATCAATGGATCATCGACGTAAGAACTATAATTGGCCCAGCGTTGACATGTCTCTCTGAAGTTACCAGTCACTCTGATGAAGGTTATCCTGATGAGTCTATGACTATCATTATCGGCAAAAAAATTGCCGATGATAGTCATTTTGATCATTTGTGGTTATAAACCAGAATAGTATACGCGACCTGGTGCATGTGGGATTATTCATCTCATGAAATGCAAATAGTTATGACTGTTGAGCAGCAACGACGATGGGGAAGGTGAATCATTCAGTTAGGGCAACAGTCGAGTAACCACTTTTTGCTCTTGTAGACTGATGTTATAAAACTGATCTATTGGCATCGTTGTTTGATGATGAAGAGGTTTGTTTTGTACAGGTTTATTTTGTAGAATGTGTAGTTGATAAAAATAGTTTTGTACAAATTGTAAAAGTGACCGATACCTGAACATTAGAATAGGGGATCTTTATTGTATATTCAATTTTACTATAATAAAGATTGTTCTATTGTGGTGGTGAGTTTTTTACCTGAAAGGGTTTTCCCACATAATACTGGAGTCTATTTTGTCTATTTTGTTTCTCTGGTGTATTTATCTAATTATTTCGTATTGAAAGTTACCTGTTTGCATTTTCCCCTTGGAATTTTCATTAGGGAAGCTATTTTCTGCACCTGTGTTTTCCTTACAGAATATACACTGTTGATCTTAATTGACAAATCCTGACCGTAGGTCATTTGTAGCAGCTCCCTCACCTTATTCTATAAAAGGTGCAGGGATGCCACATTTTGAAGATTTAGAAGCTTAATTGAAATTTGATTGCTGAAACATCAAGACTTATTTTAAAGTTGTTGTAAGTGTACATGTTTTTTGCATACTGAATTAAAGAGAAGACCATTTGATTACAAATCATCATAAATCCTGAGTAATATGTGTTTGAAATCTTGATACATGCTTTGATTAGCTGCATCCGTTGGAGTGTTTATCAGTCTGTATGTGTTGTTTTCATTCCTTATCCATTGAAGTTAGCATCATCTGCATCTAGCTGTGGAACATCTTGGTGAAAATATGTTTTGATTTCTTCTCCTCATGACTGTATCTTGTGTGTCTGTGGTTCAATAGCTAAAGATTCACCAAAATTAGAAGTATTCTTTTAAATTTCTTTGAATTTCATAAAAAATCATCATGACAATTGCAAATAACAGAAAATTAAAAGCAAATAAATATGAAATATGTTGACATCTCGTAGACAATTGGAAATACATAGCATATTTAGAGTTAAAGCATGTTAAATCGATAAATATCATGCAAAGATCTAAGTACAGACACATTATTTGAGTAAATATAATGTGTGGAGTAACCTCTCTATGTAGCATATTTGCAGGAAACAGAATCTATTGATCAACATAAGGCCCCTTGAAATGGAAAACACCAACACACATCAACCACTGAGTAACGTCAGTAGATTATGAACTAATCAACGGAGACTTGGGATCATGAATTCTTTGAATTCATTGTATCTTTCAAGATAAATAAAGGTTGTTGTGTAACTTTTATTTCATGTTTGCTTATGAGTAACGTCATGATCAATAGTATCTCCTCCTCCAAATCACCATGGAGAAAGGCAGTTTTCACATCTAGTTGTTCCAAATGCAAATTTTCAACAACCACAATACTTAAAATAATACGAATAGAAGTCATCTTAACAACCGGAGAAAATATCTCATCAAAATCAATACCTTTTTTTTGTGCAAATCCTTTTACAACTAACTTGGATTTAAATCTTTTCTTACCTCCATCTTCCTCTTTCAGCCTATAAACCCATTTGTTTGGTAAAGCTTTTTTACTTGAAAGCAACTTACATAATTCCTAAGTTTGTTTTTTCAGCAAGGAGTCCATTTCTTCATTCATTGCAAGCTCCCACTGAACCTTTGTATCCACCTGCATAGCTTCATCATACCCTTTAGGTTCACGAGCATCTATTAACAAAATAGAATACAAAGAGGGAGAAAACCTTTCAAGAGGTCTACTTAGCCTTGTTGACCATCTAACATTCACTAGAGTTTGTAGTATTTCTTGTTGCTATTGCAGAGCATGAGGTACCACTGGAACATCATTATATGGAGTATCATCCAACACCACATAATCCTTTTCTTTCTTCTCATGCTACTACAATTGATCTTTGTACAACATCTTCTCATTGAATACAACATCCCTGCTTCTCACAATTTTTTGATTTTTAAAATCCCAAAGCCTATAACCAAATTTATCAATGCCATATCCAACGAAGGTACTTTTTTTTGATTTTGCATCTAGCTTGGTTCTATTTTTAGAATCTACATGTGCAAATGCTTCACATCCGAAGGTTTTGAGAAAATAATAACTTACCTTCTTACCTATCCATGTTTCCTCTAGAATACCATAGCCCAAAGGAACTAAAGGACCTCTATTAATTAAATATACAATAGTATTGACAACCTTTGCCCAAATGTTTAAAGGCAGCCCAACATGTAATCTCATGGTCCTTGCACGCTCTATTATTGTCCTATTCATACGTTTAACCAATCCATTTTCCTGTGGAATCCTTGGAACCATTTTCTGCCTATGAATTCCATTAAAGGAACAATAATCCTCAAATTATTTGCTGCAATACTCACCACCATTATCAAATCTGAGATATTTTAATCTTTTACCCATCTCATTCTCAACCAAGCTTCTCCATTTCTTAAATGTTTCAAATACATCAGATTTCTACCTAAGGAAATAAATCCAAACCTTCTTAGTTGCATCATCTATGAATGTAACATAATATCGAGAGCCACCAAGGGAAGATACCTGAGCTGGTCCCCATACATCTGTATGCACAAGCTCCAACTTTTCATCTTTCTTTTACTTCCCATCCTTGAGAAAATTGACTCTCTTTTATTTTTTATACACACAACTTTCACAGAAATCCATATTAATATTTTTCAGACCTGGTAAAACTTTCTTAGAATGAAGTACCTTCATACCTTTTTCACTCATATGCCCAAGTCTGTTATGCCACAGTGTTGTCTTAGAACCTACAACAATTGTTTTAGTCTCTTCCTGCAAACCCACAGCAACTGTTCCTAACTTGTTTGTTTTTTCTCTATAACAACTAAAGTAGAAGGAATAGTATGACCTGTACAAAGATATAAGGTGCCTACTTTCACACCTTTTGCTACTATTAAGGTACCTCTTGAAACCTTCCAATTTTTATCAATAATTGTAACAATGCAACCTTCATCAGCTAGCTGCCCTGCTGAAATTAAATTCCTACTTAGCCTTGGAACGTTCCTTACCTCTTGTAGTAGCCAATGATTCCCATTCTGCAACTTGATTTTGATTCTTCCCTTTCCAACAATGATGTAGGAGCATCCAGTGGTGTAAGGGCAATTTTGTATCACCCCAAAAAAATATGTATTTCAAAATTGTAGATGTTCTTTCCATTTCTTTTCAAAATTTGTGGTTCTGGTTCCATAATCGCTTGAATAATGATGTAGAACTTTCAGTTTTTCTAAACTGCTAAAAATAGCAACCTGCTATTTTAAGAAAGTTTGCATTTGGACACGGATTGAAGTGAAAATTTATAGGAAGCTTCATAATTGAAAAATAAGACCTTTGGCAAAGGAATCACACAAAGATCATTTGCGAGCTAAAAGATATTAAAGTTTCCATTTCTTAAAAAATACCTAAAAATTATTCAAACTCAGGTTTGAGGCACTAAAAAGCCCCTTACGGGCCTAGAAATGACCAAAACCCACAAAGACAGTTCTTAGCACATAGAACACTCTATGAGCTTTCTAACGCATAAAACAGTTCTTCAATCAGACACCAGGATCAAAAGTTATGACTCCTAGAAGTTGACCTATTTTTGGAGGGAGATGTAAATTTTGAAATTAGGTTGTTGGCCGCCAAAAGGCTATTAATAACCATTTTTGGGAACCCTGAGTAGTAGTAGAGAGATAAAGGGGGAAAGTGTAGAGTCAAGAATAGGTGGGGAAAATAGAAACCCTAGCTGATTTGGGGTTTACAGAAGGTAGATGATTCTAGAGTTTGGAGATAGGAAGCTGTAATGTGATGCAGCCTATAGAGGATTTATCCTTTGATTGTATTTGAGCTTCTGTAATGTCATAAGTTGTCCAAATCAATAAACAATATTCTATTTTCTGTGTGCCATTTTTGTTTTTGTGTGTTTTATGATTTACCCCTTCATCAAGTGGTATCAGAGCAAGGGTTCCTGAGTGTGTAGACAGATCGCCGACCATGAGGCAGTTTGTACCAAGACCTAAGGTTGTGGGTTTGCTGCAGAGATCAAGATGCCTCCACAAAGAAATTGTATTGGGAGGAATCCTTTGACAAAAGAGGGTTTTAGAGCCCTGCAAAGGCAAATCGATGTATTGCATGAGGAGCTACGAAGAGGGTTTGAGCCAAGAACAAGAGAAGAAAGCGAAGATGAAGCTGATGAAGAGTTATCTGAGGAAGAACAAGAAGCTGCAGGAGATCCTAAAGAATTTAGGTTGTTGAGGGCCACTTCAAAGATTGGAAAGAGGCCCAACATCAAAGTTTCTACATATTCTAGAGATTTGAATCCAGAATAGCTTATTGATTGGATCAATGACATGTAGGAGTATTTCGAGTATGAAGATGCGGAGGACCCAGATTAGGTCAAGTTTACAAAACCATAGTTGAAGGGCCATGTTAGTATTTGGTGGAAGGAGGTCCAATTAGAGAGGAACATAAGAGGAAAAGGAAAGATCACCAGATGGCATCGGATGGTGGAGAAATTGAAGAAGTAGTTCATTCCTGTGGACTATGAGATGGAGCTACTGAAGAAGCTGCAAGGACTAAAGCAAGGCAACAAGTCTGTTAAGGAGTATACATAAGAGTTTTATAAAATTACTATTAGGATAGGGCATGTAGAGCCCAACAAGGAGAAGGTAGCCCATTACATTAATGGGTTGAGGCCAAGTATTCAATAGGAGCTGAGCTTGGTCAAAATGAACACCATAGAAAATGCATACCAGTTTTCCCTAAAGGTGGAAGAGAAGTTGAATAAAAGATTTGATAGAAAGCAAATGGGAAGAGATCAAGGAGGAAGGACTAGTGGAAGACCCTATGGAAGCCATAATGAAGATCAAAAGAAAAGTGAAGAAGCTAGCACCAGTCAAAATCAGAGAGGGGATAATGCCTACCGCCCTCGTGACCACAACAATGGTGAGCAAAGAGGAAGAGGAAGAGACAGACTTGGGCAAGGACCTAGAAGATGAGGTTTCAGAGGAACATGTTTCCACTATGGAGAAGAAGGACATTGAGCTTACGAGTGTCCATAATATCAAGGAAGGACAAATATAAGACCTGAGGGTAATGTACGAGTTGCACATGTAGGTGAAGATGCACAGTCTGAGCGTTCTGATGATTCTGAAAGGGGAGAAACCCTAGTTGTTAGAATAACTTTGTTGAATGAAGAGAAATAACCAAATCAGAGGAAGAGTTTATTCCACACAAAGTGCAAATGTGAAGGTGAGTGTTTTGATATTATTATTGACAGTGGAAGTACTGACAATCTTGTTTCAGAGGAGATGGTTGAAAAGTTGAAGTTGACAAGAAGAAAACATCTACATCCATATCGGATTGCATGGTTGTAGAAGGACCATAGAGCTTTGGTCAATGAGTAGTGTTTAGTGAAGTTCAAGATTGGTGACTACCATAATGAGGTGTTGTGTGACATCATACCGATGGATGCATGTCATATGTTGTTGGGGAGGTCGTGGCAGTATGATAGGAGCATTGTCCATGATGGCCGTGCAAACACATATTCCCTAACAAAGGATGGAGTTCGTCATATGTTGAAGCCCTTGAAAGAGGTGGAAGAAAAGGTATGTAGTACTGCCATAATTTGTTTGGTACATGGTAGGAAATTTTTGGAGGGTATGAAGCATGAGCATCATTGCTTTGCATTGATTCCTAAGATTAGTCAAGAGAAATGTGAAGGTGTACCAGCAGAAGTTTTAGATATGTTGGAAGAATTTTAGGACATTATCTCTGATAATGTACCATAAGGTTTACGACCCGTGAGGAAGATAAGTCATCAAATGGATTTGATACCAGGTGTTAGGGGTAAATTAGATTCAACAATGAATATGCAATAACAATCAATATCAAATACCCAAAACTTCAATGAAATAGTGAACTAAGGAAATCTAATAACAATGAACAAACAACAAAGCAAACCTTCCTTAGATCAAAACTTCCATTGATTGCCTATCATAATCATTCTTGCATGTATGAAATGAGGCCCTCAAAGAGTGCACTTCTTTTCTTTGTTCAAGAATGTCAATCAAGAATGGCGGTGATAATGTCGCAATGAAGAGGAGCTTCACAACGATAGTAGTAGTGTGTAGTGTGTAGTAGCAAATGTGATCACAAGCAATAAAGGAATGACGTGGGTGCCAAAGGCGCACTGTAATTCCTATAGAGTAACAATACTTAAAGCTTGGATGGTTGAAATGGAAGACTAAGGTTGAATTTATAAATTTGGGAAAGAGAAGATCAATGGTATAGAAAGAATGAGAAGATCAACGATTGAGAATGGATGAGGAATGTGCAACGAATAAGAAGAAGACAAGTGTCTTGCCTTCTTTTGCATGAGAGAATTTGCTAAGAATAGAAGAATGAGTTAAAGCAATTAAAAGAATATAATAATCAGTTAAGTGATTTAAAACAAGAAGAATAGATTTGCATGAGAATAAGAAGATATTTTGCTTTATTAAATATTAGGAATATTTAATCGTATGTGCAAAAAAGCTTGAATTATATTTAGAGATAACTCAATTTAGAAGAAAAAGAAATTTAAATAAATAATTGATTTATTTAAATTTAGAGAAGATATTATTGGAAGAAATAATTAAATAATTGGTATTATTTAATTTTAGAAGATAAGAAAGCAAATTAAATAAATAAATTTATTTAATTGTTGTGCATGATTTTGGAAGAATAAATAAAATATTTGATTGTATTTTATTTTTAGAGATTGAAAGGATTTAAATAAATTTGATTTGATTTATTTAAATTTGGAAGAATGATTTGATTTAATTAAATAATTAAGAATTATTTGATTGTTTTGGGGAGAATTGAATTAAATAAGGATTTTATTTAATTGTTGGAAGAATGTGAATCAAATAAATAAATTTGGTTATTTATTTATTGATAGAAGAATTAGAAGGGAATAAATATTAAGAATATTTATTTAGACTGAATCGTGTCATTTTTAGGCATATACATTTTGCCCCTCTTTGATGCAATGCAGTTTACGGCGTTGCCTCAAAGAATAGATACTCTGACAATGATACATGCCCCAGTTTGCTCCTGGTACATGTTATGATGATAGGATACCCCCTCGGGAGATTGGATGGGAAGAAGGCAAAAGGGATGTGAGACGGACAATCTCACGAAGATGAAGGTGAAGAAAGCAGGTTAGGATGAAGAAATTGGTTGGAGAAAGAGCTTAATGATACACAATGCAAGATAGAATGATACCACACACAAGAAAGTAAGCAAGTATACACAAATGATACAAAAACAAACAAGGTATTGCCCTTGTCAAGTGGTAAACCAACGATGTACTGATAATGATATACGACAATGTTGTCATGGCGGGGAATGATAGATCCCTAGAGCAACATGATAGGATAGTGTCTAGTTTCAGGAAATGAAGCATGTTGTGTAAGACGCGTGTGTTGGTCTGATTTCGACAATGTTACATCCTGTATAAGACAATTGATTGATTAACTGATTGAGTTGGTTTACAACCAGACAAGGATCAAGACCACTGATTATGATTGGATCATTTGACAAGATTGACTTGACTTGATTGGTATGGATTAAGGATGGACTTGCATTTGGATCATTACTCGAACTGACTATACAAGGAGGAAAGATATGATGATAGATAGAAAGTTGATTGATAGAAGAATGACTCGACAGAAGGACTCACAAGCTTTGACTTTGTATTGTTACTCTGCATTGTTGGATCTTTATTGCATGGGGTACGGTATGGATGCTTTTATGGATGTATAATGGATGCGAATGGTGTTTGCTTTTGACATCTTGATGGTGCAAGTATTTTGAAGTGCTTATTTCATTATTGGGCAAATTTTTTTGGGTACTTTTTTCAAATGTTGTGAGTTAATGCAAGCATCTAAGTATAATTGAACTGAGATGACCTGAGCATTGCTTACATGGATTTTGATTTAGCAATTTAATACAAGCATTGAGCTATAATTGAACCAAGATGACCTGAGTATTTCTTGCATAATCAACAAACAAGGATTGTCCACGTTCATGTTAGACCTTTGATGTCCTCGATGATCTTTTGCCGATCATGTCCTTAGACAAGGCTTCACATTACTAAAGTTTAATCCACAAATAGCAAAGAAAGAAAATAATCATGCCCCCATCATAGCATCTCTAGCTTTTGGCATCCTCGAGTAGCATAGAAAAGCATGATAGCATAAATCAAGACTATGTAAGTTAACCTAACCAACACAAAACATTCTTGCATTTAGATGTGTTTGTTTCTTGCCATAATTTGAGTAAAATCATTTTAGAAGGCCTTAGGTGTTTTTTTTCTTAGCTTTGGATAGGTTAAGTGTCTCATGTCAAAATTTCTGCTTGAAAGCGGGTTTTTCTTGCACTTGCTTGCTTGGTGAGAAGATTTCACAATCCTTATTGGTGAGACGGACCCTAAGGGACTAACCTAGTGCCTTGGGGGCTCATTGGACTAATGGCCTTGCCTACGTGACAAAGCAAAGGCAACATAGTTTGGGGTAAACCCTAATGGACCATGGATGGACTAGAAGAAAGATGATGAGAAATGGGATGGATGGGACAATGGAGCCTCGGGGGCGCATTTGAATGATGGCCTTGCCTACGTGACGATGTAGAGGCAACGTAGTTCATGGTAAACCCTAATGGATCTAAGATATGGATCAGATGAGACATGATATGGAACAGACATGGATCAGCTATGGAACAGATATGGATTAGATGATGCATGATATGGGACAAATATGGAATAGATAAAACACGATATGGAATAGATATGGATCAGACATGACACGATACGGAACATATATGGAGTAGATAAGACACAATATGGATTAGACATGGAATAGATATGGATCAGATATGAAATAGATATGGATCAGATATAGAATAGATATGGATTAGATACAGAACAGATACGGGACAGATACGAATTGGATGATACTAATGACAAGGAAACACCACAGATAGGTAGAAGGAATCAAGGATGTGATCTCCAAGGACTATGTCGCATAGGAATAACGTGCCCCATTGTAGGTAAATACTTAGGACTTTTCATGGCAACGCTTATGACAATAGGAGGATAAGAGGATAATGAAGGATTTTCTTGGTTTGGGAGGGATAAGGTATGTCAAGAGACATCTAAAACATTTGTCAACATTGTGCCCCCAATCTTTATCAAGACCAAAGAAATAGAGGAAAGGAAGATTAGGATGGATAGACTGGATAGTATAGGTAGGATAGGATAGGAAATGGTATAGAAGGAAACTGATAGGAGAAGAGTGATAGGCTAATGAGACAAGGTGCCCCCAAATGTAGGTGACATAGAAGATCAACTTACACACGAGGCCTATTTGCCAAGTTTTCATCATGGTACTTATCCAAGGCGCCTGTTTGCCAGATTTTCACCATTGGACGAAGGGATTTTTCTTTAGTTTTTTCATTTTTTTTTTTGTGAACATTTGGATAGGATAGGTAGAATGGAAGAGAGGGCCTCAATGGCTAGGTTCCATGAAAGGTGATAGTCCCACTAGATGGATGCTGTCACATGGACAAGGTCAAGTGTTCTTATAGATGTTGGTAGGCGATTGCATGAAAGTGAGACGGAGGTAGATATTGGATTATGAAGGGTGTGATAGTGAATGATGATGCGGAATATAGAGGACTTATGCAAGGATGGATGAAAAGTCTAAAAAAGCATGGACCATAGGAATAGGATGAGGAAGATATGTAGGATAATAGTGGAAGGAAGGGGAGATAGAGGTATATGAAAATGTTGTGGAATGGAAGGGAATCATGACCAACGGTTGCACATACCATGATAAACATTGAAGCTAGTGATGGGAAAGTAGTGTAGGAAGCAACGAAAACTTTTTCTTGTGGATGAATGACTTAGGCATGTAGGGATCTACATAGACTGAGTATTTTTCTAATTTTTGTTTGTCATGTGGGATGGAAGAATTTGAGACTTTTGGATTGAATGGAAGAAAGTGGATGGTTGAGATTCTTGAGAGGTAGATGCCTCATGTAACTTGAGGGCTTTTTGCTTAGGTACCCAAACCATTTTGTTTTTAGATGGCACCTGTGAAGGTATGGGTTTGGGTGTATGCAGCTTTTGTGTAGCTTTTGGAGTTACCATTTGTTGGATGCAGACCCACACTTTTTTTAGTTTGGCATATATGTGTGTGGGTGTATGTAGCTCTTGAGAAGGATGCTTCTTTGATTCTTGGCTTTTGTATCCTAGGTCATCAGGACTCTTAGGATTTTTGACTTCATAGGTAGAGGCATCCAGATTTTTATTGTGAAATTTCCTTGGGATAGTGGAAGTGAGGTTTGTGGAAGCCCTTTGTTTAGACAACATGTGCATTGGTTGGTCATGATTGGGATTGTTAGAAGATTTATAGATGGGCAAATAAGGTGTTGGAAGAAGTTGTGGTAAAATGTATGGAGGGATATTAGGAGTTGGAAGTAGCAGAGGTAGATTGAATGGTGGAAGGTGTATAGTCACATGCTTTTGACAATTGTCGGAAGGTGGAGGTGGAATGGTGACATATGTTTTGGGGATATGATAGGGTTTGTGATGGAAAGTCATGGATTTAGGAGGAGTGGAGGAAGTACCAACATCTTGAGATTGCTCACCTTGGGGTGTGTATTCAAGGCCATATGAAGGATGAGGAACATTGACATGGACGGACTCCAAAATACCTTGTTCGTGAAGGCCTAAGCCTCTACCTTGATAGTTCATATGTTGGAGTATGTGGTGGATAGCAGGATTATGTGTAGGTGGAACACTAGACACAAGTTCCTCATCGGATGAAGAAGGTGGGATATAGGATAATGGTGGCTAGTGTTCTAAGGATGAACACTCATGAATGAAGGTTGTAAGACCAAGGATATATGGTGGGGGATTTGCAGGATGGTCGATAATGGATGGCAGAGGAGTATTACTAGTTTGATCTTCTACACTTGCTTGGGAGGAAAGTGTCTCATCAAGGGAAGTGGAAGTTGCTAGATCTTGAATAGGACTAGATGGGGTTATAGGCTCAGGACCATGGAATGCATAAAGTGGGCTCAGAGGATCATCATGGTCTGCTTGATCATAGATAGGCTCTTCATCATAGATGGGATCTTGATCATAGATAGGATTTAGCGTGATGGGATTAAGGTGCTCATGTATAGGTTCTTTATCAACGATAAGATCTTGATCATAGAAAAGACATAGGTTATGGAGGGGCCGAATTTGGATCTCTAGCTCATTCCTAGGATCAAGTTGCTCATGGATAGCTTCTTCATCAAAGGTAGTATCTTGATCATGGAAGAGATATAGGTTATGCATGGTTGGAAATTGGATCTCTTGCTCATGTATAGGTATAGGATTATTGAAAAGATAGAGGTTATGTAAGGGTCGAATGAGAGTTCTTTGATCTTGATTTAGTCAAGGGGTTGATGTTTCCACATGCTCTAAAGTGTGCTCTTGACATAACTCTTGATGTGCTTGAATTGGAGTGGAGGTAGAAGACTCTTATATAGGATCTTGGTCAACAACATGAAGGTGTGATGGACCTTGACTTTGGTGCATAGTAGGAGGCTCTTTGATAAGCTCAAGGAATTGAGCATCACATGAAGGGGTGGTAGGATTTGACATATTATTGGAAACATCTTTTGTAAGGTCAAGGACCAGATTTTGAGGACATGGTTGAATCTCTGCTAGTAGCCCTTGGATCACATCATTGGCAGGTGTATGGATAGGTGAATGAGGGGATTTTGCTTTCTCCCTAGCTTTTCTCTGGTTGTATAAATTAGGAAAAACTCTTATCCACAAATCATTCGAGGATTCCTTGGTTGTTAGTTTAGAGCTTAGGGAACATGATGGCAGTGTTAGCATATGACTGGTATGTCTTGGAATATGTGTCTTAGAAGACAATGAAGGAGGACTAGTAGACAAAGTGGTATAAGATTTCCAACTTGAGGTGGTGCTTACCTTGTCATGAGCATCATTAAGATGGGAAATAGATGTATGAGTTTGGGGCGAGAGTATTGACACATTCAGCTTGTAAGATTGCTATTTCTTGTTGTATGACTTGGAGTTCTTGAATACGACTTTGGGGTGAGGCGTCTAAGGTTAATTACAATTTCAAGTATTTAAGTTCTTGAGCAAGCTCTTCTAATTCGGTTGTCATCTCCACAGAAAATGACACAAGACCGAAATGGGTACTCAGAAAGGTGGAAAATTTTCTCGCAAAAGACATGGAAGTACTCACTATTACGTATGCGCTGGAGTAGATGCACTGTAGAAACTGGTAAATGCATAAGAAGGTGGCACAGAAGTGCCACACTGGTAAAAAATCAAAAGCGCTGTAACAGGTATCAAAAGCACTGCAAGTTAGTGCAGATGTGATGTAGGTCGGTACAAATGCATAGTAGAAGAGGGTGAATGTGCCACTCTACTTTTCTCGGTATTTTGCAATTTTTTGGAAATTTTCTGATGTTTTTGGTACTTTGGTTGCAAGAAGGTCTTTTTTTTTTAATCTGATTTTCTAAAATTATGGCAAGAAGACACAACAAACATAAAGAATTTTTATGGTTTTTTTATTTTTTTTGTGATTGTTTGACTCTTTTTGGACTAAAAGGAAAAAACAAGTACAAATCCTAGGTTTCAAATGGATAACAAGGTTTTTTGGCCACTAAAACAAAGGTGTTTAATGAAAGCAACCGTTTGAGTGGTTATACATGCGGCAGCACTACACTTCATTATGGAGTCTCCCAGCCTGCAAGGGTTGCACCTTAGAGGGTTTTGGGGGAGGTTGGCTGTCGGTATAACAGAACTTCACTTGTTGTTTGAAGCTTTCACTCCAAACATAATTTATTTATAGTGGCTTGGAAGGGCTTGACATTTAGCCTGTTACCATTTAGGGTCATTCCTACTTGGATGAACGGTATCCAAGAGCAGGCCCCTCTAAAGGAAAAATGCATGCAAAAATGATATGTCTAGCATTTTGGTCACCCAAGATAGGGGAGAGCATAGGCCTGGTATCATTCCCAAAACACAGAATACAGTGGTTCTTTTCCCCTAGTTAAAATGAGAAAAACTAGATGAGCTATCTACTTGGGCAAGCACAAAACTTTAGAGTGATAGCAAGATAGCAATGGTCCAATTTTAACCAAGATAGTAATGATAAGTTTAGTTTTATCCATGTAGCATGAATTGTTAACTTTGAAGTGATGGTCGATCGAGATAACAATGGTTCAGTTTTAACCAAGATAGCAATGATGAGTTCAGTTTTATCCACGTAGCACGAGTTGTTAACTTTGAAGTGATGGTCAATCAAGATAGCAATGGTTCAGTTTTAACCAAGATAGCAATGATGGGTTCAGTTTTAACCAAGTAGCACGAGTTGTTAACTTTGAAGTGATGGTCAATCGAGATAGCAATGGTTCAGTTTTAACCAAGATAGCAATGAGGTGTTCAATTTTTACCCAGATAGCAGTGATTTGTTAACTTTGAAGTGATAATAAGATTGCAATGGTTCAATGATATATAAGATAGCAATGATTCAATTACCAACCCTCCTAGTTAATACTATGTGAGATTTGCATGAGCATCAATTTATTTTCCCATTAGAAATTGAAGTGTTTGGCATTCATGTTCATTGTCCCGTAAGAAAGCAATATGTTCCTAAGACTTAGTGTGATATGGTTTTTAATTCTTCAATGCTCATCCTGCATGAACATGTTAGGAAAACCTATTTTCTCTATTTGAGTAATAAGAGGCTACAAAAAGTTGATTAGTTCCACCAAAAACTCAATAGTTCTCATAAAATCAATTGAACCAAAAGTACTTAACTTGTTAAGTGAAAAATGAGCAATCTAAAAAAATTTAATGATAATGATTAGGTACACTAGATTGGATATTATGATCAAATTCTACATAAAATTCTATGCAATTTCAAAAAAAAATTGTGAAAATTGAATAAATTTTGCACAAGTTATGACTGTTTGAAATTTTGCAAAGAAGGGTTGACTTTGACTGAGTGTATCTAAAAAATCTGATAAAATTACCTCAAAATTCTTTCACCATAGAAACATTGAAAGAACCATCTTTCCAATGCCACTGGTTTCATGAAAATTTGACTCCTTATGCAAAAGATATGCTCGATTTCATGAAATTGCTAAAAATAGGCCAAAAAAATGCAAGCATGGGCTAAAAATAGGCACACATATTAGGATCTATTTTTCTCAAAATCCATGCCCTTCCTGCAAAAAATAAGAGATACCCAAATAGGAGTTTGATGTTTTCGACAAAACCCAAAAATATTTCGAGCTAAAGTTACATAGATATCCCTGATTTCTTGAAATTGCTAAAAATAAGCTAAAAAAAAAGTTTAAAAAAAAACACAGGCTAAAAATAGGGACACGGATTTGTGATCTATTTTTCTTGAAATCCTTGCACTTTCTGCAAAAAGTAAGAGATACCCAGATAGGGTTTTGATGTTTTTGACAAAACCTAGAATCCTTTTGAATATGCAATAACAATCACTATCAAATACCCAAAACTTCAATGAAATAGTGAACTAAGGAAATCCAATAACAATGAACAAACAACAAAGCAAACCTTCCTTAGATCGAAACTTCCATCGATTGCCTATCACAATCGTTCTTGCATAGATGAAATAAGGCCCTCAGAGAGTGCACTTCTTTGCTTTGTTCAAGAATGTCGATCGAGAATGGCGGTGATAATGTCGCAATGAAGAGGAGATTCACAATGATAGTAGTAGTGCATAGTGCGTAGTAGAAAATGTGATCACAAGCAATGAAGGAATGGCATGGGTGCCAAAGGCGCACTGTAATTCCTGCAGAGTAACAATACTTAAAGCTTGGATGGTTGAAATTGAAGAATAAGGTTGAATTTATAGATTTGGGAAAGAGAAGATCAATGGTATAGAAAGAATGAGAAGATCAACGATTGAGAATGGATGAGGAATGTGAAACGAATAAGAAGAAGACAAGTGTCTTGCCTTCTTTTGCATGAGAGAATTTACTAAGAATAGAAGAATGAGTTAAAGCAATTAAAAAAATATAATAATCAGTTAAGTGATTTAAAACAAGAAGAATAGATTTGCATGAGAATAAGAAGATATTTTACTTTATTAAATATTAGGAATATTTAATCGCATGTGCAAAAAAGCTTGAATTATATTTAGACATAACTTAATTTAGAAGAAAAAATAATTTAAATAAATAATTGATTTATTTAAATTTAGAGAAGATATTACTGGAAGAAATAATTAAATAATTGATATTATTTAATTTTAGAAGATAAGAAAACAAATTAAATAAATAAATTTATTTAATTGTTGTGCATGATTTTGGAAGAATAAATAAAATATTTGGTTGTATTTTATTTTTGGAGATTGAAAGGATTTAAATAAATTTGATTTGATTTAATTAAATAATTAAGAATTATTTAATTGTTTTAGGGAGAATTGAATTAAATAAGGATTTTATTTAATTGTTGGAAGAATGTGAATCAAATAAATAAATTTGGTTATTTATTTATTGATAGAAGAATTAGAAGGGAATAAATATTAAGAATATTTAGTTAGACTGAATCGTGTCATTTTTAGGCGTATACACCAAGAGCTAGTTTGCCAAATAAGGCAGCCCATAGAATAACTCCAGCAGAGAATGAAGAGTTGAACATACAAGTTCACAAGTTGTTAAGGAAGGGACTGATAAGGGAGAGCCTAAGTCCATGTGTGGTACCTGCAGTACTAGCACAAAATAAAGATGGAGAGTGGAGAATGTGTACAGATTCTTGAGCCATAAATAAGATCATGGTCAAGTACATGTTTCCATTGCCAAGAATAGATGACATAATGGATTGTGTGAGTGGAGCCAAGTACTTCACAAAGATTGACCTAAAGAGTGGGTATCACCAGATCCAAATCAAAGAAAGAGATGAATGGAAGATAGCCTTCAAGACAAAGGAAGGTTTGTATGAGTGGTTACTCATGCCATTTGGGCTAACCAATGCACCGAGCACATTCATGCAGCTCATGAATGAGGCACTGAAAGAATTTTTGAGAAGTTTTGTTATTGTTTATTTGGATAATATTTTGATTTTTAGTAAGACTTGGGATGAGCATCTGATGCATATCAGAAGAGTTTTAGAGAAGCTGAAGGAGGAGAAGTTGTTAGGGGTAAATTGGACTCAACAATGAATATGCAATATAATCAATAGAAAATACCTAAAACTCAATAGAATAGTGAACTAAGAAGATTTAAATCAAACAAGTAATGAATCAACAAAGAAAACCTTCCTTAGATCAAAACTTCTATTGTTGCCTATCAAAAATCATCCTTGTGTGTATGAAAAGGGCCATCAGTGAGTGCACTTCTTTACTTTGTCAAGAATGTCAATTGAGAATGGCTATGGTGATGTCGCAATGAAGAGAAGCTTCACAACGAGGGTAATAGTGCATAGTGTGTAGTAACAAAAGTGTGATCACAAGTAATGAAAGAATTGGTGCCAAAGGCACGCTGTAATTCCTGCAGAGTGGTGCAGGAGCACCCCTACAAGACAGGATATTGTCCGCATGACAGGACATTAGTCTATTTTTAGCATGTTTGACTTCATAATGTAATAAGGTCCATTGGACCAATGCATATGTATTAGATCAGCCTAGGAGAGTGTGCAGGCAGTTAGAGTTCGTTATCAGGTTGTCTGAGCTGTCTTCTCCCAGCCGCTTGGAAGCTCCCAGCCGCTGGGAACCGAGTTGGTAGTACTCGTAGGATATTGCTATAAATAACTCAGATCAGTTAGGGTTTGAGATCATAGAGAGAGAGTAGTAGTTATGTTATGTTGTACTGGTGATTGAGTGAAATCTAGAGATCAGTCCAGACATTGTGAAACATTGTTGTTCGATAGTATTGTAGAAACAGGACATTTGTGTTTCATCTAAATAAGATCTCATCAATTGCATTATCTGCTTTATCAGCTGTTTATGTTTTGATTTCTGTTCTGATTACAAGTTAATGGATTCTTTCAACCCTTCCACCGGTTGATTATGTGAATCGGTGGAATGGTCATGCATGTTAGTTTAGGTTGTATTTTAGTTTTCTGTTTATGCATTTCATTGTGTGGGAGATCGATTGGTAGCATGCTGTGAATCAACCTAGCATCCTCATGTGCTAGGATTTAGGAAGATAAACTGTTAAGTTTTGATCTGAAGGTGATCCGGCCCGATCATCATATTTTCTTTGTAAAATTGTGCGGTTCTGTGAGTTTGCATGCAGCTGACGGATATACAGGGATCTGCATGTGCTTTTCCAGACGGAGTGAATCGTATCATCATCTACGAGTATATCGCTATCCGGATCAGGTTATGAAGCTGACGAAGACTGTATGTTTCAAGTGCATCAGGATGATATAGGTTGGATATATACTCAGTGTGTATATCATCGTCAGGATCATCTTTCGTGTCCACATGTCGCTATCGCATGCAGGAGTGAAAGTTCACTTTTTGGCTAAGGACCGGAAAGGTCATCATCAGGATATTGAAAAGATCACCGGATATTCATTATCATGTTGCGGAGGATATAAGTGTCTTATATCCTGTTGACATCATCATCGGGTGCAAGTGACGTCATCGTCATCAGGATATTGTGAATATCACCCTATGCAAGTTTATCCTACTGTCGCTAAGTGTTTTGGCATCGGCGTAAGTCATCGGCATAAAGTTTGGTTAACATTATCAGGATGTTTCAATATGACCAGATAAGTCATATCCTGATGCTGTTGTTTGAGTAGTCGGATATCGGGGTGACGTAAGCATCGAGGGAAAGGTGCTTGAAGTTGTCGTCATCAGGATATATTGGAGGAACCAGATATTTTATATCCTGCTGATGAAGATGATATCGAACATCATGATGATGAAGATAGAGTTTGGCGGTATGATGAACAGTGAACATCAGGAGGATGTTTGCGCTTGCCGAATGTGATGATGCTGCGGACAGGCGAAAGGTGAAAGGTTATAAGGAAGTGAACAGTAGTTAGCAGGAGGATATTTCATGCCCTTTCGAAATATGATGATGATGTCTGTGTTAGCAAGAAATATGATGATGATGATAAGCCGATAGGTATTACATACTGCATGTCCAGGATTTTAACATGCTGGTTGTGTTAATGACTCCTCCTTCCCAGTTGTAAGCTTCTGTTGCGTTTTCCTCTGCATCACAGAGTAACAATACTTAAAGCTTGGATGAATGAAATGGAAGAATAAGGTTCAATTTATAGACTTGGGAGAAATAAGATCAATGGTATAGAGAGTATAAGAATATCAACGGTTGAGAATAGATGAGGAACGTGCAACGAATAAGAAGAAGACATGTGTCTTGCTTTCTTTTGATGAGAGGATTTATCAAGAATAGAAGAATGAGTTAACTGAAGAGATAAATCAATTAAAAGAATATAACAATCAGTTAAGTGATTTAAAACAAGAAGAATAGATTTGCATGAGAATAAGAAGATATTTTGCTTTATTAAATATTAGGAATATTTAATTGCATGTGTAAAAAGATTGAATTATATTTAGAGATAACACAATTTAGAAGAAAAAGCAACTTAAATAAATAATTGATTTATTTAAATTTAGAGAAGATATTATTGGAAGAAAACAATTAAATAATTGGTATTATTTAATTGAGAAGATAAGAAAGAAAATTAAATAAAAAACTTTGTTTAATTGTTTTTGATAATATAAGGTGGCTAAACAAGGGGCCAAACCCTTACAAAAAATAGAGAGGCCCGAAGGCAGCAAGCATCAACAGTGTTTTAATCTAGAAACAACATATACATCCATAACAAAATACCAGCAAAACTAGCAAAACTAGCCGCTAAGATGGAAGTCTAAAAACCTAAGAAACAGAGTATCAACAGTAAAACAACAAAGACTAAGGAGACAACAGCTCTCCTTTCTAGACCATAGATTTAATAATATCATCCAATTTTTTAGCCAGATCATCATTGTCAGTATTAACAGTGACCCCTAGATTTTTTAGCATAGAGAGGTTGAGGAGTATAGAGGTCCTAAGCACAATGGAGAAATTCTGCTCCAGCTTCGCAATGCGATCGCACAGACCTGCAAGATCAGCCCCTAGACCATCATTAGTCTCCATAGCATCCTCAGCCTCTTCCACAAACATGGCATCTGCTGTGTCATCATTTCCAGTAGAGTCAGCAGCCTCCTCTGTGGTAGCCCCTATATCATGCGTCTCCTGCTTGTCTTCATCATCACCAAAAATGTCTTGAATCTCCACATCCCTGTCATCCTCACCCCAGGTGGATTCATCTAAGCCGCTCTTAGAACAGTCAATGAGCTTTGCTGAAGGAGCCAGTTTGCCTGCAATATGCCCCGACCATTGAACACTAGAGGAAAGCCCCTCCCTACAAATCTTCACCAAAGAATCCTTTTTCTATCCCACCGGGGTCCTACTAAGGGTTTTGGGGGTCCCAACTACTACCTTCCTAGTGCTCTTATCACCAGCAGACTTTCGCTTTTTACCCTTCTTAGAGGCAGTAGGGCCCGGGTATCAACAGGATTATCCGCAAGCATGCAAGAGGAGACTTCAACAGTTTTGATAGGAACAGGGGAGGGCCCGGGTTCAGTAACATCAGGAATATTCTTAGGGTTTGAGGAGGGCTCCCCGTCCCCACTATTAGTGGGAATGGTTTTGGAGGGTTCGAGGGCAAGATGATGATTATACAAATAGAGAATGAAGCCCTGGTGAAGAGGGATAGGCTTCATAGTAGTGTTTTTAGCCAATTTCACCTGAACCCTAAGGACGGAATGCTCCAGGGAGGAAAGCAAATAAAACAGAAAACTAATTTTAGCATTGCGACAGAAATGATTTAATAGGGGGAGATGGTAGTTATAAAACCTGGTAAAGCACCCCTCGAGGGTGAAATACTTCATGAGGATAAAACACATAGCGTCCCACGGCTCCGGCAACTTGGCTATGTCAAAACTGCCCTGGTAAGGGACTAATTCTTCGCCAACCCCAAGGAAGAGCTGCTGACTGGAGAGGTCCGTGATTTTAGTTTTCTGTTGCAGCTTCAAGCCCTGAGTAGACATACCAGTGGCCAAAGCCATCACGCGTTCAGAAACTTCAAATCTGATTCCACCCACCAAAACCCATCTATTCTGCCAATACCGCGTAAATTGTTCAGAAAGAGCTTCATTGTACCCATTAAGCCTCTCCAAATAGGGGCTAATCCCGCCCTCTTTGCAGTAATGCCAAGCTACCAGATTGTCTTTGAATTCACAGCACGAGACAGGCTCAGTTTGAATTCTGTCTCCTCCCATAGCAGAATTACATCGCATGCCACAGAAACCCTCAGTCTCCTCAGTCGTCTTAATAGGAGAATTACTAATATTAACAAGGCTAATAATAACATCACACACAAACTCATAATAATGGGAAGCCTTACAAACCCTAATCCCATGCTTAACCATAATTATCCGGCATAGGCCATGATGATCTGGCCATCCGTTCACCTTATGAGAAAAATGAGTGGATTTGACAGTAGAGAAAGTACGAGAGGACTTGTACTTCAAAAGACACGTCAGCCCCCTCCCAAGGCACTGACAGTATGAGCTGGCTTTTAAACACATCTGACTCATCCAGACCCGGCCACGTCTTTAAGAATGAGATTCTTAAGAGTTAAAGGAAGATGATCAAATTGGCGCCAAACCCGCTAATTTGAATATCGCTGCCCAAGTTCAGCACAGGCGTCTGCAACTCCGTTACCCTCACGGTAAATATGTGAGATCTGCACATTAGTAATCCTCTGCAAGAGAAACTGAATATCCCTAATAACGTCTTTCAACTGAATGCCAACATTCGACACTTTAGTAATGGTATCAATAACCATTTTAGAATCTCCCTGAATCTCCAAATTCCTAATACCAAGTGATATGGCCAATTTAAGCCCCCAAAGAAGAGCCATAGCTTCCACATAGTTATTGCTATGACAGCCCAGACCTCCAGCATAGACAACAAACATCCTCCCTTTATCATCTTGGATGATCCCGCCCCCGCTAGCAGTACCATCAAGCTTAGAAGCCCCATCAAAATTGAGCCTCATCCAGTTAGAAATCGGAGGCTTCCATCGAGTGTTGAGTCTTTGTAATAATTTAATATTGTTATAAACAGGAATATGATTGAGAATCCTCTAGTTTACCGCAATTTGTTCTTCCTCCTGGGTTAGAGGTTTCATAGCAGTGTGGATATGGGCCACAGTGACACTCTCCAAGAGAGTCTTCATGAAAGTATGAGAGACCTGAGAGGCATCTCTAGCAATATCCCTAAAAATTTGATGGTTGCGCTCTTTCCACAAAGTCCAGCTCAAGCACGACAGAGTTTGGTTCCATAACTCAACAAGCCAGGGATGGGAGAAGGGAGGATACCAATTGTTAATAACTTCCTGAATATCAGAATTGCAAGCCCACTGAATACCAAAATTGCTGAGGATGAGGCTCCAAATGTCCCTAGCAAATTCACAGTGAAAGAATAAATGAGAGACTGTTTCCTCCTTTTCACAGCATAGACAGCATCTGTTGGCCAGAGTGAAACCTCTCTTCTGCAAATTATCTTGGGTCAGAATTTTGTTATGAACAGAGGCCCACCAGAACATGTTAATTTTTGGGATTAGTTTGTGATTCCACACTTTTCTCCATATATCCTTTTTATGAATCTCAAGGACCAATAAGTGATAGGCAGACTTAACAGAGAATTGGCCATTCTTATTTGGCCACCAAAATTGCTCATCTTCACGAGGAAAGAGAGGAATTCTGACTTCCTGAATCAACTTTTGAACCCTCTGAGCTTTAGGGGTGAGATCAGGGTGATGGGGACAGCAATCCAACAAAGTTCTCCAGCTCCTGTGACCATTATTAGTTGACATATAATCACTGACCTTATTGCCAAAGAACTGAGTAGCAATGCCAACAATCTCCCCCAAATCCTTCTGAGAGATGAGAGCCTTATCTTTTAGCCAAATATCAGTCCAAAACTTGATACCCATACCATTACCCAACTTCCATCTGATCCCTTGCATGAGTAGATTTCTAGATTTCAACATTTTGTTCTAGATGACCGATCCCTTAGGAATACCTTCTTACTGGAGGAAGTTAGACCAATCAGTGTCATGCAAATATTTGGCTTGCATGATGTCTCCCCAATCTTTATGATGATAAATCAGGTTCTAATTAATTTTAGAGAGCAGGGCTTTATTCATACTCCGTATAGTTCTAATATTGAGACCTCCATGGGATTTAGGAAGACACACTTTATCCCAGCTAACCAGGGACATCCGCTGTTTATCTTCAGCTCCCTTCCATAAAAATTTTCTTTGAATCTGTTCCAACTTGGCAGCAAAAGAAGTAGGAATTTTAAAAAGAGAGAGGAAATAGGTGGGTATACCTTGCAAGGAGGCCCGAAGAAGCTGCAATTTACCAGCACTACTGAAGACTTTTCCTTTCCAACCAATCAGTTTCTGTTTAGTTCTTTCCAAAAGGTTATTCCAAAAATTTGGAGAAACTTCTTTAACCGTAAAGGGGAGACCCAGATAGACAGCAGGAAGAATATCTTCAGTACAATCTAGAATATGTATGATTTTTTGCCAAAGAGTATGGGAGTATTGAAAAAATACACATTACTCTTTTGGAAATTGATGTTTTGCCCAGAGGCAATGGCATAAAGGTTTAAAATATTCTTCCATCTCTGGGCTTCAATCACTGAAGAGATGCCAAAAAGAAGGGTATCATCAACAAATTGCTGCACAGACATAGGGGCAAGGGAGGAAGCAGGTTTAATGCCCACAAGATGCTTAGAGACCACGTTAGCTTGAATGAATCTCCCAAGAGCCTCAGCCATGATGATGAACAAGTAAGGAGAAAGGGGATCCCCCTGCCGGAGTCCACGCGAGGAGGAGAAGAAACCCCTAGGAATCCCATTAACCAAGATAGAAAATTTGGCAGAAGAGATAGCCGTCCAGATGAGGAGATGAATTTTATCATTAAACCCAAATTTTTGAAGAACTTGAAACAGAAAATCCCATGAGACCCTATCATAGGCCTTAGAGATATCCAACTTAAGAGCCATACCCAGAATTCTACTCTTCTCCATGGAATGAATAGTTTCATGGGTGGAGATCACAACATCCAAAATTTGACGCCCTGGGACGAAACCTTTTTGAGAAGGAGAGATAATTTTATCAAGAAAAGGTTGAAGTCTCATGACAAGGGCTTTGGTGCAAAGCTTATAGACAGTATTACACAGGCTAATAGGTCTGAAATCAGAAAGGTTGGTGGGTTTCAGCTTTTTAGGGACAAGGACAATAAAGGTGTTATTGAGCTGCTTTAAGATCTTACCAGTTTTGAAAAAATCATGAATCGCAACCGTGAGGTCAGCCCCCACAATATCCCAATACTCCTGAAAAAAGATAGGAGGGAAGCCAACAAGACTCGAAGCTTTAAAGGGACCCATAGAGAATAAAATAGCACAAACCTCCTCCTCAGAAATAGGCCTCAGCATTTCCAGATTATCTTCCTCAGTTAGGAGACAGGGGATCTTGTCAATAAACTACTTAGTAGCCCTGTCGTTATCATCACCAGTGGCTTGTTCTGTCAACAAGTGCTGAAAAAATAATACAGCTTGTTCCCCAATCTCATTGTCTTCAGTGATAACATCACCATTGTCCAAGCACAGTTTTGTCATGGAGTTAGCCTTCCTATGTTTCATAGCAGAAATATGGAAAAAAGTAGTATTACGATCTCCCTCCTTAAGCCACTGAACCCTAGATTTTTGCTTCCAAAAGACCTCTTCACAGCCCATAAGATTCTTCCATGCCGAAATCAAATCTTGTTCTTTCTTAGAAGTATCTTCGGAAACATCCCCTTGAGCAATCCGCTACTGAATATCCTCAAGTTGCCCAACTAAAGTTTTCTTCTGCCAAAACACATGACCAAAACTAGGTCTATTCCAGCCACGAACCTCCTATTTGATATGCAAAAGCTTCTTAACTAACCTGAACATAGGAGTACCCTAGATAGGAATTTGCCACCATTGTGTCACCAGTTGTCTGAAATCCTTATCCTTAATCCACGTAGCTTCAAATCAGAAAGGGAAAGGACCCCGATGACATTGATCATGCCAATGAAGGAAAATAGGGCAGTGATCAGATATGGTTCTAGGAAAAGCTTGCAATTGCATATTATGAAAATTGTCCCAATTGCTCGATATAAGGACCCTGTCCAATTTAACCTAAATCAAATTGTCCCCACGTCTCCTGTTGGACCAGGTAAAAATCTAATTTTGTAACTCCACATCAAGCAATCCCCAAGCATTAATAAACTCAGCGAAGTCAAACATGCTGTCAGAGTAATCAATGTTCCCACCACATTTCTCAGAGGGATACAAAGGAGTGTTGAAGTCACCAGCCAACATCCATTTGGAGCGCAGAAACTTGGTCAAGGTACTACTCAAATCAGTCCATAAAGATTGTCTCTGGGCTCTAGTATTAGGAGCATAAATATTGATTAAATACCATTTGAAAGAGGAAGAGGAGAAATTGGTAACCAGGAGATGCTTGCCAGAAGCCACAAGAGAACCTTGAATTTTTGAACTGTTCCACATTGTAACAATCCCTCCAGAAGCCCCAATAGCAAGGCTAATACAAAACTTAGCCTTAGGCCATATGTAATCAACAATCTTCTTAAAGTTTTCCTCATTCATCTTGACCTCCTGCAGGAGCAAGATGTGTAATTTATTTTCTAGAACACAGTTCTTGACCTCAAACTATTTTGAGGGGCTGTTGAAACCCCTCAGATTCCAGGATAAGATCCTCATTTCAAAGGTTTGAGGGATGAGACCTCCAGTGTTTTCTACTTACCACTAGCAATTTCCCTGGCAATCCCCCTTTGTCGAGTTTCCCGTAGGGTTGGTCGCCCTTGTTTTGAGTCAGTGCCAACATCAACAGTCTTTTTACCTTTACGAGTCTTCTTCTTAGGGGTAATCCAGCCTTCTAGGTCATTCCCACTTCCAATTGGGCCAATGTCAACTGTCAATGAGGGATCAGTATTATGATCACCAACTTCCTACACAGGGTTCCTGGTGGACTCAAGATCATTAGCATCTAAGGGAGCAGCTGATGAAGCCTGGGGATCAAGGGTGTTATCATCTTCAACATCCTCCTCGATTAATCTATCCTGGATTTCTCCCTACTCACACCCACCAGAATTCAGTCGGCCCAGACTAACAGTGTCTAGGGCCCCATTCTGATAGCCTATGTCCAGAATATGTTCTGAATTCTCCTCTAGATAGACAGTATCCTGATGATCAGCAGCTGTCTGGCTTTCCTTATCCTTAGTTTGTTCAGGATGGTCTCCTGGGAAAGCATTTTCCACATTACCCCCCATTCCCTAATGGTCAGGGGTAACATCTGATTGTAAGCGGTCCTCAACCTCAATAAGGGAGTCAGTCTGTCGACTCGTTTGCTTAATTTTACAGTGAGTCATTATGTGGCCCTTCTTCTTGCATATTTGACAGAAGGTGGTGGCATTTTCATAAAGGATTGGCTGAGTCCAAACCCCATATTTAGAGTTTAACTCAATGGACACAGGAAGGGTTTGGTTTATCTCCACATTGACACAAAAATGAGCAAAAACACAATGGGATTGAGTACGGGTAGTATGGTCCATAGTAACAAACTGGCCAAAAGAGTCACCAATAGCAGAAATTTTTTTTTTATCCTAGAATTCTAAGGGAAACCCAGGTAAACGAACCCAAACAGGAGTAGATTTATTGAGATCCGAGCTAGGGCCAAACCCAAGTTTCCATTAGCACAAAGCAAGCAAGTGCGACCCATAAAGCCAGGGTCCCCCAGCAAGAGTAGCAATCATATCCTCCCTACTGGTAAATTTAAAAAGGAATACTCCTCTGGCCATGGCAATGACCGAAACACTACCCTTAAGTCTCCACTGGGAGGAAACCCATTTATGGACCATCTCAATATTGGGACGGAAGGAAAAGAATTTACCTACCAGAGCAAGATCCATGTATGCCACGATTTCTTCAATCAGACCATCCAGAATATCCAGATCTGTGCCATCTGTCGAAGCTTTCTTGACAGGCATACCCATTGTGCATTTAGAAGACCCCAGCGGTTCCCCTATTACCACTTGTTTCCATCCGTTAGAGGGAGTGTTTGCCCTCCCAGCTCCAGAGGTACTGCCCAAGGCAGTCGCCTCCATAGGCACCGAAAGAAGTCAAAACAAAAACCTAGAAAAACCCTAAACAACCATGGAAAGCAGAAAACGCATCAATTTATTTAATTGTTGTGCATGATTTTGGAAGAATAAATAAAATATTTGATTGTATTTTATTTTTGGGGATTGAGAGGATTTAAATAAATTTGATTTGATTTATTTAAATTTAGAAGAATGAATTTGATTTAATTAAATAATTAAGAATTATTTAATTGTTTGGAGGAATTAAATTAAATAAAAGAATTTATTTAATTTTGATCTTAGAAGAGATAATTAAATATTTTGATATTTAATTAATTTAGAAGAATGTGAATCGTGTCATTTTTAGGCATAAAAGATTGTTTGTCATGGGAGCTCAAATGCATCAAATTAGAATAATTCATTTGCCTAACTATTTCTAAGTAGGCAATTCTGTCAGGGATAGTCTTAGGCAAGATAAAAGGAGTATCCTCAAAACCATAAACTCTGATCATAATAGCATCCTCAAAACAATACCAGTCTCTCCAGTTGTGAGTGATAGTAAGAGGACCACCAAAATCTTTAGGTCTAAGAAACCTCTTTATTTCATCTGATAATGAATACTCACAGGGATGACTGAAATATCTATATAATACTTTTACACAGTATTCTTCAAACTAAACATAGCTAGAATGGGCATACCTACTATCCCATATTCTAGTTCACATCTGCACGGGTGACTTTTGCCCCCTCTAATCCACTGGAACAACTTTGAATTCACTTGGCCACAATCCTATTTCTTGGCCATAATAAAGCACCATGTGCATTAAGAGTGAGTAGTGTTCAAAGGAAACTGATGGGGCATTGTTCTTTATTGTGGTTAGACCATAATCAATTCTACCAAAAACATAGGTAGCATAATCAAACTGATTGGCATTGTGGCACTGAATGTCTGTAGCTATGACCATCAGAGGAATTGTCATGAAATTAGGGACCTCTGATCCTAGGACCTGACCCACAGAGTAGTATGTGTATTGTATGTAGGGTTCAAATAATGACACATGAAATGGAGGTCCATCATTCTCATTGAGAGGCACCATCTCTCCCTCTCTCCTGGGTCTGTGAATAGGCAACCTCCATCCATTATATGTAGTATCCATTCTCCAGTACTCTTTATCCAAATCCTCATAAACTATGGGGATAGTACATAAATCATCTAAGTCAAAAACTTCACAAATGGCATTCTTAGACAAGTGTATAATAGGCTCCCCTTGTGGGTTGCATATGGCCTTAAGGCTTGGATTATACTACCTAGCCAGAAGTTGGAGGAGTTTTGCATTTAGAAACACATCAGGAACAACCAATTTGCCTAAATCCAAGTGTCATGGGTTTGACACTGGGAAATTCATGACTCTTCTATTGTAGTGGAATCTAAACAATTCATAACATCTAATTGGAGTCTAAACAATTATGAGACATTTACATTTGTCTTCAAGTTTCTCCACTTTTGCCCTAAGTTGTGCAGACCTTCAGGCTTTGGGAGTCAATCTAGGCAATTGATCAATCAGATCCTAGTTTAATTTCCTCTCTTTTGTTTTCTCTTCAGGAGTTTTGACAATTTTTTGTTTTTTAGGTTTACTAGTTTCACCCTGTAGTTTTCTGTCCTTTCCTTTCACTGGAGTTTCCGTCACAATCTTGGACAGTAAATTCAAACTATAGGCTATTGCATAGAAGTTTGTATTTATGTACCTGTTATCTGAAGCAGTGATCGAAGTCCCCTGTTTTCTCCTCCAAGTCTCCGCTTGCTTGCTCGCTTCAGATAATTCTTTCAAACTTAATTGCAATAGTTTCAAATGGCATCTCAGAGGATTTCTTCATCATCTACAATTAATTGTTCCAACGTTTTAATTTTCTTGATCATTGTGAAATGTCACATCATCATAACTTCTCTCATCGACATGATTTTTGTAATGTCAGGGCGACTTAATATCTTCTTATGGCGTGAACATTTGCTCACAAATCAATTGTTGTGACCTTTCATCTGTTTGCTCAATGTCATCTTCCATATGTGAGTTTTATATCGGTAAGATATTTTAAAGGTTTACCCAATGTAGAAGTGGGCATGGTCATCATCGGCCTGACTTTCTTTATCGCTGTGTGAATAACATTCTTCTTCAATCTCTTAAGTGTCTCCGATATGACTATCAGGGAGAGTCTCATCAATGAACGTGGTCATCGTTGTCATTGGGATAACATATTTCAAGCTGCCTGATCATGGTTGTTTCCCTGATATCTTCCTTTACACTTTTTATCAGAGAGACCTTCACAACATGTCAATGACATCATTGTGAGTATTGTTTTGGCCAGACTTGCAAGCTTTGTTCTGATTCATTCTCTTTCGCTGATGGTTCTTATCTTCCATACATATCGGTATGACTTATGCTGAAACAGTTTCGTTGGTTGCTGAGACATTATAATGTCAGAGGCTCCTTAATTTTTCACTCCAATGTTCATCTCCTATCAATGACCACTAGTTCCCTCTGTTCCACGGGATGCTCAGTGAGAGTCCTACCGAATTCCTCCATTGGTATGACTTATACTGTCGAGAGTTTTTTAGAATATTCTCTGATAGTCTTTCCTTATGCCGATAACCCTCATTGTTGATTTATTCGGTGTGACCACACATTCTCTCTCTGATGAAAGGTCATCGGTGCTACTTTCTTCATCGGTGAATCTTGAGATCTTCTCCCCAATCATTAGTCTCATGCTGATACTCATTTCAGCTAGTTTCTCATGGATCGGTATAACTAAAATGAGGTCTTTTTGATATTAAAAAATTGAGGCCCTTTACATTATTCTATGATAAAAGTCATCAGATTTTTATGGGATATATCAGTTGTTATTCTAATTTTGGGTGAAATGTTTTTTGGTTTGGTCAGACATGAGTGGGTATGAGGATAATAAAATTTTAAAATTTCTTGTCCCAACAAGTTGCTCTGTAACTTTCTGCTTCAATGTGTCAAAACTTTTGTCTGCTCCTTCAGTCCATCTAAACTCTTTTCTATCCCATCTCATTGTCTCAGTTAGGGGTGCATAAATGCTACTAAAATTTTTGATAAACTTTCTGTAAAAACTTGGCAAACCATGAAAATATCATACATCCTCTGAGACAACAAATCCTAGGTATACCAACTCCTTCTTTGCAAAGCTACATTTCTTCAGATTGATCAGCAACTTCTCCTCCCTCAGCTTCTCCAAAACTCTTCTGATATGAATCATATGCTCATCCCAAGTCTTACTAAAAATTAAAATATCATCTAAATAAACAATAACAAAACTTCCCAAAAAAAATTAGCACCTTGTTCATGAGTCGCATGAATGTGCATGGTGCATTGGTTAGCCCAAATGGCATGACTAACCACTCATACAAACCTTCCTTTGTCTTGAAGGTTGTCTTCCATTCATCTCCTTCTCTGATATGGATCTAGTGATATCCACTCTTCAAGTCAATCTTCGTGAAGTACTTGGCTCCACTTAAACAATCCATTATGTCATCCATTCTCGGTAATGCAAATCTGTACTTGATTGTGATCTTATTTATGGCTCAAGAATCTGTACACATTCTCCACTCTCCATCTTTCTTGGGTACTAGTACTACAGGTACTGCACATGGACTTAGGCTCTCCCTTATCAATCCCTTCCTCAACAACTCTTGAACTTGTCTGTTCAACTCTTCACTCTCTATTGGAGTCATTCTATGAGCTGCCTTATTTGGCAAACTAGCTCCTGGTATCAAATCCATTTGATGACTTATCTTCCTCATTGGTGGTAAACCTTCTGGTACATTATCAGAGACAATATCTTGAAATTCTTCCAACATATCTGATACTTTTGTTGGTACATCTTCACATTTCTCTTGACTAATCTTAGGGATCAATGCAAAGAAATGACGCTCATGCTTCATACCCTCCAAAAATTTCATACCATCTACCAAGCAAATTATGGCAGTACTACATACCTTTTCTTCCACCTCCTTCAAGGGCTTCAACTTATGATGAAATCCATCCTTTGTTAGGGAATATGTGTTTGCATAGCCATCATGGACAGTGCTCCTATCATACTGCCACGGCCTCCCTAATAGCATATGACATGCATCCATTGGTATGATATCACACAACACCTCATCATAGTAGTCCCTAATCTTGAACTTCACTAAACACTATTCATTGACCAAAGCTCTATGGTCCTTCTGCAACCATGCAATCCGATATGGATGTGGATGCTTTCTTTTTGTCAACTTCAACTTATCAACCATCTCCTCTGAAATAAGATTATTAGTACTTCCACTATCAATAATAATGTCACAACACTTACCTTCACATTTGCACCTTGTGCAGAACAAACTCTTCCTCTGATTGGGTTCTTTCTCCTCATTCAACAAAGTTCTTCTAACAATTAGGGTTTCTCCCCTTTCAGTATTTTCAAAATTCTCAGATTGCGCATCTTTATCTACATGTGCAACCCGTGCACTACCCTTAGGTCTTCTATTTGTCCTTCCTTGATGTTGTGGACACTCGTATGCTCGATGTCCTTCTTCTCCACATTGGAAATAGGTTCCTCTGAAATCTCCTCTTCTAGGTCCTTGCCCAGGTCAGCCTCTTCCTCTTCCTCTTTGCTTTCCATTGTTCTAGTTACGAGGGTGGTAGGTATTATCTCCTCTCTAATTTCGACTAGTGCTAGTTTCTTCACTTTTCTTTTGATCTTCATTACAGCCTCCATAGGGTCTTCCACCAGTCCTTCCACCTTGACCTCTTCCCCTTTTCTTACTATCGAATCTTTTATTCATCTTCTCTTCCACCTTTAGGGAAAATTGGTACGCATCTTCTATGGTGGTCATTCTAACCAGGCTCAGCTCCTCTTGAATACTCGACCTCAACCCATAAATGTAATGGACTACCTTCTCCTTGTTGGGCTCTACATGGCCTGTCCTAATAGTAATTTTATAAAACTCTTCTGTATACTCCTTAACGAACTTGTTACCTTGCTTTAGTCCTTGCAGCTTCTTTAGCAACTCCATCTCATAGTCCACAAGAATGAACTACTTCTTCAGTTTCTCCACCATTTGATCCTATCTAGTGATCTTTCCTTTTCCTCTTCTATTCCTTTCTAATTGGACCTCCTTCCACCAAATACTGGCATGGCCCTTCAACTTTGTCTTTGTAAACTTAACCTGATCTAGGTCCTCCATGTAATTGATCCAATCAATAAGCTGTTCTGGATTCAAATCTCCAGAATATGTAGAAACTTTGATCTTGGGCCTCTTTCCAATCTTTGAAATGGCCCTCAACAACCTAACTTCTGTAGGATCACCTGCAACTTCTTGTTCTTCCTCAGATAGCTCTTCTTCAGCTTCATCTTCACTTTCCTCTCCTTTTCTCAGCTCAAACCCTCTTCATAGCTCCTCTTGCAATGCATCAATTTGCCTTTGCAGGGCTCTCAAACCCTCTTCTATCAAAGCATTCCTCCCAATATGATTTCTTCATGGAGTCATCTTGATCTCCGCAGCAAACCCATAACCTCAGGTCCTGGTGCAAATTGCCTCATGGTCGGTGATCTGTCTACACACTCAGAAACCCTTGCTCTGATACCACTTGATGAAGGGGGTAAATCATAAAACACACAACAACAGAAATAGAACACAAAAAATAGAATATTTCTTTATTGATCTGGGCAACTCATTACATTACAGAAGCTCAATTACAATAAGAGGAATCAATCCTCCATAGGCTGCAACACACTACAGCTACACATCACCAGGCTCTAGAATCTTCTACCTTCTGTAACCCCAAATCAGCTAGGGTTTCTATTTTCCTACCTATTCTTGACTCCACACTTGCCCCCTTAACTCTAATATCACCCAGGGTTCCCAAAAATGGTTATTAATAGCCTTTTTGGCGGCCAACAACCTAATTTCAAAATTTGCATCTCCCTCCAAAAATAAGTCAACTTCCGGGAGCCATAACTTTTGATCTGGGTGTCAGATTGACGAACCATTTTATGCGTCAGAAAGCTCATGGAGTGCTCTACGCGCTAAGAACTTGTTTTACCAGTTCTAGCCATTTTTGGGCCCGTACGGGTTCATTTAGTGCCTCAAACTTGAGTTTGAATAATTTTCAGGCATTTTTCAGGAAACAAAAACTTTAATATCTTTCAGCTCTCAAATGATCTTTATGTGATTCCTTTGGCAAAGGTCTTATTTTTTAGTTATGTAGCTTCCTGTAAATTTTCATTTCATTCCGTGCCCAAATGCAAACTTTCTAAAAATAGCAGGTTGCTATTTTTACCAGTTTGAAAAAACTGAAAGTTGTACATCATTATTCAAGTGATTATGGAATCAGAACCACAAATTTTGAAAAGAAATAGAAAGAGCATCAACAATTTTGAAACACATCTTTTTTTGGGTGATGCAAGATTGCCCTTACACCACTGGATGCTCCTGCATCATTCTCACTTGTCCTTCACAATTGATTCAGACATTCCTCACTCTTAGTCTTTTCTTCAATCACCTTGAGAAGACTCTCTATGGATTTATTTGGTTGTTTTAGTTTCTCACATAAATCTTTCCTTCTTTCCTGAGATTTACTAATCTGTTCTTTTAATTTTAGAATGCAATCATTAGCTTCTTTGATACTCTCCTCTAAACCCTTGATATCAACCTTGGAGTTGTCAAGCTTTTCTAGAGCTGCTTCAAACCGTTCATTGTTGATATAAACATGATCACCAATTACAATGCTACCAGGATGACTTGTTTCATGATAAGTGAGATACCTTATTTCTGCCATGAGAAAACCTTCCCAGATCTTCCTCAAGTTGTTAAGCTTCTTCCAAGGAACCTTGCTCTGATACCAATTGTTGAATACAGTGAACACTGAGAGGGGGGGTGAATCAGCGTTCTAAAAAACCATTTATGCATTTGTTCTTTTATCCATTTACCAAATTCAATTATGTGAAAGAAGTTTAAACAAATGAACAACAACCACAAAGACATAACACATGAATGCCGAGATTTTTACGTGGAAAACCCAAAGAGGGAAAACCCACAGATAGTGTTAGCTCTCAATATATTATTATTGCTACCTGGAGCTCACTACCCAGAGCTCACTACTCAAGAAAAGGCTCGCTACTAATTAGAAGAAAAAGAAAGAAGAAGGGTGGCTCACTGCCAAGGATGAACTCTTGTGATTGCATCTACATATGCATGGTAATAGTTCCAATTAAGCTCATAAATACTGACTCTAAACCCTTCATTTCAGTCTGCCCCTATTTTTTCTGCTCTGCGTACATATGCTCAAGATCTCTCTTTGTTTTCTATGACAATTTTATATTTGCATATTTCACCTTGATATATATCATATCACACACTTCTCACACTCAAACATCAAAATCCATTCTCTATTTATATCCACAACTAAATCTTTCTCATGATCAGGTCGGCAAGCAAATAGTAAAACGTGTATACCAAGTGTTTTATCCTGTCAGCTTGTTTTTGTATTGAATCTTCAATGTGGATCCAAACCATCATGCACATGTCTTCATATGTGTTGGCTCTAATCATACAACCACTTAAATTTATCATTCAACTTATATTTCTTCTCCTCATAAGGAATTAACCGTCCTGTCAGCTTGTTCCTTGATAACATATATGATAGGTTCCTCTGTCACATCACAACTTATGTCGCAGATCAAATGGGACTTCATGAATCATATTCAACAATCATTATTTATCTCTTGACATGTCTTCAACTCTATAGAATAAGATAAATCTATATGCCAAAATGTGGACCTTTGACTTGATGCATTGTCACACTGGAACACTGTCAAACTGGATGTTGGTATTGGAGAGCCTGTAGAATAAGATGTGCTAGACTTCCAGAGCTATAGCCTTGGATTCTGATAGTCATGTCCTATCTATAACTTACATTAGAATCACAGAACAAAACATACTAATGTGGAGGAATGCAGATCAATTTAATCAGTACTATTCACTGTCTCTATCTTACTTCTGCAAACCCAGACTTAGTCTTTTCATCAGATGACTTCCGAATAAAGTCATCACTTGATTATGTTGTTATATAGAGCCTAATCAGACTCAGAGGTTAAATTTATCCCACTTTTATCAGAGTGGTTTCTGCCCAAATTATTTAATGGGGTCAAGGGGAAGCGGCCCTTGCGGGGGTTTGGGGGTAGTGCCCCCAAGACAGGGTCAAGGGGAAGCACCCCTTGCGGGGTCCAAGGGCAGTGCCCTTGGCACGCTCCCTATCACGATACAGGGCAAGGTTGAGGGGCAGCACCCTCGTGGGGACTCGGGGGCAGTGCCCTCAAAACCTCCAATGATTTTTTTATTATTTGATTAAGGCATCGGGAGTTATTTTTTCTATTGGCTGACATAAAAAAAACCCTATTTTTGTAACTAACATAAGACTTGATAAAAATGGCTAAGGGTTAGGGTTTCCATTGATGTATTGTAGCATTTTGCAGCTATATTGAGTTGCAAGGATTTCTGGTTGTAATCGGTTTGATTTACTGGATAATAATATTGGACTCTATTGGTAGATGTAGCCCGAGTTTGGGTGAACCACGTTAAAACTTGTCTCTCACTGTTATTATTTCTATGTATTTCCATTCCTCTATTTAATCTTTATTTGCATTTAATTGATATCTTCTATCATCTAACCCTAACAGATTATTGGAATGTAACATCAATTGATAACTGAGAACATCATACCTAAGCTGCATCTTCATATCTTCACTTGTGGAGGACTACTGATCCTTTTTCTGTCTCATACCTGAACACTTCCAATATTTAGCCAATTTAGGGTTTCCAGACCAAAATGCTTGTATCTTATTACCAGATTAGGATTGCCTTATGGAGTAACGTGTCTTTTCTATTGTGACGAATGATCTTTGCCTTGTTATCATCAATGACAACACTCAAGTCTAATACATAAAAGTGTCTCTTGCCAATAGTTATCACAACATAGCGCAAAAGTTGATCATCTTTCCAAAATAGTAGAATGCCTAGATGATGATGGAAATGTTATCCTTATCCAAGGTTTTCAGTGAGAAATGAAAATTAGGCAAATTTCTGTGATGCAATTGAAAAGAGAAAAATAGAAAGGTTGCTAGATGTTTGTAGTTAAGATGGATGAGGTGAAAGTTGAAGAGGAGAAGGAAATTAAGGAAAATTATTTTGAAGCATACCCTTATCTCCATGATTTTTGGTATGTGTTTCCTAAAGACCTTTTAGGTCTACCTCTGAAAAGAGTTTTTGATTTTGCAATAAATATTATTCTTAGTTCTGAACCGGTGTCCAAAGCACCTTATTAGATGAGTACTACTGAGTTGATGTAGCTGAAGGCTCAACTCCAGGAATTGTTGTCAAAAGGACTTATTAGACCTCGTGTGTTACCTTGGGGAGCACCGGTGATCTTTGGTAAGAAGAAAGATGGCACTCTACACCTTTGTATAGATTATCATATGTTTAACTTGGAGCAATGATTAAGAACAAGTATCTTTTACTGTGAATAGATGATCTCTTTGACCAAATGTGTGATGCAACTATATTTTCAAAGATTGACCTAAGGTCAAGTTATCATCAGTTGAGACTAAAAGAAGAAGACATTCTCAAGAAAGCCTTTTGAACAAGGTATGGGCATTATGAGTTCATAGTCTTACCTTTTGGTTTGACCAATGCCCTAGAATCATTCATGAATTTGATGAACAATGTTTTTAGAGACTATCTAGATAACTTTGTTTTGGTGTTTTTAGATGATATTTCAATTTACTCTCATAATAAGGAGGAACACCATCAACACTTGCAAATAGTTCTGCAATGACTTAGGGAGCACAAACTTTATGGAAAGTTATCCACATGTACCTTCTTCCAAAAAGAGGTGTAGTACTTGGGCCATATCATATTAGCTAAAGGAATTGATGTAGATCCTTTGAAGATAAAGGCTATTTTGGAATGGCCTACACCTAAAAATGTGCATGAAGTGTGTAGTTTTATGGGATTAGTAGGGTATTATAGAAAGTTCATTTTGAACTTTTCTAGAATTGCCCATCCCATCACTTCCTTATAGATGAAAGGAAAAAATATTTGAATGGTTTGAAAAGTGAGAAGAAGATTTCAATATTCTTAAAAGGAAATTGACTTCAACACCAATTCTTAGAGTGCCAGACTGAGAGGGTTGTTTTGTTTTTGTAACCAACGCTTCAAGAGAAGGGTTAGGTGGAGTTATCATGCAAGAAGACCAAGTTGTGGCCTATAAGTCAGGGAAGTTGTGACCTTATGAACATAATTATTCCCCCCATGATTTGGAATTAGCATAAATTGTCCATGCTCTCCAAGTATAGAGGCATTATTTGTTGGGAAAACAATTTGAACTAAAATCTAATAATCAAGGTTTGAAGTATATCTTCATGCAACCTAACCTTAATGCCTAGCAAAGAAGATGGTTAGAGATCATCTCTGATTATGATTTTGAGATTAACTACATTAAGGATAAAGAAAATCAAGTGGCTAATGCCTTGAGTTGAAGAAGGCACATAACAACAATAGTGTTAGTGCACTATGATTTCAGAGCTCAAGTATTGAAGAATTTGACTGGAGATGAATATTATGAGAAAATTTTGAAAGCTCTAATAGAAAATCCTTAGGATATGAGGTATGATGGATTTTATTTTGAACCTGATGGGTTATTGAGATTTAATAACTGAATTTATGTACCAAATCAGGGAGTTTAAGAAGAACTGTGTGGAAAGAAGTGCATTCTACACCATATTCAAGACATCCTGGAGTGACAAAGTTGTTAACTAATGTGAAACCCATATATATTTAGAAGGAAATGAAGAATGATGCCATGAGATTTATGGTAGGATGTTTAGAATGTCAGTGAGTTAAGGTTGACCACCAACACCTAGCAGGACTTTTGTATCCTCATGATATTACTAAATAGAAATGGCAGGTGATCAGTATGGATTTTGTCTAGGGATTGCCTATGTCATGCTATAAGGATGATGCTATTCTTGTAGTGGTGGTTAAACTTTCTAAGGTAGCTCATTTTATATACGATAATCTTACAGATGGAGCACCTATTTTAGCCAAGAAATTCATGCAAGAAGTTTTTGGATTGCATGGAATAATAGAAAAGATAATTTTAGATAGAGATGATCAGAAAACTTCAAGGTTTTGGTAAACCTTGTTCTTAGCTTTGGGAACACAATTGAATATAAGCTCAGCCTATCATCCAAAAATAGATGGTCAAACTAAGAGATTTACTCAAATACTAGAGGATTTGTTGAGGATGTATTGCATGGATCAACAGTATAAGTGGGAAGAGTATCTTCCACTAGTTGAATTTACATATAATAACTCTTATCATTCTACAATTAAGATGGCTCCCTTCGAAGCATTATACGGCAGGAAGTGTCGAACTCCTATAGCTCAGATGAGATAGAAGATAGGATTTGCCTTGGGCTAGAAATGCTTTTGGAGATGAAAGAGCAAGTAAAGCTAATTAGGAAAAGATTGGCAAAAGCAATCAATAGAAAAAAAAAGCTATGCTGATGCCAAGTGAACACCTCGACAATTTTTAGTAGGAGATTAAGTTATCTTAAGATTCAAACGACATAAGAGCCCAATTAAGTTTGAAAAGTCTTCCAAGCTAGCACCTAGATATGTTGGACCTTTTGAAGTCCTAGAAGTGGTTAATCCAGTTTCTTACAGGATAGATCTACCACCAGCTCTTGCGAGAATGCATGATGTTTTCCATGTGTCATATTTGTAGAAATATATTTCAGGATCTACTCATATATACTTGATAGAAATACTCTCTAGGTATAGGACCCAAGGGTGGTCATGATAGAGCCTCTCAAAGTGCTCAAGGTACGCAAGCTCCACCTCTGTAATAGAGAGGTTACCCAGTGCAAGGTCCAGTGGGATCAGTATTTAGAGGAAAATACTACCTAGGAGGATTACAATGATTTTTATCAAAAGTTTCCACATGATTTTATGCAAACATGATGTAAAAGAACATATTTGATATATTTATTTTGTTTTGGTTATAATCATCACAGATGATCATCTCTAAGGGGGGAGATATGTCACACCCCATTTTTAAACAAGCATACTTATCATTTTTATTTTTGAGAAGACAGATAGTTAGTTAGAGAAAATATTATGATTAAAGTAATGATAGAAAATACATTTGATATATATTAGTTTATATGCAAATAATAATTGTTTATGATGTTACTAAGCACATAGTTAAATGATGTAATGGACTAACTACCATTGTATGCCTGAGGTGGATGTAGGAACAATGTTTTTCCCCCTCTGAGATGACGAGAGAGAGTATCACCATGGAGAGGATTGTAGATCATGTGAATACAATGATCCTTATGCCATCTAGAAACACACACACATATACCTATTAGAGGATAAGCTAATTTTGGATTAAGTCTTAATATCTATGTCTTTGGTCATCTTAGAAATATTTTTAGCATTGAGATCATTTTATACTTGTTAATTTTTGTCATTGTCAAGTCGATGGCTAAATTTTCTCCATTGATAGATAGTAAGGTAGTGTATACCTTTGAATGTTGATTTGACGTAAGTAATCAACCAGACAAGTCCAATTTTGTCGATTAGGACTAAGTCAATTTTGTGAGTCTCCATTATCGATAATTGTGCTTGAAAATAAGCATAATTAAAGCATTCAAAAGAATGCATTGGTGACATCTATGAAATAGGTGTACGATTGTTTGTTTTTAATTATTTTTAAGATTAGTTATGATTAAATATAATGTCTAGTTTGAGAAAGAAGTAAATTCTTTGATGGATAGACTCCCATCATACTTTTCCCCTAGATGTTAGGAGCTGTGGGGAGGAGCAGTAGCTCCATACTCCCTTTTTCTAGCATGAGAGGTCATAGATGGATAAGGGAATAGTGGAGAGTAAGTAAGTATGTAGTTGCATAACTGATAGTAGTGGGAGAAAGGATTTAATAGGATTCTTTCTTGCATAAAAGTACATCAAAGAAAGTAAAGAGAGTGTGGAATCTCTAGTATTAGAGAAGTAAGAAGGGATACAAAATATAAGGAGTATTAGTTCTTCTTATTTTAGCATTATAGGTAATTGTACCATCCTTAATAAACTATATAGATACTTTAAGTACACAAGTTTATATCTGTAAGAAACAAATAGATGGTGATTATATAGATAAACCCTACTTAGTGTGCCTTAAAAGGCTGATATCGTAGTGCAGTGTATCAAGAATTACATTACTGTTGTTACACTTTTGGCAGAGGTATTTGTCTATAGATATATCGTATAATGGTTGTCAAACAAGAGTTGTATTATGTATTTGTTGCAAGTATTTGCTCAATCGGTGTTGCCATTGATGTCAACATATCACTGTTGTCATTGGTGTCAAATATACCCTTATCTTGTTACTTGCTTGCAATAAGTTAGATGCATTGTATTCACCCATGTAATTGGTTCTGATGTTGAGGATATTGAGAAAATTAGCCCCTCCGGTAGAAACAGTGAGTTGTAGCGAAAATAGTGTATTACATAATGAAGAATAGTCTAGAAGATTTCTCTGCATTTTATGAAGGATGAATATCTTTGTCTGTGGATTGGAAGTTACTTAGAAGTCTATCTAAAGATGTTATATTCCAAGTTTGAGCCTCTGGTATGAAGATTTGAGTGAGTTATGTTCACCAGAGTGAAAACTACTTTTCTTGTATGTTTGGTGGTGACAGGGAGAAAGTGTTATGCTCTGCATTCCTCTGCATTGAAGTATTTTGGTCTACAGTTCTAGAGTTAAGTCTGGAATGATGTTATATGCCTTCAACTTCAATGGTTCATGATTTGGTGGTCCACAATCTATCCTTTCCTTATGATAGTGGAAGACAGTATTGGTCTTGTGCTCCGATTTGATGAATCTATTTGAAAGAGCGGTTAAAGATTGTACAGCTGTTTCTAGTGATTACAATATGCTTGTGGATGTCTCTTGATCATGTTCCTACCTTTGGATTGGTCTGCAAAGTGAAAATCAAATTGTGAATGAAGAATGTTTGTAGCAAACCTAGTGCTCTCACCAGTCTTGTCCAACTTGGTTGATTTCACTAATTGCAGAGATCCCTTGAACTTTGTGGAAGCATGTTGTGGCGTGAAGAATTGTGTTTGAGTCCCAACTAAGGCATGGCATGATCCACATACATCTTTACATCCTTTCCTTAGAATATTTGTATTAGGTCCAAACATATTCTATGTATGTTTGTAATGCTAACCTTGGAGATAGTTCCAATGGTTGATGAATGTATTGCCGACCTTGATGTACATTCCAAGGTTGATGACTTGTATAAATACTTGTAATGAATTGCAAAAAATGTATGAGTGTGCGAATTTGAAGAGATAAGTATGAAGGTGTGAAAGAGTAGAGCATAGAAGTTTTATTGTGCTTCAAAGGAACTGAACCCAAGCATGGAGTAGATGCTACTTAATTAGTTCACTATTTTGGAAGTGAGCCAACCCTTGGCAGTGAGCTACCCTCTAGAAGTGAGTCATTCTTTGTAGTGAGCAATTTGGGTAGTGAGCCTATGTTTTTTGGTATTGTTATAACTCATATATTTTGTGGGCTAACACCCACCATGGTTTTTCCCTTTTAGGGTTTTCCACGTAAAAATCTAGTGCCTACTATGTTAAATGTGTGATTGTTATTAAGTCTATGATTTCATGCTTTCATGTTTAATTCTGATTATCAGCAGTTAAGGATTTGATGATTTGATATTCATATAAAGTTAAGTTTTTGTGACAACTGATTCACCCCCCCTCTCAGTTGTCCTATACATTTCAGCAGTATTAATACCTTTTAGAAGTCAAGAGTATTGTATAAGGGGATTATGTTGTATATATGTTATTCTTTTTAGATGCTACAAATAACATACTAGTCTATGGTCTGTGATATAGTCGTATGACTGTGTTTGTTAAGCCAAATGGCTATTATGCTTCGTATAATCTATTTAAGGTTTTTCTTAAGAAAACAAACCCTATGGAAACCATTAAAGGCCGACTGTATGTAATGGCTGGGAATTATATATTAGTTATGCTTTGATTAGTTCGACCACATAAGTAAGGCCAAAAGTTGGTGTGTTCAGTCGACCTGAGCAAGGCCGATATAGGTATTCCAATCTTACCATTATCTAGTGATGAGATCTTTTTAGAAAATTGTAGCAGACCGAGAGTTCTTATTTTCTTGTGTAAGACTGAAGTATCGTCATTAAGTTATCATAGTATCTATCTAAGAGCCATAGCTTTCTATTACAGAAGATATCATCACCTTAGATAATAATAAAGATTTATAGCTTGTTATTACTTGATGTATTTGGTTAAAGGTATTTGATATATAGACTTTCTTATTCTATAAACATGTAGAAGAATTTATTTATCTTATTACCTATAGAGGTAGTTTGATATGGATGTTATCCTTTTATTATCAATAGGTAACCAAGAGTTATCATGAACTATCTTTATTCTAGTTTAAAAACCAATATTATTTATCCTAATCTAGGCTAAGACTAGCCAACAAATAGTTGTGAAATATACTTACCTTCCTATGGCAATGTAGGGTTAATATTCTATAGTTTTTCATTGAGAATGAAACTACTTATTATTTGGAATTCTATTTCGATATACAAGTGGAAATGTATCCAATACGAAATATTATGAAATTTATTGTTTTCTTTGAAAAGTTATAAGTCAAATATAATCCTAGACTAAGACAGATAGGGTCTTTAATTATCAAACCAATGACTTAATGTCAGAATCTTGCATATCATTATTAAAGAATACTAAATTTATTGATGAGCACAAAATTGGGTTGACAAGCCATTGAGTAGTTGACAAGTTGTCATAGACCTGATATTGCAAGGATGGAAAGAGGGGCTCAATGAATGCTTCATAAGTCACCTAAGCTCTCATCTTATAATTTTCTTGTTGATTTATAGTAAAGGGTATATTTTATGTCTTTTAGACTAATATTGAACAAACAAGTCAAAGTATGTTGATATATATTATTTACTAAATTATAAGAATGTTCTCTCTGAGTTGAGAAAGGAGTGTGTGAACATATGACTCATTATATGAAACTTTGGCCAAAGTAATGCAAAATCCATTGCTTGCATTATCGGTTCACTGTGTACCGGATAGTTGAATAGTCAAAGTGGGTTATACATAGCTAGAGCTAGACTAGAGTTGTAAGCCCAATTTTTATTAGCTAGGACACTTCACTAGTTCTTAGATGGCATAAAGAATTAGTTGATTCTCACTATCTACACCCTCATGAAGGGAAGGACCACTTCCAAAAGGAAGGTGTGCGGGGGACCACTAGTCTATGATTGGAGGAAAAGCACTAGTGTGATGCTCTCTCTCTCCTGTAGTTGACTATCGAAGACTTGTGAACATGAAACATTACTTAATATGTAAATGAAATTGATAAATATTGTAATTCATAGGGAATGCAACCATCTTTTATATGTTCATGATAAAAATGTGAAATTTGTAAGTCACAAGGAATGCAACCATCTTTTTAAATTATGTATTCTAAATGAGAGCTTCAAGATTAAACTGTGTGATAGTTTTTCCTTCAACATTTCGAATCACACTCCATGATCCATCATCAGGAGAATAGAAAGCAAGAGAGGAGAAATTAGTATTTCTCCTCTCTTGCTTTCTATTCTCCTAATGATGGATCATGGAGTGTGATCTAAAACGTTGAGGGAAAAACTATCACACTTTAATCCCAAAGAACTCATTTACAATATTATGGACCGTGGAAATATGATGTCTATTATTATGTATTGTACTTGGAAATTGCAAATGTAATATTATTGGATTTTTTTATATATAAAAAAAGAGAAATGAGATTTTTGCATTATTTTGGATTTTATTTGAATGAAGAAGCCTGACCCTTTGTGAGGGATCTAGCAAATTAAAGCTAGCATGTGTGAAGGAATCTTGTGTAATATATTGCAATCCAATTTTAAATCTGAGTTAATGTAAAAACTCCTAATCCTATATTCATATGTGATCTATAGGGTAAAAATTCAAGGCTCAAGAACCATTTCACCGAACACCTTACTTTCATGGCTTCTTACATTATCACATAAAAGCACCCAAATCTTTCCTAAATATCTACTACAAATAGTAAACATATGCACACAAAAGAAATAATCCTTAAAGCTTACATGGGCATTGAGCATGATATGAGATGAAATATCGTGCAAAGGTATAGAAGACAAATATTGACTTGTCATTGTTGAGAATCATCTTTTCACTCCTCTCGATGGTGGAAGATACCCCTAACCTCATGCAAGAGAAAGAATGAATCCCCCAATATCTTATTCCCATTCTAGTTTTATATCATCTTTATAAAATCATACATTCAAAAATAAAATTGCAAATGCATTCAATTTTCTTCCAGAACTCCTACAAAATAGTAATGACACCAAATACTAGAAAGATTCCCTCAAAGAGTAATTAATTTCTTTCAAGAAACTATCACCTTTTCTATGGCCCAAAATAGAATCCAATAAATGATGTTAAACATTATGTTGCAAAATAATTTTTTGAAAGATTTCCTAAATAATTAATTAAACAAATTTATTTATTGCAACTAGATATTTGCCTAAATTTATTTTGCAAAAGCAAATATTAAAAATTCTATTGCGACTATTAGAAATTTTTTAAAGGATTGTTCTAATGCAATTAAAATGAATGCAATGAAATATAGACTATGTGGTGTGTGCATAGATTCCTTTAACACAAGTAACCGTCAATCGGCTAGACACCCTCTACCTTGATGATACTCTCTCCATCGAGAGAGTAAGAGAGTTTCCCTGTCATGCACACAAGTTGAAATTAGTCGACAGTTGATTAAATAATAATATTTAAATTTATAATTAATTATTTAAAATAAGGGTTGTGACAAATGCAAGTTAGTATATTGCTAGTTATAGGCTAAAAAGTGATATTTTTTAGCAATATATGTTAGGATCAGTTTGTTTATGCATTGTAAAATCTGAAAACTGATTGGTTTATGTGCATTTTAACCTTGTGTGTTGAAAGATTGTCCAGATTTTTGTAAGGCCCCTTGATTGGAACAACAAAGAATGTACCAAGCTATTGAGTTATGTTGTAAAGTCTAAGACTTGGTTGGTATAGACCTTGGGGTAGTCATTTTTCATTTCTTTGGGATTTGATTCCTCTTAGGAGAGATAAGATAATTGGTATTTTATCTAAGTTGTGTGAAAAAACATTTATCAACACCTTCATACACGAGCACCTCTATCACACACAGGCACTTGTGTGACACACTACAGTGTTTCTATAAAACCAAGCTAAATCACCCCCATATGTCAAATCAAACATCAAAGGGTCATTGGCCTAATCAAACCCTAATAATCTAAATCAACCCAATCAACTCAAAATCAATCAAACCCATCCAAAATCAAGTGTTGTGCATCCTTGGCCTTGATTAATCTAAAATTAATCAATCAATCAAGCTCCTCAAATCCAAAATCAAACAGCATTTTGATATCAAAGAAAATATTAAGTCCCAAACCTTATAAAATCAAAGTCACCAAATTCAAAATCACATCATCCGAAATCATGATGAACCCAAATTGAAAATCATTAATCCATTTCACTTTGATGAGTCTTTTCACCAAAACCATCTCCAAAATACCTTTGATTCTAACGATGATGATAGTCTTGTTGATCAAGATGAATATGAAATCAATAACCTTGATGACATCATTGCAACCAAGATTTCCATAAGCTTCCATCCCCCCTCCATGCATATTTCAACACCTTTCGACCAAGAATTAGCTAGCACAAGCTACCCCTCTACATTTAATTCCATATCTTATGGTCATCCTTATGGCACCCTTGACAAGGGAAATCCATTCTATCCCCCCGCTATCTCCCACCATACACCTTCATACAATTTTCCCATCACCTTCAATTCTTACCCAAACCCTTCAACCCCTTATCCCTCCTATCCAAATCCACAATCCCCTTATTCAACAATCAACCACCCAATCATGAATCCTAATCCAATTCTTCCACCAAATATAAATTGAATCATTTTCAATTTTCCTCCAAGAACTCTTAGTAAAGGACCTCAACCAAAATCACAATACCAAAGTTGAGGAATCATCTCATCCCACTAATCCAAAATAACCTAAGTGTGTCATTAACAAGGCCATCATCTACTCCTATCCTATCCCACCCATTCAAAATCCCAAATCCCTAAACATGAACCATCCATCTGTTGCAAGTATGTGCTAATCGGTGTTGTCATTGATGTCAACATGCTTTTGTTTTCATTGGTGTCAACTGTGTCTTCTGATGAAGTTGTTATTGTTTGCTTAAGTTGTCTTGCTATAGGTGATTTGGTTACTATGTAGAAGTGATGAAGATGTTAAGGATATGCTTCTGATATTGAGTTTCCAAGTGCTTTTGAGAAAATTTGATTAACTTTGGAAACAGTGTGTTGAAGAAGTCTTCTAGCTTATAGAGTACTGTTCAAGTTTTTGCTCCACATTTCTTTTGTGTTGGAGATATGAGTGTGAAGTTTGGATATGTTGTTTAGAAGTGTTTGAATATGCTAAATCTAGAATTTGGTGCTCCAGATCATCGTGCAATGAAAGTTATGTTCACTAGTTTAAGAACTATGTTTGATAGTGTTTGCATTGCCTAGGAGAAAGTGTTTTGCTCCGCATTTCTCCGTAGAGTGGTTTCAGGTGTTGTAGTTTTTGATATATTCTTATAAGGTCTATATCTTCCTTTAATTCAAATGGGTCATGATTTGATACTTGAGAAATTCATTTCTAGTGTAGCAGAGTTCGACAGTATTGTTTGCAAGCATATTGTGAACTTTCTTCAGGTGAAAGTTGTTAAATTTGTTGGGTTTCAGGTGACTCCAAGATGTTTGTGGATGTTTCTATATTGTGTTAAATCTTTGTGTAAGATCTTCAAGGTGTGTTTACCTTTGAGGAAGTGTGTGCTTAAAAGTTCATAGTGTTAACTCAAGTTTGGCCGACTTGGTTGATCACATGATTTGCAGTTGTGCTTTGGTGAATGTGAAAGCTTAGTGAAGCATGGATTTAGGTACATGATAAGATGTGGCATGGTATGCATTAATTCCTTTCCTCCATAGGAATTTTTATATCTAGACCTAATTTTAAATTTATGAATTAAGTTATGTTTCTGACCTGGGAAATTATTTTCATGATTGATGGTGGTATAAATAAGTGTCAAGGATTCTAATCCAGGAGCATCTAGTGGTGTAAAGGAAATCTTGCATCACCCAAAAACATGTTGATGCAAAATCATTGAAGTTGTTTTCATTTCTTTCCATAATTAGTATTTTTGGTTCCATAATCGCTTAAATAATGATGTAGGACTTTCAGTTTTTCCAAACTGCTAAAAATAGGAAACTACTATTTTGGAAAGTTTAACTGCCATTTCTGGAAAGCTTGCATTTGGGCATGGATTGAGGAAAAAATTTATAGGAAGCTTTGTAAATGAAATGTAAGACCTTTGGTGAATGGATTAGGCAAAGATCATTTGTGAGATGAAAGATATTAAAGTTTTTGTTTTCTGAAAAGCCCCTTAAAATTTTTGAAATCAGATATGAGGCACTAAAAAGCCTCATAATGCCTCAAAACGTTGATGGAAATCTATTTACTCATTTTTGGCATAATAGTCCACTTTGTTAGCTTTTTGGTGCTTCAAATGATTCATCAATCAGACACCCGAATCAAAAGTTATGATTCCCTAAAGTTGACCTACTTTTGGAGGGAGTTGCAAATTTCAAAATTTAGCTGGAGGCTACCAAAAATGGCTATTTATGACTATTTTTGGGAACCCTATGTAGTTAGGGTAAAATTGCAAATCAGGGCAAATAAATAAATAGCAATGATAAAAACCCTAGCAATGCACAATGAAGCACAAGACAACATGAAAATCAAAATAACAAATGTAAATGCAAACCGATCTCCACGCTATGCTTGATTTATCTCCATTGCTCTTCTCCACCTCGCATGAGCATGCAAGATTTTGAAGGATTATTGTTGGAGGAATGTTGGGTGCTCATTTCTACAGCATAACATTAAGATGAAGATGATAGAATGAATGATAGATGAAGGATGCAAAGGCTCTAATGATATTTCAACAGCATGTGGATACTTGAGGATCAATACATTTTTAAAAATTTGGCAGAATAAGGGTACTTGAGGCTCAATGCATCTTAGAAAATTTGACAGAATAATGGTACTTGAAGCTCAATGCATGCTAATGGCTTGTGAGGGGTTTGATTTATAGGAAAGGCTTGGTTCAAATGGATGGTTGAGATTAAAAAGCTAATTGATTGATGTGGACGGCTAGGATTGATTTGGTTATCCCACTCTTCAAGGGAGTTGTAGTCATTTGACAAGTGGAGGGAGGATAGGGCTCATGTGTGCTTGTGTACATAAAAAAGTACTACATATGAAAGATATTAAATAAAAGGCTGTAGTACCGCTTATCTTTTTAAATGAAAGAGGCACACATGTCGGCTAAATGATAAGATAAATTAATTAAATAAATAAGATTTATTTAATTAATTGGAAAGTCGGCTTATAATGAAATGTGAGAACTTAATTCAAATAAAATATTTGAATTAGTTGGGATATGAGTTGGATATTAATTAAATAAATAAAATTTATTTAATTAATTGGCTAATGGATAAATGGGATTAAGAGTGGGATTTAGGACAAAATGCTACATGATGTCTAGGATAATGTTTTTGACAAGGTGTTGCTAGACATGGACAAATTTGGGTGTCTACACCCTAGGTGGTAGTAGAGATAAGGGGAAAAGTATAGAGTCAAGAATAGGTGGCGAAATAGAAACCCTAGCTGATTTGGGATTACAGAAGGTAGAAAGATCTAGAGCCTGGTGATAGGTAGCTGTAATGTGTTGTAGCCTGTAGAGGATTGATTCCTCTGATTGTATTTGAGCTTCTATAATGTAATGAGTTGCCCAAATCAATGAAATAATATTCTATTTTATATGTGCAATTTCTATTATTGTGTGTTTTGTTATTTACCCCTTCATCAAGTGGTATCAGAGCAAGGGTTCCTGAGTGTGTAGACAGATCGCTGACTATGAGGTAGTTTGCACCAGGACCTAAGGTTGTGGGTTTACTGCAGAGATCAAGATGTCTACACGAATAAATTTTATTGGGAGGAATGCTTTGATGGAAGAGGGTTTTAGATCTATGCAAAGGCAAATTGATGCACTACAAGATGAGCTGCGAAGAGGGTTTGAGCTGAGAACAAGAGAGGAAAGTGAAGATGAAGCTGAAAAAGAGCTATTTGAAGAGGAACAAGAAGTTGTAGGAGATCCTATAGAAGTTAGGTTGTTAAGGGCTATTTCGAAGATCAAAAGGAGGCCTAGGATCAAAGTTTCTACCTATTCTAGAGAGTTGAATCTGGAACAGCTTATTGACTGGATCAATTATATGGAAGAATATTTCAAGTATGAAGATGTGGAGGACCTAGATTAGGTTAAGTTTGCAAAAACAAAGTTGAAGGGCCATGCCAGTATTTGGTGGAGGGAGGTCTAGTTAGAGAGGAATAGAAGAGGAAAAGGAAAGATTACCAGATGGGATTGGATGGTGGAAAAATTGAAGTAGTTCATTCTTGTGGACTATGAGATGGAATTGATGAAGAAGTTGCAAGGATTAAAGCAAGGTAACAAGTCTATTAAGGAGTATACAGAAGATTTTTATAAGATTACTATTAGGACAGGCCATGTAGAGGCCAATAAGGAAAAGGTAGCCCGCTATATTAATGGGTTGAGGCCAAGTATTCAAGAGGAGATGAGCCTGGTCAGAATGACCACCATAGAAGATGTGTACCAGTTTTCCCTGAATGTGGAAGAGAAGCTAAACAAAAGATTTGAAAGCAAGCAAAGAGGAAGAGGTCAAGGTGGAAGGACTGGTGGAAGATCCAGTGGAGCCCAAAATGAAGATCAAAATAAAAGTGAAGAAGCTGGCACCGGTCGAAATCAGAGAGGAGATAATACATATCAACCTCATGACCAGAACAATGTTGAGCAAAGAGGAAGAGGAAGAGGCAGACTTGGGCAAGGACCTAGAAGAGGAGGTTTCAGAGGAACCTGTTTTCAATGTGGAGAAGAAGGACATCAAGCATAGAAGTATCCACAACGCCAAGGAAGGACAAAAGAAGACCTGAAGGTAATGCACAAGTTGCACATGTAGATGAAGATACACATTCTGAGCATTCTGAAGATGCTGAAAGGGGAGAAACCCTATTTGTTAGAAGAACCTTGTTGAATGAGGAGAAAGAACCAAATCAAAGGAAGAGCTTATTCCACACTAGGTGCAAATGTGAAGGTAAGTGTTGTGATATTATTATTGACAGTGGAAGCACTGACAATCTTGTTTCAGAAGAGATGGTTGACAAGTTGAAGTTGACAAGAAGAAAGCATCCACATCCATATTGGATTGCATGGTTGCAGAAGGACCATAGAGATTTGGTCAATGAGTAGTGTTTAGTGAAGTTCAAGATTGGGGACTACCATGATGAGGTGCTGTGTGATATCATACTGATGGATGCATGTCATATGTTGTTGGGGAGGTTGTGACAGTATGATAGGTGTGTTATCCATGATGGCCATGCTAACACATATTCCCTAACAAAAGATGGAGTTCATCATAAGTTGAAGCCTTTGAAGGAGGTGGAAGAAAAGGTATGTAATACTTCTAGAATTCGCTTGGTAGATGAGAGGAAATTTTTGGAGGGTATGAAGCATTAGCGTCATTGCTTTTCATTGATTCCTAAGACTAGTCAAGAGAAATGTGAAGATGTACCAATAGAAGTATCAGATCTGTTGGAAGAATTTTAGGATATTATCTCTGATAATGTACCAGAAGGTTTACCACTAGTGAGGAAGATAAGTCATCAAATGGATTTGATACCAGGAGCTAGTTTACTGAATAAGGGAGCCCACAGAAAGACCCCTATAGAGAATGAAGAGATAAAGAGACAAGTTCAGGAGATGTTGAGGAAGGGACTAATAAAGGAGAGCCTAAGTCCATGTGTGGTACTTGCAGTACTAGCACCAAAGAAAGATAGAGAGTGGAGAATATGTATAGATTCTGTAGCCATCAATAAGATCATGATCAAGTACAGATTTTCATTGCCTAGAATGGATGACATAATGGATTGTTTGAGTGGAGCCAAGTACTTCACGAAGATTGACTCGAAGAGTGGGTATCACCAGATCCAAATCAGAGAAGGAGACAAATGGAAGATAGCCTTCAAGACAAAGGAAGGTTTGTATGAGTGGTTAGTCATGCCATTTGGGCTAACCAATGCATCGAGCACATTCATGCAGCTCATGAATAAGGTATTGAAATAATTTTTTGGAAGTTTTCTTATTGTTTATTTAGATGATTTTGATTTTCAATGACTTGGGATGAGCGTCTAATGCATATCAGAAGAGTTTTGGAGAAGCTAATGGAGGAGAAGTTGTTGATTAATATGAAGAAATGTAGTTTTGCAAAGGAGTTAGTATAGCTTGGATTTGTTGTTTCAGAGGAAGGTCTTAAGATGGACCTAGATAAGGTGAGGGCTATCATTGAATGGCCTATGCCAAGGATTGTTACAAAGGTATGATCTTTTCATGGTTTGGCAAGTTTTTACAGAAAGTTTATCAGAAATTTTAGTAGCCCCTAACTGAGAAAATGAGAGGGGATAGAAAAGAGTTTAAATGGACTACAGGAGAAAACAAGAGTTTTGATACATTGAAGCAAAAAGTTACAAAGAAACTTGTTTTTGCACTTCCATATTTCAATAAAGTATTTTAGGTAGATTGTGATGCTAGTGACAGTGCTATAGGAGCTATTTTGAGTCAAGAAGGTATGCCCATTGCCTATTTTAGTGAGAAGCTTAATGATGCCAAGAAAAAGTTTTTTGTTCATGATCAGGATTTTTATCCAATAGTTCAGGCTTTGAAGAAATAGAGACATTATTTATTGCCAAAAGAGTTTGTTTTATATACTGATCATCAGGCTTTGTAGTATCTTAATAGTCAAGGAAAGTTGAACCAGAGACACTTAAAATGGGTTGAGTTTTTACAAAGTTATACTTTTGTTTTGAAGCACATGAGTGGGAAGTCCAACAGAGTTACAGATGCCTTGAGAAGAAGGCAAAATTTGCTGATAGAAATGAAGATAGAGGTTGTTGGGTACGATGAGCTCAAAAGTTTGTATCTTGAAGATCCAGATTTTGTAGAGGCTTGGAAAGCTTGTTTGGAACCTGTTACTTTTGACAGGACAAAATTGTTGGATATTATAATCAAAGATGGCATGTTTTTTAGAGGAATCTAGTTGTGCATTCTGAGAAGTTCCATGAGAGAGAACTTGATTAAGGAGAAGCATAGTGGGGGATTAACTGAACACTTTGGTTGAGATAAGACCATTGCTATTGTTGGTGAAAGTTATTTTTTGCAAAAGTTGTAGAGTGTGTCAGATAGCAAAAGGAACGAGTTAGAATACAGGGCTATATCCACCATTACTTGTACCAGAGAAGCCATGGGATGATATTAGTATGGATTTATTTCTTGGGTTACCAAGGACACAAAGAGGACATGATTCCATTTTTGTGGTGGTGGACAGATTCTCAAAGATGGCACATTTCATTCCTTGTAAGAAGACAAATGATGTTCATATTGCAGAGTATTTTTTCAAGGAGGTGGTGAGACTACATGGTTTACCTAAGAGCATAGCTTCAGATCAAGATAGCAAGTTTGTTGGTTATTTCTGGAGGACATTGAGGAAGAAGTTGAAGACAGATTTGAAGTTTAGTTCTACACACCATCCACAGACTGATGGATAGACATAAGTATTGAATAGGAGTTTGGGTAACCTGCTATGATGCTTAGTAGGAGATAAGCCCAAGGGGTGGGATTTGATTTTACCACGGGAAGAATTTTTTTACAACAATTATGTCAATAGGAGCATAGGTAAATCACCATTCCAGATTGTTAATGGGAGTAGTCGAAGAAATGCTTCAGAGTTAAGGAAGCTAGACAAAGGAGAAAAGACAAGTGTTGAAGCTGAAGACTTTGTAGAACACCTAAAGAATTTGCATGAAGAGGTGAGAAAGCATATCAATAAGATGAATATTTAGTACAAGGCTAAGGTAGATCAAAACAGGAGATATAAGGAGCTCCAGGTAGGAGATGAAATCATGGTTCACTTAAGAAAAGAAAGGTTTCCAATTGGAACCTATAATAAGCTAAAAATGAAGAAATTTGGACCATGCCAAATCCTAAAGAAGCATGATTTAGGAAATGCATATGAGGTAGAGTTGCCGAGTGGGATCAACATTTCACCTGTGTCCAACATTGTTGATTTAACAGAATATCATGAAGGTGGCATAGAGGATGGACCAATAGAAGAACAATGGATTATTCTGGCATCTACTTCAATGGAGGAGATAGAAGAGATCTTGGATAGCCGTGTGGGAAGAAGTACTCAAAACAGGAAATATGAAGAATATCTAGTGAAATGGAAAGGAAGGCCAGTTGAAGATTCTTCTTAGTTGTCTAAGGCAGAGGTTGACTATTTGGGTTTCATCAAATGAACACCTGAGATGTGATAGGGTCACTTCTCAAATCACCCTAGGTGTCTGATGTAGGAGCATCCAGTGGTGTAAAGGCAATCTTACATCACCCAAAAAGATGTTGATTCAAAATCATTGAAGTTTTTTTCATTTCTTTCCATAATTAGTATTTTTGGTTCCATAATCACTTGAATAATGATGTAGAATTTTCAATTTTTCCAAACTACTAAAAATAGCAAACTACTATTTTTGGAAAGTTTAACTGTCATTTCTGGAAAGTTTACATTTGGCAAGGATTGAATAAAAAATTTATAGAAAGCTTCATAAATGAAATATAACCTTTGGTGAAGGAATCAAACAAATATCATTTGTGAGTTGAAAGATATTAAAGTTTCCATTTTTTGAAAAGCCCCTGAAAATTTCCAAAATCAGATATGAGGCACTAAAATGTCCCATAACACCCTAAAAAGTTGATGAAAATCTATTTACATATTTCTAGTGTAATAGTTCACTTCACAAGTTTTCTAGCGCTTCAAACAGTTCACCAATTGGACACCCAGATCAAAAGTTATGCTTCTTGGAAGTTGACCTACTTTTGGAGGGAGTTGCAAATTTTGAAATTTAGCTGGAGGCCATGAAAAAGGGCTATTTATGACTATTTTTGGGAACCCCGGGTAGTACTAGAGATAAGGGGGAAAGTATAGAGTCAAGAATAGGTAGGAAAATAGAAACCTTAGTTGATTTGGGGTTACAAAAGGAAGAAGATTCTAGAGCCTGGTGATAGGTAGTTGTAATGTGTTGCAGCATATAGAGGATTGATTCCTCTGATTGTATTTGAGCTTCTATAATTTAATGATTTATCTAAATCAATGAAATAAAATTCTATTTTCTGTGTTTAATTTCTATTGTTGTGTGTTTTATGATTTACCCCCTTCATCATATTTGTGGATGAGGGTGTGCAAAAAGGATGTGGGGTTTGTGATGTGAATTTGATTAAGGCAGTAAGGGATTTCATGTGTTAGGCTACCAGATGCAGTGAGAAGAAGGTGTCTAATTTTTAGTGATGCTATGAAGTTGTTATTTGTGTTGAGGTGTATATTGAGCTTCATTGGAACTGAACTCCATGCATATGTGTGATGCAATTATATCAGTTCAAATCTTGGCAGTGAGCCACCCTTCTCTTCTTTCTTTCTTTCATAGTGGGAAGTGAGTCCACTTGGATAGTGAGTCCACTTGTAGTGAGAATTCTTTCTTTTGGATAGTGAGCCCTTTGGCAGTGAACCTATAGTAATTCGGTATTGCTACTACATTATATTGTGAGCTAATCCTCACCATAGTTTTTCCTTTTTAGGGTTTTCCACGTAAATTTTGGTGTTTTCTTGTGTATGGTGTTGATGTGTTTAAGTTTATGTCATTTGTTTCTCATGTTTAATCATCATAATATATTTAGGGTTTAAGTGAACTAATTTTTGTTACATGCTTGAAGGTTAAAATTACCCCACTTTTATCGGTGCAGTTTCCCCCAAAATTATTTAACAAGGTCAAAGGGCAGTGCCCCAAAGACAGGGTCAAGGGGAAGTGTCCCTTGCAAGGTCCAGGGGCAGTGCCCCTAGCGCACTCCCTATCGCAATACAGGGTGGGGTAGAGGAGCAACTCCCTTGAAATTTCCAACAATTTTTTATTATTTTATAAAGGTGTCGAGAGTTATTTTCCTATTGGCTGACACAAAAAAACCCTATTGTTGTAACCGACATAAGGCTTGATAAAAGTGGCTAAGGGTTAGGATTTCTGTTGATGTATTTGTAGCATTTTGTAGCGGTATTGAGTTGCAAAGATTATTGGCTATAATCAGTTTGATTTACTAGATAATAATATTAGACTCTCTATTAGTGGATGTAGCTTGAGTTTGGGTGAACCATATTAAAACTTGTCTCTTGCTGTGATGAGAAGCACATAGCGAGAAACGTAGAATGGGCCCTAATTTACTCACAGTCAGCAAGACTAACAAATGAACCACCGATATATCTCCATCAGTCAGACAACCATCATCGGAAAGACTTTCCTAAGTCTCTCTGTGACCAAACTAACCTCGATAGCTCAACTTCACTTTATCTTCGGTGAGACTTACTCCTATTAGCCAAGTCTTTCATCCTTCTACCGATGCCTGATGACAGTTAAGTTCATCCCCGTCTCAACTGTGACGGCTTCCACACTAATAGGATGTGACCTTATCAGCGAGATCCCTCCCATTGGTGAAACTCTTAACTTGTCTCTTGATGTGTCGATGGCATTTACCTTCGTTGAGACTTGTTCTGTCGGTGAACACTTGTAATCTTTGGCCGATGCACTGATCACTCTGATGTAACCTTTAACCTTCACTCATTGGCGAGACAATTATTATCAGCCACATTAGGGTGTGCTTTGTCGATACACCGATGCACATTTTACCTTCTCCCAAACCCTAGCACATGGAGATGCTAGGTCGACCTACTATGCAAATCGCACTGTCTGGATCCTCTGCACCATCGAACAACGAAACAAAACATAAAACAAAAATGGATATTTGTACAATGAAGCCATTCAACTGATTTTGATAGAAATCTTACCAGTGGAATGCTTCACGTCAACATATTGCAACAATGGAAAGCACAGAAAGAATGGAAGTCTACAACTATACAATTTGTAGTTACAGGAAATGGAAATCAAATTAACGGAACAAAATCATTCTATTTCTCCTTAGCACAATACATAATCACATTCATCTCCTCTATGATCTGATTACCAATGCTTATTTGGTTCATTCCTCTAGGTTATAAACTCACCTTGAGGAAAACCAACCGATTCCAAGTGGTTGGGAGACCAACTGTCTTGAGATTAACAATTTGACAAATGTGACCTAAGTCACTTGGGACTTACAAAAAGAGTTCTAGGTCCTGAAAGACCTAGAGACCAATAGAAATGAAAATGCATTGGTCATGTTGGTGCCTGCACCTTTTAAATTCATCTGCAGGCCCCTTCATAAAAGCCCAAAAAATTCTAAGTCCCTCGGCCTCTTGAGTTGCATGCATGTATCTTTGTATATACATTGGTGTTTGTATGTACATTTGAATATACAAGTGTAGTTGAACATTGGCGGGCCCGAAAAGGATGTTCAATCAGCTTCAAAAACTGTAAAAATTAGTTGTATGCATCTTTGTATGCATATCGGGCTTGTATGTGCATTTCCGGGAGTGCAAAGGTGGTTGTATATCACAGATTTTTGAAATATTCCCTGGTTGTATGTAAAGGATTGCATGTATGTTTTGTTTGTATGTTCGAATATACATTCACAATATGCAATGTTAATATAGAATGGAAAACATGCAAAGGGCACATACATTCACAACATGCAAGGAAAAGATGCAAGGTGAAATGTATATCAGATATACAAAGCAAATGTACATTGGCAGAAACATACAAAGGAAATATACAAGCGGATAGATGCAAGGTGGACACGACCAAGGGTTAACTGCATTTGTGAAAAAGGTGGAATCCGCAGGTTGTATATTGGGATTGCATATTCCCAATATACATTCGGACATGCAAGCAACATATACAAAGAAATATGCAAGGCAAGTTGCAGTCAAAGTCAAAGATGTTCAAATGCATGGTGGGGCCCGCATGGTTGTATGTCCCGCAGTTGTATGCATGTTTGCTTTGTATATCAGCACATACAAGGGTCATATACAAAGCGATACACAAAGGCCACATGTATATGCCAAGATGAAGTGTTTGCATGCATGTTTGTATGCATTTTTATTTTGTATATTTCACATTGTATATGCGAATATACAAGGGTCATATACAAAGTGACATACAATCCATACCTGATTGAAGAATAAAATGCAGCAAATAAAATTTGGGGTCCGCAGCTTGTATGTATGAAGTGCTTGTATATGCTAATATACAAAAGGGGAGATGCAAGTCAAACCCGATGGTTATTTCAAATTTTTTTTACGAAGGTTTGGGGTCCGCCTTGAATGCAGATGATTGTATGTATATACAATCTCACATGTACAACCACAGATGCATAATAAGATGCAATGGTCCTGATAACTCAGAAATGCATTATTTCAGCAATGAAGGACCAATCAGCGGCTGCCACATGTCTGGAAGCGATTGTATGTATATGCTTTTGCATATACAAGAGATTTGAATGTACATTAGGTGGAAAAGGTAAAAAGGGGGAAAAGGCAAAATGTATGTTCACTATGAAAAGTCAAAGGAGAGAAAGCTACCTGTGTGGCGTGATTCTATTGGTCAACGACTTTTCAAAGTGATTCGAGGCCGCAAATCGTGGCGAAGAGGAAGGAATAAATGGCCTTGATTCAAAAAAAACTTCATAGGAGGGATTTCCTTGTATCTGCCATCGCGTTTCCGGTGGGGAGAACTTCACAGCATGCAGTTGTTACATCCTATGGGTAGGTTGGTTTTAATGGCAAGATCGCTGAGGTATGGGTCTTGATTGACATGCCAGCTACCATATTTGATGAAAAAATCCCCAAGCGGCGGTGCATATCCCAACTTCAACCACTCTTTCCTCTACTTCTCTTGGCCGCATTGAATGTTCTTGGTACCATTTTTGATGGTGCATTGTATCTGGAAAATTTTGAGTTGACCATTGTACTGAATGCTAAGTACACATCCTTTTTGTATAAGAGAATTGTGTTACTCATTTTTTAGGGGTTGTTGAAGATTTGGGCATTTTGGGGAAAATAACGAAGATCAGAGCATTCCTTGGTGGTTTGATCTCTTTTGTGAGTTTATGAGTTGTATCTAAATGCACCTTGCACATATGTTTAGTTTCATTATTGTTTTATATGAAAAATGCATTCTTTGCATGTGTTTAGCTATTTGTCTCCATTTGTTGTATGCATCTCTTCTTTTGAATTTGCTTGCTAAGGTTTTCTTAGATTCTTGGATATAGAGTTGTTGTATTGCATGCTTGATCTCCAACTTCCATTCAAGGAGTGGATTAAACTATTTTAGATCAAGTATGAAGAAGAATGTATGTTAGCTGGGATATGTGTAAGTAGAGGTAGCTAAATACTCAGTCTTGGGTGGTGTTTGTAAGGCAAATACAGTTCTAACTCCTTGAAACTTGAATGCCAATGCAAATCATCCTCTTATATACGTCTAGTTGACTCCTTGCCATGAGATAGGCACTAGTCTGCTTCTTGTGTAGTAGTTATGGTCCAAAACCCCCTGTCTTGCATCCAAAACATAAATACAAACCATTCCATATTTCTAACTTGTTAGTTGTAGGAGTAGAAATAGGACCCCTGCATACTCTCATTCCTAACCAGTTAGATATGTCCAAGAACACTACCAAACTTGTGATTTATCATGCAAATCTTGGTCCACACATGAGAGTATTATGCCTGTTGTTGTAAAGATAAATCTTTTTGTCATTGGGTGAGTCAAGGTTACATCTTTAGCTATAGGGATACCCCCCTTGGTGTGGTAGAACCAGAAGTGAAGGGGAGGTAGCTCACGCAACCTCCCATATTTGTTGGAGATACCAATAGGTCAAATAGACCTTATTACAACACAAAACATGGTTTTCTAGGTGCTCCTACACCATACTCCTTGGTTGAAAGTTGTGTCAAGTCCTCTTGGAGACTAACTGCTACAAATCACCACCCTACTTTTTTATGTCTTCTTCTAGTATCCATGTGGCCTTTGAGTCTGGAAGTCCTTGCCATTTGACTAAGTGCTCAAAATAGGTTTGATTTCTTGTCTTCTTGGTTGTCTTGCTATCCAAGATGCACTCCATCTTCGGTGGTTCCTTAGGTGGTAAATACTGTACCCACTCTGCATTGTCTTGGACAAATTTTGTTGTACCTTCTCCTATATCGGGACTCTTATATAATGTTAGATCAGCAACATTGAATATAGGTGAAATAGCAATATCATCAGGAAGCTCAATCTTGTAAGCATTTGGACCGTACTTCTCCAAAATCTGACAGGGTCCAATCTTCCTCATCATTAGTTTGTTGTGGCCTCCCTTTGGCAACCTATTTTTGTTCAGATGAACCATGACCAAGTCACCTACCTGATACTGCACATCCCTCCTCCTTTGATCCATTCGAGCCTTTGTCTTCTAATTATTCTGGTGTAAAGTGTCTCTGATCTATTGGTGTTTTTATTTCATGGCTTCTACAAATGCATCAGCATGACCACTCCTTTTGTCCAACCCCTGGACGTCTCTCAATTCAAAAATACCCCTAGGGTGACTACCATATATAATTTCAAAGGGACTCAGACCTATGCTCCTGTTTGCAAGTCATTATAAGCATATTCTACTTGTGGGAGTATCACATCCCAACTACTACCATGTTCTCTTGTCAAACATCTCAGCAGATTGCCTAATGACCTATTCACAACCTTAGTTTGGCCATCAGTCTGAGGATGATAGGATGAACTAAAAGACAAATTTGTACCCAATCATTTCCACAAGGTTCTCCAGAAATGTCCCACAAATTTGTTGTCTCTGTCAGATACAATGCTCAAGGGTAGCCCATGAATCCTAACAATTTCTTTAAAGAACAAACCTGCAATGGAACTAGCATCATTAGTTGTCCTACAAGGAATGAAATGAGCCATCTTGCTAAATTAGTCTACCACTACAAACACACTATCACAATCTGCCCTTGTCTTGGGTAACCCCATCACAAAATCCATACTCAAACATTCCCAAGGTCTGTTTGGTATGGGAAAAGGTTGGTACAGTCCTGCATTGGTTGAGACCCCCTTTGCTCTCTAGCAAATCATACAACTCTCAACAAACCTTCTGATATCAAATTGTAGCCTTGGCCATAATTAAAATCTTTGTACAAGATCTAAGGTCTTATTGAGCCCAAAATGTCCTCCTAAACCACCACTATGTTTCTCCTTCACTATATTATCCCTCATTAAACACTTAGGGATACATAGTTGACTCCCTTTAAACAAAAGTCCATCCTACAATGTATAATCTAAAAATTCACTGTGGAAAGCATTGGCAAACTCACTGCATACCTTGTAAATCTCCTTGAAATCATGGTCCTTTTTAAACAATCCTTTGAGTGGCTCAACACCCATGCTTTGTAGCTGCACTTCTTGCACTGTCAACACCCTTCTGCTTAAAGCATCAGCAACCTTATTGGTTATCCCTTTCTTATGCTTGATGATGAAGGTGTATGCTTGAAGACTTTCCACCCATTTCATGTGTCTATGACTGAGGGCATGATTGTTAGTGTACACAATGATTTCTTTGGGAAGCAAATAATGCCTCCACTTTTTCAGAGCTTGTACCAAGGCATACAATTCTAAATCATAAGAGGAATATTTCCTTTTAGCTTCATTCAATTTCTCACTGAAAAAGGCTACTGGTCTGCTTTCTTGGCTCAACACTGCTCCAATGGCTAGCCCACTTGCATCACATTCAATTGTGAAAACCTTATTGAAATTAGGCAACACTAAGACAGGGAATTTAGCAACTTTCTATTTCAAACTCTCAAAGTTCCTATCTGCTTCTCTCGTCCACACAAACTTCACCTTGTAACCACCCTTGATGGTTTCCAACATAGGTGCACAAATGTCACTATAGTTCTTAATGAATTTCCTATAGAATGTGGCCAAACCATGGAAACTCCTTACCTCCCCTGCTGTCTTAGGTGTGGGCCAATTCAGAATAGCCTCCACCTTTGAAGGATCCATCTTCAGATCACCTTTGGAAATGACAAAACCCAAGTAGATCAACTCTTATTTCATGAAATCACATTTGTCCAAGTTTATCAACAGCTTCTGGTCTTGTAGCCTCTTCAAGACTATTTCCAAATGTTTCAAGTGTTGTTCCTTGCTCTTGCTAAACACTAGGATATCATCAAGGTAGACTACCACAAACTTCCCTATGAACTCCTATAACACCTCATTCATTAGTCTCATAAAAGTGTTAGGGGCATTTGAAAGACCAAAAGGCATCACAAGCCACTCATATAACCCTTCATTGGTTTTAAATGCTATCTTCCACTCATCCCCTTCTCTTATCCTTATCTGATGGTACCCACTCTTCAAGTCTATCTTAGAGAAATAGGTAGCACCCCCCAAATAGTCTATTAGGTCTTCAATTCTAGGAATAGGAAACCTGTATCTAATGGTTATCCTATTTATTGCCCTAGAATTACTACACAGTCTCCATTTCCCATCTTTCTTTGGTGCCAAAAAAGTGTGGACTGCACATGGATTCAAACTCTTTCTTATTAACCCCTTGTCTAAAAGTTCTTGAACTTGCCTGGCTATCTCCTCATTCTACTGAGGGGTCATCTTATAGGCTTTCTTGTTGGGAAGTACAGCTCCCGGTATGAGATCAATCTGATGGTTGATATCTCTAATAGGTGGTAGTGAGTCTGGTATATCTGCTGCAATTACTTCCTTATAACTCTCAAATAGTTCTCTGACCTCCTTAGGCCCTATCTCTCTCATATTTTCTCTTTTCTTCTCCTTAGGTTTCACAACCAGAGCAAAACCTACTCCACCTGATTCTTCTAGTGCATCAAGGAATTCCTTCTCTCCTACCCGCATTACACTAGACCCTACGTGTTGTGGATCCTCTTCTACCAATGACTGTATCCTACAAGTTACACCATCATTTTGGAATGAGTAAACATTCTTTTCTCCATCATGATGAGCCTTTCTGTCAAACTGCCATGGTCTACCCAGCAGAAGATGGCAAGCATCCATTGGAAGGATGTCACACAAAATTTTGTCTCTATACCCCCAATACTAAATTCTACCCATGCTTGTTCATTGATGACTATATGTTGTCCCTTGTTTAACCAACTGACCCTATATGGATAGCTATGGGGTATCTTTTCTAACTTCAATTTATCTACTACTTCCAAAGATATAATATTATCAGTAGAACCAGGATTAATAATAACTTTACAAACCTTACCTTGGATCTTGCAGTTGATTCTAAACAAAGCTCTTCTTTGTGATGGTTTAGTCTGTACTAGTTCCTTGAGAAACGTCCTCTTGATCATCAGATTTTCTCCCATCTCTGATGTCAAATTCACTTTAGGAGATGTCACACTCCTTGTATCCTCTTGAATCAAAGTGGTTCTTCTCTCATTACCATGAGAAGTTGAGGCCTTATCTGGACACTTATATGCCGAGTGTCCTACCTGATTGCAGTTATAACATCTCATATTGGAGGACTTGGATCCTCTACCTGATCCATTTGTCCCACCTCTTCCATTAGGCCTTCTTCCTCGGTAGCCTCCTCTGCTACTTGAGTCCCCAACTTTCTCTTCTTGGTTGGACTCACCATTAGGCCTCTAGTTAGGACTTCTTCCTCCAAAACTGCCTCTGCCTCTAAAATTTCTGCCACCTCTTCCTCTACCTTGCTGCTCACCTTTTCTCTACAGCTTCTCTTCAGCTCTTAATGCTACTTGAAAGCATTTTTCCATAGTTTCAAGGTTTAATAAACTTATCTCATCCTGAATATTGAACCTCAGACCATTTAGGTACCTTGCTACCTTGGCTCTTTCATCCTCCATGTACCCACAATGAAGAGTGTATTTGTGAAATTCCTCGATGTAAGTAGCTACATCCATATCTTTTTGCTTGAGGTTCTACATTTTCCTATATATCTGCACCTCGTAGTCAGATGGAAGGAACTGGGACTTGATCTTCTCTAGCATTCTGCTCCATGAAGAGATCATACTCTTCCCATTCTTAACCCTCTCTCCTTGGGTGTAATTCCACCATGTAAGGGCAGCACCTTTGAGTTTAGTTTTTGCAAACTTAACTCTCTTATTTTCAGGAACTTCTTTGTACTTAAAATAGTTGTTTAGAGCCTCAATCCACTCCATGACTTCATCAACATTCGTTTTTCCACTGAACATGGGGATATCTATGTTGCAAGTATGAGGTTAACCAGTGTTGTCATTGATGTCAACATACTCATATTGCATTGGTAAGAAGGTTTGGATGAGCTGTGTCGAGGATATTAAGAAAAGTAGTCTCAATCAGGAACAGTGAAGAACAGTGATAAGAAGAAGGTAAATGTGCTCAATAGGTTGAGAATTAGAGGATACGGATTAAAGGGTTTGTAGATATGAGTCTTGGGATAATCTAGTTAAGATTTCAGAGGTCCACATGAAGATATGAAAAAGTTGTGATCGGTCAAGTAGAATGGGTTTTGGGAGCTATTCCGGAGTGACAGAGTGTTACAAAAAGGTCTGATGAGATCCGGAGGAGCATTGTCAGACTCTACGGATTGGAAGGAGTGTTTGGGATGTCCTTGTGATGTGTCATCTTAGTTTGTACAAAGTTTGGAGGTCTGGAAGCACCTTCTTCAGTATGACAGTGGCGACAGACTGTGTTCTTGAAGTTTCAGATGAAGAGGAGAAGAGATTCCAGTGAGTAGAGGAAGTGCGGATGTATCCGGTTAATCAGGCAAGCTCGTGAAGGTTCTTGGATCATGTTGAGGTTATGTTGTCAGTCTGCATTGGTGGTAGAACCTAGAATTGAAGATATTCTTCTAAATGAAGTTCTTGCTTAGACTAGCTGACTAGATGAGTTGTTTATCTTGCGAATGTTCGTATGGTGGCCGACCGGATGTATTAATCATCTTGCGGATGTCCTTATGGTTGATTGCTGACTTAGATGATTGTTCCTAAGTTGATGTCTTGTATAAATAAAGGTTTGTGAGTTCATTTCAAAGGGTGTTGAGCAGCGGATGAGAGTGGTATAGTGAAAGAGTGAAGGGCAGAGAAGAAGAATCTCAGGCTTAAATGGAACTAATCCAGACATGGTAAAGATGTCAATCTCTAGTTCAAATTTGTGATTCTTATCACTTTGTAGACAGTGTGTCTCTTGTAGGTAGTGTGCCTCTTTGTGAGCAGTGTGGTCAGGCAGTGAGCCCTAATTGGCATGTGCCATTCATTTTTATTATTCTTCTAATAGAGAATAATCCTTGGGTTAATCACCTCGTGGTTTTTCCCTTGACTAGGTTTTCCACATCAAAATATTGGTGTCCAATGTGTTGATGATTACTTGCTCTTGTGTTTATGCATTATGCTTTCATGAATGATTAACTGATATGCTGTTAACTAACAAAGAAGAATCAAGTGTTCAAAATAGAAGCAAGTCTTTGCACAACTGATTCACCCCCCCTCTTAGTTGTGTGCCCTAGATCTAACAATTGGTATCAGAGCCAAGTTCCTCTGAAAGGAGCTTAACCGCTTGAGGAGATCCAGGATGTCGTCATACAAGAAGGATAGTTCGAAGTTTGATGGAACCAACTTCACTCTCTGGAAAGGTCGCATGAAATGTCATTTGGAGTGTATGGGAAAAGCATACTTGACCATGGTCTCAAAACCATATGTTCCCCCATAGGGTGGTCTGATAACTCTGAATGAAATCACAGATGCTAAAAACAATCTACGGACCAAGGAAGCTCTTCTAAGCACATTAAATGACTCAGATCTCTCAAATGTTATTGACCTGCCAACTGCATATGAGATCTAGACTAAACTGGAACTTCTGTATGAAGGAGATGAGTTTGTCAAGAGTGCAAGATTGCAAAGTCTGAAAGGGAAATTTGAAAGATTGAAGATGAGAGATGATGAAAATATCACTACCTTTATGCCAAGAGTGAATGAGCTAGTATGTGGAATCAGGAATGCTGGTGGAGTTCTAGATGAAAATGAAATTGTTTGCAAAATTCTCAGATCCCTTCCTACTGCCTACAAAATCAAGGTTGCTGCCATTGATGAATTCAGAGCCCATACAACTATCACAATAGAGCAACTGGCTGGCAAACTGGCTGCATTTGAAATGACTAAGTTTGGAGATGATTCCCCCAAGACTAAATCTGCATTCAAAGCCAGTGCTTATGTGAAAGGCAAACAAAGATTTGATCCAGGAGAGAACTCTTCAAGGAAGCTGTCATGGTATGATCAAGCAAGGAAAGACATGGAAGAGGAAGAAGCAAAAATAGCTCAACTTGAAGCCCTCATTGTAAAGAGACTGCCAAGAGGATCTGGTAAGTATGAAGGAAAACTACCCTTCAAATGCTTCAACTGCAATAAGATTGGTTATTTTGCTTCAAGATGTCCAAAAAGATCTGCAAGGTCAAATACTAACAGATAAAGGTTTCAAAAGAACTGCTATTATGTTAATGAAGAAGATGATAATGAAGGAGTAACAGATGATGAATCAGAAATAGGGAGCAAATCCAGAAATGAATGGGTGTTTATTGCCATCAAGGAAGAAGATTCAATATCCTCTGAATCTGTCAATCATAAGGTTGTAGAAAGAGCTTTGGCTTCCCAAATTGAAGAAAAGGATGATTGGGTTATTGATAGTGGATGCTCTCACCATATGACTGGTGACAAGAACAAGTTCTTAGATTTGGAAAAGTATGAAGGAGGAATGGTAAAGTTTGGTGACAATTCTGCTGGTAGATCAGAGGTAGGGGAACTATTTCTTTTGATGGAAAGAGCAAAACCGGTAATGTACTATATGTTGAAGGATTGAAGCACAATCTTCTCAGTGTTGGTCAGTTAGTGGACAAAGGCTATGATCTCCAGTTCAAGAATGGAAGATGCAGAATCTTTACAAGCTCTGGAACTAAAATTACATCTGGTACTCAAACAAAAGGTAATATCTTCCATCTAGTTGGTTCTAATAAAAGTTGTCTATTTGTTCAAGTTGATCAGAGTTGGTTATGGCATAGAAGGATGTGCCATGTGAATTTTGATAACATCATCAAGATAAGCAATATTCAGGCTGTAAGAGATCTTCCTAAATTGGTGAAACCTACAAATAGTTTGTGCAAAGAATATCAGCTAGGTAAACAAAGTAGAGTCTCTTTCAAAAGCAAAGATCAGTCCACTACCGGATTGTTGGAATTAGTACATACTGATCTCTGTGGTCTAACAAGAATCAAGAGTATGCAAGGTGATAGATCTTTCATGTTGCTAATTGATGACCATTCCCAGATGATGTGGGTTACCTTCCTAAAGGAGAAATCAGAAGCCCTTGAGAAGTTTAAAATCTTCAAAGCTATGGTAGAGAATCAAACTGGATTGAAACTGAAGTGTCTAAGGTCTGATAGAGGTGGTGAATTCACATCCGGTGAATTCATAGACTTTTGTGAGAAGCATGGCATAAAGAGACATTTGTCTACTCCTAGGACTCCACAACATAATGGAGTAGTTGAGAGAAAGAACCAGACCATCCAGGAAGCTTCCAAGACAATGATGATAGAAGAAAATGTTCCTCAGATGTTTTGGAGAGAAGTTGTCAGCACTGCAGTCTACACTCTTAATCGAGTTCAAATCAGAAGCAACACTGGTAAGACTCCTTATGAACTTTGGTTTGGTGTAACTCCTACTGTGAGATATTTCAGAGTATTTGGTAGCAAGTGTTATATCAAAAGAGATGAAGACTTAGGAAAGTTTGATGCTAGAAGTGATGAAGGAATTTTCTTGGGTTACTCCACTCACAACAAAGCATACCGGTGTTACAATAAGAGATTGAGAAAGATGATAGAAAGTACAAATGTGAAGGTTGATGAAGGAATGGAGAAGTCCTCAAGATTCTATGAATGTGATGAAGATGATTAGAATGATCCTCTGGTGCAAGAAGCTCCATCCTCCTCTGAAATTCAGATCCAGACTGATCCGGTAATTCAGGAAGAAGAAGTTTGTCTGAATGAGCCTGATCAAGAATTAGTAGTGCAAGAAACTCCCAAAGTTCCAAGGTATGTAACTCTAAATCACTCTGAAGATCAGATCATAGGTGACAAAAGTAAAGGGGTACAAACAAGGAGAAGAATTGCTCAAGATTCAAATGAATACTATCTGATTTCAAAGATTGAACCTAAGACAGTTAATGAAGCTTGCAATGATGAAAACTAGACCAAAGCAATGGAGGAAGAATTGATGCAAATTCAGAAAAATCATACTTGGGATCTTGTTCCCAGACCTAGAGACAAGAATGTGATTGGAACCAAATGGGTCTTCCAGAACAAACTGAATGAAGTCTGTGAAGTAATCAAAAACAAAGCCAGATTGGTCTGCAAAGGCTACTCTCAAACAGAAGGAATTGATTTTGAAGAAACCTTTGCTCCGGTAGCAAGAATTGAAGCAGTCAGATTATTTCTTGCATATGCTGCCTTCAAAGACTTCAAGGTATATCATATGGATGTCAAGTCTACCTTTCTAAATGGTGATTTGGAAGAAGAAATATACATTGAACAACCGGATGGATTTCAATTGTCTGATAATGATGATATGGTCTACAAGTTGAAGAAAGCATTGTATGGATTGAAGCAAGCCCCAAGAGCATGGTATGAGAGGTTGGATAAGCATCTTGTGTAGATTTGATTCAACAAAGGTACTACTGATAGTAAATTATATTTCAAAATTGATCATGAAAACATTTTGATTGTTGAAGTGTTTGTGGATGATATCATTTTTGGAGGAAGAGATAGTATGTGCAAAACTTTTGCAAATCAAATGAAAAGTGAGTTTGAAATGTCTATGCTTGGTGAAATGAATTTCTTGGGTCTGCAAATTACTCAAACAAAGAAAGGGATCTTCATTTCTCAGACCAAATATGTGAAAGAATTGTTGAGAAAATTTAGAATGGAAGATTCAAAGCCAATGAACACTCCTATGGCAACTGGATGTAAGTTGAGAAAAGATGATGATTCTCCTAAAATAGATCAGACAAAGTACAGATCAATGATTGGAGGTTTATTGTATCTCACTCAAACTAGACTAGATATAATGTAGGCTATTGGTCTTGTGGCAAGATTCTAGGCTGATCCTAGAGAATCTCATGTTATGGAAATCAAAAGAATTTTTAGGTACTTGAAAGGAATAATTGAGTATGGTCTATGGTATCCTAGAGATCCAGATTTCTCTCTTCATGCATATACAGATGCAAATTGGGCAAGAGATGTGGATGACCAAAAGAGCATCAGTTGTGGAGCATTCTTTTTGGGAAAGAGATTGGTTTCTTGGCTAAGAAAGAAACAAGATGCAATATCTCTATCTACAACTGAAGCAAAATACATTGCAGCAGCAGGTAGTTGCACTCAAATCTTATGGATGAAGCAGATGCTAAGAGACATTAAAGTTGAATATGAGAAGCCTATCACAATTTTCTCTGATAATTCAAGTGCAATTAATATTTTTAAGAATCTAGTATTGCATTCTAAGACTAAGCACATATCTATCAAGTTTCACTTTTTGAGAGAACAAGTGAACAAGGAAGAAGTCAGATTGGAGTATGTACCCTCCAAGGATCAGATTGTAGATATCTTTACTAAACCTCTTCCCAAGGACTCTTTTGAGTATCTTTGGGAGAAGTTAGGGGTCATGGCCCCTCCGGTGATGAACTAGGATGCACTGATGTGCATCAGTCTAGTGGATATCACAGTCATATCTTGTGATCTGGATTGATGATGTAGAGCTGCTACTAAGGGGGAGCAGCTGGTATGATTCTGATGTGTTAGAATTGCAAGTATGAGCCCTTTGCCATTGATGTCAGAGGGGGAGAGAAGACATGTGAAAAATAAAGTAGTTGATGATCAAAGGGGGAGCAGTAAAGGAAGAGAAGACATGTGAAGAGTTGTTGTTGATAGGGGGAGCCGTGACAGAAAGGAGAAGTTCTTGTCTTGATGGTTTTTTACATCATATGTTGCCATCAATGACAAAGGGGGAGATTGTTGCAAGTATGAGGTTAACCAGTGTTGTCATTGATGTCAACATACTCATATTGCATTGGTAAGAAGGTTTGGATGAGCTGTGTGTTGAGGATATTAAGAAAAGTAGTCTCAATCAGGAACAGTGAAGAACAGTGATAAGAAGAAGGCAAATGTGCTCAATAGGTTGAGAATTAGAGGATGTGGATTAAAGGGTTTGTAGATATGAGTCTTGAGATAATCCAGTTAAGATTTTAGAGGTCCGCATGAAGATATGAAAAAGTTGTGATCGATCAAGTAGAACCAGTTCCGAGAGCTATTTTGAAGTGACAAAGTGTTACAAAAAGGTCCGGTGAGATCTGGAGGAGCATTGTCAGACTCTGTGGATTGGAAGGAGTGTTTGGGATGTCCTTGTGATGTGTCATCTCAGTTTGTACAAAGTTTGGAGGTCCAGAAGCACCTTCTTCAGTATGACAGTGCCGACAGACTGTGTTCTTAAAGTTTCAGATGAAGAGGAGAAGAGATTCCAGTGAGTAGAGGAAGTGCGGATGTATTTGGTTAATCAGGAAAGCTTGTGAAGGTTCTTGGATCATCTTGAGGTTATGTTGTCGGTCCACATTGGTGGTAGAGCCCGGAATTGAAGATATTCTTCCGGATGAAGTTCTTGCTCAGACTAGCCGGCTGGATGAGTTGTTTATCTTGTGAATGTTCTTGTGGTGGCCGATCAGATGTATTAATCATCTTGCAGATGTCCTTATGGTTGATTGCTGACTTAGATGATTGTTCCTAAGTTGATGTCTTGTATAAATAAAGGTTTGTGAGTTCATTTCAAAGGGTGTTGAGCAGCGAATGAGAGTGGTATAGCGAAAGAGCGAAGGGCAGAGCAGAAATATCTCAGGCTTAAATGGAACTGATCCAGACATGGTAAAGATGTCAATCTCTAGTTCAATTTTGTGATTCTTATCACTTTGTAGACAGTGTGTCTCTTGTAGGTAGTGTGCCTCTTTGTGAGCAGTGTGCTCGGGCAGTGAGCCCTAATTGGCATGTGCCATTCATTTTTCTTATTCTTCTAATAGAGAATAATCCTTGGGTTAATCACCCTGTGGTTTTTCCCTTAACCAGGTTTTCCATGTCAAAATATTGGTGTCCAATGTGTTGATGATTATTTGCTCTTGTGTTTATGCATTATGCTTTCATGAATGATTAACTGATATGCTGTTAACTAACAAAGAAGAATCAAGTGTTCAAAATAGAAGCAAGTCTTTGCACAACTGATTCACCCCCCTCTCAATTGTGTGCCCTAGATCTAACAATCTATCTGAGCCTCCGAAGAGTCCTTGCCAATAGCCTTGATGGCTTCTAGGAAATGCTTTTGTTCAACTGGTATCTTTGCCTCTTCGTGTTCCTCTTCTTCTTCCTCTCCATCAGATTCATCATCTAATTTCTTTCCTATCTTCAGTGCCTTCAACTCAGCCTAGAGTGTTTCCTTGAGTCCAATCTTGATCATCTCTTCCATCTCCTTAAATTTCTTGACCACTTTGGTGGTCATCCCCTTTGGAGGCATATTGCTAGCCTCTCCCTCACTTTCTCTTTTTGATATACACTATTCACAGACAACACCCAACAGTCCTGCAAATCCTCAATTTGACTTGCCGCCCAAATCTTTTCAGCTCTGATACCAATATGTTGAGGAGTGCACAACGAGAAATGCAGAACGGACCCTAATTTACTCACAGTCGGCAAAAATAACAAATGAACCACCAATATATCTCCATCGGTCAAACAACCATCATTAGAAAGACTTTCCTAATTCTCTCCATGACCAAACTCACCCCGATAGCTCAACTTCACTTTATCTTCGGCGAGACTTACTCCTATTGACCAAGTCTTTCATCCTTTTGTCGATGCCCGATGATGGTTAAGTTTCTCCCCATCTCAACCATGATAGCTTCCACACCAGTAGGATGTGACCTTATCGGCGAGACCCTTCCCATTGGCGAAACTCTTAACTTGTCTCCCGATGCGCCGATGGCATTTACCTTTAGTGAGACTTGTTCTGTCAGCAAACACTTGCAATCTTTGGCCAATGCGCTGATCACTCTGATGTAACCTTCACTCGTTGGTGAGAAAATTACTATCGGCCACATTAGGGTGTGCTTTGCCAATACACCGATGCACAGTTTACCTTCTCCCAGACCCTAGCACATGGAGATGCTAGGTCAACCTACTGTATAACTTGCACTATCTAGATCCTCTGCACTGCTGAACAATGAAACAAAATAGAAAACAAAAATGGATATTTGTATAATGAAGCCATTCCACTGATTTCGATAGAAATCTTACCAGTTGAATGCTTCACGTCGACATGTTGCAACAATGGAAAGCACAGAAAGAATGGAAATCTACAGCTATACAATTTGTAGTTACAAGAAATGGAAATCAAATTGATGGAATAGAATCATTCTATTTCTCCTTAGCATAATACACAATCACATTCATCTCCTCTACAATCTAATTACCAAAGCTTATTTGGTTCATTCCTCTAGGTTATAAACTCGCCCTGAAGAAAACCAACTAATTCCAAGCAGCTGGGAGAAAAACCAACTGATTCCAAGCGGATGGGAGACCAACCGTCTTGAGATTAACAATTTGACAAATGTGACCTAAGTCACTTAGGACTTACAAAAAGAGTTCTAGGTCCTGAAAGACCTAGAGACCAACAGAAATCAAAATGCATTGGTCAAATAGACCTTATTACAACACAACATGATTTTTTAGGTGCTCCTACACCGTGTTGTTATTATTTCTATGTATTTTCATTCATCTGTTTAATCTTTATTTGCATTTAACTAATATCTTCTACTAGCTAACCCTAACAAGTGGTATCAAAATGGGTTGTGTTTGATTATCATCTACAGGAAGGTCTCACGGTTGAGTGGGAGTCTCACGATTGAGTGGGAGCAATGGAGGATGGAGGTAAATTAAAGGTAGATAAATTCAATGGGTAGAACTATCAATTATGGAAGATGCAGATGGATGATATTATCTCTATTAGAAGGATTTATGAAGGTTGTTGGAAGGAATAGCCAAGAAACCAGTATCAATGACTGATGAGGATTGGAATCTTCTAGACATAAATGCATTGGGAACCATTCGGTTGTGCCTGGCACCATTGGTGGCATTCAATATAACAAAAGCGATGACAACAAGTGAACTAATGAAAGCTTAGGCTAAATTGTATGAAAAATCCTCAGCCTCAAATAAGGTATTTCTCATGAAGCATTTGTTTAATCTGAAAATGATTGAAGGTGGATTTGTGATAGATCATTTAAATGACTTTAATATGATTACCAGTCAGTTAACTTCTATAAAAGTGAAATTTGATGAAGAGGTGAGGGCTCTCTTGGTTTTATGTTCTTTACCAAAAAGCTAGAATAGCTTGGTAATGGTTGTAAGTAACTCTGTCTCTGGTTCAAATACTTTGAAATTTGATGATGTTGTTGGTGTTATCCTTAGTGAGGAAATGCAATGGAAAAGCTCAGGAGGGTCCACATCAGTAGTGTTTTGAATGCAAAAAGCAGGGGCAAATCAAAGGAGAGAGGAAAAGGTTCTGGAGGTCATGGGAAGTCACAAGGAAAATCAAAGGATAGGAGGTCCCAATCCAAAGGACAAAAGGATTGCTGGTACTATGGGAAACCAGGTCATCTGAAGAAAGATTGCTGGTCTCAGAAGAATAAAGAAGGAGACAAATGTGGTAAGTAATAAATCTAAAGATGATGCTTTCATTCTTTCCCTAGATAATGTTGATGATTCATGGGTTTTAGATTTAGGGGCCTCATTTCATGCTATGCCCCATAGAAGTTATTTTCTTGATTATGTCCAAGGGGATTTTGGGCTAGTTTATTTGGGAGATAATGAACCCTATGAGATTGTTTGATGAAGGGGGTAAATCATAAAACACACAACAGAAATGGCACATAGAAAATAGAATATTTCTTTATTGATTTGGACAACTTATTACATTATAGAAGCTCAAATACAATCAGAGGATGAATCCTCTACAGGCTGCATCACATTACAACTTCCTATCTCCAGACTCTAGAATCATCTACATTCTGTAAACCCCAAATCAACTAGGGTTTCTATTTTCTCTGCCTATTCTTGACTCTACACTTTCCCCCTTTATCTCTCTACTACTACCCAGGGTTCCCAAAAATGGTTATTAATAGCCTTTTGGCAGCCAATAACTTAATTTCAAAATTTGCATCTCCCTCCAAAAATAGGTCAACTTTCGAGAGCCATAACTTTTGATCTAGGTGTCTGATTGATGAACTATTTTATGCGTTAGAAAGTTCGCATAGTGCTCTACGAGCTAAGAATTGGCTTTGCATGTTTTGGCCATTTTCAGCTCTATACGGGGCCGTCTAGTGATTCAAACCTGAGTTTGAATAATTTTCAGGTATTTTTTAGGAAACAGAAACTTTAATATCTTTCAGCTCGCAAATGATCTTTGCGTGATTCCTTTGCCAAGGTCTTATTTTTTAGTTATGAAGCTTCCTGTAAATTTTCACTTCAATCTGTGCCCAAATGCAAACTTTCCTAAAATAGCAAGTTGTTGTTTTTAGCAGTTTGGAAAAATTGAAAGTTCTACATCATTATTCAAGCAATTATGGAACCAGAACCACACATTTTGAAAAGAAATGGAAAGAACATCAACAATTTTGAAGCACTTCTTTTTTTTTGGTGATGCAAGATTGCCCTTACACCACTAGATGCTCCTACATCAGACACCTAAGGTAATTTGAGAAGTGACCCTATCATGTTTTAGGTGTTTGTGTGAGGAAAACCCAAACGGTCAACCTCTGCCTTAGACAACCAAGAAGAATCATCAATAGGCCTTCCTTTCCATTTCACTAGATATTCTTCATATTGCCTATTCTGCGTACTTCTCCCCATATGGCTATCCAAGATCTCTTCTATCTCCTCGGTTGAAGTAGATGCTGGAATACTCCATTGTTCTTCTGTTGGTCCATCCTCTATTCCACCTTCATGATATTCTGATAAATCAACAATGTTGAAAATAGGGGAAATGTTGATCTCACTTGGCAACTCTACCTCATATGCATTTTCTGAATCATATTTCTTCAAAATTTTGCATGGTCTATTGTATGTTCCAATTGGGAACCTTTCTTTTCTCAAGTGAACCATGACTTCATCTCCTACCTGGAATTCCTTATATCTCCTCTTCTGATCTGCCTTAGCCTTGTGCTGAATATTCATCTCATTAATGTGCTTTTTCACCTCTTCATGCAAATTCTTCATGTGTTCTGCAAAGTCTTTAGCCTCAACACTTATCTTATCTCCTTTGTCTAGATTCCTTAACTCTGAAACATTTCTTAGACTATTCCCATATACAATCTAGAATGGTGATTTTCCAGTACTCCTATTAATAGAATTGTTGTAAGCAAATTCTGCCTATGATAAAATCAAATCCCATCCCTTGGGCATATCTCCTATTAAGCATCATAGCAGGTTACCCAAACTCCTATTCACCACTTCTATCTATCCATTAGTTTGTGGATGGTGTGCAGAACTGAACTTCAAATCTGTCTTCAACTTCTTCCACAATGTCCTCTAGAAATAACCAACAAACTTGGTATCTTGATCTGAAACTATGCTCTTTGGTAGACCATTTAATCTCACCACCTCCCTAAAAAATAACTCTACAATGTGAACCGCATCATTAGTCTTCTTGCAAGGAATAAAATATGCCATCTTCAAGAATCTGTCCACCACCACAAAAATGGAATCATGTTCTCTTTGTGTCCTTGGTAAACCAAGAACAAAATTCATACTAATATCATCCCATGGCTTCTCTGGTACAGGTAATGGATGATATAGCCCTATATTCTGACTTGTTCTTTTTTCTATTTGACACACTCTGCAACTCTGCACAAATTTCCTCACACCCTGTTGCAACTGTGGCCAATAATAATTTTTACCAATAATAGCAATGGTCTTATCTCAACCAAAGTGTCTGGCCAATCCTCCACTATGTTTCTCCTTAATCAGGTTCTCTCTCATGGAACTCCTTAGAATGCATAGCTAGATTCCTTTAAACAACATGCCATCTTGGATTATGAAATCTAACCATTTTGTCTTGTCTAAAAGAATAGGTTCCAGACAAGCTTTCCAGGCCTCTACAAAGTCTGGATCTTTAGAATACAAACTTTTGAGCTCATCGAACCCAACAACCTCTATCTTCATTTATGTCAATAAATTCTACCTTCTGCTCAAGGCATCTACAACTTTGTTGGACTTCCCACTCTTGTGCTTCAAAACAAAAGTATAACTCTGCAAAAACGCAACCCATTTTAAGTGCCTTTGATTTAACTTTCCTTGACTATTAAGATACTGGAAAGCTTGATGATCAGTATATAAAACAAACTCTTTTGGCATCAAATAATGTCTCTATTTTTTCAAAGCCTGGACTATAGCATAAAATTCTTGATCATAAATAGAATACTTTTTCTTAGCATCATTAAGCTTCTGACTAAAATAGGCAATGGGCTTACCTTCTTAAATAAAAAAAGCTCCTAGAGCACTACCACTAGCATCACAATCTACTTGAAATACCTTATTGAAACATGGAAGTGCCAAAATAGCTTGCTCTGTGACTTTCTACTTCAATGTATCAAATCTTTTATCTGCTCCTTTAGTCCATCTATACTCTTTTCTATCCCCTCTCATTGTCTCAATTAGGGGTGCACAAATGCTACTAAAATTCCTGATAAACTTTCTGTAAAAACTTCTCAAACCATGAAAAGATCTTACCTCAGAAGCGCTCCTTGGTGTAGGCCATTCATTGATAGCCCTCACCTTCTCTGGGTCTATCTTAAGACCTTCCTCTGAGACAACAAATCCCAGGTTTACCAACTCCTTTGCAAAGCTACATTTCTTCAGATTGATCAACTTCTCCTCCCTCAGCTTCTCTAGAACTCTTCTGATATGCATTAGATGCTCATCCCAAGTCTTACTAAAAATCAAAATATCATCCAAATAAACAATAACAAAACTTCCCAAAAATTCTTTCAGTGACTCGTTCATGAGCCGCATGAATGTGCTCGGTGCATTGGTTAGCCCAAATGGCATGACTAACCACTCATACAAACCTTGCTTTGTCTTGAAGCCTATCTTCCATTCATCTCCTTCTTTGATTCAGATCTGGTGATACCCACTCTTCAGGTCAATCTTTGTGAAGTACTTGGCTCCACTCACATAATCTATTATGTCATCCATTCTTGGCAATGAAAACATGTACTTGACCGTGATCATATTTATGGCTCAAGAATCTGTACACATTCACCACTCTCCATCTTTATTTTGTGCTAGTACTGTAGGTACTGCACATGGACTCAGGCTCTCCCTTATCAGTCACTTCCTTAACAACTTGTGAACTTGTCTATTCAACTCTTCATTCTCTGCTGGAGTTATTCTATGGGCTACCTTATTTGGCAAACTATCTCCTAGTATCAAATCCATTTGATGAATTATCTTCCTCACTGGTCGTAAACCTTATGGTGCATTATTAGAGATAATGTCCTAAAATTCTTCCAACATATCTGAAACTTCTACTGGTACACCTTCACATTTCTCTTGACTAATCTTAGGAATCAATGCAAAGCAATGATGCTTATGCTTCATACCCTCCAAAAATTTCCTACCATGCCAAACAAATTCTGGCAGTACTAGATACCTTTTCTTCTACCTCTTTTAATGGCTTCATTGTATGACAAACTCCATCCTTTGTTAGAGAATATGTGTTTGCATGGCCATCATTGATAGCACTCCTATCATACTGCCACGACCTCGCCAACAACATATGACATGCATCCATCAGTATGATGTCACACAACACCTCATTATGGTAGTCACCAATCTTGAACTTCACTAAACACTACTCATTGACCAAATCTCTATGGTCCTTCTACAACCATGCAATCCGATATGGATGTAGATGTTTTCTTCTTGTCAACTTCAACTTGTCAACCATCTCCTCTGAAACAAGATTGTCAGTACTTCCATTGTCAATAATAATATCAAAACACTTTGTTGGATCTAGGGCATACAACTGAGAGGGGGGGGTGAATCAGTTGTATAAAACTTCTTCTCTTTTAAACACTTAATTCTCTGTTGTTAGTTAGCATCATATCAAATAATCATCCATGGAAGCATAATACATAAACACAAGAGCAGATAAGCATCAACACATTGAACACCAAGATTTTGACGTGGAAAACCCGGTTAAGGGAAAAACCACGGGGTGATTAACCCAAGAATTATTCTCTGTTAGAAGAATAAAGAAAAATGAATGGCACATGCCAATAAGGGCTCACTGCCCGAGCACACTGCTCACAAAGAGGCCCACTGCCTACAAGGAGACACACTGTCTACAAAGTGATAAAAATCACAGTCTTGAACTAGAGAATGACATCTCTATCATGTCCGGATCAGTTCCAATTAAACCCAACAATCTCTGCTCTGCCTTTCGCACGTTTCTTCGCTATACCACACTCATCCACACACCACACACTGAAATGAACTCACAAACTGTTATTTATACAAGACATCGACTTAGGAACAAACATCTAAGTCGGCAAACAACCATAGGAGTATCCGCAAGATGAATAACACATCCGGTCGGCCATCACAAGAACATTCGTAGGATGAACAACTCATCCGGTCGGCTAAACAGAGCAAGAACTTCATCCGGAAGAACAATTCCGGGCTCTACCATCAATGCGGACCAACAACACAACCTAAACATGATCCAAGAACCTTCACAAGCCTGTCTGAATGTCCGGATACATCCGCACTTCCTCTACTTACTGGGATCTCTTGTCTTCCTCATCCGGAACTTCAAGAACGCAGTCTGTCGCCACTGTCATAATGCAAGATGTACTTCCGGACCTCCAAATCATACACAAATCAGGATGACACATCGCAAGGACATTCCAAACACTCCGTCCAATCCGCAGATTAGGCTGATACAATTCTGGACCTCACCGGACCTTTTTGTGATCCTCTGTCACCTCTGGATACTTGCCGGACCCAGTTCTATACCGGCAGCCACAACTCCTTCAGATCTTTATGCGGACCTCTGAAATCTTAACTGTAGCATCTCAAGACTCATATCTACTAACCCTTTAATCCGCATCCTCCGGTTCTCATCCTATATAGTACATTTACCTTCTTCTCATCACTGTTCTTCACTGTTCCTGACTGAGGCTAATTTTCTCAATATCCTCAGCACACAGCTCATCAAATCCTTCTTGTCAATGCAATATGAGTATGTTGACATCAATGACAACAATGGCTCACCTCATACTTGCAACAATCTCCCCCTTTGTCATTGATGGCAACATATGATGTGAAAAACCATTAAGACAAGAACTTCAACTTTTCATATGTCTTCTCTTCCTTTACTGCTCCCCCTTTGATCATCAACCACTTGTTTTTCACATGTCTTCTCTCCCCCTTTGACATCAATGGCAAAGGGCTCATACTTGCAATTCTCATACATCAGAATCATACCAGCTGCTCCCCCTTAGTTGCAGCTCCCCATTAGTCCGGATCACAAGATATGACTGTGATAGCCACCGGACTGATGCACATCAGTGCATCTTAGTTCATCACCGGAGGGGCCATGACCCCTAACTTCTCCCGGAGATATTCAAAAGAGTCCTTGGGAAGAGGCTTTGTAAAGATATCTGCAATCTGATCCTTGGAGGGAACATACTCCAATCTGACTTCTTCCTTGTTTACTTGTTCTCTCAAAAAGTGAAATTTGATAGATATGTGCTTAGTCTTAGAATGCAATACCGGATTCTTGGAAATATTAATTGCACTTGAATTATCACAGAAAATTGTGATAGGCTCCTCATATTCAACTTTGATGTCTCTTAGCATCTGCTTCATCCATAAGATTTGAGTGCAACTACCTGCTGCTGCAATGTATTCTGCTTCAGTTGTAGACAGAGATATTGCATCTTGTTTCTTGCTTAGCCAAGAAACCAATCTCTTCCCCAAAAAGAATGCTCCACCACTAGTGCTTTTCCGATCATCCACATCTCCTGCCCAATCTGCATCTGTGTAAGCATGAAGAGAGAAATCTGGATCTCTAGGGTACCATAGACCATACTCAACTGTTCCTTTCAAGTATCTAAAAATTCTTTTGATTGCCATAACATGAGATTCTCTAGGATCAGCCTGGAATCTTGCCACAAGACCAACAGCCTGCATTATATCTGGTCTAGTTTGAGTGAGATACAACAATCCACCAATCATTGATCTATACTTTGTCTGATCTGCCTTTGGAGAATCATCATCTTTGCTTAACTTACATCCGGTTGCCATAGGAGTGTTCATTGGCTTTGAGTCTTCCATACCAAATTTCCTTAACAATTCTTTCACATATTTGGTCTGAGAAATGAAGATCCCTTCTTTTGTTTGAGTAATTTGCAGTCCCAAGAAGAAATTCATTTCACCAAGCATAGACATTTCAAACTCACTTTTCATCTGATTAGCAAAAGTTTTGCACATACTATCTCTTCCTCCAAAAATGATATCATCCACAAACACTTCAACAATCAGAATGTTTTCATGATCAATTTTGAAATATAAGTTACTGTCAGCAGTACCTTTGTTGAATCCAATCTGCACAAGATGCTTATCCAACCTTTCATACCATGCTCTTGGGGCTTGCTTCAATCCATACAAAGCTTTCTTCAACTTGCAGACCATATCATTATTATCAGACAATTGAAATCCATCCGGTTGTTCAATGTAGACTTCTTCTTCCAGATCACCATTTAGGAAGGCAGACTTGACATCCATCTGATATACCTTGAAGTCTTTGAATGCAATCTGACTGCTTCAATTCTTGCCACCGGAGCAAAAGTCTCTTCAAAGTCAATTCCTTCTATTTGAGAGTAGCCTTTGCAGACCAATCTAGCTTTGTTTCTGATTACTTCACCAGCTTCATTTAGATTGTTCCGGAAGACCCACTTGGTTCCAATTACATTCCTGTCTCTAGGTCTGGGAACAAGATCCCAAGTATGATTTTTCTCAATTTGCATCAATTCATCTTCCATTGCTTTGGTCCAGTTTTCATCATTGCAGGCTTCATTTATTGTTTTAGGTTCAATCTTTGAAATCAGACAACATTCATTCTGATTTTGAGCAATATTCCTTCTAGTTTGTACCCCTTTGCTTCTGTCACCTATGATCTGATCTTCAGAGTGATTCAGTCTTACATACCTTGGAATTTTGGGAGTATCCAGCACTGCTGTTTCTTGATCAGGCTCATTCAAACCTATCTCTTCTTCCTGATTTACCGGATCAGGCTGACTCTGTCTCACCGGAGAGGATTGAGGTCCTTGAACACTGTCTTGGTCATCTTCATCAAACTCATAAAATCTTGAAGGCTTCTCAATTCCTTCATCAACCTTTACATTGGTGCTTTCTATCATCTTCCTCAATCTCTTATTGTAACACCGGTATGCTTTGCTTTGAGTGGAGTAGCCCAAGAAAATTCCTTCATCACTTCTAGCATCAAACTTTCCTAGATCTTCATCTCTTTTAATATAACACTTGCTACCAAATACTCTGAAATATTTCACAGTAGGAGTGATCCCAAACCAGAGTTCATAGGGGGTCTTACCGGTGTTGTTTCTGATTTGAACTCGATTGAGAGTGTAGACTGCAGTGCTGATAGCTTCTTTCCAAAACATTTGAGGAACATTTGCTTCCAACATCATTGTCCTAGCAGCTTCCTGGATGGTCCGGTTCTTTCTCTCAACTACTCCATTCTGTTGTGGAGTCTTAGGAGCAGACAACTGTCTCCTTATACCCTGTTTCTCACAAAAGTCAATGAATTCACCAGATGTAAATTCACCACCTCTATCAGACCTTAGACACTTTAGTTTCAATCCGGTTTGATTCTCCACCATAGCTTTGAAGATTTTGAACTTCTCAAAAGCTTCTGATTTTTCTTTTAGAAAGGTGACCCACATCATCCAGGAATGATCATCAATTAACAACATGAAATATCTATCACCCTGCAGACTCTTGATTCTTGTCGGACCACATAGATCAGTATGTACTAATTCCAACAATCCAGTAGAAGACTGATCTTTGCTTTTGAAAGAGACTCTGCTTTGTTTACCTAACTGACATTCTTTACACACACTATTTGTAGGTTTCATCAATTTTGGAAGATCTCTCACAGCCTGAGTATTGCTTATCTTGATGATGTTATCAAAATTTACATGACACATTCTTCTATGCCATAACCAACTCTGATCAATTTGAACAAACAAACAACTTTTATTTGAACCAACCAGATGAAAGATGTTACCTTTTGTCTGAGTACCGGATGCAATTTCAGTTCCGGAGCTTGTAAAGATTCTGCATTTTCCATTCTTGAACCGGAGATCATAGCCTTTGTCCACTAACTGACCAACACTGAGAAGATTGTGCTTCAATCCTTCAACATACAGTACATTTCCTGTTTTGCTCTTACCATCAAAGGAAATAGTTCCCCTACCTCTGATTCTGCCAGCAGAATTGTCACCAAACTTTACCATTCCTCCTTCATATCTTTCCAAATCTAAGAACTTATTCTTGTCACCAGTCATATGGTGAGAACATCCACTGTCAATAACCCAATCATCCTTTTCTTCCACTTGAGCAGCCAAGGCTTTTTCAACAAGTTTGTGATTGACAGATTCAGAGAGTATTGAATCTTCTTCCTTGATGGCTATAAACACCCACTCATTTCCGGATTTGCTTCCTAGTTCTGATTCATCATCTGTTACTCCTTCATTGTCATCTTCTTCATGAACATAATAGCAATTCTTTTGAAACCTTTGTCTGTGAGTATTAGATCTTGCAGATCTCTACGGACATCTTGAGGCAAAATGACCAATCTTATTACAGTTGAAACACTTAAAGGGTAGTTTTCCTTCATACTTACCGGATCCTCTTGGTAGTCTCTTTGCAATGAGGGCTTCAAGTTGAGTTGTTTCTGCTTCTTCTTCTTCCATGTCTCTTCTTGCTTGATCATACCATGACATTTTCCTTGATGAGTTTTCACCCGGATCAAATCTCTGTTTGCCTTTCACATAGGCACTGGCTTTGAAAGCAGATTCAGTCTTGGGAGGATCATCTCCAAACTCGGTCATTTCAAATGCAGCTAGTTTGCCACCCAGTTGTTCTCTTGTGACAGTTGTGTGGGCTCTGAATTCATCAATGGCAGCAACTTTGATTTTGTAGGCAGCAGGAAGGGATCTTAGGATTTTGCAGACAATCTCATTTTCATCTAAAGTTCCACCAGCATTTCTGATTCCACATACCAGCTCATTTACTCTTGGCATAAAGGTAGTGATGTTTTCATCATCTCTCATTTTCAATCTTTCAAATTTCCCTTTCAGACTTTGCAACCTTGCACTTTTGACAAACTCATCTCCTTCATACAGAAGTTCCAGTTTAGTTAGGATCTCATATGCAGTTGGTAGGTCAATGACATTTGAGAGATCTGAGTCATTCAATGCGCTTAGAAGAGCTTCCTTGGTCCGCAGATTGTTTTCAGCTTCTGTGATTTCATTCAGAGTTGTCAGACCACCTTGTGGAGGTACATATGGTTTTGAAATCATAGCCAAGTATGCTTTTCCCATACATTCCAAGTGACACTTCATGCGACCTTTCCAGAGAGTGAAGTTGGTTCCATCGAACTTCGGACTATCCTTCTTGTATGACGACATCCTGGATCTCCTCAAGCGGTTAAGCTCCTATCAGAGGAACTTGGCTCTGATACCAATTGTTGGATCTAGGGCATACAACTGAGAGGGGGGGTGTGAATCAGTTGTATAAAACTTCTTCTCTTTTAAACACTTAATTCTCTGTTGTTAGTTAGCATCATATCAAATAATCATCCATGGAAGCATAATACATAAACACAAGAGCAGATAAGCATCAACACATTGAACACCAAGATTTTGACGTGGAAAACCCGGTTAAGGGAAAAACCACGGGGTGATTAACCCAAGAATTATTCTCTGTTAGAAGAATAAAGAAAAATGAATGGCACATGCCAATAAGGGCTCACTGCCCGAGCACACTGCTCACAAAGAGGCCCACTGCCTACAAGGAGACACACTGTCTACAAAGTGATAAAAATCACAGTCTTGAACTGGAGAATGACATCTCTATCATGTCCGGATCAGTTCCAATTAAGCCCAACAATCTCTGCTCTGCCTTTCGCACATTTCTTCGCTATACCACACTCATCCACACACCACACACTGAAATGAACTCACAAACCGTTATTTATACAAGACATCGACTTAGGAACAAACATCTAAGTCGGCAAACAACCATAGGAGTATCCGCAAGATGAATAACACATCCGGTCGGCCATCACAAGAACATTCGCAGGATGAACAACTCATCCGGTCGGCTAAACAGAGCAAGAACTTCATCCGGAAGAACAATTCCGGGCTCTACCATCAATGCGGACCAACAACACAACCTAAACATGATCCAAGAACCTTCACAAGCCTGTCTGAATGTCCAGATACATCCGCACTTCCTCTACTTACTGGGATCTCTTGTCTTCCTCATCCGGAACTTCAAGAACGCAGTTTGTCGCCACTGTCATAATGCAAGAGGTACTTCCGGACCTCCAAATCATACACAAATCAGGATGACACATCGCAAGGACATTCCAAACACTCCGTCCAATCCACAGATTAGGCTGATACAATTCCGGACCTCACCGGACCTTTTTGTGATCCTCTGTCACCTCTGGATACTTGCCGGACCCGGTTCTATACCGGCAGCCACAACTCCTTCAGATCTTTATGCGGACCTCTGAAATCTTAACTGTAGCATCTCAAGACTCATATCTACTAACCCTTTAATCCGCATCCTCCGGTTCTCATCCTATACAGTACATTTACCTTCTTCTCATCACTGTTCTTCACTGTTCCTGACTGAGGCTAATTTTCTCAATATCCTCAGCACACAGCTCATCAAATCCTTCTTGTCAATGCAATATGAGTATGTTGACATCAATGACAACAATGGCTCACCTCATACTTGCAACACACATACCTTCACATTTGCACCTTGTGTGGAATAAACTCTTCCTCTGATTTGGTTATTTCTCTTCATTCAACAAAGTTATTCTGACAACTAGGGTTTCTCCCCTTTTAGCATCATTAGAATGCTCAGACTGTGCATCTTCACCTACATGTGCAACTCGTGCATTACCCTCAGGTCTTCTATTTGTCCTTCCTTGATATTGTGGACACTCGTAAGCTCAATGTCTATCTTCTCCATAGTGGAAACATGTTCCTCTAAAACCTCCTCTTCTAGGTCCTTGCCCAAGTCTATCTCTTCCTCTTCCTCTTTGCTCACCATTGTTGTGGTCATGCAGGCGGTAGGCATTATCCCCTCTCTAATTTTGACTGGTGCCAGCTTCTTCACTTTTCGTTTGATCTTAATTATGGCTTCTATAGGGTCTTTCACTAGTCCTTCTGCCTTGACCTCTTCCCATTTGCTTTCTATCAAATCTTTTATTCAGCTTCTCTTCCACCTTCAGGGAAAACCAGTATGCATCTTCTATGGTGGTCATTTTGACCAAGCTTAGTTCCTCTTGAATACTTGGCCTCAACCCATTAATGTAATGGGCTACCTTCTCCTTGTTGGGCTCTGCATGGCCTATCCTAATAGTAATTTTATAAAAGTCTTCTGTATACTTCTTAACAGACTTGTTACCTTGCTTTAGTCCTTGCAACTTCTTCAGCATCTCCATCTCATAGTCCATAGGAATGAACTGCTTCTTCAGTTTCTCCACCATCTGATGCGATTTGGTGATCTTTCATTTTCCTCTTTTGTTCCTCTCTAATTGGACCTCGTTCCACCAAATACTAGCATGGCTCTTCAACTATGGTTTTGCAAACTTGACCTGATCTGGGTCCTCCACATCTTTATACTCAAAATACTCCTCCATGTCATTGATCCAATCAATAAGTTGTTCTAGATTCAAATCTCTAGAATATGTAGAAACTTTGATCCTGGGCCTTTTTCTGATCCTTGAAGTGGCCCTCAACAACTTAACTTCTTTAGGATCTCCTACAACTTTTTTTTCTTCCTCAGATAACTCTTCATTAGCTTCATCTTCGCTTTCTTCTCTTGTTCTCGGCTCAAACCATCTTCATAGCTCCTCATGAAATACATCAATTTGCCTTTGCACGACTGTAAAACCCTCTTTCATCAAAGGATTCCTCCCAATAAGATTTCTTCATGGAGGCATCTTGATCTCTGCAGAAAACCCACAACCTTAGGTCCTGGTGCAAACTGCCTCATGGTTGGTGATCTGTCTACACACTTAGGAACCCTTGCTCTAATACCACTTGATGAAGGGGTAAATCATAAAACACACAACAACAAAAATGGCACACAGAAAATAGAATATTTGTTTATTGATTTGGACAACTTATGACATTATAGAAGCTTAAATACAATCAGAGGATAAATCCTTTATAGGCTGCATAACATTATAGCTTCCTATCTCCAGACTCTAGAATCATCTACCTTCTATAAACCCCAAATCAGCTAGGGTTTTTGTTTTCCCTGCCTATTCTTGACTCTACACTTTCCCCCTTTATCTCTCTACTACTACCCAGGGTTCCCAAAAATGGTTATTAATAGCCTTTTGGTGGCCAACAACCTAATTTTGAAATTTACATCTCCCTCCAAAAATAGGTCAACTTCTAGGAGCCATAACTTTTGATCTGGGTGTCCGATTGAAGAACCATTTTCTGTTAGAAAGCTCGCAGAGTGTTCTACGTGCTAAGAATTGTCTTTGCGAGTTTCAACCATTTTCAGGCCCGTAAGGGATTGTTTAGTGCCTCAAACCTAAGTTTGAATAATTTTTAGATATTTTTTAGGAAATGGAAACTTTAATATCTTTCAGCTCACAAATGATCTTTGCGTGATTCCTTCGCCAAAGGTCTTATTTTTCAGTTATGAAGCTTCCTATAAATTTTCACTTCAATCCGTGCCCAAATGCAAACTTTCCTAAAATAGCAGGTTGCTATTTTTAGCAGTTTAGAAAAACTAAAAGTACTACATCATTATTCAAGCGATTATGGAACCAGAACCACAAATTTTGAAAAGAAATGGAGAGAACATCAATAATTTTGAAACACATTTTTTTTTGGGTGATACAAGATTGCCCTTACACCACTAGATGCTCTTGCATCATTGTTGGAAAGGGAAGAATCAAAATTAAGTTGTAGAATGGGAATCATTAGCTACTACAAGAGGTAAGGAACGTTCCAAGGCTAAGTAGGAATTTAATTTTAGTAGGGCAGCTAGCTGATGAAGGTTACATTGTTACAATTACTGATAAAAGTTGGAAGGTTTTGAGAGGAGCCTTAATAGTAGCAAAAGGTGTGAAAGTAGGCACCTTATATCTTTGTACATGTCATACTATTCCTTCTACTTTAGTTGTTATAGAGAAAAAACAAACAGGTTAGGAACAGTTGCTGCAGGTTCGCAGGAAGAGACTGAAACAATTGCTGCAAGTTCTGAGACAACACTGTGGCATAACAGACTTGGGCATATGAGTGAAAAAGGTATGAAGGTACTTCATTCTAAGAAAGTTTTACAAGGTCTAAAATATATTAATATGGATTTCTTTAAAAGTTGTGTGTATGGCAAACAAAAGAGAGTCAATTTTCTCAAGGATGGGAAGCAAAAGAAAGATGAAAAGTTGGAGCCTGTGCATACAGATGTATGGGGACTAGCTCAAGTGTCTTCCCTCGGTGGTTCTCGGTATTATGTTACATTCATAGATGATGCAACTAGGAAGGTTTGGATTTGTTTCCTTAGGTAGAAATCTGATGTATTTGAAACATTTAAGAAATGGAGAAGCTTGGTTGAGAATGAGACGGGTAAAAGACTAAAATATCTTAGATTTGATAATGGTGGTGAGTATTGCAGCAAATAATTTGAGGATTATTGTTCCTTTAATGGAATTCGTAGGTAGAAAATGGTTCCAAGGATTCCACAGGAAAATGGATTTGCTAAATGCATGAATAAGACAATAAAAGAGCATGCAAGGACCATGAGATTGCATGTTGGGCTGCCTTCAAACATGTGGATAGAGGCAGTCAATACTGCTATATATTTAATTAATAGAGGTCCTTTAGCTCCTTTGGGCTATGGTATTCTAGAGGAAGCATGGATAGGTAAGAAGGTAAGTTATTCTTTTCTCAAAACCTTCAAATGTGAAGAATTTGCACATGTAGATTCTGAAAATAGAACCAAGCTAGATGCAAAATCAAAAAAATGTACCTTCGTTGGATATGTCATTGATAAATTTGGTTATAGGCTTTAGGACTTTAAAAATCAAAAAATTGGGAGAAGCAGGGATGTTGTATTCAATGAGAAGATGTTGTACAAAGATCAGTTGCAGTAGCATGAGAAGAAAGAAAAGGATTATGTGGTGTTGGATGATACTCCAGATAATGATGTTCTAGTGGTTCCTCATGCTCTGCAATAGCAACAAGAAATACTACAAACTCTAGTGAATGTTAGATGGTCAACAAGGCTAAGTAGACCTCTTGAAAGGTTTTCTCCCTCTTTGTATTCTATTTTGTTAATAGATGTTGATGAACCTAAAGGGTATGATGAAGCTATGCAGGTAGATACAAAGGTTTAGTGGGAGCTTGCAATGAATGAAGAAATGGACTCCTTGTTGAAAAATCAAACTCGGGAATTATGTAAGTTGCTTGCAGGTAAAAAGGCTTTACCAAACAAATGGGTTTATAGGCTGAAAGAGGAAGATGGAGGTAAGAAAAGATTTAAATCCAAGTTAGTTGTAAAAGGATTTGCACAAAAAAAAGGTATTGATTTTGATGAGATATTTTCTCCGGTTGTTAAGATGACTTCTATTCGTACTATTTTAAGTATTGTGGTTGTTGAAGATTTGCATTTGGAACAACTAGATGTGAAAATGACCTTTCTCCATGGTGATTTAGAGCAAGAGATATTGTTGATCATGATGTTACTCATAAGAAAACATGAAATAAAAGTTACATAACCTTTATTTATCTTGAAAGATATGATGAATTCAAAGAATTCATGATTCCAAGTCTTCATTGATTAGTTCATAATCTACTGACGTTACTCAGTGGTTGATGTGTGTTGTTATTTTCCATTTCAAGGGGCCTTATGTTGATCAGTAGATTCTATTTCCTGCAAATATGCTACATAGAGAGGATACTCCACACAGTAAATTTACTCAAATAATGTGTCTGTACTTAGATCTTTGCATGATAGTTATCGATTTAACATGCTTTAACTCTAAATATGCTATGTATTTCCAATTGTCTACGAGATGTCAGCATATTTCATGTTTATTTGCTTTTAATTTTTTGTTATTTGCAATTGTGATGATGAATTGTTATGAAATTCAAAGAAATTTAAAAGAATACTTCTAATTTTAGTGAATCTTTAGCTATTGAACCACATACACACAAGATATAGTCATGAGGAGAAGAAATCAAACCATATTTTCACCAGGATGTTCCACAGCTAGAAACAAATGATGCTAACTTCAATGGATAAGGAATGAAAACAACACATGCAGACTGATAAGCACTCTAAGGGACGCAGCTGATCAAAGCATGTATCAAGATTTCAAACATAGATTACTTAGGATTTATGATGATTTGTAATCAAATGGTCTTCTCTTTCATTTAGTATGCAAAAAACATATACGTTTACAACAACTTTGAAATAAGTCCTGATGTTTCAACAATCAAATTTCAATTAAGCTTCTGAATCTTCAAAATGTGGCATCCCTACACCTTTTATAGAATAAGGTGAGGGAGCTGCTACAAATGACCTACGGTTAGGATTTGTCAATTAAGATCAACGGTGTATATTCCTCCTTTGACTCAGTCAACACTTTCCTTCATGGCACAGGTTGCCAGTTGGCAACCATCTGGGTGACTCATTATCTTCTGAGTATCTGATGCATATGTCTTCTTTGTGCTCCATCTTTATTCATGCTTCAGGCTCTTCTTCTTTATCTTCTTCTCCTGGACTTTCTGCTTCTGATGGCTCTTTTCTTGGTCTCCTTCTCTATTTTCACCTCGTGCCTACATCCTTCGTAAATTTTTCTTTTTCTGTGTAGACTTTACCTTCTGAGATGCCATCGCCACCTTGTCACGTTCCTATACATGATGGGGAACACACATTAGAAACCACAGACCGGGTCCCCATTTACTTATAGTTGACAAGACTAAACAATTTAGCCGCCGATACATCTCCATTGGCTAGACAACCATCGTTGAAGAAACTTTTTCAAGTCTCTCCACGACCAAACTCACCTCGATAGCTCAACTTCATTTTATCTTTGGCAAGACCAATTTCTATCGGCCAAGTCCTTCATCCCTCTGCCGATGCCCGATGACAGTTAAGTTCTACTTCATCTCAACCATGACGGCCTCCACACCAATATACCTGCATACCTGCCAACATACATAATTTTGTAAAATAGACTTTAAACATACAAGCATTCAAATATACAAAGAGTTTTCTATATTGAACTTCCTATTCGAATCTGGCACTTGTATCTTTCACACATACAAACAACTTTATTCAAACCTTCTCTTACTGTTACTCTCTGCGATGCCTTTTAATTTCTTTGTATATCACGAATGTATATCATAAACATACAAATGCACCAACATACAAAGCCTTTTCTGCATTTAATTTCTTTTCGCATCTGGCGCTTGTATATCAGATTGCATATCAAGCATATACATTGTAATTATACAAGCTGGATATACAAGTAGCGGGGTCCACCTTACTTTTTACTTGTATCTCTGCGATACATACAACACTTGTATCAAATCTTTAAATACAAGTCAAGATACATACAAAGTCCCTTGTATCATCTTTCAGACTTCAACTTTTCATAAACCACAGCTTATAACCCTTTTCAATTTTGACTTGTATATACTGAAATGCATCTTTTCGATATACATTGAGTCTCGATGCATCCATTATATCAGATTTAAATCTTTTCTGAATTCCACCTTGCATGTACCGCAATGTATGTCTCGAAACATACATACAAGGCAGAACATACAAGGATTTAACCTTATTTCATGATTATTTTGGTTCCATGCTTTTTATATGTCATTGTATGTCTACTTTGTATATTTCACACGTTTCAAACATACAAACTAAAAATGCATTCGACGGACATGACGGACTATGCATTTAAACTTTGACTCTGTCGGGTCCACCTTGTATGTGAAAATAAAACGTTATCAAATGCATACAAGTACAACAATGTATATAAACCTGATGACTTCCTTATGTGACCAAACAATGACCCAATATACAAATGAATTTTGTATATGAGCAACCTTGTATACAAACGACTTTGTATATGCATCATATAAACCTTTTTTATAGTGCATTTACCAAAAAACACACATAACTTGTAAAATATTGGGAATTTTAAGATGGTTCAAAAAGCAACCCTTATTCATTTTTGACAAGGAATTCACCCATATTCAGCTCTGGTACTCAATGCTATTTTTTTTAATTTTCAACAAGGTTTGTAAATTTCACTCTTTTTCCCCTTTACGACCAAGCAGACCCAAACACACAAGCAAAGAAGCCAGCCACAACAGGGGTCCTTATTTTGCTAAGGAGTAAAATGGGGCATGTTGTGAACATCACAACAACTAGCAACCAAACAAAACAATCAAATTAAAACCATTAAAGGAAATGAGATGAAATAAATTCATAACTTCCAACTATCTTTTCTACAAATCATTACCTAACGTGAGACTTAATGTATTCAATAAGGTGCATGAATTTTCCTTTCAGTTTAAGTGGGTGCACATGATTAATAATCCTCATCTTGAAAATTAGTTGAACAAACTAGTGACTGATATTAGACTACATAGTTGATGTCATTCCCTCATAGCCAACCGGATAGAGCCTTGTTGCCAGTAGGCATCCATAGCCCCGACAAGGTTATCGTTACAATTCTCCTAAGTATAGCCCCACTTCCAGCAAGCATCTATAGCCCCAGTAGAGTTACTTAGATGGATTAACCTAGATTTTCATTAAAATCCATATTATTATTTTATTTATTTTATATTTTGGATGAGATAGAGATTTCATAATACATTGCAATTGTAACTTCATGATGCAAGGAATGATCACTTACTAAAATTAAACTGAGAATTGCAATGGTAGCAAGGGTGACCTTTGATTTTCACCTAATATCTACACTGGTAGGTTCAACAAACTTCAAGGATTTTAGGTGTGTCATTGTGAGAAACTTCCTTGAATACTCAACCCACAATTATTGAATACAAAATTTCACAAGTTAACTAACTTTCTACCTTCATGATAGTCACAACAAGTTATGCATAAATTTCAAATAATTAACCTGAATGTTCTAAATTTTCTATTGTTTTCAGTGGTTGTTAGTCTGCTCCTTCATACTCTAAAACAAAACAAATAGACTGTATAAACAACTATACAAAAATGTACACTGTGATACACATGACTATCATGGTACTACTTCAGGCTTGAAAATAGTGTTTGACAAACTGCCCATTAACTGGTAATGGAACATCCTCACTGGTTAAGGTCTTAAGCCTGTAGGTGTTGTCTCCTAAAATTTTAGAAATTTGAAAGGGACCTATCCAGAGTTTATCAAACTTACCATGATCTCCTTTCCTTTCATGTGTTTTGTCCCATATCAGGACTAAATCTGAGATTCTAAAAGCCTTAATTCTAGCTCTTTTGTCAAATTAGCACTTGACAATAGCCTGATGTTTAGCAAATTGGTCAATTGCCTTACTTCTTTTTTCTTCTAGGTACATCAATTGAAGCAACCTGACTTCTTGTTTATTATCTATGCCAAGTTATTCTTGTGCAAATTGCAGTGTAGGGATCTTCAAGTTAACAGGGAGGATGGGATCCACCCCATACACTAGATGAAAAGGAGAATTTCCTAATGCAGCCTTATTCCTGGTTCTATCTACCCACAAGGCATATTTCAATAGGGTGTTCCATTCCCTTGGGTTCTTTTCTATCAATTTCTTTATGATGTTTAGTAGGTTCTTGTTCGTGGATTCTGCTAATCCATTCCCTTGGGGGTAGTAATTCGAGGAAAATTTCAAGATGATCCCATAATCAAAAGCCCAACTTGATAATCTTGTAGAAGCAAAGGCAGATCCATTATCACATACCAAAGCGTAGGGAACTCCATACCTGGTTACTATATTGCTTTCCAAAAACCTGATGACATCCTCAGCATTACATGTCTTACTGCTGACAGCTTCAGTCCACCTGGTACAGTAATTAGTAATAGTCAAAACATACTTGTGGCCTGAAGATGATGGAGGATTAATTGGTCCTATGAAGTCCATTCCCCATTGAGCAAATGGGTGCATCTCCATCACTGGCTGCAAGGTTGAGCAACATATCTTTCTCTATTTGCAGCAACCTAACACATATGACAACATTTGATGTGTTCAGTAGTGTCTTTAAAAATAGTGGGCCAGTAATACCCTACCATGAGGATAGCATGAGTGGTAGCTAAAGATGATCCATGTGCAGTTCCAAACTTGTCATGCAATTCTGATAGCACCTTGTCTGTTTCTTGCCTTTCCAGGCATCTAAGGTATATTCCCTCATAATTCTTCTTGAAAAGGACTCCTCCTTTTAACATGTATTTTTGTGACCTTATCTTTAAGTCTCTCCTCTGTGAGGCCTGCAATCTTGAAGGACACCTTCCAATAATCAGGATGTGCTTGATGTCTAAATATTGTTGGCTCATGATGTTAGGATCAATTTCTGATATCATCTAGCTCAATGCTTGTCCTCTTACTAATTTTATGGGTGTTATGTCCATATCATACTCTTGGAGGACAGTGATCCATTTAGCTCTTTTCTCACTTGGTTCACTTTGCATTAAAAGCATCTTCACTGCTGCATCAAGTACTACAGGAATCACTTTACTTCTTAAGGTATAATGCCTAAACTTCTTAACTACTCGAACTAGAGCAAGTGTCTGTCTTTCAACATCCATGTATCTAAGTTCTACATCTCTGAAAGGGTAGCTCATGAAGGCGATAGGCTTTTCTTCTTTTTCCTCATTTCTCTGTGTCAACACTGCGGCAGATGTATGCCCTAAAGCAAATGAGTAAATGTAAAAGTCCTTGGTATAATCTACACTGATCAGAACTAGAGCATTAGATATGACTTTCTTAATATCTTCAAAAGCTACTCTAGCTTTAGGTGTCCACTCAATTTTAGCATCCTTGAGCATGGCATTCAAGGGTCTAACAATCTCTGCAAAGCTAGTAATAAATTTTCTAACAAAATTAATCTTACCAAAGTAAGATTTGAGCTCCTTCTTGCTTCCAGGAAGCTGTATCTTCATGATTGATTCCACCCTGTCAGGGTTAATGATGATCCCATTTTCTGTTATTAGGTGGCCTAATAACTTCCTTGTGGTTACCCCAAATATGCACTTCTTAGGGTTTAGGGATATCCTGTATTGTTCGCATTTCTTCAGCACCTTTCTCAGGTCCTCTACATGATTTCCTCTTTCTTTAGAGAACATCGTCAAGTCATCCATGTATATGACTATGAATTTACCAATCAAGCCTCTGAAAGCTATGTCCATCGCTTGCTGAAATGTGGCTCCAACATTTATTAACCCAAAAGGCATGTGCCTATAGGCAAATATCCCCCACTTTGTGGTGAATGTAGTTTTCAATCTATCTATTTTGTTCACCATCACCTAGTTATAACTTGAGAAACCATCTAAGAATGACATCATCTTGGCACCATTCACAATTTGCAAGACCTCATCTAGAGAAGGCAAAGGATAATTATCCTTTTCAGAAGCTCTATTTAAGTTCCTGAAGTCTACACACAACCTAATGTCACCATTCTTTTTTCTTACTGGGACCAGGTTTTCCACCCATGTGGAATGTCTCATAGGAAATATAATCCTAGCATTAAGTAGCTTTTTAACCTCTTCAAAAATGATGGGCTCCAGTAAAGGATTGATAGGTCTTTGTTTCTGCCTAAAAGGCTTGACGTCTGGCTTCAAAGGTATAGTATGAGTGATGATTGATGTGTCATAAGTTTTTAACTCATCATAAGTCCAGGCAATGACATGGATATAATCTTTGAGAGCTTGGGTTATTCCTTCCAACTCCTCTTTTGTACAAACTTTCCCAATTAGAACATTTATTTTTTCATCATCCCGTCTAATGTTGACTTGTGAGTACTGTCCTCCATTGGCCTTTGGGAGATCCTTTTGTTTTAGCATTTTGTCTAGATCAGATGCTCTTTCTAGATCTATCATTCCCTTAGGAATCTTGTTACTAGGCAACTCTAGGATTTCTTCTTCTTCCCAGATATGGTCTTCTACATTCCTTTCATCTATGATCTATGCATCAAAGACATCCCTGTTGGAAATGAAGTCTAGAATATGCTGATCATCATCAAATACTTGAAGGTTAGTTACATTATCAGGTACAGAAGGCACTGATACTAATTCAACTAAAAATCTCTTCAGACCAGATATGGACAGTGGTTCCAAAGTACTGGCAGCTTGGGCTAAGGCATCTGCCCTATGATTTTGTTCTCTGGGTACATGGGTGATGTTGAATGCATCAAAATCTTCTATCAAGTCCCACACCCTATGTCTATAATTGGACAGTTTCTTGTAATTGTAAGAGTATATACCTCTTACCTATCTCACAACCAATTCTGAGTCTCCATAGACATGTAGAATTTTCACTTTCTTTTTAAGTGCAAACAATATCCCATGGATTAGAGCTTCATACTCTGTCACATAGTTTGTGCATGGGAATTGCAACCTGTATGCTACTAGGTAGGATTTTCCAGATGGATCAATAAGATCTATCCCTACTCTAGCCCCTTGTTTTGACTTGGATCCATTGAACCTGAGGATCCATGGCTTATCTTCAATCAAAGGCTTATCTGAGCCTTCTCTTTTGTTTTTATCTCTGGCATCTGCACCACTTGATATCCATTTTAATTTTGATATCTCAACTTTCTCAAACTTCCCCTTATCTGCCTTATGTGAAGCTAATATTTCTTCTTTCTTTTTATCATCAAAAAGAGAGTCTTCTGGACTAGGCAACATTTGTCTTTTCAAAATATGCAGACATAATGAACAAGCATTTTCTAAATGAGGTGCTTCATGTAACCTGCACCAGCCTTCAATGAAGACATCCTATGGAGATCTTTGCTGCTGTGTCCTCTTTTGAATCTCTTTTGATAAAAATTCTTCAAACTTAGACAGATTGCTACCCCTATCTTCATCAGATAACTCATAATCTGATTCTACCAAACAATCACTCCCTGGGGTGATTCTCTTGTTTCTTTTAACATTACTCTTGTTACATACCAGTATCTCCTCTGTCATTTGAATATGACCTTCATCCTGATATGTGGATTCTCCTGTTCCTACAGATGACAAACAAAAATTAGTGTCATTATGATTATCTGCATAACTTACCATGGACGATGATGAAGATGCTTCACTGCATGCTTGTTCTAGCTCCATCATGTCTAAACAGGCATCACAAGTCTTTTTAGAATGCACCTCATCATGTAACCTGCAGCATCCATTGATCAAAATATCATGAACATGCATTTTAAACAATTGACATTGTTGCACCTCTTTGGACAAATGCATCTTGAAATTCTTGAAATGATCTATCTCATTTTCATTTTCAGGATTACGATCAGATTCTACAATTATTTTATCATCCTGAGGGTCATTATAATGATGATGAACATCATACATCAAGATTTCTTCTATCCTGATAGTTTGGGGCCTGATGGAGTAAACTCCGGGTTCTACATCCACATACATGATCTCATTGGTTTTGTTATATTCAGTGATCATGTGTTTCATGCGAGGCTTAGCATCTATTCTTATTTGATTTGGTATCCCTTTCCAAGGCAACCACATTTGACTGAAATCAATTGACATGTATCCATTAAGGGTTTTTGACCAATCCCTGCTGAGTAGCATCCCATAGGTATCAGGTATATCAACTACCTGAATATCAATATAGTACTAGATTATGGGATCTGATGCTAGTTGCATATGAATGTGAGTTAGTTCTCCTACCACATTCACCTCTATTTTGTCTAATTGTGTTACTTTATTCAATGACTTAGTAGGATGCAACCCTAAGGCATTGCATATGGACAAGGGCATTACATTGGTAGATGCTCCTGAGTCTACTAAGCAGTTGTGCAAATTTTTACTAAACATCCTTATGGTAAGGAGGAAAGGAAGGGACTCACTCTTGTCTCTGTATAAGGTCATGTGTGAAGTCTCTATAGCTTGAACAGTAGCTAGCACTTTATGTTTAACATTAACATCCCTAGCAGCATGATATTTATTTCCAAAAGTAACCTGAGGGGTGACTATCCTCTTTTGGAGTAGGATCATCTAATGATTTCATGAATGCTTTCTTAATAGCAGGGGTTTTAAGCAACTCTGATAATGATAGGCTGATTTTAATCTTTTTCATTTCATTTGCCAGATAAGTGACCAACTTATCAGATTCAGGAGGTGGATGAGCAGCTTTTGATGCTATATTTGGTGATGCTAAGTATTGAGCATTAACCTTGGGAAATCTGGGATTATTACTTGCCTTGGGATCAGGTGGAGTGTTAAAATTGTTTAGAGGCAAGGAACTGGTCAAAGGACCAGTAGGTCTATTTGAATTATTCCTCAAGTTGTAATTATGCTTACCCTGATATTGTTATTGATAAGTATGTACCTCCTCATGTTCATTTAAAGGCTCATTTTCATCCTCAAAAGGAAAAACATAGTTAGACTCAAAAGCCATGGCTGACTCTTCACATGCCAGGGTGTAATCTTGGTGAGAAGACATTGTTTGCTGATGAGGATGATGCATGAAGCTTTCTAGAACTAAAGCATAATCCTATCCACAAGGGACAATTTCATTTCCTTCTACATGAGGTGGATTTCCTGAAGTATTGGATACTTCAGTTTGGAATATACTAGCAGCGATCCTAAACTGAGGACAATCTAGCTCTGCATGAGCATTGGTGTTATGTATCATGCACTAGTTTGTAAGGGCTACCTCTGCAAGGTTCACTCTAGTGGTCTGTTTAGGTTCACTAGGAGGCTGATTGTCTAGGGGTGATGGTAGGGAACCATTATTTGGCCTAGTGTTCCACACTCTAGGTTGTCTAGGAGGATTATTGTTGCTATTATTGTTATTGTAGTTATTGTTGTATCCCCCATCAGGATAATTAGGTCTGTCATTGGCATAGCCTCTATTCTGATTTGGTTGAGAATAGAAGTTCTGACTCCTCAGATGATTGATCGTAGTGGTAAGTTTTCTTAACTATGCTGATATTTCCTTGATTTCTTCTTTCTCTTCCTGAACCTTGGCCACTACATTCTTTGTTTGGGGCTTGAAAAAGGAAGATCCATTGTTATTGTTGTTAGACTGATCTACAACCTGAGGTACTTGTGTTTGTCCTAGATATTGTAACATCTGGCCATTTCCATTTGGAGGAGGCATGATACTGAGTGGAGGTATCTGGAAAGGACCTGGCATCATAGCTAGAGGTATCATGGCTCCATTGGTCTGTTGTTGGGCAGGATATGTAGGATAACCAAGAAGTGTAGGGAATGCAATGTTTAGTGTTGGAGTAGGAACTAGCTACTGACTAACTTTGACAGCTTCTTCAAAAGCTCCTATCAAAGTTGTAACACCAGGATGTGCTCTCCTGATAAACATGGAAGTCAAGGGATCTAAAGCTGAGTAATATATGCTCCTAGCAGCTTCATCTGCTACAACATAAGGGGTAAGTAACTTAGATAGCATTTTTTGGAATCTGGCATTGAAGTTAGCAATAGGTTCTCCTTCAAATCGTTTGATCATGGCAAATAAATGATAATTCATTGAAGGATCTATAGGTATTTTGAACCTATCCTTAAAGGCTTTTTCCAAGGTAGCCCATGAATCGACTGAACCCTAACCAAGACTGATATACCAGTTATAGGCCTCTTGCCCTAAGGAAAATGGAAATAACCTGCATACTACATCTTGATGCTCAATTCTAGCCCTACAACAAGCTTCCTTGAACGTTCTAATGTGATCATCAGCATCCTGATATGGATGATACTTAGGACAAATTTTATCAGGATTCTTAGGCAGAGCATGATATGCCAAGAAAGTTAGAGGTGATTCTTCTGTAAAGAATGACATAGCGACTGGTGGAGGCTAGAACTAAGGTGTGACAAGTGGAGGTTGGACCTGAGGTGTAACAAGTGGTCCTGTAGGTGCTTCTAACCTAATAGGAGTTATAGGAGGATGTTCTGGTGAAGCTCCTAACACACTAGAATCAGGAGAGTGATGAATGTCTACAGTTCTAGGTCTAAATCCTCTGATAGGCAATTCCTTAAGGAGTCCACTAGATTTAGACCTTGTATTTGGCCTGAGAGCTAGGATTTCTTAAGTTTAAGGAAAATTGGTTGGTTTACTGTAGAGATCAGTTGAAACTCCCTAGCAAAGGCTGTATTTATGGTCAGAACTTCAGACTGACTAAATATTTATGGAATATTTGCATAAATGATGCAAATATGAGGTGATATGAGACTTGGTGACACACGCAACTGGATATCAAGTTTCTAAAGTAGGTTACCTCAAAGCTTTAGCAAATTTACCTGAAATAGAGCTTATCTTTGTAAATTCATAATGATCAACCACAAAGCTTGCAATATTAATGCTCAATTTTGAAATCTTCACAAATGATTAGCATGCAAAGGCTTAAAACAACAAATCTTTGCATATAACTTGAAATACAGAGGTGTTTGAGTGTTACCCTTGTGTCTACATCATCAAATTAGACAAAACCTACTGATGATAAGAAGGCCCTCCTTCTAGTGCCAATTTATGTTGATCATGATGTTACTCATAAGCAAACATGAAATAAAAGTTACACAACAACCTTTATTTATCTTGAAAGATACGATGAATCCAAAGAATTTGTGATCCCAACTCTCTATTGATTAGTTCATAATCTACTTTCGTTACTCAGTGGTTGATGTGTGTTGCTATTTTCCATTTCAAGGGGCCTTATGTTGATCAGTAGATTCTGTTTCCTACAAATATGCTACACAAAGAGGTTACTCCACACAATATATTTACTCAAATAATGTGTCTATACTTAGATCTTTGCATGATATTTATTGATTTAACATGCTTTAACTCTAAATATGCTATGTATTTCCAATTGTCTATGAGATGTCAACATATTTCATGTTTATTTGCTTTTAACTTTCTGTTATTTGCAATTGTGATGATGAATTGTTATGAAATTCAAAGAAATTTAAAAGAATACTTCTAATTTTGGTGAATCTTTAGCTATTGAACCATATACACACAAGATACAGTCATGAGGAGAAGAAATCAAACCATATTTTCACTAGGATGTTCCACAGCTAGAAACAGATGATGCTAACTTCAATGGATAAGGAATGAAAACAACACATGCAAACTGATAAGCACTCCAAGGGACACAGCTGATCAAAGCATGTATTAAGATTTCAAACACAAATTACTCAAGATTTATGATGATTTGTAATCAAATGGTCTTCTCTTTCATTCAGTATGCAAAAAACATGTACGTTTACAACAACTTTGAAATAAGTCCTGATGTTTCAGCAATCAAATTTCAATTAAGCTTCTGAATCTTCAAAATGTGGCATCCCTGCACCTTTTATAGAATAAGGTGAGGGAGCTGCTACAAATGACCTATGGTCAGGATTTGTCAATTAATATCAACAGTGTATATTCCTCCTTTGACTCAGTCAACACTTTCCTTCGTGGCATAGGTTGCCAGCTGGCAACCATCTGGGTGACTCATTATCTTTTGAGTATCTGATGCATATGTCTTCTTTGTGCTACATCTTTATTCATTCTTCGGGCTCTTCCTCTTTATTTTCTTCTCCTAGACTTTCTCCTTCTGATGGCTCTTTTCTTGGTCTTCTTCTCTGTTTCCACCTCGCGCCTGCATCCTTCGTAAATTTTTCTTCTTCTATGTAGACTTTACCTTCTAAGATGCCATTGTCACCTTGTCACATTCCTATACATGATGGGGAACGCACAGTAGAAACTGCAGACCATGTCCCCATTTACTTATAGTTGACAAGACTAAACAATTTAGCTACTGATACATCTCCATCGGCCAAACAACCATCGTCGGAGAAACTTTTTCAAGTCTCTCCATAACCAAACGCACCCTGATAGCTCAACTTCACTTTATCTTCGGCGAGACCAACTTCTATCAGCCAAGTCCTTCATCCCTCTACCAATGCCTGATGATAGTTAAGTTCTGCTTCATCTCAATTGTGACAGCCTCCACACCAATATACCTGTGTACCTGCCAATAGACATAAGTTTGTAAAATAGACTTTAAACATACAAGCATTCAAATATACAAAGAGTTTTCTATATTGAACTTTCTATTTGAATCCAGCGCTTGTATCTTTGGTACATACAAATAACTTTATGCAAACCTTCTCTTACTGTTACTCTCCACGATGCCTTTTAATTTCTTTGTATATCGTGAATGTATATCATAAACATACAAACACACCAACATACAAAGCCTTTTCTGCATTTAATTTCTTTTCACATCCAACGCTTGTATATCGGCTTGCATATCGAGCATATACATTGTAATTATACAAGCTAGATATACAAGCAGTGGGGTCCACCTAACTTTTTACTTGTATCTCTGCGATACATACAACACTTGTATCAAATCTTTAAATACAAATCCGGATACATATAAAGTCCCTTGTATAACCTTTCAAACTTTAACTTTTCATAAACCATAGCTTATAACCCTTTTCGATTTTGACTTGTATATATCGAAATACATCTTTTCGATATACATTGAGTCCCGATGCATCCATTATATCAGATTTAAATCTTTTCTAAATTTTGCCTTGCATGTACCGCAATGTATGTCCTGAAACATACATGCAAGGCGGAACATACAAGGATTTAACCTTATTTCATGATTATTTCGGTTCCATGCTTTGTATATATTGTTGTATGTCTACTTTGTATATTTCACACTTTTCAAACATACAAACTAAAAATGCATCCGACGGACACGATGGACTATGCATTTAAACTTTGACTCCATCGGGCCCACCTTGTATGTAAAAATAAAATGTTATCAAATGCATACAAGTACAACAATGTATATAAACCCGATGACTTTCTTATGCGACCAAACAATGACCCGATATACAAACGGCTTTTGTAAATGAGTGGCCTTGTATACAAACAACTTTGTATATGCATCATACAAACCTTTTTTATAGTGCATTTACCAAAAAACACATATAACTTTCAAAATATTGGGAATTTTAAGATGGTTCAAAAAGCAACCCTTATTCATTTTTGACAAGGAATTCACCCATATTCAGCTCTGGTACTCAATGCTATTTTTTCTTTATTTTCAACAAGGTTTGTAACTTTCACTCTTTTTTCCCTTTACCACCAAACAGACCCACACACACAAGCAAAGAAGCCAGCCACAACAGGGGTCCTTATTTTGCTAAGGAGTAAAATGGGGCGTGTTGTGAACATCACAATAGATACATATGGAACAACCCCAAGCATTTGAGATTAAAGGCAAGGAGAAATAGGTGTGCAGATTGAAGAAGAGTTTATATGGCTTAAAACAAGCACCTCGATAATGGTATTTGAAATTTGATAGTTTTATGGCTGAGCAAGGCTACAACTGGTGTAATTCTGGCCATTGTGTTTATTTGAAGAGGTTGGACAATGAAAACTACATTATTTTATGTTTATATGTTGATGACATGGTTGTAGTAGGGTCTAACATGGATCACATAAGAGAGTTAAAACAATAGTTAGCACAATCATTTGCTATGAAGGATTTGGGGACAACAAAACAAATACTTGGTATGAAAATTTGCAGAGATAGGAAGAACATAAAATTAACTCTAGCTTAGGCTAATAATGTTGAAAAGGTGTTGCGGAGATTCCATATGGAGAATGCAAAAGTTGCCAGAACACCTTTGCCTAGTAATCTAAAATTGACTAAGGAGATGTGTCCAAAGACACTAGAGGAGAAAGACAAAATGTCTAAGGTACCATATGCTTCATCTATAGGAAGCTTAATGTACACTATGCTATGCACAAGACCAGATATTGCACATGTTGTAGGAGTCATAAGTAGGTATATGAGTCATCCTAGATTGGAGCATTAGAATGCAGTAAAATGGATTCTCAAATATTTGAGAGGTACATCTAATAAACAATTATGTTTTAGGGGCTGTAATACTAATTTATTTGGTTATGTAGACTCAGATTTGGTAGGGGATATTGATACCAGGCGGAGTACTACATGTTATATCTTTATTGTAGGTGGGACAATAATGAGTTGGATCTCATGGGTGCAAAAGGTGGTTGCTTTATCAACCACAGAGGTAGAGTATGTAGTTGCAACAGAGGCAAGCAAGGAGATGATATGGTTTCAATCTTTCATGGAGGAATTGGGTAAACAATAGGCTAATAGTTATTTGTTTTTGGATAGCTAGAGTGCCATACATCTTGCAAAGAATTCTGCCTTGCATTCAAAGACCGAACACATATAGTTGAGGTATCACTTCATTCAATCGGTGTTAGATGATGGATAGTTAAGGCTGGAAAAGATACATACAGATGAAAATCTAGCATATATGTTTATGAAGGCAATGAGAAGGGAGAAGCTGATCTCCTCTTTAGTTTTAGTTGGTCTTCAAGATTGAAAATAAAAAACATTAGAACAATATAGTCTAGGGTGCTTATTTCCAGTGGGAGCTACAGGGTCAGAAGTGTTATGATCAGTTTCCAAGTGGGAAATGATATGGTGTGGAGTCTAATCAGTCTCCAAGTGGGATATTATTGTTATATGGAGCCTAATCAAACTTAGAGTTTAAATTTACCCCACTTTTATCGGTGCGGTTTCCCTCCAAATTATTTAATAGGTTCAAGGGGCAGCGCCCTTGTGGGGGTTTGGGGGTAGCGTCCCCAAGACAGGATCAAGCAGCAATGCCCCTTGCGAGGTCTAGGGTCAGTGCCCCTGGCGTACTCCCTGTCGCAATACATGGCGGGGTCAAGGAGCAGCACCCCCATGGGGGCTTGGGGGCAGCACCTTCGAAACCTCCAATAATTTTTTATTATTCTATAAAGGTGTCGGGAGTTATTTTTCTATAGGGGTTTTTTGTAACCAACATAAGGGTTGATAAAAGAGGCTAAGGGTTAGGATTTCTATTGATGTATTTGTAGCATTTTGCAGTGGTATTGAGTTGCAAGGATTGCTGGTTGTAATTAGTTTGATTTATTGGATAATAATATTGGACTCTCTGTTGGTGGATGTAGCCCAGGTTTGGGTGAACCATGTTAAAACTTATCTCTCTATTATTATTTTTGTGTATTTTCATTCCTCTGTTTAATCTTTATTTGCATTTAATTGATATATTCTGCCAGCTAACCCTAACACTGATGTGGATATGAATTTTTTTTTAGGGTTTGAAATTTTGATACTCCTGATTCACCCCCCCTCTTAGTTGTCTTGTGCATTCAACAATTGGTATCAGAGGAAGGTTCCTCAGAGGAGAGCTTAATAGCTTGAGGTAGATCTAGGATAGTGCACAAGAAGGATGTTCCCTTAGTTGATGGATCTGATATTGCACTCTAGAAGGTCAGGATGGAAGCTTTTCTAATTTCTCTTAGTTATGAAATCTAGAAGCCTATTGAATCTAATTACACTATACCTTAGAATGGTGTAATCACTAAAGATGAGGTCAAAGCTCATGAAATTGATGGTAAGGCAAAGCATGCTCTTTTAAATGGTCTTACAAATTTTGAATTGGTGAAAGTTGTGGATTTGAAAACTGCTAATGAGATTTGGAAAAAGTTGAAAAGTGTTTATAAAGGAGATGATAAGGTGAAAAAAGTTAAAATGCATAATTTGAAGCTCACATTTGAGACCATGTGAAAGTATGAAGATGAAAACATCACAAGCTACTTGCAAAAGGTGGATGAAGTTGCCAATGGCATCAAAGGACTTGGTGGGAAAATAGATGATAAAGAAGTGATATTAAAGGTGTTTAGGTGAAAATTGGATTTATTTAGTTTAGTGTTTGAATCCTCCTTTCACCTATTACATTCAAAGACCTTCAGATTGAGTGGCAGAGCACTATCAGGTCCTTGGTCATGTAGTTAGGGTAAAATTGCAAATCAGGGCAAATGATTAACAACAATGATAAAACCCTAGCAATGCACAATGAAGCACAAGACAACATGAAAATCAAAATAACAAATGTAAATGCAAACTGATCTCCATGCTATGCTTGATTTATCTCCATTGCTCTTCTCCACCTCGCATGAGCATGCAAGATTTTGAAGGATTATTGTTGGAAGGATGTTGGGTGCTTACTTCTCCAGCATAACATTAAGATGAAGATGCTAGAATGAATGATAGATGAAGGATGCAAAGGCTCTAATGATATTTCAACAGCATGTGGATACTTGAGGATCAATGCATGCTAATGGCTTGTGAGGGGTTTGATTTATAGAAAAGGCTTGGTTCAAATGGATGGTTGAGATTAAAAAGCTAAATGATTGATGTGGACGGCTAGGATTAAGTTAGGTTTCCTTGTACATCAAGAAATTGTAGTCATGTGACATGTGGCAAGGGAAGATAAGGCTTAGGTGTGCTTGTGTAGATAAATACTAAAATTAGGTCCCATTAGTTGTGCATGTGAAAGATAAAAGTTGTATTACAACACATGATTGACTGGACAAGTGTTGGAATGTGATAAAAGATGAGTGTTTAATTCAAATTAAATATTTGAATTAGTTGGGATATGAGTTGGAAATTAATTAAATAAATAAAATCTATTTAATTAATTGGGTAGATGAATAGGATGTGATGTGGAAATTAATTAAATAAATAAAATTTATTTAATTAATTGGGATGAGGATAAGATAAATGGGATTATGCATGTGGAATTAATTAAATAAATAAAATTTATTTAATTAATTGGCTAATGGATAAATGGGATTAAGAGTGGGATTTAGGACAAAAATGGCTTATGATATTTAGGATAATGTTTTAACAAGGTGTTGTAGGACATGGACAAAGTTGGGACAAATTTGGGTGTCTACATTTTGCCCCTCTTTGAGATGATGTTCAAGATGATGAGCTTTGTGTCAAGTAACATCATTTCAAAGAAGTTAAGGTATGGATAATTGATAGGGATGCTGATGATGATGATGATGATGATGATGATGATGATAGAAAGGATAGGTTGGTGATGCCCCCTCGAGAGGATAGGTGGGTTGGACAAACACAGGTATGCTCTCGAAAAGAAATGGCTTAGACAATGAAAGATAAGGGGATAGATAGAAGAAATGATGATGTGTTATGCTGCAATGAAAGTGAGCAACCATGATGTTTGATATAGCACTAGACGTTATGCACCAAGGTATAAGGACCAAGGTGACGATGTGTCTTGTGCCCCAGCATAATACAACCTTGTTTAACGTATGAGGAAGTAAACTTAGAGCATTGAAGTCCTACTATACAAAAGGTATGATATGACCTCAGATGCAAAGGATAGTGCAAAAAGCTATTCCAACATACACAAGATATGAATATTAGCTGGATTGATACTGATTTGATACAAATGCAAGATAAAATGATAACACACACAAGCAAGCAAGCAAGCATGCACAAATGATTCAAAAACAAACAAGGTATTGCCCTTGTCAAGCTATAAACCAATGATTAATTGCTGATTGATGATGGTTGAGAGTGTTGTCATTGTAGGGAAAGCTATATCCCTAGATCAACACAAGGTTGTTTGCTAAGTTGGTTGGCTAATTGATTGATTGATTTGGCTTACAACAAGGCTAGGATCAAGACCATTGATTGTGTTTGGATAACTTGGCTTGATTGATTAACTTGATTGGTATAGCTTTTAAGGATTGACTTGCATTTGGATCATTGCTTGGAATGATTTTGAGGATGATGAAATGATGAATGAAGATTGATTTGATGAAACGTTGATGATGGGATGATATGTGGTGGATTGAGCTACTTTTGATTTGCTGAAGTGATTGGATTTGTTTTGATGGTTGGCTTGATGTGCTTGAGTTGATTTGCTTTGGTGTTAATGTTGATGATTGATAGGATTTGATTTTGATTGAATGTTGAAGTGGATTGTTTTGGATTGATGATGATTGGTTTTATTGCTTGGATTTTTTGTTGGATATTAATTTTTTTGTGTTTTCAGAATATTTTGATTTTTTTAGATTTTTGAGAATATTTGATTTTTTTTTTTTTTTTGGAGTTTCTGAATGTTTTGGGATGTCAATGGATTTACAATTTGGGTAGCCTTTGTGCTTGATACCAATGACAAGGGAAGAAAACCAAGTCTAGGTGCAAGGATGGATGTAGGATGGATGGATAAAAGGATGAGCTCATAGTAAATGTGATGAAAGGTTCATGAGAGTTGGATGTGATGGAAGGTTTATGAGAGTTGGATGGATAGGTAAAAGGATAGACCATATAAGGGATGGATGCTTGCCTCATGATAAACGGATAGGTAGGCTATAGTGGAAAGCTTATGATAAATGGATGGGAATAAGCTATAAGATGGAAAGCTCGTGATAAAGATACGCCATAGTGGATGGATCATAAGAGAGCTAGGATGTGATCTTCAAAGACTATGTTGCATCGGAAGAACTTACCCCATTCTAGGTGGTAATGCTTAGGATTTTTACATGACAAAGTTCATGACCAAGGGATGACATGCTTGGATTTTACATGACAAGGCTTATGATAGGTGGATAATGATAAGATGGATTGATTAGGAAGGTATGAGGTATACCAAGAGATATTTGAAGCATATTTCAACATATTGTCCCTATGTCTTCATCAAAATCAAAAGGTGGGAGGATGGATAAATGGATACAATAGGATAGGCCTATTTATGTAATGGCTAAGGATGGTAGGATGGTATGGTAATGGTAGGACATGATAGGATGGATGAGACTATGTGCCCCCAAGTGTAAGTGACATTGAAGATCAACATACACATGATGCCTATTTGCCAAGTTTTCATCATGGTACTTATCCAAGGTGCCTGTTTACCAGGTTTTCACTGTTGGACGAAGGGATTTCTCTTTACTTTTTTTTATTTTTTTTTCTTTTATTTTCTTTTTTTAGATGGGATGACAATTACACATGGTGCCTGTTTGCCAGGTTTTCACCATGGTAATGGATAGGAGGGACTCAAGTCTTTAGTGCTATGAAGGTTGATAGTGTCCCTTTAGAGATTGATGATGTCTTCGCATGGACCATGTCATGTGTGCTCATAGATGTTGATAAGGGATTGCGTGGATGAGAGATGGATTAGGTAGATAGTGGATGATGAAAAGGATTATGAAAGGTTCATGCAAGGATAGATGGATGGGGATAGTGGATTATGATGTGGAATTACGGTAGGGTAGGCTAGTGGCTTATGATGTGGATTTATGTAGGACTTATGCAAAAGCATGGACCATAGGAAGGTGATTGGGGAGATATGTAGGATAATGGATGGAAGATGGGGAGAGGTAGTTATGTGGAGGTGCTGCGGAGTGGAAGGGAACCATGACCAACGGTTGCACACACCATGATAAACATTGAAGCTTTTGGTGAGATGGTGGTGTAGGAAGCAATGGGGTTGTTTGCTTAGGAGATGGTTGATGAAGTGATTTAGGAACCCACATAGATTTAGTATTTTTAGTGCTTTTGCTTTGCTTGTGGGATTTTTGAAGGGAATGGAAGTTTTGGATGGAAGTAGGCCTTTGGATGGATATAGGTGGTTGGGATTCTTGAGATGTGGATAAGGATGCCTCATTTGACTTGCTAGCTATTTGCTTAGGAACCCAAACCATTTTACTTTTGGGCTTTGCATTTGGAGGTAAGGGTTTAAATGGCTACTTAGATGAACTTTGCTTTGAAGATGGATGATTTAGAGACTTTTCACATTGATGCCCTATGACATAAGGGTGCTTAGGAGTTTTAGTTAGATTTTTGGCTTTATAGATAAAGGCATCCAAAAGTTTATTTTGGAATCCCATGGATTTGGTGGAAGCGAGGTTGGTGGAATGAGTGGAAGCTTCATGTTTAGGCAATGTGTGCATTTGTTGGCCATGATTAGGGATGTAAGGATACTTATGAATGATAGGTATGTTAGGTGTTGGAAGCAATGGTGGCAAGGTGGATGGAGGGATATTTGGAGTTGGAAGTAATGGAGGTAAAGTGGATGGCAGAAGGTGTACGGTCACATGCTTTTGACATTTATAGGATGATGGAGTTAGAATGGAAACATATGTTTTGGGAACATGATGTGGTTTGTGATGGAAAGTGGGCTTAGGATGCATGAAGGGATTACCAACATCTTTAGCTTGTTTACCTTGGGGTGTGTATCCAAGGCCATATGAGCATGGAGGAACTTTGACATGGTTTGGCTCCAAAATACCTTGTTCATAAAGGCCTAGGCCTTTGCCTTGGTAGTTCATGTTTTTGGAGTATGCGATGGACAATGGGACTAGGTGTGCTTTGAACATTAGTCTTGAGTTTGTTATTGGATGGAGAAGGTGAAGTGGATGACAAAGGTTGTTGTTGTCCTAAGGAAGAACATTCATGGACAAAGGTTGTAAGACCACTAGGACATGATAGTGGATTTGAAGTGGAATCGATGGTGGATGTGGAAGGAGGATCATTAGGATCTTGATTAACATTGTGTTCACTAAGATCCAAGTTATTTGTTTGATCTTCTGTGCTTACTTGGGGGACAAGTGTCTCATCATGACAAGTGGATGTTTGCTCATTATGGATAGGGCTAGATGGCTGATGACTAGGAGCAATTTGGATATCTTGCTCATGGATAGATCTAGGATTATGGATAGGATCAAGGTGCTCATGGATAGCTTCTTCATAAGTATCATATTGATCATAAAGAAGGTAAATGTTATGGATGGGTTGAATTTGGATAGCTTGCTCATGAATGATTGTTGGGAGATGGCTAGGATCAAGTGGCTTATGGATAGATTCATCATTATGGATATCATCTTGATCATGGAAAAGAAACATGTTATGGATGGGTTGCATAAAAGTGTTTTGATCTTGAGTTGGACTAGGGCTTAATGTTTCCACATGCTTAGGATTAAACCTTTGACATACCTCTTGGGTTGCTTGAATGGAAGTGGAAGGCTCTTAGATAGGCTCTTGGTCAACAACATGAGAACATGATGAATCTTGACTTGGATTCATAATAGGAGACTCTTGAATAGGCTTGATGGCTTGTATGTTGCATGATGGGCTTAAAGGGCTAGGTATGTTAATGGAAGGCTCTTGAAGAGGCTCAAGGATATGTGAACCACATGATGGGATTATAGAATTGGACATGACCTTTGGAAGTTCATTGGTAGGCTCATGAATGGGTGTTTGACATGGAGGTAGTTTATTCCTAGCTAGTAGCCAATGGATCACATCCTTCACAAGGGTATGAGTGGATGGGCAATATAATGGATGAGCAATAATAGAGGATGATGTTGTAAGCGTAGGACTAGGATTTTGATTAGATGGAAGGATAATGGAGTTTGATGGATTAGGATGTGGATTAGATGGGTGTGACACATGGGATTGGGATGATGTGGCATGATTTCTTATTGTAGGTAGGTACACCTTGTAAACAATTGGGAAAAATATGGAGCATGTATTTGTATCACGGCCTTTGGTCCTATGGTATGCACAATAATCATGTTCATCATATGGACTTTCTTCACATGGTTTGACTTTAGGAAGTTCGATGAGTTTTGCTTCAAGCATCCTTTGTAAAACTATCTCAGCTGCATCCTTTAGTGAAGGATTAGAATGACATGGTGATGAAGGTGGTGGAGGGCTTGGTGGTTTGGAAGATGGAGGGATTAATGGACTATGATTGCAATCACATGGTGGTGTTGGCATAGGACTTGTTGGCTCATGTGTTGGCATGTGATTGGATGGTGGAGGCCACTCTAGATTGGTATCTCCCTTGTCAAAGGTTATTAGATCTTTAAGAGGATAATTTGGGCTCATTTGGTTTATGTACAAGGGACCACTTGGACTTGGATGTGATTCTTGTTGTAAAGGTGGACTTAGACTCACTTGTGCTTATTGGGGAGGCCATTGATAGTCTTGGTAGCTAGGTGTAATGGTAGGATATGTGGACAAAAGATCTTGAGGTGGACTCAAAGTTGAGGGCATGTGATCTTGTTGGCAAGGTTGACTTGTGCTCTAAATAAAATTTATTTAATTAATTTGCTAAGTAGGATGAGGATGGGATTTTAATTAAATAAATAAAATTTATTTAATTAATTGGCTAATGGATAAATGGGATTAAGAGTGGGATTTAGGACAAAAATGGCTTATGATATTTAGGATAATTTTTTAACAAGGTGTTGTAGGATATGGACAAAGTTGGGACAAATTTGGGTGTCTATAGGTCACTTACAAATGTAGGGAAACTTGGATTAGGGTGTTTGAATGCCAATTTTCCTTCTCTTATGCTCTATTATCCATCAAAACCCTAATTATGCAAATACGACAATAAATAGATGAATAATGGAAAATGCTTCTATAGAAAGATGTAAAATTACAAATGATTGTGCACTTGTTTTTAGGGTTCCGAGGAGGAAAAGTTAGGGACTAAAGAGCAGGCACCCAAGTCCAAGGCCCTACTTTTTGTTAGGATCTGGAAACTCACTCTGCAACTTGTTTTTGCTATTTCATAGATTTTCCTATCATGGAACTTTGAGGACTAATGAGCAGGCACCCTAGTCCTAAGTGCCCTTTTTCTTGTTGTTCTACAATTCTAACACTCCAACATGCCCTCCTGCAACTTCACTTTTTCTACATCATTAACCTATAACTTGCAATCATAAAAACTTTGGTAGCAGGTTGTGGTTTTTAGGAGCTTGCCTCAATCAAGCCCTAGAAGGACACTTAAGTCTTCCAAAAACCTTTGTCAGATAGAGAGTGCATGCCCTTCTGAGGCAGAGGCAAAACTAAATGAATAAATGATCACAAACACAATAAATGTCACCTTGTAGTTAAGATCTCATGGGAAGAAGATGCTCTTTAGTCCATGAGGAAATGGATGCTCAAATCTGCAAAACACAAACACATAGACAACACAAATCTGCTCTTGGAACACAATGAAAGCCTTGAATCACCTTGAGAACACAATAGCTTGCTAGTAATCGTCTAGTTTACAAATGAATGCCTAAACATGTTTTTATATGCAACTACAAACACTCCCACCAAGAATTCAAATATGTCAAAAAATTATGTCTACATATACTATTTACTTTTCTTCCATGTGGCTTTTTTCTAACTTGCAGATGGAAAGAATTCATAAAGAAATTAGGTTCTTCTTATGGTCAGATGGAAAGGGTCATGGTAAAAAACACAATGTCAAGTGGAAGTGGTGTTGTGCTAGCATAGATCATGGGGGGTTATGATTGAAAGACTTGAAATTACATGGAATAGCATTAGTGGCCAAGTGGATTGTTAACTCTTTGGAGGGCTTAGAACCTTGGAAAGTCCTTGTGAGAAACAATATTAAATTGGCTTGTCCTAAAAATGCCCCAAGATGGAAAAATTTACATCCTATTGACCTTGTTTTTGGTAATTTTAAAGTTAAACCTTTTGGCTCTATTGTTTTTGCATATATTTGGAAAAATTGGGAATGTTGCAAGCCTCTTATTGATATTCATGTTGGTGACAATTCATTAAATCAGTGGGGCTATCATAATTCTTTATGGTGGTCTCTAAAATACAAGGAGAAGCCCCTGGCTATTATACAAGGATGCTCTAGTCTCAAATGGCAAAAGCTAGGCCTGTCTTCGTTTCAAGATGTGACATGTACTGATGGCATGAAAAGATGGGAGGTTTTAAAAGGTAAATTTGGCCTAAATGAATGTCAAATAAGAACTTACTCGATGTTGGTTTCTACTTATTCTGTCATTCATGTTCGGTCAAGTTTCTTGAGTGCACAGGACTGGGTGAGTAGGCTAAAGTGGAAAGATGGTGGTAATCTTATAGGTTGCATTGCTAAAAGGATTTATAAGATGCTTGGGGATTCTGATGAGATCTTTAAACATTGTGCAAAGGCTTGAGATTGTGACCTTAGTTTTAGAGACCTTAGTTATTATTTTATGTCTTGTTGGTCTAAACAGTTGGAACCAAAAAAAGGATGCTTTAGGTGGATGTTAGGTTTGAAGAAATTACCAATTGGATTCAACAGTTATCTCTGTAGTATGTGTAATGTCTTTGAAAGCTATGATCATATTTTCCTTGATTGTCCTTTTGCATTTCAGATTTGGAACATGTTTTTTAACATTCTACCCAACTGGTCTTTATCTATCTCTAAATACAAGATTGGAATTATTTTTGGTCATTTGCCTGTCTTAATAAGAAAAATAAAATATTTTGGTTACTGCTAACAACATAATTTTTATGGACTCTATGGAAAAGGAGGAATGAGGATCAATTTCAAGGCAAGCCTAGAGTTCTTACTGGGTCTAATTCTAGGCTCACACATTTTGATATCTACTTGCAGGTATTTGTTTCTGTGGAGGAATAGTTGGCCAATCTTTTGAATAAGGATGATCAAGGGCTCTTGGTGTAGGAGCACCCCTTCAACAAGAAACCTAATTATATATCTAAGGAAGAAGACTAAGGTCTCAATATGTTATGCATTTCTATATTAAATGTAATAAGGTTCGTTTGACCAGTACATGTTATTGTAGTTGCATCTAGGTTTATGTGTAAGTCCCTAGGACACTTGTCAATCTGGAATGACAAGGTTGTTAGTCAGTTAGAGTTTGTTAGAGGGTTGTTATCTCCCAGCCACTTGGAATTGTCTCCTAGCCATTGGGAACCAAGTATGTACTACTCGTAGTGAGTAGATAAATATCCTAGATCAGATTGATTTCAGGGATAGAATAGATAGAATAGATTGAGAAGAGAGGAGATGTTAAATAGAGTAGTAATTGTGAGATTGAATTGTTGAACTGTGGAATTAGATACCTGTATCCATTTTTTAAAGCAATAAGAAGATCCTGTTTGTGTTATCTTTCTGGTTTTTGAATTCACTATGTAATCAATTTTCTGCTTTAGAACCAAAATGGGTTCTTAGTCCATTCCACCGGTTGGATTACTTTGTAATAAGTGGAATGGCTATATATATTCATTTGTGTTCTTGTTTTACATTTTATATTTGTTTGTTTCATGTTCACAGGACTGTTTGTAGCATGCTTTGATAAACCCTAGCGTCCTCATGTGCTAGGTTGGAAAAGTCTTAAAACTGTGTTAGATTGACAGAGAGAAAGTTCTGTGCAATCGCTAAGTATAAAGTGGGTCAAAATAGTGAAAATCTATGTGGTTTCAATAGACACACAAATTGTGTATATGTCGCTTTTGTATACAGGATATACATTCTGTGAGTATATCGCTATCGCATGTTCCTGTGTATATCACATTTGGCCATCAAAGTTGTATGTGGGAAACATACATCTTAAACATTTAATCTGTCGTATATACCAGGGAGAGAGAAAGTTTCAGGTACATGTAAGGTGGTCAACATCAGTCAAACCCTTCGAATGCATAATTGAAATGCATATTATGGATGTATATCGTGGATATACAATCTCTGTGCATATCGCTAAGGTATATCAGGTTCATTCCCTGTGTATCCCATAGTTGAATGGTTGTGAGTATCACACAAATGCATATGGCAGATTGTATATGATGCATGTACATTGTGAATGTACATCAGTTGATACAAGGAAAGTCAACGGTTGACTTCAGTGACTGCAAGTTCAAGTTGTATGTTTTTGAATGTATATACATTCCACAGATACATTGAGTTATATGCAGGAAATAACCGGTAGGAGCGGTAAGAGGAACTGGCCCGATAAGTTAGAGGTTATATGTATAAAGACGAATGTATCGGGGTGACTGTAAGCATCGAGGTGAAACCTATTGTGGAGGCCGATAGCATATGTGTTGCCGATAGGTAACAAATGAAAAGTGCATTCATCGGTATGAAGTATGTGATCGGTGGAAGGATTTTGAGTTACACCGATGGGAGAAGTCTTGGCGATAGTGGTGTCGGGGACACATCGATTTGAAATAAGACTTCAGTGTGAAAGGAATTTGGTTGGTCGATGAAGATGGTTTTGTCGATGGGTAAACATACAAAGGTAAATGTATGTTAGCTAGTATTTAACACCCACTCTGCATGTTTCCATTGTCTACTCTACATCAGCTCTCCCCATCACAAGACCATGAACCAGTCCCTGCTGAAATGAAGTTGTCAGACATTGAAAGAGTAAGCCTATCTTTCAGCTCTAGGCTGGAAGAATTGCTTTTGCAATTCAAGAAATTGTAGATTCTAGAACTAGTTAACTCTGCCAGCTCTCAAGATGTCACATCTTAGGATGTTCAAATGCTACATGAAGCTCTGGGAGGTCTTGAAGTAGACATGTTCTTTATGGATAGTGCTGGAGTGGGCCACCTGTTGATCATGATGTTAGTCATTCACAAACATAGAATAAAAGTTACACAACAACCTTTACTCATCTTGAAAGATACGATGAATTCAGAGAATTCATGATCCCAAGTCTCCGTTGATTAGGTCTTAATCTACTGACGTTACTCAGTGGTTGATGTGTGTTGCTGTTTTCCATTCAGGGGCCTTACGTATTTCTGCAAAGTTCATCATTATTCCTCCAAATATCCTGCTCTATATATCTGCTCTGCATAAATCTCCAATAATTCTACCTCTGCACTGTGAATTTAGTCAAATAATGTGCCTACAGGCTGATATTTGCATGATTTCTACCATTATTTGCAATTCTTTGCATGATATTTTCAATACTGCATGCATTTAACTCAAATATGCTAATGATTTTCAGTTACCTACGGGATTTCAACATATTTCTCTGTTTCTGCTTATTATTTATCATGACTTGCAGTTATGGTGATGAATTTATGAAATTAAAAAAAAGGAAAAGGGTTAAAGAATGAGATTCCCAAAACTACTTGACTGAGATCACTGATCCACATACAAGCTCCCATACATGCAATGAAAAGAAGGAAACTAGAATCATACTTCACTAGGACATTCCACAAATCCACATGATCTAGTGCAAATCTTCAAAGGAAAAGTTGACAACATGTAATAAAATGAAAGCGCTTCCAGTTGAACATAGCATTCACCAGTACATATCCAGAAATCAACATGAAGATTACGTAAAATTTACAATCAGGATGTAATCTGAAACTTCATATCCATTCAGTATGCTCAAGAACAGGTACATTTACAGTGATCTGAAGAAAGAACCTTGACATTTCAACAATTCTATCCTCATTAGTCTCAGTAATCCGATCCCCTAATTGATTCTACAGTAATCGGCCTTAATGCCAGATGTATCTATCTATCACCCCTTCTGTATAATCTCTATTAGCCTTATTGCCAGATATGTCTATCTATCTCGCTCTTTTATTAGCTCAGGATCTGGCTCTTATATAGAGCAAATGCCAGAAAATAGTTACAATGATCCAAGGATCAGGATCCTCTCATAACAATCAATGGTCCAGATGAAAAGCACATGCTTCGCCAGTTGGCAAATGTACAGCTGGCACAGAATATTCCAGCATCTTTGATTTGATTCAGTCTCGAGCTAGCAAACAGCATATTTGACAATATCCTCCTCATTTCTGGTTCATGTTGCCTCGTTGTGCAACTTTGCAATGCTCAGCAACAGCTCTAACAGCATCATGACTTCCTGCAAGTAAACAGACAAACATTAAGTTCATCATCATGTGAATAAACAACAGGAATTTAAACATTTTATTAAACATGCCTCAAAATGTGCAGCTACAGGCAATCGGGCTCCAAATCAGTGGAAAATATGCACTAAATGCATAAACAGCGTTAAAAAACACTCGGATCAACCATCGTTTCATTTTCCCGCCCATTTCCTTGTATATCGGGTTCAAATATGATCATGCATCGCAACATATACAATGATTAAATCGCATTCCATAATATTTCAGGTTTGCCTTTGTATGTGATGCATGTATGTATTTCGGCGTGACCACATACTGTCGGAATGACAATTTTACATTAGGCCGACGGCTAAACTTATACCGATGCCAAAAATCATGATGATGTCCTTCCATCGGGAAGACATGTTCTATAGGCATGATAACTCAAGATAAGGCCGATAGCAAGACTTAAAACTTTCGTCTGCATGATATTTTGGAAATATGATGCTCCCCCTTTCGAATGTCCTGATGACGTCACTATCATGTTTCGCTTCTGTATATTGGGGAAAAGAATGACATCATCATCATCATCATGTTGAAGGAAAATAGGAGGATATGAAATATGATCCTGCTGCTGAGGAATGGAATATGATGGTGATGTCATCGTCATATCCGGGCTTCATTAAAATGCAAAAGATGACGTCACCGTCATGTTTAGTTAAGATCAGGGGATAAATGTAATATCGGGTCACCTAAGGAAGATGATTAGGTGGTGAATGTAATATGACCCCTTTGCGGCCAAGGTAACCCTCTCGAAAGATCAGGATGATGATGATCATCAGGATATCCGGGACTTTTGTTAAACTTAGAACATGACGTCATCGTCATATTCGCGAACCGGATCATGTTTTGGAAAATATCCTGCCGAAGGGAAATGTGATGATGATGTCCTCCTAATATTTGCTTCTTCGTTTTTCAGGTTAGGATGACGTCATCAGGATATTAGCAAAAGGTAATATTTCTCGGCAGGAGGACATTACGAAATATCGGGTAGACAAACAAGATCATGATGATCTTGACAACATGACAAGATAAAAATATGATGATCCTCCTCATCGAATATCATGATGACGTAACCATCATATTCCGTCTTCGGAGCATGAGGATGAGTTGAGGTCATCATCAGGTTAGCGCTAGGGTGATATTTAAAATATGATCATGCTGAGGAATGGAATATCACCCTCCCTTAAAAGATAGGGTGATCATCATGATCATGCAAAAGGAGATCAAGAGGATATGATGACGTCATCATCATATTAGCAAATATCAGCAAATATGACCCTCCCTTGAAAGATCAGGATGATGACCCTCCGATAGGATTTTGACGTGCACATGCAAATATGCAGATAGTGGATTTTCTAAGCAGGGTGATATTATAATATCAGCATGATATTATAATATCAGGTGATGTTATAATATCATGATGCTCGTTGTTATGAAATATCAGGTTACACTCAAAACATGATGCTCACGATGCGCATAAGGTCATTTGACGGGTAAAACACACTATCACCTAAGATTGACGTCCGGATATTTCGACTGCATGATTTTATCAGGTGATAGACCAAGATCAGGATGACCTTGACAACATGACTGAGGATATAAAAATATGATGATCACTTGCGATTATCAGGTTTGACCAAAACTTTGACTGCTCATAACTCCCTCATATGGACGAATTTTCAGGTGATGTAAAAGGGAAACCTGCATGGAATTTCAAGCTCTTTCTAAATATGAGGTCATAGAAACAAAATATGAACTTTGACAAACTGACCTCATGATGATGACCAACCTCATCGAATATCATGATGATGATGCACCTGACTCATTTTTACCAAACCGCCAGAAAGTAGACAACACAAGCCAAGCCAAAAGTTGGGTCCCTGTTTTGATAATGCAAAATGGGGTGTGTTGTGTAACCACACAACAACTTGCCACCAAAGAAAACAACAAAATTCAAATAATTCAAAAGGTGAGGATAAATTAAAACATAAATTTCCAACTCCTATTAAGCATGAGCATCCTAATCCTTTCTAACTGGTATCATGTTCATCAATGTAACAGTGAATTGATAAGGGATCAATTGTGTGCATGTGATTCATATACTCATCTTGAAATTGAGTTGAATAAGTCAGTGACTAGTGTTAAGCTACGTATTTTGGTTCATCCCTCATAGCCAACCGGATAGAGCCTTGCTGCCAGCAGGCATCCATAGCCCCGGCAAGGTTATCGTTGCAATTCTCCTAAGTAGAGCCCCACTGCCAGCAAGCGTCTATAGCTCCGGTAGAGTTACTTAGATGACTTAATCTGGATTTCAGAAAATCCATTTTATTATTTTATTTATTTTATATTTTGAATTTAATTCTTAAGATATAACAGTTGTAGCCTCATGATACAAGGAATGGTCACTTGTTGAAATTAAGTTGAGAATTGCAATGGTAGCAAGGGCAACCTTTAGATTTTTCACTTAACCCCTACACTGATATGTTCAACAAACCCAAGGCTATTAGGTGTGTCATTGTGAGGATCACCTTGACTCAAGAAAAGTAGTACTGATGAATATGATACCACAGACCTGATCAAGAATACCTATACTGATATGAATTACAACCTATGTAAAAACTTATATCCAACTTTTGAATTCTAACAATTTCTGCAGTGTTCTTAAGTAACAAGGTGCACCAGTTTTGCCCAACCAAAACAAAGACTCAACAAAGCAAAGCAAAAAGCAACCTATACAAACGGCTAACCTACAAAAGGAAACAACAGAAGGAGAACAAGAAAGCAAAACAAGCAAACTGTACAAACAACTAACCTACAAAATTATATACAAACCACTACTAGGCAAACAAGAACCAGAAAAAGACCTAAAGACACCTGTATTTGCATACTTCTTTTGATTGTGCAGGAGCATTAGGGTATTAGTTATGGTTCTCAACCTAGCAAATTTATCTTTATATTCTGAAAAATATTCTGCTATTCTGAATTCATTGTATTCAACAGAACAACTCTTGATGATCAGCAACTGAGGAAGCTCATCATGTTCATGATTAATCCATATGCATGTCTTATCTCCTGAATTTCCATAATCAAAATAGTATTCAACATCATTTACTGTGGAAAGGAGAAATACAACCTGGTGTATTTCTGATTCCGTTGGACATGCTTGTTCATTGGCAGCTGATCTTCCATTTGTCATTATATTTTTACTGCTTAGCTCAGTGTCTGGTCTCTCTTCAAATTGAAGGATGTATGACTCTTGATGTATTAATTCTTCATCTTTATCCAGCCTTATCCCTTCATTCTGGATGTTCAGTTTATCTTCCAGTTCAGGAAACTTCTCAATATTTTCTTCAATTTCCTGCACATCAGCATCTAAATAAGTATCTTTATTATCACAACCTGATATACAGAAATTTATCATTTCTAAATCATGTGACTGTAAAAGAGAAACAAATTTCACTTGATAAGGACACTCCCCTGTTTCATTCTCAAAATATTTCTGGAGTAACGTCTGATTATGCACAACAACTCCAAAGTTTTCTACATCTTCATCTTTTAGGAATTGTTCATTAAATAATTCACATCTTCTATCTATTAGAGGATCTGGTTCCATTAACCTGCAACATTCTTGTATTTGATCATTTAATTCAAAGAAGTCAGGTAATAAATCAGCATTTATTTTCTTCTCTATGACTTCCTGAGTCACCACCATAGGAACTTCATCATCAGCAGTGAATTTAAATTTCTCTACTATCTATTTACACTTCTCTTTACCATAGAATGACTCCAGGAAAGATGTTTCATCTTCTTTATCAAAAGTATTAGGATCAGAATCACGAATATTATCCTGATGAGTGGTTTCTTCTCTAAAATTTTCACAAGATTCATACCTGCATACTGACTGATCCTTACTTGTATTAGGAAGTAGAGAACTCCTATCAATCTCACCATAAAATGAATCAAGGAAAGATGTTTCCTCTTCATTACCTTCTGGAACCGACTCAGCTATTGTATTTTCTAGAATCTTTTTCAACATGGTCAAGCAGGCGTAACAATCTCTCTCTGAATGCTCTTCATCATGTAATCTACACCAGCTTTCAATCAAGACATCATCAGTGGATAAACCTAATATTTGAGTACACTGTATATTTCTGGACAAGTATAATTCAAAATCTTCAGAGCGATCCACTTCAGTGTCTGGACAATTAATAACTTCTGGTGCTGCATCTGCTTGTTGCTCCAGAATTTCCTCATTTTCCTGCCAAACTTCTTCATTTTCCTGGCAAATTTCATCCCTGAACACATCCGGGAAGAATATTAGTCCTTTCAAATATAAATCCAACCTTGTAAGGAAAGTTAAACAATTTATTTCGCTGTGTTCCACAGTCTGGTGTATCCTGCAACAGGTGGATAAACCAAAGTTAGACAAACTGTGAGGGTAAAGCTGCCTATTCAAAGTTTCCTGAAATAAAGGAATGTTAACTTGACAGCTACTCTCATATGCATTCATCAAAATGAGACTCTATTTTTCAATTTTTTAGTATTTTGAAATTTTAATGAGATCTATCATATCTCAGAATAAAACTTGAAAGTTCAGAAAATCAAACTAATCTTTGATGTTTCAAGCTAGATCTTGGCAAAGGTGCAACCAAAACATCTCAGATAAGAGATATTTGTAGACATTAACCTCAAATAATGAAATATTTATGCAATATTTGTAGAAATCTAGAAATCTCCTAGCTCAGGCCCTCCTTCTAGCGCCAATTTATGTTGTGTTAGAAGCGAGGGGCCTGCATAAAATGAATGATGACTGAAGCAATAGTGTCTTTTCCAGTTCTGCCCTCCTTCTAGTGCCAATTTATGTTGATCATGAGGTTGAGAAACAGCTCACCTGCCCTCCTTCTAGTGCCAATTTATGTTGATGATGCTGAGAAACAGCTCAGCCCTCCTTCTAGCGCCAATTTATGTTGATACGATGAATTCAGAGAATTCATGATCCCAAGTCTCTGTTGATTAGGTCTTAATCTACTGATGTTACTCAGTGGTTGGTGTGTGTTGCTGTTTTCCATTCAGGGGCCTTACGTATTTCTGCAAAGTTCATCATTATTCCTCCAAATATCCTGCTCTATATGTCTGCTCTGCATAAATCTCCAATAATTCTACCTCTGCACTGTGAATTTAGTCAAATAATGTGCCTACAGGCTGATATTTGCATGATTTCTACCATTATTTGCAATTCTTTGCATGATATTTTCAATACTGCATGCATTTAACTCAAATATGCTAATGATTTTCAGTTACCTACGGGATTTCAGCATATTTCTCTGTTTCTGCTTATTATTTATCATGACTTGCAGTTATGGTGATGAATTTATGAAATTAAAAAAAAGGAAAAGGGTTAAAGAATGAGATTCCCAAAACTACTTGACTGAGATCACTGATCCACATACAAGCTCCCATACATGCAATGAAAAGAAGGAAACTAGAATCATACTTCACCAGGACATTCCACAAATCCGCATGATCTAGTGCAAATCTTCAAAGGAAAAGTTGACAACAACATGTAATGAAATGAAAGCGCTTCCAGTTGAACACAGCATTCACCAGTACATATCCAGAAATCAACATGAAGATTATGTAAAATTTACAATCAGGATGTAATCTGAAACTTCATATCCATTCAGTATGCTCAAGAACAGGTACATTTACAGTGATCTGAAGAAAGAACCTTGACATTTCAACAATTCTATCCTCATTAGTCTCAGTAATCCGATCCCCTAATTGATTCTACAGTAATCGGCCTTAATGCCAAATGTATCTATCTATCCCCCCTTCTGTATAATCTCTATTAGCCTTATTGCCAGATATGTCTATCTATCTCGCTCTTTTATTAGCTCAGGATCTGGCTCTTATATAGAGCAAATGCCAGAAAACAATTACAATGATTCAAGGATCAGGATCCTCTCATAACAATCAACGGTCCAGATGAAAAGCACATGCTTCGCCAGTTGGTAAATGTACAGCTGGCACAGAATATTCCAGCATCTTTGATTTGATTCGGTCTCCAGCTGGCAAACAGCATATTTGACAATATCCTCCTCATTTCTGGTTCATGTTGCCTCGTTGTGCAACTTTGCAATGCTCAGCAACAGATCTAACAGCATCATGACTTCCTGCAAGTAAACAGACAAACATTAAGTTCATCATCATGTGAATAAACAACAGGAATTTAAACATTTTATTAAACATGCCTCAAAATGTGCAGCTACAGGCAATCGAGCTCCAAATCAGTGGAAAATATGCACTAAATGCATAAACAACGTTAAAAAACACTCGGGTCAACCATCGTTTCATTTTCCCGCCCATTTCCTTGTATATCGGGTTCAAATATGATCATGCATCGCAACATATACAATGATTAAATCGCATTCCATAATATTTCGGGTTTGCCTTTGTATGTGATGCATGTATGTATTTCAGCATGACCACATACTGTCGGAATGACAATTTTACATTAGGCCGACGGCTAAACTTATACCGACGCCAAAAATCATGATGATGTCCTTCCATCGGGAAGACATGTTCTATAGGCATGATAACTCAAGATAAGGCCGATAGCAAGACTTAAAACTTTCGTCTGCATGATATTTTGGAAATATGATGCTCCCCCTTTCGAATGTCCTGATGACGTCACCATCATGTTTCGCTTCTGTATATTGGGGAAAAGAATGACATCATCATCATCATCATGTCGAACGAAAATAGGAGGATATGAAATATGATCCTGCTGCTGAGGAATGGAATATGATGGTGACGTCATCGTCATATCCGGGCTTCATTAAAATGCAAAAGATGACGTCACCGTCATGTTTAGTTAAGATCAGGGGATAAATGTAATATCGGGTCACCTAAGGAAGATGATCAGGTGGTGAATGTAATATGACCCCTTTGCGGCCAAGGTAACCCTCTCGAAAGATCAGGATGATGATGATCATCAGGATATCCGGGACTTTTGTTAAACTTAGAACATGACGTCATCGTCATATTCGCGAACCGGATCATGTTTTGGAAAATATCCTGCCGAAGGGAAATGTGATGATGATGTCCTCCTAATATTTGCTTCTTCGTTTTTCAGGTTAGGATGACGTCATCAGGATATTAGCAAAAGGTAATATTTCTCGGCAGGAGGACATTACGAAATATCGGGTAGACAAACAAGATCATGATGATCTTGACAACATGACAGGATAAAAATATGATGATCCTCCTCATCGAATATCATGATGACGTAACCATCATATTCTGTCTTCGGAGCATGAGGATGAGTTGAGGTCATCATCAGGTTAGCGCTAGGGTGATATTTAAAATATGATCATGCTGAGGAATGGAATATCACCCTCCCTTAAAAGATAGGGTGATCATCATGATCATGCAAAAGGAGATCAGGAGGATATGATGATGTCATCATCATATTAGCAAATATCAGCAAATATGACCCTCCCTTGAAAGATCAGGATGATGACCCTCCGATAGGATTTTGATGTGCGCATGCAAATATGCAGATAGTGGATTTTCTAAGCAGGGTGATATTATAATATCAGCATGATATTATAATATCAGGTGATGTTATAATATCATGATGCTCGTTGTTATGAAATATCGGGTCACACTCAAAACATGATGCTCACGATGCGCATAAGGTCATTTGACGGGTAAAACACACTATCACCTAAGATTGACGTCCGGATATTTCGACTGCATGATTTTATCAGGTGATAGACCAAGATCAGGATGACCTTGACAACATGACTGAGGATATAAAAATATGATGATCACTTGCGATTATCAGGTTTGACCAAAACTTTGACTGCTCATAACTCCCTCATATGGACGAATTTTCAGGTGATGTAAAAGGGAAACCTGCATGGAATTTCAAGCTCTTTCTAAATATGAGGTCATAGAAACAAAATATGAACTTTGACAAACTGACCTCATGATGATGACCAACCTCATCGAATATCATGATGATGATGCACCTGACTCATTTTTACCAAACCGCCAGAAAGCAGACAACACAAGCCAAGCCAAAAGTTGGGTCCCTGTTTTGATAATGCAAAATGGGGCGTGTTGTGTAACCACACAACACCACCTTGCTCCTGAATCAAAAGGTGTTGCTGCCAATTGGGGTCTAATCAGTGATGATGTAGTATCTGTTCTCCCAGATGGTTAAGGGTTAACTTTAGCAGGAGTATTCTAAACTTGTTTTAAAGCAAATTTTTGATCTCCTTGAGTATGAATAGGATATATGTTATATAAAATTGTAAGGATATTTTTTGATTCACAGCTATTTGGAGTGTAAAAATGTAATACTGTTGTAGACACCTGAAATTGACTCATTATCATTAGCATTCCAACATCACATTATCCATCATCTGCATTTGTTTAACACACTTATTCAATATCCCTAACCCATCTATTTCTTTTATTAATTAAATAAATTTATATTTATTTAGTTAATTCATTAGCTATTTCTTCTAAACTATAATTACAATAATCTTTAATTATTTAATTATCTTCTTTCTATCTATTTTTAAATAAATACTATTATTTATTTAATTAAAAATTCCTTTCATAAACCCACTTTCCAATTAATTAAATAAATTTTATTTATTTAATTAATTTATCTTATTATTTATCACATGAGCTGACATGTGTGCCTCTTTCATTTAAAAAGATAAGTGGTACTACATCCTTTATTTAATATCTTTCACATGTAGTACTTTTTATGTACACTGGCACACATAAGCCATATCTTCTCTCCATTTGTCATCTTCACATTCATGTATGTCTATCATTCAATCTTAGCCATTCACATAGCCACCGAATCTCCACCATTGATTAATTTTGGTTGAGTTCTATATAAACACCCTCTCATTCCATACTACATCTATCCAGCATTAGTATAGCATCTACATTATCATCCTGAGCATATTGAGCACTTAATTATCCATAGCATCCATTGAGCTTATCATCATTATCATCTATTCATCATGGCATCTTTTATCTTCATAATTATTCATTGTTGAAGAAGCAATCCACATCATAAACAAGGAATCACACAATCTAGGTGATGTTGTGCTTGAATTGCATTACTTTTGATCTCATTTAGATTAGATTCTTTGATGATGGTAGGGTTAGGTTTTCATGGCTATGCTTGATCTTATTAACCTGATTTTTTACCTATCATATTTTAGCATGCCCAGTGGGACTCACGTCCTTGATTAACTTTGTTGTTTAAAGTTATTTTTATGAAGATTAGATTTTTTGAGCATTTACGGCAAGTTCTAGTCACTTTTGAGCAAAAAACTATCACTGTCTGAATACACGCATCGATTCTGAGTTGGCACCTGCTACCTTTAGCACTTTTTGAATCACTAATAAGCAAACAGTGGTCACTTTATGTTTGTTCTGCATCACTTTTATACTAACAGTGGTCGCTTGTGCATTTATATGAATCACTTTTGATCTGACAATGATCACCTTTAGATAATCAAATCGTTTATTGCAAAACTAGGGTTTTTGTTGCATACTATTTCTTTTACAAATCCAGGTCACTTATGAGCTGTAATCAATCACTTCTTTCTTTTTTGCATTACTTGTGAGCTTTCACAATTCACATTTGGTAATCTCGGCATTGCTTATGATCTATATCATTTCGTCTATGATAGAATATAGATCGCTTTTGACTGACAGTGGATCGCCTCTGGTAAACTGTGTTGCTTTCAATCTGTATCATTTGTAGTTTGTTTTTCTTGGCTACTAATTGGGTATTTGTGCAGCATCTTATCGCTTGTCCAAGAGAAGGAGGTTATTAAACTACTAACATATCTATTGCAGCTCCGATCGGTCCAAGACTTGTGGTTATTCACTAAATTAGGAACATTTGGGCTTGGTGCTTAAAAAGAATCATTGTTTGCTCCATGCTTGATTTAACTTTTTTGATTGCTTGCATGTGACTGATTGTAACCCAAATTTAATAACAAAAGTATCCTCTCCCCTTGCCTATCAAATGGATCTTGGGTGTATGAGAACTTGTTATTATCTTTAGAGGGCCTGCCTTCCTAGTGTGAGAAGGGATACGACCCAAGCGGTAACGGGCTAAAGCCAAGTCCTTCCAAATTGCTATATAAGAAAAGTCTTTGTGTTGAAAGCCACAAACAACGGGTGTTCTTGCATTATACCGACATCCAACCTCCCCCAAAGCCCTCCAAGGTGTAACCCTTGAAGGCTGGGAGACTCCATAACAAAGAGTAGCACTGCCACATGTATAGCCAACCGAATGGATGTCCTTATTAGCAACTTTGTGTAGTAGCCAAAAACCTTCTATTTGTTGACGCAAAAGGTGGGACCTTTGAAGCCGCCCTGATTCACATGGTTCTTAGAAGAGACAGCAGGGACAATCCTAAGGTTTGGTGAGGGTCCTTACAGGAAACTCATATCTTGGTATGCGTGAGAAGTGTGTGCCGTAGAGGGGAACCGGTGCTACCAAGATCCTAAAGCTATTTGCTTTGAATAAGCACGGCTAGGGGATTCAACAAATACAGTCCTTTCTTAGCCTAGATTGTACAAGTTTGTGATTGTTGTGAGTGTGATTGTCTACAATTACTATTTTCTTATCAAAAATCACAAATTAGACATCTTTCCCGATAGACACAGTCACTTGTGAGCTTAAACTTCCTACATATAGACAACAAAATCACTTTTAAACTGCAGTTAGCCGCTTTTCGCTTAAACAAAACCGCTTTTAAACAATAGTCAGCCACTTTCTGTCTAAATTAGTTCACCTTTAAACAATAGTCCATTGCCTTTGGCATAACCTACATCAGTTCTAATCAGCATTAAATCATTTTTGAGTCAATATTAATCGCCTGTGAAAAATTGGATCATCTCTGGTTAACACTGTAACTCGTTGTCAGCACCTAAACCAGCCGCATTTGAGCTTTTACCAGTTGCCTTTGGCCTTTTTAAGTCACATATGAGCTATCACTTGTCACCTATGGTCTAACATCAGTAAATCTTAGTCACTCAGTCGAATTGTCACAAATCCAACTTGCTCAGCCTCAGCATTAGGTTTCAGACCTGTTAGCACAGTAAAAATTTGAAATTTTTACTATCTCCTTAGCACATCATATTTGAATAAATCTTGAAGAATATCCCAAAAAGACCATAATAAAAAAATTTTGTATCTCACGAGATGTCTATGGATGAGCAGTGCCAAATTTCATCAAAATCAATCCATCGGCAAGAGGTTGTGTTGCTTACACTGATACACAAGGAATCGTTTGAAAACAACCATCGGTGTGAAAATAGAGATCGGAAGAAGAATTGTGGAAGTCACCGATGGAGTAAGTAATACCGATGACTTTACATTGGCAAGAAAGGTAAGTGGTCATACCGATCGGTATGACAGATATCTATCGGATGACTTTTTAAAAGATGCCCCGATGGTATATATCATACCGATAAAGCATTTCGGCAAGAGTTTCACCGAACAGCATGCGGGGGTAACGAAACAAATAGCCATCGGCGAGAGGTAAGCTATCGGGATAGAAAACAAGTAAGCCTCCGATGATTAAGAGTCTTGGCGATAAGAAAGCCATCGGCGAGACTCACAGCGATACACCTCTATCGAGATAACTTGACATATCGGAACAAAAGAGCCAGGTCTTGTCGATTCACAAGTCACGGCGATCAAAAGGTGTCGGTGACACTTTACTAAACTTTGCCCGATGAAGGATATGAAAAGGGTCATCGGGGAGATGATTTGGATCGAGATATCTTGAGAAAGCTATCCCGATAGTGAATGTCATTCCGACAAAGATAAAAGTCCATACATGAAGATGACTATCGGGGAGACCAAAAGCATCGGGAGGGCTTATTAATTTTACAGCGATGGTTTATGTTATACTGATGGAATAATCAATACTTATATATTGAGAGGTGATAAAGTCAAAAAGTCATCGGCAAAACAAATAATGTCGGAGTGAAAAATTTTAAATGTGCCGATCTTATACCTCTTGCCGATGAACACCTTTTCGGGGAGACAATTGCTTTCAGCGGAGATTATTTAGATCACACCGATCCTATACATCTTGCCGATACCGTATGCTGGAAACCGTGAGGTAAAAGGATTATTAAAAGTGAGAATTTATTTCAAAAGGGAAATGAATATAGGGTGTGAATAAAAAATTAAATCACATGAGATTGTAGTAGAATAAAATATAAATTTCCTGTTTTCATGGAAGGGGTTATAAGGTAAAAAATTATTAAATGTTTTTATTCCGAAAGAGAAATGTTTTCTGAAGAGTTAATCAAATAGGTAATTATTTTACCTAAATAATATTTTTATGTGAGAATGCATAAGATAGCCAGTAAAACCAGAAGGGGTAATTATTTTCACATAAATGATTATTCTAGCCGAGTGAAGGTAAAAAAGCATACCAGCGAATATGATGGTGAAATTTACCAACAAAAGATTAAGATTTAAGTATTATTCTTTATTTTCTCACGAGAACATGGAGACAAGTTAAATTAATTAATCTATCTACGGAAGATAATTAATTAATTAATGGAAAGCTACACGGGACAGAGATGCAAAGGGTTGTAACCCTAAAAGTCACAACCCTAAATTTACAAGATATATATGAGAGATGGCAAATTGAGCAAAGAGAAGAATCAGTAGATTAGGATCAAGAGTAGATTAGGAAAAACATCAGTTAGATAACTGGATGGATTGACCAGTTGCCAAAATAAAATATTATGTTGTACATTGTAAAATCTGTTGAAACTGTATAGTGGAGAAAATGTATAAATAAATGATTTAATATTGGTGTCTATTGTTTGTTGAGCTGAGCAATTATTTGGTTGTCTCCATACTGTTATTTCTTTGTTATTTGAATTTGAGTTTCCAAGTTGATATTTCAGTTTCATCGAAACACACTTGTTGTTTTCGTGTAATCAAATTAATTGGTTTCCATTACAGATATAAAATCCTTTTGATTGATTATAGTAACCTGGAGGTAGCATTTGGATAGGTAAGAGCAACCCTATAATTGTCAAGATTGCCATACTGTCTCCAACTCGATATTGTCTTGTTATTCAAATTGAGCATCAACTCCATTTGTCAATACACATTTGCTGTCATTGTGTGATTCTTTTGATCGGTTCCTTCAAGCAAGGATTAAAAAATCCTTTCAATAAGTCACAGTAACCTGGTAAGATTCGAGTGGATCACTAAGTAGAGTTTGTCAGTCACATTCTTGCACGTTTATACAAGCTATAAACAAACACAAGTGCCAAACAATTAGGATTGTAACCTATAAGTAGATCATATATCATATACACCTTGACTCCATTAGCCCAACAGAAATAGGCACTGGTCATACCAATTCCATTTTAGGATTCCATAAAATCTCATTCAAACAATTACATCTCAGATCTTATTATTAGGAGTAGGAGTAGTTTAGAAGCTTGCATCTATTACATTTTATGCCATTGTGATAGATTTACTAATCCAATTAAGTCATATAGTGTTAAGTCTGCTTTAGTTACAAAGGTACACCCACCTAGGTTTGCAGGACCTGAAGTGTAGGGAGCTAATAGCTCTGTCAATTGGTCCAAAAATGTTGCAAATCCAAACATAGAGTCTGGCATCCTCTTAGGGTTAGCAACCTGCATTTTTAGGAACTAACAAAATGGCGACTCCGCTGGGGACAACACATAGAGAAACCTGGTAGCAAACCATGTTATTAGAGTCAGAAAATTAAAAGGCATAACTCTGCTAGTGGAAGGAAAAACTCAAAAAAATTGATTAGTCCTCTAAATAGAGGTGGCGACTCTACACAAAATTCAAATATAGATTGGTAGACTCTGCTGGCAAGAACCCAGAAAGATGAAATTTTCCTCTTCTCACAAGAGGTGGCGACTCTGAAAATAAAATTGATGAAATATGAAAAAATATAACATACCCCCTTTAGATGCATTCTTTGAAATAAGGAGACATGAAGGAGAATCTGGATATAAGTTGTTCATCAGGTTGGCGGATATCTATGAACAGATACCTTTTCATCTCAAACCTAGGAAATCCTTATTCATTAAAATGTTCATGCTTGCTTATGTGCCTATGTCAACTAATTGGCCTGAATCATTAAAGCCAGTTACTCTAGACCAAGTGGTTCAATTGATTCATAGCATAGAAAGGACAAGGCCTGAGGATATTATCAATATTGAATTTGATGATATTGAATATGAAGAAAATGATGGACTAGCAACATACCAAGAAAATGAATACTATCCACCACCTGGACAGCAATATGCTCCACAATATCATCATCTACATATGTCACATCAGAATTTGTACTCTCATCAACCCACCCAACAAAATGTTTATTATCAGCCTCCATATCAAACAAATTTTATCCCAGCCCACCCACCGCAATATATGAATCAACAGTATTGGGAGGAAGAAGAACATTGTTTTCAAAAGATGGGTATACCAGAACATGAACTCCAGATGTTTCCAAACCCATGCTATCCTGAGGATGAAATCTTTTCAGATAACCAGGGTGAATATTTTCAAGATCTTGATCAAGAGGAAGTGCACATGGCAGAAAAGAATCTTCAAGCCTGTTCAAAATCATTATATGATGATATAGCACAAAAAGATGAAGAGGATGACTATTTTCAAATAGGGCAAACTAACAATGAGGAGGAAGTGTACATATCTGAAAATGATTTTCAAAATTTTTCAAACCCATTGTATGATGAAAAGATGGAAGAAGATCAGATGACATTTTGCCAAGGTATGCCAGAAAATGAATTTCAAGTGTTTTCAAATCCATGTTATTAAGAAGATGAAAGGCATTTAGATAGTCAGGGAGGTGGATATTCTGATAAAGAGTCCATAAATGGTGAGGTTGATGAAATATGTACATCAAATTTTGAGCATTATAGTAGTGATGAAAAGAATGATGAAAATTTTAGTAAGAGGGTTGATGAAGAAACATGCTCACTTGACAGTGAGCATATTTCAGAATTGCTCACCAAAGAATATCAAAGATATGTACATAAAGATGATACCCAAATACTGTGTCCAGCGCATATATCATTTGACAGTGAATCCATTCAACATGGTAAGGGTGATGAAATATACGAGGCCATATTTTCCAAGTCACATTTTTACAAAGAAGAGACAAATAGTGGTCATAAGTTCTCTTGTGACACTGATCCAGAGATAAAGATGTCCATTGAACCAGAGGAGGTTGATGATTCCAGTATGTATGATTGGCAGATTATTGACTCTCAAGCATGTGGGGAAGATGGATGTGATAAGGAAGAAGATACGGTGTTTTGTGTTGGAATCAACATTGATTATAGCATTTGTCAGAAGCAGCTTGATCTATTCCATTTTCCAATTCAATTAAAAAACCAACATTTGGTGAATAACAATAGATATGATAAAATAAGACATCCTACAAGGTTTGATAATCATGACTTCCTTATGTTATGCAATGATGAAGGTGTTCAGACTATGCCTGACTTCCAGATACCGAATAATACAGAACACACTTGCAGCATAAATTATGATGCATTATTGAACTATATGAATAGATTCAGTCAAGCAGATGGGGTATCATTACAAAATTATCAGAACAAGGTTTTTGACAGGGGAAAGACGTGGATTTTCTTTTCTGATATGGTCTTTTGACCATATTAGTTTTGGGGCAAACAGTAGACTCTGTTACCCAATGAAGAAGGTGTTGGTCTGCTCCCCAGAAATCTGGGATCTTGCTATGCCCGCAGGGGGCATACATCCCCAGACAGAGCCACTGTTAGCATAGTAAAAATTTGAAATTTTTACTATCTCCTTAGCACATCATATTTGAATAAATCCTGAAGAATATCCCAAAAAGACCATAATAAAAAAATTTTGTATCTCACGAGATGTCTATGGATGAGCAGTGCCAAATTTCATCAAAATCAATCCATCGGCAAGAGGTTGTGTTGCTTACACCGATACACAAGGAATCGTTTGAAAACAACCATCGGTGTGAAAATAGAGATCGGAAGAAGAATTGTGGAAGTCACCGATGGAGTAAGTAATACCGATGACTTTACATCAGCAAGAAAGGTAAGTGGTCATACCGATCGGTATGACAGATATCTATCGGATGACTTTTTAAAAGATGCCCCGACGGTATATATCATACTGATAAAGCATTTCGGCAAGAGTTTCAACAAACAGCATGCGGGGGTAACGAAACAAATAGCCATCGGCGAGAGGTAAGCTATCGGGATAGAAAACAAGTAAGCCTCCGATGATTAAGAGTCTTGGCAATAAGAAAGCCATCGGCGAGACTCACAGCGATACACCTCTATCGGGATAACTTGACATATCGGAACAAAAGAGCCAGGTCTTGCCGATTCACAAGTCACGGCGATCAAAAGGTGTCGGTGACACTTTACTAAACTTTACCCGATGAAGGATATGAAAAGGGTCATCGGGGAGATGATTTGGATCGGGATATCTTGAGAAAGCTATCCCGATAGTGAATGTCATTCCGACAAAGATAAAAGTCCATACATGAAGATGACTATCGGGGAGACCAAAAGCATCGGGAGGGCTTATTAATTTTACAGCGATGGTTTATGTTATACCGATGGAATAATCAATACTTATATATTGAGAGGTGATAAAGTCAAAAAGTCATCGGCAAAACAAATAATGTCGGAGTGAAAAATTTTAAATGTGCCGATCTTATACCTCTTGCCGATGAACACCTTTTCGGGGAGACAATTGCTTTCAGCGGAGATTATTTAGATCACACCGATCCTATACGTCTTGCCGATACCGTATGCTGGAAACCGTGAGGTAAAAGGATTATTAAAAGTGAGAATTTATTTCAAAAGGGAAATGAATATAGGGTGTGAATAAAAAATTAAATCACATGAGATTGTAGTAGAATAAAATATAAATTTCCTGTTTTCATGGAAGGGGTTATAAGGTAAAAAATTATTAAATGTTTTTATTCCGAAAGAGAAATGTTTTCTGAAGAGTTAATCAAATAGGTAATTATTTTACCTAAATAATATTTTTATGTGAGAATGCATAAGATAGCCAGTAAAACCAGAAGGGGTAATTATTTTCACATAAATGATTATTCTAGCCGAGTGAAGGTAAAAATGCATACCAGTGAATATGATGGTGAAATTTACCAACAAAAGATTAAGATTTAAGTATTATTCTTTATTTTCTCACGAGAACATGGAGACAAGTTAAATTAATTAATCTATCTACGGAAGATAATTAATTAATTAATGGAAAGCTACACGGGACAGAGATGCAAAGGGTTGTAACCCTAAAAGTCACAACCCTAAATTTACAAGATATATATGAGAGATGGCAAATTGAGCAAAGAGAAGAATCAGTAGATTAGGATCAAGAGTAGATTAGGAAAAACATCAGTTAGATAACTGGATGGATTGACCAGTTGCCAAAATAAAATATTATGTTGTACATTGTAAAATCTGTCGAAACTGTATAGTGGAGAAAATGTATAAATAAATGATTTAATATTGGTGTCTATTGTTTGTTGAGCTGAGCAATTATTTGGTTGTCTCCATACTGTTATTTCTTTGTTATTTGAATATGAGTTTCCAAGTTGATATTTTAGTTTCATCGAAACACACTTGTTGTTTTCGTGTAATCAAATTAATTGGTTTCCATTACAAATATAAAATCCTTTTGATTGATTACAGTAACCTGGAGGTAGCATTTGGATAGGTAAGAGCAACCCTATAATTGTCAAGATTGCCATACTGTCTCCAACTCGATATTGTCTTGTTATTCAAATTGAGCATCAACTCCATTTGTCAATACACATTTGCTGTCATTGTGTGATTCTTTTGATCGGTTCCTTCAAGCAAGGATTAAAAAATCCTTTCAATAAGTCACAGTAACCTGGTAAGATTCGAGTGGATCACTAAGTAGAGTTTGTCAGTCACATTCTTGCACGTTTATACAAGCTATAAACAAACACAAGTGCCAAACAATTAGGATTGTAACCTATAAGTAGATCATATATCATATACACCTTGACTCCATTAGCCCAACAGAAATAGGCACTGGTCATACCAATTCCATTTTAGGATTCCATAAAATCTCATTCAAACAATTACATCTCAGATCTTATTATTAGGAGTAGGAGTAGTTTAGAAGCTTGCATCTATTACATTTTATGCCATTGTGATAGATTTACTAATCCAATCAAGTCATATAGTGTTAAGTCTGCTTTAGTTACAAAGGTACACCCACCTAGGTTTGCAGGACCTGAAGTGTAGGGAGCTAATAGCTCTGTCAATTGGTCCAAAAATGTTGCAAATCCAAACATAGAGTCTGGCATCCTCTTAGGGTTAGCAACCTGCATTTTTGGGAACCAACAAGACCTATCTCTGACCATTAGCAGATACCTGGACTTTGTCTCCTACTTTGAGCATATCAATCAACTAAATTCATGAGCTTTTCATCTTTTTGAGATCCCAAACCAGCAAACCAAACATCAAACCAATCATTTTGATCAAACAACAAAACATCATCTTTTAGCTTTAGCTTCAACAACATCAGCAACATAGCAACCCTTAGCAAACAACTTTTCCCTTGAGTGTGTGAGCTATTCTCTAGGAAAAACTAGCCAATAACAAACCAACCAAACAAACTAGCCAACAACAAAACAACAAAGCAACCAGTAACCAACCAACCAGCAAATTATCACCTTTCTTTTGGGTCTCAAAGCCTTGATAAGATAAACTTTAGTTTTCAACATCAACATCATGCCTCAAACTAGGAGTCAATATAGAGCTGAAATGGAAGCCAAATTACAAGCTGAAATGGAAGCTAAATTGCAAGCTGAGATGGGAACAAAGATGCAACAATCTAGATCAACACCTCTTAAAGATGCAACTCAATTTATGACTGGCATGCCTCCTCATATGTTTACGCCTCATGGGTATACCATTGGAGAGTCATCTTCACAACAAGTGCAACCTCAAACATTTTTCAAGACTTTTGAAGAACAATCCCAAGAAGACTTATCAGAATTTTAGGATACCCATGTGTGGGATCAAGTTGAGAGACTTGTTTTATCTGAGCCTAATCACTACTTCTTGCAACTTGTTCATATGGGCACTAAATTACCAAGAGATTTTGTTATATCCGCTATTAGAGAGCACGATCCAAACACTCCCGCTATTGTTGCAAAGGGACCATCCACTATAGTCACACCATCCCCTACCATATCACAAGCTCTATCTTCCACCACATCTCTTTCATTTCCTATTGTTACTTCATTTGATCTACCACGCTCGGAGTACACTTTAGAACCTTTGCTAACACAAACCAATGTGCTCCCTTTAATTTCATAAAACTTGAACATTCCACCTTTCCATATTCCTCAACATGCTCCTCCTCCTACCATGACCATTTCCATGCCTCAAGTAACACAAGCTATCCATGTGGCCCAAGCGCAAACACTCCAAACATCACAATCTATCCCCATATCCCATAGTGTGCAAGCCTCCCAAACTATCCCAACAACACCAATAGTCCAAGCTTCACAACCATCACAACCTGCCATATCCCGTATGAATACCATATCTCAAATACCTACTACTAATATGCTTTCCACCATCTCTACTAATCCCTCCATTACACCATATAATCCTAATGTTAGTCTTATTGATATGAGTGACCCTTCTATCATTTCTCAAGCCAATCCTAGCACTACAGTCACTTATGTTGAGCAACTTACACCCATTCCGTCATATTCTTCCAATCCTTCATGCACCATCAATCCATCTTATGCTACCCAAGGCTTGCCTATTATCACCCAACACATGATACATATCAATCCCCATGTTGTCCAAAATACAAACCCAAGTGTCCATCCTTCTTTCATATCTACTAATCCTTCCATCACTTACCATGTTACAAATCCAACTCCAACTTCCCAACCATCAACTAGTGTCAATCCATCTTCCACTTCGCATGTGATGCAAAATCCTGGTGCCCATTCATCACAATATACCCAACCACCACTTGTGTCTCAAGGACAGCACTCCTCAACCACATATATGTCACATACCAATCCTTTGACATACATTGTGAGTATACAACCTCAACAAATGGTCATGGCTTCACATATCCCACAACAGCAACCTCAATATACATCATACCATGTTTCACCCCCTTTGTAATGACAGTAATTATCTCCAGCGGATGTTCAACAAATGATCAACCAAGTGGTAGGAGAAGGCAAGAAGACATTTTCTATAGAAAACACATGCGCTTATCCATTTGACAAGTCTCTTCATATGACACCTTTTCCAACACACTTTGAAATTCCACAATTTGACAAATACAAAAGAAAAGGAAATCTAGAAGACCATCTTAGAGCATTCTTTGAGGCATGTCTCGATGTTGCTTATGATGATACATATCTTTTGAGACTATTTCCTTGAAGCTTAGCAGGACAAGCTCTTGAATGGTTCTCTCACTTACCTCTAGGAATTAAGTCTTTTTTAGAATTAGCAAATAAGTTTCGATCACACTTTGCTTTTAACATTGAACATGAGGTAAATATGAATGACCTTGTCAACAATAAACAGCATAATGGTGAATCCTTTTCTTCTTTCACTCAACAATGGCGTAATATGGCTAGTAAACTATCATGGGAAATACCTGAGAAGCAACAACTTGATATCTTTGTTCAAAATCTTCATCCTGAGCTATCATTCCAATTACACTTGCAAAGTGCTAGCACCTTTGATGAACTTGTTTCCAAAGGAACCATCATTGAACAAGCTTTAGTTGCTAAAGGAACTATCAAGATCTTTTGCGATAACAAAGACTATCCTCAAAACTCCAACGATAAGTCTCACTTTTGGAACAAAAATAAGAATGTTGTCACAGATGGTGTTGTAGATGCAAAGAACATACAAACTATGAAAGCTCCCATCAACATTCAAGCTGCTTCTACAATAACACAACCTTTTCAACGAATGCGATAATGACAAACTTCCAATCCGTGCCAACAATTTAAACCATTAGTGGAACCTATGGAAGTTATCTTTCGAAAGCTTCTCCAAACGAGCGATATTATGTTACCAGAAGCACCACCCAATGGTGAGCAGCTCTTCAAAGCTCCTTGGTACAAAGAAAATGAGTATTGCAATTTCCATAGAGTTAAAGGACACAAAACGAATGGTTGTATGCACTTAAAACATGTTATCCAAGATTGCATCGATCAAGGTTTAATCAAAATTACACCTTCAACAACTCAATAGGCACAACAATCAACATTGAACTATGATCTAGAGGCTTTCAAGAATCCACTTCCATCTCATGACAAAACAAGTAACCCTCATGTTGGGAATGCCATTCAGTACAATTATGAGTCATCTACCATTGGCCGCATTGACCATGCTCGCATTTCTACCATTACTATTCAAGGTACAGCACCCGACTACATTGTAATCACTTGAAGAGGTCAAGTCACCATTCAAGGAGCACCTATTCATCCTTGTCGACTATTCTCTAACTATAATATCTTGGATCACCTTGCAAAACACCCACACACATCTTCATTCTTGAGTTGCTTTGCATATCCCCTACTCATAAAGTTATCCTTGACAAAGTCTTACAAGAATCTTCAGTTCCCAATGATATTGATATCACACAATTACAATCTATGGTCGCTAGCATTGCAGCCCATTGTCATTTAACCTTCTCTGACAAAGATCTTCAGTCCTCCATTCATCCTTCACACAATGAATCCCTCCACATTGAAGTGTTTGTTAAACAACACCGTATCAAATGAATCTTGGTAGATGGTGGAGCTGGTCTTAATATATGTTCTTTAAAATTAATAAAACAATTGGGATATTCTAAGAAAGATGTTGACACCTCCAAGGTTATTACTATCAAAGCATATCATGATGTCGAGCAAGATATTGAAGGGATTATTTTCTTGCCTATTCAAGTTGGGCCGTCACCACTGAAACTTGTTGTTAGGTTCTTGATATTGACCTTCCTTATAACATCATCCTTGGTCATCCATGGATACATGCCCTCAAGGCAGTTCCTTCCACATACCATCAATGTCTTAAATTTCCACATAACGGTGTTGAGATTACTATCCAAGCTGATCCCAATCCATTTGAATTTTGTCACATCTTTCAAGCTAAATATCAGAGTTTGAACCATATTCCTATCAGCACCAAGGCATATCCGTCTTCATCCTATATAGATCCATCTAACCTACTCAAGCCATCATCTAGCAAAACCACTTCCAATCTCCATATCAAGTACACTGAACATGGCCCTGGTGAATACACACTATAAGAATCTTGTTGTGTTGGCACCCTTCCCTTATCTCCTAAATCCTATGGTAAACCTTCTACATCCAAAACAACTTCATCCCCCACTGTCATCAAATACCCACCCATAGTATTCATTAAAGGCAGATTCCTAGATGATGAAGACATTGATGATATAGACTCTTGGATATTCTTTGATGAAAATGATCAAGTCCAACTGGAAGTGGAGCGATACAACAATGGGTTTCTCATCATCAAGAACATGGACTACAAAGGACATGGTGGTTTGGGATCACAAGAACAAGGACCCATCGAACCCATTATTGTGTCTAAGAAGTTTAATAAGCAAGGCCTTGGTTATCAGCCAGAGGTACCGTGACTCAAAGACATTAAGTGTATTTTCGATATTGACGTTGGACCTTCCTCGGCAGGAGAGACTTCTAGTTTGGATACTATCGATGACTCCCCCTTCATATCACTGACCTCTTCCAAGAAAAATCCATATTCATGATTTCCACAGCTTCCTCTAGCCATAACCATTCCTCTATTACCTTTTCACTCGTGTATCCTAACCTTGTCAATTGGGACCAACAAGGGGCACCGATGTTAGATACATTTGAAAATGATGAATCTATTGCAAAATTCATGGGCTTATGACAAGGTATTCCATTAGGTGATCACAAATAAGTTTCATGATGAACCTACCTAAACTAGCATATTTTGGCAGAAGTATCAAATCCTTTAGTTACAAAAGTGAAATAAACAAAATTAAAAAAAATAGGTCACTAGGTGAAAATCGAAAGGTACCTCTTGACCATGAAAAAGTAAAAATAAAGGATGTATCCAAAGGTGAAAACCTCTTCGAGGTGCCTAAGAATGGGGGATTTGATATTCCTGTTGCCATTGATTATCATGAGAAATCAACCGTGCTAGTTGAACAATCACAAGACATGAATTTGGGTACAGAGTAGAATCCAAAGATCACTTTTTTGGCAGCATCACTATCAGAGCAAGAAAGAAGAAACTTCACAACATTTTTTATGAAAAGAGATATAAATTTTACATGGACTTATGCTGACATGCTGGGTCTAGATCCATCACTTGTGGTACATCATCTAGAAGTATCTCCTAATGCAAAACCTATTAAACAAAAATTGCGCAAAATGCATCCACAAGTAGCTTTATTGGTCAAGGTAGAGATTCAGAAACTATTAGAAGCAAAGTTCATAAAGCCTATTGATTATCTAGAATGGGTTTCAAATTTGGTACCTGTAGCAAAACTTGATGGGCGAGTTCGCTGTTACACAGAGTTTAGAGATCTTAATAAAGCATGTCCTAAGGATGACTTTCCACTACCAAGCATAGACAACATTGTAGATCTTACAGCTGGACATGAAATGCTATCTTTGATGGATGTATTTTTAGGGTATAATCAAATCAGAATAGCAGAGAAAGATCAAGATAAAACATCTTTTATTTGTCCATGGGGCACATACTACTAGGTTGTAATGCCTTTTGGTCTCAAGAATGCTGGAGCTACTTATCAATGAGCCATGACAGTTATTTTTCATGACCTTTTTCATACTATCATGGAAGACTATGTTGATGACATCCTGGGAAAATCTAAGAGAAGAGAAGGACATCTACATGTATTAGCACAAATCTTTGATCAATTAGAAAAGTATCAAGTCAGACTGAACGCAAAGAAATGTGTATTTGGTGTAACATTTGGAAAACTGTTGGGATACATTGTGTCCCAACAAGGGATAGAAGTGGACCTAGCTAAGGTAAAAGCTATCATGGAAATGCCTCCGCCAATAAATCTCAAATAGCTCTGCAGTCTACAAGGAAGGTTACAGTCCATCCACAGATTTATCTCACAACTAGTAGATAAATGTCATCCTTTTTAGCATCTTCTTCGTAAGGGTGAACGTTTTAAGTGGGATGAAAAGTGTCAATAGGCTTTTGATAAAATAAAGGAATATCTGACAACACCTCCTATGTTAGTACCTCCTGTGCTTGACCACTCATTATTGCTCTACATATCATCAACAACAACAGCATTGGGTGCCCTTCTAGCTCAACATGATGATTTAGGAAAAGAACAAGCCATTTACTACATCAGAAAAACTCTTGTGGGATATGAACTCAATTATTCATCTATGGAAAAAGCATGTTTAGCATTAGTGTTTGCTTCCCAAAAGTTGCGACACTATATGCTGAACCAAACAACTAAGTTCATATCTAATGTCGATCCACTCAAATATCTTCTTTCTAAAGCAATACTTACGGGAAGATTAGCAAAATGGGTCATGATTTTAAGTGAATTTGACATACAATATGTGGATTGAAAATCCATCAAAGGACAAGTCATCACTGATCAATTAGTTGCAACACCCATCACAGATATTCACCCAATATATCCAGAATTCCCTGATGTAGGATTGTTCAATTTAACTTCCCCAACACGGTGATAGCTATATTTTGATCGATCATACACATAACATGGATCAGGAGCAGGCATCTTGTTTGTTACCCCTCAAGGAGATTGTATACCCAAATCATACAGAATTGTATTTCCATGTACCAATAACATAGCAGAGTATGAAACTTTAATCATAGGATTGTGCATGGCAGTACAATGGGCTATCAAACAGTTACAAGTCTTTGGTGATTCTCAACTAGTTATCAAACAAGTCTTAGATGAATATCAAACAAAAGATGAGAAGCTTCTTCCATAGAAGCTAATGGTTGATGATTTCAAAAAGTATTTTGACAATATAACAAATCCCAAGGCTACAGAACAGAGCAGCAGATGCTATGGCTATGATTGGGTCTCTTCTAGATATGCCATCTAATACACATAAATGTGAGTTTTTGGTCAAATAGCTTTTGATTCCAGCATTTGAAGTTCCACAGTCTGAGCTTATATGTGACATTGTTGGTCCCAATTCACTGTGGTATGAGGATTTATATGAGTATCTCCATAATCAAACCTTTCCACTTCAACTATCTAATAACCAATGTAAAACCTTTATCCACTGAGTCTCTAGTTACACTATTTCTGGTGACACCCTTTATCACCAGAGTCTTGATGGTATCCTTCTTAGGTGTCTTGATTTTGAGGAATCAAAAGTGGCCTTACGTGATGTACATGAAGGTATCTATGGTTTACATTCCGCTAACCTTAGCCTTGTTAAGAAACTTCTACGAGCAAGATACTATTGGCCAACCATGGAAAAAGATGCACAACAATTTGCAAAGAGATGTCTACAATGTCAGAAACATGGAGATTTAATACATACACCAGCACATGAACTTTAGCCTATCATTACTCCATGGCCTTTTTCATAGTGGGGACTTGATCTCATAGGTAAAATCCATCCTACTTCATCAAATGGTCATAAGTTCATTATCACTGCCACTAAATATTTCACAAAGTGGGTGGAAGCCATACCAATGACTTATATCATAGGCAAGCAAATATCTAAGTTTATTCTACACTATATCATTTGCCATTATGGAGTTCCTCAAGCTATTGTCACAGATAATGGTCATCCCTTCAAGAATCAAGAGGTCAGAGATCTTTGCAACAAGTTCCATATCCAACATAGATTCTCTACCTCGTACTATCCTTAGAGCAATGGCCAAGCTAAAGCCTCTAATGAAACAATCATCAAAATTCTCAAAAAGATGGTTAATGAAGCTGGTCGAGATTGGCATCTACAACTCCATCCTGCATTATGGGCCTATAGAACAAGTATTAGAACTCCCACTAGAGCCACATCTTATGCTCTTGTGTATGACACTAAAGCTATTTTACCTATTGAGGTTGAGATCCCCTCATTGCGAGATTCCTTACAACATACCATCTTAGAGGAAGAATAATGAGTATCCAGACTCCATGATCTTGAGCTTCTAGATGAAGAGCATCTTATAACACTCAACCATATCCAAGTCTATCAAAACCATCTACACCACAGCTATAACAAAAAAATTAGAGAACACAGATTTCAAGTGGGAGATCTTGTCCTTAAAGAGAATCAAAAGAATCAGCAACACCATGAGAAATAGGGCAAGTTTGAACCAAATGGGTCAAGTGCATATACTCTTTCAACACCTGAAGGCATTCCCTTGGATGAACTAGTCAACAGCATTCATCTCAAGAAGTTTTATCCTTGAATCTCAACTATCCCAAAAAAAAAATCCATCCAACAGTGAAAACCACTTTGTGGAACTTTGGATAAACAAAAATAATAGTATAAGATAAATAATCTATCCTCTGGTGAAAACCTAGTAAACAGGCACCTTGGATAAGTACCATAGTGAAAACCTGGCAAACAGGCACTATGTGTAGTGACCAACTTCCATCATCTTCTTGATTTGTTTGATCATCACTCTTCCTACCATATTTTTCCATCCTATCCCACATAGTCCATATCATAATCCACATATCATCACAATAAACATCTTTTCCATCTTTGTCTCTGTCAATGCTAGCTATCATACTTGAGACATTGCTGCGATAACTATCTCTTTTGGTACCTTAGCATCTTGATCGCATGCCATTTTCATCATTGCTTCTCCATAATAAACCTCATCCCATACTGGGGGCATTTGTTGAGTCTTATTTGGAAGTGGATATCGCTATCGCTAGCTCATAGCACACCAAACACTTTAGCTCACAATACAACAAAATTTCAACTTCAACCGTAGCGTTCATCCAACGACAAATGTGACAAAACAATTTGTAATAAGGATTCATATCTTTGTAATCAATTCGTGCTCATCTGACATCTGACAATCACAAGACATCACCAATGCAAACATTCAAGCAATCACGTGAGTCTTTCAACATCACCTATCCAGCATAATAAGAAAGAACTACATCCCAGCTCTATTGTTAAAGCCTTGATCCCATGGATACAGGGTATGTAGGCAATCTGAGATGCAAAGGAAGCATTTTGATTCAGGCTAAGATGATAGCCTCTTCTTTTCATCATTCATCTTTCATCTTTCTTCTAATCATCCTTAAATCTTTCATCACACATATCATCAATAAAACCCAGAACTACATATTCATCATGTCTCATCTTCATCATAAATGTGATTTGATCCCGTGGATATAGGGTGTGTAGGCAGTCTAGAATACAAAGGAAGTTTCTAATACTCAAGCACAGATGATCCACCCCATCTTCTTCTTCTTCTCTCATCTTCCATCTTCTTCTCTTTGATCAGCTCAAGTAGGAAGCAAACTATGTGTATACTGAAAGCTCCAACACTTTAACCAATCAAGAATAAGCCAGAAGCTATTTGTCCACATGTCTTTAGCCAACATTTGCTATAGCAGTTTATCAACATCTTAGGCCTTCAATAGGATGCAGCTTTCCTCTTAACAAGGCACCAGCTTAAATTCATCTAAGAGCACCTAAATTTGGGAAGAGAACGTGATGACAGTATCTTTTATTTTATCTTTTGACTTATCTTTTGTCCCTTTTCTATGCCTAATCAACACTGCCGTGATCTATCATATCTTGGTACTTTGCGATGAAGTAAGGAATGGGGCATGGTCATATTGCTTTTGTATACCGTGTTTGTGGGATGATCTTATTCTCTTCCTAAGCGTATTGGTATCTTGTACGTGTTGGGATTAGCATCTTACATATCAATATCTCTAGCATCTAAGAAGCTAAATAGTCTCTCATGCACTTGAGACTATTCTATGTTAAGACTAGCTCCATACATATAACCAGCAAGCTGTCACTATGCGTAGTGGAGATAAGCTCAAACCATTTCTTGTAGCATCAAAGTCCATCTAGGAACACTAGCTATTATTCATATCTTGTACATGTTGGTTCAACATCTTGACCTCATGTGTTTAGACAAGATTGTAGCATGCTAGTTGCACATTGGATATCTCGACACCTTGGTCTTCTATACCCTGGTGCATAACATCCACATGCTATATCAAACATGAGGATTGCATTTCTTTTCATTTTGAGCAATTACTTAAAAAGTTGCCCATCATCCCATCTATTCATCCTATTATTCGCCTCTATAATCTTTAGCCAAGGTCAATCATTTCTATCACCCTTCTTCCACATCTCTTATCCTACAAAACAAGTGTCTTAGACATGCATAGATCCATCACATATCATCTCATTACCATCTATCTATATGCATCTATTTATATGCATAAGTCCATTTACATATTTGCCTTATCATACATTTCCATTCATATCATTTACATAAATATCCATACATAATCCATGAAAAATACAACATGCATAACCTTCATAATACCAACAGTGCATCCACTACAACATCATATAGATCAGCAATACACCATCATATATATACACATGTGTCAATATACAAGTGCCTACATATACAAGCTGAGCCATAAAGAATGTATTTATAATCGGCTCTAGGCCTCATCATGATACAACATAAAACAAGGTAGCCCTAGTGACTACTGGTAGCTCCCTTGCCCTGACCACCACCATTAGGTCCTGCACCTGTCCACCTGTCTCTCAGTGGCCCCATCACTGAGACTACTGATCGAGATCCACCTGACCTCTATGAACCTGAAGCCCTTGACCTGATCCTAAAGCTAGGCTGCCTCTGTTCTGCTGGCACAACCCCATAATATAAGCCTCTATAGTACTCAACCTCACCATGTACTCTCCGCAGCTCTGCCTATACCTGTGTCAACTGTGTGGCCAAATACATCATAGCCCCATTTGTAGCCAATGTAGTCACTACTCTATCCCGCTCACTAGTCATCCCCTGTAGCTGCTACACAGTCATATCTCTCTCTACCCACAAACCATCTCTCTCCACTCTCATCGCCTGCACCTATTGTACCATAGTATCTCTCTCTAATCTCATCATCTGCTCTCTCTGTCTAGCTACATCTCTCTCCATTGTCACCCTAGCAAGTGCACCATCATCTTATCCATCCCCAGCCTGCACTCTCAACTGTAACTAAGCCTAGTATGTCTGAGCCTGAGCCCTAGCATGCTGCAAGCCAATCACTGCCTGGTGTCTAACTCCACCCTCCTTAATCTCATCTGAGCCTGCTACCTCCATCTCCTCTCCTATCTGATCCTTCTCTGTAGCTGCTGAATCCCAACATCATCACCCACTAATATCTACCCCTGAGGCTATCCTGGCATCTATTCTTGTACCTGTATCCCTGGCGTTGCTGGTACAATAGCTTGCGCTAGTGGAGCCCATTGTCATCTCCTCCTGACAGGTCTCTCCATCCCTATCTCCCCTATCTCTCTAACCCATGTCAGCCGCGTTGGTTTCGCTATCATCTAGTATGCATCATAATCTGACAGCATGCCTGGATCTGCAGGACCATGTCCCCACTACCATACAACTAGTTGTAGCCCCTCTCTCTTCGCCAAAGCCGTGTCAACCACAACCTCCGGCCCCCAATCGAACACGTCCTATCTAGTCCTCCCAAAAATGGCATCACCTACCAGTACTACTTGTGGTCACCTGAACTACCTGTCCAAAAATATATCTCGCCTGCCTAGCATAGACAAGCTCAGTATCCTCCGTGTTTCTCTCTTACAATGATTTAACAACTGAGCTCTTAAAACTGTAACTCAAAGATTGGACATCTAACCTGAGTATCTGTCTTAATCTCTATGGAGATGTATTTCACTTGTCAATCTAGGGACGTGAACTTGAAATGGGTCAGCACGATATGTGCACTAAGAACTTCCAAAGTAGCCATGTTCATTCTATAGCTAAGAAAAACATAATGTTGAAGATAAACTGCTAGAAAGGACATAATAGGAATGCAGAACATCAACCAACAACTATTCTAGGATTAAGTACATGATAGAAAGTAAAAGTCTGGGCAAACAAACAGGAAAGTACTCTGTTTGCTTTGGCTGCAGGAATAGACACAAAATAGAATTCTAGTGGCTACAGGAACATTCAATGCTAGATTTAACTAAATGCTTAACATAAAATGTAACTAAACTAAAGGGTGGAATTCTCACCAAGTGGGCCCCCTTGGATGAGTATTCCCTAAGACAAATGTAAACTCAGAAATGTTAAATTACTTCATTTTATTCATTCAAAAAGATGAGTACAAATGAACATTATAACTGTATTACCAAAAATTAGATAATGCAAGTACAATTTTTGAATATTCAACAACCCCTCAGAAGGAGTATCAAAGTCTTATTTATAGAAGGTGTTAGCACTCATTTTGACCTAGGGTTGATTTTTCATGATCAGGGGGTTTCTTCATTTGAACCCTTTATCTTCTTGCCCATTTTTCCTAAGTATTGGACCTCCTCAGCATTTTTCAGCTGCAGCATCATATTTTCCTGAGGAGGAGGTCATCATCATCATCTTGTCTTCGATGATGGTCTGCATTAACATGTTTGCTTCGACTTGTTTTTCATCGTCATCATCATATTTTATTATCGGGTGATGTTTGGATATCATCCTGATCCTGCTGATGAGCTACAGTGCGCCCTGATTTGCTTGCGGGGGTGATTTTTCAAGTACCCGGTGATCTTCCATTATCACCTTGCCCCAAGCATGATGATGATGTTGCCCTGATATTCTGAAGGGGTTATTCTCTAAGTTGTTCAACCTGACTTGTTCTTTCTTAAGGGTCGTCATCATCATCATCATATTTCCAGTTATCACCGTATTGCTTGCGGGGGTCATCATATTTTCTGCCTTCGTGATTTTTCGCCGGGGTGATATTTTTATCATCGGGTGATCTTGGTTATGATCATCCTGATGATGTTGTTGAAGAGTTCTAAGTGTGACCCGATATTCACTGGGGTCATCATATTTTGAACGTCAGGATGATCTTAGTCAATATCATCCTGATGATGTTGTATCACTTCATGTTCGTTGTTTTGTCATCCTGATGATGCTGACGTCATTCTTACGTCAGGGTGATATCTATTTCTCTGCCTATCTGCATCATGATATTTCCGAAGGAGGGGGTGATATTTTCATATCACCCGGATGTATGTTTGTTCCAGCGTCATGATGATGCTGATATCAAGGAGATATCCGCCTGCCGGCTTCGTGCATTATCTAGTGGGGGGTGATCTTTTCAAGCATCATCATATTCATCTATCGCCCCGATCTTATAGTGGAGCTACAGTGCAACCTGATATTTGTACATCAGGATGATATTTCCAAATATCCGGTTATCTTCCGAATATCATCCTGATGTCGATATGATGATGACGTCATCAAGGTCCGGGGGGGGCACGTTTCTAACACTGATCATCTTGTGGAGATCCCCCAATATTTGCAAACATGATGATGACGTCATCCGGATATGAGGAGGTGCGCAGTAGGCAGATATGATGATGACGTCAGCAGGATATGATGATGACGTCATCAGGATGTTCATCGGCCAGACTTTTGGTATAAGCTCAGCAGGAGGGTCTTCCTCCGATGGATCAGGTTGTGCGGATGAAGGCAATTATCATGCAGGTTATATTGCGATATGATGCTGACGTCAGGGTGATATTTCAAGCAACAGGATATCATGCTGCTGGAGGATGATGATGATGAAGTCATATACTAGTGTCGTCAGGAGCAAAAGCACCGACATCATATATGCTCATGACCTAGTATATAAAGTGTTAAAGAGGTTGCTGCGGGGTGCATGTGGGATAATTGATATCCCGCATATTTGAAATATCATGATGATGAATCTCGGCGGGAAATGGTTGCGATCGACTGTTAGATGTTTTTCCCAAGGCCGCGGGTTGGTGTGCCATTAATGGCGAAGGTCGCAGAGGTATGGGCGGATCTGGTACTCGATTGAAGGTGTACATCAGCGGACAGTGGCACAGGGCTCGAGATATCTTCCTGTCTCCTCCCCTACCTGCTGCATTCATGTCCTGCTGCATTCATGTTTGGGCGCTAATCTGGTAGTGTTTGAGCGCCATTTTGCTGATACTGTGTATCTGGCAGATTTTTTTGGTCAACCCTGTAATTAATTGCTGTGGTACACTACCTGGCTGTTATAAGCAGGAAGTGATACTCATTTGTGGTTGTTGAAAGTTGAGGATTTTTGGCTCTGTAATCCAAAACCAGCTGATCTGGTTGCTCTGTACAGTCTAACTTGTGAGTTTATGTATCTCCTGTTGTACGATTTGGCATGAATCCACTGATTTCATGGTTAATCTTATATGAGTAATGCTATCTTAGCATGTGTTGTGTTAATTCTGTCTCCAGTATTGCATGTATTCTTCTTCTGGATCTGGATATTTGGGTAATGTTTAGATTCTAGAGCATAGAATTCCTATGTTGAATGTCTGATCTTTTAACTTCTGCTCAAGGGGTAGATTAAACTATTTTCAGGTTGAACATTGGGAAGGGTATACTGCAGTAGGGATGCCATAAGTAGAGATAACTTAACACTCTTCATTGGGAGATATCTGTAAGGCAGATATCATGTGTATCCCCCTGAAATCCAGTTTTAGCTATTCATGCTGATCATTCACAGGTGTATGTCTATCGACTCCAAGCCCTGGATAGGCACCAATCATGCTGTGTTCTTGTGTTATACACCATGTCCAGCTTTGCATCCAAAATTCAAACTAAAACATTTCATACTTCCACCTGTTAGTTGTAGGAGTAGGATTAGGAACCCCCTGCATGCTCTCATACCCAACCAGACATCATGTCCAAGAATGTTGCCAGCCTTGTGATCTATCATGCAGATCTTGGTCCATACATGAGAGTATTCTGCCTGTTGTTGTCAAGTTAGATCCTTCTATCTTTGAGCTAGTCAAGGTTACATCTTGAGTTATAGGGATACCCCCCTTGGTGCGGCAGAACCAGAAGTGAAGGGGAGGCAGCTCACGCAACCTCCTGTATTTAGTTGGCTGAATCTGCCTGTGCATTAGAAGTGGCAAACCCTAATGCTGATTCAGAAGAAAAAACCAACAAATTGGCGACTCCGCTGGGGAATGGGAAGTAAAAGTACTATCTAATCATCTCCAGTAATATATCTGTGACCCATCCGAGTCACCAACAAATTGGCGACTCTGCTGGGGATGTTGATGTAAAGTGATATCCTGCAGTCTCTGGTGAAGTTTTGCTCTGCTGGTGGAATGAACTCAGAAACGTATTTGATGAGCTTTCAGCTGCTGTAAATTTTGTCCTCTCTGGAGAGGTGGCGACTCTGCAAAAAAGATCCAAATGCACATGAAAGATGGATGTATGTGATGTGACAAAAATGTGTTGTTCATTTTTCTGCATCTGTATGAGAAAAGGTACCTTGTTCCTTCCCCTTTATTTGTTGTTTTACTGCATAGGTTAGATGCCAGGGGAAGCCTTAGGTCTTAGACAGACAAAGGATGTCTAAGAGTAGGGTTTTTATGAACCCAAGTATGTATTATCCCATACTCAGTGGTGAAATGTTGGATAAAGGAATAGAAGAGATAAGAAATAGGTTGATATTCTTAGAGGCTGAGCAGGCCCAGTTAAAAAGCAGTAACCCTGTTGTGCCTGCCAGTCAGAAGGCTAAACCTCCTGTCAGCCCTTTTGATCCTTTGTATGACCAACTGGATTTGTCATGGGTGGACTATAAAGTAGAAACTATGCCTGCTAGGATATATTGTCAGATGCCTAGATTTAGTGGTCACAATGTATGTGATGGGTATGCACATATCCAAAATTTTCACAGTTTTATGGGAAAATATTCATTCAGAGATGAGGATATGTGGATGAGGTTTTTTGTTAGGTCCTTTGATGCAAAAGCAAAAGACTGGTATTTGAGCTTTCCAAAGAAATCCTTTGCCCGTTGGGATGAGCTTGCTGACTGTTTCAAGGAGGAATTTGCAAAAGAACCAGCTGATCTTGTTGCAGGATTGATGAGAATCAGAAAACAAGATGAAGAGCCAAGTGTTGTTTTCAGTCATAGGTTTGCAATAGCCCTTTCACAGATCCCAGAAGTCTTCAGACCTGATATTTCAGCCTGTGTTGGCATATTCTTTGAAGCTTTTGAGGAGGGATTTAGTGCAATATTGAGGGATTTCAAGGTGACAAGTATGCAGATGGCATACAGGTTCATAGAAAAGATAGAAAAAATCAGAAATGTGTACCTGCTGAAACCCCTCTCCCCAGGCCTTGGTGTGAGAAATTGTTGTGAAGCTGCAAATGACCAAATGATTATGGCTTCATGTGCAGATAAAAATGAAAATAAAAGCATAGAGGTTGAGACTGCTGTGTTTGAACATAATGCTAACAATACTGCTCAACTGGATTGTTCACCAGTTGAGGATGCCAGTGAAAGGACTAATGAGGATTCCCATTGCAATGATGAGGCAGCTGACCATGAAAACAATAACGAGGTTGTGGACAGCAATGAGCAATTTTTAGAATGGACCTGTGGAGACAATTGTGAGTATTGTACTCAAGAAAGAGAAGATATAAGCAAACAGAGAAGCAGTCCTATGTGTGACCCATTGCCTACCTTTCAAACACATGGAGATCATGAAGAGCAGTCAGAAATTGAAATAAGTGCTAGTTCAGAGCATGATTGTTTTTCATTTGATGGCTGTTTTGCTTATGACACACAGGCTGATACTCCTCCACAGAGTGAATCCATTGGTGATGAAGAGGTGTGCTCTGCTGCCCATGAACAAATGGCATACTATGATGAAACTGATGCACCTGGGTCACCCATTTATGACACATATGGTGATGAGGATCTGTCTGAGTATGGTGAGGATCTAGACACTATTTTTGGCTTGGATTCTGTTTCTCATCCTGATGAAAGAGGAAACAACATGCATCAGGTAAGTGACTGTGAAAATGTGCCTGATTTGAGAGAGATGCCAGAGCCTGATCTTTTCCAGCCTGGTGCTGCTGATTGTTGTGTACATGATGTGTAAAATTGTGATTTTGAAAGCTTTTCTTTTGATGTGCCAGCATATAATACAATGAGCCCTGATCTTCCTAGCTGTGTGGTGGACTTCGAGTGTTTCCTATTTGCAGTCCAGCTAGGAGATCATGTTGCAATGCATGATGATGATATAGATGATAAGTATAAGTATGCATTGCCTGATACATTCTGCACCCACATGTCACATGATGCTGAGGGTTATCTGCACAAGGGTGATGATGACAAGCCAAATCAGAGGGTTGAATATGCAGATGACAAGATTTGTTTGTGGGTGGATCTTTGTAGTATCTCCAAGCTTGACCTAGTGCATGCAGATGAAAACAAGATATTTGACAAAGGGAGATACATGTTTTTCTTTTCTTGGTGGCCTTAGGCCATCAAGTGTGTTTGGTGATGCAGGTCGGTGCAGTATTTGACTCTGTGCCCAACGGATAAGGGACTGGTCTGCATCCCAGAGATCTGGTTCTCGCTGCAGGTTTTCACCTGCACGTCCCCAGACAGAGCCACTGTTAGCACTCATTTTGACCTAGGGTTGATTTTTCATGATCAGGGGGTTTCTTCATTTGAACCCTTTATCTTCTTGCCCATTTTTCCTAAGTATTGGACCTCCTCAGCATTTTTCAGCTGCAGCATCATATTTTCCTAAGGAGGAGGTCATCATCATCATCTTGTCTTCGATGATGGTCTGCATTAACATGTTTGCTTCGACTTGTTTTTCATCGTCATCATCATATTTTATTATCGGGTGATGTTTGGATATCATCCTGATCCTGCTGATGAGCTACAGTGCGCCCTGATTTGCCTGCGGGGGTGATTTTTCAAGTACCCGGTGATCTTCCATTATCACCTTGCCCCAAGCATGATGATGATGTTGCCCTGATATTCTGAAGGGGTTATTCTCTAAGTTGTTCGACCTGACTTGTTCTTTCTTAAGGGTCGTCATCATCATCATCATATTTCCAGTTATCACCGTATTGCTTGCGGGGGTCATCATATTTTCTGCCTTCGTGATTTTTCGCCGGGGTGATATTTTTATTATCGGGTGATCTTGGTTATGATCATCCTGATGATGTTGTTGAAGAGTTCTAAGTGTGACCCGATATTCACTACGGTCATCATATTTTGAACGTCAGGATGATCTTAGTCAATATCATCCTGATGATGTTGTATCACTTCATGTTCGTTGTTTTGTCATCCTGATGATGCTGACGTCATTCTTACGTCAGGGTGATATCTATTTCTCTGCCTATCTGCATCATGATATTTCCGAAGGAGGGGGTGATATTTTCATATCACCCGGATGTATGTTTGTTCCAGCGTCATGATGATGCTGATATCAAGGAGATATCCGCCTGCCGGCTTCGTGCATTATCTAGTGGGGGGTGATCTTTTCAAGCATCATCATATTCATCTATCGCCCCGATCTTATAGTGGAGCTACAGTGCAACCTGATATTTGTACATCAGGATGATATTTCCAAATATCCGATTATCTTCCGAATATCATCCTGATGTCGATATGATGATGATGTCATCAAGGTCCCGGGGGGTGCACGTTTCTAACACTGATCATCTTGTGGAGATCCCCCGATATTTGCAAACATGATGATGACGTCATCCGGATATGAGGAGGTGCGCAGTAGGCAGATATGATGACGACGTCAGCAGGATATGATGATGATGTCATCAGGATGTTCATCGGCCAGACTTTTGGTATAAGCTCAGCAGGAGGATCTTCCTCCGATGGATCAGGTTGTGCGGATGAAGGCAATTATCATGCAGGTTATATTGCGATATGATGCTGACGTCAGGGTGATATTTCAAGCAACAGGATATCATGCTGCTGGAGGATGATGATGATGAAGTCATATACTAGTGTCGTCAGGAGCAAAAGCACCGACATCATATATGCTCATGACCTAGTATATAAAGTGTTAAAGAGGTTGTTGCGGGGTGCATGTGGGATAATTGATATCCCGCATATTCGAAATATCATGATGATGAATCTCGGCGGGAAATGGTTGCGATCGACTGTTAGATGTTTTTCCCAAGGCCGCGGGTTGGTGCGCCATTAATGGCGAAGGTTGCAGAGGTATGGGTGGATCTGGTACCTGATTGAAGGTGTACATCAGCGGACAATGGCGTAGGGCTCGAGATATCTTCCTGTCTCCTCCCCTACCTGCTGCATTCATGTTTGGGCGCCAATCTGGTAGTGTTTGAGCGCCATTTTGCTGATACTGTGTATCTGGCAGATTTTTTTGGTCAACCCTGTAATTAATTGCTGTGGTACACTACCTGGCTGTTATAAGCAGGAAGTGATACTCATTTGTGGTTGTTGAAAGTTGAGGATTTTTGGCTCTGTAATCCAAAACCAGCTGATCTGGTTGCTCTGTACAGTCTAACTTGTGAGTTTATGTATCTCCTGTTGTACGATTTGGCATGAATCCACTGATTTCATGGTTAATCTTATATGAGTAATGCTATCTTAGCATGTGTTGTGTTAATTCTGTCTCCAGTATTGCATGTATTCTTCTTCTGGATCTGGATATTTGGGTAATGTTTAGATTCTAGAGCATAGAATTCCTATGTTGAATGTCTGATCTTTTAACTTCTGCTCAAGGGGTAGATTAAACTATTTTCAGGTTGAACATTGGGAAGGGTATACTGCAGTAGGGATGCCATAAGTAGAGATAACTTAACACTCTTCATTGGGAGATATCTGTAAGGTAGATATCATGTGTATCCCCCTGAAATCCAGTTTTAGCTATTCATGCTGATCATTCACAGGTGTATGTCTATCGACTCCAAGCCCTGGATAGGCACCAATCATGCTGTGTTCTTGTGTTATACACCATGTCCAGCTTTGCATCCAAAATTCAAACTAAAACATTTCATACTTCCACCTGTTAGTTGTAGGAGTAGGATTAGGAACCCCCTGCATGCTCTCATACCCAACCAGACATCATGTCCAAGAATGTTGCCAGCCTTGTGATCTATCATGCAGATCTTGGTCCATACATGAGAGTATTCTGCCTGTTGTTGTCAAGTTAGATCCTTCTATCTTTGAGCTAGTCAAGGTTACATCTTGAGTTATAGGGATACCCCCCTTGGTGCGGCAGAACCAGAAGTGAAGGGGAGGCAGCTCACGCAACCTCCTGTATTTAGTTGGCTGAATCTGCCTGTGCATTAGAAGTGGCAAACCCTAATGTTGATTCAGAAGAAAAAACCAACAGAAGGAAAACTACAAAACTAATTATCTAATAGGGCAGTCAAATCCAACAGAATAGGAGGATGCCACATTATGGAAAACATAGAAAGTGGAAAGGAGGTTACACATGCAGGAGAATCTGGTCAAGTGAGTTGCCTTAACACAGATCTAGCATAACAATAACTCCTAAATTTGCTCAATACGTATTTAAGATTAGTTACAAAGTGGTTGCCTTCCCTCCATTTGACATTGGAATGATCACCCTATTTGACTTTTATGGTAAGCGACCAACCACTAGAATCTTTCTCTTCTTTATGGATACTGATTATATCTGCATAACAATATTAGTACACACAATAATTGCACATCTGTAATTACCTTCGAGTAATATTCATTAACCATATGTAAAATTAATATAGACAGTTCAAATAGCATGTCTTTGCCATAAAAGGATATAAGAAATGACCTATGCTCAACAAGCTATAGCTTTGGGGGTAATGACATAAAAAGATTAGGATTAAAGTACCAAAGTCCAAGATAACTACAGCAAATGGACAATAAAGTTTAACAAAATTGAGTCATAAACTAGACTCATCACTCTCCCCAACCTAAGACTTTGCTGGTCCTCTAGCAGAGGAAGGGTTGTTCTTTTGCTTGGTTAATGCTCTGAAGTTAGCAACTACCAGTTGTCCAATATCAGTCTCTCTGGTGTGTGAGGTAGGATCCCAATAGAACCCTTGCTTCCTATCCAACCTGCTCCATCTTTGTCTTTCTTCAGTAATATCATATTGGTAAAATCTGTAATTTGGCACTAGCCACAATAGGATAGGTGGTTGAAAGATTAAGGGAAGCCAGAATTGTCCCTTTGTCCTCTTAATCTGAATATATTTGTCCACTCTTTTACATGCTGTAGCATAATTTTGCAGAGAGTGAGGCTCTGCTTGTTTTAGCTCATCAGATAAACTATTCTACCTTTGTGTCAAATGTCCTTTCACAGATTCTCCAATAGTGTGTACCATCTTCTCATATTCTCTGTAAGCTACTTCTCTTTTAGCCAGGATTTTGTTACCATAGCTTGTCCTATAAATCATTCTATGCCAATCATTGAAAATGCTTCCTAGATTTCTAGATTAAGCTCTAACAGGCAATGGAGTGTTGAATTTTAATTACTTATAAGCCCTAAACTGTTGTCCCCAACTAATCTCATTTTACATCCAGGACATAAATGCCCTCAACTAAACATGCCCAACATACAACAAGGGGTTCCATTCATGGTCTTGGGACACAACAAAATTATGTAAATAAAATTCACACAACAAACTCTTTATTTCTGGAGGAGCAATCCTATAAGCATTGAAAAATTCAAGAGGAGATTCAATGGAAGGGTTCAAACCAAAAACAATCCTTGCTAACTTAAAAGAGAGGAACCTTTCCTTTAAATGTAGTACATAGACTCTCGGGGGAGTTCTACATTCTAATACCTAAGGCACCAAAGCTGCCATACTATCCACTCTCTCTTTTAAAGTTGCAATTTTTGCATTCTTGTCTTTAATCTCTTCATCCTTCTTTTGAATTTCATCCTTCAATCTACATTTTTCTATCTTCCATTCCTTTTCTCTCCTCTGTATTTCATTCCATAGACTCATGGCTACCATGTGCATTGAAAAATTAGGAGGTCTATGTATGCCTACCAAAGGCTTTCCTGGCACAGATGGTTGATCTTCATGTAGCATAGGCTATAAGGTTTTTGATTGTTCAGCCAATTCTGGCTGTAGGGTGTCTTGCTGCAAGAACTCCTATTTATCTTCATGTTCCTATCTCTCAATATGCTCAGTAGTGGTGGCAAGGTCTGCCAGAGTTACATCTGCTGCTTCCTTAATTTTGTCTTTTTCTACATCATTCACATGCCCCATTGGGGCCTCTGTATTCTCAACTGTCATTTCATCAACCCTAGGGCTTGTCTCTGTAGATGCACCGAAGGTAGGCTCAGCAAGTCTTGATTTACTAGAAGGGCTCTCATGTTGCTCTTTGGCCATAGGAAGAACAGTGTCAACTTTTCATTTCTTAGAGTGCAACACCTTCCTTTTTGCAGTTTTCTTTTTGGTTTTGCCCTTCTTTATTTCTGCCCTTCTCCTCTGTGCCCTAGTTTGAATTAAATTGCTAAGAGGAATATCCTCATTGTCAGAATCTAAAGAATTTTATTTTTCTACATGCTCTGCTTTAGAAGAGTTAATCTCAATAGCTTGTTTTTCTGCAGGAGGGTTTGCACTGGAAGTTGAAGTTCCCAGAGTAGCTTCAATAGAACACACCCTTCTCCTAGTTCTATGATGTTGCTGCACAACCATAGGTCACAAATGACTTGGTCTTATTTGATTCATATTCAGAAATTCCTCCCAAGTTATATCAGATACATCATGCAGAGACTTCTCAACAAGCAATTTGAATAAATAGTGGTGAGAGACATAATTAGGCCTACCTTTTTGGGTTTTAGCAGCCATAATCGAGAGAAGGTGGTAAAGCACATTTGGCACATTCATTCTTCTTCCATGTCTCATATGATTCAGCAATTTGAAATACACAGAGTGAAGGTTTGACAAACAACCTTCGCAAGTAATGTACTTCACCACATGGACAGCTACCTATTTCCACGGCTTAGGCAGAGAGGTTCTTTTGGCTCCCTGCTTGTCTATAGTCAATCGAGGATCACCAGATTCTGTAAATTTGGCCCTAGCTGACTTGGCATCTCTGGCAACAGGGTATTCTTCACCATCAATAGGTAGACCTATAACTTCTACAATTCTCTCCTCAGTAGCCAACACCTCCAATCCTCTTACTGATGCAGAGGCATCCACACTAAAACCTTGACATACAGCATGTATGTCTGCAACCCTTCATCATCATCATCATATTTCCCTTAACACTGTTAGCATCATCATATTTTCTCTGTCGACCGATATCCTCCTGCAGACAAACCTTCGACCTTTCGCCTGTCAGTAGCATCATCATATTCGGCTATCAGCAACATCATCACATTTGGCAAGCGCAAACATCCTCCTGATGTTCACTGTTCATCTTACCGCCAAACGCTTTCTGCAGCATCATGATGTTCAACATCATGTTCCTCAGCAGGACATAAAATATCCGGTTCCCTCCATATATCCTGATGACGACACTTCACGCACCTTTCCTTCGATGCTTACGTCACCCCGATATCCGACTACTCAAACAAACAGCATCAAGATATGACTTATCCGGTCAAATGAAACATCCTGATGTTGATACTCAACTTTATACTGATGACGAATATTCTGCCGAATATCCTCCTCCCGATCCACTTAACTCCTTGATGCCTTATGCCGATACCAAAACACTTAGGGTCAGCAGGATAAACCTTTATCGGGTGATAGTTCGGAATGTCCTGATGACGATTATCCTGATGACGATGATGTCATATGCAGTTCCTTCAATATCCTGTTGTCGGCCAAACTTAACATTATCGGCCCACGATGATTATATCAACCCGATCGACTAACTTATGCCAATATACCCTTCCTCGGCAACACCTGATGATGATCACCCCGAAACGCATTCACCTTATGCAAACGATTGCATCATGCTTACCTCTATCTACTCGGATGACGCCCGAAGTAACTGCAGGATATACACAGAAATATCCTGATGATGCCGTTGTGATGAATTTCCAACCTTAGCAAATTTCAGTCCGCTGAACCTCCTGAGGTGACCTGATCTGCTTTCAGGGCGATCTTCCAGTCTCGAACTATCAGCATGACCTAGCACATACCCATGCTAGGGTTCTCAACACATCTCGACCGTGATCCTGCACACCTGCATGCAAACAAACACAAAATGCAGACTAAACCCTAAGCTATTATACATGGCCATTCCACCGATTCGACGAATCAACCGGTGGAATGGATCAGCGAATCCATGAAACCGCTAGATCAGCAACTCGATTTCACAATGGAGATCAAACAGAAAATGAACACAAACAGGATCTTTATTGATTTCAAAAGATGCAATACAATGCTCAGTCTCTCTCCCCTTTGTCTCACTCTCTGCAATGTCTGATTGATGATCTGCAATACTGCATAAAACCAACCGATCCTAATGCATAAATAGGATCTCCTGCGAGTACTACCGACCTGACTCCAAGTGGCTGGGAGCTTCCAAGCATCTGGGAGATCTCTCCAGGTGGCTGGGAGATCCAACCGGACATACAGCATAACAGCTGTCCTAACAACCTAGCTAAAAATAGTAAAGTCTGGTCAACATGACCTTATTACATGCATTGGTCTTACAAGACCTTCTTGGAAACATCAACAAGACCTAAAACAAACTAACTGCCTCATGGAGGCCGGCTGTCAGGTAGGTGCTCCTGCACCACTTACCATGGCTTTAGCATCAGACAATGTCTGAGCAAATTATAACGCAACATTTTCATCAAAACCATTTAACTTCAAGAAATAGTCCATCCATCCACAATTTCTAAATTCAGCCTGACTAAGTGCATCCTGCAATAATACATCATGAAGTATGGGTTCATTCTGAATTAATCCTCCCCCCATTAACTTAGCTACCTAAAAATAATCACACTACACCTTCCTGCAACCCTGTTAAATTTTCAATAAGTCTTGCTATCTGTCCTTTCCTTTTTGGCTTTTTTTCTTGGGAAGGCAAGACAAGGGTGGTATAGGCAGTAATGAATGATCAATGAAGGTTGTCATCTCACACTTGCGAGCCATCACCTCACTCAGAATTCAAATCATTCAAAAAACTTTACTAACATTTTGGCATCAAGCATATGGATGAACTGACACATGGACAACATATTAACACTCCCTCCCCAACCTAAATTTAGGCATGTGTCCACACATGTGAAATTGATGCATGATGGGACAAGGAAGGGAATAATGACATGCTATGAGAAATATCGATATTAATGTACAATAATTAAATGAATGAACCACAAGATAATTAAGAGAGAATTATTAAAGTGTGCGTACCTTGATTTGTGGAACATTGGTTGCAAAAATCATGGAGAAAGTAACGGTTAATGCTTAAGAATTTATTGAGCAATGAATGAAGGTGGAGTGGCTGAAGCAAGATGGGATGAAGTGTAATTAGTACATGTTATGGAAGAGAGAAGAATGGATATGGGTGGGTGGATGGGTGAAGAAATGAAAGAGTGGACTCCCACAAATGTGGAAGTCTTTATTATGATAAGTACCACACCTTGGTTAGCCAGAAGGAGGGACACTAGGTCCACTACCTTTGGTTGCAGGAAGTTCTAGAGTTGCACACTGAGTGAACTGCTACAGGAATTCTTCTTTGGAGGCTGGCTTGTGATATAACCTGAGTCGTTGACCATTGACTAATAGTTTAAATCTGACTGGGTCAATGGTAGTGAGCTGAACATCACCATTGGAAAACACTTCAACAAACTCATATGGTCCTAGCCACCTTGTCTGTAATTTTCCTGCATTATCCTAATAGCTTGAGTCATAAAGCAAAGCCCAGTCACCAGGCTGAAATTTGTTATCTTTGATGTATTTGTCATGCCACCTGATTCTCTAATTCTACACCACTTCTATATGATGTAAATCTTCTTTTCTCATCTCATCCAAAGCATTGAGCTGCATGATTCTTTCTATTTGTGCCTTAGATAGATCCATCCCCAAGTCAAGTGCAGTCTGAATAGTTCTATGTTCAAATTCAATAGGCATCATGGCTATTTTTCCATACAGTAACTCAAAAGGAATAAAACTAGTAGTTGTTTTCTAGGTTGTCCTATAGGCCCAGACAGCTTCTAGCAATCTATTTGCCCAATCCTTCCTATGGACAGCTACAGTTTTGGTCAAAATGGCTTCTATTTCTCTGTTAGTCACTTCAACTTTACCATTAGCCTGGGGATGATAAGGAGTAGATTTCTTATCCCTTCTGTTTTATTCCTGCACTAGTGTTGCAACTAGAGTTGAGGTGAATTGAGCTCCTTGATTAGTCACTAATTCTCTAGGAACTCCATACCGTGTAAAGATTTCCTCATAGAGAAATTCTACAACCTTATTGTCTCTTGCATGCTTCATCACTTTAACTTCTACCCACTTAGTTACATAGTCAGTGCATACTAAGATATAGGATTTACCATTAGATGGAGGATCAATAGGTCCTACAAAATCTAATCCCCACTTATCAAATGGAGTAATCACAAGCTAAGGATAAAGGGGCATCTCATCAAATTTTGTTGGCCATCCCATCCTTTGACAACTATCACATTTCTTGGTATATCTTGCTACATCCTTGTATAGTGTAGGCCAGTAATAACCTACATTCAAAATCTTCATTGTAGTTCACTTTGCTGCAAAATGTCCTCCACAAGGTTCATTGTGACGACATGCAAAATGTCATATGTTTCATCTTCTCTCACACATCTCCTCATGACATTGTCTGGTCCAGTGTCGAATAAACATCTAGCAATCCATGAAAAAGGAAAAGATTTTTCAATGAGTACCCTTCTTTCCTTAGGAGAGAAGTGAGGAGGGACTCTTCTTGTGACTAGGTAATTAGCTGTGTCAGCATACCAAGGTGTTTGCATAGTGAGCGAAAACAAATGTTCATCAGGAAAAGAGTCATCAATGACTTGGGTATCTTCTGATGTAGTCATTCTTAAAAGAAAGTCTGCAACCGCATTGGCCTTTCCTAGCTTATCCACAATAGTGATGTCAAATTCCTGCATTAACAACACCCATCTTTCTAATCGACCATATATGAGAGGTTTGTTCATGAGATACCTAATGGTTGCATGATCTGTGTGCACAAAGATTTGATAACTGGTTATGTAGTGCCTAAATTTATTAAGTGCATAGATGACTACTAACATTTCTTTCTCTGTCACTATATAGTTGAATTTAGCACCCTGTAAGTTTTTGCTAACAAAATAAATAATATGCCCAATGACTCCTTCTTTCTAGCCTAAAACTGCTCCTATGGCATAGTCTAATGCATCAGTATGAATGTGGAAAGGAATTTCCCAATTGGGGCCTTTAAGTACAGGAGAATGGGTTAAGGCTACTTTTAAATCAGAAAATGCTTTGTCACAGTCTTCATTCCACTAAAATTCAGCATCCTTTATAAGAAGAGTATATAATGGGGATGCCATTTTGCTGAAATCTTTGATGAAACATCTATAATACCCTACATGACCCAAGAAACTCCTGACATCCTTTTGCTTTGCAGGAATGGGCAGATTGATGATGACTTCAATCTTTGTTGGGTCTACCTGTATTCCTTTTGGAGAAATGTAGTGGCCAAGTACTACACCTTCCTACATCATCATGAAGCACTTTGTACTATTTAAGGATAGGCTGTGGTCTTCACATCTATCCAACACCTTGCCTAAGTTTGTTAATGCCTCTTCAAAAGTAGCACCATAAGTAGTGAAATCATCCATATAGATTTCCATACAATCATGTGAGATATAGGAAAAAATGCTAATGACTACTCTTTGGAAAGTTGCAGGTGCATTGCATAAGCCAAATGGAAACACTGAGTAGGCATATGTCTCCCAAGGACAGGTAAATGTTGTTTTCTCTTGATCTTCAGGTGCAATCTGAATCTGATTGTAATTGCTAAATCCATCCAAAAAGGAAAAGTACTGCTTTCCTGCAAGTGAGTCCAATACTTGGTTTATGAAAGGAAGGGGAAAATGATCCTTTTTGGTGGCAGAATTTAATTCTCTATAATCAATACATACTCTCCATTTTCCTCCCTTCTTGGGCACAAGAACTAGAGGGGACACCCATTGGCTATCTGAGATAGGGTAGATAAATCTTGCATCTAATAGCTTCTGCAATTCCTCTTTGACAATTTCTCTTAGTGCAGGGTTGATTCTCCTTTGTGGTAGTCTTACTGGTGTACAATCTTCTTTTATGTAAATCCTATGGGTGCATAATGTAGGATCCAATTCTTTCATATCATGATAATCCCATGCAAAAGCATTTTTATGTTTCTTTAACAAATTTGTCAAGGACAGCTGTTGTGCTTGAGTCAAGTTGCTATTAATATTTAGATATCTTTCTTCTAAAATTTCCACTTGAGTTGTGAAGTCAACCATAGTTATGTCATTAATGCTAGGTACCTTAATTTCTTGTGGAAGCAATGTATGTAACATACCTGATGCTGCAAGAAAAATTGGAACAAGCATCCTTGCTAGATCAGCAGAATGAGAGGATGATGCTTCCTCTAATTCACAAAGATTTTGAATTATATTAGACAACACCTCCTCCTCTTCTTGAAGTTGCAAGAAAGAACTTTTGTCTATCATCATAAGCTGCTCCACAGAGTTAGCTTCCTCTGCCTCTTCACCAACATGAGGCCAAACATGATTATCCATATCATGAGATGGCTGTGCAGGTGGGTAAAGAACAAGTGTTTTAGTGCTTCTCCCATCAGAGATGGTCATATCTCCTAACCAGCACCCAATATAAGCATCTGTTGTGGCTAACCACGGCCTTCCCAAAATGATGGGGTATCCTCCCAATGTAGATTTAGGAGAAAGTATCATGAAATCAGTTAGATATTCCCATGACTCTAGGGATACCACAAGATCCTCAACTATCCCATCAGGTTTAATAGTAGAGCTATCAGCAAGCTGCAGGATAGTAGGGGTTGGTCACATAGTTGCAACATTCAGTTGCTGCTGGATATCCTTTGTCATTACATTTATGGCTGCTCGAAGATCAATTAGAGCATTTCTTATTTGGATTCCATTTATAACAACTTCTACCACAGGACTTCCTAGATCATTATATTTGGGAATAGTCACTTTTCCAAGCATGATGTCAGCCAATTGTCCCACCACATGAACCATAGTGGGGTCTTTTTTTTTTTTGCCTAGCTTCTTAAGGCATGCTTCTTTAATTGTTTTGCCATATATAGGAACATCTTTTATGGCTTGAAATAGAGGAATCTTAACACATACATGTTTCAAGTGGTCTAGAATATCAAAGGTGGGTTCCTCTTCTACTACCTTTTGTTTCATAGTTTCTAAGCTTTGTTGAAATGGTGGTTCTTGGGGAGTCTATTTGACTACCATTGGTTCAAGATTTCTAGGTACATATGATTGAATGGGGGTTTTACTAGGTTCCACTTCTTCCTTAGAAAACTCAATAATGATAGGTCTTGAAGGAGCTGCCAAGGTAGTTCCTGAACACAAATGTATATCACTTACATTCACAACATATGCAAGGAATTGATTTGGATCAGAAGAATATACTGGCTATTGTTGTGGTCTATTATTTGGGTTAGGTGAGGGTTGAGCTAGTATCTGAGTAGGTTTAGGTGTATTTGAATTGGAGCTAGAAGGTGGAGGAATTATAGCAGGTTGTTGGGGCTGAGGAGGTGACTCCGTGTAATTAGTGGTCTGATTTGGCCATTGCTGTCCTCCTCTCCATTGAGATGTTTGCTGCCAATTTCCTGGAGGTGACTACCAATTCCCCAGAGGCTGTTGCCACTAGGGTGCAGGGTTTTGGTAATTTAGCCAAGTATTTTGAGGGTTGTTCCAAGGTTGAGGTGGATATCCTCCATAACTAGATGGAAATGGATTTTGCCATTGGTTACCAGATGCATAGGTATTAAAATGTTGTCCAACATATGATAATGGATCTGGTGACATACCTTGTCTTGGAGCCCATGGCCTCCTTTGTGCAACATAGAAGACTTGATCCTTTTCAACTTGTATTGGCTTGAACTCAGGTGGAATCTGCTTGCTATCAATGTTAGCTACCAACTTGCATCTGCAGTCCCTCTTCTTTTGTCTGCAATGAGGACAATATTCTACCAACATTGCCTCAACCTCTTCATGCTTCTTCTTTTCTTGGAGTGTGTCCAACTGAGTGGCCATATTATTTATAATATCTTGTTTAAAATTAGATAGCAAGTGGCTTATCTCCATCCTTGAAATTCCATTGGTAGAGGTTTTGCCTATAAGGGGATGGTAACCTCTTCCTTTCTTCATGGCTACTCTGGAATAATTCTGGCACAACTTCTTAATAGCCTCCCAAGATACTTGGGTAATATCTCCTCCCATTAAATCCAAGGCATCTGTGCAATGCTCACTTATTCCCCTAAGGAAGAGAAGTTTCTGAGAGTCCTCAATGAGTGCATGATGGGGAGACTATTGTAAACAAAACATGAATCTTGAGATGTAATCCTCCAAACTTTCATCTTCTTTCAGCTGCATTCTGAAAACATTATTTCCTCGCATATCCCCACTCCTACAATAGTCTTTATATTTCTCAAAAAATTTATCTTTCATTTCTTCCCAAGTATTGACAACATCACTACCTAGGCTCATGAACCACCTTAATGCAGCGTCCTTCATGGTAGTAGGAAACAACTTAAGTTTATGAGCATTAGTAGTGTAGTCATAGTTTCTATAGAGGATATCAAATTCAAACAAGAAGGTGTCTGGGTCCTCTGTTGCAAGTCCATAGAACTTGGGGCGAGTTGAAGCAGGTATGTTCTTGAGATTATCCACTTCATTTTGGAGAACAATTAGAAATGGAAATGTTGGTTGATTAGGTACATTTTGGGCAGCCATGACTACTTGACCTACTATCAAGGCAAATGGATTTTCAACTAGATTTGGGGTATCTTATTCTTCAGAGGAGATTTTAGAACTATTCAAATTAGGGAATGCATCAAGGAAAGGATTCACTTCTACTTCTTTTATTGGGTGAGTTAAATCATTAGGAAGGAATCTCCCTAAAGCATCTCTTCTCCTACCTCTATGCATGCAATATACTGAGTTTCATCCACTTCTCACACAAAAAATATTGATGGGTTGTAGATGGTTTCTTCCTAACTAAAAGCACATTTTAAAGGAAAAACTGCAAGGAATAATACTAAAGATGACTCCAAAGATCTTCTTAGTTTGACGCCATCCCCGGCAATGGTGCCAAAAATGTTGGTCTCTTACAATGATTTAACAACTAAGCTCTTAAAATTATAACTCAGAGATTGGACATCTAACCTGAGCAGCTGTCTTAATCACTATGGAGTTGCATTTCACTTGTCAACCTAGGACGTGAACTTGAAATGGGTCAGCACGATGTGTGCACTAAGAACTTCCAAAGTAGCCATGTTCATTCTATAGCTAAGAAAGACATAATGCTGAAGATAAACTGCTAGAAAGGAAATAACAGGAATTCAGAACATCAACCAACAACTATTCTAGGATCAAGTACATGATAGAAAGTAAAAGTCTAGGCAAACAAATAGGAAACTACTCTGTCTGCTTTGGCTGCAAGAACATTCAATGCCAGATTTAACTAAATGCTTAACATAAAATGTAACTAAACTAAAGGGTGGAATTCTCACCAAGTGGGCCCCCTTGGATGAGTATTCCCTAAGACAAATGTAAACTCAGAAATGTGAAATTACAACTTCATTTTATTCATTCAAAAAGATGAGTACAACTGAACATTATAACTATATTACCAAAAATTAGATAATGCAAGTACAATCTTTGAATATTCAACAACCCCTCAGAAGGAGTATCAGAGTCTTATTTATAGAAGGAAAACTACAAAACTAACTATCTAACAGGGCGGTCAACTCCAACAGAATAGGAGGATGCCACATTATGGAAAACATAGAAAGTGGAAAGGAGGTTACGCATGCAGGGGAATCTGGTCAAGCAAGTTTCTTTAACACAGATCTAGCATAACAATAACTACTAAATTTGCTCAATAGTTATTTAAGATTAGTTACAAAGTGGTTTCTTTCCCTCCATTTGACATTTGAACAATCACCCTATTTGACTTTTATGGTAAGTGACCAACCAGCAGAATCTTTCTCTTCTTTATGGATACTAATTATATCTACATAACAGTATTAGTACACACAATAATTGCACATCTGTAACTACCTTGGAGTAATATTCATTAACGATATGTAAAATTAACATAGATAGTTCAAATAGCATGTCTTTTCCATAAAAGGATATAAGAAATGACCTATGCTCAACAAGTTATAGCTTTGGGGGTAGTGACATAAAAAGATTAGGATTAAAGTACCAAAGTCCAAGATAACTATAGCAAATGGACAATAATGTTTAACAAAATTAAATCGTAAACTAGACTCATCACCCCTCATCCCATCTCTCACATCCCAACCATGGCCTCCATACAAATCTATCCACCTCATCCAACCTCCTCCACCAGTACACTACTCCTCTGCGCTGCTGATATGTCAAAGCTCCTCTATACATCCTAGCATATGGCTCTCATGTTGCTCTAGCCACCTATCCCTCTGGTCTCATCACTAGAATATGCTCATAAGCCCACACATGCAAAACTATAATCCTTGCAGACATACTAGCTCTGAACATATATGTACAATCATGCAGGAAATGATAGAGCTGTCCAAGTACACACTCCACCCATGCATATCTTGTACCATAGGAGAACATCCCCTCCATCACTATCCCCCATCCTCCAAAAAGCCTCTCGCTCATCTATCTCCCACTAGCCACCTGATAATAGCCACTACCACTCACTACAATCTGTCACATAGCTCCTCCATCCTCGCCATAGGAATCTTTGAGCCCTCTACTCCAATGTCTAGTGTCCCAAACAATCTCCTGAATGCAGCCAGACCCATATTAGGATCATAATCTACTTGGTCCCTGTCTATAGGAATCCACAGAATCTGAAACACATCCTCTAGTGTGATCATAGCCTCTCTTGTCAGCAACAAGAATGAACTATGCTTGCTCATCCATCGCTCCACCATCGTCGTCATCAGTCCTCGATGTATCTTTACCTGCTCCAATCTTGACACATGCTCTAACCCAAGGATCTCTAACACTAGCCACTCATCTGCATCCAACAATCTCACTAACCGCAAATCCCTAGGATGTGGCTCCCATGGTAACAAAGGCAGTAGTATATCTTGCATCATTTCATTCCTCATTTTAGTCCCTTCCGCTACTTCAATGCTCTACAAATTTGATCGTTTATTGCTATCCTAGCTTTTATCTACCATAATCGGTTCATTTTACCATATGCGCCTATCTATTGCTCCCAAGTGACCTATTGTGCCTATGTGATCACTGCTTGACTATGTGTGAGCTAAACTTCTACATGTGTCTATCTTTCACCCATAAGCGAGCTATATCCCATAAGCGAGCATGTTTTATTTCTAAGCAAGCTGAACCTATGCATGCGCCCACTTTTAGCCCATAAGTGACTTGTTTATATCTATATGCGCATTTTTCCTATACATTTGCCTAGCCGACTAGAAGTGACCTATTCTTTCTATATGTGACCAAGCTATGCCTAAAAGTGACCTTAACTACTGTAAGCAACCTATTTCCCTCCTACGCGACCTGAACTGCCTATCCTAAGACCTAGTCGCTTATGGTGACATGTGTGCATTTATGATGCTTCTAGCCTATCAAAATCTTGCTTTTACCAAAAATTTTGATACATACCGATACATCTGATCCCTCTGGTCGTCCATGTGTCCTCACTCTCTCAGCACGATGATCTCTACATGGAATCACCATCCTAATAGCTCTCCAACTCTCGTCGCACACCAACTCTAAGGAGCTCTAAGATCTCTATAGCTTTCTGAACACAACTGAGCACAAATGAGCCTATTTTCTTTACAAAACCTATTTATAGCCCTATCCAAACCCTAATTCTTCTATGTCAGCCTTTTTTTCTTCTGTATCATCCCATTTTTTCCCACCCAACCCCCGTTTTCTTTGTATCAACCTTGCATCCTAGCTTTTCTTCTATCGCGAGCCAACCTAGCCCTTCCTGTTAGCCTAGATTACCTCTCAAGGGGGCATCACCTGCCAGTTACACTAGGGCATAACTTTATTTATTGAAGGCATATCGTATCTTCTTTGACACAACGCTCTAACGAACATTGTATCAAAGAGGGGCAAAATGTAGACACCCAAAATTGACTCACTATCATTAGCATTCAAACATCACATTATCCATCATCTACATTTGTTTAACACACTTGTAAAATATCCCTAACCCATCTATTTCTTCTATTAATTAAATAAATTTATATTTATTTAGTTAATTCATTAGCTATTTCTTCTAAACTATAATTAAAACAATCTTTAATTATTTAATTATCTTCTTTCTATCTATTTTTAATTAAATAAATTTATTTATTTAATTAAAAATTCTTTTCATAAACCCACTTTCCAATTAATTAAATAAATTTTATTTATTTAATTAATTTATCTTATTATTTATCTCATGAGCTGACATGTGTGCCTCTTTCATTTAAAAAGATAAGTGGTACTACATCCTTTATTTAATATCTTTCACATGTAGTACTTTTTATGTACACTAGCACACATAAGCCCTATCTTCTCTCCATTTGTCATCTTCACATTCATCTATCTCTATCATTCAATCTTAGCCATTCACATAGCCACTGAATCTCCACCGTTGATTGATTTTGGTTGAGTTCTATGTAAACACCCTCTCATTCCATACTACATCTATCCAGCATTAGTATAGCGTCTACATTATCATCCTGAGCATATTGAGCACTTGAGTATCCATAGTATCCATTGAGCTTATCATCATTATCATCCATTCATCATGGTAGCTTTTATCTTCATAACTGTTCATTGTTGAAGAAGAAATCCACATCATAAGCAAGGAATCACACAATCTAGGTGATGTTGTGCTTGAATTGCATTACTTTTGATCTCATTTAGATTAGATTCTTTGATGATGGTAGGGTTAGGTTTTCATGGCTATGCTTGATCTTATTAAACTAATTTTTTACCTATCAGAACTGTGATGGTGGCCATGTTGGCCACAACATATGTAACGATACTACTCCTTTTTTGTAATATGATCAGATTATCTTTAATCCAAAAAAAAAAGATCTCATGGGAGGAAGATGCTCTTCATTCCATGAGGAAATGGATGCTCAAATCTCTAAAACACAAACACATAGACAACACAAATATGCTCTTGCAACACAATGAAAGCCTTGAATCACCTTGAGAACACAATAGATTGCTAGTAATCATCTAGTTTACAAATGAATACCTAAACATGCTTTTATATGCAACTACAAACACTCCCACCAAGAATTCTATAATTCAAACTTACCATGTCGGCATATGACCCAAATAACGGTCACAAGCGAACACCTAAAAATTGGGAATGCCCCAAGTTAGGGTAAGACTAGGGCATGGGCGCCCAAGTCCTCCCCCCTTATTTTGGGTAGGGGTTATCTCAAGTAGTCCCCCTAGGTCCTATTTGTCAACACACTTAGGGGTTTTCTCATCAGGATGTTAAAATATGATGTAAATGTCCTAAATGCACACAAAAGACCCAGGAGCTAAACCTAAAGAGGGAAAAGCCCCTAAGGGGACATTTTCTGATATTACATTTAGCCCCCACTTTAATGTATGTATAAACACGAGACCAATACATGGATTAAAGTACAGTCCCAAACACAACAAATACACCAAGCACGGAGAAGACACGCCAATCACATAGAAGATAGTAACAGGCATGTAAAACATGGAGAAGACAGTTACAGTCACACAGAACATGGAGAAGACAACAAATGCATAGAAGACACATTAATGCATGGAAGATAGGCATGATTTCTTTTTCTTATATATATGAAATGTAGATGCAAGTACTAGAAAGTAAACAAACCTCCCATAATGTAGGAAGCACTCATCGCACTGGTCTTTAAACTACATATATGGGGCAACACACACGCAAGACATTCAAAAATTCACAAGTAGGAAGAACTCATCGTGCTAGTCTTTAGACTGCATATGGGGCAATAGACATGCTAAACACATACACTTGAAGACACAGAGAAAACATGGTAGACAAATGATGGAGTGCTCCTATCTCTAGGCTCAACACCATCTTAGGCATATTACAGGAACACACTGATGATTGGGCTTTGCGACAACAATCACTGAAGACATGCTTAAGGGTTGAGTTAGTCATAGAACTGCTCCCCGCCTTCACAGAGGACTTTTGAAAATGACAGGATGATGCAATTTGCTCCGAGAAATACACCATCCCTACCTTCACAAAGGGCTTAAGAAAAAGGATATGCACAATATCCCACCTCCATAGAGGGCTTACATGATTGATTGATTGATTGCAAACAAACTCAGGATGCAGGATGCACTCATCATGCAGGTCTTTAAACTACACCTGAGAACAAGCACATTACTAACATCTATAACAGATAGCTTACCTTATATAAGCCCCCACCTTAAGGTGGTTGATATCAGGAATCGATATCAAGCACGTTAAGGTAGAAAGAAAACACACAAGGGAACACAATCTCTTGCAAAGCCCATGCCCCCCAGAGGTGACATGTACTTCATGATCATCAAATGTGCCCACAAACACATCCTTGCAAGAGACATGTTAGTGTCTACAAAATCATGATAAACAACAACATCAATGCATATGATTAACCACACAAAGATCCAAGGTTATACAATGAATATCAAAGTTTGAGGATAACCATGGGGCTATATTACAAAGCTCTTTGAATCGAGTACCACCAAGACTAGATTCAAAGACAAACAAAGGTGCACAAAGCAACAATATTGTTTTGTAAATGAGATAAAAACATCATCATAGTCACTACGTGGAAAGCATGAGTGCTTCCACTAGCCATGTGTTGGATAAGATATACAACCCCATCATCATATTAGGAACTAAGTCTAATTTTTTATTTCTCATGATAGGGATGCTAGGTCCGCATCAGTATAAATGCTTTTCATCATCCACTCGCTAGATAGAAACACTAGAGGAAGGGAAATAATAAATAAGAGAGGATAAACAAGTGTCTTAGGGACAGTCACATAGGAGGGTGCCCCCAAGTCACCAACCGCAATGCTATGTCCGTAAGACACAACACATAACAATAAAATCAGAGAGAGAGGCAATATAGAAGAATGATGATACAAATAGAAGGTCACAACAAAGGCAGTCTCCTAGTATCCTGGACCTTACAAGAGAAACAAGGATCATCCCAAGAGGCCTAAACAACACATAACACATTATGGGGGAAACACATCACGAGAGAGATAAAGGGATTAAAGATACTTACCTATAGGAAGGTTCATGCTAGAAGTTATCAATCATCGAATCATTCTCTTCCCAGATGCAAACATAGGGTACCATTGCCATGTTTTTGTCACTATTCTTTTGTTCATTCTTAAATACTTCTTAGTTTATTTCAATGTTAGGTGGAATGTTTTCTTGTTGAAGTTCATTAGTACACATATTCAATATCCTCTTAGGTGGTGGGAGAAGCAAGTTATTTTGAGTGATCTCAACATCCATCCTTGAGGGATTTATGTGAGAGACTTCTCCTCATCCACTAGTGCTACATCCTTAGTGATGTCCAAATGACTTGAATATTCAAACAATGGAGGAACATTCAAGGTCTTCTCTTCCTTAGTGAACTCCAAGGTGTGTGAACAATCAACTAAATGAAGAAGGTTGGTGGGATGATCCATAAAGGTTGGAATTTGGTTATTGTTAAATGAATGGTCATTGTCTAGCCATGGAATGTTCTTTGTTAAAGGGAACTCTTCATTCACTAGTGCTTCATCTTGGCTAGGGAGAGCAGTGGAATTACTAAAGCTATCCCTAGTCTTCTTATCTAAGACTCTTGAATGTTCAACGATAGGAGTAGGATAATCTATGGAATCATTATCAACATATTTTTTAGTGGAAAAAGAATTCTCACTCTCATCCTTCTCATGAGTATCCCTAGAGATGAATTTAGTTAAATCTTCTATTATCAAAGGCTATACTCCTATGAATAAAGAGAAGCTATTAAAATCATGTGTATAACAAAGTACTTGCAGCTCATATGTAGAACATATGGAAGCATCAATACCACTTGTAGAAGCCATGTGCTCTAGAACATGAGGATTCTCATTAGTGAAATTAGAGAAGTTATCAAAATCTAGGATATACTCATGTAAAGATTTCACAGATGAATAACATGAAGATGCCATAATGAGATGCAAAATCAGATTTTTAAATTTTTTAAAATTTGATGCAAAAGACAAGTGCAAAGTTACATGCAATAATGACCTAAATGCTTGATTTTTTTGGGGGTACTTTTTCAATGCAAATGAATGAAAGAAAAGGTGTTGTAAGGATTTTGATTAGGGGAAGAAAATTATATGTTTGATATCAGTCCAAAACAGCAATAAGATCCTTCACAACACACACTTGATGTAAATCTAAGATGACAATAAGTCAAAATATAGTGAAAATATGTCAAAATATGCAATTTTTTTACCAAATCTCGATGCAAAAGAGCATGACAAAGGGTGTTGTGAGGAAAATGATGATTTAAAAAAAATTATATCAGTAATAATAGCCACTTAATGTCAAAATATCTGTCACAACCCGTTTTAGTGCCATTTAAAGTCAAACCCTAGTGAAAATATAGCAAAAATTAGGCTATTTTTCATAGTTTTTCAACTCCAAGACCTAGAAAAATGGGTGTTGTAATGAAATTTAGGAGGTGTAGAAAATAAAAACAATGATATCAGTCACCTTAATCCATAAAATTTGTTACAACACACTTGGAGTGCAAACTAGGCCAAACCCTAGGGCAAAAATAGCAAAAATGTGTAGTTTTTCACCAAATTTTCAATACAAGAGCCCAATAAATAGGTGTTGTGAAGAATTTTAGGAGGGGAAGAAAATAATTACCCTGATAACAACTAATTAGTACAAAAATAACCTTCACAACATGCCTATAGTGCAAATCTAAGGGGTCGATAAGGCCAAATCTAGTGAAAATTAATATTTTTGAAACCCTAGGTTTGAGATCTTGACAAAAAATGCTACATGAATGTTTTGAAATCTGATTTATGATGAAAATGAAATATACTCAGATCTAAAAATTAATTCCACACTCTAGGATGTAAAATGCAAGTGCAAATCTAATGAAAATGTATGAAAATTGCTAGTTTTTTGTTGAAATTTTCTATGCAAAAATGCAAATATCTGAAATCTAAATGCAAATTTACACTAAAATGCAAGACTATATCCAAATGCAAGTTTTAATGAGTCTCAGGTGGAATTACCCTAGATTTTGGAATTACTAGGTTATATGAAAATTGTCAAAATTTCTACAAAACCCTAGCAATTCTATGATGAAAATGCAATGCAAATTATTGAATTTTTGTAGTTTTCTGTAGTTTATATAAGATCTGATGCAAAAATCATAAATTAGGAAAAATTTGAGTGAATTGATGCAAATTAGAAACCTATATGAAAAATGCAAGTTAGGGTTTCCAAATTTTTCCAAATTTTTATTTTTATTTGTAATTTTCTCAATGAAATAAGATGAATGACTATATGAATGAATGAAATCAACCCAAATCTAAAGACAAACACTCAACAAGTTGCAATTAAGTCCAAAAACATGGGTTCACCAAAATGTTTAGGTGAAAATTGGATTTGTTTAGTTTAGTGTTTGAATCCCGCTTTCACCTATTACATTCAAGGACCTTCAGATCGAGTGGCAGAGCACTATCAGGTCCTTGGTCACTTACAAATATAGGGAAACTTGGATTAGGGTGTTTGATTACCAATTTTCCTTCTCTTATGCTCTATTATGCATCAAAACCCTAATTATGCAAATACGACAATAAATAGATGATTGTAAAATTACAAATGATTGTGCACCTATTTTTTGGGTTCTGAGGTAGAAAATTTAGGGACTAAAGAGCGGGCACCCAAGTCCAAGGCCCTACCTTTTGTCAGGATCTGGAAACTCAGTCTGTAACTTATTTCTGCTATTTCAGAGATTTTCCCGTCATGGAACTTTGAGGACTAATGAGCGGAGGCCCTAGTCCTAGGTGCCCTTTTTCCTACTTTTCTACAATTCCGACACTCCAACATGCCCTCCTATAACTTCATTTTGTCTACATCATCAACCTGTAACCTGCAATCATAAAACCTTTAGGAGGGGGTTGTGGTGTTTAGGAACTTGCCTCAGTCAAGCCCTAGAAGGACACTTAAGTCTTCCAAACACCTTTGTTAGATAGAGAGTGTGTGCCCTTGTGAGTCAGAGGTAAAACCAAATGAATAAATGATCACAAAAAAAATAAATGTCACCTCATAGTGAAGATCTCATGGGAGGAAGATGCTCTTCATTCCATGAGGAAATGGATGCTCAAATCTGTAAAACACAAACACATAGACAACGAATCTACTCTTGCAACACAATGAAAGCCTTGAATCACCTTGATAACATAATAGCTTGCTAGTAATCATCTAGTTTACAAATGAATGCCTAATTTTGCTTTTATATGTAACTACAAACACTCCCACCAAGACTTTTGTAATTCAAACTTACCATGTCAGCATAGGACCCAAATAATAGTCACAAGAAGACACTCAAAAATTGGGACTGCCCCAAAATAGGGAAAGACTAGGGTGTGAGCGCCCAGGTCCTCCCCCCTATTTTGTGTAGGGGTTATCTCAAGTAATCCCCTAGGTCCTATTTGTCAAGACACTTAGGGGTTTTCTCATCAGGATGTTAAAATATGATGTAAAATTTCCTAAATGCACACAAAAGACCTGGGAGCTAAACCTAAAGAGGGAAAAGCCCCCAAGGGGACATTTTCTGATGTTACAAAAGGTACTCAGAACTCTTCCTAAATCTTACAGTCATAAGGTATCTTCCATTGAAGAATTACAAAATTTAAATCAGTTTCAGTTGCTTGGCAGATTAACTACTTTTGAAATAAGAGAGTTTGGCACATCTAGTGGAACTACAAAGGATGAGAATACTTTTAAAGCTAGAAAATCAGATAAGGTTGTGAAATCTAATTTGGAAGACTTTTATGAAGTGGAAGCTAAGTTTGTGAGAAGGATGAAAATGGGTACTAGATAGTTCAAGGGTAAGTTACCTTTCAAATGTTTTAGTTGTGGAAAGATAGGTCATTATTCTTCAAGGTGTCCAGATAAAGCTCAGAGAATTAAGAATAGGGAAAACATAGGTAAGATGGTTAAGAAAATCTATTATGTTAGAGAAAATATGAGTATGTTTTATGTTTATTCTAATTATGAGGATGATAATGATAATGAATGCTTATTCATAGCCCTAAGAGATGAAATGGTTTCTGCTAACTCTAGAAGCTGTGTGAAGGAAAAGGGTCTAGAAGAAATTGCTAACTCTAAAAGCACTATAATATCTACTTTTCATGCTAAGAAAGAAAAATATGAGTGGGTCATTGATAGTGGATGCTCAAATCATATGACAGGTGATAAGAGTAAGTTCGTTAAACTTGAGAAATATGATGGTGAAATTATTAGGTCTGGTGATGATGTAGCTGCTAAGATCTATGGAAAAGGTTTAGTAAGTTTTGATGGAAAGCATAACACTCATTATGTTATCTATGTCAAAGGTTTAAAGCATAATCTCTTGAGTGTTGGACAAATGTGTAGAAAAGGATACTATCTTATGTTTCAAGATGATGGCTCTGAGATCAGGAAAAGCTTTAGAATAGTGATTACTGCTGGAAAGAGGACCGGTGGAAATATTTATCATCTCAAAGGTGGTGATAGTTATTACTTTATGACTTAGATTAGTGAAAGTTGGCTATGGCATAGGATATTGTGTCACATTAATTTGATAGCCTAGTAAGGATAAGTTTAGTTCAAGCTATGAGAGATCTACCAACAATTACAAAGCCTATTACTCTTGTCTGTAAGGAATGTTAGTTTGGAAATCAAACAAGAAGAAGCTTCGAAAACAAGGATCAATTGTCTATCGAACTATTGGAATTGGTACATACAGACCTGTGTGGTCCTACCAGAATAAGGATTTTTCAAGGTGACAAGTATTTCATGTTATTTATTGATGATTGTTCTAGAATGACTTGGGTTACCTTTCTTAAAGAAAAATCAAAAGCCCTAGATAAGTTTAAATCCTTTAAAGTGATGGTTGAAAATGAAATGGATATGAAGATCAAATGTTTGAGGACTAACAGAGGTGGAGAGTCTACTTCTAATGAGTTTAACATGTTTTGTGAGAATCATGGGATAAAGAGGCAATTATCTACTCCTAGGACTTCTCAACAGAATGGAGTAGTTGAAAGGAAGAATAGGACCATTTAAGAAGCTACAAGGATTAAGTTAAAAGAAGCAAGCCTACTAGAAGTCTACTGGAGGGAAGCAATTTAAACTACTGTCTACATACAAAATTGAGTACAAGTAAGAGAAAATGATACAAAGAATCCCTATGAGCTATGGTATGGAAGGATTCCTATTGTTAATTATTTCAAAAATTTTGGAAGCAAATGTTATATTAGAAGAAATGAAGATCCAAGAAAATTTGATGCAAGGCATGATGAAGGTATTTTCTCAGGTACTCTAACAAAAGCAAAGCTTACTGGTGCTATAAAAAAAGGCTAAGAAAGATTGTTGAGAGTGTGAGAGTCAAGGTTGATGAAGACATACAGAAGATTTCTAAAGTTAATAGATATGTATTAGATTCATATGAGTTCTCTTGCAGAGAAGAAGAAAATATTGTTGAAAGGGAAGTTTAGACTAAAGAAGAAGAAGAAACTAAAGAAAATGAAGTACAAGAAACTTCATAAAGATTCCCTGAAACTCCCAAGTATGTGTAGAGGCATCACATTGAAGACCAAATCATTGGTGATAAGAGAAAAGATGTATTGACAAGAAGGAAAGATGTTGAAGAATAAGTAAATCTGTGTTTAATTTTTAAAGTAGAATCTAAAATAGTGGTTGAGGCATGCAAGGATGTGCATTGAATCAAGACAATACAAGAAGAAACTCCTATTGTTGAATTCTCAGAAGATGAGTGCATGTCTGATAATAGTGAAGAAATCAAGATTTCTCTTGAAGACCTAGAGAGGACTGAAGAAGAAATCATAGATTTGAAGGAGAATGCCAAAGAACCAAATGAATGTATCAAAAATTTGAGAGAGCAAGCCAAGAAGTTCAAACAAAAGCATACGGAGGTCAGTGAACAATTGAAGTTAGCAAATGAATCCATGATTGGTTTGAAGGTGCAAGTTGAAGAAAAGGTAAAATTTGAGGAATGTCAACTCAATGGTGAAAGGCAAATATGAAGAATGTATAAGGCTAGAACAAGAAGTTGTGAAACTAAAATTTAATCAAGAGAAGGTAAAGAACTATGAAGAAAAATTCAAGATAAGTTTTGAAAGGCTTGATAAGATTATTGCAAGTTAGAAAGATCCCAGTGACAAAGAAGGCTTAGGGTTTGAAAAAGGTGAAAGTTCAAAATCAGATCAAGCATCAAAAGATAAAGACAAGAAGAACAATGGAAAGCAAATATGGAATCAAAAGAAAGGAACTAGAAGACCACCGATCAATCAACCTAATTCTCAAAAGTACCCATCTTTCAATGGTTATTGTCATTCTTGCAATAAATTTGGACAGAAGGCTACACAATGTAGGAGTAGAATGAATCAAAATGTTTCATCATTTTTTTGTCAATGTTTCACATGCAAGAATGTCAATCATAAAGCTAAAGAGTGCACAAGTCAAAGAAGAATGGCTATAATAATGACAAAATGACTCAACCCTTTAATAGCAATTGTTATATATACAATAGATTTGGGTACAAAGCTAATCAATGCAGATCCATAATGAATGGAAGGAATAATGGTAAGAGGAATTTTGTGTGCTACAATTGCAGTAAGCCTAGATAGATTTCAAAGTTCTGTAGAAGCAGAAGCATGAAGAAGGATATTTTGATAGAGAAGAACAAACTAGTACAAAGAATTGATTTGGCAGAGACTAAGAAAGAGATGAGTAAGATTTGGATTAAGAAGAATGTAATAGAGGCTAAGAATGTATCTGTACTAGCCTCTGGTGCAGATTTTTCCTCCAAAAATTAAGCTAGAGGCTACCTCTCAGGGGGAGTAGGTAGTGGTGTTGATGATTGTTGTAGACAGAAGGAGTAAGAGTTAATATAGGTTGGTGGTACTCCTAAGGAGGAGTATTCAGAGCAGTAATGAGTAGTGCAAGTATGTGCTAATCAGTGTTGTCATTGATGTCAACATGCTTTTGTTTGTCAACTATGTCTTCTAATGAAGTTGTTGTTTTATTAAGTTGTCTTGCTAAAGGTGATTTGGTTACTATGTAGAAGTTTTGAATATGTTAGGGATATGCTTGTGATATTGAGTTTCCAAGTGCTTTTGAGAAAATTTGATTAACTTTGGAAATAGTGTGTTGAAGAAGTCTTCTAGCTTACAATGTATTGTTCAATTTTCTGCTCTGCCTTTCTTCTATGTTGGAGATCTGAGTGTGTAGTTTAGATATGTTTTTTAGAAGTGTTTGAAGATGCTAAATCTAGAATTTGGTGCTCCAGATCACCATGCAGTGAAAGTTATGTTCACCAGTTTGAGAACTATGTTTGACAGTGTTTGTAGTGTGTCTGGGAGAAAGTGTTTTTATATGCATTTCTCTGTAGAGTGGTTTCATGCGTTGTAGTTCTAGATATATGCTTATAAGTTCTATAATTTCCTTCAGTTCAAATGGCTCATGATTTGATGCTTTGAAAAGTCATTTCTTGTGTAGCAAAGTTTAACAATATTATTTGCAAGTAGATTGTGAACTTTCTTCAGGTGAAAGTTATGGTTAAATTTGTTGGTTTTAGGGGACCCCAAGATGTTTGTGGATGTTTCTAGACTATGTTAAAGCTTTGTATAAGATTTTCAAGGTGTGTTTACCATTGAGGAAGCATGTGCTTAAAAGTTCATAGTGTTAACTCAAGTTTGGTCAAATTGGTTGATCACACGATTTGTAGTTGTGCTTTGGTGAATGTGAAAGCTTGGTGAAGCATGCAAGATTGGATTTAGGTTCATACTAAGATGTGGCATGGCCTACTTTCATTCCTTTCCTCCATAGGAATGTTAAGATCCAAACCTAATTTGAAATTTATGAATTAAGTTGTGTTGCCGACCTGGGAGATTATTTTCATGATTGACAGTGGTATAAATAAGTGTCAAGGATTCATGGATGAGGGTGTGTGAAAAGGATGTGGGGTTTGTGATGTGAATTTGATTAAGTTAGTAAGGGATTTCATGTGTTAGGCTAACAGATGCAGTGAGCAGAAGATGTGTATAATTTTTAGTGATGTTGTGAAAGTGTTGTTTGTGTTGAGGTGTATATTGAGCTTCATTGGAACTGAACTCCATGCATAGGTGTGATACAATTATATTAGTTCAAATCTTGGTAGTGAGCCACCCTTCTCTTCTTTCTTTGTTTCTTAGTGGGTAGTGAGTCCACTTGCAGTGAGCATTCTTTCTTTTGGGTAGTGAGCCTCTTGTAATTCAGTATATCTGCTACATTATATTGTGAGCTAATCCTTACTGTGGTTTTTCCCTTTTAGGGTTTTCCATGTAAAATTTGGTGTTCTCTTGTGTATGGTTTTGATGTGTTTAAGTTTCAATCATTTGCTTCTTATGTTTAATCATCATAAAAGATTTAGGGTTTAGGTGAATTGATGTGGATTTGAACATGTTTTTGAGGGTTTGAAATTTTGATACAACTAATTCACCCCCTCTCAGTTGTCTTATGCATTCAACACCATCATCCTTCCATCTACCTAATTAGAGGAGTCTATCCAAATGCCAATTGAAGCAAAAAAATCTTCCCCCATCGCATTATCGAAGAAAATCAGCTATGTCAATAGCCTAGTCCAAAGTATGTAGAAAGATCTCCCCATCCTAATCAAGATTCAAACATCCCATCTAATCCCACTCCTAATCCCTTACCATCTCTTATAGAGCCTATCCCAAAACTATCACCTTATCCCCTTGGGTCCAATACCTTTGTTTGTGGTGGTTCTCTTGTAGGAGAGGAACAACTTATATCCACCACCCATCTTCCCCCATCTAATAATGGATTTGAACACATCTTGTTTCCAAAATAATAAGCATCACATCACTCATTGCATGCTCCAAAATATGAATTATCAAGGCAAAGGTTTAGGCCTTCATAAATAAGGCATCTTGGAGCCCATCCATGTCAAGATCCATTCATGATCGCATGGCCTTGGTTACATATATCAAATAAAAAAATTGAAACCTATTGGTACCACCATAGATCCTAAGAATTGGTGTTTCCCAACACTCCTCCAAAACATTCACTACCATCCCCCTCCTCTATCATATCAAACTAGAAAATTTACCAAAATTCATCCCCCATCTCATCATCCTTATCCTTTTATCCATCAATCCTTCCATCCATAAATCCCCTAACCCTTTCATCTACAAATCCACTAATCCTCCATCATAATTACCACTCATAATCCCCCATACCCCAAAATCCTTAATCAAGATCAACAAACACACACATCATTTGATTTATTCAAAAATGATGAAGCTATTGCCACCATCATGGGATTTAAAGATAATATTTTCCCATGGGACAACACCATAAAATTTGGAAGCCCTTTGGGTGCCTCCACACATGAAGCAAATAATCCACAAAATCCCAAAGACTATCATGCCATAAAGAATCCATATATAAAATCCAATCAAAATAAATCCAAAAGACCAAAAAAGCCCACTAATCCAAAAGTAAAATAAAAAACAATGTGGGTCCCCAAGAAAAAGGAACTTATCAACCCAAGTGGGACATCCAACTCCATGCTTCCAAAATCCCCCTCCCACATCCCACATCCAATCAAAAGGTCCCAAAAATCCTAAGTCCATTTGGGTTCTTAAATCCTCAAACTGGTAATCCTAAAATCCCCCATCTTGACCCCACAATAAAAAATAAACCATCCCCATACATCCGAAATCCTATGCATCCAAAACCCCAAAAAAACTTCAAAATCCAACATGGTGTGTGCAAATGTTGGTCCTGGTTCCCCTCAGCTCGATGACATACCCTCATACCTCCATCCCCCATCTTATATCCACTATCTCATCTATCTCCCCCATCACATCCCTTTCATTCATGCATTCACATAATCCATTCATCTAATCCATCTAACCTAAAAACCTATGGTGGTACCTCATTTACACCTTGGACAAGCCCACTTAGCCATCTACTAGGATCCATGTGCACAACAACAATTAACATGGTTCATATGCAACAACCATTCAACATGGGATATTATTACCTCCTCTTGGAAATAGATGCTTGAGTCCAATCTATTCATTCCATCCCATCTCATCCCATCCCATCCCATCCAAAAAAATAGAAAATTGTCAAAAATTAAAAAATTAAAAAATTAAAAAATCAAAAAGAAAAAAGTAAAGAGAGAAAATTTTCCAATAGTGAAACCCATTTCTATGTTACCTCAAACAAGTACCATGATGAAAATCCATCATGGGAGTCATGCATAATCTACTATCAAAGAGCACCCTACACTTGGGGGCAAGCTTCATCTATCCTATCACTCCCATTCTACCCATCTATTATCCATACATATATCCTATCACCCTCAACCCTATCCTAATTGTGATTTATGTACATACCACCATAAATCCTTCAGCATGACCCACACCTTAGACTTGGGGGCAATCCTTGCCTAAGCTACCCATCCATTGTATATACTTCTCTATCCTATTGTCTACCATTCACCCTCCCTTCTACTTTCAATCTTAATAAGGATGCGGGCATCAATGCTAAAACATGCTTTGGAAACCTTGTATCATATACATTTATAGCATATCCTACAAATGCCCATCCCACGCAAGCATCCCAATGCTTCATCAGGAGTGACTTATCTAGAGTGAGGCATCTTATTCCTATGCGAAGTAGTCCTTGGAGATCACTTCCAAACCCTTCTATCCATCTATCCATTATGAACCCCAATCCCAATCCCCATCCTATCCTCCTCCCTGCCACACTTCTAAACCTTGGAAGTGGTCTTAACATCCATGTGTAAAATCTAAGCACTATGTTCCCCCCTCCACTCCCTATGTTAGCAACCTAACCCTCAATCGCCCAATCCTTTCATCATTCCATCCAAATCCTATATAATCCCTTGTCCATAGACTCAGTTTTCCTTTGTTATTAGTATTTAGTTAAAGGCTACCCACAAGCGAACCAACGAAATCCCTCCCAACAATCCAAAAACCGTAATAAAATCCTAATCCATGCATAATGAGCTATGTAGTCTATGCAAAATCATCCAATCATATCTATTGGTCTTGTTCCCATCCTTGTTGTAATCCTTAATCTAACTCTTCCATTATCATCATTGGGATATACTATTCCCAATCCTCATGTTGTTCTTATTATCAACACTATCCTTCATCATTAATCAATAAAATATTTGGTTATCTAGCTTGTCCAAGTGCACATCAATCTATCACCCTAATCCTTCATCATTTCTATCTAGTCCTCATCTCTTTCCTCCAATCACATACATCCAATCTCTTCTATCCTCCAAATCTATTTTATTCAAATTCCACTCTCATCTTTCTAAAGTGAAGAGTATCAAAGACTACAAATAGAACAGACCAAATGATGATCTATAGATCATCTATCTATTTTATGAAGAGAAGAAACAAAAACAAAACTCTTGTATTGATCAATAGGAGGCAAGAAATATTTAACATGAAATAAAGAAACTGACTACCTAATTGGACAAAACTATCCGCAAACTAAACACATAATTGCCAATTGTTTACCGTATGTTTATTATTCTAACATTCTCCCCCATAATAAACATACAAAAAAATGTTCATTAGTTATCCCAATTCTCCCCCATAATGAACATTGGGAAGAACACCAAGTGAATTCCAAAGAGTCTAAAAACAATCATGAGCAAGGGGCTTTGTGAATATATCATCAATTTGGGCTACAGTGGGGCAATAGACAAGTTTAACCATGCCTTTTTGAACCAACTCATGAATGTAGTGGTGCTGAATGTCAATATGCTTAGTCCTACCATGGAACACTAGATTTTTGCTCATCTAAATAGTACTCTGGTTGTTAGAATATATCATTGTGCAACCATCTTGAAGATGTTGAAGATACTGTAACACCCTTCTCAACCAAATAGCTTGACAAGCAATAGAAGTAGAAGCTTTGTATTTAGCCTCTACAGTGGAAAGAGATATAATAGGTTGTTTTTTAGATGACCAAGAAATTACAACAGAACCAAGACTAAATGTATAACTAGAGGTAGACTTGAAATCATCTATGGAACTTACCAAATCAAAATCAGTATAGTCAACCAACATACTTTCCTTGGAATGCTGAAAATAGATACCATAAGGCATTGTTCCTCAAAGATACCTAAGAATATTTTTAGTTGCCCCAATGTGTCTCCTTAGGTTTGGACATGAACCTAGAGACCAAGCTAACAAAATATGTAATATTTGGTCTAGTAGTGGTCAAATAAATTGAACTTCCAACTAACTGTCTATAGAGAGTGGAATTTATAGAAGGGGAATCATCCAAATTAGACAACTTAACACCAAACTCCATAGGTGTGGCCACAAGATTGCAATCCTTCATATGAAACTGCTAAAGAAGATCTGAAACATACTTTTGTTGAGACAAAAATATACCATCACCATGCTACCAAACTTCAAGACCAAGAAAATAATGCATTTGTCCTAGATCAGTCATCTCAAATTCTAAAACCATAGTTGCTCTAAATTTAGGAAACAAAGATGGATTATTCCCAGTGTATATGAGATCATCCACATAAAGAACAATAACTAGAATATCCTCACTATAATGCCAAATATAAAGATTAGGATCAGAATGAATTTTAACAAAACCTTTTTACTGAAGATAAGAATCAATTCTGGAGTACCATGCTTGAGGTGCCTGTTTGGGGCCATATAAAGCTTTCTTCAACATGTAGACAACATGTTCTTTCAAAGGAACTTCAAAACCTTAAGGATGAGAGATATAAACTTCCTCATCAATATAACCATTCAAAAAAGCACTTTTAACATCCATTTGATAAACATTCCATCCATTGTGAGAAACTAAGGACAAGACTAATCAACAGTATCCATCCTGGCTATAGGAGCAAAAGTCTTAGTATAGTCAATACCTTCATGTTGAGAGTATCCTTTAGCAACCAATCTAGCCTTATATTTATCAATTGTCCCATCAGATTTATATTTAGTTTTATAAACCCACTTTGTACCAACAACATCCTTATCAAGGGGCAACTCAACCAACTCCCAAGTGTCATTTCTCTTAATGGATGCCATTTCACTTTGCATAGCTGCAACCCACTCTTTCTTTGCACTAGCTTCTATAAAATTTGTTGGTTCATCATTCTACATAATATGAGTCATGACAACATAATTAACTTGTCTATGAGATCTTGTATTTATTAGATCAAAATTAGTACCTAACATGAGTGATGGGGGATGATTTTTCTCAGTTCTTCATTAGTAGTTTTGATACTTCCTACTCTCTAGAGTGGAGGATGAAGTTTCTGCATTATCAATGACTTTTGATTCATCAAACACATATACATGAGACTCCTCTTCACCTACATCATTCACAGGAGGATTAGAGTTCTTCAAATCAATCTCAATACTCAGAACCTTTTCATCAAGAATATTGTGAGATTTCATAAAAAATGACATCTCTACTTATGATTAACTTCTTAGCAACAGGATCATATAATTTGTAAGTTTTATTTTTAGAACCATAACCAATAAAAATGCGTTTGATACTTTTTCATCCAATTTTGTTCTTTTTTCTATAGGAATATGCACATAAGCAACACAACCAAACACCTTTAGATGAGAAACAAATGGTATAAAACCAAACCAAACTTGTTCATGAGTCATCCCATGAACTAATTTTGTGGGACTCCTTTACAAAAAATAAACTGTAGTAGTGACTACCTCTACCCAAAAGGATTTATGTAGATGCTTTTCTTTCATCATGCTTCTTACCATTTCAACTATAGTTCTATTTTTTGTTTCAACAATTCCATTTTGTTGTGGAGTGTAAGAGGGGGTAAATTCTCTCTAAATCCCATGTTCTATATAGAAATCAAAAAATACATTGGACCTATACTCTCCATCATTATTTGATCTGATAATAATAATGAATTCACCACTTTATTTTTCATCTAGTTGTTTAAACTCAACAAACTTATCAAAAACTTTTGATTTATCAACCAAGCAGTAAATCCATGTTTTATGAGAAAAATCATCTATGAAAGTGAAAAATACTTGGATTTATTTAGTGAGAGTTTCCATAGGCCCACATAAATTGGTATGAGTGACTTCAAGTGGTATTCTTTCCCTTCTTGACAAACCAATCTAAAAAGTATTTCTATGTTGTTTTCCAAACAAACATTCTTCACATATGTCTTGTGTATTCTTAAGAAATGGCAATCCTTCAACCATATGTTTCTTTTTAAGAAAAAGTAAACCACCAAAATTGAGATGTCCATACCTTTGATACCACAATTGAATATCATGCACCTCTATAGTACTCATAACTTGCTTTCTTGAAGAAAAATGAAGAGGAAACATATGATCACCTATCATATGTGCTTGTGCAACCACTACATATTTTTGTGACTTATCCTTAATAACACATTCATTCTTATCAAAAACAACTTGATAATTCTATTCAAGCATCTGACCAACTGATAAAAAATTCCTTTTTAGAGCAGGAACTAGCAAAGTATCAGAAATATGCTTAATTTTACCATTTTCATTTGCTACTTCAATTGTTCTCTTTCCTTTAGCTCCATGTGATTGATTGTCCCCCAAAGGGTAAGTGCAAGAAGATGGGGGCCCAAAAAGGGGTCTTAAGTGGCCACTGTTTTTCTAAAATCAGGAAATGCTAGCCTTGGATGAAAAATTGAGCATAGTTACACTCAAAATTTGAAGATACAACCAAAACAATGTTCGTAGTGCTCCAAGTCTAGTTTCTAAACTACTATTTTTTAAAAAAATGGTATAGATTAAGGGGTTCAAAAGAGGGAGCCATAGAAATTGGTGTTGTTTCTGTCAAAAAAACATAACATAGCATGTTTTGTGGCTCCCTCAAAAGCTTAATTTTTTTTTGTATTTTTAAAATTGCTTTAGTGAGAAATTAGTTAACATGTAGTTTATGCCCAATTTTTCTGATAATTTTTTGATGAATATTTGATTTTTTACTAATTTTCGAAGTGGAAACATCCTAAAAAATAGAATTTTGGCCATGCTGCCCCTATAATTTTTGAAAACTAATTGAAAATCAATTTTTTTTAATATGTGTAGAATAGAGTCTAGTTTCTAAAAATGTAATTTTTTTGAAATTTCAATGAACTGTTAATTTACAATGTAAACAGACCAAACACTAGTTTTTGCCCAAAAACAGACACACAAACAAAAGAAATTAAAGATGAAAGGCTTAACATTGTCAAAATGTGAAAAACATTACATCGTTAAATAACTAAGCGAAAGCCTAACATTACCCAAGTGTTTGATTTGTTCGACCTTGAAACACATGCAAATCTGAGGGTTAACAAGAACAAAATTATGTGAAATCCTGTAGAATTTGCAAAAACATGTCTGTGGATGTTGGGAAGGCACTCCATGCCTTTGGGTTAGAAATCCAAAGCAAATCCCAAGCCTAAGGCTTGTGATTCCCAAAGAAAAATATAACGCGAGCACATTATAATGTGCTCGCATTATGTTTTATTTTTCATTTTTTTCTTTTTTGCAAAAATTTGCCCGATGTTTGTCATGTCTCCCATGGAATGTTTTATGTTCAAGGTTATTAAGCATGTATATATGTATGGTTGTATGTATGTATGTATGTATGTATGTATAATGTCGAGGGTAGAGGAGGGTAGAGATGGGGGTGAGGCGGATAGGGGAGGAAAGGGGTGGATAAGGGTTGGGGGTTTAAGGGTCAAGGGTTTAGGGTTTAAGGGTTGAGGGTTTAGGGTCAAGGGTTTAGGGTTTAGGGTTGAGGGATTAGGGTCTAGGGTTGAGGGATTAAGGTTTAAGGTTGAGGGTTTAGGGATAGGATTTAGAGTTTAGGGATAAGGGATTGGGTTTAGGACCTTGAGGGATTAGGGTTTAGGGTTGAGGCTTTAGGGATAGAGTTTAGGGTTGAAGGATTAGGGTTAAGGGTAGAGGGATTAGTGTTAAGGTAGTGTGTTGAGGGTAGTGGGATTAGGGATAGGGTTTAGGGTTGAAGGTTTAGGGTTGAGGGCTTAGGGATAAGGGATTAGGGTTCAAGGTATAGTGTCGAGGGTTGAGGGTTTAGGAATAAGGATATTGTTTATGGTTTAGGATTGATGGATGTAAGGGTTTAGGGTTTAGGGATAAGGAATTAGGGTTGAGGGATTAAGGTTTAGGGTTGAGGGATTAAGGTTTAAGGTTGATGGTTTAGGGTTTAGGGATAGGGTTTAGAGTTTAGGTATAAGGGATTAGGGTTTAGGACCTTGAGGGATTAGGGTTTAGGTTTGAGGCTTTAGGGATAGTGTTTAGGGTTGATGGATTAGGGTTCAAGTAGAGTGTTGAGGGTAGAGGGATTAGGGATAGGGTTTAGGGTTGAAGGTTTAGGGTTTAGGGATAAGGGATTAGGGTTTAAGGTACAGTGTCGAGGCTTGAGGGTTTAGAGATAGGGTTTAGGATTTAAGGTTTAAGGGTTAAGGGTTGAGGCTTTAGGGATAAGAGGGAGACCTAGATGGCTAAGGGTTGAGAGATAGGGGAGAGATGGGGTGAGGTAGATAAGGGAGGAAAGGGGTCGATTGAGGGATTGGGGTTTACGGTATAGTGTTGAGGGTTGAGGGTCTAGGGATAGGGTTGTAGGATTTAAGGTTTAAGTGTTGAGGGTTGAGGATTTAGGGATAGGGTTTATAGTTTAGGGTTAAGGGATTAGGGTTTAGGGTTGAGGGATTAGGGTACCATAAATTATAATTAGGGATTAGGGTTTAGGGTTTAGGGATGTACCATTAGGGGATAACATAAATAAACTAGAATTTAGGCAAGGTTGGGAAAATTTTGTGAATCATCATGGGCTGGAGATTGGAGATTTTGTTGTGTTCAAGAACATATCCAAGTCATATTTTAAGGTTAATATATTTCAAAGAACAAGGTGTGTGAAAAATATCAATGCTCTTCATCTTATGAATACCAACATTGATACAGATAAAAGACGTCCTTCTTCTAATAGAGTATGCAGCTCAAGTCAACCAATGGGCATCAAGTTGCTGAATGAATTGGTTTAATGGGTGTGCCTCCTTCTTCAAAGTTATGCATGGAGATTTTACACAAAAACTAGTAACTCTATACATTATTTTTCATTCTTTGATTTCCTATACACTATTAAGAACTTGTAAAATCTAATTGTGTAATGTGTTTATGGAAACACATTCCTCCTACATTTGTTTCATAGTTTATAGACAACACAAACAAACATATGGTGTTGCAAGGCCCAGGTGGGAAGGAATGAGATGTACAATTAGGGGGTACCATAAATTAACTAGAATTTAGGCAGGGTTGGAAAAATTTTGTGAATCATCATGGGTTGGAGATTGGAGATTTTGTTGTGTTCAAGTACATATCCAAGTCATATTTTAAGGTTAAGATATTTCAAAGAATAGGGTGTGTGAAAAATATCAATGCTCTTCATCTTATGAATACCAACATTGATATAGATAAAAGATGCCCTTCTTCTAACAGAGTATACAGTTCAAGTCAACCAATGGGCAACAAGTTGCTAAATGAATTAGTTTTTGATGGGGAAAACAACAATGATGTTGAAGCAATGGAAGAAAATCAAAATTGTAAGTCTAATTTAATTTATTTCAACTTTCAAAGTAGGCATTTGAATTGTAGCTTTACCAGGAGGATTGGTATAACAAAAGCCTATTTCTATTGCAGACCATTCTTGGAAGAACCCTAGACATTATGGGCCTTCTCATCTAGAAAAGTACATGATAGTGAACTCTGCCCCTTATTTCAAATCAGATAAACCTTTTTATTCAATGAAAATGAAATCACATAATGTAAACTGACCAATAGTGTTGAGGGTTGCAGGTTTAGAAATAGGGATAGCATTTAGGGTTTAAGGATAAGGGATTAGGGTTGAGGGTTGAGGGATTAGGGTTTAAGATATACTGTCTACTGTCGAGGGTTTAGGGATAGGTTTTAGGGTTTAAGTTTTAAGGGTTAAGGGTTGAGGGATAGGATTTATGGTTTAGGGATAAGGGATTAGGGTTTAAGGTATAGTGTCGAGGGTTGAGGGCTTAGGAATAAGGATAGCATTTAGGGTTTAGGGATGAGAGGTTAGGGTTGAGGGTTGAGGGATTAGGGTTTAAGGTATAGTGTTGAGGGTTAAGGGTTTAGGGATAGGGTTTAGGGTTTAGCATTAAGGGATTAGGGTTTAGGGTTGACAGATTAGGGTTTAAGGTATATTGTTGAGGGTTGAGGGTTTAGGGATAGGTTTAGGTTTGAGGGATTAGGGTTTAGGGTTGACAGATTAGGGTTTAATGTTGAGGGTTGAGGGTTGAGGGTTTAGGGATAGGGTTGATGGTCAAGGGATTAGGTTTAAAGTAGAGTGTCGAGGGTAGATGGATTAGGGTTGAAGGTTTAAGGATTGAGGGTTGAGGGGATGAGGGTTAAGGGATTAGGGTTCAAGATATAGTGTCGAGCATTGCGGGTTTAGGGATAGGTTTTAGGGTTTAAGTTTTAAGGGTTAAGGGTTGAGGGATAGAGTTTAGGGATAAGGGATTAGGGTTTAAGGTATAGTGTCGAGGGTTGAGGGTTTAGGAATAGGGATAGTGTTTAGGGTTTAGGGATGATAGATTAGGGTTGAGGGATTAGGGTTTAAGGTATAGTGTCAAGGGTTGAGGGTTTAGGGATAGGGTTAGGGTTTAGGGTTGAGGGATTAGGGTTTAAGGTATAGTGTTGAGGGTTGAGGGTTTAGGGATAGGGTTTAGATTTGAGGGATTAGGGTTTAAAGAGTTGATGGATTAGGGTTTAATGTTAAGAGTTGAGGGTTGAGGGTTTAGCGATAGGGTTGATGGTCAAGGTATTAGGGTTAAAGTAGAGTGTCGAGGGTAGAGGAATTAGGGATAGGGTTTAAGGATTGAGGGTTAAGGGATTAGGGTTTAAGATATAGTGTTGAGCATCGAGGGTTTAGGGATAGGTTTTAGGGTTTAAGTTTTAAGGGTTAAGGGTTGAGGGATAGGGTTTAGGGTTTAGGGATAAGGGATTAGATTTTATGGTATAGTGTTGAGGGTTGAGGGTTTAGGAATAGGGATAGAATTTAGGGTTTAGGGATGAGGGATTAGGGTTGAGGGTTGAGGGATTACGGTTGAGGGTTGAGGGTTAAGGGATTAGGGTTGAGGGTTGAGGGATTAGGGTTTAGGGTTGAGGGATTAGGGTTTAAGGTATAGTGTTGAGGGTTGAGGGTTTGGGGATAGGGTTTAGGGTTGAGGGATTAGGGTTTAAGGTTGATGGATTAGGGTTTAATGTTGAGAGTTGAGGGTTGAGGGTTTAGGGATAGGATTGATGGTCAAGGGATTAGGGTTAAAGTAGAGTGTCGAGGGTAGAGGGATTAGGGATAGGGTTTAGGGTTGAAGGTTAAAGGATTGAGGGTTGAGGCCTTAGGGATGAGGGTTAAGGGATTAGGGTTTAAGATATAGTGTCAAGCATAGAGGGTTTAGGAATAGGTTTAAGGATTTAAGTTTTAAGGGATAATGGTTGAGCGATAGGGTTTAGATTTTAGGGATAAGGGATTAAGGTTTTAGGTATAGTGTCGAGGGTTGAGGATTTAGGAATAGGAATAGTGTTTAGGGTTTAGGGATGAGGGATTAGGGTTGAGGGTTGAGGGATTAGGGTTGAGGGTTGAGGGTTGAGGGATTAGGGTTTAGAGATAGGGTTTAGGGTTTAGGATTGAGGGATTAGGGTTTAAGGTATAGTGTTGAGGGTTTAAGGATAGGGTTTAGGGTTGAGGGATTAGGGTTTAGGGTTGACGGATTAGGGTTTGACATTGAGGGTTGAGGTTAGAGGGTTTAGGGATATGGTTGAGGGTCAAGGGATTAGGGTTAAAGCAGAGTGTCGAGGGTATAGGGATTAGGGATAGGGTTTAGGGTTGAAGGTTTAAGGATTGAGGGTTGAGGCTTTAGGGCTGAGGGTTAAGGGATTAGGGTTTAAGATATAGTGTCGTGGGTCAAGGTTTTAGGAATAGGTTTTCAAGTTTAAGGTTTAATGGTTAAGGGTTGATGGATAGGGTTTAGGGTTTATGGATAAGGGATTAGGGTTTAAGGTATAGTGTCGAGGGTTGAGGGTTTAGGAATAGGGATAGCATTTAGGGTTTAGGGATGAGGGATTAGGGTTGAGGGTTGAGGGATTAGGGTTGAGGGTTAAGGGATTAGGGTTAAGATAGAGTGTCAAGGGTTTAGTGATAGGGTGTAGGGTTTAGTGATGGGTGTAGGGTTTAGGGTTGAGGGATTAGGGTTTAGGGTTGAGGGAATAGGGTTTAAGGTAAAGTGTTGAGGGTTTAGGGATAGGGTTTAGGATTTAATGTTTAAGGGTTGAGGGTTGAGGGTTGAGGCTTTAGGGTTTAGGGTTAAGTGAGACCTAGATGGCTAAGGATGGATGGAGAGGTAGACAAGGAGCGACTGAGAGACATAGAGAGGGGAGAGGTAGAGAGGTAAGGGGGAGAGATAAGTGAGATATAGAGAGGTGAAAGATAGAACATGAGCTAATGGAACTAGAGGTGAGAGATATTGCAAAGGTGCTATCAAAGGTGAGATAGGTACAAATATTTATGGATCAATCTATAGCAGGACAAAATGTGAGCACATTATAACATGAGCGTGTTATAATGCACTCATGTTTTGGTTTTCTATACAAATGGTAAAAAAGCTTGGACCTCATGATCCAAGCCCACATACTCTATTTTCATGTTGTTTAAGTGCGTGTTCCAACAAAAAAAAAAGTGTTTTTATGCTGTTGGGAGTTCACATGCACATTTTGCACATTCTACCACCTTTGCATGAACTTTCCACCACCTTTTTCTACTTTGCCAACTTAAGTAGGAAATAACATAGTTTTCACATCGAATTTGATATATATCAATTCAAGTTTCAATTTTTTTAGTGTTGCAATGCTAACTGTGATTGAATTGTAGGAATTTAACATTATAGATTGGTTAATAGTATTGTTGTTACTAATTCTATTTGAGTGTTATTCAATTTAATGTTGAGAAGGAAGCAAGTGGTGAAAAACTCAAATTGTTGAAGAGTTTGATGCAAGAAGAAAAAAACACTACATAATTGGGTACTCTCTCCATTCGAATCTCCATTTTTTAGGTATGTCAAGTCTTTACATGCATGTTATTTACATTTTCCTTAATTCTATTTGAATTACTTTATCATGATTGATCATACATGTTTATATCATGTGTATCCAATATGCATAATAAAAGACTATGTATACATATTTTGTGTTTATATAAGAGACTATGTTTTAGATTAGTTCATGGTATGCATAATAAAAGATATCTCAAAGGTCAATATTAATTAAAATAGACACAATCATGATCAAGAAAGTAGCCTACAATCTCACATGGTGCCATGTATATTTTCTACACTTGGGATCTTTAATAATTATGTGTAATAATGAATTAAACAGACCTTAACATACCATGATGTCAAACTATACAAGAATATATCCTTACAACATATAAATATATAATCCCTTAAGCATAACACAACAAAAATATTTCAAAATTTCCTAATTGTCCTTTGTTAGCACATGATGGTGGTTACCTTGATCGACTATATACCATTTAATACCCTAAATTATAGAGATTAGTCTAATGATTTTTATGACAGTCCTAGGTATGTCTCCAAATATTCATGTTTCCAAGATAGCTCTAGCTAATGTCCACTTGTTTCCAACTTCTTAGATGTGCAAGAAACAATTCCAAGCATTATATTCATCATAAATAAGTCACTTTTAGTCAATAGAAGCCAAAATACATCCATTTGCAATCATGGATTAGTTAAGGACAGCTAGGTGGTAAATGTGTTGCCATTGGCAACTTCACAAATTTGGTGTCTTATCTTGTCCTCCTTGCTTTTCTCCATGGATCTCCATCATTGTCTTCATGAATTGTATAATTCATCATGTCATAGTGGCTTCATCATTCCATAATTATCTAATCACAATAACCCTGGATGGCTATCCCTAGGACTACTCTATGAATTGCACACTATGTATTTCAGCAATTTAGATTTCCTTCATGTGTGTTTCAATGCTTTACAGTGTTAGGATAGTCGTGTGTGAAACTTATTGAAAATAATTAAACTCCATCACACCACCTCAAATGAAATCAAACTCAATCCAAATTTCATGAATATGACTATCCTTTTGAATAAATTAGTTATGGCATGACAATACTTTATGAGCACTTGGTCAATCTTCTTCAAACTTTCACCTTTTGTCTATATTGACAATTCTATAAAATAATCCTCTTAGAGACTTACGAATAAACTTATTATCATGTGCATGAAGTGATCAACAATAATGGTTGTCTCTAGAACTAGGTGTGATAGTCTTAGATAGTTAGGACTGTTATGACTGCCCTCATAGCTGTGATAGTCTTATTTGCATCTGAATATGACAGTCATGTCTCCATGCGATGAACTTGTCTAGTATATCTTTTTACAACACCCATCCTAATGTAGAGTAGGGTGGAGAACTTGTACAAACACTGAAACAATCAAATTTCCAAATTCTCGAGTCCCAACTTAGTGATTACCTTCACAATCTTCTATTTCCCTTGTAGGACAACAAACAAGGTTTTTGTGGTATATCTTGCAGAAAACAACTCCAACCCACAATCCAAAGGCTATTTGGTATACCCTTTTGGGAGTTTTAAAACATATACAAAATTTTAAGGGTGGTTGTTTTGTAATACAAGACCTTAAAATTAACTATCCCACTTGACAAGAGGCCTAATTAGGCTTGTGCAAATAGGTCACTATAGGTTTTTTGATCTCCAGGATTCCAATCTTCAAACCAAGACTCTAAATAGGTCAAATTGGGTCTACCTCAACCTTTTTTGAGATTTACAAACACCTTCCAAAGAGTTTCTCTACAACCCTAACCCTTATGCAACTTAATTGCCTAAAACATGAGTTTTCAGCCTGGAATAATTTGCCTCTAAAATGCACATGATTATCTACTTGAGTTTGGCATTACCATATTAATGATCCTTGAATTTAATAATCATCTCTTGATATCCCTTCTTCACTCTCTATGCTAATCCAAAGCATGCCCTAGTGTGATGTCTCCCACAATCTCAATCACATATCCTTTCATGACTAGATGGTTATCAACAAGTAGTCAACATGAAGTCCCATGTACTCTTCACTTGTAGCCTTAACAGGTGACTCTCATTTGACCTTATCCTCATAGGACTGAAGTGAACTTTGTACCATAATGCATTGTATGGCTGCAATAACATTGTGCAATAATGCTTTGTATGGCTACAATAATGCTTTGTATGCTTTGTACCTATTTTGGTTGAGTGACATTTACTCTTCTACATGATGATTGTATGTACATTTACTATGAAGGGTTGAATGACATATATTTTAGTTATTTGTATGGATTCATTTCTTAGGAATTAATATTGGTCTCTTTATCATGCTATAGACAAATTCTCCATCATGCCGAGGAAATGATCAAGAATTAAACCAAGACAGGAAGAGATAGAAGCTAAGAATGCAAAGAAAGCAATGACTATGAGGGAACTTCGTGAGAAGAGGAAATTAGAAATGGTAAATGAAGACATGCCAATTGAAGAGGAACCGCAACTAGCAAAAAGAGATATGGTATTGGTGGCGCAAAGAGAATGAATGTAAAAAACTTCATTCTATGAGAGATTTGAATACCGTAGTTGGAGAGACATCCTCTACCGCAAGTCAACATGTAGGGACACCATCTACCGCATCTCAAGTTGAGAGTACATCATCACTCACATATGATGAAGGAGGTATGCCATCATTCCCACCTCAACCTCAAGGTATGTCATCTATTCCATCTTTGATCGAAGGTATGTCGTCTAGCCCATCTCATTTAAATATTGATGAAATTCTTGATGTTGAGATGAATTTACCTATCTTAACACCACCTAGAAATTGGCATAGAAAGCCAAAGTATTTGATTGATATTGATGAGAATATTTTGCAGCCAATGGAAGGTAAGATTCCAAACGCACTTGTAGAAGATATGCTCATAAGATTTAGAGATAATTCTTTGAAAAGTTAAATGAGACTAGAAGATGTCAACTATTCATTGAAATGATGCGAAGTATAAAGTATAGGTCCATCATGAAGATTCTTGGGTTAAGAACATTAGAGGATTCAAGTGAAAAATCTATTGTCAAGAATCTTATGAGTGCATATGACAGTGTGGGTAACACCTCATGCACAAAAGATAGTAATACAACATGGCGTGTGATTACATCGACTATAGTAAGTAGTCAAATGAAGAAAGCTCATCTCATTAGAAAGATGAGTCAAGCATTGAGAATTAATAGGAAAACTTTATCAAGAGCCATTGGAAGGCACCAAAGAATTGAGGACACCAATGCTAATGAATTATGGGCATTCTCGGGGAGACTACCACAAAAAGATAAACCAATTGTTTAAGCATTAAGATCACTAATTGAAGACTTTTCAAAGAATTATACAAAGGGTATCTCTAAACCAAAGGGATGTGGTAAGAAGGAGAATCGGTAGTTGGAACCGTAAGCCACATCCAAAGCATTTTTTGGATATGACTCAAACACAGTTTTTTGGTAAATTTCTAGAGATGTATCCTCAAATTAAAATTTGTCAAAGATATTTTGAAATGCTAAAACCTTTCTATGTCAAGATAAATCACACACACACTACTTCTTGTTGTAGATTACATACTGAATTTTCTAACCATTTTGATGTTTATCGGTCTATATGTTTAGATTTGCATACTAACAATCTTTTGTAGGATTGTGGCATACATGCCCCACCAACATCTTCAAGAGACTTCATATCAAGAATTTTATGTGATAGAGAGGAAGGTCAAATATTCTACAAAAAATTGTGCTTGGATGGCACATGTCAGCATTGTGGTGGCTTGCAACGTATGCCAATATGTGAACATATGGAAAGAACACATACGGTTGGAAATGAACTAGTAGAGTTTAGAAAGTATAAAATAGTGGCATACAATACAAAAGATGGTAAAGAAGCAAAAAGGTGTGAATTGGTTATTGAAAAGATTCCAGTGTATCAATTTTTTCCTATATTTCATGACAGTATAGTGTATGAGTATGCAAGACATGCCCATAGAGCTTGATGGTTGGACTTGCAATTCAACTTATACAAGGACACATTTCCAATTGGTAGCATTGTTTCAGTCATTAACTTTGCAGAGAACTATAGTCTATAGCCACAGCATGAGGTGCAATCACAATATTACAACTCAACATAGGTTTCTATATTTGTGCATATTGCATTCATTCATGCAAATGATAGTAAAAAGGATGATAGAAAGATCATAAGGGAGTATCATTTCTATATTAGTGATGATTTCACACATCTACAGAGTTCATGCAAGGTTTCTTTCAGGTTTTCTACAATAATTTAGCTAGAAGGGGCATATCGTTCAGCCAGCATATCATATGGTCAAATAACTATGCATCACAATTCAAGAACTCATGGAATTTCTATTGGCTGAGCAAGAGGCATAATTTTATAGGTGTTCAACATATGTGGAACTTTTGTGAGGCCAGGCAAGGAAAGGGGGAGCATGATGGTGCAGGAGCATCTATCAAAAGATCCATAGCACGAGAAGAGTTGAAGTATAAAGACAATGCAAAGTTGAAGATGGAAAATCAATTGTCGAGTGGTGTAATACTTCCATGGGTCTAGGTAATGAAGGTAAGTCTTTAGTTCATAGATTTTCTGGTTGATAGATGATACTAACATTGCATCATATGGGGACTGTTCTACACTGACAGGATCAAGTGAGCTACACTCTTTCAGAAGCTCAATTGTAGGCTCATGGAGTATCCATATGCGGAAGATGTCATTCTTTTGTTCTTCATGTATAATTCAAGCCTGGGATGAGTGCGAGTCAAAGGAGTGGGTTGACGAAGGGCAATTAAGTTATCTTAGCCCACTTGACATGTATTGACCCCCGACGACACTGGAACTAACAAAGATGGAATCATCAGTTGACTTTGACCACATATCAGATCTAGTTCAACTAGGTAATATATCTATTTGCATAGTTTTTTAAATTCCTAATATTATCTTACTTTGTAGTGTTTTTGTAATGTTGACTAATTTCATCTAATTTGTTACACATATCAATGTAGGACATGTATATGTAGTTATTGCAGATGAAGATAATGAAGAGGAAACAGATTATTACTTGTGTCATTGTGTTGAGGCCAAAAATAAATTGGAGGCCCTAGTTACAGATGGAGAAAACATCGAATACCCTACATGCTCAGTGGTTGTTACTGGAACATGGCTTAGAAGTTACCCACATAAGAGAATTAATGTTTGGTTGTTTCAGGACTTTGACATGCATCAGAAGATTCTTCATTACTCAAACCTTGTCATGACATCCAATGTTCATTTGATACAATATCGGGGTAGACCTTCGAACAAGACCTTGTGGAAGGTGCATGAGTCTGACCATGAGACAATACTTTACACAATAAAGAGTAGAGCAGACCCAGATGGTTTGTTGGATTAATTTTTAAGTATTCACATTAATTTTGTAAAGCCATGTTACATTGAGTTGTAAGTATGCACATTAATTTGTAAGTTTACATAGGTTTGTCTTTTTCTATTTGCTGCTGCATTTTTACAAATATACACATTTTTACATCATGGGAGAAGCCTATCACTACACAATTATCATTAAGGAGGATTCAATACTAAAGGAAAAATGGGACAAATCTCCCATGCTAATGGAAATGTCTTTTTGTATTCTATTTTCTTTCTTATGCTCTTATTTCTATGTTACAAGTCTATTGAACAAAGAATATCACATGTTTAGCCATTGTTATGTTGATTGTCAGGAACACTGAGAGGGGGGAGGGGTCAATCAGTGTTCTATAAATCTTTTCTTGCACTTTTACTTTTAACCATTTCAAAAGAATAATCTAATAGAAGAAAAATATACAATTGAACAACATCCACAAAAGCATGACACATAACACCAAGATTTTATGTTGAAAACCTAAAATGGGAAAAACCACGGAGAGGATTAGCTTTCATATATATATATATATATATATATATATATATATATATATATATATATATATATATATATATTACAATATTTACAGAAATGATGTTCAAGCTTGGTCACTCCATGGGCCTAGAACATGTTGGCTTATAACCATGAAGTATAACTAGATTTAGCAGGCTCACTGCCTCAACCCTAAACTTAGCAAGATTACAATAAGGGTTGTTAAACCCTAAGGGCTGTTAAAACCTACTAAAAGCTCACTGCCAGCTTACTACCTTGATGACAAAAACTTTCTTCCAATCAAATCACACATGATAACTGAATACTGCTTTAGCATCTGCCACTATGCTAGGGTGCAGTCATTTAGCAACTAAATTATAAATCCCAAGTCTTCATCACTACTTCTCTTCTAATTCTGCTCTTCTATTTGCATGCTCACTTCTCACACACCTCTATATTTGCACACCATACCACTCAATAGAAGATCATTTCTCTTATATATCCACATCATGATTTAATCCATAATCAGGTAGGCATCCAAGAAGTGAAATGTGTACATAAAAAGATGTACCTTGTCACTCAATACAATGTGCTATGTGTCGCAAACCCAAATCTTCTCCCAAATGTGTTCATATATGTCATCTCTAATCATTCAATTACTTACATAGATCTTTCACATGCTAACCTTTCTCCGCATCATGATTTATCTCAGCACTCAGCTTGTTCCTCAAGAGCATGCTTAACAGGTTCATCTGTTGACTTACAACTTCTATTGCTGATCACAAAACACTTCCAAAATCATATCAAGGACTCTTTATACATTCCGAATCTTACCCTCAAAACTGCAAGGCATCATATCATCTTGCAGAGAAATGTAGACCATCAGAACTTAGAATCTGTCTCTATCGAGCTCTGTCAAACACTATGTCTATACTTAGCAGCTTGTAGCTATCCTTCTGGTGAGCTTCAAATCTCCCAACTCTAGAATAAGACACTTCATAGAAGTGTTTACAACACCTCAAAACCACATAACAAAATACTTGTCTGTGGAGGAATGTGGACCACTGTACTAGACCTTGTTCACTGTTTCTGTTATACCTTTGCTTACCTGGACTTAGACATTTCTTCAAGATGACTTTTTGGTGAGGATCAGGACTTAACCTCTAAAGCATGACACTATTAGACAACTAAGAACATCACATTAACTGGTCATCATCTGCAGGGACATACTATCCAACTTTCTGTCTTCTACTCAGAATACTTTCCATACTTAGCCATTTTCTGTCAACCAGACCTAGAATCCAATATGTTCTTCCGAAGATATCTCTTCCTATCATGGTGATAGGATCTCTGAGCCTTGTTTCCATCAATGACAACATACAAGTTAATACCAGAGCAATGTCTCTTGCCAACAATCTCCCCCTTTGGCATTGATGGCAACACTTAGTGAAAAATGATTGACTACTCCCCCTTATTATATTTTCTTGCTCCCCCTAAGATGATTATCCATTTTTCATTGATCTACTTCTACCCCTTTGACATCAATGGCAAAGGGTGTGATCCAAAACCAAAAATTTGTCAAAATCCCAAAAATTGATATACTCAACCGCATATTTACAAATGCAATCTACCTCTTTGTATTACATGTATTTGAGAATGTCATTGAATAAGTTCTTGATCTGTACCCACTTAATATCCCATCCATTCTTGGCATTATTCATAATCTGAATGTGTCCACTGAAGAGAAAGACTACAGCTTCTACCTTTTTGTAAATCTGATGGTGAGGTCGTTTGTCTAGTAGGTTGTGCTTCAGCCATAAGCTTAGTCATTGAATCTAGTTTGGGATTGATTAGTCTTCTCAATTGTCCCATTCTACTCTTTATTTGATACTTTTGATTTATTAAATTATTTATGTCATTGTGGATGTTAATGACTTTAGCTTCCTTGTTGCTGGTTGATTCTTGTACTGGATCAAAATTCTTAGAAATATCCATTAGTTTTTCTTCCAATTCCTTGATCTTTTCTTCTATCTTCCTTGTAACTTCTGGCCATGATAAACAAAATTTCTATACATCACCAGCTTCTACAATAGCACTCTAAATATTTTGTATTCCATTTCCTAGTTTAGCCTTATCATGGTCTATCAACTTTGTCAACTCATCTAGCCTTTTCTCATTAAACTCTCGTCTAACTTTTGTTTCAACAGATTTTCAAGAGATTCAAAGTGTGTACTTATAGAGTGAATTAGTCCCTTGAGTTGACAAGTGGCAGACAGAGAGGTATCCCTCTAGTAAGCTAGCACCAGCTTTTCCAAAATGCTGGATGCATCATTTATGAGTTCACTATCCTCAATGTGGGACTTCAAAATCTCTTTTCTTGCTTGAGCTTGCACAACTGAAGCTAACTTGAACATTTTAGTAGGAGATGTTGTGTTCAAATTTATTGGACCTTGGATTGATTCAAACTCATCTAGAACTAATTCTTCTTTTTCCAAAAGCTCTTTTATAGTCTCTATAGTGTCTCTTGCTACTTCTTTAGCCACTTCTTTCTCTTGAATTTGTTCTGAAGGTTCCATGTCCATATTCTCTTGTTGACTGATAATTTGCTCTAGTGTAGGGTTTTCCTCAGCTCGATCAAGTTCTTGATTGTCAACTTTGGTCTGCTCACCAATTTTCTCCTTATTTTCTGGATCAATAGTCTATTGTCCTGGAAGAAGACTTGTTTTAGTTTGATCCTTTTCAACAACAAGGGTTTGATCAGATTTTTCTTTTTGCTTTTCTATTTCTCTAACTTCTACTAGAGGATTTGTATCAGTTTTCTCCAAACCTTGACCCATGCTGACTTCTAGAATAGATGTGTCATCTCCATCATTTGTTTCTTCATTGTCATAGATGGTAGGAATGTTGTTTTTCTTCAATATTTCAAAAATGATTTCATCTGTTTCCTTGACCATGTTGTCGATTTCACCTATCATAAATGAATTCATCCTTTTCTTGGTCCTGAAGGCATCCTTGAGTTCCTTAGAAATTTTGACTTCTTCTTTAGAAGTGATCTCCAGACTTGACCTTGTTAGTTCATGTTGTCTGAGTTCAATATCTTTAGCCATAGCAATTTCCTTCCTGACTGATAAAATGTTGGCCAAGGTATCTGGGAGATCACCAATGATCTCAATGAGGGCTCTGTTGTATATGTTCAGATACTTTACAATAGCTTCTTCCAAAATCCTCTTGTCAGCATCATTATAATCATCATAAAATTCAGCCATAGGTTTCAAGTTACCATCAACTATGACATACTTTAATACATCTTCAATTTTTAATGTGGCATGAGACTCATCTACCTTCTATCTTTTGCTGGGTATTTTCCTTCTGGATGACTTCTCCTTGCTACTTTTTGGGGATTTTAGAAGCCTCAACTTTCATTTTCTTTACTTCCTTATCTAATTCTATCTCTTCTTCATCCTTTTCTCCCACAGTGACATACAATCTTTTTCCTTTCATCTTCTTCCTCTTTGTATCTTTGTCAAAGGGTTTCTTTGATGATGTTGTACCGGATCAAGTAGTAGAGCTTCTAGTAGTCCTTTGTGTTGTTTTAGGCTCTCTTGACTTCTTTATAGGCTGTTCCAGAACCTTAGCCTATTCCCTATCTTGTCTTTCCTTCTTTGCTTTCTCTACATTTTCTCTTGATTCCTTGAGTTGATCTTTGGTAATGCCATACCTTGCAGCAATTGCTTCCACTTCTTTTCTCACCTTTTTGTTGGATTCAGTCTGTCTAAGTTCAACATGGAGTTTTATAGATAACTCCTCATATGTTCCAAACCTTTCTTCCTTGGCATCTTTAGGTTCATTGAGCAGGTGTTGGGCATAGTTTTCCAAAATTTGTTCATCTACCTCATAACCCATGGGCATTACCCATATAGTTCTAGGTTCCACAACCTCCATTAAGCATTGATCCTTAGTGACCATAAAACAGATGGTATCCTTGTACTTATCAACAATTTTCTCAAGAATTATTTCTCTAGATTGCATCATGCTTTGAAAATTCTTGAAAAACCCACATAAGGCTACTTTTTTCTCATTATAATTTCTCAAGTTGTTAAGACCATTTCTAATTTGCATAGCTACTGGCTTATTACTCAACCAAATCAATCCCTTATGATTTGGGAATTCATTCAAGAAATAGAAGAATAAACAGATAATTAGCGTACCATACTTGAATGGATAGTTCTTGCTTTCCTTTATCTTCTTCAGATTCTCCAGTAGTTGGGTTTGCAGCAATTCGTACAAATCATAATATACATTCTCTTTGATCATTTGATAGGTGGTGTAAATTGCAGTACCAGAAACTAAGTTCTCCCAGTTTGAGAAGTAAACTTTGTAACCTATGACCATTGAGGCAAACTTTATTGTAGGATCAGTGATATCATTTATCGTTAATGGCCTTTTGTCAAATTGTGCTCAGGTAGCATCTGTAACCATTTGATTCTTGACCACTTTCAATAATGGCACTCCTCCAGTGACTGTCTGAATTGCCTCTTTTGTTATTTTAAAGGGTTTCCCTTTGTTAGATCGAACAACTAAGAGGGGGGTGAATCAGTTGTCACACAAAATAAACTCTTTTTTCTTTTAACCTTATTTATTAACTTACTATCAGATTAATGGTGTAAACATTAAAGCATGGATCAACAACATATGAGCAGAAACATAAGAAATACACTTGACACCAAGATTTTGACATGGAAACCTGGTTAAGGGAAAAACCACGGTGGGAGTTAACCCACAAAGATTTGTACCCTATTAAAAGTACTTTAGAAAAATAGAAGGCACATGCCTTTGGGCACACTACCCAGAGCTCACTACTCAAAAGAGAGGCTCACTACCTACAAGATTTATTTTAGAACATAAAGAATTAACTGAGAAATAGCATCTACTTCATGCCTAGTTTAGTTTCATTGAATGCTCACAAAACTTCTGCTTTTCCCCAAAAACTTCTTCTCTAACTCTTCATCAAAACAACTCTTTTTCTTCTGCTTCTCCTCTCCTTTGGTCTACCTTTTGATCCTTTCTTCAGATTATATTGTTTTTTCACAAGGATGATTTTCCATGACTCATCCACAAGTGTTTATACGCTTCATCAACCTTGGAATGAACATCAAGGTTGGCAATACAAACATCTGACTTAGTGCGAATCACTAAGTTGTCAGCCAAACATAATTGGGACTTAAATCTTCCTCGATCAACAAACCACACTTCATAGAATTTCTCTTAAATCATCCACAACATTCTTGAATCATCTGATCAGCCAAGACTAGGAAGAACAACAACACCAAGAAGAAATCTTCTTTGACAAGCTCAAACTTCAATGTAGACCTCCAACGTAGCAGTCACATAATCCAAAAACCTTCACAAGCACATTGAATTCAACAAAAACATCTACACTCATCCAAATCATCAGAATCACTTGCATCTTCATCTTGAACCTTAAGAACACTATCTGTCATGACTGTCAAGTTAGAAAGATTGCTTGTAGACCTCCAAACCACGAACCACTTGAATGGATGATACACATTGACTTCCCAAACCTGCCTCCAAATCTACAAATCATCATTTGACATATCTGGAACAATCTGGAGCTCTTTTCTGTCATTCTGTCTCTTTTGAACATTGCAAGAACCGGTTCTACTCAGATGGTCATAACTTCTTCAGATCTTAATGTGAACCTCTCAAATATTAACTGGAGCCTCTTTAGACAAACCTCTACATAGCCATCTAGTCTGCATACATTGATCTTCATTAATTTTCTCAATATCCTCAACAATCTAGTCTTCTATATAGGCAGTAACTTAGGATACAGTTGACACCAATAACAACAAGAATATGTTGACATCAATGACAACACTTCTTAAGCACATATTTGCAACAATCTCCCCCTTTGTCATTGATGGCAACATATGATGTGCAAAATTGAATTCAACCATCAAGACAAGAATTTCTCCCCTTTCTCTTTTCACTTCTGTAAATACTTTCTTCATGTTCCCCTTGTCATCAACAACTAATTTTTCACATGCTTCTCTCCCCCTTTGACATCAATGGAAAAGGACACATATTTGTAATCTTTTCTCCTTCTTTTTGTTTCAGACTAATCTCCAAAATTTGCATACTAACTACTCCCCCTGAGTAGTATCTCCTTAACATCAATCTGGATCACAAGATATGACTATGAATTCCACTGGACTGATGCACCTTAGTGCATCTTAGTTCTGATTAGGAAGGGTAATAACCCTTAACTTCTCTCTAAGATACTCAAAAGTATCCTTGGGAAGAGGCTTAGTGAAGATATCCACGATTTGATCTCTTGAAGACACAAACTCCAACTTGCCTTCATTCTCATTTACCTTCACTCTCAAGAAATGAAACTTGATAGATATATGCTTTGTCTTTGAATGCAACACCGGATTCTTTGAGATGTTTATTGCACTTGAATTATCACATAAGATTGTGACTAGCTCTTCAAACACAATTTTGATGTCTTTCAACATTTGCTTCATCCACAAAACTTGAGTACAATTATTTACTGCTACTGTATACTCTACCTCTGCAGTAGATAGAGATATTGCCTCTTTCTTTTTGCTCATCCAAGAGACCAATCTTCTTCCCAAGAAGAATGCACCACCACGAGTACTTTTTATGTTATCCACATCTCCTGCCCAATCAACATCTGTATATGCATGAAGAGTGAAGTCATTATCCTTTGGATACCATAGTCTATAATCAGTTGTCCCCTTGAGATATCTAAAAATTCTTTTGACTACCACAACATAGGATTCTTTTAGATTAGCTTGAAATCTAGCAACAAGTCCAACTGCATTCATGATGTCAAGTCTGGTTTGAGTTAGATAGAGTGATCATCCAATCATTGATCTATACCTTTTCTGATTTGCCTTAGGGGAGTCATCATCCTTACTCAACTTATATCCAATTACCATAGGCATACCTACTGGCTTTGAATCTTCCATTCCAAACTTCTTCAACAATTCTTTCACATACTTAGAATGAGATAAAAAGATACCTTTATCTGACTGATTGATTTGCAGACCTAAGAATAAATTCATCTCACCAAACATGGACATCTCAAATTCACTTTGCATCTGATCAGCAAATGTTTTGCACATGCTTTCATTTCCACCAAAAATGATATCATCAACAAATACCTCAACAATTAGAATATTCTCATGATCAATCTTGAAGTAAAGATTATTGTCAGCAATGCCTTTGTTATATCCTAGCTTTAGCAGATACTTATCTAATCTTGCATACCAGGCTCTTGGGGCTTGTTTGAGTCCATATAATGCTTTCCTCAATCTACAAGCCATGTCTTTCTGATTAGACAACTGAAATCCTTTCGGTTGCTCAATGTAGACTTCTTCTTCTAATTCTCCATTTAGGAATGTTGATTTGACATCCATCTAATAGACCTTGAAATCTTTATATGCAACAAATGCAAGAAATAACCTAACTGCTTCTATTCTTGCCACTGGACCAAAGGTTTCTTCAAAATCAATTACTTCTACTTGAGAATATCCTTTTCATACCAAGCTTGCTTTGTTTCTTACAACTTCACCATCTTCATTTAGTTTGCTCTGAAAGACCCATTTAGTTCCAATCACATTTTTGTCCTCACTTCTAGAAACAAGATCAAAAGTGTGGTTTTTTTCAATTTGCATCAATTCTTCTTCCATTGCTTTTACCCAGTTTTCATCATTGCAGGCTTTACTTACTAATTTAGGTTCAATCTTTGAAATCAAACAAATCTCCTCTTGATCTTCAGAATTTTTTCTCCTAGTTCAAACACCTTTACTCGTATCTCTTATGATCTAATCTTTAGGATGATTTAGTCTTACATACCTGGGAGTTTTTGGAATTGCTTGAACTTCTAATTCTTGAGCTTGTTCCTCAACTTCTGCACTAACCTTTTGAATTACAATATATCCTGAATCAATCTGGATCTGAGTCTAAGTTTGCACTTGCCTTTCTTGACTTGGGTTTTCATCTTGATCATCAAAATCATATCCACAAGACCTGGAATGTCCTTCCTTGCTCTCATCAACTCTGACATTAACACTTCCAACAATCTTTTTCAACCTCTTGTTAAAGCACTGGTATGCTTTGCTTTGAGTAGAGTAACCCAAAAAAATTCCTTCATCCCTTCTTGCTTCAAACTTGCCTAGATCCTCATCTCTTTTGCTATAGCATTTACTACCAAAAACTCTAAAATATCTAGAAAGAGTTGTGTAGGTGCAAGTGTAGGTGTAAGTGTAGGTGGTGTTAAGGTAGGTCCACCAGGTCATTTTATGTAGATCTTATCGGTACAAATTGGTAAAAAAATCTTTTCGGTGTGGTTGGGGGTAAAATATCAAGTAGGTGGTTTGGTGCATTGGGGGTCCAACTGAAAGTAGGTGGGTTGGTGCATTGGGGGTCTAATGGATAAAGGTGGTGTGGGGTTCCTCCTGGTGTAAGGTTGGTTGGGGGATGGTTTCACAATAGGAGGGTGACCAAACTAGAGTTCATAAGGAGTCTTACCAGAATTGCCTTTGATCTACACCTGACTAAGAGTGTAGACAGTAGTACTCATAGCTTCTCTCCAATAAACTTGTGGAACATTTGTTTCCATCATCATAGTCCTAGCAACTTCTTGAATGGTCTAGTTCTTTCTTTCTACAACTCCATTTTGCTAAGGATTCCTAGGAGTAGATAACTATCTTTTTATTCCATGCCTTTCACAAAATGTATCAAACTCACCAGAGGTAAACTCTCCACCTCTATCAGATCTCAGACACTTTATCTTCACACCAATCTCATTTTCAACCATAACTTTGAACACCTTGAATTTGTCAAAAGCTTCTGATTTTTCTTTTAAGAATGTTACCCACATCATCTGGGAGTAATCATCAATCTGCAACATAAAATATCTATCTCCTTGCACACTCCTAATTCTAGCAGGACCACATAGATCAGTATGCACAAGTTCCAATCACCCACTTAAAAATTGTTCTTTACTTTTGAATGATGTTTTGTTCTATTTACCCAATTGACATTCTCTACACATGTTATCAGGTTTAACAAATCTTAGAGGATCTCTCACAGCCTAATTAGAACTTATCTTGACAATGTTATCAAAATTCACATGGCACATTCTCCTATGCCACAACTAGCTTTGATCTGTCTAAGCAATCAAATAACTTTTACCAAAACTACTTAATTAAAAGATGTTACATCTAGTTTGTGTACCAAATGCAATTTCAGTTTCAGACCTTTCCAAGATTCTACATTTGCCATCCTTGAATCAGAGGTTATAACCCTTGTCAACCAGCTATCCAACACTAAGAAGATTATGTTTTAGTCCTTCCACATACAAAACATCATTGGTGTTATTCTTGCCATCAAAAGAGATGGATCCTCTACCTCAAATTCTACCAACTGAGTTATCTCCAAATTTAACAAGCCCACCTTCATATTTTTCAAGGCTTATAAACTTACTTTTATCACCAGTCATATGATGAGAACATATACTATCAATCACCCATTCATCCTTTTCAACAACCTGTGTAGCCAAGGTACTTTCCATATTTTCACAACTAGTAGATTTAGTAGACACCAAATCTTCTTCTTTGATAGCAATGAACACCCAATCATTTTCAGTGGAACCTCCATGATCAGATTCATCATTTGTGACTCCTTCTCTAGCTTCTTGGACATAGTAACATTTCTTCTAACCTTTATATCTGTTAGGGTTTGGTTTTGAAAACCTCTCGGAACATCTTGTGGAAAAATGACCAATCTTATTACAAGCAAAACATTGAGTGGCAACTTTCCTTCATACTTACCAGATCCTCTTGGCATTCTTTTGGCAATAAGAGTTTCAAGATTTGCAGTCTTGATTTCATCATCTTTAAGATCCTTCCTTGCCTTCACAAATCTATTTGATTTTGTTGAAGAGCTTTCACCCAGATCATATCTTTTTTTTCCATATACACTGGCCTTAAATGTACATTTGGACTTAGGAAGAGAATCACCAAATTCACTTAATTCAAAAGCCAAAATTTTTCCAACCAGTTGATCTCTTGTAACTTCTGAGACAGTCACGATCTCCTCTATAGAAGCAACCTTATGTTTATATGAATTAGGTAAATATCTGAGCACTTTTGCTACAATCTCTGATTCTTCCAAAGTTCCACCGGCACACCTGATACCACACACAAGTTCATTTATCTTTTGCATGTAGACTTTGCAGCTTGGCACATTTGACAAATTCATCACCTTCATACAATTTCTCCAACTTTTTCTAGATTTCATGAGCAGTTTTTAGTCAAAAAACATTTGTCATTTCTGAATTAGTCAGGGCACACAACAAGGGTTCTTTAGCTCAAAGGTTATTTTCAGCATCTTTGAGTTCATCTCGAGTTGATAGACCTTTCTCCAAATGATTATACTCATCCTTAGTTAACACCCAATATGCTTCACCCATTCATTGAAAAATGCACTCCATACGACTCTTCCAAACAGAGTAATTTGTTCCATCAAATCCTAGATTGTCCTTCTTGTAGGTTGACATCCTAGATCTCCTCAAGTGGTCAAGCTTCTTTTAAAGGATCTGGCTTTGATACCAATTGTTAGATCAGACAACTGAGAGGGGGGGCAATCAGTTGTCACACAAAATAAACTCTTTTTACTTTTAACCTTCTTTATTAACTTACTATCAGATTAATGATGTAAACATTAAAGCATGGATCAACAACATATGAGCAGAAATATAAGCAATACACTTGACACCAAGATTTTGATGTGGAAACCTAGTTAAGGGAAAAACCACGGTGGGGGTTAACCCACTAAGATTTGTACCCTGTTAAAAGTACTTTAGAAAAATAGAAGGCACATGCCTTCGAGTGCATTTCCCAGAGCTCACTACTCAAAAGAGAGGCTCACTACCTATAGGATTTGTTTTAGAAAAGAAAGAATTAACTAAGAAGTAGCATCTACTTCATGCCTGGTTTAGTTTCATTGAATGCTCATGAAACTTATATTTTACCCCAAAATCTTCTTCTCTAACTCTTCATCAAAACAACTCTTGTTCTTCTGCTTCTCCTCTGCTCTACTCTGCCTTTTGATCCTTTCTTCAGATTATATTGTTTTTACACAAGGATGATTTTCTATGACTCATCAACAAGTATTTATACGCTTCATCAAACTTGGAATGAACATCATGTTAGGGTTAGCCAGCAGAAGATATCAATTAAATGCAAATAAAGATTAAACAGAGAAATGGAAATACACAGAAATAATAAAAGCGAGAGACAATTTTTAACGTGGTTCACCCAAACTCGGGCTACATCCACCAAACAGAGAGTCCAATATTATTATCTAGTAAATCAAACCGATTACAATCAGCAATCCCTGCAACTCAATACTGTTGCAAAATGCTACAATACAATACCAAAACCCTAACCCTTAGCCGCTTTTTATCAAGCTTTTTGTCGGTTACAAAATAGGGTTTTTTTATGTTGGTCAATGAAAAATTAACTCCCGGTGCATTATAAAATAATAAAAAAACCGTGTGAGGTTTCGGGGGCGTTGCCCCCGAGCCCCCACGGGGGCGCTGCCCCTCGACCCCGCCCTGTATCGCGATAGGGAACGCGCCAGGGGTGCTGCCCCTGGACCCCGCAAGGGGTGCTGCCCCTTGACCCCGTCTTGGGGGTGCTACCCCCAAACCCCTGCAAGGGGCACTGCCCCTTGACCCCGTAGGAATTTGGGGGGAAGCCGCGCCGATAAAAGTGGGGTAAATATAACCTCTGATTCTGATTAGGCTCCATATAACAACACATCAAGGTTGGCACTACAAACATCTGACTTAGTGTGAATCACTAAGTTGTTGGCCAAATATAAATGGGACTTAAATCTTCCCTGATCAACATGCCACACTCCATAGAATTGCTCTTAGATCATCCGCAACATGCTTGAATCATTCGGTTGGCCAAGAGTGGGAAGAACAACAACACCAAGAAGGAAATCTTCTTTGACAAGCTCAAACTTCAATGCGGACCTCCAACCTAGCAGTCACATGATCTAGAAACCTTCACAAGCACATTGAATTCAACAAAAATATCCGCACTTATCTAATTTATTAGAATCACTTGCATCTTCCTCTGGAACCTCAAGAACACTGTCTGCCATGACTATCACATTAGAAAGATTGCTTGTGGACCTCCAAATCATGAACCATTTCAATGGATGATACACACTGACTTCCCAAACCTACCTCCAGATTTGTAAATCATCATTTGACATATCCAGAACAATCCAAACCTCTTTTCTATCACTTTGTCTCTTCTAAATATTACAAGAACTGGTTCTACTCAGATGGCCATAACTTCTTCAGATCTTAATGTGAACCTCTCAAATCTTAACTGAAGCTTCTTCAGATAAACCTCTACATATCCATCTGGTCCACATACATTGATCTTCATTGATTTTCTTAATATCCTTAACAATCCGGTCTTCTATATAGGCAACGACTTAGGATACAATTGATACTAATGATAATATGAATATGCTGACATCAATGACAAAACTTCTTAAGCACATATTTGCAACACCCTTTCCCTAACCATGTGAATTTGTCATGGATTTGACTAAGAATATACCTGACCCACTTGTCCTCTGCATACTGAATGAATTTCTTCTCCTTCAAGGCTTTGTATTCTTCCTTTAAATCAAATTGATCATTACTTAATTGTTTCAGGAATAAATCTGATAATTTGTTACCGCCGAGCTCATCTAGGGCCACATGGAAGTATGCCCTAACATCTTCCACATACAAGACTCCATAGGGTATTTTTGAGAATGCACCCATTGGATCTATTTTACATGCCTTGTAGGGGTATTTATTAAACTTAGGTTGAGGTCAATCAGAGATGTCAACGACTTGCAGAGTTGCCATTTTAGAGATTCAACAGATTCATAAATGATATTTCAATGAAAATACCTTGTTTTGCTGAGTTAGGGTTTCCTTTCATCGAATGCTTCAAATCTTGGTTGTCACTGCTCAAGTTTAGCCTCGATCTCTCTGAATTTCTGATATCTCTGAGTGCAAAGTGATTTTGAAACCAAACAAGTTCCTTTTATCCTCTGCATGGCTTGACCTAGTCATCATTAAATGTTCATTTCCAAAAAGCTGCCAAAACCCTTCACTATAGAACACAGTCAATCAGAATTGCTCCACAATATGCCACATTGACCCTTTTTCTTATGATTTCTCTTCTAAGAGCTATCACATCAAATTTCATCATACACCTTCGTGCTAGATTTTGGCACTCACTTTTTGGCTGGGGGATTTTAGATTTTCCACACTGCACCCCCTAAGCCAGAGCTCTCAATTTACTTCTCAGAGGAAGTATCTACACCGGATACTAGTGTGGATTGATCCCTGACTTCAATTACTTCTTTCTTGATCCATACCTTGTTCATTTCTTTCTTGGTTTCAACCGAATTAACTTTCTCTTTTCCCTTATCATTTCTCTACTCTATTGTCCTTTCTTTAGAATAATGATTTCTCTTCACATTCCTGCTTCTGCAAAACCTTGCAATATGTCTAGATTTGTTGCAATTGAAACATACCACATTCTTTTGACCTTGAATCCTTGCATTGATTGAATTTGATTTGCATTGATTAGCCATGTGTCCAAATCTATTGCATGCAAAGCACTTTCTATTGAATGATTGACTATTCCTAATATTTTAAAAATTAGTTCTTACTAAACTTCTGCATTCATTTGATCTGTGTCCCATTTTATAGCATACATTTCACCTAATAGAATTATGACTCACTTTACTTCTATATACAACATCTCTATGACCAATTCTATTACAAGTGAAGCATTTACCTTTTAATGATTATTCATTCCTCCCATTGTTGAAAATTTTCCTGATCTGATTTCTACATTCATCTACTCTATGACCAAATTTCTTACAATTGAAACAATGACCAAAGAATGGAGTCTTTTGATTTATTCTACTCCTACACTGAGTAGCCTTATGACCAAACTTATTGCATGAATTATAATAACTATTGAAATATGAGTAACTTTGAGCATTTGGTTGTTTGACCAGAGGTCTTCTAGGTCTTCTTATTTTATTTCTGAACTGGTATCCTTTGTTTTGCCTTGACTCAATGCTTAGTTTCCTAGAGTTTGAACTTTCTCCTTTCTCAAATCCTAAACCATGTTTGTCATTAGCATTCCTCTGGCTAGCAATCACTTCATCAAGTTTTGCAAGACTTATCTTGAATTTTTCTTCAAAACTTTTGGCCTTTTCTAGATCTATTTTTAAGCTTATAATTTCTTTTTCAAGTTTAGCACAATTTTCTAATCTTCTATTCACAATCAAATTTAGATCATCTTCTACTCTTGTTCTTTTTGTAACTTCTACTTCCAAATCATTTAGGGCTTCATTTGTTGATAACAATTGATCATTGACTTCTTTGTATTTGTCTTTGAATCTCTTGACTTGCTCTTTCATCTTTAAGATGCATTCATTAGCTTGTTTTAGATTTTCCTTCAGATCTCTGACCTCTGCTTTAGAATTTTCAAGATCCATAAGAGATGCTTCTAGTTAATTGTATCTCTCATAATTTCCATACCTTCTTGCTGCCATGATCATACTATCCTAGATCTTCTTTAAACTGTTAAACTTTTTCCAAGGAACCTTGCTCTGATATCAATTATTGATTGTCAGGAACACTAAGAGGGGGGGTGAATCATTGTTCTATAAATCCTTTCTTACACTTTTAATTTTAACCATTTTAAAATAATAATCCAATATAAGAAAAATATACAACTAAACAACATCCACAAAAGCATGACACATAACACCAAGATTTTATGTGGAAAACCCAAAATGGGAAAAACCACAGAGAAGATTAGCTCTCATATATATATATATCAATCTTTACAGAAATGATGTTCAGGCTTGGTCACTCCATGGTCCTAGAACTTGTTGGCTTACAGCCATGAAGTACAACTAGATTTAGCAGGCTCACTACCTCAACCCTAAACCTAGCAAGATTATAATAAGGGCTTTTAAACCCTAAGGGTTGTTAAACCCTACTAAAATCTCACTAACATCTTACTGCCTTGATAAAAAAAAATTGCTTCCAATCAAATCACATATGATAAATGAATACTACTTCAACATCTACCACTATGCTAGGGTACAGTCATTTAGCAACTAAATTCTGAATCCCATGTCTTCATCGATGCTTCTCTTCTAATTCTGCTCTTCTATTTGCATGCTCACTTCTCACACACCTTTATATTTGCACACTATACCACTCAACAGAAGATCATCACTCTTATATATCCACATCATGATTTAATCCATAATTAGGTCGGCATCTAAGAAGTGAAATGTGTACATAGAACGATGTACCTTGTCACTCAATCCAATGCACTATGTGTCGTGCGGACCCAAATCTTCTCCCAAACATGTTCATATATGTTAGCTCTAATCATTCAATTACTTACATAGATATTTCACATGCTAACCTTTCTCCACATCATGATTTATCTCACAAGTCAGCCTGTTCCTCAAGAGCATGCTTAATAGGTTCATCTGCTGACTTACAACTTCTATTTCTGATCACAAAACACTTCCAAAATCATATCAAGGACTCTTTATACATTCCCAATCTTACCCTTAGAACCGCAAGGCATCATATTATCTTGTGGAGAAATGCAGACCATCAGAACTTAGACTCTGTCTTTGTCAAGCTCTATCAAACACTGTGCCGATACTTAGTAGCTTGTAGCTATCCTTCTGGTGAACTTCATATCTCCTAACTCTAGAATAAGATACTTCATAGAAGTGTTTACAACACTTCTAAACCACATAACAAATACTTGTCTATGGAGGAATGTAGACCACTGTACTAGACCCTGTTCACTGTTTCTGCTATACCTTTGCTTACCTGGACTTAGACATTTCTTCAAGATGACTTTTCGGAGAGGATCAGGACTTAACCTTTGAAGCATAAAACTATCAGATAACTGAGAACATCATATTAACTAATCATCATCTTTGGAGACATACTATCCAACTTACTATCTTCTACTCATAATACTTTCCATACTTAGCCATTTTCTGTCAAGCAGACCTAGAATCCAATATGTTCTTTCAGAAATATCTCTTCCTATCATGGTGATAGGCTCTCTGATCCTCATTGCCATAAATGACAACATACAAGTCAATAGAAAACAATGTCTCTTGCCAACATGTTATTGGTAGAAATAATGTTTGAAGGTTATTGCAAGGCTTACTCAAGTGATATTCATAGTTGATGAAAAATACATGAGGGATATCTTGATCCCTATTTATGGATCAATCATAGAGTAGCATGTGACTTACTTTTATTGGAAATAAACTTGACCTTCCTAGGATCATTATCATCCAAGTTTTTGGTGTCAAAGTACCTTTTAAGATCCCTCACCAAACCATGTAATGTATAAAATATGGGTGTCTTGGTTTCTAACTAGATAATAGGTGTCTCTACTTGTGTCTTAGGTATATACTATATGTCAACTAGGTAGATAGAGACTGTAAAAAAGGTATTTAGTCTAATCTAGGTGTCTTAGGTAGATACTATATATCAACGACCTGTCTAGAGACTAGAATAAGGTATAATCTAGAATGATCTAGGTGTCTTCTAGGTAGATACAGTTGCAAGTATGCGCCTAATTAGTGTTGTCATTGATATCAACATCTCTCTGTTTTCATTGGTGTTAACTATGTCCTATTCTATTACTTGTTTAGAAGCTTTGTATGTTGAGGATATTGAGAAAATTGGCCCTTCCAGAAGAAACAAGTGAGTTATAGTGAAGTGTAGTATAGAAAGTGAGTTGTATGGTGAAGAGCAGTCTGGTAGATTACTCTGCATGTATTGTTGGTTGAATATCTTGGTGTACGGATTGGAAGTTATTTAAAGGGATGTCTAAAGATGCTAAATCTTGAGTTTGAGCCTTTGGTCTGAAGAATTAAGAGAGTTGCATTCACCAGAGTAAAACCTGCTTTCTTTGATTATTCTCTAGTGACAGGGAGAAAGTATTTTGCTCCGCATTCCTCCACAATAAAGTATTCTACTCTGTCATTCTAGAGGGAAGTTTGGGATAATGATAAGTGTGTACAAATGCAGTAGTTCATGTTTTGGTGATCTGCAATCTATCTTTCTTTTATGTCAGTTGAAGACAGTGAAGTTCATGTGTTCCAGTGAGAAGATTCCTATGGCTAAAATGGTTAAGGACCATACAGTTTACATGCTTGTGGATATCTCCTAATTATGTTCCTATCTTGAGATTGGTCTGCATTAAGGAATTGAGATCATGTTTGAAGATTGTTCCCAGATAATGTAGCATGTAACCAGTCTTAGCCAACTTGGTTAATTCTAGTAATTGTGGAAATGTGTTGTGGCATGGAAGATCGTGTTTGAGTCCCAGCTAAGGCATGGTGTGATTTTCATACATCTTTACTTCATAATGTTGTAATAGGTCAAGACCTATTTTGTAAATGTTTGTAGTACTGACCTTGGAGATTGTTCCAATGGTTGATGATTGTAATGCCAACCTTGATGATCATTCCAATGTTAATGAAGTGTATAAATACTTGTAATTGAGTCTTGGAAAAGGTGTCCTTGTGCAAAAATGAGAAGCTAAGGTAGAGCAAAGAAGAGGAACTATTGTACTTCAATGTACTAATCTCATACATGAAGAAGATGGCGATTTTGGCAATGAGCCTGGCAGTGAGCCACCAGTAGGGTTTAATAGCCCTTATTGTAATCTTTATAGGTTTAGGGTTAAGGCAGTGACCCTGCTAGACCTACTTGTACTTCATGATAGTGAGCCAATATGTTCTGGGCCCGTGGAGTGACCAAGCCTGAACATCATTTTTCAAAGATTGCAATATATTTTGAGAACTAATCCTCTCTGTGGTTTTTCCCCACCTTGGGGTTTTCCACGTAAAAATCTGGTGTCTCTTGTGTATAATGTTGCATCTGTGTTTAAGTTTCTAATTTCATGCATTCATTGTTAAATCATAATAATTGTGGATAAGTGATTAATGTGCAAGTGAAGAAGTGTTTAAGTTTTTGTGACAACTGATTCACCCCCCCTCTCAGTTGTTCAGCGCATTTCAACAATTAGTATCAGAGCCAAGTTCCTTTGAAGAAAGTCTAACATCTTGAGGAAGATCTAAAATGTATTATAAATAGGAAGCACCACATTTTGATGGGATGAACTATGCTCGTTGGAAGGCACAAATGAAAAGTCATCTTCTTTGTCTTGGTTACAAAGTATGGAAAGCTGCAGAAATAAAATACACCTTGCCTCAAAATGGTTTGACAATCGAAGATGAAATCAAAGAATATGAAGTGGATGTTAAAGTAAAAGATGCTCTGTTAAGCTCATTGAATGACTGAGTACTAAAAAAAGTGGTGGATCTTGAAACTGCAAATAAGGTATGGGAAAAGCTAAAAAATCTATATGAGGGAGATGATTTTGTGAAGGAGGCCAAGCTACAAAGTCTAAAAGTAAAATATGAAAGTTTGAAGATGAATGAAGATGAAAATATAACAGCCTTTATGCAAAGAGTTGATGAACTTGTCACCGTAATAAAAGGTATGGGGGGAACTCTTGGTGATAAGGAAGTTGTAGTAAAAATTCTCAGATCACTGCCAAATACCTACAATCACAAGGTAGCTACAATTGAAGAATTTATACAAGTAAAAGATATTGATAGAGATTAGTTGCTTGGTAAGCTTACTGCCTTTGAAATGAGAGAGTTTAGGGATACCCTACCAAAAGTAGAGACTACCTTCAAAGCCAGTACTTCAAGGAAAACCTCCAGATCAGAATAGTACAAGGTAGAATCAGATGATGAGTTTGATGAAATTGAAGCGAACTTCGTGGATAGGCTACAAAGAGGATCTAGTAAGTTTAAAGGTAAATTACCTATAGACACTAAAAAATGTCCATGTCTTGACATAACACCTTGTCGACATGATCTTGTGTGTTTTTTCCTAAGTCCTAGTTCATCCTAGTTCATCTAACCCCATCCCACTTAATCCCATTTATCCCTAGGTCCTAGTTCATCTTAATCACATTGGTCCAACTTAATCACCTTCCTGATTAATTAAATAAACCCACTTTATTTAATTAATCCCACTTGATCATATTCCAATTAACTAAATAAGTCCCATTTATTTAGTTAATAATCCCCCTTCACATGTCTCACATAATTCAAATTAAAAATTTTAATAAACCCCTCACCTGTCATCACATTGCGACACATGTTGCATGTGTCCATCTTCCACTTAATATGCCTTCACATGCCAATCTAATTCAAATATTTGAATTAGATTCCATTTATTCTCCATCACACACTTGTCATGTGACTACAATCCCTCTTTGAGTGGGAAACCCTAATCCAACCCTGATCGATCTCAACCGTCCATAGCATTAAACATAACTCTCAATCACAACCATCTATTCGAATTTGCCTTTTTCTATAAAGGTAGCCTCTCTTGAGCCATTTGCATTGAATCTTCTTCTAGCATCCTTACTCTGCCAAATTTTCCTCTCAATCCATAATCCATCTATTTTGCATCTTGCATTCATCCAATCATTCATCTATCCATCCATATCTCACCGTTATGCTATAGAATCAAGCAACCAACATTCATCTCTTTGGGTAAAGCTAGAGTGCTTTAGGTGGAGTATTCTCAACCCTATCAATGGATCGTGAGTCGATATGAGGCTTGCATTCGTTTGTTTTGCATTTGTTATCATTTCCTTCATGTTAATTTTCTATGATTTCATTACCTTTAAAAAAAAAATCCTATGGTAAAGTAGGCCACTTTGCTTCCAAATGTCTTGAAAGAATTGAAAGAAATAGGAAAAGATATAAGAACAGAACTAGGATCCAAAAGAAATGTTATTATGTTGAAGATCTTGATGATGATGAAGGAGTATCAGATAATGGTAAACCAGATAATGCTAGTACTTCCAAAAATGAATGCCTGTTTATTGCAATTAAAGAAGAACCTATGTCTACTAATCCTACTAGATGTGTGAAGAAAGAAAAACTAGTGGAAAGTGCTTTGGTTGCTCAGGTTATTGAAGGCAAAGATAAATGGGTTATTAACAACGGTTTCTCTCACCTAATGACTAGTGACAAAGTAAGTTTGTGAGTTTTAAAGATATGATGGTGGACTGGTTAGGTTTGGAGATGATACACCTGGTAAGATTTGTGGAAAAGGATCTATTTCTTTTTATGGCAAGCATAATACTAAAGATGTTTTGCATGTGCAAGGATTAAAGCACAATATTTTTAGTGTGGGTCAGATGTGTGACAAAGGTTATGACCTAAGCTTCAAGGACAATGGATGCAAGATCAAGGAAAGCTTTGGAACGATCATTGCAACTAGTAAGAAGACCAGAGGTAATATTTATCACATGAAAGGAACTAATAATTATTGTTTGTTGGCTCAGACTGATGAAAGTTGGGTATAGCATAGAAGGTTGTGTCACATCAATTTTGACAACATTATGAAGATAAGTAATGCACAAGATGTTACAGATTTGCCCAATCTTGTGAAGCCTGCTAATCCTATTTGCAAGGTGTGTGAATTTGGGAAACAAACAAGAACAAGTTTCAAAAGCAAGGACCAATCAGTTGATGGATTACTAGAACTAGTGAATACAAACTTATATGGACCTACCAAAGTAAGAAGTTTCCAAGGAGACATGTATTTGATGTTACTAATTGATGATTATTCTAGAATGACTTGGGTTACCTTTTTGAAAAAAAATCAGAAGCTCTGGATAAGTTCAAGGCATTTAAGGCAATGTCTGAAAATGAGATGGATTTGAAGATCAAATATTGAAGGTATGATAGAGGAGGAGAGTTCACATCAAATGAATTCAATTTCTTTTGTGAAGAACATGGGATAAAGAGACAATTATTTGCACCTAGAACTCAACAACAAAATGGAGTTGTCAAAAGAAAGAACAAAATAGTTCAAGAAGATACTAGAACCATGGTGAAGGAAGCTGATCTTCTAGAAGTATATTGGAGAGAGGCCATTCACACTGCTGTATATATCCTAAACAAAGTCCAAGTCAAAGGTAACAGTTCTAAGACACCTTATGAATTGTGGTTTGGTAAAATTCCTAATGTGAAATATCTCAAAGTTTTTAGTAGCAAATATTATATCAAAAGAGAAGAAGATCTAGGCTGGTTTGATGTTAGGTGTGATGAAGGAATCTTCCTTGGCTACTCAACCAAGAGCAAGGCCTATCGATGTTATGATAAGAGGCTAAATAAGATCATTGAGAGTGCAAATGTCAAAGTCGATGAAACCAAGGAAAGGTCTCTAGAATCAAGTGGATATGAATTAGATAAATCAGAGGTTTCAAAAGTTGTGCAGCATAAAGACATCTCAGATGAAGAGGATGAAGCTCCAGAAAGTCCTACCAAGACACCAAGGTATGTAAAACTTAATCATTCTGAAGATCAAATCATAGGAGATAAAAGTAAAGGAATCCAGACCAGAAGAAGAGCTCCAGAAGAACAAGTAAATTTCTATCTGATTACCAAGATTAAACCTAAGACTGTGAATGAAGGTTACAATGATGAGAATTAGGTAAAGGCTATGAAAGAAGAATTGATGTAGATAGAGAAGAATCAGACCTAGGATCTTGTTCCTAGACCAACAGACAAAAATTTAATTGGTACCAAGTGGGTTTTAAGAAACAAAATGAATGAGAATGGTGAAGTAGTAAGAAACAAAGAAAGGTTGGTATGGAAAGGATACTCTCAAGTTGAAGGAATAGATTTTGAGGAAACATTTGCAATAGAGGCAAGGATTGAAGCTATAAGAATGTTTCTAGCATTTGCAGCCTACAAAGATTTTAAGGTATATCAGATGGAGTAAAGTCTGCATTCTTGAATGGAGAGTTGGAAGAAGAAGTCTATATTCAACAACCGGAAGGATTCCAGTCATCAGATCAGGGTGACATCATATTTAGATTGAAGAAGGTTTTGTATGGATTAAAACAAGCCCCCAGGGCATCATATGCATGGTTGGAGAGGTATCTGATACAGATAGGGTTCAGTAAAGGTACTACAGACAACAATCTCTACTTCAAGATCAATGATGAACAAATCCTAATTATGGCAGTCTTTGTTGATGACATTATCTTTGAAGGCAATGAAGGCATGTGTACAGTTTTTGCCAGAGAAATGCAAAGTGAATTTGAAATGTCCATGTTTTGTGAGATGAATTTCTTTTTGGGTCTACAAATAAATCAATCAGATAAAGGTATCTTCATTTCTCAGTCTAAGTATGTGAAATAATTGCTAACAAAGTTTAAGATGGAAGAGTCTAAATTGGTAAATACTCCCATGACAACTGGTTATAAGTTGAGAAAAAATGATGATTCACCTATGGTAGATTAGAAAAGGTACAGATCTATGATTGGAGGATTACTTTATCTAAATCGAACTAGACTTGACATAAGGAATGTAGTTTTTCTTGTGGCAAGATTTCAAGCAAAGCCAGAGTCACATGAGATGGAAATCAAGAGAATTCTGAGATATTTGAAAGACACAATAGATTATGGTTTGTGGTATCTAAAAGACAATGATTTCAGTCTCAGTGCATACACCGATGCAGATTGGGCAAGAGATGTGGATGACAGGAAAAGTACAAGTGGAAGTGCATTCTTTTTAGGAAAAAGGTTTCTATCTTGGTTGAGCAAGAAACAGAATACAATATCCCTGTCTACTACAGAAGCAGAATACATTGCAGCAGCATGTAGTTGCACTCAAGTATTATTGATGAAGTAGACTTTGAAGGAAATCAGAGTTATGTATGAAGATCTAATTGTAATCTTCTGTGACAATACAAGTGCCATAAACATATCAAAGAATCTAGTAATGTATTCAAGGACAAAACACATATCCATAAGATATCACTTTCTAAAAAAAAGTGACAAAGAATGATGTCAAGTTGGAATATGTATCTACAAAAGACCAGATTGTAGACAGTTTCACCAAACCTATGCCTAAGGATACTTTTGAGTATCTTAGAGAAAAGTTAGGGGTTATTACCCCTCCTGCTCTAAACTAAGATACACAAGAGTGTATCAGTCCAATGGTGCTTCTTCAGATCTAGATTGATGCTTTTAGAACTACTTCTTAGAGGGAGTAGTCAGAGAGTTCAAAAGAGAAATTGAATCAGATAAAAAGAGTGCAAGTATGTGCCCTTTGTCATTGATGTCTGTTGGTAATTTCTTCTGAATCAGCATTAGGGATTGCCAGTTCTAATGCACAGGCAGATTCAGCCAACTGAATACAGGAGGTTGCGTGAGCTCCTCCCCTTCACTTCTGGTTCTGCCACACCAAGGGGGGTATCCCTATAACTCAAGATGTAACCTTGACTAGCTCAAAGATAGAAAGATCTAACTTGACAACAACAGGCAGAATACTCTCATGTATGGACCAAGATCTGTATGATAGATCACAAGGCTGGCAACATTCTTGGACATGATGTCTGGTTGGGTATGAGAGCATGCAGGGGGTTCCTAATCCTACTCCTACAACTAACAGGTGGAAGTATGAAATGTTTTAGTTTGAATTTTGGATGCAAAGCTAGACATGGTGTATAACACAAGAACACAGCATGATTGGTGCCTATCCAGGGCTTGGAGTCGGTAGACATACACCTGTGAATGATCAGCATGAATAGCTAAAACTAGATTTCAGGGGGATACACATGATACCTGCCTTACAGATATCTCCCAATGAAGAGTGTTAAGTTATCTCTACTTATGGCATCCCTACTGCAGTATACCCTTCCCAATGTTCAACCTGAAAACAGTTTAATCTGCCCCTTGAGTAGAGGTTAAAAGATCAGACATTCAACATAGGAATTCTATGCTCTAGAATCTAAACATTACGCAAATATCCAGATCCAGAAGAAGAATACATGCAATACTGGAGACAGAATTAACAAAACACATGCTAAGATAGCATTACTCATATAAGATCAACCATGAAATCAGTGGATTCATGCCAAGTCGTACAACAAGAGATACATAAACTCACAAGATAGACTGTACAGAGCAACCAGATCAGCTGGTTTTGGATTACAGAGCCAAAAATCCACAACTTTCAACAACCTTGAATGAATAACACCGTCTGCCTTATATAGCAGGAGGGTGTATTCAGCATTAACTACCAGGTTGACCAAAAAGCCCGCCAGATACACAGTATCAGAAAGATGGTGCTCAAACATTACCAGATTGGCGCCCAAACTTGAATGCAGCAGGTAGGGGAGGAGACAGGAAGATTTTTCGAGCCCTGCGCCACCGCCTAGGGATCCAAATCTTCAACCGGGTACTAGATCAGCCCACGCCATCGCCCATACCTCTGCAACAATCACCATGAATGGCGCACCAACCCGCGGCCTTGGGAAGAACATCAGACAGTTAATCGCAACCATTTCCCACCGAGATTCATCATCATGATATTTCGAAAATGCAGGATAACACTATCTCACATGCACCCCGCAGCAACCTCATTAACACTTTATATACTAGGTCATGAGCATATATCATGTCGGTGCTTTTGCTCCTGACGACACTAGTATAAGACTTCATCATCATCATCCTCCAGCAACATGATATCCTGTTGCCCGAAATATCACCCTGACGTCATCATCATATCGCAATACAACCGCATGATAATCGCCTTCATCGGCACAACCTGATCCATCAGAGAAACATCCTCCTGCTGAGCCCATACCAAAAGTCTGGCCGATGAACATCCTGATGACGTCATCATCATATCCTGCTGACGTCATCATCACATCTGCCTACTGCGCACCTCCTCATATCCGGATGACGTCATCATCATGTTTGCAAATATCGGGGGACCTCCACAAGATGATCTCTGTTAGAAATATGACCCCCCCGGACCTCGATGACGTCATCATCATATCAACATCAAGATGATATTCGGAAGACAACCGGATATTTGGAAATATCATCCTGATGCACTAACATCATGCTGCACTGTAGCTCCGCTATAAGATCAGGGCGAAATATGAATATGATGATGCTTGAAAAGATCACCCCCCACTAGATAATGCACGAAGCCGACAGGCGGATATCTCCTTGATATCAGCATCATCATGATGCTAGAACAAACACACACTCGAGTGATATGAAAATATCACCCCCTCCTTCGGAAATATCATGATGCAGATAGGCAGAAAGAACCGGATATCACCCTGATATAAAGATGACGTCAGCATCATCAGGATGACAAAACAATCGAACAAGAAGTGATACAACATCATCAGGATGATATTGACTAAGATCATCCTGACGTTCAAAATATGATGACCCCAGTGAATATCGGGTCGCACTTAGAACTCTTCAAATACATCATCAGGATGATCATAACCAAGATCACCCGATGATAAAGATATCACCCTGGCGAAATATCATGAAGGCAGAAAATATGATGACCCCCGCAAGCAACCCGGTGATAAAAGGAAAAATGATAATGATGACGACCCTTAAGAAAGAACAAGTCAGGTCGAACCACTCAAAGAATAACCCCCTCAGAATACAGGGCAACATCATCATCATGTTTGGGCTAGGTGATAAGCGGGAGATCACCGGATACTTGAAAAAATCACCCCCGCAAGCAAATCAGGGCGCACTGTAGCTCATCAGCATCATCAGGATAAAAACCAAACATCACCCGATATTTCAATATGATGATGACGATGAGAAATCGGTCGACGGAGAACATGATGATGATGACCACCATCAAAGAAAATATGATGATGATGACCTCCTCCTCAAGAAAATATGATGATGCAGCTGAAAACTACTGAGGAGGTCCAACACTTAGAACATTTTTTGGATACTTAGGGAGAGTGCCTGAATGAAAATTGCTCAAAAAACTACCAGTCAATTCAGGCACTAACAGATGTCAAAGGGGGAGAGAAGTCATGTGAAAAATTTAGAAAGAAAGAGTGCATATGTGTAAAAAGATAGGGGGAGAATCTTGGTTAGAAAGAAAGAGTGCAGATGTGTAAAGAGATAGGAGGAGAATCCTGTCTTGATGGTTGTTGCAGTTTTTCACATCATATGTTGCCATCAATGATAAAGGGAGAGATTGTTGCAAGTATGTGCCTAATAGGTGTTGTCATTAATGTCAACATATCTTTGTTGTCATTGGTGTCAACTATGTCCTATTCTATTACTTGTTTAGGAGCTTTGTATGTTGAGGATATTGAGAAAATTGGCCCTTCCAGAAGAAACAAGTGAGTTATAGTGAAGTGCAGTATAGATAGTGAGTTGTATGGTGAAGAACAGTCTGGTAGATTGCTCCACATTTCTTGTTGGTCTAATATCTTGGTCTATGGATTGGAATTTCTTTAAAGGGATGTCTAAAGATGCTAAATCCTGAGTTTGAGCCTTTGATGTGAAGAATTAAGAGAGTTGCATTCACCAGAGTAAAACTTGCTTTCTCTGATTATTCTCTGGTGACAAGAAGAAAGTATTTTGCTCCGCATTCCTTCGTAATAAAGTATTTTGCTCTGTGGTTCTTGAGGGAAGTCTGGGATGATGATAAGTGCCAACAAATGTAGTGGCTCATGTTTTGGTGGTCTAAAAGCTATCTTTCTTTTATGTCAGTTGAAGATAGTGAAGTCCATGTGTTCCAGTGAGAAGATTCCTATGGCTAAAGTGGTTAAGGCCCGTGCGGTTTCTCCTGATGATTATAACATGCTTGTAGATGTCTCCTAATCATGTTCCTATCTTGACATTGGTCCACATTAAGGAATTGAGATTGTGTTTGAAGATTGTTCCCAGATAATGTAGTGTGTAACCAGTCTTAGCCAACTTGGTTAATTCCTGTAATTGCAAAGATTCCTTGAAGATTATGGAAGAATGTTATGGCATGGAAGATCGTGTTTGAGTCCCAGCTAAGGTGTGGTGTTATCTACATACATCTTTACTTCATAATGTTGTAATAGGTTAGGACCTATTTTGTAAATGTTTGTAATGCCAACCTTGGAGATTGTTCCAATGGTTGATGATTTTAATGCCAACCTTGATGATCATTCCAAGGTAGATGAAGTGTATAAACACTTGTAATTAAGTCATGGAAAAGCTTTCCTTGTCTGAAAATGGGAAGATAAGGAAAAGGACAAGGAGATAAGGCAGAGCAGGGCAGAGTAGAGCAAAGGAACTATTGTACTTCAATGTACTAATCTCATACATGAAGAAGATGGTGATTTTGGTAGTGAGTTGCCAGTAGGGTTTAACAACTCTCAGGGTTTAACATCCCTTATTGTAATCTTTCTAGGTTTAGGGTTGAGGCAGTGAGCCTGCTAGACCTAGCTGTACATCATGGCAGTGAGCTAGTATGTTCTGGGCTTGTGGTGTGACCAAGCCTGAACATCATTTTTCAAATATTGCAATATATTTTGAGAGCTAATCCTCTCCATGGTTTTTCCCCACCTTGGGGTTTCCCATGTAAAAATCTAGTGTCTCTTGTGTATAATGTTGCATCTATGTTTAAGTTTTTGATTTAATGCATTCATTGTTAAATCATAATAATTATGGATAAGTGATTAATGTGCAAGTGAAGAAGTGTTTAAGTTTTTGTGACAACTAATTCACCCCCCTCTCTCTATTGTCTAGAACATTTCAACAATTGGTATTAAAGCCAAGTTCCTCTGAAGAAAGTCTAACAACTTGAGGAAGATCCAAAATGTCTTATAAGAAGGAAGTGTTGCATTTTGATGGGATGAACTATGCTCTTTGGAAAGCACGAATGAAAAGTCATCTTCTTTGTCTTGGTTACAAAGAATGGAAAGCTCCAGAAATAAAATGCACCTTGCCTCAAAATGGTTTGATGACTGAAGAGGAAATCAAAGAATATGAAGTGGATGTTAAAGTAAAAGATGCTTTGTTAAGCTAATTGAATGACTCATTATTGATAAAAGTGGTGGATCTTGAAACTGCAAATGAGGTATGGAAAAAGATGAAAAATCTATATGAGGGAAATGATTCTATGAAGGAGGCCAAGATGTAATGTCTGAAAGTTAAATATGAAAGTTTGAAGATTAGTGAAGATGAAAACATAACAACTTTTATGAAAAGAGTTGATGAAATTGTCACCAGAATAAAAGGTATGGGGGGAACTCTTGGTGATAAGGAAGATGTAATTAAAATTCTCAGATCACTGCCAATGACCTACAGTCACAAGGTAGTTGCAATTGAAGAATTTATGCAAGTAAAAGATATTGCCAGAGATTAGTTACTTGATAATGCCTTTGAAATGATAGAGTTTGGGGTTGCCTTGCCAAAAGTAAAGACTGCCTTCAAAGCTAGTACTTCTGGGAAAACTTCCAGATCAAAAAATATACAAGGTAGAATTAGATGATGAGTTTGATGAAATTGAAGCCAACATCGTGGATAGACTGCAAAGAGGATCTAGTAAGTTTAAAGGTAAATTACCTTTCAAAAGTTTTTCCTACGGTAAAGTAGGCCACTTTGCTTCGAGATGTCCTGAAAGATTTGAAAGAAATAAGAAAAGATATGAGAGCAAGACTAGGATCCAAAATAAATGTTATTATGTTGAAGATATTGATGATGCTGGAGTATCAGATAATGGTAAACCAGATAATGCTCATACTTCCAAAAATTAATTCTTGTTTATTACTATTAAAGAAGAACATGTGTCTACTAATCCTACTAGTTGTGTGAAGAAAGAAAAACAAGTGGAAAGTGCATTGGATGATCAGGTTATTGAAGACAAAGATGAATGGGTTATTGATAGTGGCTACTCTCACCACATGAGTGGTGACAAAAGTAAGTTTTTGAGTTTGGAAAGATATGACGGTGGACTGGTTAGGTTTTGAGATGATACAACTGGTAAGATTTGTGGAAAAGGATCTATTTTTTTATGGAAAGCATAATACTGAAGATGTCTTGTATGTGAAAGGATTACAGAACAATCTTTTGAGTGTGGGTTAGATGTCTGACAAAGATTATGACCTAAGCTTGAAGGACAAAGGATGCAATATTAGGGAAAGCTCTGGAACAATCATTGCAACTGGTAAGAGGACCAAAGGTAATATCTATCACTTGAAAGGAACTAATAATTATTATTTGTTGGCTCAGACTAATGAAAGTTGGCTATGGCATAGAAGGTTGTGTCACATTAATTTTGACAACATTATGAAGTTAAGTACTACACAGTCTATTAGAGATTTACCCAAGCTTGTGAAACCTACTAATCCTATTTGCAAGGAGTGTCAATTTGGGAAACAAAGAAAAACAAGTTTAAATGGAAAGGACCAATCAGTTGATGGATTACTGGAACTAGTGCATAAAGACTTGTGTGGACCTACCAAAGTAAGAAGTTTGCAAGGAGATAGGTATTTCATGTTTCTTATTGATGAATATTCTAGAATGACTTGGGTTACCTTTTTGAAGGAAAAATTAGAAGCTTTGGATAAGTTTAAGGCATTTAAGGCAATCGCTGAAAATGAGATGGATTTGAAGATCAAATGTTTAAGGTCTGATAGAGGAGGAGAGTTCACATCAAATGAATTCAATTTCTTTTGTGAAGAACATGTGATAAAGAGACAATTATCTGCACCTAGAACTCCACAACAAAATGGAGTCATTGAAAGAAAGAATAGAACAGTTCAAGAAGCTGCTAGAACCATGATGAAGGAAGCTGATCTTTTAGAAGTATATTGGAGAGAGGTAATTCACACTACTGTATATATGCTAAACAGAGTCCAATTCAAAGGTAACAGTTCTAAGACTCCTTATGAATTGTGGTATGGTAAAATTCCTACTTTGAAATATGTCAATGGTTTTGGTAGCAAATGTTATATCCAAAGAGAAGAAGATCTAGGCAAGTTTGATGCTAGGTGTGATGAAGGAATCTTCCTTGGCTACTCAACCAAGAGCAAGGCCTACTGGTGTTATGATAAGAGGCTAAATAAGATCATTGAGAGTGCAAATGTCAAAGTTACTGAAAGAAAGCAAATGTCTCCAGAATCAAGTGGGTATGAATCAAATAAACTAGATTCTTCAGAAGTGGTGCAGTGTGAAGATAGCTCAGATGAAGAGGATCAAGCTCCATAAAGTGCTCCCAAGACACCAAGGTATGTAAAACTTAATTATTCTAAAGATCAAATCATAGGAGATAAAAGTAAAGGAATCTAGACCAGAAGAAGAGTTGCAGAAGAAAAAGTAAATTTTTGTCTATTTCCAAGATTGAACCTAAGATTGTGAAGGAAGCTTGCAATGCTGAGAATTGGGTAAAGGCTATGAAAGAAGAGTTGATGTAGATCAAGAAGAATTAGACCTAGGATCTTGCTCCCAGACCAGCAGACAAAAATGTAATTGGTACCAAGTGGGTTTTTAGAAACAAAATGAATGAGAATGATGAATTAGTAAGAAACAAATAAAGGTTGGTAAGCAAAGGATACTCTAAAGTTGAAGGAATAGATTTTGAGGAAACATTTATGGCAGTGGAAAGGATTGAAACTATATGAATGTTTATGGCATTTGTAGCCTATAAATATTTTAAGGTATATCAGATGGATGTAGAGTCTACATTCCTGAATGGAGAGTTGGAAGAAGAAGTCTATATTGAACAACCAGAAGGATTCCAGTTATTAGTTTAGGGTGACATGGTTTGTAGATTGAAGAAGGCTTTGTATGGATTAAAACAAGCTTCCAGGGCATGGTATGCATGGTCAGAGAGGTATCTAATATAGACAAGGTTTCATAAAGGCACTACAGACAATAATCTCTACTTCAAGATCAATAATGAACAAATCCTAATTGTGGTAGTCTTTGTTTATGACATTATCTTTGGAGGCAATGAAGGTCTGTGCACAGTTTTTGCCAGAGAAATGCAATGTGAATTTGAAATGTCCATGTTTGGTGAGATGAATTTCTTTTTGGGGCTGCAAATAAATTAATCAGATAAAGGTATCTTCATTTCTCAGTCTAATTATGTGAAAGAATTGCTAACAAAGTTTGGGATGGAAGATTCTAAACTGGTAAATACTCCCATGATAACTAGTTGTAAGTTGAGCAAAAATGATGATTCACCTATGGCGGATCAGAAAAGGTATAGATCTATGATTGGAGAATTACTTTATCTGACTCAAAACAAACTTGACATAATGCATGCAGTTTGTCTTGTGGTGAGATTTCAAGAAGAGCCAAAGGAGTCACATGACATGGCAATTAAGAGAATTCTGAGATATTTGAAAGGCACAATAGATTATGGTTTGTGGTATCCAAAAGACAATTATTTCACTCTCAGTACATACACTGATGTAGATTGGGCCAGAGATGTGGATGACATGAAAAGTAAAAGTGGATGTGCATTCTTTTTGGAAAAAAGGTTGGTATCTTGGTTGAGTAAGAAACAAGATTCTATAGCCCTATCTATTGCAGAAGTAGAATGCATTGCAGTAGCATGTAGTTGCACTTAAGTATTATGGATGAAGTAGACTTTGAAGGACATCTGAGTTATGTATGAAGATCCAATTGCAATCTTTTGTGACAATATAAGTGACATAAACATATCAAACAATCTAGTAATGCATTCAAGGACAAAGCACATATCCATAAGATATCACTTTCTAAGGGAAAAAGTGACATAGAATGATGCCAAGTTGGAATATGTATCTACAAAAGACTAGATTGTAGACATTTTCATCAAACCTCTACCTAAGGGTACTTTTGAGTATCTCAGAGAAAATTTATGGGTTATTACCACTCCTCTAAACTAACATGCAAAAGAGTGTACTAGTCTGGTGGTGCTTGTTCAGATCTAGATTGATGCTTTTAGGACTACTTCTCAGAGGGAGTAGTTAGAGAGTTTAGAAGAGAAATTGAATTAGAGCAAAAGAGTGCAAGTATGTGGCCTTTGTCATTGATGTCAAAGGGGGAGACAAGTCATGTGAAAAACTCAGAAAGAAAGAGTGCAGATGTGTAAAAAGATAGGGGGAAAATCTTGGTCAGAAAGAAAGAGTACAAATGTGTAAAGAGATAGGGGAGAATCCTGTCTTGATGGCAATTACAGTTTTTCACATCATATGTTTCCATCAATGACAAAAGGGGAGATTGTTGCAAGTATGTGCCTAATAGGTGTTGTCATTGATGTCAACATATCTTTGTTGTCATTGATGTCAACTATGTCCTATTCTATTACTTGTTTAGAAGCTTTGTATGTTGAGCATATTGAGAAAATTGGCCCTTCCGGAAGAAATAAGTGACTTACAGTGAAGTGTAGTATTGACAGTGAGTTATATGGTGAAGAACAATCTGGTAGATTGCTCCGCATTTCTTGCTGGTTGAATATCGTGGTTTGTTTATTGAAAGTTATTTAAAGGGATGTTTGAAGATGCTAAATCCTAACTTTGAGCCTCCAGTGTGAAGAATTAAGAGAGTTACATTCCCTAGAGTAAAACTTACTTTCTCTAATTATTCTCTGGTGACAGGGAGAAAGTATTTTTCTCTGCATTCCTCTGCAATAAAGTATTTTGCTTTTTGGTTCTAGAGGGAAGTCTAGGATGATGATAAGTCTGTATAAATGTAGTGGTTCATGTTTTGGTGGTCTGCAATCTATCTTTCTTTTATGTCAGTTAAAGGCAGTGAAGTTCATGTGTTCTGGTGAGAAGATTCCTATGGCTAAAGTCGTTAAGGCCTGTGCAGTTTCTCCTGATGATTATAGCATGCTTCTGGATGTCTCCTAATAATGTTCCTATCTTGACATTGGTCTGTGTTAAGGAATTGAGATCATGTTTGAAGATTGTTCCCAAATAATGTAGAGTGTAACAAGTATTAGATGGCTTAGTTAATTCCAGTAATTGTGAAGATTCCTTGAAGATTGTGGAAGCATGTTGTGGTGTGGAAGATCATGTTTGAGTCTTAGCTAAGGCATGGTGTGATCTACATACATCTTTACTTCATAATGTTGTAATAGGTCAGGAACTATTTTGTAAATGTTTGTAATGCCGACGTTGGAGATTGTTCCAATGGTTGACGATTGTAATGCCGACCTTGATGATCATTCCAAGGTAGATGAAGTATATAAAGACTTGTAATTGAGCTATGTAAAAAGTGTTCTTGTGTGAAAATGCCAAGATAAGGAAAAGAGCAAGGAGATAAGGCAAAGCAGAGCAGAGCAGAGGAACTGTTGTACTTCAATGTACTAATCTCATACATGAAGAAGATGGTGATTTTGGGAGTGAGCCTGGCAATGAGCCACCAATAGGGTTTAACATCTCCCAGGGTTTAACAGCCCTTATTGTAATCTTTCTAGGTTTAGGGTTGAGGTAGTGAGCCTTCTAGACCTAGTTGTACTTCATGGCCGTGCGCTAGTATGTTTTGGGCCCGTGGAGTGAGCAAGCCTAAAAATCATTTTTCAAAGATTACAATATATTTTGAGAGCTAATCATCTCCATGTTTTTTCCCCACCTTGGGTTTTCCCATGTAAAAATCTGTTGTCTCTTGTGTATAATGTTGCATCTATGTTTATGTTTTTGATTTCATGCATTCATTGTTAAATCATAATAATTATGGATAAGTGATTAATGTGCAAGTGAAGAAGTGTTTAAGTTTTTGTGACAACTGATTCACCCCCACTCTCTATTGTCTGACGCATTTCAACAATTGGTCTCAGATCCAATTTCCTCTGAAGAAAGTCTAATAGCTTGAGTAAGACCCAAAATGTCTTATAAGAAGGAAGTGTCACATTTTGATGGGATGAACTATTCTCTTTGGAAGGAGCGAATGAAAAGTCATCTTCTTTGTCTTGGTTACAAAGTATGGAAAGCTGCAGAAATAAAATACACATTGCCTCAAAATGGTTTGACAACCAAAGATGAAATCAAAGAATATGAAGTGGATGTTAAAGCAAAAGATGCTCTATTAATCTCATTGAATGAATCAGTACTGACAAAAGTGGTGGATCTTGAAACTACAAATGAGGTATGGGAAAAGCTGGAAAATCTATATGAGGGAGATGATTCTGTGAAGGAGGCCAAGTTGCAAAGTCTGGAAGTGAAATATGAAAGTTTGACGATGAATGAAGATGAAAACATAATAGCCTTTATGCAAAGAGTTGATGAACTTGTCACTAGAATAAAAGGTATGGGGGGAAGTCTTGGTGATAAGGAAGTTGTAATGAAAATTCTCAGGTCACTGCCAAAGACCTACAGCGACAAGGTAGTTGCAATTGAAGAATTTATTCAAGTAAAAGATATTGCGAGAGATTAGTTTCTTGGTAAGCTTACTACCTTTGAAATGAGAGAGTTTGGGGATGCCCTGCCAAAAGTAGAGACTCCCTCCAGATCAGAAAAGTACAAGGTAGAATCAGATGATGAGTTTCATGAAATTGAAGCCAAATTCATGGATAGACTGCAAAGAGGATCCGATAAGTTTAAAGGTAAATTACCTTTCAAAAGTTTTTCCTACGGTAAAGTAGGCCACTTTACTTCCAGATGTCCTGAAAGAATTGAAAGAAATAGGAAAAGATATGAGAATAGGCCTAGGATCCAAAAGAAATGTTATTATGTTGAAGATCTTGATGATGATGGAGTATCAGATAATGGTAAACCAGATAATGCTAGTACTTCAAGAAATAAAGTCTTTTTTATTGCTATTAAAGAAGAACATGTGTCTACTAATCCTGCTAGCTGTGTGAAGAAAGAAAAACTAGTGGAAAGTGCTTTGACTTCTCAAGTTATTAAGGACAAAGATGAATGGGTTATTGATAGTGGCTACTCTCACCACATGACTAGTGACAAAATTAAGTTTGTGAGTTTGGAAAGATATGATGGTGGACTGGTTAGGTTTGGAGATGATATAGCTGGTAAGATTTGTGGAAAAGGATCTATTTCTTTTGATGGCAAGCATAGTACTAAAGATGTCTTGTATGTGAAAGGATTAAAGCACAATATTTTGAGTGTGGGTTAGATGTGTGAAAAAGGTTATGAACTAAGATTCAAGGGCAATGGATGCAAGATTAGGGAAAGCTCTGGAATAATCATTGCAACTGGTAAGAATACTAGAGGTAATATCTATCACTTGAAAGGAACTGATAATTATTATTTGTTTGCTCAGATTGATGAATGTTGGCTATGGCATAGAAGGTTGTGTCACATCAATTTTGACAACATTATGAAGTTAAGTACTACACATGATGTTAGAGATTCAACCAAGCTTGTGAAGCCTGCTAATCCTATTTGCAAGGAGTGTCAATTTGGGAAACAAACAAGAAGAAGTTTCAAAATCAAGGATCAATCAGTTGATGGATTACTGGAACTAGTGCATACAAACTTGTGTGGACCTACTAGAGTAAGAAGTTGGCAAGGAGACAGGTCTTTCATGTTTCTTATTGATGATTATTCTAGAATGACTTGGCTTACCTTTTTGAAAGAAAAATCAGAAGCTCTAGATAAGTTCAAGGCATTTAAGGAAATGGCTAAAAATGAGATGGATTGGAAGATCAAATGTTTAAGGTTTGATAGAGGAGGAGAGTTCACCTAAAATGAATTCAATTTCTTTTGTGAAGAACATGGGATAAAGAGATAATTATCTGCATCTAGACCTCACAAACAAAATGGAGTTGTTGAAAGAAAGAAAAAAATAGTTCAAGAAGCTGCTAGAACCATGATGAAGGAAGATGATCTTCTAGAAGTATATTGGAGAGAGGTAATTCACACTATTGTATATATCCTAAATAGAGTCCAAGTCAAAGATAACAGTTCTAAGACTTCTTATGAATTGCGGTATGGTAAAATTCCTACTGTGAAATATTTTAAAGTTTTTGGTAGCAAATGTTATATCAAAAAAGAAGAAGAACTAGGCAATTTTGGTGCTAGGTGTGATGAAGGAATCTTCCTTGGCTACTCAACCAAGAGCAAGGCCTACCTGTTGATAACTGAGAGGGGGGGTGAATCAGTTATCTTGATTAATTTAACTTTCTGTTCTTCTTTAACAACTAGTGCAACATCAAAGAAAATAAGCATTCATAAACATGAAAGAAGAAACAAAGTCAATACACATAACACAATGATTTTGATGTGGAAAGCCCTATTAAGGGAAAAACCACAGGGTGACTAACCCAAGAATGTATTCTCTGTTAGAAGAATAGAAGTACAAAATGGCACTTGCCAATTAGGGCTCACTGCCCGAGCACACTGCTCACAAGAGGCTTCACTGCCTACAAGAGACACATTGTCTACAAGTTATAAAGAGAGTAACCAGATACTTGAACTAATGAGAATCATCCACATATGCTAGAGTTCAGTTCCGGTTAGGCTTAGTATACTGATCTACTACACTTCATCCTTTCTCTTCTTTAGAGTTGCTGTCCTTTCACATACCGGACCTGCCTTACTACTTCTACACTGATCTTATTCTTTTCTTCGCACTTCACAATTACACCACACACACCTTCTCATCAAAATCCATTTGGTATATATATCTACACAAATGATTTTATCCTCTTTCTAGTCGGCATCCGGAATAGTCAGTGTTTCTCAAACTCTAGTCTGTCGGCTGAATCCTTACTTACCAAGTGATGCGGATCAAATAGATACTTATAAAAGTCATCTAACAAGTCGACCAATCACAAATGATACCTTAAGAATCTTGATCACCATGAACATCTCATCTGGAATAATGTCTGAAGCTCTGCCGGTAAGTTCTTCCTCTGTCTGCTCTGCCAAACAGGACCCCAATACTTGAATGCTCATATCTCTTCACTCTTTCATCACCAGACACTCAATTCCTAGAATCTATCAGTCAAGGTACTCCTCTTGACCTCCCTCAGTCTACATTTTCCAAAGATACTTCCTCTGAGAGATCCGGATCTGACTATTGGACCTTGCCACATGCTCTATTCTGGCTTACCGGACCACAACATTCTTCAGTCTGACTTCTGATATAGGCACACCATGTCCTACGGATGTGTGGGATGAACTTTGTTGCCATCAATGACAACAATCATGAAGCTATAATGTGTCTCTTGCCAACAATCTCCCCCTTTGGCATTGATGGCAACACTTAGTGAAAAATGACTAAGTGTTATACTATACTCCCCCTTGGTTGATGCTTTGTTCTAAAGTACACTTTACTGGAGCTCCCCCTTAGCTGTATTCCACATTTTTCACTGTTCCTCACTCCCCCTTTAACATCAATGGAAAAGGGTAGGGTCCACACACCAAAATTGCCCAAAAATTCAACTATACTTAGCCACATAAGTATATAAACAGGTTATACTTACATATACTATAGTATGTCTACAAAAGTTGTCTTCAACTAGAAAAGTTTTGTTGCCCAACTCTTCTTCATCCTGTCCAAAATTGAGATGTGACCACTCAACAGGAATGCAAAAGCTTCTGCCCTCTTGAGATCTGTCGGATCACTGGTCCGAGCTGTGGCCTGAGCATCAGTTAGGGCTTCATTCATGGCCTCTAACTTAGGGATAATGCTCCCTCTAAGTTCACCCATTCTTCTTAATATGTTCTTCCTCTCCTTCTTAATCTCATTCATGATTACAATAGTTTGACATTCCTAGCTTATTATGGATATAGTGAGAGGATCAAAATTCTGAGAGAGGTTTGACAGTTTATCCTCTTGTTCTTTCACTTTCTTCTCAATATCCTTTGTTAATTTAGTCCAGGATATACAAAATTTATATACTTCTCCATCCTTAAGAGCATTTTCTAAGCTCTTCATCCCAATGTCCATATTTCTCCTATCATTGGTTATAAGCCCTTGTAACTCCGAGAATCTCTTATCCAAAAACTCTTTCAGACTTTCTCTTCTGCTGCTCTCTTTAAAGAATCAAAATGTGTATTAACAGAATTTACAAGACTTTAGATTACCAGATGTGGATGCTATAGGATCCTTTTGGAAGGATGGCATGATCTTTTCTAGTACACTGGATGTAGTTTCTATGAGTTCACAGTCTTCCATGTGAGACTTCAACATTTTTTCTTTTGCCTTAGCTTGAGTGAAGGAAGCTAGTTTCATGGTTTGGACTGGAGAGAGGGAATCAAAATTGAATGGACCTTGAAGCAATTCTGGTTCATCAAATTCCATCATTTCTTTGGTCAAGAACTCTTTGACTGCTTCTGCTATGTCTCTTGCCGAAGACAGAACTTTCTCCTCTTCTGCAGCCTTACCACTATCATCTGTGGCCTTCTCTGATGGAGTTCTCTCCTTCTATAGCCTTGCTATTGTCATCTTCTTTCTCTTTTGCTTCTTGATTGATCTTCTCTTGTACTCTTTCTTTTTCTTTGAATACAGACTCTATAGGGGAAACCAGAGGAGAGATGTTTGCTTGACCATGGACTTCCGGAGCAAAGGAATCTAAATCCTTATCTTTTTGTTCACCTATCTCCTTTACCTCTTCTTCCACTGTCTCAGTAGATTCTTCCTTGTCATCCATGGTATAGGGCTCATCACTTATGTCCTCTATGATAGGAATGTTGAACCTTTTGTAGGCATTCCGGAGGATTTCTTCAGTTTCTTTAGCTATTTTGTCAGTTTCTCCAAGCATAAGTTGATTCATTCTAGCTTTTCTCCAGAACTCATCCTTGCAATCTATGAAAATCATATTCATTTGTTTCTGAGTGATTGAGAGATAGAGCTAAATAGCTATTTGTTCCCTAATCTCAAGGTCCTTGGCCTTGGCATTGTTCTTTCTGATTTCTAGTTCTTTCTCTAGGCTCTTTGGAATTAAAGATATAATCTCAATGAATGCTTTATTATAAATGTTAAGGTACCTGACTGTGGCTTCTTGTAGGATCTTCTGATTAGCCTCATTGTAGTCATCATAAAATTCAGTCATTGGTTTCAAGTTTCCATCCATAGTGACTGATTTGATTACATCATCAATGGACAGAGTGGGCCTTTCAACAAACTCTTCTACCATCTCTTCCTTGTCTTCACCGGTAGAGGGTTCACTAGATACTTTCTTCTTTTTCCTCATTTTCCTTACCTCCTCATCTGATTCTGTCTCTTATTCAGCCTTTTGGCTTGTGTAAGATCTTGTTGCCTTTTTCTTGGTTCTCTTCTCCCCTTTTCCAGATGATTTTTCTTCCAGTTTTGATGCCTTTGAGCTCTTTGCAGTGGTGGGTGCAGAGGTTTTAGAGGATCTAGTCTGGGAGGGGACTTCCACCGGAGTATCTTCTTTTTCTACTTTTTCTTTTTCTTTTTCTGCCCTTTCTATCTTCTCTCTATTTGCATCAAGTGCTTCTTTTGAAATTCCATGCCTCTTGGCAAACTCTTCTACTTCCCTTCTCACTTTTCTTTTTATTTCCGGTTGTCTTAACTCCACATGAATCTTCACACTTAATTCTTCAAAGGTTCCAAACCTTTCTGCCTTCGGATCCTTGGGCTGACTTAGCATGTGCTGAACATGCAGCTCCACAATTTTCTCATCCACTTCATACCCCATAGGCATGATCCACACTGTTCTTAGTTCCACTGCCTCCATTAGGCACTGATCAGTTTCTACCATAAAGCATATTGTATCTTTATATTTTTCAACTAAAGATTGGGGGATTCTCTCCCTTGCTTGCATCATACTCTAAAAGTTCTTGAAATAACCCCACAGAGCTATATTTCTTGCCTTAGTATTCCCAAGCCCATGTAGGTAGTCTCTGATTTGAATGGCAACAGGTCTATCATTCTGCCATACCCAACCACTGGATCTGGGTAGCTCATTCATAAAGTAGAAAAACAAATACAATATCAGTCCACCATACTTAAAAGGGTTCTTCTTGTCCTTCTTGATCTTCTATAAGTTTTCCATCAATTGGCTTAGAAGGAGTTCACAGAGATCATAATCTGCATTCTTTCTCAACATTTCATAACCAGTATACACAGCAGTTCTGGGTACTAAATTCTCCCTGCTGGAGTGATATATCTTATAACCAATTATCATAGATGCAAACTTGATATCCGGATCAGAGATATCTTCTATGGGCATTGCTCTCTTATCAAGTTTTGATCTGGTAGCCTCACTCACAGTTTGGTTTTTGACAGATTTGAGAACTGGTATCCCCCCGGAAGAGTGCAAACTGGTTACTTCCCTAATTGCATCCTTAGTGATCTTAAATGATCTATTCAACCATAAGAAGTTATCATGTACTCTACTCAACACATACCAGACCCATTCATACTCTTCAAAATAGGGGAAATGAATGCACTAACCAAAATGTTTATCCCGGATGGCCTGGTACTGTGGTTTGAGTTCAAAAGCATCATCTATTAACTGATTGTGATAGATATCTGCCAACTTGGATTCCCCAAAATCTTCAATGTTCACATGAATGTAAACCCTAACATCTTCTACATGCAAAATACCATGCGGAATGCTAGAAAATGCACCTGAGGGATCCACTTCTAGAGATTTGTATGGGTGCTTCTTAAATTTAGGGTGTGGCCTATCAGAAATCTTCACCACATTCAGAGTAGCCATCTTTCAAAGATTTACAGAGAGATATTAAGAATGGAGAATACCTTTTACGCTTCTAGGTTTTAAGGAGTGAGCCGAATCGATTGCTGGATGAATCGATTTCTACAGATGATCTTTTAGGGCTTGAGGAGATTTGTTGCAGAGCTCTTTTTCACTTCTTCTTGAATGTAGAATGAACAAGTGTTTGATAAGAAAACCCTTATATTATTCTACAAACCCTAATACCAAGTTGCAATAAATGCTCAACTTAAGTCATTTCAGTTTGCCTTATTTTCCTTATTCAGATGACTTAATGAACCTGATTAATCTTGGTAAATTAACTTGTTCTAAACTTCTTGTGGATATTACATATCTTAACCACAAATTATTTAGATGTTTTCTCTGAGAACCTTTTAATCCACAACTCTCCTTGTGCCAATTTCAGCACCAATTAACTAGCTGGAGGAAAAATGTTTTTCCCTGTGTCTCCCCCTGAGCCAGAGCTCACTTTTTAATTTTTGGAAGAAATATCAGCACTAGATTCTGGTGCAGATCCACCCCCTACATTTTTTGTACTTTTCTTCACCCAAATCTTGTTCATCTCACTTTGAACTTCATCCGCATTCACTTTTCTTTTTCCTTTGTCTTGATTCTGGTTATGATGTACCAGACCCCTTTTGTCCTGATTCTTGCTTCTACAGAATTTGGCAATATGACCGGATCTATTACAATTGTGGCAAACAATATTTCTTTGCATATTTGATTGATGTCCTCTTAATTTGCATTGATTAGCCATATGACCCATTCTATTGCATGCAAAGCATCTACCATTGAATGAGTTGTTCATTTGCATATTTCTACATTCATGAGATTTGTGACCATACCTTTTGTAGTTAAAACACTGTCCAGAGAAGGATGTATTAGTCTGATTCATTCTTTTTCTGCACTGATTAGCTTTGTGACCAAAGTTATTGCAGTTGTGGCAGTATCCATTGAAGGATGGATTTCTTTGAGCATTAGGTTGCCTTACCAGAGGTCTTCTAGGCCTATTCCTTGAATTTTCTGATCCAAATTTCTTCTAACTAGATCTGGAGATTTCACCTTTCTCATATCCCAAACCACACTTGTCATCTACCCTCTTTTGGCTTTCAAGAAAAACTTCAAGTTGAGCAGAGCTTATCTTGAATTTCTCTTTGTATTCATTTGCTATTTGAAGATCCCTTTTAAGAGAGACAATTTGATCCTCAAGATTTTATTCATTATCTTTAGCATCTTCAAGATCAGATTCAAGATGTCTGATTATTCTATCCATCTTATGGCAGTCTTTAGATTTCTCCTTGAGAGATTGTCTTAGATCATCTTCAATTTTTCTTTTCTCTTCAATTTCTTGAGTAAAGTTCATAACTCCTAATTCCATTTCATGTCTTCCCATAATGATCTCTTTTGATAACTTTTCACATAACTTGGTTTTCTCCTTCAGATCTTCATTTGTATCATTTGCTTCACTTTGACTTCCTAATTGCTGAAGTAGCTCCTTTCTCTTTTTCATAGAGAGACTTAGTTTCCCTTTTAGTTCATTTATGAAATCATAAGCCTGTTTGAGTCTTTCCTTTAATTCATTGACTTCAGAATTAGATTGCTCAAGATCATCTAGGGTAGACTGAAGTTGCTCCCTCACACCATACATATCCATCTTAATTCCCAAATCTTCCTCAAGCTGTTAGGCTCTGTTTGGAGGAACTTGGCTCTGATACCAATTGTTGATAACTAAGAGGTGGGGTGAATCAATTATCTTGATTAATTTAACTTACTGTTCTTCTTTAACAACTAGTGCAGCATCAAAGCAAATAAGCATTCATAAACATGAAAGTAGAAACAAAGTCAATACACATAACACAATGATTTTGACATGGAAAGCCCTATTAAGGGAAAAACCATGGGGTGACTAACCAAAGAATGTATTCTTTGCTAGAAGAATAGAAGTACAAAATGGCACTTGCCAATTAGGGCTCACAGCCCGAGCACACTGCTCACAAGAGGCTTCACTGCCTACAAGAGACTCACTATCGACAAGTTATAAAGAGAGTAACAAGATACTTGAACTGATGAGAAGCATCCACATATGCTGGAGTTTAGTTCCGGTTAGGCTCAGTATACTAATCTACTGCACTTCATCCTTTCTCTTCTTTAGGGCTGCTGTCCTTTCACATACTGAACCTGCCTTACTGCTTCTACACTGATCTTCTGCTTTTCTTTGTACTTCATAATTACACCACACACACCTCATCAAAATTTATTTGGTATATATATCTGCACAAAGGATTTCATCCTCTTTCTAGTCGGCATCTGGAATAGTCAGTGTTTCCCAAACTCTAGTCTGTCAGTTGAATCCTTGCTTACCAAATGATGCGGATCAAATAGATACTTATAAAAGACATCTAACAAGTTGGCCAATCATGAATGATACCTTAAGAATCTTGATCACCATCAACATCTCATCCAGAATAATGTCTGAAGCTCTACCAGTAAGTTCTTCCTCTGTCTACCCTGCCAAACAGGACCCCAATACTTGAATGCTCATATCTCTTCACTCTTTCATCACTGGACGTTGAATTCCTAGAATCTATCAGTCAAGGTACTCCTTGTGACCTCCCTAAGTCCTCACTTTCCAAAGCTACTTCCTCTGAGAGATCTGGATCTAACTATCAGACCTTGCCACATGCTCTGTTCTTGCTTATCAGACCACAACATTCTTCAATCTGTATTTCGATATAGGCACACCATGTCCTGCGGATGTGTGGGATGAACTTTGTTACCATTAATGACAGCAATCATGAAGCTATAATATGTCTCTTGCCAACACTACTAGTGTTATGATAAGAGGCTAAATAAGATCATTGAGAGTGCAAATGTCAAAGTTGATGAAAGCAAGGAAAGGTCTCCAGAATCAAGTGGATATGAATCAGATAAACCAGATGTTTTAGAAGTGGTGCAGCAAGAAGACAACTCGGATGAAGAGGATCAAGCTCCAGAAAGTGCTTCCAAGACATCAAGGTATGTAAAACTTAATCATTCTGAAGATCAAATCATAGGAGATAAAAGTAAAGGAATCCATACTAGAAGAAGAGCTGCAGAAGAACAAGTAAATTTTTGTCTGATTTCCAAGATTGAACCTAAGACTGTGAATGAAGATTGCAATGATGAGAATTCAGTAAAGTCTATAAAAGAAGAATTGATGCAGATAGAGAAGAATCAAACCTAGGATCTTGTTCCCAGACTAGCAGACAAAAATGTAATTGGTACCAAGTGGGTTTTCATAAATAAAATGAATGAGAATGGTGAAGTAGTAAGAAATAAAGCAAGGTTGGTATGCGAAGGATACTCTCAAGTTGAAGGAATAGATTTTGAGGAAACATTTGAGCCAGTGGCAAGGATTGAAGCTATAAGAATATTTTTGGCATTTGCAACCTACAAAGATTTTAAGTTATGTCAGATGGATGTAAAGTCTGCATTTTTGAATGGAGAGTTGGAAGAATAAGTCTATATTGAACAACCGGAAGGATTCCAGTCATCAGATTAGGGTGACATAGTATGTAGATTGAAGAAGGCTTTGTATAGATTTAAACAAGCTCCTAGGGCATGGTATGCATGGTTGGATAGGTATCTAAAATAGATAGGGTTCAGTAAAGGCACTACAAACAACAATCTCTACTTCAAGATCAATGATGAACAAATCCTAATTGTGGTAGTCTTTGTTGATGACATTATCTTTGGAGGCAATGAAGGTATGTGCACAGTTTTTGCCAAAGAAATGCAATGTGAATTTGAAATGTCCATGTTTGGTGAGATGAATTTCTTTTTAGGTCTGCAAATAAATCAAATAGATCAAGGTATCTTCATTTCTCAGTCTAAGTATGTGAAAGAATTGCTAATAAAGTTTGGGATGGAAGACTCTAAACTAGTAAATACTCCCATGATAACTAGTTATAAGTTGAGAAAAAATGATGATTCACCTATGGCAGATTAGAAAAGATATAGATCTATGATTGGAGGATTACTTTAGCTGACTCAAAACAGACCTAACATAATGCATGCAATTTGTCTTGTGGCAAGATTTCAAGCAAAGCCAAAGGAGTCACATGATATGGCAATCAAGAGAATTTTGAGATATTTGAAAGGCACAATAGATTATGGTTTGTGCTATCCAAAAGATAATGATTTCACTCTCAGTGCATAAACAGATACAGATTGGGCTAGAGATGTGGATGATAGGAAAAGTACAAGTGGAGTTGCATTCTTTTTGGGAAAAAGGTTGGTATCTTGGTTGAGCAAGAAACAAGATTCAATATCTCTGTCTACTACAAAAGTAGAATACATTACAGCAACATGTAGTTGCACTCAAGTATTATGGATGAAGCAAACTTTGAAGGACATCAGAGTTATGTATGAAGATCCAACTGCAATCTTTTGTGACAATACAAGTGCCATAAACATATCAAAGAATCTAGTAATGCATTCAAGGTCAAAGCACATATCCATAAAATATCACTTTCTAAGGGAAAAAGTGATAGAGAATGAAGTCAATTTTGAATATGTATCTACAAAAGACCAGATTGTAGACATTTTCACCAAACCTTTGCCTAAGGATAATTTTAAGTATCTCAGAGAAAAGTTAGGGGTTAATACCCCTCCTGCTCTAAACTAAAATGCACAAGAGTGCATCAGTCTAGTGGTGCTTCTTCAAATCCGGACTGATACATTTAGGACTACTTCTTAGAGGGAGTAGTCAGAGAGTTCGGAAGAGAAATTGAATTAGAGCAAAAGAGTGCAAGTATGTGCCCTTTACCATTGATGTCAAAGGGGGAGAGAAGTCATGTGAAAAACTCAGAAAGAAAGAGTGCAGATGTGTAAAAAGATAGGGGGAGAATCTTGGTCAGAAAGAAAGAGTGTAGATGTGTAAAGAGATAGGGGGAGAATCATGTCTTGATGGCTATTGCAGTTTTTCACATCATATGTTGCCATCAATGACAAAGGGGGAGATTGTTGCAAGTATTTGCCTAATCAATGTTGTCATTGATGTCAACATATCTTTGTTGTCATTGGTGTCAATAATGTCCTATTCTATTACTTGTTTATAAGATTTGTATGTTAAGGATATTGTGAAAATTGGCCCTTACGGAAGAAATAAATGAGTTATAGTGAAGTGCAGTATAGATAGTGAGTTGTATGGTGAAGAACAGTCTGATAGACTGCTCCACATTTCTCGTTGGTTGAATATCTTGGTCTATGGATTGGAAGTTATTTAAAGGGATGTCTGAAGATGCTAAATCCTAAGTTTGAGCCTTCGATGTGAAGAATTAAGAGAGTTGCATTCACTAGAGTAAAACCTACTTTCTCTGATTATTCTCTCGTGACAAGGAGAAAGTATTTTGCTCCGTATTCATCTGAAATAAAGTATTTTTCTCTACAGTTCTAGAGGGAATTCTAGGATGATGATAAGTGCGTACAAATGTAGCAGTTCATGTTTTGGTGGTCTACAAGCTATCTTTCTTTTATGTCAGTTGAAGACACTAAAATTCATGTGTTCTAGTAAGAAGATTCCTATGGCTAAAGTGGTTAAGGCTAGTGTAGTTTCATCTGATGATTATAACATGCTTGTGGATGTCTCCTAATCATGTTCCTATCTTGACATTGGTCCATGTTAAGGAATTGAGATTGTGTTTAAACATTGTTCCCGGATAATGTAGCATGTAACTAGTATTAGCCGACTTGGTTAATTCCAGTAATTACAGAGATTCCTTGAAGATTATGGAAGCATGTTGTGACATGGAAGATCATGTTTGAGTCCCATCTAAGGCATGGTGTGATCCCCATAAATCTTTACTTCATAATGTTGTAATAGGTTAGGACCTATTTTGTAAATGTTTGTAATGCCAACCTTCAAGATTGTTCCAATGGTTGATGATTGTAATGCTAACCTTGATTATCATTCCAAGGTTGATGAAGTGCATAAATAATTATAATTGAGTCATGGAAAAGGTGTCCTTGTGAAAAATGGCAAGATAAGGAAAAGGGCGAGGAGATAAGGCAGAGTAGAGCAGACGAACTGTTGTACTTCAATGTACTAATCTCATACATGAATAAGATGGTGATTTTGGTAGTGAGCTTTGTAGTGAGCCTCTAGTAGGGTTTAATATCCCTCAAGGTTTAACAACCCTTATTATAATATTTCTAGGTTTAGGGTTGAGGTAGTGAGCCTGCTAGACCTAACTGTACTTCATGGCAGTGAGCCAGTATGTTCTAGGCCCATGGAGTGACCAAGCCTGAACACCATTTTTTAAAGATTGCAATATATTTTCAGAGCTAATCCTCTCCATTATTTTTCCCCATCTTGGGGTTTTCCATGTAAAAATCTTGTGTCTTTTTTGTATAATGTAGCATTTGTGTTTAAGTTTCAGATTTCATGTATTTATTGTTAAATCATAATAATTGTGCATAAGTGATTAATGCGCAAGTGAAGAAGTGTTTATGTTTTTGTGACAACTGATTCACCCCCCCTCTCTGTTGTCCAGTGCATTTCAATAATTGGTATCAGAGCCAAGTTCATCTAAAGAAAGTCTGACAGGTTGAGGAAGATCTAAAATGTCTTATAAGAAGAAGTGCCACATTTTGATGGGATGAACTATGCTCTTTGGAAGGCATGAATGAAAAGTAAACTTCATTGTCTTGGTTACAAAGTATAGAAAGCTGCAGAAATAAAATACACCTTGGCTCAAAATGGTTTGACGATCGAAGATGAAATTAAAGAATATGATGTGGATGTTAAAGCAAAAGATGCTCTATTAAGCTCATTGAATAACTTAGTACTGACAAAAGTGGTGGATCTTAAAACTACAAATGAGGTATGGCAAAATTTGAAAAATCTATATGAGGGAGATGATTTTGGTGATAAGGAAGTTGTAATGAAAATTCTCAAATCACTGAGAAAGACCTACAGTCATAAGGTAGCTGCAATTGAAGAATTTATGCAAGTAAAAGATATTTCTAGAGATCAGTTGCTTGGTAAGCTTATTGCCTTTGAAATGAGAGAGTTTGGGGATGCCCTACCAAAAGTAGAGACTGTATTTAAAGCTAGTACATCAGGGAAAACCTCTAGATCAAAAAAGTACAAGGTAGAATTAGATGATGAGTTTGATGAAATTGAAGCCAACTTCATGGATAAACTACAAAGAGGATCCGGTAAGTTTAAAGGTAAATTACCTTTCAAAAGTTTTTCCTGCGGTAAAGTAGGCCACTTTGCTTCCAGATGTCATAAAAGAATTGAAAGAAATATGAAAAGATATGAGAACAGGGCTAGGATCTAAAAGAAATTTTATTATGTTGAAGATCTTGATGATGATGAAGGAGTATCAGATAATGGAAAACCAGATAATGCTAGTACTTCTAGAAATGAACACTTGTTTATTGTTATTAAAGAAGAACCCATGTCTACTAATCCTACTAGCTGTGTGAAGAAAGAAAAAATAGTGGAAAGTGCTTTGGCTGCTCAGGTTATTGAATACAAAGATGAATGGGTTATTGATAATGGTTTCTCTCATCACATGACTGGTGACAAAAGTAAGTTTGTGAGTTTTGAAAGATATGATGGTGGACTGGTTAGGTTTGGAGATGATACAGTTGGTAGGATTTGTAGAAAAGGATCTATTTCTTTTGATGGCAAGCATAATACTAAAGATGTTTTGTATGTGAAAGGATTAAAGCACAATCTTTTGAGTGTGGGTTAGATGTGTGACGAAGATTATGACCTAAGCTTCAAGGACAATGGATGCAAGATTAGGGAAAGCTCCAGAACAATCATTACAACTAGCAAGAAGACCAAAGGTAATATCTATCACTTGAAAGGAACTGATAATTATTATTTGTTGGCTTAGACTGATAAAAGTTGGCTATGGCATAGAAGGTTGTGTCACCTCAATTTTGAAAACATTATGAAGATAAGTACTACACAGTCTATTAGAGATTTATCCAAGCTTGTGAATCTTGCTAATCCTATTTGAGAGTGTGAATTTGGTAAACAAACAAGGACAAGTTTCAAAATCAAGGACCAATCAGTTGATGGATTACTGGAACTAGTGCATACAAGCTTGTGTGGACCTACCAGAGTAAGAAGTTTGCAAGGAGACAGGTATTTGATTTTGCTTATTGATGATTATTCTAGAATGACTTGGGTTACCTTTTTTACAGAAAAATCAGAAGCTTTGGATAAGTTCAAGGCATTTAAGGCAATGCTTGAAAATGAGATGGACTTGAAGATTAAATGTTTAAGGTCTAATAAAGGAGGAGATTTCACATCAAATGAATTTAATTTCTTTTGTGAAGAACATGGGATAAAGACAATTATCTACACCTAGAATTCCACAAGAAAATGGAGTCATTGAAAGAAAGAACAAAATAGTTCAAGAAGATGCTAGAACTATGATGAAGGAAGCTGATCTTTTGGAAGTATATTGGAGAGAGGCAATTCACACTACTGTATATATCCTAAATAGAGTCCAAGTCAAAGGTAATAGTTCTATGACTCCTTATGAATTATGGTATGGTAAAATTCCTATTGTGAAATATCTCAAAGTTTTTAGTAAAAAATGTTATATCAAAAGAGAAGATCTAGCCAAGTTTGATACTAGGTGTGATGAAGGAATCTTCCTTGGTGACTCAACCAAGAGAAAGGCCTACCGGTGTTATGATAAGAGGCTAAATAAGATCATTCAGACTGCAAATGTCAAAGTCAATGAAAGTAAGGAAAGGTCTCCAGAATCAAGTGGATATGAATCAGATAAACTAGATGTTTCAGAAGTGGTGCAGCATGAAGACATCTTAGATGAAGACAATCAAGCTCCAGAAAGTGCTGCCAAGATACCAAGGTATGTAAAACTTAATCATTCTAAAGATCAAATCATAGGAGTTAAAAGTAAAGGAATCTAGACTAAAAGAAGAGCTATAGAAGAACAAGTAAATTTCAATCTGATTTCCAAGATTGAACCTAAGACTGTGAATGAAGCTTTCAATGATGAGAATTGGGTAAAGGCTATGAAAGAAGAATTGATGTAGATAGAGAAGACTCAGACCTGGGATCTTGTTCCCATACCAGCAGACAAAAATGTAATTGGTACCAAGTGGTTTTTCAGAAACAAAATGAATGAGAATGGTGAAGTAGTAAGAAACAAAGCAAGGTTGGTATGTAAAGGATACTCTCAAGTTGAAGGAATAGATTTTGAGGAAACATTTGCAATAGAGGCAAGGATTGAAGCTATAAGAATGATTCTAGCATTTGTAGCCTACAAAGATTTTAACGTATATCAGATGGATGTAAAGTCTGCATTCTTGAATGGAGAGTTGGAAGAAGTCTATATTGAACAACCAAAAGGATTCTAGTCATCATATCAGGGTGACATGGTATTTAGATTGAAGAAGGCTTTGTATGGATTAAAACAAACCCCCAGGGCATGGTATGCACAGTTGAACAGGTATCTGATACAGATAAGGTTCAGTAAAGGCACTATAGACAACAATCTCTACTTTAAGATCAATAATGAACAAATCCTAATTGTGGCAGTCTTTGTTGATGACATTATCTTTGGAGGCAATGAAAGTATGTGCATAATTTTTGCTAGAGAAATGTAAAGTGAATTTGAAATGTCCATGTTTGGTGAGATGAATTTCTTTTTGGGTCTGCAAATAAATCAATCAGATAAAGGTATCTTCATTTCTTAGTCTAAGTATGTGAAATAATTGCTAACAAAGTTTGGGATGGAAGACTCTAAACCAGTAAATACTCCCATGATAATTGGTTGTAAGTTGAGCAAAAATGATGATTCACCTATGCGGATTAGAAAAGGTATAGATCTATGATTGGAGGATTACTTTATTTGACTCGAACCAGACCTGACATAAGGAATGTAGTTTGTCTTGTGGCGAGATTTCAAGCAGAGCCATAGTCACATGAGATGGCAATCAAGAGAATTCTGATATATTTGAAAGGCACAATAGATTATGGTTTGTGGTATCTAAAAGACAATGATTTCACTCTCAGTTCATACACTGATGCAGATTGTGCCGAAGATGTGGATGACAGGAAAAGTACAAGTGGAGGTGCATTCTTTTTGGGAAAAAGGTTGGTATCTTGGTTGAGAAAGAAACGGAATTCAATATCCCTGTCTACTATAGAAGCAGAATACATTGCAGCAACATGTAGTTGCACTTGTGACAGGTAAAAATCAGGCTAATAAGATCAAGCATAGCCATGAAAACCTAACCCTACCATCATCAAAGAATCTAATCTAAATGAAATCAAAAACATGCAATTCAAGAACAATATCACCTAGATTGTATGATTCCTTGTTTATGATGTGGATTGCTTCTCAATAATGAACAATTATGAAGATCAAAGCTGCCATGATGGATGGATGATAATGATAATATGCTCAATGGATACTAAAATGCTTAATATGCTCAAGATGATAATGTAGATGCTATATGAATGCTAGATAGATGTGGTATGGAATGAGAGGGTGTTTATATAGAACTCAACCAAAATCAATCAAACGGTGGATATTTGGTGGCTATGTGAATGGCTAAGATTAAGTGATAGTCATGGGTGAATGTGAAGATGAAAAGTGGAGGGAAGATAAGGCTTATGTGTGACCATGTACATAAAAGTACTACATGTGAAAGATATTAAATGAAAGATGTAGTACCACTTATCTTTTTAAATGAAAGAGGCACACATGTTGGCTCATGAGATAAATGATAAGAGAAAATTAATTAAATAAATAAAATTTATTTAATTAATTGGAAAGTGGGCTTATGAAGGGAATTTTAATTAAATAAATAAGATTTATTTAATTAAAATAGAGATAATTAAATAATTAAAGATTATTTAATTATAGTTTAGAGAATATAGAAGAAATAGCTAATGAATTAATTAAAAAAATATAAATTTATTTAATTAATAGAAGAAATAGGTGATAGGAACATTGCTCAAGTGTGTTAGACAAATGCAGATGATAAATAATGCAATATTTGAATGCTAATGATAATTAGGTCAATTTTGGGTGTCTACATTTTGCCCCTCTTTGATACAATATTCGTTAAAATGTTGTGTCAAAGAAGATACGATAATCGCTTCATAAACAAGGTTATGCCCCAGTGTAACTGGCAAGTGATGCCCCTTCGAGAGGTAAACCAAGCTACCTAGGAAGGGCTGGGTTAGCTCACGATAAGATGAAAGGCTAGAAAACATGGTTGAGATGGAGAAAATGAGGGTTGGGTGGGATAGATTGGGATGGTATAGAAGAATTAGGGTTTGGATAGGGGCTATAAGTAGGTCCCTCAAGGGAAAATAGGCTCATTTGTGCTTATTTGTGTTCAAAAATCTAGAGCTTAGGAGTGTGAAAAAGTTTGTAGCTCTGAGAGCTTTCAGGATGGTTATTCCACACAGTGATCATTGTGTCAAGCGAGTGAGGACACAAGGGTGACCAGCAGGAGCAAGCACACTGGTATGTTTAAATTTTTTTGCTAAAAGCATGATTTAAATAGGCTAGAAGCATCATAAATACACACACATCACCAAAAGTGACCATATTAGAGGCTAGATAGTTCAGGTCACTTGCGGGCTAAAAGTGGTCGCTTAGAGTAGTTTAGGTGGCATATAGGAGCGGCTTAGTCGCATATAGAAAAAGTGAGTCACTTGTGGTTGGCTAGAACAAATTGGTAGGTGAAATGCACATATGGTTAGAATAGGTCACTTATAGAGGAAAAGTGGACACATGTAAAACAATAGCTCACTTAGAAAGAACAGATGCTCGCGTATAGCAAATAGGTCGCTTATAGTGAAAAATAATGCGCATATAGATGTTTAGCTCACTTTTAGTCAACAGACATAGGGAGAGATGAGGAGGGCACAGGGTGAGGCTAAGTATTACAGGGGATTATACTATGGGGCCATGCCAGCAGAGCAGAGGCAGCCTAGCGTCAAGAGTAGGTCAGGAGCTTCTAGTTCATGGAGGACAGGTGGGTCTTGATCTGTAGCATCAGTGATGGGGCCACAGAGAGATAGGGGGCTAGGTACATGACCTAGTGGTGGTGGTCAGGGTGAGGGAGCTTCCAGTAGTCACTAGGGCTACATTGTTTATATATATTATGTTGTATCATGATCAGGGCTAGAGTTGACTGTACATACATTTTGATGGCTCAGCTTGTACATGTGGGCACTTGTATATTGACACATTTATGTATATATATGATGGCATTGATTATCAACATGATGTTGTAATGGATGCACTTATGGTATTATGATGGTTATGCATGTTGTATTATGATAATACAAATATGTAGATGGTAATGATATGATATGTCTAACACACTTATTTTGTAGGATAAGAGATGTGGAAAAGGAAGATGGAGAGAAAGATTGATCTTGGTTGAGAACTACATAGGCGTATGATGGAATAGATACATGAAGCGGCATCTTTTAAAGTAATTGCTTAGAATTTACAAGAAATGCAATCCTTATGTTTGATATAGCACATGGATGTTATGCACCAGGGTATAGAAGACCAAGGTGTTGAAATATCCAATGCAAAACTAACATACTAAAATGTTGTCTAAATGTATAAGGTCAAGATGTTGAGCCAACATACACAAGATATGAATAGCAACTAGTGTTCTGAGATGGACTTTGATGCTACAAGCAATGGTTTGAGATTATCTTCACTACACATAGTGATACCTTGCTGGTTATATGTGTTAAGGGAAATTTGGATCAAATAATGAATATGCAATGATAAACAATATCAAATACCCAAAACTCAATAGAATAGCGAACTAAGAAGATTTAAATCAAACAAGCAATGAATCAACAAAGTAAACCTTCCTTAGATCAAAACTTCCATTGTTTCCTATCAAAAATCATCCTTGTGTGTATGAAAAGGGCCCTCAGTGAGTGCACTTCTTTGCTTTGTCAAGAATGTCGATTGAGAATGGATGTGGTGATATCGCAATGAAGAGAAGCTTCACAATGATGATAGTGCGTAGTGCGTAGTAACAAAAGTGTGATCACAAGCAATGAAGGAATTGGTGCCAAAGGTAGAGTAACAATACTCAAAGCTTGGATGATTGAAATGGAAGAACAGGGTTGTACTTATAGACTTGAAAGAAATAAGATCAACAGTATAGAAGACTTGAGAAGATCAATAGTTGAGAATAGATGAGGAACGTACAATGAATAAGAAGAAGACAAGTGTCCCACAAAAGCTATTCTATTTGAGTTAATCACTTTCTTTTCTAAAGACAAGACATGCTTTTCATAAATTAGAAAGTTTTTTTTCTAATTTAAGAGATATTGATTAAAACAAGGTTAAATGAATAGATAACTCAACTTAAGATTTGCTTTTGCATGATTTGAGAGAAATTAAATAATAAATTATTTAATTGTGTGTGCATGGAGAAGAAGACTTATTTTTAGAAGATTTAGAAGATATTTGAAGAATTTTAATTAAATAAATAAATTTATTTAATTGTTATGCATGATTTGGAAGAATAAATAAAATATTTGATTGTATTTTATTTTTAGAGATTGAAAGGATTTAAATAAATTTGATTTAATTTATTCAAATTTGGAAGAATGATTTGATTTAATTAAATAATTAAGAATTATTTGATTGTTTGGAAGAATTTAATTAAATAAAAGAATTTATTTAATTGTTGGAAGAATATGAATCAATAAATAAATTTGGTTATTTATTTATTGATAGAGGAATTTAGAAGGGAATACATATGAAGAATATTTATTTAGACCAAATCGTGTCATTTTTAGGTGTATACATTTTGCCCCTCTTTGATTCAATGCAGTTTATGGCATTTCTTCAATGAATAAGTTGTCTGACAATGATACATGCCCCAGTTTACCCCTGGTACACGTTATGATGATAGGATGCCCCCTCGGGAGATTGGACAGGAAGAAGGTAGAAGGCGTGAGACGAACAATCTCATGAAGATGAAGGGAAAACCTGGTTAGCATTGAAGAAATTTGTTGAAGAAACAGCCGAATGATACGCGATGCAAGATAGAATGATAACACACACAAGAAAGTATGCACAAATGACACAAGAACAAGCAAGGTATTACCCCTGTCAAGCGGTAAACCAACAATATACTGATAACGATATACGATAGTGTTGTCATGGTGGGGAACGATAGATCCCTAGAGCAACATGATAGGATAGTGTCTAGTTTCAGGCAATGAAACATATCGTGTATGACGCATGTGTTGGTCTGATTTCGACAATGTTACATCCTGTAGAAGACAATTGATTGATTAATTGATCGAGTTGGTTTACGACCAGACAAGGATCAAGACCACTGATTGTGATTGGATCATTTGACAGGATTGACTTAACTTGATTGATATGAATTAAGGATAGACTTGCATTTTGATCACTGCTCAGATTGATTGGACAAGGATGAAAGATATGATGATAGATAGAAAAATGACTCGACAGAAGAACTCACAAGCTTTTGACTGTGTATTGATACTCTACATTGATTGGATCTTTTATTGCACGGGATATGGATGCATGGATGTGTGGATGGATGTATGATGGATGCTTTGATTTTGACATCTTGATGGTTAAGTATTTTGAAGTGCTTATTTCATCATTGGGCGATTTTTTTTTTTGGGTACTTTTGCTGAAATGTTGCAAGTTAATACAAGCATCTAGGTATAATTGAACCAAGATGACCTGAGCATTGCTTACATGGATTTTGCTTTAGCAAGCTAATACAATCATCGAGGTATAATTAAACTGAGATGACCTAAGTATTTCTTGTGTATCAACAAACAAGGATTGCCCCTGTTCATGTTAGACCTTTGATGTCCTTGATGATCTTTTGCCAATCATGTCTTTAGACAAGGCGTCACATTACTAAAGTTTAATCCACAAACAGTGAACAAAGAAAATAATCATGCCCCCATCATAGCATCTCTAGCTTTTGGCATCCTTGAGTAGCATAGAAAGACATGATAACAAAAATCAAGACACTGTAACTTAACCATGATTCTAATGACAAAACATGTTTTAATTTAGATGTGTTTGTTTCTTGCCATAATTTAGGTAAAATCATTTAGAATGCCTTAGGTGTTTGCTTGCTTTTCTCTGGATAGGTTAATGCCTTGCGTCAAGATTTTTGTTTGAAAGCGGGCTTTGCTTGTGCTTGCTTGCTTGGTGAGAAGATTTCACAATCTTTATTGGTGAAACGGACCCTAAGGGACTGAACTAGTGCCTTGGGGGCTCATTGCTAAATGGCCTCACCTACGTGATGACGCAGAGGCAACGTAGTTCAGGGTAAACCCTAATGGACCATGGATGGACTAGAAGAAAGATGACAAGAAATGGGATGGATGAAGAAGGCCTTGGGGGCGCATTAGAATAATGGCCTTGCTTATGTGACGGCGCAGAGGCAACGTAGTTCACAGACTTGGACCATGGATACCAATGAGAGACACTGTGCTAGGCTAATATGATAGGTATGATATGGGATAAAACCTTAGTTGACAAGGCCAACAAAGAGATAGAGTATCAAGCCACAATAGGTTATTGTCAAGATTTTATTATGGGATAGACATCGATCGAATGGGACATAAGGAAGAATGGACTCAAGGTGATTGGTTTCCCAAAGATGTAGAAGGTGGTTTATCACAAGTAACACCTTTTTACCAGGTTTTCACCACTTACTTTTATTTGCATGAAAAGCTAGAAACTATACATGATGCCCGATTGCCAGGTTTTCATCATGATACCTATCCAAGGTGCCTGTTTGCCAGGTTTTCACCAAAGGATGATTTTTTTGTACTTTTCTAATTTTTCGATTTTTTTTTGTATTTTTCTAATTTTTTTGATTTTTTTGTATTTTTATGCCTCCCTTACATTGGGGTTCTCTTAGGTATAGAACTTGCAAAGATGCATGCTATTGATTGGGTCATCGAACAGCTCACCCTCTGATGTTGCTAACTAATATGCCCCCAATCCATAAGTAGTTACTATTACATAAGGCCCAAGCTAGTTGGGTTCGAACTTTCCCTTCTTTTCCCTATCCTATTGATTGCGGGGATTTTCCTTAAGGACCAAATCTCCAACTTTGAAGACTCTTGGGTGAACTCTGTGGTTATAGCTTCGTGACATCATTTGTTGATATGCTTTGAGATGGTCAAATGCTTTCTGTCTCCTTTCCTCTAGCAACTCTAGTTCTTGCAATTTTGAGACTCTGTATTCTTCATCTGATATGAGACCTTTTAACGACACCCTGAGAGATGGTAATTCAACCTCAATGGGAAGGATAGCTTCTAAGCCATAGACAAGGGTGTAAGGTGTAGCACCTGTGGGAGTGCGTATACTGGTTCTGTAGGCCCACAGAGTGGGATTGAGTTGGATATGCCAATCACGGCCAGCATCATTGACTGTCTTCTTGAGAAGTTTCAAGATGGTTTTATTGGATGCTTCTGCTTGACTGTTGCCTTGGGGGTAATAAGGTGAGGAGAAACGGTGTTGGATTTTGAATCGGTCACAGATTTCTTGGACATCCTAGTTTTTGAAGGTTCTTATGTTATCTGTGATAATGGATGAAGGAATTTCGTATCTACAGATGAGGTAATTCAGGATAAATGAGGATATTTGCTTACCTGTGATGGTGGTGAGGGGAACGGTTTCAATACATTTGGTAAAGTACTGAGTGGCAGTTATGATGAATTTGTGGTCATTGGATGAGGGTGGATGGATCTTTCCCACAAGGTCAAGTCCCCATTGGCAAAAGGGCCAAGGTGTCGTTAAAGGTCTCAACTCTTGAGCTGGTGCATGTATCAAGTTCCCATGTATTTGGCACTGCTTGCACTTCTTGACAAACTGATATGAATCTATTTCCATATTCGGCCAATAATAATGCAAACACATGAGTTTCTTGGCTAAGGAAGGACTGCTAGAGTGTGTTTTGCAAGTCCCTTCGTGCATGTCTTGTAAGGTGGTTAGGGATTCTTCTCATTCTAAACAATAGAGTAAAGCACCATCTAGACCACATCTGTATAGGGTATCAGCAATGATGGTATAGCGAGAGGTTTGGCGTATAAAGGTTCGTCATTGGTTTGAAGATAGGTCAAGTCAGAGGGTGTTGTCCTTGAGGTAAGTATAAATCTTACTGTACCAAGGTGAATCAGATCCAACTAAAAGGCATATGGTATGGAACTCTAGAAGATCATAAGTTGGTTGTCAAATAGTTTCCACTAAGAACTCATATTGTGACTCATTCTCTGGTATCTCAAGAAGAGAGGCAATAGTTTCCATGGCATCTACTACTTTGTTCTCAATCCGAGGTATCTAGTCAAAAGAAATGATCACAAAGTGCTCCTTAAAGTCATCGACCATTTGCTTGTAAGGGACAAGCTTTTCATCTTTGGTTTGGTAATCATCATTGACCTGATTTATCACTAGTTGAGAATCATCGTAGACATGTAGCTCTTTGATTTTCCACTCTATTACCATCTTGATACCAATGACTAAGGCTTCATATTCTGCTATGTCGTTGGTGCATGGGAATAGAAAATGGTAAGACTTCGGAATGGTGTCACCATGAGGAGTTATAAACAAGATTCCTACCCCCGATCCATGGTTTGTGTAAGACCCATCAAAGTAGAGCTTCTAGGAATGTGTTGAGATGTTGAATAAGGATTCATCTGGAAACTCAAATTGCATTGGTGTGGTGTCCTATAGTGGTGCATCTACTATCCGATCAGCAATGATTTGCCCTTTGATAGCTTTTCTGTCTACATACTCAATGTCATATTCACTTAGGAGCATTACCCATTTGGCTAGGTGACCTGTGAGAGCTGCTTTGCTTAGTAGGTATTTCAATAGATCTATTTTTGCAATAAGTTTGAATGGATGTGCCAACATATAATGTCAGAGTTTTGGGAAGAAAAAACTACCACAAGACATGATCTTTCTATCTGTGAGTATTGCAACTCATAGCCCACTAATGTTTGACTGATATAGTAGATGGCTCTCTCTTTATTCTCATAGTCTTGTTGTGCTAGAAGAGCCCCAAGAGCTGTAGGTGTAGCAAATATGTATAGTATCAATGGTTTCCCTTGGATAGGAGGCATGAGAATAGGTGGATTCATAAGGTTCTCTTTTAGTTTTTTGAATGCCTCTTCACATCTCTCATCCCATCTGAATGGAATGTTCTTGTGCAGGAGATGACTGAATGGTTGGCACTTGTCTGCTAGCTGTGATATGAATCTATGGATTGCTTGTAGCTTGCCTTGTAGTGATCTTAGTTGTGTAAGAGTATTGGGTGGTGGCATGTCCATGATAGCCTTGACTTTGGGGGGGTCCACCTCTATTCCGTTTGCTGAAACAATAAAGCCTAGAAGCTTGCCTGAGGTGACTCCAAACACACATTTCTTTGGGCTCAACTTGACTTTGAATTGCTCTAATCTCTAAAAGACTTTCTGTAACACATCCAGATGTGATTCCCTTGTGAGTGACTTTGCTAGGATATCATCTACATAATCTTCCATTGTTACGTGCATCATATCATGAAATATAGTGGTCATAGCACGCTGGTATGTGGCTCCTGCATTCGTTAGCCCAAATGGCATGACATTCCAGCAAAAAGTGCCCCATGGACAAGTAAAAGTTGTCTTGTGTTTGTCCTCTAGTGCTAACTTGATCTAATTATATCCTGAGAATCCATCCATGAGAGATAGCATGGTATGTCCTGTTGTCAAGTCGACTGTGATATCTATGTTTGGCAACGGAAAATCATCCTTGCGGCAAGCTTTGTTTAGATGTCTAAAATCATTGCATAATCAAACTCTGCCATCTAGTTTGGATACTAGTACAATGTTCGATATCCACTCTGGGTAGTCTATTGCTTTGATAAATCCCACATCCAACAACTTCTTCAGTTCTTCTTTGACCAATAGTGCTATATGTGGATGCATCTTTCTAATCTTTTGTTTGATAGGTTTCACTCCTGGATCTAGTGGAAGATGATGCAAGATCAAGTTTGGGTCTAGACTCGACATGTCCGCATATGACCAAGCAAAGTTGCCTCTCTTTTTCTTGAAGAATGGTACAAACTTGGTCTTTTCTGGTGGAGTAAGAGATTTAGCAAAGTGAATGATCTTAGGCTATTCCTTTGTTCCAATGTTAACTGGCTCTATAGGTTCCACAACAATCTGAGACTTCTCCTGGTGCATGTAATTGGAGAGAGTGTCAAGCCTTCCATCGTCAGGTGCCACAGTTGGGTTTTCACCTTCGGATGCATCCTTTCTTTTTACTATTTTGGGATTTGACACTGCCGTAGAACAGTTTTCACCATCAGATCCAATTTTAATTTTGATATTTTTGCAACTGGAAGGCTTGGCATCCTCTCCAAAATAAGCCACGGTATTAAGTTCAATAGCGAAACTAGCTTTATGATCTCCTTTGGGTAGGTGGTCCTTAAGTTCCATGTAGTCAATATAAGCATCATCGTTTTGGAACATATCAAGTTGAGGAGTTCCTCATAGATCCCAGTCAATAAGCTCAGGATGTATAAGGGGGAGGGAGTCAGAGAATAGATCTGATTCATTGATAGTTTGAATGGATATGCTAGGAGTATTGGTAGGGGGAGTGTTTGAGATGGTACTTTCCTCTAAATTGTTTATTGCGATAGAACTTGAACCTTCCTCAAACTTTGTATTCTCAGAGACAGGTAAATCAAACTCTAGTGGTCTATTCAGTAGTGTTTGTCCCTCACGGTAGGGGCTATAAGTTTGAATGGTATCACATTCTTTGTCATTGTAGGAATGCTCTGTCAGCTCATCCCACTCATATTCATTGGAGTTTGTGTCATTGTCCACTTGGAGTGTATGTATCATTTCCACAAGACAAGCATTTTCTTTGGCCTTGCCCTTGCCTTTGTATCCTAGGCCATTTGTATTTCTAGCCAATGAGGATGAAGAAGGTTGAATGGGTTCTACGATTCCTTCTTTTCTTAGGCCAATAGAGCCCTGTCCTTCATAACCCATTTTGTGTAGGATAGCCTCACCTCACCCATAGAGTTTTGTTGGGAGCCTAGGTAGTTCTTGTTGTATGTTCTTTTCTTCTTCAGTATAAAGCCATTGTAGGACATCTCTTTCTTCTGTCTCATCTGATAAGGTCCCCCATTTTACAAAGGGAGTTGTGGGAGCTATAGGAGGAGAAGATGGCTTTGGAAAGTGCTTGGGTCGACCAAAGGATCTAGAAGATAAAGGCATCTTGGCTAGATTGAGGCTATGCTTGATGGACTATTCCCCAACTCTGATTTCTGTGATAGTAATTGTTTTTCTCTTTGGGCCTTGATGAGGAAGCTTCAAAGGTATGGTCTTGCTATGGGGTAGGGGATGTAGATGCTCTATTGTTTGGTATGATGTAATCAGGTTTTGAAAGGACAGAGTTGAAATGCTAGAAGGGGTTAGGGTCTCCTTGGATGGTAACTTGCTTGCCATTATGTGGGAATTTTATGCATTGATGATAGGTAGAGGGAACAACTTTCATGGCATGAATCCATGGTCTCCCTAGGAGAATATTATAGGTGAGCTCCCTATCTAGGACTTGGCATACAACATATTTTATGATAGGCCCCACTTGTATGGGTAATACAACTATTCCCTTTGTAGTTCTCTCTTCTTCATCATAAGCTTTGATAGTAATCTTCTTCCTTGGATCGACGACATTTTCAGAGAACCCCAATGTAAGGACTAGCTTTAATGTGTAAATATTTAAACCGACTCCACCATCAATGAGAACCATCTTGATGCAATGTTTGTGGATGAAGGCGATGATATGTAGAGGGGTGTTATGGGGTTGAGACATAGAGAGGTCATCTTGCTCGGTAAATGATATGGTGCTTGAGGAGGTCATATTACCTACCATGGCCTGAAATTTCTCTTGGACCAAGTTAGTGGGGATGGTGGTTTCCACTAAGGCTTTATTGAGAATCTCTTTATGGGAAGGAGATAGACGCAACAAGTCCAAGATAGAAATGTGGGCCAGAGTCTTCTGTAGTTGGTCTATGACATTATACTGACTGAAGTTGGACTGAGAAGGTGACGACCTTGGAGGGATGGTATTCAACGTGACTTTACCACTATAGGTAATGATGATACAACTAGTTCTATTAGGTTCTGATTGTTGATTAGGCATGACCACATTGATTTGTGGGACATGCTTGGATAGGCAATTGATGGTATAGTCAAATGGTACACTTGCATAGTTGGCATTACTATTCCCACTATTCTAATTTGGCCTGTTCCGGTTGTTGTTATTGCCATGGTTGTTGTTGCCATTGTTGTTATTGCCATGGTTGTTATTGTTGTTGTACGACTTGTCGTGATTGAGAAGTGGATCCCTGTAAGCCACATGTGTCTCATTGGAGGTATGCTATTGGGTTCCTCCTTGATTTTGATCAAGCACATCTTGGATAACATGTTTGGGATGGATAAAATTGTTGGTAGTGTGTCCCCTTCCTCTATGATACTCACAATAGTCAGTGTCTTTCCAATACAGAGGTTTGACGATAGGCTCATAATCACTTGTTGGTGGTAGAGAGATTTCACTGTTAGCCAATAACTTCCATAATGCGGATTCTTGAGACCCACCCAGTGGTGTGAACTTTTGCCTTGGATTTGTGCTAAACCATGGTCATGGCTCCCGAGAGAATTATTTGTTGGGCATAACATTGCTTGCTTCTCCTTTGAGAGTGAATATGGGTTGATGCTTGGGAGCCGCCACCTTGGTGTCAACCACTCCATCATTGACAACATTCTTATTCTTAGTTCAAAATTTTAATTTGTCAGTCATATAGTTGGAGGTAGATGTGTCCTTGTATAACTTGATTTGCCCCTTGGCGATCATAGATTTTTCAATAAATAATCCCATTTCGATGACTTTTGAGAATGATGTAGGGCATTGTATTTGTATTTGATAGCCAAGATCAGTGTTGAGGTTATGGACAAACATCTCCATTAGTTGCTTCTCAAGTACATTGTATGAGCACTTGCTTGCTAGTTGTCTCCATCGTTGTAGGAAGGTGGAAAATGATTCACCACCCTTTTGTTTGGTGTTGCATAGATCAAGCATAGAGACTTCGTGTTCAATGTTGTAAAAGAAGTGAGTGATAAACTTATTGACTAGCTCATCAAAAGTTTTGATGCCCGGTGGAAGTCGTGAGAACCACTCCATAGCTTGATTGCCTAGAGATCTAAGGAATAGTCTCATTAAGTAAGTCTCATTGTGAGCTACTTCTAAACATGCTACATTGAATTCTCTGATGTGATCTCTAGGGTCCCCTTTCTCTTTGTACTTGTCAAACTTAGGAACTTTGAATCGATAGGGAAATGGTTTCATGACCAAGTTTTTATCAAATGGGTATGGTGTAATATCTTCCAAGGAGTAATTTTTGGTGTTTGTACCCATCTTGAGATCCGACATCTATTGCTTTAGATCCTCAAGTTCTTTCCTCATTTCTTCCATAGGAGCATTTTGGTCTATGGTTTTCTTACCTTTATCTTCCGCATTTGGGTCTAGGGTTTTATTTCACCTTTCATGATCATCCTCTATGTTTTCCAGGATTGAGCTTATCAGTAGGCAATTTAATTCCAAGACTAGAAAGATGATAGAAATACTTCTGAGGGTCGTCGTGGAGCACTTTCTCCACTAAGCATTGGAATTTCCAATCTTGGATGCTTCCTTGATAGTCTTCGTTAGAGATTTCCTCATCACTATCGTGAGGTGAGAAGATGTGGTTGGATGACCCGGCCATTTCAAGTTATTTTTTGTATTGAGATCTAGTAAGAACCATGCAAGGTGACGTGCGATGAGGTGGGATGGGACTAGAGATTTTGGTGAGGTGCCGATGGAGATTGTTGAGAATAGGATACTTATGACAAGATTTGGACAAAGGACTTTCTCGATCAATGTTTCCAAGTAAAACGGCCGATACAAGATGGTAGCCACTAGTAAGGGTACTCGATACTTGTCTTACTATGTAGGGACTAGTCGTGCACCAAGACCTACTAGCAAAGTTTTGTGACTAACTAGTTTTACTTGAATCCACAAGTGATACGAAAAAGGGGCCTATGCTGACCTGATATGGGATACTTTTTGACTAGGGACTGGAAAAGCCCTTATAGAAGGTGAATGGGATGACCAATGAGAGAGAGATTTTGAGACGAAATAGATGGAAAACTGACTGCAAGGTGGAACCTAATCTTTGAACCTGAAACTAGACTGAAATGGGTACCCAGAACTGGTGAATTTTTTCTCTTGAAAACTATGCAAGTGTTCACTATAGTGTATGCGATGCAGGATTTGATATATGCACCAGAAGTTGAGATATATGCGTTGGACTGGTAGAATGGATATGCATAGGAATAGTCAATGAAAGCACTGAAAGTTGCTACAAATGCGCTCGTAGTCGGCACAAATGCGCAGGAATAGAGGACGAATGCACTGCTCTGGCTTTTCTCAATATTTTTGCAATTTTTCAGAATTTTTTGGTGTTTTTGGTACTTTGGTTGCAAGAATATTTTTTCTGATCTGATTTTTTGAATTTATGGCAAGAAAACACAGCAAACACAGAATTTTTTTATTGTTTTTTATTTTTTTGTGATTTTTCCAACTCTTTTTGGACTAAAAGAAAAAACAAGTACAAAATCCTAGGCTTGAAATGGATTATAAGGGTTTTTGGCCACTACAACAAAAGGTGTTTAATGAGGGCAACTGTTCGAGTGGTTACACATGCGGCAGAACTACTCTCTGTTATGGAGTCTCCCAGCCTACAAGGGTTGCACCTTGGAAGGTTCTGGGGGAGGTTGGTTGTCGGTGTAACACAACTGCACTCATTGTTTGAAGCTTTCGCTCCAAACACAATTTATTTATAGTGGCTTGGAAGGGCTTGGCGTCTAGCCTGTTACCACTTAGGGTCATTCCTACTTGGATAAGTGGTATCCAAGAGCAGGCCCCTCTAAAGGAAAAACACATGTGAAAATGATACCTTTGGCATTTTGGTCACCCAAGATAGGGGAGAGCATAGGCCTAGTATCATTCCCAAAAACACAGTATATAGTGGTTCTTTTTCCCCTAGTTAAAATGGAAAAAACTAGATGAGCTATCTACTTGGGCAAGCACAGAACTTTGAAGTGATTAGCAAGATAGCAATGGTGAGTTCAGTTTTAATCCACGTAGCACAAATAGTTAACTTTGAAATGATGGTCAATCGATATAGCAATGGTTCAGTTTTAACCCAGATAGCAATGATGAGTTCAATTCTTAACCACAATAGCACGAGTTGTTAACTTTGAAGTGATGGTCAATCGAGATAGCAATGGTTCATTTTTAACCTAGATAGTAATGATGAGTTCAATTTTAATCCAAATAGCAATAACTTTGAATAGATAGCAATGTTCCAATGCAAGATAGCAATGGTTCAATTACCACTTTCCTAATTAAAACTATGTGAGATTTGCATGAGCATCAATATTACTATCGTTTAAGAAATCAAAGTGTGATCTAATTGAATGCAACTATATGAACCTAAACCAGTGCCTAACCTGCAAAATAGATCAAGAGTATTTCTGTAAAGATGTTAGTGTTAGTGAAAACCTCAAGAAAAAACCCTAGAAATCACTGTTAAGACAAATGAGCCACTTCAGAGACTGGATGTGCAGAAATAGTCTACAGAAGCGCAGTAATACTTATGCACCATAACATAGATTATAAGTACTGCAAGAAAGTGTATATGCATAGTAAGAATAGGAGCGTCGTGACAGGTTGTAAATGTGTCTAAACAGTGAACGTATGCGTAACAGAAACAGATGCACCGTGATAGGTTGTAAATGCACTGAAACAGAGAATGTATGCGCAGCATAAATACATGCGTATTAGGATGCAATGAATGCACAATTTCCTCTTGTGTACGGTTGTCTAAACACAAAAACTCAGTTTTTGGGTTAAATTTGGGGCTAGGCCCGACGGTGGGCACCAAAAAATGTTAAGGGAAATTTGGATCAAACAATGAATATACAATGATAAACAATATCAAATACCCAAAACTCAATAGAATAGTGAACTAAGAAGATTTAAATCAAACAAGCAATTAATCAACAAAGCAAACCTTCCTTAGATCGAAACTTCCATTGTTGCCTATCAAAAATCATCCTTGCGTGTATGAAAAGGTCCCTCAGTGAGTGCACTTCTTTGCTTTGTCAAGAATGTCGATTGAGAATGGCTGTGGTGATATCGCAATGAAGAGAAGCTTCACAACGATGATAGTGCATAGTACGTAGTAACAAAAGTGTGATCACAAGCAATGAAGGAATTGGTGCCAAAGGCACACTATAATTCCTGCAGAGTAACAATACTTAAAGTTTGGATGATTGAAATGGAAGAACAGGGTTATACTTATAGACTTGAAAGAAATAAGATCAACGGTATAGAAGACTTGAGAAGATCAACAGTTGAGAATAGATGAGGAACGTGCAATGAATAATAAGAAAACAATTGTCACACAAAAGTTGTTTTATTTGAGTTAATCACTTTCTTTTCTAAAGATAAGACATGTTTTTCATAAATTAGAAAGTTTTTTTCTAATTGAAGAGATATTGATAAAAACAAGGTTAAATGAATAGATAACTCAACTTAAGATTTCCTTTTGCATGATTTGAGAGAAATTAAATAATAAATTATTTAATTGTGTGTGCATGGAGAAGAAGACTTATTTTTAGAAGATTTAGAAGATATTTGAAGAATTTTAAAGATAAGAAATCAAATTAAATAAATAAATTTATTTAATTGTTATGCATGATTTGGAAGAATAAATAAAATATTTGATTGTATTTTATTTGTAGAGATTGAAAGGATTTAAATAAATTTGATTTAATTTATTCAAATTTGGAAGAATGATTTGATTTAATTAAATAATTAAGAATTATTTAATTGTTTGGAAAAATTTAATTAAATAAAAGAATTTATTTAATTGTTGGAAGAATATGAATCAAATAAATAAATTTGGTTATTTATTTATTGATAGAGGAATTTAGAAGGGAATAAATATTAAGAATATTTATTTAGGCCGAATCGTGTCATTTTTAGGTGTATACAATATGTATGGAGGTAGTCTTAGCATAGAATAGTCTCATGTGCATAAGAGACTATTTAGCTTCTCAGATGCTAGAGATATTGATATGTAAGATGCTAATCCCAACATGTACAAGATAGAAACACGCATAGGAAGAGAATAAGATCATCCCGTAAACACGACATATGAAAGCAATATGACCATGCCCCATTCCATACTTCATTGTAACGTACCAAGATATGATAGATCAAGGCAGTCTTGATTAGGCATGGGAACAGAATAAAAGATAAATCAAAAGATAAAACAAAAGATGCTGTCATCACGTTCTCTTGTCAAATTTAAGTGCTCTTGGATGGATTTAAGTTGGCACCTTGTTGAGAGGAAAGCTACATCCTGTTGGTTTTTCTTCTGAATCAGCATTAGGGTTTGCCACTTCTAATGCACAGGCAGATTCAGCCAACTAATACAGGAGGTTGCGTGAGCTCCTCCCCTTCACTTCTGGTTCTGCCGCACCAAGGGGGGTATCCCTATAACTCAGGATGTAACCTTGACTAGCTCAAAGATAGAAAGATCTAACTTGACAACAACAGGCAGAATACTCTCATGTATGGACCAAGATCTGTATGATAGATCACAAGGTGGGCAACGTTCTTGGACATATATGTCTGGTTAGGGATAAGAGCATGCAAGGGTTTCCTACTCCTAATCCTACAACTAACAGATGGAAGGAAGAGATGGTTTAGTTTGAATTTTGGATGCAAAGCTAGACATGGTGTATAACCTCAACACAGAGCTAGATTGGTGCCTATCTAGGGCTTGGAGTTGGTAGACATACACCTGTGAATGATCAGCATGAATAGCTAAAACTGGATTTCAGGGGTATACACATGATATCTGCCTTACAGATATCTCCCAATAAAGAGTGTCAAGCTGTCTATACTTATGGCATCCCTATTGCAGTAAGAAAGATACATGCAAAACTGGAGACAGAATCAGCATAACACATGCAAACACAGCATTATTCATATAAGATTAACCATGAAATCAGTGGATTCATGCCAAATCGTACAACAGGAGATACATAAACTCACAAGTTTAGCTGCACAGAGCAACCAAAACCAGTTGTATCTTATTACAGAGCCAAAATGTCCAGTTTTCAACAACCTGAAAAATGGTAACACAGTCTGCTTATAACAGCCAGAAAGTGTACCACAGCAATTAATTACATGGTTGACCAAAAATCCTGCCAGATACACAGTATCAGAAAAATGGTGCTCAACGCAATACCAGATTGGCGCCCAAACATGAATGCAGTAGGTAGGGGAGGAGATAGGAAGAAACCTCGAGCCCTGCGCCACTGTCCGTTGATGTACACCTTCAATCGGGTACCAGATCCGTCCACGCCATCGCCCATACCTCTGCAACAATCGCCATTAATGGCACACCAACCCGCGGCCTTGGGAAATGCAGAAAACTGTGCGTCGCAACCATTTCCCGCCAAGATACATCGTCATGATATTTGAAAATATGCAGGGTCGAATTATCCCACATGCACCCCGCGGTGACCTCTTTAACACTTTATATACTAGGTCATGAGCATATATGATGTCGGTGCTTTTGCTCCTGACGACACTAATATAAGACTTCATCATCATTATCCTCCAACAGCATGATATCCTGTTGCTTGAAATATCACCCTGACGTCAGCATCATATCAGAATATAACCTGCATGATAATCGCCTTCATCAGCACAACCTGATCCATCGGAGGAAGATCCTCCTGCTTAACCAATATCAAAAGTCTGGCCGATGAAAAATCCTGATGACGTCACCGTCATATCCTACTGATGTCATAAGCATATCTGCCTATTGCACACCTCCTCATATCTGGATGATGTCATCATCATATTTGCAAATATCGGGGGATCTCCACAAGATGATCAGTGTTAGAAATATGACCCCCCGGACCTTGATGACGTCACCACCACATGTCGGCATCAGGATGATATTCGGAAGATAACCGAATATTTGGAAATATCATCCTGATGCACAAATATCATGCTGCACTGTAGCTCCGCTATAAGATCAGGGTGAGATATGAATATGTGACTGATATTTGAAATGATCACCCCCATTGGACAATGCATGAAGCCGACAGGCGAATATCTCCCTTTGAAAATATCATGATGCAGACAGGTAGAAAAACAGATATCACCCTGACATAAGAATGATGTCAGCATCATCAGGATGATAAAACAACGAACATGAAGTGATACAACAACATCAAGATGATATTGACTAAGATCATCCTGACGTTCAAAATATGATGACCTCGATGAATATCGGGTCACACTTAGAACTTTACAGCAACATCATCAGGATGATCTTAACCAAGATCACCCGATGTTCAAATATCACCCCGGCGAAAGATCATGCTGACAGAAAATATGATGACCCTCGTAAGCAACATCAGGGTGATGTCTGGAAACATGATGATGATGACCTCCTCCAAAGAAAATATGATGCTGATGTTAAAACATGCTGAGGAGGCCCAAAGACTTAGAACTTTTTTGGATTTTTTGGGAAGGTGCCTGCATGAAAATTGCTCAGAAACTGACAGTGAAATCAAGCACCAACAGTGGCTCTGTCTGGGGATGTGCAAGTGCAAGACTGCAGCGAGAACCCCAGATCTCTGGGATGCAGACCAGTCCCTTATCCATTGGGCACAGAGTCAAATACTGCACCGACCTGCATCACCAAACACACTTGATGGCCTAAGGCCACCAAGAAAAGAAAAACATGTATCTCCCTTTGTCAAACACTTTGTTTTCATCTGCATTTACTGGATCAAGCCTGGAGATACTACCATGATCTGACCCCAAACAAACCTGGTCATCTGCACATTCATCCCTCTGATTTAGCTTGTCACTGTCATCGCTGTGCAGATAACCCTTAGCATCCGGCAACAAGTGGATGCAGAATGTATCAAGCAATGCATACTCAAATGGTATGTAACACTTATCATCATCTGCATCAGCAATATGCATTGTAAAATGATCTCCTAGCTGGACTGAAAACTAAAAACACTCAAAGTCCACCACACAGCTAGGAAGATCAGAGCTCATTGTATCATATGCTGGCACATCAAAAGAAAAGCTTTCAAAATCACAATTGTGCACATCATGTACACAACAATCAGCAGCACCAGGCTGGAAAAGATCAAGCTCTGACACCTCTTTACAATCAGGCACATTTTTACAATCACTTACCTGATGTATGTTGTTTCCTCTTTCATCGGGATGAGAAATAGAATCCAAGTCAAAAACAGTGTCAAGATCCTCACCATACTCAGATAGATCCTCATCACCATATGTGTCATAGATGGGTGACCCAGGTGCATCAGTTTCATCATAGTATGCCATTTGTTCATGGGCAGCAGAGCATGCATCTTCATCACCAATGGATTCCTTTTGTGGAGGAGTATCAGCCTGTGTGTCATAAGCAAAACAGCCATCAATCAAAGAACAATCATGCTCTGCACTAGCACTTATTTCAATCTCTGACTGCTCTTCATGATCCTCATGTGTTTGAAAGGAAGGCAATGGGTCACACATGGGACTGCTTCTCTGTTTGCTTATATCTTCTCTGTCTTGAGTACAATACTCACAATTGTCTCCACAGGTCCATTCCAAAAATTGCTCATTGTTGTCCACAACCTCATTGTTGTTTTCATGGTCAGATGCCTCATCATTGCAATGGGAATCCTCATTAGTCCTTTCACTGGCATCCTCAACATTCATCTTTTCATCTTCACATGATGCCTTAATTATTTGGTCATTTGCAGCTTCACAACGATTTCTCACACCAAAGCCTGTGGACAGGGGTTTCAGTAGGTGCACATTTCTGATTTTTTCTATCTTTTCTATGAACTTGTATGCCATCTGCATACTTGTCACCTTGAAATCCCTCAGTATTGCACTAAAGCCCTCCTCAAAAGATTCAAAGAATATGCCAACACAGGCTGAAATATTAGGTCTGAAACTTTTAGGGACATGTGAAAGGGCTACTGCAAACCTATGACTGAAATCAACACATGGCTCTTTATCTTGTTTTCTGATGTTCATCAATTCTGCAACAAGATCAACAGGTTCTCTTGCGAATTCTTCCTTGAAACAGTCAGCAAGCTCATCCCAATAGGCAAAGGATCCTTTTGAAAAGCTCAAATACCAGTCTTTTGCTTTTGCATCAAAGGACCTAACAAAAAACCTCATCCACATATCCTCATCTCTAAATGAATGTTTTCCCATGAACTCATGAAAAATTTGGATATGTGCATTCCCATCACATACACTGTGACCACTAAATCTGGGCATCTGACAGTATATCCTAGCAGGCATAGTTTCTACTTTATAATCCACCCATGACAAATCCAGTTGGTCATACAAAGGATCAAAAGGGCTGACAGGAGGTTTAGCTTTCTGACTGGCAGACACAACAGGGTTACTGCTTTTTAACTGGGCCTGCTCAGCCTCTAAGAATATCAACCTATTTCTTATCTCTTCTATTCTTTTATTCAACATTTCACCGCTGAGTATGGGATAATTCATACTTGGATTCATAAAAATCTTACTCTTAGACATCCTTTGTTTGCCTAAGACCTAAGGCTTCCCTTGGCATCTAACTTATGCAGTAAAATAGCAAATATAAAGGGGAAGGAACAAGATACCTTTTCTCATACAGATGCTGAAATATGAACAGCACATTTTTGTCACATCACATACATCCATCTTTCATGTGCATTTAGATCTTTTTTGCAGAGTCGCCACCTCTCCAGAGAGGACAAAATTTACAGCAGCTGAAAGCTATTTTTTCCAGGTTCATTCCACCAGCAGAGCATCATTTTTCACATGAAAGACTCCCCAGCGGAGTCGCCATTTTGTTGGTGACTCGGATGGGCCACAAATTTATTCTTTTTTATTAATCCATCCCTAGCAGAGTCACCATTTTGTTGGTGACTTGGATGGGCCACAAATTTATTCTTTTTTATTAATCCATCCCCAGCGGAGTCGCCATTTTGTTGGTTTTTCTTCTGAATCAGCATTAGGGTTTGCCACTTCTAATGCACAAGTAGATTCAGCCAACTAAATACAGGAGGTTGCATGAGCTGCCTCCCCTTCACTTCTAGTTCTGCTGCACCAAGGGGGGTATCCCTATAACTCAGGATGTAACCTTGACTAGCTCAAAGATAGAAAGATCTAACTTGACAACAACAGGCATAATACTCTCATGTATGGACCAAGATCTGTATGATAGATCACAAGGTGGGCAACGTTCTTGGACATATATGTCTGGTTAGGGATGAGAGCATGCAAGGGTTTCCTACTCCTAATCCTACAACTAACAGATGGAAGGAAGAGATGGTTTAGTTTGAATTTTGGATGCAAAGCTGGACATGGTGTATAACCTCAACACATAGCTAGATTGGTGCCTATCCAGGGCTTGAAGTCGGTAGACATACACCTGTGAATGATCAGCATGAATAGCTAAAACTGGATTTCAGGGGGATACACATGATATCTGCCTTACAGATATCTCCCAATAAAGAGTGTCAAGCTATCTATACTTATGGCATCCCTATTGCAGTAAGAAAGATACATGCAAAACTGGAGACAGAATCAGCATAACACATGCAAACACAGCATTATTCATATAAGATTAACCATGAAATCAGTGGATTCATGCCAAATCGTACAACAGGAGATACATAAACTCACAAGTTTAGCTGCACAGAGCAACCAAAACCAGTTGTATCTTATTACAGAGCCAAAATGTCCAGTTTTCAACAACCTGAAAAATGGTAACACAGTCTGCTTATAACAGCCAGAAAGTGTACCACAGCAATTAATTACATGGTTGACCAAAAATCCCGCCAGATACACAGTATCAGAAAAATGGCGCTCAACGTAATACCAGATTGGCGCCCAAACATGAATGCAGTAGGTAGGGGAGGAGACAGGAAGAAACCTCGAGCCCTGCGCCACTGTCCGTTGATGTACACCTTCAATCGGGTACCAGATCCGTCCACGCCATCGCCCATACCTCTGCAACAATCGCCATTAATGGCGCACCAACCCGCGGCCTTGGGAAATGCAGAAAACTGTGCGTCGCAACCATTTCCCGCCAAGATACATCGTCATGATATTTGAAAATATGCAGGGTCGAATTATCCCACATGCACCCCGCGGTGACCTCTTTAACACTTTATATACTAGGTCATGAGCATATATGATGTCGGTACTTTTGCTCCTGACGACACTAGTATAAGACTTCATCATCATTATCCTCCAACAACATGATATCCTGTTGCTTGAAATATCACCCTAACGTCAGCATCATATCGCAATATAACCTGCATGATAATCACCTTCATCGGCACAACCTGATCCATCGGAGGAAGATCCTCCTGCTTAACCAATATCAAAAGTCTGGCCGATGAAAAATCCTGATGACGTCACCGTCATATCCTGCTGATGTCATAAGCATATCTGCCTGCTGCGCACCTCCTCATATCCGGATGACGTCATCATCATGTTTGCAAATATCGGGGGATCTCCACAAGATGATCAGTGTTAGAAATATGACGCCCCGGACCTTGATGACATCACCACCACATGTCGGCATCAAGATGATATTCGGAAGATAACCGGATATTTGGAAATATCATCCTGATGCACAAATATCATGCTGCACTATAGCTCCGCTATAAGATCAGGGTGATATATGAATATGTGACTGATATTTGAAATGATCACCCCCATTGGACAATGCATGAAGCCGACAGGCGAATATCTCCCTTCAAAAATATCATGATGCAGACAGGTAGAAAAATAGATATCACCCTGACATAAGAATGGCGTCAGCATCATCAGGATGATAAAACAACGAACATGAAGTGATACAACAACATCAAGATGATATTGACTAAGATCATCCTGACGTTCAAAATATGATGACCTCGATGAATATCGGGTCACACTTAGAACTTTACAGCAACATCATCAGGATGATCTTAACCAAGATCACCCGATGTTCAAATATCACCCCGGCGAAAGATCATGCTGACAGAAAATATGATGACCCTCGTGAGCAACATCAGGGTGATGTCTGGAAACATGATGATGATGACCTCCTCCAAAGAAAATATGATGCTGATGTTAAAACATGCTGAGGAGGCCCAAAGACTTAGAACTTTTTTGGATTTTTTGGGAAGGTGCCTGCATGAAAATTGCTCAGAAACTGACAGTGAAATTAGGCACCAACACATCCTATTGAAGGCTAAAGATGTTGATAAAATGCTATAGCAAATGTTGGCTTAAGGTATGTGGACAAATAGCTTCTGGCTTATTCTTGATTGGTTAAAGTGCTTAAGCTTTTAGTATACAGATAGTCTGCTTCTTGCTTGAGCTGATCAAAAGGAAGAAGATGAAAGATGAAGAAGATGGGGTGGATCATTTGTGCTTGAGTACTGGATACTTCCTTCGTATTCCAAACTACCTACATACCCTGTGTCCATGGGATCAAAGCACATTACAATGGTGATGAGACATGATGAATAGGTAGTTCTGGGTTTATTGATGATGTAAGTGATGAAAGAAGAAAATGAGATGAAAGATTGGAGGATGATTAGAAGAAAGATGAAATATGGGTGATGAAAAGAAGGCTATCATCTTTGCCTGAATTAGAGTGCTTCCATCATATCTCAGATTACCTACATACCTTGTATCCACGGGATCAATGCTTTAACGATAGAGTTAGTGATGTAGTTCTTGCTTATTGATGATGGTTGTTGTCAAAGGATCAACTTTATTGCTTGGATTTTTGTGATGTTTTGATTTTTTTTTTTATATGTTTTGATGTTTGCAATGATGTTCTCAATGATGTTTGAGCTAGGATTGATTGTTAATATCTTGGTTCTGGTTGCAAATGTTTTCCATGTTTAAAGTTGGATGTGTGATGTGTTTGAAGCTAAATGTTTGCTGTGTTATGAGCTTGGGTGTTTATTGTGTTATGAGCTTGGGTGTTTGCTATGTTATGAGCTTGGGTGTTTACTGTGTTATGAGCTTGGGTGTTTGCTATGTTATGAGCTAGAGCTATAGGTATCCACTTCCAAATAAGGCTCAACAAGTGCCCCCAGTGTAGGATGATGGTTTATTATGAAGAAGTTGTGATAGATGCAATCATGCGATCAAGATGCTAAGATGCCAAATGATATAATTACCTCAACAAAATCCAAACTGCGAAAGCCAGCAAGGTAGAGGGGAGGATGGAAGGCTATTTATTGAGGATGTATAAGGGATAATGGCTTACAAGGTGAGATGTGGATTATGATATGGATTATATAGGATAGATGGCGAAGTATGCTATGAAAATATTATTATCGAAATAGACTAAGTGGATGATGGGAGCTAGTAACTACACATAGCACCTATTTGCCAAGTTTTCACTATGGTATTTATCCAAGGCACCTGTTTACCAAGTTTTCACTAGAGGATGGATTATTTATCTTGTACTATTTTTTTTTTGTTATCCAAAGCACCATAAAGTGGTTTTCACTATTGGATGGATCTTTTTTTTATTTTTTGGGGGAATAGCTGAGATTCATAGATAAAACTTCTTGAGATGAATGTTGTTAACTGGTTCATCCAAGGGAATGCCCTTAGGTGTTGAGAGAGTGTATGCACCTAATCCATAAACTAATGTAATGACAAAAGGACCAAGCCAATTAGGTTCAAACTGTAGGAATACACACAACACTGAGAGGGGGGGTGAATCAGTGTTGTTAACAATTTTAACTCTTTTTACTCCTTTTGATTAATTAAATTTCACAATTAAAGAATTCTTCAGAAAGAACAAAGAGAATGTGCAGAGTTTCAACACAAAAATTTGACACAAGAAATTTCCCGAGTGGAAAACCCTCCTGGGGTATAAAAACCACTCAACTGCCTCACTGGCTTAACACAAAAATTCAGTTTACAATTGTCTCACTGACATTACAATTCTGCCTCACTGGCTTCTCTGCATGTCTCACTGACATTACAACATCTAAAATTCAATGAACAATACAACTTAGGGGATTTCACTGTTTCAATAATATCAATACCTTATTTCTCCTTTTTAAACTCAGACAAATGTATATTTTCTGTAATCAACCTTCAAAAGTGATTATCATATCTTCAAATTTTATCTTCAAAATATTTCATACCTTTATCTCTGCAAATCAATCTCAAAACAACTCAATTCATTCTTTTCATTTTCATGGGCACTTTCACTATAATACTGAAAAATTTAACCTTCTCAAAATTTATTTTCAGAAACTTTATCCTTCTCTGAAAAAATATTGTTATACTCTGATCAAACACATCTCCAATCTTGATTGCACAATCAACAAAAATTAATGCTCTGCTCTTCAATCATAAAAACCTTTCAATCTGATTGCATCATCATACCTGCAAAAATTCATCTCATAAAATCTTTCATCTTCTCAAGAAATCTCTCTCATCTTCAAAAACCTCTCATTAAACTCTTTTTCTCAAACTCTCTATCATCATCTCTGATCTGCAACACTATCACCTGTCATTAAAAAAAATCTCTATATACAAAATGAAAAAATCCATAATACAATATTTTTACTCTCGGTTCAACTTCCATTCACCCAAAAATCAAAAAACAAAACAATGAAAAAATAAAATCTTCTTCGTAGAACTTAGCCTTTTCATCTTCAACTCATGTTTGGAAACTTTCTAAAAATGACACACTCTTTCATAAAAAAAACTTCAATATAAACTCCACATTTACTCATTCAAGTTTCCATTTTCTACATTCTCTTGTCGATCCACATTCCATTCAAAATTATCTTTTATGAATCTATCTTCAAGCAAAATCTTCTGACTTTCCAAATACAACTTTCGCTGTCACTTTAAATTAGAAACAAGTTGATTTTCTGCCTTTCAAACCACAGAAACCGTCAACTTTAACATCTACTACCTGCGGCATTGTTTAAATTCCCACCATCAGATGTGGTGACCCCGCCAACAGCAGTTTAAATGTCGTGCGTTGATCTTCACTTTCCCGCCGGGCTTAAAAGCCATTTACCGGATTACCGAGCACCCTAGGCAATGGGGCCGGTAACACCAACGACTAATCATCCCTTAAGTTATCACTTAAGGGACCTTCACCGCCATAGCCAGTCACTTAACAATTAAAAGAAAAAACCCTTGACGTTTAGAATAGGTTTTTAAGGAATTTTAATTTATGTCTTGTGAAACAATAAAGAACAACATAAACCTCTATATGTAACCTTTGTCATTATAAGCTATTTGTGAGATAATACTAAACAATGAAGTTTAACAACCTGCATACTGAGATAATTCTTCAAACCATTGTGATTACAACATAATTGTATGAGGACTAAACATAAAGCCAACCTTTGCCTCTTTCACTGAAAGATCAAACTGAGAAGATCATGTCACTAATGAAGACCATGTCACTATACACTGAAAGATCATATCACTGAACTGAAAACCATATTACTGAACTGAAAAACCATATCACTGAAATCATTGCCATTGATGAAGACCATTTTGGCATCAATGAAAAACACCATCATTTTGTCATCAATGAAAAGACAATATACTCAACTGTGAAATATGCTCAACTGTGAAATATGCTACACAAACTTGCCCTATTTCTCATGGTGTTGCTAATTCTTTTGATTTGCTTTAAGGACAAGGTCCCCGACCTGAAATCTACGTTCTCTGATTTTCTTTTTGTAGTAGTGGTGTAGACAGTTTTGATAGACTTGGAGATGGTTGAGTGCTAAAAGACATCGTTCATCTAATAGCTCAAGATCATGGAGTTTAGATACTCAATATTCTTCATCTAAAATAGTATGCTGTAGGGATACTCGCAGTGAGGGGATCTCAACCTCAATAGGTAGGATAGCTTTAGTGCCATACACAAGAGCATAGGGTGTAGCTCCAGTTGGAATTCTGATACTTGTTCTATATGCCCATAATGTAGGATTAAGTTGTAAATGCCAATCATGACCAGCTTCATTGACTATCTTCTTGAGGATCTTGATAATTGTTTTAGTAGAAGCATCGGCTTGGCCATTACTTTGAGGATAGTAAGGTGTAGAGAATCTATGTTGGATATGAAACTTGTTACAAAGATCTCTGACCTCTTGGTTCTTGAAAGGACGACCATTATCGGTGACAATGGCTTGAGGAACTCCGTACCGGCAAATGATGTAGTGTAAGATAAACTTAGATATTTGCTTGCCAATAATAAAGGTCATTGGTATTGCTTCCACCCACTTTGTGAAGTACTCAGTGGTGGTTATGATAAACTTATGACCATTTGATGAATTTGGATGGATTTCACTTATGGGATCAAGTCCCCACTATAAGAATGGCTAAGGAGTGGTAATAGGCTGAAGTTCATGTGTTGGTGCATGTATTAAATCTCCATGTTTCTGACATTATAGACACTTTTTGCAAATTGCTGTGCATCTTTCTCCATAGTTGGCCAATAGTATCCAACTCGTAGAAGTTGTTTAACAAGACCAGGGCCAGCGGAATGCGATCGACAGACACCTTCATGCACTTCACATAAGGCAACCTTTGCTTCCTTAGAATCAAGACATCTAAGAAGGATACCATCAAGACTCCAGTGATATAGGGTGTCTCCTAAGATAGTGTAGTGAGAGGCTCAACAGATGAAGATTTTTTGTTGGGTATTAGATAGCTGTAACGGAAAGGTTTGATTGTGGAGATACTCATATATATCCTTGTACCAAGGCAAATTGGGACCAACAATCTCACAAATAAGCTCAGACTGCAGTACTTCAAATGTTGGGATCAAAAGTTGTTCAACCAAGAACTCACACTTATGTGTATTAGATGGCATATCTAAAAGAGATCCAATCATAGCCATGGCATCTACTGCTTTATTTTGTATCCTTGGAATCTATTCAAAGGTGATAGTGTCAAAATATTTCTTGAAATCATCAACCATTAGCTTATATGGAAGGAGCTTCTCATCTTTTGTTTAATATTCATCTAAAACCCATTTGATAACCAATTGAGAATCACCAAAGACCTGTAGCTATTTGATAGCCCATTGTACTGCCATACGTAATCCTGTGATTAAAGCTTCATATTCTGCTATATTGTTGGTACATGGAAATGCAATTCTGTATGATTTTGGGATACAATCTCCTTGAGGGGTAGCAAATAATATCCCTGCTCCTAATCCATGTTATGTGTAAAATCCATCAAAATATAGTTGCCACAGTGTTGGTGAAGTTAGGTTGAACAATTCGTCATTAGGAAACTCTAGACATATTGGTTGAATATCTGTGATGGGTACTGTGGCTAACTAATCAGTAATAACTTGTCCTTTTATGGCCTTGTGATCCACATATTGTATGTCAAATTCACTTAGGATCATAACCCATTTTTCTAGTCTTCCCGTAAGGATTGATTTGGAGAGAAGATATTTGAGTGGATCAACATTGGATATGAGCTTTGTTGTTTGGTTCAACATGTAATGTCGCAACTTTTGGGAAGAAAACACCAATGCCAAACATGATTTTTCCATAGGTGAATAATTAAGTTCATTCCCCATAAGAGTTCCGCTGATGTAATAAATGGCTTGCTCCTTTCTTGAATCATCATGCTGAGCTAAAAGGGCACTCAATGCTGCTGTCATTGAAGATATGTATAGTAATAGTGGTTGATCAAGTACAGGAGGTACTAACATAGGAGGTGTTGCTAGATACTCTTTTATTTTGTCGAAGGCCTATTGACACTTCTCATACCACTTAAAAGGCTCACCCTTGCGGAGAAGATGTTGGAAAGGGTGACACTTATCTGCTAGTTGTGAGATAAATCTGCAAATGGATTGCAACCTTCCTTGTAGACTATGGAGCTGCTTGAGATTTGCTAGCGGAGGCATCTCCATGATAGATTTTACTTTGGCAAGGTCCACTTCTATCCCTCATTGAGACACAATGTATCCCAACATTTTTCTAGATGTTACACCAAATACACATTTCTTTGGGTTCAACCTAACTTGATACTTCTCTAGTTGATCAAAGATTTGTGCCAATACCTGTAAATGTCCTTCTCTTGTCTTGGATTTTCCTAGAATATCATCAACATAATCTTCCATGATAGTGTGAAAAAGGTCATGAAAATCACTGTCATGGCTCCTTGATAAGTAGCTCTTGCATTCTTGAGACCAAAAGGAATTACAACCAAGCAATACGTACCCCATGGGCAAATGAATGATGTCTTGTCTTGATCTTCCTCTGCTATTCTAATTTGGTTATATCCCAAAAATCCATCCATCGAAGATAACATTTCATGTCTAGCTGTGAGATCTACAATGTTGTCTATGCTTGCTAATGGAAAGTCATCTTTGGGACATGCTTTATTAAGATCTCTAAAATTTGTCCAACAATGAACTCATCCATCAAGCTTTGCTACAGGTACCAAGTTTGAAACCCACTCTAGATAATCAATAGGCTTTATCAACTTTGCTTCTAAGAGCTTCTAAATTTCTACCTTAACCAATAGAGCTACTTGTGGATGCATTTTGCACAAATTTTGTTTGACAGGTTTTCCATTAGGAGATACTACTAGATGACGTACCACGAGTGAAGGATCTAGACCTGGCATGTTGGCATAAGTCCATGCAAAATTGATAGCTCTTTTTATGAAAAATGTTGTGAAATCTCTTCTTTCCTGCTCTGATACTGATGCTGCCAAATATGTGATCTTTGGATTATGTTCTATGCCCAAGTTCATGTCTTGTGATTTTTCAACTAGCACTGTTGATTTCTCATGATAGTTAGTGGCAATAGGAAGATCAAATCCCCCATCCTCAAGCACCTCAAAGAGGTTTTCATCCTTGGATACATCCTTTATTTTTACTTTTTCGTGGTCAAGAGGTGCCTTTTGGTTTTCACCTAATGACCTATCGTTTTTAATTTTATTTATTTCACTTTTGCAACTAAAGGATTTGATGCTTCCACCAAAATATGCTAGTTTAGGTAGATCCGTCATGTTGGTGCCTACTACAAGTTAAGGTTTCAAGCTAAAAATCCACAAGTATTTTCATTAAAAAATTCAAAAAATTTCTAAGTCTGTCGGCCTTTGCTTTTTCATGCATGTATCTTTGTATATGTATTGTTGTTTGTATGTGCATTTGAATGTGCAAGCGTGAATGTACTTTGGTGGGCCCAAAAAAAAAGTCAAATCAGCTTCAAAAAGTGCAAAAATTGGTTGTATGCATCTTTGTATGCATATTGGGCTTGTACGTGCAATTCTGGGTGTGAAAGGTGGATGTACAAGGTAGATTCCATCGCAGATTCCTAGAATATTCCATGCTTGTATGTAAAGGTTGCATGTATATTGTCATTGTATGTTGTATCTCATATACAACTGCACAAACAAAGTGAAGATACAAGTGAAATATAAAGCAAACGCGGTAAGGAGGTTAACTGCATTTGTGAATCAGGTGAAATCCGTAGTTATATATTGGGATCGTATGTTCCCAATATACAATCAGACATACAACAGAAAGATACAAAGAAATATGCAAGCAAGTTGCGGTCAGAGTCAATGGTCTTCAAAAGCATGGTGGGCCTGCACAGTTTTATGTTTCGTGGGTTGTATGTTTGTGCGATATACAATGCAATGTACAAAGGGCACACATACAACCCAGATGTGAAAGGAAAATGTGTTTTGGTAGATTTCAAGCTGGGGTCCATGGGTTGTATATAGTGCATTGTATATGCGATATACAACCTAAGATACAATGAGGTAGATACAAGCCAAATTTCAAAGGTTTTCCAATCTGATTGATGGGTGGTTGGGATTTGAGGTTGTATGTATATTGCATTTGTATATGCAATATACAAGGAGATGTACAAGAAGGGAGATGCAAGCCAGACCTGATTGCAATTTCAATTTGTTTCATAGTGATTTGGGGTCTACGCCTTGTATGTGTTACAGTTGTATGTATATACAATTGCATATACAAGAATTTGAAGGTGAAAAAGGTAAAATGGAAGAGGGAAAAGTCAGTGATGGAAAAAGGCTGCTTGCATGGCGCAATCTCATTGGCTAACAACTTTTCAAAATGATTTGAGGCCATTGATCTTGGTGATAAGGAGGAAATCGATGGCCCATTTCAAATTTTCAAAATAGGAGGGATTTCTTTGTCTACAGTAGCATTCTAGGTGGGAAGAACTTCAAAAAACACGCGAACCGTTGCTGCATCTCGAAATGGGTAGGTTGGCCATTAATGCAAATTTGCAGAGGTATGGGTCTTGATTGACAGGCTAGCTACTTTCTTCATGAGGAAAATCTTCAGATGGTGGCACATCTCCCGATTTCACCTGGTTTTCTCTCCTTTTCTGCATGGAGCATTGAATGTTTTGGGTGCCATTTTCATGGTGCATTGTATTTGGCAGAATTTTGAAATGACCATATACTTAATGCTGAGTGCACATTCTTGATGTATAAGAGGACTATGTCACTCATTTTTTGGGGGTGGTTGAAGACTTGGGCAATTTTTGGGAGGAATAACGAAAATAGAGTATTTCTTGGTTGTTCTATCTCTTTTGTGAGTTTATGAGTTGCATTTGAATACACCTTGTACATATGTTTAGTTTCTTGTTGTGTCTATATGAAAAATGCTTTATCACATGTGTTTAGTTGTTTGTCTCTATTTGCTGTATGCATCGCTTCTTCTGAATCTGGTTGCTAAGGGTTCCTCAGATTCTAGAATATAGACTTTCTATATTGCATGCTTGATCTGTAACTTCCATTCAAGGAGTGGATTAAATTGTTTTAGGTTAAGTATGAGGAAGAATGTATGTCAGTTGGGATATGTGTAAGTAGAGGTAGCTAAATACTCAGTCTTGGGTGGTGTTTGTAAGGCAAGCACCAGTCCTAACCCCTTGAAACTTGAATGCCAGTGCAAATCATTCACATGTATACGTCTAGTTGACTCCTTGCCCTGAGATAGGCACTGGTCTGCCCTTGTGTAGTAGTTATGATCCAAAATCCCCTATCTTGCATCCAAAACATTAATACAAATCCTTTCATAATTCCAACCTATTAGTTTGTAGGATTAGAAATAGGACCCCTGCATACTCTCATTCCTAACCTAAATCATGCAAATCTTGGTCTAAACATGAGAGTATTCTGCCTATTGTTGTAAATCTAAATCTTTTTGTCATTGGGTGAGTCAAGTTTAAATATTTAGCTATAGGGATACCCCCTTGGTGCGGCAGAACTAGAAGTGAAGGGGAGGCAACTCACGTAACCTCCTATATTTGTTGGCCAAATCTTCCTGAGCTTAGGAACTAGCAAACCCTTTGTCGATTCGGAGAGAAAGCACCAACAAAGTGGCGACTCTGCTAGGGAACTGAAGTGAAAGTGTTATCTTGGCATCCCTGGTGAATTCTTTCCCATCTGAGTCGTAATAAAGTGGTGACTCTGCTAGGGAGTCAGGCAATTTGAAGATTTAGAAGACCCAGGTGAAGTTGCTACAGCAATACCAAGGAACAACCATGTGGTGCTCTACTAGCGTGATGAATCCAGAAAATAAAAGTGCCTTGTTGATATTATGTCCTCTCTGTGGGAGGTGGCGACTCTGTTGATTGAACCTATCTAAAGCTACAACATATTTCCAGGTATTCCATCTTTTCCCTTGAAATGATTCAAATAGAGCAACAGTCCTGGTTGTGCTCCCAAAGAAGTTTTAGTATTGATAGATATAAAGCCCTGAATTTCAAAGGAATATATGGTTACCCAAATGTTATTCCCAATAAGATTAGAAAATGTTTGCCAAAATATAGTGGATTAGATTCTGAGTCTGCAAACAAACATCTGCAAAAATTTTGTAATTTGATAGAAGATTATGAGGTAGAGGCTGAAGATGTAGTAATGAGACTCTTTGTTCAGTCATTAGAGGATGATGCTAGGGTCTGGTTTTCAGACCTGCCTATGTGTTCAGTTTCTTGATGGGTAGATTTAGAAGTTGCATTCCTAGAGCAGTTTGGTGAAAGATTTGATTTGGCCTCATTGATCATACATTTCATGTATATTCAAAAGGAAGAGGAAGAACTAGTTCTAGCCTTTAATCTTAGATTTATTAAGTTGCTCAAGCAAATCCTTGAATATATGAGACCTAATGATGCATTGTGCTTAACAATTTATTTGGCTGCATTTGATGAAGAAATGAGTTATCTATTGAGAGATAAGGAACCAGCTACACTTCATCAGGCTTACAGATTTGCTATGGATATTGAAAATAATCATAAATATGGAATGTCGGTAGGTTTCATGGCTGCAAGTTTTCAAAACAATTTTCAAAGTGAATATATTTCAGCTTTCCCAGTGTGTTCATTGAGAGATGATTTTGCAATGGGGAATGTATTTTAGAACAATGGGTGCAGTCATGATGTGATGCATAAACATGAAGAAGATGTAGAAAATGTAGGCACATCCTATAACGGTGAAGACAAAGATTGTTATCAGCCTCTAGAAGAAAGATCTGCAAACACAAGATGCCCTTCAAATGATGAAATGAAAGATATACATGAAGTTGTGTCTTGCAGTAATAGGCATATCCCAGTTATTCCTAAATATTTATATGAGCTGGATATATAGAGCTTCACTCTGAATATAGAAGATGCAGATTCAAGGGATGACAGTGAATGTGTTGATGACTGTCAGCATTCAGAATCATGTGTGAGGCTTTTAGATGATGAAATATATATGGATGCTGAGTATGAGTGTTTCCTTGAAGATTATGACTACCTCTACAATGCAAAGGTTGAAACTTTTTCTTTTGATTATCAGTGCATTGGTGAAGAGGAAAATTAGGGTCACTATTTAGATGTGAATGGACAAGTTGTAGATGTTTATGCTGATACAGATGGGGATAGTGTTGGTTGCAGGGGTAACTATGAAGCTTTTAGCATAGGGCTGCATTCTGAGCTTTTTATGCCTTCTCTTGAGGCATTCCAGGTGGACCTTAATGACAAAATTGCTGAGCACAGTGATGATGGATATCTGAATAATTATAAAAATGAATATGATTATGAGATGTTGCTTGTGCCTGAATATTGTTTGTTTGATACAAAGAAGCTCTTATTTTTTGAAGAAGGGCAAAGTTCTGATGTGGATTCATTTGTTTCATGTGAGTCTGTTATTTTTCCAAGCAACATCAATGACTCATGATGATGACATTCTATAGCTAATGATAATGTATGCTGATGAAGGTTGTTGTAGATTTATTAAAGAAAGAGAAATGGGTAGTAGCACAACCAATTGCAAAGTAGAGTGTTGCAGACAGCCAAGTGTTTTTCAGCTACATTTGAAGAAATCAAAAGAAAATCAGATATTTGACAAAGGGAAATACTAGTTTTTCCTTTTTGGTGGCCCTGGGCCACCAAGTAGAAATTTCAAAAAGTGTGATTTGCGATGCAGGTTGGTGTAGTGTTTGACTCTGTAGCCCAATGGATACAAGGCCCAGTCTACATCCCAGAGATCTATGGTTCTTGCCATGCCTACAAGAGGCATGTGTCCCCAGATAGAGCCAATGTTGGTGCCTGCTACAAGTTAAGATTTCAAGCTAAAAATCCGTAGGCATTTTCATTAAAAAATTTTAAAAAAATTTAAAGTCTGTCAGCCTTCACTTTTTCATACATGTATCTTTGTAAATGCATTGTTGTTTGTATGTGCATTTGAATGTGCAAGCGTGAATGTACTTTGGTGGGCCCAAAAAATAAGTCAAATTGGCTTCAAAAAGTGTAAAAATTGGTTGTATGTATCTTTGTATACATATTGGGCTTGTACATGCAATTCTAGGTGTGAAAGCTAGATGTACAATGTAGATTCCATCGCAAATTCCTAGAATATTCCATGCTTGTATGTAAAGGTTGCATGCATATTGTCGTTGTATGTTGTATCTCATATACAACTGCACAAACAAAGTGAAGATACAAGTGAAATATAAAGCGGACACGACAAGGAAGTTAACTGCATTTGTGAATCAGGTGAAATCCATAGTTATATATTGGGATTATATGTTCCCACTATACAATTGAACATACAAAAGAAATATACAAAGAAATATGCAAGCAAGTTGCGGTCAGAGTCAACGGTCTTCAAAAGCATGGTGGGCCCATGTATTGTATGTTTTGTGGGTTGTATGTTTGTGTGATATACAATGCAATGTACAAAGGGAACACATACAACCCAGATGTGAAAGGAAAATGTGTTTTGGTGGATTTCAGGCTAGGGTCCGCGGGTTGTATATAGCACATTGTATATGTGATATACAACATGAGATACAATGAGGTAGATACAAGTTGGATTTCAAAGGTTTTCCAATTTGATTGATGGGTGGTTGGGATCTGAGGTTGTATGTATATTGCATTTGTATATGCAATATACAAGGAGATGTACAAGAAGGGAGATGCAAGCCGGACTTGATTGAAGTTTTAATTTGTTTCACAGTGATTTGGGGTCCGTGCCTTGTATGTGTTGCAGTTGTATGTATATACAACTACATATACAAGGATTGGAAGGCAAAAAAGGTAAAATGGAAGAGGGAAAAGTCAACGATGGAAAAAGGCCACCTGTGTGGCGCGATCTCATTGGCTGGTGACTTTTCAAAATGATTTGAGGCCATTGATCTTAGCGATAAGGAGGAAATCGATGGCTCGTTTCAATTTTTCAAAATAGGAGGGATTTCTTTGTATCTGTAGCAGCATTCCAGGTGGGAAGAACTTCAAAAAACACGCGAACCGTTGCTGCATCCCAAAATGGGTAGGTTGGCCATTAATGGCGAATTTGTAGGGGTATGGGTCTTGATTGATAGGCTAGCTACTTTCTTCATGAGGAAAATCTTCAGACGGCGGCACATCTCTCAATTTCACCTACTTTTCCTTCCTTTTCTGCATGGAGCGTTGAATGTTTTGGGAACCATTTTCATGGTGCATTATATCTGGCAGAATTTTTAAATGACCCTATACTTAATGCTGAGTGCACATTCTTGATGTATAAGAGGACTGTGTCACTCATTTTTTGGGGGTGGTTGAAGACTAGGGCAATTTTTGGGAGGAATAATGAAAACAGAGCATTTCTTGGTTGTTCTATCTCTTTTGTGAGTTTATGAGTTGCATTTGAATGCACCTTTCACATATGTTTAGTTTCTTGTTGTGTCTATATGAAAAATGCTTTATCGCATGTGTTTAGTTGTCTGTCTCCATTTGCTGTATGCATCGCTTCTTCTAAATCTAGTTGCTAAGGGTTCCTCAAATTCTAGAATATAGACTTTTTGTATTACATGCTTGATCTGTAACTTCCATTCAAGGAGTGGATTAAACTATTTTAGGTTAAGTATGAAGAAAAATGTATGTCAGTTGGGATATGTGTAAGTAGAGGCAGCTAAATACTCAGTCTTGGGTGGTGTTTGTAAGGCAAGCACCAGTCCTAACCCCTTGAAACTTGAATGCCAGTGCAAATCATTCACATGTATACGTCTAGTTGCCTCCTTGCCTTGAGATAGGCACTGGTCTACCCTTGTGTAGTAGTTATGATCCAAAACCCCTTGTCTTGCATAAAGCCTACTTTATGATCACCCAATGGAATACTTGTCATAAACCCATGAATTCGGCAATAGCTTCATCATTTTCAAATGTGTCCAATATCGGTGCCCCTATTAGTCCCAATCGACAAGGTCAGGATATACGAGTGAAACGGTAACGGATGAAGGATGTTGGCTAGATGAAGTTGCAGAGAGCATGAAGATGGAGTTTACTTGAAAAAGGTTGGTAATATGAAGGGAGGAATCATAAATGGCATATGTATTAGAAGTCTCTCCTACTGAGGAAGGTCTAGCTTCCATATCAGAAATACACTTAATGTCTTTGGGAAGCGGTACCTCTGGCTGATAGCCAAGGCCTTGCTTATTAAACTTCTTAGACACAACAATGGGATCAATAGGTCCTTATTCATGTGATCCCAATCTACCATGTCCTTTGTAGCCCACGTGTTTAATGATGCGGAACCGATTGTTATATCTCTCTACTTCAAGTTGTACTTGGTCATTCTCATCAAAGAATATCCAAGAGTTGATGTCATTGATGTCTTCAACATCTAGGAATCCACCTTTATTGAATACTGTGGGTGGGGCTTTTATGACAACTGTGGATGAAGATGGCTTGGATGTAGAAGGTTTGCCATGAGATTTGGGAGATAAGGGAAGAGTTCCAACACAACAAGATTCTTGCAATGTGTACTCACCCGGGCCATGTTCGGTGTACTTGATATGGAGATTGGAAGTAGCTTTGCTAGATGATGGCTTTAGTAGGATGGATGGATCTACACATTATGAAGATGGATATGCTTCAGTGTTGATAGGAATACAGTTAGGGCTTTGATATTTAGCTTGAAAGGCACAACAAAATTCAAATAGATTGGGATCAGTATGGATAGTAATTTCAACAACGTTATGTGGAAACTTGAGGTATTGATGGTATGTGGAAGGAACTGCTTTGAGAGCATGGATCCATGGAATACCAAAAATAATGTTATAAGGAAGCTCAATATCAAGAACTTGATAACGGGTGTCAATAGTGACCGGCCCAACTTGAATAGGCAAGTGAATAATCCCTTCAGTATCTCTCTCAGCATCATCATATGCTTTGATAGTAATGACCTTGGAAGTGTCAACATCTTTCTCAGAATATCCCAATTGTTTTATTAATTTTAATGAGCATATATTAAAACCACCTCCACCATCCACTAAGATTCATTTGATACGGCATTGTTTGACAAACACTTCCATGTGGAGGGCTTTGTTATGTGACGGGTTGATGGAAGGCTGAAGATCTTTGTTAGAAAAGGTGAGAAGGCAAGGAGCTGCAATGCTACCTATCATAGATTGAAATTGAGTGGTATCGATATCGTTGGGTACCGAAGATTCTTGTAAGGCTTTGTCAAGGATATCTTTGTGGGCAAGGGATATGCAAAGCAAATCGAGAATGGAAATATGCGTAGGTGTTTTGCCAAGGTGATCAAGGATGTTGTAGCTAGAAGACAGTCGAGGAGGATGAACAAGTGCTCCTTGAATGGTAACACAACCTCTTCAGGTAGTCACAGCATAGTCGGTGCTTTGCCTTGGATAGTAATAGTAGAAATACGAGCATGGTCAATGCGGCCAATATTGGATGATTCATAGTTATATTGAATGGCATTTCCAGCATGAGGGTTACTTTATTTTTCATGAGATGGAAGTGGATTCCTAAAAGCATCTAGATCATAATTCGATGTTGATTGCTGTGTAGGTTGTGTTGTTAGAGGTGTGATTTTGATTAAACCTTGATTGATGCAATCTTGAATAACATGCTTTAAGAGCATACAACCATTTGTTTTGTGTCCCTTGACTCTATGATAATCATAATACTCATTTTCTTTGTACCAAGGAGATTTGAAGAGTGGTTCGCCGTTGGGTGGTGCATCCAGTAACATGATATCTCCTACTTGGAGAAGCTTTCGAAAGATAACTTCCATAGGTTCCGCTAATGGTGTGAATTGTCGTCGAGGATTTGAAGTTTGTTGTTGAAGGAAAGCTCCTGGGACATATTGTTTCCAAGGATGGAGTCAGGATAGATCCAGAGAGAGTGGCTGCTATTGACAGAATTCAAATGCCAAAAACTGTAAAAGGAGTTCAGTCCTTCTTTGGATAGATAAATTTTGTTAGGAGATTTGTTCCCAACTTTGCAGAAACCACAAGGAACATTTCCAAGATGATGAAGAAGGATGCAACTATCCACTGGGAAAGTGAAGCAATAGAATCATTTCAGAGTATCAAAGAGGCAATCAAGATGGCCCCTGTTCTTAAATCTCCTGATTTTTCTAGGCCATTCCAAGTATTTTCATTTGCTTCCTTTCATACTGTTGCTGCATGTTTGCTACAGAAAAATGAAGATGGTTTTGAATAGCCCATCGCTTTCTTCAGTATGTCCCTGCAGGCCTCTGAGTTGAAGTATGATATTATGGAAAAACAGGCATATGCACTAGTCAGAGCCATCAAAAGTTTCAGACCATACTTGGTAGGATCATATATAATTGCATATGTACCCCATGCAGCAGTCAAAGACATTTTCACTCAACAGGAAGTGACTGGAAGAAGGTGTAGATGGATAAACAAACTGCAGGAGTTCAACATAGAAATACAAATTACCAAGTAGGTAAGAGGACAAGGATTAGCCAAGATGATGGCACAGTCAAACTTGGAAGCACGCCAAGTTAATGCAGTCCAAAATGAGAGTGTAAATGTATCAGGATTTGAATGGTAGAAGGATATTATCTACTACTTGCAAAATCTGAATTGTCCTTCCCATTTCAGTGACAGTCAAAAGAGGACTTTAAAGTTACATGCAATCAGGTATGTTATTGTTCAAGGTGAGCTATACTGGAAAAACCCTGATGGTGTGCTGCTGAGATGTGTGGATGAGGATATGGCTAACAATGTTTTGATTGATATGCATAAAGGATTGTGTGGTGGACATTATACTGCCCAAACAACAGCTCATAAGATTCTCAGAGCAGGATATTGGTGGCCCACTCTCTTTTTAGATGCACAAAAGTTAGTGAGGAAGTGTGACCCTTGCCAGAGATTCTCAGGAAAATTGAGATATGATGGTGCTTTACCCCTCAGAACTGTAACTGTGGATGCTCCATTCCAGCAATGGGGAATTGACTTCATAGGGGAAATTGCAGACAAGTCAAGTGGGGGACACAGTTGGATTCTGGTGGCAACTGATTATTTTACCAAATGGATTAAGGCCATTCCGACTAAGAGAGCTACTAGTAAAGTGGTGACAGATTTTATGCTAGAAAATATTATCATCAGGTTTGGAGTACCATTCAAGATAGTCACTGATAATGCTATGTGCTTCAGATCAGGTGAGTTTGTTGATTTTTGCAACAGGTATGGGATAAATTTATCATATGCATCACCATATCACCCACAAGGGAATGGTCAAGCATAATCAAGCAATAAAAGCATCATGAAAATTATCAAGAGGATACTGGACAAGAATAAGAGAGCTTGGGACTCAAAATTGAACTTAGCAATATGGGCGGACAGAGTGACGGTGAAAAGGGCTATTGGGATGTCACCCTTTGAGCTAGTATATGGTGCATCAGCCAGATTGCCCATAAACAATCTCCTACCAGTTTACAGATTCATCCAGGAAAATGATGAGGAGATTGAAGACTCCATGACAGAAAGGGTGAACCAGCTGGTTGCACTGGTTGAAAACAGAAGGAAAGCCCACCAGATTAATCTCAAGAGACAACAAGATGTGAAATATCAGTTTGATAGGAGAGCTATAAAAAGGAAGTTTCAAGTCAATGATCTGGTGCTCATTTGGAATGCAAAAGGTCAAGAAAAGGGTAAACATGGTAAATTTGAACCCTTATGGATGGGCCCATATCAGATTTGCAGTGCTCATGGGGAGGATTCTTATTTCCTCCAGGCCCTAGATGGTGAAGTTCTGGAATTGCCTGTGCATGGCCAATTCCTTAAGTTCTATTTTGCATAGATGACTTGTCGCTGTGCACATTTGTAAAAACATGTATATAGTGTAAATGTCTTGTGCAGTTAGTGCTTTTTGGTTTTTTGCCTGGTCTGCCTGGAGATCTGGTTCTCGCTGCAGGTTTTCACCTGCACGTCCCCATTCGGAGCCAGTGTTGGTGCTCATTTTGACCTGGAGGCTGAGCTTGCTTGTTGGAGGGTTTCTTCTTTCAAACCCTAAGTGTTGTTGTCCATCGCCAAGACTATTGCCTATCGGCGAAGGGTATTGTGGTTCCACTGACGGTGTTGGTCATGCCGATGGAGGTATCTCAGGTGTTCATCGGCGAGACTTGTTTTATCGGCCAGTATGTTTTGTGGTTCGCCGATAGAGGAAGTCACCCCGATCAGGAGTGCCATCGGGGTGACTTGGTGCATCGGCGGAGGGGTTTCTTGTTGCTCTGATGGTTGGGAGTCTGGCCGACAATGAGGTTGATGTTCGGCATGTCAGGGTGACGATGTTCCATGTCTTGGTGATATGCGAGTATGGAGTGGTCGTCGGTGAGATTTTGGCTATCGGGTGGATGGAGAAGTGTTGGCCCGACAGTTGGGGTCTCGCCGATTGAGGCGGGCTATCGGTAGGAGTTGGGCTGATGGCTTGATGGGGGGTGAGTCATGTGTTCATCGGCGAGACTCGGCGTATTGGCGGGGAGACTTTTGGGTTGGCCGATGGTGTTGGTCACACTGACAACGGAGTATGGAGTAGCGATCAGCGAGACAGTTGTCGTCGGCGAAGGTTTTTTGGGAGCTGCCGATATGTGGATGTTTGGCCAATGTGGTGTTATCGGCGTGAGTCACACCGACGAAGGGATGTTTTGAAGGTTATCAGGGTGACTTATGTTATAGGCGAAGGGGCTTGGTGTTGCTCTGATGGCCTTTCTCTGGCCGATGGGGAAATGTGTTTCTTTTGGTCATCGGTGAGAGTTGGTCTGTCGGTGGAGGTCTGGAGGGCTAGCCCGATGGTCTATGTCTAGTCGACAGAAGGGAGTGCAGTGTTGTATCGGCCAGACTGATGAGGTCGGCGAAGGATTCGTGGGTTGGGCCGATGGTTTGTGTCATGGCGATGGGTTTTGACGAAGGCATGTGTGTCGAGCGCGGCAAAAATGCTCGACACTTTGACACTTGGTATGTATGAGGCCATATTTTTAAAGTGCCAAAGTTGTCTCCGCGGCACCAATGTGGGATTATTCCCCTGTATGTTTTGAACCTGCGAGGAAGCATTTTGGCAGGAAGTTTCTTTTTTGACTGCAGCGACAGTTTTCAAGCGACCGCGGGTGGTTGAGGCCCTTAATGGCGACTGTAGCAGGAGTATGGGCGATGGTACAAGCGATCAGGCTGCCTGATTGAGAATGAAGACTTCCAGATAGTGGCGCGTGGCTCGAGGCCCCCCTTTGTCTGCTGCATTTACATTTTCTGAGCGCCATTCCTTCTGAGGACTGTATCTGGCAGATTTTTTGTTATAATCATGTAATTAATTGCTGTGGTACACTTTCTGGCTGTTATAAGCAGGAAGTGTTACTCATTTTTAGGTTGTTGAAGGTTGAAGATTTTTGGCTCTGTAATTCAAAACAAGCTGATCTGGTTGCTCTGTACAGCTAAACCTGTGAGTCTATGTATCTCTTGTTGTATGTTTTGGCATGAACCCACTGATTTCATGATTAATCTTATATGAGAAATGTTATCTTAGCATGTGTTTTGTTAATTCTATCTCCAGTATTGCATGTATTCTTCTTCTGAATCTGGATATTTGGGCAATATTTGAGACTCTAGAACATAGAATTCCTATGTTGAATGTCTGATCTTTTAACTTCTGCTCAAGGGGTAGATTAAACTGTTTTTAGGTTGAACTTTGGGAAGGGTATACTGCAGTAGGGATGCCATAAGTAGAGATAACTTAACACTCTGTATTGGGAGATATCTGTAAGGCAGGTATCATATATATCCCCCTGAAATCCAGTTTTAGCTGTTCATGCTGATCATTCACAGGTGTATGTCTACTGACTCCAGGCCCTGGATAGGCACCAATCTTGCTTTGTGTTTGTGTTACAACCATGTCCAGCTTTGCATCCAAACTTAAAATCATAATCAAACTCTAAAACAACCATTAGGACATTAGAATTAGTTTTAGGATCCTCGGTCCTCTGTCTACAACTGCAAATAGGCCCAAAGCTAGCCCCTTTGCTCTTATCTTTCAGTTTTGGTCTACTTACAGGAGGACTTATCTGCTTTCTAACAGCATCCCAATCCTTGTATGCGTATCTCATGGATGTTGAGTAGGGAATACCCCCCTAGGTCTTGCAGAGCCTGAAGAAGAAGAGGAGATAAAATATAGAGTCTATCTCCTACACTGTTGGCCCCTAGTCCAGAGATCCTGTTGATCACTGATGGCTACCTTGTAGGGAAATCTGGGAATAAGCATCCAGTCTGGGAAAACACCAACAGGGGGTGTCCCTATTTGATAAAAGTATAACCTTGACTAGCTCAATGACAGAAGGATTTAACTTGACAGCAACAGGCAGAATACTCTCATGTATGGACCAAGATTTGTGTAACAAATCACAAGGTTGGCAACATTCTTAGACATGATGTCTGGTTGGGTATGAGAGCATGCAGGGATCCTAATCCTACTCCTACAACTAACATGTGGAAGGATGAAATGGTTTGATTTGATTTTTGGATGCAAAGCTGGACATGGTATATAACCTCAACATAGAGCTAGATTGGTGCCTATCCAAGGCTTGGAGTCGATAGACATACACCTGTGAATGATCAGCATGAACAACTAAAACTGGATTTCAGGGGGATATACTTGATATCTGCCTTACAGATATCTCCCAATACAGAATGTTAAGATGTCTATACTTATGGCATCCCTATTGCAATATACCCTTCCCAATACTCAATCTGAAAATAGTTTAATCTACCCCTTGAGCAGAAGTTAAAAGATTAAACATTCAACACAGGAATTCTATGTTCTAGAATCTCAGACATTCCTTGAATGCCTGGACTCAGAAGAAAGATACATGCAAAACTAGAGACAGAATCAGCATAACACATGCAAACATACCATTATTCAGATAAAATTGACCATGAAATCAGTGGATTCATGCACAAACGTACAACAAGAGATACATAAACTCGCAAGTTTTGCTGCACAGAGCAACCAAAACCAGTTGTATCTTATTACAAAGCCAAAATGTCTAGTTTTCAACAACGTAAAAAATGGTAACACAGTCTGCCTATATTGGCCAGAAAGTGTACCCGCAGCAATTAATTACATGGTCAAAAAAAAAAAATCCACCAGATACAGACTCCACAAAGGAATGGCGCTCAGAAGTTATTGCAGCAACAGACAAGAGAAGCCTTGAGCCCTACGCCGCCATCTGGGAATCTTCACTCAAAAATTAGGCGACATGATCATGTGTACCATTGCCCATACCTCTGCACCATCGCCATTAAAGGCCTCAACCACCCGTGGCCTACCTAGAAATTATCGCTGCGTTCAAATAGAAGTTGCCACCAAAATGCACTTTACTGAAGTTTCAAATGTGCAGGAAGAATAGTCCCACATTGGTGCCACAGAGACTCCTTCAATACCTTAAAAACATGGTCACGAGCATAATAGGTGTTGAGCGCCTTTTGCCGCGCTCAACGCATAAGCCTTCTCCAAAAGCCCATCACCAAAACCCAAGCCATCGGCACACCCTAGAATTCTCCTTCCGATCTCAACGGTCTCGCCGACCACTACCTTCGCTTCCCCATCAGCCAGAGATGCATCATCGGGCCAACCATCCAAACCTTCGCCAATCTCATCAGTTACACCGATGAAGCCACCGCAATCCCCTGTCAGCCAGACCAATACCGTCAGCCAGACCAATACCGTCAACCAAGCAAAAGATCCCTCTGCCGATAGACCACACTCTCACCGATGCACCAATGAATTATACTCTGCTCCTTCATCGGCGAGACCTCCCACTGTCGGCCCACCACAATCCATCCTCACTGACAACACAAGTCATGCCAAAGACCATACACAACACTTCCCTTCATTGGCCAGAGATTAGTCTATCGGCCAACCATTTCACCGTTCACCCGACAATACAACCCATGCCGATAGACCCTGGCTCTTCCCCTTCCGTCGGTGTAACACACACCATCGGAGCATCCAAAAAGCTTCCTGCCAATCTCAAAGGTCACGCCGATGACATCTTCGCCAGCCACACACTGCTCCTCCATCGGCCAAACTCCTTACATCGGTGGGCCACAAATTTGCTTCGCCGATAGCCAAACACACACCGATGGACATCCATCAGCCAGACCAAAACAATTGGAGCACTCAAGAAATCTTTCGCCGATGAGGCCGATCACTCTGATAAGACCAAAAACGTAAAGCGCTGAATTGTTGAACCATTGAACCACAAACTAGTTCAACTCGATGGTTCAACCGAGAAGTTCAATGCCGAACGGAGCACTTCAAAAAGAACATTCGCCGAACACAAACACAAAGCCTCGAACCATTGAACCCCAAACCAAAAGGGTTCAACACTAGGGTTCAACGCGATGGTTCAAATATCAAAAATAATACTCCATAGGCAAAAAAGCTTCGAACCATTGAACCTTGAACCAAAACAAAAAGGTTCAAGCGGGAGGTTCAACGATGCAATATTTGTGCAAGGCAAATGCATAATGCGACCCGTTAGAAGAAAAATGAACCTCGAACCGCTGAACCATTGAACTTAGAGAAAAAGGGTTCAAGTTCAAACCAAAATGTCAAAGACACAAAAACAAACGCATGCTGATGGAGAAAAGATGAAGACCCCTCCTCAAGAAATGAGATGCAGATGCTGAAAAACACTGAAGGGATGCCAAAACTTAGAACCTTTTGGATATTTCAGGATGGTGCCTGCATGAAAATTGCTAAATTAACTGACAGTGAATTCAGGTACCAACAGTGGCTCTGATTGGGGACGTGTAGGTGCAAGACTGCAACGAGAACCCCAGATCTCTAGGATGCAGACCAGTGCCTTATCCATTGGGCATAGAGTCATGAAGTTACCATGATCTGCATCACCAATCAAACTTGATGGCCTAAGGCCACCAAGAAAAGGAAAACCAATATTTCCCCTTGTCAAACACCTTGTTCTCATTTGCATACACTGGGTCAAGCCTGAGAGTGCTACCATGATCTGACCATAAGTTACCTTGGTCATTTGCATGTTCAACCTTCTGATTCAGTTTGTCACTGTCACCCTTATGCAAACAACCCTCAGCATCAAGCAACAAATGGATGCAGAATGTATCAAGCAATGCATACTCAAATGGCATAGAACACAGGTTATCATCACTATGCATTGAAAAATGATCTCCTAGCTGGACTGAAAATTGAAGGCACTCGAAGTCCACCACACAACTAGGAAAAATAGGGCTCTCTTTATACGCTGGCCTCTCAAAAGAAAAGCTTTCAAATTCACAATTGTGTACATCATGCACACAACCAATAGCAGCACCAAACTAGAAAAGATCAAGCTCTGGCATCTTTTTACAATCTGGCACATCTTTACAATCACTTACTTGATGTATGTTGTTTCCTCTTTCATCAGGATGAGAAACAGAATCCAAGTCAAAAACAATGTCTAGATCCTCACCATACTCAGACAGATCCTCATCATCACATGTGTCATAAATGGGTGACCCAGGTGCATCAGTTTCATTGTAGTATGTCATTGGTTCATGGGCAGCAAAGCATGCATTTTCATCACCAATGGATTCACTCTGTGGAGGAGTATCAACCTGTGTGTCATAAGCAAAACAGCCATCGAATGAAAAACAATCATGCTCTGCACTAGCACTTATTTCAATTTCTGATTGCTCTTCATGATCTCCATGTGTTTGAAAGGTAGGCAATGGGTCACACATGGGACTGTTTTTCTGTTTGCTTATACCTTCTCTGTCTTGAGTACAATACTCACAATTGTCTCCACAGGTCCATTCCAAAAGTTGCTCATTACTGTCCACAACCTCGTTGTGGTTTTCATGTCCAGCTGCCTCATCATTGCAATGGGAGTCTTCATTAGTTCCTTCATTGGCATCCTCAACTGGTGAACAATCCAGTTGAGCTGTATTGTTAGCATTATGTTTAGATACAACAGTCTCAACCTCTATGCTTTCATTTTCATTTTTATCTGTACATGATGCTTTAATTATTTGGTCATTTGTAGCTTCACAACTATTTTTCACACCAAAGCCTATGGAAAAGGGTTTCAACAAGTGCTCATTTTTGATTTTTTCTATATTTTCTACGAACTTGTATGCCATCTGCATACTTGTCACCTTGAAATCCCTCAGTAATGCACTAGAGCCCTCCTCAAAAGCCTCAAAGAATATGCCTACACAGGCTAAAATATCAGGTCTGAAGACTTCTGGGATCTGTGAAAAGGCTACTGCAAACCTATGACTGAAAACAACACATGGCTCTTCATCTTGTTTTCTGATTCTCATCAATTCTACAACAAGATCAGCCGGTTCTTTTGCAAATTCTTCCTTGAAACAGTCAGCAAGCTCATCCCAACAGGCAAAGGATCTTTTTGAAAAGCTCAAATACCAGTCTTTTGCTTTTGCATCAAAGGACCTAACAAAAAACCTCATCCACATATCCTCATCTCTAAATGAATGCTTTCCCATGAACTCATGAAAATTTTGGATATGTGCATTCCCATCACATACACTGTGACCACTAAATCTGGGCATCTGACAGTATATCCTAGCAGGCATAGTTTCCACTTTATAGTCAACCCATGACAAATCTAATAGGTCATACAGAGGATCAAAAGGGGTGGCAGGAGGTTTAGCTTTCTGACTGGCAGACACAGCAGGGTTATTATTTTTTAACTGGGCCTACTCAGCCTCTAAGAATACCTATTTCTTATCTCTTCTATTCTTTTATCCAACATTTCACCGCTAAGTATGGGATAATTCATACTTGAATTCATAAAAATTTTACTCTTAGACATCCTTTGTCTGCCTAAGACCTAAGGCTTCCCCTGGCATCTAACTTATGCAGTAAAACAACAAATATAAAGGGGAAGGAACAAGGTACCTTTTCTCATACAGATGCTGAAGTCTATGTTGACACTCATTTTGACCAGGGGTTGATTTGTCATGATCAGGAGGTTTCTTCATTTGAAGCCTTTACCTTCTTGCCCATTTTTTCTAAGTGTTGGACCTCCTCAGCATTTTTCAACTGCAGCATCATGTTTTCCTGAGGAGGAGGTCATCATCATCATCTTGTCTTCGTTGGTCTGCATCATCATGTTCTTCGTCGACTGGGTTTTTCATCGTCATCATCATATTCAGTCATCGGGTGATGTTTGGTTTTTATCATGATGATGCTGCCAAGCTACAGTGCACCCGCATCTGCTTGCGAGGGTGATGTTTCAAAGTCTCCGGTGATCTTCCATTTATCACCTTGCGCGAGCATGATGATGATGTTGCTTATTCTTTGAATTGCTCGACCTAAATTGTTTTTTCCTAAGGGTCGTGTTCATCATCATCATATTTCCAGTTATCATCCTGCTGCTTGCGGAGGTCATCATATTTTCTGCCTTCATGATATTTCGCCGGGGTGATATTTTTATCATCGGGTGATCTTGGTTAACATCATCCTGATGATGTTGTTGAAGAGTTGTAATTGCGACCCGATATTCACTAGGGTCATCATATTTTGGAACGTCAGGATGATCTTAGTCAATATCATCCTGATGATGTTGTATCACTTCTTGTTCTTTGTTTCTCATCCTGATGATGCTGACGTCATCTGTATATCAGGGTGATATTTTTCTTTCTGCCTATCTGCATCATGATATTCGTGAAGGAGGGGGTGATATTTTCATATCACCCGGATATATGTTTGTTCGAACATCATGATGATGTTGATATCAAGGAGATATCTGCCTGCTGGTTTCGCGTGTTATCTATTGAGGGTGATCTTTTCAAGCAGCATCATCATATTCAGTTATCGCCCCGATCTTGTAGAGGAGCTACAGTGCAACCTGATGTTCGAACATCAGGAGGATATTTCCAAATATCCAGTTGTCTTCCGAATATCATGATGATGTGAATATGATGATGACGTCATCAAGGTCCGCGGGGGTCATATTTCTAACAACTGATCATCTTGAAGAGGCCTCCTGATATTTACAAACATGATGATGACGTCATCCGGATGTGAGGAGGTGCGCAGTAGGCGGATATGCTGATGACGTCAGCAGGATATGATGATGACGTCATCAGGATGTTCATCAGCCAGACTTTTGTTATAAGCTCAGCAGGAGGATGTTCCTCCGAAGGATCAGGTTGTGCCGATTATCATGAAGGTTATATTTCAAATATCATGATGACGTCAGGGTGATTTTTCGAACAACAGGATATCATGCTGCTGGAAGATGATGATGATGAAGTCTATACTAGTGTCGTCAGGAGCAAAAGCACCGACATGATATATGCTCATGACCTAGTATATAAGGTGTTATTGAGGTCATCGCGGGGTGCATGTGGGATATTGTTATCCTGCATTTTCAAATATCATGATGATGAATCTCAGCGGGAAAAGCTTGCGATGGTCTGTTTGGTGTTTTTCCCCAGGCCGCGGGTTGGTGCGCCATTAATGGCGATTGTTGCAGAGGTATGGGCGATGGCGTGGGTCGATCTTGTACCCGACTGGAGGTGTCAATCAGCGGGCAGGAGCGCAGGGCTCGAGAAATCTTCCTGTCTCCTCCCCTACCTGCTGCATTCAAGTTTGGGCGCCAATCCGGTTGTGTTTGAGCGCCATTTTCATGATACTGTGTATCTGGCGAAATTTTGGTCAACATTGTAATTAATTGCTGAGCACCTACCTGGCTGTTATAAGCAGGTTGTGTTGTTCATTTGTGGTTGTTGAAAGTTGATGATTTTGGCTCTGTAATACATGACAAGCTGATCTGGTTGCTCTGTACAGCTTACCTGTGAGTTTATGTATCTCTTGTTGTTTGTTTTTGGCATGAACCCACTGATTTCATGATTAAACTTATATGAGAAATGCTGTTTGGCATGTGTTGTGTTAATTCTCTCTCCAGTATTGCATGTATCCTTCTTCTGAATCTGGATGTTTGGTAATGTTTAGAGTCTAGAGCATAGAATTCCTATGTTGACTGTCTGATCTTCTAACTTCTACTCAAGGGGTAGATTAAACTGTTTTCAGGTTGAACATTGGGAGGGATATACTGCAGTAGGGATACCATAAGTAGAGATAACCTAACACTTTGTATTGGGAGATATCTGTAAGGCAGGTATCACATATATCCCCTTGAAATCCAGTTTTAGTTGTTCATGCTGATCATTCACAGGTGTATGTCTACTGACTCCAGGCCCTGGATAGGCACCAATCATGCTTTGTTTTTGTGTTATAACCATGTCCAGCTTTGCATCCAAACTTAAAATCCAAATCAAAATCTAAAACAAACATTAGGACATTAGAATTAGTTTAGGATCCTCAGTCCTCTGTCTACAACTGCTAATAGGCCCAAAGCTAGCCCCTTTGTTCTTATCTTTCAGTTTTGGTCTACTTACAAGAGGACTATCTGCTTTCTGTCAGCATCCCAGCCTTGTATGCATATCCTCATGGATGTTGAGTAGGGAATACCCCCCTAGGTCTTGCAGAGCCTGAAGAAGAAGAGGAGATAAAATATAGAGTCTATCTCCTACACTGTTGGCCCCCTGGCCCAGAGATCCTGTTGATCACTGATGGCTACCTTGTAAGGAAATCTGGGAATAAGCATCCAGTCTGGGAAAAAGTCAACAGAAATTGGCGACTCCGCTGGGGACGAGAAGTAAAAGACTATCTAATCATCTCCAGTGATATATATGTGACCCATCTGAGTCAGCAATAGTAATCTACTCCGCTGGGGAATCTTGTGAAAGAACCCTGGTTTTCAGAAGAAAACGGTTCCTAGAAATAGGTGGCGACTCCGAAGTAATCTCCCAACCGGTCAAAGTGAATTTATATGCAGGGGAGAAGATCCCAACAAAATCCTCTATTTGAAGAGTTACCATTAACAAAAAGAATGATGTATAGAAGAAAGGGAACTGTCTCAGCTAGTCATGAGAGCTCCCCCAGAAAAAGTGATGAGGTACAAGATAACCCTAGGCCATCAGGACAGCATGCTCCTTATTTTTCAAGTGCAGAAGCAGATATCCAAGGTGCATATGAGAGGCAACAGGGTGGTAGTATGAGAATGAGGTCAGAGGTGTTCCAAGAACGCCCTTTTCTAGACCCAAGTGAAAGGTTTGAAGAGGCAGAATCCCTAAGGGATGATGAGGATGATGCCCAGAATGGTATGAGACCATCTACCTCCAGACCTAAGGATGAACAACTAGCTGAAGAAATCAAAAGCCTAAGAGCAGAACTAGAATACCTACAAGCCATGAAAATCAGAGATGATATACAGCAGAAAGTGCAAGCCTTGAGAACTGCCCAGAATAATTCAGTTCCTACTCTAGAGAATGCAAATATGCAAAGACATCAGCAAAGATATGAAGTGCATCATCAGCATCATGATGACAGACAAAATGTGAATGATGCTAGGATACCACTAAACAATGCAGGAAACCAAAATGCAAATAGAAATGTTAATGTTAATCAGCCAAACAGACAGTCTATGCAGCTAGATAGATTCAGGCAGCTGGTGTTTGATGGTATTCCTGGGTATCCTAACCCCATTGATAAGCATCTGAGGCTGCAAGTGCCTAAGTTTTCAGGAAACAATACAGTGTCAGGAGAAGATCATCTAAAGGCCTTCCAAAATGTCATGGACAATTTTGAGGTTGAGCATGAGGATGTTTTCATGAAGTCATTCATGCAATCCTTAATAGATGATGGCACAGTCAAACTTGGAAGCATGCCAAGTTAATGCAGTCCAAGATGAGAATGTAAGTGCATCAGGATCTGAATGGTACAAGGATATTGTCTATTATTTGCAAAATCTGAATTGTCCTTCCCATTTCAGTGACAATCAAAAGAGGACTCTAAAGCTACATGCAATCAGGTATGTTGTTGTTCAAGGTGAGCTGTACTGGAAAAATCCTGATGGTGTGCTGCTGAGATGTGTGGATAAGAATATGGCTAACAATATTTTGATTGACATGCATAAAGGATTGTGTGGTGGCCATTATACTGCCCAAACAACAGCTCATAAAATTCTCAGGGCAGGATATTGGTGGCCCACTCTCTTTTCAGATGCACAGAGGTTAGTAAGAAAATGTGACCCTTGCCAGAGATTCTCAGGAAAGCTGAAATATCATGGTGCTTTACCCCTCAGAACTGCACCTGTGGATGCTCCATTCCAGCAATGGGGAATTGACTTCATAGGGGAGATTGCAGACAAATCAAGTGGGGGACACAGTTGGATTCTGGTGGCAACTGACTACTTTACCAAATGGATTGAGGCCATTCCAACTAAAAGAGCTACAAGTAAGGTGGTGACAGACTTCATACTAGGGAACATCATCATCAGGTTTGGAGTACCATCTAAAATAATCACTGATAATGCTATGTGCTTCAGATCAGGTGAGTTTGTTGATTTTTGCAACAGGTATGGGATAAGCCTGTCATATACATCACCGTATCACCCACAAGGAAATGGTCAAGCAGAATCAAGCAATAGGAGCATCATGAAAATTGTCAAGAGGATACTGGACAAGAACAAGAGAGCTTGGGACTCAAAGCTGAATTTAGCAGTATGGGCTGACAGAGTGACTGTGAAAAGGGCTATTGGGAAGTCACCTTTTGAGCTAGTATATGGTGCATCAGCTAGACTGCCCATAAACAATCTCCTACCAGTTTACAGATTCATTCAAGAGTATGATGAGGACATTGAAGATCCCATGACAGAAAGGGTGAATCAGCTGGTTGCATTGGATGAAGACAGAAGGAGAGCCCACCAGATCAATCTCAAAAGACAACAAGGGATGAAATATCAATTTGACAGGAGAACTACAAAAAGGAAATTTCAAGTTAATGATCTGGTGCTTATTTGGAATGCTAAAGATCAGGAAAAGGGTAAACATGGCAAATTTCAGCCCTTATGGATGGGCCCATATCAGGTTTGCAATACTCATGGGGAGGATTCTTATTTCCTCCAGGCCCTAGATGGTGAAATTCTGGAATTGCCTGTGCATGGCCAATTCCTTAAGTTCTATTTTGCATAATGACTGGGTGCTGTGCACATTTGTAAAATATGTATGTAGTGTAAATGCCTTGTACAGCTCGCGTTTTTTGGCTTTTTGTCAGGTCTGCCCGGAGATCTGGTTCTCGCTGCAGGTTTTCACCTGCACGTCCCCATTCGGAGCCACTGTTGACACTCATTTTGACCAGGGGTTGATTTGTCATGATCAGGAGGTTTCTTCATTTGAAGCCTTTACCTTCTTGCCCATTTTTTCTAAGTGTTGGACCTCCTCAGCATTTTTCAACTGCAGCATCATGTTTTCCTGAGGAGGAGGTCATCATCATCATCTTGTCTTCGTTGGTCTGCATCATCATGTTCTTCGTCGACTGGGTTTTTCATCGTCATCATCATATTCAGTCATCGGGTGATGTTTGGTTTTTATCATGATGATGCTGCCAAGCTACAGTGCACCCGCATCTGCTTGCGAGGGTGATGTTTCAAAGTCTCCGGTGATCTTCCATTTATCACCTTGCGCGAGCATGATGATGATGTTGCTTATTCTTTGAATTGCTCGACCTAAATTGTTTTTTCCTAAGGGTCGTGTTCATCATCATCATATTTCCAGTTATCATCCTGCTGCTTGCGGAGGTCATCATATTTTCTGCCTTCATGATATTTCGCCGGGGTGATATTTTTATCATCGGGTGATCTTGGTTAACATCATCCTGATGATGTTGTTGAAGAGTTGTAATTGCGACCCGATATTCACTAGGGTCATCATATTTTGGAACGTCAGGATGATCTTAGTCAATATCATCCTGATGATGTTGTATCACTTCTTGTTCTTTGTTTCTCATCCTGATGATGCTGACGTCATCTGTATATCAGGGTGATATTTTTCTTTCTGCCTATCTGCATCATGATATTCGCGAAGGAGGGGGTGATATTTTCATATCACCCGGATATATGTTTGTTCGAACATCATGATGATGTTGATATCAAGGAGATATCTGCCTGCTGGTTTCGCGTGTTATCTATTGAGGGTGATCTTTTCAAGCAGCATCATCATATTCAGTTATCGCCCCGATCTTGTAGAGGAGCTACAGTGCAACCTGATGTTCGAACATCAGGAGGATATTTCCAAATATCCGGTTGTCTTCCGAATATCATGATGATGTGAATATGATGATGACGTCATCAAGGTCCGCGGGGGTCATATTTCTAACAACTGATCATCTTGAAGAGGCCTCCTGATATTTACAAACATGATGATGACGTCATCCGGATGTGAGGAGGTGCGCAGTAGGCGGATATGCTGATGACGTCAGCAGGATATGATGATGACGTCATCAGGATGTTCATCGGCCAGACTTTTGTTATAAGCTCAGCAGGAGGATGTTCCTCCGAAGGATCAGGTTGTGCCGATTATCATGAAGGTTATATTTCAAATATCATGATGACGTCAGGGTGATTTTTCGAACAACAGGATATCATGCTGCTGGAAGATGATGATGATGAAGTCTATACTAGTGTCGTCAGGAGCAAAAGCACCGACATGATATATGCTCATGACCTAGTATATAAGGTGTTATTGAGGTCATCGCGGGGTGCATGTGGGATATTGTTATCCTGCATTTTCAAATATCATGATGATGAATCTCGGCGGGAAAAGCTTGCGATGGTCTGTTTGGTGTTTTTCCCCAGGCCGCGGGTTGGTGCGCCATTAATGGCGATTGTTGCAGAGGTATGGGCGATGGCGTGGGTCGATCTTGTACCCGACTGGAGGTGTCAATCAGCGGGCAGGAGCGCAGGGCTCGAGAAATCTTCCTGTCTCCTCCCCTACCTGCTGCATTCAAGTTTGGGCGCCAATCCGGTTGTGTTTGAGCGCCATTTTCATGATACTGTGTATCTGGCGAAATTTTGGTCAACATTGTAATTAATTGCTGAGCACCTACCTGGCTGTTATAAGCAGGTTATGTTGTTCATTTGTGGTTGTTGAAAGTTGATGATTTTGGCTCTGTAATACATGACAAGCTGATCTGGTTGCTCTGTACAGCTTACCTGTGAGTTTATGTATCTCTTGTTGTTTGTTTTTGGCATGAACCCACTGATTTCATGATTAAACTTATATGAGAAATGCTGTTTGGCATGTGTTGTGTTAATTCTCTCTCCAGTATTGCATGTATCCTTCTTCTGAATCTGGATGTTTGGTAATGTTTAGAGTCTAGAGCATAGAATTCCTATGTTGACTGTCTGATCTTCTAACTTCTACTCAAGGGGTAGATTAAACTGTTTTCAGGTTGAACATTGGGAGGGATATACTGCAGTAGGGATACCATAAGTAGAGATAACCTAACACTTTGTATTGGGAGATATCTGTAAGGCAGGTATCACATATATCCCCTTGAAATCCAGTTTTAGTTGTTCATGCTGATCATTCACAGGTGTATGTCTACTGACTCCAGGCCCTGGATAGGCACCAATCATGCTTTGTTTTTGTGTTATAACCATGTCCAGCTTTGCATCCAAACTTAAAATCCAAATCAAAATCTAAAACAAACATTAGGACATTAGAATTAGTTTAGGATCCTCAGTCCTCTGTCTACAACTGCTAATAGGCCCAAAGCTAGCCCCTTTGTTCTTATCTTTCAGTTTTGGTCTACTTACAAGAGGACTATCTGCTTTCTGTCAGCATCCCAGCCTTGTATGCATATCCTCATGGATGTTGAGTAGGGAATACCCCCCTAGGTCTTGCAGAGCCTGAAGAAGAAGAGGAGATAAAATATAGAGTCTATCTCCTACACTGTTGGCCCCCTGGCCCAGAGATCCTGTTGATCACTGATGGCTACCTTGTAAGGAAATCTGGGAATAAGCATCCAGTCTGGGAAAAAGTCAACAGAAATTGGTGACTCCGCTGGGGACGAGAAGTAAAAGACTATCTAATCATCTCCAGTGATATATATGTGACCCATCTGAGTCAGCAATAGTAATCTACTCCGCTGGGGAATCTTGTGAAAGAACCCTGGTTTTCAGAAGAAAACGGTTCCTAGAAATAGGTGGCGACTCCGAAGTAATCTCCCAACCGGTCAAAGTGAATTTATATGCAGGGGAGAAGATCCCAACAAAATCCTCTATTTGAAGAGTTACCATTAACAAAAAGAATGATGTATAGAAGAAAGGGAACTGTCTCAGCTAGTCATGAGAGCTCCCCCAGAAAAAGTGATGAGGTACAAGATAACCCTAGGCCATCAGGACAGCATGCTCCTTATTTTTCAAGTGCAGAAGCAGATATCCAAGGTGCATATGAGAGGCAACAGGGTGGTAGTATGAGAATGAGGTCAGAGGTGTTCCAAGAACGCCCTTTTCTAGACCCAAGTGAAAGGTTTGAAGAGGCAGAATCCCTAAGGGATGATGAGGATGATGCCCAGAATGGTATGAGACCATCTACCTCCAGACCTAAGGATGAACAACTAGCTGAAGAAATCAAAAGCCTAAGAGCAGAACTAGAATACCTACAAGCCATGAAAATCAGAGATGATATACAGCAGAAAGTGCAAGCCTTGAGAACTGCCCAGAATAATTCAGTTCCTACTCTAGAGAATGCAAATATGCAAAGACATCAGCAAAGATATGAAGTGCATCATCAGCATCATGATGACAGACAAAATGTGAATGATGCTAGGATACCACTAAACAATGCAGGAAACCAAAATGCAAATAGAAATGTTAATGTTAATCAGCCAAACAGACAGCCTATGCAGCTAGATAGATTCAGGCAGCTGGTGTTTGATGGTATTCTTGGGTATCCTAACCCCATTGATAAGCATCTGAGGCTGCAAGTGCCTAAGTTTTCAGGAAACAATACAGTGTCAGGAGAAGATCATCTAAAGGCCTTCCAAAATGTCATGGACAATTTTGAGGTTGAGCATGAGGATGTTTTCATGAAGTCATTCATGCAATCCTTAATAGATGATGGCACAGTCAAACTTGGAAGCATGCCAAGTTAATGCAGTCCAAGATGAGAATGTAAGTGCATCAGGATCTGAATGGTACAAGGATATTGTCTATTATTTGCAAAATCTGAATTGTCCTTCCCATTTCAGTGACAATCAAAAGAGGACTCTAAAGCTACATGCAATCAGGTATGTTGTTGTTCAAGGTGAGCTGTACTGGAAAAATCCTGATGGTGTGCTGCTGAGATGTGTGGATAAGAATATGGCTAACAATATTTTGATTGACATGCATAAAGGATTGTGTGGTGGCCATTATACTGCCCAAACAACAGCTCATAAAATTCTCAGGGCAGGATATTGGTGGCCCACTCTCTTTTCAGATGCACAGAGGTTAGTAAGAAAATGTGACCCTTGCCAGAGATTCTCAGGAAAGCTGAAATATCATGGTGCTTTACCCCTCAGAACTGCACCTGTGGATGCTCCATTCCAGCAATGGGGAATTGACTTCATAGGGGAGATTGCAGACAAATCAAGTGGGGGACACAGTTGGATTCTGGTGGCAACTGACTACTTTACCAAATGGATTGAGGCCATTCCAACTAAAAGAGCTACAAGTAAGGTGGTGACAGACTTCATACTAGGGAACATCATCATCAGGTTTGGAGTACCATCTAAAATAATCACTGATAATGCTATGTGCTTCAGATCAGGTGAGTTTGTTGATTTTTGCAACAGGTATGGGATAAGCCTGTCATATACATCACCGTATCACCCACAAGGAAATGGTCAAGCAGAATCAAGCAATAGGAGCATCATGAAAATTGTCAAGAGGATACTGGACAAGAACAAGAGAGCTTGGGACTCAAAGCTGAATTTAGCAGTATGGGCTGACAGAGTGACTGTGAAAAGGGCTATTGGGAAGTCACCTTTTGAGCTAGTATATGGTGCATCAGCTAGACTGCCCATAAACAATCTCCTACCAGTTTACAGATTCATTCAAGAGTATGATGAGGACATTGAAGATCCCATGACAGAAAGGGTGAATCAGCTGGTTGCATTGGATGAAGACAGAAGGAGAGCCCACCAGATCAATCTCAAAAGACAACAAGGGATGAAATATCAATTTGACAGGAGAACTACAAAAAGGAAATTTCAAGTTAATGATCTGGTGCTTATTTGGAATGCTAAAGATCAGGAAAAGGGTAAACATGGCAAATTTCAGCCCTTATGGATGGGCCCATATCAGGTTTGCAATACTCATGGGGAGGATTCTTATTTCCTCCAGGCCCTAGATGGTGAAATTCTGGAATTGCCTGTGCATGGCCAATTCCTTAAGTTCTATTTTACATAATGACTGGGTGCTGTGCACATTTGTAAAATATGTATGTAGTGTAAATGCCTTGTACAGCTCGCGTTTTTTGGCTTTTTGTCAGGTCTGCCCGGAGATCTGGTTCTCGCTGCAGGTTTTCACCTGCACGTCCCCATTCGGAGCCACTGTTGACACTCATTTTGACCAGGGGTTGATTTGTCATGATCAGGAGGTTTCTTCATTTGAAGCCTTTACCTTCTTGCCCATTTTTTCTAAGTGTTGGACCTCCTCAACATTTTTCAACTGCAGCATCATGTTTTCCTGAGGAGGAGGTCATCATCATCATCTTGTCTTCGTTGGTCTGCATCATCATGTTCTTCGTCGACTGGGTTTTTCATCGTCATCATCATATTCAGTCATCGGGTGATGTTTGGTTTTTATCATGATGATGCTGCCAAGCTACAGTGCACCCGCATCTGCTTGCGAGGGTGATGTTTCAAAGTCTCCGGTGATCTTCCATTTATCACCTTGCGCGAGCATGATGATGATGTTGCTTATTCTTTGAATTGCTCGACCTAAATTGTTTTTTCCTAAGGGTCGTGTTCATCATCATCATATTTCCAGTTATCATCCTGCTGCTTGCGGAGGTCATCATATTTTCTACCTTCATGATATTTCGCCGGGGTGATATTTTTATCATCGGGTGATCTTGGTTAACATCATCCTGATGATGTTGTTGAAGAGTTGTAATTGCGACCCGATATTCACTAGGGTCATCATATTTTGGAACGTCAGGATGATCTTAGTCAATATCATCCTGATGATGTTGTATCACTTCTTCTTCTTTGTTTCTCATCCTGATGATGCTGACGTCATCTGTATATCAGGGTGATATTTTTCTTTCTGCCTATCTGCATCATGATATTCGCGAAGGAGGGGGTGATATTTTCATATCACCCGGATATATGTTTGTTCGAACATCATGATGATGTTGATATCAAGGAGATATCTGCCTGCTGGTTTCGCGTGTTATCTATTGAGGGTGATCTTTTCAAGCAGCATCATCATATTCAGTTATCGCCCCGATCTTGTAGAGGAGCTACAGTGCAACCTGATGTTCGAACATCAGGAGGATATTTCCAAATATCCAGTTGTCTTCCGAATATCATGATGATGTGAATATGATGATGACGTCATCAAGGTCCGCGGGGGTCATATTTCTAACAACTGATCATCTTGAAGAGGCCTCCTGATATTTACAAACATGATGATGACGTCATCCGGATGTGAGGAGGTGTGCAGTAGGCGGATATGCTGATGACGTCAGCAGGATATGATGATGACGTCATCAGGATGTTCATCGGCCAGACTTTTGTTATAAGCTCAGCAGGAGGATGTTCCTCCGAAGGATCAGGTTGTGCCGATTATCATGAAGGTTATATTTCAAATATCATGATGACGTCAGGGTGATTTTTCGAACAACAGGATATCATGCTGCTGGAAGATGATGATGATGAAGTCTATACTAGTGTCGTCAGGAGCAAAAGCACCGACATGATATATGCTCATGACCTAGTATATAAGGTGTTATTGAGGTCATCGCGGGGTGCATGTGGGATATTGTTATCCTGCATTTTCAAATATCATGATGATGAATCTCGGCGGGAAAAGCTTGCGATGGTCTGTTTGGTGTTTTTCCCCAGGCCGCGGGTTGGTGCGCCATTAATGGCGATTGTTGCAGAGGTATGGGCGATGGCGTGGGTCGATCTTGTACCCCACTGGAGGTGTCAATCAGCGGGCAAGAGCGCAGGGCTCGAGAAATCTTCCTGTCTCCTCCCCTACCTGCTGCATTCAAGTTTGGGTGCCAATCCGGTTGTGTTTGAGCGCCATTTTCATGATACTGTGTATCTGGCGAAATTTTGGTCAACATTGTAATTAATTGCTGAGCACCTACCTGGCTGTTATAAGCAGGTTGTGTTGTTCATTTCTGGTTGTTGAAAGTTGATGATTTTGGCTCTGTAATACATGACAAGCTGATCTGGTTGCTCTGTATAGCTTACCTGTGAGTTTATGTATCTCTTGTTGTTTGTTTTTGGCATGAACCCACTGATTTCATGATTAAACTTATATGAGAAATGCTGTTTGGCATGTGTTGTGTTAATTCTCTCTCCAGTATTGCATGTATCCTTCTTCTGAATCTGGATGTTTGGTAATGTTTAGATTCTAGAGCATAGAATTCCTATGTTGACTGTCTGATCTTCTAACTTCTACTCAAGGGGTAGATTAAACTGTTTTCAGGTTGAACATTGGGAGGGATATACTGCAGTAGGGATACCATAAGTAGAGATAACCTAACACTTTGTATTGGGAGATATCTGTAAGGCAGGTATCACATATATCCCCTTGAAATCCAGTTTTAGCTGTTCATGCTGATCATTCACAGGTGTATGTCTACTGACTCCAGGCCCTGGATAGGCACCAATCATGCTTTGTTTTTGTGTTATAACCATGTCCAGCTTTGCATCCAAACTTAAAATCCAAATCAAAATCTAAAACAAACATTAGGACATTAGAATTAGTTTAGGATCCTCAGTCCTCTGTCTACAACTGCTAATAGGCCCAAAGCTAGCCCCTTTGTTCTTATCTTTCAGTTTTGGTCTACTTACAAGAGGACTATCTACTTTCTGTCAGCATCCCAGCCTTGTATGCATATCCTCATGGATGTTGAGTAGGGAATACCCCCCTAGGTCTTGCAGAGCCTGAAGAAGAAGAGGAGATAAAATATAGAGTCTATCTCCTACACTGTTGGCCCCCTGGCCCAGAGATCCTGTTGATCACTGATGGCTACCTTGTAAGGAAATCTGGGAATAAGCATCCAGTCTGGGAAAAAGTCAACAGTCTAAACAGCACATTTTTGTCACAACACACATCAACTTTTCATGTGCATTTAGATCTTTTGCAGAGTCGCCACCTCTCCAGAGAGGACAAAATTTACAGCAGCTGAAAGCTCAACACATATTTTTCTGAGTTCATACCACCAGCAAAGCATCATCATTCACATGAAAGACTCCCCAGCAGAGTCGCCATTTTTGTTGGTGACTCGGATGGGCACATAGATATTTCACCAGGGAGGACAAAAATAACAATTTTCAAATCACCATCCCCAGCGGAGTCGCCATTTTTGTTGGTTTTTGCTTCTGAATCAGCATTAGGGTTTGCTAGTTCTAATGTACAGGCAAATTCAGCCAACTGAATACAGGAGGTTGTGTGAGCTTCTCCCCTTCACTTCTGGTTCTGCCGCACCAAGGGGGGTGTCCCTATTTGATAAAAGTATAACCTTGACTAGCTCAATGACAGAAGGATTTAACTTGACGGCAACAGGCAGAATACTCTCATGTATGGACCAAGATTTGTGTAACAAATCACAAGGTTGGCAAAATTCTTGGACATGATGTCTGGTTGGGTATGAGAGCATGCAGGGATCCTAATCCTACTCCTACAACTAACAGGTGGAAGGATGAAATGGTTTGATTTGATTTTTGGATGCAAAGCTGGATATGGTATATAACCTCAACACAGAGCTAGATTGGTGCCTATCCAGGGCTTGGAGTCGGTAGACATACACCTGTGAATGATCAGCATGAACAACTAAAACTAGATTTCAGGGGGATATACATGATATCTGCCTTACAGATATCTCCCAATACAAAGTGTTAAGCTGTCTATACTTATGGCATCCCTATTGCAGTATACCCTTCCCAATATTTAATTTGAAAATAGTTTAATCTACCCCTTGAGCAGAAGTTAAAAGATTAAACATTCAACACAGGAATTCTATTTTCTAGAATCTCAGACATTCCTTGAATGCCTGGACTCAGAAGAAAGATACATGCAAAACTAGAGACAGAATCAGCATAACACATGCAAACATAGCATTATTCATATAAAATTGACCATGAAATCAGTGGATTCATGCACAAACGTACAACAGGAGATACATAAACTCGCAAGTTTTGCTGCACAGAGCAACCAAAACCAGTTGTATCTTATTACAGAGCTAAAATGTCTAGTTTTCAACAATGTAAAAAATGGTAACACAGTCTGCCTATATTGGCCAGAAAGTGTACCCACAGTAATTAATTACATGGTTAAAAATCAAAAATCCACTAGATATAGACTCCACAAAGGAATGGCACTCAGAAGTTATTGCAGCAACAGACAAGAGAAGCCTCAAGCCCTGCGCCGCCATCTGGGAGTCTTCACTCAAAAATTAGGCGACATGATCATGTGTACCATTACCCATACCTCTGCACCATCACCATTAAAGGCCTAACCCACCCGCGGCCTACCTGGAAACCGTCGCTGCGTTCAAATAGAAGTTCCCACCAAAATGTACTTTACTGAAGTTTCAAATGTGCAGGAAGAATAGTCCCACATTGGTGCCGTGGAGACTCCTTCAATACCTTAAAAACATGGTCGCGAGCATAATAGGTGTCGAGCGCCTTTTGCCGAGCTCGACGCATAAGCCTTCTCCAAAAGCCCATCGCCAAAACCCAAGCCATCGGCACACCCCAGAATTCTCCTTCCGATCTCAACGGTCTCGCCAACTGCTACCTTCACTTCCCCATCGGCCAGAGATGCATCATCGGGCCAACCATCCTGTTGGTCATGATGTTAGTCACAAACAAACATAGAATAAAAGTACACATTAACCTTTATTCATCTTGAAAGATACAGTGAATTCAGAGAATTCATCATCCCAAGTCTCTGGTGATTAGGTCTTAATCGACTGACGTTACTCAGTAGTTAATGTGAGTTGTTGTTTCCATTTTGGGGCCTTACGTGAAATTACGCCATCATCATGACACTCCTGCAGAAATTCTTTACAGAGAAGTCAAGTTATGTAGTTATTTGATGAAAAGATATAGGAATACCTCGATCTTTGCATGATATTTTCAATTGTGCATGCTTTTTTATTCAAATATGCTAAATATTTGCAATTACCTACGAGATGTCTGCATATTTGCGTTATTTGCTTAAGGTTATCAATTATTTGTAATTGTGATGGTGAGATGTTCTGAAATTGAAAGAAATTAAAGGGAATACTTCTAATTATGTTGAACCTTTAGCTTTTGATCCACATACATGCTTGATACTATCATGAGGAGAAGAAATCAAACCATATGTTCACCAGGACATTCCACAGCTAGACACAGTTGATGCAAACTTCAGAGGATAATGAATGAAAAAAATACATGCAACATGATGAGCACTCCAAGGGACGCAGCTAATAAAAGCACATATCCAGAATTCAAACACAGATTACTCAGGATTTACGAAGATTTGTAATCAAATACTCTTCTCTTTCATTAAGTATGCAAAAGACATGTACATATACAGCAGCTTTGAAATGAGCCCTGAATATTTCAGCAAACAGATTTCAATTAAGTTTCGAATGAATATAACAAGGCATTCCACCACCTTTTATAGAATAAGGTGAGGAAACCGTTACAAAAGATCTACGGATCTGATATGTCAATACAAATCAACGGTCATCATTTCATGACTTGTCAATTTTACAAAATAGTACAAGTTGCCAGTTGGCAACTATCAATATTACCTATGCAAAAAATTCCCCTTCATGATGTATCTTCATCATGCTCTTCAGCTGATTCATGTGGATCATCATCATGTGCGTCGCTTTCTGAACCTTCGCTATCCTGATGATGATGCTGCTGCATATGGGGTTGCATGCTGCTCTGGATTTGTTCATATGACTGCACAACCTGATCTATTCCTCCGCCATCTTGAGTCTTTGCCTTGATAATGGCGTGCTTGTGTGCCTCATACTTATCCTTGATGTTATCCATCTTATTTTCTCTGTCCTGCAATGTCTCATTGTAGGTCTCCATCTTGACTTTGATCCTCATCACCTTATTTATAATCTCTTCTGTCAAGTGGATGAGTGGACCATCATCTTCCATCTGGAAGTTACTGCGCAGAGCCTTAAGGGTAGAATCTTCATCTTGATTCTCTAGCTTCCCTTCCACTTTGCCTTCTAATGTTTCTAGCATGTCTGCCTTAATGCCCATTAAATCACGAAGCCTCATGCTGATCTCCCTCAGCTTATTATTGCATCTCTTGAGGACTCTGCATTCAAACTGTACATCTTTGTACCAGATATCCACTAATAATGCAGTATTATTATTCAATACCTGCTTACTGATAAGCAGTTGTGGGTTTATCTTCCTTATTTCTCCCAACAAGCTGAGGACTTTCTCCAGTCTATAAGACCTTTTCCCGGTCTGCATCTGCAATTTGTCCACCTTGGTCTTGGAGTCACTTAATATGCTCCATCTTTTCAAAGAACCTTTCATTATTTCAACAGTCTCATCCAATGTGGATGACATCCATTTCCTTATTACAGAAGCCTCATGTTTCATGAGGTCCAATTTATTTACCTCTTCCTGAGAAATGGCAGTCAATGGGACTGCAGCTTCACTTGTAGTATCATCAGGGTTGGTTAAACCCTTAATGTATGCATGCAACTGAGCAATGTGCTCTTTATGTTGCTTATTTTTCTCCTTCTCTCTTTTCACCTTCTGAATTAGAGAGTCTATGATGTCTTTTCCCTCCCGACCTTCCTGCTCTTCGTTGGCAAAACCCAAATCAACTGTGCTTATCTGGAATTCATCCACAGTGATTTTGCCTTTCTCCTTCTCTACTGCAGGTACAGCAATTTGTGCAGTCCTTCTCCCTGTCGCCGGATCTCTTTTGATGGCCGAAGTCATTCTGGCCTTTCTCCTGGGCTTCATTATATCCGCGGAGAACAGGGTGGAGACGTCGAACTCTTGGATTTCAAGTTCCTCCTCAACATTTACCTCCTTTTCTAACCATGGAGGCACCTGATCATGCTTTTCAGCATCATGATGTTGTTCACCCCTATCTCCCATTTCCACCAACAAGCGTTGTGGAGATGGTGATTTTTCCTTTTCTCCCTCTTGATGCTCGCCTTGCTGCGGATCCTGTGGTGCCTCCTCCTGTTGAGGAACTTCCTTTTCTGGGGGAGCATCTTCTCTGTGTGGGGAACCCTGCAGTGTACCTGTATGTAGATCATGATGATCATGATCTTTCTCCATCATTTCTTCACCTGTCCCCAGTTCTTCCCTTTGTGGAGGTTGATCATCCTCCTTTTGTTTCTCTATTTCTGGTGGTATGTCCACCGTATCTGATATCATAGGATCTGCCTGAGGTGATGGCATCTGTTCTGCAACTGTTACTTGTTCTGTGCCTGCACTATCCACCTCTTGTGCCTTATCAGCTGGATCCTCTATTTCTTCCTTCTTCTCATCAGCCTTTATTTCTTGGACCTCCACTATAGCAGGTCCTGCTGATGTATCTTGTGGGCTTTGCTGGCCTGATTCAAGAGCATGGCCTTCTGCTTCTGCCATCTCTATCTCCTCTGTTAGGTGGCCCTTATCAGGTGATCCTGCTGGCTTCTCAGGACTTGCATCCTGTTTCTTTGCCAAGTCCACCACTACAGGACTTGTCACCTCAGCAATCAGTGTATCTAGCCCTATGTTTTGAGCTAACTGCTCCAGGCTCTTCTCTGGTTCCGGGCTCTTTTCTCGCTCCGCTTCTGCTTGTTTCATCTCCTCAAGCACTGATTGGATAGATGGAGGCTTGTGAGGAGTCACACTGATGCCAGCAACCAGTGTTTCCATTTCTTGTGCAGCCACATCCTGCACCACCTCATCATCAGACAAGTTTATTGTCTCGTCTAGCGAGACATGCCTTTCCGCTTGAGTCTGGGAGGTTTCCTTTTGTTGTTCTTCTGCCAGTTCAGTTTTGAACTTGACAATGGTAGGAAGTGGAACATTGTGCTGAAGTTCCTTCTGTACTTCACTACCTGCCCCCTGTAATTGTGCAGGAGGTTGACTTATCTCACCTCTCATGGAGGTTCTTGGTTTCTTAGGTGTGGTGGGAACCAACACCTGCGGAGCTCTCCTCTTTCTTCTTATTATTAGTGGAGCTTCCTCCTCTTCTTCAAGCTCCTCCTCCATGAGGATAGCTTTGCCTGGTTGTTTGGATGACTGACCCACCTCTTGGGTCTCTGTGATTCCAACCTCTGCTGTCTTGGTTTTCTTGGGCTTTGGAGGAGAATCCGATTCTGATCCTGACTTGGCTGCCTCCTCCGTTGTGAATACTGCCCTATCAATTATGACCCCTTTGGGTCCTTTTTCCACCTTCTTTCCCTTTTGGGCCCTTTTGCTAGGCTACTGTGGTGGAGGGATCCTTTCTCCCTTAGTCTTCCTCTTCTCCAGCAGGAAGTCATCATATTCATCTGCAAGGATGTCCTCCCCCTTCTTCTTGTTGTCCACCGTGATGGCAACACCCTTCTTCAATGCCTCTACCTGTGCATCTACCCAAGCTTGGGTCAATTGTAGGGTTCTGGCAAAGAATGGGTCTAAGGACATATCCTCCTGCATGGTGAGGTCAGGTGCAGAGATGGTATCATTGTAAATCTTCTTCTGCTCATATTCATCTGCCATTATCCTGCCGTCATCACTCTTCAGCTGCTGAGGGAGAGATATGCAGTCAAATGTTCTGATCTGGTTCAGAGTCAACCTCTGATACCTCCTCCTCCTGGCTTCTGCCTCATCTACACAGTCAGCCCAAAAATCCTCTAGGTGCCTCTGGTGAATAGGCTTTCCTAGGATCTTCTGCATTCGGCCGTAAGGATCATATGGTCTCGTTACTGGGAAGGGCAGTAAATTCATCTTATTCAGGGTGACCATCACCTTCTTTATATTGTCAGAGTCAGGGCACATGTAGTTGCCAATGCTGACTGGGAACAAAATTGGTGGCAGCTTCTTGGCATCCTTATACATCTGTATCATGGTGGAGCCCTGCCTGATAAATTCCATTAAAACTACTGCATCCGTAGGATATCTCGGCAGCATCAGGGGATGTTCTTCAAAACCTTCTATCCTGATGTAGGAAAAGGTGGCAAATTGTATGTACCATGCCCCATGTCTATATACTGCCTCTTGAAAAGCTTCCATGCTCAGTCTTTTAGTTCTGTCATCTTCCATGGTTCGTACCAGATGCATAGAAAATGCATCATTGACCAGTTTGTAGTCCTTGATATAGTTGGTTCTTTGCAGCTGGGGATGATGATCCCAGATATATGCTGCATTAGTGCCCGTCAGTTTTCCATCTGTGACCAGGGCATCAAAAGTGCCTCTATAGGCATAGGAATACACGATATAAGAGGTCATGTAGAATACACAATCTGAACCTCCCAGGTTCATCAGCTGCTCATGCAGAGCATCACTTATTATTTGGCCCCACAGTGGCTTGATGTCTGCATATAGGCACATCACTATTATGCCATACATCCAATCTCTAAATTCTCCAGTATCAGGCTGGCCAGTCACCCTATTCAGTAGGGCAATCACGTACTGATACTCCTCATTGAAATCAAACTTGAACATGTGCACGAGGAGCTTGGCCGCTGCATTATATGTGTTGTTCTCAGCCCGCCAAGCATACATGTTCTTTCTGGCCGCCTTCTTGTTGGCCTCATATTCTCTTTCAGACTTCTTCAAGTCTACACTCTTCACCTTACTGCCCATTGGCAGTCCAAATGTCCAGGAGAGACCTTTGATGGATAGGTCTGCATACACTCTCCCATGCTTCACCACCTGTCTAGTCTGAGGATTATAATTCCGGGCGCATTCAATGACTAGCTCCAGAGACTCCATGGAGTATGGGAAGCCAGTAGCGTTCCACATACCTGATACGAACACTGCGTCCAATACCGGACTCTTATCTTGTCCATCATTCAGCTTGGCTGACCAAGCCTCCAGGTTGGTAATCCCCTAATGGGTATCTGTAATTGCCCCATACTTGAACAGGACCCCCCTAAGGGAAGAGAACATAGGCCTGTTGAATTCCTCTTGATTCTTGACTAAGCGTTTTTCAGCCATGGGTACCTGCAATTAACAACATTTCTTCTCACAACAGGGATATGCATGCATACATATTGCAAATATCATGCCTATTGCATCAATTTCACATTACTTACTTACATGGATACATAACCAGAACTTACAACATCATTTAGAAACAACATGATGAGGGTTTCAGTTCACTTACCTGGTTATGTAGATTTTCTTTATACCAGTATATCATCAAGACGCTCTTAATTCAACTGCTGATCACTTCCCTCCTTCTATCTGTGAGCTCGAATTGCGCAACGGTAGCTGTTATGCGGATATGGAGGCTGGTGCTCTGTAAAACAATTTTAACACAGGTAAATGTAACAATGGCGGTTGAATTACCTTTTAACCTCGTAGTTAGGGTAAATTTAGGGCAACTCTGACAAGTTAGATTGCAATCTTTGATCATTCGTGCGAAAACTCAGGATCTCGACAGGTATTTCATTGGGTTCCGGGACCGGCGGGAATCACCTACCATATCTGCACGTATTTAATGATAATGGCGGCAAAGGGAGCGAGGACTATCCATATGACGTGATATCATGAGGGCAGGATGATATTTCACAAATATCGGGTTGAGTTTCGATATCATCCTCCTTAGCATTGAAATTATTATCGCTACAAGATTCGGGTGACAATACACCCTTTGTTTACATTTTAACACATCAGGAGGATATTTTGGTTTATCGAGTGATGTTTCAAAACAAAATGATGATGACGAACCAAGCTTGCTCATCCTCCTTTCTGAATATCAGGATGACGTCATCATGATATTCGTTCTTTGTATCAGAAATGCTTCTTGACATCATCGTCATATTGGGCGAACATGATCATATTTACAAAATATCCTGTAGAAATGTAAATATGATGATGATGTCATCATGATGTTTGTTTCTTCGTTTATCGTATTCAGATGATGTCATCAGGATGTTTGTTAAGGGTGATATTTCGCGTCAAGATGATATTAACGAATATCGGGTTACTTTTTAAAACATGATGTTCGTGGTATAAAAGACCGCTTGACGGGAAAGACTTACTACCATTTAAAGTTGACGTCAGGATATTTGAGCCGTAGGATATATCGGGGGATGTTAGAATATGATGATGATCTTTAAAACATGACTGGGATTATAAATTATGATCCCCCATCTTGCGAATATCAGGTTTGACCAAGACTTTGACTGTTCATAACTCTCACATTCTGATGAATACCAGGGTGATGTAAAAGGCAAAAATGCATGAAATTTAATGTTCTTCCAGAATATGAGGTCACAGATACGAAATATGAATTTTGACAAACTGACCTCATAATGATGACTTACCTCATCCTGACTCAACGTGATGATGCATTTGACTGATTTTTACCAAACCGCAAGAAAGCAAGAAGCACAAACCAAGCCAAAAGAAGTTCGGTCCCTGTTTTGCCAAGTCAAAATGGGGCGTGTTGTGTAACCACACAACAACTTGCCACCACAGAAAATGAACAAATTCCAATGATTTAGGTGATGTGATCACATTTATCTATAGTACTCTAATTCTAAGGGTAAGCATCATGGTCCTTTGAATGATAAAATTTCATTATGGTGATAATATTAACAAAGGATCAGGTGTGTGCATATGATTAATTATCCTCATCTTGAAAGTAAGTTGAAAACGTAAGTAACTGGTGTTAAACTACATAGTTGGAGATCATCCCTCATAGCCAACCTAGATAGAGCCTTGCTGCCAGCAGGCGTCTATAGCCCCGGCAAGGTTATCTATACAATCTCCCTAAGTAGAGCCCCATTGCCAGCAGGCGTCCATAGCCTCGGTAGAGTTACTTAGATGGCCTAATTTTATTTCTTTTCTGATTTTCTCTTCACATTCATATCTGATATCATCATGTCAGCTCATTTGTACAAGGTATAGTCACTTGCAGCTTTAGGTTGGAGATTGCACTGGTAGCAAGGGAGTCCCTTTAGATTTTTCACTTAACACCTATACTAGTGTGTTCAGCAAACCCAAGGCCGTTAGGTGTTTCATTGTGATGGATTCATTTTGACCAAGAAAAAGCACCCTGATGAAAAGACATCACAAACCTGATCATGAACACTTCTTAGAATGAATCATAACCTATGTTTAAATGTGATCTCATCATTTGAATCTCAACAACTTAATTATTTTCTAGGGTGATGAAGTGCATCATCCTGACTTACCAGAACAAAGGTCCCAACCAACAAAACAAAACAAGCACAACAAACAAACTGCACAAACAACTATACAAATATACAATATGGTACATATGACTGTCACAAAGTCATTCAGGCCTGGAAATAATGTTTGAGGAATTGTCCATTGACTGGCAACGGAACATCCTCACCTGTCCGTTTCCTAAGCCTATAAGTGTTGTCTCCTAAGATCTCAAAAATCTGGAAGGGACCTATCCATAATCTATCAAACTTACCATGATCACCTTTCTTTTCATGGGCTTTATCCCACATCAGGACTAAATCAGATATCCTGAAAGCTTTAATTCTGGCTCTCTTGTCAAACCAGCATTTGACAATAGCCTGATGTTTTGCAAATTGGTCAATCGCTTGACTCCGTTTTTCTTCCAGGTGCATCAACTGAAGCAACCTGACTTCCTGCTTATTATCTATGCCTAGATATTCTTGAGCAAACTGTAGAGTAGGAATTTTCAAATTTATAGGGAGGATAGGATCTACCCCATATACTAGTTGGAAGGGTGAGTTTCCTAATGCAATTTTCATTCTAGTTCTGTCTACCCATAAGGCATATTTCAGAAATGAGTTCCATTCCCTGGGATTTTTCGCTATCAGTTTTCTTATGATACTCAGTAAATTCTTGTTGGTGGATTCTGCTAATCCATTTCCCTGGGGATAGTAGTTGGATGAAAACTTAAGTATGATCCCATGATCAAAAGCCCAACTTGACAACTTGGTGGAAATGAAGGCAGAACCATTATCACTTACCAATGCATAAGGAGTTCCATACCTGGTGACAATGTTGCTTTCCAGAAACTTGATGACATCATCTGCAGTGCAAGATTTGCTGTTGATAGCCTCAGTCCATCTGGTACAATAGTCAGTAATCGTTAAGACATACCTATGGCCTAAGGAAGACGGAGGATTGATTGGTCCTATGAAGTCCATGCCCTACTGTGCAAATGGGTGCTCTTCCACCACTGGCTGCAACGGTTGTGCAGCATATTTCTCTCTGTTGGCAGCAACCTGACAGACATGACAACATTTAACATGATCAGCCGTGTCTTTAAAAATTGTAGGCCAGTAATATCCTGCTCTGAGGATTGCATGTGTTGTGGCCAATGCTGATCCGTGTGCCATTCCAAACTTGTCATGTAACTCTATCAAAACTTTATTTGCTTCTGGTTTCTCTAAGCATCTCAGGTATATTCCTTCATAATTCTTCTTAAACAAGGTTCCTCCCTTCATCATATACTTCTGGGATCTTATCTTCAAGGCTCTTCTCTGTGAAGCTTGCATTCTTGAAGGACATCTTCTAGTGATCAGGATGTGCCTGATGTCTGAATACCATTCTCTCTTATCTTTCTCATTGATCACATACTGCTGACTGATGATGTTTGGATCCGTTTCAGATATCATCTGGCTCAAAGCTTGTCCTCTCACCAGCTTCATAAGTGTGATCTCCATGTCGTACTCTTGTAATACAGTAATCCATTTGGCTCTTTTTTCACCAGGTTCACTCTGCATCAGTAGCATCTTTACTGCTGCATCTGGTACCACAGCAATCACTTTGCTTCTCAGTATATAATGTCTGAATTTCTTTACTGCTCTGACTAATGCAAGTGCCTGTCTCTCAACATCTACATATTTCAATTCAGCATCCCTGAAAGGACAGCTCATGAAAGCAATTGGTTTCTCTTCTTTCTCTTCATTTCTTTGAGTTAACACTGCTGCAGAAGTATGTTCTGAGGCAAATGAGTAGATGTAGAAATCTCTTCTATAATCTGGACTAATGAGGACAGGAGCATCTGAAATGGCCTTCTTTATATCTTCAAAAGTAGCCTTGGCTTCTGGTGTCCACTCAATTTGTGCATCCTTTTTCAACATGGCATTTAGTGGTCTAACAATCTCAGCAAAGCCAGTGATGAACTTCCTCACAAAATTTATCTTACCAAAGTAAGACTTAAGTTCCTTTTTGCTTCCTGGAAGTTGTAACTTCATAATAGACTCCACCCTGTCAGGATCAATGATAATTCCATCTTCTGTGATCAGGTGGCCTAGTAACTTTCCTGTTGTGACTCCGAATATGCACTTCTTAGGATTCAAAGATATTCCATATTCTTCACATTTCTTCAGTACACTTCTGAGACCAGCAACATGATTTCCCCTTTCCTTGGAGAAAACCGTCAGGTCATCCATGTAGATGACTATACACTTTCCTATTAAGCTTCTGAAGGCTATGTCCATTGCTCGCTGGAATGTAGCTCCAGCATTTATGAGTCCAAATGGCATACGTCTATATGCAAATATACCCCACTTTGTGGTGAAGGCAGTTTTCAATCTGTCAATTTTATCAACCATCACTTGGTTGTATCCTGAAAAACCGTCCAGGAAGGACATCATTTTGGCTCCATTTACAATCTGTAAAACTTCATCCAAGGAGGGCAAAGGATAATTATCCTTTTCTGATGCTCTGTTCAGGTTCCTAAAATCTACACATAACCTGATGTCTCCATTCTTCTTTCTAACTGGCACAAGATTTGCCACCCAAGTGGAGTGCCTTACAGGAAATATTATCTGGGCATTTAACAATTTCTTAACTTCTTCAAGGATGATTGGTTCAAGCAGAGCATTGACTGGCCTCTGCTTCTGTCTGAAAGGTTTTGCATCTGGCTTGAGAGGTATAGTATGAGTTATGACAGAAGTGTCATATGTCTTTAGCTCATCATAAGTCCATGCAATCACATGTATGTAATCTTTAAGGGCCTGAGTTATTCCTTCTAACTCTTCTTGTCTACAAACCTTACCCAATAAGACGTTTCTCTTGTCATCAGCTTGTCCAATATTCACTTGTGAATATTGACCTCCATCTGCCTTAGGTAGATCTTTATGTTTAAGCATATTATCTAGATCAAAAGCTCTTTCTAATTCAATCATACCTTTGGGAATTCTGTTGCTAGGCAACTCTAATATCTCATCTTCTTCCCAGACATGATCTTCCATACCATTCTCATCTATGATCTGAGCTTCAAATATGTCTCTGTTTGATATGAAGTCCAGGATGTGCTAATCATCATCAAACACTTGGAGATTAGTCACATTGTCAGGTACTGATGGTACTGACACCAATTCTACTGAAAATCTCTTTAGACCAGATATAGAGAGCGGTTCCAACGTACTGGCGGCCTGGGCGAGTGCATCTGCCCTCTGGTTCTCTTCTCTTGGTACGTGAATGATATTAAAGGCATCAAAGTCTTCAATTAGGTCCCACACACGATGTCTGTAATTTGATAGTTTTCTGTAGTTACAGGAGTAAATTCCTCTTACTTGCCTCACAACTAGTTTTGAATCCCCAAAGACATGCAGGATCCTTACTTTCTTCTTATGAGCAAACAACATTCCATGAATCAGAGCTTCATACTCTGCGACATTATTGGTACAGGGGAACTGTAGTCTGTAAGCTACTAAATAGGATTTTCCTGATGGATCAATGAGATCTATTCCTACCCCAGCACCTTGCTTAGATTTGGATCCATCAAACTTCAGGATCCAAGATTTATCTTCAGAAGGACACTTATCCTCAGCAGGATATCTATTTGGTCCTCCTTTCTTCTTTGCAGCTCTGGCTGCTGCTCCGCCTGATATCCACTTTAACTTAGGGATGTCATCATCCTCAAGTTTCTTCTTTCCTTCATTTTGTGAGCCTGATGACTTTTCTGTTTTCTCTTCTATATCAGCAAGAGGATGATGTTCAAGATTTACAGCTGCATGCTTCTTCAAAATGTGTAAACATAGTGAGCAAGTTGTTTCTGAGTGAGGCACCTCATGCAACCTACACCAACCTTTAATTAAAACCTCCTGGGGAGATTTACGTTGTCGCGTCATCTTTTCTATTTCTTTTACCAGAAATTCTTTGAACTTCGTCAGGTTACTGCCTTTGTCTTCATCAGATAACTCATAATCGGGTTCCATGAAGCAATCACTACCAGGGGTGATCTTTTCTTTTTCTACATCATTTATCTGGTTGGACACCAGGATCTCTTCTGCTTCTGGGATATGACCTTCATCATGATCTGTCGGCACCTCTGTTCCTGCAGAAGACAAATAAGAATTAGTATCGTCGTCATCATCAGATGTAGCACTCACCTCGGAATATGATGATGATGCTTCACTATATGTCTGCTCCAGTATCATCATGTCTAAGCATGTTTCACAAGTCTTTTCCGAGTGTGCTTCGCCGTGTAATCTGCACCACCCATCAATCAAAATGTTATTAGCAGGTATATTCAATAATTGGCAATGTTTTACCTGAGTAGATAAATGCATCTCAAAATCTCTGAAGCGATCTATTTTGTTCTCATTATCTGGATCCTTGTCAAATTCCATACTTGACATGTCCTCATGATAATCATCATCATGATGATGATGAACATCAAGCATCAGGATCTCCTCTATTTTAACAGTTTGCGGCCTGATGAAATAAACTCCAGGTTCTACGTTTACGTACATGATCTCGTTCGTTTTGTTGTATTTCGTGATCATATGTTTCATCCTAGGTTCAGCATCAATCCTGATCTGGTTAGGTATACCTTTCCATGGCAACCACATGTGACTGAAATCTGTGGACATATATCCATTAAGTGTTTTGGACCAGTCTCTGCTAAGCAACATCCCATAAGTATCAGGTATGTCAACTACCTGAATGTCAATGTAATACTGGATCCTAGGATCAGACGCTAGCTGCATGTGAATGTGAGTCAGTTCTCCTACTACACTTACTTCTGTCTTGTCCAGCTGAGTGACCTTCTTTAAGGATTTAGCAGGATGCAGTCCTAATGCGTTGCATATTGACAAAGGCATAACATTCGTTGAGGCTCCTGAATCAACCAAACAGTTGTGCAAGTTCTTGTTGAACATTCTTATGGTGAGGAGAAATGGAGGTGATTCAGTTTTATTTCTATACAAGGTCATGTGGGAGGTTTCAGCGGCTTGGACTGTAGCTGACACTTTAGGCTTGATAGTATTATCCTTAGTAGCATGATCTTTGCCATTGGATTGACTTGAAAGATGACCATCCTCTTTAGAAGCAGGATCATCTAGTGACTTCATGAATGCTTTCTTGATGGCCAGAGTTTTCAGTAACTCCAATAAGGACAGGCTGACCTTGATTTTCTTCATTTCATTAGCCAAATAGCTGACTAACTTGTCAGACTCTTGAGGTGCATTTACGACCTTTGTTACTGTGTTTTGAGGTGACAAGTACTGAGCATTCACCTTAGGGAACCCAGGGTTATTGTTAGCCTTAGGATCAGGAGGTGTGTTGAAGTTGTTTAGAGGCAAAGATGATGTCAATGGACTAGTCGGTCGGTTGGCACTACTTCTCAGGTTATAATTGTGCTTACCAGGATATTGCTGCTGATATGCATGTACTTCCTCATGCTCTCTTGCAGGTTCATTTTCATCCTCAAAAGGAAAAACATAATTTGTTTCGAAAGTTACAGCAGATTCCTCACAGGTCTGATCATAACTCGGATGAGGCTGATTAGTGTACGTTTCTAGCACAAAAGCTGAGTCATATCCACATCGAACTATCTCATTTCCTTCTGCCTGAGGTGGATTTCTAGAAGTGTTAGACACTTCAGTCTGAAAGATGCTGGCAGCAATCCTAAACTGTGGACAATCTAATTCTGCATGTGCATTGGTATTGTGGATCCTACACCAACTGGTAAGGGCTGCCTCAGCAAGATTGACTCTAGTAATCTGTTTAGCTTCACCCGGAGGCTGATTGTCCAGGGGTGATGGTAATGAACCGTTATTTGGCCTGGAGTTCCATATTCTAGGCTGTCTAGGAGGATTATTGTTAGTTCCACCATTATTGTTGAAGTTATTGTTGTTATATCCTCTATCAGGGTAGTTTGGTCTGTCATTAGAATAATTCCTATTCTGACCTGACTGTGCATAAAACCCTTGATTTCTCAAATGTGTTACTTCTGTGGTGAGTTTTCTCAACTGAGCATAAATTTCTTTGATTTCTTCCTTCTCCTCTTGAGCTTTGGCAACTACATTTTCAGTCTGAGGCTTAAAAAAAGAAGATCCATGGTTACTGTTGGATAGATCAGTACCCTGAGGTGTCTGAGCATGTGCAGGATATTGTGGTAGTTGGCTATTTCCATTAGGAGGAGGCATAATGCTCAATGGAGGTACTTGCAAAGGTGCAGGCATGACTGCTGGAGGTATCACTGCTCCATTTGGATATTGTGCAGGATACTGAGGTGAATACGGTGCAGGATACTGTGCAGGATATTGTGGCTGCATGCCAGACAAAGTAGGGAATACTATATTCGGAGTAGGAGCAGGTATCAACTGCTGATTTACCTTGATAGCTTCTTGAAAAGCTCCTGTCAATGTAGTGATCTCTGGATGTGTTCTCCTGATGAACATGGAAGTTAATGGATCCAGAGCTGAATAATAGATACTCCTAGTAGTAGCATCAGTTACTACATATGGGGCAACTAGCTTGGACAACATTTTCTGGAACCTAGCATTGAAATTAGCAATAGGCTCATTCTCAAGTCTTTTGATTGTAGCAAACATGTGATAATTCATAGATGGATCAATAGGGACCTTGAACCTGTCAAGAAAAGGTTTCTCTAAGACAGCCCATGAACCAACAGAGGCTTGGCCCAAACTGATGAACCAATTATAAGCCTCTTCCCCTAAGGAAAAAAGGAAACAATCTGCACACCACGTCCTGATACTCTATTCTAGCTCTGCAGCAAGCTTCCTTAAATGTCCTGATATGATCATCAGCATCTTGATAGGGATGGTATTTTGGGCAAAGTTTGTCCGGATTCTTTGGTAACTCATGATATGCATTAAAGGTCAAAGGTGACTCTGCTGCAAAGAACGACATTGCAGCCTGAGGGGGCTGAACTGGTGGTGCAGCTGGCTGAGTTTGAACTAAAGGCACACCCTGGGGTTGAACAGGAGGTGTCACAGATATACCATAAGGTATTTGTAAACCAACAGGAGTTACAGGAGGAGGTCCTGGTGAAGCTCTCGGCTCACTAGACCCTGGAGTATGATGAATGTCTACAGTCTTAGGTCTGAAACCTCTAACAGGCAATTCTTCAAAAATTTCACTAGGTCTAGACCTGGTATTTATCCTGTGAGCGAGGATTTCTTGAATTGGAGGCAAATTGGCTGAAACTTTGCAAATATTGGCTGGATTCCACTGGATGAGGTGATATTTGCGGTCAGATGGCAAATCAGACTGGATATTTATGAAATATTTGCGAAGATACTGTAAATATGACAGGATATTTGGGTATCATGACCCGTAGCACGAGATCTAAAGTGCCTCCGGCCTAAATTCTTCAAAATTTTAAACAAATTTGCGTATCTTTGGCCAATATTTGTGAATCCACAATGATCTACTATAAAGCTTGCAATATTTACGTGAGATCTGGAAATCTTTACATAGAATGAACATGTACAAACTTATCACAGTAAATATTTACATAATTTACTGAAATTCATAGGTGATCTGAGGTTACCTTACGCTATGCATCATCAAACCTGAAAATAATGATGATGAGTGTGGTTTTCCGGAGTCCGCCCTCCTTCTAGTGCGCCAATTTTGTGTTGGTCATGATGTTAGTCACAAACAAACATAGAATAAAAGTACACATTAACCTTTATTCATCTTGAAAGATACAGTGAATTCAGAGAATTCATCATCCCAATTCTCCGGTGATTAGGTCTTAATCGACTGACGTTACTTAGTAGTTAATGTGAGTTGCTGTTTCCATTTTGGGGCCTTACGTGAAATTACGCCATCATCATGACACTCCTGCAGAAATTCTTTACAGAGAAGTCAAGTTATGTAGTTATTTGATGAAAAGATGTAGGAATACCTCGATCTTTGCATGATATTTTCAATTGTGCATGCTTTTTTATTCAAATATGCTAAATATTTGCAATTACCTACGAGATGTCTGCATATTTGCATTATTTGCTTAAGGTTATCAATTATTTGTAATTGTGATGGTGAGATGTTCTGAAATTGAAAGAAATTAAAGGGAATACTTCTAATTATGTTGAACCTTTAGCTTTTGATCCACATACATGCTTGATACTATCATGAGGAGAAGAAATCAAACCATATGTTCACCAGGACATTCCACAGCTAGACACAGTTGATGCAAACTTCAGAGGATAATGAATGAAAAAAATACATGCAACATGATGAGCACTCCAAGGGACGCAGCTAATCAAAGCACATATCCAGAATTCAAACACAGATTACTCAGGATTTACGAAGATTTGTAATCAAATACTCTTCTCTTTCATTAAGTATGCAAAAGACATGTACATATACAGCAGCTTTGAAATGAGCCCTGAATATTTCAGCAAACAGATTTCAATTAAGTTTCGAATGAATATAACAAGGCATTCCACCACCTTTTATAGAATAAGGTGAGGAAACCGTTACAAAAGATCTATGGATCTGATATGTCAATACAAATCAACGGTCATCATTTCATGACTTGTCAATTTTACAAAATAGTACAAGTTGTCAGCTGGCAACTATCTATATTACCTATGCAAAAAATTCCCCTTCATGATGTATCTTCATCATGCTCTTCAGCTGATTCATGCGGATAATCATCATGTGCGTCGCTTTCTGAACCTTCGCTATCCTGATGATGATGCTGCTGCATATGGGGTTGCATGCTGCTCTGGATTTGTTCATATGACTGCACAACCTGATCTATTCCTCCGCCATCTTGAGTCTTTGCCTTGATAATGGCGTGCTTGTGTGCCTCATACTTATCCTTGCTGTTATCCATCTTATTTTCTCTATCCTGCAATGTCTCATTGTAGGTCTCCATCTTGACTTTGATCCTAATCACCTTATTTATAATCTCTTCTGTCAAGTGGATGAGTGGACCATCATCTTCCATCTAGAAGTTACTGCGCAGAGCCTTAAGGGCAGAATCTTCATCTTGATTCTCTAGCTTCCCTTCCACTTTGCCTTCTAATGTTTCTAGCATGTCTGCCTTAATGCCCATTAAATCACGTAGCCTCATGCTGATCTCCCTCAGCTTATTATTGCATCTCTTGAGGACTCCGCATTCAAACTGTACATCTTTGTACCAGATATCCACGAATAATGCAGTATTATTATTCAATACCTGCTTACTGATAAGCAGTTGTGGGTTTATCTTCCTTATTTCTCCCAACAAGCTGAGGACTTTCTCTAGTCTATAAGACCTTTTCCCGGTCTGCATCTGCAATTTGTCCACCTTGGTCTTGGAGTCACTTAATATGCTCCATCTTTTCAAAGAACCTTTCATTATTTCAACAGCCTCATCCAATGTGGATGACATCCATTTCCTTATTACGGAAGCCTCATGTTTCATGAGGTCCAATTTATTTACCTCTTCCTGAGAAATGGCAGTCAATGGGACTGCAACTTCACTTATAGTATCATCAGGGTTGGTTAAACCCTTAATGTATGCATGCAACTGAGCAATGTGCTCTTTATGTTGCTTATTTTTCTCCTTCTCTCTTTTCACCTTCTGAATTAGAGAGTCTATGATGTCTTTTCCCTCCTGACCTTCCTGCTCTTCGTTGGAAAAACCCAAATCAACTGTGCTTATCTGGAATTCATCCACAGTGATTTTGCCTTTCTCCTTCTCTACCACAGGTACAACAATTTGTGCGGTCCTTCTCCCTGTCGCCGGATCTCTTTTGATGGCCGAAGTCATCCTGGCCTTTCTCCTGGGCTTCATTATATCCGTGGAGAACAGGGTGGAGACGTCGAACTCTTGGATTTCAAGTTCCTCCTCAACATTTACCTCCTTTTCTAACCATGGAGGCACCTGATCATGCTTTTCAGCATCACGATGCTATTCACCCCTATCTCCCGTTTCCACCAACAAGCGTTGTGGAGATGGTGATTTTTCCTTTTCTCCCTCTTGATGCTCGCCTTGCTGCGGATCCTATGGTGCCTCCTCCTGTTGAGGAACTTCCTTTTCTGGAGGAGCATCTTCTCTATGTGGGGAACCCTGCGGTGTACCTGTATGTAGATCATGATGATCATGATCTTTCTCCATCATTTCTTCACCTGTCCCCAGTTCTTCCCTTTGTGGAGGTTGATCATCCTCCTTTTGTTTCTCTATTTCTGGTGGTATGTCCACCGTATTTGATATCATAGGATCTGCCTGAGGTGATGGCATCTGTTCTGCAGCTGTTACTTGTTCTGTGCCTGCACTATCCACCTCTTATGCCTTATCAGCTGGATCCTCTATTTCTTCCTTCTTCTCATCAGCCTTTATTTCTTGGACCTCCACTATAGCAGGTCCTGCTGATGTATCTTGTGGGCTTTGCTGGCCTGATTCAAGAGCATGGCCTTCTACTTCTGCCATCTCTATCTCCTCTATTAGGTGGCCCTTATCAGGTGATCCTGCTAGCTTCTCAGGACTTGCATCCTGTTTCTCTGCCAAGTCCACCACTACAAGACTTGTCACCTCAGCAATCAGTGTATCTAGTCCTATGTCCTGACCTACCTGCTCCAGGCTCTTCTCTGGTTCCGGGCTCTTTTCTCGCTCCGCTTCTGCTTGTTTCATCTCCTCAAGCACTAATTGGACAGATGGAGGCTTGTGAGGAGTCACACTGATGCCAGCAACCAGTGTTTCCATTTCTTGTGCAGCCACATCCTGCACCACCTCATCATCAGACAAGTTTATTGTCTCGTCTAGCGAGACATGCCTTTCCGCTTGAGTCTGGGAGGTTTCCTTTTGTTGTTCTTCTGCCAGTTTAGTTTTGAACTTGACAATGGTAGGAAGCGGAACATTGTGCTGAAGTTCCTTCTGCACTTCACTACCTGCCCCCTGTAATTGTGCAGGAGGTTGACTTATCTCACCTCTCATGGAGGTTCTTGGTTTCTTAGGTGTGGTGGGAACCAACACCTGCGGAGCTCTCCTCTTTCTTCTTATTATTAGTGGAGCTTCCTCCTCTTCTTCAGGCTCCTCCTCCATGAGGATAGCTTTGCCTGGTTGTCTGGATGACTGACCCACCTCTTGGGTCTCTGTGATTCCAGCCTCTGCTGTCTTGGTTTTCTTGGGCTTTGGAGGAGAATCCAATTCTGATCCTGACTTCGCGGCCTCCTCCGTTGTGAATACTGCCCTATCAATTATGACCCCTTTGGGTCCTTTTTCCACCTTCTTGCCCTTTTGGGCCCTTTTGCTAGGCTGCTGTGGTGGAGGGATCCTTTCTCCCTTAGTCTTCCTCTTCTCCAGCAGGAAGTCATCATATTCATCTGCAGGGATGTCCTGCCCCTTCTTCTTGTTGTCCACCGTGATGGCAACACCCTTCTTCTTCAATGCCTCTACCTGTGCATCTACCCAAGCTTGGGTCAATTGTAGGGTTCTGGCAAAGAATGGGTCTAAGGACATATCCTCCTGCATGGTGAGGTTAGGTGCAGAGATGGTATCATTGTAAATCTTCTTCTGCTCATATTCATCTGCCATTATCCTGCCGTCATCACTCTTCAGCTGCTGAGGGAGAGATATGCAGTCAAATGTTCTGATCTGGTTCAGAGTCAACCTCTGATACCTCCTCCTCCTGGCTTCTGCCTCATCTTCGCAGTCAGGCCAAAAATCCTCTAGGTGCCTCTGGTGAATAGGCTTTCCTAGGATCTTCTGCATTCGGCCGTAAGGATCATATGGTCTCATTACGGGGAAGGGTAGTAAATTCATCTTATTCAGGGTGACCATCACCTTCTTTATATTGTCAGAGTTAGGGCACATGTAGTTGCCAATGCTGACTGGGAACAAAATTGGTGGCAGCTTCTTGGCATCCTTATACATCTGTATCATGGTGGAGCCCTGCCTGATAAATTCCATTAAAACTACTGCATTCGTAGGATATCTCGGCAGCATCAGGGGATGTCCTTCAAAACCTTCTATCCTGATGCAGGAAAAGGTGGCAAATTGTATGTACCATGCACCATGTCTGTATACTGCCTCCTGAAAAGCTTCCATGCTCAGTCTTTTAGTTCTGTCATCTTCCATGGTCCATACCAGATGCATAGAAAATGCATCATTGACCAGTTTGTAGTCCTTGATATAGTTGGTTCTTTGCAGCTGGGGATGATGATCCCAGATATATGCTGCATTAGTGCCCGTCAGTTTTCCATCTGTGACCAGGGCATCAAAAGTGCCTCTATAGGCGCAGGAATACACGATATAAGAGGTCATGTAGAATGCACAATCTGAACCTCCCAGGTTCATCAGCTGCTCATGCAGAGCATCACTTATTATTTGGCCCCACAGTGGCTTGATGTCTGCATACAGGAACATCATTATTATGCCATACATCCAATCTCTAAATTCTCCAGTATCAGGCTGGCCAGTCACCCTATTCAGTAGGGCAATCACGTACTGATACTCCTCATTGAAATCAAACTTGAACATGTGCACGGGGAGCTTGGCCGCTGCATTATATGTGTTGTTCTCAGCCCGCCAAGCATACATGTTCTTTCTGGCCACCTTCTTGTTGGCCTCGTATTCTCTTTCAGACTTCTTCAAGCCTACACTCTTCACCTTACTGCCCATTGGCAGTCCAAATGTCCGGGAGAGACCTTTGATGGATAGGTTTGCATACACTCTCCCATGCTTCACCACCTGCCTCATCTGAGGGTTATAATTCCGGGCGCATTCAATGACTAGCTATGGAGACTCCATGGAGTATTGGAAGCCAGTAGCGTTCCAAATACCTGATACGAACACTGCGTCCAATACCGGACTCTTATCTTGTCCATCATTCAGCTTGGCTGACCAAGCCTCCAAGTTGGTAATCCCCTGATGGGTATCTGTAATTGCCCCATATTTGAACAGGACCCCCCTCTGGGAAGAGAACATAGGCCTGTTGAATTCCTCTTGATTCTTGACTAAGCGTTTTTCAGCCATGGGTACCTGCAATTAACAACATTTCTTCTCACAACAGGGATATGCATGCATACATATTGCAAATATCATGCCTATTGCATCAATTTCACATTACTTACTTACATGGATACATAACCAGAACTTACAACATCATTTAGAAACAACATGATGAGGGTTTTAGTTCACTTACCTGGTTATGCAAATTTTCTTTATACCAGTATATCGTCAAGACGCTCTTAATTCAACTGCTGATCACTTCCCTCCTTCTATCTGTGAGCTCGAATTGCGCAACGGTAGCTGTTATGCGGATATGGAGGCTGGTGCTCTGTAAAACAATTTTAACGTAGGTAAACGTAACAATGGCAGTTGAATTACCTTTTAACCTCACAGTTAGGGTAAATTTAGGGCAACTCTGACAAGTTAGATTGCAATCTTTGATCATTCGTGCGAAAACTTAGGATCTCGACAGGTATTTCATTGGGTTCCGAGATCGGCGGGAATCACCTACCATATCTGCACGCATTTAATGATAATGGCGGCAAAGGTAGTGGGGACTATCCATGTGACGGGATATCATGAGGGCAGGCTGATATTTCACAAATATCGGGTTGAGTTTCGATATCATCCTCCTTAGCATTGAAATTATTATCGCTACAAGATTCGGGTGACAATACACCCTTTGTTTACATTTTAGCACATCAGGAGGATATTTTGGTTTATCGGGTGATGTTTCAAAACTAAATGATGATGACGAACCAAGCTTGCCCATCCTCCTTTCTGAATATCAGGATGACGTCATCATGATATTCGTTCTTTGTATCGGAAATGCTTCTTGACGTCATCGTCATATTGGGCGAACATGATCATATTTACAAAATATCCTGTCGAAATGTAAATATGATGATGATGTCATCATGATGTTTGTTTCTTCGTTTATCGTATTCAGATGATGTCATCAGGATGTTGGTTAAGGGTGATATTTCACGTCAAGATGATATTAACGAATATCAGGTTACTTTTTAAAACATGATGTTCGCGGTATAAAAGACCACTTGACGGGAAAGACTTACTACCATTTAAAGTTGACGTCAGGATATTTGAGCCACAGGATATATCGGGGGATGTTAGAATATGATGATGATCTTTGAAACATGACTGGGATTATAAAATATGATCCCCCCTCTTGCCAATATCAGGTTTGACCAAGACTTTGACTGTTCATAACTCTCACATTCTAATGAAAACCAGGGTGATGTAAAAGGCAAACCTGCATGAAATTTAATGTTCTTCCAGAATATGAGGTCACAGATACGAAATACAAATTTTGACAAACTGACCTCATAATGATGACTTACCTCATCCTGACTCAACGTGATGATGCATTTGACTGATTTTTACCAAACCGCAAGAAAGCAAGAAGCACAAACCAAGCCAAAAGAAGTTGGGTCCCTATTTTGCCAAGTCAAAATGGGGCATGTTGTGTAACCACACAACAACTTGCCACCACAGAAAATGAACAAATTCCAATGATTTAGGTGATGTGATCACATTTATCTATAGTGCTCTAATTCTGTCTAAGGGTAAGCATCATGGTCCTTTGAATGATAAAATTTCATTATGGTGATAATGCTAACAAAGGATTAGGTGTGTGCATATGATTAATTATCCTCATCTTGAAAGTAAGTTGAAAACGTAAGTAACTGGTGTTAAACTACATAGTTGGAGATCATCCCTCATAGCCAACCTGGATAGAGCCTTGCTGCCAGCAGGCGTCTATAGCCCCGGCAAGGTTATCTATACAATCTCCCTAAGTAGAGCCCCATTGCCAGCAGGCGTCCATAGCCCCGGTAGAGTTACTTAGATGGCCTAATTTTATTTCTTTTCTGGTTTTCTCTTCACATTCATATCTGATATCATCATGTCAGCTCATTTGTACAAGGTATAGTCACTTGCAGCTTTAGGTTGGAGATTGCACTGGTAGCAAGGGAGTCCCTTTAGATTTTTCACTTAACACCTATACTAGTGTGTTCAGCAAACCCAAGGCTGTTAGGTGTTTCATTGTGATGGATTCATTTTGACCAAGAAAAAGCACCCTGATGAAAAGACATCACAAACCTGATCATGAACACTTCTTAGAATGAATCATAACCTATGTTTAAATGTGATCTCATCATCTGAATCTCAACAACTTAATTATTTTCTAGGGTGATGAAGTGCATCATCCTGACTTACCAGAACGAAGGTCCCAACCAACAAAACAAAACAAGCACAACAAACAAATTGCACAAACAACTATACAAATATACAATATGGTACATATGACTGTCACAAAGTCATTCAGTCCTAGAAATAATGTTTGAGGAATTGTCCATTGACTGGCAACGGAACATCCTCACCTATCAGTTTCCTAAGCCTATAAGTGTTGTCTCCTAAGATCTCAGAAATCTGGAAGGGACCTATCGATAATCTATCAAACTTACCATGATCACATTTCTTTTCATGGGCTTTATCCCACATCAGGACTAAATCAGATATCCTGAAAGCTTTAATTCTGGCTCTCTTGTCAAACCAGCGTTTGACAACAGCCTGATGTTTTGCAAATTGGTCAATCGCTTGACTCCGTTTTTCTTCCAGGTGCATCAATTGAAGCAACCTAACTCCCTGCTTATTATCTATGCCTAGATATTCTTGAGCAAACTGTAGAGTAGAAATTTTCAAATTTATAGGGAGGATAGGATCTACCCCATATACTAGTTGGAAGGGTGAGTTTCCTAATGCAATTTTCATTCTAGTTCTGTCTACCCATAAGGCATATTTCAGAAATGAGTTCCATTCCCTAGGATTTTTCGCTATCAGTTTTCTTATGATACTCAGTAAATTCTTGTTGGTGGATTCTGCTAATCCATTTCCCTGGGGATAGTAGTTGGATGAAAACTTAAGTATGATCCCATGATCAAAAGCCCAACTTGACAACTTGGTGGAAATGAAGGCAGAACCATTATCACTTACCAATGCATAAGGAGTTCCATACCTGGTGACAATGTTGCTTTCCAGAAACTTGATGACATCATCTGCAGTGCAAGATTTGCTGTTGATAGCCTCAGTCCATCTGGTACAATAGTCAGTAATCGTTAAGACATACCTATGGCCTGAGGAAGACGGAGGATTGATTGGTCCTATGAAGTCCATGCCCTACTGTGCAAATGAGCGCTCTTCCACCACTGGTTGCAATGGTTGTGCAGCATATTTCTCTCTGTTGGCAGCAACCTGACAGACATGACAACATTTAACATGATCAGCCGTGTCTTTAAAAATTGTAGGCCAGTAATATCCTGCTCTGAGGATTGCATGTGTTGTGGCCAATGCTGATCCGTGTGCCGTTCCAAACTTGTCATGTAACTCTATCAAAACTTTATTTGCTTCTGGTTTCTCTAAGCATCTCAGGTATTTCCTTCATAATTCTTCTTAAACAAGGTTCCTCCCTTCATCATATACTTCTGGGATCTTATCTTCAAGGCTCTTCTCTGTGAAGCTTGCATTCTTGAAGGACATCTTCCAGTGATCAGGATGTGCCTGATGTCTGAATACCATTCTCTCTTATCTTTCTCATTGATCACATACTACTGACTGATGATGTTTGGATCCGTTTCAGACATCATCTGGCTCAAAGCTTGTCCTCTCACCAGCTTCATTGGTGTGATCTCCATGTCGTACTCTTGTAATACAGTAATCCATTTGGCTCTTTTTTCACCAGGTTCACTCTGCATCAGCAGCATCTTTACTGCTGCATCTGGTACCACAGCAATCACTTTGCTTCTCAGTATATAATGTCTGAATTTCTTTACTGCTCTGACTAATGCAAGTGCCTGTCTCTCAACATCTACATATTTCAATTCAGCATCCCTGAAAGGACAGCTCATGAAAGCAATTGGTTTCTCTTCTTTCTCTTCATTTCTTTGAGTTAACACTGCTGCAGAAGTATGTTCTGAGGCAAATGAGTAGATGTAGAAATCTCTTGTATAATCTGGACTAATGAGGACAGGAGCATCTGAAATGGCCTTCTTTATATCTTCAAAAGCAGCCTTGGCTTCTGGTGTCCACTCAATTTGTGCATCCTTTTTCAACATGGCATTTAGTGGTCTAACAATCTCAGCAAAGCCGGTGATGAACTTCCTCACAAAATTTATCTTACCAAAGTAAGACTTAAGTTCCTTTTTGCTTCCTGGAAGTTGTAACTTCATAATAGACTCCACCCTGTCAGGATCAATGATAATTCCATCTTCTGTGATCAGGTGGCCTAGTAACTTTCCTGTTGTGACTCTGAATATGCACTTCTTAGGATTCAAAGATATTCCATATTCTTCACATTTCTTCAGTACACTTCTGAGATCAGCAACATGATTTCCCCTTTCCTCGGAGAAAACCGTCAGGTCATCCATGTAGATGACTATACACTTTCCTATTAAGCCTCTGAAGGCTATGTCCATTGCTCGCTGGAATGTAGCTCCAGCATTTATGAGTCAAAATGGCATACGTCTATATGCAAATATACCCCACTTCGTGGTGAAGGCAGTTTTCAATCTGTCAATTTTATCAACCATCACTTGGTTGTATCCTGAAAAACCGTCCAGGAAGGACATCATTTTGGCTCCATTTACAATCTGTAAAACTTCATCCAAGGAGGGCAAAGGATAATTATCCTTTTCTGATGCTCTGTTCAGGTTCCTGAAATCTACACATAACCTGATGTCTCCATTCTTCTTTCTGACTGGCACAAGATTTGCCACCCAAGTGGAGTGCCTTACAAGAAATATTATCCGGGCATTTAACAATTTCTTAACTTCTTCAAGGATGATTGGTTCAAGCAGAGCATTGACTGGCCTCTGCTTCTGTCTGAAAGGTTTTGCATCTGGCTTGAGAGGTATAGTATGAGTTATGACAGAAGTGTCATATGTGTTTAGCTCATCATAAGTCCATGCAATCACATGTATGTAATCTTTAAGGGCCTGAGTTATTCCTTTTAACTCTTCTTGTGTACAAACCTTACCCAATAAGATGTTTCTCTTGTCATCAGCTTGTCCAATATTCACTTGTGAATATTGACCTCCATCTGCCTTAGGCAGATCTTTATGTTTAAGCATATTATCTAGATCAAAAGCTCTTTCTAATTCAATCATACCTTTGGGAATTCTGTTGCTAGGCAACTCTAATATCTCATCTTCTTCCCAGACATGATCTTCCATACCATTCTCATCTATGATCTGAGCTTCAAATATGTCTCTGTTTGATATGAAGTCTAGGATGTGCTAATCATCATCAAACACTTGGAGATTAGTCACATTGTCAGGTACTGATGGTACTGACACCAATTCTACTGAAAATCTCTTTAGACCAGATATAGAGAGCGGTTCCAACGTACTGGCGGCCTGGGCGAGTGCATCTGCCCTCTGGTTCTGTTCTCTTGGTACGTGAATGATATTAAAGGCATCAAAGTCTTCAATCAGGTCCCACACACGATGTCTGTAATTTGATAGTTTTCTGTACTTACAGGAGTAAATTCCTCTTACTTGCCTCACAATTAGTTCTGAATCCCCAAAGACATGCAGGATCCTTACTTTCTTCTTATGAGCAAACAACATTCCATGAATCAGAGCTTCATACTCTGCGACATTATTGGTACAGGGGAGCTGTAGTCTGTAAGCTGCTAAATAGGATTTTCCTGATGGATCAATGAGATCTATTCCTACCCCAGCACCTTGCTTAGATTTGGATCCATCAAACTTCAGGATCCAAGGTTTATCTTCAGCAGGACACTTATCCTCAGCAGGATATCTATTTGGTCCTCCTTTCTTCTTTGCAGCTCTGGCTGCTGCTCCGCCTGATATCCACTTTAACTTAGGGATGTCATCATCCTCAAGTTTCTTCTTTCCTTCATTTTGTGAGCCTGATGACTTTTCTGTTTTCTCTTCTATATCAGCAAGAGGATGATGTTCAAGATTTACAGCTGCATGCTTCTTCAAAATGTGTAAACATAGTGAGCAAGTTGTTTCTGAGTGAGGCGCCTCATGTAGCCTACACCAACCTTTAATTAAAACCTCCTGGGGAGATTTACGTTGTCGCATCATCTTTTCTATTTCTTTTACCAGAAATTCTTCAAACTTCGCTAGGTTACTGCCTTTGTCTTCATCAGATAACTCATAATCAGGTTCCATGAAGCAATCACTACCAGGGGTGATCTTTTCTTTTTCTACATCATTTATCTGGTTGGACACCAGGATCTCTTCTGCTTCTGGGATATGACCTTCATCATGATTTGTCGGCACCTCTGTTCCTGTAGAAGACAAATAAGAATTAGTATCGTCGTCATCATCAGATGTAGCACTCACCTCAGAATATGATGATGATGCTTCACTATATGTCTGCTCCAGTATCATCATGTCTAAGCATGTTTCACAAGTCTTTTCCGAGTGTGCTTCGCCGTGTAATCTACACCACCCATCAATCAAAATGTTATTAGCAGGTATATTCAATAATTGGCAATGTTTTACCTGAGTAGATAAATGCATCTCAACATCTCTGAAGCGATCTATTTCGTTCTCATTATCTGGATCCTTGTCAAATTCCATACTTGACATGTCCTCATGATAATCATCATCATGATGATGATGAACATCAAGCATCAGGATCTCCTCTATTTTAACAGTCTGCGGCCTGATGGAATAAACTCCAGGTTCTACGTTTACGTACATGATCTCGTTCGTTTTGTTGTATTCCGTGATCATATGTTTCATCCTAGGTTCAGCATCAATCCTGATCTGGTTAGGTATACCTTTCCATGGCAACCACATGTGACTGAAATCTGTGGACATATATCCATTAAGTGTTTTGGACCAGTCTCTGCTAAGCAACATCCCATAAGTATCAGGTATGTCAACTACCTGAATGTCAATGTAATACTGGATCCTAGGATCAGACGCTAGCTGCATGTGAATGTGAGTCAGTTCTCCTACTACACTTACTTCTGTCTTGTCCAGCTGAGTGACCTTCTTTAAGGATTTAACAGGATGCAGTCCTAATGCGTTGCATATTGACAAAGGCATAACATTTGTTGAGGCTCCTGAATCAACCAAACAGTTGTGTAAGTTCTTGCTGAACATTCTTATGGTGAGGAGAAACGGAGGTGATTCAGTTTTATCTCTATACAAGGTCATGTGGGAGGTTTCAGCGGCTTGGACTGTAGCTGACACTTTAGGCTTGATAGTATTATCCTTAGCAGCATGATCTTTGCCATTGGATTGACTTGAACGATGACCATCCTCTTTAGGAGCAGGATCATCTAGTGACTTCATGAATGCTTTCTTGATGGCCGGGGTTTTCAGTAACTCCAATAAGGACAGGCTGACCTTGATTTTCTTCATTTCATCAGCCAAATAGCTGACTAACTTGTCAGACTCTTGAGGTGCATTTACGACCTTTGTTACTGTGTTTTGAGGTGACAAGTACTGAGCATTCACCTTAGGGAACCCAAGGTTATTGTTAGCCTTAGGATCAAGAGGTGTGTTGAAGTTGTTTGGAGGCAAATATGATGTCAATGGACCAGTCGGTCGGTTGGCACTACTTCTCAGGTTATAATTGTGCTTACCAGGATATTGCTGCTGATATGCATGTACTTCCTCATGCTCTCTTGCAGGTTCATTTTCATCCTCAAAAGGAAAAACATAATTTGTTTCGAAAGTTAAAGCAGATTCCTCACAGGTCTGATCATAACTCGAATGAGGCTGATTAGTGTACGTTTCTAGCACAAAAGCTGAGTCATATCCACAAGGAACTATCTCATTTCCTTCTGCCTGAGGTGGATTTCTAGAAGTGTTAGACACTTCAGTCTGAAAGATGCTGGCAGCAATCCTAAACTGTGGACAATCTAATTCTGCATGTGCATTGGTATTGTGGATCCTACACCAACTGGTAAGGGCTGCCTCAGCAAGATTGACTCTAGTAATCTGTTTAGCTTCACCTGGAGGCTGATTGTCCAGGGGTGATGGTAATGAACCATTATTTGGCCTGGAGTTCCATATTCTAGGCTGTCTAGGAGGATTATTGTTAGTTCCACCATTATTGTTGAAGTTATTGTTGTTATATCCTCTATCAGGGTAGTTTGGTCTGTCATTAGAATAATTCCTATTCTGACCTGACTGTGCATAAAACCCTTGATTTCTCAAATGTGTTACTTCTGTGGTGAGTTTTCTCAACTGAGCAGAAATTTCTTTGATTTCTTCCTTCTCCTCTTGAGCTTTGGCAACTACATTTTCAGTCTGAGGCTTGAAAAAAGAAGATCCATGGTTACTGTTGGATAGATCAGTACCCTGAGGTGTCTGAGCATGTGCAGGATATTGTGGTAGTTGGCTATTTCCATTAGGAGGAGGCATAATGCTCAATGGAGGTACTTGCAAAGGTGCAGGCATGACTGCTGGAGGTATCACTGCTCCATTTGGATATTGTGCAGGATACTGAGGTGAATACGGTGCAGGATACTGTGCAGGATATTGTGGCTGCATGCCAGACAAAGTAGGGAATACTATATTCAGAGTAGGAGCAGGTATCAACTGCTGATTTACCTTGATAGCTTCTTGAAAAGCTCCTGTCAATGTAGTGATCTCTGGATGTGTTCTCCTAATGAACATGGAAGTTAATGGATCCAGGGCTGAATAATAGATAGTCCTAGCAGCAGCATCAGTTAATACATATGGGTCAACTAGCTTGGACAACATTTTCTGGAACCTAGCATTTAAATTAGCAATAGGCTCATTCTCAAGTCTTTTGATTGTAGCAAACATGTGATAATTCATAGATGGATCAATAGGGACCTTGAACCTGTCAAGAAAAGGTTTCTCTAAGACAGCCCATGAACCAACAGAGGCTTGGCCCAAACTGATGAACCAATTATAAGCCTCTTCCCCTAAGGAAAAAGGAAACAATCTGCACACCACGTCCTGATACTCTATTCTGGCTCTGCAGCAAGCTTCCTTAAATGTCCTAATATGATCATCAGCATCTTGATAGGGATGGTATTTTGGGCAAAGTTTGTCTGGATTCTTTGGTAACTCATGATATGCATTAAAGGTCAAAGGTGACTCTGCTGCAAAGAACGACATTGCAGCCTGAGGGGGCTGAACTGGTGGTGCAGCTGGCTGAGTTTGAACTAAAGGCACACCCTGGGGTTGAATAGGAGGTGTCACAGATATACCAGAAGGTATTTGTAAACCAACAAGAGTTACAGGAGGAGGTCCTGGTGAAGCTCTAGGCGCACTAGACCCTGGAGTATGATGAATGTCTACAGTCTTAGGTCTGAAACCTCTAACAGGCAATTCTTCAAAAATTTCACTAGGTCTAGACCTGGTATTTATCTTGTGAGCGAGCATTTTTTGAATTGGAGGCAAATTGGCTGAAACTTTGCAAATATTGGTTGGATTCCACCGGATGAGGTGATATTTGCAGTCAGATGGCAAATCAGACTGGATATTTATGAAATATTTGCGAAGATACTATAAATATGACAGGATATTTGGGTATCATGACCCGTAGCACGAGATCTAAAGTGCCTCCGGCCTAAATTCTTCAAAATTTTGAACAAAGTTTCGTATCTTTGGCCAATATTTATGAATCCACAACGATCTACTGTAAGGCTTGCAATATTTACGTGAGATCTGGAAATCTTTACATAGAATGAACATGTACAAACTTATCACAGTAAATATTTACGTAATTTACTGAAATTCACAGGTGATCTGAGGTTACCTTACGCTATGCGTCATCAAACCTGAAAATAATGATGATGAGTGTGGTTTTCCGGAGTCTGCCCTCCTTCTAGTGCGCCAATTTTGTGTTGGTCATGATGTTAGTCACAAACATAGAATAAAAGTACACATTAACCTTTATTCATCTTGAAAGATACAGTGAATTCAGAGAATTCATCATCCCAAGTCTCCGGTGATTAGGTCTTAATCGACTGATGTTACTCAGTAGTTAATGTGAGTTGCTGTTTCCATTTTGGGGCCTTACGTGAAATTACGCCATCATCATGACACTCCTGCAGAAATTCTTTACAGAGAAGTCAAGTTATGTAGTTATTTGATGAAAAGATGTAGGAATACCTCGATCTTTGCATGATATTTTCAATTGTGCATACTTTTTTATTTAAATATGCTAAATATTTGCAATTACCTACGAGATGTCTGCATATTTGCGTTATTTGCTTAAGGTTATCAATTATTTGTAATTGTGATGGTGAGATGTTCTAAAATTGAAAGAAATTAAAGGGAATACTTCTAATTATGTTGAACCTTTAGCTTTTGATCCACATACATGCTTGATACTATCATGAGGAGAAGAAATCAAACCATATGTTCACCAGGACATTCCACAGCTAGACACAGTTGATGCAAACTTCAGAGGATAATGAATGAAAAAAATACATGCAACATGATGAGCACTCCAAGGGACGCAGCTAATCAAAGCACATATCCAGAATTCAAACACAGATTACTCAGGATTTACGAAGATTTGTAATCAAATACTCTTCTCTTTCATTAAGTATGCAAAAGACATGTACATATACAGCAGCTTTGAAATGAGCCCTGAATATTTCAGCAAACAGATTTCAATTAAGTTTTGAATGAATATAACAAGGCATTCCACCACCTTTTATAGAATAAGGTGAGGAAACCGTTACAAAAGATCTACTGATCTGATATGTCAATACAAATCAACGGTCATCATTTCATGACTTGTCAATTTTACAAAATAGTACAAGTTGCCAGCTGGCAACTATCTATATTACCTATGCAAAAAATTCCCCTTCATGATGTATCTTCATCATGCTCTTTAGCTGATTCATGCGGATCATCATCATGTGCATCGCTTTCTGAACCTTCGCTATCCTGATGATGATGCTGCCGCATATGGGGTTGCATGCTGCTCTGGATTTGTTCATATGACTGCACAACCTGATCTATTCCTCCGCCATCTTGAGTCTTTGCCTTGATAATGGCGTGCTTGTGTGCCTCATACTTATCCTTGCTGTTATCCATCTTATTTTCTCTATCCTGCAATGTCTCATTGTAGGTCTCCATCTTGACTTTGATCCTCATCACCTTATTTATAATCTCTTCTGTCAAGTGGATGAGTGGACCATCATCTTCCATCTGGAAGTTACTGCGCAGAGCCTTAAGGGCAGAATCTTCATCTTGATTCTCTAGCTTCCCTTCCACTTTGCCTTCTAATGTTTCTAGCATGTCTGCCTCAATGCCCATTAAATCACGTAGCCTCATGCTAATCTCCCTCAGCTTATTATTGCATCTCTTGAGGACTCCGCATTCAAACTGTACATCTTTGTACCAGATATCCACTAATAATGCAATATTATTATTCAATACCTGCTTACTGATAAGCAGTTGTGGGTTTATCTTCCTTATTTCTCCCAATAGGCTGAGGACTTTCTCCAGTCTATAAGACCTTTTCCCGGTCTGCATCTACAATTTGTCCACCTTGGTCTTGGAGTCACTTAATATGCTCCATCTTTTCAAAGAACCTTTCATTATTTCAATAGCCTCATCCAATGTGGATGACATCCATTTCCTTATTACGGAAGCCTCATGTTTCATGAGGTCCAATTTATTTACCTCTTCCTGAGAAATGGCAGTCAATGGGACTGCAGCTTCACTTGTAGTATCATCAGGGTTGGTTAAACCCTTAATGTATGCATGCAACTGAGCAATGTGCTCTTTATGTTGCTTATTTTTCTCCTTCTCTCTTTTCACCTTCTGAATTAGAGAGTCTATGATGTCTTTTCCCTCCTGACCTTCCTGCTCTTCGTTGGAAAAACCCAAATCAACTGTGCTTATCTGGAATTCATCCACAGTGATTTTGCCTTTCTCCTTCTCTACCGCAGGTACAGCAATTTGTGCGGTCCTTCTCCCTGTCGCTGGATCTCTTTTGATGGCCGAAGTCATTCTGGCCTTTCTCCTGGCCTTCATTATATCTACGGAGAACAGGGTGGAGACGTCGAACTCTTGGATTTCAAGTTCCTCCTCAACATTTACCTCCTTTTCTAACCATGGAGGCACCTGATCATGCTTTTCAACATCATGATGCTGTTCACCCCTATCTCCCGTTTCCACCAACAAGCGTTGTGGAGATGGTGATTTTTCCTTTTCTCCCTCTTGATGCTCGCCTTGCTGCGGATCCTGTGGTGCCTCCTCCTGTTGAGGAACTTCCTTTTCTGGGGGAGCATCTTCTCTGTGTGGGGAACCCTGCGGTGTACCTGTATGTAGATCATGATGATCATGATCTTTCTCCATCATTTCTTCACCTGTCCCCAGTTCTTCCCTTTGTGGAGGTTGATCATCCTCCTTTTGTTTCTCTATTTCTGGTGGTATGTCCACCGTATCTGATATCATAGGATCTGCCTGAGGTGATGGCATCTGTTCTGCAGCTGTTACTTGTTCTGTGCCTGCACTATCCACCTCTTGTGCCTTATCAGCTGGATCCTCTATTTCTTCCTTCTTCTCATCAGCCTTTATTTCTTGGACCTCCACTATAGCAGGTCCTGCTAATGTATCTTGTGGGCTTTGCTAGCCTGATTCAAGAGCATGGCCTTCTGCTTCTGCCATCTCTATCTCCTCTGTTAGGTGGCCCTTATCAGGTGATCCTGCTGGCTTCTCAGGACTTGCATCCTGTTTCTCTGCCAAGTCCACCACTACAGGACTTGTCACCTCAGCAATCAGTGTATCTAGCCCTATGTCCTGAGCTACCTGCTCCAGGCTCTTCTCTGGTTTCAGGCTCTTTTCTCGCTCCGCTTCTGCTTGTTTCATCTCCTCAAGCACTGATTGGATAGATGGAGGCTTCTGAGGAGTCGCACTGATGCCAGCAACCATTGTTTCCATTTCTTGTGCAGCCACATCCTGCACCACCTCATCATCAGACAAGTTTATTGTCTCGTCTAGCGAGACATGCCTTTCCGCTTGAGTCTAGGAGGTTTCCTTTTTTTGTTCTTCTGCCAGTTCAGTTTTGAACTTGACAATGGTAGGAAGCGGAACATTGTGCTAAAGTTCCTTCTGCACTTCACTACCTACCCCCTGTAATTGTGCGGGAGGTTGACTTATCTCACCTCTCATGGAGGTTCTTGGTTTCTTAGGTGTGGTGGGAACCAACACCTGTGGAGCTCTCCTCTTTCTTCTTATTATTAGTGGAGCTTCCTCCTCTTCTTCAGGCTCCTCCTCCATGAGGATAGCTTTGCCTGGTTGTTTGGATGACTGACCCACCTCTTGGGTCTCTGTGATTCCAGCCTCTGCTGTCTTGGTTTTCTTGGGCTTTGGAGGAGAATCTGATTCTGATCCTGACTTGGCTGCCTCCTCCATTGTGAATACTGCCCTATCAATTATTACCCCTTTGGGTCCTTTTTCCACCTTCTTGCCCTTTTGGGCCCTTTTGCTAGGCTGCTGTGGTGGAGGGATCCTTTCTCCCTTAGTCTTCCTCTTCTCCAGCAGGAAGTCATCATATTCATCTGCAGGGATGTCCTGCCCCTTCTTCTTGTTGTCCACCGTGATGGCAACACCCTTCTTCTTCAATGCCTCTACCTGTGCATCTACCCAAGCTTGGGTCAATTGTAGGGTTCTGGCAAAGAATGGGTCTAAGGACATATCCTCCTGCATGGTGAGGTCAGGTGCAGAGATGGTATCATTGTAAATCTTCTTCTGCTCATATTCATCTGCCATTATCCTGCCGTCATCACTCTTCAGCTGCTGAGGGAGAGATATGCAGTCAAATCTTCTGATCTGGTTCAGAGTCAACCTCTGATACCTCCTCCTCCTAGCTTCTGCCTCATCTTCGCAGTCAGCCCAAAAATCCTCTAGGTGCCTCTGGTGAATAGGCTTTCCTAGGATCTTCTGCATTCGGCCGTAAGGATCATATGGTCTCGTTACTGGGAAGGGCAGTAAATTCATCTTATTCAGGGTGACCATCACCTTCTTTATATTGTCAGAGTCAGGGCACATGTAGTTGCCAATGCTGACTGGGAACAAAATTGGTGGTAGCTTCTTGACATCCTTATACATCTGTATCATGGTGGAGCCCTGCCTGATAAATTCCATTAAAACTACTGCATCCGTAGGATATCTCGGCAGCATCAGGGGATGTCCTTCAAAACCTTCTATCCTGATGTAGGAAAAGGTGGCAAATTGTATGTACCATGCCCCATGTCTGTATACTGCCTCTTGAAAAGCTTCGATGCTCAGTCTTTTAGTTCTGTCATCTTCCATGGTCCGTACCAGATGCATAGAAAATGCATCATTGACCAGTTTGTAGTCCTTGATATAGTTGGTTCTTTGCAGCTGGGGATGATGATCCCAGATATATGCTGCATTAGTGCCCGTCAGTTTTCCATCTGTGACCAGGGCATCAAAAGTGCCTCTATAGGCGCAGGAATACACGATATAGGAGGTCATGTAGAATGCACAATCTGAACCTCCCAGGTTCATCAGCTGCTCATGCAGAGCATCGCTTATTATTTGGCCCCACAGTGGCTTGATGTCTGCATACAGGCACATCATTATTATGCCATACATCCAATCTCTAAATTCTCCAGTATCAGGCTGGCCAGTCACCCTGTTCAGTAGGGCAATCACGTACTGATACTCCTCATTGAAATCAAACTTGAACATGTGCACGGGGAGCTTGGCCGCTGCATTATATGCGCTGTTCTTAGCCCGCCAAGCATACATGTTCTTTCTGGCCGCCTTCTTGTTGGCCTCGTATTCTCTTTCAGACTTCTTCAAGTCTACACTCTTCACCTTACTGCCCATTGGCAGTCCAAATGTCTGGGAGAGACCTTTGATGGATAGGTCTGCATACACTCTCCCATGCTTCACCACCTGCCTCGTCTGAGGGTTATAATTCTGGGCGCATTCAATGACTAGCTCCGGAGACTCCATGGAGTATGGGAAGCCAGCAGCGTTCCACATACCTGATACGAACACTGCGTCCAATACCAGACTCTTATCTTGTCCATCATTCAGCTTGGCTGACCAAGCCTCCAGGTTGGTAATCCCCTGATGGGTATCTGTAATTGCCCCATATTTGAACAGGACCCCCCTCTGGGAAGAGAACATAGGCCTGCTGAATTCCTCTTGATTCTTGACTAAGCATTTTTCAGCCATGGGTACCTGCAATTAACAACATTTCTTTTCACAACAGGGATATGCATGCATACATATTGCAAATATCATGCCTATTGCATCAATTTCACATTACTTACTTACATGGATACATAACCAGAACTTACAACATCATTTAGAAACAACATGATGAGGGTTTCAGTTCACTTACCTGGTTATGCAGATTTTCTTTATACCAGTATATCGTCAAGACGCTCTTAATTCAACTGCTGATCACTTCCCTCCTTCTATCTGTGAGCTCGGATTGCGCAACGGTAGCTGTTATGCGGATATGGAGGCTGGTGCTCTGTAAAACAATTTTAACGCAGGTAAACATAACAATTGCAGTTGAATTACCTTTTAACCTCGCAGTTAGGGTAAATTTAGGGCAACTCTGACAAGTTAGATTGCAATCTTTGATCATTCGTGCGAAAACTCAGGATCTCGACAGGTATTTCATTGGGTTCCGGGATCGGCGGGAATCACCTACCATATCTGCACGCATTTAATGATAATGGCGGCAAAGGGAGCGGGGACTATCCATATGACGGGATATCATGAGGGCAGGATGATATTTCACAAATATCAGGTTGAGTTTCGATATCATCCTCCTTAGCATTGAAATTATTATCGCTACAAGATTCGGGTGACAATACACCCTTTGTTTACATTTTAGCACATCAGGAGGATATTTTGGTTTATCGGGTGATGTTTCAAAACAAAATGATGATGACGAACCAAGCTTGCTCATCCTCCTTTCTGAATATCAAGATGACATCATCATGATATTCGTTCTTTGTATCGGAAATGCTTCTTGACGTCATCGTCATATTGGGCGAACATGATCATATTTACAAAATATCCTGTCGAAATGTAAATATGATGATGATGTCATCATGATGTTTGTTTCTTCGTTTATCGTATTCAGATGATGTCATCAGGATGTTTGTTAAGGGTGATATTTCGTGTCAAGATGATATTAACGAATATCGGGTTACTTTTTAAAACATGATGTTCGCGGTATAAAAGACCGCTTGACGGGAAAGACTTACTACCATTTAAAGTTGACGTCAGGATATTTGAGCCGCAGGATATATCAGGGGATGTTAGAATATGATGATGATCTTTAAAACATGACTGGGATTATAAAATATGACCCCCCTCTTGCGAATATCAGGTTTGAGCAAGACTTTGACTGTTCATAACTCTCACATTCTGATGAATACCAGGGTGATGTAAAAGGCAAACCTGCATGAAATTTAATGTTCTTCCAGAATATGAGGTCACAGATATGAAATATGAATTTTGACAAACTGACCTCATAATGATGACTTACCTCATCCTGACTCAACGTGATGATGCATTTGACTGATTTTTACCAAACTGCAAGAAAGCAAGAAGCACAAACCAAGCCAAAAGAAGTTGGGTCCCTGTTTTGCCAAGTCAAAATGGGGCGTGTTGTGTAACCACACAACACATCCAAACCTTCGCCGATCTCATCAGTTACACCGATGAAGCCACCGCAAACCCCTGTCGGCCAGACCAATACCGTCGGCCAAGCAAAAGATCCCTCTGCCGATAGACCACACTCTCACCGATGCACCAACGAATTATACTCTGCTCCTTCATCGGCGAGACCTCCCACTGTCGGCCCACCACAATCCATCCTCGCCGACAACACAAGTCATGCCGAAGACCATACACAACACTTCCCTTCATCAGCCAGAGATTAGTCTATCAGCCAACCATTTCACCGTTCACCCGATAATACAACCCATGCCGATAGACCCTGGCTCTTCCCCTTCCGTCGATGTAACACACACCATCGAAGCATCCAAATGCCGATCTCAAAGGTCACACCGACGACATCTTCGCCAGCCACACATTGCTCCTCCATCGGCCAAACTCCTTACATCAGCGGGCCACAAATTTGCTTCGCCGACAGCCAAACACACGCCGATGGACATCCATCGGCCAGACCAAAACAATCGGAGCACTCAAGAAATCTTTTGCCGATGAGGCTGATCACTCTGATAAGACCAAAAATGTAAAGCGCTGAACTGTTGAACCGTTGAACCACGAACTGGTTCAACCCGATGGTTCAACCGAGAAGTTCAATGCCGAACGGAGCACTTCAAAAAGAACATTTGCTGAACACAAACACAAAGCCTCGAACCGTTGAACCCCGAACCAAAAGGGTTCAACACTAGGGTTCAACGCGATGGTTCAAACATCCAAAATAATACTCCATAGGCAAAAAAGCTTCAAACCATTGAACCTTGAACCAAAACAAAAAGGTTCAAGCGGGAGGTTCAACGATGCAATATTTGCACAAGGAAAATGCATAATGTGACCCGTTAGAAGAAAAATGAACCTCGAACCGCTGAACCATTGAACTTAGAGAAAAAGGGTTCAAGTTCAAACCAAAATGTCAAAGACACAAAAACGAATGCATGCCATTGGAGAAAAGACGAAGACCCCTCCTCAAGAAATGAGATGCAGATGCTGAAAAACACTGAAGGGGTGCCAAAACATAGAACCTTTTGGATATTTCAGGATGGTGCCTGCATGAAAATTGCTAAATTAACTGACAGTGAATTCAAGCACCAACAGTACTCTCTAGTTGACATTGGGCAAGGTGGTAAAGGAAGAAATGTCCTGATTGGAAAGGTCTGCACGAATGAAGAGTTCACAGGGATAACCCAGGCTCTCTAGGACTACATCCATGTCATTGCCTGGACTATGATGAGCTAAAGACTTATGACACTTCTGTCATCACCCAAACTATTCCTTTGAAGCTAGATGCCAAGCCTTTTAGGCAAAAACAGAGACCTGTCAATGCCCTACTGGAGCCCATCATCTTTGAAGAAGTTAAAAGACTGCTTGATGCCAGGATCATATTTTCTGTGAGACACTCCACATGGGTGGCGAACCTGGTACTCGTGAGGAAGAAGAATGGCGACATCAGGCTATGCGTAGATTTCAGGAATTTGAATAGAGCTTCTGAAAAGGATAACTATCCTTTGCCTTCCCTAGATGAAGTCCTACAGGTTGTGAATGGAGCCAAGATGTTATTCTTCTTGGATGGCTTCTCTGGTTACAATCAGGTGATGGTGGACAGAATTGATAGATTGAAAACCGCATTCACCACTAAATGGGGGATCTTCACCTACAGACGCATGCCATTTGGGCTGATAAATGCTAGAGCCACCTTCCAGCGGGCAATGGACATAGCCTTCAAAGGCTTAATCGATAAGTACATAGTGATCTACATGGATGACCTGACTGTGTTTTCAAAAGATAGAAAAAACCATGTAGAGGACCTAAGAATGGTACTAAAGAAGTGCGAGCAGTACGAGATATCCTTAAATCCCAAGAAGTGCATATTTGGGATGACCACCGAGAAGTTGCTGGGTCACCTGATAATTGAGAATGGGATCATCATTGATCCTGATAGAGTAGAGTCCATCATGAAAATACAACTGCCTGGAAGCAAGACAGAGCTCAAATCTTACTTTGGTAAGATTAATTTTGTTGGGAAGTTCATCACCGGCTTTGCAGAGATAGTTAGGCCCCTGAATGCCATGCTCAAAAGGGATGCCAAGATTGAGTGGACACCTGAAGCTAGAGCAGCTTTTGAAGACATTAAGAAAGCTATTTTAGATGCTCCAGTCCTAATCAGTCTAGATTACACTAGGGACTTTTACATCTCATTTGCCTCAGAACATACCTCTACAGCAGTGCTAACCCAAAGAAAAGAAGAAAAGCAGGAGAAGCCTATAGCCTTCATGAGCTGCCCTTTCAGAGATGCAGAGCTCAGGTACCTGGATGTTGAAAGACAAGCACTTGCTCTAGTTCGAGTAGTCAAGAAGTTCAGGCACTACATCCTGAGGAGTAAGGTGATTGCTGTGGTACCTGATGCAGCAGTAAAGAAGCTACTAATGCAAAGTGAGCCAAGTGAGAAGAGGGCCAAATGGATCACCATCCTCCAGGAGTATGAAATGGATATCACACCCATGAGGTTGGTAAGAGGACAAGCTTTGAGTCAAATGATATCAGAGATAGACCCTAACATCCTGAGCCAGCAGTATGTTGTAGATGCAAAAGATGATGGAACATGGTATGCAAACGTTAGGCATGTCCTGATCACTGGGAGATGTCCCCCAAGATTGCAGGCCTCATAGAGGAGAGCCCTAAAGATAAAAGCATAGAAATATATGATGAAAGGAGGAGTCATTTTTAAGAGAAACTATGACGGGATATACTTGAGGTGCTTGGAAAAACCAAAAACAGACAAGGTACTAGCGGAACTACATGATAAATTTGGGACTGCACATGGATCATCCTTGACCACCACTCATGCCATCCTTAGAGCAGGGTATTATTGGCCCACAATTTTCAAGGACACTGTTGAACACACCAAATACTGTCATGTGTGTCAAGTTGCTGCAAATAGAGATAAATATGTTGCTCAACCTCTACAGCCAGTGATGGAGATGCACCCATTTGCTCAGTGGGGTATGGACTTCATAGGACCCATCAATCCTCCATCATCTTCAGGCCACAGGTATGTCTTGACTATTATTGACTACTGTACTAGGTGGACTGAAGCTGTCAGCAGTAAAACATGTAATGCTGAGGATGTCATTAAGTTTTTGGAAAGCAACATAGTGACCAAGTATGGAGTTCCATATGCTTTAGTGTGTGATAGTGGACCTGCCTTTGCTTCAATAAAACTATCAGGTTGGGCTTTTGACCATGGGGTCATCTTGAAATTCTCCTCCAATTACTATTCCCAAGGGAATGGATTAGCAGAATCCACAAACAAGAACTTGCTTAACATCATAAAGAAGTTGATAGATAAGAACCCAAGGGAATGGGACACTCTGTTGAAATATGCCTTGTGGGTAGATAGAACCATAAATAAGGCTGCATTAGGAAACTCACCTTTTCACCTAGTATATGGGGTGGATCCCCTCCTCCCTGTTAACCTAAAGATTCCTACACTGTAGTTTGCACAAGAATACCTAGGCATAAATAACAAACAGGAGGTTAGGTTGCTGCAGCTAATGCACCTAGATGAAAAAAGAAGTGAAGCCATTAACCAGTTTGCTAAACATCAGGCTGTTGTCAAGTGATGGTTTGACAAAAGAGCTAAAATTAAGGCTTTCTGGATCTCAGATCTAGTCCTGATGTGGGACAAAGAACATGAAAGGAAGGGTGACCATGGTAAGTTTAACAAACTCTAGATAGGCCCCTTTCAAATTTCTAAAATATTAGGAGATAGCACCTACAAGCTCAAGTCCTTAATAGGTGAGGATGCCCCATTGCCAGTCAATGGACAGTTCCTCAAGCACTATTTTCAGGCCTGAAGTAGCATCATGACAGTCATGTGTATCATAATGTATATTTGTTGTCCGGTTGTTTGTACAGTCTCCTTCCTTTTGTTTGTTTTGTTTGGTTGCTTTGTTGTCCTCAGCAGGGATCTTTCTTTTGATTTAGAGCATACAGGAGCAAACTAACAACCACAAAAAAATCCAGATCATTCAGGTTAATTGTTTTAAATTTATACATAACTTGTTGTGACTGTCATGAATGTGGAGAGTTGTTTGACTTATAAAATTTTGTATTCAATAAGAATGGGTTGAGTATTCAAGGATGTTTCTCACAATGACACACCTAAAATCCTTGGGTTGGTTAAACCTACCAGTGTAGATATTAGGTGAAAAATCAGAGGTCACCCTTGCTACCATTACAATTCTCAGCTTAATTTCAACAAGTGACCACTCCTTGCATCATGATGATGAAGTTACAAATGTAACACCTTATGAAGTTCTACCAAAAATATAAAATGTAAAGCAATAAGATGGATTTTACTAAAAATCTAGGTTAAGCCATCTAAGTAACTCTACCGGGGCTATAGACGCTCGTTGGCAGTGGGGCTCTACTTAGGAGAATTGTAACGATATCCTTGCCGGGGCTATGGATGCCTGCTGGCAGCAAGGCTCTATCCGGTTGGCTATGAGGGAACATCCTCACCTACGTAGGCTAATGTTAGTCACTGATTTGTTCAACTGATCTTCAAGATGAGGGTAATTAATCACATGCACCCACTTCAACTGAAAGGAAAATTCACGCACCTTATTGAATACATTGAGTCTCAAGTTAGATGATGATCTGCAGGAGAGATGGTTGGAAGTTATGCATGTATTTCTTTCAGTTTCCTTTAATGGTCTTTGTTTTTGATTGTTTTGTTTGGTTGCTAGTTGTTGTGATGTTCACAACACGCCCCTTTTTGCCCCTTAGCAAAATGAGGACCCCTATTGTGGCTTGCCCCCTTTGTTTTTGTGCTCTGGGCGGTAATGGTAAAAAGCATCATCATATCAGGTGCATGATGATCCTCCTGTATGAGCCCAAAATTCAAAGGTCTGAATCTTGCCTCAGGAAGCTTGCCATGTGAAAGAGTGTAAAATTCTAAGCAAGTTTGCCTTTTACATCACCCTGAAATTTGGCCAGGTAAGAAAGTTATGCCCGGTCAAAGTTCTAGTCAAACTTGATATTCACAGGGGGAGGATCATATTTCTTGACATCAGTCATATTACAAAGGGTCATCCTAATCTAAGTTATCACCCGATAAATCATGCGGTCTAAATATCCGGACGTCAATTTTAGGTGATAGTGACCTTTACCCGTCAACAGCCTTATGTATTTCGTGAGGATTATGTTTCTCAATATAACTCGATATTTCTCAATATCCTCCTGTCGTGAAATATCACCCCGAACCAATATCCTGATGATGTCATTAGAACTTGATAAACAAGAAACGTCACATGAAGATGACATCATCATCCTTTTTACCTCACGGAGGTATATTTTTGGACATGACCTTTCCTGCATAACATGACGATGACATCATGGTGTCGCAGCGCTAAACCAAGTCATCATCCGGATGATGTCATCCTGATATTCCGACAAGAGGTCATTTTAGTCTAAGGGGATCATCATCTTTCAAATATCACCTGATGTTTCAAATATCACCTGATGTTTCAAATGTCACCTGATATTCTGAAAGATCACCCTCCTCGCCAAATATCACCCGATGTTTCAAATGTCACCCGATATTCTGAAAGATCACCCTCCTCGCCAAATATCACCCTGATGTGGATGCATCACCCCGACCTTTTGTGCATCACCTGATTTCTTTTTGAAGATCAGTCAATCTTTTGAATATAACGATCTTCTGAAATATCACCCCATGGCCAGTATGATGATGACATCATCCAAGCTTGATGAACAAAGGAAATCACCTCGTGATGATGTCATCATCCTTTTGCCTCGCACATGCACTTTTTTAAACATCACTCCTATCCGATAAACATGACGATGACATCATGATAACTACAGTGATAAACAACGCCACCCTTCTGCTGATGTCACCCTGATCTTTCGAAAGGAAGGTCATCTTACCCGTGGGGGTCATGTTCCAAATATCATCCTGATCTTAAAATATGACCCGATAAGCAAAACTCGACATATCTTGATGGCGTCATCTCCTTGGGAGGGTGATATTCTTCAAAGCTCTTTCCTTAGGATCATGTTCCTTGGACCTAATTTCCTTCAATATTAATGTGACGTCACCATCATATCACGATCAAGTAAAGAGAATGTCTGGAAATCTACATGCAAGTGGCGGAACTGAATGAATTATCAAAAGGGGACTAATTTCTCATGTGCAGGCAGATTTTCGTAGTATCATGACCAGATATTTATGTTTGCACCTTCAAGGCATGATTTGGCATTAGTTTTTATCCTCCTGCTAATTATTTAAATGATGGTGCCTAACTTTATATGATGACCGCAGGTACATTGGCCAGAAGATGGGGTCGATGAGACAGTGTTGGCTCGCTCTGATCAGGTGGGGTTTCACCGATGATCATGATGATGTGCGGTCATGATGGAAAAGCAAGGCAAGTGGATTTTGAGCCATCCCAGAACCTGATGATGTCATCCTTTCACACTTCAGCAAGGCCAGTCCATCCTGATGACATCATCATCATATCCTGATCAGTGAAGAATTTTAAAGTGCAGCCTGATATTCAAATGGAAAATGGCAGGAAAGTAGAGCGGAAGGAATTTGAAATTATTTTGGAGCTCGATGTATAACTTTGGTCAAACAAGAAGTACATGCAAGGCCTACGACGACGGCGTACAGATGTAGTATGGAGGTGGAATATTTTATTAAGGTGGGCATCCCACTATGGAGGTGGAATGTTTTATTAAGGTGGGCATCCCACTATGAAGAATATTTTATTATTTTTTTTGAGAAGGTGGGCATCCCACTATGGAGGTGAAATATTTTATTAAGGTGGGCATCCCATTAAGGCTAAAGGAGGTCAATCATACAAGGGGAACTGGTAGAAATTTTAGGTAGTAGACTAGATTGCTGATACTAGTGGGGACTGAATTGTTGAAACATTCAAGGTTCTTTCCTCATGATCACTGTAAATATGCATGTTTTATGAACATACTGTATGGAGATGAAGCTTCAGATTACATCATGATTGTAAACCTTAAGTAATCTTCAAGTTGATTTCTGGATATGTACTGGTGGATGCTGTGTTCTTTAGAAGCGCTTTCATTTTATTGCATGTTGTTGTCAACTCTATCTCTGAAGATTTGCATTGGATCATGCTGATTTGTGGAATATCCTGGTGAAGTATGATTTCAATTTTCTTCTCTTCATTACTATATGGGAATATGTATGTGGGTCAATGATCTCAATCAAGTAAATCTTAGGAATATCTCTCTCTTTAACCCTTTTTCTTATTTTAATTTTATAGAAATCACTTCCATAATTGCACATCATGGTAAATATTAAGCAGAATAGGGGAATATGCAGACTATTGGCAAGAGACACTATATGGATTCATGGTTGTTGTCATTGATGGCAACAAAGGTCATCCCACATATCCGCAAGTCATGGTGTGTCTCTACCGGAAGTCAGAATGAAGATTGTTGTGGTCCGGTGAACAAGAACAGAGCATATGGGAAGGTCCGACAGAGTGGTCCGGATCTCTCAGAGGAAGTGTCTTGGTGCAGTGTGGATTTGGGGAAGTCAAGAGGACTACCTTGAGTAGTATATTCCAAGGATTTAGCCTCCGGTGATGAACAAAGAAAAAGATATGAATAGTTGAGTACCGGATTCCTGAGAGACAGAGAGAACAGAGGAAGAACTGACTGACAGAGTATTAGACTATTTTCCGGATGTGTTACTGTTGATGGTAAAGGTTGTGAAGGCATGAATCATGTTTGGCCGACATGATTAATGATATCTACAAGTATATGCTTGATCTGCATTGCTTGGTAAGCAAGGATTCAGCCGACAGAACAGAGTTTGTAAGAAACTAGATTGTTCCGGATGCCGACTAGAAAGGTGATGAAATTACTTATGCGGATATATATAGAGGATGGATTTAGTTGTGAAGAGTGTGATGGTGTGATGGTGTATGTGAATAAGTGCAGAATAGAGCAGAAGTAGTAAGAAAGATCCGGTATGTGAAAGGATAGCAGAATAAAGAACAGAGGAAAGATGAAGTGCAGCAGATCAGTGTACTGAGCCTAACCGGAACTGAACTCCAGCATATGTAGATGCTTTCAATCAGTTCAAGACTGTGATTCTTATCACTTTGTAGACAGTGTGTCTCCTTGTAGGCAGTGGGCCTCTTTGTGAGCAGTGTGCTCAGCAGTGAGCCCTAATTGGCAAGTGCCATTTTTGTAATTCCTTATTCTTCTAACAGAGAATAATCTTTGGGTTAATCACCCCGTGGTTTTCTCCCTTAACAGGGTTTCCACGTCAAAAATACTGTGTCATGTGTTTTCTTATTTCATGGTAATGTTTTTATGTTTGATTCAATGCTGCATTAATTAATAAGAAAGTTCAAAAGGAAAATAATTAGGATAACTGATTCACCCCCCCTCTCAGTTATCAACACAGACATCCCATAGATACTTGATCATCCTTAGCATATTCTTGAGCTAGATGCATGTACCATTGAAAATTTCATGTAGGAAATCACTTATAAGGGTAGAGCTCATGCAAATATCACCTTAGGCACATCATTTAGAGGTATATGCTGTGTAGAGTAACTTCCCTGAAAGCGTTGTTACAGAACCAGAACCTACTGATTCATGTAAGACCTCAAAATGGAAAACAGCAACACCCATCAACCACTGAGAGATCGTAGCAGATTATGACCTAATCACCGGGGACTTGGGATCATGAATTCTATGAATTCATTGTATCTTTCAGGATAAACAAGGGTTGATGTGTAACTTTTGTTTGAATGTTATGTGTGACTAACATCACCATCAATAGATATGTGTCCAAAGACTGAGGATGATCTTGAGGATATGTCTAATGTGCCATATGCTAGTGTTGTAGGGAGTTTGATGTATGCAATAGTTTGCACTAGACCAAATATTTCCTAAGCAGTGGGAGTTTTGAGCAGATTTATGTCTAACCCTGGTAGATAGCATTAGAATTATGTGAAGAGGGTGTTTAAATATCTTGTAGGTACTCCTAATTATTATTTGGTTTATTCTAGTATTGATAGTGATGACAGATCTTTGGACATACAGGGTTTTGTTGATGCAGATTGGGCAAGTGACTTGGATAGTTGAAGGTCCACAAGTGGCTATGTATTTACTCTGTTTGGAGGTACAGTGAATTGGATGGGTAAGAGGCATCCTATAGTTGCTTTGTCTACCATAGAAGTAGAGTATATGGCTTCTACTCATGTCTCTAAGGAGGCAGTTTGGTTAAGAAGACTGTGTATAGGTATTGGTTTTGATTGCAGGATCATTCAGATTAGTTGTGATAGTTAGAGTGCTATCTATCTGGCCAAGAATCCCATGTATCATGCACAGACTAAGCATGTTGATGTTAAGTATCACTTTGTTTGAGAGTTGGTTGCAAATGGAGAAACTAAGCTAAAGAAGATAGACACTTAGGAGAATGTTGCAAATTCATTGACTAAGCCTGTGAGCACAGAGAAGTTCATATGGTGTAGAGAGGCTATGGGCCTTGTTTCTAGTGCCTGATTATTTTTCATTTGATTTCCTATGGGTTGATTTACAATGTATAATGTCAAGTGGGAGAATGTTGGGATAAGGTGCCATTAAGCTTGTAAATCTCAATATTGTATTTATTCCATTTATTTTTTGTAATTAGTAATTACCCATAAGGGATGTACAAGTTTCACCGGCAGTCGTAAAAAATATTTACTGTTCATGGTAATTATGGAGTTACTACATGGTAAGTCTTGGAGTTACCGGCAGTAGTTATGGGATGTCATTTACTATGTAAATGGTAATTGGTCAAAGTGGGGTGTACATGTGGAGGAATAATCTATTTTTAGTGTTATGACACATGTCATGGATGTTGTAAGATGGTGTAAGAGATTCTATGACAACTATAAGTTGTCATAAGAATCTATGACACTTATAATAGCATATGACTCATCATAAGATGCTATAAGTGGCTATTTTTAGCTCCAAGGATTTCAAGCTTGCATGCGCACATTTTCCAAGTGTAGGATGCATGTATGATAACATTTATGACCCTGTATGAGCCTATTCTTGGCCATGGACGCCCAAGGTTGTATTGTTGACTCTTGACAAGTGTTATGAGATTGTAAGAAGTCATTTAATGTCTTGATGTTATGTAAATTCTATATAAACCATAGCATAGTAGATGAGATGCATATAACAGTTTACATGTACCTAGGTTCTGCCAGAGTGAAGGTTGGAGGATAGAGGAAGTGAATGTATTTGTAATCTCCTTTTGTGAAGATAATACAACTTGACCTCTTTTCTTGGTGGAGTTTTTTACCCGAAAGGGTTTTCTCCATGTTAAACACTTGTGTTATGTGCTTCATTCTACTTCTGGTATATTTCTATATTGTGGGTTTATGTTTTGTTACAATCTCCATTGTTAATAGCACACAGTTAAAGATTGCTAAAATTTATCTCGAACTAGATTTCCATTGAAGTAGTGTTGCTTTCATTTCTAACTGTTGGTTAACAAATTTGTCCTGGTCTAAAAATGTTTTATTCTGACTCTATAACCCTTTCTTTTCTAGAACAAATAAGTTAAACAACAAATGGGTGAAATATCATAAATAATTCCCATCTAAATTAAGGTACAGCTCCCTTTTTGATCTTCAATGAATTCAAACTATTCTAATCATTCAGACACACTTTTAACCAGAAAGCATTTAAGGCAAATTAACATCCATACATCACCATGCTATGAATGCGGTATCTTTCCTCCATTTAACATTATTTAGTGATAGAACGCACAGATTCTATCCTTAGCAATAATCAGATATATAAATATATATATTACTGAACCAACAAAAGATAAAACACATATGATGAGTTATCTAATGAAAGAATAATTACCACTTGAAAAGAGTTCGCATAGAAACCTGATTTCACATACTCAAACACACAGATTTAAGTATGCAATAATTATTTCTCCTTTTCATTCATAGATGAAAATCCTTCAAATAATCATCACATATATTGTAAAACTAAGAAGTTCAGCTCTAAAATTTCTTGTGTCTTCTTCTTCACTATTCTTGTATATTAGTTTTAACAACGAAAAACATATATATAGTTACCCTAATTAACCATTCTTTTAAACCCAGAGTTAAAACCAACTCTGATCCACATGGGATTTTAGTTTCATAAAATCTCATTGAAAGATAAAGTTTTTGAACATAATTCCAATTAAATAACTAAATAAATAAATTATGCAAGCAAGATCATGACTGGGGCGGTGGATTAGAATCTCCAGATTTTCTTTGTTCGGCTGAGGAGACATATTGAGCCTTCCACTCTTGAAATACAGTAACAAATTCTTGGATTTTTGAGAAGTTAGGAATGCCAATATGTTTAACCCTTGCTTTCCAAACATCTTTCTCTCTTCAAATCTTCACCACTTTCTCTGCATGCTCCGGGAGTGCATCAACATAGAGGTGAAGAAGTGATTCTACCTTTGATATCTAAGAGAAATCTTCAATTAATAGGTTGTCATTTTCTTTAACAAACTAATTTTCTCTCTGAAGGATTGAACCATAGTATTGACATCCTTTTCTGGCTCCCCATCATCTTTTATATATCTCACATCAATACATTGCAAGTCATGCTGTAAGGATTGAGTGAACTCAGTTATTTCTTTGATCATTTTTATAAATTCAATTCGTCCTTGACGAGATACTGAGTTTCTCCATTCGATGTTTCTCTTACTTACATATAGTATATCATCATTCAAACTTGTCATATTCTTCTCTGATAAAAACTTTGTTATCCCATACTTCTGTACTTCATCAATTTGATTCATCACATTCATCCATTTGCCTTCATCTTTTACCCATGAAGCATTCTATGTTTTCAAATCTTCGATGGTAGCCATGGTTTGATCATATATATTCTTCAATTCATGAATGTATTCTATACCTTTTTGGATAACACCATCCAATCAATCATCAAACACTTTAGCCACCATTTTGTTCCTGTGTATTTGGTCTAGCATTTTCTGATTGACCAGAGATTTTGGGTAAAAGACAGAGGTAGTTGAGAAATAGGTTATGGGTTTGGATTATGAATGGCATTGATATACTCTGCCATTGATCATAAGGTCTGTTTCAACTCCCTCTTATCTTTTTCATCCTTCCAGGTATGGCCGACTATCCTTTTGGTAGATGCTTCAAGATGATGCACATCTGTGGCACGTGATGAAATCCCAAGATCTATTCTTTCTATTGTGAAATCCTGAACTATGGGATCTTGAACTTCCTCATCAGTTATCAGCCAAGCTATTTCTACACTCCAGTTCCCTGTGTAAGGATCAATGTCCACCCTGGATGTTGTTTTCAGCTTCTTAGATTTAGGGGTCTTTCCTAGACACTTGCTAACCATGTCCTCCAATGGCAATGAAAATGGAACTATTTTTCTTTTATCACTGATTGAACTTTCCAACCATTTGGGTGCAAGGGCTAGAACTTCTTACTAGGATTCAATTGTTCAGAAGGCACATTTGAAATCATCATCAGATCGGCAGAATCTAAAGCAACCTCTGTTTGTTGATTTGTACTAATCTCCTCTGCCATTGGTGCATCAAACCCTTTATCACTTGTTGCTTCTCCCGAATCCTCTTCAGAGTTTAAATCCACAAGTATTCTTTCAGAAATTTACTTCTTCTTCCTGCTTTTAGTTCTTGATCTAGTGGCACGAGGCGGTAGAATAGTTGTAAGGGCTTTCTTGGACTCTTTGATGATAGGACCCCTTCCAATTTTTGGTTTGGGAGTACCTGCATCACAAATAGTAATAAGCCGATTAGAAGAGCTTATTGGAGATGGTGATTCAGCCATTGGTGCACATCGCTGGGAACCTTCATTTTGAACTTCCTTCAGTCTACATTCCCTCAACCATTTCTCAGTTCTCCTGATTACCAGGAGGGTTTTAACCTCAATCGAATCCTCTTCATCTTTATTGCAATCAATTTCTGGAATAGGTACTTGTTTTATCTGTTCAAATTGAGGATCAATCACCTGTTCCTCATTATCAACTATTCCAGAAATATTCATATTTAAATTGAGGGTAATTATTTGCCCTAAGGAGAACCTACACCAAAGCCTCTTTCTGACCTCAAATTCATCTGAACAATCCTCCCAATAATCCTCTATTTGAGGAATGTGTGAAAATCCCATTCCAAAATCCAAATTGTCCCTAGAAAAGACTTTGCTGTTGAACTGGGATCTGCTAGTATAGTACTAAAAATTGAATTTTTTCAGGTCCACTTCTAAATTCAAAGCATCAAAAATTGACTAGCATGAATAGTATCCAAGTTCAATGGGAAAAGATATACCAGATTCCTTCTTCATTAGAAATTTCTTATCCACATAGGCTAGCTGTCTGCAAACTTCTATCAATGCAAAGCGGTCAAAAACATACCTAGGCAACTTCACGGGTTCACCATCAAAACCACCAACTCTGATATAAGTAAATTTGAGAAACTGAATAAAGAAACTACCATAAATACTAATCAGCTGCATAGCTTCATTAGACATTCTTTTATTAATGTTGTCTGCCAATTCATGAGTCATTCTTCCAGTAAAAACATCATTAACTCTCCTATAATTGTCATAACAATTTTGCATCTGTAATTGTGAATAATAATCATAAATTTTGTTGCCTTCAACTAAGGGTGCATGAGGTAGCCCTACCCATTGTCTTGTAGATGCCAGGCAATAGAAGAGATATGAAGACATATAAAAATCCTTATTCCCCAAATAATTACTCAAACCCAGATGCAAACATTCGGCTATGATTTCTGCCTAGTCTAAATACTTTTCTCCTTGGAGGATCACCTGAATGAAGAAATACATCCAGTCCTCCCAATAGAATGCCTGGGAGTTACCCTTTAGCCTGTGTAGCAACACCACAATATCTTTTGCTTCTGGAATCATGTGATCTCTTGTTAGTGGTCTGGATAGTCTTGAACCCCCCTTTTGGAATTCCAGTAACCAATTTCTTGCAATTATGCTCCTGTAGTTTACTTTCTTTAATGAAAAATGACCATAAGAAGTAATATTAAGATCAGAATATGATTCCTTGGGTGGAATTCTCATCACAGCCATTAGGTTTTGTCTATTGACAGGTAGTAACACATTGCCATCCGCAGTTCTGATACACCTATTTTGGGGGTCATATCTACTCATGCATTCCAGAACTAATTCAGGGCACTGTACCGCCATGGGAAAGGCTGTAGCTTTGACTAAACCACTTTCCACTATCTTCTCCATCATAGGAGTTGACACAAGATTTTTAACCCTCTCCCTAAAATCCTCTAAATCATATTAAACTAGAGAGGTATCCCCGAATTTAGGAAGAGAACAAATGAGACCAAGACCATGTTCGTAACCAAGACAAGCAGATTTCATGGCTACAGATTGGAGGATAAATGTAATGGAAAATGCTTTGAATTTCTTTAATAATACCAAAAACATAAAATGGTTCTCCTTTCCAACAAAGTAATGGAATCAGCTTATAGGAAAAGTCAAACTCACCTTCAATGGATCATAAATTACTGTCAAACTGGGCAACAAAAATCTTATACCTCCTGCTCTATTCTCCTTTTGCATTGCACTGTGTGTTTATTTGCTAAAATTGGTTTGTTCTTTCTTGACAAAGGCATTAAACCAGGTCAAATAATTATTAGCTGAAATAATATGTGCTGAAAATGCTTGATAAGACATGAACTCTAACAGATGCTTTAATTGCAAGCACTTCTCACACATGACCTCGCTGTGTAATTATTATCCATAACCTTTTCAACATTAGAACTTTCTGCTTCATAATAAGTTTCAGATATATTTTCGTCTAAATCTCCCACTAATTTTTGACTTAAAGAAGACTTCAGGAAAGGTGGGACTAAAGTCACAGAACGTTGAACCTTTGAACTCCCGAAGTGAGGTTCAATGTGAAGGTTTAAAGATACAAATTGAGTTACACAAAGCGACAAATATGTCACTTTTGAGAAACATTGAACCATTGAACCCTTGAACTTTGAAAAAGGTTCAAGTTCGAAGGTTCAATTCTTCGGTAATTTCACACATAGGAAGACAAGCGGATAATTTTTTAAAAACAAAAAGCCGACTTAAGAAATGAACATATGACCAATAAGGTAAGGTGGCGGGTTGACTTTTGCTTTGGGGTTCACAAAAAATTGAATAAGGGTGAATTAGAAGGTAACACTAACAAAACTTAATCATTCTGAAGATCAAATCATAGGCGATAAAAGTAAAGGAATCCAGACCAGAAGAAGAGTTGCAGAAGAACAAGTAAATTTTTATCTGATTTCCAAGATTGAACCTAAGACTGTGAATAAAGCTTACAATGATGAGAATTTGGTAAAGGCTATGAAAGAAGAATTGATGTAGATAGAGAAGAATCAGACCTAGGATATTGTTCCCAGACTAGCAAACAAAAATGTAATTAGTACCAAGTGGGTTTTCAGAAAAAAAAAATGAATGAGAATGGTGAAGTAGTAAGAAACAAAGCTAGGTTGGTATGCAAAGGATACTCTCAAGTTGAAGGAATAGATTTTGAGAAAACATTTGCACCAGTGGCAAGGATTGAAGCTATAAGAATGTTTCTGGCATTTGTACCCTAGAAAGATTTTAAGGTATATCAAATGGATGTAAAGTCTATATTCTCGAATGGAGAGTTGGAAGAAGAAGTCTATATTGAACAACCAGAAGGATTTCAGTCATCAAATCAGGGTGACATGGTATGTAGATTGAAGAAGGCTTTGTATGGATTAAAACAAGCTCCCAGGGCATGGTATGCATGGTTTGATAGGTATCTGATATAGATAGGGTTTAGTAAAGGCACTACAGACAACAATCTCTACTTCAAGATCAATGATGAACAAATCTTAATTGTGGCAGTCTTTGTTGATGACATTATCTTTGGAGGCAATGAAGGTATGTGCGCAATTTTTGCTAGAGAAATGCAAAGTGAATTTGAAATGTCCATGTTTGGTGAGATGGATTTATTTTTGAGTCTGCAAATAAATCAATTAGATAAAGATATCTTCATTTCTCAGTCTAAGTATGTGAAAGAATTGCTAATGAAGTTTTAGATGGAAGGCTCTAAACCAGTAAATACTCCTATGATAACCAGTTGTAAGTTGAGAAAAAATGATGATTCACCTATGGCATATCAAAAAAGGTACAGATCTATGATTGGAGGATTACTTTATCTAGCTCAAACCTGACCTGACATAATGCATGTAGTTTGTCTTGTGGCAAGATTTTAAGCAGAGCCAAAGGAGTCACATGAGATGGCAATCAAGAGAATTTTGAGATATTTGAAAGGCACAATAGATTATGGTTTGTGGTATCCAAAAGACAATGATTTCACTCTCAGTGCATACACTGACGCAGATTGGGCCGAAGATGTGGATGACAGGAAAAGTACAAGTGGAGGTGAATTCTTTTTGGGAAAAAGGTTAGTATCTTGGTTGAGAAAGAAACATGATTTAATATCCCTATCTACTGCAAAAGTAGAATACATTGCAGTAGCATGTACTTGCACTCAAGTATTATGGATGAAGTAGACTTTGAAGGATATTAGAGTTGTGTATGAAGATCTAATTGCAATCTTTTGTGACAATACAAGTTCCATAAACATATCAAAAAATCCATTAATGCATTCAAGGACAAAGCACATATCCATAAGATATCACTTTCTAAGGGAAAAAGTGAGAGAATGAATTCAAGTTGGAATATGTATCTACAAAAGACCAGATTGCAAATATTTTCACCAAACCTCTACCTAAGGATACTTTTGAGTATCTTAGAGAAAAGTTAGGGGCTATTATCCCTCCCACTCTAAACTAAGATGCAGAAGAGTACATTAGTCTAGTGTTGCTTCTTCAGATCTAGATTGATGTTTTTAGGACTACTTCTCAGAGGGAGTAGTCAGAGAGGTCATAAGAGAAATTGAATCAGAGCAAAAGAGTGCAAGTATGTGCCCTTTGCCATTGATGTCAAAGGGGGAGAGAAGTCCTGTGAAAAACTTAGAAAGAAAGAGTGCAGATGTGTAAAAAGATAGGGGGAGAATCTTGGTCAGAAAGAAAGAGTGCAAATACGTAAAGAGATAGGGGGAGAATCTTATCTTGATGGACGTTGCAATTTTTCACATCATATGTTGCTATCAATGACAAAGGGGGAGATTTGCAAGTATGTGCCTAATCGGTGTTGTCATTGATATCAACATATCTTTGTTGTCATTGGTGTCAACTATGTCCTATTCTATTACTTGTTTAGAATCTTTGTATGTTGAGGATATTGAGAACATTGGCCCTTCTGGAAGAAACAAGTGAGTTATAGTGAAGTACAGTATAGACAATGAGTTGTATGGTGAAGAACAATCTCGTAGATTGCTCTGCATTTCTTGCTAGTTGAATATCTTGGTCTATGGATTGGAACTTATTTAAAGGGATGTCTAAAGATGCTAAATCTTGAGTTTGAGCCTCTGGTGTGAAGAACTAAGAGAGTTGCATTTACCATAGTAAAACCTCCTTTCTCTGATTATTCTCTGGTGACAGGGAGAAAGTATTTTGCTCCACATTCCTCTGCAATAAAGTATTTTTCTCTATGGTTCTAGAGATAAGTCTGGGGTGATGATAAGTGCCTACAAATGCAATGGGTCATGTTTTGGTGGTCTGCAAGCTATCTTTCTTTTATGTTAATTGAAGAGAGTGAAGTTCATGTGTTCCGGTGAGAAGATTCCTATGGCTAAAGTGGTTAAGGCCCGTGCAGTTGCTCCTAATGATTATAACATGCTTGTGTATGTCTCCTAATCATATTCCTATCTGGACATTGGTCCACATTAGGGAATTGAGATCATGTTTGAAGATTATTCCCAAATAATGTTGTGTGTAACCAGTCTTAGCCGACTTGGTTAATTCCAGTAATTGCAGAGATTCCTTGAAGATTGTGGAAGCGTGTTCTGGTGTCAAAGATCATGTTTGAGTCCAAGCTAAGGTATGGTGTGATCTGCATACATCTTTACTTTATAATGTTGTAATAAGTAAGGACCTATTTTGTAAATGTTTGTAATGCCGATCTTGGAGATTGTTCCAATGGTTGATGATTGTAATACTGACCTTGATGATCATTCCAAGTTGATGAAGTGTATAAATACTTGTAATTGAGTCATGGAAAAGGTGTCCTTGTGTGAAAATGGGAAGATAAGGAAAAGGCTAAGGAGATAAGGCAAAGCAGAGTAGAGGAACTGTTGTACTTCAATGTACTAATCTCATACATGAAGAAGATGGTGATTTTGGTAGTGAGCCTGGCAATGAGCCACCAGTAGGGTTTAACAACCCTTATTGTAATCTTTCTAGGTTTAGGGTTGAGGCAGTGAGCATACTTGACCTAGTTGTACTTCATGGCAGTGAGCCAGTATGTTCTGGGCTAGTGGAGTGACCAAGCCTGAACATCATTTTTCAAAGATTGCAATATATTTTGAGAGCTAATCCTCTCCATGGTTTTTCCCCACCTTGGCATTTTCCACATAAAAATTTGGTGTCTCTTGTGTATAATGTTATATCTATGTTTAAGTTTCAGATTTCATGATTTTACATCAGAAAATATCCCCTTGGGGGCTTTTCCCTCTTTAGGTTTAGCTCCTGGGTCCTTTACATGCATTTAGGACATCTTACTTCATAATTTGGCATCCCGATTGAATGAGCCCTAGGTAACATGACAAATGGGACCTAGGAGGACCCCTTGAGCTTAGCCCTACCCAAAATAGGGGGAGGACTTGGGCACCCACACCCTAGTCCTACCCTATTTTGGGGTAGTCCCAATTTTTGGGTGTCGGCTTGTGACCGTTATTTAGGTCCTATGCTGACATGATAAGTTTGAATTTACGAAATCTTGGTGGGAGTGTTTGTTGTTGCATATAAAAGCATGTTTTGGCATTCATTTGTAAACTAGATTTCAATTAGATGATTACTAGCAAGCTATTGTGTTCTCAAGGTGATTCAAGGCTTTCATTGTGTTGCAAGACTAGATTTGTGTGATCTATGTGTTTGTGTTTGCAGGTTTGAGCATCCATTTCATCATGGAATGAAGAGCATCTTCCTCCCATGAGATCTTCACTACAAGGTGACATTATATTGTGTTTGTGATCAATTATTCATTTGTTTTTGCCTCTGCCTTCTTAGGCACTCACTCTCTATCTAACAAAGGTGGTCAGAGACTTAAGTATCCTCTGGGGCTTGACTAAGGAAAGCCTCTAAACACCACAACCCCCTCCCAAAGTTTCATGGTTGCAAGTAACAGGTTGAGGAGCTAGAGAAAGTGAATTTGTATGAAGACATCTTGGAGTGTCAGAATTATATAACATGAAGAAAATCTACTCTGTGGACTTGGGCACCTGCTCATTAGTCCTCCAAGTTCTGTGAGGGGAAAATCTCTGTAACAACTGGAAAGAGTTGCAGACTAAGTTCTCAAACCTGGATAAAAATATAGGCCTTAGACTTGGGCACCCACTCCTGTGTCACTGACTTTTCTTCCTTAGAACCCTGAAAATAGGTACTTTGTGATTTGTCATGTTACTTCCCTCTGCAAGAGCTTTTTCTATAATTCATCTGTTTACTGTCATATTTGCAAAATTAGGGTTTTAATGGTCAACTGAGTATAGGAGAAGGAAAATTGATAATTAAACACCCTAATCCAAGCTTCCCTACATTTATAAGTGACTAAGGACCTGTTAGTGCTCTATCACTCAATCCAAAGGTCCTTGAATGTGTTAGGTGAAAGGAGGATTTAAACACTAAACTAAACAATCCAAATTTTACTTAAAACATTTTGGTGAACCCATGTTTTTGGACTTAATTGCAACTTGTTGAGTTTTTTTCTTCAGATTTGGATCAATTTCATTCATTTATATAGTTATTCATCTCATTGCATTAAGAAAATTTCAAAAAAAAATTGAAAAATTTGGAAAAATTCAAAAAATTGCATTGTTAGGCTTACTAATTTGCATCAATTCTTTCTAAATTTCCCTAATTTAAGATTTTTGCATCAGATTTGATATAAACTATATAAAAATTTAGAAATTTGCATTGCATTTTCATCGTTTAATTGCTAGGGTTTTGTAGAAATTTTGACAATTTTCATATAACCTAGTAAATCCAAAATCTAGGGTTAGTTCGCAAAATCTTCTTTCAATTTTTTCTACTGATTTTAGAGGCTCATTAAAATTATAATTTGGATTTAGTCTTTCATTTTAGTGTAAATTTTTATTTAGATAATTTAAATATTTACATTTTTGCATAGAAATTTTCAACAAAAAACTAGCAATTTTCATGCATTTTCATTAGATTTGCATTAGCATTTTGCATATTAAATCTTGGAATTCATTTTCTGATCTGAGATTATTTCCTTTTTATCATAAATCAGACCTCAAAGCATTCACATAATGTTTTGTGTCAAGATCTTAAACCTAAGGCTTCAAAAACAACGATTTTCACTAGATTTGGCCTTATCGACTCTCTAAATTTGCACCATAGGCATGTTGTGAAGAATATTTTTTATTTAATTTTCTTTTATTAGGGTAATTATTTTCTTCCCATCCTAAAAAGCTTCACAACACCTTTTTATCAGGCCCTTGTATTGAAATTTTGGTTTAAAAATTGCCTATTTTTGCTATTTTTGCCCTAGGGTTTGGCCTAGTTTGCACTCCAAATGTGTTGTGGTAAATTTTATGGATTGAGGTGACTAATATCATTTCTTTTAATTTTTGCAGCTCTAAAATTTATTACAACACCCTTTTTCTAGGTCTTGGAAGTGAAAAACCGTGAAAAATAACCTATTTTTCCTATATTTTCACTAGGGTTTGACCTTAAGTGGCACTAAAAGCATGTTGTGATGGATATCTTATCATTAAGTGGCTATTATTACTGATATACTTTACTTTCCATTATCATTTTCCTCACAATACCCTTTGTCATGCTCTTTTGCATCAAGATTTGGTGAAAAAAGTGCCTATTTTGACATATTTTCACTATATTTTGACTTGGCATTATCTTAGATTTGCATCAAGACTATGTTGTGAAGAATCTTATTGCTGTTTTGGACTGATATCATACATATAACTTGCTACTCATGATCAAAATCCTTACAACACCTTTGCTTTCACTTAATTGCATTGAAAAAGTACAAAAAACAAGCATTTTTGGCCTTCAATCATATCCTTCTCTTAGGATTTGTTCTCTTAGTTGGTACATTGTGTGTTGTATGCTTTTGTATAATCTTTATGACATGTTTTCCTAAAAACAATATCCCTTTGAGAAGAAGTAAAAGGTTAATGGGATCTGGTGCTCTTGGAGAAAACAACATTCCTACCTCTAATGATCCTTTGAACACCTTCTTTACAAAGGGAGAAACTCAAATTGCACAAGATATTATACATCCTCCAACCACAATGGAAGAACAAACTTTTCATGATTTTGATGATACTATTGAGGCAACAGGATATGTATCTAATGAGCAAATAGAAAAATTAGATAAAGAGCTAGCCCAATTTCAATCATTTATGGAAAATGAGAGAATAACTGAAGAAGTTGTCCCTACAATTCATAATATAAGAGAATAGATAAAAGAGGGACAAGATGGTGTTAATGCAATTCGCGATCTAGTACATATTGTACAAACTAATATCATATCGGTGACTGAATATGCACAAGTGATAAATAACACTTTATCACCATCTCATACTCAAGTATCCATACCTATACCGACTACGGGAATATCAACTTTTACATAAATGATCTTAACAATGGATACAAATGCTTGTAATAATGCTACCACTAGTATTGGAGTATCTAATAGCACTAATTACAAAGCTGTGGGATTTGATTATCAGAATTTGGTTCCTAAAGGGACCTCCTCTTTACATAATTGTTCTCAACCACCTTTCTATTCCACTCATTTCCAACCACCTATTACCTACTCACAACCATCTTCCACCTATCATTATGTCCAACCACCATTGACATATTCTTAGCCTCCACCTATCGTATCTCAAGCTCATTCACCTCCTCACTTCAGTTCTAACTCCTCGCAACAAACTACATCTCCTAATGATTCCATCCTAAACCAACTTTTACAAGGCATGACTGCTTTACAACAAAAGGTAACAAACTTGACAAATTCTTCGTACCCTAGTCTACCAACATGTCATGCCTATGATCCCCTTTCCTATGCAATTTTGAGAAATCCTATGCCTGAGAGGTTTGAGACTCCCCGCTTTGAAAAATATGGTGGAAAAGGTGATCCTAATATCCATGTGGTAGCATTTACAGCCATGTGTAGTGATTTTTACTTTGAAGAGGATTTGTTGGCAAAACGTTTCCCACGATCTCTCAAAGATACTTCTTTAGAATGGTTTTGCTCTTTGCCTTTGAATTCAATACACTCACTTTTGTAGTTGATTGATCAATTTTTACAACATTTTCAAGAAAATATCAGACCCCAAGTCACTCTTATTGACTTAGTTCAATGCAAATAAGGTCTGAAAGAGAAATTGACTGAATTCATTAGTCGGTATCAAGGGCTTTATGCATAGATTCAATATCAGATGAAAGATGAGGATGTTTAGAAGATATTCATTACAAATCTACAACCTAATATTCGTGATAAGATCCTCTTGATAAAGTATAACTCCTTTCAACATTTATACACCGCCCTTCGTGATTATCAACTTTCATCTAGTCAGTATGAAAACCAAAACTCATCAGTTCAAGTTGGTCAATCCATGGGTGGATCATCACTGAAAGGAAGCTAGGTGTGCAGAAATTGCTTCCTACACTAATCTAATGAGGAGAGATGTATGCAAATTCAATTTTATTTCTTACAACTACAACAACATAGAACATCTAACAAAGATATTGCAACAATACACATACACACATAAAGTAGATAGAAGAGAGAGAGAGAGAGACAAGATATATGTGGGGAAAACCCTTACGGGTGAAAAACCCCACACTCCAAAACACAGCTCAAATGTATTATAGTAAACAATAATATATTACAATACAGTTTCAAAGCCAATGCTCTTTCAGGAGTCTTTGAATGTCGAATCTGGAGATATTCCAGCAGCATAACAATACCTGTACAAAAAACTGCTTATCTCTCATCCAAGCACCTATTTTTATAGAGTTTACAAGGAAAATATGGAACCTTCTAGAGATGGGTGTCCATCTTAGACTCATGCCCTAAAACCCATGCCTAAGGACACTTGTCAAACATCCCATCCCAATGTGGGCGCCTTGTCCCAAAATAGGCTATGACAGATACTCTTACGCACCTTACAACTGTCATAGATTTCATCATAACTAACATCACTTATAGCTGTAAGATAATCAGTCATACACTGACTAAAAATATTGTATTCCTCTTACAACTTGTCATAACCTCTCTTGACCACCCAAAGATGTCTTTCTCTCATGCAAAGATACTCACCGACACTTGTCATTAAATAAAAGTCGTTTGAGGTTGCCCGCGAGCCCCCATGAGGGCGCTGCCCCTTGACCCCGCCCTGTACTGTGACAAGGAGCACGCCAGGGGCACTGCCCCTAGACCCCACAAGGGGTTCCACTCCTTGACCCCATCTTGGGGGCACTTGATGTAGAGGAATAGTGGAAGCTTACAAAAAATAAGGGTAAAAACCCATTATACCCACAATACAAATAGGATAATATTCAAAATGCTTTTAAAACCCTTCGTAAGGTTCAAATAATGCCAAGTACATACTTTTTTTCCATTGGCAAACTATACACTATCGGCAAATTCAAATTTGTTATACCGATACAAACCAGTTACGTCGAAGAACCTTTACTTCATACATACATTGTGTAACTTCCTGCTGCTAGTCCCCTCACTGTTGTTTGCCAGTCAATATTCGCATCTCATGAAATGCACATACAACCACCGATATACATACAATTTCTGTCGCACATACAATACATGACCTCCTATCACCGATAATTCCTTTGTATCTCCTTCCGCTACGACCGCTACAGCCAGTCATCATTTGCATCTACCACAATGTACATTCGCTCATACATACAACCGTGAAATACAATTGTTGGATACACACAAAATGTTTTTTTACATACAAATGTGGTATACACATATATTGTCTGCGACATACAAATGACAGATACTCACAAATTATTCCTTCATACAAATGTAGTATATACACAAACTGCTCCGACATACAACAGACATATACACATGAAATGTCTTTCACATATAAATGATGTATACACATACATTGTTCCCAACATACAAATGACATATACACACAAACTATATACCTGACATACTTAAGAAGTATACACATAGATTGTCTCTTTCCCCATACAAATGATGGATACTCACAACTTGTATCTTCTCAGCATGCAATGGCAGGATGTACACATACATCTATGATATACATAGGAAATGCTCACTGACATACAAAAGTGATATACTCATAGAATGCACATTTCGTGATACAACCCAAAATTCACGCCGCTAACTTTCTTTGCACATTGTAACCAAACACACTACACATAAATGACTAAACTTTAACAGAACAGAAATAAAACTAGCACACGGAGGTCATTCCACTGATTTCATAGAAATCCACCAGTGGAATGACCCCAAACCTACATCCCTGCGATTACACCAAACACGAAATTTATTTATTTCTTCTACTCAAAAATATACATCCAATCGATTCTTTTTCTTGAATCCTATTGTCTCTTCCTTACTGTCTTCATAGATCGACTATTTAAAGACTCCTAACTTGATAGTTACACACGGTGGAAGGTGAAACGCCAACCACCAAATGATTTCAAATCATTTCGGTTACAAACGTTTAATCTCTTCTTGACACATATGTCGTTATTTAGCCTTACAATATAACACTTTGGATATAACATAAAATGCGAGGAATCTTCCAGATTCTTCAAGTTTTGAGGTGCTCCTGCACCAGCACTGCCTCCAAACCCCCATTAATTATTCAAGGGGGAAACCGCAACTGCCAAAGTCACCAAAATTTAGCCTGCTGCATGTACACAAGGTGCCGACTATGCCAACTCAACATGGGATAAATAAATACAACATTAGGAATTTGCAAAGGTTGAGACACCTTAACTCCCAATAATCACAAAACAACTTTAAGAGAAATAATAATAACAGGAGCTTCATCAAGGTTAACAGACCGAATATGAACAACTTTTTGAATGTTTCAGCTATCATCAATCCAAAGAAAGTATCATATCAACCAAGAAAGTCTACTCTGATATCTCAGTATTATCATTCCATCATGAACCAAGCTATGAGTAATAACATCCTGAAGCTTCCCCTGATCAAGCCTATTGATCCTAGTAAACAAGGACCTTACTTCAACGCTAAGCCTTTTGTCATTATCATCAGACGCAAGGACATGACACTGAACGATGTATGCATCTTAAACATGAGATACAGGACCTTATTGATTTAAATGTCATCCAGGTATCAGGTGTGAATTATAATGGAAACAAGTTGGTTGCTTCGCCAAATCAGAACTTACAAATCTTCACTAATCCTTTCCCTAAGCATACCAAAAACAATATGGTGGGAAAGGGCTTAGTGGAAGTAGACGAGGATGATTACTTGGACTATGATAGCATCATGAGAATGATTGAAGTAGATAAGAAACAAGTGGATAATCCATCTCATCAATGAAGAAATGGAATTTATGCTGAGGTTCCTCCTTTGTTATCCTTATATGGATCGGGAGATAATCAGAATACATCAGAAAAGAAAGAACAACAACTGATATAGATGAGTGAGATGGTACAGGATGATTCCCATTACCATGTTAGAAAGGTTAAACAACAAAAACTCGCTAAAATTTGTAAAAGAGTAAGATGACTATCAATAGTTGGAAATAATAGTGGTTCTCCCCCTCATAAGCAACAAAAAGTCCCATTTAAACAAGAATTTAAGAAACAAGCATCATATGAGAATAAACAAGACTTTCATAAGAACCACTCAAATTTTGTACTCAACATGATCGAATACCTCTCCAAGAGGTTCACAAGTTCCAAAATATGATATAAAAGACCCTATAGATAAGTATCTCTAACCCTTTATCTCTCTCGTGATGTTCTTCCCCCGTGACATGTTATGTGTTGTTTAGGCCTCCCGGGATGACCTTAGATTCTCCTGTAAGGTCTAGGATACCAAAAGACTACCTCTGTTGTGACCTTCTATTTATATCATCATTCTTCTATACTGCCTCTCTTTGATTTCATCGTTGTGTGTTGTGTCTTACGGACATAGTGTTGTAGTTGGTGACTTGGGGGAACCCTCCTAGGGACACTTATTTCTCCTCTCTTATTTATTGTTTCCCTTCCTCTAGTGTTTCTATCTAGCAGGTAGATGACAAAAAACATTTATACTGATGCAGACCTAGAGTCCCTTTCGAGAGCAATCAAAAATTGGACTTAGTTCCTAATATGACGATGGGGTTGTATATTTTATCCAACACTTGGCTAGTGGAAGCACTCATTCTTTCTGCGTAGTGAACTTGATGATGTTTTTATCTCATTTACAAACCTTAACAATACTACTACTCTATGCACCTTTGTTTGTCTTTGAATCTAGCCTTGGTGGTATACGATTTGGAGAGCTTCGTTATATAGCCCCACAGTTATCCTCAAACTCTGAATTCATGGTATAACCTTGGCTCTTTATGTGATTAATCATATGCATTGATGTTGTTGTTTATCGTGATGTTGTAGATACTAACATGTTTCTTGTAGGGATGTGTTTGTGGGAACATTTGGCGATCATAAAGTACATGTCACCTCTGGGGGGCATGGGTTTTGCAAGAGCTTGTGTTCCCTTGTGTGTTTTCTTCCTACCTTAATGTGCTTGATATCGATGCATGATATCAACCACCTTAAGGTGGGGGCATATATAAGGTAAGTTGTTTGTTGTAGATGTTAGCAATGTGTTTGTCCTCGGGTGCAGTTTAAAGACCTACATGATGAGTGCATCCTGCATCCTAAGTTTGTTTGCAATCAACCAATCAATCATGTAAGCCCTCTGTGAAGGTGGGATATCACGTATATCCTTTTTTTTCTTAAGCCCTCTGTGATAGGTGAAAGTCAGGTTTAGCAAATCAGACATAGTCATGAAACCCTAACCCTACCATCATCAAGGAATCTAATCTAAATGAAATCAAAGAATAATGTAATTCACGCATAACATCACCTAGACCGTGCGATTCCTTGTTTGAGAGATGTGGACTGCTTCTTCAACAATGAACAATTGCAATGCTGAAAGCTGCCATGATGGATGATAAAAGCTCAATGAATGCTCAGATGCTCAAGATGCTCAAGATGATAATGTAGGTGCTATATGATTGCTGGATATGATTGCTAGATATGATTGCTGGATATGATTGCTGGATCTGATTGCTGGATATGATTGTTTGATCTGATTGCTGGATGTCTCATATGGAGTGAGAGGGTGTTTTTATAGGACTCAACCAAGATCAATCGACAGTGGAGATTCAGAGGCTATGTGAATGGCTAGGATTGAAAGTTGCTAAATTTAGATCCAATTAGTTGTGCATGTGAAGGATATGAATGATAGTTGTCTTACAACACATGATTGACTGGACAAGTGTTGGAATATGATAAAAGGTGAGTGTTTAATTCAAATAAAATATTTGAATTAGTTGGGATATGAGTTGGATATTAATTAAATAAAATAAATTTATTTAATTAATAGGATAAATGAATAGGATGGGATAAGATATGATGTGGAAGTTAATTAAATAAATAAAATTTATTTAATTAATTGGGATGAGGATAGGATTTAATTAAATAAATAAAATACAATTTATTTAATTAATTGGCTTAATGATTTAACAAGGTGTTGCTAGACATGGACAAAGTTGGGACAAATTTGGGTGTCTACATTTTGCCCCTCTTTGATACAATGTTCGATAGAGCGTTGTGTCAAAGAAGATACGATATGCGTTCGATAAACAAGTTATGCCCCAGTGTAACTGGCAGGTGATGCCCCCTCGAGAGGTAAGCCAGACTAACCAGGAAGGGCTAGGTTGGCTCTTGATAGAAGAAAAGGGTAAAAAGAAGGCAGACATGAAGGAAATGGGGGTTGCATGGAAGAAAATAGGCTATGGTATAGAAGAATTAGGGTTTTGAGAAGGGCTATAAGTAGGTTCTACAATGGCAAATAGGCTCATTTGTGCTCATTTGTACTCAAAAACTAGGGAAATCCAAAGCTCCTGAGAGTGAGAGTTGCAGAGCTATCAGGATGGTTATTCCACGTAGGGATCATCGTGCGGAGTGGGTGAGGACACATGGGCGACCAGAGGGAGCAGGCGCACCGGTATGTTTCAAAACTTTTCCCAAAAGCATGTAATTAATAGTCGAAAAGTGTAATTAATTCACACACGTCACCAAAAGCAACTAGGTTAGGGAATAGTCATTGTAGGTCACTTATGTAGGAGGATAGAATGCTTATGGTAGTCGCAATAGCTTATGGGCGCGTGTAGGTCACTTAGGCAAAAACGGGTCGCATCCGGTCGGCGGGAAAAATGCAGGCAAAATGCGCATATAGAGGAAAGACGCTGGGTTATGGGCAAATAGTTGTCGCTTACAGTAGTGTGGCTCACTTAAGGATAGAAATGGCTCGCATGCAATAAACAGCACGCGTGTAAGGCTAAAATGGTTGTGCATTGTGATTTGGCTCGCTTATGGCAAGGAACTAGGCGCATATAGAAAATAGCTCGCTTTTAAGCAAAACAGTGGCGCATATAAGATAGAACACGCATATGAAGCAAGAATAAGTGCATGTAGTGGTGGAGCTCGCTTATGGTTAAACAGGAAGCGCATATGGTAAAGAGTTCGCATGTAGTTAAAATAGGTGCACATATGGGAAATCAAGTCGCTAATGAGCAGAAAAAGAGCGCATGTGATAAAGTGGGATGTGTATGGGAGATGTAAGGTAGAATAGCAAATAGAGAAGCAAATTTTGATATGTATGACTAACAGAATGGACTGACAAGGGTAAATGGATGATGCAGGATGTACTACCGCCATTGCTATCACGAGAGCCACATCCGAGGGATTTGCGATTAGTGAGACAGTTGGATGTAGAGGAGTGACTGGTGTTAGAGATCCTGGGCTTGGAGCATGTGTCACGATTAGAGCTAGTGCAGGCACATCGAGGGTTGATGACAGCGATGGTGGAGCGATGGATGAGCGAGCACAGTTCATTCTTGTTACCGACAGGAGAGGCGACCATCACCTTAGAGGATGTATTCCAGATTTTGAGGATTCTGATAGATGGGGATCGTGTGGATTATGATCCGGAGATGGGTCCAGCTGCATTCAGGAGATTGTTTGGGACACCAGACATCGGAGCAGAGGGTTCAGAGATTCTGATGGGGAGGATGGAGGAGCTCTGTGACAGGTTACAGCGGGTGGTAGTGGCTATCACTAGATGGCTAGTGGGTGATAAGAGAGCTAGAGGTTTTCCCGTAGGATGGGGGACAGTGATGGAGGGCATGTTTTCATATGGCACGAGATATGCATGGGTAGAGTGTGTGTTGGGACAGCTCTATCATTATCTACATGATTGCGCTTATATGTTTGGAGTGAGTATGTCAGCAGGAGTGACAATTTTACATGTATGGGCATATGAGCACATTCCGGTGACGAGACCAGAGGGATGGGTGGCTAGAGCAGTAGGAGAGCCATTTGCGCGGATGTATAGAGGGGCTTTGACATATCGACAACGCTGAGGTGTGGTATACTAGCGGCGGAGATTAGATGAGGTAGGTAGATTTGTATGGAGGCCATGGCTAGGATGTGAGTAGTGGGATGAGGAGGATGCGGAGCTTGTCTATGCTAGATAGGCGAGATACATTTTTGGACGCGGTGTGTATATTATAGAGCGCTATCTGCCAGAGAGAGCCTTGAGACAGTTCGAAGAGGCACAGGCAGTACCAGTAGGTGATGCCGTTTTTGGGAGGATGAGACAGGAGGTATTTGACTGGGGTCCAGAGGTTGTGGTCGACACAGCTTTGGTAGAGAGAGATGGATTGCAGCTAGTAGCATGGCAGTGGGGACAGGGTCCTACAGATCTAGGCACATTACCAGAGTATGATGTATACTGGGCAACAGCGAAGCCGACTCGGTTGACACGAGATGGGGAGATTGGAGAGATTGGGATGGAGAGACTAGTTCAGAGGAGACAATGATGAGCTCCACCAGCGCAAGCTGTTGTGCCAGCAGCCCCAGGGATACAGCTACCAGAGCAGGTGCCAGGTCAGCCTGCTATATTAGCACAGCCTCAAGCACAGATTGGAGCAGGTGATGACGTTGGTATTCAGCAGCTGCGGAGACGGATCAGAGAGGAGAGGAGATGGAGGCAGCGAGCGCAGATGAGGCTAAGGAGAGTGGAGATGGATAGGCATCAGGCAGTGATTAGTCTGTGGCATGCGAGAGCACAGGCACAGACATATCAGGCTCAGCTACAATTGAGAGCATAGGGGGGAGATGGACAGGATGATGGTGCTCTAGCTAGAGTGACAGGAGAGAGAGATGCAGCTAGACAGCATGAGCAGATGATGAAACTAGAGTGAGACACTGCGATACAGTAGGAGCAGGCTATGAGAGCAGAGAGGGATGGGCTACGAGCTGAGAGAGATAGTATGCAGGCTGAGAGAGATAGGGCGGTACAGCAGTTGCAGGGGATGACCAGTGAGCGAGACAGAGAAGTGGCTACCTTGGGGACTGATGGAGCTACGATGTACTTGGCTACATAGTTGACAGGGGTACAGGCAAAGCTTCGGAGAGTGCAGGGTGAGGCTGAGTATTATAGAGGCTTGTACTATGGAGCTGTGCCAGCAGAGCAGAGGCAGCCGAGTTTCAGGAGCAAGTCAGGGGCTTCGAGTTCACGGAGGACAGGTGGATCTCGATCAGTAGCCTCAGTGGTGGGGCCATCGAGAGACAGAGGACCAGGGACATGACCCAATGGTGGTGGTGGTCAGGGCAAGGGGGCTGCCAGTAGTCACTAGGGCTACTCTTGTTTATATTGTATTATGATGAGGCCTAGAGCTGATTTTGTACATTCATTCCTTCAGGGCTCAGCTTGTATTGTAGACACTTGTATTTTGACACACATGTATATATATATGGCGGTTTTGGCGATCTATATGATGTTGTAATGGTTATGATGTTGATATTATGATGGCTATGCATGTTGTATGGATTATATATGGATTATGGATGGATGTTTATGCAAATGTTAATGGATGGAAAATGTGTGAATATGTAAATGGTAATGATATGGATAGGTTTATGCATATAGGTAGATGGTAATGAAAGGTATATATGATGGACTTATGTATGTCTAACACAGTTGTTTTGCAGGAGCGGGAATATGGACAAAAGATGATGGAAAGGATTGATCTTGGCTGAGTATGATGGAATGGATGGATAGGATGAATAGATAGGATGATGATGGGCAGCTTTCAAGTAATTGCTCAGAATGAAAAAAAAATGCAGTCCTTATGTTTGATATAGCATATGGATGTTATGCACCAGGGTATAAGAGACCAAGGTGTCGAGGTATCCAATGCACAACTAGCGTGTTACAATCTTGTCTGAACACGTGAGGTCAAGATGTTGAGCCAACATGCACAAGATATGAATAACAGCTAGCGTTGGACTTTGACGCTACAAGCAATGGTTTGAGCTTATCTCCACTACACATAATGATAGCTTGCTGGTTATATGTATGGAGTTAGTCTTAACATAGAATAGTCTCAAATGCATAAGAGATTGTTTAGCTTCTCAGATGCTAGAGATATTGATATGTAAGATGCTAATCCCAACACGTACAAGATACCAATACGCATAGGAAGAGAATAAGATCATCTCGCAAACATGGCATATGAAAGCTATATGACCATGCCCCAGTCCTTACTTCATCACAACATACCAAGATATAAATAGATCGAGGCAGTCTTGATGAGGCATAGGAAAGATAAATCAAAAGATACTGTCATCACGTTCTCTTGCCAAATTTTGGGTGCTCTTGGATAGATCAAGCTGGTGCCTTGTTAAGAGGAAAGCTACATCCTGTTAAAGGCTAAAGTTGTTGATAAACTGCTATAGCAAATGTTGGCTTAAGGCATGCGGACAAATAGCGTCTGGCTTACCTTTGATTGGTTAAAGTGCTTGAGCTTTCAATAGACACGTGGTTTGCTTCCTGTTTGAGCTAATCAAAGAGAAGAAGATGGATGAGGAAAGAAGATGAAGAAGATGGGGTGGATCATCTGTGCTTGAGTACTGGAAACTTCCTTCGTATTCCAGACTGCCTACATACCCTATATCCATGGGATCAAAGCACATTTACGATGAAGATGAGACATGATGAATATGTAGTTCTGGGTTTTATTGATGATGTAAGTGATGAAAGATAGAAGAATGTGAGCTGAAAGATTGAAGGATGTTTAGAAGAAAGATGAATGATGAAAGGGGCTATCGTCTTAGCCTGAATCAGAGTGCTTCCTTCGCATCTCAGATTGCCTACATACCCTGTATCCATGGGACCAAGGCGTCAATGATAGAGCTGGATGTAGTTCTTATTGATGTCGCTAATTGGTTGGATGTTTGAGCAAGCGATGTTTGTTGCGATTGTTGGATGAAGGTGGATAGATTGTGAAGATATGGGTCCTGGTTGCAAATCATTAGGTCACATTTGTCGTTGGATATGTGCCATGGCTGAAGTTGATAAGGTTTGTTGTGTTGTAAGCTAAGTTGTTTGATGTGTTATGAGCTAGAGATAGCAGTATCCACTTCCAAATAAGACTCAACAAATGCCCCCAGTGTGGGATGAGGTTTATTATGCAGAAGCGACAATGCAGAAAGGATGTGGCCAAGATGCTAAGGTGCCAAAAGATATAGGTATCGCGACAATGTCTCAAATATGATAGCGAGCATTGGCAAAGACGAAGATGATGACGAAAGGCTATGTATGGGATTGCGATATGGATTATGATTATGGCTTATACAAGATGAAATGGGGAAATATGATCAAATGAACCAAACAAATGAGGGAAACTGGTCACTACACATAGCGCCTGTTTGCCAGGTTTTCACTATGGTACTTATCCAAGGCACCTGTTTACCAGGTTTTCACCAGAGGACGGATTATTTATCGTATATATTTTTTTTTGTTTTTGTTTTTTTGGGGATAGCTAAGATTTATGGATAAAACTTCTTGAGATGAACGCTGTTGACTGGTTCATCCAAGGGAACGCCTTCAGGTGTTGAAAGAGTGTATGCACCTGATCCATAGACTGTTGTGATAATGAAAGGACCAAGCCAATTGGGTTCAAACTTGCCCTGTTTCTCTCGATGTTGTTGATTCCTTTGGTTTTCTTTAAGGACAAGGTCACCAACTTGAAATCTGCGTTCTCTGATCTTTTTGTTGTAGCTGCGGTGTAGCCGGTTTTGATAGACTTGAAGATGGTTCAATGCTGTAAGGTGGCATTCATCTAATAGCTCAAGATCATGGAGTTTGGATACTCGATACTCTTCATCTGAGATAGTATGTTGCAAGGATATGCGCAAAGAGGGGATCTCAACCTCGATAGGCAAAATAGCTTCAGTGCCATAGACGAGAGCATAGGGTGTGGCTCCAGTGGGAGTTCTGATGCTTGTTCTATATGCCCATAATGCAGGATGCAGTTGTAGATGCCAATCTCGACCAGCTTCGTTAACAGTCTTTTTAAGGATCTTGATGATTGTTTTATTAGAGGCTTCAGCTTGACCATTGCTCTAAGGATAATAAGGCGTAGAGAATCTATGTTGAATATGGAACTTGTTGCAAAGATCTCTAACCTCTTGGTTCTTGAAAGGGCGACCATTGTCGGTGACAATAGCTTGAGGAACTCCACAACGGCAGATAATATAATGTAAGATGAATTTGGCTATTTGTTTACCTGTGATATAGGTCATTGGTATGGCTTCTACCCACTTCGTGAAATACTCAGTGGCAGTAATAATGAACTTATGACCATTGGATGACGTAGGATGGATTTTACCTACAAGATCAAGTTCCCATTGCGAAAAAGGCCATGGAGTGATAATAGGCTAAAGCTCATGTGCTGGTGCATGTATGAGATCTCCATGTTTCTGACATTGTAGACATCTCCTTGCAAATTGTTGTGCATCTTTTGCCATAGTTGGCCAATAGTATCCTGCTCGTAGAAGTTTCTTAACAAGGCCAGGGCCAGTGGAATGCGAACCGCAGACACCTTCATGTACTTCACGTAAGGCCATTTTTGCTTCCTCAGAATCAAGACATCTAAGAAGGATACCATCAAGACTCCGGCGATAAAGGGTGTCTCCTAAGATAGTGTAACGAGAGGCTCGACAGATAAAGGTTTTGCACTGGGTGTTGGATAGTGGGAGTGGAAAGGTTTGATTACGGAGATACTCGTATATATCCTTGTACCACGACGAGTTGGGACCAACAATTTCACATATAAGCTCAAACTGTGGAACTTCAAATGCTGGGATCAAAAGTTGTTCAACCAAGAATTCACATTTATAGGTGTTAGATGGCATGTCTAAAAGAGATCCAATCATAGCCATGGCATCTGCTGCTCTGTTTTGTAGTCTGGGAATTTGCTCAAAGGTAATATCCTCAAAATATTTCTTAAAATCATCCACCATTAGCTTGTATGGAAGAAGCTTCTCATCTTTTGTTTGATATTCATCTAAGACCTGTTTGATAACTAGTTGAGAATCACCAAAGACTCGTAACTGCTTGATTGCCCATTATACTGCCATGCGCAAGCCTGTGATTAAAGCTTCATACTCAGCTATGTTGTTGGTACATGGGAATGCTATTCTATATGATTTAGGTATGCAATCTCCTTGGGGAGTGACAAACAAGATACTTGCTCCCGATCCATGTTGTGTGTATGATCCATCAAAGTATAGTTGCCATCGTGCTGGAGAATTCAAATTAAACAATCCTTCATCAGGGAATTCTGGATATATTGGCTGAATATCTGTGATGGGTGCTGCAGCTAATTGATCGGCAATAACTTGTCCTTTGATAGCTTTGCGGTTCACATATTGTATGTCAAATTCACTTAAGATCATAACCCATTTTGCTAATCTCCCTGTGAGAAGGGCTTTTGAAAGGAGATACTTGAGGGGATCCACATTAGAGATGAGTTTTGTGGTTTGGTTCAACATATAGTGTCGCAACTTTTGGGAAGCAAACACTAATGCTAAACAAGCATTTTCCATGAATGAGTAATTAAGTTCATATCCCACAAGGGTTCTGCTAATGTAGTAAATGGCTTGTTCCTTTCCTGAATCATCATGTTGAGCTAGGAGTGCACCCAATGCTGCGGTTGTTGATGATATATAGAGCAATAATGGACGATCAAGTACAGGAGGTATTAACACAGGAGGTGTTGCCAAGTATTCCTTTATCTTATCAAAAGCCTGTTGACACTTTTCATCCCACTTAAAAGGTTCACCCTTATGAAGAAGATGTTGAAAAGGATGACATTTATCTGCTAGTTGTGAGATAAACCTGCGGATAGATTGTAGCCTACCTTGTAAACTGCGAAGCTGTTTAAGATTCGTTGGTGGAGGCATTTCTATGATGGCTTTTACCTTAGCTGGGTCCACTTCTATCCCTCGTCGAGACACAATATATCCCAGTAGTTTTTCTGATGTTACACCAAATACACACTTCTTTGGATTTAATCTGACTTGGTATTTTTCTAATCGATCAAAGATTTGTGCCAATACTTGTAGATGTCCTTCTCTTGTCTTGGATTTTCCCAGGATGTCATCAACATAGTCTTCCATGATAGTATGAAAAAGGTCATGAAAAATAACTGTCATGGCTCGTTGATAGGTAGCTCCAGCGTTTTTAAGACCAAAAGGCATTACAACCCAGCAATATGTGCCCCATGGACAAATAAAAGATATTTTATCTTGATCTTCCTCTGCTATTCGGATTTGATTATAACCTGAAAATCCATCCATCAAAGATAGCATTTCATGTCCAGCTGTAAGATCTACAATGTTGTCTATGCTTGGTAGTGGAAAATCATCCTTAGGACATGCTTTGTTAAGATCTCTAAAGTCTGTGCAGCAGCGAACTCGTCCATCTGGTTTTGCTACAGTTACCAAATTTGAAACCCATTCTAGATAATCAATAGGATTTATAAATTTTGCTTCTAACAGTTTCTAAATTTCTGCTTTGACCAATAAGGCAACTTGTGGATGCATTTTGCGCAATTTTTGTTTGACAGGCTTTGCATCAGGAGATACTACTAAATGATGTACCACAAGTGAAGGATCTAGACCTGGCATGTCTGCATAAGTCCATGCAAAATTTATAGCTCTTCTCATAAAAAATGCTGCGAAGTTTCTTCATTCTTGCTCTGATAGTGATGCTGCCAAACAAGTGATCTTCGGATTCTGCTCTGTTCCCAAGTTCATGTCTTGTGATTTTTCAACTAGCACAGTTGATTTCTCATGGTAATTAGTGGCAACAGGAAGATCAAATCCCTCATCCTCAGGTGCCTCAGAGAGGTTTTCACCTTTGGATATGTCCTTTATTTTTACTTTTCCATGGTCAAGAGGCACCTTTCGGTTTTCACCTAGTGACCTATTTTGTTGAATTTTCTTTATTTCACTTTTGCGACTGAAGGATTTGATACTTCTGCCAAAATATGCTAGTTTAGGTAAATCCATCATGAAACCTGCTTTATGATCACCCAATGGAATACCTTGTCTCAAACCCATGAATTATGTAATGGCTTCGTCATTTTCAAATGTATCTAACATCGATGCCCCCTGTTGGTCCCAATCGATGAGGTCAGGATATACGAGTGAAAGGCTAATGGAGGAATCATGATGGCTAGAAGAGGTTGCGAAAAACATGAAGATGGAATGTTCTTGAAAGAGGTCGATGATATGAAGGGAGGAGTCATCGATAGTATTCGAGTTAGAAGTCTCTCCTACCGAAGAAGGTCCAACGTCAATATCAGAAATGCACTTAATGTCTTTGGGTCGCGGTACCTCCGGTTGGTAACCAAGGCCTTGCTTATTTAACTTCTTAGACACAATAATGGGCTCAGTAGGTCCTTGTTCCTATGATCCCAAGCTGCCATGTCCTTTATAGCCCATGTTCTTTATGATACGAAACCCATTGTTGTATCGCTCTACTTCAAGTTGGACTTGGTCATTTTCATCAAAGAATATCCAAGAGTTTATGTCTTCAATGTCTTCATCATCCAAGAAACCACCTTTAATGAATACTGTAGGGGGAGCTTTGATAACAGCGGAGGATGAAGTTGGCTTGGATGTAGAGGGCTTACCGTGGGATTTAGGAGATAATGGAAGGGTGCCAACGCAATAGGACTCTTGTAATTTGTATTCACCAGGGCCATGTTCGGTATATTTGATATGAAGGTTGGAAGCGGCTTTGCTAGATGAGGGCTTGAGAAGATCGGATGGGTGTATATAGGATGAAGACGGATATGCCTCGGTGTTGATAGGAATACGATTCGGACTCTGATATTTAGCTTGAAAGGCACGGCAAAACTCAAATGGATTGGGATCAGCTTGAATGGTAACCTCAACACCCTTATGTGGAAATTTAAGGCATTGGTGGTATGTAGAGGGAACTGCTTTAAGGGTATGGATCTAAGGGCGACCAAGGATGATGTTGTAAGGAAGATCAATATCAAGGACTTGATAGCGAGTATCTGTAATGACCAGCCCAACTTGAATAGGCAATAAGATAATCCCTTCGGTATCTCTTTCAGTGTCATCATATGCTTTGATGGTAATAACCTTGGAAGTGTCAACATCTTTCTCAGAATATCCCAATTGCTTGATAAGCTTCAAAGAACATATATTAAGACTAGCTCCCCCATCTATCAAGACTCGTTTGATACGGCGTTGTTTAACAAATACCTCAATATGGAGGGCTTCGTTATGCGAAGGATGAATGGAGGGCTGAAGATCTTTGTCAGAAAAGTTTAAGTGACAAGGAGCTGCAATGCTAGTGACCATAGATTGGAATTGTGAGATATTAATATTATTAGGCACCGAAGACTCTTGTAAGGCTTTGTCAATAATAGCTTTATGTGCGGGGGATATGCGGAGCAGCTCAAGAATAGATATGTGTGCGGGTGTTTTGCCAAGGTGATCCAAGAGGTTATAGTCAGAGAGAGATCAAGGAGGATGTGGAGGTGCTCCTTGAATAGTAACTCGACCTCTTCATGTGGTTACGGCACAATCAGGTGCTCTCCCTTGGACAGTAATGGTAGAAATGCGAGCATGGTCAATGTGGCCAATGGTAGATGATGCATAGTTATACGGAATAGCATTTCCAGCCTGAAGGTTATTTGTCTGATCATGAGATGGAAGTGGATTCTTGAAAGTCTCTAGATCATAGTTTGATGTTGATTGTTGAGCAGGTTGAGCCGTTGAAGGTGTGACATTGATTAAACCTTGATCAATGCAGTCTTGGATAACATGTTTTAAGCACATACAACCATTTGTTTTGTGTCCTTTAACTCGATGGTAATCACAATACTCATTTTCTTTGTACCAAGGAGCTCGAAAGAGTGGTTCGCCATTTGGTGGTGCATCGGGTAGAATAATATCTCCTGCTTGAAGTAGCTTTTGAAGAACAACTTCCATGGGTTCCACTAATGGTGTAAATTGTCAGCGTGGATTGGAAGTTTGGCGTTGGTTTCTTCGTTGTGGAAAAGGCTGTCTTGGTGTAGAAGCTGCTTGAATGTTGATGGGAGCTCTCATAGTTTGAATATTCTTCGCGTCTACAATACCGTCATTTACAACATTCTTGTTCTTGTTCCAAAAGTGAGACTTATCATTGGAATTTTGGGGAGAATCTTTGTTGTCGCGAAAGATCTTGATAGTGCCCTTGGCAATTAAGGCTCGTTCAATAATAACTCCTTTGGAAACTAGTTCATCAAAGGTGCTAGCACTTTGCAATTGTAATTGGACTGACAACTCAGGATGAAGATTTTGAACAAAGATGTCAAGCTATTGTTTCTCAGGTATTTCCCATGATAATTTGCTAGCCATATTACGCCATTGTTGGGTAAAAGAAGAAAAGGGTTCACCGTTGCGCTATTTGGTATTGACAAGGTCATTCATGTTTACCTCATGTTCAATGTTGAAGGCAAAGTGTGATCGAAATTTGTTTGCTAATTCCGCAAAAGATTTGATGCCTGGGGGTAAATGAGAAAACCATTCAAGAGCTTGTCCTGCTAAGCTTTAAAGAAATAGTCTCAAAAGATACGTATCGTCATAAGAGACATCAAGACATGCCACAAAAAAGGCTCAAAGATGGTCTTCTGGATTCCCTTTCCCTTTGTATTTATCAAATTGTGGGATTTCAAAATGTGGCGGAAAAGGTATCATATTAAGAGACTTGTCAAATGGACAGGCGCATATGTTTTCGAGAGAAAAAGGTTTCTTGCCTTGTCCTACCCTTTCATCGATCATCTGTTGAACATCTGCTGAAGATAATTGCTGTTGTTGTGAAGGGGGTGGAGTATGGTAGGAGATATATTGTGGTTGCGGTTGTGGGATATATGGAGTTGTGACTATTTGTTGCGGTTGTGTACCCACAATGTATGTCAAAGGATTGGTATGTGACACGTATGTGTTGGAGGATTGATGTCCTTGAGACACAAGCGGCAATTGGGTGTGCATCACATGGGAAGTGGATAGTGGATTGATAGTAGCGAATGGTTGGGAAGTTGGTATTGAATTCACTACATGGTAAGTGACAGAGGGATTGGTAGTACGATAGAAACATTTGGATTTGTATTGTGGACAACATGAGGATTAGTATGTGTCATGTGTTGGGTGATAATAGGGAAGCTTTGGGTAGCATAGGATGGATTGATGGTGTGTGAAGGATTGGAAGAATATGACGACATGGATGTAAGTTGATCAACATAAGCGATCTTATTGTTCGGATTAGCTTGAGAAACGGGGGGATCACTCATGTCAATGAGACTAACGTTGGGATTATATGATAGCATGGAGTTATTAGTAGTTGGTATATGGGATATGGTATTTGTATGAGATGTAGTAGATTGTAATGGGTGTGAAGCATGGACAACATGTGTTGTTGGAGTGGTTTGAGAGGTTTGCACACTATAAGACATGGGAATAGCTTGTGATGCTCGAAGTATTTGCGCTTGTGTTACATGGACAGCTTGTGTTACTTGAGGCATGGAAATAGTCATGGTAGAAGGAGAGATATGTTGAGGAACATGGAAAGGTGGAATGTTGAGATTTTGTGACATGAGAGGGAGCACATTGGTGGGCACTATCAATGGTTCTAAAGTATGCTCTGATCATGGTGGCTCAAATGAAGTAACAATAGGCAATGAGGATGATGTTTGCGATGTAATAGGAGATGATGTGACTATAGTAGATGGTCCATTCGCAACAACAACAGTAGTGTTGGGATCTTGCTCTCTAATAGTGGATATGTCAAAGTCTTTTGGTAGTTTAGCACCCATGCGAGCAAGTTGGAGAAGGCAACGATCAGGCTCGGATATCATAAGTTTCTCAACTTGGTCCCATAGATAGGTATCTTGGAATTCCAATGAGTCATCTTGAGATTGTTCTTCAAAAATTTCCAAGGATGGTGTAGGTTGCATTCATTGTGAAGATGACTCGCCAATAGTGTATCCTTGAGGCATAAACATATGAGAAGGCATACCAGTTGTGAATTGAGTTGCGTCCTTAAGAGGTGTTGTGAATTGTTTCATCTTAGCTTGCAATTTGGCTTCCATTTCAGCTTTCAATTTGGCTTCTATTTTAGCTCGATATTGACTCCTAGTTTGAGGCATGATGTTGATGATGAAGTTGAGCTTGTCAAAGTTTTGAGACCCAAAAGATGATAGTTGGCTAGTTGGTTGATTGGTTGCTGTTTTGGTTTGCTGGTTTGGCTAATTCGCTTGGTTGATTTGTTTTGGCTGAGTTGTTGTTGTTGTTGGTTGTCCCTAGAGGATAGCTCAAACACTCAAGGGAAAGATTGTTTGCTACTGATGTTTGTTGGGGCTAAAGCTAAAGGATGATGTTTGCTAAAGCTAAAGCTGAAGGATGACGTTGGCTGAAGCTAAAGCTGAAGGATGTTTGCTGATTGAAATGATTGGGTTGATATCTGAGTTGCTAGTTGGGGTCTCAAAAAGATGGAAAGCTCATGAGTTGTGATTGATGGATAAGCTCAAAAATAGGAGGCAAAGTCCAGGTATTTACTATTGATCAAAGAGAAGTCTGAAATCTGATGTTTAAGATTTAAGCAAGCTAGACCTGTGGCTAATTCAGCTGAGACACTAGGATTTGCAGGTATTTTGACTATAGCGACTGATGATAGCTCAAATGCGACTCAAAGGATGCTAAAGGCGATCAATGATAGCTCAGATGTGATCTAGTTTAGGCTCAACAGAGAATGACAGTGTTAACCAGAAGCGAATGCTATGCCAGAGGTGATGACTGTTGGTTCAAAGGCAATTTCCTGTTGATCAAAGGCGACTCAGATTTTCCTAAAGGCAACAGTATGTTGTTCAAAGGTGAACCTATTCAGACAGGAGGTGACTAACTGTGGCTTAAAGGCAATTTGGCTCAGGCAAGATGCGATTGGCTGTGATTTAGATGCGATTCTATTCAGACAAAAGGTGATCAGTTGTGGTTTAAAGGCGATTCTGTTCAGGCAAAAGGCGATCAACTATGGTTTGAAAGTGATGCAGTTCAGGTAATATGCAGGTAGCTGTTGTTTAAAAGCGACACAGTTCGGCCTATATGCGGGCAGCTATTGTTTAAAAGTGACACAGGTCAGCCTATATGCAGGCAGCTGTTGTTTAAAAGCGACACAGTTCAGACAAAAAGCGGATTACTATAGTTCAGAAGCGATGTCTGTGATCTGTGCAAGTAGTTTAGGTTCAAAAGTGACTGTGTTTGTCCAAAAGATGTCTGATTTTGTAGTTTTTTAGCAAGAAAATAGTGATAACAGTCACTCACACTCACAACAAGCACAAACTGATACAACCTAGGCTAGGATAGGACAGTATCCGTTGAATCCCCTGGCCGTGCTTATTCAAAGCGAATAGCTTCAGGATCTTGGTAGCACCAGCTCCCCTCCATGGCACTCACTTCTCACGCATACCAAGTTCCGGGCTTCCTGTAAGGCTTGTCCCCACACCAAACCCTAGGATTGTCCCTGCTATCTCTACTAAGAACCACGTGAATCAGGGCCACTTCAAAGGTCCCACCTTTTGCATCAACAGATAGAAGGTTTTTGGCTACTACACAAAGTTGCTAATAAGGGCATCCGTTCGGGTGGCTATACATGCGGCAGCGCTACTCTCCGTTATGGAGTCTCCCAGCCTCCAAGGGTTGCGCCTTGGAGGGTTTTGGGGGAGGTTGGCTGTCGGTATAACGCAACAGCACCCATTGTTTGTGGCTTTCGACACAAACACTTTTCTTATATAGTGGTTCGGAAGGACTTGGCTTTAGCCCGTTACCGCTTGGGTCGTATCCCTTCTCACACCGGGAAGGCAGGCCCTCTAAAGACAATGATAAGTTCTCTTACACCCAAGATCCATTTGATAGGCAAGGGGAGAGGATACTTTTTTCATTAAATTTGGGTTACAATCAGGCACATGCAAGCAATCAAAAAGATAAATCAAGCACGGAGCAAACAATGATTCATTTTAAGCACCAAGCCCAAATATGCCTAATTTAGTGAAAAACCACAAATCTTGGACCGATCGAACCTGCAACAGATATGTCAGTAGTTTGATAACCTCCTTTTCTTGGACAAATTGATAAGATGTTGCGCAAATACCTAATTAATAACCAAAAAATTGAACTGGAACTGAAACAGATTTGAAAACAATAAAATTTACCAGATGCGATTCACTGTTGATCAAAAGAGATCTTCATTTTACCATAGGCGAGATACTGCAGATCATATGCGACACGGCAAATATAGTATGCGACACCTGTCAGCTCATAAGCGATGCACATAAACCCGACGCGATCAATTGAGGGCTAAATGCGAACTGTATCTGCAAAAACACAGTCGACAGACAAAACCCTAGTCTAACAGGTGAGCACTGTCAGTTCATAAGTGATTCCAATTAATTCAAATGCGGCCTCTATAGACTCATACGCGATCCAGCTATACCTAGAAGCGACCGGTTGCGAGACAAAAGTGACCTGTATCTGTAAAAACACAGTCTAAACCCTAACCTGCACAGGCGATCACTCTCAGTTCATAAGCGATTCGCATCAGTGTAAAAGCGACTACTGTTAGATCAAAAGCGATGCAAACATTTGCAAAAGTGGCCACTGTTAGGTCAAAAGCGATCCAAATATGTGCAAAAGCGGCCACTGTTAGGTCAAAAGTGATAAATATAGTCTAAAAGCAACTGCAAACAGTGCTAAAATCATAGGCGAGCCCTGTTAAAACAAAAGCGATACAAATTATACTGGAGGCGACGACTGTCTGTTTAAAAGTGATCTAGAGGTAAATGCAGCTGGTTCCAGCGTATAAGCAACACAGAGTTCCCAGAGGCGGCAGATTTTTGTTCAAAAGCGACTGGAATGTACTGTAAGCACCTGCAAAATATGATCTTCAAAGAAAACAACTCTGAAAAATGAAGTGAATCAAGGACGTGAGTCCCACCGGGCGTGCCAAAATGTGATAGGTGAAAGTCAGGTTTAGCAAATCAGACATAGTCATGAAACCCTAACCCTACCATCATCAAGGAATCTAATCTAAATGAAATCAAAGAACAATGCAATTCACGCATAACATCACCTAGACCGTGCGATTCCTTGTTTGAGAGATGTGGACTGCTTCTTCAACAATGAACAATTGTAATGCTGAAAGCTGCCATGATGGATGATAAAAGCTCAATGAATGCTCAAGATGCTCAAGATGATAATGTAGGTGCTATATGATTGCTAGATATGATTGCTGGATATGATTGCTGGATCTGATTGTTGGATATGATTGCTGGATCTGATTGCTGGATGTCTCATATGGAGTGAGAGGGTGTTTATATAGGACTCAACCAAGATCAATCGACGGTGGAGATTCAGAGGCTATGTGAATGGCTAGGATTGAAAGTTACTAAATTTAGATCCAATTAGTTGTGCATGTGAAGGATATGAATGATAGTTGTCTTACAACACATGATTGACTGGACAAGTGTTGGAATATGATAAAAGGTGAGTGTTTAATTCAAATAAAATATTTGAATTAGTTGGGATATGAGTTGGATATTAATTAAATAAAATAAATTTATTTAATTAATAGGATAAATGAATAGGATGGGATAAGATATGATGTGGAAATTAATTAAATAAATAAAATACAATTTATTTAATTAATTGGATTAATGATTTAACAAGGTGTTGCTAGACATGGACAAAGTTGGGACAAATTTGGGTGTTTACACCCTCTATGGAGGTAGGGATGGTTTATTTCTTAGAGCAAATTGCATCATCTTGTCATTTTCAAAAGTCCTTTACGGAGGCGGGGAGTGGTTTTGTGACTAACTCAACCCTTAACCGTGTCTTTGGTGATTTTTGTGGCGAATCCCAATCATCGATGTGTGCTTGTAATGTGCCTAAAATGGTGATGAGCCTAGAAATACGGAACACACCATCGCTTGTTTGCTGTGTTTTCTCTGTGTCTTCAAGTGTGTGTGTTTGGCGTGCTTTCTTTGTTTGGCGTGTTTGTTGCCCCATATGCAGTCTAAAGACCTGTTTGATGAGTGCATCCTACATTTTGGGAGGTTTGTAATGTCTTGCGTGTGTGTTGCCCCATATATATAGTATAAAGACTTACACGATGAGTGCATCTTGTATTATGGGAGGTTTGTTTAAACTTTACAGTACTTGCATATGCATTTCATAGATGTGAGAAAAAGAAAAGAAAAGACATCATACCTGTCTTCCATGCATTAGTGTATCTTCTTTGTATTTATTGTCTTCATGTTCTATGTGACTGTAACTATCTTCTCCATGTTTTGTGTGCCTATTACTGTTTGTTATGTGATTGGCGTGTCTTCTTCATGCTTGGTGTGTTTGTTGTGTTTGTGACCTTACTTTAATGCATGTATTAGCCTCACGTTTATACATACATTAAAGTGGGGGCTAAATGTAACATCAGAAAATGTCCCCTTGGGGGCTTTTCCCTCTTTAGGTTTAGCTCCCAGGTCTTTTGCATGCATTTAGGACATCTTACTTCATAATTTGGCATCCTGATAGAATGATCCCTAGGTAACATGACAAATGGGACCTAGGAGGACCCCTTGAGCTTAGCCCTACCCAAAATAGGGGGAGGACTTAAGCACCTGTGCCCTAGTCCTGCCCTATTTTGGGGCAGTCCTAATTTTTGGGTGTCAGCTTGTGATCGTTATTTAGGTCCTATGCCAACATGGTAAGTTTGAATTTACGAAATCTTGGAGGGAGTGTTTGTAGTTGCATATAAAAGCATGTTTAGGCATTCATTTGTAAACTAGATTTCAATTAGATGATTACTAGCAAGCTATTGTGTTCTCAAGGTGATTCAAGGCTTTCATTATGTTGCAAGAGCAGATTTGTGTGGTCTATGTGTTTGTGTTTGTAGATTTGAGCATCCATTTCATCATGGAATGAAGAGCATCTTCCTCCCATGAGATCTTCACTACAAGGTGACATTATATTGTGTATGTGATCAATTATTCATTTATTTTTTGCCTCTGCCTCCCTAGGCATGCACTCTCTATCTGACAAAGGTGTTTAGAGACTTAAGTGTCCTCCAGGGCTTGACTGAGGCAAGCCTCTAAACATCACAACCCCCTCCCAAAGTTTCATGGTTGTAGGTTACAGGTTGAGGAGCTAGACAAAGTGAAGTTGTAGGAAGACATCTTGGAGTGTCAAAATTGCAGAACAGGAAGAAAATCTACTCCCTAGACTTGAGCACCCACTTATTAGTCCTCTAAATTCTATGATGGGAAAATTACAAAAATAAAGGCCTCGGAATTGGGTACCTGTGTTGCAAGTATGGGTCTAACCGGTGTTTTCATTGATGTCAACATACTCATGTTGCAGTAATGAGAAGGATTGGATGAGTTGTGTGCTGAGGATATTGAGAAACTTAGTCTCAATCAAGAACAGTAAAGAATAGTGATGACAACAAGGCAAAAGTCCACGATAGGTTGAGGATCAGAGGATGCGGGTTAAAGGGTTTGTAGATATAAGTCTTGAGATACTCTAGTCAAGTTTTCAGAGGTCTGCATGAAGATCTGAAGAAATTATGGTCTCTCAAGTAGAACTGATTCCGGCAGCTGTTCAAAGGTGACAGAGTAACACAGATAGGTCCGGTGAGATCCAAAAATGCATTATCCCATTTTGTGGATTTGAGGAAGTGTTGAGGACGTCCTTGTGAAGTGTCAAATAGATTGGTTCATAGTTTTAAGGTCCAGAAGAACCTATTCCTTTGTAACAGTGATGACATACTATGTTCTTGAGGTTCCAGATGAAGGAAAGAAGAATTCCAGTAAGTAGATGACGTGCGGATGTTCTTGGTGATTCAAGAAAGCTTGTGGTGATCTGTGGATAGTGTCTAGTTCATGTGGGTGGTCCGCATTGAAGTTAAAGTTTGTATTTGAAGAATTACCACCGGATGTTGGTGTTCTTTCTGAGACTAGCCGACCGGATGTACTACACATCTTGCGAATGTTCTTGTAGGTGTTTGCTGACTTAGATGGTTGTTCCTAAGTTGATGCCTTGTATAAATAAGGGATTGTGAAGTCATTTCAGTGTGTATCTTGTGGAGATGAAAGTGTGGTAGAAAAGAAGAGAGTGAAAGGCAGAGTAGAAGTATTGAGCCTAATGGAACTGATTCAAGCATGGTGAAGATGCTATTCTCCAGTTCATGTATGTGATACTTATTTCTTTGTAGACAGTGTGTCTCTTGTAGGTAGTGAGCCTCTTGTGAGCAGTGTGCTCGGGCAGTGAGCCCTAATTGGCAAGTGCCATTTTGTTCTTTCTATTCTTCTAATAGAGAATACATTCTTGGGTTAATCACCTTGTGGTTTTTCCCTTAACCGGGTTTTCAATGTCAAAATCTTGGTGTCTTATGTGTTGACGAGTTCCTGCTTTTGATTTAAATGCATTATGTTTCATGTTTAATATACTTCTAATCACCAAGAAGATTTAAGTGTGTAAAAAGGAGAAAGTTTTGCACAACTGATTCACCCCCCCTCTCAGTTGTGTGCCCTAAGTCTAACAATCGATATCAGAGCTAGGTTCCTCTAAAAGGAGCTTAATCACTTGAAGAGATCCAGGATGTCATCTTACAAGAAGGATAGTCCAAAGTTTGATGGAACCAACTTTGCTCTTTGGAAAGGTCGCATGAAATGTCACTTGCAGTGTATGGGAATGGCATACTGGTCCATGGTTACAAAAGTGTATGTACCTCCACAGGGTGGTCCGACAACCCTAAATGAAATCACAAATGCTAAAAACAATCTACGGACCAAAGAGGCTCTTCTAAGCACGTTATCTGACTCAAAGTTCTCAAATGTTATTGACCTACCAACTGCTTTTGAGATTTGGAATAAACTGGAACTTTTGCATGAAGGAGACCAATATGTTAAATGTGCAAGGTTACAGAGTCTAAAAGGGAAATTTAAAAAACTGAAGATGAGAGATGATAAAAATATTACTACTTTTATGCCAAGAGTAAATGAGCTGGTTTGTGGAATTAGAAATGCTGGTGGAGTCTTGGATGAAAATGAGATTGTTGGAAAAATTCTTAGATCCCTTCCTGCCTCTTACAAAATCAAGGTTGCTGCCATTGATGAATTCAGAGCCCATACAACTGTCACAAGAGACCAATTGGCTGGCAAACTGGCTGCATTTGAAATGACCAAGTTTGGAGATGATCCCCCCAAGACTGAATCTGCATTCAAAGCCAGTGCCTCTGTGAATGGTAAACAAAGATTTGATTTGGGAGAGAACTCATCAAGGAAACTGTCATGGTATGAAAAAGCAAGAAAAGACCTGGAAGAAGAAGTAGAAACTACTCAACTTGAAGCCCTCATTGCAAAGAGACTGCCAAGAGGATTCGGTAAGTATGAAGGAAAATTGTCTTTTAAGTGTTTTAACTGCAATAAGATTGGTCATTTTGCCTCAAGATGTCTAGAAATATTTTCAAAGCCAAGTCCTAACAGATCAAGGTTCCAAAATAATTATTACTATGTTCATGAAGATGATGATAATGAAGGAGTAACAGATGATGAATCAGAGACTAGAAACAAATCAAGAAATGAATGGGTGTTTATTTCCATCAAGGAAGAAGAACCAATATCCTCTGTATCTATCAATCATAAAATTGTAGAAAGAGCTCTGGCTGCCCAAGTTGAAGAAAAGGATGATTGGGTCATTGATAGTGGTTGCTCTCACCATATGATAGGTGACAAAAATAAGTTTGTAGATTTGGAGAGGTATGAAGGAGGAGTGGTAAAGTTTGGTGACAATTCTGCTGGTAGAATCAGAGGAAGAGGAACTATTTCTCTTGATGGAAGAAATAAAATTGGTAATGTACTATATGTTGAAGGTTTGAAGCACAATCTTCTCAGTGTTGGACAGTTGGTGGACAAAGGCTATGATCTTCGATTCAAGGATGGAAAATGCAAGATCTTTGAAAGTTTTGAAATAGAGATTGCATCTAGTACTCAAACTAAAGGTAACATCTTCCATTTGGTTGGTACTGGTAAAAGCTGCTTATTTGTTCAAGTTGATCAAAGTTGGTTATGGCATAGAAGGATGTGTCATGTGAATTTTGATAATATCATCAAGATAAGCATTACTCAGGCTGTAAGAAATCTTCCAAAATTGGTGAAATGGTGCAGGAGCACCCCTACAAGACATGATATAGGTTCATTGTCCACATGACAGGACATTAGTCTATTTTTAGTATGTTTGACTTCATAATGTAATAAGGTCCATTGGACCAATGCATATGCATTAGATCAGCCTAGGAGAGTGTGCAGGCAGTTAGAGTTCGTGATCAGATAGTCTGAGCTGTCCTCTCCCAGCCGCTTGGAAGCTCCCAGCCACTGGGAATCGAGTTGGTAGTACTCGTAGGATATTGCTATAAATAACTCAGATCAGTTAGGGTTTGATATTAGAGAATATCATGATAAGGAGAGTAGTAGTTGTGTTATGTTGTACTGGTGATTGAGTGAAATCCAGAGATCAGTCCAGACATTGTGAAACATTGTTCAGGACATTTGTGTTTCATCTGAATAAGATCTCATCAATTGCATTATCTGGTTTATCAGTTGTTTATGTTTTGATTTCTGTTCTGATTACAGGTTAATGGACACTTTCAACCCTTCCATCGGTTGATTCTGTGAATCGGTGGAATGGTCATGTATGATAGTTTAGTTTGCATTTTAGTTTTCTGTTTATGCATTTCATTGTTTGAGAGATCAGTTGGTAGCATGCTATGAATCAACCTAGCATCCTCATGTGCTAGGGTTTAGGAAGATAAACTGTTAAGTTTTGATCTGAAGGTGATCCGGCCAGATCATCATGTTTTCTTTGTGAAATTGTGCGGTTCTGTGAGTTTGCATGCAGCTGACGGATATACAGGGATCTGCATGTGCTTTTCCAGCCGGAGTGAATCGCATCGACATCTGTGAGTATATCGCTATCTGGATCGGGTTATGAAGCTGACGAAGTTTGCATGTTTCAAGTGCATTAGGATGATATAGGTTGGATATATACTCAGTGTATATATCATCATCAGGATCATCTTTCATGTGTACCCATCATCCGCATATCGCTATCGTATGCAGGAGTGAAAGTTCACTTTTCAGCTAAGGACCGAAAAGATCATCATCAGGATATTGAAAAAGGTCATCAGGATATTCATTATCATGTTGCGGAGGATATAAGTGTCTTATATCCTGTTGACATCATCATCAGGTGCATTGACATCATCATCAGGTGCATGTGATGTCATCGTCATCAGGATATTGCGAATATCACCCTATGCAAGTTTATCCTGCTGTCGCTAAGTGTTTTGGCATCGGCGTAACTCATCAGCATAAAGTTGGGTTAACATCATCAGGATGTTTCAATATGACTGGATAAGTCATATCGTGATGCTGTTGTTTGTGTAGTCGGATATCGAGGTGACGTAAGCATCAAAGGAAAGGTGCTGAAGTTGTCGTCATCAGGATATATCGGAGGAACCGGATATTTTATATCCTGTTGATGAAGGTGATGCTAAACATCATGATGATGAAGGTAGAGGTTGGCGGTAAGATGAACAGTGAACATCAGGAGGATGTTTGCGCTTGCCGAATGTGATGATGCTACTGATAGCCGAATATCATGATGCTCCTGACAGGCGAAAGGCGAAAGGCGATAAGGAAGTGAACAGTAGTTAGCAAGAGGATATTTCGTGCCTCTTCGAAATATGATGATGATGATAAGCCGATAGGTATTATAACATGCTGGTTGTATTAATGACTCCTCCTTCCCAGTTGTAAGCTTCCGTTGCGTTTACCTCTGCATCATAGTGGTATCAGAGCAAAGGAAGGATCTTCTGGAAAAGATAAGGATATAGCAGGATGTCAGGTGACGAAGGAACATCTGAGGTTCCGGCAAGGATGACCAACGTTGAGTTGGCAGTTCTGGTGAAGAAACAGATTGTAGAGAGCAAGGCCGTGAAGGCTCAGAATCAGGAATTGAAGGATGAGTTAGTGAAGTTGAGGAGCAGAGTAGGTTCTGGTAGAGAAGAAGATAGGGAAGAAGAAGAGATCCCTAGTTGGAATGAGGAGGTCGTTCCTGCAGACCAGAGACCACTGTTGAACGCCCTCAAGGCCATGGAGAGGAGAACCATGGATGTGAAACTGGATTTGCCAGTGTTTACAGGAAAGATGGAACCTGATTCAGTGATGGAGTGGATAGACTCCTTGAACAATTTCTTTGAAACAGAGGAGATACCAGAACAACAGAGGGTGAAAATAGCCCAGTCAAAAATGAAAGAAGCTACCTTGACATGGTGGAATTTTGTCCAAGACGATAGAGTACAGGAAGGAAAGCGTAGAGTCACTACATGGAAGAAAATGATGGCATTAGTAAAGGAAGCTTATGTCCCATTGGATTACAGTATCCAATTACACAAGAGGAAGCAAAACCTGAAGCAGAAGGAGCTAGATGTCAGCTCATATACAGAAGAATTCATGAAACTTTGTATGAAAACAAAGGTAAAGGAAAGTGAAGAAGAGAAGGTAGCCAGATACCTTAATGGATTAAGGTTCAACATTCAGGAAGATTTAAGTCTGCATAATCCAGATACAGTTCAGAAATGCTTTCAGTTGGCATTGAAAGTGGAAGAGAAGTTAAAGAGAAAACAAGAACAACACAATAGAGGAAGAGGAAGACAACAAAGGGGTGGAAGAGGTCCTTTTAGAGGTAGAGGACATGGACATGGATATCAAGGAGAATCCAGTCATGACAATAGTAAGGGAAACAATAGTCAGAACCAGAGGGAAAATTATAGTCAGCAAGGAAACTTCAGAGGGAGAAGACCTTTCAGAGGAAGATCCCAGGGCAGAGGATCCATTAGATGTTATAACTGTAACAAAGAAGGCCATATAGCCAGCAGATGTCCAGAAAAGGCCACAAGCTCAACAGGAGAAAGGAGAACAAATCTAATTCAAGAACCTGATAATCAAAGTATGACAGGCTCTAATGATTTTCACAGTGTGAATGCTCCTGATAATTATGGATACCCAGAAAGTGGAGAGTCTCTAATGATGAGAAGAACACTGACTACCATGAAGGTACCTGACAAAGAATCCCCTCAAAGAAAGTCTCTTTTCAGGACTATTTGCAAAGCAGGAGGTAAGGCATGTAAAGTTTTGATTGATTCTGGTTCTACTGAAAATTTTGTGTCTGAAGAAATGGTGACAAAGCTTAAGCTTAAGAGATTGCCTCACCCCTCCCCATATAAAGTCTCATGGCTTACCCAAGGTCAGCAGACAACTGTAGAAGAGCAGGCTTGGGTAGAATTTCAGATTGGAGCATATAAGGATAAGTTGTTGTTTGATATTACCAAGATGGATGCTTGCAATCTTTTATTTGGTAGACCATGGCAGTATGATTTGAAGGCACAACATGATGGTATTAGAAATACCTATACAATCAATAAAGATGGTAAGGTTATAACGTTACTACCATTGACAGAGAAGGAGGAGAAATCTAAAGGAAAAGAGATGAAGGTAATGCTGATGGAAGGTAAACAGTTCATGAAAGAAGTAGCAGCAGAAGGTGCAGTTGCATATGCCCTAATCCCATGTATGAGGGTGAATAAAGAACAGCAGCAAGAAGTCAAGGAAGAGAAGAAGCAAAGGTTCATAGACCCAACTATCCAAGAGCTATTGGATAAGTACAAAGGTATCATCTCAGAAGGAATGCCAAGATCCCTACCACCTGTCAGGGATATTAGTCACTGCATAGACTTAATTCCAGGGTCAACACTTCCAAACAAAGCAGCCTATAAGCTAACTCCAAAACAGAATGCAGAAGTAGCCAGACAAATTGAAGAATTATTGGATTCAGGTATGATTGGGAAAAGTTTAAGTCCATGTGCAGTACCAGCTGTACTAGCACCAAAGAAGGAAGGTACTTGGAGGCTTTGCACAGATTCCAGAGCTATTAACAAGATCACAATCAGGTATAGGTTTCCAATCCCTAGGATAGAGGATTTACTTGATTGTTTGGGAGGTGCTAAGTATTTTACAAAAATAGATTTGAAGAGTGGATATCATCAGATCACGATTAGACCAGGAGATGAATGGAAAACAGCATTCAAGACTAATGAAGGGTTATATGAGTGGAAGGTTATGCCTTTTGGTTTATCTAATGCACCTAGTACTTTTATGAGGTTGATGAATGAGGTTTGAAAGAGTTCATTGGTAAGTTTGTCATAGTATATCTAGATGACATTCTGATTTTCAGCAACACAAAAGAAGAACATCTCAGACACATAGATTTGGTTCTTAAGAGGTTACATGAAGAGCAGCTGATGATAAATTTAGACAAGTGTTTGTTCATGCAAGAGGAGATCACATATTTGGGTTCTGTCATTTCACAAGGAAAGTTACAAATGGATAAGGAGAAGGTAAGTGCCATATTGTCTTGGCCAACCCCAAAGACTATGAATGATGTCAGAAGTTTCCATGGGTTAGCAACCTTCTACAGGAAGTTTATAAGAGGGTTTAGTCATATTTGTGCACCCATGCTTGATACCATCAAAGGAGGACAGAAGTGCAGATTTGTTTGGACTCAAAGAGCAGATGATTCTTTTGAAACACTGAAGAAGAAGGTGGCACAGCAGCCAGTCCTTGCACTTCCAGACTTTAACAAAATCTTTCAGGTAGAATGTGATGCCAGTCACATGGCCATTGGAGCAGTACTCAGCCAAGAAGGTAGACCTATTGCATTTTTCAGTGAGAAGCTCAATGATGCTAAAAAGAGGTATTCCTCATATGATTTGGAAATGTATGCTTTAGTCCAGTCACTCAAGAAATGGAGGCATTACTTGATGCCAAAGGAATTCATAGTATTCACAGATAACCAGGCTCTGAGTTTCATAAACAGCCAGGAAAAGCTGAACCACAGACACATGAAATGGGTAGAAACCTTACAAGCTTTTACTTTTACATTGCAGCATAAGAAAGGAGTCAAGAATAAAGTTGCAGATGCTTTGAGCAGGAGAGTTCTAACAGTCAACCAAATTCAGTTAGAAAGTGTTGGCATTGATTCACTAAAGACCATGTATGAGACTGATGAAGATTTTGGGGAGATCTATCATGTATGTACTTCTTTTGGAGAGAAATATCATGCTGAATTCTCTGAATTTTTGATTCAGGATGGATTGTTGTTCAAAGGTGGATAGTTATGTATTCCAAGGTGTTCTATGAGGTTAAACATCATTAAGGAGAAACATTGTGGAGCTATGGCAGGTCATTTTGGTCTAGATAAGACTCTTGATCTTGTCCGAAGACATTACTTTTGGCCTAAGTTACAATCAGATGTCAGAAAGTTTGTAGAGACATGTGTGATATGTCAGAAAACTAAAGGCAGGTCGACTAATGCAGGTTTATATCAGCCCTTACCCATTCCTTCCAGACCATGGGAAAGCATAAGTATGGATTTTGTCTTAGGTTTCCCAAGGACAAGGAAAGGGTTTGACAGTGTTTTTGTTGTAGTGGATAGATTCAGCAAAATGGCACATTTCTTGCCATGCAAAACCACTGCTGATGCTTCATACATTGCAGATTTATTTTTCAGGGAGATTGTCAGAATCCATGGATTGCCATTGAGCATAGTGTCCGATAGGGATGTGAAGTTTATTGGTCACTTCTGGAGAACTCTTTGGAAGAAACTTGGAACAAATTTGTCTTTTTCCTCTGCATATCATCCTCAAACGGATGGACAGACTGAAGTAGTGAACCGTTCCTTAGGAAATTTGCTTAGATGTTTGACAAAACAACATGGAGAAAAGTGGGATAATATTCTATCTCAAGCTAAATTTTCATATAATGATACTGTCAATAGGAGCACAGGGAAATCACCTTTTCAAATAGTTTATGGTATGCATCCCAGAGGAATTTTGGAATTGAGAGATCTACCTACAGTAGACCCTGTTAGTGCAGAAGGAGAAGCTTTTGCAGAAGCCATCAAAGAGGTTCATGATCAAGTCAAGACCCAACTACAGCAAACCACCTTGAAGTATAAGGAGTATGCTGATAAAAAGAAGAAGGATGTACAGTTTGATGTTGGAGATTTGGTATGGGTTCATTTGAAGAAGGACAGACTTCCTAAGGGAAAATATACTAAACTCATGCAGAGAAAAGTTGGACCATGTCAGATCTTGCACAAGCATGGACAGAATGCTTATGAGATACAACTCCCACCTGATCTTGGTTTGTCCCCTATATTCAATGTATGTGATTTAACTCCATACAAGTCTTATCCAGATGCAGATCAGGAACTCCTGCAGGATACAGTCCATGATAATATTCCCAAGCATGATCCTCCACAGTTGCAGAAGGTTTTGGACACCCGAGTGGTCAAACAGACCCGGAACAAACAGTATTTGGAGTATCTAGTCTCTTGGAAGGGAAAACCTAATTTTGAAGCAGTCTGGATGACTGAAGAGCAGATCCAGAAACATGGTGCAGATCTTCATACTCTCATCTCAAGTGGACTTGAGATTTCTTCTTCTGGGGAGTATGGTGCAGGAGCACCCCTACAAGACAGGATATAGGTTCATTGTCCGCATGACAGGACATTAGTCTATTTTTAGTATGTTTGACTTCATAATGTAATAAGGTCCATTGGACCAATGCATATGTATTAGATCAGCCTAGGAGAGTGTGTAGGCAGTTAGAGTTCGTGATCAGATAGTCTGAGCTGTCCTCTCCCAGCCGCTTGGAAGCTCCCAGCCGCTGGGAATCGAGTTGGTAGTACTCGTAGGATATTGCTATAAATAACTCAGATCAGTTAGGGTTTGATATCAGAGAATATCATGATAAGGAGAGTAGTAGTTGTGTTATGTTGTACTGGTGATTGAGTGAAATCCAGAGATCAGTCCAGACATTGTGAAACATTGTTCAGGACATTTGTGTTTCATCTGAATAAGATCTCATCAATTGCATTATCTGGTTTATCAGTTGTTTATGTTTTAATTTCTGTTCTGATTACAGGTTAATGGACACTTTCAACCCTTCCACCGGTTGATTCTGTGAATCGGTGGAATGGTCATGTATGATAGTTTAGTTTGCATTTTAGTTTTCTGTTTATGCATTTCATTGTTTGAGAGATCAGTTGGTAGCATGCTATGAATCAACCTAGCATCCTCATGTGCTAGGGTTTAGGAAGATAAACTGTTAAGTTTTGATCTGAAGGTGATCCGGCCCGATCATCATGTTTTCTTTGTGAAATTGTGAGGTTCTGTGAGTTTGCATGCAGCTGACAGATATACAGGGATCTGCATGTGCTTTTCCAGCCGGAGTGAATCGCATCGACATTTGTGAGTATATCGCTATCCAGATCGGGTTATGAAGCTGACGAAGTTTGCATGTTTCAAGTGCATCAGGATGATATAGGTTGGATATATACTCAGTGTATATATCATCATCATGATCATCTTTCATGTGTACCCATCATCTGCATATCGCTATCGTATGTAGGAGTGAAAGTTCACTTTTCGGCTAAGGACCGGAAAGATCATCATCAGGATATTGAAAAAGGTCATCAGGATATTCATTATCATGTTGCGGAGGATATAAGTGTCTTATATCCTGTTGACATCATCATCAGGTGCATTGACATCATCATCAGGTGCATGTGACGTCATCGTCATCAGGATATTGCGAATATCACCCTATGCAAGTTTATCCTGCTGTCGCTAAGTGTTTTGGCATCGGCGTAAGTCATCAGCATAAAGTTGGGTTAACATCATCAGGATGTTTCAATATGACTGGATAAGTCATATCCTGATGCTGTTGTTTGTGTAGTCGGATATCGGGGTGACGTAAGCATCAAAGGAAAGGTGCTGAAGTTGTCGTCATCAGGATATATCAGAGGAACCGGATATTTTATATCCTGCTGATGAAGGTGATGCTAAACATCATGATGATGAAGGTAGAGGTTGGCGGTAAGATGAACAGTGAACATCAGGAGGATGTTTGCGCTTGCCGAATGTGATGATGCTGCTGATAGCCGAATATCATGATGCTCCTGACAAGCGAAAGGTGAAAGGTGATAAGGAAGTGAACAGTAGTTAGCAGGAGGATATTTCGTGCCTCTTCGAAATATGATGATGATGATAAGCCGATAGGTATTATAACATGCTGGTTGTATTAATGACTCCTCCTTCCCAGTTGTAAGCTCCCGTTGCGTTTACCTCTGCATCATGAAACCTACTAACAGCTTGTGCAAGGAATGTCAATTGGGTAAGCTGAGCAGAGTCACATTCAAAAGCAAGGAACTGTCTTCTACCGGATTATTGGACTTAGTTCACACTGATCTTTGTGGTCTGGCAAGAACCAAGAGTATTCAAGGTGATACATACTTCATGTTGCTAATTGATGACTATTCCTAGATGACGTGGGTAACTTTTCTAAAAGAGAATTTAGAAGCTTTTGAGAAATTCAAAATATTCAAGGCTATGGTAGAGAATGAAACCGGATTGAAATTGAAATGTCTGAGGTCTGACAGAGGTGGAGAATTCACATCCAGTGAGTTCATAGAGTTTTGTGAGAAACATGGAATAAAGAGATAGTTGTCTATTCCTAGGGCTCCACAACATAATGGAGTAGTGGAAAGAAAGAACCGGACCATACAGGAAGCTTCAAGGACCATGATGATGGAAGCTAATGTTCCTCATATCTATTGGAGAGAAGCTGTCAGCACTGCAGTCTATACTCTCAATCAAGTTCAAATCAAAAGCAATACTGGTAAGACCCTTTATGAACTCTGGTTTGGCATTACTCCTACTATAAGATATTTCAGAGTCTTTGGTAGCAAATGTTACATCAAAATAGATGAAGATTTAGGCAAGTTTGATGCTAGAAGTGATGAAGGAATATTCTTGGGTTACTCTACTCAAAGCAAAGCATACCAGTGTTATAACAAGAGAGTAAGAAAGATGATAGAAAGTACAAATGTGAAGGTTGATGAGGGAATAGAGAAACCCTCAAGGTTTTATGAATATGATGAAGATGATCAGAATGGTGTTCTGGTTCAAGGAGTTCAATCCTCTTCTGAAAGTCAGATTCAGACTAATCCGGTAAATCAGGAAGAAGAAATAGGTCTGAATGAGCCTGATCAAGAAGCAGAAGTGCAAGAAACTCCCAAAGTTCCAAGGTATGTAAGACTGAACCACTTTGAAGATCAGATCATAGGTGACAAAAGCAAATGTGTGCAAACTAGAAGGAAAATTGCTCAAAATTTAGATGAATATTGTCTAATTTCAAAGATTGAACCTAAGACGATAAATGAAGCCTGCAATGATGAAAACTGGACCAAAGCAATGGAGGAAGAGTTGATGCAAATAGAGAAAAATCACACTTGGGATCTTGTTCCCAGACCTAGAAACAAGAATGTGATTGGAACCAAATGGGTCTTCCAGAACAAACTAAATGAAGTTGGTAAGTAATCAGAAATAAAGCCAGATTGGTCTGTAAAGGCTACTCTCAAATAGAAGGAATTGATTTTGAAGAAACTTTTGCTCCGGTGGCAAGAATTGAAGCAGTCAAATTATTTCTTGCATTTTCTACCTTCAAGGATTTCAAGGTGTATAATATGGATGTCAAGTCTGCTTTCTTGAATAGTGACTTAGAAGAAGAAGTGTACATTGAACAACTGGATGGATTTCAATTATCTGAGCATGGTGATATGGTCTGCAAGTTAAAGAAGGCACTGTATGGACTAAAGCAAGCCCCAAGAGCCTGGTATGAAAGATTGGACAAACATCTTAGGAAGATTGGTTTCAACAAAGGTACTACTGACAGTAACTTATATTTCAAAATTGATCATGAAAACATCTTGATTGTTGAAGTATTTGTTGATGATATCATCTTTGGAGGAAGAGACAATATGTGTAAAACTTTTGCAAATCAAATGAAAAGTGAGTTTGAGATGTCAATGCTTGGTGAAATGAATTTCTTCTTGGGTCTACAAATTACTCAAACAAAAAAAGGAATCTTTATTTCTCAAACCAAATATGTGAAAGAATTGTTGAGGAAATTTAGAATGGAAGATTCAAAGCCAATGAATACTCCCATGGCAACCAGATGTAAGTTGAGAAAAGATGATGACTCTCCTAAGGTAGACCAGACAAAGTACAGATCAATGATTGGAGGATTGTTGTACCTCACTCAAACTAGACCAAATATAATGTAGGATGTTGGTCTTGTTGCGAGATTCCAGGTTGATCCTAGAGAATCTCATGTCATGGAAATCAAAAGAATTTTTAGGTATCTAAAAGGAATAGTTGAGTATGGTTTTTGGTATCCTAGAGATCATGATTTCTCTCTTCATGCATATACAGATGCAAATTGGGCAAGAGATGTGGATGACCGAAAGAGTACCAGTGGAGGAGCATTCTTTTTGGGAAAGAGATTAGTTTCTTGGCTAAGCAAGAAACAAGAGGCAATATCTCTGTCTACAACTAAAGCAGAATACATTGCAGCAGTAGGTAGTTGCACTCAAGTTTTGTGAATGAAGCAGATGCTAAGAGATATTAAAGTAGAGTATGAGGAGCCTATCACAATCTTCTGTGATAATTCAAGTGCAATAAATATTTCTAAGAATCTGGTGTTGCATTCTAAGACTAAGCATATATCTATCAAGTTTCACTTTCGAAGAGAGCAAGTGAACAAGGATGAAGTCAGACTAGAGTATGTGCCCTCCAAGGATCAGATTGTAGATATCTTTACTAAAGCTCTTCCCACAGACTCTTTTGAGTATCTCAGGGAGAAGTTAGGGGTTATTGCCCCTCCGGTGATGAACTAGGATGCACTGATGTGCATCAGTCTAGTGGATATCACAGTCATATCTTGTGATCCAGATTGATGATGGGGAGCTGCTACTTAGGGGGAGCAGCTGGTATGTTTTGAAGTGATGGAGTTGCAAGTATGAGCCCTTTGCCATTGATGTCAAAGGGGGAGAAAAGACATGTGAAAAACAAGTGATTGACGATCAAAGGGGGAGCAGTAAAGGAAGAGAAGACTTGTGAATAGCTGTTGCTGATAGGGTGAGTTGTGACAGTAAGGAGAAGTTCTTGTCTTGATGGTTTTTCACATCATATATTGCCATCAATGACAAAGGGGGAGATTGTGACAAGTATGGGTCTAACCTATGTTGTCATTGATGTCAACATACTCATGTTGCAGTAATGAGAAGGATTGGATGAGCTGTGTGCTGAGGATATTGAGAAAATTAGTCTTAATCAGGAACAGTGAAGAACAGTGATGACAACAAGGCAAAAGTCCACGATAGGTTGAGGATCAGAGGATGCGGTTTAAAGGGTTTGTAGATATAAGTCTTCAGATACTCCAGTCAAGTTTTCAGAGGTCCGTATGAAGATCTGAAGAAGTTATGGTCGCTCAAGTAGAACTAGTTCTGGAAGGTGTTCAAAGGTGACAGAGTAACACAAATAGGTCCGGTGAGATCCAAAAATGCATTATCCCATTCTTTGGATTTGAGGAAGTGTTGAGGATGTCCTTGTGAAGTGTCAAATAGATTGGTTTGTGGTTTTAAGGTCTAGAAGAACCTATTCCTTTGTAACAGTGATGATAGACTATGTTCTTGAGGTTCCAGATGAAGGAAAGAAGAATTCCAGTAAGCAAATGACGTGCAGATGTTCTTGGTGATTTAGGAAAGCTTGTGGTGATCTGTAGATAGTGTCCAGTTCATGTGGGTGGTCCGCATTGAAGTTAAAGTTTGTATTTGAAGAATTACCATCAGATGTTGGTGTTCTTTCGAAGACTAGTCGACCAGATGTACTACACATCTTACGAATGTTCTTGTAGGTGTTTGCCGACTTAGATGGTTGTTCCTAAGTTGATGCCTTGTATAAATAAGGGATTGTGAAGTCATTTCAGTGTGTGTCTTGTGGAGATGAAAGTGTGGTAGTGAAGAAAAGAGCAAAAGGCAGAGTAGAAGTATTGAGCCTAATGGAACTGATTCAAGCATGGTGAAGATGCTAATCTCTAGTTCATGTATGTGATACTTATTTCTTTGTAGACAGTGTGTCTCTTGTAGGCAGTGAGCCTCTTGTGAGCAGTGTGCTCGGGCAGTGAGCCCTAATTGGCAAGTGCCATTTTGTTCTTTCTATTCTTCTAACAGAGAATACATTCTTGGGTTAATCACCCTATGGTTTTTCCCTTAACCAGGTTTTCCACGTCAAAATCTTGGTGTCTTATGTGTTGATGAGTTCCTGCTTTTGATTTGAATGCATTATGTTTCATATTTAATATACTGCTAATCACCAAGAAGATTTAAATGTGTAAAAAGGAGAAAGTTTTGCACAACTAATTCACCCCCCCTCTCAGTTGTGTGCCCTAAGTCTAACAGCCTGCTCCTGTGTCCCTGATGTTTCTACCTCGGAACCCTGAAAATAGGTACTCTGTGATTTGTCATGTTACTTCCCTCTACAAGATCTTTTTCTGTAATTCATCTATTTACTGTGGTATTTACAAAATTAGGGTTTTAATGGTCAATTGAGCATAGGAGAAGGAAAATTGATAATTAAACACACTAATCCAAGCTTCCCTACATTTATAAGTGACTAAGGACCTGTTAGTCCTCTGCCACTCAATCCGAAGGTCCTTGAATGTGTTAGGTGAAAGGAGGATTTAAACACTAAACTAAACAATCCAAATTTTACATAAAACAATAATGTTGCATCTGTGTTTAAGTTTCTAATTTCATGCATTCATGGTTAATTCATAATAATTGTGGATAAGTGATTAATGTGTAAGTGAAGAAGTGTTTAAGTTTTTGTGACAACTGATTCACCCCCCCTCTCAGTTGTCTGACACATTTCAACATATACTATATATCAACTACCTCTCTAGAGACTAGAATAAGTTATAATTTAATCTAGGTGTCTTAGGTAGGTACTATATGTCAACTAGGTCTACCATAATAGGTGTCTAGGTGACTTAGGTCTAGACTACGATAAGGTATAAAGACTAGGTATCTTAGGTCTACTATGTCTATAAAATCTAGATACATACTATACAATAGGTGTCTTAGGTGTCATACGTCTACTAGAATACATGTGTCTTAGGTCTTAGGTGAGGCCACATGAGCTTCCACCTTCACGTGGTTGGCCTTGTCAGTATAGAATATTTATATTTCTTGAAGCTAAGGGAAGCTCTTTTTCTTAATAGGAAAACTTTATCGACTTCAGTGTCCTCATGGTGTAGGGGCACACAAGTTGTCATGCCTCCCAGAGGGGTCAAAAAGTGAAATTTTATTTTGATTGAGACAATTCTATGCAATAAGGTCTTCTAAGACCATTTCATATGTTTTTGAGTCGATTTAAGTCATTTGGGGTCAGTTTGAGTCTTTAATTCTTGCTCCTGATGTGACCAAATAGACAGTTCCAATGCTTCTGGATGGGTACGTTTAGTCTAGGCATGGTCCTTTTTTACACCCAAACATGCCAAAATAGTTCGAGTTACATTGTATCGGCAATATCCCTAAAGAGTCCAAAGTACAAAAAGGTAGCAATCTTTGACGAGTTGTTACTTGGAAACTGTGTCACTTAGAGACATTTTGTCTGATGCAACATGATCATGTGGGGTCCCTCTACAATAACCTCTCTCAATTTTTTATATCTCTGAGGTGTTTGCCCATGGTGAAAGGTTTTCTACTGCCCCAAAAATCGTCAGAAGGAGAGTGTAAAGTTGCAAAGGGGTCTAACTTTCATCCTACTCCTGATGCAGCCAAACCGACTATTCCAACACATCTAGATGGGTACGTTTAGGCTAGGCATGGTCCTATTTTGCACCCAAACATGCTGAAATAGTTCGAGCTACATTGTAATGGTGATATCCCTAAAGAGTCCAAAGTGCAAAAAGGTAGCAATCTTTGACGAGCTATTACTCAGAAACCATGTCACTTAGAGACATTTCATCTAAGGTAACACGATCACGTATGGTCCCTCTACGATAACCTCTCTTAGTTTTTTATATCTTTGATGCGTTTTCCCATGGTGAAAGGTTTTCTGCTGCCCTAAAAATTGTCAGAAGGAGAGTGTAAAGTTGCAAAGGGGTGTAACTTGCATCCTGCTCCTAATGTGACCAAACAAATAGTTCCAACATGTCCAGATGGGTACATTTAGGCTAGGTATGGTCTTGTTTCACACCCAAACATGTCGAAACAGTCTGAGCTACATTGTACCAGTGATATCCCTAAAGAGTCCAAAGTGCAAAAAGGCAGTAATCTTTGACGAGCTATTACTTGGAAACTATCACTTAGAGACATTCCATCTGAGGAAACATGATCATGTAGGGTCCCTCTACAATAATCTCTCTCAATTTTTTATATCTCTGAGGTGTTTTCCCATGGTGAAAGGTTTTCTGCTACCCCAAAAATTATCAGAAGGATATAGGTGTAAAGTTGCAAAGGGGTGTAACTTTCATCCTGCTCCTGATGCGGCCAAACCAGCTGTTCCAATGCATCCAAATGGGTAGGTTTAGGCTAGGCATGGTAATGTTTCATACCCAAACATGCTGAAACAATCTAAGCTACATTGTACCAGCAATATCCTTGAAGAGTCCAAAGTGTAAAAAGGTAGCAATCTTTGACGAGCTGTTACTTGAAAACCATGTCACTTAGAGACATTTCATCTGAGGCAACATGATCATGTAGGGTTTCTCTACAATAACCTCTCTCATTTTTTATATCTCTGAGGTGTTTGCCCATGGTGAAACATTTTATGTTGCCCTAAAAATCGTCAGAAGGAGGCACTGTAAAGTTCCAAAGGGGTGTAACTTTTGTTCTTCTCCTCATGCGGTAGTTCCAATGCATCTAGATGGGTATGTTTAGGCTAGGCATGGTCATGTTTCTCACCCAAACATGCCAAAATGATCTGAGCTACAAACACTAACTAGTCTTCAATCTTCAAACACTACAAATACCATGATATCCTGCATAAAACTAATCAATCCTCATGTAGACATGTAGATATTCCTTCCAAAAACTCATATCAATGACTAAAATCTCCAAACATGTTGCATAGATCTCATTCTAAACTTTACTGGCCCTTTGCATCATATTACAAGCCCTAAATGATAAAATTCCTTCACAATTTCTTTGTAGTTTCCTTGAAAGACACCATTCAATCATCAGTTATGCTTCACTATTCTTTTCATGCTACACATCATCACTTAGGTATGTCTCTGTATGTCATCATAAACCAAGTCTCACATCATAAATTGTCACACCGAGAGAGAAAACAATTTCTCTGGCCATTGCAATGCTAAGCAGAATTAAAAAGCTATCTTTTAGCCTTTTATAAAGGCATCCCTGTCAAATTCAACCACACAGAGATGACCATTTATATTCCAAATACCTTTTAAATACTGACCTTTCGATTCCTTTTTCCTATCCTCATATCAATTAAATATGACCTTCGATTATGATTTGGTGCTTAGGCTTATGAGAGTTTACCGGAGAGGCCGATTGAGTTAGGTTGAAGGGCCAGTGAACTAATGACTTAAAGAGCCTTTAGTAGGTTCACTTAAGTGATAGTAACCTATGATTATAAGTCAATATTAAATTAAAACAAAATTACACTTTACACATGACAGACAATTGAGGGTTTTAAAGTCTTAAGAAAAGTAGATTCTTTTTTGGGTTTAATGCCCAATATGCAAACCCTAACTATTAATAAGAAAGACTTAAACATTCTAACTTTCATCAAGAGATATCTAAGACATTTCAGAGACATCAGGGACATCAAAAGAAAGACATTAGATTATGACACTTATCATAGGCCTAGGGTTCTAAGACATGAACAAATTCACATTCAAATCAAACTCATGATTCCCCTTGATAAATATAACTCTCCTTGATAATGACATTGAAGTATGATTATGAAAGATTATGTCTTCTCTGACTTCTTATTGCATGAACAAAACTACATCCACCATGAACATGAACCTTGCATCATATCAACCTTCCAAGATAGACCTTATCATGAAAACCATATTCATAACAAAACCTTGCATGAACAAAACCACATCCACCATGAACATGAATCTTGCATCATATGAACCATGTTTGTCTTGTGTAGCATCAACATGAACTGAGAGACCTTATCATGAAAACCATATTCACACCATCATGCACCTCATGACCATCACCTACCTTGAATCACTGTATCACCTTATCAACATCATGGCATCAACCTTGAAATCAATGACAAACAACCTTGACCCTTTGACATCAATGACAAATAATCTACAAATTGCTTTATGTAATTTGAGTCAAATTGGTAAATGTGATGACATGATACATATTAATATGGTGAGATGCAAAGTATACATTTATAATATTAACCACATTCTTAGAGGGATTGTTGATGACTTATGGAAGCCTATAGCCCCAATGTTATGTTGCATACTCAAATTAGGCAAGACTCAATATACTCTCATAACCTTACCTTATATGCAAGAGGAATTACATTTTATAACCATAATGGTCATCAGGTGCTCATAAGCATATGATTTTGACTATCTTATTCAAGACAACAAACATACTCTTTGCATCTCAATATGGTATAATAACAAAAAATTAATAAATATTTTCAATTGAGAAAATCATAAAGAATATGGATTAGCATACTCATTTGAATATTTTCAATTGAGCAACTCATAAAGAATATGAATATTTTCTATTCAACATGATGATTCATTTTTATTTTAAATACAACTTTTATCTTTTAGTTCTAGAATGAGGTTTAGGTGATACTTGAATAACAATAGCTAGCTTATTAGACCAACAAACATCCTATGTAATGCAATTGGACTTTAAATATTTGAAGTAACCATCTACAAATATCCATTGAAATGTTGATTTATAATGCAAATATGGGCACCATCAATAAAAAAAAATTGTATTAACCAAATATCCATATAGGCATACATCAATATCTATCTATATAAGTATAACATATATACAAAATAGCCATATAGGCTTACAAGAATGCCATATTGATGCAAGAGCATCTAGTGGTGTAAGGACAATCTTGCATCACCAAAAAAAAGATTTGTTTCAAAATTGTTGTTCTTTCCATTTCTTTTCAAAATTTGTGGTTCTGGTTCCATAATCGCTTGAATAATGATGTAGAACTTTCAGTTTTTCTAAACTGCTAAAAATAGCAACCTACTATTTTAGGAAAGTTTGCATTTGGGAACGGATTGAAGTAAAAATTTATAGGAAGCTTTGAAACTAAAAAATAAGACCTTTGGTGAAGGAATGACGCAAAGATCATTTGCGAGCTGAAAGATAATAAAGTTTTTGTTTTCTGAAAAATGCCTAAAAATTATTCAAACTCAGGTTTCAGGCACTAAAAGGCCCTGTACGTGCTCAAAAGTGGCTGGAACTAGCAAAGGATGTTCTTAGCACATAGAGCACTCCGCAAAATTTCTGACGCATAAAATGATTCGTCAATCAGACACCCGGATCAAAAGTTATGGCTCCCGGAAGTTGACCTATTTTTAGAGGGAGATGCAAATTTCAAAATTAGGTTGTTGGCCACCAAAAAGGCTATTAATAACCATTTTTAGGAACCCTGGGCAGTAGTAGAGAGATAAGGGGGAAATTGTAGAGTCAAGGATAGGTAGGAAAATATAAACCCTAGCAGATTTGGGGTTACAGATAGTAGATGATTCTAGAGTCTTGTGAGAGGAAGTTGTAATGTGTTGCAGCCAATGGAGGGTTGATTCCTCTGATTGTATTTGAGATTCTGTAATGTAATAAGTTGTCCAAATCAATAAATAAAGTTCTATTTTCTATGTATAATTTTTGTTGTTGTGTGTTTTATGATTTATCCCCCTTCGTCAAGTGGTATCAAAGAAAGGGTTCCTGAGTGTGTAGACAGTTCGTCGACCATGAAGCAGTTTGCACTAGGACCTGAGGTTGTGGGTTTGATGTAGAGATCAAGATGCCTCCATGAAAAAATAGTATTGGGAGGAATGCTTTGACAAAAGAGGATTTTAGAGGCCTAAAAAGGCAAATAGATGCATTGCAAGAGGAGCTACAAAGAGGGTTTGAGCCGAGAACAAGAGAAGAAAGCAAAGATGAAGTTGAAGAAGAGCTATCTGAGGAAGAACAAGAAGTTGTAGGAGATCCTACATAAGTTAGGTTGTTGAGGGCCATTTCTAATATTGGAAAGAGGCCCAAGATTGAAGTTTCTACATATTCTGGAGATTTGAATCTAGAACAACTTATTGATTGGATCAATGACATGGAGGAGTATTTCAAGTATGAAGATGTGGAGGACCCAGATCGGGTCAAGTTTGCAAAAACAAAGTTGAAGGGCCACGCCAATATTTGGTGGAAGGAGGTCCAATTAGAGAGGAATAGAAGAGGAAAATGAAAGATCACCAGATGGGATTGCATGGTGGAGAAACTAAAGAAGTAGTTCATTCCTGTAGACTATGAGATGGAGTTGCTGAAGAAGCTGCAAGGACTGAAGCAAGGTAACAAGTTTGTTAAGGAGTATATGGAAGAGTTTTATAAGATTACTATTAGGATAGCCCATGCAGAGGCCAACAAGGAGAAGGTAGACTGTTACATTAATGGGTTAAGGTCAAGTATTCAAGAGGAGCTGAGCTTAGTCAGAATGACCACCATAGAAGATGCATACTAGTTTTCCTTGAAGGTGGAAGATAAGCTAAATAAAAGATTTGATATCAAGCAAAGGGGAAGAGGTCAAGGTGGAAGAACTAGTGGAAGACCCTATGGAGGCCGTAATGAAGATCAAAAGAAAAGTGAAGAAGTTGGCACTATTCAAAATTAGAGAGGGGATAATGCCTACCGCCCTCGTGACCAGAACAATGGTGAGCAAAGAGGAAGAGGAAGAGGACGACCTAGGCAAGGACCCAGAAGAGGACATTTCAGGAACTTGATTCCAATGTGGACAAGAAGGGCATCGAGCATACGAGTGTCCACAACATCAAGGAAGGATGAGTAGAAGACCTGAAGGTAATGCACGAGTTGCACATGTAGATGAAGATGCACAGTCTGAGCGTTCTGAAGATGTTGAAAGGGGAGACACCCTAGTTGTCAAAAGAACCTCGTTGAATGAGGAGAGAGAACCAAATCAGAGGAAAAGTTTATTCCGTACAAGGTGCAAATGTGAAGGTAAGTGTTGTGATATAATTATTGACAGTGGAAGTACTGACAATCTTGTTTCAGAGGAGATGGTTGACAAGTTGAAGTTGACAAGAAGAAAACATCCACATCCATATCAGATTACATGGTTATAGAAGGACCCAAGATCTTTGGTCAATGAGTAATGTTTAGTGAAGTTCAAGATTGGGGACTACCATGATGAGGTGCTGTGTGATATCATACCGATGGATGCATGTCATATGCTGTTGGGGAGGCCATGGCAGTATAATAGGAGTGCTATCCATGATGGTCGTGCAAACACATATTCCCTAACAAAGGATGGAGTTTGTCATAAGTTGAAGCCCTTGAAGGAGGTGGAAGAAAAGGTATGTAGTACTCCCAAAATTTGCTTGGTAGATGGTAGAAAAGTTTTGGAGGGAATGAAGCATGAGTGTCATTGCTTTGCATTGATTCCTAAGATTAGTCAAGAGAAATGTGAAGATGTACCAATAGAAGTTTCAGTTGGAAAATTTTCAAGACATTATCTCTGATAATGTACCATAAGGTTTACCAACAGTGAGGAAGATAAGTCATCAAATGGATTTGATACCAAGAGCTAGTTTGCCAAATAAGGCAGCCCACAGAATGACTCCAACAGAGAATGAAGAGTTGAACAGATAAGTTCACAAGTTGTTAAGGAAGGGACTGATAAGGGAGAGCCTGAGCCCATGTGTAGTACCTATAGTACTAGCACCAAAGAAAAATGTAGAATGGAGAATGTGTATAGATTCTCGAGCCATAAATAATATCATGATCAAGTACAGGTTTCCATTTCCAAGAATGGAGGACATAATGGATTGTTTGAGTGGAGCCAGGTACTTCATGAAGATTGACCTGAAGAGTGGGTATCACTAGATCCGAATCAAAGAAGGAGATGAATGGAAGATAGCCTTCAAGAAAAAAGAGGGTTTGTATGAGTGGTTAGTCATGCCATTTGGGCTAACCAATGCACCGAGCACATTCATGCAGCTCATGAACAAGGTACTAAAAGAATTTTTGGGAAGTTTTGTTATTGTTTATTTGGATGATATTTTGATTTTCAGTAAGACTTGGGATGAGCATTTGATGCATATCAGAAGAGTTTTAGAGAAGTTGAGGGAGGAGAAGTTACTGATTAATCTAAAGAAATGTAGTTTTGCAAAGAAGGAGTTGGTATACCTAGGATTTGTTGTCTCAGAGGAAGGTCTTAAGATGGACCCAAAGAAGGTGAGGGCTAGCATTGAATGGCCTATGCCAAGGAGTGCTTCCGAGGTAAGATCTTTACATGGTTTGGCAAGTTTTTACACAAAGTTTATTAGAAATTTTAGTAGCATTTGTGCACCCCTAACTAAGACAATGAGAGGGGATAGAAAAGAGTTTAGATGGACTAAAAGAGCAGATAAAAGCTTTGATACATTGAAGCAGAAAGTCACAGAGCAACCTGTTTTGGCACTTCCAGATTTCAATAAGGTATTTCAAGTAGATTGTGATGCTAGTGGAAGTACTATAGGAGCTATTTTGAGCCAAGCAGGTAATCCCATTTCCTATTTTAGTGAGAAGCTTAATGATGCCAAGAAAAAGCTATTGATAACTGAGAGGGGGGTGAATCAGTTATTTTAATTAATTTAGCTTTCTGAACTTTCTTAATAATTAATGCTGCATCAATTCAAATAAGCAAACATAACCATGAAATGGAAATACACATGACATAATATTTTTGAGGTGGAAACCCTGTTAAGGGAGAAAACCATGGGGTGATTAACCCAAGATTGTATTCTCTGTTAGAAGAATAGAAATACAAAATGGCACTTGCCAATTAGGGCTCACTGCCTGAGCACACTGCTCATAAGAGACTCACTGTCTACAAGTTGTAACAAGAAATAATAAGATACTTGAACTGATGTGAAGCATCCACACATGCTGGAGTTCAATTCCATTTAGGCTCAGTAAATTGATCTGCTGCATTTCATCCTTCCTCTTCTTTTATTCTATTGTCCTTTCACATACCAGACCTTCCTTACTGCTTTCACTCTGCTCTTCTCCTTTTCTTCACACACTACACTATTACTCACACATTTTCCTTATCAAAATCCATCTGGTATATATATCCACACAAAGGATTTCATCTTCTTTCTAGTCGGCATCTGGAATAGTCAATATTTCCTAAACTTTAGTCTGTCAGCTAAATCCTTGCTTCCCAAGTGATGCGGATCAAAAAGAAACTTATAGAAGTTGTCTAAGAAGTTGGCCAATTATGAATGATACCTTAGGAATCTTTATCATCATCAGGATCTCATCCGGAATAACTTTTGATGCTCTGATTGTCAGTTCTTCCTCTATCTGTTCTACAAAACCGGACCCCAGTACTTAGAAGCTTATATCTCTTCCCTCTTTCAACACCGGAGGCTTAAACCCTGGAATCTATTAGTCAAGATACTCCTCTTGACTTTCCCAAGTCCACACTTTCCAAGGATACTTCCTCTAACAGATCCAGACCTGACTGTCGGACCTTCTGCATGCTTTGTTCTTTCTTACCGGACCTGTAAGCTCTTCAATCTGACTTCTGGTAGAGACACACCATATCTTGTGGATGTGTGGGATGATCTTTGTTGCCATCAATGACAACAATCATGAAGCTCCAATGTGTCTCTTGCCAACAATCTCTGCCTTTGGCATTGATGGCAACACTTAGTGAAAAATGACTAAGTGTTATACTATACTCCCCCTTTGTTGATGCTTTCTTCTAATGTACACTTTACCGGAGCTCCCCTTTAGCTAGATTCAACATTTTTCACTATTCCTCACTCTCCCTTTGACATCAATGGAAAAGGGTAGGGTACGCATACCAAAATTTCCCAAAAATTCAACTATACTTAGCCGCATAAGTATATAGACATGATTTACTTACATATACTTTAATATGTCTGCAAATGTTGTCTTTAGCTATACAACTTATGTCACCCAACTCTACTTCATCCTGTCCAAAATTGAGATATGGCCACTCAGTAGGAATGCCAAAGCTTCTGCCCTCTTAAGATCTGTCAGATCATTGGTCCGAGCTGTGGTCTGAGCATCTATTAAGGCCTCATGCATGGCCTCTAATTTGGGAATAATCACCCCTCTAAGCTCACTCATCCTGTTTATTATGTTTTTCCTCTCCTTTTCAAGTTTCTTAATCTCATTCATGACTACAATAATTTGACATTCCTAATTTACTACAGATAGAGTGAGAGGATCAAAATTCTGTGAGAGGTTTAACAGTTTATCCTCTTGTTCCTTTATTTTCTTCTCAATATCCTTGGTCACTTTGGGCCAGGATAAACAAAATTTGCAGAAATCTCCACCATCCTTGAGAGCATTTTCCAAGCTCTTTATTCCAATATCCAAAACTCTCCTATCATTTACTATTATGCCTTGTAACTCCGAGAATCTCTTATCCAAAAACTCTTTCCAAACCTTTGCCTCAGTTGACTTTTCCAATGACTCAAAGTGAGTGTTAACAGAATTAACAAGAGTTTTGAGATTACTGGATGTGGAGGCTGAAGAGTCCTTTTGGAAGGAAGGCATAATCTTCTCTACGACACCGGATGCAGCTTCTATGAGCTCACATTCTACCAGGTGAGACTTCAGAATTTTTTCTTTTGCCTTTGCTTGGGTGAAGGATGTTAGCTTCATGGTTTGCATCGAAGAGAGGGAATCAAAATTGAATGGACCTTGAAGCAACTCCGGTTCATCAAATTCCATCATCTCTTTGGTCAAGAAGTCCTTGACTGCTTCTGCTGTGTCTCTTGCCGGAGACAGAACTTTTTCTACTTCTGCAGCCTTAGTACTATCATCTGTGGTCTTTTCTATTTGACCTTCTTCCTTTCCCTTCACTTTTTCTCCCTTCTCCTTGTTCTTACTTCTTCTTTAGATCCGGAGTCAGCAAGGGAAACAAGAGGAGTAATGTTTGTTTGTTCACATGCCACCTCTTCCGGAGCAGAGGATTCCAAGTTCTTATCTTTTTCTTCACCGATATCCATTACTTCTTCTGTCATTGCCTCAGTAGATTCTTTTTCAACACTAGTAGCTGAGGGATCAACATCCAAGTCCTCTATAATAGGAATGTTGAATCTTGAGTATCCATTTTGGAGGATTTCTTCTGTTTCTTTTGCCACTTTATCAGTTTCTCCAAGCATGAGCAAATTTGTTCTAGTCTTACTCTAGAACTCATCCTTGCAATCTTTGAAGATCATATCCATTTGTTTTGGGGTAATTGAAGGGTAGAGCTGAATGGCTATCTGTTCTCTAATCTCTAAGTCATTAGCCTTAGCATTTTCTTTTCTCATTTCAAGTTCCTTTTCTAAACTTTTAGGAATTAGAGAAATTATTTCAAAAAAAGCTTTATTATATATGTTCAAATACTTAACTGTGGTTTCCTCCAAGATTTTTCTATCTGCATCATTATATGCATCATAGAATTCTGTTATTGGCTGCAGGGTCCCATCCATAGTAATAGCTTTGACTACATCATTGAGAGATAGAGTGGGCCTTTCAATGAATTCTTCTGCCATTTCTTCCTTGTCTTTACCGGTAGAGGGTTTTTCAGATGCTTTCTTCTTTTTCTTCAATTTCCTTACCTCCTCATCTGATTCTGTCTCTTCATCATCCTTCTAGCTAACATAGGACCTTGTTGCCTTTTTCTTTGTTCTCTTTTCTCCTTTTCCAGATGTCTGGACTTCTGGTTTTGATGCCTTTGAGCTTTTATCAGAGGTAGGTACAGTCCTTTTAGAGGATCTAGTCCGTGAGGGGGCTTCTACCGGATCACTTTCCTTTTCTGCTTCTCCCTTCTCTTTCTCTACCCTTTCTATCTTTTCTCTGTTGGTATCAAGAGCTTCTTTTGATATGCCATATCTTTTGGCAACTTTCTCTACTTCTTTTCTCACTTTTCTCTTCATCTCCGGGTGTCTAAGTTCCACATGAATTTTTACACTCAACTCTTCAAAGGTTCCAAACCTTTCTGCTTTGGGATCCTTGAGTTGGCTAAGCATGTGTTGGACATGCAGCTCCACAATTTTCTCATCCACCTCATACCCCATAGGCATGATCCATACTATTCTTGGTTCCACTGCCTCCATTAGGCACTGATCAATTTCTACCATAAAGCATATTGTATCTTTATATTTTTCAACTTTAGATTGGGGGATTCTCTCTCTTGCTTGCATCATGCTCTGAAAATTCTTGAAATATCCCCAGAGAACTGTATTTTGTACCTTGGCATCACCAAGCCCATGTATATAATCTCTTATCTGAATGGCTACTGGTCTATCATTCTACCATACCCAGCCACTGGATCTGGGAAGCTCATTCATGTAATAAAAGAAAAGGCAGAGTATCAAACCTCCGTATTTGAAGGAGTTCTTCTTATCCTTTTTTATCTTCTGTAGATTTTCCAAGAGTTGGTTCAGAAGGAGCTCACAAAGATCATAGTCTACATTCTTCCTCAACATTTCATAAGCAGTATATATAGTAGTTTCAGAAACTAAATTCTGCCTACCGGAGTGATATATCTTATATCTAATTATCATTGATGCAAACTTGATATCCAGATCTGTGATATCCTCAATAGTCATAGCTCTTTTATCAAACTTTGATCCGGTAGCCTCACTGACAATATGGTTTTTAACAGATTTGAGAATAGGCATCTCACCAGTTGAGTGTAATCTGGTTACATCCCTAATGGCATCCTTAGTGATTTTAAACGGCCTGTTCAACCACATGAAGTTGTCAAGCATTCAACTCAGAATATACTGGACCCATTCATCTTCTGGAAAATAGGGGAAATGAATGCACTGTGCAAAATGTTTGTCCCGAATAGCTTTATACTGAGTTTTGAGTTCAAAAGAGTCATCTATCAAATGCTTGTGATAGATATCAACTAGCTTAGATTCCCCAAATTTTTCAATATTCGCATGAATATAAACCCTAACATCTTCTACATGCAAAATACCATGCGGAATGCTGGAAAATGCACCTGAGGGATCCACTTCTAGAGATTTGTATGGGTGCTTCTTAAATTTAGGGCGTGGCCTATCAGAAATCTTTACCACATTTGGTGTAGCCATTTTCAAAAGATTTACAGAGAGATATTCAACAATGGAAAATACCTTTAACGCTTCTAGGGTTCGCTGAATGAACTAGATTTGATTAGCTGGATGAAATGATTTCAATGGCTGATCCTTGAGAGCTCCTTTTTCTTTTCTTCTTCAGTGCAAATGTGCAAATGATGAATGAATGAACTCTTTTATTTCTAGGAAAGCCCTAATTTTCACTCTGCAATAAATGCGCAACCTAATTCATTCTGGTTTGCCTTGTTTATCTTATTCAGAGACAACTTTTTTGGATCACTGAGACAGACTTTTAGAGTTATTCTTGGAGAATAGTGATAATCTATCTTCCTTTCACTAATCATTTGATCTATCCGCAGATCAAGATTCCATAGTTTGAATCATGTCAGGTTTAACTATGAGAAACCTACTTCTCACTGGATGACTGAGGAACTGGATTAGTCCTCTACCTGTTTAAAACTTCTTACGGATCTTTCATATCTTAATCACAATTTACTTGGATGTTTCTCTGAGAGCCCTTTAATCTGCAATTTTCCTTGTGCCAATTCTGGCACCAACTGACTGACTGGGGGATAATATTTTTCTTTGAGACTCCCCCTGACCCAGAGCTCACTCTTTAGTTTCTGGAAGGAATATCAGCACCAGAGTCTGGTGCGGATCCATCCCCTACATTCTCTATACTTTTCTTCACTTAAATCTTGTTCATTTCGCTTTGAACTTCATCCGCATTCACTTTTTGTTTTCCCTTGTCTTGATTCTGATTATGATGTGTCGGACCTCTTTTGTCCTGATTCTTGCTTCTACAGAATTTGGCAATATGACCAGATCTATTGCAAATTTGGCAAACAACATTTCTTTGCATATTTGATTGATATCCTCTTGATCTGCATTAATTAGCCATGTGACCCATTCTATTGCATGCAAAGCATCTACCATTGAATGAATTGTTCATTTGCATATTTCTACATTCATGAGATTTGTGGCCATACCTTTTACAGTTGAAACACTATCCGGAGAAGGATGTATTAGTCTGATTCATTCTCTTTCTGCACTGATTAGCTCTATGACCAAAGTTATTGCAGTTGTGGCAGTATCCATTGAAGGATGGATATCTTTGAGCATTAGGCTGCCTTATCAGAGGTCTTCTAGGCCTGTTTCTTAGATTTTCTGATCCAAAATTCTTCTAACCGGATCTAGAGATTTCTCCTTTCTCATATCCCAAACCACACTTTTCATCTACCCTCTTTTGACTTTCAAGAAGAACTTCAAGTTGAGAAGAACTTATCTTGAATTTCTCTTTATATTCATTTGCTGTTTGAAGATCCCTTTTAAGAGAGACAATTTGATCCTCAAGTTTTTCTTCATTATCTTTAGCATCTTCAAGATCAGATTCAAGATGTCTGATAATTCTATCCATCTTGTGGCAATCTTCTAATTTTTCCTTGAGAGAATGTCTTAGATCATCTTCAGTTTTTCTTTTCTCTTCAATCTCTTGGGTAAACTTCATAGCTCCTGATTCCATTTCATGTCTTACCATAATGATTTCTTTTGATAACTTTTCACATAACTTGGTTTTCTCCTTCAGATCTCCATTTGTATCATTTGCTTCACCTTGTCTTGCAAGTTGCTGAAGCTCCTTTCTCTTTTTCATAGAGAGACTTCGTTTCTCTTTTAATTCATTTACGAAATCATCAGCTTGTTTGAGTCTTTCCTTCAATTCATTGATTTCAGAATTTGACTGCTCAAGATCATCTAGGGCAGACTTAAGTTGCTTCTTCATACCATACGCATCCATTTGAATTCCTAGGTCTTCCTCAAGCTGTTAGGCTCTGTTGAGAGGTACTTGGCTCTGATACCAATTGTTGATAACTGAGAGGGGGGTGAATCAGTTATCTTAATTAATTCAACTTTCTGAACTTTCTTAATAATTAATGTTGCATCAATTCAAAAAAGAAAACATAACCATGAAATGGAAATACATATGACACAATATTTTTGATGTGGAAACCCTGTTAAGGGAGAAAACCACAGGGTGATTAACCCAAGATTGTATTCTCTGTTAGAAGAATAGAAATACAAAATGGCACTTGCCAATTAGGGCTCACTATCTAAAAGTTGTAACAAGAAATAATAAGATATTTGAACTGATGTGAAGCATCCACACATGCTGGAGTTCAGTTCCAGTTAGGCTCAGTAAATTGATCTGCTGCACTTCATCCTTCCTCTTCTTTTGTTCTGCTGTCCTTTCACATACCAGACCTTCCTTACTACTTTCACTCTGCTCTTCTCCTTTTCTTCGCACACTACACTATTACTCACACATTTTACTTATCAAAATCCATCTGGTATATATATCCGCACAAAGGATTTCATCTTCTTTCTAGTCAGCATCTGGAATAGTCAATATTTCCTAAACTTTAGTCTGTCAGCTGAATCCTTGCTTCCCAAGTGATGCGGATCAAAAAGAAACTTATAGAAGTTGTCTAATAAGTCGGCCAATCATGAATGATACCTTAGGAATCTTTATCATCATCAACATCTCATCCGGAATAACTTCTGATGCTCTGATTGTCAGTTCTTCCTCTGTTTGTTCTACAAAACCAGACCCCAGTACTTAGAAGCTTATATCTCTTCACTCTTTCAACACCGGAGGCTCAAACCCTGGAATCTATTAGTCAAGATACTCCTCTTGACTTTCCCAAGTCTGCACTTTCCAAGGATACTTCCTCTAACAAATCCAGACCTAACTGTCGAACCTTCTGCATGCTCTGTTCTTGCTTACCAGACCTATAAGCTCTTCAATCTGACTTCCAGTAGAGACACACCATATCCTGCGGATGTGTGGGATGATCTTTGTTGCCATCAATGACAACAATCATGAAGCTCCAATGTGTCTCTTGCCAACAAAAGTATTCTATTTATGATTAGGAGTTGTATGCAATAGTTCAGGCTTTGAAGAAATGGAGACCATATTCATTGCCAAAGGAGTTCATTTTATATACTGATCATCAGGCTTTGCAGTATCTTAATAGTCAAAGAAAGTTGAACTAGAGGCACTTAAAATGGGTTGAATTTTTGCAAAGCTATACTTTTGTTTTAAAGCACAGGGGTGGGAAGTCCAACAGAGTTGTAGATGCCTTGAGTAGAAGGCAAAATTTGTTGACAGAAATAAAGATAGAGGTTGTTGGGTTCGATGAGCTCAAAAGTTTCTATCCTGAAGATCTAGATTTTGTAGAGGCCTAGAAAGCTTGTCTAGAACCTGTTACTTTGGACAGGACAAAATGGTTGGATTTCATAATCCAAGATGGCATGTTGTATAGAGGAAGCCAATTGTGCATTCCAAGGAGTTTCATGAGAGAGAACCTGATTAAGGAGAAGCATAGTGGAGGATTGGCTGGACACTTTGGTCAAGATAAGACCATTACTATTGTTGGTTAAAATTATTATTGGCCACAGTTGTAGCAAGATGTGAGGAAATTTGTGCAGAGTTGCAAAGTGTGTTAGATGGAAAAAGGAACAAGTCAGAATATAGGGCTATATCAGCCATTACCTATACCAGAGAAGCCATGGGATGATATCAGTATGGATTTTGTTCTTGGTTTACCAAGGACATAGAGAGGACATGATTCTATTTTTCTGGTGGTGGACAGATTCTTAAAGATGGCACATTTTATTCCTTGCAAGAAGACTAATGATGTGGTTCATATTGCAGAGTTATTTTTCAGGGAGGTGGTGAGATTACACGGTCTACCAAAGAGCATAGTTTCATATCGAGATACCAAATTTGTTGGTTATTTCTGGATGACATTGTGGAAGAAGTTGAAGACAGATTTGAAGTTCAGTTCTACACACCATCCACAGACTGATGGACAGACCGAAGTGGTGAATAGGAGTTTGGGTAACCTGCTATGACGCTTAGTAGGAGATAAGCCCAAGGGATGGGATTTGATTTTACCATAGATAGAATTTGAAACGACAATTCTGTCAATAGGAGTACTGGTAAATCACCATTCCAGATTGTATATGGGAATAGTCCAAGAAATGCTTTAGAGTTAAGGAATTTGGACAAAGGAGATAAGACAAGTGCTGAGGCTAAAGACTTTGCAGAACACATGAAAAATTTGTATGAAGAGGTGAAAAAGCACATTAATAAGATGAATATTCAGTACAAGGCTAAGGCACATCAAAAGAGGAGATATAAGAAATTCTAGGTAGGAGATGAAGTCATGGTTCACTTGAGAAAAGAAAAGTTCCCAATTGGAACATACAATAAGCTGAAAATGAAGAAATTTGGACCATGCAGAATTTTGAAGAAACATGATTCAGGAAATGCATATGAGGTAGAGTTGCCGAGTGGGATCAACATTTCCCCTATTTTCAACATTACTGATTTATCATAATATCATGAAGGTGGAATAGAGGATGGACCAACAGAAGAACAGTGGAGTATTCCGGCATCTACTTCAATCGAGGAGATAGAAGAGATCTTGGATAGCCATGTGGGGAGAAGTACTCGGAACAAGCAATATGAAGAATATCTGGTGGAATAGAAAGGAAGGCCTGTTGAAGATTCTTCTTAGTTGTCTAAGGCAGAGGTTGACCATTTGGGTTTTCCTCACACAAACACCTGAGACGTGACAGGGTCACTTCTCAAATTACCTTAGGTGTCTAATGCAGGAGCATCCAGTGGTGTAAGGGCAATCTTGCATCACCCAAAAAAAAAGACATGTTTCAAAATTGTTGATGTTCTTTCCATTTATTTTTAAAATTTGTGGTTCTGGTTCCATAATCGCTTGAATAATGATGTAGAACTTTCAATTTTTCTAAACTACTAAAAATAGCAACCTGCTATTTTAGAAAAGTTTACATTTGGGTACAGATTGAAGTGAAAATTACAGGAAGCTTCATAACTGAAAAATAAGACCTTTGGCGAAGGAATCACGCAAAGATCATTTGCGAGCTGAAAGATATTAAAGTTTTTGTTTCCTAAAAAATACCTAAAAATTATTCAAACTTAGGTTTGAGGCACTAAAGGGCCCTATACACACCCAAAAGTGGTTGGAACTAGCAAAGCATGTTCTTAGCGTGTAGAGCACTCCATAAGCTTTCGGACGCATAAAACAGTTCGTTAATCAGACACCTGGATCAAAAGTTATGACTCCCGGAAGTTGACCTATTTTTGGAGGGAGATGCAAATTTCAAAATTAGGTTGTTGGCCGCCAAAAAGGCTATTAATAACCATTTTTGGGAACCCTGGGCAGTAGTAGAGAGATAAGGGGGAAAGTGTAGAGTCAAGAATAGGTGGGAAAATAGAAACCCTAGTAGATTTGGGGTTACAGATGGCAGATGATTCCAGAGTCTTGTGAGAGGAAGCTGTAATGTATTGCAGTCGGTGGAGGGTTGATTCCTCTAATTGTATTTGAGCTTCTGTAATGTAAGAAGTTGTCCAAATAAATAAATAAAGTTCTATTTTCTATGTGCAATTTATGTTATGTGTTTTATGATTTACCCCCTTCATCACATATAGGCATACAACAAAGGACCCCAATAAGCATTCATTCCCATCTATTTGGTGAAGGGAATAGATCACGAGCAACCTTTGATCTTCAAGAGGATAGAGACGTGTATGAGGGTAGTCTACTATGAACCTAAGGGTTTCTCATCCTATTTAGTTCTTCGTGGATCTGTAGATGTTACAATAAAAAGTATAGACATTAATATATAGAAATTACATGTTATAAAAAATGAAATATTTAACAAAATAATCACTTACCACTACCATATAATATGTCTCCTCATTTGCCTTAGTAGCAGGTCTAGGCTATGGTGATGTCACGTCCTATAGAAACCATCTAGATAGAAATTAAACTTCACATCAATAATCATTTAATTTTTCAAAAATATTCAACTATAACAATAAATGTAATTTGAAATTTACTAATTTGCCTCATACCCCCATCAAAGGCATGGAGCTATGAATCACAGTGGACACACCATGCTCCATTGCCCTATGAACTTCGCGAGGTGTCTCTGCAGCGTGTATCATCTAAAAATAAAATAATATTATTCAATTACAAAACTATAATAGTGATGCAAGTCATGGCTCCTAACATACACACACGTTCACCTAAACATGGAAGTACACACAATAAAGCACACTATGATATTCATTGTCACCAATGCATCACTATGATACAACTAGACACATAATACACATAATCACAGTGAAGATTTTTCTCTCTTAGTGATATAATATAGCTCTTTCTTATGCTTCCTCAAGTCTCCATTTCTGTTGTGCTCTTTTGATACATGTTTATGTGAGTTCTTGGAGGATTTTGTGCTCTCTTTCATCTCAAAGAATATAGTAGTATTAAATGAAGGGTACTCATTAGACTTAGGTGGGTTATATGTAGGATCAAATGTAGGGATGGAAGAAATTGAGCCAATAGGATTGACATAAGTTTGTAGAGGAAAGGGTTAGTGTAGATTTGAAGATTTTGGTTAGGGGTGACTTGTTGCCCCCATAATTAATACCTAAAACCTAGATGATGTTTGAGTCAATCATATGCTATATAAGATGTCATAGGCTAATGCCCCTCTCTGGTGTCATCTCCTGGGGTCTAATTGGTGGTAATTGGATGAGATTATTAGAGAGAATTTGTCAAAGAATATTGTGGAGGGGATCAACAAGCTTTGGTAGACATGTATGGAAAATGTGGTAGCATAGACAAGGAAATGAGTTGTTTGAAAAGATGCCTCAAAGAAAAGTAGTCTCATGGTGATGTCATTGACTATGCATCTACTTCTCATGGCATTCCATGAGAGCACATTTCTTTGAGGCATTTTTTCAAATTTAACTATATTGTAATTGAAATTGTCATCTATCAACATCTAGCTATTAGTTATGCAATGTCTAATAATGCTTTGAGTTTGAAAGATGTGCAATGCAATGCAATCAACGATATGAATATAAAATACAAAAATCTAGTAAGTACAATTCATTAGTTAAACTATTTATTTTATTACCTCAGTGAATCTTTGAACTACACCACCATTGGCAGGTGTTGCCATGAAATCTCCTTGAGATTAACCTATTCAACATCCAAAATCAGATATTAGAATACCATTCATATAAAAATGCTATTCACATGTAATATTTATAATTGCTTACTAGTTACATACCCCGACAGTAGATGTCATAGTGTAAAATGCAGGTGGAGTACTACTGAGAACTGCATCAATGCTATGACCCTAAAATTTCATCAAAATCATCAAACTAAATTAGTTAATCTTGCATTTCAAAAATAAAATTTAATAAATTAAATTCAATGAACTTGCTAATATTTACCTAAGTATCAAGGCCGAAAGTCTCACTCAAGAGGGTATCTATCATCATCATCTACTCAGCTGCAGATGTAGCCTATGCACCTGTGTCCTAACTATCCACGGGGTCATAACCATAGGCTGACCTGTAAGTTTGACAAGTATGGGGTGGAACCCTAATCCTCGCACTCTCCCCCAACCCACGTTGTGCTGCAAGTCTGGCATGCTCTATGATGCTCTAGGTCAAGGCACTAATGGACTAAAGTGTCTCGACTTCAACACTCTCCTTCACAATGGAAGGGATAGACACATGCTCATGGGTTGGTTTGTTGACTACTCGTCTCACTGGCCACTATGGGTCAACACATGCCCCTAGTCTATCTTGTGCTGACCCCCACCTCTACCCTGAAACTCCCACATATCAAAATAGTTTGGCACTTTATTTTTGACAAACTCGCAGTAGAGTTTCCTCAAAAAGTATTGTGGGACCTCATTATTGTTGCATGGAGGATGGTCAAAAACCATCCACCACCTCTTCCTAAAATTGTCCCTTATCGCTTGGTTGTTGCACCAATGGATAGGGAACCTCTTGCATGTAATGGGTGGAGGTTGATTTGTTTGTGGGTTTGTGAAAATGGAATACAAGTCTAATTTTATAATTTGTAACTTTTTTACTTCTTCATACGATAGCTTGTCTGCATAATACTCTCTAAATTCTCTCCTCTTTTATGACCAACTAGATATTTGCTTTCTAATTGAATCTACATTTGATAACATAGATTCAAGAGATTGAGCAAGTATGGATCTATGCAAGGTTGAAGTTGAAGGATCTTTCAACCTTGCAATTATGTCTTCAATTTCTTTTTTATTGTTTTCAATTTGCCACATTAGATTTTCTTGTGTTCCATGGGCATGTCAAGGAATGGATGGAGGAGTTTGTTGTTCGGGTTGTTCTTCGGAAGGTATTTCCTGTTCAGGTGATTTAAGATTTTGTGGATTTTTAGGAGGAGGTGTATTAACATTTCCTATCAATTAAGGAAATTTACATCAAAAATCAACTTAAACCTACCTATTTAGAAACAAATTCACACAAAAAATAAAATAAAATTCACTCCTTTGGCCTGATCGACGTCATGGAGGTATTTTGGCGATGAATCGGCAAGATTTTGGTGTTGAATTTGGTCTTCAAAAATGCGACTACGCTCCTTAGGGTTTGCAGGCTGTGGGTGCAGAGAAAACAAAAGAAATGAATGAGAAGAAATGCTTTTTTTATATATAGTTAAACATAACGCACTCACGTTATAATGCGAGTGTGTTATGGCTTGGTTTTTCTGAACCTTAGACTCGTCATCACCAAACCATAATGCGAGCGCATTATAACACACTCACGTTATGGATTAAATTTTTTTGAAAAAAAGTTGGCCACGTTTTGGCCCCCCAACTTTTTGCACCCACCCCAAAACAACACTACTATTATGCTTTTCATCCAAATTAATAAATAAATTTTCATTAGATGTCATGTGAGAGGAACAACTAGAATCAATATACTATAAACTTTCTTCATTAGAGCTTGTATTCAAACATGAAAGAAACAGATTTTGTTTATCTTCTACAGTACTCTGAGCAGATTGCTTGTGCCAACATTTAGACTCATAATGGCCAAATTTGTTACAATAAAAATATTGAACATGCCTTTTGTCTCTACTAGTATCACTGCTTCTACATCTGCTTCTATCTCTAAAATTGGTACTTCTTCCTGAAAAACTAGAACCTCGTCCACGATCATAGCCCCTGCCCCTGTAGTTATTACTAGACTCACCTCTATGCTCAGTTTTGGAATGATACTCATTTCCCTTAAAAAACTTATGTCTTTTTCCTCTTATGTTTGCCTTAGATGCAAATGCTTGTTCTAAAGATACTTTACTATTTTTCATTCTTTCTTCTATTGTTAATAAGATACCACTTAATTCATCAATTTCCATGAACGCAAGATCTTTTGAAATTTCTATTGTAGAAACAACATTATCAAATTTGGAAGGCAAACTTCTTAAAATTTTCTCAATCACATGATGATTACTTGCCTCATCTCCTAAAATTCTCATCTGGTTTATCATCCCTTCAACTTTAGTAAGAAATTCATTAATGGATTCATTTTGATTCATTTTAATGTTTTCAAAACTTTTCCTTAATGTTTATAGTTTTGCCATGTGAGCACCTTGATATGCATTTACAAGAATATTCCAACCCTTTTTTGAATGAGTAACACCACAGATCCTAGGATAGATTGATTGACTTATTGCACCTTGAATTAAAAATAAAGCTTCATTGTCTTTTTGTTCATTTTTCTGTAATGCTTCTTTTTGTTGATTAGTTAGTGCATCAACATCTTCAGGTACTTTATACCCTCTAGTAACAATATTCCACAAGACTTTAGATTTTAACGAAGTTTGCATTCAAGTACTCCAATAAGCAAAATTTGCCCCATCAAAAATAGGAATTAACAATCCCGATGAACCCGCAATACTAGTCATTTCAACAAATTATCTTTGCAATTTTGATCCCTCTATCAATCTCAAAAATCTGATAATCTTCTTGTAGGAAATTCCAAAACACACAAGTTTAAAAAACCATTTCAAACTGACTATGTAGTATCCCTTTCCATAATTGTTGCTGGTAAAAATTAAAAAAATTTACTCAATAAAACAAAATTAACAAAACCTGACCCAACTTCAAAAAATGTATTTAATTGAGTCTTCGACAATCTCCTTTGGTCTATCCTTATGATCTCCAAATTTGTGCAGCAGTGTGGCAATTTCCTTGCAGCGATCCTCACTTCTGGCCTTCCTCACTTCTGGTCTTGGTCTTCTCTTCACACTATTTTCTTCTCTTCACACTCTTTTCTAAGACTTCAAAAACCCACAGCCAGCCTATGCTCTGATACCAATTGAAGATTATCAAAGACAACAAATATAATTGAGCAAATGATGATCTGCAAATAATCTATCTATTGTATGAAGAGAAGCAGCAAAAACAAAACTCTTGTATTGACCAACAAGAGGCAAGAAATATTTAACATGAAATAAAGAAACTAACTACCTAATCGGACAAAATTGTCCACAAACTAGACACATAACTATCAATTGTTACAATAAGTTTATAATTCTAACATAAAGATCCCCTCTTCATCCATTTTGAGATCACACCCATGTTCTTTGAACCCATCTGCCCTCTCGAGGGGGCATCATCCTTATCATCATTCCTCCTCGTCACTTATGCTTCAAGTTGTTAGGGCATCATCATCCTTAATCCTTGACCATTTTCTTCTAAATCTTCTCCTTATCCACCCAAGCACTATGTTTTATCTTTCTTTGAAATGATATTGCTTCACAACACCATCTCAAAGAGAGGCAAAATGTAGACACCTAAAATTGTCCACTCATTGTCTCATCACTATTCATCTACAATTAGAATATTACTAGACCATTTCTTCTATAATTAAGTGGATAAATCCTAATTTAGACAATTAATTATCCATATTTTTATCTTGATTAAATAATATTTTATTATTTAATCAATATTTTCACTATTCATCTATACCTCTTCCTAGCATAAACCATTAACTAAGTATTTATCATCATTATTCTATAATCTACCTTAAGTAAATAAATCCAAATATTTATTTACCTAAGTCCCTCATCCTCATTCCAAAAATTAAATAAATATTTTTATATTTACTTAATTTTTATTTTATTTACTTTTGATTAAGTTAGTTAAAGCCAATTAATCAACTTAATCCCCACACTTGTATATTCCAAATCCATGTTTAATCCATTCAAACCCCTCACATTCCTCAAAATGTACAAAGGCATGGGTCCTTGTACAAATCACATTGGGTCCTCTTACAAGGGCATGGGAAAATACCTTACACATCCCTCTAAAAGGGTCCTTTTTTCCTCCTTCAATCATCACCATCCACTTTATCCAACACACTTTTCCACCAAAGATCTCTTTTCAATCCAAGGACTCCACTTGTCCTCCAATCCTATCATGCCACTTGATGGCCTCTCATCAACCCAATCCTCTCAACCAATATGAGTCATTGATCTTCCAAATCAATCCTAACGATCTAGTCCCTCATCCAAAAATCTATAAATTGGCATCAACCCAAGCCATTTTCGTAAGACCTTGGAATGTAAAGTCATGTTGTTAGACTAAGGAGCAACCAACATATCAACACATCAAGAGCACATCCAAAACAATCAAGGTTTACATTTGACGTTGTTTAATTGACTTCATTTTATGTTATCATGCATTCCTTTTACATTTATTAGAGGTTGCATTAGTTGTGAATGGAATGTGCTAATATTAGTTTAGTTTGTTCTTCTTTATGTTCACATTTATATGCAATACAAACTTTACCGAAGTCATTTTTAGAATTGTCTATTTGAACCCTACACTTTAAAATTAAAACTAAAATTAAATCCCATTGACTCCCTCCCATTAGCCATTTGAGCCATCCTAGCACACATTTGTGTGGCTTTGTGTGTTTGGCTATTATATTTAAAGACATTCTATCGTTTATTTAAAAATCATTTGGGAGTTATCAATGTGGGAAACATAACTTATTATAGAGCATTTTATCATTGAGCACTTATCAAAGAATTATATCAACACATATCATCATAGGTTCATTGCACAATTGCTTGTAGTCTTCTAAATTTTCATTTGGAGCCATAAATTTGATCTTGAAGAAAGTGACACTTACAATTCAATAGATACCCAATGGTGTTCCTAAACACCGTCGGTACCTACATAGATTCAAATCAAGGTGAATGAATTCTAATAGTCTACTTTTAAACAAATTAGTTTTGTGGGTATAGATTTAGGTCTACACACTAGTTTAGATCCTAAAGCACAAATTTAAACCATATCAATGCACAATCAATTTGCAGATTTTGAGATAATCATCTAAGTGTCGGTGTTGTAACAAATCACAATTGACAACCTGAACACCACTTTTTTTTATCTCTACCAGTTAAATATTACAATTTAATTTATTTAATTTCTATATTTAATTTCAATATTCATTATTAACAATCAAATCAATGATTTTATTATTGTTTAATTACTTGTCCTAGTTTCATTAAAAAAATGAAAGATTCCAGATGTTTTAATGATCAAAGACCACCATAGCAAATTGCCAAGGAGTAGGCACAGTTGAATTGAATTTCCAAGCCTGCTTAGAAAGAATGTGTTTGACAAACTTGACATATATATGCCTGTCATTTCAGGTTATCAGTATTAAAAGGCCATGCATGCGTAAACTAGACAAGACTGTGACAGCCTTGATATCGATAAACATAAGCTGCACTCCTATCATGATGGATGGATTTGATACCATCATACCGACTTACAGGTTGTCACATCAAGAGATGGTGTGCTGTCAGATTTATGTGCTGGTCATGGAGAGTATGAGACAACTACACTGGTGTTCCTATTACAAAATATATGTTACCGTATTTTATTTGATAAGTCAGAAAAATTTCTCTAGCCCCACGCCCACTATGGAGATAATCACATGTTCGCACGCATTCAATCCGATTTATTGGACAGCAATACGCTCGAGATAAGGAGGACATCAATTCCGGATGAAACATTAGGTAATAGCTAGAGATTAACATTCATGTTGAATGTTCCCTTGCATCATTCGGGCCAAGACACTATACGTACCTAATGGGTGACACAAATGGAAGCATACGAAGGATTCCTTAAAACCTTAAATATTAATGATTGTGGACTTTAATATATTATATAAGTAAACAAAGAATCCTTATCCATCAAGAATTACATCTGAAAGCCATCTAAAAGTCTATACACTAGCAATCGCACTTTAGTATGCAATGGGTACATCAAAGATGTTTTCAATGTGAATTATTGGGTCTTTAAGCAAATAGTGAGCTCTCTCTCTCTCTCTCTCTCTCTGGCATGCATGCGTCTTCCTCTCTATCTCTATATTTCTCTGAATCTCTGTCTACCCCCTCTCTATCCTTATCTCTCTGTGTGTCTCTCTTTTTATCTCTCTCCCTCTATCTAATTCTCTCTTTTTCTTTCTCTTTCTTTCTCTCGTCCTCTACCTTCCTCTTTTTCTCTTCTCCTCGTCCGACCCTCCCTCCCCTCTCTCTCCCCCCTCCCCATGGAAGGTGAATAGTATTTTATATATATATATATATATATATATATATATATATATATATATATATATATATATATATATATATATATATATATATATTTAAATGTAATAATTAATATTATGTAGAATGTAATATATAATAATTAATATAATTATAATATAGATTTTATATATAAAATAAATATATAGTTAAATAACAAATATATATATGAATATTCAAGATTATACTTTATTACAAATATATGATTTTATAATAATTAACAAATAATATCCTTTCTATAATTTTATCTTTTACTTTATGCTACAATGTTTGTACGTCGACAATGACCCAAAACACTTCTACTGTAAGTCTTTGACCTTTCATCTTTGGAAATCATGATAAACATGAGGAACTTACATCAACTTATTTCAACCATCTTAGTTTAGCCTATAATTGAATTGGTTTAGCTTATTTCAAAAATTTAAAAATTATTACTATCGTCCGACCTAGGATTGGTGATTGGATGGTAGCAATTGAGTTTTGGGGATGGAGGAGAGAGTTTAAATGTTAAGCAACTCACTACACAAAGTCCCTTTTTTCTTCTGTGAATCTCCCCCATGGTCACTACCTCATGCCCTTGTAATGCCTTATGGTCACGATGGCCACACATAGGGCCATGCCCCCTTCAAAACTCATTTCGACTTAAATATGATTTGTTCCTAAGCTCCTTCAAACCAACATTGACAAGTGGCCAAAACCGCCCACCGTAAACAGTCGACACGTTGTCGTGCGACTGTTTATGGTTTTTTCGCCCTGTTTCATTGCGACTATTGCAGTCGATCTATTCGATGCATTACCTTCGACCTGTTTGACCATGTTTAGAGTCATTCGAATTGTCGAAAATTAATCTGTCAGTAAGATTTCGACCAGCCGGCTGTTTTACAATGTGCCAGCTGGTTAAGCTTTACCGGCCAAAACAGTAACTAATGTCGGAGAAAAGAACGCATGTGCGGCGAAGATGATTTCTATCGTCTTGCATCCTTCTAGTAAATTCTCAACCGTTGATTTCAAAAACAGCTCTCTCACTCATATAGAGAACGCCATGAATGTCCTATAATCAACTTAACGAAACAATCTCCGATCAACCTGGTCTTAAATTTGCCCATCTAACCATCATGCATTATGCATAAACGTCCCGACATTCCATCACAGCTCTGTTTCGCATTTGCTCGTCGAAGCTTTGTCATTTTTAATAAAGAGACTATTGCATCTCTCAAAACAACAAAAACTATACACTAAGATCATCAGTTCGAAATGACTTTTGACTAAATTATAACGTTATATGAGTGCACCATCAGATTGAAGATATCATGAAACACAGCCACCATATTCTTTTTCCTACGAGAGGCTACTTTGCATTATGAATATATATCTCCATGTTAGTTGAAGATATCATGAAATCAAAGCCTCAATTTTTAATCGATTCCTTGATCTAGTACTCAGAAATTGACTGGTGAATAGTCCCATCACATCATTAGATGCACCCTTGATTTGTCATTGATCCTTGTTCTACTGACTTTCAAAACTAGATTCGCCCATGGTATCTAGAAAACATGCGGCGAACAAGCACTATTAAGACTTACTATTGAGGGGAGGAATATGCGTCTTGTGCCATGTAATACTGATTTAATTGGGTTGGGACAACATCAAAGACACTTCAAATAGTCATGCAGTGATGTTTGATGCTAAAATGCAATGCCACTGTTATGAATGTTTTTGTCTCTTGCTTAGAGATGTTATTCTTGCTTCCTTTGCATGACGATAGAAAGACCTAGGACATTCCTTTATATATGAAAAATCTAGATGTTTAAATCAGGCCTATATGACACACATGGTGATAAGGTGTAAGGGCTAGGATCTTAAAAAAATCAACTCTAGAGGAAGGAAAAGAGAATTTGAAATTGGAGTTTAAGGTCACCCTAGCAGTTATGACCAAGCCCAAAGCTAACCTAGCATTCATCACCATGATCATGACAATGACTGCAATCTCAACTTACGAAGGGGAGAACCATAGGAATGGGTCGACCCATATTCTATGGCTTAGGAAAGAGTAGTATGAAGTGGCGGGAAGGTGGGGCGGGGTCAGGGCTAAGTCAAGCATTAGAATATTATATTTGGGAGAGTTTTTAGAGCGAGTCCAAAACAAGTACGGGAAAAGGGTAATGATGCACTATTCTCCTCTTCATAAACACATACACTAATTTAGATAAATTGATAAGGAATTGGTCCAACTAAAATAATATGATTTTGTTGAGTGCGGTTCATGACTATAATTTAGAAAGAATTTCTTATAAATCACCAACACTCGTGTATTCAAATCTAACCATGATTGTCTTCTCCTTTTTCCCTTAAATAAAACTAACCAAATTAGAATTGATAATCTAGAGTTTTTACTTACAATCTTATGTATAATATAAGTTTATATATTAGGCTTCCAAATGATCTATAAAACCACTAAGGTTATGCCTTAAGTGTTCACCGATAAACAAATTTCTATGTCAACCTTGTTTCATGCCAAGCCTAGGTGATACACGGAGGATAATCTACAAGTTATCGAAGTGATGGGAATCACTCAAATGAAATTTCATATTATTAAAAATGTAATAGAATCTTAAGACGTGAGATGCAAAACACTATTACACATTTGAATTATAAGTGATTAGTAGACAAAGTTATTTCTATTCAATGGAAGAATAATAGAATGTACATATGTGTACAAATCACAAGGCTAGGAATGGGAATTCATTTGATCAGAAGAGGGGTGACACGTCCTTTCTGATTTACCTAATCTATAATAGATTTGATACTATATATTGGTTGCATGCTAATTTTTACCACTCACTTATTGGTTCCCTCTCATTAGGGTCAAATGGTTGAGCATATAAAATATCATTACAAGAAAGTAGTTACAAATAATTCAAAATTTGTAGTATCTATAATGGTTAATCTTCAAGTTCCACGATCTTCATGCAAGGTTGTGTAATTTGACATTGCAACACAAGGCTAGAGAGTACACAAAAGGTTATTGTGCATGGCAAGAATGATGCCAACTATTGCAAAAAGTAGTGTAGGCACTTGCATGAATACATGAATGGCATTTGAGGATTGTATGATGATGAATGAAACAATGAAGGTGATTGTGTAGGCATGCAAAAGCCTACTATGTCTTTTGTGATATTATGGTATTACATGCACTTGCTTGTGTGGTGGCACAAAGTGTTATAATTATTTTCATGATGTTAATTTTGGTGCTATGTGAGTGCAAGGGTTATGTTGATTTGAATCACGCCTAGGAAGATAATCATAGGACAATTCACAACCTATCTAAATAATGTTGGTTATTTAAATAATGCTATGAATTATAGAATGCATATAAAACTTGGAAAATAAGATGCCAAAAACTATAACACATTTAAATAGAGAGAGGTTAGTAGAAATGCTACTTCTTGTTGGGGGAAGTGTCTTAACCTTACAATTACAAAAAGTATAATTTTTCAAGTTACAAAAATGAATAAACTCAATTTCTAGGCTATAGAGTTGGTTTTTGGCAAAAATAACTATTCCAAGTTGCCTAGCACCACTTCTAGTGCCCGGTGCATAGATTGCTTTGAGCTCTACAATTTAAAAAAAATCTCAATCAACCTCTTGGATCAAAAGTTATGGCCTCTAGAAGTTGGGCCTCCTGCATTGGAAAATGTAAAAATGTGTTCGACACGAAAAATAGTTGTAAGGGGGGCTTACACGTATTGACCAAGTTATGATGCATGTTATGACACATCATAAGGTATCTTTGATTAGAGACAATGGAACTTTAAGGATTTGGGCACCACTTTTGAGTGCTTATGGCTCATGGATTTCTAATTATTGTTTGGTGGTTTCATGAATTGTATCTCATGTGTGAGAAGGAAAAATCAAGTTAATAAGATCAAGTATTACAATCAAAACCCAATCCTACTACCTTCAAGAAATCCATCTAAATGACACAAAATGAAAGCAAATCAAAGAACAATGTCACCTAGATTGTATTGATTCCTTGGTTGAATGTGGATTGCTTCTCAATAGTGAACACCCATAGTTGCCAAAGCTGCCATGATGATAGATAATATTCTTAAAGTGCTTAATGGATGCTCAATGGAGGTGATATGCATAAGATGATAATCTGGATGCTATAGAGATGGTGTGGGATGAATAGAATGAGGTGAGAGGGTGTATATATAGCTCTCAACTGAGATTGATCAACGGTGGAACAAAGTTGGCTACATGAACGGTTGAGATAATTCAAGAGGCATGGATGAATGTGTACAAGACATGTGTCCATAGAGATAGCTTTTATTAAATGATTTAGTTGGCTTTTTTGGTGAATATAAGATTGGATTTCTTAAAATAGGATGTTTTACTATTTTAAGAGTTGGATGACAAGGATAATTGATTTTTACACTAATTAAACCATTTTTTGTATTTAATTTTTGACAAACTATGGACAAGGCCAACTTGTACACATAGAAGAAAGTGATAAAAGAAGAAAATGATAAGATATGATAGAGGAAAAAGCTAAATTTAGAAAATTGGGAGAATAAATATAAATTAAATAAATAATTTTTTTAAATTTATATGCATGATGAGAGGATAAATACATAAAATATTAGTTTTATTTATTTAAAAGGGATCAAATTAAATAAATTTAGAAAATTTATTTAATTTTAGAAGAATAATGAGATAATTAAATAATTAAAGATTATTTAATTATAGATAGAAAATAGAAGAATAAAGATAATGAAAATAGATGAAATTAATTAAATAAATATAATTTATTTAATTAATGATGGAAATAAATGATTTAGAAGAAAATAGATAATTGACACAAGTGTGCTAAACAAAATTGACATATGCGTTGGTGAATAATGCAACAATTTGATAAATGATACGAAGGGTCAATTTTGGGTGTCTACATTTTGCCCCTCTTTGAGACAATGTACTTTAGGACGTTGTTTCAAAGAAGATATGATTGATACATGATAAACAAGCTATGCCCTAGTGAAAATGACAGGTGATGCCCCCTTGAGAGGAAAACCAGGCTACCGGGAAAAGACTGGGTTGACTCATGATTAGATGACAAACAAGGATAAACTAGATTGACACGAAGAACGCGGGGATTGGGTGGGATAAACTAGGGATGGAAGAGAATAATTAGGGATGGATAGATGATGGCTTTATACGAATGAAATATACAAATATAATGATATGATGATATATGATGATGATATAGGGTGATGTATGGCTAACACACTTGTTTTGCAGGATGAAGATAATGAAGACAAAGATGATGATGAACAAAAGAAAGTAGGTGAGACTCAATTGATCAATCCTTGTGAGTGTTGATAACTGAGAGGGGGGGTGAATCAGTTATCTTAATTATTTCAGCTTTCTCAACTTTCTTATTAATTGGTGCAGCATCAATTCAAACAAGCAAACATAACCATGAAATAGAAATACACATAACACAATATTTTTGACGTGGAAACCCTGTTAAGGGAAAAACCACGGAGTGATTAACCCAAGATTGTATTCTCTGTTAGAAGAATGGAAGTACAAAATGGCACTTGCCAATTAGGGCTCACTGCCCGAGCACACTGCCTACAAGAGACACACTGTCTACAATTTATAAATAATGTAATACGATACTTGAATTGATAAGGAGCATCAACATATGCTGGAGTTCAATTCCGGTTAGGCTCTGTGTACTGATTTGCTGCACTTCATCTTTCCTCTTCTTTATGCTGTTCTTCTTTCACATACCGGATCTTCCTTTCTACTTTTATTCAATACTACTACTTTTCTTCGCACATTTCTTTTCACAACAACACATCTCATAACTAAATCCATCTTGTATATATATCTGCACAAGTGATTTCATCACCTTTTTAGTCGGCACCCGAAATAGTCAATCTTTTCACAAACTCTGATCTGTCAGCTGAATCCTTGCATACCAAGTAATGCGGATCAAGGATATACTTGTGGAAATCACTAATCATGTCAGCCAAACATAATTCATGCCTTCAAAACCTTTACCAACATCAGTAACACATATGGAATAATGTCTGATGTTCTACCAGTCAGTTCTTCCTCTATTCACACTGTCACTTGGGAACCCGACACTCAAGCATTCATATCTCTTTATCCTTTCCACACCAGAGGCTCAAACCTTGGAATCTATCGGTCAAGATACTCCTCTTGACTTCCCCAAATCTGCACTTCACTGAGATACTTCTGCTGAGAGATCCAGACCTGTCTGTCAGACCTTACTGACTGCTCTGTTCTTGTTTACCGGACCACAACATTCTTCACTCTGACTTTCGGTATAGACATACCCTGTCCTGCGGATGTGTGGGATGAACTTTGTTGCCATCAATGACAACATTCATGAATCCATATAGTGTCTCTTGCCAACAATCTCCCCCTTTGGCATTGATGGCAACACTTAGTGAAAAATGACTGAGTGTTTACACTATGCTCCCCCTTGGCTGATGCTCTATTTTTATATACATTTTCTGGAGCTCCCCCTTAGTTGGATTCCTTAATTTTCACTACTCTTCACTCCCCCTTTGACATCAATGGCAAAGGGTAGGGTCCGCATATCAAAACTTTCAAAAAAAAATTCAACTATACTTAGCCGCATAAGTATATACATATGGCATACTTACATATACTTAAGTATGTCTGCAAAAGTTGTCTTCAATTGAATAAGTTCTGTAGCCCAACTTTGCTTCATTCTGTCCAAAATTGAAATATGGTCACTCAATAGGAACGCAAAAGCATCTGCCCTTTTTAGATCTGTTGGATCATTGGTCTGGGCTGTGATTTGAGCTTCACTTATGGCCTCATGCATGGCCTCTAACTTAGGGATGATGATCCTTCTAAGTTCACCCATCCGGCTGATTATGTTCTTCCTTTCCTTCTCAAAATTCTTTATTGCATTTGTGATTGCAATAGTCTGACACTCTTGATTTACTATGGAGGATGAGAGAGGATCAAAACTTTGAGACAGACTTAATAGTTTATCCTCTTGTTCTTTAACTTTTCTCTCAATATCTTTGGTCACTGTGGGCCAAGATAAGCAAAATTTGTATATATTTCCGCCATCTTTAAGAGCATTTTCCAAGCTCTTTATCCCAATATCCATGACTTTCCTGTCATTTGTTATTAGACCCTGCACTTCAGAGAATCTCTTATCCAAAAACTCCTTCCGAACCTTTTCTTCAGCTGACTTCTCTAGAGAAAAAAAATGTGTGCTAACACTGTTGACTATAGTTTTTAGATTACCGGATGTGGAGGCTATGGGATCTTTCTAAAACAATGGCATAATCTTTTCAAGCACTCCGAAAGCAGCTTCTATCAGCTCAAAGTCTTCCATGTGAGACTTTAGGAGTTTTTCTTTAACCTTTGCATTAGCAAATGAAGTTATCTTCATAGTCTGTATCAGAGAGAGAATCAAAATTAAATGCTCCTTGTAGAAGCTCCAGTTCATCAATTTCCATTGTTTCTTTATTCAAGAATTCTTGGACAGTTTTTGCAGTGTCTCTTGCCAGAGACAGATTTTTCTTTTCTTCTGCATTCACAAAACTGTCTTTTGGAGCTTTCTCCCCTTTCACAACCTTACCACTAGCAGTTGTGGTCTTCTCTGTTGATGTCTTCTCTCCTTCTGCAGCCTTGGTACTATCATCTTCTTTTTCATTCACCTCTACTTCTTTTTCTTGTATTCTTTCTTCTCCTGTAGATCCAGAGACTGTAGGGGAAACTGGAGGAGAAATGTTGGTCTGTTTAAGGCCCACCTCTTCTATCATTTTCTCAGTAGATACTGTTGGTGCCTGAATTCACTGTCAGTTTTTAAGCATTTTTCATGCAGGCACCTTCCCTAAAATCCAAAAAATTTTAAGTATTGGGGCCCCTCAGCGTTCAGCGTTCTTCAGGATCTGCATCATAGTTCTTGAGGTGGTGGTCTTCATGTTTTCTCCATCGGAATGAGTTTGTATATGTCTTGGAGATCATGATTGGTACCAATGGTGTGTTTTCTTCTATCACTGTGACATGGGCCATCGAATGGACGGAGGAGTGTTTGCCTGCTGGTGTTAGTCTTACTGACGAGGGTTTTGAAGGTTATCGGAGTGATTGTTGTCATCGGCATAGGTTTGAGGTGTTGCTCCAACGGTGTAAGTCACACCGACGGAGGTGGGAAACCGATGTGTTATCGGCAGGTGTTGTTATGTCGGCAAAGGAGTTTCGTGCTAGGCCGACAGTGTTGGTCTGGCCGATGGGGATGTGAGATGTGCCATCAGCATGACATAGACTGTCAGGTGAACGGGCAGATGTTGGACCGACAGTGGGAGGTTTGGCCGATGAGGTGTCATCGGCGTGTGTCTCGCCGAAGGTGGTGTGCCATCGGGAGGATTCATGGCATCGGCGAGGGAATTTCATGTTGTTCTGACGATGTGTGTCTGGTTGATGGGAGTGAGGAATTTGGCCATTGGGTTGACTTCGTGCTTGGTCTCACCGAGGGAAGTGCTATCGCCATGACTTTGGCTATCGGGCGAGCCGGCGTGGGGTTCACCGATGGAGTGGTGTCTGGCCGATGCTGTCATTGGCTTGGTGTTTGGTATCGGGTGGACTGTGTTTGGTTTTGCCAATGAGATGTTTATCGGCGTATGTGGAATGGCCATCGGCGAGATTATTGAGGTTGGTGGGAGCTTTCATTGGTGTGCCGATGGTCTATGTCTTGGCGACAAGGGATTATGAAGTGGTCTTCGGCATGACCTGTGTTGTCGGCAGGAGAATTAGTTGTTGAGCCGATAGTGGAGGTTTCGCCGACGAAGGTGTTTTGGTGGCCATCGGGGAGAGTTGGTCTATCGGCCAAGGAAGCTTTTGGGCTGGCCGATAGACTATGTCTGGCCAACAGAGGCTTGCGATGGGCTTCATCGGTGTAACACATGAGGTCGACCAGAGGTTTTTTTTGATGCTCCGATGGAGGGAGTCACGGTGACGGAGGGTGTGTTTTGTTTGCCATCGGTGAGACTGTTGAGATCGGAAGGAGTTTTTTGGAGCGGGCCGATGGTATAGGTCTGGGCGATGGGCTTTGGGCTGAGAGGCGTGTGTCGAGCATGGCAAAAGCGCTTGACACTTAGTATGTGGGTGGCCATGTTTTTAAAATGCTAAAGTTGTCTTCGCACCGTGCATGTGGGACTATTTCTCCTACATATTTTGAACCTTCAGAAAACACATTTTGGCGGGAACTCCCCATTTGAACGCAGCGATGGTTTTCTTGGTGGCCGCGGGTGGTTGAGCCATCAATGGCGACGGTCGTGCAGGGGTATGGGCGATGGTACAAACAGTGAAGCTGCCTGATCGTGGATGAAGACTTTCAGACGGTGGCGCTAGGCTCGAGATCCCCCCTGTCTGTCACATTTAATCTGTGAAGGCCATTTTCAAATGGAAGGAATGTATCTGGCGAATTTTTGACTTCTAGCCATGTAATTAATTGCTGAATGTACACGGTTCTGTATAAAATGGTTTGTGTTACTTTTGAGAGGTTGGAGGTTTTTTGGGCTTTCGGCTCTGACTCTGAACATAAGGTGTTCACATTTTGAAAGGCATTTTTTGCTACAGACTCGGTCCTTAGTCTGGTGTACTAATCTATCTTGGATTGTAAATGATGATTTTCTCTGTGATGACCTTCTATGCAGATTGATTTTAAATGAAAAACACCTGTGTGTGTATTGTTTCTAATTGTCTCCTGTATGTCATTTGTTTTCCTTTCAAACAAGGTTGTCAAGGACTTCCAAGTTTTTTAGTGTATGCATACTGTGTGTTTGATTTATTGCGTCTGCTCAAGGAGTGGTTAAATAGGCTTTTGATCAGATACAAAGGGAAATAGATTGCATCATAGGATCTATTAAGCATGATCATTAATGATACTCTTTCTTGGACATGTTGCTGTCAGGCAGTAGCATTATTCTCAGGTCCTCTGGATATGAATTTATGTTGTCATGGGGAGACATTTACAGTCTTAGATATGACTCTGCTACCCAGATAAGGCACTGGTTTGGGAATTTGTCTATTCAATGGGTCTAGGAAAGTCCCATCACTCCAAACACCATTTCAACCCATCTCATCACTTCCACCTGTTAGTTGTAGGATTAGGATTAGGAACCTCTGCATGCTCTCATACCTAACCAGACATTATGTCCAAGAATGTTGCCAACCTTGTGATTTGTTACACAAATCTTGGTCCATACATGAGAGTATTCTGCCTGTTGCTGTCAAGTTAAATCCTTCTGTCATTGAGCTACTCAAGGTTATACTTTTATCAAATAGGGACACCCCCCTTGGTGCGGCAGAACCAGAAGTGAAGGGGAGGAGCTCACGCAACCTCCTGTATTTAGTTGGCTGAATCTGCCTGTGCATTAGAAGTGGCAAACTCTAATGCTGATTCAGAAGAAAAACTAACAAAATGGTGACTCTGTTGGGGATGGTGATTTGAAAATTGTTATTTTTGTCCTCCCTGGTGAAATATCTGTGTGCCCATCCGAGTCACCAACAAAAATGGCGACTCTGCTGGGGAGTCTTTCATGTGAATGATGATGCTCTGCTGGTGGTATGAACTCAGAAAAATATGTGTTGAGCTTTCAGCTACTGTAAATTTTGTCCTCTCTGGAGAGGTGGCGACTCTGCAAAAGATCTAAATGCACATGAAAAGTTGATGTGTGTTGTGACAAAAATGTGCTGTTCAGACTTTAGCATCTGTATGAGAAAAGGTACCTTGTTCCTTCCCCTTTATATTTGCTATTTTACTGCATAAGTTAGATGCCAGGGGAAACCTTAGGTCTTAGGCAGACAAAGGATGTCTAAGAGTAAGATTTTTATGAATCCAAGTATGAATTATCCCATACTCAGTGGTGAAATGTTGGATAAAAGAATAGAAGAGATAAGAAATAGGTTGATATTCTTAGAGGCTGAGCAGGCCCAGTTAAAAAACAATAACCCTATTGTGTTTGCCAATCAGAAAGCTAAACCTCCTGCCACCCCTTTTGATTCTTTGTATGACCAATTAGATTTGTCATGGGTTGACTATAAAGTAGAAACTATGCCTGCTAGGATATACTGTCAGATGCCCAGATTTAGTGGTCACAGTGTATGTGATGGGAATGCACATATCCAAAATTTTCATGAGTTCATGGGAAAGCATTCATTCAGAGATGAGGATATGTGGATGAGGTTTTTTGTTAGGTCCTTTGATGCAAAAGCAAAAGACTAGTATTTGAGCTTTTCAAAAGGATCCTTTGCCTGTTGGGATGAGCTTGCTGACTATTTCAAGGAAGAATTTGCAAAAGAACTGGCTGATCTTGTTGCAGAATTGATGAGAATCAGAAAACAAGATGAAGAGCCATGTGTTGATTTCAGTCATAGGTTTGCAGTAGCCCTTTCACAGATCCCAGAAGTCTTCAGACCTGACACTTCAGCCTGTGTTGGCATATTCTTTGAGGCTTTTGAGGAGGGCTCTAGTGCATTACTGAGGGATTTCAAGGTGACAAGTATGCAGATGGCATACAAGTTCGTAGAAAAAATAGAAAAAATCAGAAATGTGCACCTGTTGAAATCCCTGTCCCCTGGCCTTGGTATGAAAAATAGTTGTGAAGCTACAAATGACCAAATAATTAAGGCAACATGTGCAGATAAAAATGAAAATGAAAGCATAGAGGTTGAGACTGCTATATTTGAACATAATGCTAACAATACTGCTCAACTGGATTGTTCACCAGTTGAGGATGCTAGTGAAAGGACTAGTGAGGATTCCCATTGCAATGATGAGGCATATGACCATGAAAACAATAACGAGGTTGTGGACAGTAATGAGCAACTTTTGGAATGGACCTGTGGAGACAAATGTGAGTATTGTACTCAAGACAAAGAAGGTATAAGCAAACAGAAAAACAGTCCCATGTGTGACCCATTGCCTACCTTTCAAACACATGGAGATCATGAAGAGCAGTCAGAAATTGAAATAAGTGCTAGTGCAGAGCATGATTGTTTTTCATTTGATGGCTGTTTTTCTTATGACACACAGGCTGATACTCCTCCACAGAGTGAATCCATTGGTGATGAAGATGCGTGCTCTGCTGCCCATGAACAAATGACATATTATGATCAAGCTTATGTATCTGGATCACCCATTTTTGACACATATGATGATGAGGATCTATTTGAGTATGGTGAAGGCTTGAGCACTATTTTTGACTTGGATTCTGTTTCTCATCCTGATGAAAGAGGAAACAATATACATCAGGTAAGTGATTGTGAAAATGTGCCTGATTTGAAAGAGATGCCAGAGCCTGATCTTTTCCAGTTTGGTGCTGCTATTGGTTGTGTACATGATGTGCACAATTGTGAATTTGAAAGCTTTTCTTTTGAGAAGCCAGCATATGAAATGAGCTCTGATCTTCCTAGCTGCATGGTGGACTTTGAGTGTTTTCAGTTTTCAGTCCAGCTAGGAGATCATTTTGTAATGCATAATGCTGATACAAATGATAACATGTGTTATATTCCATTTGAGTATGCATTGCTTGATGCATTCTGCATCCATTTGTTGCCTGATGCTGAGGGTTGTTTGCATAAGGTTGACAGTGACAAAATAAATCAGAAGGTTGAATGTGCAGATGACCAGGTTTGTTTATGGTCAGATCATGGCAGTACTCTCAGGCTTGACCCAGTGTATGCAGATGAGAACAACGTGTTTGACAAGGGGAAGTATTGGTTTTCCCTTTCTTGGTGGCCTTAGGCCATCAAGAGTGTTTGGTGATGCAGATCATTGTAACTTCATGACTTTGTACCCAATGGATAGGGGACTAGTCTGCAGCCCAGAGTTCTGTGGTTCTTGCCATGCCTGCAAGAGGCATCCATCCTCAGACAGAGCCACTGTTGATGCCTGAATTCACTATCAGTTTTTAAGCATTTTTCATGCAGGCACCTTCCCTAAAATCTAAAAAATTTTAAGTATTGGGGCCCCTCAGCGTTCTTCAGCATCTGCATCATAGTTCTTGAGGTGGTGGTCTTCATGTTTTCTCCATCGGAATGAGTTTGTATATGTCTTGGCGATCATGATTGGTACCAATGGTGTGTTTTCTTCTATCGCTATGACATGGACCATCGAATGGACGGAGGAGTGTTTGCCCGATGGTGTTAGTCTTACTGATGAGGGTTTTGAAGGTTATCGGAGTGATCGGCGTCATTGGCATAGGTTTGAGGTGTTGCTCCGACGGTGTAAGTCACACTGACGGAGGTGGGAAACTGATGTGTTATCGGCAGGTGTTGTTATGTCGGCAAAGGAGTTTTGTGCTAGGCCGACGGTGTTGGTTTGGCCGACGGGGATGTGAGATGTGCCATCGGCATGACATAGACTGTCAGGTGAATGGGCAGATGTTGGACCGACAGTGGGAGGTTTGGCCGATGAGGTGTCATCGGCATGTGTCTCGCCGAAGGTGGTGTGCCATCGGGAGGATTCATGGCATCGGCGAGGGAATTTCATGTTGTTCTGACGATGTGTATCTGGCCGATGGGAGCGAGGAATTTGGCCATTGGGTTGACTTCGTGCTTGGTCTCGCCGAGGGAAGTGCTATCGCCATGACTTTGGCTATTAGGCGAGCCGACGTGGGGTTCACCGATGGAGTGGTGTCTGGCTGATGGTGTCATTGGCTTGGTGTTTGGTATCGGGTGGACTGTGTTTGGTTTTGCCGATGAGATGTTCATCAGCGTATGTGGAATGGCCATCGGCGAGATTATTAAGGTCGGTGGGAGCTTTCATTGGTGTGCCGATGGTCTATGTCTTGGCGACAAGGGATTATGAAGTGGTCTTCGGCATGACCTGTGTTGTCGGCAGGAGAATTAGTTGTTGAGCCGATAGTGGAGGTTTCGCCGACGAAGGTGTTTTGGTGGCCATCGGGGAGAGTTGGTCTATCGGCCAAGGAAGCTTTTGGGCTGGCCGATAGACTATGTCTGGCCGACAGAGGCTTGCGATGGGCTTCATCGGTGTAACACATGAGGTCAGCCAGAGGTTTTTTTTGATGCTCCGATGGAGGGAGTCACGGCGACGGAGGGTGTGTTTTGTTTGCCATCGGCGAGACTATTGAGATCGGAAGGAGTTTTTTGGAGCGGGCCGATGGTATAGGTCTAGGCGATGGGCTTTGGGCTGAGAGGCATGTGTCAAGCGTGGCAAAAGCGCTCGACACTTAGTATGTGGGTGGCCATGTTTTTAAAATGCTAAAGTTGTCTTCACACCGTGCATGTGGGACTATTTCTCCTACATAATTTGAACCTTCAGAAAATGCATTTTGGCAGGAACTCCCCATTTGAACGCAGCGATGGTTTTCTTGGTGGCCGTGGGTGATTGAGCCATCAATGGCGACGGTCGTGCAGGGGTATGGGCAATGGTACAAACGGTGAAGCTACCTAATCGTGGATGAAGACTTTCAGACGGTGGCGCTGGGCTCGAGAACCCCCCTGTCTATCACATTTAATCTGTGAAGGCCATTTTCAAATGGAAGGAATGTATCTGGTGAATTTTTGACTTCTGGCCATGTAATTAATTGCTGAATGTACACGGTTCTGTATAAAATGGTTTTGGCTGTGTTACTTTTGAGAGGTTGGAGGTTTTTTGGGCTTTCGGCTCTGACTCTAAACATAAGGTGTTCACATTTTGAAAGGCATTTTTTGCTACAGACTCGGTCCTTAGTCTGGTGTACTAATCTATCTTGGATTGTAAATGATGATTTTCTCTGTGATGACCTTCTATGCAGATTAATTTTAAATGAAAAACACCTGTGTGTGTATTGTTTCTGATTGTCTCCTGTATGTCATTTGTTTTCCTTTCAAACAAGGTTGTCAAGGACTTCCAAGTTTTTCAGTGTATGCATACTGTGTGTCTGATTTATTGCATCTGCTCAAGGAGTGGTTAAATAGGCTTTTGATCAAATACAAAGGGAAATAGATTGCATCATAGGATCTGTTAAGCATGATCATTAATGATACTCTTTCTTGGACATGTTGCTGTCAGGCAGTAGCATTATTCTCAGGTCCTCTAGATATGAATTTATGTTGTCATGGGGAGACATTTACAGTCTTAGATATGACTCTGCTACCCAGATAAGGCACTGGTTTGGGAATTTGTCTGTTCAATGGGTCTAGGAAAGTCCCATCACTCCAAACACCATTTCAACCCATCTCATCACTTCCACCTGTTAGTTGTAGGATTAGGATTAGGAACCTCTGCATGCTCTCATACCTAACTAGACATTATGTCCAAGAATGTTGCCAACCTTGTGATTTGTTACACAAATCTTGGTCCATACATGAGAGTATTCTGCCTGTTGCTGTCAAGTTAAATCCTTCTGTCATTGAGCTACTCAAGGTTATACTTTTATCAAATAGGGACACCACCCTTGGTGCGGCAGAACCAGAAGTGAAGGGGAGGAGCTCACACAACCTCCTGTATTCAGTTGGCTAAATCTGCCTGTGCATTAGAAGTGGCAAACCCTAATGCTGATTCAGAAGAAAAACCAACAAAATGGCGACTCTGTTGGGGATGGTGATTTGAAAATTGTTATTTTTGTCCTCCCTGGTGAAATATCTGTGTGCCCATCTAAGTCACCAACAAAAATGGCGACTCTGTTGGGGAGTCTTTCATGTGAATGATGATGCTATGCCAGTGGTATGAACTTAGAAAAATATGTGTTGAGCTTTCAGCTGCTGTAAATTTTGTCCTCTCTGGAGAGGTGGCAACTCTGCAAAAGATCTAAATGCACATGAAAAGTTGATGTGTGTTGTGACAAAAATGTGCTATTCAGACTTCAGCATCTATATGAGATAAGGTACCTTGTTCCTTCCCCTTTATATTTGTTGTTTTACTGCATAAGTTAGATGCCAGGGGAAACCTTAGGTCTTAGGTAGACAAAGGATGTCTAAGAGTAAGATTTTTATGAATCCAAGTATGAATTATCCCATACTCAGTGGTGAAATGTTGGATAAAAGAATAGAAGAGATAAGAAATAGGTTGATATTCTTAGAGGCTGAGCAGGCCCAGTTAAAAAACAATAACCCTGTTGTGTCTGCCAATCAGAAAGCTAAACCTCCTGCCACCCCTTTTGATCCTTTGTATGACCAATTAGATTTGTCATGGGTTGACTATAAAGTAGAAACTATGCCTACTAGGATATACTGTCAGATGCCCAGATTTAGTGGTCACAGTGTATGTGATGGGAATGCACATATCCAAAATTTTCATGAGTTCATGGGAAAGCATTCATTCAGAGATGAGGATATGTGGATGAGGTTTTTTGTTAGGTCCTTTGATGCAAAAGCAAAAGACTAGTATTTGAGCTTTTCAAAAGGATCCTTTGCCTGTTGGGATGAGCTTGCTGACTGTTTCAAGGAAGAATTTACAAAAGAACTGGCTGATCTTGTTGCAGAATTGATGAGAATCAGAAAACAAGATGAAGAGCCATGTGTTGATTTCAGTCATAGGTTTGCAGTAGCCCTTTCACAGATCCCAGAAGTCTTCAGACCTGACACTTCAGCCTATGTTGGCATATTCTTTGAGGCTTTTGAGGAGGGCTCTAGTGCATTACTGAGGGATTTCAAGGTGACAAGTATGTAGATGGCATACAAGTTCGTAGAAAAAATAGAAAAAATCAGAAATGTGCACCTGCTGAAATCCCTGTCCCCTGGCCTTGGTGTGAAAAATAGTTGTGAAGCTGCAAATGACCAAATAATTAAGGCATCATGTGCAGATAAAAATGAAAATGAAAGCATAGAGGTTGAGACTGCTGTATCTGAACATAATGCTAACAATACTGCTCAACTGGATTGTTCACCAGTTGAGGATGCCAGTGAAAGGACTAGTGAGGATTCCCATTGCAATGATGAGGCATATGACCATGAAAACAATAACAAGGTTGTGGACAGTAATGAGCAACTTTTGGAATGGACCTGTGGAGACAATTGTGAGTATTGTACTCAAGACAGAGAAGGTATAAGCAAATAGAAAAATAGTCCCATGTGTGACCCATTGCCTACCTTTCAAACACATGGAGATCATGAAGAGAAGTTAGAATACCATATTCATTGTCCTGGGGTCGATTGAAGGATATAGATGAATTGCTAACTATTCCCGAATTTCTAGGTCTTTGGCTTGGGCATTGTTCTTTCTTATTTCTAGTTCCTTCTCCAAGCTTTTGGGGATTAGAGATATAATTTCAATGAATGCTTTGTTGTAGATATTTAAATACCTGACTGTGGCATCTTGCAATATCTTCTGATCTGCTTCACCATAATCATCATAGAACTCAACCATTGGCTAAAGATTTCCATCCACTGTGACTGATTTGATTATGTCATCAATGTGGAGAGTGGGTTTTTCAACATATTCCTCTATCTTTTCTTGTTCCTGCTGTCTGGTAGAGGGTTGACCGGATGTTTTCTTCTTTTTCTTCATTTTCTTGATTTTTTCAGTAGATTCAGTCTCCTCTTCATCCCTTTGACTGGCATAAGATCTTGTAGCTTTTGTCTTTGTTCTCTTCTCTCCTTTGCTGGATGATTGTGCTTCTAGTTCTGATGTCCTTGAGCCTTTGCCAGTGGTAGGTGCAGATCTTTTTGATGATCTAGTCTAGGTGGAGGGTTTTGCCAGAGCACTTTCCTCATTTTTCTTTTCTGCCTTCTTCTTCTTCTCTTCCTCACCCCTTTCCATCTTTTTTCTGTGGGCATCAAGTGCCTCCTTTGAGATGCCAAGGCCTTGGGCAAAATTTTCTACTTCTTTTCTCACCTTCCTTTTGATCTTTGGTTCTCTGAGTTCCACATGAATCTTTACACTTAGCTCCTCAAAGGTTCCAAACCTTTCTGCCTTTTTATCCTTTGGCTGACTCAGCATGTGTTGAACATGCAGCTCCACAATTTGTTCATCAACTTCATACCCCATGGGCATGATCCATACAGTTCTTGGTTCTACTGCCTCCATTAGGCACTGATCAGTCTCAACCATGAAACATACTGTGTCTTTGTATTTCTTAACAAGAGACTAGGGAATCCTTTCTCTTGCTTGCATCATGTTCTGGAAATTCTTGAAGTATCCCCACAGGGCTGTATTTTGTGCTTTGTCATTACCAAGTCCATGCAAATAATCTCTGATTTGGATAGCTACTGGTCTATCATTCTCCCACACCCAGCCATTAGATCTGGGAAGCTCATTCATAAAGTAGAAGAATAAGCACAATATTAATCCATCATACTTGAATGAATTCTTTTTATCTTTCTTTATTTTCTGCAGATTCTCCAAGAGTTGGTTCAAGAGAAGTTGACAAATATCATAGTCTGCATCCTTTCTTAGCATTTCATAAGCGGTGTAGATGGCCATTCCAGGTACTGAATTTTCCCTGCTAGAATGATATATTTTATATCCAATGATCATGGAGGCAAACTTGACATTTGGATCAGAGATGTCATCTACTATCATTGCTGTTTTGTCAAACTTGGATCCGGTAGCCTCACTCATAGTTTGATTCTTTACAGATTTAAGAACAGGAATCCCATCGGATGAGTGTAATCCGGTAATTGCCCTGATGGCATCTTTTGTGATTTTGAATGGTCCATTTAACCACATGAATTTGTCATATATTCTGCTCAAAATATACTTGACCCATTCATCCTCAGTAAAACAGGGGAAATGTATGTATTGTGCAAAGTGCTTATTCCAGAGGCCCTTGTATTGGGGTTTGAGCTCAAATGAATCATCTAATAGTTGTTTGTGATAGATATCTCTTAGTTTGAATTCACCAACATCTTCAACATTTGTGTGTATGTAAACCCTAATATCTTCGGTGTGCAAAACACCATGTGGAACACTAGAGAAGGCTCCTAGGGGATCTACCTCCAAGGATTTGTATGGATGCTTCTTAAATATAGGGTGAGGTCTATCAGAAATCTTTACTATATTCAGAGTACCCATCATCAAGGAATCTTACTAAGAGATATTAAGAACAAAGAATACCTTTTACACTGTTTAGGGCACACACGATGAAATCCAGATTGAGCTATATGAAGAATCATCTTGATCTTTGGGAGAGGCAGTTGCAGAGCTCCTTTTCTCTTTTCTTCAAATTTGAATGTACAAATGATGAGTGAATGAACTCTTTTATTTCTGAGAAGCCCTAATTTTCATTCTACAATAAATGCGCAACCTAATTTGTTCCAGTTTGCCTTGTTTGTTTTATTCAGAGACAAAAAACCTTTCCGGATCACTGAGACAGATTTCAAAGTTATTCTAGGAGAGTAGTGATAATCTATCTTCCTTTCATTAGTAATTTGATCTATTTGCATATCAAGACACCATAGTTTGAATCATACCAGACCAAACTTGTAAGGAATTAGTTTTTACTAGAAAACTATTTTACCGGATTAATTCTGGTAGGATTAGATTCTTCAAATCTTCTTACGGATCTCTCAAATCTTTACCATACCCTTTTTAGATGATTCTTATATGACCCCTTTTAATCCGCAGCTCTCCTTGTGCCAGTTCCAGCACCAATTGACTGGCTGGGGGAATAAGGTTTTCTTTGTGGCTCCCCCCTGAGCCAGAGCTCACTTTTTAAATTCTGGAAGGAATATCAGCACCAGAGTCTGGTGCGGATCCATCCCCTACATTCTCTATACTTTTATTCACCCAAATCTTGTTCATCTCACTTTGAACTTCATCCGCATTTACTTTTTGTTTCCCTTTATCTTGATTCTGATAGTATACCAGACCTCTTTTATCCTGATTCTTACTTCTGCAGAATTTTGCTATATGACCAAATCTATTGCAAATTTGGCAAACAACCTTTCTTTGCATATTTGATTGATATCCTCTTGATCTGCATTGATTAGCCATATGACCCATTCTATTGCATGCAAAGCATCTACCATTGAATGAATTGTTCATTTGCATATTTCTACATTCATGAGATTTGTGACCATACCTTTTGTAGTTGAAGCACTGTCCAGAGAAGGATGTATTAATCTGATTCATTCTTCTTCTGCACTGATTAGCTTTATGACCAAAATTATTGCAGCTGTGGCAATATCCATTGAAGGATGGATATCTTTGAGCATTAGGCTGTCTTACCGGAGGACTTCTCGGCCTGTTCCTTGAATTTTCTGATCTGAAATTCTTTTGACCGGATCTGGAGCTTTCTCCTTTCTCATATCCCAAACCACACTTGTCATCTACCCTCTTTTGGCTTTGAAGAAGAACTTCAAGTTGGGCAGAACTTATCTTGAATTTCTCTTTATATTCTCTTGTTGTTTGAAGATCCCTTTTGAGAGAGACAATTTGATCCTCAAGTTTTTCTTCATTATCTTTAGCATCTTCAAGATCAGATTCAAGATGTCTAATAATTCTATCCATCTTGAGGCAATCTTCTGATTTCTCCTTGAGAGATTGTCTCAGATTATCTTCAGTTTTTCTTTTCTCTTCAATCTCTTGGGTAAACTTTATAACTCCTGATTCCATTTCATGTCTTACCATAATGATTTCTTTTGATAGCTTTTCACATAACTTAGTTTTCTCCTTTAGATCTTCATTTGCATCATTTGCTTCACCTTGACTTGCTAATTGCTGAACTAGCTCCTTTCTCTTTTTCATAGAGAGACTTAATTTGTGTTTTAGTTCTCTCATGAAATCATCAGCCTGTTTGAGTCTTTCCTTTAATTCATTGACTTCAAAGTTTGACTACTCAAGATCATCAAGGGCAGTCATGAGTTGCTCCTTTAAACCATGTGCATCCATTTGGATTCCCAGATCTTCCTCAAGCTGTTAGACTTTGTTTAGGAGGAACTTAGCTCTAATACCAATTGTTGATAACTGAGAGGGGGGGTGAATCAGTTATCTTATTTATTTCAGCTTTCTCAACTTTCTTATTAATTGGTGCAACATCAATTCAAACAAGCAAACATAACCATGAAATAGAAATACACATGACACAATATTTTTGACGTGGAAACCCTGTTAAGAGAAAAACCACGGGGTGATTAACCCAAGATTGTATTCTCTGTTAGAAGAATGGAAGTATAAAATGGCACTTGCCAATTAGGGCTCACTGCCCGAGCACACTGCTCACAAGAGGCACACTGCTTACAAGAGACACACTATCTACAATTTATAAATAATGTAATACAATACTTGAACTAATAAGGAGCATCAACATATGCTGGAGTTTAGTTTTGGGTAGGCTCTGTATACTAATCTGCTACACTTCATCTTTCCTCTTCTTTATGTTGTTCTTCTTTCACATACCGGATCTTCCTTTCTGCTTTTATTCGGTACTACTGCTTTTCTTCGCACATTACTTTTCACAACAATACATCTCATAACTAAATTCATCTTGTATATATATCCACACAAGTGATTTCATCACCTTTTTAGTCAGCACTCGGAATAGTCAATCTTTTCACAAACTCTGATCTGTCTGCTGAATCCTTGCACACCAAGTAATGCGGATCAAGGATATACTTGTGGATATCATTAATCATGTCGGCCAAACATAATTCATGCCTTCTGTTGGTAAACAGAATTGTCACCGTGAAATAACCTTTGAAAGTGACTCGTTGCCCTTAGAGCGGTGACTAAATTGTCCCAACAGTTGGAGAAGCTATAGTTTTTCTATCAACTTTCCTCTGCGTTTGAGAGGGGTAGCTCCCTCGTATGGTAGGGTTATTTGTGGGTTTTTGTACTTTTAACCTTAAAGTACAAAAAGGAGAAAAAGAAAAACTAACAATAAAGATGATTAACAGAAACCCTAGTAGTAGACACACGAATACTGGTTCGGATTTCATAAAGTTGAAACAAGATCTGAGGGGACTTCATCACAAAAGCTAGAAACTACGTTCCTAAACAAATATGATGAACTTCACAGCTAATATCTTAACATGCAACAATGATGAGAGAAGGATAACACATAGGTCTCGACATACGAAGAGATAGGTTACCTAAACACATTCATATCAAGATACCAAGAAACGAGTGTGCTTCACTACATCAATTTCATAGTAAGAATTTTTCAATGAACGACCTATGATCAACACAATGATATAGAAATATTACTAATCTAACATACGAAAAATTAGTAATAATAATGCAGAAGTAACATTGGAACACACAAACCAAATGCATTCTTTATTATTCTTTCATGAAATTATACAACTTCAGAAAGCCTTCATGTACAAAGTATTACATCACAAGTCTCTGAAAAACTTCTCCAAAAGTTCCCCCTGCAAAAGTTCTCTCTAAAGAGACCCCCACCCTTTTTACATTCAAATAGCCTCATATTTATAGGCCTCTTCCCATAACCACCTAGTAACTACTTTGTAACTAACTTGTAACTACTTCAAGTAACTACCTTTTAACTACTTTCAAAATATTTTTGAAAATAGAAGTACACTTTATTTAAGTTAGACTTTTCTCAAAGTTTCCAGAAATGAAGTCTACTTTCTAACTTTGGTTACAATAAGTGATGTGAGTCACTTTTATTGAGAGGAAGACCAAGTTATTGGTTCATTGAGGTAGGCATCGTGTCTTGTTCCAAATCCTTGAGATCTATCAACAACATCCTCGCCTTCAAATATGTTCACTCGATTAATGACTAAACCTTCATCACTCTGCTAGTTTTGGTCACCAAATTCAACCCTTCTATCACAAAGACATGAAATTCCAAGCATTTGCACATAATAGCTTCCTTTGTGTACATATGACTTCCTTTATGATGAGTTTCATAGATGTGTAGTGGCATAAAAATTAAGTCTCAAGCTCTGGTACATCAAGGCAAAATTTGTCTTCAATGATGTTTTCTTTGAACTTGCTTTTATCCAATTAATTTTCCTTCCTTTTACTAGTTCATCATATCCATCCACGAAATCAAACGAGCTCTTGAATTCTTCAGGACTATTAAGGAGTGAAAAGTCTGAGGCAGCAAATCTTCTTTGAAAGGTTATATTATATATACAAATTATAACCTTGGTAATTTTGAAAGAACCAACGGATTTGTAGATACTTTTCAAGTAACAAAGAAGCAAAACTGTATGCCAGTCATTGGCTATGAACACAACATCCTCCCCATAAGGTCCACTAAAATATTTAAAAAAAAATGATCGATTCCCTTCTTGCAACTATGGAAGAAGTAGACGCTTTCAATTTTGTCGTCCACTTTACAATCAATTATTACATTAGTATCCCATGAGTCCTTACACTAATGATAACGTGGAGATACTATCATAACTCAGTGGCCAAGGTTGACAGTATTGTCTTTATAACTTATAGTTGCATTCAATTCAAAGCTTCTACGACTTTTCAACAAATTCATTGTGTGTGTTTTCTGCAGTCATGGTAGTCCATGAGACCATTTCTTTAAGGCATTATGTCAAACAGTGCGTGTGCATTTTCTAATGCTTCCACATTTTGCATCAATGTCCACCAAAACATTTTGAACTACACTGTCATTTGCAACCATAGGAGGCTCAAGGAATACGCCGTTCGGAACAACCGATGGCACAAGACAATTTTTTGAGTATTACAATGCTTACATATAAAGTCTATCATCTAAATCTTTGAGACGTTTTGTCAAACAGTTTATGTGCTTTGTCTCATACTTCTAGCAAAGGTGAGGGGTGTGGTATTACACCAACTGATTACATTTTTATAATTTTGAAATCCCCTCTTGTGTATACCCTGTGCGGCAACCATAGCAAGTCGTAAGACTACATTTCTTTGAGGCACCTTGTCAAAAAGTTTACATGCCTTTCCATGCTTCAACGTTCCTACTCAAAAGTCCCTTTTTGGCATGCAAGGAGGTGCTCGCTAGCAAAGATCATGGAGTCTGGTTTTACATTTGTCAGGTGCAATTATCTTGGAAGTCTCTAAGATCTTTAGAAAAATCCATTGCCATTTTAACTTCCTTTAACTTTCCTTAAGTAGTTATAATAGCTACTTGTTATAACCATCACAACCTCATCGGCATCTTAGAGAAGTTTTAAAACTTTTCATATTCACCGAGAATCATGTGAAATGAATAAAGCCCGTAGCTTTTAGTTTTTTTTTTTGTAGCCACTAACTTCAACTCTAGTCTATTTGCATTTTGTTCGTATCATGTAACCATGGCAAACCACGAGATCACAGTTCTTGGAGGGATTTTATCAAACAGTTCACGTGTATTCTGCTTATGATTCCACATTTTTTAGTGAGTGTAACTACAAATGGATGACGAAGATTTCAATTTAGTTATTAAAGTAGTTACAATAACTACCTCTTGTTGGTTCTTTATCGGCAATGTAAGAGGTCTTCAAAACCTCATCCAGAATAAGAAATACTTCCAAAACTAAAAACATAAGCTGATGATAACGACGACTCTCCTTTGTGGCTTCAATTTCATAACCAAAAATCACACTTTTACTTTCCTTCATTGAATATCTAGTTTAAAATATTCTTTTTGATTGGCCTAAAAGATGAGTTAGACAAGTTAAAATAACTAACTGGCAGATTCCTTCATTGGCATTTTGAAAGCTAGTAACAACTTGTGACTTGTGATTTTGGAAAGTATAGATTGGGACCCACATCTTCATTTAGTTAGCCAACACTAAAAGTTTTTTTCCACTTTTGCTTCTAACTAAAACATGCGGACAACTTCGCCAAAACTAAAAGTGGATGTCAACTTTGCCAGAAGTGCAAGTTGCCACAAACTTTCACTTTTTCCTAAGTAGGCCAAAAATAAATTCTTTTTTGGAAGCAAACTCTCCACTTAGCTAAATTCATGGATGATACCTTTCCAACTTAGGCGAATTTGCAACTTTGTGAACTATGCAGGCGCGAGAAATGGCGAAAAAGTGCATAACTTTCAACTGGAATGTCAGCTTGTCATGAAATTTTGCAACACTGTCTGTACAAATCTCCATGCCAAACCAATTTTGCTCCATCCCTTACAAAAACCATAATTTTATTGTTTCTACCAACCGCCCGTCGAAAAATTAAAAGTTTAAAATCTTTCAAACCATAAGACTTCTTGACTCAAAAAGTTGCCAGATTAGGTGAAATGGAGTCATGAACACTGCCATAAACATTATTTTGTACCATCTATCATAGATTTTTAATTGTTTTCATAAAATGTCGCAAACTGGATAAGTGTGCCCGAGAAACTCAGTGGAATGATGAGTATCTCTGCTCTGAAATGATGTTGTTATGCAAAGTTCAATGTAGGGAAACATATTGTGACATTTTAGAAATAAATTATCTCAATGACACATGCAAGAAAAACGTGACACCGGTGTTTTGCAATCGAAAAGTGACTCTGGAGAAAGGGTTCAAAGCACAAAAAGTTTAAAAATTAGCAAGTTGAAAATGAGGCCAACAGCTGGCTCTAACTGGGGACAAGGACCATGTGGACGCAGACTAACTTAGAATCTCTAGACATGAACAATGCCTTATCCATTGGGCAAATAGAGTTAGGAGACAACATGATGTTAAGGGAGAACAAGGAGACAAAGACACACAGAGACGAGGCAAATGACAAAAACAACAGGAATCGAAACAAGACAGACACCACCAAAACGCCTAGTTAACCTATGTACATGGTAGGTGACTCCTACCTCAAACTGCTTCTAGATGATCAAGTGAAGCCATTAACAGGTTGAGAAAAATAGGCACTTGTGTAGAAAAGTGGATGGTGAGTGAGGAGCACCTGTAAACTCAACCACCAACTTGCAATTACTGCGATGAGAGATCTAAAATTAATAGCATTCAAAAACTCTCTAAGTAATACATTACACCCAAATAGCCATTCTTCATTATAAACTCCTGAAGCCTGTTGGATCACATGACCTTGCATGTTGTCAACTATATTTTCTTGTATTGTATCAATATCCCATCTTTGAATGCACTCATGACCATTTGAATCAAAGAAAGACTAGCCTTGGACCATATGTGTCTCTTGCAAAACTTGATCAAAATCAACATCCTTTGAAATAAACTGATAATCCAAATCATGGACAACAACTTCAGTGAACATTGAATCATCCTTAAATAAAATAACTTCATCTTTCTTTGTAATGATTGACTCAGGTATTCCACAATCCAGTGATGACAACTTTGTATATTCTGGAGTATCTTCTTCTATAAATCGGAAAGGAGAAATGACAACTCCTTCTCCACACAAGAAGTCGTCATCAGACATCTCTAAGCACCAACTTAGGATGAAAACATTATGGAATTGAGTATCATCATTGATTTGATTATTCCTAATTCCTTCATGAATGCCCATATTACTTCTAGTACAAATCCCAAGATTGTCTTCTATCCTTTCCACTTGCTTGGAATTAGAACAATTACCAGATGTATGTATATATTCTTCTTCTTCAACATCAGTACTGGAAGGAATAGAAAATGAACTTGCTATATTTGATGCAAAAGCATCTACATGACCAGAAGATTCAAATAGAGGATTATTCTAAACCTTGAATGCTCTATAAAACTCAGATTGCACATGTGTTGGAATGAGGATGCTTATTGGTTTATCTTCATACTTTCTATCCTCAAATTGTTCACTAATGCCTTTCTGGATTTTGATAGGCTTTTGTTGCAGTGATTCTTCTCCATCAGGTTCTTCAAGAAATTTGAAACTTTCGAAATCAAGTTGCATGCAGGTTTCAAAATATTGCTTGGTGACGCATTTGTGTTTTCTCCATCTGCAAGTCGGCCTTCAATCTCTGCATCCACTGAAATGTTCATTGAATCTTTTTCGGTGCCATCAAAGGTAAATGCTTCAGTCTCTGGAGAAGAAAAAGATACTAATAGGTGATCATTTTTGCTTGCTTCTTTATCACTTGAGTTGGTGAGTAATGGTTCAATAGTCGTTGTTACCGAAGTTGAACTAGTTACTACATTTTCTGACTGAGTGTAGTGATTACTAACATTACCCCATGGGACAGAAAAAGTATTAACTCTTTGATCTTCAAGAGAAATTTCTAAATCATCGTCATTATCTTGAATAGATAAATAGTACACTCCTACATTTTGTTCAGCATAATGTCTTGTTGCTGAGGGAATCGACTCATCTTCAAGCAAGTCTTTTTCACCTAACACCGTAAGATTCATACAACTACCTAAAGGAGGCATTAACTTTACTCTTTTTGTATTGAGATTAAACTATGTATAGACATGCTCTTCAGGTTGATAATTATGGTTCTTCATGCAAGACCTCTTTGTGGACTCGTTTCTTGAAACCTCTAGAATACATCTCTTAATATATTTTTCTTTCAATAATCCAGACAGAATCAAGTCATCTTCAATCTCAATAGCTTCTTTTTGTGCAATTTCTAGATTTCATACCTTATCTGATTTCAAGATAAATTTGACTTCGGGGTGCAATGAACCAATAAAGATACACAACTGATTGTCTTCACTTGGTCGATTTGCTTGAGGGATTTTCTTTAAATATTTATTAAATCGTTCGACAAAATCCCTTATAGGTTCATCCTCTCTTCTGGATTTGGAAAAACTGAGATAAAAGCTCACTTACATCAACTGTAATTTTGAATCTTGCAAGAAAATTTTCCTTCAAGTTGTCCCAATTTTTAATGCATCCATCTTTCAAATGTTGAAACCATTCTGCGGCAGGTCCAACGAGGCTTTCAACAAATAATCACACAAAGACATCTTCTTCATTAACTCCCAGAATCCCGCAAGCAACTATGAATGAAAGAATGTGATCTTCAGGATTCTGTGAGTTCTCTCCTGTGAACTTTGGAAAGTGCTTTCATGATCTTGCAGGCAAAGGTGTGTACTGAGCCAAGGCTAATGGGCCAATGTGAGTTCCCCATGGCTGAGATGGATTTGATGCCATGGTGTAGGTTTGAAAATGATAGCAATGGATATCTCACCTTCGTAGAGTTGCCAACCTCCATTCCAGGGGAGGCATCCTTATATTTCTAAGGAACTAAGTGCACTGTTACTTCAGCTCGTATCCCCAGTAGAGTCACCAAAAATCTGTTGGTAAACATATTTGTCACTGTGAAATAACCTTTGAAAATGACTCGTTGCCCTTAGAGCGGTGACTAAATTGTCCCAATAGTTGGAGAAGCTGTAGTTTTGCTATCAGCTTTCCTCTGCGTTTGAGAGGGGCAGCTCCCTCATATGATAGGGTTATTTGTGGGTTTTTGCATACTTTTAACCTTAAAGTACAAAAAGGAGAAAAAGAAAAACTAACAATAAAGATGATTAACAGAAACCCTAGTAGTAGACACATGAATACTGGTTCGGATTTCATAAAGTTGAAACAAGATATGAGGAGACTTCATCACAAAAGCTAGAAACTACATTCCTGAACAAATATGATGAACTTCACAGCTAATATCTTAACATGCAACAATGATGAGAGAAGGATAACACATAGGTCTCGACATATGAAGAAGTAGGTTACCTGAACACATTCATATCAAGATACCAAGAAACAAGTGTGCTTCACTACATCAATTTCACAGTAAGAATGTTTCAATGAACGACCTATGATCAACACAATGATACAGAAATATTACTAATCTAACATACGAAAAATTAGTAATAATAATGTAGAAGTAACATTGGAACACACGAACCAAATGCATTCTTTATTATTCTTTCATGAAATTATACAACTTCAGAAAGCCTTCATGTACAAAGTATTACATCAAAAGACTCTGAAAAACTTCTCCAAAAGTTCCCCCTAGAAAAATTCTCTCTAAAGAGACCCCCACCCTTTTTACATTCAAATAGCCTCATATTTATAGGCCTTTTCCCATAACCACCTAGTAACTACTTTGTAACTAACTTGTAACTACTTCAAGTAACTACCTTTTAACTACTTTCAAAATATTTTTGAAAATAGAAGTACACTTTATTTAAGTTAGATTTTTCTCAAAGTTTCTAGAAATGAAGTCTACTTTCTAACTTTGGTTACAATAAGTGATGTGAGTCACTTTTATTGAGAGGAAGACCAAGTTATTGGTTCATCGAGGTAGGCATCGTGTCTTGTTCCAAATCCTTGAGATCTATCAACAACATACTGGCCTTCAAATATGTTCACCTGATTAATGACTAAACCTTCATCACTCTGCTAGTTTTGGTCACCGAATTCAGCCCTTCTATCACAAAGACATGAAATTCCAAGCGTTTGCACATAATAGCTTCCTTTGTGTACATATGACTTCCTTTATAATGAGTTTCATAGATGTGTAGCGGCATAAAAATTGAGTCTCAAGCTCTGGTACATCAAGGCAAAATTTGTCTTCAATGATGTTTTCTTTGAACTTGCTTTTATCCAATTAATTTTCCTTCCTTTTACTAGTTCATCATATCCATCCACGAAATCAAACGAGCTCTTGAATTCTTTAGGACTATTAAGGAGTGAAAAGTCTGAGGCAACAAATCTTCTTTGATAGGTTGTATTATATATACAAATTATAACCTTGGTAATTTTGAAAGAACCAGCGGATTTGTAGATACTTTTCAAGTAACAAAGAAGCAAAACTGTATGCCAGTCATTGGCTATGAACACAACATCCTCCCCATAAGGTCCACTAAAATATTAATTACTTGACAAATTGAGAACCCTTGGAGCTTCAATAGATGCCTGACATAAGAGGCTAAATTGGTTGTCTTGGTAGTCCACTTCTTGTTGTCAAAACATAGATTTTTGCCAGCAGTTTTTCCCCAAACCTTTTTAAGGAACAATGGGTGATCTAAAAAAAAAATGATCGATTCCCTTCTTGCAACTATGGAAGAAGCAGACGCTTTCAATTTTGTTGTCCACTTTACAATCAATTATTACATCAGTATCCCATGAGTCCTTACACTAATGATAACGTGGAGATACTGTCATAACTCAGTGGCCAAGGTTGACGGTATTGTCTTTATAACTTATAGTTGCATTCAATTCAAAGCTTCTGCGACCTTTCAACAAATTCATTGTGTGTGTTTTTTGCAGTCATGGCGGTCCATGAGACCATTTCTTTGAGGCATTATGTCAAACAGTGCGTGTGCATTTTCTAATGCTTCCACATTTTGCATCAATGTCCACCGGAACATTTTGAACTACACCGTCGTTTGCAACCATAGGAGGCTCAAGGAATATGCCGTTAGGAACAACGATGGCACAAGACAATTTTCTGAGTATTACAATGCTTACATATAAAGTCTATCATCTAAATCTTTGAGATGTTTTGTCAAATAGTTTATGTGCTTTGTCTCATACTTCCAGCAAAGGTGAGGGGTGTGGTATTACACCAACCGATTGCATTTTTTATAATTTTGAAATCCCCTCTTGTGTATACCCTATGCGGCGACCATAGCAAGTCGTGAGACTACATTTCTTTGAGGCACCTTGTCAAAAAGTTCATGTGCCTTTCCATGCTTCAACGTTCCTACTCAAAAGTCCCTTTTTGGCATGCAAGGAGGTGCTCGCTGGCAAAGATCGTGGAGTCTGGTTTTACATTTGTCGGGTGCAATTCTCTTGGAAGTCTCTAAGATCTTTAGAAAAATCCATTGCCATTTTAACTTCCTTTAACTTTCCTTAAGTAGTTATAATAACTACTTGTTATAACCATCACAACCTCATCGGCATCTTAGAGAAGTTTTAAAAATTTTCATCTTCACCGAAAATCATGTGAAATGAATAAAGCCCGCAGCTTTTAGTTTTTTTTTTCTGTAGCCACTAACTTCAACTCTAGTCTATTTGCATTTTGTTCATATCATGTAACCATGGCAAACCACGAGATCATAGTTCTTCAAGGGATTTGATCAAATAGTTCACGTGTATTCTGCTTATGATTCCACATTTTTCAGTGAGTGTAACTACAAATGGATGACGAAGATTTCAATTTAGTTATTAAAGTAGTTACAATAACTACCTCTTGTTGGTTCTTTATCGGCAATGTAAGAGGTCTTCAAAACCTCATCCAGAATAAGAAATACTTCCAAAACTAAAAACATAAGCTGATGATAACGACGACTCTCCTCCATGGCTTCAATTTCATAACCAAAAATCACACTTTTACTTTCCTTCATTGAATATCTAGTTTAAAATATTCTTTTTGATTGGCTTAAAAGATGAGTTAGACAAGTTAAAATAATTAACTGGCGGATTCCTTCATTGGCATTTTGAAAGCTAGTAACAACTTGTGACTTGTGATTTTGGAAAGTATAGATTGGGACCCACATCTTCGTTTAGTTAGCCAACACTGAAAGTTTTTTTCCACTTTTGCTTCTAACTGAAACATGCGGACAACTTCGCCAAAACTAAAAGTGGACGTCAACTTTGCCAGAAGTGCAAGTTACCGCAAACTTTCACTTTTTCCTAAGTAGGCCAAAAATAAATTCTTTTTTGGAAGCAAACTCTCCACTTAGCTAAATTCATGGATGATACCTTTCCAACTTAGGCGAATTTGTAACTTTGCGAACTGTGCAGGTGCGAGAAATGGCGAAAAAGTGCATAACTTTCAACTGGAATGTCAGCTTGTCATGAAATTTTGCAACACTGTCCGTACAAATCTCCATGCCAAACCGATTTTGCTCCATCCCTTACAAAAGCCACAATTTTATTGTTTCTGCCAACCGCCCGCCGAAAAATCAAAAGTTTAAAATCTTTCAAACCTTAAGACTTCTTGACTCAAAAAGTTGCCAGATTAGGTGAAATGGAGTCACGAACACTGCCATAAACATTATTTTGTACCATCTATCTTAGATTTTCAATTGTTTTCATAAAATGTCGCAAACTGGATAAGTGTGCCCGAGAAACTCAGTGGAATGATGAGTATCTCTGCTCCGAAATGATGTTTTTATGCAAAGTTCAATGTAGGGAAACATATTGTGACATTTCATAAATAAATTATCTCAATGACACATGTAGGAAAAACGTGACACCGGTGTTTTGCAATCGAAAAGTGACTCTGGAGAAAGGGTTCAAAGCACAAAAAGTTTAAAAATTGGCAAGTTGAAAACGAGGCCAACACCTTCAAAACCTTTACCAACATCAGTAACACATCCGGAATAATGTTTGATGTTCTGCCAGTCAATTCTTCCTCTGTTCACACTATCACTTGGGAACCTGACACTCAAGCATTCATATCTCTTTATCCTTTCCACACCGGAGGCTCAAACCTTGGAATCTATCAGTCAAGATACTCCTCTTGACTTCCCCAAATCCGCACTTCACTGAGATACTTCTGCTAAGAGATCTGAACCTGTCTGTCGGACCTTATTGACTGCTCTGTTCTTATTTACCGGACCACAACATTCTTCACTCTGACTTCTGGTATAGACATACCCTGTCCTGCGGATGTGTGGGATGAACTTTGTTGCCATCAATGACAACATTCATGAATCCATATAGTGTCTCTTGCCAACAGTGAGAGCTATGAATTTTATTGCAGGATAAATTATGGATGGATGATGGATAATAAATGCAGCTTCTTGGCAACAGTTGCACACAAATTTAGAGATTGCAATCCTTATGTTTGATATAACATATGGATATTATGCACCAAGGTATAAAGACCAGGGTGACGATGTATCCAATGCATTCAACATAATACAATCTTGTCTATCATATGAGGTCAAGATGTTGATCCAACATACACAAGATATGAATATTAGTTGTTCCGAGATGGACTTTGACTCTGCAAGCAAATGGTTTGAACTTATTTCCACTAAACATAAGGGCGGGTGCAAAAAGTTGGGGGGCCAAAAAGTGGCCAACCTTTTTAAAAAAACTTCTAAGCCATAATGCGATCGCATTATGGTTTGGTGATGCAAGCCTAAGGCTCGGCAACACCAAGCCATAACGCGCTTGCATTATAACATGAGCGCGTTATGCTTGCCTATTTAAAAAAAACCCATGTTTTTCCTCATTTTCTGATTTTATTTTCTTCTACTCATGGCCTACAAACCCTTGAGAGCGTGCTCGCATTATTGGAGGTCAAATTCATTGCCAAATCATCACTGATTCATCGTCAAAATGTCGTCATGACGTCAGGGATGCCAAAGGAGTAAGTTGTATTTGATTTTTTGTCTGAATTTGTTGTTTAATAGGTAGGTTTAAGTAGATTTTTGATATAAATTTCTTGAATTTACAAGAAATGATAATGCACCTCCTCCTCTTGAAAATCCACAAAATCTTGAATCACCTAAACAACAAATACCTGTTGAAGAACAACCCCAACAATAAACACCTCCATTCATTCCTCAACATACCCCTGCAACACAAGAAAATCTAATGGGGCAAATTGAAAACAATAAAAAACAAATTAAGGACATAATTGCAAGGTTGAAAGATTCACAACTTTAACCTCGCATAGATCCACGCTTGCTGAATCTCTTGAATCTATGTTATCAAATGTAGATTCAATTAGCAAGCAAATATATAGTTGGTCAGAAAAGAGGAGAGAATTTAGAGAGTACTATGCAGACAAGTTGTCATATGAACTGTTATCAGAATTGTGGTTAACAACATAAAACTATTAATAAATCAATGAACATCAATAGAAATAGCGAATAACAAGATTGAACAAATAAAGCACAAAACCTCATATAAAACCTTGTTATCCTGTGGCTTCCATTGTTCACCTAGTCTTGATCGATCTTTTGTGATGAATGTTGCCCTCAGGAAGCGCACTTCCTTGCTTCGTTCTCCAAGATGGTGATGGAGAAATGGTTATGATACTGTATTGCTATGAAGATGAGCTTCAAAGCAATGTGACCAATCTCAAGAAAATGTATGATAGTGCGGGTGCCAAAGGCGTGCTGGTAATTCGACAGAGTAATGGTACTGAAAGCTTTGATTATTGAAGTGGAGGAATAAGGTTCAATTTATAGACTTAGAAGAGAAGAGATCAACAGTTGAGAAGAAATAAGAAGATCAACGGTTGAGAATGGTTGAGGAATGTGTGCAAATAGAAAGATGACAAGTGTCCAAGCTCCTTCATGCAATAGGGGAGTTAACAGAATAGATTGAAGAGTTAACAAAATAGACCAATCAGTCAAGTGCATTGATTGATTAGTGAACTCAAATGACTAATTAGTTAACTGATTTGATTGCTAAGTTAACTAATTTTGACTGGAGGATAAATAGGACATGTGGGTGAGTGAATATTAGCTAATTAAATATTAAAATATTTAATTATGTGTGCAACATGGTGAGGTGGATTGGTGAGGTGGATTTATGGAATTAGGACTTAGGATAGGGGAATTTAGGATTATTTAATTATGTGAGACATTAGAAGAATTTAGGGAATTTAATTAAATAAATTAATTTTTATTTAATTATGGGATAATGAACCAATCAAATAAACTTAGAATATTTATTTAACTGATAGAAGAATAAGAATTAAGATAAATATTAAAATATTTACTTAATTCGACATGAGCCAATTTTAGGTGTATACATGAACAAGTAAAAAAAGAACAACTTACAAAATTGCACATGTGTTCCATTTTTACAGACCCATGAACAAATCAACCTCTACCCCTTACATGCAAGAGGTTCCCTATCTATTGGTACAACAACAAGCAATAAGGGACAGTTTTGGGCAAAGGTAGTGGATGGTTTTTGACCATCCTCCATGCAACAATAATGAGGTCCCGCAATACTTTTTGAGGAAACTCTACTGCGAGTTTGTAAAAAATAAAGTGCCAAACTATTTTGATATGCGGGACTTCCAAGGTAGAGGTGGGGGGTCAGCACAAGATAGACTAGGGACACATGTTGACCCACAGCAGCCAGCGAGATGAGCACTCACCAAACCAGCCCATGAGCATGTGTCTATCCCTTCCACTATGAAGGAGAGGAATACTCTATCCCCAACTAAGAAGCTCTGATCAAGTCTCTTAGCATCGGCATACTTCTTATGTCTATCTTGTGCCTCCTGAAGTCTCTGCCTAATCAGTGTGACATGCTGCTCCATATCCTGAACCAACTCTGGACCAATGGCAACTCTGTCCTCTATCCGATCCCAACTCAATAGTGTCCTGCATGGTCTACCGTATAAAGCCTGGAAAGGAGGCATACCCAACGAGCTGTGATACCCATTATTGTAGGCAAACTCAACCAGACACAGATACTCCTCCCATCTAGACTGATGATCCATAACATAGATACAAAGCATGTCCTCAACACCTGATTCACCCGCTTTGTCTGTCCATCTATCTCAGGGTGATAAGCAGAGCTAAAGTTGAGTTGTGTGCCTAATGCCCGCTACAAACCCTTCCAAAAGGCTGAAGTGAACACTGAATCCCTATCAGAAATGATGTGGTGAGGTACCCCATGTAATCTCACAATATCATCCAAGAATACTCTCACCACTACTGGTGCATTGTACGTCATGCGTACAGGTTAGAAATGCGCCACCTTGGTCAACTTGTCGACTGTCACCATGATGGCATCATGGCGACGCGAAGACATAAGAAGACCAACAATGAAATCCATGGAAATGGTATCTCATTTCCACTCAGGTATCTCGTGAGGGTATAAAAGACCCACTGGATGCTGATGCTTAGCCTTGACTCTCTGGCACTCAAGGCATCAAGCAACAAACTCTTAAATATCTCGTCTCATACCCGGCCAATGGTACAGCTATCGTAGGTCGGCATGCATCTTCTTCACCCCTGGATGTGCTGCATATGGTGCTCTATGAGCCTCTAATAACACTACAATACGTAGGTCACCTGCGCAGGGTACATAGATGTGCTGTTGATGACGAAGTAACCCATCTGCCTCAAGTGAGTATCCTGCAAACTTACCCACAAGGGCCCTCTGTGACTGGATCTCCTATTGCACCTCAAAAAACCTCTCATCCTCAGGCAGATGCTGAATAATGTGTCGTCTTAAGTCCACACTTAGAGTCAAGGTCAAGATCTCGTGGCGCCTCCAACTCAATGCGTCAACAACCATGTTCTCCTTCCCTTTGATGTAGTGGACATCAAAGTCATACTCGCAAAGAAACTCCATCTAATGCCACTGACGGGCATTCAGATTAGGCTATGCGAATATGTACTGAAGGCTATGATGATCTGCATGAAGCTCAAAGCGACAACCCAATAAGAAATGTCTCCAACGAACTAGAGCATGAACCACTACTGCGAGCTCCAAATCATGAGTGGGGTAGTTCAGCTCATGGGTCTTGAGCTTTCGCAACTCATATGCAATTGCTCTACCACCCTGCATAAGTACGGCTCCCAAACCCTCAAGTGATGCATCTGTGCAAACCATAAAATCTACTGCTAGATCAGGAACCGCTAAAATGGGAGTGCTGGTAAGACGCTCCTTGAGGACCCCAAAGGCCCTCTCACACTGCTCAGTCCATAGAAAGCTCTTCCCTTTCCGCTGAAGGGAAGTGATGGGGTGCACTATCTGAGAGAAACCCTTAACAAATCTATGGTAATAACCAGCTAACCCCATAAAGCTCCTGACCTCTGTCACACTGGTGGTTGCTAGCCAATCTCTGATAGCCCTGATCTTTGATGAATCTACGGAGATTCCATCACCAGATAGGATGTGCCCCAAATACTGTACCACTGTCCTAAAAAATACACACTTCGCCAGGTTCCCATAAAGATTCTGCTCCCTCAAACACTGTAAAACCTGACGTAGGTGCTCCTCATGCTTCTCCTCGGTCCGCGAATAGATCAATATGTCATCAAGAAAAATAATCATGAATCGATCCAAGTAGGTACGGAACACCCCATTCATGAGACTCATGAACACTATGGGGGCATTCGTCAAACTGAAGGGGACCACAGTGAACTCATAGTGGCCATAACGAGTCCGGAAGGTAGTCTTATGGATGCCTGCCTCTATGATATGCAACTGATGGTAACTGGACTTTAGGTCAATCTTAGAGAACACCCTGGCTCCCTACATCTGGTCGAAGAGATCATCAATCCTAGGCAGAGGGTAATAGTTCTTCACTGTCATCTTATTCAACTACCTATAATCCATGCATAATCAAAGAGACGCATCCTTCTTCTTCACGAAGATGACCGGAGTGCCCCAAGGTGAAATGCTCGACCAGATGTGCCCCTTCTTGAGCAAGTCCTCAAGTTGCAATTTGAGCTCTATGAGCTCATGAGTGGTCATCTTGTAGGGTGCACGAGACACTGGCTCAGCACTTGGCACTAAATCAATATGAAAGTCTACCTCACAATGGGGTGGCATCCTTGGTAACTCTGCTAGAAACACATCAGCAAACTCTCTCAAGATCGGATGGTCATCTAATGATGCCTCAGGCTCGTCCTCTGATCTGTCACTCACTATAATAGTGAACATCTAGCATCCCTTCCGCATTTAGCGCTTAAGCTACTGAGCGGATATCATACAAACTGTTGTGGGCTTTTGAATGCCCACTATCTCAACTGATGTACCATGATTGTCTAAGTAGCTAATCACCTTTCGGCGATAATCTAGCTTGGCTCTATGAGCCGCAAGCCAGTCCATACCCAAAACAAAATCATAAGATCCTAATGTCATAACTCTAAGGTCACAAACTGTGGTAAAGGGTCCCAAAGATATCTCGCAGTCATGGACTAGGGCATCTACTGTCATCTTGGCCCCTGAGGCCAACTCAACCTCTCACCTATCGCCCTACCTAAAGGCCACCAGCTTGCAATGCTCCACTAACAATGGAGATGTGAAAGGGTCAGTAGCACTAGAGTCAAAAAGAATAGAAATGGGGACACCCCCTATCATATCTGATGTCTCAATCACTGATGCCTAAAAATTAGCCTGGCGGTTATCAACTGCTGTGAACATACGGTGGGACCTACCCACATCTCCAACCATATACTATGATCCTCCTACGTGGGGTTGTCCCCCTGTTGTAAAGCCCTGTGGACACTCTCTGGCTAGATGTCTTGCTCCACCACACACATAGCATGGGCCCTGAGCCTTTACCTGTCTTGTCTGAGTCCTACCTGACTATTGCTATCCAAACTGACTTGTGGACCCCTGTGAACCCCTGAAGGACTGCTGTGACCTCGCAAGTCCCGCAGGTGGTCCCTACTGCCTCTAATCTCTACACAGACCCTGCTGCTACCAACCTTGATTATGCCCCCCATGTGCTCTCTGTTGTGGCCTGGATCTCTGCTGCTACTATGGTTGCTACTATTGTGGGGGCCTAGGAGGTAAAGATGCAGAACTAAACCCTCCTCTCTAAGGTGGCGGTGGTGGTCTACGGTAACTTTGCTGAGGCTGCTGTTGCCCACGATCTTTAAATTGAGGGCATGAACTGTGCCCTCATCCCTGTATATCCTCAACTATGTATGCCTTCTCAGTAGCATCACTCAATGTCTAGGGGTCTGCCATGCGTACAGGCCCTACTATGCTATGGTTTAACCCTCTGATAAACTTATGAACAGGAGTTTCTCATCATGGAGATACTCTACACATCGAGACAACTCGGTGAATCTGCCCTCATATTGAGCAATAGTAAGCCCTCTCTGCTGAAGGTCATGAAACTCGTCAAGCAACGCTGCTTGTAGTGATTTGATAAATATTGCGCATTGAAGCACTCAATGAAAGTCTCCCATGTGAGTGTGTCCAATGATAGATGGCGCTTGCACTCCTCAGTGCACCACCAAGTAGCTGTTGCATCTCGCAACAGGTGGACTGCCACATGTGCCTTCATGTTGCCCTTGTAAGGATGCAATGCGAAGCATCTATCTAAGCTGATGAGCTAGGCCTCTGCCTCGGCTCCCTCTACTGTCCCAGCAAATGTAGGAGGATTCAGCCTCACCAAATCCCTGATGGAGTCTCCTCAGTCTCTGTGCCCTCTGATAGGCTCATCTGCATAATAATCATAAGGCTTGTGAACAATCTGCTCCACTCTCACTACCTCCTCATGCCTAGCATGATGTGGAGGGCTCCTGCTACGGGCCCTATAGGCCGATCCAACCTCCTCTACCATTATATCTAGTATCTCAACATATGGCTCCACACGTGGTGCCTCTCACAGCTCGACGTGGGGCTCCACATGTGACTCAGCTCATAGCTCCATGCGTGGCTCCTCTCGTGGATCAACGCGGGGCTCAACACGTGGCTCTATGCGCAGCTCAACTACGACCGGTGGTAGCCTATCTAACACTACCTGAAGTGCCTGTAATATCTGCGGACCAATATCAGGTATAGGTGGGGCTTGTGGTGCCTACTGTGCCTGTGGTGCCGGCGGCCCCTGACCCTCATCTAAAGAGTCACTATGAACCTCTACGGACTCCGTGCAGTGTGAACACGCTCGCTGAGCTCGTCAGGGAGGCATCCTACAAAAATGAGGTAATTATAAATTAATCAAAATTGCGTAATAATAATGTGCCCAAAACAAGCCCAGGGTTTAAACCTGGCTCTGATACCTAATCTCATGCCCACATTTCCCATGTGGTCATGACATGCAACACACGTGTCATGTCCACATTTGACATGTGGTCATGACACAAACTACCAAAAACTTTTCCACGCATCCCTAGAAACCCCCTTGCATGCATCTACGTGCTCGGTGGTAATACGTATAAGGCGTAAACGTGTCAAGCATATTTGGGGAAGTTCTCCTACCTACGCAATCCCCTGCATGATGAAAGCCAATTAGGGGGGTTATGTGATGCGATGTGTGCCGCTTCTAGGGTTAGAGCGGATTTAATCCAAACCCTAAGTTTCCTAGGCGAAAGAGATGATTTTGACTGAATCGAAATCAAACCTTAACTCTAATGCATAATAAAATTGAATATAATAACGCATCCAATGATATAGTGGTCACATGATAAAATGGAGTGATTAAATGAAAGTCACAAAAATGCCATAGAAATAAAACCCTAAAATCTGGAAAAAATTTGACAGCATAACGCGTTTTCAATAATCGAAATAAATATTTTAAAAGGAAATCCTCATGAAGTAATTAATGCAAAAATTAAAATAATTAAATAAAAGGATAAAATAAATTTCCAAGGTTATTTAAATTGAACCACTCAACAAAATTATAAAATTTGAATTAAAATAAACAATCAAATTAAAACTCAATACCTAAGTCAATTAATAAATATAATCTCGACAATTACATTTATTCATTAACCCAAGTTAAAACAATTAAAAAGAGGATAAATTAAAATATCCCCTCTAAGATAAAATTGATTAACTTAAAATTAATTTCAATAAAGAAATTCTCCAACACATTAAATTAAAAACATGCAAGATAATTAAAATGAGTGCCCAAAATAAATAACTTACAAAGGGATAAGGCATCCCATTTAAAATAAAAACAACCCATCCCCACAAAATAAATTCCATAAGGAATTTAAAATCCAAATCCCAAAATAATATTAGAACAACTAAAATGAAGCACAAAGAAAGTCAAATAATTCAAAAAGGCTTGAAAATCAAAAGTGGAGGGAACTTAGTTTTCCGTGCACATGGAAGGAAAAATAATGGAGTAAATAAAATTAAAAATCCTAATATCCTACACAACCTCCAAGTGAGCCCTATCTCCATATTTTATTATTTTCTCAAATGGGAGCCCTAATATTATTTTATTGTTTCCTTAAGGCAAAACCCTATCTCATTCTTTCATTTTCTCCTCTTTGTTTTGTTTTCTCTTCTTCTCTATTGTATTTTGTTTTGCCTCCATTGTTGCAGGTTGAAGGTTTGTTGAGGAGGCTGCCATGAGGAACCCTCACACAGAGGTATATGCTTTGATATTACCAGAAAGGGTTTCTTTTTTTTGTGTATATATATATATATTTACACAAAAAATAGGGTAAAAGATATACTGTATATATATATTTTTAAATCCATAGAGGTATATATATATATATTTATAAATATTTTTATTATGCTGCAGATCTAAATATATACAGGTTGGTTTAAAAGAAGGGAACTGATGGCTAGAATCTATCACGCCGCCGCTGCGAAGAGAGGGAGAAGAAAGGGGGGTTGGGCACCGGTGTGGTTTGTAAGGTAGATGGTGTGGGGAGGGGGTTGAGCCCCCACCCACACCCACGAACAGAGGACGAAAGGGTGGGCTGCAGTGAGTCCATCGTCCACCCACTGTAAGTTCCATTTTTTTTGTAAATAAAAACAAACCCTACTCCATTCATTCTCTCCTATGCTTTTTTTGTTCGGCAGTCAACAAAAAATAAAATTTGATTTAATATTCTATAAGGAACAATCATTAATATTTACATTTATATATATATATATATGTATATGTACATATACATATACATATATACATATATATATATGTATACATGTATATATATATATGTATATGTACATATACATACATATATATATATATATATATATGTAAATATTAATGATTGTTCCTTATAGAATATTAAATCAAATTTTATTTTTTGTTGACTGCCGAACAAAAAAAGCATAGGAGAGAATGAATGGAGTAGGGTTTGTTTTTATTTACAAAAAAAATGGAACTTACAGTGGGTGGACGATGGACTCACTGCCGCCCACCCTTTCGTCCTCTGTTCGTGGGTGTGGATGGGGGCTCAACCCCCTCCCCACACCATCTACCTTGCAAACCACACCGGTGCCCAACCCCCCTTTCTTCTCCCTCTCTTCGCATACATATACATATATGTATATGTATATGTGTATATATATATATATGTATATGTATATGTATATGTATGTATATATATATACATATATATATATATGTATATGTATATGTATATGTATATATATATACATACATATACATATACATATACATATATATATATATACACACACACACACATATACATATATATATATATATATATATATATATATATATATATATATACATATACACTATTTATTTAACTTTCAGCAGTGGGTTAAGTTACACAAAAAAAAACATTCAACAATATATATATATATATATATATATATATATATATATATATATATATATATATATATATATATATATATATATATATATATATATATATATATCACACACACACACATATATCATACATATGTACCAAAGTTTCACAATAAAAGAAATATAATTAGGTTTCAAAACCTTTAAGCACACATAATATGTCATTTTTTTTTAAAGAGAAAAAACCAGATTTACTATTAAATATCTCTTTTTTTTTACAAGAATAATCCACAACAACTTACTATTTCTTTCTTTCCTTTTTGACAGAATGAAAAAGATAGAATTATATAATTTCTTTTAACCAACAACCTAGATAATTCAGATTTCATATACTTCTTTCTTCCATGAAACAAATCAGAACCATAGCAAGAGTGTATTATTTCTTTGTCTTCCTAAAATTTGCATTCCAACAGAACTAATCTATTTTCTTTTTTTTTTTGAAACATCCAAGTAGAAATCAAACATAGCATGTATTTTTTTTGAATGAAAGAACATCAACTATATAAAATCTCTTTGGCAATTTTTCCATAAACGCTTAAACACAACAACATAGCATAATGAACTTCTTTTTGAATAAACAATAAAGAGTAACTCACATTAAAATTTCCTTTCACACCAAATACAATAAGGAGTACAAATTTTACAACTCCAAATATTAAGGTCTCCAAGGCCATGGCTCACAACAGCCATCTAAAATAATGTAGACAAGGTAACAAAAAATGGACTTCTCCAAGATCCATTTCTCCAACTAAAAACCTGCAATATTACAACACAAAAAAGGGAAACCAAGCCACGAAGGAATGCCGTCCTCCCTACCATAGACCCACAAGTGGGTCTCCCCCAAACTAGGGAGGTAGAAATCACACGGTTACATAAACATACCACAACAATGAGATTTTCAAAAACACAAAAATTACTCCCATGGATTTGCACATAACAAAACTCAATAAATAAGTTTGGAGGGGGTAGGGGAGTGGACCCCTCAACTCAAGAGGTCACCCCAAGAACTCCAAAAAATACAAACTCTCAAGGCCTCAAGCCATAGAAAAAATATACATATCTCCATACATCTCAAAACCATCATGGCACTCTTGCCATCCAAATTTCTCCCAAACACCATAAAATACCCTCAAGGCTATAAATAGTACAAAAATAAGGAGGTGACCTCGAGGAGGTTCACTCTCCCCCACCCCATATGAGTTGAGCCTTACCTCCAAATGGAGGTGCTCTTACCAACTCCCAACCCACACAAAAATAAAAAGAAACAACACCAAACACAAATTTCCAACACATTCACAAAAATAAAACATGCATAGGGAAATGGCTATTACCATGGAGCTTACCTTCAAAAGCCCAAAAATGGAAGCATGTTTGAAGAAGAGCCCACACTTCTCCAAGTTTTTCCAAGCCTCCAAGATATCTCCAACACTCCCAAAACCTCCAAGAATAGAAGAAATTTCCAAAAAAGAAAAGAACCCCCAACTCGTCTCCAAGAGGAGATAAAATAGGCCTTCAAATTTTGCCTTGAGGAATGAGAAGGTGACAGTTGTCACCTTCTCCTTCTTCATACCATGTCACTTGCAAGGGAGAAGGAGTGTGACAGTGACAAGTGTCACCCTCCAATCCATTCAAACCCTCACCTTATCCACTTGTGCTCTCACACGTGTGAGAGACCAAGTGGAGAGGTGGCAACTCCCTCCAAGGCTCCATGAGGATAAGGGATGCCACATGGCATCCTCTTATTCTCCAAGAGAGCCATCTCCCTCCAAGATGCTCTCACATGTATGTGAGAGTCTTGGAGGGAGATTCCATACACTTGGGGGTCTTGAAGACCTCCCAAGTCTTCTTGGTGAAGGGATCTCCAAACTTTGGGAAGGGAGATGGGTCTTTCCCAAAGCATGACAAATCTCCTATCCTTAGCCATTTCAAAATTCGTCACTTTTACTAAACCCCAGTTTAGAGTGACTAAAAGTGAGTTACCCTAGGGTTTAGTAAGTCCAAATGGACCCTAGACCCTAGGGTTACCACCTAGGGTAAGTTTTGGACACTAAAACACACCTAGGGAGGTATAAAATCACTTTTAAATAGCCCATAAATAAAAATAATACCAAATGGGGTAAATCAAATATAAATATACAACACATGATATAAATCAATTTAAAAAGGGGTAACTAGGCCAAATAAATAAATCAAGCATGTACGAAAGCATCATCTGATCAAACATGATCCTCATCCCTCTTGGGAATGGATCGGTTTTATAGGGAATTACATATGTGTGAAAACTAGCCTGGGAATATAACCTGCACAACTAGATCAAGCGGTCAATCACATCATGGATAAATCATAGTCGAAGCAACTGAAATTAAAGTCATGTCATTGCATACAACATTAATCATTTCTAACATAATTAAGATTAAAATTGCATTTCCTATCTAATATCTCATAATCATCATCAAATATTAAATCCACATAATGAACTTGTAATCACATCAATAATCATCAAAATATGATATAATCAAATCACCATATGTCTAATCAATGCTAATCCAAAATCAGGAGATATAGTCTAAATCTACATAATGGAACAATAGTCTCTAAATGTCTGATAATGTTACCAACTATAATGTAAAATGATAAAAAATAGGGAAGTGAAATATATCGGCCTCATAATAACCTTCAAAAGATTGATCTAGATAATAACCAAATCAATGAATATGCTAATTAAGAACAATGAAGCTATCACCTATATTGTATTGATCTCTTGGTTTTTTTGTGGATTGCTCAAATATATTGCGTACCCATGGTTGCAACAAGCAGATGTAGATGATGATAATTGTGTGCTCAAAGATTCAATGTGCTCAATGATGTGATATATGCTCAATGCACTATATGAATGCCAAAGCTTAAATGATCAAAGAGGATTTTTGATGCAATGAAGGGGGTATATATAGGTTTCAAGAAAGATTGATCAATGGTGGAGATAAATCAATGAAATTAATGATCAAGATGAATTGAGAGGACATGATGAACGTGCACGCGACATGTGTCCTATTTAAATAATATTTTAAAGTTGCTTTGTTAAGTTAACTACTTGCTAGGATAAAGATAGGATTTGATTTCATAAATTTAGAATGTTTTTTCCAATTTATGAGTTGGTGATAAAAATTATAATGATTAAAGCCAATTAACTCACCTTTAGATTTTCTTTTTTGAAGTTCTAAAAATAAGACTAATTGTGCACATAGAAGAAAATGATATTTTAAAAAGATTTGAAAGATAATTGAGAATTTTTTTTTAATAAAAGAGGGTAAAAACTTTATTAATCAAAGAGAGCAGTACAAAGCATAAAAAATAGCAAGAGGCCCAAATGGGCCAAGAGACAACAAACAAGAAATCAAGAAGTGGTCATGCAACATCTGACATCCTCCGTGACCAAATCCACCAAATCCTGAGTAAGATCCCCAGGTAAACTGTCCCAATCATCCACCAGCCAGGTCCCATTCTTCTCAGAAGCCCATTTGGCCAACCCATCAACCACCTTATTCCATTCCTGAGACATATGAGAGAAGGTGATAGAATCAAATAATTCTCCAAGACTGGTGATTTGCTTAGCCACCATCGCAAGCTGCCAACTAACATCATCAAACTGCCTTCTATTTATCAAGTCTATCACCACCTGAGAATCTGACTTGCAGATAATCTTATTCCAGCCAATGGCATATGCCTTCTTCAAAGCCAAAAGAATAGCCAAGGCCTCCATAAGATTATTAGAGTGCAACCCCCTATATTCTGAGAAGAAAAATACAACCACCCCAGAACTATCTCTACCCACCCCACCAATGCTAGCGTGCCCAAGGTTACCCCTTGCAGACCCATCAGTATTGATTTTCAAGACTCTAGTGGGAGGGGGTAGCCAATGCCCTTCCCTAGAAACCTTCCTTCTAGAACACCTACTCTACCCAATCTTGGGCCTTCTGGGGCCCCCAACAAGAATCCCCAGATTACGAATCACTCTAGTATCACCCAGATCCACCAGGGCTGACAGATCACATTTGGCATACAAGGTCTCCTACAAAGCCCCAAAAATGAGAGACCAAACTTGACCCACCAACAACTTCTTATCCAGAAAGACCCTGTGGTTGGGCTCCAACCAGATGTGCCATATAATCAGTCTAGGGCCAATTGGCCATGCTATGTGCAGAAATGAAGTCCTCACTGGAATGGGCCCAAAGTTTTGCCAAAACTCCTCCAGAGAAGAAGGGTGCTTGCACTGCAAACTCTAGGCCCCCCACCAAAAATGCCAAATAGTCTTAGGAAAAGGGCACTGGATGAAAAGATGTGAAATAGTCTCAACATCTTTTAAACATAAGAAACATAATGAAGTACCTTGGAAGCCACACTTACAGAGGTTATCCCAAGTCAAACACCTGCCATAAATCACTAGCCAAGAAAAGAAATTGCATTTTGGCCAAGAGAATTTATTCCAAATATTTTTCCACCAAGGAACCTCAACACTACCCTAGGCTTGTCTGTCCAAAACATGATACCCTGAAGCAATAGTGAACTTCCCTTTTGGATCCAGACCCCAAGCCAGCACATCCCACTCTGGAAGAGAACAATAGACTTTATCAGCCAAAATGGAGGACAACTCCCTCCTATCCTCTAAAGATCCACCCATGGGCCATTCCTGCATATCCTTCCACCGGTAAATAATAGTCTGCCCCAAAGCCTGAGGGGATTTGAAATCCATCACTCTACTCCAACCAGCCTGAACAAAAATCCTACATAAATCCTCCAAGTGAGGGTGCGAGGAGAGGATAGGTAGGAATCCATCCCAGGAGTCATGCCAAAAAAGAGCATCAGAGCCTCTATTGCAGATCCAAAATAGGCCTTGTTTAACTAGTGCAGCCCCCATCTTGAGAGTATCCCAGATCATAGAACCTCTCCCCAAAAGGGTAAAATGCAGCATCTCAGCACCCTTCACCTCCCCAAGGTACTTGAAGGTAAGGATCCTAGCCCAATACTGATGCTGATATGAACACCATCTCCAGTATAGCTTAGCAGCCAAATCCTGTCCATTCCAATCTTGTTGATAACTGAGAGGGGGGATGAATCAGTTATCTTAATTATTTAACTTTCTTTTCTTCTTTAACAATTAGAGCAATATCAAATCACATTAGCAAACATAACCATGGAAGCAAAAATAAACTCAATACACATGACACAATATTTTTGACGTGGAAAACCCTGTTAAGGGAAAAAACCACAGGGTGATTAACCCAAGATTGTATTCTCTGTTAAAAGAATAAGGTAGTACAAAATGGCACTTGCCAATTAGGGCTCACTGCCCGAGCACACTTCTCACAAGAGGCTCACTGCTTACAAGAGACTTACTATCTCCAAGTTATAATGAAGTTAACCAAGTGATTGAACTGATGGGAAGCATCCACATATGCTGAGGTTCAGTTCTGGTTAAGCTCAATAGACTGATCTACTGCACTTCATTCTTCCTCTGTCTTAGACTGTTGTTCGGTTACATACTGAACCTTTCTTTCTACTACTATACTACTCTCTTCTATTCTTCGCACTACACACAACATAATCCACACCTTCTCATCGAAATCCATCTGGTATATATATCCACACAAAGGATTTCATCCTCTTTCTAGTCGGCATCCAGAATAGTCAATACTTTCCCAAACTCTAGTCTGTCGGCTGAATCCTTACTTACCAAGTGATGCGTATCAAAGAGATACTCATAGAAGTCATCTAACATGTCGGCCAATCATGAATGATACCTTAAGAGAATTGATCATCATCAATATCTTATCCGGAATAATTCTGATGCTCTGCCGGTTAGTTCTTCCTCTGTCTACTCTGCCAAACCAGACCCTAATACTTAGATGCTCATATCTCTTTACTCTTTCATCATCAGAGGCTCAATTCCTAGAATCTATCAGTCAAGGTACACCTCTTGACTTCCTCAAGTCCACACTTTACAAAGATACTTCTTCTAAGAGATCCAGACCTGACTGTCTGCTCTTGCCACATGCTCTATTCTTGCTTACTACACCATGTCCTGTGGATGTGTGGGATGAACTTTGTTTCCATCAATGACAACACCTACTCTGCCCAATCTTGGGCCTTCTGGGGCCCCCAACAAGAATCCCCAGATTACGAATCACTCTAGTATCACCTGGATCCACCAGGGCTGACAGATCACATTTAGCATACAAGGTCTCCTACAAAGCCCCAAGAATGTGAGACCAAACTTGACCCACCAACAACTTCTTATCCAGAAAGACCCTGCAGTTGCGCTCCAACCAGATGTGCCATATAATCAGTCTAGGGCCAATTGGCCATGCTATGTGCAGAAATGAAGTCCTCACCGGAATGGGCCCAAAGTTCCGCCAAAACTCCTCCAAAGAAGAAGGGTGCCTACACTGCAAACTCTAGGCCCCCCACCAAAAATGCCAAATAGTCCTAGGAAAAGGGCACTGGAAGAAAAGATGTGAAATAGTCTCAACATCTTTTAAGCATAAGAAACATAATGAAGGACCTTGGAAGCCACGCTTACAGAGGTTATCCCAAGTCAAACACCTGCCATAAATCACCAGCCAAGAAAAGAAATTGCATTTTGGCCAAGAGAATTTATTCCAAATATTTTTCCACCAAGGAACCTCAGCACTACCCTAGGATTGTCTATCCAAAACACGATACCCTGAAGCAATAGTGAACTTCCCTTTTGGATTTGGACCCCAAGCCAGCACATCCCACTCTGGAAGAGAACAACAGACTTTATCAGCCAAAATGGAGGACAACTCCCTCCTATCCTCCAAAGATCCACCCATGGGCCATTCCTGCATATCCTTCCACTGGTAAATAATAGTTTGCCCCAAAGCTTGAGGGGCTTTGAAATCCATCACTCTACTCCAACCAGCCTGAACAAAAATCCTACATAAATCCTCCAAGTGAGGGTGTGAGGAGAGGATAGGCAGGAATCCATCCTAGGAGTCATGCCAAAAAAGAGCATTAGATCCTCTATTGCAGATCCAAAATAGGCCTTGTTTAACTAGCACAACCCCCATATTGAGAGTATCCCAGATCATAGAACCTCTCCCTGAAAGGGTAAAACAAGGCATCTCAGCGCCCTCCACCTCCCCAAGGTACTTGAAGGTAAGGATCCTAGCCCAATACTAATGCTGATATGAACACCATCTCCAGTATAGCTTAGCAGCCAAAGCCTGTCCATTCCAATCTATCCTACGCAAACCCAGACCACCATCCTGCTTTGGCCGGCAAACAACTTCCCACTTAATTAAGCTCCACTTCTTCAAAAGGAGATTACCCAACCAAAGAAACTGCCGACAGAGGCCCTCAAAATCTTTGATGAAACTTAAGGGAGAAGTCAACACAAAACACCTGTATGAAGGAAGGGCATGCACCACGGACTTCAACAGAGTAACTCTTCCAACTGTAGATAACCATCTATAGGTCCAGTGACAAACCAGCCCACGAAATTTATCCATCACGTCCTACCAAAAACACCTGGGAAGTGGCTGCACATCCAAAGGGATGCCAAGGTACATAAAGGGAAGTTTTCCCACTTGAAACTTTAAGATCCTGGCAATACGCTATTGAATAAGCTTGGGGGTATTAAAGAAATAAATGCAAGACTTACTTTCATTAATGCTTTGACCTAAGGCAGCTAGGTAACAATCCAAAATCTGACGCAAAGCAACCGCTTCAGCCACCTTAGTAACACCCATCAAAGACGTATCATCAACAAACTGAAGATGAGTTTGAGGAGGAAGAGAATTGCTCCATTTCCATCCCTGAAAGAGCCCATCCATAATATGGGACTTAATGAATCTCCCCAAGCCTTCAGCCATCAAGATGAACAAATATGGGGATAAGGGGTCCCCATATCGAAGACCTCTAGAAGCACCAAACAGATCCGAAGACTCCCCATTTATGAGAACAGAAAATGAGGAAGTCCTCACACATCTCATGACCCAATCAATCCAATCACAACTAAACCCAAAGGCTCTAAGAATTTTGATCAAAAAGCCCCAGTTAACTCTATCATAAGCTTTAGCCATATCCAACTTTATAAACATAGCCTTTTCCTTAGAAGAGGCCATAGAGTGAATAGTCTCAGCCGCAATAACTACTCTGTCTAAAATCTGTCTACCTACAACAAAGCCCCCTTGTTCCTCTGAGATCAACTTATCCAGACATGGCTTCAAACGTTCAACAATTAGCTTTGTAATGATTTTATACACCACATTGCACAAAGCAATTGGTCGAAAAAGATACAGAGAATCAGCACCCTCACGTTCTGGGATAAGAGCAAGAAACATGGCATTCATGGCTCACAACATTTGCTTATTCCTAAAAGACTCCAGCATTGCCGCCAATAGATCAAGGTTGATGACTTCCCAAAATTTCTGAAAGAACTCAGTCGGGAACCCATCAGGACCAAGAACCTTCCCCTTTTTCAATTGAAACACCACATCCTCCAACTCCTTCAAAGAAATAGGTTTAAGAAGAGAAGCATTCATATCCGTAGTCACCAGAGAGGGAATACAAGCCAGGATAGAAGCTTCCTCCTCACCAGCAGGTGGGGTATCTTCATAGAAGAGAGTAGAGAAAAAATGAACAGCCTCACTAGAGATCCCTGAAGAGGAAGAAAGAATAGAGCCCTCGAGAGAGCGAAGAGATGAGATAAAGTTACCTTGTCTTCGAGCCTTCACTGATTTATGAAAGAAGTATTCATGTCCCCTTCTTGAAGCTAATCAACATGAGCCTTTTGTTTCTAGAAAATTTCCTCACGAAGCTCCCATTCCTCGAGGTCTTTAACCGCACTAACCTCAAGCCTACTTAAATTCGCATCCAGACCCTGATCCTGAATCTTCTTGATAATAGAATCCAAGCACTCCTAGGCAACCCTTTTTTGCTGAAACACATTGCCAAATTGATACTTATTCCAATGTTTCAATTTATACTTCACAAATGAGTACATAGTTGTACCAAAAGCAGGTTGTCCTTCAGTCCACCATCTAGAAACCAAGTCCAGAAGACTCTCCTCCTTGAGCCACATAAACTGAAATCTAAAAGTTTGTTTCTTAGGACCACCAGCCAAATAGGCAGAGAATTTGATCTGCCAATAGTCTGAACCTCGCCAATCTAAAATTTTAGAACTTGACAGCCACTTGTCACCCACCCAAAAATAGGAAACAAGAAACTTGTCTAACCATTCAGAAATGGCATCATCCCCAAGCCTCCTATTATTCCAAGTAAACATGCCATTCGAAGGTTTGATAGCCACAAGACGGAGCCGAGCCAAATTATCCCTTAGAAGATCAGAAGAGGGGTCCAAACGAGGTACACCCCCCCTTTTCTCCTCGAGGGAGGCAATTGCATTGAAGTCACCTTCCATAATCGAGGGGAGGAAAGGATCCAACGATCTCAGAAAATTGATATGAGACCACAGGAGAGTCTTACTAGGGATATCCATCAGAGCATAAGTGTTAGAAAGAAGAATTCTTTCCCCATTGTCCAAACTAATTGCAACTAGAGAAATAGAAAATATACTAGAGATCCACCAAACAAGAGAAATTCTCTGAGGATCCCAGAGGCAAGCAAGACCCCCTGAGCTGCCTTGCGCACCCACACATTGGAAAAACCCTCTGTTCCAAATCTTAGAAACACACTGCATCATACCATCCATAGATAACTTCATCTCCTGGAGGAAAACCACATCCGAAGAATGAGCACTAACCAACTCCCGAATAGCCTTTTGTCTAGGGATGCTATTCATACCCCTTACATTCCATGATAACACAATCATCGCAAAGGGTGAGAGAAGTGAGTATCCAATGTCTTTAGCGACCCAGATTTCACTAATGTCTCTCTAGCCATCTTAACTTTCTCCTGATCCTTCTTCCTCCCCACCTTCTGGGGCTTATCAGGAGCACACTTTTTCAGGGATTTTTGCTGTAGACCGAGAGTAGGAGAAGAAGAGAGGGCTTTTTTCTTACCAGAGTCTTCCAAACCTAGTCCACTGGCTAAAATCACCCTTTCATCTTAAGAGGCCAGGGGGGTTTCCACCAAACCAGAAGAATCTCCAAACCTAGCATCAGGGGGAGGAGCAACTAAATCCATCACCACCCTAGAAGCCACCATAGGAACTAGGACCAAGGTAGTGATAGGCAAAGACTTCGAATTATGATCAACTAAAGGAGAAGCTTCAACATGCATGTCAGAAGAAACTCCCTCCTCGTGGACTAATTCATCCAAAGCCTCAAACTTGTTAAAAGTCTCCTCCTCTTGACGATCCTGAAGAGTCCTCTTCAGACCCCGATTCTTGTTTCATGCCTTCACTGGCACAAAGCCATCTTTATCCGGTACCACCCCCTACATGGGTGCTTACCCTTTTCTACCCTTGGATTAGACGGAGCCTTCGCATTATTTGAACCACCAACACCCGAGGCATGAGGGCACCTCCTTTGAAGATGGCCATACTCATGGCACAACCAGCACCTGAAAGGTAAAGTCTCATAGTCTAACTATTGAGTCCAGGAGCTAGAACCAACAGTTAGATCAATAGAATCTAGCAGAGGTTGGCTTAGATCAATCTCCACACAGACCCAGGCATAGGAAAAAATATGCTTCTCCAGAGTTTACTAAGACGGGCTAATAGGCTTCCCCAACAGCAACGTAATTGATTGCAGAATATCTTGTGTCCAACATTCCAATGGCAATCGAGGAAAATAAACCCACATCGGCACCTTCAAGAGCAGCGCCTCCACTAAGTTAAAGCATGCATGCCAAGGCTTCATGAAAAGGCTAACTTGATTATAAAAGTAGGGCCCTCCCTCAAAAACCTTGTTACGATCAGAGATGCATGAAAAAACCACCAGAAAGAAGTTATTTGCAGCTAGCAAGATTTCAAAATCACCTTCCGGATTCCATGACTTGTGAATCCAAGGTTCCAGAAAAGGCATTGAAACCCTCAATCCCATAAATTTGAAAATTAAAACATGTTTTCTATAATACTCCAGGTCCTCAGCTACCGCCTATGTCTGAATCACTAGCTTCGGATGAACTTGATCTCTTTCCAAGCATCTGTTTATCTTGTGCAATTTCAAAGCACCAGTGCTAAAAACCCCAACATCAGACGGGGATGGATGATGAAACCCATCACCAACCTCTGCCATAGCAGTATCCCCCAACATCTCACCCAAAGGCACAGACCATGCCTTTAGAAAAACCCCTCAAGCCCTCACACCCCACACATGCACCGAACAATGCACACACTCAAGAAAAAAAGCCCCCCCCCCCTGAAAGCTAAAAAACCCCACCCCTTGCTAAAAACAACCCCACAGAGCCTGATCTACAAAGAAAAAATGCATGCAACAGAGAACAAACACATGCAGACTGCGACCTACTACAGGTCGCGGGATTGTACAGAGCTCCCACGCACACGCTTCATCCGTCCTACCACCTTTTGTTAGACTTCTCGAAAGATAATTGAGAATTAAATAAATAAATTTAATTAATTAATTGTGCATGGATGACTAATATTATTTTTGAAAGATAATTGAAGATATTTTGAAATTAAATAAGTAAATTTATTTAATTAATTGTGCATGATTGAAGAAAAGATAAGATTAGAGGTTTTAAATAAATTAAACAAATAAATTGATTTAATTTATTTTGCATGATGGAGGAATATAAATAAAATATTTAGTTTTATTTATTTTTAGAAGATAAAGTCAATTTAAATAAATTTGAATAATTTATTTAAATTTAGAGGAATAATTGATTAATTAAATAATTAAAAATTATTTAATTATGGATAAGAGGAATTTAAGTGATGAATTAATTAAATAATTAGATTAGTCAATTAATGTTGACTTGAAAATTTGAAAGAGGGTAATTTAATTAAAAAATTAAAATTATTTAATTTAGAAGAGTAAAGTGGTGATTAATGAAATTAATTAAATAAATAGAATTTATTCAATTAATGTTGGAATTAGGAGAATTTATAAGAAAATGATGAAATTAATTAAATAGTTAGATTATTTAATTAACGTTTGATGCAAGTGATTTAGGAGGGTCATTTTTAGGTGTCTACATTTTTCCCCTCTTTGAGATGGTGTTGCAAAGTAACATCATTTCAAAAGAAATTTAAAACATAGTGCTTGATTTGGTAGAAGAAGATTGATTTAGATGATCATGGTTGGAGGAAAATGATTGGATTAGAGATAATGATGCCCTAGTCACTCAAAGCGAGGGTGACAAGGAAAGATAATGATAAGTTAATGAATAATGATGATGATTCTGATGATTCCAAGACAAACAAGGTATTGCCCCTGTCAAGTTGTAAACCAATGATTAATTGATGATGATTGATATGGATAGTGTTTGGTTTCAGAAATGAAACACCTCGTATAAGATGCCTAGTCTAGTTTCAAGAGTGTGACAATCTGTATAAGACAATTGATATGGTTAATTGATTGATGATAATGTCAGGTTTCAGGAAATGAAACATGTCGTATAAGATGCTTAGTCTGGTTTTGACAATGCAACATCCTGTATAAGACAATTGATTGATGATGATTGATTGATTGATTGATTTGGTTTACAACAAGATTAGGATCAAGACCAAAGGATGTGATTGGATAATGTGGATAGATTGATTAGCTAGATTGGTATGTGATTGGTATGAGGATATATTGAGGAGATGAATGATGATGATAATGAGGATGCCCCCTTGAGAGGATAGTTGGGTTCAAAGAACACAGTGTGCTCTCGAAATGAAAATTTAGACAAGGAGATGAAAAGTTAGGAGATAGAGAGATGTAGATGAAAATGTTAGATAAAAGATGGAAGATAAATGAAAATAGAAGAATTGACATCTGATTGATCGATCTTCATGAAAGCTATAGATTTTATTAGGATGAATGGGTGAGATGGATGGGGTGATGTTGCAATGGTTACGTGACTATTTATAAAGAGCAATCCTTATTTTTGATATAGCAATGGATGTTGTGCACCAAGGTATAGAAGACCAAGGTGATGATGTATCCAATGCATAGGATGTTGACTCTACAAACAAACAGTTTGAAATTATATCTACTAGACATAATAGAACCTTATTGGATATGTGAATGGAAAGTACTCTTAGCGTAGAATGATCTTTAATACACATAAGGCCTTTACAGAATTATAGATGCAAAAGATATTGATATGCAAGCTGCTAATTCCAACACAAACAAGATATGTATTAGCCGTAGTAGGATAATAAGGTCATCCCACAAACACAACATATGAAAGCAATGACTATGCCCCAATCCATACTATATCACAACATACCAAGATATAGAAAATCAAGGCAGTCTTGACTAGGTATTAGAAAGGAACAAAAGATAACCAAAAAGAAAAAAATTGACTGACAAAGTAAACACACAGCCGACATATTCTCTTGCCAAAGAGGTTGCTCAGGGCATATGGGTAGATAAAGCCTTATTGTAGGAAAGATATATCCATTAAAGGTTGTTGATCAGATCTAGGATAGATGAATTGTTGTAGCAGATGTGGCAAGCAGGGACAACATATGGCTTCATGAGTAGTCATTTTGTTTCAGCTTTGATAAGTACTTAAGCTTTCAAAGGATGCATAGTTCATTTTCTTCTTGAGTTAGTCAAGTTGGGGTGATAGGATGGATTGTGATAAATGAAAGATGAGAGAGATGGAAGTGTTTGATGGATTGGGATGACTGGGTGACATTGGATTGCATTTGGATAGCCTTAGTGCTAGATACCAATGATAAGGGAAAACCAGTTCTATATGCAAGAAGAAAGATGGGATTAGATAAGTGAACAATAGTATGGGTGATAGAAAATGGGATGAAGTGGTAGTGTAAGATGGATAGATAGGTAGAGGGATGTGATCTCCAAGGACTAGGTCGCATAGGAATAACATGTCTGATTCAAGATATTAGACTCAGGATATAGCATGACAATGCTTGCAATGATAGGATTGGTAGGATTGGTTGGAAATGATGAGGTATATCAAGAGATTTTTCAAAGCATTTTTCAACATTTTGCCTCTATCTTTATCAAGATCAAAAGGAGGAAAGGAGGATGGATTGGATCAAGAGGATAATTATGCAGATATAATAGATAAGGAAGATATGATAGGAAGGATAGGTAGAAGGAATGATAGGATGGGTAGATGAGACAATATGCCCCAAGTGTAAGGTGCATAGACAATCAATCTACATATGACGCCTGTTTGCCAGGTTTTCATCACGATACTTATCCAAGGCACATGTTTTGCCAAGTTTTCATCATTGGATGAAGGATTTTATCTTTACTATTTTGATCTTTTTTTTCTCTTTCTTTTGACTTTTGTTGGATGAGATGGAGGATGAGGACTCAAGTGTCTATTTTCAATAGTGATGTAGTATGTTAGCACTTTAATGTGTGTTTACACATGGACTATATTAGGTAGCATTACATGCATGGATGTTGGTAGATGTGGGAATATGGAGATGGAATGGATGGTGGATTATGATATGGATGATGGATGGAGATGGAAGGATAAATGGGTGATGGAGCAAAAGCATGGACCATAGAGGTGTGATGGGGGAAATATGTTGGATAAGGGATGTAAGATGTGGGGATGGAGGTATATGGAAATGACATTGAATGGAAAGGAACCAAGACCAACAGTTGCACACACCGAATTGGATTTTGAAGCTTTTGACCAGGATGGGGAGTGGGGAGTATTGGGAATTGTGATAGGGAATTTGGAACTCGTCGATTTAGGGATTTAGGAACCCAAATGGACTTAGGATTAAAGGATTTTTTAATGGGGAATGAGATTTTTGGAATTTGGGGATAGATTGAGATATGGATGCTTCTTTTGGGGTGATTGCTTGTTGCTTGGGAACCCATGCCATTTTTATTTTTGCTTTGATGTGTGTGGGTGTATGCATCTTTTGTGTAGCTTTTGAGGTAATTGCTTGTTGCTTGGGGACCCACACCATTTTCATTTTTGCTTTGAGGTGTGTGGGTGTATGCATCTTTTGAGATGGATTTGGCTTTGAATTTATGTATTGATGCCCTATGGCATGATATTCTTAAGGCTTTTGTGGATATTCTGCTATATGTGTTGAAGCATCCAAATTTTTATGTTTGAATCTCATGGGATTAGGAATAGCTTTGAATATGTGGCTGATGTGTGCATTCGTTGGCCATGATTAGGAATGATAGGGGATATAAGGGGATAGATGTTGTAAGATTAGGATTAGTATTTGGATTGGATGGAGGGATAATGGTATTGGACATATTAGGATTTGAACTAGATGGAGGGATAATGTGATTGGATGGATTAGGATTATATGGTTTTATCAAGGGTAGCTAACGTAATTGTGCTTGGACCAATTGTTGTAGGGTTATCTCCCAAGGATATTTTGTGGAAGATTGTAGGAACATGGGGATGAAGGTAATGAAGGGCTTGATGGATTAGAAGGTTGAGGGACCAATGGACTATGATAGGGATTACATGGTGGTGTGGGGATAAGACTAGTAGGCTCTTGTATGGGTATTTGATTGGATGGCGATGTGGGATACCCATAGGATGCATAAGCTAGAGTGGTGTTCCCCTTGTCAAATGTATCATAAGGACTTAAGGACACTTGATTTTGGTGCAAAGGAAGACTTGCATGTTCTTGTTGTAAAGGCACTTGATAGTCTTGTAAATGGGTTTGATGATGAGTTGAAATGTTGGAATAAGGAGTTGGATGATCTTGGGGTGGATGTTGTTGGGTATCAACGGGATAGGTTGATGTGGAATTGACATGATATGTGGGTAGGCTAGATTGGTATGATGATGGGGGTGACGCATGGTATTAAGGTGTAATTTGTTGAGGTTGGGGTTGGTTTGGTGATGGAGGTGACACATGGGATTGAAATGTAATTTGTGGAGGTTGGGGTTGGTATGGTGATGGAGGTGACACATGGGATTGAAATATAATTTGCTGAGGTTGTGGTTGGAATTCTTGTTGTTGTGGAATATGATATTGTTATTGTGGAGTGTGTTGATATGTAGGTGGGTTAGGTTGGAACTGTTGGTGTTGTGGTTGGAATTGTTGTTGTTGTGGTTGGAATTGTTGTTGTTGTGGTGGTGGAGGGATTGCAACATGAATGGGATCGAAGATGCCTTGTTCATGAAGGCCTAAACCTTTACCTTGATAGTTCATGTTTTAGAACATACGATATGCAATGGGATGTTTATTTTGGAAACAAGATGCGAGTCCATTATTTGATGGAGAGAGTGAAGTGGTGGATAGTGGTTGTTGCTCTCCTAAGGAAGAACACTCATGGATGAAGGTGGTTAGACCAAGGGGATAGGATAATGGATTTAGAATGAGATCGATGGAAGATCAAACAATGAACAATAACTCAATCCTATAACCTTCAAAAGATCGATCTAGATAATAACTAAATCAATGAATATGCTAATTAAGAACAATGAAGCTATCACCTAGATTGTATTAATCTGTTGGTTCTTTGTGAATTGCTCAAATGTATTGTGTACCCATGGTTGCAACAAGCGGACGTAGATGATGATAATTGTGTGTTCAAAGATTCGATGTGCTCAACGATGCGATATATGCTCAATGTGTTGTATGAATGCCAAAGCTTAAATGATCGAAGAGGATTTTTTATGCAATGTGTTAGCACTTATTTTGACCTGGGGTTGATTTGTCATGATCAGGAGGTTTCTTCATCTGAAGCCTTCATCTTCTTGCCCATTTTTTCTAAGTGTTGGACCTCCTCAGCGTTTTTCAGCTACAGCATCATATTTTTCTGAGGAGGAGGTCGTCATCATCATCTTGTCTTCGATGATGATCTTCATCAACATGTTCTTCGTCGGCTTGTTTTTCTCATCGTCATCATCATATTTCAACTGTCGGGTGATGTTTGCTTATTATCCTGATGATACTGGTGAGCTACAGTGCGCCCTCAGTTGCTTGCGAGGGTGATTTTTCAAGTATCCGGTGATCTTCCGAATATCACCTTGCTCAAACATGATGACGATGTTGCCCCGATGTCTTGAAGGGGTTATTCTCTAGGTTGTCGACCTGACGTGTTTTTTCCTAAGGGTCGTCATCATCATGATATTTCCAGTTATCATCCTGCTGCTTGCGGAGGTCATCATATTTTCTGCCTTCATGATATTTCGCCGGGGTGATATTTTATCATCGGGTGATCTTGGTTAATATCATCCTGATGATGTTGTTGAAGAGTTCTAAGTGCGACCCGATATTCACTAGGGTCATCATATTTTGAACGTTAGGATGATCTTAGTCAATATCATCCTGATGATGTTGTATCACTTCTTGTTCTTTGTTTCTCATCCTGATGATGCTGACGTCATCCGTATATCAGGGTGATATTTGTTTCTCTGCCTATCTGCATCATGATTTTTCTGAAGGAGGGGGTGATATTTTCATATCACCCGGATATATGTTTGCTCGAGCATCATGATGATGCTGATATCAAGGAGATATCCGCCTGCTGGCTTCGCGCATTATCTCCGGGGGGTGATCTTTTCAAGCAGCATCATCATATTCAGTTATCGCCCCGATCTTATAGTGGAGCTACAGTGCAACCTGATATTTGAGCATCAGGAGGATATTTCCAAATATCCGGTTGTCTTCCAAATATCATGATGATGTTAATATGATGATGACGTCATCAAGGTCCGCGGGGGTCATATTTCTAACACTGATCATCTTGTGATGATCCCCTGATATTTGTAAACATGATGATGATGTCATCCGGATATGAGGAGGTGCGCAGTAGGCAGATATGATGATGACGTCAGCAGTATATGATGATGACATCATCAGGATGTTCATCGGCCAGACTTTTGTTATAAGCTCAGCAGGAGGATGTTCCTCCGAAGGATCAGGTTGTGCCGATTATCATGAAGGTTGTATTTCAAATATCATGATGACGTCAGGGTGATATTTCAAACAATAGGATATCATGCTGCTGGAGGATGATGATGATGAAGTCTATACTAGTGTCGTCAGGAGCAAAAGCACCGACACGATATATGCTCATGACCTAGTATATAAAGTGTTATTGAGGTCATCGCGGGGTGCATGTGGGATATTGTTATCCTGCGTATTCAAAACATCATGATGATGAGTCTCGGCGGGAAATGCTTGCGATAGTCTGTATGATGATCTTCCCAAGGCCACGGGTTGGTGCGCCATTAATGGCGATTGTTGCAGAGGTATGGGCGATGGCGTGGGTCGATCTTGTACCCGACTGAAGATGTACATCAGCGGATGGTGGCGCAGGGCTCAAAAAATCTTCCTGTCTCCTCCCCTACCTGCTGCATTCAAGTTTGGGCGCCAATCCGGTTGTGTTTGAGCGCCATTTTCATGATACTGTGTATCTGGCGGGATTTTTGGTCAACATTGTAATTAATTGCTGAGCACCTACCTGGCTGATATAAGCAGGTGGTATTGCTCATTTGAGTCGTTGTTGAAAGTTGATGATTTTGGCTCTGTAATGCATAACAAGCTGATCTGGTTGCTCTGTACAGCCTACCTGTGAGTTTATGTATCTCTTGTTGTTTGTTTTTGGCATGAACCCACTGATTTCATGATTAAACTTATATGAGAAATGCTGTTTGGCATGTGTTGTGTTAATTCTGTCTCCAGTATTGCATGTATTCTTCTTCTGAGTCTGGATGTTTGGTAATGTTTAGATTCTAGAGCATAGAATTCCTATGTTGACTGTCTGACCTTTTAACTTCTACTCAAGGGGTAGATTAAACTGTTTTCAGGTTGAACATTGGGAGGGATATACTGCAGTAGGGATACCATAAGTAGAGATAACCTAACACTTTGTATTGGGAGATGCCTGTAAGGCAGGTATCACACATATCCCCTTGAAATCCAGTTTTAGTTGTTCATGCTGATCATTCACAGGTGTATGTCTACTGACTCCAGGCCCTGGATAGGCACCAATCATGCTTTGTTTTGTGTTATAACCATATCCAGCTTTGCATCCACACTTAAACTCCAAAGCAAAATCTAAAACCAACATTAGGACTTTAGAGTTAGTTTTAGGAACCTCAGTCCTCTGTCTACAACTGCAAATAGGCCCAAAGCTAGCCCCTTTGCCCTTATCTTTCAGTTTTGGTCTACTTACAGGAGGACTCATCTGCTTTCTGTCAACATCCTAGCCTTGCATGCATATCCTCATGGATGTTGAGTAGGGAATACCCCCCTAGGTCTTGCAGAGCCTGAAGAAGAAGAGGAGATAAAATATATAGAGTCTATCTCCTACACTGTTGACCCCCTGGCCCAGAGATCCTGTTGATCACTGATGGCTACCTTGTAGGGAAATCTGGGAATAAGCATCCAGTCTGGGAAAAAGTCAACAGAAATTGGTGACTCCGCTGGGGACTGAGAAGTAAAAGTGCTATCTAATCATCTCCAGTGATATATATGTGACCCATCTGAGTCAGCAACAGTAATCTACTCCGCTGGGGAACCTTGTGAAAGAACCCTGGTTTTCAGAAGAAAACAGTTCCTAGAAATAGGTGGCGACTCCGAAGTAATCTCCCAACCGGTCAAAGTAAAATTTATATGCAGGGGAGAAGATCCCAACAAAATCCTCTCTTTGAAGAGTTACCATTAACAAAAAGAATGATGTATAGAAGAAAGGGAACTATCTCAGCTAGTCATGAGAGCTCCCCCAGAAAAAGTGATGAGGTACAAGATAACCCTAGGCCATCAGGACAGCATGCTCCTTATTTTTCAACTGCAGAAGCTGATATCCAAGGTGCATATGAGAGGCAACAGGGTGGTAGTATGAGAATGAGGTCAGAGGTGTTCCAAGAACGCCCTTTTCTAGACCCAAGTGAAAGGTTTGAAGAGGCAGAGTCTCTAAGGGATGATGAAGATGATGACCCAAATGGTATGAGACCATCTACCTCCAGACCTAAGGATGAACAATTGGCTGAAGAAATCAAAAGTCTAAGAGCAGAATTAGAATACCTACAAGCCATGAAAATCAGAGATGATATACAACAGAAAGTGCAAGCCTTGAGAACTGCCCAAAATAATTCAGTTCCTACTCTAGAGAATGCAAATATGCAAAGACATCAGCAAAGATATGAAATGCAACATCAGCATCATGATGACAGACAAAATGTGAATGATGCTAGGATACCACTGAACCATGCAGGAAACCAGAATGCAAACAGAAATGTTAATGTTAATCAGCCAAACAGACAGCCTATGCAATTAGATAGATTCAGGCAGCTGGTGTTTGATGGTATTCCTGGGTATCCTAACCCCATTGACAAGCATCTGAGGCTGCAAGTGCCTAAGTTTTCAGGAAACAACACAGTGTCAGGAGAAGATCATCTAAAGGCCGTTCAGAATGTCATGGATAATTTTGAGGTTGAGCATGAGGATGTTTTCATGAAGTCATTCATGCAATCCTTAATAGATGAGGCAAGAGAATGGTACAGGAATCTGCCTGACCGGAGCATATCATCATGGGATGATTTTAAGAGGATATTCAAGGAGCAATATGGTGATAAAACTGACCCTAGCTTCTTTGTAAATGAGTTCACCAGTATCACCAAAGGGTCAAATGAACAGGTTGCAGACTTTAATACAAGATTTACTAAAGTGTTGAACAAACTGCCACATCACATGAGGCCAAATGAACCAATGTGCATAATTTTGTACATCAATGCCTTTGATGCAAAGACTGCATATGGATTAAGAGATAAAGGTCCTGCCACTCTCAGGGATGCTTTCATAATTGCAGTAAATATTGAAAACAATAGGAAAGCATCAGGCAAGACCAATAGAAGGGATGATGTAAAAATTCTGCAGAATCCAAACAAGCCTCAGAACACTCAAGGTAGTACATCTGCTCCTGAAGATAAGATAGACAAACTGGAAAATGTTGTTAAGGACCTGAGCTATAGATTAGCTAGAAGTGAAAAAGGAATGGGTCCTGATAGGCAAGTCTATCAAAGGCAGGAAAAGAGGCCATCACTACATGATATGCCTTATAACACCAGTTGGCATGATGGTAAGCCTATGTATCCACGTAACAACACAAATTAGAGGGCTCAACATGTCAAGGAAACTCCTGATCCCCTGAAGAAAACTATAAATATTGCTGATGATGCTCCGTGGTGTATAATCTGTCAGATGCCACATTCACAGTCACAGTGCATGATTGCTCAATCTTTGTATGATAATGCTACATCTTGTAATGAGTGCAATGAGCCACATCATGTGCAGGATGATGATGTTAACATGATGTCCGTGGGCAATGGATATACTCTTTATGATGCTGATGAGAAGACAGATCATCAGGTTCAGGCCTGCCAACAGTCCCCATGTGATGAAGATGATGAGGACAACTATGTGTATGCTCAGAACTCACACAAATTTCTGAGTAATCTACAACGACCTTCTGATGAGGAAATTAGAGCCTTCACAGCTGCAGCAGTTGCTCAAGTCAAAAGCAACTACAATCTCATAGGTAAAAATCAGGTTGGCAGCCCACATCAGCCAGAGGATATTTCTGCAGGTCAGCTGATGCATGGTCATAAAGGAACTGAACCACAAAAAAGGCAGTGGGTAAATAATAAGCAGAACTTTAGATACAGAGCAGGTCCTGATTTTCAAGGACCAGAAAACAAAACCCCTCAGGCTGAAGATCGAAGTAGAGGTTCCCAAGACAAGAATGATGATCAGGGAACTATGAAAATGAAAGCTAAGTCAGCTCAGGATAAAAGCAAAATTGTGGAGCAAGATACAACTGCTGTACAAAACTGTGCTCCATTTGATATAGCCCAGATCCTCTCTCAGGTAAAGGTCTCTGTTCCACTTATGGAACTCATGAAAGTGGAAGAGATCAAGAATAGGACAATATCCCTAATCTCAGGGGTACCTTTTCAAGCTAAGAAAAAAATGATCAGACCCAGGGTGAGAAACAGGTCATGTGCAATGAAGAAGATGAGACTCCTGAAGTCTATTTAGGAATGACCATGACAAAATGCCCTTCACAGGTGGAACCATTTTATGTTTCCCTGGTTATAAATGGTAAAATAATTAGAAACTGTATGCTTGACTCTGGAGCATCCACAAACGTCATGCCTTTGGCTATCATGCAGCAAACTGGATTGAAGATTGACAAGGCATGTGGAAAGTGTTATGCTATGGATGCCAGAGAGGTACCAGTGATTGGAATCATGAAGGATGTAGATTTCAAACTGGCAGCATTTCCTGAAAAGAAATATAAGATGAATATAACAGTGGTTGACATCAAGCCACAGTATGGTATGCTGCTGTCAAGAAGATGGGCAGCACTAATAGGTGGAAGTATGCAGCTGGACCTATCATATGCCATGATTCCAATGAATGGCAGGGATGTCAAGTTAATCAGAGAGCAAAGATCATCAGAGACAGTGGAAGACCAAGAAGCAAATGAACAAGTATGCTTTGTAGACACTGACTGTGATAACTTTAAGGTTATCTCAGATGATGCAGAAGACAAAAAGAAAGATGCCTGTATTGATGAGCTGGATCAGCAGGGCTTATGGACCATGTTTTTTGATGGAGCTTGTGCAAAAGAAGGCTCTGGAGCTGGAGTTGTTTTCCTGTCTCCAACTGGTAAGCTCCTCAAATCCTCTTTCTTACTGAGGTTTGATTGCACAAACAATATTGCAGAATATGAGGCTTTACTCTTAGGCCTGAATATTGCTCTCAAACATGGAATTAAAATGTTAAGAGTATTTGGAGATTCTGAGCTGATTGTATCCCAAATCAGAAATAAGTATGCTGCAAAGAATAAAAGACTGAAGCAATACAAGCATGCTGTTTGGGATACTATTGAATTATTTGATGCATTTTCAATTGGCTGGATAGAAAGGTCAAAAAATGTTATGGCTGATTTCTTAGCCAATGTTGCAATAAGGCCAGATGACATCACTCTGTCAGGTGTCACAGATGTAGAAGTTAAAATTAGGCCTGCCATACCAGAAAACATATGCAGTTGGCAAGTGTTTAATGATGATAGGGATTTGCTGAAATTTTTGCACTGCATAGATGAGTATGAGAATCAACAGATTGATTTCCAAGCTTTTGTAGAAACTGTAGATGGAAAAGAGACTCTTGAGGGAAAAGAGATCATCCAGTTGAAGACTAACAAGATCCCTAGAGGGTTAGTGGCTTTGGAAAGAGCCTTTGACAGCAGAGACAAAATGGTCACAAGGACATCCCCCACAAATAAGGAGGATTTAGAAGAAATAAATTTGGGGACATCTCAGGCCCCTCAGAAGGTATATATTGGCAAACAGCTCAAACCACACATAAGAAGTATGCTGATTGCATTGCTAAAAAAGTATAAACATGTTTTTGCTTGGTCATATGAGGACCTAAAAGCCTATAGAGAAGACTTATTCCAGCATGAGATCCCATTGAAGCCTGAAGCTAAGCCATTTAGACAGAGGCAAAGGCCTATAAATCCTACCTTAGCTCCCAAGATGCAGGAAGAACTCAGAAGGCTCAGGGAAGCTGGAATAATTGTGCCCATCAGACATTCAACTTGGGTGTCTAACCTTGTCCCAGTCAGAAAAAAGAATGGTGATATTAGGCTGTGTGTTGATTTCAGGAACTTGAATGTATCCTCTTTGAAGGATAACTATCCACTGCCTAATATGGAGGCTATGTTGTAGAGAGTGACTGGTTGTGAACTCCTATCCATGATGGATGGATTTTCAGGATATAACCAGGTGAAGGTAAAAGAATCAGAACAGTATAAGACTGCCTTTACCACTCCATGGGGAACATATGTGTATGTTAGAATGCCATTTGGACTAACAAATGCAGGTGCTACATTTCAAAGAGCAATGGATGTTGCTTTTGCAGGGCTGATTGATTCAATCCTGGCAGTATATCAGGATGACTTGACTGCCTACTCAAAGAAAGAGGAGCAGCATTGTATGCATCTGGAGCAGATCTTCATAAGAGCACTAGAATATGGTATTTCTTTAAACCCAAAGAAGTGTGCCTTTGGAGTAGTTGAAGGAAAGCTTCTGGGACACATTATTTCCAAGGATGGAGTCAGGATAGATCCAGAGAGAGTGGCAGCTATTGACAGGATTCAAATGCCAAAAACTGTGAAAGGAGTTCAGTCCTTCTTTGGACAGATAAACTTTGTTAGAAGATTTGTTCCCAACTTTGCAGAAATCACAAGGAACATCTCCAAGATGATGAAGAAGGATGCAACTGTCAACTGGGAAAAGGAAGCAGCAGAATCATTTCAGAATATCAAAGAGGCAATTAAGATGGCCCCTGTTCTTAAATCTCCTGATTTTTCTAGGCCATTCCAAGTGTTCTCATTTGCTTCCTTTCATACTGTAGCTGCATGTTTGTTACAGAAAAATGAAGATGGTTTTGAACAGCCCATTGCTTTCTTCAGTATGTCCCTGCAGGCCTCTGAGTTGAAGTATGATATTATGGAAAAGCAGGCATATGCACTAGTCAGAGCCATCAAAAGTTTCAGACCTTACTTGGTAGGGTCATATATCATTGCATATGTGCCTCATGTTGCAGTCAAAGACATATTCACTCAGCAGGAGGTGACTGGAAGAAGGTGCAGATGGATAAACAAACTGCAGGAATTCAACATAGACATACAAGTTACTAAGTTGATAAGGGGACAAGGACTAGCCAAGATGATGGCACAGTCAAACTTGGAAGCATGCCAAGTTAATGCAGTCCAAGATGAGAATGTAAGTGTATCAGGATCTGAATGGTACAAGGATATTGTCTATTATTTGCAAAATCTGAATTGTCCTTCCCATTTCAGTGACAATCAAAAGAGGACTCTGAAGCTACATGCAATCAGGTATGTTGATGTTCAAGGTGAGCTGTACTGGAAAAATCCTGATGGTGTACTGCTGAGATGTGTGGATGAGAGCATGGCTAACAATATTTTGATTGACATGCATAAAGGATTGTGTGGTGGCCATTATACTGCCCAAACAACAGCTCATAAAATTCTTAGGGCAGGATATTGGTGGCCCACTCTCTTTTCAGATGCACAAAAGTTAGTAAGGAAATGTGACCCTTGCCAGAGATTCTCAGGAAAGCTGAAATATAATGGTGCTTTGCCCCTCAGAACTGTACCTGTGGATGCTCCATTCCAGCAGTGGGGAATTGACTTTATAGGGGAAATTGCAGACAAATCAAGTGGGGGACACAGTTGGATTTTGGTGGCAACTGACTACTTTACCAAATGGATTGAGGCCATTCCAACTAAGAGAGCTACAAGTAAGGTGGTGACAGACTTCATACTAGAGAACATCATCATCAGGTTTGGAGTACCATTTAAGATTATCACTGATAATGCTATGTGCTTCAGATCAGGTGAATTTGTTGATTTTTGCAACAAGTATGGGATAAATCTGTCATATACATCACCATATCACCCACAAGGAAATGGTCAAGCAGAATCAAGCAATAAGAGCATCATGAAAATTGTCAAGAGGATACTGGACAAGAACAAGAGAGCTTGGGACTCAAAGTTGAACTTAGCAGTATGGGCTGACAGAGTGACAGTGAAAAGGGCTATTGGGAAGTCACCTTTTGAGCTAGTGTATGGTGCATCAGCTAGACTGCCCATAAACAATCTCTTACCAGTTTACAGATTCATTCAGGAAAATGATGAAGACATTGAAGATCCCATGACAGAAAGAGTGAATCAGCTGGTTGCATTGGATGAAGACAGAAGGAGAGCCCACCAGATCAATCTCAAAAGACAACAGGATATGAAATATCAGTTTGACAGGAGAACTACAAAAAGGAAGTTTCAAGTTAATGATCTGGTGCTTATTTGGAATGCTAGAGATCAGGAAAAGGGTAAACATGGTAAATTTCAGCCCTTGTGGATGGGCCCATATCAGGTTTGCAATACTCATGGGGAGGATTCTTATTTCCTCCAGGCCCTAGATGGTGAAATTCTGGAATTGCCTGTGCATGGCCAATTCCTTAAGTTCTATTTTGCATGAATATCTGGTTGCTGTGCACATTTGTAAAATATGTATGTAGTGTAAATGCCTTGTACAGCTCGCGTTTTTCGCTTTTTGTCAGGTCTGCCCGGAGATCTAGTTCTCGCTGCAGGTTTTCACCTGCACGTCCCCATTCGGAGCCACTGTTAGCACTTATTTTGACCTGGGGTTGATTTGTCATGATCAGGAGGTTTCTTCATCTGAAGCCTTCATCTTCTTGCCCATTTTTTCTAAGTGTTGGACCTCCTCAGCGTTTTTCAGCTACAGCATCATATTTTTCTGAGGAGGAGGTCGTCATCATCATCTTGTCTTCGATGATGATCTTCATCAGCATGTTCTTCGTCGGCTTGTTTTTCTCATCGTCATCATCATATTTCAACTGTCGGGTGATGTTTGCTTATTATCCTGATGATACTGGTGAGCTACAGTGCGCCCTCAGTTGCTTGCGAGGGTGATTTTTCAAGTATCCGGTGATCTTCCGAATATCACCTTGCTCAAACATGATGACGATGTTGCCCCGATGTCTTGAAGGGGTTATTCTCTAGGTTGTCGACCTGACGTGTTTTTTCCTAAGGGTCGTCATCATCATGATATTTCCAGTTATCATCCTGCTGCTTGCGGAGGTCATCATATTTTCTGCCTTCATGATATTTCGCCGGGGTGATATTTTATCATCGGGTGATCTTGGTTAATATCATCCTGATGATGTTGTTGAAGAGTTCTAAGTGCGACCCGATATTCACTAGGGTCATCATATTTTGAACGTCAGGATGATCTTAGTCAATATCATCCTGATGATGTTGTATCACTTCTTGTTCTTTGTTTCTCATCCTGATGATGCTGACGTCATCCGTATATCAGGGTGATATTTGTTTCTCTGCCTATCTGCATCATGATTTTTCCGAAGGAGGGGGTGATATTTTCATATCACCCGGATATATGTTTGCTCGAGCATCATGATGATGCTGATATCAAGGAGATATCCACCTGCTGGCTTCGCGCATTATCTCTGGGGGGTGATCTTTTCAAGCAGCATCATCATATTCAGTTATCGCCCCGATCTTATAGTGGAGCTACAGTGCAACCTGATATTTGAGCATCAGGAGGATATTTCCAAATATCCGGTTGTCTTCCAAATATCATGATGATGTTAATATGATGATGACGTCATCAAGGTCCGCGGGGGTCATATTTCTAACACTGATCATCTTGTGATGATCCCCTGATATTTGTAAACATGATGATGACGTCATCCGGATATGAGGAGGTGCGCAGTAGGCAGATATGATGATGACGTCAGCAGTATATGATGATGACGTCATCAGGATGTTCATCGGCCAGACTTTTGTTATAAGCTCAGCAGGAGGATGTTCCTTCGAAGGATCAGGTTGTGCCGATTATCATGAAGGTTGTATTTCAAATATCATGATGACGTCAGGGTGATATTTCGAACAACAGGATATCATGCTGCTGGAGGATGATGATGATGAAGTCTATACTAGTGTCGTCAGGAGCAAAAGCACCGACACGATATATGCTCATGACCTAGTATATAAAGTGTTATTGAGGTCATCGCGGGGTGCATGTGGGATATTGTTATCCTGCGTATTCAAAACATCATGATGATGAGTCTCGGCGGGAAATGCTTGCGATAGTCTGTATGATGATCTTCCCAAGGCCGCGGGTTGGTGCGCCATTAATGGCGATTGTTGCAGAGGTATGGGCGATGGTGTGGGTCGATCTTGTACCCGACTGAAGATGTACATCAGCGGATGGTGGCGCAGGGCTCAAGAAATCTTCCTGTCTCCTCCCCGACCTGCTGCATTCAAGTTTGGGCGCCAATCCGGTTGTGTTTGAGCGCCATTTTCATGATACTGTGTATCTGGCGGGATTTTTGGTCAACATTGTAATTAATTGCTGAGCACCTACCTGGCTGATATAAGCAGGTGGTATTGCTCATTTGAGTCGTTGTTGAAAGTTGATGATTTTGGCTCTGTAATGCATAACAAGCTGATCTGGTTGCTCTGTACAGCCTACCTGTGAGTTTATGTATCTCTTGTTGTTTGTTTTTGGCATGAACCCACTGATTTCATGATTAAACTTATATGAGAAATGCTGTTTGGCATGTGTTGTGTTAATTCTGTCTCCAGTATTGCATGTATTCTTCTTCTGAATCTGGATGTTTGGTAATGTTTAGATTCTAGAGCATAGAATTCCTATGTTGACTGTCTGACCTTTTAACTTCTACTCAAGGGGTAGATTAAACTGTTTTCAGGTTGAACATTGGGAGGGATATACTGCAGTAGGGATACCATAAGTAGAGATAACCTAACACTTTGTATTGGGAGATGCCTGTAAGGCAGGTATCACACATATCCCCTTGAAATCCAGTTTTAGTTGTTCATGCTGATCATTCACAGGTGTATGTCTACTGACTCCAGGCCCTGGATAGGCACCAATCATGCTTTGTTTTGTGTTATAACCATATCCAGCTTTGCATCCACACTTAAACTCCAAAGCAAAATCTAAAACCAACATTAGGACTTTAGAGTTAGTTTTAGGAACCTCAGTCCTCTATCTACAACTGCAAATAGGCCCAAAGCTAGCCCCTTTGCCCTTATCTTTCAGTTTTGGTCTACTTACAGGAGGACTCATCTGCTTTCTGTCAACATCCCAGCCTTGCATGCATATCCTCATGGATGTTGAGTAGGGAATACCCCCCTAGGTCTTGCAGAGCCTGAAGAAGAAGAGGAGATAAAATATAGAGTCTATCTCCTACACTGTTGACCCCCTGGCCCAGAGATCCTGTTGATCACTGATGGCTACCTTGTAGGGAAATCTGGGAATAAGCATCTAGTCTGGGAAAAAGTCAACACAATGAAAGGGGTATATATAGGTTTCAAGAAAGATTGATCAACGGTGGAGATAAATCAATGAAATCAATGATCAAGATGAGTTGAGAGGACATGATGAACATGCACGTGACATGTGTCCTATTTAAAGAATATTTTAAAGTTGCTTTGTTAAGTTAACTGCTTGCTAGGATAAAGATAGGATTTGATTTCATAAATTTTGAATGCTTTTTCCAATTTATGAGTTGGTGATAAAAATAATAATGATTAAAGCCAATTAACTCAACTTTAGATTTGATTTTTTGAAGTTCTAAAAATAAGACTGATTGTGCACATAGAAGAAAATGATATTTTAAGAAGATATGAAAGATAATTGAGAATTAAATAAATAAATTTATTTAATTAATTGTGCATGGAAGAATTTTTTTTTGGAAGATAATTGAAGATATTTTGAAATTAAATAAATAAATTTATTTAATTAATTGTGCATGATTGAAGAAAAGATAAGATTAGAGGTTTTAAATAAATTAAACAAATAAATTGATTTAATTTATTTTGCATGATGGAGGAATATAAATAAAATATTTAATTTTATTTATTTTTAGAAGATAAAGTCAACTTAAATAAATTTGAATAATTTATTTAAATTTAGAGGGATGACTGATTAATTAAATAATTAAAAATTATTTCATTGTGGATAAGAGGAATTTAAGTGATGAATTAATTAAATAATTAGATTATTCAATTAATGTTGATTTAAAAATTTGAAAGAGGATAATTTAATTAAATAATTAAAATTATTTAATTTAGAAGAATAAAGTGGTCATTAATGAAATTAATTAAATAAATAGAATTTAGTCAATTAATGTTGGAATTAGGAGAATTTAGAAGAAATTGATGAAATTAATTAAATAGTTAGATTATTTAATTAGCGTTTGATGCAAGTGATTTAGGAGGGTCATTTTTAGGCATCTACACCCTGGTCTTCTATGCCCCCAAATCTAGTTCCACATTTTGCTCTGATTTCTTGTCTTTGTTGTACTTTAGGTTTTCTAATATCTATTTTTGACAGTTAGCTATTAGTGGATCTTTGTCATTTAGGGTTTGGTCATTTGCCCTAGTTTTCTTATTTGATCTTGGTTGAATTTGGTTGACTCTTCTCTATACAACAAAAGGGCAAAACCCCTGTAGTTTGGCTCTCCTCCATGGGTAGAAGCCAAGCTCGGTTTGTGCCCTAATGTTTGTAGAAGAGGGTTTGACCTAGTTTAACTCCTTAGGTTAGATCACTCTTTTCTACACAACACATCCTATAATACATAGTCACAAATCTAGATGCTAATACAAAAGCTCATCAAGAAACACATCGATGGTAATACAAAACATCATTGCTTAGAAAAGTAGTGGAACCAAAGCAAAAATCAATAGGCATATAAGGCACAAATGCCTAAGGTATTACACATCCTAAACCACATGATCCAGTAACACAAATGCCAAAATTGATAATCATCACAATCATAATGTTGAACTAGATAACATGATTAAATCAAATAAATAAATATAGTGAAAATAGTGAAGCTGAAATTACAATAGTCTAAACATATAAAATCACAACATATGCATCCCATAATACATAGTCAGACACTAGATGCCAATACAAAACATCAACGATAAATCACATTGATGGAAATATAAAATATCATCGATAAGTACAGTAGCAGAACCAAAGAAAAATTATACATACAAGACACATACACTTAAGCCATTACACTACTAGTTCCTTCTAGTCATGATTTTGTCAATTCACCCATACTATCATCTCCACTAATAACCATAGTTTCTGCTAATAATATTGGCCAAAAGTCTAAGTCAACTAGGATTGAGGTCATCACTTCTTATTGTAGACACCCAAAATTGTCCCAACTTTGTCCATGTCTAGCAACACCTTGTTAAAACATTATCTTAGACATCTTGTAGCATTTTGTCCTAATTTCCCTAATCCTATTAGCCAATTAATTAAATAAATTTTATTTAATTAATTAAAATCTCATTCAATCCCATCCTTATCCTACTTAACTAATTAATTAAATAAATTTTATTTATTTAATTAATTCCACATCATAATCCCATTTATCCTATCCCCATCCCAATTAATTAAATAAATTTTATTTATTTAATTAATTTCCACATCATATCTTATCCCATCCTATTCATTTATCCAATTAATTAAATAAATCTTATTTATTTAATTAATATCCAACTCATATCTCAACTAATTCAAATATTTTATTTGAATTAAGTCCTCATCTTTCATCACATTCCAACACTTGTCCAGTCAATCATGTGTTACAACTTTTATCCTTCACATGCACAACTAATGGACCTAATTTTAGTATTTATCTACACAAGCACACCTAAGCTTTATCCTCCTTTGCCACATGTCAATTGACTACAATTTCTTGATGTGCAAGAAAACCTAACTTAATCCTATCCATCTATTTCACCTAAAGCCCTAATTGATCCTAACCATCCATTTGAAACCAAGCCTTTCCTATAAATCAAACCCCTCATAAGCCATTAGCAATGCATTGAGCCTCAAGTACCCTTATTCTGTTGAAATATCATTAGAGCCTTTGCATCCTTCATCTATCATTCATTCTAGCATCTTCATCTTAATGTTATGCTGCAGAATCGAGCAACCAACACAACAAATTGATCAATCAAGCTCATCTTGCATCTTCGAGGTATTGAATTATTTGGGTTTAGGTTATGCATTTCAATTGTTTGATCATTTCCATTTATAAATCCAAATTTTTCGATATACATTTGGCACGCCTGGTGGGACTCACGTCCCTGATCAACCCTCTTGTTTGAGTTGTTTTTGTGAAGATCAGATCTGGTGGAGCGTCAATCATTCATTTTTGCAGGTTTATGCACTTTGATTTGTAGGTTGAAGATATTTTACATTGCTGATTTTTTTTTATTTAGGACCAGATTTGTTGCAGAGGGTTTTTTGTTTTACACAGATCTTGGAAAAAAGAGATCTTAGATTCGTTGGAAAGAGAATTTCGAGAGCTTTCCGAAAAGTGGTTACATAAAGATTTGGCTTAGTATACAAAGAGTTATGATGATTTGAAGTTGACCCTGCAATTCTAATTTTTCAGAAATTTTTGACGCGCGACTTTTTGCTGATTTTTTTAATTTATGACCAGATTTGTTGCAGAGGGTTTTTTGTTTTACACAGGTCCTGGAAAAAAGAGATCTTAGATTCGTTGGAAAGAGGACTTCGAGAGCTTTCCGAAAAGTGGCTACATTAAAGATTTGGCTTAGTATTCAAAGAGTTATGACGATTTGAAGTTGACCCTGCAATTCTAATTTTTTAGAAATTTTTGACGCGCAACTTTTTGCTGATTTTTTTTATTTATGACCAGATCTGTTGCAGAGGGTTTTTTGTTTTACACAGGGCCTGGAAAAAAGAGATCTTAGATTTGTTGGAAAGAGGACTTTGAGAGCTTTCCAAAAAGTGGTTACATTAAAGATTTGGCTCAGTATTCAAAGATGACCTGTAGGTGAATCAAAGGAGCTAGAGCAACATTTGGATCAATCATAATAGCAACATGGAAAGCAATTTTTATGAGGTACACTCATTTTAATCTCTCATCTCTAATCATTATTTGATCACACATTTAGATTTTGGGCATAAAACAAACAACTTGTTTGTCATCACACTTGGATTTGGGCTTTGAAATGAACATTTGTTTGCTATCACATATTGAAGTTAGGCTAAAATGAACAAGTGCCTTCCATCACATTTTAGACTTGGGATCTAAAAAGAACAAGTGCTTGAACTGTTTGTTACACATTTCAATTTTTTAAAGGGAAATTAACAACTGCGAGTGTGAATCAAGTGACAGCTCACTTAGTTTGCTTTTGTCATACCCTTCTTAGGAGGCCTGCTTGGAGACACACCACTCCAAGGGACGACCTCAATCGAGGCTGAATCGAAAGACACCCTCGTTGGGAGTTGGAATCTTGTCACTCTTGGCTAAGTCCCAAAGAACTTTATACCTTTGGGAAGTGAAGGTGAAGGGTGGGTTACCCCTTTCTTCTGGCTGTGTGGTAGGATTTCACTTTCAAATTCCTAGTCAACCTCGTGTAAACATAGCCCAAAACCTAATTGGCCATATCCATTTGACTAGACATTAGGCTTGTTGATGTGTCTTCCATGTGTGTTTGCTTAATCATCACATTTCATTTTCTTGCTTATGTGTCTTGCGTGAGTGATTCATGTGTGTATATGCATAATCATTTGTTTGAACATTGCCAAATCAAGTTATGAACACCAAACACATAAACAAATCAATCTAAACACATCATCTAAACAATCCACATCATCATCCAAATCCCTAAGCAAGCACTTGTTAAAAGGACTTAAGACAAACACTTGGTGACAACATGTCTACGCTAGAAGACCCAACAATCAAATTCCAAAGATTCCTCCAAAATATTTATCAAGGATTACAACCCCTAAGCCAAGATGCCATTGAAATATTACAATTCTTCATCCAAAAAGCTCAACCCCACGCAAGCCAATCACCTCAACTACAACACTTCATAGCCCAAGTCCAGCACCTTTTAGCCACTAGTCAAGCTCGACAAGTACAACAATCCTTAGCCGCTCCATACCAACCTAATCCACCTCATAGCCACATGTCATATCCATCCACTTCATATCAACTTAATCCACCTATCCACCAAGTCAATACCACATCAACCTATGAACATCCACCTCAAGCTTATCCAATCCCTCATACCACCATTCCAATGCACTACCAAGCCCATCCACAATGTCATCAAGTGATATTACAAGAACAACATCCAAGTCCCAATGGCTCTTTGTACATAAATCAAGTAGGTCCAAGTACACCTTTTCAACAAGACCATCAAGCACCATTGATAGACCTAAGTCCACCTCTCCAACAAGAAGTACATGCAAGTCCAAGCGGTCCTTTGTACATAAATCAAACAAGCCCAAATTATCCTATGCAAGATCTAATAACCTTTGATAAGGGAGATACCAATCTAAAGTGGCCTTCATCATCTAATCACACACCAACACATGAGCCAACTAATCCTATCCCAACACCACCATGTGATCCTATTCCTAGTCCATTGGTCCATCAACCCTCCAAATCACCAAGCCCTTCATTACCTTCCTCGCCATGTCATTCTAATCGTTCACCAAAGGATGCGGCTGAGAGAGTTTTACAAAGGATGCTTGAAGCAAAACTCATTGAACTTCCTAAAGTCAAACCATGTGAAGAAAGTCCATATGATGAACATGATTATTGTGCATACCATAGGACCAAAGGCCATAATACAAATCAATGCCCAATATTTCTCTCAATTATTTACAAGGTGTACCCACCTATAATGGGAAATCGTGCCACATCATCCCCATCTAATCCAAATCCTAATCCATCCAACCCAATTAGCTCTCAACCTAATCCTCATCCTAATCCTAATCCAACACCATCTACCATTATCATCCATCCATTATATTTCTCATCCACCCATACACTTGCAAAGGATGTGATCCATTGGCTACTAGCTAGGAATAAACTACCCCCATGTCAAACACCAATTCATGAGCCTACCAATGAACTTCCAAAGGTCATGTCCAATCCTATAATCTCATCATGTGGTTCACATATCCTTGAGCCTCTTCAAGAGCCTTCCATTAACATATCAAGCCCTTCAAGCCCATCATGTGACCTACAAGCCAACAAGTCTATTCAAGAGTCTCCAACCACAAGCCTAAGTCAAGAGCCATCATGCCTTCATGTTGATAACTATCAAGAGCCTATCAAGTCCACTCAAGAACCTTCCACTTCCATCCAAAGTCAAGAGGTATGTCAAGAGCATAATCTTAAACATGTGAAAATATTGAACCTTAATCTTAATCAAGATCAAAGCACCTCTAAGTTCCACTTATGGGTTGCCCTCAAGCTATTAGCCATCACCATGACCTCATTCATGAGCAAATTTATCCCTTTTATAGCCCACTTAATCCTACTTTTGCTCATAGTTATGATCAAGGTTCTAGCTAAAATCATGAAAACCATGATGATCCAGTTGGCAAAACTTTATCTATCTCATCATCAAGATGATATCTATGATGAAGAACCTATTAAAAAGTACCTTGATCCTATCCATAATCCCATAACCATCCATGAGCGAGATATCCAAATTGCTCCTAGTCATCCACCATCTAGCCCTATCCATAATGAGCAAACATCCACTTGTCATAATGAGACATGTGCCTCTCAAGAACACATAAGCATAGAAAATCAAACAAATAACTTGGATCTTAGTGAACACAATGCTAATGATCCTCCCTCCACATCTACCATCGATCCCATTTCAAGTCCACCATCATGTCCTCGTGGTCTTACCACCTTCCTCCATGAATGTTCTTCCTTAGGACAACAACAACCATTGTCCTCCATTTCATCTTCTCCATCTAATAAAGAACTCAAGTCTAGTTCCCAAAACACATCTAGTCCCATTGTCCATCGCATACTCCAAAACATGAACTACAAAGGTAAAGGCCTAGGTCTTTATGAAAAAGGTATTTTAGAGCCGAACCATGTCAAGATCCCTCCATGTTCATATGGCCTTGGATACACATCCCAAGGTAAACAAGCTAAAGATGTTGATAATTCCTCCATCCATCCTAAGTCCACTTTCCATCACAAACCACATCATGTTCACAAAACATATGTTACCATTCCATCTCCATCATCCTATAAATGTCAAAAGCATGTGACCATACACTTTCCGCCATCCACTTTACCTCCACTTTTACCAACTCCAAATATCCATCCATCCACCTTACCACCGTTGCTTCCAACACCTAACATACCTATCATTCATAAGTATCCTTACATCCCTAATCATGGCCAACAAACGTACACATTGCTTAAACATGAAGCTTCCATTCATTCCACCAACCCCACTTCCATCAAACCCATGGGATTCCAAAATAAACATTTGGATACCTTTACTTATAAAGCCAAAAATCTAACTAAAACTCCTAAGGACCCTCATGCCTTAGGGTATCAATGTGAAAAGTCTCTAAATCATCCATCTTCTAAGAAAAGTACATTCACAAAGCTATCCAAGCCCATACCTCCAAAAACAAAGCCCAAAAGCAAAATAGTTTGGGTTCCTAAACAAATAGCTAGCAAAGCGTTTGAGGCATCCTCATCTACATCTAAGCAACCATCCAAGCCCATACCTCCAAATGCAAAGCCCAAAAGCAAAATGATTTGGGTTCCTAAGCAAATAACTAACAAAACAAATGAGGCATCCTCATCCACATCTCAAGAATCTCAATCACCTATCTCCATTCAGAAGCCTACTTCCATCCAAAACTTCCATTCCCTTCAAAAATCCCACAAGCAAAGAAAAAGCACTAAAAATCCTAAGTCCACATGGGTTCCTAAATCACTTCATCAACCATCTCCTAAGCAAACATCTCCATTGCTTCCTACACCACCATCTCATCAAAAGCTTCAATGTTTATCACGGTGTGTGCAACCATTGCTCATGGTTCCCATTCATTCCAAAACATTCCCACACAACTACATCTCCACATCTTCTATCCATTATCCTACATATCTCCCTCATGCTAACCCTATGGTCCATGCTTTTGCTTAAGCCTTTCATCCATCTTCATTCCATAAGCCTATATAAATCCACACCATAAGCCACTAGCCTACCCTACCATGATCCACATCATAATCCATTATCTACCTAATCCATGTTCCATCCATGCAATCCCTTATCAACATCTATGAGCATAATGACATGGTCTATGCGATGACATCATTCTCTCTAGTGGGACTACCAACATTCATAGTACTAGATACTTGAGTCCCTCCTATCCATTACCATGGTGAAAACCTGGCAAACAGGCGCCATGTGTAATTGTCAACCCATCTAAAAGCAAAAAAAAAAAAATCAAAAAAGTAAAGAGAAAGCCCTTCATCCAATGGTGAAAACCTGGTAAACAGGCGCCTTGGATAAGTACCATGATGAAAACCTGGCAAACAGGCGTCATGTGTAGGTTGATCTTCTATGTCACTTACACTTGGGGTCACATTGTCTCATCCAACCTATCCATTTCCAAACTATCCATCTCATTATATCATTTTCCATCCTATCCTATCCTACAATTACCATACCATCCTACCATCCTTAGCCATTACATAAACATGCCTATCCTACTGAACCCATTTATCTACCCTTCCTCTTTTTGATCTTGATGAAGACATAGAGGTAAAATGTTGAAACATGTTTGGATATTTCTTGACATACCTCCTTTCCAAACCAAGTCCTATCATAAGCCTTGTCATCCAAATCAATCCATCATGTCATCCCTTGGTCTTGAATTTTATCATACAAAATCTTAAGCATTACCACCTAGAATGGGGCAAGTTCTTCTGATGCAACATAGCCTTTGGAGATCACATCCTAGCTCCCTTATAATCCATCCACTATGGTGTATCCTTATCATGAGCTTTCCATATTATAGCTTATCCCCATTCATTTATCTTGAGCTTTTCACTATAGCCTACCTATCCGTTTATCATGAGGCATGCATCCATTTCTTATATGGCCTATCCTCTTATATATCCATCCAACTCTCATGAACCTTCCATCCCATCCAACTCTCATGATCTTACTGCCACATTTACTACAAGCCTATCCTTTCATCCATCCTTGCACCTAGACTTGGTCTTCCCTTGTCATTGGTATCTAGCACAAAAGGCTACCTCAATTGTAAATCCATTGACATCCCAAAATATTTCAAAAAAATCCAACAAAAATTAAAATATTCTCAAAAATCCAAAAAAAATTAAAATATTCTCAAAAATCCAAAAAAATCAAATATTCCAAAAACACAAAAAAATTAAATATCTAACGAAAAATCCAAGCAATAAAACCAATCATCATCAATCCAAAACAATTCACTCCATCAACATCAATCAAAATCAAAATCATCATCATCAATTCTTCTTATCAATAACATTCATTCATCTATTTCAATCACTTCTTCCAATCATATCAATCCAATCAATCTAAGCAATGATCTTAAATCCAAGTCACACTAATCCATATCAAGCAAGCTAATCAATCAAGGAACATTATCTAATCAAATCAACAGGTTTTTGATCCTAATCTTGTCATGAGCCCAATCAATCATCATCAATGGGATATAGCATTCCCACATCCTTGTGTTGATCTAGGGATATAGCTTTCCCCATAATGACAACACTATCTATCCTCATCAATCAAACAAACAATCATTGGCTAATGACTTGACAAGGGCAATACCTTGTTTGTTTTGCATCCTTTGAGCACGCTAAGAACACTTGCTTATGCTTAGATTGAGTGGACACTCTTATCATCACACCATTACTATCATCATTCAAAACAATCCAATCATCAAAACAATCAACCCAGCAACAACAAAGCAAATCAACTCAAAGCACATCAAGCTAACCATCAAAACAAATCCTATCAATCATCAGCATCAACACCAAAGAAAATCAACAATCCAACCATCAAAATAAATCCTATCAATTATCAGCATCAACATCAAAGCAAATCAACTTAATCACATCAACTCCAATCGAAACAAATCCAATCACTTCAACAAATCAAAAGCAGCTCAATCCAGCACAAATCATCCATCCTTCATCAAATCAATCTAATTAGCATTTCATCATCTTCCAACCATTCCAAGCAATGATCCAAATGCAAGCCAATCTTTAATCCGTACCAATCAAGATAATCAATCAAGCCAAATTATCCAAGCGCGATCAATGGTCTTGATCCTAGCCTTGTTGTAAGCCAAAACAATCAGTCAATCAGCCAACCAACTCAGCAAACAACCTTGTGTTGATCTAGGGATATAGCTTTCCCCGCAATGACAACACTCTCAACTATCATCATTATCAGCAAAACAATCAAACAATCAATCATTGGTTTACAGCTTGACAGGGGCAATTCTTTGTTTGTTTTTGTATCATTTGTGCATGCTTGCTTTCTTGCTTGTGTGTGTTATCATTTTATCTTGCATTTGTATCACATTGATTTCATTCCAGCTAATATTCATATCTTGTGTATGTTGGAATAGCTTTTTGCACTATCCTTTGCATCTAAGGTCATATCATACCTTTTGTGCATTAGGACTTCAATGCTCTAAGTTTACTTCCTCATACGTTAGACAAGGTTGTATTACGCTGGGGCACAAGACACAACGTCACCCTAGATCCTTATACCTTGGTGCATAACGTCTAGTGCTATATCAAACATCATGGTTGCTCACCTTCATTGCAGCATAACACATCATCCATTTCTTCTATCCGTTCCCTTAGCTTTCTTTTGTAGCCAAGCCATTTCTTTTCGAGAGCATACCCGTGTTTGTCCAACCCACCTATCCTCTTGAGGGGGCATCACCAACCCATCCTTTCTATCATCATCATCATCATCATCATCAGCATCCCTATCAATTATCCATACCTTAACTTCTTTGAAATGATGTTACTTGACATAAATCTTATCATCTCAAACATCATCTCAAAGAGGGGCAAAATGTAGACACCCAAAATTGTCCCAACTTTGTCCATGTCTAGCAACACCTTGTTAAAACATTATCTTAGACATCTTGTAGCATTTTGTCCTTATTTCCCTAATCCTATTAGCCAATTAATTAAATAAATTTTATTTATTTAATTAAAATCTCATTCAATCCCATCCTTATCCTACTTAGCTAATTAATTAAATAAATTTTATTTATTTAATTAATTCCACATCATAATCCCATTTATCCTATCCCCATCCCAATTAATTAAATAAATTTTATTTATTTAATTAATTTCCACATCATATCTTATCCCATCCTATTCATTTATCCAATTAATTAAATAAATCTTATTTATTTAATTAATATCCAACTCATATCTCAACTAATTCAAATATTTTATTTGAATTAAGTCCTCATCTTTCATCACATTCCAACACTTGTCCAGTCAATCATGTGTTACAACTTTTATCCTTCACATGCACAACTAATGGACCTAATTTTAGTATTTATCTACACAAGCACACCTAAGCTTTATCCTCCTTTGCCACATGTCAATTGACTACAATTTCTTGATGTGCAAGAAAACCTAACTTAATCCTATCCATCTATTTCACCTAAAGCCCTAATTGATCCTAACCATCCATTTGAAACCAAGCCTTTCCTATAAATCAAACCTCTCATAAGCCATTAGCAATGCATTGAGCCTCAAGTACCCTTATTCTGTTGAAATATCATTAGAGCCTTTGCATCCTTCATCTATCATTCATTCTAGCATCTTCATCTTAATGTTATGCTGCAGAATCGAGCAACCAACACAACAAATTGATCAATCAAGCTCATCTTGCATCTTCGAGGTATTGAATTATTTGGGTTTAGGTTATGCATTTCAATTGTTTGATCATTTCCATTTATAAATCCAAATTTTTCGATATACACTTATGCTTTGGATCTCAAACAAATGGCTCAAATTCAACAAGTAGCTCAATAGGGATAGAATGTGTAAATGAAGTTAGATGATTTAGACATAGAGATTCATTATGATATAAAAAATTACAAAGTCAAGAGAAATTGTTTACTTAGACGATGAAATAGGGAGGCTAGTAGTCAATAGTACAAATAGAGGAAGAGTTATTTTACATGTCAAAGAAGAGAAAGGGAGCAAAAAGTGTCCTCTTAGTAATTCACACATTAAGTAATATTATTGTGGATAAGATCCAATTTCTTCTAAGAGAAGTTAATGATTTTTCCAATAATGGTGCAATTGAAGTTCCTTCCCAAATGATTGTTAATGTGGAAGTAGATCTTAGGGCCTTACACAAGGTGTTATATCAACTAGGAAGACTATGAGAGAATATTTGCATGGTATGAGGGTTGGTATAAAATAAAGAAATTGATCTCCAAAGGCTTGAGGGTTGGTTCCATGTCATTAGTTAGGGGTCTCAATTTGAGTTACGTCACCATATGCTATTAGTAGGTTTTGAGTTGGGTTTTATAGAAGAATACTATAGAGATATTAAGAACAAACTTGATCATAGTTGGAGAAAACAAGGGAGATTGAAGCATTAATGACAACTGACATGGTAAAAATCTTTGCACAATTCACTTTGATTGGATTTAAACAAATCAAAGATGCCCAAGGGAATCTAGTGGAATTTGATATTTTTGGTGTAGAATTGAAGGCCTTCATGACTAGCTTTTGGTACCACTTGAGTTTAGTTGGCATCTTAGAGGGATAGTTAGAAAATCTTAGAATTTGTAACTAAAGCATAGGCTTGGATTGAACACATATTCAACTGTCTACTAGAGATAACAAAGAGAAAATTTCTAACCATCCAATGAAGGTATGAGGGACATCTAGGAGTAACTAGTAGACACCCAAGTGATCAATGTGGAGAAGGTAGAGGTCGATTACCATTCACATCATATTGAGCTATCAGCTATAGCAGTGAACTAGGGGAATATGTTCATCCCCTATATACCTTTAGATTGGCCTAGCCTTTAATTGTATGGACAGGTTATACATTTGCATGAAGGATTAAAAAATCAATTATAAGACTGTGATCAAGATTTTTTTCTCTCTTTCATCTTCACTTTCATTTGAGTTTATTTTCAAAGTGAGTATATTAATTTAAAAGTAGGTATTAAATCCATTATTTAGATTAAAGTTTCTTTTAACTTATTTATTACTTTCAAGCGAATGTTAGAGTGATATTGATGTCAAAGTGATATTACATATATTAAAAGAATAAACTAAAAGTCTATAAATATAGAGTGACTTCATCTTATCTATTCAAAACTAGATTGAATCAAATTTATTTGGGTGAAGATACTCATTTAAAAAATTTGAAAAAATATTGATCACCTTTCTAAAGTGATGGATAACATTAAAATTTGTCTAGTGACTCATTAATTTGAAATAGAAAACAATGAAAAAGCTGCTACGAGCCAAACCGACACACCAAATTTAAATCACGTTTAACGTGCGAAGACGACGATGTTTACGCTTAATGTTGTTTGGCCAGTAACACAAATTAAGATAATGTGGATCTCGGATTTGGCGGTATTCATCTGGTCATATTTTTCCTATGCTTTCATGGACATATCTTCTACGATATACAATTCCAAATATCATATATCTTCTGTCTTATAGATTGGATTCCTTCTGCACCATGAATCACGTTATACATAACACAAACTTATTATGCCTTGTTACAAATGTGGTTAGAGCACCTGCTTTGACTTGGTGACCTTTATTTAATGTGTTGTTCTTTGCTCCGGAGATGATGTGACCAAACTCCCTTATCCCTCTCAAAACATTGAGGCTCATCGCTATCACAAAGGGAAACCATCACCCACATTACCCTCCAAATATGAATTTTAAGGAAAAGGAAAAGGAAAGGAATGTGCATTAAATTGTGTTTAGATTATAGGGTAGAATGCAATGCATGAGACCATTTTTTATATTTATTATTATCACTTGGTTTCTTTAAGTTATAAAATTTTATATGTAACTTATGTAGTTATAAGTGAAAGTTTTAGTAACTGTGGATATTATAATTATTATCATTTAAATTCTTCAATATATATTAATGTCAGATAGTTGTGTTAGGTAATTGATTGAAGTTTGAATGTTCTTGAAATATAAGAAATTTGCCCAGTTAAAACCTCCTTCATTTTGTAGAGTTTTACTCGACATTAATAATTACTTGGAATTGGTAGTAACTTTATCAACCTTCCTAGCAATGTTTACATGGTTCTTTGCAATAACACCCAACTACTCTTGAATAGTGTCCATATGTTTCTGAGCTCCATGTTGGACAACAATATTTCCTATAAAATGTTGGCTAAATTTTCCAACTGGAAAATAATGTTAAAGAGTACAATTTAGAAATGATAATTTTGAAAGGAGGGCTATGATTAGAAAACACAACAAAACATCTTTGCTTCCCAATAAATAAAAGAATAGTTTGGCGACATGATTTAGTGATAACATAGTGAGAAAATTAATACCTAAAAGGGTAGGTCTCTAGGAGAGTTTCATTGGAAAAATAGAATGCATGACAAGACAAGAGATTGCCAAAGGGCCTTAAAGTAGGAACAAAACCAAAAAGCATGTTTGAAGGTTTCTTTGTTTTTACAGAATGGACACAATAGAGAATTGGATTGCAAGAAATAAAGGAAATCGCCAATCATGACATGGTGAAGAAGTTTCCATGTGAGTAACTAAGCTTGTGTTGTAGCCTTCAATTTTCAATTCATAAGACTACACTTACACCATTTAGTAGTCAAGTAGGAGCTTTTCTATTTGGTCGTCAACCTTTCATCAATGTGGAAGTGTGGAAGAAGCTTATTGTCAATAGGTCCTAGTAGGAAGTGAATGATGCTCTACAAATTAGCAATCATAAGTCTCTGATTAAGTTGTGAACCAAGAATGTGGAGAGCTTAATTTGCAACTATGAGAGGATAGGGAATGAATAGTGTGGATTGATCTAATTCCTAGGGTGAACCATTTGATGATCCTATAGATAAGCTAGTAATGCAACAAGATCATATAATACATAAAGGAAAATATATATGCATACAAAAACACATTCAAAATATAGAAACCTTATTGGAGATATGACACTTCTACTCATAAATAATAGGGGAAATCATATACATGGAGGCTAGATAAAAATCTATGTGTGCCTCCTCATAATCTATAGAACATATGAAGTAGATATTTCTACACAATAGTACAGGTAGGCTATTAGGTAGGCTCCAAGTAGATGCTAAAAATTGTCCAACATATATATGGCACATGGCATATGTGTATGAGATGATGCCAAATGTCAAACATGTATGGTTCTAGTTGTATTACTGGGGTATGTGTACACCACTATGTGTCATATGTATATGGTGCTAGTTGTATAATCATGTTGTGTGGCATATAGGCCACCAAGTGGTGTGCATGTATGGAACCATAACATGTACTTGTTGATGTTCTATTTGTCACACACATATGTTTTGACTGGGCACTAGCAAGTGTAGCCATGTACAAGGCTAAACCATATCTATAAGTAGTGTTGCATAGTGGCATTTGAGAATTGTACACAAAGGTGTGAGGATAGTGTTGTGCATGTGCATTATGTTTTTCTCATTAAGCAATGTTGAGTGCACTAATGATTTGCATGTGAGATGTTATGCTTGGATCATTTGTCTTCCTTGAGGAGAAATGGTTTCCATTGTATTGGTAGTAAGCTAAGGAAACTGTTTGTGTCATTTCTATAAAGTGTATTGTTGATGTTCAAATCTGCATTTTCAAGCAAACCCACACCAACATAGGATATTTGAAAACATGGGACATGGTTTTCAAAATGACCTCTAGGATTTTAAAAGTTGAATCTTTGTCACATTTTCAATAAACTCTTCTCAGATCAAGATTATAGAAAAAGGAAAAGAAACTATTAGAAATCTAACATTAATCTAAACAAATAGTGTGAACTATTCAACAAGATATATTGTATAATCATAATCAAAGAAAAATACAAGTATATATTAAATGTATAAGAGGATATCAAATGAATAAAATAGATAGATAAAAATGATCATGACTTCATATATTCATTTGCTAATAGTGCACAGTTCTACAAATTCACATAATACTTGAAATAAGATCAAATATATAGAGGCTACTACCATCAACAAATACTTGAGAAAATATTAAGTACATAGAGCCCTTATAGCATGAGTATCCTTGATACATTCTAACTACAAATGAGTGTGGGGCTGTTATTTATATAAAATAGGCCTAGGAAATGCCAGAATTGTCATGCTAGAAAATAGGGGATATTATTGTTGTTGCATGCATGAAACTATTGCATTGTCACACCAAAAATTCAAATTTGAATTAGTAGCTTCTTGAAGATTAGTTTATAATTGATGACCACTAGTTGGAAATTCAACATTGAAAGGAAATAAAGGCATAGAATAGACAAGTCCTACACTAATCTATGAGAGGAGATATGTGCAAAAATAAAACTACTCACATATTTATAAGGAAATAAACACAAAAGTAGTATACCATAACACAACACGACTTACTTGGGGAAAACCCTTTTTAGAGAAAAAACCCACAAGTTCTAAAGAAAATCAATGTATTATTCAGTCATTAAAGATTACAATACACTTGCAAATTCTAAGCCTTTATAGGAGTATCATCACCTAGAGATCTAGAGTAATTATGGTAGCATAACAATACATACAAAACTAACTATTAAAACCTCCATCTCAAGCACCCAATAAAGAGAAGACACAATAAATGAAACCATAAAATGGTAATTAGGAAACCATAAGATAAAACTATTGAATAGAAAAGAGAGACTAGCTCAATAGATCAAACTAGGTCAAACCTCTTCTATCCAACATTAGGACATAAGTTGAGCTTAGCTTCTACCCAAGAAGGAGAGCCAAACTACTAGAGCTTAGTCATTTTGTTGTATAAAGGAGAATCAACCAAATCAAACAAATCAAGCTAGAGAAAAATAAGAGACCCTAATTGACAAAGATCATAGCATAATAGATTGTCAGAAGTAGAAACCTAGAAACTAAATGAACAACAAAGATCAAGGGACAATTCATAACTTGGATCTGGGAGTAGAAATGTCAAGGACTAGGGCACTTGGGTGCCCTAGACCTGATTAGGGTTTGTAGACTATGATAATTTCAGTGTCTTCACCTTCCTATGTCCATGTCTCCTATAGCTTGTCTTCCGCAAATTCCTTTAGATCTGACCTAGACACACACAAGAAGGAAAATGGTTGGGTGCTATTTAGGAGCTTGCCTAAGTCAAGCTCTGTGAATGGTGTTTCCATCTCCATAATAGAAAAGATTAGATCTCAAAGATTGTGTGCCCTAGGAGGGCAAAGGCAAATCTGAAGTAGAATGGAATGCTAGAACAAAGCATGAAGGAAAGAAGTCACCATGAGCATGAAAACCCTATCATGCTTGATGCAACGTCACAACTTGACTCAAGAATTCGGTGTAGACCAAAGAAGTAGAAAGATCTTCACAAGACCTGCAATAAGTTAGTGCTGCAACAATAATCCACCATAGAGAGCTTTAGAGAAGAGTAGAGAGCATGAGAGAGAAGAATAGAGAGTGTAAGAGTGCCTAGATTGCTTAGGTGTTCAAATGCATAAACTAACTTGCTTTTATATGCATTCCCATTGATTTTTGAAGAATTAAACCATGAGGCTGATATTAGAAATCATTTAAGATGTCCTAAGCTGACAAACCACCAATTAAGGTCCAGGCTAAAGAAGGGACAAGGGCGCTTGGGCACCCTAGTCCTTTAGCCACATAACCCCTGGGATAAGGCATTTTAAGTGTGCTTAGTCCCACCTTATAATTATTTTCTAGGTTTTGTGCATTGGGATCAAGAATTACATGTTTAATGCTCAAAAAAGTGTTAAAATAGGTCCTAATTAACAAGTGTAAACATTTTAGGTCCACCCAGGTGCTAAACTACGTGTAAAATTCTAGTGTACACATTTTACGATGTAACAAAAACTACCCAAAATATTGTGCCCCATAGTTAGAAATCTAACATCCAAATCCCAAGATGAGTCCATAGGCTAAAAATAACATGTTCTTTCCACCTTCCATGATCTTTCCATAACCCACTCATGAACTTGAGTGTTCTATTTTGGCTCCATTATCTGAATTTAAAGATTCCTTTTGATATCTCACAACATGCATCATAAGTTGGTCAAAACATGTAACTCCCTCCTACAACTCTTTTATGTGTCATAGATGTTTTTATATTTCCAATGTGAGAGGTCCAACTTCTAAAGGCCACAACTTTTGATTTGGGAGGCAATTTGGACCCATATTCTTTTTAAATTTTAGAGCTCAAAGAGATATACATGTCCAGCATCAACCTGTACTAATGTTGAACAACTTGGAATATTTATTTAGGCCAAAAATGACCTGTATAGCCTAGAAAATGAGTTTTTCTATTCTATAGTCTAAAAATCATATTTTTTGCAATCTTAATGTTGGGAGAAAGGTTGAGACACCTTTCTGTTGTGTGGTTACACAACATGCCCCATCTTGACTTGACAAAACAGGGACCCAACTTTTTGCTACTTTGGCTTGTGTTGTTTTTCTGCTCTTCGGCGGTCTGGTAAAAGTAAGTCATGCAGGTGACCCTGCATAAGGGAAGTGGGCAAGTCATCATGATGAGGTCAGTTAGTCAAAGTTAATATTTCATATCAATAACCTCATGGTTGAAAAGAGTATAAAATTTCATGCAGGTTTGCCTTTTGGGTCACCTTGATATTCCTTAGGGAACGAAAGTTATGACAAGTCAAAGTCCTGGTCAAACATGATATTCCTCAATATCAAGGTCATATTCCTTAACATCAGTCATCTTACGTTAGATCACCCCAATAATCATTTGGTCCGTGAACTCTAGACATCAATTTTAGGTAATAACTGTATTTGCCCGTCAAACAGCTTCATATATTTTGTGGGGGTCACATTTCAAATATCACCCGATCTTGCGAATATCACCCGATATTTCAAATATCACCCTATCGTAGAATATCACCCCAGTGCCAATATGCTGATGATGTCATCCAACCCTGATGAACAGAGAAAATCACCCTGATGGTGATGTCATCATCCTTTTTACCTCGCGGAGGTATTTTTCAATGATCACCCTTTTAAATGACATGATGGTGACGTCATCCTGATCTTTTGAAAAGGGGTCACATTCGTTAATATGACTCATCTTCGTTAACATGATGATGATGTCAGCTTATCCCATTCCACAAAGGACCTGATATGATGATGACATCATCAATCGGCTAGAACTCCGAAGGTCATCTAATTTCTAACATCGGTCATCTTTTCTAATATGACTGATCTTTCCTAACATGACGGCGACACCATTCTGACCTGATATAAAAAGCTCGACATGACCGTGATGTCATCTTATTCGGAGGGTGATATTCCTCAATAACAGGGTCATATTTCTTAACATCCTGATTTCCTTCAGTATGACCATGACGTCAGCCTTTCACGTTTTAATGAAGCTCGTCCATGATGATGACATCATCATCATATCTCGATCTATGAAGAGAGTCATATTAGTTAATATCCCTCATATTAACTAATGTGCATACTCAGACCCGATAGTTTTATTCAATGGAATTTAGTGAACATAAACGTATGCATATTTGTATGCATAAAGTCTTGTATGTATCCAAGATACAAAGTGATACGCAGAAAGTGCACAAGATACAAAAGTGAGCCTAACAGTGAAAGGGGTCATCAGGTTGAAATATGACGATCACGTCATCATTTCTCATCCACATAACAGTGAACAAAAGCACATGTATTGCATATGCATGATCTTATGCATGCGATATACATAGAGAGATACAAAACTGAAACTGCTTGCATATCATATGAAGGGTCACATCACCCTTGGAATACAAAAGAAGCTACCGGAAGGTGAAACTATTTGCGAAAATTCAGAGAAACTTAAAAAATTAGGAAAATTTTGACCTTCCCCTTGGCAGGGTCATAACTCCTAGCTATTTTATCGAAATTTAAACTTTTTGGACTCATTGGAAAGATAAACTAATTATCTAGTTTGAGTTGTCCAGTTACTTAGGCTTAACACCAAGTTACCGACAACGTCTTGAGCCCTAATTTTGCTCTGAAGGCCTCCGAAAATGCAATTTACCAAGATGTAGAAAATACCAAAAATCATATTTTCGGTATTTCTATCAAAAATCACTCAAATGACCTTGGACCTGATCAGATATTAAAGCCATTTTAGGGCTTGATAGCATGTTTTCCACTCAACGGTAGTCGATCGGACCCTCTTGATTACCTATGGACATTTAGATATGCAGATTTTCACAGATGCTTAATATTTATAACCTGATATATATAGGATGTTGGAACTATTTGGAGCTCGGTTGTATATTGTAGATTTGCACGCAAAAGTGACATGAACCAGAGCTGAGGAGGATATTGTCAAATATGTTGTTTTCTAGCTAGAGGATGGACCAGGTCAAAGTTGCTAGAATATTCTATGCCAGCTGTGTAGTTGCCAACTAGTAGGCATGCACTATTCATTTGGATTGTTGATCTTAATAGATAAATCCTGACCATAGGTCATCTGTAACCATTCCCTCACCTTATTCTATAAAAGGTGCAGGGATGTGATAATTTGATTATTCAGAAGCTTAATTGAAATTTGTTTGCTGAAATATCAGGGCCTATTTCAAAGTTGTTGTAAGCATACATGTCATTGCATACTTAATGAAAGAGAAGACCATTTGATTACAAATTATCATAAATCCTGAGTAATCAGTGTTTGAATTCCTGATACATGCTTTGATTTGCTATGTCCCTTGGAGTGCTTATCAGTCTGTATGTGTTGTCTTCATTCCTTTTCCTTTGAAGTTAGCATCATCTGTATCTAGCTGTGGAACATCCTAGTGAAAATATGGTTTGATTTCTTCTCCTCATGACTGTATCTGGTATGTATGTGGTTCAATAGCTAAGATTCACCAAGTTTGAAGTATTCTTTTCAATTTCTTTTAATTTCAGAACAATTCACCATCACAATTGCAAATAATTGACAATCAGAAGCAAATTATATGAAATATGCAGACATCTCATAGATAACTAAAAATTCATAGCATATTTGAGCTAAATGCATGTAGTGTTAAAAATATCATGCAAAGAATTGCAAGTAATGGTAGAAATCATGCAAATATCAACCTGTAAGCACATTATTTGACTAAATTCATAGTGCAGAGGTAGAATTATTGGAGATTTATGCAGAGCGGACATATAGAGCAGGATATTTGGAGAAATAATGATGAACTTTGCAGAAATTACTGAAGGACGTAAGGCCCCTGAATGATTAACAGCAACACACATCAACCACTGAGTAACGTCAGTAGATTATGAACTAATTAACGGAGACTTGGGATCATGAATTCTTTGAATTCATCGTATCTTTCAAGATGAGTAAAGGTTGATGTGTAACTTTTATTCTATGTTTGTTTGTGACTAACATCATGATCAACATAAATTGGCGCTAGAAGGAGGGCCTGAACAAAGAATCTGTGGATTTTCTACAAATATTTCATAAATATTTCATCATTTGAGGTTAGTGTCTACAAATATTTCTTATCTGAGAGGTTTTGACTGTATCTTTGCAAAGATCTAGCTCAAAGCTTCAAAGATTTGGCCAACATTTTCTGAACTTTCAAGTTTTATTCTGAGATATGATAGATCTCATTAAAGTTTTGAAATCCAAAAAAAAATAAAAATAGAGTCTCATTTTGATGGATGGATATGAAAATAATTGTCAAGTTAACATTCCTTTATTTTAGGAAACTTTGAATAGGCAGCTTTATCCTCAAAGTTTATCTAACTTTGGTTTATCTAGTTGTTGCAGGATACACCAGACTATGGAACACAGTTAAATTAATTGTCTAACTTTTCTTATAAGGTTGGATCTATATTTGAAAGGAGTAATATTTTTTATAGATGTGTTCAGGGCTGAAATCTGGCAGGAAAATGATGAAATTCTGGAGCAACAAGAAGATGCAGCACCAGAAGTTATTAGTTGTCTGGACAATGGAGTGGACCCCTCTAAGGATTTTGAATTATACTTGTCTAGAAATATACAGTGTAGTCAAATATTAGGTTTATCCACTGATGATGTCCTGATTGAAAGTTGGTACAGATTACATGACGAAGAGCATTCAGAAAGGGATTGTGAAGCTTTCTTGGTCATGTTGGAGAAGACTCGAATTCTGGAACAGCAAAGAGAAGCAACACCCCTAATGATGAGTTGTTTAGAAAATACAATAGTTGAATCAATTATAGAAGGTAAAGAAGAAGAAACATCCTTCCTTGAGTCATTCTATGGTGAGATTGATAGGAGTTCTCTGCTTTATGGTAAGGGTGAAGCAGAGTGCAGGTATGAATCTTTTGAAAATTGTGGAGAAGAAACTACTTGTCAAGATAAAGTCTTTGATTCTGATCCTAATACTTTTGATAAGGATAGTGAAACACCTTTCCTTGAGTTATTCTATGGTAAAAAGGAATGGAGATAGGTGGAAGAATTTAAATGCATTGCTGCTAGTGAAGTTCCCATGATAGTAACCCAAGAAATTGTAGAAAAGAAAATAAATGCTGATGTACTATCTAACTTGTCCAAATTGAATGATCAAATGCAAGAATGTTGCAGGTCAATGGAAACAGATACCTTACTGGATGGAAAATGTGAGTTATTTGATGAACAATTCATGAAAGTTGAAGATGCTAAAAGCTTTGGAGTTGTTGTGCATGATCATATGCCAATCTAATGTCATCTTGAAAATGAAACAAGGGAGTATTCCTATCAATCAAATGTTATTTCATGGTCAAATGATTTAAAAGTGATAAATTTCTATATGTCAGGTTATGAAGATGAAGATACTCAGTTAGATGTTGATGTATAGGAAATTAAAGAAAACATTGAGGTGCTGCCTGAAGTCAAGAATTAGACATACATCCAGAACAAGGAGACAAAGCTGGATAAAGATGAAGGATTAATATTTCAAGAGTCATACATTCTTCAATTTGAAGTGAGACTAGACACTGAGCTGAGCAATGAGAATGCAAAGTTAAATGGAGGACCAGCTGTCAATGAAGAAGCATGCCCAATAGAGCTAGAAATACATCAGGTTGTATTTCTCCTTTCCACAGTAAATGATGTTGAATACTATTTTGATTATGGAAATTCAGGAGATAAGACATGCATATGGATTAATCATGAACATGATGAGCTTCCTCAGTTGCTGGTCATTAAGAGTTATTCTGTTAAACACAGTGAATCTAGAATACAAGAATATTTTTCAGAATACAAAGATGAATTTGCGAGGGTTAGAACCATAACAAGTGCCCTGATGCTCCTACACAATATAAGGAAGTATGCAAATACATGTGTCTTTGGATCTTATCATGGGTTTTATTTACCTTGTAGGGTTTGTATATAGTTTGGTAGAGTAGTTGTTTTGTTTCTTTCCTTGCTTTCTTGTTTTGTTTTGTAGTTAGTTGTTTGTACAGTTTTCTTAGTGTGTTTGCTTTTGTTTGTTTGCTTGTTGAGTTCTGTTTTGGTTAGTCAAGATGATGCAGCTCATCACCCTAAGAAAATAACTAAATGGTTAAGATTCAGGTGATGAGAACAAATTCATATATAGGTTATGACTCATTTTGAGAACTATTGGTGATCAGGTCTGTGATATTTTTTCATCAGGGTGCCTTTTCTTGATCAAAGTGATTCTTACACAATGACTCACCTAACAGCCTTGGGTTTGTTGAACACACAAGTATAGGTGCTAAGTGAAAAATCTAAAGGGACTCCCTTACTACTAGTGCAATCTCCAACCTAAATCAGCAAGTGACCATACCTTGCACATTGAGCTTACATGATGACATTAGATATATACAGAAATTTTGAAAATCTAAAAAAAAAAATATAATAAAATTAGGCTATCTAAGTAACTCTACATGTACAAAATCAAACACCCTCAAGTACATATGCTGCCAATTTAAATATCCCAAAGGGGTAATCTAAACAAAACAAACCTCGAAGACAATTCACCCCTCTAGGGGAACCAATTGATTATATCCTCGATAGATGCCTAAAGAAAGGTTTGATAACTCTCCCACTTGTTAAGCCCTGCCAAGAGAGTGAGCTCAAAGCTGCGTGGTACAATGAAAATGATTATTGAGACTACCACCACATTATGGGCCACAAGATGAATGATTGCATGAAATTAAAGCATTGTGTGCAAGACCTCATAGATCAGAACAAAGTCAATCTTGACCAAAGCACCCAACCATCACCTAACGCTAATCTAGGAGCTTACAAGGATCACTACCCAATCATAACAAAGCCTCATCATCCAATCAAGCCTACAATGTCACCCCACCTCCCGCATCTTATGACTCTATTGTGGGGCGGATAGAACCATCATCTAACCATATCAACACAATCACCATTCGGGCTCAAGCACCTGATTGCGCTGTCACAACCCGCCGTGGTTGTGTATCCATCCACACAGCCCCTACCACTGATCAAACACCCACATCCACATCAGACTCCCTATCTAATCATCCAGCTACATGCCCATTGCCTACCAATAAATACAACCTCCTAGAACATCTAGGAAAGACCCCTGCGCAAATCTCCATACTTGAGATACTTCGCACATCACCTCTCCATAAGGAAGTCCTTGATAAAGCACTCTTGGAAACCCAAGTTCCTGCCAACTTGAATGTGAATCAATTCCAAGCCATGGTGGGCCATATCACTATGCCTCATCATCTCACCTTCTCAAAAAAATATTTTCCCACTTCCGACAACCTACATAATGATGCCTTGCACATCAAAGTTCGCATCCACAAAGCACATCATCAAGAGAGTCTTAATAGATGGTGGCTCTGGCCTAAACCTATGCACTCTTAAATTACTAAAACACTTGGGATACTCGGATGTGGTTGTAGACACCAGTGAATGCATAACAATCAAAGGGTATGATGACACTGAATGACTATCTGAAGGTACTATAAAGCTCCCTATTCAAGTGGGACAAAAGATAATGGAAACAAAATGTCAGGTCCTTGATCTTGATCTTCCTTATAACATTCTTCTCAGCCGACCGTGGATCCATGCCATTCAAGCGGTCCTCTCTGCATTTCATCAATGTCTAAAGTTCCCTCACAATGGCATAGAAGTAACTGTCTATGCTGATCCCTGCCCCTTCCAATACTACAGTTTCTTGGAAGGCCATGACCACACCTTCTGTCCATATAACAAAGCTATCACAAAAGCCAACCCCACAACATCCACTTCATACATCAACCTCGCCAACATTGCCACCACTTCATCCCACACACCTCCACCGCCCAAGGTTAAGATCAAGCTTAGTGACATGGGATGTGGGGAATACAACCCACATGGTACCTTTTGTGTAGGCACATTACCCAACCCTAAAATGTTTGGTGTCCCAAAGACAGAAGAAGCCAATACAGTTGTCATCAAATGTAAACCATCACCTACCTTTGAGAAGAAACATTTCCTGGATCAAGATGTGCTTAAAGAAATATCATCCTGGCTATATAAAGATTAAGAAACAGAGCAAGAAGCTCCCACAATACCAACAGAGATCTATGGCAAAGGGTCAGAGATTGTCAAAAATATGGGCTATAAAGTACAAGGTGGTATCAGCCTTCATGAACAAGGGATTGTGGAACTCGTCCAGGTGATAAGAAATCCTTATACTCAAGGGTTAGGATATTGTCAACAACAACGTATCCTCACTACCAGTGAATGTATCCTAGCCGAGGTCGCTACGGTTTCCCTTGAAGTTGATAATGTCAACGAAACGGGCCATCAAGACTCCTTTAGTGACTTCGCTGAATTCTTTGAATCATCCATATGTACCATATACACTATCACCACTCTAACCTCTTCATCCAATGACTTACCCCTTGTATACCTAGACCTCATAGACTGGGACCAACAGGGACCTGCTATCTTCAATGTAGCACCAAATGATGAAGCAATCGCTGAAATGATGGGTGTTAGAGATCACTTCCCCCTGGGAGATCATAAAGCTAGATACATTATGGAACTAGATACCGCTGCCTATTTTGGGGAGACAACCCCTGCTTCTAGTCATAAAAATATAAAAATCAAACATGGATATGATGGTGAAAACCATTCTGCGGCAGTGTCAAATCCCAAAAAAGTAAAATAAAAGGACATATCTCCTGGTGAAAACATCCACGAGGCACTAGGAGATGAAAGCATGGGCCTTCCTGAGATAGAGAAGGTATATCCCGACAGATCACCCGTCCTGGTGGGGCCAGCTCAAGAGATGAATCTTGGGACAAAAGAAGAGCCAAAAATCACCTTCAGGGCATAATCTCTCAGCACAATAGAGCAAGAAAACATCTTAGCCTTCTTCAAACGTAGAAATCACAATTTTGCATGGACTTATGTAGACATGCCAGGGCTCGATCCCGCTTTGGTCATCCATCACCTTGCAGTATGGCATGATGCAAAACCAGTGAAACAGAAGCTGTGAAAAATGAACCCTTAGGTCGCCCTCCTAGTCAAAGTAGGATTGAAGAAATTACTGGATGTTGGGTTCATCCGACCAATTGATTATCTCGAATGGGTTTCTAACCTAGTACCAGTAGCCAAATTGGATGGCCAAATCTGTTGCTGCACCGACTTCTGAGATCTTAACAAAGCCTATCTGAAGGATGACTTCCCTTTACCAAACATTGACATGATAGTGGATCTTATGGTAGGACACTAAATGTTATCCCTAATGGATAGTTTTTCAGGGTATAATCAAATTAGGATCGCAAAAGAGGACCAACATAAGACAACCTTTATATGTCCATGGGGGACATACTGTTGGGTGGTAATGCCTTTTGGTCTAAAGAATGCTGAAGCCACATATCAATGAGCCACGACTGTCATCTTCCATGATCTTTTCCACCACATCATGGAAGACTATGTGGACGACTTGCTAGGAAAATCAAAGACACGGGAGGAACACCTAGATGTATTAGCAAAAATCTTCGACTGACTGGAGCAATACAATATTCACTTGAATCCAAAGATATGTGTCTTTGGGGTTACCTCCAGAAAATTTTTGGGATACATAGTCTCCAAAAGGGGAATTGAGGTAGACCCTGCAAAAGTCAAGGCCATCACTAAAATGCCTCCTCTGAAAACACTAAAACAACTAAGAAGTCTACAAGGGAAACTCCAGTCCATTCGTGGATTTATTGCTTAACTTGCCGATAAATGTCAACCTTTCCAACATCTACTCAAAAAGAATATAGATTTTGTCTGGGACAATCAATGTCAGGCTGCCTTCGATCAGCTAAAAGAATACCTAGCTAATCCCCATGTTCTGACTCCACCAAGGCAAGGAGAACCCCTCCTATTATACATCTCAGCAACAGAAATAGCTATTGGAGCCTTATTAGCACAACACGACGAGCAAGGGAAAGAAAGAACCATATATTACATCAGTCGCACCTTGATATCCTACAAGCTAAATTATACATCAATTGAACGAGCATGTCTAGCCCTGGTCTTTACTTCACAAAAATTAAGACACTACATGCTCAATCACAAAACTAAGCTCATAGCCAAGATTGATCCACTAAAATATCTACTAAACAGAGCTACTCTTACTGGGAGAATGGCAAAATGGGTCATGATCCTCAGTGAATTTGACATTGAATATACTAAGAGAAAGGCTATCAAAGGATAGGTTATCGCTGATCAGCTGGCTGAAGCACCCATCCCTACAAAATGTCCAACACTGGCAGAATTCCCTGACGAAACCATCTTGACAATAGCACTGGCAACAGAGACATGGAAAATGTACTTTGATGGGTCATATACACATAGAGACTCGAGGGCAGGCATCTTGTTTGTTACCCCTCAAGGTGACACCATCCCCAAGTCATTCAAAATTACATTCCCATGTACCAACAATGTGGTAGAGTATGAGGCCCTTATTACAGGTCTCTGAATGGCAATCAAATGGAGAATTAAGAAGCTAACAATGTATGGAGACTCCCAACTGGTCATTTGGCAAGTAAACAATGAGTACAAGACTAAGGATGATAAACTCCTACCTTATAAAAAGATGGTCGATGACTTTAAAGACTATTTTGATGACATCCACTTTGAACAAATCCCAAGGCTAAACAACAAATCTACAGACTCCATGGCCACCATCAGATCCCTAGTCGACATGAAGAAAGATAGCAAGAAGTGTGAATTCCTGATAGAAGAGCTTCCTATTCTAGCATATGATGTTCCCCAATCAGAGCTAGTGTGTGAAGTCATTGGTCCCTTATCCCCATGGTATCAAGAAACTTATCTATATCTCCATGATAAAATCATCCCTCCTAACCTATCTGCCTCACAACAAAAAACTTTCATCCACCGAGCCTCCTGCTTCACCCTTGTAGGAGATACCCTATACAAAAGGAGTCTTGATGGCACACGTTTACAATGTTTAGACTCTAGAGAAGCCGAAGTGGCCTTGCAAGAGGTACATGAAGGCATCTGTGGGGTACATTCAAGTGGACCCACTCTTGCTAAAAAGATCTTGAGGATCGGATACTATTGGCTAACCATGGAACGAGACGCCTACCGGTTTGTAGAAAAATGTTTGCCATGTCAATAGCATGGAGATCTCATTCACGCACCAGCACAAGAATTGCAACCAATCACGACGCCATGGCCTTTTTCACAATGGGGACTCGACCTCATTGGCAAAATACATCCACCATTATCTAATGGCCATAAATTCATCATCACATCTACCGAATACTTCACTAAGTGGGTGGAAGCAATACCACTCACCTTCACCACTAGAACCCAGATTTCCAAGTTCATCCTCCATTATATCATATTTCATTATGGTATCCCTCATTCCATCATCATTGACAATGGAAACCCATTCAAGAACAGGAAGTCTGCACTCTGTGTGAAAAATTCCAAATCTAACACCACTTCTCCACTCCATATTACCCTCAAGGAAATGGTCAAGCAGAAGCTTCAAATAAAACTATCCTCCACATTCTAAAGAAGATGGTAAATGAAGCTGGCCGTGACTAGCACCTCCATCTCAATCCCTCCCTATGGGCCTATCACACAAGCATCCGTACCCCCACAAGAGCCACTCCATATTCCCTTGTATTTGGATCTGAAGCCATTTTACCTATTGAGGTCAAGCTCCCATCCCTAAGAGTATCTCTGCAAAATATAATCAATGATGAGGAATATCGAGTCACAAGGTTGCATGAGCTAGAATTACTGGATGAGAAACATCTGGATGCGTTGAACCACCTATAGGCCTATCAAAATCACCTCAGAAGAAGTTACCACAAGAAAATCAGAAACCAAAAAATTGAAGTCGGTGACCTTGTCCTTATGGAAAACTAGAAAAACTTGCAGGAGCACCCTAAGAAGGGAAAATTTGAGCCCAATTGGCTAGGGCCTTATGTAATCACAGCCAGCTATGGATCAGGATCATACCAGCTTGCAACACCTAAGGGGCAGCCTGTGGATGAGCCTATGAACATTCTACACCTGAAGAAATTCTACGCATAACCCATTGAGTATCCCAAGCATAAAATCAAAAAATCAAAAAAATCAAGAAAAACTCGAGTCAATAAAGACTTCCAATGGTGAAAATCACTTCGGTGACGCTTTGGATTGGTACCATGGTGAAAACCTGTCTCAGGTGCCATGTGTAATGGCCGGTTCCACCATCTCATAAGTCCTTTCTCCATCGCAAACACTTCATGCCCAAATCACCCCCCATGGCTTGGAATTCTAGAATATCAAATCCTATCATCCAACCCACATCATCCCACCCAAAACCAATTCATGGAACGAGGATCCTTGTAAACTTCCTTTTGTATAGTAGAAAATAAAAAAATCCAAAAACAATAGAAAAACACAAAAATCCAAAAACAATAGAAAAACTCAAAAATCCAAAAACAATAGAAAAACACAAAATCCAAGAATAATAGAAAAACACAAAATCCAAAAACAACAGAAAACTCACCAAAATCCAAAAAATCCTTCCTAACAATTCACTGCAAATCACATCAAACATCAACATCAACTCTCAACATCAAACCCATCCTAAACCATTCCCACATCATCAAGTCATGCCAGAACTACATATTCATCTTGCCCGCATCTTGAAAGTACCTTGATCCCATGGACACAGGGTATGTAGGCAGTCTAGAATATGAAGGAAGTATCTAGTACTCATGTACATAAGATGTACCCATTCAACCCATTTGGATGGTCCCCATTCACTAAGCTTGTTGGACCCAACAAATGATACACACGCTAGGTATACGCTTGAAACATCGCGCCTCACACAAACATCATCAATCAACATACCAACTATAATCCCACACATGGCCTGACTATCCTTTTTCCCACCTTTCGAAAAGTATCCAACAAAATCCAACTGATTCGCGTCCTAGAATATATCGTTCCTACAAAGGACAAGAATCTACCATCCTATCAACATGTATCTTGGCAAGAGCACACAAAGGCTATTTGTATCTTTTTGTTAGTCTTTTTGATTATTGATTTTTAATTTTTTGTCTCGCTCTAGGTCATTTCCAAAGCTACCTTGATCTCATTATATCATGGTAAGTGGCGAACAACATCTGGAGTAGACATGGTCATTATTTCTGTATGCTGTGCTTGTGGGTTGGTTTCATCACTCTAAGAATAGTATTCATATCTTGAAGCCTGGGTTGGTTCTAGCATGATGTGCCTCATTTGCATATATAGGCATCAATACCTTATATGTACTAGGAGCACTCATCACTATGAGTCCCCTTCCTTGGCTAGGCAAGGTTATACTACCTTGGGCAGGAATGAAATCAACCTATTATTTGTGGGTCTAGTCCATGCAATCATGGGATATATATCATCACCTAGGTCATCTCATACCTTTGTAAACTGCATCCTACATTGCTATAATAAATTAAGAAATGCTCTCACTTAAACTGATGCAACTACTATTGCTAGCTCAAATAATCTTTCTATCACCCATTCAACCATACTATCTAGGCCTAGATTTTCCACCCCCCACCCATCTATTAGCCCCCCATCCCACATTCTTCTAACTAACCTATCTTCTTACTGATTTCCAATCCATCCCGAACCAAACCAAATCCTCCCCTTAATGATATGGTGTTTCATGACCCAACAACTCCCTCATTAACCATCCCACCCCCTCACCAATCTAACCATAGCCAATCATTTCCATACCCAATCCATCAATCCTTATCCTCTCCCCACCCATTCCCCTATCACACAACCCCACCACCCAGGGTTCAACAAAGAACATCATGTGTATCAAGACCTAAGCATCTCATAATCATTTAGTTTGCATCTCATATATCATTTAGTTTGCATCTCATGTATCATTTAATTTGCATTTCATATCATTTATTTTCCATTTTATACCATTTAGTTTGTATCTCATATATCATTTTGTTTGCATCTCATGTATCATTTAATTTGCATTTCATATCATTTAGTTTCCATTTCATACCATTTAGTTTGCATCTCATGTATCATTTAATTTGCATTTCATATCATTTAGTTTCCATTTCATATCATTTAGTTGCATAATCATAATCATTTAATTTGCATTTCATTTAGGTGCATTTTAGAATCATTTAGTTGCGTATCATAATCATTTAGTTTGCAATTATTTAGGTGCATTTTAAAAATCATTTAGTGAAATTTCATAAATCATTACATTCCATTCCACAATGATTACACAATCATTTAAATTACATTTCATCTAACCATTTAATTTGAACTTAGTTTGCATTCCATAATCATTTAAAATTGCATTCCATAATCATTACATTGCATATCATAATCCTTTAAATTGCATTTCATAATCATTTAGTTACATTTACTCGCATAGCATAATCATAATCATTTAGTTGCATCTTATAACCATCTAGTTGCATTTCCATATTTCCATACATAACATGTGTTTATTAAGATAAACATACATTTCCACTGCATTACATTTTACATCCATAATAAATGTTTATTAATCTAAACATTTATTTGCATTATACATCATAGTCCATAAATCAAAAACATGCATATATCAAACTAAGTAAACCATCATTACATCCATCATATTACATCAATAGGTACATCCATAACATCATCATACTACATCGTATAAACACAACACATCCATAGCATATAAACCATAAAGCATACTACATCCATCAACATAAGCATCATCATCATCATATAAAAGCATCATAAATAAACAAATAGGCCATCATCATCTCATATATGATCATCGTAAAAATGCACGTCACTCATGTATATACATCAAAAAAATAATAATATGTTATGATACAATGCCTCCAAGGCCCAAAATGATACAACTATCACATAGAGGACCCTCTCTCTGACTCAGTTGGGGATCTTGGTCATGGTGGAGGTTGTGATTGTGATTGTGGTCCTACCTGTGGCTATAGATGCGGCTGTGGCTGAACCTATACCTGTGTGACCTGCTCGGGCACATGTGATGGGGGACCCATCACCTGCTGAATAGACTGAACTGATCTAGATCTATGTGACCTAGATGTCGTGGATCCACTGAGTTGACTATAGCTCGGTGCATGCTTCTCTATAGGCACTGCCGCGTGATAGAGGCCCCGATAATAATCCATTCGTCCTCTGGCCTCTAACAACTGTCCCTGTACCTGAGACAACTATGTCTGCATCAGTGTCAAAACTGGGGTCATACTGACACCTGAAGCTTGTAAACTACCCACTGTAGCCTCTGCCTTTCGATCTCTTGCAAGGGTAGCATCCTGCTCTCCTATGAAAACTTCTATCTCACCCTATGCCTGGGCTAACTGCGCCCGCAATGCCGCTGCCTGTCTATCTGTACCATCTAATAGTGCAACTGTACCTCACAACTGCATTAACTCTACCTCGTGACTCTCTAAAGCCTCCTATAGGCTGGCTACCTGTGCCCACAGAGTCTCAACCTCCTCCTCCTCTCCACTCTGAGGCTGCCAATGAGATGAAGACCCTCAAAACCTTGACTCTCCACCTGCCTCTAAAGTACCCACCTCTGCCTGCTATCCTGCTACAACAGCCTGCTCCTGCTACGATACCTGTGGTGGGGGAAAAACACCTCTACCTACCCTCGGTTGTCCCCCACTTTGTCAAGGTCCTCCCTGCCTCCGCACCACTCTAATCTAAACCTACTCAATAGGTACCTACTGTACAGGTACCCCCTGCCGCACCTGCTGCTGGGGCAACTATGAACTACCACCTGCTTGCCCCTCTCCCTTGAGCCCGACCTATCCAGCTACTATTGCTGCTAACACGTCCATCGACTCCCCATCTCTCCCAATCTCCCTCTCCTCCCCATCCCCTCCAATCTCCATAAGATAATCTGCAATAATCTCCTCACCCTCCTCCAGGAAATCATCTCCATCAAAATCATCATCTCCATCCTCCTCAGACTCCTCATCCCCTAACGCTACCGCCTCCTCTGTGGGGACTACCTCCTCTGCAGGGTCTGTGAACTGTGTAGGTAACCACATCTGCCACCATGTCTCATACGTAGGAGTAGTGCCTGCATCCCTAACCACACTCTTCCAGTCCCACATCAATGGCTCCAAAGCTACAAAATCCTCCAGGGAAACTCGGGGCTGTATGGTTGCAGGCCAATAATAAACATCTCGACGGGTCCGTGTAAAAATCTCCATCGGCTGTGGAACATCCTGTCATAGCCCAAACTGTCACATAACTTGCGATGGTAGATACATATCAATCATGTGGTCCCCTCGACCTATTAGGTAGCACTGCTGGAAAGTGAAAGGCATGTGAACATCGTCATTTGGCTAGGGCTCCACTCCAATGTATGGTCGCCAGGTAACTCGAATGATGTCATCCAAAACCTGCCTCCAATACCAAACCTACCTGGTGTATGTATACTTGGCATCTCTATACAAGAAAATAAAGACCTCAAACAGATGATGATAGTACCCACATCTCGGTCGAGTGACCGGAATATGCTCCCAGATCCACACATGCAACAAAGTAACCCCGACTGATAAAACTAAATCACGATGATAAACAACGGTATTCATCTCATGATAGAGCTATGCCAACATCGCCGGTCCCCAAGCATACACTGTCTCATGTTTGACCATCCCCTCAATAACCTCTCCCCATCCAACCAGAAATCCCCTACCTCTCCTATCTGGCATCACTACGGCATCGATCAATGCACACAGGAATAAAGCAAAGTGATTTGAAACCGCCGCCAGTGTCCCCTCATAACTCATCTCCCTCCCATCTGCTGACAAAGCCATCTGATCACAGCCAAATACTCTAATCAAGACCCTCCATCCCCTCCTCGTGTCATATGTCACCCGATGACCATGAATCAATAGCTTGAGGATGCAATAATAATCCTCAAGAGTGATGGTGATCTCACTAGTAGGAAGCAAAAATGAACAAGTCTCTGGCCGATACCGCTCTACAACAATTGTAATCAGAGCTCTATGAGCTCGCAACACTGACATTGATGCAGCTGTCAAAATCCCTAACCTCGCTAGTCGAGCCCGGGTGGCGTCATCGAACTACTCAAATAGCACCATCATAGACAACACGCATCGCTCCCTCGAGGACACTATAAATGACCTCGTATCCTACATCCACAGTTTTCTGGTAAAAAATCTACCTATCTTTTTCCAAATCCACCCCTTTCTTCTAATGTTGAAAGCCAAAAACATTTTGGCGCCACAACAGACCATATTTTGTGCCATTTCTAATGATGGCACTACCACATTTCCCCAGGGCACTAATTCACAATATAGCACCACTGCGCAGCCTTTTCGTGCCATTTAAACAAATGGTGCTCCCCTTCCATTTGGTAATCTAACGAATGGCACCACCCTTCCTGATAGCGCCTATATCAAGTATAGCGCTACTCCTCCACATTGTACGAATCTTCTAGATAGCGCCATTACCCAACATAGTGCCTATCTAAAAGATAGCACTACCCTTCCCCCTATTTGGCACTAAAACACCAAAATTCTAATCCCTGCACACATTGCGCTAATACAGAGGATGGCGCCAAAATGTTAAACATATGGCGCCAATCCACCCCCTACTCTACCCTAGCAAATAGCACCAATCCAGAGGATTGCGCTAATCGGCTTCTTTTTAGGGTCACGCGATCTTATGATAGCACCACAATGCCAATCCCAAATTCTCGAAGCCCAAAAATGCAATAAAATCAAAAAATGACAAAGCTAGGGTTAGGCCCTACCTGGGGTCCAACGTCCGGTGCCTGGCCATATGATTGAAAACACTCAGAAATATGGGTGTGTCATGGGAACCTGGGATTGTGCTCTGCCATCTCTCTTTTGCTCCTTCTCAAGAATTCAATGTGTGCAAATGTGGCACCCTTAGGGCCCACTGGTCTAAATATAGTAAGCCATGTCATCCTTCCACGCACTTTTTCCCCTCCAGGGTGCATATCACAACCTTTTTCCTCTGTTTTTCTTCCTGCCATCTTCTTTTTCCATGCTCTATCCAACTTTCACTCCCGTCACGTCCTTTCGAGAGCTCGCCTGAATTTTTTTTATTTTTTCGGTGACCTCTCGAGGGGGCATCCCTCACCCATTTTATTCCTTCCCAGCAGTTGGGGCATACTTTTCTTTGACCTGACGCCACTTCCCTGCTAGGTCCTGATGCCACGTCAAAGAGGGGCAAATGTAGACACCTAAAAATTTCTCCATCGTCAAACCAAATCCTGACATCCCTAAGCATACCAATTTTCCTTCTAATCAATTAATTAAATTTTTATTTAATTAATTATCCCTTCATCACCTAATTTTTCATCATTCTATCCCCAACAATTGGATTAATTTTATTAATTCAACAGTTCAACTTTAGCCAATTAATTAAATAAATATGCAATATTTATTTGGTTAATTTCCCTTTTCTCACTAAATCTAATTAATTAGGTAAATCATGTTTAACTAATTAATTCAGCCTATTAATTAACCTATCCCTACCCTATGTAATTAAATAGTCATTATTTAATTGCCTACCCTAGCCTATATCATCCTAGCCTTAGGATTAATTAAATAAAACCTTATTTAATTAATCTTAACCTCCCATTAACCCATTCCCTAATTTTTTTCAGCCATATTAATTAGGCTAATCACCCTAATTAAAATGGTCAAACCTTGATTAACACTTCTTCCCACATCCCACAAATAAAAAATTGAAATATATCCCATATAAATCAATTTTTTATACACGTGTCATAATCCTCATTTAATACCTCTTACACCCCTTACACATGTCATAGCTCATTAATATCCACTCTTCCCTAAATGAATTTTTAATTCATTTTACCCTTCCCCATGTGAATTTTAATTCACAAATAATCCATCTCACTCAACCTCATTAACTCCACCCCTTTCCCAAGATTAATTTAAAATTCATCTTTATTCCTAGCCCTCCATTTTCCAAGATGAAATATAGGCCCTCCACATCATCTTCATCCTCCAGCATTGATCTCCCAAATCAATCTCAACCATTGGATCAAAATCTCTCCAAAATGTCTATAAATACAACATCCTCCAAGCCATTTTAGGATCCAATTTCTAAGTAATGTTACTATGTCAAAATATCAATTGAGCTAAGCAAATTCCTGAGTTGCACTTGTGAGATTGAGAGCATTTCACATCTCTTCTTAATATCTAGGGTATATCTTAGAGTATTTGGGTGCAAGCTCCTTCACCCTCATGAGATTGGGTCTTCATATCAAGGTATAACTTCTCGTTCTGCATGCATTAAGTTTGTATTTTTACCTCGATTTGAATCTCCTAATCACAGGTGCAACCCCTGCTCTCTTTTGTTTAGGAATGTTTACCCCCTGTAGTATGTCCATTGGTGATGTAGAGTGGCACAAGGGAAGCAATAACACAAGATAAGTTTGTTTTCCTTAGCCCACTCACCCACTCACCTAGCCTTCAACCAACCAATCAAAGGCATATTCAAGGGTATATTATGGATTTGTTGCCTAGACTTCTATTCAGCCTTCAAGGCTTCTCTCACACCTTGAGGTAGGTCTGCAAACACCTTACCAACACTTGGTTTGATCACCAACTTCATTCAACTCTCTAACCTTGACTAGGCCTAGTGAGGCCACTAGCCCTCCAAAATAGGGTTTCACTACAAAACTTGACAAAATCCCAAATGACCAGGCAAGTAAATGATGAATTTGAATACCCTTTAAGGGGCCCTAACAAACTTCCAAACCTCCAGGTCCAACTCTACTCTAGCAACTCAGAACACCCACTAGGTCTCTAGGCCTAATTGATCACTTTAGGGCTAGGTTACAAAGCAAGTGGTCTAATTTGGGGTCATAGATCAAGGACAAGAGTTTGGATTACATCTACCACACCCAAACAACTCAAAACCACCATTCATTCACTTACCTTATCAGAATTTTGTAATTTACATCACTAAATTGCATAATTTCAGTCAAATACATAGAGATATTTGACCTAGGGCATCACCTTAAAAATAGAAGACTGCCTTTCGCAGCAAAAATCTTTTGGAATCAAGTAGTATACACCCCTAGCCTACATTTCACTGAGTGGCATGAAATTTCATCGGTGGGAATGCATTCTATGGCCAAATTTGTGGGACAACCCTAGAAAATAGGGTTGCTAGACCAGTTTTGAAAGAAAATTCAATAACTTTTGATTCCGACCACTTCATGAGCTCAAACTAGTTGCATTCAAACCCTGACTCCCCCTAGTTTCAGAAAAATCACATTAGAACAAGAGTTTAGTCCGTATAGTCCATACAGAAACATGTTTTCTTTAGAAAAATAGTCAAATTCTTGATTTTTGTGCCCAAAATTGCATACAAAAACTCCTCCTTCATTCTGGGGTGAGAGGATAGCAATATAACTTGACCTAAGTTGGTTTTCAATTGTCAAAATAGATTCAACTTCCAAAAATGGGTTGCAACCGACCAAATGTGTCATTTGACAACATTGACAACATTGGTCACTATGACATTTTGCAATAACACAAAGAGGTCGATTGGTTCAACTTGTCCAATGGAACCTAACCAACCACCATTCCCTCTAAAACATGCCAAAATACAAAAATTTCCAATTAGACTAAAAAACAAACGAAAAACCAACATTAGACCTACTAGGCCTAAGTGGCATAACTAGGGTCCAAATGGACTAAAGAAGGATTTGAGGTTTATATAGTTACCCCAAACCTCTTGACCATACAAAATGAACCAAACAACAATGGCTAAAAGCCTTATTATAGAGCACATTAAACAAAAACGACAACCTTTCAAAAAAAAAGCAATAAAAATTGATCTTGGAATCAAGGTGCTCCTAGGTGCCCTGCACCATACACCCACTGTTAAACAAAACTCAAGTCTCTTGAGTTAGGAATGTGATCAAATGTGAAACTTGCCTTCTCAATGTCTGCTCTAATCATCCAAGTGGCATCCTCCTGAGGTTTATTGAGCCACTTCACCAAGTACTCATAGTATGTGTGCCTCCTAGTCTGTTTTGCAATCCTCTTATCCAAAATGCACTCAATCTGATTAGGAGATGAAGGAATCAGTTCTTGGAGTGTCTAATCAGTTTGGTCTTCTTCATCAGTAGTCTGAGGATCAGATCCTTTATAGGGATAAAGGTCTGAAACATTAAAAATTGGAGACAAAGCAATGCCATCCGGAAGTCTGATTTTATATGCAATTTCTCCACATTTCTTGAGCACTTCACAAGGCCCAATCTTCTTCATGAGTAGCTTAGTGTGTTTACCTGCAAGGAGCCTCTGCTTCTTTAGATGGACCATTACCAAATCCCCTTCTTTGAACTACAAATCCCTTCTCCTTCTGTCAGCAAACTATTTATATTTCTGAGAAGTGGACAGCAATTTCTATTTTACTTGCTCATGGACATCTTTCATCACTTGGACAAAGTCTTTAGCCAAGGCACTGCTATTTTCTAGTCCTTTAATCTCCCTAAGTTCCAAAATACCCCTTGGGTGAGTGCCATAAACAATTTGGAAAGGAGACAGGCCGGTGCTTCTGTTTACAGTGTCATTGTATGAGAACTCTGCCTGTGCCAAAATTAAATCCCAACTAGCACCCTGCTCCTTTGTTAGGCATCTTAGGAGGTTGCCAAGTGACCTATTAATCACCTCTGTTTGTCCATCAAACTAAGGGTGATAGGCAGATGATAAGGACAAATTTGTACCTAGTCTTTTCCAAAGTGTCCTCCAGAAGTGTCCTATGAACTTGGGGTCTCTGTTAGAGATTATGGACAAAGGTAAACCATGTAACTTGACTATTTCCTTGAAGAAAAGACCTGCTATGTGTGAGGCATCATGTGTGGTTTTATATGGGATGAAGTGAGCCATTTTTGAGAACCTATCAACAACCACAAAGATGCTATCATGTCCATTCTTGGTCCTAGGCAAACCAAATACAAAGTCCATGCTGATGGAATCCCACGGCTTTGAAGGAATAGGTAGTGAAGTGTATAAACCTACATTTGATGTATGCCCCTTTGCTCTTTGGCAAATTTGACAAGTTTCAACAAACTTCCTTACATCGGTTGGTAATTTTGGCCAAAAATAGTATCTCCTAACCAATTCTAGGGTCTTATCAATGCCAAAGTGGCCTGACATGCTGCCACGGTGCTTTTCCTTGATAATGTTCTCTCTAACAGACCCTCTTGGGATACACAACATGCTACCCTTGAAAAGATATCCATCTTGTAAGAAAAATTCAAAAAAATCAGTGTTATACCTTCTTGTCAGGGCCTTGCAAGATAGGTATGGTTCTTTGAAGTCTTCATCTGCTGCATACTAATCTTTGATGGCATGAATACCTATACTTTCCAATTGAATAGTTTTCACAACAAGATTCCTCCTACTTAAGGCATCGACTACCTTATTGGCCACTCCTTTCTTGTGTTTTATTGAGAAGGTGTATGCTTGGCTATACTCCATCCACTTGAGATGTCTGTGATTCAACTTCTGCTGCCTGTTCAAGAAGCTTAATGCATGGTTATCAGTAAAAACTATAAATTCCTTTGGCAATAAGTAGTGTCTCCATTTTCTTAATGACTGAACCATTGCATATAACTCTAGATCATAGGTGGAGTAGTTCTGTTTCGCCTCATTTAACTTCTCACTAAAGAATGCTGCAGGCCTCCCATCTTGACTTAGGACTCCCCCAACAACCCTCTTACTTGCATCACACTCTACCACAAAGACCTTGTCAAAATTAGGTAGCACTAGGACTAGTTTTTCTAATATTTTCTTCTTTAACAGTTCAAAGGCTTCATTGGCTTCATTGGTCTCATGTGTCCACACAAATACACATTTCTTGCCCCCTTTTATGGTGTCAACAAGTGGAGCACAAATACCACTAAACCCTCTAATGAACTTTCTATAAAAGCTACACAAACCATGGAAACTCCTTACCTCAGAGGCTGTTGTAGGTGTTGGCAAATTAAGAATGGCTTCCACCTTGCTTGGATCCATTTTTAGGCTACCCTTAGAGATGACAAACCCCAAGAATATCAACTCTTCTTCTAGGAAGACACATTTGTCAAGATTAATTCTCAACTTCTCCTCTTGAAGCCTCCTGAGCAGTTGATGGATATGTCTTATGTGGTCTTCCTTGTTGTCACTAAAAACCAATATATCATCCAAATATACAACAATAAACTTATTAAGGAAAGGTTTTAGCACCTCATTCATCAATCTCATGAAGGTGCTTAGTGCATTTGACAAGTCAAAATGCACGACAACCCATTCAAATAGTCCTTCATTAGTTTTGAAGGTGGTTTTCCACTCATCCCCCTCCCTTATCCTGATTTGGTGGTAACCACTTTTTAGATCCATCTTGGTAAAATATTTAGCCCTACCCAAGCAATCCATTAAATCTTCTATTCTAGGCATTGGAAATCTATACCTAATAGTGATCTTGTTGATGGCCCTAGAGTCAGTGCATAGTCTCCATGTTCCTTCCTTTTTGGGTGCAAGTACTGCAGGTACTGCACATGGACTAATACTCCTCCTGATAAGCCCTCTATCCAACAAGTCTTGGATTTGTCTTGCCACTTCAGTATTTTGCTCTGGAGTCAACTTGTAGGCTGCTTGGTTTGGTAGGGTGGATCCAGGGATGAGATCAATGCAATGACTAATCTCCCTCTTTGGTGGAAGGGCATCCTTACTCTCATCGGCTATCACATCATGAAACCTCTCCAATAGTTCTTCCACTTCCTTTGGTCCAATCCTCCTAAGAGGTTGCTGCACTTTGACCTTCTTGGGATTTACATCCTTAGGGTTGAGGACTACTGCAAAACATGGCAATTTCTCTTCCTTGAGGTTAGCCAAAAACTCTTTTTCACCTACCAACATAACTGAACTAGAAATGATCTTCTCTTTGCAATCATCAATCAAAGGAGTCATTGTGAAATTTTCACTATTCTTGGACAAATTAATCACATTTTGCTTACCATCATGTTGGGCACTTGTGTCATGTTGCCAAGGCCTTCCAAGAAGAAGGTGGCATGCATCCATATCTACTATCTCACAAAGAATCCTATCATGATATTCACCTATCTTGAATTCAACCCAACATTGCTCTTTCACCACAATTTGTTGTTCCTTGGTTAGCCAAAAGACTCTATAGGAGTTAGGATGAGGTATTCTTTTCAATCCTAACTTAGTCACCATTTCATTAGAAGCCAAATTTTTAGAAGAACCTGAATCAACTATTACTTTGCAAACTTTTCCTTTCACCTTGCAAGTGGTTCTGAACAAGTTGTTCCTTTGGGGTTGCTCCTTGGTGGCTGGCATGATGAGGGATATATTAAACATGATGCACTCTCCACTCTTAGGTGCTACAGACTTGGAAGATGCTATTTGATAACTAGTGGTGCTTTGACAGTCCTCTTCTTGAAGGAGTTGTACTCTTCTTTCTTTCTAATTTTCAGCAGTGTTTCCAATCTTCTCCGGGTATCTACAGGACTGATGTCCAATCTGATTGCAAGAGAAACACCTTCCAGTAAACACATTGGGACCTCTACCCCATTTCTTCCTGTGCCATTACCTCTCCCTCTAAACTGACCCTTATCAGTACTATTTCTGTCAGCCTGTCCTTGGCTGCCTTCTTGTGATCTACCTTCTTGGTATCTAAGAAAGTTGTCTCTATTTTGAAATCTGCCCCTGCCTCTAAAATTCAGATTGCCTCTGCCCCTGCTACTTGAATCACCTTTTCTCCTTTGTTTGTCCTCAATCCTCAATGCCATTTGAAAACACTTGTGGACTGTCTCTGCGTTAAAGAGGGTTAATTCATCTTGAATGGAGAGCTTAAGGCCATTGAGATACCTTGCAAGCTTCTATTTTTCATTCTTAGGCATCTTGGCTTTCAATGTCACCTTGTGAAACTCCTCTGTGTAGGTGCTCATGTCCATGTCCTTCTGTCTCAAGTTGTGCAACTTCTTCTGCAAGTTGACTTCATAATCCTTAGGGACAAATTGCTTCTTGATTTCAAGTACCATCTTCCTCCATGTAGAGATAGGGTTCCTATCATCCTCTATCCTCTCATTTTGAATAAAGTTCCACCAACTCAAGGCTGGCCCTTTCATTCTTGATTTGGCAATCCTCACTTTCTAATTTTCTGCCACTTCTTCACATTCAAAATAGTTCTCCATTGCCTCAATCCAATCAAGGCACTCCTCTGGGTTCATCTTACCAGGAAACATAGGTAAGTCTGCCTTAGTGTCCTTCCTACTCAACTTTCCAAGTGCATCTAGGAATTGTCTTTCTGACATGCCTCCTTGTGACTCTTCCATTGGCACTTCTTTTTATTCATCTTGATCCTCTTCATCTGAATCTAAGATGAATTCTTGCTTCTTCTTCTTGTCCTTGTCTTTCTTCAACTTTTCTATCTCAGCCTCCATCCTTTTGTTCTTGGCTGCTTGCTCTCTCACTATCTTTGCCAATTCGACATTTGTCACCTTTGAAGGAATTTCCTCCTCTTCTTCTCTATCTCCCATCTCTTTGATGGCTCTGATACCACCTGATGCAGAGTGGCACAAGGGAAGCAACAACACAAGATAAGTTTGTTCTCCTTAGCCCACTCACCCACTCACCTAGCCTTCAACCAACCAATCAAAGGCACATTGAAGGTTATATTATGGATTTGTTGCCTAGACTTCTATTCAGCCTTCAAGGCTTCTCTCACAGCTTGAGGTAGGTCTGCAAACACCTTACCAACACTTGGTTTGATCACCAACTTCATTCAACTCTCTAACCTTGACTAGGCCTAGTGAGGCCACTAGCCCTCCAAAACAGGGTTTCACTACAAAACTTGACAAAATCCTGAATGACCAAGCAAGTAAATGATGAATTTGAATACCCTCCAAGGGGCCCTAACAAAATTCCAAACCTCCAGGTCCAACTCTACTCCAGCAACTCAGAACACCCACTAGGTCTCTAGGCCTAATTGATCACTTTAGGGCTATGTTACAAAACAAGTGGTCTAATTTGGGGTCATAGATCAGGGACAGGAGTTTGGATTACCTCTACCACACCCAAACAACTCAAAACCACCATTAATTCACTCACCTTATTAGAGTTTTGTCATTTACATCACCAAATTGCATAATTTTAGTCAAATACATAGAGATATTTGACCTAGGGCATCGCCTTAAAAATAGAAGACTGCCTTTCCCAGCAAAAAGCTTTTGGAATCAAGTAGTATACACCCCTAGCCTGCATTTCACTGAGTGGCATGAAATTTCATCAGTGGGAATGCATTCTAGGGCCAAATTTGTGGGACAACCCTAGAAAACAGGGTTTCTAGACCAGTTTTGAAAGAAAATTCAATAACTTTTGATTCCGACCACTTCATGACCTCAAACTAGTTGCATTTGAACCCTAACTCCCTCTAGTTTCAGAGAAAATACATTGGGCAATAGTTTAGTTCGTATAGTCTGTACAGAAACATGTTTTCTTCAGAAAAATAGTCAAATTCTTGATTTTTGTGCCCAAAATTGCATACAAAAACTCCTCCTTCGTTCTGGGGTGAGAGGATAGCAATATAACTTGAGCCAGGTTGGTTTTCAATTGTCAAAACAGATTCAACTTCCAAAAATGGGTTGCAACAGACCAAATGTGTCATTTGACAACATTGGTCACTATGACATTTTGCAATAACACAAAGAAGTCAATTGGTTCAACTTGTCCAATGGAACCTAACCAACCACCAATCCCTCTAAAACATGCCAAAACACAAAAATTTCCAATTACACTAAAAAACAAATGAAAAACCAACATTAGACCTACTAGGCCTAAGTGGCATAACTAGGGTCCAAATGGACTAAAGAAGGATTTGAGGTTTATATAGTTACCCCAAACCTCTTGACCATACAAAATGGACCAAACAACAATGGCTAAAAGCCTTATTACAAAGCACATTAAACAAAAACCACAACCTTTCAAAAAAAAAAATGCAATAAAAAATGATCTTGGAATCAAGGTGCTCCTAGGTGCCCTGCACCATACACCCACTGTCAAATAGAACTCAAGTCTCTTGAGTTAGGAATGTGATCAAATGTGAAACCTGCCTTCTCAATGTCTGCTCTGCTCATCCAAGTGTCATCCTCCTGAGGTTTATTGAGCCACTTCACCAAGTACTCATAGTATGTGTGCCTCCTAGTCTGTTTTGCAATCCTCTTATCCAAAATGCACTCAATCTGATTAGGAGATGAAGGAATCAGTTCTTGGAGTGTCTGATCAGTTTGGTCTTCTTCATTAGTAGTCTAAGGATCAGATCCTTTATAGGGATAAAGGTCTGAAACATTAAAAATTGGAGACAAAGCAATGCCATCCGGAAGTCTGATTTTATATGCATTTTCTCCACATTTCTTGAGCACTTCACAATGCCCAATCTTCTTCATGAGTAGCTTAGTGTGTTTACCTGCAGGGAGCCTCTGCTTCTTCAGATGGACCATTACCAAATCCCCTTCTCCGAACTACAAATCCCTTCTCCTTCTGTCAGCAAACTATTTATATTTCTGAGAAGTGGACAGCAATTTCTATTTTACTTGCTCATGGACATCTTTCATCACTTGGACAAAGTCTTCAGCCAAGGCACTACTAATTTTTAGTCATTTAACCTCCCTAAGTTCCAAAATACCCCTTGGGTGAGTGCCATAAACAATTTGGAAAGGAGACAGGCCGGTGCTTCTATTTACAGTGTCATTGTATGAGAACTCTGCCTGTGCCAAAATTAAATCCCAACTAGCACCCTGCTCCTTTGTTAGGCATCTTAGGAGGTTGCCAAGTGACCTATTAATCACCTTTGTTTGTCCATCAGACTGAGGGTGGTAGGCAGATGATAAGGACAAATTTGTACCTAGTCTTTTCCAAAGTGTCCTCCAGAAGTGTCGTTGAACTTGGGGTCTCTGTTAGAGATTATGGACAAAGGTAAACCATGTAACCTGACTATTTCCTTGAAGAAAAGACCTGCTATGTGTGAGGCATCATGTGTGGTTTTACATGGGATGAAGTGAGCCATTTTTGAGAACCTATCAAAAATCACAAAGATGCTATCATGTCCATTCTTGGTCCTACGCAAACCAAGTACAAAGTCCATGCTGATGGAATCCCAAGGCTTTGAAGGAATAGGTAGTGGAGTGTATAAACCTACATTTGATGTATGCCCCTTTTCTCTTTGGCAAATTTGACAAGTTTCAACAAACTTCCTTACATCGGTTGGTAATTTTGGCCAAAAATAGTATCTCCTAAATACTCTAGCGTCTTATCAATGCCAAAGTGACCTGACATGCTGCCACGGTGCTTTTCCTTGATAATGTTCTCTCTAACAGACCCTCTTGGGATACACAACATGCTACCCTTGAAAAGATATCCATCTTTTAACAAAAATTCAGAAAAATCAGTGTTATACCTTCCTGTCAGGGCCTTGCAAGATAGGTATGGTTCTTGAAGTCTTCATCTGCTGCATACTAATCTTTGATGGCATGAATACCTGTACTTTCCAACTAAATAGTTTTCACAACAAGATTCCTCCTACTTAAGGCATCAACTACCTTATTGGCCACTCCTTTCTTATGTTTTATTGAGAAGGTGTATGCTTGGCTGTACTCCATCCACTTGACATGTCTATGATTCAACGTCTGCTACCTTTTCAAGAAGATTAATGCATGGTTATCAGTAAAAAATATAAATTCCTTTGGCAATAAGTAGTGTCTCCATTTTCTTAATGACTGAACCATTGCATATAACTCTAGATCATAGGTGGAGTATTTCTATTTTGCCTCATTTAACTTCTCACTAAAGAATGCTACAGGCCTCCTATCTTGACTTAAGACTCCCCTAACAACCCTCTTACTTGCATCGCACTCTACCACAAAGACCTTGTCAAAATTAGGCAGCACTAGGACTAGTTTTTCTGATATTTTCTTCTTTAACAGTTCAAAGGCTTCATTGGCCTCATGTGTCCACACAAATACACATTTCTTGCCCCCTTTTATGGTGTCAACAAGTGGAGCACAAATACCACTAAACCCTCTAATGAATTTTCTATAAAAGCTACACAAACCATGGAAACTCCTTACCTTAGAGGTTGTTGTAGGTGTTGGCCAATTAAGAATGGCTTCCACCTTGCTTGGATCCATTTTTAGGCTTCCCTTAGAGATGACAAACCCCAAGAATATCAACTCTTCTCGTAGGAAGACACATTTGTCAAGATTGATTCTCAACTTCTCCTCTTGAAGCCTCCTGAGCAGTTGATGGATATGTCTTATGTGGTCTTCCTTGCTGTCACTAAAAACCAATATATCATCTAAATACACAACAATAAACTTATTAAGGAAAGGTTTTAGCACCTCATTCATCAATCTCATGAAGGTGCTTGGTGCATTTGACAAGCCAAAATGCATGACAACCCATTCAAATAGTCCTTCATTGGTTTTGAAGGCGGTTTTCCACTCATCCCCCTCCCTTATCCTGATTTGGTGGTAACCACTTTTTAGATCCATCTTGGTAAAATATTTAGCCCTACCCAAGCAATCCATTAAATCTTCTATTCTAGGCATTGGAAATCTATACCTAATAGTGATCTTGTTGATGGCCCTGGATTCAGTGCATAGTCTCCATGTTCCTTCCTTCTTGGGTGCAAGTATTGCAGGTACTACACATGGACTAATACTCCTCCTGATAAGCCTTCTATCCAACAAGTCTTGGATTTGTCTTGCCACTTTAGTATTTTGCTCTAGAGTAAACTTGTAGGCTGCTTGGTTTGGTAGGGTGGATCCAGGGATGAGATCAATGCAATGACTAATCTCCCTCTTTGGTGGAAGGGCATCCTTACTCTCATCGGCTATCACATCATGAAACCTCTCCAATAGTTCTTCCACTTCCTTTGGTCCAATCCTCCTAAGAGGTTGCTACACTTTGACCTTCTTGGGATTTACATCCTTGGGCTTGAGGACTACTACAGAACATGGCACTTTCTCTTCCTTGAGGTTAGCTAAAAACTCTTTTTCACCTACCAACATAACTAAACTAGAAATGATCTTCTTTTTGCAATCATCAATCAAAGGAGTCATTGTGAAATTTTCACCATTCTTGGACAAATGAATCACATTTTGCTTACCATCATGTTGGGCACTTGTGTCATGTTGCCAAGGCCTTCCAAGAAGAAGGTGGCATGCATCCATATCTACTATCTCACAAAGAATCCTATCATGATATTCACCTATCTTGAATTCAACCCAACATTGCTCTTTCACCACAATTTGTTGTTCCTTGGTTAGCCAAAAGACTCTATAGGGGTTAGGATGAGGTATTCTTTCCAATCCTTAGTCACCATTTCATTAGAAGCCAAATTTTTAGAAGAACCTGAATCAACTATTACCTTGCAAACTTTTCCTTTCACCTTGCAAGTGGTTCTGAACAAGTTGTTCCTTTGGGGCTGCTCCTTGGTGGCTGGCATGATGAGGGATCTGTTAAACATGATGCACTCTACACTCTCAGGTGCTGCAGACTTGGAAGATGTTGTTTGATAACTGGTGGTGCTTTGACAGTCCTCTTCTTGAAGGAGTTGTACTCTTCTTTCTTTCTAATTTTCAGCAGTGTTTCCAATCTTCTCCGAGCATCTAAAGGACTGATGTCCAATCTGATTGCAAGAGAAACACCTTCCAGTAAACACATTGGGACCTCTGCCCCCATTTCTTCCTCTGCCATTACCTCTCCCTCTAAACTGACCCTTATCAACACTATTTCCGTCAGCCTATCCTTGGCTGCCTTCTTGTGATCTACCTTCTTGGTATCTAGGAAAGTTGTCTCTGTTTTGAAATCTGCCCCTGCCCCTGCTACTTGAATCACCTTTTCTCCTTTGTTTGTCCTCAATCCTCAATGCCATTTGAAAACACTTGTGGGCTGTCTCCACGTTAAAGAGGGTTAATTCATCTTGAATGGAGAACTTAAGGCCATTGAGATACGTTGCAAGCTTCTATTTTTCATTCTCAAGCATCTTGGCTTTCAATGTCACCTTGTGAAACTCCTCTGTGTAGTTGCTCACGTCCTTGTCCTTCTGTGTCAAGTTGTGCAACTTCTTCTGCAAGTTGACTTCATAATCCTCAGGGACAAATTGCTTCTTGATTTCAAGTATCATCTTCTTCAATGTAGAGATAGGGTTCCTATCATCCTCTATCCTCTCATTTTGAATAAAGTTCCACCAACTCAAGGCTGGCCCTTTCATTCTTGATTTGGCAATCCTCACTTTCTAATTTTCTGCCACTTCTTCACATTCAAAATAGTTCTCCATTGCCTCAATCTAATCAAGGCACTCCTCTGGGTTCATCTTACCAGGAAACATAGGTAAGTCTGCCTTAGTGTCCTTCCTACTCAACTTTCCAAGTGCATCTAGGAATTGTCTTTCTGACATGCCTCCTTGTGACTCTTCTATTGGCACTTCTTTTTCTTCATCTTGATCCTCTTCATCTGAATCTAAGATGACTTCTGGCTTCTTCTTCTTGTCCTTGTCTTTCTTCAACTTTTCTATCTCAGCCTCCATCCTTTTGTTCTTGGCTGCTTGCTCTCTCACTATCTTTGCCAATTTGACATTTGTCACCTTTGAAGGAATTTCCTCCTCTTCTTCTCTATCTCCCATCTCTTTGATGGCTCTGATACCACTTGATGCAGAGTGGCACAAGGGAAGCAACAACACAAGATAAGTTTGTTCTCCTTAGCCCACTCACCCACTCACCTAGCCTTCAACCAACCAATCAAAGGCACATTGAAGGTTATATTATGGATTTGTTGCCTAGACTTCTATTCAACCTTCAAGGCTTCTCTCACACCTTGAGGTAGGTCTGCAAACACCTTACCAACACTTGGTTTGATCACCAACTTCATTCAACTCTCTAACCTTGACTAGGCCTAGTGAGGCCACTAGCCCTCCAAAACAGGGTTTCACTTCAAAACTTGACAAAATACCAAATGACCAGGCAAGTAAATGATGAATTTGAATACCCTTTAAGGGGCCCTAACAAACTTCCAAACCTCCAAGTCCAACTCTACTCCAGCAACTCAAAACACCCACTAGGTCTCTAGGCCTAATTGATCACTTTAGGGGGAGGTTACAAAGAAAGTTGTCTGATTTGGGGTCATAGATCAGGGACAGGAGTTTGGATTACCTCTACCACACCCAAACAACTCAAAACCACCATTCATTCACTCACCTTATTAGAGTTTTGTCATTTACATCACCAAATTGCATAATTTCAGTCAAATACATAGAGATATTTGACCTAGGGCATCACCTTAAAAATAGAAGACTGCCTTTCCTAGCAAAAAGATTTTGGAATCAAGTAGTATACACCCCTAGCTTGCATTTCACCGAGTGGCATGAAATTTCACTGGTGGGAATGCATTCTAGGGCCAAATTTGTGGGACAACCCTAGAAAACAGGGTTTCTAGACCAATTTTGAAAGAAAATTCAATAACTTTTGATTCTGACCACTTCAAGACCTCAAACTAGTTGCATTCAAACTCTGACTCCCTCTAGTTTCAGAAAAAGTACATTAGACCAAGAGTTCAGTCTGTATAGTCCGTACAGAAACATGTTTTCTTTAGAAAAATAGTTAAATTCTTGATTTTTGTTCCCAAAATTACATACAAAAACTCTTCCTTCATTCTGGGGTGAGAGGATAGCAATATAACTCAACCCAAGTTGGTTTTCAACTGTCAAAACAGATTCAACTTCCAAAAATGGGTTGCAACTGACCAAATGTGTCATTTGACAACATTGACAACATTGGTCACTATGACATTTTGCAATAACACAAAGAGGTCGATTGGTTCAACTTGTCCAATGGAACCTAACCAACCACCATTCCCTCTAAAACATGCCAAAACACAAAAATTTCCAATTAGACTCAAAAACAAACAAAAAACCAACATTAGACCTACTAGGCCTAAGTGGCATAACTAGGGTCCAAATGGGCTAAGAAGGATTTGAGGTTTATATAGTCACCCCAAACCTCTTGACCATACAAAATGGACCAAACAACAATGGCTAAAAGCTTTATTATAGAGCACATTAAACAAAAACCACAACCTTTAAAAAAAAAATGCAATAAAAAATGATCTTGGAATCAAGGTGCTCCTAGGTGCCCTGCACTAATCGGCCTCCTCTCTTCTATAGCCTTAGTGGAAATGGGGATGGCTTGCAAAGGCTGATCTATCAGAGGTGAGTGCCTTGTAGCCACAATGATTCCTTCTACTGTTAATTCCTCCCCTAATGTAAAAGGTCTTGGTTCAACAAGTTTAGCTTCCATAATTTGTCTCTTATGGATCAAGAAATCATCATATTTTAAATCTTCCTTGTCCTTCATTTTCCTTTTCTTCTCATATGTAAGGGCTACTCCCTTAACCTTTAGCTCACTTAGCTTCTTCTCAACCCACTTCTTGGTAGTGGTCATGACCCTTGCCATTATAGCCTCAATGGATGTCTCCTCGGGAAAACTCCAATCTGGAAGGGATATGGCTTCCTTATACACATGCTTCTTTTCATATTCAGGATCCAAAACATGCCCATCATCAAACTTCAACTGAGGTGGTACTTCTAAACAGTCCAACGTCTTGATCTGATCTTAAGAGTCAATCATTGGTATCCTCTCTTCCTCACATCTTCTTCATCTATACAGTCAGCCCAGAAATCGTCAATGTGAGGGACGTGCTATAATTTCTTATTCACATATTTCTCCATCTTATGGTAGGGGTCATAATATCTTATCAAAGGAAACAATTGTAAATGTAACATCTATAGCTCATCCTCAAATTTCTTATCATTATCAATCCTTTGACATGAATACCAATTTATTTCCATGGGAAACTAAACATTTCCTCTCTTATTCTTCCTCACGTATGCTTCATAGGAGGGAATGATCTATCTTGTGATCTGTAGTAACAATACCTTGTCCGTGGAGTAGCATGGCAGAATAAATGGATTTCCTTCAAAACCCTCCATTATGATATAGGTGAAAGTGGGGAACTAGATAAACCAACCCCCGTGAGGTTTTATTAATTCCTAAGCTTCCTTAGAGAGCCTTTTGGCTTGATCACCCTCCATTAGCCTAACCAGATGCATAAGAAAACAATCATTCACAGTCTTATAGTGTTGATCTGACTGCATCCTTTCTAATTATGGATAGAATTCCCACACTGCCTGATTAGTAGGTTGATGCCCTAGCCTCCTAAAGCTATATAGTCCATTGGGTTGGGCTTTGTAAGTGCATGCATAAACAACATAAGAGGTCATGTAGAAAACCCTCTTTCTCTTCTTCCATCCTACCATTCCCTCATGAAGGGAATCACTGATAATCTTAGCCCATTGTGCTACTTTCTTCTTATCCTTAACCAACTGAATCAGCCCAAACATCCAGGGTTCAAAGGTCCTATCATCACGTTTTCTTACCATCCTATTGAGTAAGGATATCATGTATTGTATTTCCAGGCTGAAATCATATTTATATAAATTTTGGGGCATCTTGGCCACAACTTTAGCCTTACTGGCTGGATCCCATGATGACATGAATATAATCTTTCTGTAGTCAGCGAGGTTGTTATTGAACTCTGTAGCTAGGGCACCTCAGTCTATTTCAAACATATCCCACTCTTTCAGCAATTTGAAAGCCTCTGTGATTCCATTGATGGATAAATAAGTGTACAAGTGTACACTCGCCCTTGATGCTCCACTTTCTTGTTCACTACATTGTAGTTTTGGGTGCATTTAATGACCAAATCTAATGCCTCCGCCACCTATGGGAATTGAAAGGAAGCTAGGTGTGTATAAATCGCTTCCTACACTAATCTAAAGAGGAGAGAAGAGTGCAAATTCCTTTTAATCCTTACAATTATAGAGTGTTAACAACAACAATGGAGATATTGCAGCAATACACATACACACAGAAATGAGACACAAGAGAGAGACACAATATATAAGTGGGGAAAACCCTTATCAGGTGAAAAACCCCACACTCCAAAACCTACACAATGTATTATCAAAATTAAAATGGTTGATGCAAGAGCATCCCTGGTTCAAGAGCAATCTTGCATCAACCAAAACATTTACATTTCAGTTTGCTTGTATTTCAGTTCTTTCATTTTCCAGTTCAGTTCAGGCAGTTCAGTCAGAAGTAGTTTTAGCTTGTGGTCTAGTATTGGCATTTCACATCTTGCAAATTTGGACTTAGCATCTACATCATATCAAGAATTCAAAGCATTTGGATCAGTTACCAGAAGATATTTCTATCAGTAGATCGACTATTTTCTTAGAGGAGAGTATCTTGACAGTCTCAGACAATCATTTGAAGGAGATGGCTTACAGATCATTCCTTGACTTGCAGATCCTAATGACACATCATTCAATGATCCTTGGTTTGTGGTTGACCCTCCCCGGAGGTCCGTATGTTGTTCCATTCATTTGAGGAAGTGTTCTATGCATTTAGGTCTAACCTATCTATGAACACGTTACAACTCTTCATTGGAGTTTGTGACCTTCCTTAACTGACGTAGAGGAATCTATGGGTTTGGAAATGATATATATAGATGTAATAGATCTGTGGGAAAGCAGTTAGCGATTGATTCATAATCCATAGTTTAGATTTTGTACGAAGGAGCTTCAAAGCTTTATCTTGTGCATGTATGTAATCAGGCCTATGAGCCCTAATTATAAGCCTGCATGTTGCCAGCTAGATTGTATTTGAAATCTATGATATACTAAATGACTTAATCTGCATTTGCTTTATTTCTTCAAGTTTTTTCCATTGTGTTTACTCTTGCTGCACGGTCCAGACAGTTCATTCTAGGAACCCTCCTACCGTGACTACACCAAGTGGTATCAGAACAAAAGTTTGATTCTTTGGAGTGAATTGGTGAAGGGGATTCCATAAGATCTTGTTGTAAGTAGATCGCCGATCCGAGGCAAGTTACTTGTGTTTGCAACTGATTGCTGATTGTGAGGCAGTTGTCACCTTGTAGCTCGATCACCGAATTTGAGGTAGTTTGCACTTGATCCTAGGAAGATGCTGCTGTGAAGAGTTCCTCCTATTGGTACAATGTCTAATAGAATGGATGAGATGATGGAATTGATGAGAACAATGTGAATTCATTTGGATGTTGTCAAGGAAGATAGGCGAAGAGGATTGACACCGAGACCTAATGTTGAAAGTGATGATGAAGAATTTCAATCTACTGAACAAACTGGTGAATCCCTAGAAGGTAATGAAGAAGAAGAATCAGATTAGATAAAGATGTTGCAAGCTATTTCAGAGATTGGAAAGATACCTAGAGTTGATGTGCTGAATTATACTAGTAATTTGAATCCTGAAGAGTTGGTTGACTGGATAAATGACATGGAAGAATACTTTGAATATGAGGAAATTGAAGATCTAAAGAAGGTGAAATTTGCAAAGACAAAGTTGAAAGGACATGCTGCTATATGGTGGAAAGAAGTTTAGTTGGAAAGAAACAGAAGAGGAAAGGAAAGGATTACAAAGTGGGACTGGATGGTGACAAAGTTGAAGAATCAGTTCATACCTACTGACTATGAGTTTGAGCTGTTGAAAAGATTGCAAAACCTAAGACAAAAAGGAGAAATTTGTGGAGTACACTGAAGAATTTCATAAGATGATCATGAGAATAGGACATAGTGAAGCACGCAAGGAGAAAGAGGCTAGATACATCAATGGACTGAGATTGAACATTCAAGAAGAGATAAGCTTGGTGAGGATGACATCCTTGGAAGAAGCATATTGGTTTGCCTTGAAAGTGGAAGAGAAGCTGAATAAGAGACATGATTAGGGACAAAGAGGTAGAGGAGGTAAATTTTAGAGAGGAAGAATATTTTCTAGATATTATAGATCATTTGTGGAGTAGAGCAAGTTTGATAGCCTAGTTAAGAAGGATGATAGAGGTAGCAATGCTTACCAGAGAGATTACAAAAATTTCTACTGGAGAGGAAACCCTAGTGCATATCAGAATGAAGGATACAAATGAGAAGGAAGAGGATTTGATAAGAGAACATTCAGAGGTACTTGTTTCAAGTGTGGAGGCGAAGGACATAGAGCATTTGAATGTAATCAAGGAAGTACAAGCAAGAAGATAGAAAATAGTGGAAGAACAACATATGTTGAAGAAGAACCTGTTGAAGTAGATGACCCCAGTTCTGTTGGTAAACCAGATAAAGGAGAATCACTTGTGATGAGGAGAGCACTATTTCAAGCAGAGACAAATGAAGAACCATCGTAGAGGACGAGTCTATTCAGAACAAGATGCAAATCAAGAGGTAAGTGTTGTAAAGTTGTGATTGATAGTGGTAGTTCAGGTAACCTAGTTTTAGAGGAGATGGTGACTAAGTTGAAGTTGGAAAGATTGAAACACACTAATCCCTATCAGATAGCATGGATTTAGGATGATCATAAGGTACTGGTGAGTGAACAATTTTTGGTGAAATTTCATATTGGATCTTATCATGATGAAGTCTTGTGTGATATTATGCCTATGGATGTTTGTCATATCTTGTTGGGTAGACCTTGGAAGTATGATAGAAAAGCTATACATGATGGGAGAAAGAATACATATACTATAACAACAAATGGAAAGAGAATTACTTTGATTCCTTTGGAAGACAATCCTAAGAATGAAGTGTGTGGGAATGCTAGAATCTATTTGGTAGATGGAAGAAAATTTCTGGATGGTTTGAGACATCAGAATGTGTGTTATGCCTTGATTCCTAAGAAGCCTAAAATATTGAAGAAAGAAGTTGAAGAAGGACAACCAGAGGAGATAAGAGAGTTGCTGATAGAGTATGAAGACATCATATTAGATAATGTACCTGAAGGATTACCACCTATAAGGAGTATTAGTCATCACATGGATCTTATACCAAGAGCAAGTTTGCCTAATAAAGCAGCACACCGAATGACACCAACAGAGAGTGAAGAATTGAAAAGATAGATACAAGAGTTGTTGAGGAAATGTTTGATCAGAGAAAGTTTGAGTCCTTATGCAATACCTGTAGTTTTGGCACCTAAGAAGGATGGAGAATGGAGAATGTGTACTGACTCCAGAGCAATAAACAAGATCATAGTTAAGTATAGATTTCCATTACCTAGGATGGATGATATCATGGATTGTTTGAGTGGAGCATGATATTTCACAAAGATAGATTTGAAGAGTGGATACCATCAGATCAGAATCAGAGAAGGAGATGAATGGAAGACTGCTTTTAAGACAAATGAAGGATTGTATGAATGGTTAGTGATGCCTTTTGGATTGACAAATGCACTGAGTACTTTCATGAGGTTGATGAATGAAGTCTTGAAGAAATTCTTGGGTAAGTTTGTTATTGTATACTTGGATGACATTTTGACTTTCAGTAGAACAAAAGAAGAACATTTGTGGCATATTAGACAAGTTTTGCAAAGACTAAGAGAAGAGAAATTGCTAATAAACATCAAGTGTATGTTCATGAAAGAAGAGTCGGTATACTTGGGATTTGTAATTTCTGTGAAAGGATTAAAGATGGACCCTGAGAAAGTGAAAGCAATTGCTGAATGGCCTACACCAGAGACCATTGGGGAGGTTAGATCATTTCATGGATTTGCTAGTTTCTACCGAAAGTTCATAAAAAATTTCAGTTTAGTTTGTAACCCTATGACAAAGACAATGAGAGGTGACAAAAAAGATTTCAAGTGGACATCTGGAGCAGACAAAAGTTTTGAGTTGTTGAAGCAGAAAGTGACAGAGCAACTTGTTTTGGCATTACCATATTTCAATAAGGTATTTCAAGTTGATTGTGATGCTATTGGAAGTACAATAGGAGCAATGCTAAGTCAAGAAGGTAGACCTGTAGCATATTTCAGTGAGAAATTGAATGATGCAAGGAGAAGATATTTAGTTTATTATCAAAAGTTCTATGCCATAATACAAGCCTTGAAGAAGTGGAGACATTACTTGTTGCCTAAAGAGTTTGTGTTGTATACAGATCATCAAGCTTTGTAATATTGAACAGTCAAGGTAAGTTGAATTAGAGAGATATGAGATGGGTAGAGTTCATGCAGAGTTATACTTCTATGTTGAATCATAGGGGTGGAAAATCAAATAGTTGTTGATGCATTGAGTAGGAGAAGAAACTTGTTGACATAGATGAGAGTGGAAGTGTTGGGTTTTGATGAATTAAAGAACATGTATAAAAGAGACACACTGATTTTGCAAAACCTTGGAAAGCATGCAAGGAACCTGTTGTGACAGATAGGAGTAAGTGGTTAGACTATTTCATTGAAGAAGATATGTTGTTTAAAGAAAGCCAGTTGTGTATACCTAGAAGTTCAATGAGAGACAATTTGATCAAGGAGAAGCATAGTGGTGGATTGGCAGGACATTTTGGCATTGATAAGATAGTGACTTTGGTGAATGAAAATTACTTTGGGCCTTAGATACATAAGGATGTTCAGAGATTTGTGCAAAGTTGTAGAGTGAGTCAAGTTGCAAAAGCGAGTAGTCAGAACACTGGTTGTATAAACCTTTGACAATACCGAAGAAACCCTGAGAAGACATAAGAATGGATTTTGTAATGGGATTGCCTAAGATATAGAGAGGACATGATTCAATATTTGTAGTGGTGGACAAATTTTTAAAGATGGCTCATTTCATACCTTTTAAGAAGACAACTGATGTAGTGCATGTAGCTGACCTATTGTTCAAGGAGATTGTGAGATTGCATGGATTACATAAGAGTATAGTTTCAGACAAAGACAAAGTTTGTTGGATTCTTTTGGAAGACACTTTGGAGAAAGATGAAGATAGATTTGAAGTTTAGTTCAACTTTTCATCCTTAGATAGATGGATAGACAGAGGTAGTGAATAGGAATTTGGGAAACTTGTTGAGATGTTTGGTTGGAGAGAAAGCCGAAAGTTGGGATTTGATTCTTTCACAAGAAGAGTTTGCATACAATAATTCAGTAAATAGGAGTACCAGAAGAACACCTTTTGAGATTGTAACCAGAGTGAATCCTAGAGGAGTTGCAGAATTGAGAGACATTAGTACAGAGGAAAAGAGAAGTGTAGAAGCAGAAGAATTTGTAGATCATATGAAGATAGTGCATAATCAGGTGAAGAAGCATTTGGAGAATATGAACAGTAACTATAAAGAGAAGGCTAATGAGAAGAGAAGACATAAGGAATTTGAAATTGGAGATGAAGTAATGGTGTACTTGAGAAAAGAAAGATTTCCAGTTGGGACTTATAACAAGTTGAAGATGAAGAAGTTTGGACCTTGTAAGATACTCAGAAAATTTGATTCAGGAAATGCATATGAAGTGGAGTTATCAGAGACATTGGGTATATCACCTATTTTCAACATTGCAGATCTATATCAGTATCATAAAGCAAAGTTCAGTGACAGCTTGGAAGAAGACTTGAAGAAACAATTACCACAACAAGCACTGGAGCAGATAGAAGACATTCTAGATAGCAGAGTTAGATGCAACACTAGAGGAAGACAATAAAAAGAATATCTTGTGAAGTGGAAAGGCAGACCAGAAGAAGATTCATCTTGGATTTGTTAGGCTAAGGTGGACCGTCTTGGTTCTCCCCTAGCCCCAGCAAAGTGAGGGACTCACTTTTTCAATAACACCGAATGTCTGATGGAGGAGTATCCCTAGTTCAAGAGCAATCTTTCATCATCCAAAACATTTGCATTTTAGTTCTTTCATTTTCTAGTTCAGTTCAGGTAGTTCAGTCAGAAGCAGTTTTAGCTTGTGGTCTGGTATTGGTATTTCACATCTTTTAGATCTAGACTTAGCATCCACATTCATTCACCTACATCATATCAAGAATTTAGAGCATTTGGATCAGTTACTGGAAAGATATCGCTATTAGAAGATCAACTATTTTCTCAGAGCAGAGTATCCTGATAGTCTTAGACAATTAGGTGAAGGAGAAGGCTTGTGAATCCTAATGAAACATCATTCAATGATCCTTGGTTTGTGGTCGACCCTCCTCGGAGGTCCACACGTTGTTCCATTCATTTGAGGAAGTGTTCTATGCATTTAGGTCTGACCTATCTATGAACATGTTACAACTCTTCATTGGATTTTGTGACTTTCCTTAGCTGACGTGGAGGAATCTATTGGTCTGGAAATGATATATATAGATGTAATAGATTCTTAGGAAGTAGTTAACGATTGATTCATAATCTATAGTTTAGATTTTGTGTAAAGAAGCTTCAAAGCTTTATCTTGCGCATGTATGTAATCAGGCCTATGAGCCATAATTATAAACCTACATGTTACCAACCAAATTGTATCTGAATTCTATGATATACTGAATGACTAAATCTGCATTTGCTTTATTTCTTTAAGTTTTTTCTGTTGTGTTTACTCTTGCTGCACGGTCTGGATAGTTCATTCTGTGAACCCTCCTATTGTGACTGCACCAATGGTTTACAATACACTTGCAATGCAAGATCTCAGGAGTATTTACCACTCGTATCTAGAGACAAAATGACAACATAATAGTATCTGTCAATGACATAATACATCTCCTCTCCAAAGCACCTGCTTATATAGAAAATACAAGGCAAAAATGGCTCTATCTTGAGATGGGCATCCAACATGGCCTCATGGCCCAAAACCCATGCCTATGGACACTTGTCCAACATTGTAGGATGTTCATGACACTTTTCAAGTCACCCCATCCCAAAGAGGTCACCTATTCCCAAGTGGTTCAATGACAGATTCTCTTACGACTCTTACAACCGTCATAGAATCTGTCATACTGACATATCTTACTGTTGTAAGAGAATCTTTCATAGACATGCTATAAATAGCATATTCTCTTACAACATGTCATATATGCCCAAATATGCCTTCTTCCAAGATACCTTGTGACACATGTCTTCACCTATCATAGAACCTTCTATTTCTGACTCTTACATGTCATAGATTCTGTCATAGGAATCTATCATAACCATTTTGGTCAAGATTCACTTACACAATAGTCAAGATGCCAACACATGGCAGAAAACCTCTACCACAAAAAAGGGATGCCTATCTCCACATGGAGTGTGTTGACCATCCTAATCATCTTAGAAGTGGAGTGACAACTCATCATGCCACTTCACACTAAATGACAAAACAAGATGTGCAACAAAATTACAACATAGGGTAAATAAATAAATTATATTATAATAATAAATGTAAGGAATTACCAAGGTTGAGACACCTTAATTCCCAACATTCACTCACTTGTCAAACACCTTGTAAGAGCCAATAAAAATAATAGGATTTAACTGCTATAGGCCGAGAGGCCCATAGACTCTAAACACCATCTGATCTTCTCTGTGCCCACTAGTTTCATCAATGCATCTACAACATTCTTCAAATTATCTACCTTCTCCAAATTCACCTTCCCATCCTCTACCATGTCTCACACGAAGTGAAACTGTACATCAATATGCTTTGTTTTGGCATGGAAAGTTAGATTCTTTGCTAGGCAAATCACACTCTGATTGTCACAACAAATCCTAATCTGTCCTACATCAACACCAATATCTGAACACAATCTCTTAAGACAAATGGCTTCCTTACAAGCATGAGTTTCTGCCATATACTCAGCTTCTGTTGTGGACAAAGAAACCACAGGTTGTCTCTTACTCATCCAACTAATTGCACCATCAAACATAGTGAACACATAGACACTGATGGATCTCTTACTGTCAATGTCACCTGCCCAATCAGAATCCATGAATCCATGAATACAAACTGAATGTAGAGGTCATGTAACATTACCATGATAGAATATGGAATACTCAGAAGTACCCCTCAAATATCTAAACACTCACTTAACTGCATCCCAATGTACCCATCCAAGATTAGCCATAAATCAACTAAGGACTCCCACTGCTTGGGCAATGTCTAGTCTTGTGCAGACCATATCATACATCAAACTGCCAACAACACTAGCATAAGGTACTCTGCTTATGTCCTCTACCTCACTAGGAGATTTTGGACAATCACTAACAGACAACTTTGTCCCCAATGAAACAGGGACACACAATGGTCTACAATCTGCCATGCTAAACCTATCCAACACAGTCTTCACATACTTACTCTGTCTTAACCAAAGTTTTCTGTTAGTTCTATCTCTTCTGATTTCCATTCCCAGAATGTACCTAGCTGCCACTAGAATTTTCATCTCAAACTATGCAGACAACTAAGACTTCAAATCAGAGATCATATTCTTACCATTCCCAATCAACAGCATATCGTCAACATACAATGCAATAATGAGAATGCGATCATTGTCAAACTTGTAATACACATAATGATCAAATTTTGATCTCAGAATCCAATGGACAACACAAAGGCATCAAATTTCATATGCCACATCCTAGGAGACTACTTCAAACCATACAAAGACTTCTTCAACTTGCAAACCAAATTTTCTTTAGCTTTCTCTATGTAATGCTCTAGTTGTGACATGTAAATCTCTTCCTCCAAATCACCATGAAGGAAAGTTGTCTTCACATCGATTTGCTCCACCTCTAAGTCATAAGCAGTTGCAAGAGATAACAAGAACTGAATGGATGTTAGCTTTGCAACGGGAGAGAAAATTTCACCGTAATCAATACCCTCCACTTGTGAGTACCCCTTCACAACCAATCTAGCCTTGTACTTTTCAACACTACCATCTGCATCAAATTTCTTTTTGAACACCCATTTGCATCCAACGGGTTTCCGTCCTTTAGGCAAAGGCACCAAGTCCCATGTTTTATTCTTTTCCAAAGAAGCCATCTCATCTTCCATGGCCTCCTTCTAGGAACCTGCATCTTTCATGCCCATAGCCTCTGTCACAGTTCTAGGCTCATCAATGTTAGTAAGGCAAAAACACAACTAGAATCAAGTAATGAATAACCAAACCTATCAGGTTGCTTTCTTGTTCATGTTGACCTCCTGAATGGCTGAGGTTGAGATTCTGCTTCTTCTTCTGAGCTTTCAGAGTTGCTAGAGCTCTCCTCATCATCAGGTCTAACAGAGTTTGTCGGTTCAGTCTTTTCAGGGGTAGAAGGAAACTGAACCACATCTTTCTTTTCTGTCTGTTCTAGCTATAGAACAATGGAAGAAGGTGTTAGCTCTTTGAAGATAACACTTCTGCTATACAACACTTTTTCAGCCATAGGATCCCAAAGCTTGTATCCTTTCACACTGACACCCTAGCCAATGAAAATACACTTAATAGCCTTGTTCTCCAATTTAGACCATTTCTCCCTAGGCACATGTGCATATGCCTCACAACCAAAAACATGAAGATGTCTAACTAAAGGCTTCTTACCTGAGCATACCTCCATAGGTGTCTTACCAACAAGAGCTGATGTAGGAGACCTATTTACCAGGTAGCAAGCAGTGGCTACAGCTTTAGCCCAAAAATTTTGTTCGAGGCTTGCTCCACTAAGCATACTCCTAGCCTTCTCCATCAGTGTCATGTTCATCCTCTCTGCAACTCCATTTTGCTGTGGGGTGTGTGGAGTTGTCTTATGTATTTCAATCCCTTGCTCTTTACAGAACTTATTGAACTCTACCAAACAAAACTCACCACCGTTATCAGTTCTCAAACACTTAATCTATTTACTAGTCTAATTTTTAGCAAAAGATTTAAAATCTTTAAACCGACTAAAGACTTCAGTCTTTCTTCTGATAAAATAAACCCATGTCCTTCTACTATAATCATCTATGAAAGATGCAAAATATACATATTTGGAAATCAAAGGAACATTAACATGACCAAACACATTAGAATGAATAAGATCCAATACACCAGAAGACTTGTGAGAACTAGAGTAAAACTGAACACGGTTTTGCTTTCCATATACACGATGTTCACAAAAGTTGAACTCGAGATTACAATCATTTAACCCCTCAATGAGGTTTTTATTTTTTAGGGTTCTAACACCCTTCTCACCAATGTGGCCATATCTCAAATGCCATAACATAGTCTTTTCAGCAAGAAGTTTAACTTCCAAAGCATGTGCACTACCATCAGAATGTGTTACAACAGATTTCTTCACTACTCGTTCAGATGGTGGGGATGAAGTGACTGCAACTCTTTTCTTTGAGTCAGAAGAACTATTGTACTATGAAGTGCATGCCTCCAGCTGAAATAGAGTACCTCTCTAAGTACCCTTTGCAAGCACCATAGATCCTCTAGGCATCTTGCATCCATCCTTCGAAAAAACAACCTACACACCTGCATCATTCAACAGAATTACAGAAAGCAGGTTCCATGCCAAGCCTAGGATGTGCATAACCCCAGTGATCCCCTTCACTCATCCATCAAGGAATTAGATTGAGGCTCTTCCATGACAAACAATCTTCAGATGAGAATCATCACCCAAGTACACTCTTCCACCATCAAACTCTTCATACTTCATGAACCAGCTTCGATACGAGGTCATGTGGAATGATGCACCAAAATCAATCAACCACACATCATCAGATCCATGGGTGGCTAGGGTTGCAATGAAGGCATCACCATCATCTTGTGACTTATCAGAATATGAATCTAGGGCATTCTTCTTCTTCTTCTTCTTCTTTTCCTCTTTGCATTCCTTTCAGAAATGCCTAGATTTGCCACAGTTCCAACAGAGAGTCTTGGACTTTCCAGGAGATTTGGATCTCCCACGAGATTTGGATCTACTCTTTTCACCTTTCTTGTCCTTCTTCTTCCCTTTCTCTTTGGGTCTTCCATGAACTGCAAGAGCTTCTTTGGCTAACTCAGATGTCTTTCTCCACATTTCTTTAGATAACAATGAAGACACCCCATCTTCCATCTTGAAGGTGGTTGTAGTGCTTTCGATGGCCATGACAAGATGATCCCATGAATTCGGCAAAGAACAAAGCAGGGTCATACACTAATCCTCCTCCATTTTCACACCCACGGATGTCAACTGTGCAAAAATCATGTTGAAAGCATTCATATGGTCCACAACAGATCCTCCATCTTCCATCTTCAGAGAAAACAACTTCTTTTTCAGAAAAAGCTTGTTCACCAAGGACTTGGCTTGATAAACATCTCCCAACTTCTTGCAAAGTTCTTTCATGGTCTTCTCCTCATGGACATTCAATAGGACAGAGTCAGCTAGACAAAGTCTTATGAGACCCTTAGCCTTCTAATCTTTGAGGTCCCAATCATCTTGTGACATTGATATAGGTTTTGTTCCATCAATGGTTTCCTATAGGTCACGATCAACAAGTAGATCTTCCATCTTGAGTTTCCACAACTCAAAATTTGTGTCATTGAACTTCTCCACCTCTACTCTTCCAGATGTGGTTGCCATCTCCTTCTTGCAACAAGATACAAAATACTCTACACAAAATCCCACTCAACCTAAGATTAGCTCAAAAAAACCCTACCCAGCAGCCAGAACCAAAACTAGTCAGGCTCTGATACCAACTGAAAGGAAGCTAGGTGTGCAAAAATCACTTCCTACACTAATCTAAAGAGGAGAGAAGAGTACAAATTCCTTTTAATCCTTACAATTATAGAGTGTTAACAACAACAATAGAGATATTGCAACAATACATAGACACAGAGAAATGAGACAGAAGAGAGAGACACAAGATATGTGGGGAAAACCCTTATTGGGTGAAAAACCCCACTCCAAAACTTGCACAATGTATTATCAAAACTGAAATGGTTTATAATACACTTGCAATGCAAGCTCTCAGGAGTCTTCGATACTCATATCTGGAGACAAACTGATAGCATAATAGTACATGTCAATCACATAATACATCTCCTCTCCAAAGCACCTGCTTATATAGAAAATACAAGAAAAAAATAGCTCTATCTTGAGATGGGCGTCCAACATGGCCTCATGGCCCAAAACCCATGCCTATGGACACTTCTCCAACACTGGAGGATGTTCATGACACTTGTCAAGTCACCCCATCCCAAAGAGGTCACTATTCCCAAGTTAGGCAATGACAGATGCTCTTACGACTCTTACAACAGTCATAAAATCTGTCATACTAACATATCTTATAGTTGTAAGAGAATCTATCATAAACAGGCTATAAATAGCATATTCTCTTACAACATGTCATAACCCTCCTTGGGGTGCCCAAAGATGCCTTCTTCCAAGATGCCTTGTGAGACATGTCTTCACCTGTCATAGAACCTTCTGTTTCTGACTCTTACATGTCATAGATTATGTCATAGGAATCTGTCATAACCGTTTCGGTCAAGATTCACTTACACATTAGTCAAGATGCCAACACATCGCAGAAAACCTCTACCACACAAAAGGGATGCCTATCTCTGCATGGAGTGTGTTGACCATCCTAGTCATCTTACAAGTGGAGTGACAACTCATCGTGCCACTTCACACTAAATGACAAAACATGATGTGCAACAAAATTACAACATAGGCTAAATAAATAAATTACATTACAATAATAAATGCAAGGAATTACCAAGGTTGAGACACCATAATTCCCAATAGGAATCCCACGCCACATGAAACATCCCCGTCGATACCACATTCTTCAGTATCTTATCATTATCTCTGTCCTGAATTCTTTCCCTAAAGGCATCTAGATTTGTCTTCCCACAATGTGTATCAAGTGCAAAGCCAAATTTGCACCATACGTTACCGGGAGTAGGAAACATAGTTGGTTTGAACTTGGCATCATGATGATCTATTTTCTTTTGCATTTTTCCTTGTGGAACACAAGCATCCATAATTAGTTCTAGGGATTATGTGCCTAAGACAGGTAGATTACTTTAACTTTACTGCATAGTTTCAAAATTCCTTATAATCTACCTATGCATCTGTATTTACCCTAAAGATTTAACTCCATAATAGGAAATTTACCTTTTGGTAAATGTAAAAAGGCAAAGTTGATCAGAATCGGATCCTCTATCCATTGATAAATTCTATAGGGAGATATTTTGACTCAAAATTTGACGTAGATTTTGAGACAACATTTTACAATACCACCCGAAGGGAAAGCACACAAGTAAGACAAAAGCAAAAGGTTGGGTCCCTATTTTGCTAAGGCAAAATGGGGCGTGTTGTGAAACCACACAACTTGCCACCAAAGAAAACTACTAAATCTCAATCAATTTAAGAAAGGACAAATTCAAACATAGAATTTCCAATTTCCACTGCATGTGGATATCCTGATCTTGATAATGTGAAATCACGTTCACCAATGAAACCAGATTATGAGAAGGAATGAAAGTGTGTGCATTTGATTCATTTCCTTCATTTTGAAGAGGTTGAAAGTGAGAGTAATTAGCATTAAGCTACATAGTTTGATTTAACCTTTTAAGCCAATCCTAGATAGAGCCTTACTACCAGTCAAGCATCCATATCCCCCAGCAAGGTTATCACTATAATTCCCCTAAATAGATTACCTAAAGAGAGTAAATTTCTTTTCTTTTGATTTTCAATATTTTCCCTTTGTGTAAGATATATCATTTCAGCTCATTGTTTGCACAGTAATGGAACTTGCTGCTAGGTTGGGAATTATAGTGGTAGCAAAGGCAAACCTTTATATTTTTCACTTAATATAAACACTAGCACTTTCAACCAGTCCCAAGAACCTTAGGTGTGTTCATTTGATGATCCCTTAAACAACCCTCATTATGATTGGTGAATGTGATTTCATAGACTAAATCAATACAACCAAACCTATAGAAGTCACAACATATGTAAGAGTTTGGAATTATTTCCTAAATTCCAAGAATTCTATTTTTTTCTAAAGTGGAAATGTGCTCCTTAACATGCATGACCAAAATAGGGGTCCAACAAATAGACAAGAACACAAAAAAAAAGATAGAAACACCAAACAAGAAAATGACTGTACAAGCAACTATATACATATATACAAACTTTAGGTTTATATCTTTTGACTCAAGCTTGGAAATAGTGTTTGAGGAATTTTCCATTGACAAGCAATGGAACATCCTCTCCAGTTAAGGTCTTCAACTTGTATGTACTATCTCCTAATATTTCAGCTATTTGGAAGGGACCTGTCCATAGTTTGTCAAACTTTCCATGATCTCCTTTCTTTTCATGGGCCTTATCCCAGGATAACATGAGATCAGATATCCAAAAAGACTTAACTTTGGCCCTTTTATCAAACTAATGTTTGACAATGGCTTGGTGTTTGGACAAATTATCAAAGGTGTTGAAGACCCAGAATACTGAGAGGGGGGGGTGAATTTTTATTCTCTTAAACCATTTACACATCAAACATTTTAATCCATTTAGCATATTCAATTGCAGTGAAGGAAATTAAGCATAAAACATACAACCACAAATCATAACACATAAACACTAGGATTTTTACGTGGAAAACCCAAAAAGGGAAAAACCATGGTGAGGGTTAGCTCACAATATATTATAATAAAGCAACCGATTAAGTTTGATACAATTGGTGGACTCACTATCCAAGAATGTTCACTACCAAAGGACTCACTATCCTAAAAGAAAGAGATAGAAGATAATGGGTGGCTCACTACTAGGATTGAACTATTTACAATTGCATCTAACATATGCATGAAGTATAGTTCCATTGAAGCTCAAAGTACAAACACAATACTTTGCACACTATTCTGAAATACCAAACTGCTTTGCTCTACATTCACTCAATTCACATCCATAGGCTCTTGTTGCATCATTAGGATCACATACATACCTTCTGACAAAACACTGAAAATAATTCTTCATATATATCTACTTCTTTCACAACATCAATTAAGTCAGCCTAATTAGATGTAACATGCAAAACATGCCATGTAGAACTTGTCAGCCCCAAACCCACACTCACACACTTTTTGCCAAGATTCAAACTTTGAAACAAATTGAAATAGGTCGACATGGACCTAAAATAGCTCCCACTTAAATCTGCAAAGCATATTTACCCTCCGTACAACATCAACACCTTCAAGTCGGCTCCACTAGAAAGATAACAACAATATGAACTATTTGTTATATCACAAATCAGTATGCAGACCTCCAAATTTATTAAAACTTGGAATAAGCATGCTACAGAAATTCATAATCTTATCCTCAAATCTGCATAGAAAACCCTTTACTTGTGGTAAAATATGGAGTGTCTCAATGTGTCACTGGCACTATCAAAACACTATCAATACAGAGTGTGATACACTGTCACCTTTAACTTTCATTCCAAAGGACTTCAGGACCTAAAACTTTGGATTTGGACTCCATGAATATGTTCCAATAATACCTCACAACCATAGAGAAAAATGTTTCATGCCAAAGAAATGAGGATGCATTTACTTACATGCTCTATACCAGAAACAACTGTACTCTGTTAGGCTGGACTTTTGCTGTTCACATCTTTCACACCGGAGATCATTAGTAAACAAAATTTTGGATTTATATGTATCCAAGGACCAATGACCACATTCTAGAACCTCATATAAAGATCTTCAATAGCAGACTGATGTGGACCAAATTACAGGAACTTTGTAGCTTAGTTTTACCAGACTGACACTTAGCCAAATTTCATAACATATCTCCTTACCGGATTAAATTTTCTTGCACAATAGTCTTCCATGTGTGTATAGGAATAAAATTGAGATCAAATGATAATCAAAACAATGAAATAATAAACAATTCAATCCTATAACTTCAAGATAACAATCTAAGCAAACAACCAAATAATCAATGAAATAACACAAAAATAATGAAAGCTTTCACCTAGATTGTATTGTTATCTTGGGCAAATGTGGATTGCTTCATAAATTGCAAAACCATGTTTGCAACAAGTGGATGTAGATTGTGTTTGTGCTCAAAGTGGTCAATGTGCTCAACGATGTGATGAATTCTCCAAGCATTAGAATGCCTGAGAATAAATTATCGAAGACGATTAGTTATGGAGATGAGGAGGATTTATATAGGTTTCAATGGAGATCGATCAATGGTCCAGAAAATTCAATAGAATCAACAGATGAGATAAATCTAGAATTCATGATGAATGTGCACTTGACATGTGTCACTCCAAAAAGGTATTTTATTAAGATAATTGCTTTTTGATAATAGACATGACACAGACATGATAAAGATAGATTTGATTTCATAAATTAGGATGTTTTTTTCTAATTTATGAGTTGATGATAAAAATAAGATAAATTAAAACCAATTAACTTAACTTATGATTTTCTTTTTGCATGATTTGAGTAAAATTAAACAATAAATTATTTAATTTTGTGTGCATTATGAACAAGATTTATTTTTAGTAGATTTGGAAGATATTTGAAGAAAATTAAATAAATAAATTTATTTAATTGTTTGTGCATGATGGAAGACATAGAATAGATTTGAAGATTTAAAATAAATTAAACAAATAAATTGATTTAATTTATTTTGCATGATGAAGGGTGAATAAAATATTTGATTTTATTTTATTTTTAGAGATTGAGATTCAATTTAAATAAATTTGAATGATTTATTTAAATTTGGAAGAATAATTGATTTAATTAAATAATTTAGAAATTATTTAATTATAGATAAGAGGACTTTGATAATAAATTAATTAAATAATTAATTTATTCAATTGATGTGGATTTGAAGATTGGAAGAATAAAGTTGATTTAATTAAATAATTGAAATTATTTAATTTGGATGGATAAAGAGGATTTTGATGAAATTAATTAAATAAAGAGGATTTATTTAATTAATGTTGAGTTTAGGAGATTTGGAAGAATTTGATGATTTTGATGAAATTAATTAAATAATTAGATTATTTAATTAATGACGAAATGCAGGTGTTTAGACAGATTTGATGAAATGCAAGTGATGCGATGACATGGTAAGTTTTGAGTGTCTACACTATGGAGGATAAAGTCATCTTGTAAGGAAGAGGATCAAACCATCTTGCAAAATTACCAATCAAACTATTTTGCACAATTGTCTCCTTATGTCTGGTTAACACTTTCCGAATCATTGTACCATTATCTTTTATTGTCACTATCTCTGTCATGTGATGTTACTAGCTTTGTTATTCTCCAGAGCATTGTATCTTTACTCTTTGAAGCCAACACTACAACCTTTAACCTTATCTTTGCTCAACCAGTTGACACTAATGACAATACCATACTAACATGTTGACATCAATGACAACACTAATTGCAGCAACTGCACATACTTGCAACAATCTCCCCCTTTGTCATTGATGACAACATATGACGTGAAAAACCATCAAGACAGAACTCTGCCACAAACTTGCTCTCCCCCTTTCTTTTACACATCTTACTTTCTCTCCCAAAGCATCCTTTTCACATTGCTTTCTCTCCCCCTTTGACATCAATGGCAAAGGGACTATTTCCAAATAAAAAAATTCTTTAATGATGTAGGAGCATCCCTGGTTCAAGAGCAATCTTGCATCAACCAAAAATATTTGTATTTCATTTTGTTTTCTTTCATTTTCCAGTTCAGTGCAGTCAGTTTAGTCAGTAGTAGTTTCTATATTTTGGTCCGCATTCTACCATAGTTTCATTTCAGACCTCACAGAACTGGACTTAGCATCTAGACATCTTCATGCACATCATATCTAAAATTTAGATCATTTGGATCAGTTTCCAGAAACATATCGCTATCATAAGATCAACTATTTTCTCATAGCAGAGCATTCAGACAATCTCAGACAATCAGCTAAAGGAAAAGACTTGTAGAGCACTTCCACGACTTGTGGAGCTAAATGGCACATCATTCAAGATAGTTTGGAACATGGTTGATTGATGCAGGAGCATCCCTAGTTCAAAAGCAATCTTGCATCAACCAAAAACAATTGCATTTCAGTTTGTTTGTAGTTCAGTTCATTTCCTTTCATTTTTCAATTCAGTTCAGGCAGTTCAGACTGAAGCAGTTTCTATATTTTAGTCTACATTCTACTATAGTTGCATTTCACATCTTGTGGAGTTGGACTTAGCATCTACATTCATTCATGCACAACATATCCAAAATTCAGAGCAATTGGTTAAGATACTGGAAAGATATCGCTATTAGAAGATCGACTATTTTCTCAGAATGGAGCATCTTGACAACCTCTAATAATCATCTAAAGGAGAAGACCTACAAAGCATTTTACAACCTTTGAAGCTTAATGACACATCATTAAATGATCTATGATTCATGGTTGAACCTCCCTAAGATCTACACATCATTCCATTCATTTGTGGAGGATTTCTACTCATTTAGGTCTGACCTATATGTGTACACATGTTACAGCTCTTCATTAGAGTTTCTGATCTTTCTTGGCCAATGTGGAGGAATCGTTTGTACTAGAGATGATATATATTGATGTAATAGATTCTAAGGAAAGCAAATTTTGGATAGTTAATGATTGATTCACAATTGATAGTTTAGATTTTTTACAAAGGAGCTTCAAAGCCATATCTTGTGCATATTCTGATATTGTGTAATCAAACCTTTGAGCCCTAATTATAAGCCCGCATGTTGCCAGCTGATTTGTATTTGAATATTATGATATACTAAATGACTGAATATGCATTTGCTTCATATCTTTGAGTTGTTTCCATTTAGTTTACTCTAGCTACATGGTCTGGATAGTTCATTCTATGAACCCTCCTACTGTGACTACACCAAGTGGTATCAGAGTGAAAGTTCAAATATTTGGGAGAAAATTGAGTGAAGTTGACGAAGGATTTCTGTAAGATCTTGTTGTGGATAGATCACTGAATCTGAGGCAGGTTACTTGTGTCGCAACCGATTGTTGATTGTGAGGCAGTTGTCACCTTGTATCCTGATCGGCGAACTTGAGGCAGTTTGCACTTGATCCTAGGAAGAATGCCGCCGAGGAGAATCCCTATTGTTGGAACAATGGCTAGTAGAATGGATGAGATAATGGAAATGATGAAAACATTGAGAATTTGATTGGATGCTGTTGAGGAAGATAGGCGAAGAGGATTGACACCGAGACCTACTATTGAAAATGATGATGAAGAGGAATTTCAATCTATTGAACAAATTGGCAAAACCCTAGGAGGTGATGAAGAAGAAGAATCAGATCAAGTAAAGATGTTGTGAGTTATTTTAAACATTGAAAAGAGACCTAGAGTTGATGTATCAAACTACACTAGCAATTTGAACCCTAAAAAATTGATTGACTGGATAAATGACATGGAAGAATACTTTGAATATGAAGAAGTTGAAGATCCGGTGAAGGTGAAATTTGCGAAGACAAAGTTGAAAGGACATGATGCTATATGGTGGAAAGGAGTTCAGTTGGATAGAAATAGAAGAGGAAAAGAAAAGATTACAAAGTGGGAAAGGATGGTGACAAAATTGAAGAATCAATTTATACCTGCTGACTGTGAGTTGGAACTGTTGAAAAGATTGCAAAACCTAAGACAAAAGGAGAAATTTGTGAAGGAGTATACTGAAGAATTTCATAAGATGATCATAAGGATAGGACATACTGAAGCAAGTAAGGAGAAAGTGGATAGATACATCAATGGACTGAGATTGAACATTCAAGAAGAACTAAGGTTGGTAAGGATGTCATCTTTAGAGGAAGCATATTAGTTTGCCCTAAAAGTTGAAGAGAAGCTGAATATAAGACATGATTAGAGACAGAGAGGCAAAGGAGGTAAATTTCAGAGAAGTAGAACATTTTCTAGAGGAGATAGATCACATCTAGAGCAGAACAAGTTTGATAGCCCATTTAAGAAGGATGACAGAGATATCAATACCTACCGGAGCAATGATAGAAATTTTCATCACAGAGGTAATTATAATTCATACCAGAGTGAAGGATATAGAAGAGAGGGAAGAGGATTTGATAAGAGGATAATGTAATCAAGGAAGTACAAGCAAAAGAGTAGAGAACAATGGAAGATCAGCCTATGTTGAAGAAGAACCTATTGGATCACCTATCTCGGTTGCTAAAACTAAGAAAGGAGAATCACTTGTGATGAGGAGAGCACTATTTCAAGCAGAGACAAATGAGGAACCACCGTAGAGGAAGAGTTTGTTCAGAACAAGATGCAAATCAAGAGGTAAATGTTGTAAAGTTGTGATTGATAGTGGTAGTTCAAATAACCTAGTTTCAGAGGAAATGGTGACTAAGATGAAGTTGGAAAGATTGAAACACCTTAAGCCCTATCAGATAGCATGGATTTAGGATGATCATAAGGTACTAGTGAGTGAATAATGTTTGGTGAAATTTCATATTGGATCTTATCATGATGAAGTCTGGTGTGATATTATGCCTAGGGATGTATGCCATATTTTGTTGGGTAGACCTTGGTAGTATGATAGAAAAGCTATACATGATGGAAGAAAGAATACATACACTATAACAACAAATGGAAAGAGGATTACCTTGATTCCTTTGGAATATGATCCTAAGAATGAAGTATTAGGAATGCTAGAATCTGTTTGGTAGATGGAAGAAAATTTCTAGATGGTTTGAGACATGAGGATATGTGTTATGCTTTGATTCCTAAGAAGCCTGAAACATTGAAGAAGGAGACTAAAGAATCACAACCAGAGGAGATAAAAGAGTTGCTGACAGAGTATGAAGACATCATATCAAACAATGTACCAGAAGGATTTCTACCTATAAGAGGTATTAGTTTGTTGGAAAGAGACACTATATGGCTTCATGAGTGTTGTCATTGATGGCAATAGAGTCCATCCCACACATCCGCAGCACATAGTATGTCTATACCAGAAGACAGATTGAAGAGTGTTTTGGTCCGGTGAGCAAGAACAGAGCATGCAGCAAGGTTCGACAATCAGGTCTGGATCTCTCAGATGGTGTAACTCAACAAGTTACAGACTTGGACAAGTCAAGAGGAGTACCATGACTACTACATTCCAAAGATTGAGCTTCCGATGATGAATGAATGAAAATATATGAGCATCTAAGTGTTGAGTTCTTGACAGGCATAGTAGACTGAGGAAGAACTGACCGGTAGAGCATCAGACTTTATTCCGGATGAGAAATTGATGGTGATCAAGATATTTGAGGGATCATACATGGTTGGCCAACATGATATATGACTTCTATGTCTATGTCTTTGCTACGCATCACATATTAAGAATGGATTCAGCTGACAAATCAATGTCTTGGAAATATCTTGAGTATTCTGGTTGCCAACTAGAAAAATGTTGAAATCCTTGATGCAGATATATATACTAGATGGATTTTAGTATGAAGGTGCGTGTGTTGATATAGTGTGTGAGGAAAGGCAGAGAGAAGTGTGGAAGCATCAATACAAGTCTGGTATGTAACAGAACAGAGGAAGAATGAAGTGCATTAAATTAGTATATTGAGCCTAATTAGAACTGAACCTCAACATTAGCAGATGCTTCTCATCAATTCAAACACCTGGTTACCTTCTATAAACTTTGTAGACAGTGAGTCTCTTGTAGGTAGTGTGCCTCTTGTGAGTAGTGTGCTCGGGCAGTGAGCCCTAATTGGAAAGTGCCATCTTGTACTTCTTATTCTTTTAACAAAGAATACAATCTTGGGTTAGTCACCCCGTGGTATTTCCCTTAACAGGGTTTTCCACGTGAAAATCATTGTGTTATGTGTGTTGATTTATTTTTTACTCTCATGATTATATATGCTTATGTGTTTTGATGCTGCTCAAATTAAAAAGGGAAAAATAAACTAAAGTTATAAAAGATAACTGATTCACCCCCTCTCAGTTATCCACCTTGTTTCCAATAATTGGTATCAGAGCTAAGTTCCTCTAAACAGATCCTAACAACTTGAGGAAGATCTGGGAATCTCAATGGATATGTATGGTATGAAGGAACAACTTTAGTCTACCCTAGATGATCTTGAGCAATCTCATTCTAAAGTTGATAACTTGAGAGAAAGACTCAAACAAGCTGATGATTTCATAAATGAGCTAAAAGAAAAACTGATTATCTCTGTGAAAAAGAGAAAGGAACTTCTTCAACAATTAGCAAGTCAAAGTGAAGCCAATGATACTAATGAAGATCTGAATGAGAAAAACAAGCTATGTGAGAAGCTATCAAAAGAGGTCATTATGGTAAGACATGAAATGGAATCAGGGGTTATGAGATTCACCCAAGAAATTGAAGAGAAAAGAAAAATTGAAGATAATCTAAAACAATCTCTCAAGGTGAAGTCAGAGGACTTCCACAAAATGGATAGAATAATCAGGCATCTGGAATCTGATCTTGAAGAAGCTAGAGATAATGAAGAACAACTTGAGAATCAAATAGAGACTCTTAAACAAGATCTTCAAACAACAAATGAATACAAAGAGAAATTCAAGATAAGCTCAGCTCAACTTGAAGTTCTTCCTGAAAGCCAAAAGAGGGTAGATGACAAGCACAGCTTGGGATATGAGAAAGGTGAAAGCTTCGGATCCGGTCAGAAGAACTCTGGATCAGGAAATCCAAGGAACGGGCCTAGAAGACCTCTGGTAAGGCAACCAAATGCTCAAAGATATCCATCCTTCAATAGATACTACTACAGTTGCAACAACTTCAATCATAAAGCAACTCAGTGCAGAAGAAGAATGAATTAGACTAATTCATCCTTCTCCGGACAGTGTTTCAACTTCAAAAGGTATGGTCACAAATCTCATGAATGTAGAAATATGCAAATAAACAATTTATTCAATGATAGATGCTTTGCATGCAATAGAATGGGACATATGGCTAATCAATGCAGATCAAGAGGATATCAGTCAAATATGCAAAGAAATGTTGTTTGCTACAATTGTAATAGATCCGGTCATATTGCCAAATTTTGCAGAAGTAAGAATCAGGATAAAAAGGGTCCGGTGCATCATAATCAAAATCAAGATAAAGGAAAAGGCAAAATGAATGCGGATGAAGTTCAAAGGGAGATGAACAAGATTTGGGTGAAGAAAAGTACATAAAATGTTGGGGATGGATCCGCACCAGAATCAGGTGTTGATATTCCTTCCGAAAACTAAGCAGATGAGCTCTGGCTCAGGGGGAGTCACAAAAGAAAATAAATTCCCCCCAGCTAGTCAATTGGTGCCTAAATTTGGCACATGGAATGTTGTGGATTAAAGGGTTCTCTGAGAAATATCCAAATAACCCTTGGTAAAAATATGAAAGATCCGCAAGGAGTTATGAAGAGGTCAATCAGCCAAGATTGATCCGGTTTGACAGCCATCTGGTAAAGCAGGATCTTCATAGATAGATCCAGTTTCATTCAAAATTGAAATATCTTAATCTGCGGACTCATGGCATGATTGGAGGAAAGAGGATACATTGTCAATTATCACTAAAAATGATTCTAAGTGCATCTCAGTGATTCAGAAAGATCTCTCTTAGAACAAGGCAACCAGATGACTTAAGTTGTGCATTTATTGCAATAGGAAATTAGGGTTTGCACAGAGATAAAATGGTTCTTTTATTCATCATTTGCACATTTGCATTCGAGAAGAAGAAAGGAAGAGCTCTGCATCAAGATTGTTACAACCTTCTCAAAGATCAACCGCAGAATCTGATTCAACCAATGACTTGTTCCACCTCATATTGTGAACCCTAGAAGCGTAAAAAGGTATTTCCATTTCTAAATATCTCTCTCTAAATATTTTGCAAAGATGGCTACACCAATGGTTGTTAAGATCACCGATAGGCCGCGCCCAAAGTTCAAGAAACACCCCTACAAATCCCTAGAAGTTGATCCCTTAGGTGACTTTGGGTTTTGCACGTAGAAGATGTTAGGCTGTACATCCATGCCAATATTGAGGAATTTGGAGAATCCAAGTTGATGGATATCTATCATAAACAATTAATAGATGAAACTTTTGAAATCAAACCTCAATACAAGGCCATATGGAATAAGTATTTTAGACATTGCATCCACTTTCCCTATTTTACAGAAGATGAATGGGTCTGATATGTTCTTAGCAGAATACATGACAACTTCATGTGGTTGATGAAGCCCTTCAAGATAACAAAAGATGCCATTAGGGTAGTAACTAGATTGCACTCATTCGGTGGGTTGCCTACACTCAAATATGTCAAGAATTAGATAGTAAGTGAAGCTACCAGATCTAAGTTTGACAAGAGAGCAATGACTATAGAGGATATCACATATCCAGATATAAAATTTGCCTCTATGATAATTGGTTATAAAATCTATCACTCTAGCAGGGAGAATTCTATGTCCGGAACTGTAATATATACTTCATATCAGATGCTAAGGGAAAATGTAGATTATGACCTATGCAACCTTCTACTAAACCAACTGTTAGAAAACTTGCAGAAGATCAAGAAGGACAAGAAGAACTCATTCATGTATGGTGGCTTAATACTGTGTCTGTTCTTTCACTATATTAATGAGCTACCCAGATCAAGTGGTTGGGTATGGTAAAATGACAGACCAGTTGCCATACAAATCAGAGACTATATGTATGGGCTTGGTGATGCCAAGGCTCAAAGTATAACACTCTAGAGATACTTTAAGAACTTCCAAAGTATGATGCAAGCCAGAGAAAGAATTCCTCAATCTATAGTTGAAAAATACAAGGATACAGTGTGTTTTATGGTAGACACTAATCAATGCCTAATGGAGGTAGTTGAGCCCAGAATAGTATAGATAATGCCAATGGGTTATGAAGTAGATGAGAAAATTCTAGAGCTACATGTTTAACACCTGCTGAGTCAGCCTAAGGACCCTGAGGCAGAAAGGTTTGGAACCTTTCAAGAATTAAGTGTAAAGATACATGTTGAACTAAGACAACCAGAGATGAAAAGAAAAGTGAGAAGGGAAGTAGAGGAAATTGCCAAAAGATATGGCATATCAAAGGAGGTAGTTGATGCAAACAGAGAGAAAATAGAAAGAGCTGAGAAAGAGAAACAAGAAGTAGAAAAAGAAAGTGTTCCGGTACAAGCCTCCTCCTGGACTAGATCTTCCAAGAGCTCTGCACCTACCACCTCTAAGAGCTCAAGAGCCTCAAAACTGGAAGCCAAGACATCCAGAAAGGGAGAAAAGAGAACAAAAACTAAGGCCACAAGGTCATACATAAGCCAAAAGGATGATGAAGAAATAGAGTCTGATGAGGAAGTAAAGAAAATGAAGAAGAAGAAGAAGAAGAAAACATCTAGGGAATCCTCTGCTGGTAAAAAGAAAGAAGAGGCAGAAGAATTTGTTGAAAGGCCCACTCTCTCTATTGATGATGTCATCAAGGTAGTCATTGTAGATGGGAATCTACAACCAATGACAGAATTTTATGATGAGTATAGTGACACAGACAAAAGGATCTTGGAAGAAGCTACAGTTAAGTACCTAAATATTTATAATAAAGCATTTATTGAAATCATTTCAATAATTCCCAAAAGTCTAGAGAAGGTACTTAAAATGAGAAAGGAGAATGCTAAGGCAAAGGACTTAGAGATCCGAGAATAGATTGCTATTTAGCTCTATCCTTCCATTACTCCAAAGCAAATGAACATGATCTTTAAGGACTACAAGGATGAATTCCGGAGGAAAACAAGAATGAACAAACTAATGCTTGGAGAGACTGATTAGGTAGCAAAAGAAATAGAAGATATCCTCTAGAATGCCTTCAAAAGATTTAACCTTCCTATCATAGAGAAAATAGATGAAGAACCTTCCACCATGGATGTTGAAGGATTAAGTGCATCAAAAGAAGAATCTACTAAGAAAAATGTAGAAGAGTCAAAAGAGATAGGTGAGGAGAAGTCTAAGGACTTGCATTCCTCTATTCTAGAAGAAGAAGTCCATGAAGAAGTAAACATCTCTCTTCCAAATCCCCCTACAGACTCCAAACTGAAGGAGAAGGAAGAAAAGAGGAGAAAATGTGTCAAGTAGAGGAGGAAAAGGGAAGAGAAGAAGAACAAACAGAGAAGATATTTGATGACAGTTCTAAGGTTGCAAAAGGAAAGAAGACTTAGTTTCCAGCAAGAGACGCTATAGAGGCAGTGAAGAAATTCCTGAAAAAAGAGCTGATGGAGATAGATGAACTGAAAATCAGTGTCTCCCTCATACATATGTCCCAATTCCTCAAAGGCTATCACTTCAACTCTCATCTTTGTTAACAAATTCCTTCTCCTACTCAATGCATCAACAACTTTGTTTGATTTTCCACTCCTATGCTTCAATACAAATGTATAAATCTGCATGAACTCCACCCATCTCATATGTCTCTAATTCAACTTTCCATGACTGTTCAAATATTGCAAATCTTGATGATCTGTATACAACACAAATTCCTTAGGCAAAACGTAATGTCTCCACTTCTTCAAGGCTTGAAATATGGCATAGAAATCTTGATCATAAATTGAATATCTTCTCATTGCATCATTCAACTTCTCACTGAAATATGCTACTGGTCTACCTTCTTGACTTAATACTACTTCGATTGCATTTCCACTTGCATCACAATCCACTTGAAATACCTTATTAAAATCCAGTAATGACAAAACAGGTTACTCTGTCACTTTCTGCTTCAACAACTCAAAACTCTTATTTGCTCCTGATGTCCATTTGAAATCTTTTATGTCACCTCTCATTGTGTCTGTCATAGGGTTACAAATTGAACTGAAATTTCTGATGAACTTTCGGTAGAAACTAGCCAATCCATGAAATGATCTAACCTCTCCAATGCTCTCCAGTGTAGGCCATTCAACAATTGCTCTAACTTTCTCAGGGTCCATCTTCAATCCTTTTGTAGAAATCACAAATCCCAAATATACCAACTCTTCCTTCATGAAACTACACTTCTTGATGTTTATCAACAATTTCTCTTCTCTCAATCTCTGCAAAACTTGTCTAAGATGCTACAAATGTTCCTCTTTTGTCTTACTAAAAATTAGAATGTCATCCAAATATACAATAACAAACTTACCCAAGAATTTCTTCAAGACCTCATTCATCAATCTCATGAAAGTACTAGGTGAATTTGTCAATCCAAAGGGCATCACTAACCACTCATACAATCCTTCATTTGTCTTAAAAGAAGTCTTCCATTCATCTCCTTCTCTGATTCTGATCTGATGGTACCCACTCTTCAAGTCTATCTTTGTGAAATATCTTTCTCCACTCAAACAATCCATGATATCATCCATCCTAGGTAAAGGAAATCTATACTTAACTATGATCTTGTTGATTTCTCTAGAGTCCGTACATATTCTCCATTCTCCATCTTTCTTTGGTGCTAACACTGCAGGTACTGCACAAGGACTCAAACTTTCTCTGATCAAACCTTTCCTCAAAAACTCTTGTATCTGCCTATTCAGTTCTTCATTTTCTATCGGTGTCATTCTATGTTCTACTTTGTTAGGAAAACTAGCTCCTGGTATAAGATCCATGTGATGACTATGTTGGAAACAAGGTGGATAACTGAGAGGGGGGTGAATCAGTTATCTTTTATAACTTTAGTTTATTTTTGCCTTTTTAATTTGAGCAGCATCAAAACACATAAGCATATATAATCATGAGAGCAGAAAAGAAATCAACACACATAACACAATGATTTTCATGTGGAAAACCTTGTTAAGGGAAAAACCACGGGGTGACTAATCCAAGATTGTATTCTTTGTTAAAAGAATAAGAAGTACAAGATGGCACTTGCCAATTAGGGCTCATTGCCCAAGCACACTGCTCACAAGAGGTACACTGCCTACAAGAGACTCACTGTCTACAAAGTTTATAGAAGGTAACCAGGTGTTTGAACTGATGAGAAGTATCTGCTAATGCTGAGGTTCAGTTCTGGTTAGGCTTAATATACTGATTTAATGCACTTCATTCTTCCTCTGTTCTAGTGTTGCTGTTCTGTTACATACCAAACTTGTATTGCTACTTCCACACTTCTCTCTGTCTTTCCGCACACACTATATCAACACACACACCTTCATACTGAAATCCATCTAGTATATATATCCGCATCAAGGATTTCAACATATCTCTAGTCGGCAACCAGAATACTCAAGATATTTCCAAGACACTAATCTGTTAGCTGAATCCATGCTTAATATGTGATGTGTATAAAAGACATAGACATAGAAGTCATCAATCATGTTAGCCAACCATGTATGATCCCTCAAATAGCTTGATCACCATCAATTTCTCATCTGGATTAAAGTCTGATGCTCTGTCAGTCAGTTCTTCCTCAGTCTACTCTGCATGTCAGGAACTCAACACTTAGATGCTCATATCTTTTCACTCATTCATCAACAGATGCTCAATCTCTAGAATGTAGTAGTCATGGTACTCCTCTTGACTTGTCCAAGTCCGCAACTTACTGAGTTACACCATCTGAGAGATTCAGACCTAATTGTCAGACCTTGTTGCATGCTCTGTTCTTGCTCACCGGACTAAAACACTCTTCAATCTGTCTTCTGGTATAGACATACTATGTGCTACAGATGTGTGGGATGGTCTCTATTGCCATCAATGACAACACTCATGAAGCCATACAGTGTCTCTTGCCAACAATCTTCCCCTTTGGCATTGATGGCAACACTTAGTGAAAAATGACTAAGTGTCGTAGCAAACTCCCCCTTGGCTGATGCTCTGTCATGTACACTTTTACCGGAGCTCCCCCTTAGCTGAATTCAACATTTTTCACTACTCCTCACTCCCCCTTTGACATCAATGGAAAAGGGTGGAATCCACACACTAAAATTTGCAAAAATCAACCTATACATAGCCGCATAAGTATATATACATGTTATACTTACATATACTTAAGTATATCTGCAAAAGTGGTCTCCAACTATACAAATTTTGTTGCCTAGCTCTGCTTCATCATGTCTAACATTGAGATATGACTACTCAACAAAAATGCATAAGCTTCTGCCCTTCTTAAGTCTGCCGGATCACTGGTCTGGGCTGTGGTCTGAGCATCAGTTAAGGCCTCATGCATTGCCTCTAACTTAGGGATAATTATCCCTCTAAGTTCACTCATCCTGCTTATTATATTCTTCTTCTCCTTTTCAAGCCTCTTTATTTCATTTATAATGGCAATAGCCTGGCACTCTTGATTCATTATAGATGTGGTGAGAGGATCAAAATTCTGAGATAAACTTGACAGTTTACCTTCTTGTTCTTTCACCTTCTTTTCAATATCTTCTGTCACTTTAGAACAAGATAGACAAAATTTGTACATTTCTCCACCATCTTTAAGAGCATTTTCTAGGCTCTTTATCCCAATATCCAGGGTTCTCCTATCATTAGCTATGAGTCCCTATACTTCAGAGAATCTTTCCCAAAAATTCTTTCCGGACCTTCTCTTCTGTCGATTTCTCTAAAGAATCAAAATGAGTGTTGATAGAGTTTACCAGAGATTTTAGGTTACTGGATGGCGAGGCCGAAGGATCCTTTTGGAAGGATGGCATGATCTTCTCTAGCATCCTGGATGCAATCTCTATCAGCTCACAGTCTTCCATGTGAGACTTCAGAATCTTTTCTTTTGCTTTAGCTTGGGCAAAAGATGTTATCTTCATTGTTTGGACCGGAGAGAGGGAATCAAAATTTAGTGGTCCTTGAAAAAGTTGTAGAACATTGGAAAGCATGTAAGGAACCTGTTGTTACATATAGGAGTAAGTGGTTGGACTATTTTATTTAGGAAGATATGTTGTTCAAGGCAAATCAACTATGCATACCTAGAAGTTCAATGAGGGATAATTTGATCAAGGAGAAACATAGTGGTGGATTGGCAGGACATTTTGGCATTGACAAGATAGTAGCTTTGGTGAGTGAGAATTACTTTTGGCCTCAGATACATAAGGATGTTAGGAAATTTGTGCAGAGTTGTAGAATTTGTGAAGTTGCAAAAGGGAGTAGTCAGAACACTAGATTGTATAAACCTTTGACAGTACGAAAGAGACCTTGGGAAGACATAACCATGGATTTTGTAATGGGATTGCCAAAGACATATAGAGGACATAATTCTCTATTTGTAGTGGTGGACAAATTTTCAAAGATGGCTCATTTCATACCTTGTAAGAAGACAACTGATGTAGTGCATGTAGCTGACCAATTTTTCAAGGAGATTGTGAGATTGCATGGATTACCTAAGATTATAGTTTCAGATAGAGATACAAGGTTTGTTGGTTACTTTTGGAAGACACTTTGGAAGAAGATGAAGACATATTTGAAGTATAGTTCAGCATTTGATCCACAGACTGATGGACAAACAGAAGTTATGAATAGGAGTTTGGGGAATTTGTTGAGATGTTTTGTTGGAGAGAAGGTAGGAAGTTGGGATTTGATTCTTTCACAAGAAGAGTTTGCATACAATAATTTAGTAAATAGGTGTACTAGAAGAACACCTTTTGAGATTGTTACCGGAGTAAACCCTAGAGGAGTTGCAGAATTGAGAGATGTCAGTATGACAAAAAAGAGAAGTGTAGAGGTAGAAGAATTTGTAGAACATATTGAGACAGTACATAATCAGGTAAAGATGCATTTGGAGGATATGAATAGAAAATAAAAAGAGAAAGTAGATGAGAAGAGAAGACATAAAGAATTTGTAGTTGGAGATGAAGTGATGGCATACTTGAGAAAAGAAAGATTTCTAGTTGGGACATATAACAAGTTGAAGATGAAGAAGTTTGGACCCTGTAGGATACTTAGAAAATTTGATTCCAGAAATGCATATGAAGTAGAGTTACTAGAGACATTGGGTATATCACCTATTTTCAACATTGCAGACCTATATCAGTATCATGAAGCAGAGTTTAGTGACACCATGGAAGAAGACTTGAAGAAGCAGTTACCACAACAAGCACCAGAGTAGATTGAACACATTTTGGACACCAGAGTTGGACGTAGCACTAGAGGATGACAATACAAAGAATATCTTGTGAAGTGGAAATCATCATGGATTTCTCAGGCTGAGGTGGACCGTCTTGGTTTCCCTCTAGCCCTAGCAAAGTGACGGACCCACTTTTTCAATAACCACAGATGTCTGATGCAGGAGCATTCCTGGTTCAAGAGCAATCTTCCATCAACCATAAACATTTGCATTTCAATTTGTTTGTAGTTCAGTTCATTTCCTTTCATTTTTTAGTTCAGTTCAGGTAGTTTAGTCAGAAGCAGTTTCTGTATTTTGGTCTGCATTCTACTGTAGTTGTATTTCACATCTTGTGGAGCTGGACTTAGCATATACATTAATTCATGCACAACATATCCAAAATTTAGAGCAACTGGTTAAGATACTGGAAAGATATCACTATCAGAAGATCAACTATTTTCTCATAACAAAGCATCCTAACAACCTCTAATAATCAGATAAAGGAGAAGACCTGCGGAGCATTTCACTACCTTTGAAGCTTAACAACACATCATTCAATGTCTATGGTTCGTGGCTGACCCTTCTCAAGATCCATACATCATTCCATTCATTTGCAAAGGATTTCTACTCATTTAGGTCTGGCCTATCCGTGTACACACATTAGAGCTCTTCATTGGAGTTTGTGATCTTCCTTGGCTGACATGGAGAAATATTTTGTATTGGAGATGATATATATTGATGTAATAGATTTTGAGGAAAGTAGATTTTGGATAGTTAACGATTGATTCATAGTTGATAGTTTAGATTTTGTTCGAAGAAGCTTCAAAGCCATATCTTGTGCATATTCTGATATTATGTAATCAGGCCTTTGAGCCATAATTGTAAGCCTGCATGTTGTCGGCCGATTTGTATTTGAATCTTATGATATACTGAATGACTAAATCTACATTTGTTTCATACCTTTGAGTTGTTTCTGTTGTGGTTACTTTAGTTGCAAGGTCTGGATAGTTCATTCTGTGAACCCTCCTACTGTGATTGCACCACTGACCGTCCCTAAGATCCACGCATTGTTTCATTCACTTGTGGAGGATTCCCATATGTTTTGGGTCGACCTATCCATGTACACACATTACATCTCTTTCATTGGAGTTTGTAATCTATTTGGCCGATGCGGAGGAATCTTGTGATACGAAGATGATATATATTCATGTAATAGATGCATAGGAAAGTAGTTAATTAGTGATAGATAGTGGATAAGTTAGATTTTCTCCTGTAAGGTGCTTCAAAGCTATATCTTGTGCATGTGTTGTAACTAGAGAATTAGGCCTGTGAGCCCTAATCTGTAAGCCCGCATGTTGCTGACATGTTTGTATTTTGAATCTATGATATACTGAATGACTAAATTGGCATTTGTATTCAATAATTGAGTTGCTTCCATTGTATTTACTCTTGTTGCACGGTCTGGACTATTCACCTTGTGGACCCTCCTAACCATGACTACACCAAGTGGTATCAAAGTGAAGTTTGAATCCTTTGGGAGTGAAGTAAGTGAAGTTTGTGAAGGCATTCTATAAGATCTTGTTGTGAACAGATAGCCGAACCCGAGGAAGACTACTTGTGTTGTCAACCGATCGCCGATTGTGAGGTAGTTGTCACCTTGTAGCCTGATTGTCAAATTTGAGGTAGTTACAGTTGATACTAGGAAGAGATTCCACTGAGGAGAATACCTGCTATTGGTACTATGGCTAGAAGAATGGATGAGATGATGGAAATGATGAAGACAATGCGAGTTCACTTGGATGTTGTTGAAGAAGATCGAACAAGAGGACTTACACCTTGACCTAATGTTGAAAGTGATGATGATGAAGAATTTCAATCTGCTAATCAAAATGAAGAAACCCTAGAAGAAGAAGAATCAGATCAAGTGAAGATGTTGTGAGCTATTTTGAAGATTGGGAAAAGACCTAGAGTTGATGTACCAAACTACACTGGCAATTTGAATCTTGAGGAATTGATTGATTGGATAAATGACCTAGAAGAATACTTTGAGTATGAAGAAATTGAAGATTCGGAGAAGGTGAAATTTGTAAAGACTAAGTTGAAAGGACATGTTACTATTTGTTGAAAAGAAGTTTAGTTGGATAGAAACAGAAGAGGAAAAGAAAAGATCATAAAATGGGATAGAATGGTGACAAAGTTGAAGAATCAATTTATATCTGCTGACTATGAGTTGGAATTGTTGAAGAGATTGTAGAACTTGAGACAAAAGGAGAAATCTGTGGAGTATAATGAAGAATTTCATAAGATGATCATAAGGACAGGACATAGTGAAGCAAGAAAAGAGAAAGTGGCAAGATACATCAATGGATTGAGATTGAACATTCAAGAGGAACTGAGTTTGGTAAGGATGACAACATTGGAAGAAGCATATCAGTTTGCCCTGAAAGTTGAAGAAAAGTTGAAAAAGAAGCATGAGTAGAGACATAGAGGTAGAGGAGGTAAATTTCAAAGGGGTAGAAGATTTTCTAGAGGAGAAAGATCATTTGCAGAGCAAAATAGACAAGATAACACATTCAAGAAGGAGGACAGAGATAACAATGCATATACCAGAGAGATGACAAAACTTTCTACTATAGAGGAAACCCTAATTCATACTGAAGTGAAGGATACAGAAGAAATGGAAGATGAATTGATAGGAGAACATTCAGAGGAACCTATTGTAAGTATGGAGGTGAAGGACACATAGCATTTGAATGTCATCAATGAAGTACAAGCAAGAAAATAGTGGAAGAACAACTTATGTAGAAGAACCCATTGGATCACCGAGTTTAGTTGGTAAACCTAAGAAAGGAGAATCATTGGTCATGAGGAGAGCACTATTTCAAATAGAGACAAATGAAGAACCACCACAGAGGAAAAGTTTGTTGCAGACCAGATGCAAATCATGAGGTAAATGTTGTAAATTTATAATTGATAGTGGTAGTTTTGATAATTTGGTTTCAGAGGAAATGGTGACTAAGCTAAATTTGGAAAGATTGAAACACCCTAAGCCATATCAGATAGCATGGATTTAGGATGATCATAAGGTATTGGTCAGTGAACAATGTTTGGTGAAACTTCATATTGGATCTTATCATGGTGAAGTATTGTGTGATATTATGCTTATGGATGTATGTCATATTTTGTTGGGTAGACCATGGCAGTAGAATAGAAAAGCTATACATGATGGGAGAAAGAACACCTATACTATAACATCAAATGGAAAGAGAATTACTTTGATTCCTTTGGAAGATGAACCTAAGAGTGAAGTATATGGAAATGCTAGAATCTGTTTGGCTGATGGAAGGAAATTTCTGGATGGTTTGAGACATGAGAATATGTGTTATGCTTTGATTCCTAAGAAGCCTGCAGACCTAATGATAGAGACTATAGAATTAAAACCGGAGGAGATAACTGAGTTGCTAACAAAGTATGAAGACATCATATCTGAAATGTACATGAAGGATTGCCACCAATTAGGCGTATCAGTCATCATATGGATCTTATACCTGAAGCTAGTTTTTCTAACAAAGCAGCACACAGAATGACACCAACAAAGAATGAAGAACTAAATAGATAGATACATGAATTGTTGAGGAAAGGTTTGATCAGAGAAAGTTTGAGTCCTTATACAGTACCTGCAGTGCTAGTCCTGAAGAAGGATGGAGAATGGAGAATGTGTACAGATTCTAGAGCAATTAACAAGATCACAGTTAAGTATATATTTCCATTTCTTAGGATGGGTGACATTATGGATTGTTTGAGTGGAGCAAAGTATTTTACAGAGATAGACTTGAAGAGTGGATATCATCAGATAAGAATTAGAGAAGGAGATGAATGGAAGACTACTTTTAAGACAAATGAAGGATTGTAAGAGTGGTTAGTGATGTCTTTTGGATTGACTAATGCACCGAGTAATTTCATGAGATTGATGAATTAAGTTTTGAAGAAATTCTTTGGTAAGTTTGTTATTATATATTTAGATGATAATCTAATTTTTAGTAATACAAAAGAACATTTGTGGCACCTAAGACAAGTATTGCAGAGACTGAGAGAAGATAAATTGCTGATAAACATCAAGAGGTGTAGTTTCATGAAGCAAGAATTGGTATACTTGGGATATGTGATTTCTATAGAAGGATTGAAGATGGACCCTGAGAAAGAGCAATTGTTGAGTGGCCTACACCTGAGGGCATTGGAGAAGTTAGATCATTTCATGGATTAGCTAGTTTCTACTAGAAGTTCATCAGAAATTTAAGTTCAGTATGCACACCTATGATAAAGATAATGAGAGGAGATAGAAAGGAATTTAAGTGGACATTAGAAGAAAATAAAAGTTTTGAGTTGTTGAAGTAGAAAGTGACAGAGCAACCTATATTGGAATTACCAGATTTCAATAAAGTATTTCAAGTAGATTGTGATGCAAGTGGAAATGTAATAGGAGTAGGGTAGACCTATAGCATATTTTAGTGAGAAGTTGAATGACACAAGGAGAATATATTTAGTTTATGATCAGGAGTTCTATGCCATAATTCAAACTTTGAAGAAGTGGAGACATTATTTGTTGCCTAAGGAATTTCTGTTGTATACAAATCATCAAGCTTTGCAGTATTTGAATAGTCAAGGAAAGTTGAATCAGAGACATATGAGATGAATAGAGTTCATGCAGAGTTACACTTTTGTATTGACTCATAGGAGTGGAAAATCAAACAAAGTTGTAGATGCACTGAGTAGAAGAAGGAATTTGCTAACAGAGATGAGAGTTGAAGTGTTAGGATTTAAAGAATTAAATAACATGTATGAGTAAGATCTTGATTTTCTAGAACCTTGGAAAGCATGTAAGGAACCTGTTATGACAGATATGAGTAAGTGGTTGGAGTATTTCATTCGGGAGGATATGTTATTCAAAGGAAATCAGTTGTGTATACCTAGGAGTTCAATGAGAGACAATTTGATCAAAGATAAGCATAGTGGTGTATTGGTAGGACATTTTGGCATTGATAAGACAGTGGATTTGGTAAGTGAAAATTAATTTTGGCCTCAGATACATAAGGATGTTAGGAAGTTTGTGCAGAGTTGTAGAATATGTCAAGTTGCAAAAGGAAGTAGTCAGAATACTAGATTGTACAAATCTTTGATAGTACTAGAGAGACCTTGGGAAGACATAAGAGGACACGATTCTATATTTGTAGTGGTGGATAGATGTTCAAAGATGGCACATTTTCATACCTTGTAAGAAGACAACCAATGTAGTTCATGTGGCTGACCTATTTTTCAAGGAGATTGTGAGATTGCATGGATTACCTAAGAGCGTAATTTCAGATGGAGATACAAGATTTCTTGGATACTTTTGGAAGACACTTTGGAAGAAGATGAAGGCAGACTTGAAGTTCAGTTCAACATTTCATCCACAGACTGATGGACAGACAAAGGTAGTAAATAGGAGTTTGGGTAACTTGTTGAGATGTTTGGTTGGATAAAAGGCAAGAAATTGGGATCTCATTCTATAACAAGCAAAGTTTGCATATAATAATTCAGTGAATAGGAGCACAAGAATAACACCATTTGAGATTGTGATAGGAACTAACCCTAGAGGAGTAGGAGAGTTGAGAGATATCAGTATGAAGGAAAAGAGGAGTGCAGAGGCAGAAGAATTTGCAGGACACATGGAGATAGTGGATAATCAGGTTAAGAAGCATTTGGAGGAGATGAACAGTAAGTATAAGGAGCAAGCAGATGAGAAGAGAAGACACAAAGAATTTTTAGTAGGGGATGAGGTAATGGTATATCTGAGAAAAGAAATATTTCTAGTAGGGACATATAACAAGTTGAAGATGAAGAAGTTTGGACCATGTAGGATACTCAGAAAGTTTGATTCAGGAAAAGCATATAAATTGGAGCTACCAGATACATTGGGCATATCACCTATTTTCAACATTGTAGACCTATATCAGTATCATGAAGCAGAGTTCAATGAGAACATTGAAGAAGACTTGAAAAATTAATTACCATAGCAAGCATCGAAGTAGATTGAAGACATCTTGGACAACAGAGTCGGATGCAGCACCAGTGGCAAGCAATACAAGGAATATTTGGTAAAGTGGAAAGGCAGACCGAAAGAAGACTCATCGTGGATTTCTCAAGCTAAGGTGGACCATCTTGGTTTTCCTCTAGCCCTAGCAAAGTGAAGGACTCACTTTTTAAACAACCCCAGGTGTCTGATGCAAGGGCATCCCTGGTTCAAGAGTAATCTTGCATTAACCAAAAATATTTGCATTTCATTTTGTTTTCTTTCATTTTCCAGTTTAGTATAGTCGTTTCAGTCAGTAATAGTTTCTATATTTTGGTCCGCATTCTGCTGTAGTTTCATTTCAGACCTTGTGGAGCTGGACTTAGCATCTAGACATCTTCATGCACATCATATCCAAAATTTAGATCATTTGGATCAGTTTCTAGAAAGATATCACTATCAGAAGATTGACTGTTTTCTCATAGTAGAGCATTCAAACAATCTCAGAGAATCAGCTAAAGGAGAAGACTTGTGGAGCACTTCCATGACTTGCGGAGCTAAATGGAACATCATTCAAGATAGTTTTGAACATGGCCAAACTTCCCTGAGATTCACATGTTGTTTCAGTCACTTGTGGAGGATTCCAATATGTTTTGGGCCGACCTATCCGTGTACATATGTTACATCTCTTTCATTGGAGTTTGTAATCTGTTTGACTGATGCAGAGGAATCTTGTGATCCAGAGATGATATATATTCATGTAATAGATGCATAGGAAAGTAGTTAATCAGTGACAGATAGTGGATAAGTTAGTTTTTCTCTTGTAAGGCACTTCAAAGCCATATCTTGTGTGTTGTAACTAGAGAATTAGGACTGTGAGCCCTAATCTGTAAGCCCGCATGTTGTCGACATGTTTTTATTTTGAATCTACGATATACTGAATGACTAAATCTACATTTGCATTCGATAATTGAGTTGCTTCCATTGTGTTTACTCTTGCTACATGATTTGGACTGTTAACCTTGTGGACCCTCCTAACCATGACTACACTATTTAACTTTTCTTTACATGGCACTCCCCCTTACTATCTTATTTCTATACCAAGATATCAAAATTGTTTCCTTCTAACCATTTGCATATGTACAAGGAATAAAAAAATGAGAAACTTACTGATTTGTAGGAAAGTTATCTTTGTATATATTCTTCAACTGGATCATAGCTGAGTCCCAATGCACCTTTGTAGAGTATAATATTTGTATCTGTCCATTTATTTGCAAGAGTAATTCTTCTACTTTATCCATTGTTGCAGGGGCATCGGTCATCTTCCCAACTTTATTAGCTTCTTTTAACATACCAATGAAAGAAGCCATTTTAAAGCTTACTATCTCTCTCATCTAAGCCATTTGATCTTTTATTGACTCCTTTTGATTATGCTATTTCTTTATTATGGAATGAGTCTTCTCTACTTCTGCTCTTAGATCTCCATTTGTATCTTTCAAGGGATAATAGTTTCTAGAGATTTTTAGCAATTGCATCTCAAGGCCTTCAATTTTGTCCTTTTGTTTTTAGTAGCTATGGGCCAGGATAAACAAAATTGATATAATGCATTAGCATCACTTAAAGCATTGTGAATATTCTTTATACTGTTGTCTAGCAAAATGTGTGCCTTGGAACACTTATCTGTCAATTTTACTAACCTCTTATTATCTATTTCTTCTCTTACTTTCTTCTCAGCTACTTCTTCAAAAGACTCAAAATTATTGATGACTGCTGTTATGTCAAAAAATGTCCCCTTGGGGTCTTTTCCCTCTTAAGGTTTAGCTCCCAGGTCTTATTATTGAATTTAGAGCATCTTGTGTGTTATTTCTGACTCCTGATGAGAAAACCCTTGAGTCTTGTGACAAATAGGACCTAGGGGGTGCTAACTTAATGATCCCTAAACAAAAATGGCAGGGTGGACTTGGGCGCTAGCACCCTAGTCCTGCCCTATTTTGGGTCTGCCCTAAACTTTTATGTCAATTTTGTGACCACTATTTGGGCCCCAGGCCGACATCTAAAGTTTCAATCATGAAATTCTTAGTGAGAATCTTTGTATTTGCATATATAAGCATGATTAGGTTTCATTTGCAAACTAGATGGATTTGAGGTATACTTGTGATCATAGAGGATTCAAAATATTCATTGTGTTGCAGAGCAGAGCATTGTTATTATGTTTGTGTTTACAGATTTGGCATCCATCTCCTCATAGCATGAAGAGCATCTTCTCTCCATGAGATCTTCACTACAAGGTGATATCAATTGTGTTTTCAATCATTTTATCATTTGGATTTTTTCCTCTATCCCGCTGGGATATGCACTATTATCTAACAACGGTGTTTGGAAGATTTGAACGTCTCTCTGAGGCTTGACTGATGCAAGCCTCTAAACACCACAACCCCCTCCCACACTCCTTGTGATTGTAGGTGTTATGTTAGAAAATGTCCCCTTGGGGGCTTTTCGCTCCTAAGGTTTAGCTCCCAGGTCCTATTTATGCATTTAAGCATTTTTCATTTTAATTTGACATCCCAATGACAAAACCCTGAAGTTTCATGGCAAATGGGACCTAGGGGGTGCACTTGACATAAATCCTACCTAAAATAGGGAGGAGGAATTAGGCACTCGTGCCCTAGTCCTACCCTATTTTAGGTCAGGACCAATTTTGGAGTGTCAGTTTATGACCATTATTTAGGTCCTATGCCAACATGATAAGTTTTAATTACAAAATTCTTGGTGGGAATGTTTGTAGTTGCATATATAAGCATGTTTAGGCATTCATTTGTAAAGTAGATGGATATTGCAAACTTGTGGCTTATGTGAAGGTGATTCAAGGCATTCATTGTTTGTTGCAGAGCATAGTTTGTGTTGTTATTGTGTTTGTATTTGCAGATTTGGCATCCATCTCCTCATGGCATGAAGAGCATCTTCCTTCCATGAGATCTTCACTACAAGTTGATATCAATTGTGTTTTTAATCATTTATCATTTGGATTTTGGCTCTATCCCGCAGGGATACACACTATTTCTCTGACAATGGTGTTTGGAAGACTTGAATGTCTCTCTGGGGCTTGACTGAAGCAAGCCTCTAAACACCACAACCCCCAACCCATTTTTTCATGATTGCAGGTTACAGGTTGCAGGAGTAGAAAAAGTGGAGTTGTAGGACAACAGTGTAGATTGTCAGAATTGTATAGATCAGAAGAGAAAATAGAGACCTAGACTCAGGCGCCTACTCATTAGTCCTTTGGATCCCGCAACTGAAGAATCTCTAGAACAATAGGAATAGGTTGGAGAAAAGGTTTCTAGATCTTGACAAAAATGGTGGCACTGGACTAGGGTGCTCATTAGTACCCAACTGTTCCATTTTCTGAACTTCAAAATCTGGTATGCATTTGATTGTCATTTGATAGCTTTGTGTGCAAACACTTTCTGTGATTTGTCAGTTTGCTTCCGAATTTGCATAATTAGGGTTTTGAGCATAATTTGGCTTAATTAAATAGCTAAATCACACAATTCCAATTTTCCCCTACATTCTAAGTTACTGAAGGCCTGTAGTAGTCTTCCTACTTAGTTGAAGTCCTTGAATGTTTAGAGGTGAAAGGAGGATTCATACAAACTAGCAAAATCAACCCTAAACACAAACAAATACTCTTCATCAAATTTCACCTTAAACAATAGGTTATAGGTATCGCATCTGGAAGAAGCAGAGTTGCAGGGAAGGTTAGTAGACATCAAGGATTTGGGATCTAAAAAGAAGCTGGACATTGGAGCTTTTCCTGGACTAGGGCGCTAGTGGACCCGTGTCCTCTAGTTTTGTTGAAGCAGAAATGGAAGTCACAGTGCAGATCAGTGTTGGGAGAAGTTTTGGATTTCGTGATGAAAATTACACCTTGGACTTGGGTGCTAGTCCTTGTGTCCCTGACGTCTCCACCTTCAAACTCTGAAAAACATTGAGTTAAATATCTTTGTCCCTCATCTCAGTTTGATAGGATTTGTTGTGATTCGACAATTTGCTTACTATTTTGCCTATTTAGGGTTTCAAGTGAAATTAAGCATTAGATTGAGATATTGTTTTACACATCAAAAATTCCACATCCTCCCAAGTGGCTGCCCAACCTAATAGGTGACTCCTCTTGCACAAATTAGAGGTTCAACTCGGTTAATAGGCCCTTGGAATGTTTGGTGTGAAAGGAGGATTCCACATAAACCCTTAAAACCACACTTCATCAACATCCCCCTTTTTCATATTAAACATTTTGGTGAACCCATGTTTTTGGACTTTTTGAAACCTTTCTAAGTATTTTTTGATAGATTTTCATTCATTCATCCTATTGCATGCGAAAAATTACAAAAAAAGTTGGAAATTTTGAAAAAATTGAAAAACTTGGCATGTTTGGCTTGCATTGTAGCATAATTTGAATTATTTGACATTCAATTTCATTAAATTTATGTCATTCACATTAGATCTGATTTAAACTACATAAATTCATCATTTATAATTCATTTGCATTGCATTTTTGTGCTTAAATCATCAAAAATTGGTTGAAATTATGCATTTTTCATGAAAACCTAGTTTTGCATTAACTAGGGTTTGTAGTCAAAATCTTGTTTCATATTTTACTACCCTTTTCAAACACTCATTAGGACTTATTTATAATAGTAGTGTTGCATCATAGTGGTCTTCTTGCAAAATTTCATGTCTAGGGTTTGAAAACCTTGCATTTTCACTAGATTTGATCTTATCGTCTCTCTAGATTTGCACTCTAAGCTTGTTGTAAGGGATTTTTCTGCACTAATTGGCTGTTATTAGGGTTATTATCTGATTCCCTTCCTCATATTCCTTACAATACCTTTTTTACTAGGCCTTTGCATGGGAAATTTGTGAAAAAATGCATATTGTAGCACATTTTCACTAGGTTTTGACTTGTCACTCTAGGGTTGCATTAAGAGCATGTTGTGAAAGATATTTCTGCATCATTGGACTATTATTAGGCATATTATTTTCTGTCCTTCTTGAAATTTTTCACAACACCTTTTCTCCTGGTGATTTGCATTGAAAAAAGCTGAAAAATCAAGCATTTTGGATCTTAAACATATCTTTCTCCTAGGGTGTGTTCTATTAGTTTGCACATTCCGTGTTGCATGCTTTTGCATGAGTCTTATGATCTTCTGCCCTAATAGAAATATTTCTTTAAGAAGAAGTAGAAGACTTATGGGATCTAGTGCTTTTGAAGAAATGATATTCCTACCTCTAAAAATCCACTGAATACCTTCTTTACAAAAGGTGAGACACAAATTTTGCAAGAGATTATACCTCCTACAACCACTATGGAACATCGAATATTTCATGATGTTGATTACACTATTGAGGTGGTTTAACATGTACCTGATGAGCAAATAAACAAACTTCACAAAGAGTTAGCCCATTTTCAAGCATTCGTTGGAAATGAAACGATAGTGAAAGAAGTTGTCCCTGTGATCCACCACATAAGAGAATTGATAAAAGAAGGACAAGATGGTATTAATGTTGTTCAAGGTTTAATGCATATTGTACACCATAATGCCATGACGGTGACTAAATGTATGAATGGTATTAAGAACATGTCGTCACCATCGCATATGCAAGTATCGGCACCTATACCGACTACAAGAATATCTACATTTACATCAACAATTTTAACCACTAATGCAAATGCTTGTAGTAATGCTACCACTGGTATTGGAGTATCTAATGGGACAAATTCACAAAATTACAAATCTATGGGATTTAACTATCAAAACTTGGTATTTAAGGGGACTTCTTCTATGAATAATTACTTTCAACCACCTCTCCATTTCACTTATTCTTAGCCAACTATTACATATAACTATTTGCAACCACCTTCCACCTATCAATATGTCCAACTATCACTGAATTATTCACAACCTCCACTTATCACTACTCAGGATCAATCACCTCCTCACCTTGGTTCTAATTCCTCGCAGCAAACCACATCTCCAAATGATGCCATCCTTAATCAACTTTTGCAAGGCATGACTTCTTTACAACAAAAGGTGACAAACTTGACAAATTCTTCACAACCTAATATACCAACCTATCATGCCTATAATCCCCTATCTTATGCAATCTTGAGAACCCCTATGCCTAAGAGGTTTGAGACTCCTCATTTTGAAAAATATGGTGGAAAAGGTGATCCTAATACTCATGTGGAAGCATTCATGGCTATGTGTAGCGATTTGTATTTTTGAAGAGGATTTGTTAGCAAAATGTTTCTCGCGATCTCTCAAAGATACAACTCTAGAATGGTTTTTCTCTTTACCTCCGAACTTTATACATTTATTTTCATAGTTAGTTGATCAATTTTTACAACATTTTCAAGAAAACATTAGACCTCAAGTCTCTTTGATTGATTTAGTTCATTACAAACAAGGTCTGAAGATGAAGTTAACTAAGTTTATAAGTCGGTATCAATCTCTCTATGCACAAATTCAATATCAAATGAAGGATGAGGATGTTTAGAAGGTGTTTATTACAAATTTACAACCTAACATCTATGATAAGATTCTCTTTATGAAGTATAACTCCTTTCAACATTTATGTAATACCCTTTGTGATTACCAACTTTCATCTAGTCAGTATGAAAATCAAAGCTCAGTGGCTCAAGTTGATCAATACATGGGTGGACCATCACAAAATAACTTTAAGAGGAATAATAAGAGTTTCATCAAGGTTAATGGACGAAATTCAAACAATTTTTCACAAGTATCTGCTATCACTAATCTGAAGAAGGCACCATATCAATAAGAAAGTTTACTCCAATATATGAATCCTGTCATTCTATAATGAATCAGGCTCTGAGCAACAATCTCATGAAGCTTCCTCCGATTAGGGAGTTGGATCCTAGTAGAATGCAAGGACCTTATTTCGATGCTAATGCTTTTTGTCATTACCATCAAATACAAGGGCATGATACTGAATGATGTATGTGTCTTAAACATGAAATACACGACCTCATTGACTCAAATGTTATACATGTATCAGGTGTGAATGATAATGGGAATAAGTCAGTTGCTCCATCGAATTAGAACTTGTAGATCTTCACTAATCCTTTCCCTAAGCATACTAATAATAATTTGATGGAAAAAAATACACTAGAAATAGAGGATGACTATTTGGACTATGATGAGATAGTTGCTACAATTGATGTGGATAAGGAAAACACTCAAGGATCACCTCATCCACGAGGAAAAGGTATTTATTCTAAAGTTCCTCCTCTATTATCCCTTCAGATATCGGGAGATACACAACATACATCAAAAAACAAAATAGAACAACCAAACGAAAAGATCGAGATAATATAAGATAGTCCTTGTCACTATGGTAGACAAACTCAACAAAGAAAGCTAGCTAAAAATTAGAAAAGAGCAAGATGATTATCATCAGTTGGAAATAATAGTGGTTCTCCTCCTCACAAGCAACAAAAGATATCATATACACAAGAATTTGTGAAACAAGCATCACATGTGCTTCCTAATAATAAACAAGACTTTCATAAGAACCACTCAAGATTTACACAAAACTTGATAGAGCATCTCTCCAAGAGGCTCGCAAGTTCCAAATTTTAGTACGATTGTATTGGCAGGTAAGTATTTCTAACCCTTTACCTCCATGTTGTGTTTCCCCCGTGATGTGTCATGTGTTATTTAGGCCTCCTAGGATGACCCTTGATACTCTCTTAAGGTTAGGGATACTGGGAGATCACCTCTATTGTGACCCTTCTTCTATTTGTATCATCATTCTTCTATATTACTTCTCCTATATTTTCATTGTTGTGTGTTGTGTCTTAACAACATAGCATTATGGTTGGTGACTTGGGGCACCCTCCTACATGACTATCCCTAAGGCACTTGTTTCTCCTCTCTTGATTTATTGTTTCCCTTCCTCTAGTGCTTCTATCTAGTGAGCGGATGACAAAAAACATATTATACTGATGCAGACCTAGTGTCCCTTCGGTGATAAATAAAAAAATGGACCTAGTCCATACATGATGATGGGGTTGATATATATTATCTAACACTTGGCTAGTAGAATCACTCCGTGTGATCTTGATGTTGTCTTATTGTACTTACAAAACATAACAATACTGCTGCTTTGTGCACTTTTTCTATCTTGAATCTTGCATTCCTCGGTTCTTTATGTGAATGATCATATGCATTGTTGATTATCATGATTATATGGATGTTAACACCTTTTCTTGAGGGGAATTGTGTGTTTGTGGGAGAATTTGGCAATCGTAAAGTACATGTCACCTCCGGGGGGCATGGGCTTTGTGAGATCTCGTGTTCCCTTGTGTGCTTTCTTCCTACCTTAACGTTCTGGATATTGGTACACAACATCAACCACCTTAAGGTGGGGGCATATATAAGGTAAGCTATCTGTTCTAGATGCTAGTAAAGTGTGTTTGAACAATCTTGAAATCTACTTCAAATACCTCCTTTTCACCATAAGGCTTCTCCGTGATGTAGGTGGGATTGTATACTTTTGATCTCATACCTCCTTTTCACCATAAGGCATCTCTGTGATGCAAGTGGGGTTGTATTCCATGGTTCCTTTTTCACTATAAGGTGTCTTCATGATGTAGGTGGGGTTGTATTTTCAAAAGTCCTCCGAGTAGGCAGGGGAGTGGATCTGAGACTATTCGAACCCTTAAGCATGTCTTCGGTGATTGTTGTAGCGAAGTGCAATCGTCAGTGTGTGCCTGTAATGTACCTAAGATGGTTACAAACCTAGCAATAGGTTTCTTCCATCGTTTGTTTGCTGTGTTTTCTCTGTTTCTTCTATGTGTGTGTATGGCATGTTTGTTCCAAAGCATAGTCTTAAAGACTAGTGGCGATGAGTCCCTCCTATGCTTTGGAATTTGTATGGCATACTTGATTTGTATGGCGTGTTTGTTACCAAGTGCAGTCTTAAAGACTGATGGCAATGAGTCCCTCCTGTAGTCTGAGATTTGTATTGTGTGTCTATTTCCCCATACGCACAGTCTTAAAGACTAGTGGTGATGAGTCCCTCCTACACCATGGGTTGTGTGTTTACTTTCCTTGTACTTGAATTCTACATTTCATATATGACAAAAAGAAAAGAAAATAACTACTACATTCATTGTATTCACTGTGTTTTGCGTGTCTTCAATGTTGTCTTCTCCATGTTTTGTGTGCCTTCTATTGTCTTCAATGTGTTTGGCATGTCTTCACCATGCCTGGCGTGTTTGCTATGTTTGTTGACCATACTTAAATGCATGTATTGGCCTTGCATTTATACATACATTAAAGTGGGGGCTAAATGTTATGTCAGAAAATGTCCCCTTAGGGGCTTTTCCCTCTTAAGATTTAGCTCCCTGGTCCTATTATTGCATTTAGAGCATCTTGTGTGTTATTTCTGACTCCCGATGAGAAAACCCTTGGGTCTTGTGACAAATAGGACCTAGGGGGTGCTAATTTACTGATCCCAGAACAAAAATGGCAGGGTGGACTTGGGCACTAGCACCCTAGTCCTGCCCTATTTTGGGTCTACCCTAAACTTTTATGTCAGTTTTGTGACCGTTATTTGGGCCCCAGACTGACATCTAAAGTTTCAATTACAAAATTCTTAGTAGGAATCTTTGTAGTTGCTTATATAAGCATGATTAGGTTTCATTTGCAAACTAGATGGATTTGAGGTATACTTGTGATCATAGAGCATTCAAAATATTCATTGTGTTGTAGAGAAGAGCATTGTTATTGTGTTTGTGTTTGTAGATTTGGTATCCATCTCCTCATGGCATGTAGAGCATCTTCCTTCCATGAGATCTTCACTACAAGGTGATATCAATTGTGTTTTCAATCATTTATCATTTGGATTTTTGCCTCTATCCCACCGGAATACGCACTCTTATCTGACAACGGTGTTTGGAAGACTTGAATGTCTCTCTGGGGCTTGACCGAGGCAAGCCTCTAAACACCACAACCCCCTCCCACACTCCCTGTGATTGTAGGTTACAGGTGTCACATCTGGAAGAAGTGGAGTTGCAGGGAAGGTTAGCAAACATCAAGGATTTAGGATATGAAAAGAAGCTAGACATTGGAACCTTTCCTGGACTAGGGTGCTAGTCCCTATGTCCTCCAGGTTTGCTGAAGCAGAAATGAAAGTTGCAGTATAGATCAGTGTCGAGAGAAGTTCTTAATTCTGTGATGAAAAGTACACCTTGGACTTGGGTGCTAGTCCTCGTGTCCCTGACTTTTCCACCTTCTAAACTTTGAAAAATAGTGAGTTAAATATCTCTATCCCTCATCTCAGTCTGATAGGATTTGCTGTGATTCGACAATTTGCTTACTATTTTGCCTATTTAGGGTTTCAAGTGAAATTAAGCATTAGATTGAGATATTGTTTTACACATCCAAGATTCCACATCCTCCCAAGTGGATTCCCAACCTAATAAGTGAATCCTCTTGCATAAATTGGAGGTTCAACTTAGTTAATAGGCCCTTGGAATGTTTGGTGTGAAAGGAGGATTCTGCATAAACCCTTAAAACCACACTTCATCAACATCCTCCTTTTTCATATTAAACAACTGCCTCCATTATTTTCTTTATTTGTAGCGTAGGAACCAGAGAAACACCTCTCTTAGTATCAGGCATTATCTTTTCAAAAATTTCCAGGGCCTCTTCCACAATCTCATTTCCTTCTATGTGAGACTATAGAATTTCTTCCTATGTAGATGCCTAAAAAATTGTTCCCAACTAAAGCTTTTGCAAGGGAGATATGTTGGACAAGTTAATCTATCCATGTAAGGATTGCACTTGCAAAAGTTGTGGTGAAGACAACATTTGAGATTGTCTTTGTTTCACCAAAAATTCTCTGAAAGAGTCTATCAAAGAGACTTCAAAGGTTTCACCAACATTATCCTTCTTCTCCTCTTCAGATATCACTCTAGAATCAGAGGTTTCTAGAGGATGACTTCCATCATGTACTTCTTCTTCTTAAACATTTTCCAGGACAAAGGCATTATCCACAGTGTTAGCAGCTTGATCTGCAATAGCCTCTCTTTGTTGTCCCTCATCTCCATCTGTCTTTTCTTCTAGAAACTCCCTCAACTCATCAACAATTTATGTGTTCTTCTGAGAACCAACCATATTCAAATCTTCTACATTAATTTCTGCTAATGGTGATGGCAAATTTTCTTCAGATAACACATGTGGTCCTACATTGGTTTCACCTTTTTCTTTATTTTTCTCAGTCTGATCTTCATCATCTCCATCTTCTTCAGAAGACCATTCTTTAATTGTAGCAATCTGTAGTTCTTCAAGAACATTTCTAGTTATTTTGAGTGTGTTCTTTTTCAACCTTTCTATTTCATCTTTGTCATTTGACATCAAAGTGTTTATTCTTCTCTTTGTCTTGAATTCCTTGGCTAACCTCTATATAGCCTTAATCTTTTCTTGTTCAGAAATTGTAGGGCAAACCTTCTCAAGTGCCTTTTCTTTATTTCAGTGTCCTTGTTCATGGCATCATCTCTTCTCTTTGTCATTACATCAGAAAGACTATCAGGTAGTTTGTCAATTATTTCTATTAATGCAACATTAAATATGTCCATATACCTGATAATAGTTGTTTCAATGATTGATTTATCTTCTTTTGATCTCTCATCATATAGATCAGCTACTTGCTTCAGATTGTCATATTCTGTTATGGCATTAATTGTAGCTTCCAATTGCAGAATGGGAAGATAGGATTTTTATAATTTCTCTTGCTTTCCCTTTCCCTTATTTTCAGCTTTACCTTCCTTTCTTTTCATTCTTTTTCCCGAAGATTGGCCTTCTTCACCAGATTTGACTTCTCTTTTCTTGAAGATAAAGCCTTCTTTTTCCTTCTCAAAATCTTCATCTTTTGTAACAATGTCAATCTTTGTCCTCTTAATTTGTGTCTCTTCTTCAAAGGCAAGAGACTCTCTTTTCTTCTGGACCAGTGTGGGTCCTTCTTCTTCTTCCTCTTCTTCCTTAATACCATCATGAATCACATAATCTTTTCTCACTATTTTTCCCTTTACTCTTCTTTTCTTTGTAGGTTGTTGTTGTACAGAAGCACTGGCTACTTCATTTTCCTCAAGACTAGATGCAGGCATGGCTCTAGAGGCATTAGGAGTAGTAGCAGAGAGGTTAGAGGTCCTTGTTGACCTTCTAATTCTTGATGATTGCCTTTTGGTTCAGATGTACCCTTGGATTTCTCTGCAAGGCTCTTTTGTGCCATCATCTCTTCAACTTTAGACTTCATTTCTTCAACATTCTTCTTAATTTCTTTCTCTTTGTGCTTAAGATGCACCTCAGTAGATTTTTCTTCATAGGTTCCAAGCCTTTCTTCAGATGTATCTTTAGGCTTGCTTAGCATTAGGTCTACAAGACCTACAATGATATCTTCAAACACTTCATATCCCATTTCTAGAATCCAGACTATCCTAGGTTCTATTGCCTCCATGTAGCGTCCGTCTTTGCTTACCATGAAAATGATATCATCTTTGTACTTCTCCACTACTTTCTTAGGGATTCTTTATCTAGCATGCATCTTCTCCTAAAATATTTTGAAGTAACCCCAAAGTGTAGCATTTTGAGCTTTAATGTTTCCAATTCTTTTGAAATGGTCTCTGATCTAGGTTGCAACTAGAATGTGTCTTCACCACACAATGTTTTGTGCACCCAAAACCTCCTTGAAGAAATAGAACAGTTAACAAATAGCCAAGGTACCAAACTCGAAAGGATATTTCAAATCCTATGTCTTTTGCAAATTTCAAGTAATTGTTATTTTAGCAGCTCACATAGGTTATAATCCATACCCTTTTTGACCATCTCATATGCAGTATATATTGCAGTTGATAAGACAAAATTTTCCCTGTTTGTGAAGTAGATCTTATATCCTATTATCATAGATGCATATTTTATTGTCAAATCTTCAATGTCATTAACAGTCAAGGCCCTCTTATCAAATTTAGCTCCCGTGAGTTTCATCACAACATCATTTTTAACAGATTTAAGTGTCGAAACAACTCCGATGGAGCACAACCCTATTACAACCCTGATGGCTTCCTTGTTTATCATGTGTGGAAGGTCCAACCACATGAATCTATCATGAATGTGGCTCAATACATACCTTACCCATGCATCTTCATAACACAAATGGGAAAATTATTCCAAACATCCAACTTTTTATCGGTTAGGGCACTATGTTCATGCTTCAGATCAAAGTTGTCATTACTTGTTGATCATGATGTTAGTCATAAACAAACATAGAATAAAAGTTACACATCAACCTTTACTCATCTTGAAAGATACGATGAATTCAAAGAATTCATGATCCCAAGTCTCTGTGGATTAGTTCTTAATCAATTGACGTTACTCAGTAGTTGATGTGTGTTGCTATTTTCCATTCAGGGGCCTTACGTTTGATCATTAGCAGGTTTCCATTTTTGTAAAGATGCTACACAGAAGGTTATCTACACGAGATATTTCCACAAATAGTGTGTCTGTATTCAAATATTTGCATGACATTTATCAATTGTACATGTTTTAACTTCAAATATGCTATAAATCTTCAAGTATCTACGGGATGTCTGCATATTTCAACATTTTGCTCTTGATTATCTATTATTTGCAATTGTGATGGTGAATTGTTCTGAAATTAAAAGAAATGTAAACCAATACTTCAAATTATGTTGAATCTTCATCTATTGAGCCACATACACACTTGATATAGTCATGAGAAAGAAGAAATCAAACCATATGTTCACCAGGATGTTCCACAGCTAGATACAGTTGATGTTAACTTCAAAGGATGATGAATGAAGACAATATATGCAGATTGATGAGTACTCCAAGGGACGTAGCAAATCAAAGCATATATCAAGACTTCAGATACAGAATTACTTAGAATTTATGATGATTTGTAGTCAAATAGTCTTCTCTTTCATTAAGTATGCAAAAACATGTATATATACAATAACTTTCAAATAAGCCGTGATACTTCAGCAAACAAATTTCAATTAAGCTTCGAATGTTCAAAACAAAGCATCCCTACACCTTTTATAGAATAAGGTGAAGGAATGGTTACACATGATCTATGATCAAGATTTATCTAGTGAGATCAATGGTGCACATTCATCTTTGACTTAGTTAACATTTCACGTGGCACAGGTTGCCAGCTGGCAACCATCTGAATTACTTATTTTCTCCAAATGTCAGATGCTTATGCCCTCTTTGGTATTGCATCTTCATCTACTCTTTATTTTCAGGTTCTTCATCCTCATCATCAGGGGGCTTTAGGATCATCGATTCTCGTATCTTCATCATCCTGATGAACATTGCTTTACATATGGGCCTGCATGATTATCCTGACATTTTCATATGTTCCCACCACTCGTTCAACTTGTCTGCCATCCTGAGTTTTTGGCTTGGCAATGGCGTGCTTGTGGGCTTGATATTTATCTCGAAGAGTCTCCAATTTGCTCCTACTACTTGATGTTTCATTGTAATTCTCCACCCTGACCTTCATCCTCATGATCTTGTCTATGGCTTCTTCCATCAGGTGGTTAAGAGGATCATCAACCATCACCTGGAAGTTATTATGCAGAGCCTTTATAGCAAAATCTGTATCTCGATTCTCAATCTTTCCTTCCACTTTCCCTACTAGGGCCTGCAGGATCTCTGCCTCAAATGACATCATGTCATGCAGCTTCATGCTGATGTCTCCTAATTTGCCATTGCATCTCTTTAATACATCACATTCAAATTTGATATCTTTATACCAGATATCTACCAACATGGCAGTATTATTATCAGCACCTGTTTGTTTATTAGAACTTGAGGATTAATCTTCTTTATTTCACCCAAAGCACTCAAGACTTTCTCTAATTGGAATGACCTTCTCCCTACCTCCATTTACAATTTATCAACCTTCCTTCTGGAGATAGTTAGAGAATTCCACCTCTGCAAAGAAGCTTTCACTACTTCTTCAGCTCCACTGAGTGCAGATAACATCCACTTTCTCATTATTACTGACTCATGTTTCATAAGGTCTAACTTATTGACCTTCTCCTAAGAAATTGCAGTCAATGGGACTGCTTGATCTGATACTGTGTTATCAGGGTTAATTAACCCTTTTATGTATGCATGCAACTGGGCAATGTGCTCCTTATGCTGCTTATTTTTCTCCTTTTCTCTCTTCTCCCTTTGGGTTAAAGAGTCAATTATATCCTTCCCCTCTTGGCCTTCCTGATCCTCATTGGCAAATCCCAAATCTACTGTAGTTATCTGGAATTCTTCCAGAGTAATCTTGCCCTTTTCTTTCTCAACCATGGGGAGTGCTACCTGAGCAGTTCTTCTACCTATAACAGGATCTCTGCTTATGGCCGAGGTTAACCTGGCCTTCCTCTTTGGCTTCATGATGGTCTCTGAAAATAGTGTTGACACATCGAACTCTTTGATTTCAAAACCTGAATCCATACCTACCTCTTTCGCAAGCCATGGAGAAACTTGGTCTCTAGATCCTTGTTGTCTATCATCATCATCATGATCACCTTGTTCTCCAGTAACTGCATATGTATTTGATGGAGATGGCGACTTCCTTATTTCTTCCTCATGATGCTCCTCATGAGGGTGATCTTGGTGTACTTCCTCCTTTTGAGGAGCTTCTTCTTATTGTGGATGATCTTGCGATGCATCCACATGATGATCTTGTGATGCATCCACATGATGATCTTGCAATTGGTCATGTACTTCATCCTTTCTTGTTTCATCCCCTTTGGTAATTTCCTCATTATGAGGCACATTTGCATCTGTGGATGTAATGGAATTTGTCCTAGGTGCATCTACCTAATCTTGCATCACATTATGCTCCGCACCTGTAGTATCTACCTTTTGAGTTTTTAGGTTATCTTGACCTAATGCATCCTTTTCACCAGAGGCTTCTTGAGTCTAGGGGGCATCATCTGTTGATGTGTCTTTATCTTCTCCTCTTTTTTGTTGGACTTAGACTATTTTAGGCTCATCAAATAAGTCCTATTGTTGTTGGCCCATCTCTGGAGTGTTGCCTGCTGTCTCCGCCAGCTTGATTTCTTCAATATTTTGTACTTTATCAGGTACCCCCGCTTGATGTTCAAGACTATCACCCTCTCGGTGTGTTAGGTCTACCACCTCAGGGCTAGTCACCTGATCAATTAATCCATCGAACCCTACTTGTTGTACAATCCCCTCTGGGCTCTTTTCCTTTTCTTGTTCCAATTGCTTCAATTCTTCTAACACAACCATCTGTACTGATGGAGTTCCTCATGGAGTTATTTGGGTGTTAGCAGCAAGGGTTTCCATTTGCTGAGAGGTTACATCTTTCACTACCTCATCATCAGATAAGTCAACTATCTCTTCTAGTGAGACAAGACCACTTTGAATTGGCCTAGAGACTTCTTTCATTTGTTCTTTAGCTTGTTCAGTCTTAAACTGAACAATGGTGGGAAGTGGCACGTTATGTTGCAATTCTTTTCTAAATACTTCACCACCAACTCCCCTCAATACTATGGAGTCATGCTTTATTTCACCTCTCATGGACGTTCTCAGTTTCTTAGGTGTGGATGTCATCACCTAAGGTGCTTTCCTGTTTCTAATGAGAGGCATAGGGTCTTCCTCCTCAGGTTCTTCATCAAGAGGAACATCCTTCTCCATTTGCTTTTGTGATGTTTGACCCTCTTCATATGTTTCAGTAGCTTCCACAGCCGGCCTTTGGATCTTTTTATCCTTCTACCTATCCTCTGGAGGCAGTGCTAATGAGGCTGCTGCCTGTCCTGATGCGGATGCCATCTTTGCTGATATAACGATTCTTTCAATTACTACCCCATTAGGTTCGTTATTAGTTTTGTTACCTTTGGGGGGTATCTTACTTTGTTCTTGAGGCGACATTCTTTCTCCTTTAGATTTCCTCTTTTCAAGAAGAAAGTCATCATATTCATTGTCAGGAATCTCTTGTCTCTTCTTCTTGTTGTCAACTATAAGGGCTACACCCTTCTTCTTCAATGCATTTATTTGTTCATTTACCCAAGACTAGGTTAGCTGCAGCATTCTATCTATAAATTGGTCTAATGAGATATCCTCAGGCTGTGTAAGATTAGGTGCTAAGATTGTGTCATTATATATCTTCTTTTCTTCATATTCATCTGCTATTATTCTACCATCGTCCCTTTTTAATTGCAAAGGCACTGGAATACAATCAAATGTTCTGATCTAGTTGAGAGTTAGCCTTTGATATTTTCTCCTTCTGGCCTCAGCCTCATCCTCACAATCGGTCCAAAAATCCTCCAAGTGCCTTTGATGGATGGGCTTTCACCTGATTTTCTGCATCCTCCCGTATGGGTCATATGATCTTGCCAATGGGAATGGCTGTAATTTCATCATGTCCAGACCAGCTATTGTCTTCTTGATGGCTTCAGAATCTTGACATATATACCAACCCATTGTTACTGGAAACAATACTGGTGGAATCTTACTATTTTCTTTGTAAGCATCCAGTATTGTGGATATCTATCTCATGAATTCTATCAAAACAACTGCATCAGTGGGATATCTTGGGAGCATGAGGGGCTATCCTACAAAGCCCTCTATTCTGATGTAAGAGAAGGTGGTATATTGTATAAACCAGGCACCATGCCTATATATGACTTCTTGAGCTTCCATGCTTAGCCTTTTGGTCCTATCTTCTTCCATTGTCCTTACTAGATGCATAGAAAATGCATCATTCACCAATTTGTAATCTTGAAGATAATTTTGTCTTTATAGTTGGGGATAATGATCCCATATGTGTGCATCATTTGTACTGCCACCAATCCTTCCTACTGTTGTAAGTGCATTGAATGTACCTTTATAAGCACATGAGCATACCACATAGGAAGTCATGTAAAATGAACACTCCAGGCCTCCTAGGTTCATGAGCTGCTCATCTAGGGCATCACTTATCATTTTAGCCCATAATGGCTTATTATCTATGTAGAGACACATCAGGATAACCCCATACATCCAATCTTTGAAAATTCCAGCATCAGGTTGGCCTATCACTCTGCTGAGTAGGGCTAACATATATTGGTATTTATCATCAAAATCAAACTTATACATGTGCACTGGAAATTTAGTAGCAGTAGGATAAGGATTGTTCTTTGCCCTCCATTGATATATCCTATTCCTGGTAGCTTTCTTGTTATTTTCATATTCAACTTGCAATTTCTTCAAATCTATGCTGACAACTTTCTTTCCAAATGGCAAATTAAAAGTGGTTGCAATCCCCTTGATGGATAGATCTGCATAAACCTGACCATGTTTTTCTATTCTCCTAGTCTATGGGTTGTAGTTTCTAGCACATTCAATAATTAACTCTGGAGCTTCCATAGAACAAGGAAATCCAGCTGCAGTCCACATTCCTAATACAAAAATGTTGTCCAATAGGGAACTATTTCTGTCTTCGCCCATTTTGGCTAACCATGTGGCCAGATCTGTGTTTCCCTGGTGTGTATCTGTAATGATGCCATATTTGAACCGCACACCCTTAGGTTGAGCAAACATAGGTTTGAGAAATTGTGCATTGGACTTGTTCAACCTCTTGTCTGCCATGGTTTCCTATAATAAACAAGACCAGTCTTACCACGCAATACTTCACACACATGCATACAACATTATATCTTCACGACATGATGCACATTATATTCATTAATCATCACCTTATCATAATATGCATAACATATAACTTCAAACTAGTGGAAAAGCACACTACCTGGACGCACAGAAAACAACAACAAGAGGGTTTTATTTACTTACTTGATAACACTTGTCTCCTTGATTATGCTGATGATTATATGAAAGAGATTCAGATACCAGTGATAATCACATGTCCTATTCAGCTGCAAGCCATGCGTGTCTGCAGGTAGGTCGTATGAGGATTCGAACGTCTGCACTGTAAAAACTCATTTTATCGCAAGGTAAATGTGAAATGACTGTGAAAATTCACTATATTCCCATTATTAGGGCAAATTAGGGAAACATAAGGCAAATTCAATTATAACAATTGATCTTCTGTCATAAATCTACGGGCATTGCCAGGTGTTCAGATCATGTTCACAACTGGCGAGAACCACCTCCTGCATTTATGTGCATTAAATGTCATGGGGCAAGAGGAGCGGGATGATCTTTGGAAGATCGGGTGATATGTAGAATATCAGGTGATATTCAGAATATCAGCCCCTATGTGTAATATGACCATTTGCCTTTGAGCGGGAAAGCTTATGCAAAAACATCAGGTGATGTTTGAGAATGAGGTGATATTCAAATATCAGGTGATATTTAAATGTCGGGTCATGTTTTGAAAATTAGGAGATGTTTAAAATATTGGGCAATGTTTTAATATGACCCCCCTGAAACTAAAATGACCTTTTCTCGGAATATCAGGGTGAGGTCATCATAATAATGACTTGATTCATCATTGTAGCACTATGACGTCACCGCCATGTTATGTAGAAAGGGTCAGTATTGGAAATATACCTCCGCGAGGTAAAAAGGATGATGACATCAGTATCAGGGTGATTTTCTTTGTTTATCGGGATTGGATGATGTCATCATCATATTGGCTCTAGGGTGGTATTTTACGACAAGGTGATATTCGGAATATCAGGTAATGTTCAAAATATCAGGTGATATTCAGAATATGCCCCCCGCAAAATATATGAAGCTGTATGATGGGTAAATACCGTTATCACTTAAAATTGATGTCTGGATCTCTAGATAAATGATTATCGGGTGATAAAATTAGATCGGGGTGATCTTTCTTAAGATGATTGATATTTGTAAATGTGACCCCCCCTCGAAATATCAAGTTTGACTAGGGCTTTGACTCGCCATAACCTTTGTTCCCTAATGAATATCAGGGTGATCCAAAAAGAAAACCTGCATGAAATTTTGTGTACTTTCCAACCATGAGGCTATTGGCATGAAATTTCAACTTTGACTTACTGACCTCATCATGATGACTTACCCAGCTTCCTTATGCAGGATCACCTACATGACCTACTTTTACCAGACCGCCAGAAAGCAGAAAACACAAGCCAAGCAAAAAGGTTGGGTCCCTACTTTGACAAGTCAAAATGGGGCGTGTTATGTAACCACACAACAACTTGCCACCAAAGAAAACAACAAAATTTTAATAATTCAAGTGAGGTGATCACATACCTTTATAGTATTCTAATTCTTTCTAAATATAAGCATCATAATCTTTCTGTATGATAAAGTTTTCATCATGGCAACAATCCTAACAAAGGATCAAGTGTGTGCAAATGATTAATTATCCTCATCTTGAAAGCAAGTTGAAAACATGAGTAACTGATGTTAAGCTACATAGTTTGGGATCATCCCTCATAGCCAATCTGGATAGAGCCTTGCTGCTAGCAGGCATCCATAGCCTTGACAAGGTTATTTGTACAATCTCCCTAAGTAGAGCCCCACTACCAGCAGGCGTCTATAGCCCTGGTAGAGTTACTTAGATGGCCTAATTTTTATTATATTTTTTATTTTTTTAAAATTTATACTCTATTCATCTGATGTCATCATGTAAGCTTAGTATGCAAGGTATGGTAACTTGCTGATTTAGGTTGGAGATTGCATTGGTAGCAAGGGAGTCCCTTTAGATTTTTCACTTAACACCTATACTTGTGTGTTCAACAAACCCAAGGCTGTTAGGTGAGTCATTCTGAAAGAATCACTTTGGTCAAGAAAAGGCACCCTGATGAAAAGCTATCACAGACCTGATCATAAGTACTTCTCAGAATGAGTCATAACCTATATGTAAATTTGTTCTCATCACTTAAATCCTAACAATTTAGTTATTTTCTGGGGTGATGAGCTGCATCATCTTGACTAACCAAAACAAAAACTCAACCAGCAAACAAAAACCAAAACACAAAACAAACTATACAAACAACTATACAGATATACACTATAATACACATGACTATCATGAAGCTACTCAGGCTTGGAAATAATGTTTAAAGAATTGTCCATTTACTGGTAATGGAACATCCTCACCTATCAAGTTTTTAAGCCTGTAAGTGTTGTCTCCTAGTATTTCAGAAATTTGGAAGGGACCTATCCAGAGTTTGTCAAACTTACCATGGTCTCCTTTCCTCTCATGTGCTTTGTCCCACATCAGGACTAAATCTGATATTCTGAAGGCTTGAACCTTGGCTCTTTTGTCAAACCAACGTTTGACAATAGCCTGATGTTTGGCAAATTGATCAATTGCCTGACTTCTTTTCTCTTACAGGTGCATCAACTAAAGCAACCTGACTTCTTGCTTATTGTCTATGCCTAGGTACTCTTGGGCAAACTGCAGTGTAGGAATTTTCAAGTTCACAGGGAGGATGGGATCCACCCCATACACTAAATGATAAGGTGAGTTTCCTAATGCAACCTTGTTCCTTGTTTTGTCTACCCATAAGGCATATTTCAGAAGTGTGTTCCACTCCCTAGGGTTCTTTTCTATTAACTTTTTTATGATATTCAGCAAATTTTTGTTGGTGGATTCTGCTAATCCATTCCCTTGGGGATAATAGTTGGATGAGAACTTCAATATAATCCCATAATCAAAGGCCTAGCTTGACAATTTGGTGGAAGCAAAAGCAGAGCCATTATCACTTACCAGAGCATAGGGAACCCCATACCTGATGACAATATTACTTTCCAGAAATCTGATAACATCCTCAACATTACAGGTCTTGGTGCTAACAGCTTCAATCCACCTAGTACAGTAGTCAGTAATCATTAAAACGTACCTATGGCTTGATGATGATGGAGGATTGATTGGTCCTATGAAGTCCATGCCCCACTGTGCAAATGGGTGCATCTCCATCACTGGATGCAAAGGTTGAGCAGCATATCTCTCTCTGTTGGCAGCAACCTGACATACATGATAGTACTTAATATGTTCAGTAGTATCCTTGAAAATGGTGGGCCAGTAGTATCCTTCTTTGAGGATAGCGTAAGTTGTGGCCAAGGGTGACCCATGTGCTGTTCCAAACTTGTCATGTAGCTCTAATAACACTTTTTCTACCTCTAGCTTCTCTAGGCATCTTAAATATATTCCTTCATAATTTTTCTTGAAAAGGACTCCCCCTTTCATCATATATTTCTGTGACCTTATTTTGAGGGCTCTCCTTTGTGAAGCCTACAGTCTTGATGGACATCTTCCAGTGATCAGGATGTGCCTGATGTCTGAGTACCATTCTCCATTGTCCTTTGCATTAATAACATACTACTGACTCATGATATTTGGGTCTATCTTTGATATCATCTAGCTTAAAGCCTGTCCTCTCACTAGCTTCATGGGTGTAATTTTCATGTCATATTCTTGTAGGACTGTGATCCACTTAGCCATTTTTTCACCTGGCTCACTCTGCATTAAGAGCATCTTCACTGTTGCATCAGGCACCACAGCTATAACTTTACTTCTCAATATATAGTGCCTGAACTTCTTCACTGCTGTGACCACAACAAGTGCCTACCTTTCAACATCCATGTATCTTAGTTCAGCATCTTTAAAAGGGCATCTCATGAAGGCTATGGGCTTTTCTTTCTTTTCTTCATTTCTTTGTGTCAGCACTGCTGCAGAGGTATGCTCTGAAGCAAATGAATATATATAGAAGTCCCTAGTGTAGTCTAGACTAATGAGAACTGGAGCATCTGATATAGCTTTTATGATGTCTTCAAAAGTTGATCTAGCCTCTGGTGTCCACTCAATGTTTGCATCCTTCTTGAGCATGGCATTTAAAGGTCTAACAATTTCAGCAAAGCCAGTGATAAACTTCCTAACAAAATTAATCTTACCAAAGTAAGACTTAAGCTCCTTTTTGCTTCCAGGAAGTTGTATTTTCATAATGGACTCCACCCTGTCAGGATCAATGATAATCCCATTTTCAGTTATCAGGTGGCCTAGTAATTTTCCTGTTGTCACCCCAACTATGCATTTCTTGGGGTTCAAGGATATCCCATATTGTTCACATTTTTTAAGCACATTTCTCAGATCCTCTACATGGTTTCCTCTATCTTTAGAGAACACTATTAAGTCATCCATGTATATGACTATGCATTTTCCTATTAAGCCTCTGAAGGCTATGCCCATTGCTCGCTGGAATGTTGCTCCAGCATTTATCAGCCCAAATGGCATGCGCCTATAGGTGAATATCCCCCACTTTGTGGTGAAAGTAGTTTTCAATCTGTCAATTTTATCTACCATTACCTAGTTATAGCTTGAGAAACCATCCAGAAATGACATCATTTTGGCACTGTTTACAATTTGCAAGACCTCATCTAGGGAAGGTAACAGATAATTATCCTTTTCAGATGCTCTGTTCAAGTTTCTGAAATCCACAAATAGTCTGATGTCTCCATTTTTCTTCCTTACTAGAACTAGATTGGCTACCCAGGTGGAGTGCCTGACAGGAAATATGATCCTAGCATTTAACAGTTTGTTAACTTCCTCAAAGATAATAGGCTCCAGCAAAGCATTGATAGGCCTTTTCTTTTGTCTAAAAGGCTTGGAATTTGGCTTGAGGGGGATGGTGTGTGTGATGACTGATGTGTCATATGTCTTTAGCTCATCATAGGTCCAAGCTATGACATGTATGTAATCTTTGAGAGCCTGGGTTATTCCTTCTAACTCTTCTTCTATGCAAACTTTTCCTATCAAGACATTCTTCTTTTCATCATTTTGTCCAATGTTCACTTGTGAATATTGTCCTCCATTAGCTTTCGAAAGATCTTTTTGCTTTAACATGTTATCCAGATCAAAAGCTCTCTCTATCTCAATCATTCCCTTTGGAATCTTATTGCTGGGCAACTCTAAGATTTCTTCCTCTTCCTAGACATGTCCCTCTGTATTATTCTCATCTATGATCTGAGCATCAAATATATCTCTATTGGAGATGAAGTCCAAGATATGCTGATCATCATCAAACACTTGGAGGTTGGTCACATTGTCAGGCACAGAAGGTACTAATACCAGCTCTATTAAGAATCTTTTTAGTCCTAAAATAGACAGTGGCTCCAATGTACTGGCAGCCTGGGCTAAAGCATCTGCTCTATGGTTCTATTCTTTAGGTACGTGGATTATATTGAATGCATCAAAAGACTCTATTAGGTCCCACACCCTATGTCTATAATTAGACAGCTTTTTATAATTGTAGGAATAAATTCCTCTTACCTGTCTCACTACTAATTCTGAGTCCCCATAGACATGCAAAATTTTCACTTTCTTCTTAAGGGAAAACAGTATCCCATGAATTAGAGCCTCATAATCTGTTATATTATTGGTGCATGAGAACTGTAGTCTGTATGCTGCTAAGTAGGATTTTCCTAATGGATCAACTAGGTCTATCCCTACTCCAGCACCTTGTTTCGACTTGGATCCATCAAATCTAAGGAACCATGGCTTATCTTCAACCAAAGGCTTATTTGAGCCTTCTCTCTTCTTTGCAGCTCTGGCAGCTACACCACTTGATATCCACTTCATCTTTGGTGGTTCAACTTCATCTGACTTCATCTTTCCCTTCTTACATGAAGCTAACATTATTTCTTTCTTTTTATCACTAGAAGGTTGACCTTCAATACTAGGTGATGTTTGTCTTTTCAGAAGATGCAGACACAACAAGCAGGCAGTTTCTGAATGAGGTGCTTCATGCAACTTGTACTAGTTTTCAATTAAGGCCTCCTGTGGAGATCTCTACTACTGTGTCATCTTCTGGATCTCTTTTTTCAGAAACTCTTCAAATTTAGACAGATTGCTGCCTCTGTCTTCATCAGATAATTCATAATCTAATTCAATTAAACAATCAATTCCTTTGGTGATTTTCTTTTTTCTCTTAACAGTATGCTGGTTACACACCAGCATTTCCTCTGTCATTTGGACATGATTTTCCTCCAACGGTACAGATTCTCCTATTCCTGCAGGAAACAAACAGCAATCAGCGTCACAATTGTTATCACTATCTGTTGAACTTACCTCTGAGGATGATGATGATGATGATGCTGATCCTTCACTGTACGCTTGTTCTAACTCCAGCATGTCCATGCATGCTTCATAGGTTTTCTCAGAATGTGACTCATTATGCAACCTGCACCAACCATCCATTAGAATATCATGAAAAGGTATTTTTAATAACTTACATTGTTTTACATGTTTAGATAAATGCATCTCGAAATCCTTGTAATAATTTATCTCATTTTCATTCCTAGGGTCACTATCAGATTTTACAACTATTTCATCATCCTGAGGATCATCATCATGATGATGATGAACATCATACATCAAGATCTCTTCTATCCTAATAGTTTGTGGCCTGATGGAGTAAACTCCAGGTTCTACATCCACATACATGATCTTATTAGTTTTGTTATATTCAGTGATCATGTGCTTCATTCTTGGTTCAGCATCAATTCTTATCTGGTTTGGTATCCCTTTCTAGGGTAGCCACATATGATTGAAATCCATAGACATATATCCGTTGAGGGTTTTAGACTAGTCTTGGCTGAGTAGCATCCCATAAGTGTCAGGTATGTCAACTACCTGAATGTCAATATAATACTGGATCCTGGAGTCAGATGCTAGCTGCATGTGGATATGAGTTAACTCTCCTACAACACTCACTTCTGTTTTATCCAATTGAGTTACCTTCTTTAAAGATTTAGTAGGATGCAGGCCTAAAGCATTGCATATAGATAAGGGCATCACATTGGTAGATGCTCCTAAATCTACTAAACAGTTGTGCAAGTTTTTCTGAACATCCTTATAGTCAAGAGGAATGGGGGTGACTCACTTTTATCTCTATATAAGGTCATGTGGGAGGTTTCTGTAGCTTGAACAGTAGCTGGTACCTTTTGTTTAACATTAGGATCCTTAGCAGCATGATCCCTACCAGACTGACCTAAGGGATAACTATCCTCCCTGGGAGCAGGATCATCTAGTGATTTCATAAATGCCTTCTTAATGGCAGGAGTTTTGAGTAACTCTGACAAGGACAAGCTAATTTTAATTTTTTTCATTTCATTAGCTAGATACATGACCAATTTGTCAGATTCATGAGGTAGATTGGTAGTTTTTAGTGCTGTATTAGGTGATGCTAGGTACTGAGCATTAATCTTGGGAAATCCAGAGTTATTACTTGCCTTGGGATCTGGAGGTGTATTGAAATTATTTAGAGGCAAGGAAGAGGTCAAAGGACCAGCAGACCTGTTTGCATTATTTCTTAGATTATAGTTATGCTTACCTGGATATTGCTATTGGTAGGCATGTACCTCCTCATATTCATTTGAAGGCTCATTTTCATCCTCAAAGGGGAAGACATAATTTGACTCAAAAGCCATGGCTGATTCCTCACATGCCAGGGTATAATCTTGGTGGACAGGTACTGTCTGCTGATAGGGATGATGAGTGTAACTCTCTAACACTAATACAGAATTATATCTGTAAGGAACAAGCTCATTTCCTTCTACCTGAGGTTGATTTCCTAAGGTATTAGTAACTTCAGTCTGAAAAATGTTAGCAGCAATTCTAAATTGAGGACAGTCTAACTTTGCATGTGCATTCGTATTATGGATTCTACACCAGTTAGTGAGGGATGCCTCTGCAAGGTTGACTCTAGTAGTCTGTTTGGGTTCACCAGGAGGCTGATTGTCTAGGGGTGATGGCAAGGAACCATTGTTTGGTTTAGTGTTCCACACTCTAGGTTGTCTTTGAGGATTGTTATTGCCATTGTTATTGTTATAATTGTTGTTGTTATAATTGTTGTTGTTATACCCCCTATTAGGATAATTTGGTCTATCATTGTTATAGCCTCTATTCTGATTAGGCTGGGAGTAGAAGTTTTGACTCCTCAAGTGAGTGATCTCAGTTGTAAGCTTTCATAGCTGAGCTGATATTTCTTTGATCTCTTCTTTCTCTTCCTGAACTTTGGCAATGACATTTTTTCAGTTTGGGGCTTGAAAAAGGAAGATCCATTATTCTAATTATTCTGATCTACAACCTGAGGTGCTTGTACTTGTCCAGGGTACTACATTATTTGGTCATTTCCATTTGGAGGTGGCATAATACTCAATGGAGGTATTTGTAAAGGACTAGGCATCACAGTAGGAGGCATCATGGCTCCATTAGGCTATTGCTGGGAAGGATAACTTGGATAACCAGGATAACCAAGAAGTGTTGGAAACACTATGTTTGGTGTAGGAGTAGGAACTAGCTACTGACTGACTTTGATAGCTTCTTGGAAAGCTCTTGTTAAAGTTGTTACATTAGGATGTGCTCTCTTGACGAACATGAAGGTTAAAGGATCCAGGGCTGAATAATAAATGCTCCTAGCAGCTTCATCTACTACAACATATGGTGCAACTAACTTAGATAGCATTTTCTGGAACCTAATGTTGAAATTGGCAATAGGTTCACCTTCAAACCATTTAATTGTGGCAAATAGGTGATAGTTCATCGAAGGATCTATTGGTGCTTTGAATCTATCAGTGAAAGCTTTCTCTAGGATAGCCCATGAATTAACTGAAGCCTAACCAAGACTAATGTACCAATTATAAGCCTCTTCTCCTAGGGAATAAGGAAATAACCTACATACAATGTCCTGATGCTCTATTCTGGCCCTACAACAGGCTTCTTTGAAAGTTCTGATGTGATCATCCGCATCCTGATATGGATGATACTTTGGACAAATTTTATCTGAATTCTTTGGTAAAGCATGATAGGTAGTGAAAGTTAAAGGTGATTCAGCTACAAAGAAAGACATAGCAACTGGTGGAGGTTGAGCCTATGGTATGATCGACTGAGGTTGGAGCTGGGGTTGAGGCTAGATAGGAGGTGTCACAGATAGTCCTGAAGGTATTTGTAAACCAATAGGAGTTACAGGAGGAGGCTCTGGTGATGCTCCTGAAGCACTAGAACCGGGAGTATGATGTATATCAGTAGTTCTTGGTCTAAACCCCCTGATAGGTAGTTCTTCAAAGATTCCACTAGATCAGGATCTGGTATTTGGCCTAAGAACTAGGATGTCTCAAATTTAAGCAAATCGGTTGGATAATTGTAAAGATTGGCTAGAGTTTACCAGCAAAGGCTATCTTTATGGTCAGAAATGGTTACTAACTAGATATTTAAGGAATATTTGCATGGACCATGCAAATATGAGGTGATTTTGAGGTCTGGTGACACTTGCAACCGGATATCAGGTTTCTGAGATGAATTACCTCAAAGCTTTGACAAGTTTACTTGAAATAGACCTGATCTTTGCAAATTCATGACTGTCTACCTTAAAGCTTAAAATGTTTATGGTTAATCTTGAAAAATTCACAAATGATTATCATGTACAAGCTTAAAACTGCAAATCTTTGTGTATTATTCAAAATCTGGAGGTATTTTAGTGTTACCTCATGGTCTGCATCATCAAATTTAACTTACTGATGATGATCCTCTAGTTTCAGGCCCTCCTTCTAGCGCCAATTTATGTTGATCATGATGTTAGTCATAAACAAACATCAAATAAAAGTTACACATCAACCTTTACTCATCTTGAAAGATATGATGAATTCAAAGAATTCATGATCCCAAGTCTCCGTGGATTAGTTCTTAATCAACTGACGTTACTCAGTAGTTGATGTGTGTTGATGTTTTCCGTTCAGGGTCCTTACGTTTGATCATTAGCAGGTTTCTATTTCTGTAAAGATGCTACATAGAAGGTTCTCTACACCAGATATTTCCACAAATATTGTGTCTGTATTCAAATATTTGCATGACATTTATCAATTGTACATGCTTTAACTTCAAATATGCCATAAATCTTCAAGTATCTACGAGATGTCTGCATATTTCATACATTTTGCTATTGATTATCTATTATTTGTAATTGTGATGGTGAATTGTTCTGAAATTAAAAGAAATGTAAACCAATACTTCAAATTATGATGAGTCTTCAGCTATTGAGCCACATACACACTTGATACAGTCATGAGAAAGAAGAAATCAAACCATATGTTCACCAAGATGTTCCACAACTAGATAAAATTGATGCTAACTTCAAAGGATGATGAATGAAGACAATATATGCAGATTGATGAGCACTCCAAGGGATGTAGCAAATCAAAGCATATATCAAGACTTTAGACACAGATTACTTAGAATTTATGATTATTTGTAATCAAATAGTCTTCTCTTTCATTAAGTATGCAAAAACATGTACATATACAATAACTTTGAAATAAGCCTTGATACTTCAGCAAACAAATTTCAATTAAGCTTTGAATGTTCAAAACAAAGCATCCCTGCACCTTTTATAGAATAAGGTGAAGGAGTGGTTACACATGATCTATGATCAAGATTTATCTAGTGAGATCAACGGTGCACATTCATCTTTGACTTAGTTAACATTTCACATGGCACAGGTTGCCAGCTGGCAACCATCTAAATTACTTATTTTCTCTAAATGTCGGATGCTTATGCCCTCTTTGGTATTGCATCTTCATCTACTCTTTATTTTCAGGTTTTTCATCCTCATCATCAGGGGGCTTCAGGATCATCCCTTCCTGTATCTTCATCATCCTAATGAAAGTTGGTTTGCATATGGGCCTGCATGATTATCCTGACATTTTCATATGTTCCCACCACTCGTTCAACTTCTCCACCGTCCTGAGTTTTTGCCTTGGCAATGGCGTGCATGTGGGCTTGATATTTATCTCGAAGAGTCTCCAATTTGCTCCTTCTGCTACTTGATGTTTCATTGTAATTCTCCACCCTGACCTTGATCCTCATGATCTTGTCCATGGCTCCTTCCGTCAGGTGGTTAAGAGGATCATCAGCATCAGCTGGAAGTTATTATGCAGAGCCTTTATAGCAAAATCTGCATCTTGATTCTCAATCTTTCCTTCACTTTCCCTTCTAGGGCCTCCAGGATCTTTGCCTCAAATGACATCATGTCATGCAGCTTCATGCTGATGTCTCTTAATTTGCCATTGCATCTCTTTAATACATCACATTCAAATTTGATATCTTTATACCAGATATCTACCAACATGGCAGTATTATTATCCAACACCTGTTTGTTTATTAGAAATTGAGGATTAATCCTCTTTATTTCACCCAAAGAACTCAAGACTTTCTCTAATTGGAATGACCTTCTCCCTACCTCCATTTGCAATTTATCAACCTTCCTTCTGGAGATACTTAGAGAATTCCACCTCTGTAAAGAAGCTTTCACTACTTCTTCAGCTCCACTGAGTGTGGATAACATCTACATTCTCATTATTATTGACTCATGTTTCATAAGGTCTAACTTATTGACCTCCTCCTGAGAAATTCTAGTCAATGGGACTGCTTGATGTGATACTATGTTGTCAAGGTTAATTAACCCTTTTATGTATGCATGCAGTTGGGCAATGTGCTCCTTATGCTGCTTATTTTTCTCCTTTTCTCTCTTCACCCTTTGGGTTAAAGAGTCAATTATATCCTTCCCCTCTTGGCCTTCCTGATCCTCATTGGAAAATCCCAAATCCACTGTAGTTATCTGGAATTCTTCCAGAGTAATCTTGCCCTTTTCTTTCTCAACTGTGGGGAGTGCTACCTGAGCAGTTCTTCTACCTGTAGTAGGATCTCTGCTTATGGCTGAGGTTAACCTGGCCTTCCTCTTCGGCTTCATGATGGTCTCTGAAAATAGTGTTGACACATCAAACTCTTGGATTTCAAAACCTGATTCCATACCTACCTCTTTCTCAAGCCATGGAGGAACTTGTTCTTCGCATCCTTGTCGTCTATCATCATCATCATCATGATCACCCTATTCTCTAATAACTGCATCTATTCTCGATGGAGATGGTGACTTCCTTATTTCTTCCTCATGATGCTCCTCATGAGGGTGATCCTCAGGTACTTCCTCCTATTGAGGAGCTTCTTCTTGTTGTGGAGGATCTTGCAATGCATCCACATGATGATCTTGCAATTGGTCCTATACTTCATCCTTTGTTGTTTCATCCCCTTTGGTAATTTCCTCATTATGAGGCACATTTGCATCTATGGATGTCCTAGTATTTGTCCTAGGTGCATCTACCTGATCTTGCATCACATTATGCTCCGCACCTGTAGTATCTACCTCTTGAGTTTTTAGGTTATCCTGACCTAATGCGTCCTTTCACCAGAGGCTTCTTGAGTCTAGGGGGCATCATCTACTGATGTGTCTTTATCTTCTCTTTTTTGTTGGACTTCTACTATTTTAGGCTCATCAAATAAATCCTGTTGTTGTTGGCCCATCTCTAGAGTGTTGCCTGCTGTCTCCGCTAGCTTGATTTCTTCAATATTTTGTACTTTATTAGGTGCCCCTGCTTGATGTTCAAGACTATCACCCTCCTGGTGTGTTAGGTCTACCACCTCAGGGCTGGTCACCTGATCAATTAATCCATCAAACCCTACTTGTGCAATCCCCTCTGGACTCTTTTCCTTTTCATGTTCCACTTGCTTCAGTTCTTCTAACACAACCATCTGTACTGATGGAGTTCCTCGTCGAGTTATTTAGGTGTTAGCAGCAAGGGTTTCCATTTGTTGAGAGGTTACATCTTTTACTACCTCATCATCAGATAAGTCAACTGTCTCTTCCAGTGAGACAAGACCACTTTGAATTTGCCTAGAGGATTCTTTCATTTGTTCTTCAACTTGTTCAGTCTTGAACTAAAAAATGGTGGGAAGTGGCACGTTATGTTGCAATTCTTTTTTGAATGCTTCACCACTAGCTCCCCTCAATACTATGGAGTCATGCTTTATTTCACCGCTCATGGACGTTCTCAGTTTCTTAGGTGTGGATGTCATCACCTGAGGTGCTTTCCTTTTTCTAATGAGGGGCATAGGGTCTTCCTCCTTAGGTTCTTCATCAAGAGGAACATCCTTCTCCATTTTCTTTTGTGATGTTTGAACCTCTTCATATGTTTCAGTAGATTCCATAGCTAGCCTTTGGATCTTTTTAGCCTTCTGCCTATCCTCTGGAGGCGGTGCTGATGAGGCTGCTGATTGTCCTAATGCAGATGCCTCCTCTAGTGATATAACTATTCTTTCAATTACTACCCTTTTAGGTTCGTTATCATTTTTCTTACCTCTGGGGGGTCTCTTACTTTGTTCTTGAGGCGGCATTCTTTCTCCTTTAGATTTCCTCTTTTCAAGCAGAAAGTCATCATATTCAATGTCAGGAATCTCCTGTCTCTTCTTCTTATTGTCAACTGTAAGGGCTACACCCTTCTTCTTCAATGCATTTATTTGTTCATTTACCCAAGACTGGGTTAACTGCAACATTCTACCTATAAATTGGTCTAATGAGATATCCTCAGGTTGTGTAAAATTAGGCGCTGAGATTGTGTCATTATATATCTTCTTTTCTTCATATTCATCTGCTATTATTCTACCATCATCCCTTTTTAATTGCAAATGCACTGGAATATAATCAAACTTTCTGATCTGGTTGAGAGTTAGCCTTTGATATTTTCTCCTTCTGGCCTCAACCTCATCCTCACAATCGGTCCAAAAATCCTCCAAGTGCCTCTGATGGATGGGCTTTCACCTGATTTTCTGCATCCTCCTGTATGGGTCATATGATCTTGCCAATAGGAATGGCTGTAATTTCATCATGTCCAGACCAGCTATGGCCTTCTTGATGGCTTCAGAATCTTGGCATATATACCAACCCATTGTTACTAGAAACACTACTGGTGGAATCTTATTATTTGCTTTGTAAGCATCCAGTGTTGTGGATATCTATCTCATGAATTCCATCAAAACAACTGTATCAGTGGGATATCTTGGGAACATGAGGGGCTATCCTACAAAGCCCTCTATTCTGATGTAAGAGAAGGTGGTATATTGTATAAACCAGGCACCATGCCTTTATATGACTTCTTGAGCTTTCATGCTTAGCCTTTTGGTCCTATCTTCTTCCATTGTCCTTACTAGATGCATAGAAAATGCATCATTCACCAATTTGTAATCTTGAAGATAATTTTGTCTTTATAGTTGGGGATAATGATCCCATATGTGTGCATCATTTGTATTGCCACCAATCCTTCCTACTGTTGTAAGTGCATTGAATGTACCTTTATAAGCACATGAGTATACCACATAGGAAGTCATGTAAAATGAACACTCCAGGCCTCCTAGGTTCATGAGCTGCTCATCTAGGGCATCACTTATCATTTTAGCCCATAATGGCTTATTATTTGTGTAGAGACACATCAGGATAACCCCATACATCCAATCTTTGAAACTTCCAGCATAAGGTTGGCCTATCACTCTGTTGAGTAGGGATAACATATATTGGTATTCATCATCAAAATCAAACTTATACAGGTGCACTGGCAATTTAGTAGCAACAGGATAAGGACTGTTCTTTGCCCTCCATTGATACATCCTCTTCCTAGCGGATTTCTTGTTATTTTCATATTCAACTTGCAATTTCTTCAAATCCATGCTGACATCTTTCTTTCCAAATGGCAAATTAAAAGTGGTTGCAATTCCCTTGATGGACATATCTGCATAAACCCGACCATGTTTTTCTATTCTCTTGGTCTGTGGGTTCTAGTTTCTAGCACATTCAATAATTAACTTTGGAGCGTCCATAGAATAAGGAAATCCAGTTGCAGTTCACATTCCTGATACGAAAATATTGTCCAGTAGGGAACTATCTCTGTCTTCACCCATTTTGGCTGACCATGCGGCCAGATCTGTGTTTCCATGATGTGTATCTATAATGATGTCATATTTGAACCGCACACCCTCAGGTTGAGCAAACATAGGTTTGAGAAATTCTGCATTGGACTTGTTCAACCTCTTGTTTGCCATGGTTTCCTGCAATAAACAGGACCAGTCTTACCATGCAATACTTCACACACATGCATACAACATTTTATCTTCACAGCATGATGCACATTATATTCATTAATCATCACCTTATCATAATATGCATAACATATAACTTCAAACCAGTGGAAAAGCGCACTACCTGGATGCGCAAAAAATGACAGCAGGAGGGTTTTAATTACTTACTTGATAACGCTTGTCTCCTTGATTATGCTGATGATTATATGAAAGAGATTCAGATACCAATGATAATCATGTGTCCTATTCTGCTGCAAGCCGTGCGTGTCCGCAGGTAGGTCGTATGAGGATTCGAATGTCCACACTGTAAAAACTTGTTTTATCAGAACGTAAATGTGAAATGACTGTGAAAATTCACTATATTCCCATTATTAGGGCAAATTAGGGCAACATAAGGCAAATTTGATTATAACCATTGATCTTTTGTCATAAATCTATGGCATTGCCAGGTGTTCAGATCGTGTTCGCAACTGGCGAGAACCACCTATTGTATTTATGCGCATTAAATGTCATGGGGCAAGAGGAGCGAGATGATCTTCAGAAGATCTAGTAATATGCAAAATATCAGGTGATATTCAGAATATTACCCCCTATGTGTAATATGACCATCCGCCTTTGAGTGGGAAAGCTTATGCCAAAACATCGCGTGATGTTTGAGAATGAGGTGATATTTAAATGTCGGGTCATGTTTTGAAAATCAGGAGATGTTTCAAATGTCGGGTGATGTTTTAATATGACCCCCCTGAAACTAAAATGACCTTCTCTCAGAATATCAGGGTGAGGTCATCATAATAATGACTTGATTCATCATTGTAGCACTATGACATCATCGCCATGTTATGTAGAAAGGGTCAGCATTGGAAATATACCTCTGCAAGGTAAAAAGGATGATGACATCATCATCAGGGTGATTTTCTTTGTTTATCAAGATTGGATGACGTCATCATCATATTGGCTCTAGGGTGATATTTTACGTTAGGGTGATATTCGAAATATTGGGTGATGTTCAAAATATCAGGTGATATTCAGAATATGCCCCCCGTAAAATATATGAAGCTGTATGACGAGTAAATACCGTTATCACTTAAAATTGACATCCAGATCTCTGGATAAATGATTATCGAGTGATAAAATTGGATCGGGGTGATCTTTCTTAAGATGACTAATATTTTGTAAGTTTGACTAGGGCTTTGACTCACCATAACCTTCATTCCCTAATGAATATCAGGGTGATCCAAAAAGCAAACCTGCATGAAATTTTGTGTACTTTCCAACCATGAGGCTATTGGCATGAAATTTTAACTTTGACTTACTGACCTCATCATGATGAATTACCCAGCTTCCTTATGTAAGATCACCTGCATGACTTACTTTTACTAGATCACCAGAAAGCAGAAAACACAAGCCAAGCCAAGCCAAGCAAAAAGGTTGGGTCCCTGTTTTGACAACTCAAAATGGGGCGTGTCGTGTAACCACACAACATTACTTAACTCATTAACCCAAATCTCTCCTAGTTTTTCATGGTTGTATTCTTCCAATTTTGCATCTATATACATTCTTACATCCTCTGTGTGCAAGACCCCATATGGTATATCAGAGAAAGTGCCATCTAGATCCCTTTCCATGGATTTGAAGGGGTGTTTCTTGAATTTAGGTTGTGGGCACTCAGTAACCTCTACTACTTGTTGTGTATGTTGCAAGTATGTGACTAATCGGTGTTGTCATTGATGTCAACATATTTGTGTTGTCATTGGTGTCAACTGTGCTCTTTCTTTGTTGAGGATATTGAGAAAATTTGCCCCTCCAGTGATAACAATGTATTGTAGTAGAAACAGTGCATTACATGCAGAAGAATAGTCCAGAAGAATGCTTTGCATTTCCTGTAGAACAAATATCCTTACCTGTGGATTGGAAGTTATTTAGAAGCCTATCTAAAGATGTTATGTTCTGAGTTTGAGACTTCAGTATGAATAATTGAGTGAGTTATGTTCACCAGAGTGAAAACAACTTTTTCTGTGTGTTTGGTGGTGACAGGGAGAAAGTTTTTGTTCCGCATTCCTCCTTATTGAAGTATTTTGGTCTGTGGTTCTAGAATTAAGTCTATGATGATGTTAAGTGCCTTCAACTGCAATGGTTCATGATTTGGTGGTCCACAAGCTATCTTTTACTTATGACAGGGTTGTTCTTATGCTCCAGATTGAAGAATCTTATTGATAGAGTGGTTAGAGATCGTGTGGTTGTTCTTGGTGATTATAATGTGCTTGTGGATGTCTCCTAATCATGCTCCTACATTTAGATTGGTCCACAAGGCATAATTTAGATCATGCATGAAGGGTGTTCTTGAATACTTGTGTTAACATCAGTCTTGGCCAACCTGGTTGAATTCATCATCTATAGAGAAGCATCGAAGATTGTGATAGCATGGTGTAGCATGGAAGATTGTGTTTGAGTCCTAGCTAAGGCATGGCATGATCTACATACATTCTTACATCTTTTCCTTAGCTAAATTTTTATTAGGTCCAAACCTATTTTATGTATGTTTGTAATGTCAACCTTGGAGATTGTTCCAACGATTGATGATTGTAATGCCGACCTTGATGATCATTCCAAGGTTGATGAAGTGTATAAATATTTGTAATTGAGTTGTGAAAATGTATCCAAGTGTGAAGATGCGAAGATAGAATCAAAATAAAGTAGTAGAGCAGAGCAGAGGTCTTTGTACTTCAATGGAACTGAACCTTGGCATAACGTAGATGCTGTTATCTCAATTCAACCCTTTGGCAGTGAGCCTTCTTTTGGTAGTGAGACACCCTTTGGTAGTGAGCCTGTAATGTCCCCATTTATAGATTCTCTTGCAGATTAGTCAGAGCTGACTTTCTGGGTTGGTGACAACATAATCAGAGAAATATTTCTATGTCACTAGGGTGTTCAGGTGATCTAGAGGAGCTGGTTGACACTTTCCAAAGGGTTTTCAAACAACTTGTCCGTACTTACTATTTATAGTAAGTGCTTGCACGTTGTTAATCTTTCTGAGTTTTTCTAAGTTTGTTCTCTTTGGTCCCTGGTGGTCACTGCAAATTTTAGCAAGTGGTAGTTTGGCACTGACTGGGTGAATTGGTAGTCAGCTATTGGCTCTCATAGACATTGCACTAAGCTCAAAGTTATCAGATGGTTTGTGGGTCCAGTTGGCACCCTCTATGTTGGCTCAGTTTGCTCTTGGATGTTACTTACTATTTTTAATAAGTTTAGGATTGGCATCAGAATGAGATTTTGAGAGTGGGGTTAGATTCTTCTTGTCAAGACCTTTCCAACGAGCTATAGATCATTGGCTTCTGACATCATCTTGGCCTCTATTTTAAAGTCTGTAAATTAAACATTGTTATTTAATATTGGACCTTGGTGCCTAGGCTCAACAACTTAATGTTGTTTTAAAAGAGGGGTCTTTAAGGCTGATGTTGAGAAAATAATTAAAAAGAATTATAATATTTTAAAATGTATTTTCCCTCTCATGTTTTATCCCATATGCAAGAGAATTTTAGAGACTCCCAGTTGGAAAAGTATAAAAGGAGGAAAAGTGCTCTCATTTGGATATGCTTGGATTATTATTTTCTTCTTTTTGAGATTTCCCTTGCTAGGGTTTTGGAGCTTGGCTCTAGGGTTTGAGGATTCAAACCAGAAGCTCTTGGAGATGAAAACCTCCCTGAGTAGCGGTATCCCACAAGTGTGAAAGATCACCCAATGGTGCCTTCTATGATGGATACATTCAGTGTTCACAAATGTGCTTCAATGGAGTCCGATTGGTGAGACTTGTTAGTGCTTATTGTAATATCTTGCATAGTTATTTGATATTTGTTGATATTAAGTGACAAATTTTAGTAGTTTGTGAAGAGGATTTAGCTTGTCCTCTCATTCTATTGCCGGTTGTACTACACCAGCCAACCATACCTCTTTGGGGAGTGTTTTTGATAGGGTTTGGTGTATATTTATTCTTCCTTCTTGGTCGCCTATTTTCAGCTGTGAGTGTAGTTCAGAAATAGAAGCATTTTAAAAAGTTTTGAAGTTGTTTGCTGCTATAACACATTCCATCCATGGCCATATCAGCTCCAGCATGGAGGCGGGTCCTCTAGAGGCTTTCCATTCTCATTGTAGCTCCTTGCAGGGTCTTGGTGAGGCATTTTGAGCCATATTATTTGTTGATAATATTTGTATGCACATTCTATATCATTCTATGGAGTTTTAATTGCATTTCCAGTCATACCCCACTTGTTGGTCCATTTATAGCAGTTGTACCAAGTTGCATATTTCCATTTGGGTATGTGATAGTAATTATTTATTGGCTATTCTAGTATCTGGGTTGTCATTAGTTTCTTCAGATTCATTGTACTTTTTCTGGGTTTTCTATATATGCTCTATATTGTATGCTTCAACAACACACTTGCAGGGAAATTGAAAACTCCTTTTGCATTCTTCTGTCTAGTCTGAAAGATCACAAAAAAATATATAAAAATAACACTTAAACAGAATTTTAAAAAATACAAATAGGTACGGCACATTACAGTGGTATTAGAGCTTAAGATCTTGCCATCCTGTGAGGTTAGATTTAGACATGCGGATGAAAATATAAGACATACAACTTAGCTTTGCATGTGGGTGATCACCACTTGCATGAGTATTCAAAGACATGGACAAGTTCAGTACCAATAGGAAACTTGAACACCTTCTGTAGTCAATGAGGGTTCTACACAACATTTTGGAGGAAATGGATGATGAAGATTGGGAAGGACTCAGAGAAGATTTGAGAATGATACGACAACATTCTAATAAATTGAAACAGATGATGGCACATCAGTCTAATAAATTGAATCAGGTGATAACCAATTTTCTCCGTAGGAAACCTGATATTGATAGCAACAACAACAATGATGAAAAAAGGAACAATAATGGAGACAAGAACCATGGAGATGGGAACAAGGAATATGAAATAGAAACTCCTACCACCTTTTTATTGCAGCCAAGTCATGATAAGAGCAAAGAAAATGAAGACTTGATAGCTGGAAAAAAAGAGTCTAAGCCTTTGTATGATGAAAACAAGATCACTAATAAAGAGACATGTAAAGAGGAGCTTGCTGATTTGGAGGAGAATACAACAGAAATTTGTGAAGATGGACCTCGTTTTGATGAAGATCTTGAAGTTATTACTTCTGAGAATGAATTAAAAATGATTGATAGATTGGTAGAAGGTGACTTTGCAAGCAAGCCTGAGAGTAATGAAGAAAATGATTCATTTCCCTTGCAACTTGAAGAACCAAGTGACCTTTCAGAAGAGTTAGATGATAGCACTCATGATGATGCTTCTCAAATAGGGAATGATGATATATGTGGTGTTCTTGATTTTGAGAACAAATCTGATTTCACATTGCATGTAGCTGATCCTAAATAGAGATCTCATGGCTTTGTTGAATTAGATTCACAGTTCACTGTTGAGGATGATAAGGAAGAGGTACATGTGATTTGGGACATCATTGGAGTCATTGATGATAGGTGTGAAGGCTCTGATTTTAGTATTCATCATAACAATAGTTCATTTCCCTTGCATGAATCTGATTGCAAGAATAAATTTGTGGTGACTGCTGATAACCCATTACTTGAGATGGGTGGTGATATGACATATGACAATCCACCTTTGGAGTTAGATGATAGAGTTGTTTCTGGTTGTAGCATTGCACTTGGGAAAAATAACTAGATGTGTGATCCAGGAGAAGATTTAGAATTTGAGATAGAGCATGACACTCAGCTTGGATGTGATGCAGATTCAAGCCGCAGCAAGTTTGATTTTGTAAATTATACCTTAGAGGAGGAGAACAAATCCAAAAATTTACTTGTTGATGATGGGTCCCAGGATAGCTCTTTGGTTGAGCATGTATCTACATTGGAGGCAGCAGTGTGCAATGATTATGTCCAATCTATAGCTTCTATCATGTCATTGGAGCCATCCCATGAGGTACATAACAATAGTACCTTTGTTGAGGAAGTGTGCAGGGCTAATAGCACACATAAGGATGCTTACGAGGTGGTGAGTGATGATGATTCAACCTCTTTCCATAGTGCTGATTGCAAATCAAAATATTTGTGTGGAGATGATTGGACACAAGGGTATCATCATTTAGCTGGGCAATTGAAGGTTAACGATAACATGATTGCTATAGCTTTGGAATATTTTGATGTTGCTTGGAAGATGTTAGCAACCTATGTTTGGAGTACTCCTGAGACGGATGAGCACATTGGTAGTGGACTTTCGCTTATAGAGTTTTATAAACTTAGAGATGCAGTTGGGATAATGAAGAATAATTACCTACAGCTATGATCAGATAGAGATCATCTTCTCATGCTAGATGGTATTTATTATGATTCTCTAAGGGGAAGGGAAGAGGAGGTTCATGAGCTCACCTATGAGCTTGAGGTCACCATAGACTCTTTGAAGAGCACTCAATCAGCCCTTCAAGAGTCAAAGTTGCAGATAGATGAGCTTAGCACAGTCTTCATCTCTAGCAGTTACAGTTCTGACTTCTATGACGGTTAATGGGGATGAGCATACACCCACGGATAGTGGTAAGGAGTACTTTGTGAATGTGGCTACACCCATTACAATTGTAGGTGTGGGTGATATAGATGGGATGAGTACTTTGGTTGAGAGTAGCAGAGAACCAAATGTTGCATCAGGGGTCTCTGGGGATAGTCCCATGATAGATGATGCAGACCAGGTTATTGATAGCTCATACGAGGAGTTAGTGGATTTCCTTGAGAGTTGTGTGACAGATCACCACACTACTCAATTTTCGTAGGAGATGTGTAGGGCATCATTCAATTGGGAGATAAGTTCTCATGTTGATTTGTTTCCCTCTCTTGGAAGCAAAACAAAAATTACATCCCATGCAGCTGATTTTGATCAACAACTTAGTTAGTCACAGGGATGGAGAGATCAGCTGAAGGTTACCGAGGATAAGGTTGTTCAAACCTTAACTCATATTGACAGTACCCAAAAGTTTGTGGAAGATCTCTTTTGGACAACACAATTGGAGGAGAGGCAGATAGGGGTAGTAGTGGGCACATATACATCTGACTTGCAAACTATCCAGCATGCCATGGAGTGGATTAAATCAGAGTACCTTCAATTGCTTTCAGATCAGGACTTTGCTATTGGGTATGCGGAGAGGACTTGTAGAGTATCTACTCAATTAGCTATTCAGGATCAGAGACATGAGCCATCTTCTGATTTGAGTGATGAGGCGTGTGTTCCTCATAACTATGTTGGTCAACCATTGACACGGACAAGTGCTTCTTATCATGAGTACATAGTGAGGAGTGTTCATCTTTTCTCCATTAGTCCACACACAGATGACTTGATGATGAGTGTGGATTGGCTTAGGATTTATACCACCCATTCTAGGATGAAGGGTTGCCATCTACAAAAGATGGAACTAGAGATTGTGGGTGGCTGAATCAGACACATTCAGAGGATCACTTGCAGGGTCATAGATTAGAGTACCATCATGGTCATATGTATCAGATAGAGTTTGCAACTTCTTTGTCTCAAAAATTTCCATTGGAGACATGGCTTCAAAGAGGTTGCAGTGTCAGTAGGCATGATGGCATGTTTAGTTTTTACAGTGGTGATGGAGGAGAATTATATCATTCCCTCAATTTGAGAGGAGCAGTTTCATATCTTCCAGCACCTATGTTGGATAGTCAGCACATCCATAGGAGTTTTGCAGGGGATGATAGGGGATGTTGTGGTTTAGACACTTCGAGAGTTACTTACCTCTTCATGATTGATGGATGTGAGGTTCTGATGTGTTGGGATCCAGGTGGTGACAGGTTTGGCATGTCAGTTCAGTTGGCTTCTATTGAGTTACTTCACCACGCTTTGCATGGTGAAGATTATATCAGAGTAGTGTAGTGGAAGTCAATAGGTGATGTTTATGGTAGATTTCCATATTGGCTTTGGAACCTAGGGGTTCCTATGTCGGGCAGATTGTTCTATACTGGGATAGCTACTTACATTGATGTCGAGCATGGTTTTACCTCTACCCAACAGATGTATTGGAGATGCTGTTGGACATTCTTCAGAATGATTTGGGATCCTGTAGTTCAATCTAGGCATGCAGGTTGCTTGAGGACAAGTGATGCAAAGCGGGTAGCGGATCATGGAAAACTGTTTAGTAGTTGGCAGTTATCCAGCCGCTAACATACATTTTCTCTGTATATTTTTCTGTTGGCAAAACCCACTTCTATTGGTGAGTTTAAACACTATCATGCTGAGCTCCTTCCATTGGTCGATGGGACTTAGATTTTGTGCCTATCAACAAATGGTTTGTATCTCCTATCACTACTCTGAAATGAGTATTTTGCTTTGATGGAACCTCTGAACCAACCGTACCATTGAACCTATCGCTGCTTGTTGAACCCCTGAACCATCGAACCATTAAACCGTTGAACTAGTTCAACGAATGGTTCAACTGTCGCTACTTCTCTAACACTTTCTCTGTCACCAAACGGTTGAACCAAATAGCCCAATTGAACCGTTGAACCCTTGAACCATTGACCCAGTTCAAAAGTTCAATCAAAACACTTTGCCCCAAAAAATATCCTTCACTGGCTTGTTGTCACCGAATCCTTACTTAACCTCTTCACTAGCATTCATTTAACTGAATGAACCCGATATGCATGTGAACCATTGAACCTTTCGCCAAAGGTTCAAACAAAGAGTTTTCCACCCAACTTCAATCAGTTACAGAACCTGATGTACTATTTGTTATCACCGTTGAACCAAAAACCCATTGAATCTCTGGAAACAATTCAAACACAGAAATTCTAATTATCTGTGCTGCCACTACGCACACCTAAAACCTACGCGGCTTCACCAAACCAGTTCTCCACAAACACATGGATTTTCTAACTTTTGTAACCTAGCACATGAGGATGTTAGGGTTCATCTTAGCATGCTGCAAATCAATCCTACAAACACAAAACAAAACAGAAAACCTAATCTAATATATACAACCATTCCACCGATTATGGAGTAATCAACTGGTGGAATCGATTAAAGAACCCATCTCGGCGGCAAACCAAAAAATTGACTACACAAGGAAATCGAACACCAGAAAACAACACAAATAGAATCTTTCTTTTTATTGCTTCCAGAAATTGGTACAGATATCTGAATTCACAACTTTAGAACTTCTCTGTTTTCTCTAGAAATCTCGATCTCTCTTATTCTATCTGAGCTAAGATATTTAACTACTTTCCAACAGTAGTACAGACTTGATTCCCAATGGCTGGGAGACAATTCCAAGCAGCTGGGAGAGATAACAAACTTCTAACAAACTAACAACCTTATCATGATAGCTCGATAAGTGTCATAGGGATTATAAACAAAAACCAAATTACAAACACCAAAGACAAGTCTAGTCAAACAGACCTTATTACATTAAATATAGAAAATTCATAAGACACTAGTCTTCATGGGGTGTTCCTACACCATACTCCCCGAGAGAAGAAATCTCAAGTCCACTTGAGATGAGAGTTTGAAGATCTGCACCCAGTTTGATGATCTACTCGTCAGTCATCCAAACTGCCTCTGAATCAGGTTTCCCTTGCCAAGCCACCAAGTACTCCGTGTACTCTTTGTTCCTGGTCTTCTTTGCCATTCTAGAGTCTAAAATCTTCTGCAATTGTGGTGGATCATGCTTAGGAGTATCATCATCTGCTGTGCCCTGTAGTGAGTCCTGTTCTACATCTTCATTATGTTTGTATGGAGTTAAATCTCATACATTGAAAATAGGTGACAATCCCAGATCAGAAGGAAGTTGGATCTCATAAACATTCTGTCCACACTTCTTTAGAATCTGACATGGTCCAATCTTCCTCTGCATGAGCTTAGTATATTTTCCTTTTGGAAGTCTTTCCTTCTTCAAATTAACCCACACCAAATCTCCAACATCAAATTGTACATCTCTCTTTTTCTTGTTAGCATAGGCTTTATACTTCAAAGTAGTTTGTTGGAGTTGGCTCTTGACTTGATCATGCACCTCTTTGATGGCTGATGCAAAAGCTTCTCCATCTGCACTAATAGATTCTCCTGTAGGTAGATCTCTTAACTCCAAAATACCTCTTGGATGAATACCATAGACTACATGAAAAGGTGATTTTACTGTACTTCTATTGACAGTGTCATTATAGGAAAATTTTGCCTATGAGAGGATGTTATCCCACTTCTCTCCATGCTACCTTGTCAAACATCTGAGCAGATTTCCCAATGACTAATTGACTACTTTAGTCTATCCATCTGTTTGAGGGTGATAAGTTGATGAGAAAGATAAATTGGTTCCAAGCTTCTTCCAAAGAGTCCTCCAAAAATGACCAATAAATTTCACATCTCTGTCTGACACTATGCTGAATGGCAATCCATGTATTCGCACTATTTACTTGAAAAACAGGTCTGCAACATATGAAGCATCACATGTAGTTTTGCATGGCAAGAAATATGCCATTTTGCTGAATCTGTCAACTACAACAAAAACACTATCATATCCCTTCCTTGTTCTAGGTAAACCCAACACAAAATCCATGCTTATGCTTTCCCATGGTCTAGAAGGAATGGACAATGGCTGATATAAACCTACATTAGTGGATCTTTCTTTTGCCTTTTGACAGATCACACATGTCTGCACAAATTTTCTAACATCTGACTGTAGCTTTGGCCAATAGTAATGCCTCTTTACTAGATTAAGAGTCTTATCTAGACCAAAATGTCCTACCATGGCTCCACACTGCTTCTCCTTAATGATGTTCAGCCTCATAGAACACCTTGGGATACACAACTGTCCACCTTTGAAAAGTAATCCATCCTGTATTAGAAATTTAGAGTACTCAACATGAAAGTTGTCTCCAAAAGAAATGCATACTTTGTATATCTCTCCAAAGTCTTTATTAGCATCATACATAGTCTTTAAGGAATCAATACCAACACTCTCCAACTATATCTAATTTACTATTAGAACCCTTTTGCTCAAAGCATCTACTACCTTGTTCTTGACCCCTTTCTTGTGCTTGAGTGTGAAAGTGAAAGTCTACAAAGTTTCCACCCACTTCATGTGCCTATGGTTTAGCTTCTCTTGACTATTTATGAAACTAAGGGCCTAGTTATCTATAAACACTATGAATTCTTTTGGCATCAAGTAATGCCTCCATTTTTTGAGTGACTGGACTAGAGCATACATCTCCAAATCATAGGATGAGTATCTCTTCTTAGCATCATTGAGTTTCTCACTGAAAAATGCAATAGGCCTCCCTTCTTGACTGAGTACTGCTCCAATTGCCATGTGACTTGCATCACATTCTACCTAAAATTTTGAAATCAGGGAGTGCAAGGACGGCTGCTGTGCCACCTTCTTCTTCAATGTCTCAAATGAATCATTTGCTTCTTTTGTCCAAATAAATCTGCACTTCAGTCCTCCTTTTATGGTGTCAAGCATGGCTACACAGACATGACTAAACCCTCTTATAAACTTCCTATAGAAGGTTGCTAACCCATGGAAACTTCTGACATCATTCATGGTTCTAGGAGTTGGCCAAGACAATATGGCACTTACCTTCTTTTGATCCATTTTTAATTTGCCATGTGAGATGACAAAACCCAAGTAGATGATCTCCTCCTACATGTTCTTCTCTTGTATTACTAAAAATCAGAATGTCATCTAGATATACTATGACAAATTTTCCCATGAATTCTCTCAAGACCTCATTCATCAACCTCATAAAGGTACTAGGAGCATTAGATAAACCAAAAGGCATGACCTTCCACTCATACGACCCTTCATTGGTTTTAAATGTTGTTTTCCATTCATCCCCTGGCCTAATCCTAATTTGATGATAGCCACTTTTCAAATCTATTTTTGTGAAATATTTGGCACCTCCTAAACAATCAAGTAAATCCTCTATCTGAGGTATGGGGAACCTATACCTGATTGTGATCTTGTTAATAGCCCTTGAATTAGTGCAAAGCCTCCAAGTGCCTTCTTTCTTTGGTGGTAGTACAGCTGGTACTACACATGGACTTAAACTCTTACCAATTAGGCCTGTGTCCAACAATTCCTCAATTTGTCTTGCTACTTCTTGGCTCAGGAGCACCTACCTGACAGCTGGCCTCCATGAGGCAGTTAGTTTGTTATAGGTCTTGTTAATGTTTCCAAGAAGGTCTTATAAGACCAATGCATGTAATAAGGTCCAAGTTGACCGTGCTTTTCTATTTTTAGGTAGTTTGTTATGACAGCTGATGACAGCTGTATAGTTTGTTAGTTCAGTTGGATCCTCCCAGCTGCTTGGAAGCTCCCAGCCGCTGGGAATCGAGTGGTAGTACTCGTAAGCAGATCCTATTTATGTATTAGGATCGGTTGGTTTTAGGCAGTATTGCAGATCATCGATCAGACTTTGCAGGGAGTGAGACAGAGAGAGGAGAGACAGAGTATTGTAATTGCATCTTTTGAAATCAATAAAGAGATCCTGTTTGTGTTCATTCTCTGTTGAATTCCATTATTTAATCGTGTGGCTGTTCTGGTGGTTTCATGGATTCGCTGATCCTTTCCACCGGTTGATTCGTCGAATCGGTGGAATGGCTATGTATAGTAGTTTAGGATTTAGTTTGCATTTTCTTTTTGTTCATGTGCATGTTTGTAGGATTGCAGTCGAGAGGTGTTGAGAACCCTAGCATGGGTATGTGCTAGGTCGTGCTAATAGTTCGAGTCTGGAAGATCGCCCTGAAAGTAGATCGGGTCACCTCAGGAGGTTCGGCGGATCGAAATTTGCTAAGGTTGGAAAATCCATCGCAACGGCATCATCAGGATATTTCTGTGTATATCCTGTAGATACTTTGGGCGTCATCTGAGTAGATGGAGGTGAGCATGATGCAATCGTTTGCATAAGGTGAATGCGTTTCGGGGTGATCATCATCAGGTGTTGCTGAGGAGGAGCATATCGGCATAAGGTAGAAGATCAGGTTGATAAAACCATCGCGGGTCGATAATGTTATGTTTGGCCGACAGCAGGATATTGGAGGAGCTGCATGTGACGTCATCGTCATCAGGATAATCGTCATCAGGATATCGGGGTGACGTAAGCATCGAAGGAAAGGTGCGTGAAGTGTCGTCATCAGGATATATGGAGGGAGCTGGATATTTTATATCCTGCTGATGAACATGATGTTGAACATCATGATGCTGCAGATAGAGGTTGGCGGTAAGATGAACAGTGAACATCAGGAGGATGTTTGCGCTTGCCGAATATGATGATGCTGCCGATAGTCGAATATGATGATGCTGCTGACAGGTGAAAGGTCGAAGGTTTATCTGCAGGAGGATATCGGTCGGCAGAGAAAATATGATGATGCTGACAGTGTTAAGGGAAATATGATGATGATGATGATGGGTTGTAGACATACATGCTGTATGTCAAGGTTTTAGTGTGGATGCCTCTACATCATAGTGGTATCAGAGCTCAGCAAAAGGTCTGGGCTATTGTGTGTTGATTCTGTCACTAAAAGGACAGAGGTAGAGGAGTGAGAGGTTGACAAAATGCCTCCGAAAGGTAATGGTACTGCAAGGGAGTTGCAGGAGATGAAGGAAAAACATGCCAGAGAGATGAGGAAGATAAAGGAGCTTGCTGAAGCACTTCAAGCCAGGCTTGTAGCCCTGGAAAAGAACAAAAAGAGGGAAGTGGAAGACAGTGAGTCAAAAGAAGATGAAGATGCTGTTGAAGAGTATGAAGAGGTAGCTGAAGGTCTGGATGCTGAAGACCAGAGATTTGCAAAACTGTTAAAGGCAGTACAGAGTGATAAACCTAAGGTAAAGGTTGATGTTTCCAAGTATAATGGAAGTTTGAATGAAGATGAGTTACTGGATTGGATTGCTGCACTTGATAATCACTTTGAATGTGAAGATGTTGCTGAGGATCAGAAGGTAAAGATTGCAAAGACCAAGTTAGGAGGTCATGCTTTGGTATGGTGGGATTATGTACAATCCGAGAGAAGGAAACAAGGGAAGTCAAAGATCACTTCATGGGATAAGATGGTAGCAAGGATCAAAGGTAAATTCTTGCCTAAGGATTATGAGATTCAGATGTTTAAGAAGCTGCAATTTTTAAGGCAGAAGGAAATGGATGTGAAGGCATATACTGAGGAGTTTTATAAGTTGAGTATGAGATCTGGTCATCATGAGAATGAGGTAGAAAAGGTGGCTAGGTACTTGGCTGGTTTGAGATTGAACATATAGGATGAGTTAGTTTTAGCTAACCCTAAGAGTGTGGAGGATTGTTACCAAATGGCAATTAGGATTGAAGAAAAGATGAATAGGAGACAAGATAAGTCCATGAGAGGAAGAGGCAGCAATATGAGGGGAAGAGGATTAGCCCCTACAACAAGGCAAACCAATGAGGGTCAAGAAGACACTGGTAAAGGACAGGGACAGTCTGATTTCAGAGGTGGATGGAAAGGTAATAGAGGCATATTTGGAGGTGGTAGAGGTTCTACTACATTTTCAGGAAAGTGTTACACCTATGGTGAGTTTGGTCATCCATTTTTCAAATGTCCAGAAAGCAAAGGTTCATCATCCAGAAATGATAGAACGAATGACAAGAGAGTACAACTTGTGCAAGAAGAGAAAGTAGAGCAAAGTGTGCAAAGTTCAAACACTTATCAAGGAGATAGGGCTCCTGACGGTTATGGATATCCTGAGGAGGGAGAAGCATTGATGCTTAGGAGAATTAGTTTGCAGGCATCAAAGGATATGATGCAAAGAAGAGCTCTTTTCAAGACCACATGCAAGAGCAAAGGTAAAGTATGTAAGGTTGTCATTGATACTGGTTCAACAGATAACATGGTATCTCAGGAAATGGTGGATAAACTAAATTTGGAAAGGATTCCACACCAACACCCTTACAAGGCATCTTGGGTGAGTGATAGTCAATCACTTTTTGTCTATGAACAAGCATATGTTGATTTTCAGATTGGAGCATATCATGATAGAGTTTTGTGTGACATTTTGCCCATGGAATGTTGTCACCTACTGTTGGGTAGGCCATGGCAATTTGATAGGAGGGCACTGTATGATGGGTATGCTAATACCTACACCATCAAGAAAGACGGGAAAACTATTATGTTGATGCCATTATAGGAAGCAGCTGTAGTATAGAAGGCAGCAAAAATCATTTTAGTGGGAAAGAAGGAATTTGTGCAGAAGCCTATAGGAGCAAGCATAAAGGCAGTTGAGGACATTGCAGGGAAAGAAGTTGTTAAGGACAATAGTTTGAAGACAGTTTCAGTTTTGACTAACAGAGGTCAGCAGCAGGTTCAGAAACAGGTTTACAAACAACCACCAGTTGAGAGGACTGACAAGGATGTTGTCATAGTTGGGACTATTGTTTGTCCTATAAAGGTTGAAAGAAAGATAGAGTTGAACATTGCAAAAGTTCAAGAGGCAGTTTAGACAGAGGTTCTGGTCAGACAACCTGACAAACACAAGGTATGTGAGAGAAGGGCCTACATTGACAGGCATGAGGGTTTACTTGCAAGACAGCAAGTTACAGTTCAGAAATCTTGGAGCAGCCAAGAGACAGAAGAGGATAAAGCTAGAACAGGTCAGAACACTGACATGACAAAGTGTAAAGGTGGAGGACTTCCACATCCTAACTCATGGGACATGAGTTCTTTTCAGTTGGGGAGTATGGTGCAGGAGCACTTACCTGACAGCTGGCCTCCATGAGGCAGTTAGTTTGTTATAGGTCTTGTTAATGTTTCCAAGAAGGTCTTATAAGACCAATGCATGTAATAAGGTCCAAGTTGACCGTCCTTTTCTATTTTTAGGTAGTTTGTTATGACAGCTGATGACAGCTGTATAGTTTGTTAGTTCAGTTGGATCCTCCCAGCCGCTTGGAAGCTCCCAGCCGCTGGGAATCGAGTGGTAGTACTCGCAAGCAGATCCTATTTATGTATTAGGATCGGTTGGTTTTAGGCAGTATTGCAGATCATCGATCAGACTTTGCAGGGAGTGAGACAGAGAGAGGAGATACAGAGTATTGTAACTGCATCTTTTGAAATCAATAAAGAGATCTTGTTTGTGTTCATTCTCTGTTGAATTTCATTGTTTAATCGTGTGGCTGTTCTGGTGGTTTCATGGATTCGCTGATCCATTCCACCGGTTGATTCATCGAATCGGTGGAATGGCTATGTACAATAGTTTAGGATTTAGTTTGCATTTTCTGTTTGTTCATGTGCATGTTTGCAGGATCGCAGTCGAGAGGTGTTGAGAACCCTAGCATGGGTATGTGCTAGGTCGTGCTGATAGTTCGAGTCTAGAAGATCGCCTTGAAAGTAGATCGGGTCACCTCAGGAGGTTCGGCGGATCGAAATTCACTAAGGTTGGAAAATCCATCGCAACGGCATCATCAGGATATTTATGTGTATATCCTGCAGATACTTCAGGCATCATCCGAGTAGATGGAGGTGAGCATGATGCAATCGTTTGCATAAGGTGAATGCGTTTCAGGGTGATCATCATCAGGTGTTGCCGAGGAGGAGCGTATCGGCATAAGGTAGAAGATCGGGTTGATAAAACCATTGTGGGCCGATAATGTTATGTTTGGCCGACAGCAGGATATTGGAGGAGCTGCATGTGACGTCATCGTCATTAGGATAATCGTCATCAGGATATCGGGGTGACGTAAGCATCGAAGGAAAGGTGCGTGAAGTGTCGTCATCAGGATATATGGAGGGAGCTGGATATTTTATATCCTACTGATGAACATGATGTTGAACATCATGATGCTGCAGATAGAGGTTGGCGGTAAGATGAACAGTGAACATCAGGAGGATGTTTGCGCTTGCCGAATATGATGATGCTGCCGATAGCTGAATATGATGATGCTGCTGACAGGCGAAAGGTTGAAGGTTTGTCTGCAGGAGGATATCGGTCGGTAGAGAAAATATGATGATGCTGACAGTGTTAAGGGAAATATGATGATGATGATGATGGGTTTTAGCACAGTCTTCATCTCTAGCAGTTACAGTTCTGACTTCTATGATGGTTAATGGGGATGAGCATACACCCACAGATAGTGGTAAGGAGTACTTTGTGAATGTGGCTACACCCGTTACAATTGTAGGTGTGGGTGATATAGATGGGATGAGTACTTTGGTTGAGAGTAGCAGAGAACCAGATGTTGCATCAGGGGTCTCTGGGGATAGTCCCATGATAGATGATGTAGACCAGGTTATTGATAGCTCATACAAGGAGTTGGTTGATTTCCTTGAGAGTTGTGTGACAGATCACCACACTACTCCATTTTCACCTGAGATGTGTAGGGCATCATTCAGTTCAGAGAATGGTTCTCATGTTGATTTGTTTCCCTCTCTTTGAAGCAAAACAAAAATTACATCCCATGTAGCTGATTTTGACCGACAGCTTAGTGAGTCACAGGGATGGAGAGATCAGGTGAAGGTTACCGAGGATAAGGTTGTTCAAACCTTAACTCATATTGATAGTTCCCACAAATTTGTGGAAGATCTCTTTTGGATAGCACAATTGGAGGAGAGGTAGATAGGGGTAGTAGTGAGCACAAATACATCTAACTTGCAAACTATCTAGCATGCCATGGAGTGGATTAAATCAGAGTACCTCCAATTGCTTTCAGATTGGGACTTTGCTATTGGGTATGCAGAGAGGACTTGCATAGTATCTACCTAATTAACTATTCAGGATCAGAGACATGAGCCATCTTTTGATTCGAATGATGAGGAGTGTGTTCCTCATAACTATGTTGGTTAACCATTGACACAGATAGGTACTTCTTATTGTGACTACATAGTGAGGAGTGCTCATCATTTATCCTTTAGTCCAGACATAGATGACTTGATGATGCATAAGTGTGGATTGGCTCATGATTTATACCACCCATTGTGGGATGAAGGGTTGCCATCTATAGAAGATGGAACTAGAGATTGTGGGTGGCTGAATTAGACACTTTTAGAGGATCACTTGAAGGGTCAGAGATCAGAGTTGTTGAATTTTTCCCAGACTGGATGCTTATTCCCAGATTTCCCTACAAGGTAGCCATCAGTGATCAACAGGATCTCTGGGCCAGGGGCCAACAGTGTAGGAGATAGACTCTGTATTTTATCTCCTCTTCTTCTTTAGGCTCTGCAAGACCTAGGGGGGTATTCCCTACTCAACATCCATGAGGATATGCACACAAGGCTGGGATGCTGACAGAAAGCAGATAAGTCCTCCTGTAAGTAGACCAAAACTGAAAGATAAGAGCAAAGGGGCTAGCTTTAGGCCTATTTGCAGTTGTAGACAGAGGACTGAGGATCCTAAAACTAATTCTAATGTCCTAATGGTTGTTTTAGATTTTGATTTGGATTTTAAGTTTGGATGCAAAGCTGGACATGGTTGTAACACAAACACAAAGCAAGATTGGTGCCTATCCAGGGCCTGGAGTCAGTAGACATACACCTGTGAATGATCAACATGAACAGCTAAAACTGGATTTCAGGGGGATATATGTGATACCTGCCTTACAGATATCTCCCAATACAGAGTGTTAAGTTATCTCTACTTATGGCATCCCTACTGCAGTATACCCTTCCCAATGTTCAACCTGAAAACAGTTTAATCTACCCCTTGAGCAGAAGTTAAAAGATCAGACATTCAACATAGGAATTCTATGCTCTAGAATCTAAACATTACCCAAATATCCAGATTCAGAAGAAGAATACATGCAATACTGGAGACAGAATTAACAAAACACATGCTAAGATAGCATTTCTCATATAAGATTAATCATGAAATCAGTGGGTTCGTGCCAAAACATACAACGAGAGATACATAGACTCACAGGTTTAGCTGTACAGAGCAACCAGATCAGCTTGTTTTGAATTACAGAGCCAAAAATCTTCAACTTTCAACAACCAAAAATGAGTAACACTTCCTGCTTATATCAGCCAGGTAGTGTACCACAGCAATTAATTACATGGTTGACCAAAAATCCCGCCAGATACATAGTATCAGAAAAATGGCGCTCAACGCATTACCAGATTGGCACCCAAACATGAATGCAGTAGTTAGGGGAGGAGACAGGAAGAAACCTCGAGCCCTGCGCCACTGTCTGTTGATGTACACCTTCAATCAGGTACCAGATCCGTCCATACCTCTGCAACCTTCGCCATTAATGGCGCACCAACCCACGGCCTCGGGAAAACGTCAAACTGTGCATCGCAACCATTTCCCGAGAAGATACCTCATCGTCATGATATTTCAAATATGCAGGATATCAATTATCCCACATGCACCCCGCGGCGACCTTTTCAACACTTTATATACTAGGCCACGAGCATATATAATGTCGGTGCTTTTGCTCCTGACGACACTAGTATAAGACTTCATCATCATCCTCCAACAGCATGATATCCTGTTGCTTGAAAAATCATCCTGACGTCAGCATCATCATCGCAATATCACCTGCATGATAATCGCCTTCATCGGCACAACCTGATCCATCGGAGGAAGATCCTCCTGCTTAGCCGATACCAAAAGTCTGGCCAATGAACATCCTGATGACATCATCATCATAACCTGCTGATGTCATCAGCATATCTGCCTACTGCGCACCTCCTCATATCCGGATGACGTCATCATCATATCGACATCAGGATGATAAAACAACAAACATGAAGTGATACAACAACATCAAGATGATATTGACTAAGATCATCCTGACGTCCAAAATATGATGACCACGATGAAAATCGGGTCACACTTAGAACTTTACAGCAACATCATCAGGATGATCTTAACAAAGATCACCCGATGTTAAAATATCACCCCAGCGAAAGATCATGCAGGTAGACAATATGATGACCCTTGCAAGCAACACGGCGATAACTGGAAATATGATCATGATGATGACGACCCTTAAGAAAAAAATAGGCTGGGTCGAACAACTCAGAAAATAACCCCTTCAGAAGATCGGGGTGACATCATCATCATAAAAGGGCAGGGTGATAATTGGAAGATCACCGGATATTTGAAAAATCACCCTCCGCAAGAAAATTAAGGCACATTGTAGCTCATCAGCAGGATCGGGATGATATCCAAACATCACCCGATATTGAAATATGATGATCCTGATGAAAAACAAGTCGACAGAAAACATGATGATGCGGACCATCATCGAAGACAAGATGATGATGATGATCTCCTCCTCAAAGAAAATATGATGATGCAGCTGAAAAATGCCGAGGAGGTCCAACACTTAGGAAAATGGGCAAGAAGATATAGGGTTCAAATGAAGAAACCCCCTAAACATGAAAAATCAACCTCCAGGTCAAAATGAGTGCTAACACTGGCTTCGAATGGGGACGTGCAGGTGAAAACCTGCAGCAAGAACCAGATCTCCGGGCAGACCAGGCAAAAAACCAAAAAACACGAACTGCACAAGACATTTACACTACATACATGTTTTTACAAATGTGCACAGCGACAAGTCATTTATGCAAAATAGAACTTAAGGAATTGGCCATGCACAGGCAATTCCAGAACTTCACCATCTAGGGCCTGGAGGAAATAAGAATCCTCCCCATGAGTACTGCAAATCTGATATGGGCCCATCCATAAGGGTTCAAATTTACCATGTTTTCCCTTTTCTTGACCTTTTGCATTCCAAATGAGCACCAGATCATTGACTTGAAACTTCCTTTTTATAACTCTCCTATCAAACTGATATTTTACATCTTGTTGTCTCTTGAGATTAATCTGGTGGGCTTTCCTTCTGTTTTCATCCAGTGCAACCAGCTAGTTCACTCTTTCTGTCATGGAATCTTCAATCTCCTCATCATTTTCTTGGATGAACTTGTAAACTGGTAGGAGATTGTTCATGGGCAATCTGGCTAATGCACCATATACTAGCTCAAAGGGTGACATTCCAATAGCCCTTTTTACTGTCACTCTATTAGCCCATATGGCTAACTTTAATTTTGAGTCCCAAGCTCTCTTGTTCTTGTCCAGTATCCTCTTGATAATTTTCATGATGCTTTTATTGCTTGATTCTGCTTGACCATTCCCTTGTGGGTGATATGGTGATGTATATGATAGATTTATCCCATACCTGTTGCAAAAATCAACAAATTCACCTGATCTGAAGCACATAGCATTATCAGTGACTATCTTGAATGGTACTCCAAACCTGATGATAACATTTTGCAGCATGAAATCTGTCACCACCTTACTTGTAGCTCTCTTAGTTGGAATGGCCTCAATCCATTTGGTAAAGTAATCAGTTGCCACCAAAATCCAACTGTGTCCCCCACTTGATTTGTCTGCAATTTCCCCTATGAAGTCAATTCCCCATTGCTGAAATGGAGCATCCACAGTTACAGTTCTGAGGGGTAAAGCACCATCATATTTTAGCTTTCCTGAAAATCTTTGGCAAGGGTCACACTTCCTCACTAACTTTTGTGCATCTGAAAAGAGAGTGGGCCACCAATATCCTGCTCTGAGAATTTTATGAGCTGTTGTTTGGGCAGTATAATGTCCACCACACAATCCTTTATGCATATCAATCAAAACATTGTTAGCCATATCCTCATCCACACATCTCAGCAGCACACCATCAGGGTTTTTCCAGTATAGCTCACCTTGAACAATAACATACCTGATTGCATGTAACTTAAAAGTCCTCTTTTGACTGTCACTGAAATGGGAAGGACAATTCAGATTTTGCAAGTAGTAGATAATATCCTTGTACCATTCAGATCCTGATACATTTACACTCTCATTTTGGACTGCATTAACTTGGCATGCTTCCAAGTTTGACTGTGCCATCATCTTGGCTAATCCTTGTCCTCTTATCAACTTGGTAACTTGTATGTCTATGTTAAACTCTTGCAGTTTGTTTATCCATCTGCACCTTCTTCCAGTCACCTCCTGCTGAGTGAATATGTCTTTGACTGCTGTATGGGGTACATATGCAATTATATATGATCCTACCAAGTATGGTCTGAAACTTTTGATGGCTCTGACTAGTGCATATGCCTGTTTTTCCATAATATCATACTTCAACTCAGAGGCCTGCAAGGACATACTGAAGAAAGCGATGGGCTATTCAAAACCATCTTCGTTTTTCTGTAGCAAACATGCAGCAACAGTATGAAAGGAAGCAAATGAAAATACTTGGAATGGCCTAGAAAAATCAAGAGATTTAAGAACAGGGGCCATCTTGATTGCCTCTTTGATACTCTGAAATGATTCTATTGCTTCACTTTCCCAGTGGACAGTTGCATCCTTCTTCATCATCTTGGAAATGTTCCTTGTGGTTTCTGCAAAGTTGGGAACAAATCTCCTAACAAAATTTATCTGTCCAAAGAAGGACTGAACTCCTTTTACAGTTTTTGGCATTTGAATTCTGTCAATAGCAGCCACTCTCTCTGGATCTATCCTGACTCCATCCTTGGAAACAATATGTCCCAGGAGCTTTCCTTCAACTACCCCAAAGGCACACTTCTTTGGATTTAAAGAAATACCATACTCTAGTGCTCTTATGAAAATCTGCTCCAGATGCAAACAATGCTGCTCTTCTTTCTTTGAGTAAGCAGTCAAGTCATCCTGATATACAACCAGGATTGAATCAATCAACCCTGCAAAAGCAACATCCATTGCTCTTTGAAATGTAGCACCTGCATTGGTTAGTCCAAAGGGCATTCTAACATACACATAAGTTCCCCATGGAGTGGTAAAGGCAGTCTTATACTGTTCTGATTCCTTTACCTTCACCTGATTATAACCTGAAAATCCATCCATCATGGATAAGAGTTCACAACCAGTCACTCTCTGCAACATAGCTTCCATATTAGGCAGTGGATAGTTATCCTTTAAAGAGGATACATTCAAGTTCCTGAAGTCAACACAAAGCCTAATATCACCATTCTTTTTTCTGACTGGGACAAGGTTAGACACCCAAGTTGAATGCCTGATTGGCACAATTATTCCAGCTTCCCTGAGCCTTTTGAGTTCTTCTTGCATCTTGGGAGCTAAGGTAGGATTAATAGGTCTTTGCTTTTGTCTAAATGGCTTAGCTCCAGGCTTCAATGGGATCTCATGCTGGAATAAATCTTCCCTATAGGCTTTTAGGTCCTCATATGACCAAGCAAAAACATGTTTATACTTTTTCAGTAATGCAATCAGCATACTCCTAATGTGTGGTTTGAGCTATTTACCAATGTATACCTTCTGAGGGGCCTGAGATGTCCCCAAATTTATCTCTTCTAAATCTTCCTTATTTGTGGGAGATGTCCTTGTGACCAATTTATCTCTACTGTCAAAAGCTCTTTCCAAAGCTACCAGCCCTCTAGGGATTTTATTAGTCTTCAATTGAATTATCTCTTTTCCCACAAGAGTTTCTTTTCCATCTATAGTCTCTACAAAAGCTTGGAAATCAATTTCTTGATTCTCATATTCATCTATGCAGTGCAAAAATTTCAACAAATCCCTATCATCATTAAACACTTGCCAACTGCATATATTTTCTGGTACTGCAGGCCTAATTTTAACTTCTACATTTGTAACACCTGACAGAGTGATGTCATCTGGCCTTATTGCAACATTGGCTAAGAAATCAGCCATAACATTCTTTGACCTCTCTACCCAGCCTATTGAAAATGCATCAAATAGTTCAATGGTATCCCAAACAGCATGCTTGTATTGTTTCAATCTTTTATTTTTTGAAGCATACCTATCTCTGATTTAGGATACAATCAGCTCAGAATCCCCAAATACTCTTAACATTTTAATTCCATGTTTGAGAGCAATATTCAGGCCTAAGAGTAAAGCCTCATATTCTGCAATGTTGTTTGTGCAATCAAACCTCAGCAAGAAAGAGAATTTGAGGAGCTTACCAGTTGGAGACAGGAAAATAACTCCCGCTCCAGAGCCTTCTTTTGCACAAGCTCCATCAAAAAACATGGTCCACAAACCTCGCTGATCCAATTCTTCAATGCAAGCATTTTTCTTTTTATCTTCTGTATCATCTGAGACAACCTTGAAGTTATCACAGTCAGTGTCTACAAAGCATACCTATTCCTCTGCTTCTTGGTCTTCCACTGTCTCTGATGATCTTTGTTCTCTGATTAGTTTAACATCCCTGCCATTCATTGGAATCATGGCATATGACAGGTCCAGCTGCATACTTCCACCAATTAGTGCTGCCCATCTTCTTGACAACAACATACCATACTGTGGCTTGATGTCAACCACTGTTATATTCATTTTATATCTCTTTTCAGGAAATGCTGCCAGTTTGAAATCTACATCCTTCATGATTCCAATAACTGGTACCTCTCTGGCATCCATAGCATAACATTTTCCACATGCCTTGTCAATTTTCAATCCAGCTTGTTGCATGATGGCCAAAGGCATGACATTTGTAGATGCTCCAGAGTCAAGCATACAATTTCTAATTATTTTTCCATTTATAACCAGGGAAACATAAAATGGTTCCACTTGTGAAGGACACTTTGTCATAGTCACTCCTAAATAGACTTTAGGAGTCTCATCTTCTTCAATACACATGACATGTTTTTCACCCTGGATCTGAACATTTTGTTTAGCTTGAAAGGGCACCCCTGAAATTAGGGATATTGTCCTATTCTTGATCTCTTCCACTTTCATGAGTTCCATAAGTGGAACAGAGACTTTTACCTGAGAGAGGACCTGAGCTATATCAAATGGAGCATAATTTTGTATAACAGTTGTAGCTTGCTCCACAATCTTGTTTTTATCCTGAGCTGATTTAGCTTTTACTTTCATAGTTCCCTGATCATCATTCTTGTCTTGGGAACCTTTACTTTGATCTTCAACCTAAGGGATTTTGTTTTCTGGTCCTTGAGATTCATGACCTGTTCTATGTCTAAAATTCTGTTTATTATTTACCCACTGCCTTTTTTGTGGTTCAATTCCTTTATGACCATGCACTAGCTGACCTGCAGAAATATCTTCTGGCTGATGTGGGCTGCCTACTTGATTTTTACTTCTGAGATTGTAGTTGCTTTTGACTTGAGCAACTACTGCAGCTGTGAAGGCTCTAATTTCCTCATCAGAAGGTCGTTGTAAGTTACTCAGAAAATTGTGTGAGTTCTGAGCATACACATAGTTATCTTCATTATCTTCATCATATGGGAACTGTTGGCAGGCCTGAATTTGATGATCTGTATTCTCATCAGCATCATAAAAAGTGTATCCATTGCCTATGGACATCATATTAACATCATCATCTTGCACATAATGTGGCTCATTGCAGTCATTACAAGATGTAGCATTATCATACAAGGATTGAGCAATCATACACTGTGACTGTGAATGTGGCATCTGACAAATTATACACCATGGAGCATCATCAACAATATTTATAGCTTTCTTTAGAGGATCAGGAGTTTCTTTGACATGTTGAGCCCTCTGATTTGTGTGGTTACGTGGGAGAATAGGCTTACCATCATGCCAATTGGTATTATAAGGCATATCATGCAATGATGGCCTCTTTTCCTGCCTTTGATAGACTTGCCTATCAGGACCCATCCCTTTTTCACTTCTAGCTCATCTATAGCTTAGGTCCTTAACAACATTTGCCAATTTGTCTATCTTATCTTCAGGGGCAGATGTATTACCTTGAGTGTTCTGAGGCCTGTTTGGATTCTGCAGAATTTTCATATCATCCCTTCTATTTGTCTTGCCTGATGCTTTCCTGTTGTTTTCAATATTCACTGCAATTCTGAAAGCATCCCTGAGAGTAGCAGGACCTTTATCTCTTAATCCATATGCAGTTTTTGCATCAAAGGCATTGATATACAATATTATGCACATTGGTTCATTTGGCCTCATGTGATGTGGCAATTTGTTTAACACTTTAGTAAATCTTGCATTAAAATCTGCAACTTGCTCATTTGACCCTTTAGTGATACTGGTGAACTCATTTACAAAAAAGCTAGGGTCAGTTTTGTCACCATATTGCTTCTTGAACATCCTTTTAAAATCATCCCATGATGAAATACTCCGGTCAGGCAGATTCTTGTACCATTCTCTTGCCTCATCTATTAAGGATTGCATGAATGACTTCATGAAAACATCCTCATGTTCAACCTCAAAGTTATCCATGACATTTTGAAAAGCTTTTAGATGATCTTCTCCTGACACAGTGTTGTTTCCTGAAAATTTAGGCACTTGCAGCCTCAGATGCTTATCAATGGGGTTAGGATACCCAGGAATACCATCAAACACCAGCTGCCTGAATCTATCTAACTGCATGGGCTGTCTGTTTAACTGATTAACATTAACATTTCTGTTTGCATTCTGGTTTCTTACATTATTCAGTGGTATCCTAGCATCATTCACATTTTGTCTCTCATCATTATGCTGATGTTGCACTTCATTTCTTTGCTGATGTCTCTGCACATTTGCATTCTCTAGGGTAGGAACTGAATCATTTTGGGCAGTTCTTAAGGCTTGCACTTTTTGCTTCATATCATCTCTGATTTTCATGGCTTGTAGATATTCTAGTTCTGCTCTTAGATTTCTGATTTCTTCAGCTAATTGTTCATCCCTAGGCATGGAGGTAGATGGTCTCATACCATTCTGGTCATCATCTTCATCATCCCTCAGAGACTCTACCTCTTCAAACCTTTCACTAGGGTCTAGAAATGGGCGTTCTTGGAACAACTCTGACCTCATTCTCATTCTACCACCCTGTTGCCTCTCATATGCTCCTTGAATATCAGCTTCTGCATTTGAAAAGTAAGGCACATGCTGTCCTGATGGCCTAGGGTTATCTTGCATATCATCACCTTTTCTGGGGGAACCCTCATGACTAACTGAGACGGCTCCCTTTCTTCTGTACATCATTCTTCTTGTTACTGGTAGCTCTTTAAATAAAGGATTTTGTTGGGATCTTCTCCCCTGCATATAAATTTTACTTTGACTAGTTGGGAGATTACTTCGGAGTCGCCACCTATTACTAGGAACTATTTTCTTTTGAAAACTAGGGTTCTTTCACAAATTCCCCAGCGGAGTTGCCAATTTCTGTTGACTTTTTCCCAGACTGGATGCTTATTCCCAGATTTCCCTACAAGGTAGCCATCAGTGATCAACAGGATCTCTGGGCCAGGGGCCAACAATGTAGGAGATAGACTCTGTATTTTATCTCCTCTTCTTCTTTAGGCTCTACAAGACCTAGGGGGGTATTCCCTACTCAACATCCATGAGGATATGCATACAAGGCTAGGATGCTGACAGAAAGCAGATAAGTCCTCCTGTAAGTAGACCAAAACTGAAAGATAAGAGCAAAGGGGCTAGCTTTGGGCCTATTTGTAGTTGTAGACAGAGGACTGAGGATCCTAAAACTAATTCTAATGTCCTAATGGTTGTTTTAGATTTTGATTTGGATTTTAAGTTTGGATGCAAAGCTGGACATGGTTGTAACACAAACACAAAGCAAGATTGGTGCCTATCCAGGGCCTGGAGTCAGTAGACATACACCTGTGAATGATCAACATGAACAGCTAAAACTAGATTTCAGGGGGATATATGTGATACCTGCCTTACAGATATCTCCCAATACAGAGTGTTAAGTTATCTCTACTTATGGCATCCCTACTGCAGTATACCCTTCCCAATGTTCAACCTGAAAATAGTTTAATCTACCCCTTGAGCAGAAGTTAAAAGATCAGACATTCAACATAGGAATTCTATGCTCTAGAATCTAAACATTACCCAAATATCTAGATTCAGAAGAAGAATACATGCAATACTGGAGACAGAATTAACAAAACACATGCTAAGATAGCATTTCTCATATAAGATTAATCATGAAATCAGTGGGTTCGTGCCAAAACATACAACAAGAGATACATAGACTCACAGGTTTAGCTGTACAGAGCAACCAGATCAGCTTGTTTTGAATTACAGAGCCAAAAATCTTCAACTTTCAACAACCAAAAATGAGTAACACTTCCTGCTTATATCAGCCAGGTAGTGTACCACAGCAATTAATTACATGGTTGACCAAAAATCCCACCAGATACACAGTATCAGAAAAATGGCGCTCAACACATTACCAGATTGGCGCCCAAACATGAATGCAGTAGGTAGGGGAGGAGACAGGAAGAAACCTCGAGCCCTGCGCCACTGTCCGTTGATGTACACCTTCAATCAGGTACCAGATCCGTCCATACCTCTGCAACCTTCGCCATTAATGGCGCACCAACCCGCGGCCTTGGGAAAACGTCAAACTGTGCATCGCAACCATTTCCCGCCAAGATACCTCATCATCATGATATTTCAAATATGCAGGATATCAATTATCCCACATGCACCCCGCGGCGACTTTTTCAACACTTTATATACTAGGCCACGAGCATATATAATGTCGGTGCTTTTGCTCCTGACGACACTAGTATAAGACTTCATCATCATCCTCCAACAGCATGATATCCTGTTGCTTGAAAAATCATCCTGACATTAGCATCATCATCACAATATCACCTGCATGATAATCGCCTTCATCGGCACAACCTGATCCATCAGAGGAAGATCCTCCTGCTTAGCCGATACCAAAAGTCTGGCCAATGAACATCCTGATGACGTCATCGTCATAACCTGTTGATGTCATCAGCATATCTGTGTACTGCGCACCTCCTCATATCCAGATGATGTCATCATCATATCGACAACAGGATGATAAAACAACGAACATGAAGTGATACAACAACATCAGGATGATATTGACTAAGATCATCTTGACGTCCAAAATATGATGACCACGATGAAAATCAGGTCACACTTAGAACTTTACAGCAACATCATCAGGATGATCTTAACAAAGATCACCCGATGTTAAAATATCACCCCAGCGAAAGATCATGCAGGTAGACAATATGATGACCCTCGCAAGCAACACGGCGATAACTGGAAATATGATCATGATGATGACGACCCTTAAGAAAAAAATAGGCCGGGTCGAACAACTCAGAAAATAACCCCTTCAGAAGATCGGGGTGACATCATCATCATAAAAGGGCAGGGTGATAATTGGAAGATCACCGGATATTTGAAAAATCACCCTCCGCAAGAAAATTAAGGCACATTGTAGCTCATCAGCAGGATCAGGATGATATCCAAACATCACCCGATATTGAAATATGATGATCCTGATGAAAAACAAGTCGACAGAAAACATGATGATGCGGACCATCATCGAAGACAAGATGATGATGATGATCTCCTCCTCAAAGAAAATATGATGATGCAGCTGAAAAATGCCGAGGAGGTCCAACACTTAGGAAAATGGGCAAGAAGATATAGGGTTCAAATGAAGAAACCCCCTAAACATGAAAAATCAACCTCCAGGTCAAAATGAGTGCTAACAAGAGTACCATCATAGTGATATGTATCAGACAAAGTTTGTAACTTCTTTATCTCAAAAATTTCCATTGGAGACATGGCTTCAGAGAGGTTGCAATGTCAATAGGCATGATGGCATATTTAGTATTTATAGCGGTGATGGAGGAGAATTATATCATTCCCTCGATTTGAGAGGAGAAGTTTCATATCTTCCAGCACATCCATAGGAGTTTTGTAGGGGATGATAGGGGATGTTGTGGTTCAGACACTTTGAGACTTGCGTACCTCTTCATGATTGATGGATGTGAGGTTCTGATGTGTTGGGATCCAGGTGGTGATAGGTTTGGCATGTTAGTTTAGTTGGATTATGTTGAGTTGCTTCACCACGCTCTGTATGGTGAAGATTATATCAGAGTAGTGTAGTGGAAGTCAATAGGTGATTTGTATGGTAGACTTCCATATTGACTTTGGGACCCAGGGGTTCCTATGTCTGGCAAATTGTTCTATACTGGGATAGCTACTTACATTGATGCCGAGCATGGTTTTGCCTCTACCTAGCAGATGCTGTGGAGATGCTGTTGGACATTCTTCAGAATGATTTGGGATCTTGGAGTTCAATCTGGCCATGCAGGTTGCTTGAGGACAAGCAATCTTTGGGAAGGGCAGATTTTAATGTCTCCATTTATGGATTCTCTTGCAGATCAGTCAAAGTTGACTTTCTTGGTTGGTGACAACATAATCAGAGAAGTATTTCTATGTCACCAGGGTGTTTGGGTGATCCAGAGGAGCTGGTTGATACTTTCTGGAGGGTTTTCAGACAACTTATCTATACTTACTATTTATAGTAAGTGCTTGCATGTCGTTAATCTTTCTGGGTTTTTCTGGTTTTGTTCTCTTTGGTCCCCGATGGTCACTGCTATTTTTAGTAAGTGGTAGTTTGGCGCTAATTGGGTGACTTGGCAGTCAGTTGTTGGCTCTCATAGACATTGCACTAAGCTCAGAGTTATCAGATGGTTTGTGGGTCCAGTTGGCACCCTCTGTGTTGGCTTAGTTTTCTCTTGGCCGTTACTTTACTATTTTTAGTAAGTTTAGGATTGGCACCAGAATGGGATTTTGAGAGTGGGGTTGGATTCCGCTTGTCAAGACCTTTCCAACGAGCTATAGATCATTGGCTTCCGACATCATCTTAGCCTCCATTTTAAAGTCTGTAAATTAAAAATTATTATTTAATATTGGACCTTGGTGCCTACGCTCAACAAATTAATGTTGTTTTAAAAGAGGGGACTTTAAGGGTGATGTTGAGAAAAGAATTAAAGAGAATTATAATATTTTAAAATGTATTTTCCCTCTCATGTTTTATCCCATATGCAAGAGGATTTTAGAGACTCCCAGTTGGAAAAGTATAAAAGGAGGAAAAGTGCTCTCATTTGGATATGCTTGGATTATTATTTTCTTCTCTTTGAGATTTCCCTTGCTAGGGTTTTGGAGCTTGGCTCTAGGGTTTGAGGATTCAAACCAGAGGCTCTTGGAGATGAAAACCTCTCTGAGTAGTGGTATCCCACAGGTGTGAAAGATCACCCAACAGTGCCTTCTATGGTGGATACATTTAGTGTTCACAAATGTGCTTCAATGGAGTCCGATTAGTGAGACTTGTTAGTGCTTATTGTAATATCTTGCATAGTTATTTGATATTTGCTGATATTGAGTGACAAATTTCAATAGTTTGTGAAGAGGATTTAGCTTGTCATCTTGTTCTATTGCTGGTCGTACTACACCAGCCACCTGTACCTCTTTGGGGAGTGTTTTTGATAGGGTTTGGTGTATATTTATTCTTCCTTCTTGGTCACCTATTTTCAGATGTGAGTGCAGTTCAGACATAGAAGCATTTTGAGAAGTTTTGAAATTGTTTGCTACTATAACACATTCTAGCCGTGGCCATATCAGCTCCAACATGGAGGTGGGTGTTGCAAGTATGGGCCTAACCGGTGTTGTCATTGATGTCAACATACTCCTATTGCATTAATGTCAAGGATTGGATGAGTTGTATGTTGAGGATATTGAGAAAATTAGTCCTATCAGGAGTAGAGAAGAACAGTGAAGATAGTGTGGTAAAGATCCTAGCTAAGATGAAGGTCAGAGGATGCTCATCAAAGGGTTTGTAGATATGTGTCTTAAGATGATCCAGTAAAGTTTTGAGAGGTCCGCATGAAGATTTGACAAAGTTATGGCCACTTGCGTAAAATTGGTTCTGGCAGTTGTTCAGAGGTGACAGAGTGACACAAATAGGTCTGATGAGCTCTGGAAATGCAATATCTTGTTCTACGGATTTGGTGGAGTGTTTAGGAAGTCAATATGAATTGACAACTCAATTGGTTCATGGTTTGAAGGTCCACAAGCATCTATTCCAATATGACAGTGATGACAGACTGTGTTCTTGAGGTTCTAGATGAAGGAGAGAATGATTTTAGTAAGCATAAGTAGTGTGGATGTTCTTGGTGATTCAGGCAAGCTTGTGGAGGTCTTTCGATTGTGTCCAGTTCATGTTGGTGGTCTGCATTGAAGATTGAGCTCGTAATTGAAGAATTACTTCCGGATGATGATGTTCTTCCTAAGTTTGGCCAACCGGATGAGTTACACATCCTACGGGTGATCTTGAAGATGTTCCATGAAAAATGGCATGTTTTTAAAGGAAGATTGAAGTCTCAGATCTGTGTAGCTAACAATGTGATGATCTGCATGAAGTCTTTTGTAATTAGTCTAGCTGTATTTGTGTATGTGCTCTATAAAGTATGCCGACTTGGATGATTATCCCAAAGTCAATGTCTTGTATAAATAAGAGTTGTTAAGTCATTCCAAATGCATCTTGGCGAAGATGAGAGTGTGGTAGAGAGGAGAAGTGCAAAGAGTAGAGCAGAAGTATTGGGCTTAAATGGAACTGACTCAAGCATGGTGAAGATACTATTCTTCAGTTCAAGTATGTAATACTTATTATTCTGTAGATAGTGTGTCTCCTATAGGCAATGGGCCTCTTGTGAGCAGTGTGCTCAGGCAGTGAGCCCTAATTGGCATGTGCCATTTTGTTCCTTTTATTCTTCTAATAGAGAATACAATCTTGGGTTAGTCACCTTGTGGTTTTTCCCTTAACCAGGTTTTCCACTTCAAAATCTCGGTGTCATATGTGTTAATGTGTTTCTACTCTTGAATGATTGCATTATGTTTCCATGATTAATTTATGATTATGCTGCTGAATTACAAGAAGGATTTAAGTGATTAATAAGTAGAGGAAGTTTTGAGACAATTGATTCACACCCTGCCCCTCTTAGTTGTCTGCCTTGATTCTAACAATTGATATCAGAGCTAAGTTCCTCTAAAAGAGTTTAACTGCTTGAGGAGATCCAGGATGTCTTCCTATAAGAAGGATAGCTTGAGGTTTGATGGAACCAATTTCACTCTTTGGAAAAGTTGCATGGAATGTCACTTGCAATGTATGGGAGTGCAATATTAGATCATGGCTTCAAAGAAGTATGTTCCTCCACAGAATGGTCCAAGAATTGTAGATGAAATCAGAGATGCTGAAAACAATCTTCAGGCTAAAAAAGCTCTACTAAATGCCTTATCAGATTCAGAGCTGACAAATGTTATAGATCTAAAAACTGCATATGAGATTTGGGAAAAACTGGAACTTCTACATGAAGGAGACAAGTATGTTAAATATGCCAAGCTATAGAGTCTAAAAGGAAAATTTGAAAACCTGAAGAAGAGTGAAGATGAGAATATCACCTCCTACATGACAAAAGTTAATGAGCTTGTTTGTGGCATCAGATGTGCTAATGGAGTTATGGATGAAGATGAAATTGTTGCTAAGGTTCTCAGATCCTTACCTCCTGCTTATAAACACAAAGTTGTTGCTATTGAGGAAATTAGATCCTTAACAACTATCACAAGGGATCAATTGGTTGGTAAGATATTTGCATTTGAGTTAGTTGAGTTTGGTGATGCACTTCCCAAGACTGAATCAGCATTCAAAGCTAGTGCCTCTACAAAAGGCAAACAAAGATATGATCTAGGAGAAAGTTCCTCAAGAAAATCTTCTTGGTATGAGAAATCAAGAAAAGATCTAGAAGAGGATGAATTAGAAGATGAACAACTTGAGGCTCTCATTGCAAAAAGACTATCAAGAGGATTTGGTAAGTATGAAGGAAAATTGCCTTTCAAATGTTTTAACTGCAATAAGATTGGTCATTTTGCCTCAAGGTGTCCGGAAAGATTTTCTAGGCCAAACCCTAACAAACCAAGATTTCAAAAGAAGTGTTACTATGTTCATGAAGATGATGATGAAGGAGTAACAGATGATGAATCAGAGATAGGAAACAAATCTAGAAGTGACTGGGTGTTTATTTCCATCAAGGAAGAAGATCTAATGCCCTCTGAATCTGTCAATCATAAAATGGTAGAAAGAGCTCTGGCTGCCCAAGTTGAAGAAAAGGATGATTGGGTCATTGAAAGTGGGTACTCCCACCATATGACAGGTGACAAAAATAAGTTTATAGATTTGGAAAGATATGAAGGTGGAGTTGAAAAATTTGGTGAGAATTCTATTGGCAAGATCTGAGGTAAAGGAACTATTTCTTTTGATGGAAAGAACAAAACTAGTAATGTACTATATGTTGAAGGTCTGAAGCACAATCTTCTTAGTGTTGGACAGTTGGTGGACAAAGGCTATGATCTCCAATTCAAGAATGGAAAATGTAAGATCTTTGAAAGTTCTGGAACAGAGATTGCATCTGGTACTCAAACAAAAGGTATCTTCCACTTGGTACTGGTAAAAGTTGTTTATTTGTTCAAATTGATTAGAGTTGGTTGTGGCATAGGAGAATGTGTCATGTGAATTTTGATAATATCATCAAGATAAGAAACACTCAGGCTATAAGAGAACTTCCAGGACTAGTGAAACCTACTAATAGTTTGTGCAAAGAATGTCAGTTGGGTAAGCAAAGTAGAGTCACATTCAAAAGTAAGGAACATTCTTCTACTAGATTATTGGACATAGTTCATACTGATCTATGTGGTCTGGCAAGAATCAAGAGTTTGCAAGGCGATAGATACTTCATGTTATTAATTGATGACCACTCCTGGATGATGTGGGTGACTTTTCTAAAAGAGAAATCTAAGGCTCTTGAGAAATTCAAAATATTCAAAGCTATGGTAGAGAATGAAACTGGATTAAACATAAAATGTTTGAGGTCTGATAGAGCTGGAGAATTCACATACGGTGAGTTCATAGAATTCTGTGAGAAACATGGGATAAAAAGACAGTTGTCTGCTCCAAGGACTCCACAACAGAATGGAGTAGTGGAAAGAAAGAACTAGACCATCCAGGAAGCATCTAGAACCATGATGATGGAAGCAAATTTTCCCCAGATCTACTGGAGAGAAACTGTAAGCACTACTGTCTATACTCTTAATCAAGTACAAATCAGAAGCAATACTGGTAAGACCCCTTATGAATTCTAGTTTGGCATCACTCCCACTATGAAGTATTTCAGAGTATTTGGTAGCAAATGTTTTATTAAAAGAGATGAAGACCTTGGTAAATTTGATGCTAGAAGTGATGAAGGAATATTCTTGGGTTATTCCACTCAAAGCAAAGCATGCCAGTGTTATAACAAGAGATTAAGAAAGATGATAGAAAGTACAAATATGAAGGTTGATGAAGGTGTTGAAAAACCCTCAAAGTTTTATGAATATGATGAAGATGATCATAATGATGTTTTGGTCCAAGCCCCTTCTGAAATTCAGATCCAGACTAATCTAGAGAATCAGGAAGAAGAGACAAGTTTGAATGAACTCGTTCAAGAAATAGAAGTGCAAGAAACTCCCAAAATTCCTAGGTATGTAAGACTGAATCACTCTGAAGATCAGATCATAGGTGATAAAAGAAAAGGTGTTCAAACAAGAAGAAAGATTGCTCAAGACTCAAAAAATTATTGTCTGATTTCAAAGATTGAACCAAAGACAATGAATGAAGCATGCAATGATGAAAGCTGGACTAAAGAAATGAAGGAAGAGCTGATGCAAATTGAGAAAAATCACACTTGGCATCTTGTTCCCAAACCTAGAAACAAAAATGGGATTGGAACCAAATGGGTCTTCTAGAATAAACTGAATGAAGATGGTGAAGTCATCAGAAACAAAGCCAGATTGGTCTGCAAGGGTTATTCCCAAGTTGAAGGAGTTGATTTTGAAGAAACTTTTTCTCTGGTGGAAAGAATTGAAGCAGTCAGATTATTTCTTGCCTTTGCTGCCTTCAAGGATTTCAAAGTATATCAAATGGATGTCAAGTCATCCTTCTTGAATGGTGACTTGGAAGAAGAAGTATACATTGAGCAACTGGATGGATTTCAATTGTATGATCATGTTGATATGGTCTGCAAGTTGAAGAAAGCACTGTATGGACTCAAACAAGCCCTAAGAGCCTAGTATGAAAGACTAGATAAGCATCTTTCGAAGATTGGTTTCAACAAAGGTACTGCTGACAGTAACTTGTACTTCAAAATTGATCATGAAAATATCTTGATTGTTGAAGTATTTGTTGATGATATTATTTTTGGAGGAAGAGATAGTATGTGCAAGACTTTTGCAAATCAAATGAAAAGTGAATTTGAGATGTCTATGTTTGGGGAAATGAATTTCTTCTTGGGTCTATAGATCACTCAAACAAAGAAAGGAATCTTTATATCTTAGACCAAATATGTGAAAGAATTGTTAAAGAAATTTTGGATGGAAGACTCAAAACCAATGAGTACTCCCATGGGACCGGATGTAAATTGAGAAAAGATGAAGACTCTCCTAAGACTGATCAGAAAAAGTATAGGTCAATGATTGGAGGACTATTGTATCTTACTCAAACTAGACCTGACATTATGAATGTTGTTGGTCTTGTTGCTAGATTCCAAGCTGATCCTAGAGAATCTCATGTCATGGCAATCAAGAGGAATCTCAGATATCTAAAAGGGATAGTTGAGTATGGTTTATGGTATCCTAGAGATCATGATTTCTCACTTCATGCATATACAGATGTGGATTGGGTAGGAGTTGTGGATGACCAAAAGAGTACCAGTGGTGGAGCATTCTTTTTAGGGAAAAGATTGGTTTCTTGGCTAAGCAAGAAACAAGAGGTAATGTCTCTATCCACTATAGAAGCATAATATTGCAGCAGTAGGTGGTTGCACTCAAGTATTATGGATGAAACAAATGCTAAGGGACATTAGAGTGGAGTATGAGGAACCTATCAAAAGTTTCTATGACAACTCAAGTGCAATAAACATTTCAAAAAATCTGGTGTTACATTCAAAGACAAAACATATATCCATCAAGTTTCATTTTTTGAGAGAGCAGGTGAACAAAAATGAAGTCAGATTGGAGTTTGTGCCTTCCAAGGATCAGATTGCAGACATCTTTACCAAACCTCTACCTAAGGACTCTTTTGAGTATCTCAGGGAGAAGTTAGGGGTTATTACCCCTCTAGTTCTGAATTAAGGTGCACTGATGTGCATTAGTCCGGTGGATCTCATAGTCATATCTTGTGGTCTAGATTAATGATGGGAAGCTGCTACTCAGGGGGAGTAGTTGGTATTGATGCAAGTATGTGCCCTTTGCCATTGATGTCAAAGGGGGAGAGAAGACATGTGAAAAAAAAAAGTGATTGCTAATCAAAGGGGGAGCAGTAAAGGAAGAGAAGACATGTGAATGGTTGTTGTTGACAGGGGGAGTTATGCCAGTTAGTAAGAAGAAGTTCTTGTCTTGATGCTTAAAACAATTTTTCACATCATATGTTGCCATCAATGAAAAATGGGGAGATTGTTGTAAGTATGGGCCTAACCGTTGTTATCATTGATGTCAACATACTCCTATTGCATTAATGTCAAGGATTGGATGAGTTGTATGCCGAGGATATTGAGAAAATTAGTCCTATCATGAATAGAGAAGAATAGTGAAGACAGTGAGATAAAGATCCTAGCTAAGATGAAGGTTAGAGGATGCGCATCAAAGGGTTTGTAGATATGTGTCTTAAGATGATCCAGTAAAGTTTTGAGAGGTCCGCATGAAGATCTAAAGAAGTTATGGCCACTTGAGTAAAACTGGTTCTGGCAATTGTTCAGAGGTGACAGAGTGACACAAATAGGTCTGGTGAGCTCCAGAAATGGAATATCTTATTCTGTGGATTTGGTGGAGTGTTTAGGAAGTCAATATGAATTGACAACTCAATTGGTTAATGGTCTGAAGGTCTAGAAGCATCTATTCCAATATGATAGTGATGACAGACTATGTTCTTGAGGTTCTGAATGAAGGAGATAATGATTTCAGTAAGCATAAGTAGTGTGGATGTTCTTGGTGATTCAAGCAAGCTTGTGGAGGTCTTTGGATTGTGTCCAGTTCATGTTGGTGGTCCGCATTGAAGATTGAGCTTGTAATTGAAAATTTACTTTTGGATGATGATGTTCTTCCTAAGTTTGGCCGACTGGATGAGTTACACATCCTGCGGATGATCTTGAAGATGTTATGTGAAGAATGGCATGTTTCTAAAGGAAGATTGAAGTCTCAGATCTATGTAGCCTACAGTGTGATGATCCGCATGAAGTCTTTTATAATTAGTCTAGTTGTATTTGTGTATGTGCTCTGTAATGTATGCCGACTTGGATGATTATCCCAAAGTCAATGTCTTGTATAAATAAGAGTTGTGAAGTCATTCCAAATGCATCTTGGTGAAGATGAGAGTGTGGTAGAGAGGAGAAGTGTGAAAAGTAGAGAAGAAGTATTGGGCTTAAATGGAACTGACTCAAGCATGGTGAAGATGCTATTCTTTAGTTCAAGTATGTAATACTTATTATTCTGTAGATAGTGTGTCTCCTGTAGGTAGTGGGCCTCTTGTGAGCAGTGTACTCAGGCAGTGAGCCCTAATTGGCATGTGCCATTTTGTTCCTTTTATTCCTCTAACAGAGAATACAATCTTGGGTTAGTCACCCCATGGTTTTTCCCTTAACTAGGTTTTCCATGTCAAAATCTTGGTGTCATATGTGTTAATGTGTTTCTACTCTTGAATGATTGCATTATGTTTCCATGATTAATTTATGATTATGCTGTTGAATTACAAGAAGGATATAAGTGATTAATAAGTAGAGGAAGTTTTGAGACAACTGATTCACCCCCCCTCTCAGTTGTCTGCCTTGATTCTAACAGCGGGTCCTCTAGAGGCTTTCCATTGTCATTGCAGCTCCTTGCAGGGTCTTGGTGAGGCATTTTGAGCCATATTATTTGCTGATAATATTTGTATGCACATTCTATATCATTCTATGGAGTTTTAATTGCTTTTCTAGTCATACCCACTTGCTGGTCCATTTCCGATGGTTGTACCAAGTTGCATATTTCCATATGGGTATGTGATAGTAATTGTTTATTGGCTATTGTACTATCTGGGTCATCATTAGTTTCTTCAGAGTCATTGTATTTTTTCTGGGTTTTCTATATATGCTCTATATTGTATGCTTCAACAAAACATTTGCAGGGAAACTGAAAACCCCTTCTACATTCTTTTATCTAGTCTGAAAGATCACACAAAAATATATAAAAATAACACTTAAATAGAATTTTAAAAAATACAAACAGGTACGGCACATTACAAAGCCATCCATAGGCTGTGAGCCTTTGTTTGCAGTAAGCAATTTGGGTAGTGAGCCTTTGTTTTTCGGTATTGATATAACTTATATATTTCCGTGGGCTAACACCCACCATGGTTTTTCCTTTTTAGGGTTTTCCATGTAAAATCTGGTGTCTCTTGTGTTGTTTATGCTTTTGTGTTGAGGTTCTCATTTGATGCTTTCATGGTTGTATCTGAATATAAGTAATTGATAAGTTCATGATAATATTTGGTTAAAAGTTTTAGGACAACTGATTTACCCCCCCTATCAGTTGTCTAGTGTAGTTCAATAGTGTATCAATTGCTAGTGAATTCAAAGACTTAAATGCATAGTACATAGTGAAATAGGGCAAACTAGAAAATACCTTTTCTTCACTTTTGCCAGACTAGGGTTTGAATGCAATGAACTATGAATCACCTTAATCTCTTCTTCTATTCAACTTAGCTCTTGATTTGCTCTTCGAATGCTTTTGTGAATGATATTTCTAAGTAAAATCCCTTTTAAGACCCTTTAGATCTGACCTAATTCATATTTAATTATTCAAACAATAAAGCTGTCAAACCTTTCTCTGTATACACAGTCACCTTCAAATGCTCTTCAAGCTTCCGTATTAGGAGATTTTCTACCATAGTCTTCACCGATGGATCAAGCATGTCAATATTCAACTTATATTTTTGTGCTAAGGCATCAGTACCATTTCTTTGGTAGGGGAAAGATTTTCATTAAAGCTCCCCTGAGCCAAAGCCCTCATCTTAGTTCCCGAAGGGAACATTTGCACCAAATGTAACTTCATACACATCCTTAACCTCTGCTACATCTTTCTTTATCCAAATCCTATTCATTTCCTTCTTTGTTTCTACTGGATCAACCTTTTGTACTGGTTCATTCTTCTTTACCAAATTATCCTTCTTCAAGTTTCTGCTTCTGCAAAACTTAGAAATGTGTCCAGGTCTATTGCAATTATAGCACACAACATTCCTTTGACCAATATTCCTTCCATTCATTCTATATCTGCATTGATTAGCTTTATGCCCAAATCTATTTCATGTATAACAGTAGTCATTGAAAGATTGAACCATTCTATCATTATTATAACCATTCCTCATTTGACTTCTGCACTCACTAGCTCTATGACTAACTTTCTTGCATGTAAAACATTGACCAGAGAAAAGTAGTATATTTTGATTTATTCTACTTCTACATACTATTGCCTTGTATCCATACTTATTGCAAGAATGAAAAAAACCATTAAAAGATGGGTACCTTTGAGCATTTGGTTTCCTGACTGGTGGCCTTCTATTTTTCCTTTGATTCTGGAACTACCTACCATTTTTCTTCTTGTTTTCAACATTTGATGTCTAACCTGATTTTGTGCTTTCACCTTTTTCAAACCCTAAACCCTCTTTATCATTTGGACCTTTCTAATTTTCAATTATTTCATCAAGCTTTGCAAAGTTCATCTTGAATTTTTCTTCATGAATCATTGCCTTGTCCAAATCTGATCTCAAAGATACAACTTCTTGTTCAAGTCTTGAACATTCTTCTGATTTGCCTTTCATCATCATATTCAGACATTCCTCAATTCTTGTGTTCTCCTCAACTTGCACTTTTAGACCACTCATAGATTCATTTGCATGCTTCAATTGTTCACTAACTTTTATGCCTTTCTTTAAACTTTTTGACTTGCTCTCTTAATTTTCTGATGCATTCATCTACTTCTGTGTCATTTTCCTTCAGGTCTTTGATTTCACCTTCAGTTCTTTCAAGATCTTCAAGAGCAGCATTAAGTTCTCCAGCTTTGTCAATTATGCAGCCTTCTCCAATGTATTTAGCAGCAGGAATCTCTTCCAGAGGAATAGGTAATCTTCTAGCACCCATGTGTTCAATTTCCAAGATCTTCCTTAAGTAGTTAGGCTTCTTATAAAGGACTTGGCTCTGATACCAATTGTTGAACACCTGAAATACTGAGAGGGGGGGTGAATCAGTATTCTCTTAAACCATTTACACATCAAACATTTTAATCCATTTAGTATTCAATTACAATGAAGGAAAGTAAGCATAAAACATACAAACACAATTCATAACACATAAATACTAGGATTTTTACATGGAAAATATAAAAAGGGAAAAACCATAGTGAGGATTAGCTCACAATAAATTATAATAAAGCAATCGGTTAAGGTTGATACAATTGGTGGACTCACTGTCCAAGAATGCTCACTGCAGGTGGCTCACTACCAAAGGACTCACTGTCCTAAAATAAAGAGATATAATAGAATGGGTGGCTCACTGCCAGGATTGAATTGTTTACAATTGCATCTAACATATGCATAAAGTACAATTCCAATGAAGCTCAAAGTATAAACACAATACTCTGCACACTATTTTGAAATACTCTGATGATAAGATGACTATCAGAGGATGCGGTTCAAAGGGTTTGTAGATATGAGTCTTAAGATGATCTAGTAAAGATTTTAGAGGTCCACATGAAGATCTAAAGAAGTAGTGGCCGCTCAAGTAAAACCGGTTCTGGCAGGTGCTTAGAGATGACAGAGTGACACAGATAGGTCCGGTGGGATCCAGAAATGCAATATCCTATTCTGTGGATTTGGTGGAGTGTTTAGGAAGTCCATGTGAAGTGATAAGTCAATTTGTTAGTGGTTTGGAGGTTTGCAAACATCAATTCCATTGTGACAGTAATGACAGTCTGTGTTCATGAGGTTCCGGATGAAGGAGATAAGGATTTCAGTAAATAGATGAAGTGTGGATGTTCTTGGTGATTCAGGCAAGCTTGTGGTGGTCTTTGGATTGTGTCTAGTTTGTGTTGGTGGTCTGCATTAGAGTTTGAGTTTGCAATTAAAGAATAACTTCTAGATGATGGTGTTCTTCTTAAGTTTGGCCGACCAGATGAATTACACATCTTGTGGATGTTCTTGTAGATGTTTTCCAACTTAGATGATTATTCCTAAGATGATGTCTTGTATAAATAAGAAGTTGTAAAGTCATTTCATAGTGTGTCTTGTAGAGATGTGAGTGTGGTAGCGAGGAAGAGAGAAAAAGATAGAGCAGAAGTTTTGGGCTTAAATGGAACTAATTCAAGCATGGTGAAGATGCTATTCTCCAGTTCAAGTATGTGATACTTATTATCCTGTAGACAGTGTGTCTCTTATAGGCAGTGAGCCTCTTGTGAGCAGTGTGCTCGGGCAATGAGCCCTAATTGGCATGTGCCATTTTATTCTTTCTATTCTTCTAACAGAGAATACAATCTTGGGTTAATCACCCTATGGTTTTTCCCTTAACCAAGTTTTCCACGTCAAAATCTTGGTGTCTTATGTGTTGATATGTTTCTGCTCTTGATTCAATGCATTATGTTTTCATGATTAATTTATTAATATGCTGAAGTGGATTTAAGTGTTTAATTGGAAGAAAGTTTTTGACAACTGATTCACCTCCCCCTCTTAGTTGTCTGTCCTGAATCTAACAATTGGTATTAGAGCTAAGTTCCTCTAAAAGGAGCTTAACTGCTTGAGGAGATCTAGGATGTCGTCCTACAAGAAGGATAGTTTGAAGTTTGATGGAACCAATTTTAATCTTTGGAGAAGTCACATGCAATGTCACTTGCAATGTATGGGAATGTAGTACTGGACCATGGCTACAACCAAGTATACGCCTCCTCAGAATGGCCCGAAATCTGCAAGTGAAATCACAGATGCTGAAAATAATCTCCGAACTAAAGAAGCCCTTCTAAGCGCCTTGTCTAATTCAGATCTTACAAATGTTGTTGATCTACAAATTGCTTTTGAGATTTGGGAAAAACTAGAACTTCTGCATGAAGGAGACAAGTATGTTAAATGTGCAAGGCTACAGAGTTTGAAAGGAAAATTTGAAAATCTGAAGATGAGAGAAGATGAAAATATCACTACCTTTATGCCAAGAGTAAATGAGCTTGTTTGTGGCATTAGATGTGCTGGTGGAGTCTTGGATGAAGACGAGATTGTTGGCAAAGTTCTCAGATCCCTTCCTGCTTCTTATAAAATCAAGGTTGTTGCCATTGAAGAATTCAGAGCCCATTCAAGTGTCACAAGAGATCAATTGGTTGGTAAATTGGCCACATTTGAAATGACCAAGTTTGAAGATGTCCCCCCCAAGACTAAATCTACATTCAAAGCTAGTGCTTTAGTGAAAGAAAAACAAAGGTTTGATCCGGAAGAGAACTCGTCAAGGAAACTATCATGGTATGAAAAAGCAAGAAAAGACCTAGAAGATGAAGAAGTTGAAACTGCTCAGTTTGAAGCCCTTATTGCAAAAAGACTACCAAGAGGATCCGGTAAGTATGAAGGGAAATGGCCTTTTAAGTGTTTTAACTGCAATAAGATTGGTCATTTTGCCTCAAAGTGTTCGAAAAGATTTTCAAGGCCAAATCCTAACAAATCAAGGTTCCAAAAGAATTGTTACTATGTTCATGAAGAGGATGATAATGAAGGAGTAACAGATGATGAATCAGAGACAAGAAACAAATTTGGAAGTGATTGGGTGTTTATTGCCATCAAGGAAGAAGATCTAATGCCCTCTGAATCTACTAATCATAAAGTTGTAGAAAGAGCTCTGGCTGCCCAAGTTGAAGAAAAGGATGATTGGGTCATTGACAGTGGATGCTCTCACCATATGACAGGTGACAAAAATAAGTTCTTAGATTTGGAAAGGTATGAAGGAGGAGTGGTAAAGTTTGGTGACAATTCTGCTGGTAGAATTAAAGGTAGAGGAACTATTTCTTTTGATGGAAAGAACAAAACCCATAATGTATTGTATGTTGAAGGATTGAAGCACAATCTTCTTAGTGTTGGATAGTTGGTGGACAAAGGCTATGATCTCTGATTCAAGAATGGGAAATGCCAGATCTTTGAAATTTCCAGAACAGAGATTACATCTGGTACTCAGACAAAAGGTAATATCTTCCATTTAGTTGGTACTAGTAAAAGTTGTCTATTTGTGCAAATTGATTAGAGTTGGTTATGGCATAGGAGGATGTGTCGTGAATTTTGATAATATCATCAAGATAAGAAACACTTAGGTTGTAAGAGATCTTCCAAAACTGGTGAAACCTACAAATAGTTTGTGCAAAGAATGTTAGTTGGGGAAACAAAGCAGAGTCTCTTTCAAAAGCAAGGAACAATCTTCTACCGGATTATTGGACTTAGTTCATACTGATCTATGTGGTCTTGCAAGAATAAGGAGTGTGCAAGGTGATAGATACTTCATGTTATTAATTGATGACCATTCTCAGATGATGTGGGTTACTTCCCTGAAAGAAAAATTAGAAGCTCTTGAGAAATTCAAAATATTCAAGGCTATGGTAGAGAATGAAACCAGATTAAAATTGAAATGTCTGAGGTCAGGTAGAGAATTCACATCCGGTGAGTTCATAGAATTCTGTGAGAAACATGGAATAAAGAAACAGTTGTCTGCTCCTAGGATTCCACAACAGAATGGAGTAGTGGAGAGAAAGAACCAGACCATCCAGGAAGCATCTAGGACCATGATGATGGAAGAAAATGTTCCTCAGATCTATTGCAGAGAAGCTATCAGCACTGCAGTCTATACTCTCAATCGAGTTCAAATCAGAAGCAATACTGGTAAGACTCCTTATGAACTTTGGTTTGGCATCACTCCTACTGTGAGGTATTTCAGAGTCTTTGGTAGCAAATGTTACATTAAAAGAGATGAAGATCTAGGCAAGTTTGATGCTAGAAGTGATGAAGGAATATTCTTGGGTTACTCTTCTCAAAGAAAAGCATACCAGTGTTATAACAAGAGACTGAGAAAGATTATAGAAAGTACAAATGTGAAGGTTGATGAAGGAATTGAAAAACCTTCAAGGTTTTATGAATATGATGAAGATGATCAGAATGGTGTTCTGATTCAAGGAGCCCAAGCCCCTTTTGAAATTCAGAATCAAACCAATCCGATAAATCAGGAAGAAGAGATGAGTTATAATGAGCCTGATCAAGAATTAGAAGTGCAAGAAACTCCCAAAGTTCCCAGGTATGTAAGACTGAACCACTCTGAAGATCAGATCATAGGTGATAAAAGCAAAGGTGTACAAACAAGGAGGATTGCTCAACATTTAGATGAATATTGTCTGATTTCAAAGATTAAACCTAAGACAGTGAATGAAGCTTGCAATGATGAAAACTGGACTAAACCAATGGAGGAAGAGATGATGCAAATTGAGAAAAATCACACTTGGGATCTTGTTCCTAGACCTAGAAATAAGAATGTGATTGGAACTAAATGGGTCTTTCGAAACAAACTGAATGAAGTTGGTGAAGTAATTAGAAATAAAGCCAGATTGGTCTGCAAGGGTTACTCTCAAATAGAAGGAGTTGATTTTGAAGAAACTTTTGCTCCGGTGGCAAGAATTGAAGCAGTCAGATTATTTCTTGCTTTTGCTGCCTTCAAGAATTTCAAAGTATATTAGATGGATGTCAGATCTGCCTTTTTGAATGGTGACTTGGAAGAAGTATACATTGAGCAACCAGATGGATTTCAATTGTATGATCATGGTGATATGATTTGCAAGTTGAAGAAAGCTCTGTATGGACTCAAGCAAGCCCCAAGAGCCTGGTATGAAAGATTGGATTAGCATCTTCTGAAGATTAGTTTTAACAAAGGTACTGCTGACAGTAATTTATACTTCAAAATTGATCATGAAAATATCTTGATTGTTGAAGTATTTGTTGATGATATCATTTTTGGAGGAAGAGATAGTATGTGCAAAACCTTTGCAAATCAAATGAAAAGTGAATTTGAGATGTCCATGCTTGGGGAAATGAATTTCTTCTTTGGTCTACAAATCATTCAAACTAAGAAAGGAATCTTCATTTCTCAGACCAAATATGTGAAAGAATTGTTGAAGAAATTTGGGATGGAAGAGTCAAAACCTATGTGTACTCCCATGGCAACCGGATGTAAATTGAGCAAAGATGATGACTCTTCTAAGACTGATCAGTAAAATTACAGGTCAATGATTGGAGGATTATTGTATCTCACTCAAACCAGACCTGATATTATGAATGTTGTTGGTCTTGTTGCTAGATTCCAAGCTGATCCTAGAGAATCTCATGTCATGGCAACCAAGAGGATTTTTAGGTATCTAAAAGGGATAGTTGAGTATGGTTTGTGGTATCCTAGAGATCATAATTTCTCTCTTCATGCATATACAGATGTGGATTGGGTAGGAGATGTGGATGACTGGAAGAGTACCAGTGGTAGAGCATTCTTTTTGGGGAAGAGACTGGTTTCTTGGCTGAGCAAGAAACAAGAGGAAATATCTCTGTCCACTACAGAAGAAGAATATATTGTAGCAGTAGGTAGTTATACTCAAGTTTTGTGGATGAAGCAAATGCTAAGAATGATAAGAGTGGAGTATGAGGAGCCTATCAAAATCTTCTGTGATAATTCAAGTGCAATAAATATTTCCAAGAATCCAGTGTTGCACTCAAAGACTAAACATATATCCATCCAGTTTCACTTTTTAAGAGAACAAGTGAACAAGAATGAAGTTAGATTGGAGTTTGTGCCTTCCAAGGATCAGATTGTAGACATCTTTACTAAACCTCTACCTAAAGACTCTTTTGAGTATCTCAGGGAGAAGTTAGGGGTTATCGCCCCTCTGGTGATGAACTAAGGTGCACTGATGTGCATCAGTCTGGTGGATATCACAGTCATATCTTGTGATCTAGATTGATGATGGGGAGCTGCTACTAAGGAGGAGCAACTAATATGATTCTGAAGTGGTGGAATTGCAAGTATGTGCCCTTTGCCATTGATGTCAAAGGGGGAGAGAAGACATGTGAAAAATAAGTGGTTGCTGATCAAAGGGGGAACATGAAAGGAAGAGAAGACATGTGAATGGTTGTTGCTGATAGGGGGAGTTGTGACACTAAGGAGAAGTTCTTGTCTTGATGGTTAAAATAGTTTTTCACATCATATGTTGCCATCAATGACAAAGGGGGAGATTGTTACAAGTATGGGCCTAACCGATGTTTTCATTGATGTCAACATACTCTTGTTGCATTGATGACAAGGATTGGATGAGCTATGTGCTAAGGATATTGAGAAAATTAGTCATATCAGGAACAGAAAAGAACAGTGAAGACAGTAATGTAAAGATCCAAGATAAGATGACTATTAAAGGATGTGGTTCAAAGAGATTGTAGATATGATTCTTAAGATGATCCAGTAAATATTTTAGAGGTCCGCATGAAGATCTAAAGAAGTAGTGGCTGCTCAAATAAAACCAGTTCCGACAGGTGTTCATAGATGATAGAGAGACACAGATAGGTCCGGTGGGATCTAGAAATGCAATATCCTATTCTGTGGATTTGGTGGAGTGTTTAGGAAGTCCATGTGAAGTGATAACTCAATTTGTTAGTGGCCTGGAGGTCCGCAAGCATCAATTCCATTGTGATAGTGATGACAATCTGTGTTCTTGAGGTTCCAGATGAATGAGATAAGGATTTCAGTAAACAGATGAAGTGTGGATGTTCTTGGTGATTCAGGCAAGCTTGTGGTGGTCTTTGGATCATGTCCAGTTGGTGTTGGTGGTCCGCATTAGAGTTTGAGCTCGCAATTAAAGAATAACTTCTAGATGATGGTGTTCTTCTTAAGTTTGGCTGACCGGATGAATTACACATCTTGTGGATGTTCTTGTAGATGTTTTCTGACTTAGATGATTATTCCTAAGATGATGTCTTGTATAAATAAGAAGTTGTAAAGTCATTTCATACTGTGTCTTGTAGAGACGTGAGTGTGGTAGCGAGAAAGAGAGAAAAAGATAGAGCAGAAGTTTTGGGCTTAAATGGAACTGATTCAAGCATGGTGAAGATGCTATTCTCCAGTTCAAGTATGTGATACTTATTATCTTGTAGACAGTGTGTCTCTTGTAGGCAGTGAGCCTCTTGTGAGTAGTGTGCTCAGGTAGTGAGCCCTAATTGGCATGTGCCATTTTGTTCTTTCTATTCTTCTAACAAAGAATAAAATCTTGGGCTAATCACCTCGTGGTTTTTCCCTTAGCTAGGTTTTCCACGTCAAAATCTTGGTGTCTTATGTGTTGATATGTTTCTGCTCTTGATTCAATGCATTATGTTTTCATGATTGATTTATTAATATGCTGAAGTGGATTTAAGTGTTTAATTGGAAGAAAGTTTTTGACAACTGATTCACCCCCCCTCTCAGTTGTCTATCCTAAATCTAACGGTTACTGGCTTTGCTATTCTCTAGACCACTGTATCTTTACTCTTTGAATCCAACACTGACAACACTGCAACCTTTAACCTTATCTCTGCTCAACCAGTTGACACTAATGACAACACCAGACTAACATGTTTACATCAATGACAACACTAATTGCAGCAACTGCACATACTTACAACAACAGGCACGATCTCTCTTCTCCTCAAGATGTAAAAGTTGTAGTGGCCCTTCCTCCAGTTTATCGTCTAGACCTAGGTACTCTTGGGAAAACTATAGGGTAGGTATTTTCAATTTTATGGGGAGTATAGGATCCACTCCATAAACTAATTGATATGGGGAGTTACCTAAAGCGGACTTTACTCTAGTCCTATCGATGCATAAGGCATATTTTAGCAGAGTATTCCATTCCCTAGGGGTTATCTCCACTAGTTTGTTAATAATATCTAACAAATGCTTGTTAGTGGATTTAGCAAGGCCATTTCCTTAGGGATAGTAATTGGAAGAGCAATTCAGTGTAATACCATATTCACATGCCCAATTTGATAATTTTAATGAAGAAAAGGCATGTCCATTGTCACATACTAGTGCATAAGGGATGCCAAACCTGGTAATGATATTGTCCTCCAAGAACTTGATCATGTCTTCATATGTGCATGTTTTTCTGCTCACAACCTCAATCCACTTGGTACAATAATCAATGATAGTTAGAACATACCTATGTCTAGTGGATGATGGAGGATTAATAGCTTTGATGATGTCCATTCCCCACTATTCAAATGAGCGCATCTTCATTACTGGTTGCAAGGGATGAGTTGCATATCTTTCCCTATTAGTGGCCACTTGACACATATGGTAGATCTTAATGTGTTCAACTATGTCCTTGAAAATAGTAGGCCAGTGGTATCTGACTCTAAGGATTTTGTGCATTGTAGCCAAATGGGATCCATGAGTTTTTCTGAATTTATCATGCATCTCTTGCAAGACTTTGGTTGCTTCTTGTCTATCAAGGCATCTGAGATATATATCTTCATGGTTTCTTTTGAAAAGGACTCCTCCCTAGATCATATAGTTTTGGACCTTAAATCTCAGAGATTTTCTTTGGGATGCTTTTAGGTTAGATGGACATCTTCCTATGACCAGGATATGTTTGATGTTTGAATACCAATCTTCTGGTACATCTGAGTCAACTGCATATTGTTGGCTAATTAGATTAGGATCTATCTCAACAATCATCTACATTAGAGCATGTCCTCAAACCAATTTCATTAGGGTGATATCCATATCATACTCTTGTAAAATAGTTATCCATTTAGCTCATTTTTCTCCTAGCTCATTGTGCATTACCAACATTTTGATAGTTGAGTCTGGCACAACAATGATTACTTTGCTCCTTAGGATATAGTGTCAGAATTTATTGACTACTTGAACTAGGGCCAAAGCCTCTCTTTCAACATCAAGATACTTCAATTCTACATCCTTGAATGGACTACTCATGAAAGCGATAGTTTTTTCATCTTTTACATCATTTCTTTGTGTTAGCACCGCATCACATGTATGATTTGGGGCAAACAAGTATACATAGAATGGCCTTGTGTAATTAGGGCTATTAAACACTTGAGCCTCAGCAATTGCTTTCTTGATATCCTTAAATGCTACTTTGGCTTCTGATATCCACTCTATCCTGGCATCTTTCTTCAACATTGCATTAAGTGGTCTCACTATTTCAGCAAAACTTGTTATAAATTTTTGGACGAAGTTGATCTTACTGAAATAGGACTTCAATTCTTTCTTGCTCCCTGGTAGCTGGAGTTTCATAATGGAGTTGACTCGATCAGAGTAAATGGATATCCCATTCTCTTAAAGACAAGATGTCCTAACAGTTTCCCAGTGATGATGCCAAAAAACACTTCTTGGGGTTAAGTGAAATGCCATACTATTCACATCTTTGTAGTACCCTCCGCAAATCAGCAATGTGATCTCCCTTGACTTTGGAAAACACTGTTAAGTCATCCATGTAGATGATGATTCACTAGCCAACTAGATCTCCGAAGGCTATATCCATAGCGCACTAAAAAGTTGCGCCAGTGATCAATCTGAATGGCATCCTCATATATGCAAAGATTCCCCACTTGGTTATGAAGGTGGTCTTCAGCCAGTCGATCTTGTCCTCCATGACATTGTTCATTGTTTGATCTTTATCAATCTCAATCTTACCTATACACATAGGGCACTTAGGTGTCTTGGACCCTAATTAGGGTTTAGTACAATCTCAGGGTATCTCTAGACCTGTACTTGCAAGCTCTATCTTCTTCCCAGATCTTATCTTCGAAAACCTGTATCTTCGACCTACACACAAGAAAAGAGGAAAATGTTGTGCTATGTATAAGGGCTTGCCTTAGTCAAACTTTGTGTTGTTGTTTCCACCTCCACTACATTGATGATTAGATCCAAGAGTGCACGCCCTAGGAGGGCAGAGGCTAGATCTGCAATATATGATAGAAATATGAATGAAAATGATAATGATTTACCACAAGATGTAACACATTAGTTGATGTCGATAACTCAAGATCATGCACCAATAAGGAGAGTGATGAGAAGGCTTGAAACTTCCTTCAAGACCTACAAACAAACTTCATAACATTCACAAGTAGATAGCAATTCCAAGTATGAAGAACACTTTATCATAGAAGATCAAAACATGAGAACAAACTTGCCATATTCATCTAGGTGCAAAATGAATTCCAAAAAAAAGATGAATAAAATCAAATGGGGCCGGCATATATAAACTAGGGAGGTGTTCTAAGCTAACACCACAAGAGAGGGGCTAAAGAACCCATCTGGGACTAGGGCGCTCAAACACCCTGGTTCTTTAGCCCCACAAACTCTGGGGAGTGTCAAATATCATGGGCTTAGGCTAGTCCTAAGTTTATTCATCAGGATCAATATTTTATCATTTTATGCTCAAAAAGGTGTTAAAATAGGTCCTGATTAACAAAGGTAACATTTTAGGTCCAACCAGGTGCTAAACTAGGTGTAAAATGCTACTGTACACATTTTATTCTATAACATTTAGCCTTCACTTTAGCATGGGTACAAAATTACATTTGAACATACACTAAAAGAAGAGAAGATTAGTTTCAAACACACAAATATAGAAGCCTAAAGAATTCCGCCAAGTTGTGGACTATAGGTAGCCCCCAAGCTTAGGATTCTAAGGTTGCAAACACATAAGGAAAGAGATTTGAAACACACAAGACATTGTAGCATAATTCACACATACGTGGAGTACTACAAGCATACATAGGAATACACATAAAAGACACGCAATACACAAAGGTAATACATGCCATACACAATGCGTACACACTAGACATGAAGCATACACATAAAGTATAAAGCATACACATAAAACATAAAGCATACACATAAAACATAGAGAATACATAGAGAACACATGGAAAACATGATAAAAACACACAAAACACAAGTTCAAACATAATGCATCCAATAAACAAACATAGAAACAAACACACAAGACACATGACTCTGATGCTAGCTTGCTCTGTTGCTAGGGGTCATGTGGAAAGAAGTGCGTTCATGGATCACACAATAGTAAGGACCACTGAATTACTAGGTGACCATGAAAAGTCACATGAAGCACATGGGCTAGCCAACTTAGTTGCACTAGGTGGCTCATGGACCACATGCTAGTGAGGATTGTTCAATCACTAGTTGAGTTTCATGCCAACAAGTATGTACCCAAAAAGAGCATAGCGTGATGTATGCCCCCACCTTAAAGTGATTGCTAACTCCTATCATGGAGCAATTACTCTAAGGTAGAACAAACAACAAGACATGCATGAGAACTTTTCAGAAGCACATGCTGGTGCAGGAGCACCCGTACATGATCAGGATATAGGTTAATTGTCCACATGATGACAGGACATTAGTCTATTTTTAGTATGTTTGACTTCATCATGTAATAAGGTCCATCGGACCAATGCTATGTATTAGATCAGCCTAGGAGAGTGTGTAGGCAGTTACAGATCGTGATCAGGTAGTCTGAGCTGTCCTCTCTCCCAGCCGCTTGGAAGCTCCCAGCCGCTGGGAAGTGAGTTGGTAGTACTCGAAGGATTTTGCTATATATACCTTCGATCTGTTAGGGTTTAGCATATTAGATACATTATGTTATGATATGTTAGTTGTGTTATGGTGTTGTGATTGAGTTGAGATTCAGGAGAACAGTCCAGATATTGAGAAGCACTGTTGTTTGACAGTATTGCAGAAACAGTACATTTGAATTTCATTTGAATAAGATCTCATCATTTGTAGTTTCTGGTTTATCAGTTGTATCTGTTTTGATTTCCTTTCTGTTTACAAGTTAATGGATACTTTCAACCCTTCCACTGGTTGATCCTGTGAATCGGTGGAATGGTCCTGTATTATAGCTTAGTTTGCATTTTTGTTTTCTGTTTATGCATCGCATTGTTCAAGAGATCAGGTAGTAGCATGCTGTGAATCAGCCTAGCATCCTCATGTGCTAGGTTCAGAAAGATAAGCTGTTAAATTTTGGTTTGAAGGTGATCCGGCCCAATCATCATATTGTCTTTGTGAAATTGTGCGCTTCTGAGTGTTTGTATGCAGCGGACGGATATACAGGAGTCTGCATGTGTGTTTCCAGTTGGAGCGAATCGCATCGTCATCTACGAATACATCGCCATCCGGATCGGGTCATGAAACTGTTGAAGTTTGCATGTTGCAAGTGCATCAGGATGTTGTAAGTCAGATATATACTTAGTGTATATATCGTTGTCAGGATCATCTCTCGGGGGTGCCCATCATCCGCATATCGCTATCGGATGCGGGAGTGAAAGTTCATATTTTTGACTAAGTGTTGAAGAGGTCATCAGGATATTGTGTGACGTCATCGTCATCAGGATATGACGTCATCGTCATCAGGGTATTGAGATATCACCCCATGCAAGTTTATCCTGCTGTCGCTAAGTGTAGGTATCGGCGTAGGTCCTCGGCAGAAAGTTGGGTTAACATCATCAGGATGTTTCAAGACGACCAGATAAATCATATCATGATGCTGTTGTTTGTATAGTCGGCTATCGGGGCATCGAAGGGAAGGTGCTAAAGTTGTCATCATCAGGATATTTGGAGCAACTGGATATTTGATATCCTGCTGACGAAGGTAGTGTTGAATATCATGATGATGCCGATAGAGTTTGGCGCCTGATGAACAGTGCAACAGGAGGATGTTTGCGCTAGTTGAATATCATGATGATGATGATAGGCGACAGGCGGAGGAAGTGAACAGTAGTCGGCAGGAGGATAATTGTGCTCGTCCAAAATATGATGATGCTGTTGGTGTTTGCAGGAAATATGATGATGATGCTGAGCCGATAGGGATTTTTAACATGCTGTTTGTATTATTGGCTCCTCCTTCCTGTTAGTAAGCTCCTGTTGCGTTTACCTCTGCATCACATGCCCATAAGATATTGTTGGTTATGATGTTAGTCATTACAACATGAATATAGGTTTACACAATAAACCTTTATTATCTTGAAAGATACGATGAATTCAATGAATTCATGATCCCAAGTCTCTATTGATCAAGTCATGATCCATTGATGTTACTTAGAGGTTGATGTGATATGTTGTTTTCCATTCAAGGGGCCTTATGTACTTCAATAATTCCTACAAAGTTCCTCAATATTCCTCCAATTATCCTATCCTTTATGCCTATTCTACACAAATCTCCAACAATTCTATCAAATCTTACTTTATCAAGTTAGGATTTAAACAAATTACCATAAATCTAATCCTAACATGAACTTAATTCACTAGAATTTGTCCCTTATTGGATTGATCCTGCATGTATTTCCAGATTCAATTAGTTCCTTCTGATATTATCCTTGTCTGAACTAATATTTGTTGTTGCACTTCAAATTTGCCCAAATAATGTACTTTACAACATGTATTTTACTGATACTTATGATAATTTGCATGAAATGCATCAGTATTTTCTCTAATTTACTGTATATGCTTCAAATTTGTCACTATTTAGCATATATTTACTATATTTGCTTATGATTCATCATTATTTCTCAATATTTGCATGATATTTTCAATATGACATGCATTTAGCTCAAATATGCTAAGGATATTCATATGTCTACAGGTATCTATATATTTTATGTTCTTTTCATTTATCTGTATATTGCAGTTAAGATGATGGTGATTCAATGAAATTTAAAGAAATTGAAACTTAACATTCTAAATTTACTAAAATTAAATGAATCTTTGGTCACTGGTCCACATATATCCTTGACACTGTCATGAAGAGAAGAAAATCAAACCATATGTTCACCAGGTCATTCCACAGCTAGATATGATTGATGCAAATCTTCAAAGGAAAGAAATGAATACAACATGCACAAATTGAAATGCACTCCAAGGGACATAACAAATCACAGTACATATCCAAAATTCATCCACAGATTATGCAAAATTTATGACGTTGTTGTAATCACCAGTCTTCATCTTTAGTAAGCATGCAAAAGCAGTATACATTTACAATTGACCTCTAGTGTTGGCCATGACATTCAACAGTCCAAACTCGATTAAGCTTCCCATAATTTCAACAATTCAGTCTTAGTATCAATAATCTGATCTCCTATCAGGTCTACAATAATCGGCTCTCTTTTTGCCAGATATGAAAATAATTGACCTCTTATGATCTCTTATGATCTTTATGTTCTCTTATGATCTTCCAAATCACAAGTCATGGCCCTTTTATAGAACAAAGGCTAGAAATGGTTACATCGATCCAATGGTTAGGATCCAATCATGATGATCCAACAATCAGGAATGGAGGCACATGATTTCCAATTGGCAATCACAGCTGGAAACAACTGGCATAGGAGAATATTCCCCACATCTTTGACTCGGTCCACCCTCAGCTGGCAGACAACATTCTCAGTGATATTTTCTAATTTTGGTTCAAGTCTTCTCTTTGTCTACAACTTTATCTGGTTAGCCCTCTCTGCTTCATTATCCATCCTTCTTCTTCTCTTGCATGACTTGCATAACATTAGCTCCAATCTTTAATCAGCTCTAATACCCTGCAACAACATACATATTTAATCATTTGATAATCTTGTAGGAAATTATACATAACATTAATAGTGAGAGGAGGTTTGAATATGGATATCTGGGATGTGAATGTCTGGCTGTGAATATCTGGATATGACTATTTGGATAGGATATCCTAATAACAATGAATATCAAGCTCAGGATATGTCGTCAGCAATGAGTATCAGGTCACGAACAAGATGCCTTGGATATGCAAAATGTGAATATCTGAATATGATGACATCAGCATGACGACTGGGTCAGGAATCATTAACCGAAAATATGTTATCAGGTTCCAAATATGTCCTCAATAAGTTGGGATGTGCATGTGGACATGTGTCTCAATCTTGCAGTAGCATAGAGAATCCTTCACGCTGACAAGATTCCCCCACGAAGGTGTGCTACCATCCAATCGGGACATGCAAATATCGGGTATTAAGGAACATGAGGGCTCTTAAGAAATATCAGGGATATTAACTTTGAAAAGACATCCCTCACATTCAAAGATCAGGATGACATCATCGTCATCTCTAATATTACAAATCCACTTGGTAGATGATGTCATCGTCATATTGAGGAAGATCGGGCATGTTGGCTAATATGATAGATATTAGGAAATATGACCCTCTCGGAGTCAGGCATACTGATGATGTCATCATCATATCGGGTCCTCTTTATATCAGGATAGAATGATGTCATTGTCATATCAAGGAAGATCAGAGATCTTAACCAATATGATAGATATTGAGAAATATCCAGATGCTAAGTGTTTATGTTATATCCGAAGGTGATCCACATATCAGCGAATATGAGGGATATTGAGAAATATGACCCTTCTTGAATGTGCGCAGGTACTTGATAGGTAGATAATCTCTCGCTTAAATTTGATGTCTACCTATTAGCAAATATGCAGATATCAGGTTTCTCTTCTTTAAAACATATATCAGGGATATTCGTGAATATGACCTTCTCCATGTGACCTTTGATCAAACTTTGACCGGGCATAACTTCTTATTTTTAGAGAATTTTGGGGTGATCCAAAAGACAAACCTACTTAGAATTTTGTACTCTTTCATTTGGCAGGCTTCTTGAGGGAAGACTCATACTTTGGAAATATGACCTCATGCCTTCAAGATCCAGACATGCTCGAGACATACATATGCATACTGACTAATGTTGCTTTTACCATTACCGCCTAGGGAGAGACAAAACAAGCAAAAGCAAAGAAAAGAGGTTGGGTCCCTGTTTTGCTAAGGCAAAATGGGGTGTGTTGTGTAACCACACAATAGATATGTGTTCCCAAAAACTACATTACAACAAGAGGTTTGTTAGATTTAGGGTAGACAACTGAGAGGGGGAGTGAATCAGTTGTACAAAACTTTCTTCCAATTTAAACACTTAACTCCACATTGTTATTTAGCAGCATAATAGTAAATCAATCATGGAAACACAATGCAACAAATCAAGAGCAGAAAAACATTAACACATGAGACACCAATATTTTGACGTGGAAAACCTGGTTAAGGGAAAAACCACGGGGTGATTAACCCAAGATTGTATTCTCTGTTATAAGAATATAAAGAACAATATGGCACATGCCAATTAGGGCTCACTACCTGAGCACACTACTCACAAGAGGCTCACTGCCTACAAGAGACACACTGTCTACAAAGAAATAAGTATCACCTATTTGAACTAGAAAATAGCATCTTCACCATGCTTGAATCAATTCCATTTAAGCACAATACTTCTACTCTGCCTTTCACTCTCTTCCTTGCTACCACACAATCATCACCAAGAATACATATTTGAAATGACTTTGTAATCCCTTATTTATACAAGACACCAACTTAGGAATGATCATCTAAGTCAGCAAGCATCAACAAGATCATCTGTAGGATGTGTAACTCATCCAGTCGGCCAATCTCAAGAAGAACACCATCATCCAGAAGTTATTCTTCAATTGTGAGATCCAAATCCAATGTGGACCACCAACATGAATTGTACATGATCCAAATACCTTCACAAGCTTGCCTGAATCACCAAGAACATCCACACTTCATTCTGCTTATTGCAATCCTTCTCTTCTTCATCTAGAACCTCAAGAACACAGTCTGTCATTACTGTCACAAATGAATAGATGCTTGTGGACCTTCAAACCAGGAACCAATCGAGTTGATGCTTCATAAAGACTTCCTCAACACTCCCTTAAATCCATAGAATAGGATAATGCATTTCCAGATCTCACCGGATCTATCTGTATCACTCTGTCACCACTGAACATCTGCTAGAACTGGTTTTACTTGAGTGGCCACAACTAGATATTCATGCGGACCTCTGAAATCTCTATTGAACCATCTTAAGACACATATCTACAAACCCTTTAAACTACATCCTCTGATCCGCATCCTATCTTGGACTTTTGTCTTACTATCATCACTGTTCTTCACTATTCTTGATTGAGACTAATTTTCTCAATATCCTCAGTACACAGCTCATCCATCCTTATCATTAATGCAATAGGAGTATGTTGACATCAATGATAACATAGGTTAGGCCCATACTTGCAACAATCTCCCCCTTCATCATTGATTGCAACATATGATGTGAAAAACTGTTTTAACCATCAAGACAAGAACTTATCCTCACTGTCACAACTCCCCTTATCAGCAACAACCATTCACATGTCTTCTCTCCCTTTATTGCTCCCCCTTTGATCAATGACCACTTGTTTTTCACATGTCTTCTCTCCCCCTTTGATATCAATGGAAAAGGGCACATACTTGCATTTCTACCACTTTAGAATCATACCTACTGCTCCCCCTAAGTAGCAGCTCCCCATCATCAATCTGGACCACAAGATGTGACTGTGATATCCACTGGATTGATGCACAACAGTGCACCTTAGTTCAACACCGGAGGGGCAATAACCCCTAACTTATCCTTGAGATACTCAAAAGAGTCCTTAGGTAGAGGTTTAGTAAAGATGTCTGCAATCTGATCCTTGGAAGGCACAAACTCCAATCTGACTTCATTCTTGTTCACTTGTTCTCTCAAAAAGTGAAACTTGATGGATATGTGTTTAGTCTTTGAATGCAACACCAGATTCTTAGATATATTTATTGCACTTGAATTATCATAGAAGATTGTGATAGGTTCCTCATACTCCACTTTGATATCTCTTAGCATCTACTTCATCCACAAAACTTGAGTGCAACTACCTGTTGCTACAATATATTCTGCTTCAGTTGTAGACAGAGATATTGCCTCTTGTTTCTTGATTAGCCAAGAAACCAATCTCTTCCCCAAAAAGAATGTTCCACCATTGGTACTCTTCTGTTCATCCACATCTCCTGCCCAATCCACATCTGTATATGCATGAAGAGAGAAATCATAATCTCTAGGATACCACAAACCATACTCAACTGTCCCTTTTAGATATCTAAAAATTCTCTTGATTGCCATGACATGAGATTCTCTAGGATCAACCTAGAATCTAGCAACAAGACCAACAACCTGCATAATGTCTGGTCTAGTTTGAGTGAGATACAATAGTCCTCCAATCATTGACCTATACTTTGTCTGATCAGCCTTAGGAGAATCATCATCTTTGCTCAATTTACATCTGGTTGTCATGGGTGTGTTCATTGGTTTTGAGTCTTCCATCCCAAATTTATTCAACATTCTTTCACATATTTGGTCTGAGAAATGAAGATTCCTTTCTTTGTTTGAGTGATTTGTAGACCCAAGAAGAAATTCATTTCACCAAGCATGGACATCTCAAACTCACTTTTCATTTGATTTACAAAATTTTTACACCTACTATCTCTTCCTCCAAAAATGATATCATCAACAAACACTTCAACAATCAAGATGTTTTCATGATCAATTTTGAAATATAAATTACTATTAGCAGTACCTTTGTTGAAACAAATCTTCAAAAAATGCTTATCCAATCTTTCATACTAGGCTCTTGGGGCTTGCTTCAGTCCATACAGTGCCTTTTTCAACTTGCAGACCATATCACCATGATCAGACAATTGAAATCCATCCGGTTGCTCAATGTACACTTCTTCTTCCAAGTCACCATTCAGGAAGGCAGACTTGACATCCATCTGATATACCTTGAAATCCTTGAAAGCAGAAAAAGCAAGAAATAATATGACTACTTCAATTCTTGCCACCGGAGCAAAAGTTTCTTCAAAATCAACTCCTTCTATTTGAGAATAGCCCTTACAGACCAATCTGTCTTTATTTATGATTACTTCACCAACTTCATTCAGTTTGTTTCAGAAGACCCATTTTGTTCTAATCACATTCTTGTTTTTAGGTCTGGGAACAAGAGCCCAAGTGTGGTTTTTCTCAATTTGCATTAGTTCTTCCTCCATTGCTTTAGTCCAGTTTTCATTATTGCAAGCTTTATTCACTGTCTTATGTTCAATCTTTGAAATTAAACAATACTCTTTTGAATCTTGAGCAATCCTTCTTCTTGTTTGTACACCTTTACTTTTATCACCTATGATTTGATCTTCAGAGTGATTCAGTGTTGCATACCTAGGAACTTTGGGAGTTTCTTGTATTTCTTCTTCTTGATCAGGCTCATTAAAACTCATATCTTCTTCCTGATTTACCGGATCAGTTTAAATCTGACTTTCAGAAGAGGCTTGAGCTCCTTGAATCAGAACACCATTCTGATCATCTTTATCATATTCATAAAACTTTGAGGGTTTCTCAATTCCCTCATCAACCTTTACATTTGTACTTTCTATTATCTTTCTCAATCTCTTGTTATAACACCTGTATGCTCTACTTTGAGTGGAGTAACCCAAGAATATTCCTTCATCACTTCTAGCATCAAGCTTTCCTAGATATTCATCTCTTTTAATGTAACATTTGCTACCAAAAACTTTGAAATACCTCACAGTAGGAGTGATGCCAAACCAAAGTTTATAAGGAGTCTTACCAGTATTGCTTATGATTTGAACTCGATTGAGAGTATAGACTGCAGTGTTGATAGCTTCTCTCCAATAGATCTGAGGAACATTTGCTTCCATCATCATTGTCCTGGATGCTTCCTAGATGGTTCGGTTCTTTCTCTCCACTACTCCATTCTGCTGTGGAGTCCTAGGAGCAGACAACTGTCTCTTTATTCCATGTTTCTCATAGAACTCTAAGAACTCACCAGATGTGAATTCTCCACCTCTATCAGACCATAGACATTTCAATTTTAATCCAGTTTCATTCTCTACCATAGCCTTGAAAATTTTGAATTTCTCAAGAGCTTCTGACTTCTCTTTTAGAAAGGTTACCCATATCATCTAGGAACAGTCACCAATTAGTAACATGAAGTATCTATCACCTTGCACACTCTTGATTCTTTCTGGACCACAAAGATCAGTATGAACTAAGTCCAATAATCCGGTAGAAGATTGTTCCTTACTCTTGAATGTGACTCTACTCAACTTACCCAATTGACATTTTTTACACAAGTTATTTGTGGGTTTTACCAATTTTGGAAGATCTCTTACAGCTTGGGTATTGCTTATCTTTATGATATTATCAAAATTCACATGACACATTCTCATATGCCATAACCAACTTTGATCAACTTGAACAAATAGGCAACTTTTACCAGTACTAGCCAAGTGGAAGATATTACCTTTAGTTTGGGTACCGAATGCAATCTCTATTCCGGAGCTTTCAAAGATCTTATATTTTCCATTCTTGAATCGGAGATCATAGCCTTTGTCCACCAACTGTCCGACACTGAGAAGATTGTGCTTCAATCCTTCAACATATAGTACATTACCAGTTTTGTTCCTTCCATCAAAAGAAATAGTTCCTCTTCCTCTGATTCTACCAGCAGAATTATTACCAAACTTTACCACTCCTCCTTCATACCTTTCCAAATCTATGAATTTGTTTTTGTCACCTGTCATATGGTGAGAGCATCCACTGTCGATGACCGAGTCATCCTTTTCTTCAACTTGGGCAGCAAGAACTTTTTCTACAACTTTATGATTGATAGATATAGAGGATATTGGTTCTTCATCCTTGATGGCAATAAACATCCATTCACTTCCACATTTGTTTCCTGTCTTTGATTCATCATCTGTTACTCCTTCATTATCATCTTCTTCATGAACATAGTAACAATTCTTTTGGAACCTTGATCTGTTAGGATTTGGCCCTGAAAATCTTTATGGACACTTTGAGGCAAAATGACCAATCTTATTCCAGTTAAAACACTTGAAAGGTAATTTTCCTTCATACTTACCGGATCCTCTTGGCAATCTTTTTGCAATAAGGGCTTCAAGTTGAGCAGTTTCAGCTTCTTCTTCTTGCAGGTCTTTTCTTTCTTTTTCATACCATGAAGGTTTCCTTGATGAGTTCTCTCCCAGATCAAACGATTGTTTACCTTTTACAGAGGCATTGGATTTGAATGTAGATTCAGTCTTGGGGGGGTCATCTCCAAACTCGGTCATTTCAAATGCAACCAATTTGCCAGCCAATTGATCTCTTGTGATAGTTGTATGTGCTCTAAATTCTTCAATGGCAGCAACCTTGATTTTATAAGAAGCAGGAAGGGATCTGAGAATTTTTCCAACAATCTCATTTTCATCCAAGACTCCATCAACATTTCTAATTCCACAAACAATCTAATTTACTCTTGGCATAAAAGTAGTAATATTTTCATCATCTCTCATCTTCAGATTTTCAAATTTCCCTTTCAGACTCTGTAACCTTGCGCATTTAACATACTTGTCTCCTTCATGCAAAAGTTCCATTTTTTACCAAATCTCAAAAGCAGTTGGCACGTCAACAACATTTGAGAGCTCTGAATCAGATAATGCGCTTAGAAGAGCTTCTATAGTCTGTAGGTTGTTTTCAGCATTTGTAATTTGATTTGGGGCTTTCGGACCACCCTGTGGAGGTGTATACTATTGCAAGTATGGGCCTAACCTATGTTGTCATTAATGTCAACATACTCCTATTGCATTAATGATAAGGATTGGATGAGCTGTGTGCTAAGGATATTGAGAAAATTAGTCTCAATTAGGAATAGTGAAGAACAGTAATGACAGTAAGATAAAAGTCCAAGATAGGATGAGGATCAAAAGATGTGGTATAAAGGGTTTGCAGATATGTGTCTTAAGATGGTTCAATAGAGATTTCAGAGGTCCGCATGAAGATCTAAAGAAGTTGTGGCCACTGAAGTAAAACCGGTTCTGATAAATGTTCAGTAGTGATAGAGTGTTACAGATAGGTCCGGTGAGATCCGAAAATGCATTATCTTGTTCTGCAAATCTGAGGGAGTGTTGAGGAAGTCTTTGTGAAGCATGAACTCGATTGGTTCATGGTTTGAAGGTCTACAAGTATCTATTCCTTTGTGACAGTAATGACAGACTATGTTCTTGAGGTTCCAGATGAAGAAGAGAAGGATTTCAGTAAACAGATGAAGTGTGGATGTTCTTGGTGATTCAAGAAATCTTGTGAAGGTCTTTGGAACATGTCCAGTTCATGTTGGTGGTTCACGTTAGAGTTGGAGCTTGCAATTGAAGAATAACTTTCAGATGATGATGTTCTTCCTGAGACTAGCCAACCGGATGAGTTACACATCTTGCAGATGTTCTTGTAGATGTTTGCTGACTTAGATGATTATTCCTAAGTTGATGTCTTGTATAAATAAGGGGTTGCAAAGTCATTTCAAAGTTGTCCTTGTGGAGATGAGTGAGTGGTAGCGAGGAAGAGAGTGAAAAGCAGAGCAGAAGTATTGGGCTTAAATGGAATTGATTCAAGCATGGTGAAGATGCTATTTTACAGGTCAAGTAGGTGATACTTATTTCTTTGTAGACGGTGTGTCTCTTGTAGTCAGTGAGCCTCTTGTGAGTAGTGTGCTTAGGCAGTGAGCCCTAATTAGCATGTGTCATATTGTTCTTTCTATTCTTCTAAGAAAGAATACAATCTTGGGTTAATCACCTCGTGGTTTTTCCCTTAACTAGGTTTTCCACATCAAAATCTTGGTGTCTTATGTGTTGATGAGTTTTTGCTTTTGATTTAATTGCATTATGTTTCATAATTGATATAGTGCTAATCACTAAGAGGATTTAATTAAGAAAGTAGAGAAAATTTTGGACAACTGATTCACCCCCCTCTCAGTTGTGTGCCCTAAGTCTAACAATTGGTATCAGAGCCAAGTTCCTCTAAAAGGAGCTTAACCGCTTGAGGAGATCCAGGATGTCATCTTACAAGAAGGACACTTTGAAGTTTGATGGAACCAATTTTAATCTTTGGAAAGGTCGCATGAAATGCACTTGCAATGTACGAGAATGACGTACTGGACCATGGCTACAACACAGTATACTCCTCCATAGGGTGGTCTCAAAGCCCCAAATGAAATTACAGATGCTGAAAACAATCTGTGGACTATAGAAGCTCTTCTAAGCGCACTATCTAATTCAGAGCTCTCAAATGTTTTTGACCTACCAACTACTTTTGAGATTTGGCAAAAATTGGAACTATTGCATGAAGGAGACAAGTATGTTAAATGTGCAAGGTTACAGAGTCCGAAAGGAAAATTTAAAAATTTGAAGATGAGAGATGATGAAAATATTACTACTTTTATGCCAAGGGTAAATGAGATTGTGGAATTAGAAATGCTGGTGGAGTCTTGGATGAAAATAAGATTGTTGGCAAAATTCTCAGATCCCTTCCTGCCTGTTATAAAATCAAGGTTGCTGCCATTGAGGAATTCAAAGCCCATACAACTGTCACAAGAGATTAATTGGCTGGCAAATTGGCTGTATTTGAAATGACCTAGTTTGGAGATGACCCCCCCAAGACTAAATCTGCATTCAAAGCTAGTGCCTCTGTAAAAGGCAGTGCCTCTGTAAAAGGTAAACAAAGGTTTGATCCAGGAGAGAACTCATCAAGGAAAATGTCATGGTATGAAAAATCAAGAAAAGACCTGGAAGAAGAAGAAGTAGAAACTGCTCAACTTGAAGCCCTTATTGCAAAGAGACTACCAAGAGGATCCGGTAAGTATGAAGGAAAATTACCTTTTAAGTGTTTTAACTGCAATAAGATTGGTCATTTTGCCTCAAGGTGTCCGGAAAGATTTTCAAGGCCAAATCCTAATAGATCAAGGTTCCAAAAGAATTACTACTATGTTCATGAAGAAGATGATAATGAAGGATTAAAAGATGATGAATCAGATATATGAAACAAACCTAGAAGTGATTGGGTGTTTATTGCCATCAAGGAAGAAGAACCAATATCCTCTAAATCTGTCAATCATAAAGTTGTAGAAAGAGCTCTAGCTGCTCAAATTGAAAAAAAGGATGATTGGGTCATTGACAGTGGTTGCTCTCACCATATGATAGGAAAATAAGTTCATAGATTTGGAAAAGTATGAAGGAGGAGTGGTAAAGTTTGGTGATAATTCTGTTGGTAGAATCAGAGGAAGAGGAACTATTTCTTTTGATGGAATAAACAAAACTGGTAATGTACTATATGTTGAAGGTTTGAAGCATAATCTTCTCAGTGTTGGACAATTGGTAGACAAAGGCTATGATCTTCGGTTCAAGAATGGAAAATGCAAGATCTTTGAAAGTTCTAGAATAGAGATTACATCTAGTACCCAAACTAAAGGTAATATCTTCCACTTGGTTGGTACTGGCAAAAGTTGCTTATTTGTTCAAGTTGATTAGAGTTGTTTATGGCATAGGAGAATGTGTCTTGTGAATTTTGATAATATCATCAAGATAAGCATTACTCAAGCTGTAAGAGATCTTCCAAAATTGGTGAAACCTACAAATAGCTTGTGTAAAGAATGTAAGTTGGGTAAGCTGAGCAGAGTCACATTCAAGAGTAAGGAACTGTCTTCTACCGGATTATTGGACTTAGTTCATACTGATCTTGGTGGCCCGACAAGAACCAGGAGTGTGCAAGGTGATAGATACTTCATGTTACTAATTGATAACTATTCCCAGATGATGTGGGTAACCTTTCTAAAAGAGAAATCAGAAGCTCTTGAGAAATTCAAAATATTCAAGGCTATGGTAGAGAATGAAACCAAATTAAAACTGAAATGTCTGAGGTCTGATAGAGGTGGGGAATTCACATCCGGTGAGTTCTTAGAGTTATGTGAGAAACATGGAATAAAGAGACAGTTATATGCTCCTAGGACTGCACAGCAGAATGGAGTAGTGTAAAGAAAGAACCGGACCATCCAGGAAGCTTCTAGGACCATGATGATGGAAACAAATGTTCCTCAAATCTATTGGAGAGAAGCTGTTAGCACTATAGTCTATACTCTCAATCGAGTTCAAATCAGAAGCAATACCGGTAAGACTCCTTATGAACTTTGGTTTGGCATCACTCCTACTGTGAGGTATTTCAGAGTTTTTGGTAGCAAATGTTACATTAAAAGAGATGAAGATCTAGGAAAGTTTGATGCTAGAAGTGATGAAGGAATATTCTTGGGTTACTCTACTCAAAGCAAAGCATACTAGTGTTATAACAAGAGACTAAGAAAGATAATAGAAAGTGCAAATATAAAGGTTGATGAGGGAATTGAGAAACCCTCAAGGTTTTATGAATATGATGAAGATGACTAGAATGGTGTTCTGATTCAAGGAGCCCAAACCTCTTCTAAAAATTAGATCCAAATTGATCCGGTAAATCAGGAAGAAGAGATAAGTTTGAATGAGCCTAATCAAGAAGCAGAAGTGCAAGAAACTCCCAAGGTTCCAAGGTATGTAAGACTGAACCACTCTAAAGATCAGATTTTAGGTGACAAAAGCAAAGGTGTGCAAACTAGAAGGAAAATTGCTCAAAATTTAGATGAGTATTGTCTGATTTCAAAGATTGAACCTAAGACAATAAATGAAGCCTGCAATGATGAAAACTGGACCAAAGCAATGGAGGAAGAGTTGATGCAAATTGAGAAAAATCACACTTGGGATCTTGTTCCCAGACCTAGAAACAAGAATGTGATTGGAACCAAATGGGTCTTCTAGAAAAAACTAAATGAAGTTGGTGAAGTAATCAGAAATAAAGTCAGATTGGTCTGCAAGGGCTATTCTCAAATATGAGTTGATTTTGAAGAAACTTTTGCTCTGGTGGCAAGAATTGAAGCAGTTAGATTATTTCTTGCATTTGCTACCTTCAAAGATTTCAAAGTATATCAGATGGATGTCAAGTCTGCCTTCCTAAATGGTGACTTGGAAGAAGAAGTGTACATTGAGCAACCAGATGGATTTCAATTATCTGATCATGGTAATATGGTCTGCAAGTTGAAAAAGGCACTATATGGACTGAAGCAAGCCCCAAGAGCCTGGTATGAAAGATTGGATAAACATCTTTTGAAGATTGGTTTCAACAAAGGTACTGCTAACAGTAATTTGTATTTCAAAATTGACCGTGAAAATATCTTGATTGTTGAAGTGTTTGTTGATGACATCATTTTTGGAGGAAGAGATAGTATGTGCAAAACCTTTGCAAATCAAATGAAAAGTGAATTTGAGATGTCCATGCTTGGTGAAATGAATTTCTTCTTGGGACTGCAAATCACTCAAACAAACAAAGGAATCTTCATTTCTCAGACCAAATATATAAAAGAATTGTTGAAGAAATTTGGGATGGAAGACTCAAAACCAATTAATACTCCCATGGCAACCAGATGTAAATTGAGCAAAGATGATGACTCTCCTAAGATTGATCAGACAAAGTATAAGTCAATGATTGGAGGACTGTTGTATCTTACTCAAGCTAGGCCAGACATTATGCAGGTTGTTGGTCTTGTTGCTAGATTTCAGGCTGATCCTAGAGAATCTCATGTCATGGCAATCAAAATGATTTTTAGATATCTAAAAGGGACAGTTGAGTATGGTTTGTGGTATCCTAGATATCATGATTTCTCTCTTCATGCATATACAAATGTGGATTGGGCAGGAGATGTGGATGATCAGAAGAGTACCAGTGGTGGAGCATTCTTTTTGGGGAAGAGATTGGTTTCTTGGCTAAGCAAGAAATAAGATGCAATATCTCTGTCCATAACTGACATAGAATATATTGCAGCAGTAGGCAGTTGCACTTAGGTTTTGTGGATGAAGCAAATGCTAAGAGACATAAGAGTGGAGTATGAGGAGCCTATCACAATCTTCTGTGATAATTCAAGTGCAATAAATATATCTAAGAATCCGGTGTTGCATTCAAAGACTAAGCATATATCTATCAAGTTTCATTTTCTAAGAGAGCAAGTGCACAAGAATGAAGTCAAATTAAAGTTTGTGCCTTCCAAGGATCATATTGCAGATATTTTTATTAAACCTCTACCTAAGGACTCTTTTGAGTATCTCAAGGAGAAGTTAGGGGTTATTGCCCCTCTGGTGATGAACTAAGGTGCATAGATGTGCATCAGTCCGGTGGATATCACAGCCATATCTTGTGATCCGGATTGATGATGGGGAGTTTCTACTCAAGGGGAGCAGCAGGCATGATTCTAAAGTGGTAGAAATGCAAGTATGTGCCCTTTGCCATTGATGACAAAGGGGGAGAGAAGACATGTGAAAAACAAGTGGTTGCTGATCAAAGGGGGAGTAGTAAAGGGAAATAAGACATGTGAATGGTTGTTGCTAATAGGGGGAGTTGTGACAGTGAGGAAGAAGTTCTTGTCTTGATGGGTAAAATAGTTTTTCACATCATATTTTGCCATCAATGACAAAGGGGGAGATTGTTGCAAGTATGGGCCTAACCTATGTTGTCATTGATGTCAACATACTCCTGTTGCATTAATGATAAGGATTGGATGAGCTGTGTGCTGAGGATATTGAGAAAATTATTCTGAATAAGGAACAGTGAAGAACAGTAATGACAGTAAGACAAAAGTCCAAGATAGGATGAGGATCAGAGGATGTGGTATAAAGGGTTTGTAGATATGTGTCTTAAGATGGTTTAGTAGAGATTTCAAAGGTCCACATGAAGATCTAAAGAAGTTGTGGCCACTCAAGTAAAACCAGTTCCGGTAGATGTTCAGTGGTGATAGAGTGTTACAGATAGGTCCGGTGAGATCCGAAAATGCATTATCCTGTTCTGTGGATCTGGGGGAGTGTTAAGGAAGTCTTTGTGAAGAATCAACTTGATTGATTCATGGTTTGAAGGTCCGCAAGCATCTATTCCTTTGTGACAGTAATGACAGACTGTGTTCTTGAGGTTCTGGATGAAGAAGAGAAGGATTTTAGTAAGCAGATGAAGTGTGGATGTTCTTGGTGATTCAGGCAAGCTTGTGAAGGTCTTTGGATCGTGTCCAGTTCATGTTGGTGGTCCGCATTGGAGTTGGAGATTGAAATTGAAGAATAACTTCCGGATGATGATGTTCTTCCTGAGACTAGCCGACCAGATGAGTTACACATCTTACGGATGTTCTTGTAGATGTTTGCTGACTTAGATGATTATTCCTAAGTTGATGTCTTATATAAATAAGGGGTTGCAAAATTATTTCAAAGTTATCCTTGTGGAGATGAGTGAGTGGTAGTGAGGAAGAGAGTGAAAAGCAGAGCAAAAGTATTGGGCTTAAATGGAACTGATTCAAGCATGGTGAAGATGCTATTTTACAGTTCAAGTAGGTGATACTTATTTCTTTATAGACAGTGTGTCTCTTGTAGGCAGTGAGCCTCTTGTGAACAGTGTGCTCAGGCAGTGAGCCCTAATTGGCATGTGCCATATTGTTCTTCTATTCTTCTAACAGAGAATACAATCTTGGGTTAATCACCCCATAGTTTTTCCCTTAACCGGGTTTTCCATGTCAAAATCTTGGTGTCTTATGTGTTGATGAGTTTCTTCTTTTGATTTAATTGCATTACGTTTCATAATTGATATATTGCTAATCACTAAGAGGATTTAAGTAAGAAAGTAGAGAAAGTTTTGGACAACTAATTCACCCCCCCTCTCAGTTGTGTGCCCTAAGTCTAACATATACTATGTTGTAGCCATGGTCCAATATGCCATTCCCATACATTGCAAGTGACATTTCATGTGACCTTTCCAAAGATTAAAATTGGTTCCATCAAACTTTACACTATCCTTTTTGTAAGATGACATCTTGGATCTCCTCAAGCGGTTAAGCTCCTTTTAGAGGAACTTGGCTCTGATACCAATTGTTAGATTTAGGGCAGACAACTAAGAGGGGGGGTGAATCAGTTGTACAAAACTTTCTTCCAATTTAAACACTTAATTCCACATTGTTATTCAGTAGCATAATAGTAAATCAATCATGGAAACACAATGCAACAAATCAAGAGCAGAAACACATTAACACATGAGACACCAAGATTTTGACGTGGAAAACCCAGTTAAGGGAAAAACCACAGGGTTATTAACCCAAGATTTTATTCTCTGTTAGAAGAATAGAAAGAACAATATGGCACATGCCAATTAGGGCTCACTGCCCAAGCACCCTGCTCACAAGAGGCTCACTGCCTACAAGAGACACACTATCTACAAGGAAATAAGTATCACCTATTTGAATTGGAAAATAGCATCTTCACCATGCTTGAATTAGTTCCATTTAAGCCCAATACTTATGCTCTGCCTTTCGCTCTCTTCCTTGCTACCACACACTCATCACCAAGAATACATATTTGAAATGACTTTGCAATACCTTATTTATACAAGACACCAACTTAGGAATGATCATCTAAGTCGACAAACATCAACAAGATCATCCGCAGGATGTGTAACTCATCTGATCAGCCAACCTCAAGAAGAACACCATCATCTGGAAGTTATTCTTCAATTGCGAGCTCCAACTCCAATGCGGACCACTAAAATGAACTAGACATGATCCAAAGACCTTCACAAGCTTGCCTGAATCACCAAGAACATCCACACTTCATTCTGCTTACTGCAATCCTTCTCTTCTTCATCTAGAACCTCAAGAACACAGTCTGTCATTATTGTCACAAAGGAATAGATGCTTGTGGTCCTTCAAACCATGAACCAATTAAGTTGATGATTCACAAAGACTTCCTCAACACTCCCTCAAATCTGAAGAACATGATAATGCATTTCCAGATCTCACCGGACCTATCTGTATCACTCTGTCACCACTGAACATCTGTCGGAACTAGTTTTACTTGAGCAGCCACAACTTCTTCAAATCTTCATGCAGACCTCTAAAATCTCTACTAAACCATCTTAAGACACATATCTACAAACCCTTTAAACTGCATCCTCTGATCCTCATCCTATCTTGGACTTTTGTCTTACTGTCATCACTGTTCTTCACTATTCCTAATTGAGAATAATTTTCTCAATATCCTCAGCACACAACCCATCCAATCCTTATCATTAATGTAACAAGAGTATGTTGACATCAATGACAACACAGGTTAGGCCCATACTTGCAACAAGGTTGCCCCCACAAAAGGCAAGCATGATACACAATGGCTTGTGTAGTCATGGTGTGATGCTGAGCATAGAAACAAGGTGCCACATAAATCAAAATATAAAAGAAATAACAAGTTAGATTATAAAGTAACAACACAAAGGGATCTACCTAACTAGCGTCACTATATGAATGGTTGTATAATAGGAGATATCTTGAGACTATATATAAATATATTTGGAACTATCATCATCTACTAGTTGGTAGAACTATGGAGACAAAGGAAGAAGTATCACATGAAATTAAATGAAAACCCTTTGGGTCAACAAGGGAGAATGCCAAAGCATCCTATGCCTTGCATCATCCCCAAAGGACATAACAACAATACAAATTACGACATATAGAAGAATGATGATACAAATAAAGAAAATATCACAATAAATTTCGGTCCCTTTGTATCCTTTCACCTACAAGGGTATCAAGGGTCATCCAAAGAGAGCTTAACAACAACAACATAAATAAAGTATCAAGAAACACATCACAGGGGAAAACAATCACATGCACTCATAACATAAAAAAAAAGTACCCCACTTGCGAGTCAAACTAAAGAAAATCATCCTCCTCCCAATCTTGCTCATCACCAATTTGGATTGGTGGATAAGATGCAAGAGGAACTATAGCATGTGAGGTATAAGGAACAAGAGCCATATTTGTATTATCTTTAGATTCGGTATCAGAATGTAGTACAATAGGTTCCATAGTAGTTTGTGAAGCTTCATCTTTCTCTATAGGAGACAAAATAGTAGTAGATGTCTCTTTTGCATCCATCGGTGATAAACGCTTGTGAGGATGGAGATTCTTCTCTCCTGTGACAAGGCAAGGCATAGCACGGTGACTCTTCTTTCTTTCTCACACAATTTTATTTCACTTAGCTTTATTTGTCATGTTTGTTATGGGAACCGTAGTATCTTCCAATGTGGGTTCATTTTCTTCCATTGCTTTAAGAACATTAGAAGAAACAAAAGGAACCACCAAAGGCTGGGAGACCATAGAGAAGGGTTCCTCAATGCATGTTTCTCTTACTTCTCAACTTGTGAATCAGGTGGAAGTACATGAGCATCCTCAAGTGGTTGAGAAACCTCAGGAAATAATGGATGCACAAATGATTGATTTCCACTAGTCTCTACAGAGGTAGGTGGGACAAAAGTAACATTGTGTTGTCTTAAAATGTCCCCCTAGGACTATTTACCTCATACTTTAGCTCTTAGGTCCCCTTAATTTAATCATGCATGTTTAAAACTTATCCCGGAGTAATTTCCCCCGAAACCCATGACACATGGGGCTTAGGGGCCCATCCCAAATGATAATCATGACTAAAAATAGCCCTCTGGACTTGGGTGCCCGCACCCTAGTCTAGACCTATTTTGCAAGGACTTGAATTTAAAAGTGTCAGTTTATGATTGTTAAAAGGTTTCCCTTTGTCGGCCTTTTCAATTTGAATTATGAATGTTAGCGGGAATACATATATAAACATGTTTAGGACTTCATTTTACTCCTCATTGATTAAGGCAAACTTATGATCATCAAGCAAAGAGCATTCAAGGCATTCATTATGTTGCAAAGCATAATTATGTTGTGTTTGTATGTGTTTGTTGCAGATTTCGCTCCATCAACTCATCTCCTCATGATTTGAAGGCACTTCATCTCCATGAGGGTTTCAGCTCTAAGGTGATATCTATTTTGTGTTTCAATCAATTTATCTTATCATTTGATTTTACCTTTGTCCACCAAGGACATGCACCCTATCTAACAATGGTATTGGAAGGCTTGAATGCCATTCTGGGGCTTGACCGAGGAAATCTCCTAAACACCACAACCCCCAACCCCTCTCTTGTGATTGTAGGTTACAGGTGCAGGATCTTGTAGAGTGGAGTTGTGGAGGATCAGTGTAGAGCATATAGATTCAATATTTAAAGAAAAGAGCAGAGAATATTCCCTCCTAGACTAGGGTGCCCACCCCAGTGTTCTCTTGACTGTCATCTCTGGAACATCTGAAGCAGGTTGCTATCTTCATCAGCTCACTGTTCTAGATCTATAGAAAATGTGGCTCGTTAGAGTAGGGCACCCGCCCCAGTGTCCCTGATGTTTCCACCTTTGAAAATCTGAATCTTGGTATGTTTCTAATCTGCATTTAGTGTCTTCCTATGTGATCATTTGTCATTTTCGTTTGTCTATATCTGGAATCATATAATTAGGGTTTAACAAATTCATTAATATAGCCTATCTTTCCTTATCATCTCATAGTGACATCAAACATGTAGCTGAGTCCTCTTACAATGGTAGTTACTTAACTATGTTTATGGCCTTGAATGTGTATGTGAAAGGAGGGTTTGATTGCATCTACCTTAACTAAACATTCAACCTCATCATCCCCCTTTTTATATATAACATTTTGGTGAACCTGTGTTTTTACTGAACTTGCATCTTGCTGGGTGTTGTAATCAATTTTCCATTCATTCATATCATATTCATCATCATACATTCAAAAATTTGCATAAATTTGAAAAATTTGGAAAAAATAAGCATTTTTAGCTTGTATTAAGGCATAGTTTGCACTATTTTCAATGCATATTATAAAAAACTTTTTATTTTCTGATATTTATATCAGATCTGAGATAAATTACAACATTTCATCAGTTCAAGATCTTTTATCTTAGATTTACAAGTTTCATTTGCTAGGGTTTTGCTTAAAAAGTTGTATTTATCATATAACCTAGTCTTAGCAAAAACTAGGGTTTGTAGACAAAATTTAATTTTCAGATTTTGCTACTCCTTTCAACATTTATTCAAATCTGATTTTGAAGTATAGTGTTGGATCATAGTGCATAATTTTGCATCCTAGCTTTGAAAATTTTAGCTTTTTCAATTACACATTATGTATTTCAAAAAGCATATCTTGCTCCTTTGGTTTGTTCTATTAGTTTGTGCATTGAGTGTTATATGCTTTTGCATGAGCTGTATAACCCACTACCCTAATAGAGACATCCATCTAAGGAGAAGTCTTAGATTAATGGGTTCTAGTGCTCCAAATTAGCAATGGTGTACCAACATTGGAAAACCCAATAAACACTTACTTTACAAAAGGTGAAACACAAACTTTGCAAGATATCATACCTCCTACAACTACAATGGAAGAAAAAACATTTCATGATTTTGAAGATCCTATTGATTTGATAACAAATGTACTTGATGATCAAATAAATAAACTTGATAAGGAACTAGCGGATTTTCAAGCATTTGTGGAAAAAGAAAGGATAGCTGAAGAAGCTGTACCTATTGTTCATAGTTTAATGGAGTTATTGAAAGAAGGACAAGATGGTGTTAATACACTACGTGGACTAGCCCATATAGGGCATAACAACATTATGATAGTGACTGACTATGCAAATACTATTACTAATATGTCATCACCGAATCATACACAGGTATCGACCCCTATACCAACTATCGAAATGTCTACTTTCACATCATCAATCCTCACTACTAATGCACAAGCTTGTAGTAATGCTACCACTAGTATGGGAGTATCTAATTGGATTAATTCATAGAATTACAAGGTTGTGGGATTCAATTATCAAAACTTAGCACCTAGGGTGACTTCTTATATGAATAATCATTCTCAACCACCTTTCACTCACAATTATTCTTAGCCGCCTTTCACTTACAATATTTCTCAACCTCTTTTCACTACTACTCACAACCAATCACCTCAAAAATTCATGACCATAGCTTATAATTCTTCTCAACAACAAACTGCATCTCCTAATGATGCCCTTTTAAACCAACTCCTATAAGGCATGACTTCTTTACAACAGAAGGTGACAAACTTGACTAGTTCTTCCCAACCTACTATACTAACATATCATGCCCGTAGTCCTTTATCTTATGCAATCCTAAGAACTCCTATGCCTAAAAATTTTGAGACGCCTCACTTTGAAAAGTATGGTGGTAAAGGTGATCCTAATAGTCATGTGGTAGCATTCACGGTGATGTGTAGTGATTTCTTCTTCGAAGAGGACTTGCTAGCGAAACGCTTCCTGTGATCTCTTAAAGATATTCCTTTGGAATGGTTTTTCTCTTTACCTCCAAACTCAATCAACTATTTTTCACAACTAGTTGACCAATTCTTACAACACTTCCAAGCAAACATTGGACCTACGGTCTCTTTGATTGACTTGGTTCATTGTAAACAATGTTCAAAAGAGAAGTTGACAGAATTTATTAGTTGATATCAAGGTCTCATCTAACAAATACAATACCCAATTAAAGATGATAATATTTAGAAGGTATTCATTATGAATTTACAACCCAACATACATGATAAAATCCTCTTGATGAAGTATAGCTCTTTTCAACATTTATGCACAACCCTTCATGATTACTAGCTTTCGTCTAGTCAGTATGAGATTCAAAACTCATTGGCTCAAGTTGGTCAATCCAGGGCTGGACCTTCACAAAATAACTTTAAGAGGAATAACAAGAGTTTCATCAAGATCAATGGACACCATTCAAATAATTTTCAATCACAAGTGTCCACTATTAGTAATGCTAAACAGGCACCGTTTCAAATTAGACAACAATAAAGACAATTTACTCCATTATCTGAATCTCTTCAATCAATTATGAATCAAGCAGTAAGTAAAAATATTTTGAAGCTTCCACATGTGAAACCATTTGATATTAATAGGTTACAAGGACCATCATTTGATGCTAATTCCTTTTGTCAGTATCACCACTCGGCAAGACATGACACCCAACAATGTATGCATCTTAAACATGAAATTCAAGACCTCATTGATTCTAATATAATATAGGTAACTAGAGTGCATGGAAATGGAATAAGTCAGTTGTCCCTTTGAATCAGAATTTACAGATCTTTACAAATCCCTTTCCTAAGCATAGCAAAAATAATATGGTAGAACAAAATGCAATGGAGCAGACTGACGATGACTATCTTGACTATGATGAAATAGTTGGTATGATAGAAGTGGATAAGGAGAAGATTGAAGACTCACCTCATCCATGAGTAAAAGGTATCTATGCCGAGGTTCCTCTGCCATTATCCCTTAAAGGATCGGGAGACAACCAAAATGCACCGGATATGAAAATTGAACAACCAAGATGATATTATGATACAAGAAAAGGTTGCCATGATGGAAAATATCCCATTCCACTGCGAAAGGCTCATTCATCAAAATAAGAAATAAAAGGATTAGAAAAGAACAAGGTGGCTATCATCAGTGGGAAATAATAGTGATTCCCCTCCTCACAAGCAATAGAAAATTTCAAATATACAGGGACTTGAGAAACAAGCACTACATGACCGTTTTGAAAATAAGAATCAATCAGGTATGAACTACTCACACTTTTTTCTGCACTTGATATATATATATATATATATTGTGTTGTGTTCTCCCATGATGTGTTATGTGTTGTTTAGGTCTCCTTGAATGATCCTTGATACTCTTGTAAGGTCAAGGATACTAGGAGATGGCCTATGTTGTGACCATTCTTCTATCTTGTCCCTTCTCTCTATTTTATTGTTGTGTGTCATGCCTTAGGGGCATAGCATTACGAAGGGTGTTTTGGGGGCATCCTCCTACGTGGTGTTCCTAAGGCACTTGAGAGGAAACTCTTGCAACAATATAATGAAAAATGCATGAAATAATAGAAATATATAAATAGAAGAAACACAGAAGGAATTTATTGATCGCAGGCCACTTCGAAGGGGCAACCTCCTTTGAGCAAGCTCAATACAATAAATTTGTGGATGCCTTCACTGGACTCAACATGTACTTATATACTAAGTCTAATCTAAATAACTATTACTTCCCATGAATGTGGGATAATACAATATACTCATAGGATGACTTACAAAGCATATGCATCCAAAAGTAATATACTAACAAAGTAAAGAGAAGGGTTAAACACGGGTTCCTAACATCTCCTCCCTCTTAGAAAAGCTTTGTCCTCAAAGCTTAAGATGTGGAAATTGTTGTTGATTCTGAAGTAGTGGTTCCCATGTAGCATCCTCTGGTTGCATTCCATGCCACTAAATTAATACCTCTATGATAGATTGAGAGTGAAGCTGATGAGTGTGCATATCAAGGATTGCCTCTGAATCAAAAATTATGGATCCTTCATTATCCAATTCTAGTAAAATAGTTTTTTCTCTGATGTTGGTGCCAAGAACTTTCTTTAGACAAGAGACATGAAATACTGGATGAACACGGGAAGAAGGAGGAAGCCCCAATTTATAAGCAATTGACCCAATCTTCTGAAGAACCTTATACAACCCATAGAACTTTGGAGCCATCTTATGACACCCTTTGAGTTTTAGGGATGATTGCTTGTATGTCTATAGATGAAGAAAAACCATATCACCTACTTGAAAAGTGTACTCAGAACGGTGCTGATCAGCTTGTTTCATTCGATTTCTTACCATGTGAAGATTGTCCTGCAAGATGCAAAGAATTTGATCCCAGGTTCAAAGAACCGTGTCGACTACCTGAACTAGTGAACTACTGGGGGTGTATGGAAGGAGCACTGGTAGTGCCTGACCATAGACTGCTTCATATAGAGTCATTTTAGATGTAGTGTGGTAGGCACTTTGCCCACTGATGCTGTTGTTCTGAGGTGAAGCAACGAAGATAAGTTTCCAAATATTTGTTGATAATTTCAGTCTGACCATTTGTTTGTGGGTGATACCTGAAACTCATCTTCATTTTGGTGCCAGTGTGTCAAAATAATTCTATCCAAAAATGACTGGTGAAAGTTGCATCACGATCTAAGCCAATGGAAGAAGGGATGCCACGAAGATGGAAGATCTAGTCCATGAAAATTTGTGCGACTGAGGAGGTGGTATAGGGATGGCTGAGGGCACAAAAATGACTATATTTGGAGAGGTGATCCACCACAACCAAGATCACTATCTTCCCTCTAGATTTAGGGAGCCCCTCAATGAAATCCATAGAAATATATGTCCAAATCTGTGTAGGGATGGACAAGGGTTCGAGCAATCTAGGAAGGAGTGTCGTTTCACCCTTGTTGTGTTGGCAAGTATCACATTCAACCACAATCTATTGAATTTCCCTTTTCATTCCCTTCCAAAAGAAGTTACGTCATGCCCGCCCATAAGTTTTGAGGAACCTAGAGTGCCCTACTGATGGAGAAGCATGGGGTTCATAGAAGATATCCTACTCAAGATCTGTGCTCTGGGGAAACACCAGATGACCCTTGTATCGCAAAGAAGCACCATCCCAAGAGTAATGTGGTACAACAGAAGGGTTATTGGCCAACTGTTGAATGATTTGAGATAATGAAGAGTCATTGGCATAGCCCTGTTGGATAGATTCCAACTAATTTGGAACAAGCATAGAAATAGATGAAAGAGAAGCTTGGTCATCAAATGTACAAGAAAGAGCATCCACCACAATATTGTCCTTACCCTTCTTGTAAGTGATCTCATAGTCATAATCCATGAGTTTGCTGACCCATTTCTATTGCACTGGGGATGAGACCTGTTGTTCCAGGAAATATTTTAGACTCCGGTGATCAGTCTTGATGTAAAAATAATTCCCTAGTAGGTATGGCCTCCACTTCTGTACTGCATGCAAAATAGCCATCATTTCCTTCTCATATGTAGAGAGTACTAAATTCTTGCCAGAAAGGGCTTTGCTGGTGAATGCAATGGGATGTTCATCTTGAAGGAGAAATACACCAAGTCCATTGCCACAAGCATCACTCTCAATAGTGAAGGTCTTGGAAAAATCTAGCATAGCTAGAATAGGTGTAGTACACATATCTTGTTTCATTTTTTCAAATGCACACTAAGCAACATGTGTCTAGGTAAAAGCATCCTTTTTTAACAAAACTATTAATGGAGCTGCAATCTTCCCATAATCCTTGACAAACTTACGATAGTAGCTAGTCAGCCCCAAAAAACCACAGAGGCTCTTGAGTGTTTGAGAATGGGGCCAATTTTTCATGGCGTCTATTTTTGCAGGATCCACTTGAAATCCTTAGGCTGAAACAATATGCCTGTGATACTCCACTTCCTCCTAGCCAAAAACACATTTAGAATATTTTACATAGAGATGATGATTAGAGAGAAGTTGCAGTACGAGATCCAGATGTTGGAGATGCTCAGCCATGTTTTACTATAGATGAGGATATCATTGAAGAACACCAGAATGAATTTCCGTAGGTAGGGGTAGAATATTTTACTCATCAATGCCTGGAATGTTGAAGGAGCATTAGTGAGGCCAAGGGGCATGACCAAAAACTCATAGTGACCATCATGTGTGCAACAAACTGTTTTAGGGATATCATCCTCATGAACCCAAATTTGGTGATACCTAGAAGGAAGATCCAACTTGGAGAAAAAATGAGTGCCATGAAGCTCATCAACAATAGGAATCAAAAACTTATTCTTGATTGTGATGTGATTAAGTGCTTGGAAGTTAGTGCAGAGGCACCATGACCCATCTTTTTTATGGATAAGAAGAACTGGTGAATAAAAGGAACTAGTACTAAGGTGAATAATATCTTGCTTCAGTAAGTCTTGAATGAGCATCTCAATCTTTGTCTTTTGGTGAAATGGGTAGCGATAGGGCCTGATGTTCAGAGGAATGCTTCCAGGAAGGAGCTGAATATGGTGGTCCTCTGGTTGTGAAGGTGGCAATCTCACTGGTTCGGCAAAGACACATGCATACCTATCCAAAATTCGTTGTAGATCAAAAGGAGTAGTGGAGACCGTTGATGGTTGCATTTGAATGCAATGGAGCTAAGCAATGACACCATGTGAATTCTTCTTAAGAAGTTCTTCCATGCGATGTGAACTTATGATACTGAGAGACCCCAGTTGTAAGCCCTTCAATGTGTGTTTTTGCCCATTGTCTGAAAACTACATCCAAAGTTCAGCAAAATCCCATAAGATGGGTCCAAGTGTGCGTAACCATTGGGTGCCCAAAACCACATCACATCCACCTAAGGGCAAGGCAAACATGTCAGAGTGCAGGTTATAATCTCCAATCGAGATACACACATTGCGACACTTCCCTTTGCAAGGTAATGTGCCCCCATTGGCAATCATGACTTCAAAGCTGGAGCAAGGATGGACAAAATAATTAGCCTATTTGGTGATTCAAGGGTCAATGAAGTTATGAGTGCTACTAGAATCAATGAGTATTGTAAGAGGGAGCTTCTTGAAGTAACCCTTGACCCACATGGTGTGTGGGGTGGTAACTCCTGCTAAAGCATGGAGAGAGATCTCTGGGTGGTCTTCCTGAGAAGCAGGGTCAACAAGTGACTGCTAAGTTTTGACTTGATCATCTACTGTATCCTAAGCATCTACATAAACTTTAGTTTCAGGCAGAGAATCCACATCCAAGAGATAGAGCTTTTGCTCAACACATCTATGTCCCTGAGTGAATTTCTCATCACAATTATAACAAAGCCCTTTTTCCCTATGTGCCCGCATCTCTACTTCAGTCAAATGCTTGATAGGAGTTGTTCGAGGAGCTGGCATTATTTGAGGTCTTTGGGAAACCATATTTTTGAATGGAACAAAATTGGACTTGGATCACTGTTGAGTTGTGATCTTGTCCGTCGCCAACTTAGCCAACCCTAGGGCTTCCATCATTGTGTTGGGATGGAACATTTTAACCTCAAATCAAATTGCATCCTTTAGACTACTAACAAAACAACTCCTGAAGAATTGATCAGACAATCCCTCTATGTGATTGTCTAGTTTTTTAAATTCTGTCTGATATTCTCTCATAGTGCCATTTGGCAAAGTTTAGTGAGTGCTCCTATGAAGTCATCAAAAGCACTAGGGCCAAATTGTTGTAAAATGAGTTTGCAAAAATTTGCCCATTTTGGCTCTTCATGAGCCTTGATGTACCAATTGAACCATTGAAGGGCTTTATGTTCCAAATGAAATGATGCAAGTGGGACTTTGTTGACATCAAAAGTATTATGCAAACTAAAATATTATTCTGCCCGGTATATCCATCCAGTCAGATCATCATCATTAAAGCAAGGAAAATCAAGCTTTGGGCCATGAAAATTGTTGGAAGAAGAAAACCTTGTGTCTCCTGAAGACTCTAGCTATCGTCTGTTATTTATGGCTGAATGCTGAAGATTGAGGCCAAGAATTGTTTCGTCCAGATCTTGGAGTTTGGTCTTGAGGGCTGCAATTTCATCCTCCATGTTTTTTGGTCATGTGCGGGTTACAACCATAGCCAGGAGATTTGTTTTTGGGAATGGGCAGAAAAATAAAAATGAAAACTTTTTTAGTAAAGGAAAATTTAGATTTGGGGAAAACTGCGATGGGTAATTAGGGTTTGACTAGGTTTTGGACACTTTCTAAGGGAAAGGGGAGAAGAAAATGGAGATTTTAGAAGTGGGGTGAAAGAACGGGAAAATTTGCCCAAGAGGGACAAAGGAGTAAAAATATGAAATGAACACTGTGGTAAAATTTGAAGGCTATTGGGTGAGAATCGAAGAAGTTATGGCAAACCCTAAAAATAGACAAATGTGGGATTTCTGGCTTCGATAAGTGGAATTTGGGATAGGGTCCTCAAGGAAGGAAATATGCAGAATGAAATTTCAGGGGTTCCAGTGAATTTTGAGAGGAAACGGAGCTAAAGCAGGGAAGATATGGCAAAAAAACAATTTTTTTTCTAGAAATGATCTGCGAACTACTCTGGATGGACTCAATCTGTGATTTCTCAGCTATCAAATAGATATGGGCCCCAAGTATGTTTGGTTTCCTAAAGTTTCAAGGGAGTCACTCGACCATCAATGTTGTCTAACAGCTTGCGTATTGGGGCAGTAACCCTCACTCCACAGTTTAGGTAAAACTGATAACCGCTTTGCCACAAATGACAACTCTTGGTTTACCTCATGGATTGGAACTAGTCAATCAGGTAGGGGCCATTTCCCTTTTCACTAGGAGGTCCTCTCAATGGGCCAGCTACTTTAGGGTTCCTGTGGTTCTCCTCACAATGAGATTTAGGGCTATATGTCTAGGCACTTCCCATAGTTAAGCGGATAGGGATATTCCTTGATCCAAATCTACAATTGAAATGAACAATACAAATGTGAAAAAGAAAGAACTACTGCAATAATCACAACACCTGGAGGCCACTGCAGAAAAAAACATTTGGTAGAAATTCCACCCAACGAGCCCAAGAAAGTGCTCTGATACCAAATGAGAGGAACCTCTTGCAACAATATAATGAAAAATGCACAAAATAACAGAAATATATAAATAGCAGAAACACAGAAGGAATTTATGGATAGCAGGCCACTTTGAGGGGGCAACCTCCTTTGAGCAAGCTCAATACAATAAATTTGTGGATGCCTTCATTGGCCTCAACATGTACTTATATACTAAGTCTAATCTAAACAACTATTACTTCCTATGAATGTGGGATAATACAATATACTCATGGGACGAATTACAAAGCATATGTGTCCAAAAGTAATATACTAACAAAGTAAAGAGAATGGTTAAAATAGGTTCCTAATAGCACTTGTTCTCCTTTCTCATTTTTATTGTTTACCTTCTTTAGTGATTCTAGCTAGTTGGTGGATGGTGAAAACAAACAAATACTGATAAGGACTATGCGTCCCTTTAGTGAGAAAGCAAAAATGGACCTAGTTGTTGTGTGGTTACACAACACGCCCCATTTTGACTTGGCAAAATAGGGACCCATTTTTTTGGTTTGGCTTGTGCATCTACTTCTGGGCGGTTTGGTAAAAGTAAGTCGAGTGCATCATCCCGCAAAGTCATGATGAGGTAGGTCACCATGAGGTTAGTTTGTGAAAGTTCATATTTCATCTCTGTGACCTTATATTTTGAAAGAGCATTGAAATTTAGGCAGGTTTGCCTTTTACATCACCTTGATATTCGTCAGGATATAAAAGTTATGAACAGTCAAAGTTTTGGTCAAACCTGATATTCATAAGAGGAAGGTCATATTGCTGAAGTTCATCATCATATTTGAAACTCAACCCGATATGTCATGCGGTTCAAATATCTAGACGTCAACTTTAAATGGTAGCAAACTCTTCCCATCAAATAGTTTTATCTACCGTTTGCATCATACTTCGCATATAACCTGATGTGTCTTTATATCCCCCTGATGCAAATATCACCCTTAGCCAACATCCTGATGACATCATCCTAATACGATAAACGAAGGAACATACATCCTAATGACATCAGCATCACATTTACACTGTTGCAGTATTTTTCTCTAAAAACATGATCATGTTAGCCAAATATGATGATGAGGTCAATGATGCACTTCCGATACGAAGAGCGAATATCAGGATGACGTCATCCCGATATTCTGAAAGAGAGAGAGATGTAAGTTTGTCTCAACATCATCATATTTTGAAACATCACCCGATACACTGAAATATCCTCTTGATGTACTACGTAGAAATAAAAGGTGCTTTTGTCACCCGAATCTTGTCGCGATAACAATGTCAACACGAGGGAGGATGATATTGAAACTCAACCCGATATTTGCGAATATCATCCTACCCTCATAATATCCTGTCATAGGGATATTCTCCCACTCCCATTGCCGCCATTATCATTTAATGCGCGCAACCATGGTAGGTGGTTCCCGCCGACCCTGGAACCCAATGAAACACCTGGCGAGATCTTGCATTTTTCGCACGGATAAGCAAGGAACATGATCTAATCTTTCAGAGTTGCCCTAAATGCGCCCTAAATGTGAGGTTAAAAGGTAATTTAACTGCCATTTTTTACATTTACCTTATGATAAACTTGTTTTACAGAGCACCAACTTCCATATCTGCATACCAGCTACCGTTGCGCAATTTGAGCTCACGAGCAGAAGGGAATGGTGATCACCAGCTGAATTAAGAACGTCTCAGCACTCTACTGGTATAAAAGGAAATCTGCACAACCAGGTAAGTGAATAAACCCTCATCATATTGTTTCTATTCTAGTGTGATGATGTAAGTTCTGGTTTATGCACTTGTATGGTCAAGTAATGATTGGAATTCATGCGGTTGGCATAATGATTTATAAATTCAACTGCAGTATGCATGCACATGTACCTTGTTGTGAGATAGGATTGTCGTTAATTGCAGGTACTCATGGCTGAGACGTGATTGGTCAAATGTCAGGAAGAGTTCAGCAAGCCCATGTTTTCTACTCAGAGGGGGGTCCTGTTTAAATACGGAGCAATCACAGACACCCATCAGGGAAGCACTAATCTGGAGCCCTGGTCAGCCAAGCTAAACAATGGGCATGACAAGAGTCCTGTGTTGGACGCAGTGTTCATATCTGGATTGTGGAATGCCGCTGGTTTTCCATACTCCATGGAGTCTCCAGAGCTCGTCATTGAGTGCGCCCAGAATTATAACCCTTAAACTAGGCAGGTAGTGAAGCATGGGAGGGTATATGCAGACCTCTCCATCAAAGGTCTCTCCCAGGCGTTCGGATTGCCGCTGGGAAGTAAAGTCAAAAGTGTGGACCTGAAGAAGTCTGAGAGGGAGTATGAAGCCAATAAGAAGTCAGCCAGGAAGAACATGTATCCATGGCGGGCTGAGAACAGCACCTATAACGCAGCCGCCAAGCTTCCTGTGCACCTGTTCAAGTATGATTTTAATGAGGAATCTCAGTACATGATCGCACTCCTGAACAGAGTTACTGGCCAACCTGATACTGGCAGTTTTAGAGACTGGATGTACGGGATTATAATGATGTGTCTGTATTCAGACACCAAGCCACTGTGGGGGCAAATTATAAGTGATGCTCTGCATGAGCAACTGATGAACCTGGGAGGTTCTAATTGTGCTTTTTTCATGTCCTCGTATATTGTGTATTCCTGTGCATATAGAGGCACTTTTGATGCCTTGGTTACAGATGGGAAGCTCACAGGCACAAATGCAGCATATATCTGGGATCATCATCCTTAGCTGCAAAGAACCAACTACTTAAAAGATTACAAACTGGTCAATGATGCATTCTCTATGCATTTGGTAAGGACCATGGAAGAAGATAGAACGAAAAGATTGAGCTTGGAAGCTCAAGAGACAGTCTAAAGGCATGGGGCCTGGTATATACAGTTCGCAACCCTTTCCTACATCAGGGTTGAAGGTTTCGAGGGACATCCCCTGATGCTGCCAAGGTATCCTACTGACGCTGTGGTGTTAATGGAATTCATCAGGCAGGGCTCCACCATGATCCAGATGTACAAGGATGCCAAGAAGCTGCCACCAATTTTGTTCCCAGTCAGCATTGGCAATTACATGTGCCCTGACTCTGATAACATCAAGAAGGTGATGGTCACCCTGAATAAGATGAACTTGCAGCCCTTTCCAATAACTAGACCATATGATCCTTACGGCAGGATACAGAAGGTGCTAGGAAAGCCTGTTCACCAGAGGCACCTAGAGGATTTTTGGGCCGACTGCGAGGATGAGGTAGAAGCCAGGAAGAGGATGTATCAGAGATTAACTCTGAACCAAGTTAGAACGTTTGATTGCATCTCCCTGCCTCAGCAATTAAAGAAGGATGATGGCAGGACGATGGCAGATGAGTATGAGGAGAAAACGATATATAACGACACCATCTCTGCACCTGACCTCACTATGCAGGAGGATATATCCTTGGACCCATTCATTGCCAGGACCCTACGCCTAACCCAAGCCTGGGTTGATGAACAAGTAGAGGCATTGAAGAAGAAGGGTGTTGCTATTACGGTGGACAACAAGAAGAAGGGCCAGGATATCCCCGCAGATGAATATGATGACTTCCTGTTGGAGAAAAGGAAGACCAAGGGACATAGGGTCCCTCCACCACAACAGCAGAGTAAAAGACCTCCGAAGGGCAAGAAGGTGGAGCAAGGACCAAAGGGGATTATAATTGAAAGAGCAGTGTTTACAGCTGAGTAGGCCATAGGGTCAGGATCTGAATTAGCATCCCCTCCTGAAAAGGACAGGCCCAAGAAAAGTAAGACAGCAGAGGCTGGAATCATTGAGACCCAAGAGGTGGGTCAGTCTTCTAAACAACCAGGGGTAGAAGGCACCCTCATAGAAGAAGAGCCGGAGGAGGAGGAGACTCCATTGATAATAAGAAGGAAGAGGAGAGCTCCGTAGGCAATGGTGTCTTCCCCACCAAAGAAACAGAGAACCTCCATGAGAGGTGGAATAAGTCAACCCCCTACTTCATCACAAGGGGAGGGTAGTGAAGTGCACAAGGAACTGCAACACAATGTTCCACTTCCTACCATTGTCAAGTTCAAAACTAAACTTGCTGAGGAGCAGTTGAAAGAGACCTCCCAGACACAAGCAGAAGGGCATGTCTCGCTAGACGAGACAATAAACTTGTCTGATGATGAGGTAGTGCAGGATGTGGCTGCACAAGAAATGGAAACACTTGCTGCTGATGTAAGTGTGACTCCTCACAAGCCTCCAACGGTTCAAACAATGCTTAAGGAGATGAAACAAGCAGAAGAGGAGCAAGAAAAGAGCCCAGAGCAAATAGCTCAGGAAATAGGGCTAGACACATTAATCACAGAGGTGACCAGTCCTGTAGTGGTGGATCTGACAGAGAAGCAGGATGCAAGTCCTGAATAGCCAGCAGGATCACCTGATAAGGGTCACCTAACAGAAGAGATGGAGATGGCAGAGACAGAGGGCCATGCTCTTGAAACCGGCCAACAAAGTCCACAAGATACAATGAAGGAACCTGCTATAGTAGAGGTTCAGGAGGCGAGGGCTGGTGAAAAAGAAACATTAGAGGACCTAGCTGCCAAAGTACAAGAGGTGGGTGGTGCAGGCTCAGAAGAAGTAGTAGCTGCAGAGCAATCTCCACCACATCAGGCAGAGTCCCCAATATCTGGTGTAGTGGATAAACCACAAGGAGAAGAAGAAGTGGGAACAGATGAAATAATGGCAGAGGCGGGTCATGATCATCATGATCAGCACATATCTATGCCACAAGGTTCCCCACAGCACATAGATGCACCACAAGGTTCCCCTCAGCATGAAGATGCTCCTCTGGAGAAGGAAATCCCTCAACAGGAGGAGGTACCGCAAGATCAACCACAAAAGGAACATCAAGAAGAAGAACTGAGGAAGTCACCATCTCCACAACATTTGTTGACAGAAAAGGGAGATATAGGTGAACATCAGGATGATGTTGAGAATCATGATCAGGGGCCTCCGTGGTTGGCAAAAGAGGTAAGTGCTGAGGAGGAGATTGAAATTCAGGAATTCAACGTCTCCACCCTGTTTTCTGCGGATATAATGAAGCCAAGGAGGAAGGCCAGAATGACTTCGGCCATCAAGAGAGATCCAACAATAGGGAGAAGGACCGCACAAATTGCCATACCTGTGGTGGAGAAAGAAAAAGGTAAAATCACCGTCGATGAATTTTAGATTAGTACAGTAGATTTGGGCTTTGCCAATGAGGACCAAGAAGGTCAGGAGGGCAAAGATATCATTGACTCTCTAATTCAGAAAGTGAAAAGAGAGAAGGAGAAAAATAAGCAATATAAAGAGCACATTGCTCAGTTGCACGCCTATATCAAAGGGCTGACCAATCCTGATGATACCGCAACTGAACATGCAGTCCCATTGACTGCCATTTCTTAGGAGGAGGTAAATAAATTAGACCTCATGAAGCATGAAGCATCCGTAATAAGGAGATGGATGTCATCCACATTGGATGATGCTGTTGAAATAGTAAAGGCCTCTTTGAAGAGGTGGAGCACCCTAAGTGACTCTAAGGCCAAAGTGGATAGATTGCAGATGCAGACCGGAAAGAGGTCTTACAAGCTGGAGAGAGTCCTGGCCCTGTTAGGGGAAATAAGAAATATAAATCCACAACTGCTTATCAGTAAGCAGGTACTTAATAATAATACAACATTATTAATTAATATTTGGTATAAAGACAATCAGTTTAAGTGTGTAGTCCTCAAAAGGTGTAATAATAAGCTGAGGGATGTCAGCATGAGGCTGCGAGATTTAATGGCTCAAGAGGCAGTGATATTGGAGGCTTTGGAAGGTAAGGTGGAAGGAAAAATAGAGAATCAGGATGAAGAGTCCGCCATCAAAGCTGTACACAGCAACTTCCAAGCAGAGACAGATGGTCCACCTGTCCCTTTGACAGAGGAATTGATATACAAAATAATGAGGATCAAGGTCCAGATGGAGAAATACAAGGAAACGCTGCAGGACAACAAAAATAAGCTGGACAACAGCAGGGATAAATATGAAGCACATAAGCACGCCATTGTAAAGGCAAAGACTCAAGATGGTGGAGGGATAGATCAGGTTGTGCATTCATACGAGCAGGTCCGCAGTAGTATGCAGCCCCATATGCAGCCGCATCATCATCAGGATAGTGAAAGTTCGGAAAGTGAGGCACATGATGATGACCCGCATGAATCAGCTGAAGAGCATGATGAAGATACATCATGAAGGGGAATACTAACATAAGTAGTATAGATAGTTGCCAGCTGGCAACTTGTGCCATTTTTTTTTTGTAAAGATTTACAAAATCAGATGAATCTGGACCGTGGATATGTATTGATGAATCTAGATCGTAGATCTTTTGTAACGGATTCCTCACCTTATTCTATAAAAGGTGGTGGAATGCCTTGTTGAAACATTCATAAACTTAATTGAAATCTGTTTGCTGAAATATTCAGGGCTTATTTCAAAGTTATTGCATATATACATGTCTTTTGCATACTTAATGAAAGAGAAGAGTATTTCGATTACAAATCTTCGTAAATCTTGAGTAATCTATGTCTGAATTCTGGATATGTGCTTTGATTTGCTGCGTCCCTTGGAGTGCTCATCATGTTGCATATATTGTTTTCATTCATCATCCTCTAAAGTTTGCATCAACTGTATCTAGCTGTGGAACATCCTGGTGAACATATGGTTTGATTTCTTTTCATCATGACAGTATCTAGTATGTATGTGGATCAATAGCTGAAGATTCAACTTTAAATTGTAGTATTCCTTTAATTTCTTTCAATTTCAAAACATTTCACTACCACAATTGCAAATAATTGATAATCTTAAGCAAATAACGCAAATATGCAAACATCTCGTAGGTAATCGCAAATATTCAGCATATTTGAATACAAAGCATGTACAACTGAAAATATCATGCAAAGATTGAAGTATTTCTACATCTTTTCATCTAATAAATGCATAATATGACTTCTCTGTAAAGAATTTCTGCAGGAATGTCATGATGATGGCACAATTTCACGTAAGGCCCCAAAATGGAAACAGCAACTCACATTAACCTCTGAGTAACGTCAGACGATTAAGACCTAATCACCGGAGACTTGAGATCCTGAATTCCTTGAATTCACAGTATCTTTCAAGATGAATAAAGGTTAATGTGTACTTTTATTCTATGCTTGTTTATGAATAACATCATGACCAACACTAGTCCATATATGAAGATGGGGTATATATATATATATATATTTGACGCTTGACTAGTAGAATCACTCCATGTGATGTATCATCTTATGTCATTTCTTATGACAAACATTATACAATCCACTCAATCTGCTCTTGTACACTTTGATTGGTATCTCACCTTGTTTCTATGCTTGGTTATGAGGTACCTATAGTATAGCCCAATGGTTATACTCAGCTCTGAACCCGTGAGTATAGCCTTGGTCCTTAATGTGACTATTTTCATGCATAGATTTCATGATTTGATCTTGTTGTTTATCTTAGCATATATTATATCAATTTGTTTGTGGGAACATTCAGCAATCATAAGCACATGTCACCTTGGGGGCATGGGCTTTGTGAGAGCTCTTGTTCCCTTGTGTGTTTTCTCTCTACCTTAATGTGCTTGATATCAATAAGTGACATCAACGACCTTAAGGTGGGGGCATATATAATGGTATACGTCTGATTATTTTGGCACTAATGAAGCATGTTTGTAAGCCCTCTCCGTGAGGTGGGATGGTGTATCTCTTGAGCTAGTGCACATCTTTATTCAAATTGTAATAAAAAATCCCTCTCCGTGAGGTGGGATTACGTATCTCTTAAGCTAGTGCTTATACTTTTATACAAAGTCCTTCTACAGAAGGCGGGATGGTGTATGTCTTGAGCTAGTGCACATCCTTTTATACAAAGTCCTCATTGAGAGGCAGGGTTGGATCTTGAGCTATCCTCCCTTAAGCATGTCTTTGGTGGTTGTTGTAGCATAAGATCAACCGTCAGGTGTGTTTAGTGTGTTTTAGATGGTGGGACTTAGTAATAAGCTCCTTCCATGTTAGGAACCCATGTTTAACCCTTCTCTTTACTTTGTTAGTATATTAATTTTGGATGCATATGCTTTGTAAGTCATCTCGTGAGTATATTGTCTAATCCCACATTCATGGGAAGTAATAGTTGTTTATATTAGACTTAGTATATAAGTACGTATTGAGGCCAATGAAGGCATCCACAAATTTATTGTATTGAGCTTGCTCAAAGGAGGTTGCCCCCTCGAAGTGGCCTGTGATCAACAAATTCCTTCTATGTTTCTGCTATTTTAGTTATTTCATGCATTTTTCATTGTATTGTTGCAGGAGGTTCCTCTCATATGGTATTAGAGTGCTTTCTTGGGCTCGTTGGGTGGAATTTCTACAGTGGTCTCCAAGTGTGGTGATTAGTGTAGTAGTTCTTTTGTTTCGCATCTGTACTGTTAATTTCAATTGTAGGTTCAGATCAGGGAGAGCTGTCATTTGTGGCAAAGTGGTTATCCATTTTCCCTGAACCTTTAGTTAGGAGGTTGAGTAGACTAAATTTGTCCAAAGCAGTTGGCAAATCGATTCTAGAAAAAACAAAAAAAAAGTAAAAAAAAAATCTGGTTATGGTTGTCACCCACACAGGAGTAAAAAACATGGAGGATGAACTTGCAGACCTCAAGACCAAACTCCAAGATTTGGATGAAAAAATTCTTGGCCTCAATCTTCAGCATTTAGCCATGAACAATAGACGGTAGCCAGAGTCTTCTATAGACACTGGGTTCTCTTCTTCCAGCAATTTTCGTGGGCCGAAGCTTGATTTTCCTCGCTTCAATGGTGATGATCCAACTGGATGGATATACCAGGTAGAACAATATTTCAGTCTGCATAATACTTTTGATGTCAACAAAGTTCTACTTACATCCTTTCATTTGGAATGTGAATCCCTTTAATGGTTTCGTTGGTACATCAAGGCTCATGAAGAGTCAAAATAGACAGATTTTTGAAAACTCATTTTGCAACGATTTGGCCCTAGTGCTTTTGATGACTTCATAGCACTCACTAAACTTCACCAAATAGGCACTGTGAGAGAATATTAGACAGAATTTGAAAAAATGGCCAATCACACAGAGGGATTGTCTGATGAATTCTTCAGGAGTTGTTTTGTCAGTGGTCTGCAGGATGCAATCCGATATGAGGTTAAAATGTTCCATCCCAACACAATGATGGAAGCCCTAGGGTTGCCTAAGTTGGCGGAGGACAAGATGACAGCTCAATAATGATCCAAATCTACTTTTGTTCCATTTAGAAATATGGTTTCCCAAAGACCTCCAACCACGCTATCTCCTAGAACAACTCCTGTCAAGCATTTGACTAAAGCAGAGATGTGGGCACATAGAGAAAAAGGGCTTTGTTATAATTGTGATGAGAAATTCACTCGGGGACATAGATGTGTTGAGCAAAAGCTCTATGTCTTGGATGTGGATTCTCCACCTAAAACTGAAGTTTATGAAGAAGCTCAAGATACAGTAAATGATCAGGTTGAAACTCAGCAGCCGCCTATTGACCCTACTTCTCAAGAAGACCACCCAGATATCTCTCTCCATGATTTAGTAGGAGTCACCACCCCACAAACCATGCCGGTCAAGGGTTACGTCAAGAAGTTCCCTCTTACAATACTCATTGATTCTGGTAGCACTCATAACTTCATTGACCCTTAGATCACCAAATATGCTAATTGTTTTGTCCATCCTTGCTCCAGCTTTGAAGTCATGATTGCTAATGGGGGCACATTATCTTGCAAAGGGAAGTGTCGTAATGTACGTATCTCTATTGGAGATTATAACCTACACTTCGACATGTTTGCCTTGCCCTTAGGCGAGTGTGATGTGGTTTTGGGTGCCCAATGGTTATGCACACTTGGACCCATCTTATGGGATTTTGCTAAACTTTGGATGTAGTTTTTAGAAAATGGGCAAAAACACACATTGAATGGCTTACAACTAGGGTCTCTTAGCATCATAAGTTCACATCGAATGGAAAAGCTTCTTAAGAAGAATTCACATGGTGTCATTGCTCAACTCCATTCCATTCAGATACAACCATCAGTGGTCTCCACTACTCCTTTAGATCTACAATGAATTTTGGATAGGTATGCAAGTGTCTTTGCCGAACCAGTGGGATTGCCACCTTCATGACTAGAGGATCATTGTATTCAGTTCCTTTCTGGAAGTGTTCCTCCCAACATCAGACCCTACCGCTACCCATTTCACCAAAAGACAGAGATTTAGATGCTCATTCGAGACTTACTAAAGCAAGGTATTATTCACCCTAGTACTAGTTCCTTTTCTTCACCAGTTCTTCTTGTCTAGAAAAAGGATGGGTCATGGTGCCTCTGCATTGACTTCTGGGCACTTAATCACATCACAATCAAGGATAAGTTTTTGATTCTTGTTGTTGATGAGCTTCTGGATGAGCTTCATGGCACTCATTTTTTCTCCAAGTTGGATCTTTGCTTTGGGTATCACCAAATTTAGGTTCATGAGGATTATATCCCTAAAATAGCTTTCTGTATGCATGATGGCCACTATGAGTTTTTGGTCATGCCCTTTGTCCTCACTAATGCTCCTTCCACATTCCAGGCATTGATGAATAAAATATTCCGGTCCTACCTGCGGAAATTTATTATGGTCTTCTTCGATGATATCCTCATCTATAGTAAAACATGGGCTGAGCATCTCCAACATCTGGATCTCATACTGTAACTTCTCTCTAATCATCATCTCTGTGCAAAATAGTCTAAATGTGTTTTTGGCCAAGAAGAAGTGGAGTATCTCGGGCATATTATTTCAGCCCAAGGGGTTCGAGTGGATCCTGCAAAAATAGATGCCATGAAAAATTGGCCACATCCTCATACATGCAAGAGCCTCTGTGGTTTTTTGGGACTGACTAGCTACTATCGCAAGTTTGTCAAGGATTATGGGAAGATTGTTGCTCCATTAACAACCATGTTGAAAAAGGATGCTTTTACATGGACACATGCTGCTGAGTGTGCATTTGAAAAACTAAAACAAGCTATGTGTACTACACCTATTCTAGCTATGCTAGATTTTTCCAAGACCTTCACTATTGAGAGTGATGCTTGCGGAAATGGACTTGGTGTTGTTCTTGTTCAAGATGAACATCCCATTGCATTCACTAGAAAAGCCCTTTCTAGTAAGAATTTAGTACTCTCTACATATGAGAAGGAAATGATGGCTATTTTGCATGCAGTACAGAAGTGGTGGCCATACATACTAGGGAATCATTTCTGCATCAAGACTGATCATCAGAGTCTGAAATATTGTTGTTATATGGAGCTTAATCAGACTCGGAGGTTATATTTACCCCACTTTTATCGGCGCGGTTTCCCCCCAAATTCCTACAGGGTCAAGGGGTAGTGCCCCTTGCGGGGGTAGCACCCCCAAGATAGGGTCAAGGGGCAGCGCCCCTTGCGGGGTCCAGGGGCAGCACCCCTGGCGTGTTCCCTGTCGCGATACAAGGTGGGGTCGAGGGGCAGCGCCCTCGTAGGGGCTCGGGGGCAACGCCCTGAAACCTCACACAATTTTTTATTATTTTATAATGCATTGGAAGTTAATTTTTTTCATTGACCGACATAAGAAAACCTTATTTTGTAACCGACAAAAGCTTGATAAAAAGTGGCTAAGGGTTAGGGTTTTGGTATGGTATTGTAGCATTTTGCAGCGGTATTGAGTTGCAGGGATTGCTGATTGTAATCAGTTTGATTTACTGGATAATAATATTGGACTCTCTGTTTGGTGGATGTAGCCCGAGTTTGGGTGAACCACGTTAAAACTTGTCTCTTGTTGTTATTATTTCTGTGTATTTCCATTTGTCTATTTAATCTTTATTTGCATTTAATTGATATCTTCTGCCGGCTAACCCTAACAAATATTTCATGGAACAATGGGTCTCCTCCCCAACAAAATAGAAATAGGTTAGCAAACTCATGGGTTATGACTATGAGATTACTTACAAGAAGGGTAAGAACAATATTGTGGCAGATTCTCTTTCTCGCAAATTTGATGACCATTCTTCTCTTTCAGCTATTTCTATGCCTGTTCCAAATTGGTTGGAATCTATCTAGCAGGGCTATGTCAATGATTCTTCATTATCTCAAATCATTCAATAGTTGGCCAATAACCCTTCTACTATACTGCATTACTCTTGGGATGGTGCTTCTCTACGTTACAAAGGTCGTCTAGTGCTTCCCCAGAGCACATATCTTCAGCAAGTTATCTTCTATGAACTCCATGCTTCTCCATTGATAGGGCACTCTGGGTTCCTCAAAACTTATGAGCGGGAACAACGTAACTTCTTTTGGAAGGCAATAAAAAGAGAAATTCAACAGATGGTGGCTGAATGTGATACCTTCCAACACAACAAGGATGAAACAACACTCCTTCCTAGATTGCTCGAACCCTTGCCCATCCCTACACAGATTTGGACAGATATTTCTATGGATTTCATTAAGGGACTCCCTAAATCTGGAGGGAAGATAGTAATCTTGGTTGTGGTTGATCACCTCTCCAAATATAGTCATTTTTGTGCCCTCAGCCATCTCTATACCGCCTCCTCAGTTGCACAAATTTTCATGGACCAGATCTTCCATCTTCATGGCATCACTTCTTCCATTGTCTTAGATCATGATGCAACTTTCACCAGTCATTTTTGGACAGAACTATTTTGACACACTGGCACCAAACTGAAGATGAGTTTGGGGTATCACCCACAAATAGATAGTCAGACTGAAAGTATTAACAAATGTTTGGAAACTTATCTTCATTGCTTCACCTTAGAACAACAACATCAGTGGGCAAGGTGGCTCCCTCTCGCTGAATGGTGGTAGAATACCTCCTACCACACTGCATCTAAAATGACCCCATATGAAGAAGTCTCTGGTCAGGCACCGCTAGTGCTCCTTCCATACACCCCCAGTAGTTCACTAGTTTAGGCAGCTGACACGGTTCTCCGAACCTAGTATCAGATTCTTCGCATCTTACAGGACAATCTTCACATGGCAAGAAATTGATTGAAACAACAAGTCGATCAGCACCATTCTGAGCGCACTTTTCAAGTAGGTGATATGGTTTTTCTTTGTCTACAGCCATACAAGAAATCATCCCTAAAACTCAAAGGACATCATAAGCTAGCTACAAATTTCTATGGACCATATAAGGTTCTGTAGAAGATTGGGTCAGTTGCTTATAAATTGGAGCTTCCTCCTTCCTGCATTCATCCAGTATTTCATGTCTCTTGTCTAAAGAAAGTTCTTGGCACCAACATCAAAGCACAAACTATTTTACCAGAACTGGATAACAAAGGATCCATCATTTTGGAGATGGAGGCAATCCTTGATAGGTGCACTCATCAGCTTCACTCTCGATCCATCACAGAGGTATTAATTCAGTGGCACAGAATGCAACCAGAGGATGCTACATGGGAACTACTCCTTTAGATTCAACAACAATTCCACATCTTAAGCTTTGAGGACAAAGCTTTTCTAAGAGGGAGGGGATGTTAGGAACCTGTGTTTAACCCTTCTCTTTACTTTGTTAGTATATTACTTTTGGACGCATATGCTATGTAATTCATCCTGTGAGTATATTGTATTATCCCACATTCATGGGAAGTAATAGTTGTTTAGGTTAGACTTAGTATATAAGTATGTGTTGAGGCCAATGAAGGCTCCATGAATTTATTATATTGAGATTTCTCAAAGGAGGTTGCCCCCTCAAAGTGGCTTGTGATCAATAAATACCTTCTATGTTTCTGCTATTTCTATTATTTCGTGCATTTTTCATTATATTGTTGTAGGAGGTTCCTCTCATTCCATCACATGTGTTTTCCATGTATAAGACATATAGTATGTTTATGGCATGCTATATAGTGCTCATGTATTCTGTGTGTCTTCCTTATGTGTTTGTTGTGTCTTCTCCTTTTGTGGTTTCAAGGGTGTAACTATGAGCTCCCCCACACTTGGGTTTTGTTTGGTGTGTTTTCTACCTGGTGTAGTATCAATGGTGTAGCGATGAGCTCCCCCTACATTTTGGGTTTTGTATTGCGTGTTTTTGGCAGTTTCAAGGGTGTAGCGATGAGCTCACCTTGCCCCTTAGTTAGGATTTTTATTTCATATGTGAAAAGGTTATATCAATGTATTCATCATTTTTTGCATCACTGCTCTCATGTCTTCATCATGTTTTACATTCTTCCTACTATATTCTCTGTGTTTTGTGTGCTTCTTACTGTCTTCATTGTGTCTTGTGTGTCTTCAATGTGTCTTCTAGTGCTTACCTAAGATTGGGGGCTAGAAATAGCTCCTCAATCCTTGTGTATGCCTTAGCTTCATGTGCTTGGCATGTTTGATGTGTTTTTTAACATACTTTAATGCATGTATGGATTGTAAGATCATACATACATTAAAGTGGGGACTAAATGTTATGTCGTAAAACATCCCCCTAGGACTTTTTACCTTCGAGTTTAGCTCCTAGGTCCCCTTAATTTAATCATGCATGTTTAAAACTTATCTCAGAGAAATTTACCCCAAAACCAATGACAAATGGGGCTTAGGGGCCCATCCTAAATGATAATCATGACTAAAAACAACCCTTTGGACTTGGACGCCCGTACCCTAGTCCAGACCTATTTTTCTAGGACCTAAATTTAAAAGTGTTAGTTTATGACTGTTAAAAGGTTTCCCTTTGTTGGCCTTTTCAATTTGAATTATGAATGTTAGCGGGAATGCATATATAAACATGTTTACAACCTCATTTTACACCTAGTTGTTTAAGGCAAACTCATGATCAAGCAAAGAGAATTCAAGGCATTCATTGTGTTGCAAAGCAGAATTGTGTTGTGTTTGTTGCAGATTTGACTCCATCAACTCATCTCCTCATGATTTGAAGGCAATTCATCTCTGTGAGGGTTTCTCCTCTAAGGTGATATCTATTTTGTGTTTCAATCAATCTATCTTATCATTTGATTTTTCCTTTGTCCACCAAGGACACACACCCTATCTAACAATGGTGATGGAAGTCTTGAATTCCATTCTAGGGCTTGATCAAGGCAAGCTCCTAAACACAACCCCCAACCCCTCTCTTGTGATTTCATGTTACAGGTGCGAGATCTTGCGGAGTGGAGTTGTAGAGGATCAGTGCAGAGCATATGGATTTGGGATCTAAAGAAAAGAGTAGAGAATATTCCTTTTTGGACTAGGTGCCTGCCCTAGTGTCCTCTCGACTATCATCTCTGGAAACTCTAAAGCAGGTTGTTGTCTTCATCACCTCATTGTTCCAGATCTACAGAAAAAGTGGCCTGTTGGACTAGGGTGCCCGCCCCAGTGTCCCCAAAGTTTCTGCCCTTTAAAAATCTAAATCCTGGTATGTTTCTAATATGCATTTAGTGTCTTCCTGTGCGATCATTTGTCATATTTTGTTTGTCTGTATCCGAAATCATATAATTAGGGTTTAAGGCTTCATCAGATTAAGGTTTAAAAAATTTATTAATACATCCCATCTTTCCTTATCATCTCATCGTGACATCGAACCTATAGTTGAGTCCTCTTGCAACAATAGTGACTTAACTCGGTTTATGTCCTTGAATGTGTATGTGAAAGGAGGGTTTGATTGAATCTATCTTAACTAAACATTCAACTTCATCATCCCCCTTTTCATATATAACACATTGCAATTGTGGGGAGGTCTATTTTGTGCTTAGAGGTTGCCTCTATTGGAAATAGCCGAGGATATTCTGGAACACTTGAATCACTCTCACAATATGGAAATCAATAATACGAGATAAGAAATCAATGATATTGATGAACCTAATTGTGCATAAACTTATATTGATCTCACTTGATAATTTACATAAGAATGCCTTATTATATAGGCATGAAAGAGGCAATCCACCTTGCACATGGATTGACAAATGCCTTGTGACGTGGCACATGCAAGAGGACAAGTGTCCTATAGGTGTCAACCTTTGGATCACTTGGAGTGTGCAAACTAACAACCTTGTGTGACAAGTGTTGGATGACTATAAAGTGCCTTTTGAGGTGAGATGGAAAGTATTCCAACCTCAAAAGGTATGCACATGAAGTTTACCAAACAACTAGGTAACCTTTAACCTCTAAAAGGTTGCACATTTAGTTAGACATGATGTTGTCTAACCTCATCAACCTAAGTACAATTAAGCTATAGTGAATAGATAAATTATTCACTCTAACACCCCCCTTAAGTGATGCTTGGGGAGATCACAGAAGTGCAATAGATACAAAGATATGGGTCCTGACTACTAAGCTGTGTTACGTACCCATATACAAAGTTTCTCATACAGTGGAGTAAAGGAGAAACCCAAGTGGGAACAAAACTCCTCTCCACAAGGAGAAATAAAATGCATGAAAAGAAAAAAAGTGAAGAAGAAGGACATGCTTATATCATTACCCCCCTATGACAACTTCTATTACATGTGTACAATGAATTTCCTCAAAATAGAAGATACAAAGAGAGACTTGGAAGCCCCCCATACGATATGTGTATACACCTAAAATTGACTATATCTTATGACATTACATTTCGACATATTTTCTTCTAGGTCCCCTTCATTGATGGTGATTGATTGTCATTGATGTCAAAAAGGTGTTGAGTCTTCACATGGCATGATGTGTACTTGTGTTCTTGTGTTTGGTCTGCGTATGACAAGATGTTATTTTCAAATATTCACCATGATCTTCATATGGTTGAGGTGAATTCAAATGTGGTCTTCAATCAAGATCATTATGTTATGGATGTTATCATCATAAATAGTTTATATGCTCTTATAAGGTTGTTTATAGTTGGTGTTACAATGTATGTTCCAATCGATCTAATGATGTGCTCATTATCATACATTGTGCTTTCAAGATATGCCTCAAGACAAGGCTGTTGGTGATATATTGTTACTGATGTGCTTTCAAGATATGCTAGGAAGATGTTATAATTCATCATTATGGGATTCATTCAAGACTTCTTCATAGGTGTTTATGATCATGATGAATTTGGTCCACAATCATGTCTTATTCATACATGTCATCACAAGCAATTGATATCATCTTCATAAAGCAATGCAGATTTAGTTTACTATGGTGTTCATAATTTGTGTTCTCAGATCATATCATGTTGGTGTGCTTTCAAATGTGGTGTATTTATCAGGTTGAGATCAGGTTTGGTATCTATTTAACATATGTTAAAGTGTCAGATTTGTCTCATATGGTGTTCATGGCAGTACTGATTAGGATCATGCTTGTTCATGATATGGTTTCATAATATAGTGTTGGTGTCATTATGCTTGTCAGATTTAACCTTGGTGGTACTCACTCATCTCTTTGGTAGTAAAGTGATTAAAAGAATAATCAAAGGAATCTTTGGTTCATTGTCATTATCAAGAGATAAAGAAATTTAGATGACATGTTCTCTTGGCACATGCATTCTTGATCACATATTTCAAGATGGCATTCCTGATGTTTCATGTTGGTATTCTTGTTTGGTATCTCAGTGGGCACTTGTATCATGATAAAGGAAGATGAAAGATAAATAGGGTAGATTGATTTATTGATAAAGGATATCATTTTGGAGAAGATGAATAGATGCAAAGACAAATTATCTTTCTTTAGGTGGATGAAATTTTGAAGATGTTGAAAATGTAAACAAGCTGGAAGTTTAAAGGTCTTTTGCAATCTTATATATATGCAGGTGGATTGGAGTGTGGAAGTATGAGATCAATATGCAGTATTGAAGAAAATTTTATGAAGATTCAATTGAAAAGAAAATACAGATAAATAAATGAGAAAACCAATTTGCAGTGAAAAAGACATATTTTCTTGATCAGATGAATCAGATGATTTCAAGGATGAAGTGTCAGAGGAGTGGAATGATGGACTATATGTTGCAGATGATTTGATTTGAATGGTGCAAATTAGATTGAATGGCAATCAAGTCTTGCACATTATGTTTTATATGTTGATCATGGTGATTGTATTTTTCCAGTGAGGCCTTGTATGAGTCAATGAGACATAATGTTTTGTAGTGAGGCATCCTATAAAGCTATTGAAGCTTCTTTGATTAGTGAGACCTTTATGTAGTCAGTGAGATTTTGATTAAGCTAGTGAGGCGGTTGTTGACTGGTTTTTCTATCCCAGGAGGGTTTTCCACTCGTGAAAAGTATGTGTCATGTTTCATGTTGTCTTCATCTGTATGTGTGTATATTAGTGCCTTGCTTATTAATTTTTATTCACATCCTTCATTATTAGTCTTGTGCATATGAGATCAACAAATCATTAGTGTTTTCCTCTCTATTTGTCTTGTAAATTAAAAGTTTTAAAGGATTTGAAAAACTAATACAACACCAATTCACTCCTGCTCTCAGTGTTGTTCTAGGCTCCAACAAGTGGTATCAGAGCCTAGGTTCCCTTTTGAAGCTTAATCAGCTTGGGTAGGTCCTGTGTGTGGAGTACCATGGGTAAATGTAAAAGAAATAAGAGCAAGAAAATTGTCAAGTCTCAGACTGGTCAAAAGTCTCCATCTTTATCAAATTCAAAGGTTGATATAGAACCTGTTGATAGAAATGTTCCCCAAGTTGAATATGATATTGTATTAGAAGAAAAGGTTTCAGGAGCTCCTTTCTTTGATGGTTCAAATTTCTTAGTTTGGTGTATGAGAATGTAGATTTATTTATCCTCTTTAGGATATGGTGTTTTGATGTCAGTTGAGAATGGGTATTGTGTTACTACAAATAAAAAAGAAGCTCCTGAATGTAATTATATTGCAAAGAAGGCCATATTGTCTGCTCTATCTAATGATGTTTCTTGTCAAGTTATGCAATCTAAAATAACACAGGATATGTGGAAGAAGTTGATAAAATTTTATCAAGGTAATGGACCTGAAAATGAAGACAACTTATTATCTGAGAAGAGCGACAATGATGGAAAACTTTCACATGAAGAAGATGAGACTCAATCAAACTTAGAAGAAGGAAATCAGATTATGAGTGATGAAGAACAAGAATGTGAAATTGACATAGAAGGAGAGCTCATGTGTGCTTTGAGTGAACTCAAGAAGTACAAAAAGGAGAACCAAAAATTAGAGTTGCAGTTACAATAAGAAAAAGAGTCCAAAGACAAAGTTATTTCAGATTTTGAAAGAATATCTTCTGACCTTGAAGAGGCTAGAAATTAGATTGCAGATTTAAAGAGTCATATTAAGAATTGAGATTGAAGAGGCTAGGAGAATGATAGATTTTACTAAATCTAAAAATGAAGTAAAATATGTTGAATGCTTAAAACTTGAAGCTGAAATTGTTACTTTGAGGAAAGATATTGAAAGTCTCAAGGCTTTGCCAAAGAGAAAGCATGAGTTTGAAGAAAGTACCACCAATTTATATGAGGTGTTGGGAAAGCAAAAACAACACAAGGACACCACTGGCTTGGGTTATGAGAAGGGAGAATGTTCCAAAGTCAGAGAGACTCCTCAAAAGAAGATTGTTTTAAATTATCATAATGCTGCCCATGAAGACAAAATGCACAATCAAAAGAAAAAATTTAGAAGAAATACCCCAGCAAGACAAGCTTATATTTACAGGTATAACTATTCATTTAATGGTTATTGTTACACTTGTAATCACTTTGGACACAAATCAATTAATTACACAAGAAATCAATTTTCTTCAATAAGGAATACTAATGTTATTTGTTTCAAGTGTCGCTCTCCTAGTCACAAAGCATATAGTTGCAAAATGTATGGAAGAATAGCATCTGTGGTTTGATAGGTTTGAAAAAGAACAAGGTTGAAAAGATTTGGAGGAAGAAACATGAACAGAAGAAAGAACCTATGAAAGTTTGGAAGCAGAAAGAAAGAAAAGAGAAGTCAGATTCTAAACTTGTGCATCCTGCACAAGTCACTTCATCAGTTGTATAACATATGGCATGAAGTTAGGGGGAGTTGTTCATGTCCTATCAATTATCCCCAAGAAGTTTCAGGAAGGAGGTCATTAGATGTTTATCAATTTGATGATCTTGTTTTGTTGGTTTTGGAATCATGCCTGATAATGGTTGCTAAGATGTTATTCATATAGTTGATGATGGTGTTGTTAACAATTTTGATATTTAGTATGTGACAGTGATATAGGTGATCTTTGGTTCAGTATGCATAGATGTTTTTGAGAAGATGTTCAAAATTTCTCTGCACAAAGAGTTTGATGATGTTGTGACTTGATCCTATTTGTATATTGTTCATATCATGTTGATATTACATGGTTGAGTTGTCATGATGCTTCAATTAGGGTGCTTTCAAGAAACTCTTATCATATGTTTGCATATGTTGGATGAGGAGGTTGAAATTGAAAGAATTTAATTCTTAACCATTGTCTTTGCATTTAATTTTGCAAAGTGTTGTTGCAGAAAGAGCTTGTTGGTGCAATTAGTTTGTTGATAAATAGTCTTGATGGGCTGATTTGATTGATAAAGTCAAGATTGCAGTATGTTTCAAATGTGATTTTGTATGTTTCAATATGTGTGTAAAGAACTAAATTGATTGTAGGATGATTGTCCATATTGAAAGTCTTGGCAAGATCATCTCTGGAATGGTCATCATGTCATTATGAGTCAAGTTCATGATAATGTATGTGGTTCAGATAAAATTGAAGAGTTGTTTCAAAGTATTGTCTTCATGGCTTGTTATATGCTTGCTTCAAGAATGTTCTTGATATTAATCTTCATGTATGTGTCTTGCATAAGAATTAGAGCTTTCAAGTGAATTGGAGATGGTGTCAAAAGAAGATGGTGGACTAGATAGTCATGATTATATGGAAGTGTTCTTGATGTGATAATTTTAAATGTTTCTTTGATGGTCTTTATCATTTATATGTTTCAGTAAGGTATGTGCAATTTGTGTGCTTCTAGTTATGAAGTGGTATCAGGTATGTGCTTCAAGCTATGACAATCTAGATACTGAGCCTTATATTTCATCAAGTTCTTTAATCAGAGGCAGTTAAAGGTGTGTCTTGAATTAGTAATGGCAAATGATAATAGTACTAGTTGGTGTTGCGTGTTCTCTATTTCCTTTCTGCAGGATTGAGTGATCTTGTTGTCATTATTATGAAAGTTTTGGGAAGGTCTTCTCAAGAGTGGTCTTCATGTGTTGTGATGTGTTTATGCCATCCTTGCATAGAGTTTAAGTTCATCAAAGGAGTTGGTATTTGATTGTGTTAAGGGAAATTTGGATTAATCAATGAATATGCAATAAACGACATCAAATACCCATAACTCAATAGAATAGTGAAACTAAGAAGATTAAATGAGATGAAGCAATGAATAAGACAATGCAAACCTTCCTTAGATCAAAACTTCTATTGTTTGCCTATTAAAATCGTCCTTGTTTGTATGAAGTAGGGCCCTCAGAGAGTGCACTCCTTTGTTGTGTTCAAGGATGTCGATAGTAAATGGCAGTGGTGATAAACGTGCAATGAAGATGAGCTCCAAAGCAAATATGTGATCTCAAGCTAATGAATGGAAATGGGGGTGCCAAAGGCACATTGATAAATTCCTACAGAGTAACAATACAAATAGCCTGGATGAATAGAATGGAAGAATGAGGTTTCTTTTATAGACTTGGGAGGATGAAGATCAACAGTTGAGATGAAATGAGCAGATCAATGGTTGAGAATGGTTGAGGAATATGCAACAAATAGGGAGAGGACAAGTGTCCCACTTCCATCATGTAACATGGTAGTTAACAAAATTGATTAAAGAGTTAGTAGAATGGATTGAGGAATTGACAGAATTGATTGATTAGTTACCCGAATAGATTAAGGAGCTGACAAGATTGATTGATTAGTTAACAGTTTTGATTGAGGAGTTAACTAATTTTGATTTAGAGGAGAAATAGGACATGTGGGTGAGAGAATATTAGCTAATTAAATATTTGAAATATTTAATTACATGTGCAACATGGTGAGGTGGAATAGATGAGGTGCAAAGATGAGGTGGATTGATGAGGTGGAAAAGGTGAGGTGGATTGATGAGGTGGAAAAGGTGAGGTGGAATTATGAAATTAGGACTTAGGATAGAGGGATTTAGGATTAATTAAATAATGTAATATTATTTAATTATGTGAGACACTAGAAGAATTTAGGGAATTTAATTAAATAAATTGATTTTATTTAATTTTAGACTTTAGAAGAAATAATTAAATATTTCGATATTTAATTAATTAAGAGGAATGTGAATCAAATAAATAAATTTGTTTATTTATTTATTGATAGAAGAATTGGGAGAGAATAAATATTAAGAACATTTATTTAGACTAAATCGTGTCATTCTTAGGCATATACATTTTGCCCCTCTTTGATGCAATGCAGTTTACTGTGTTGCTTCAAAGAATAAAAAGTCTGATGGTGATATATGCCCCAGTTTGCCCCTGGTACAAGCTATAACGACAGGATGCCCCCTCGGGAGATTGGATGGGAAAAAAGTAGAAGGCGTGAGATGGATAATCTCATGAAGATGAAGGTTTTAGGTTAGGTTGGAAGAAAACAAGACACGTTTCAGAGAAACGAGAAGAAAACTAGAAGAAAAACAGTTGCGGGAAGTAGTCATAGTCACCACCTAGCCAAATTAGGGTTTGGAAGCTATATATAGGAGTTGGGTCCACAAGATAAGTCATTTGCACACTTGTCTTATCTGGATTTGTCTTGGAGAGCTTAGAGCAACTTTGGAGCAGCATGGAAGCTAGAGAGGTGGACATTCCACACGAGGAGCATCAATCCGAGTATGTTCATTGATTCAGTCGGCTAGCAAAGGCAGGACCCCCGGTATGTATCCCGAAAAACTTCCCCTAGGGTCGATTTAGGCAGCAATAAATGCTAGGAGAAAGTATAGGTAAATGGATGCACTGAAACACAGAACGGCATATATGTTGCATGAAATGGCGCATATGTCATTTTGCAGCGCATATGGAGAATGCTGTGGTGCATGCGTGAAAGTTGTGCATTTGTAGATTGTGACAGCGCATGCATGATTTTGTGGTGCATTTACCAAATGTAGCGGTGCATGCGTGAAAGCTGCGCATTTGTAGACTTTGATGGTGCATGCATGATTTTGCGGTGCATTTACCAAATGTAGCGGTGCATGCGTGAAAGCTGCGTATTTATAGATTTTACTGGCGCATTTATGTGTTTTTGCTGCGCATATGCCAGAAGTGGCGCATGTGTCTAGAAATGGTTCTTTTGTGAAAAAGCGGTGCATTTAGCACCTGTTGTGGTGCATAGGCCATAGATAGGTAGAAGACTTAGCAAATTGACTTGATTGGTGTCCTGTTTGACATGACAATCGATAAGCTATCTCTGAGATTACAGGAATCTAGTCAAGAGATGTAGTGTACTGTTTTGATCAATTTGAAATGCTAAGTTAGTTGATATGTTTCTATAGATATGTTGAGTACGGGACTTGCAATTTTAGAGTTGACGCCTTGCTTTGCTTTCTTGTAGGAGGAGATACAGGATACACTACAGTCTAGGGAGCAGTTCCCTATGCCCTTGTTGCAGAGATATATGCTGACCGAGATAGATAGAGAGGCACTTGGTGCTATGGGACTGGATTATGTATGCTTCATGCCTGAGGTTCAGGTGAACCGTGGATTGCTGACTGCTGCAGTGGAGAGATTCCATAGTGAGGATGGGACTTTCCATCTCACTACTGGCGAGATGACCATCACCCTGGAGGATGTCTACCAGATTCTACACTTGCCTATTGATGGCGAGCTTGTGGAGTACGACCCACAGAGAGGTGCGGGACTCGCCGAGTGCAGGTGAGTATTTGATGACTCGGAGTTGGTAGGACAGGTCATCCCATGGCAGGATATCTATGACTGTTATGACTACTTCCTTGGGATTGTGGCAGGATTGATTGGAGGCGTTGTGTACCCCGATAGGAGATCTCATGGATTCCCCATTGGATGGGGTAGGATCATGGAGAGGATGGTGACAGAGGGCACCCGATATGCATGGGGTGTCTATGTACTGGCTCACTTGTATCACGACATGCACCAGATAGTATACCACCAAAGCATGAGCCTTTCGGCCGGAGTGTCATTATTACAGTTTTGGCTATGGAAGCACATAGTGATCACGAGACTGATGTGTGTTTTCACTAGATAGAGAGGGGAGCCATATAGCTATGGCTACGTAGGGGTGATTTCCCAGCATAGGCTGGGGAAGCTAGAGTATTGGAGACATGCCTTGGATGGGGTAGATGTGGTCGTCTGGCGACCATATCTAGACTGCGAGCCATGGGACAATGAGGCAGATGAGTTACCTTACTACTTTCAGACGAGATGACTGATAGGACGAACCTGTCACATACTAGAGAGGCAGATTGTCGGCAGAGTACTGAGACAATTCGGCAGGAGGTAGGGCATGCCATAGGGGCAGGCTTATTTTGCATGGACACATGCAGAGAGGGTTAGATGGGGGCCAATGGCATCCTATGAGGAGGCCCTAGTAGAGTTTCAACAGACACTGTATGTCACCTGGGATAGGAGGATGGAGATAGCAGATGCAGGGATGACGTAGGATTACAACGACTGGATTACTGCACACCCCTTTTCGAGATACTCAAGGCCCGAGATGCTGGTGCCTCACATAGATGAGGCAGACTCAGATGACGAGGGCCAGGTGGACTAGAGGAGGAGGGGGAGGAGGACGAGGGGGAGGAGAGGAGGACGAGGGGGTGGTCGAGATGGAGGAGATGACAGAGATGATGGAGGTTGACCTAGACAAAAGAGGAGAGTCAAGCAGGCAGTGCCATCACAGGTTGCACAGCAGGTACCACAACAGGCGCAGATGCTGCCACCCCAGCAGGTGGCACAGCAGCAGGGACCTTAGCCACAGGGGTAGAGACAGGCAGAGGCAGCTCAGGGTCCAGCATAGTCAGACATGCAGGAGAGGGTGATAGCCACCCTGAGGGGAGAGATCACACAGCTGAGGGCATAGCTTAGGAGAGCCGACAGCTAGCAAGAGACAGATGCAGAGGTGATTGTGGGATTGGCCAAAGAGAGAGATATGGCAGATGCACGAATACGAGTCATCCATGTAGAGTGGGATACTACCTTGGTAGCCCTGGGGACAAATGCAGTGACTAGTTTCTTGGTTGGGCAGGTGCAATAGGTACAGGCACAGTTAGGCCAGACACAGACATAGCTAGCATAGGTGCAAGGTGAGCTTGGTAGAGCGCAAGCTCAGGTTCAGTATTATCAGGGGTTGTACCATGGTGCCATGCCGGTGAGCTAGAGGGCCTCTAGCTACAGGAGCCAGTCTGTGGCCCCCCAGAGAGTAGGTCCATCGAGGTCAGGAGCTTCTGTGATGGGCCCACAATAGTTAGGGGTTGGCAGAGGGGGAGACACTGTTGGTAGTGGTGGTCCATAGTAGCAGGGGTAGACTTGTACCACACTAGTGTTTTTGAGACATGTATCACCATCCATTGGGATGTATTTTTGTATATGACTTTGATTCAGAGATAGATACTATGATATTTGTACATTTGGACTCATTTTATGATGTGTATATGATGATGCAGCTATGCGACTTGCTCATATGTTATAAGTTTATGATTCTTTTCAATTTATATGATGTGATGCATATGCAAACTTTAGATGTTTTATCTGATGCTATATGAAATGTTATTTGGATGTAACTTTTGATATGATGCTATTTGATGTTTATATGAACTAATGCAGTGTGAAATGATTTATCTGATGTGTTTGTAATGCATGTGAATGTAAAATGATATCTATAAGACTATGCAACTTTTATGTGATGCTCTTAGCTATGTTTTTCTTTTTGACACTATATGATGATGGGATATGGATGACCTAATGCACTCTATTTTGTATGCAACTGATTTAATCATGGAAATGACGATCACATGTGATATGATATGCAACTAGATGCTATGTTTTTGTGTTGTCCAAATGTACCCTATCGACATAGAAATGACAGGATGATAGATAGAAGATTGATTGGATAGAAGAATGACTCGTTAGCGAGATTCACAAGCTTCACTTTGTATTGTCACTCTGCATTGTTTGGATCTTTTATTGCATGGGATATGGATGTATGGATGTGTAAATGGATGTATAATGGATGGATTTGATGGATTCTTTGATTTTGACATCTTGATGGTGCAAGTATTTTGGAGTGCTTTATTTCATCATTGGGTGATTTTTTTTTGTGTACTTTTCTGAAATGTTGTAAGGTAATACAAGCATCTAGGTATAATTGAACTGAGATGACCTAAGCATTGCTTACATGGATTTTAGCAAGTTAATACAAGCATCTAGTCAAAATTGAATCTAGATGACCTAAGTACTTCTTGCGTATCAACAAACAAGGATTGCCCCCATTCATGTTAGACCTTTGATGTCCTTGATGATCTTTTGCCGATCATGTCCTTAGACTAGGATTCACATTACTAAAGTTTAATCCACAAAGAGCAAACAAAGAAAACAATCATGCACCCATCATAGCATCTCTAGCTTTTGGCATCCTTGAGTAGCATAGAAAGGCATGATAGCAGAATAAGACTCTGTAATTTTGACCTAACCAACACAAATCATTCTTGTATTTAGATGTGTTTGTTTCTTGCCATAATTTGAGTAAAATCATTTAGAGGGCCTTGGGTATTTGCTTTGCTTTGGGTAGGTTAAAATGTCTTGTGTCGAAACTTCTGCTTGAAGCACAGGTTACGCTTGCACTTGCTTGTTTGGTGAGAAAATTTTACAATCCTTATTGGTGAGATGGGCCCTAAGGGACTGACCTAGTGCCTTAGGGGCTCATTGCTAAATGACCTTGCCTACGTGATGATGCAGAGGCAATGTAGTTCAGGTTAAACCCTAACAGACCTAAGACCTAGACGAGAGGAAGTGGAGACAGACTCAGATGGATAGAAGGACTAGAAATGGGATGGATGGGACAGTGGGAGCCTTGGGGATGCATTTGAGAAATGGCCTTGCCTACGTGACAATGCAGAGACAATGTAGTTCATGGGTTTGGACCATGAAAAGCTGATGAGAGACACTATGCTAGGCTTACGCTTATGGATACGGTATGGGACAAAACCTTGGTTGACAAGGCCAACAAAGAGATAGAGTACCAAGCCATGATAGGTAACTGTCAGGAATTTATTATTGGATAGATATGGATCAAATGGGACATGAGTGCAAGAAGAATGGACACAAGGTGATTGGTTTCCCAAAGATGGAGAAGGTGGTTTATCACAAGTAACACCTGTTTACCAGGTTTTCACCACTTGCTTTTATTTGTACGAAAAGCTAGAAAGTATACATGACGCCTGATTGCCAGGTTTTCATCATGATACCTATCCAAGGTGCCTGTTTGCTAGGTTTTCACCAAAGGACGATTTTTTTGTACTTTTCTATTTTTTTGATTTTTTTGTATTTTTTTGATTTTTTGATTTTTTTGTATTTTTATGCCCCTCTTACATTGGGGTCCTCCTAGGTATAGAACTTGCGAAGATGCATGCTGTTGGTTGGGTCATCGAATAGCTCACCCTCTAATGTTGCCAACTGATATGCCCCTGATCCATATGCTGCTACAATTACATAAGGCCCAAGGCAGTTGGGTTCGAACTTGCCTTTCTTTTCTCTATCTTGTTGGTTGCGAGGATTCTCCTTAAGAACGAGGTCTCCGACTTTGAAGATTCTTGGGTGAACTTTGTGGTTATAGCTTCTTGACATCATTTGTTGATATGCTTTGAGATGATCAAAGGCTTTCTATCACCTCTCTTCTAGCAACTCTAGTTCTTACAACCTAGAGACTCTGTATTCTTCATCTGATATGAGACCTTTCAACGACACCCTGAGAGATGGTAATTCAACCTCAATGGGAAGGATAGCTTCTGAGCCATAGACAAGGGCGTAGGGTGTAGCACCTATGGGAGTGCATATACTAGTTCTGTAGGCCCACAGAGCGAGATTGAGTTGGATATGCCAATCACGGCCATCATCGTTGACTGTCTTCTTGAGGAGTTTCAAGATGGTCTTGTTGGATGCTTCAGCTTGATTGTTACCTTGGGGGTAGTATGGAGTGGAGAAATGATGTTGGATCTTGAATCATTCATAGAGTTCTTGGATGTCCTAGTTTTTGAATGGTCTTCTATTATCCGTGATAATGGATGAAGGAATTGTGTATCTGCAGATGAGGTAATTCAGGATGAATGAGGAGATTTGCTTACCTATGACAGTGGTGAGGGGAACAACTTCAATCCACTTTGTAAAATACTCAGTGGCAGTTATGATGAATTTGTGGCCGTTGGATGAGGGTGGATGGATCTTTCCCACAAGGTCAAGTCCCCATTGGCAAAAGGGCCAAGGTGTCGTTAAAGGTCTCAACTCTTGAGCTAGTGCATGTATCAAGTTCCCATGTGTTTGGCACTGCTTGCACTTCTTGACAAACTGATATGAATCCATTTCCATGTTTGGCCAGTAATAACCCAAATGCATGAGTTTCTTGGCTAAGGAAGGATGGCTAGAGTGTGTTCCGCAGATCCCTTCATGTACGTCTTGCAAGGCAGTTATGGATTCTTCTCATTCTAAACAATAGAGTAAAGTACCATCTAGAACATGTCAGTATAGGGTATCGGCAATGATGGTATAACGAGAGGTTTGGCATATAAAATTTTGTCGCTGGTTAGAAGATAGGTCAGGTGGGAGGACGTTGTCCTTGAGATAAGTGTAAACCTTACCATACCAAGGTGAATTAGATCCAACTAGAAGGCATATGGAATGGGTCTCAAGAAGATCATAATCTAGTTGCCAAACAGTTTCCACTAAGAACTCATATCTTGACTCATTTTCTGGTATTTCAAGAAGAGAGGCAATTATTGCCATGGCATCTACTGCTTTGTTCTTGATCCTAGGTATCTGTTCGAAAGAGATGAGTACAAAGTGTTCTTTGAAGTTGTCGACCATCCACTTGTATGGGACAAGCTTTACATCTTTGGTTTGGTAATCATCGTTGACTTGATTGATTATAAGTTGAGAATCACCATAGACATGCAGCTCTTGGATTTTCCACACAGTTGCCATCTTGAGACCAATTACTAAGGCTTCATATTCTACTATATTATTGGTGCATGGGAATAATAAATGGTAAGACTTTAGAATTGTGTCACCATGAGGAGTCACAAATAAGATTCCTACCCCCGATCCATGATTTGTATAGGACCCATCGAAGTAGAGTTTCCAGGAATGTGTTGATATGTTGAATAGGGATTCATCTGAAAATTCAAATTGCATCGGCATGGTGTCTTGTAAGGGTGCATCTGCTAGTTGATCAGCTATGACGTATCCCTTTATAGCTTTTCTGTCTACATACGCAATGTCATACTCGCTTAAGAGCATTACCCATTTAGCTAGGCAACCCGTGAGAGTTGCTTTGCTTAGTAGGTACTTCAGTGGATCTATTTTTGCAATGAGTTTAACTGGATGTGAAAGCATATAATGTCAGAGTTTTTGTGAAGCAAAAACTACTTCAAGACATGATCTTTCTATCTATGAGTACTGCAATTCATAGCCCACTAATGTTTGGCTGATGTAGTAGACGGCTCTTTCTTTATTCTCATAATCTTGTTGTGCTAGGAGAGCCCCAAGAGCTATAGGTGTAGTAGATATGTAGAGTATCAGTGGTTTCCCTTGAATAGAAGGCATGATAATGGGTGGATTCGTAAGATATTCTTTTAGTTTGTTGAATGCCTCTTCACACCTTTCATCCCATCTGAATGGGATGTTCTTGTGCAAGAGATGACTGAATGGTTGGCACTTGTCTGCTAGCTGGGATATGAATCTGCGGATTGCTTGTAGCTTGCCTTGTAGCGATCTTAATTGAGTAAGACTCTTGGGTGGTGGCATGTCCATAATGGCCTTGACTTTGGCGGGGTCCACCTCTATTCCATTTGCCGACATGATGAAGCCTAGTAGCTTGCCTGCAGTGACTCCGAACACACATTTCTTTGAGTTCAACTTGACTTTGAATTGGTCTAATCTCTGAAAGACTTTCTCTAACACATCCAGGTGTGATTCGCTTGTGAGTGACTTTGCTAGGATATCATCGACATAGTCCTCCATTGTTACATGCATCATATCATGGAATATAGTCATCATAGCACGTTGATATGTGGCTCCTGCATTTTTTTAGCCTGAATGACATGACATTCTAGCAGAAAGTACCCCATGGACAAGTAAAAGCTATCTTGTGTTGGCCTTTGGTGCTATTCGGATCTGATTGTATCCTGAGAAACCATCCATGAGAGATAACATGGTGTGCCCTACTGTTAAGTTGACTATGATATCGATATTTGGCAACAGAAAATCATCCTTGTGGTAGGCTTTGTTTAGATCTCTAAATTCATTGCATAGTCTGACTCGGCCATCAAGTTTGGACACTGGTACAATGTTGGATATCCATTCCGGGTAGTCTATAGCTCTGATGAACCCTACATCCAATAATTTCTTGAGTTCTTCTTTGACCAATAGCGCTCTGTGTGGATGCACCTTTCTAAGCTTTTGCTTCATTGGTTTTACTCCTGGGTCTAATGGAAGATGGCGTAGAATCAAGTTCGGGTCTAGACCTGGCATTTCTGCATATGACCAAGTGAAGCTACCCCTCTTTTTCTTGAAGAATGGTACAAATCTGGTCTTTTCTGGTGGAGTAAGAGATTTAGCAAAGTGAATGATCTTAGGCTAATCCTTTGTACCAATATTAATAGGCTTTGTCGGTTCCACAACAATTTGGGACTTCTCCTAGTGCATGTCTATGGGGAGAGTGTCAAGCATCCCATCGTCAGGTGCCACAGTTGGGTTTTCACCTTCAGATGCATCCTTTCTTTTTACTGTTTTTGGATCTGACACTGCCACAAAATAGTTTTCACCATTAGATCTAGTTTTTATCTTGATATTTTTGCGACTGGAAGGCTTGGCACCCTCTCCTAAGTAAGCCACGGTATTAAGTTCAATAGCGAAACCAACTTTATGATCTCCTTTGGGTAGGTGGTCCCTAAGTTCCATATAGTCAATATAAGCATCATCGTTTTGGAACATATCTAGTTGGGGAGTTCCTTGTAGATCCCAGTCAATAAGCTCAGGCTGCACAAGGGGGAGGGAGTTGGAGGATGGACCTGATTCGTTGATAGTTTGAATGGATATACTAGGAGTATAGGTAGGGGTGGTGTTCAGGATGGTACTTTCCTCCAAGTTGTTTATTGCGATGGAACCCAAACCTTCCTTGAAAGTTGTATTCTTAGAGATAGGCAAATCAGACTCTATTGGTCTATGTAGTAGCATTTGTCCCTCACGGTAGGGGCTAAGAATTTGGATAGTATTGACCTCTTTGTCATCATAGGAATGCTCTGTTAGCTCTTCCCACTCATGTTCATTGGAATCTGTGTCGCTATCCTCTTGAAGTGTGTGGATCGTTTCTACAAGACAAGCATTTTCTTTGGCTTTGCCCTTGCCTTTGTATCCTAGACCATTTGTATTTCTAGCCAATGAGGATGAAGAAGGTTGAATAGGTTCTATGATTCCTTCTTTTCTGAGGCCAATGGGGCCTTGTCGTTCATAACCCATTCTGTGCAGGATAGTTTCCCTAACTCGCCCATCCCCTGTGCACTCCCTCCCAACCCGCCCCCCTTCCTCCCCCCTCTTCCTGTTACCCACTCCCCCCTTTCCTCCCCTTCCCTCGGCTCCCTGCGCTTCCCCATTGTTGATAACTAAGAGGGGGGCTGAATCAGTTATCTTAATTATTTCTGCTTTATGAACTTTCTTAATAATTAATGCAGCATCAATTCAAATAATCAAACATAACCATGAAATGGAAATACACATGACACAATATTTTTGATGTGGAAACCCTATTAAGGGAGAAAACTAGGGGGTGATTAACCCAAGATTGTATTCTCTATTAGAAGAATAGAAATACAAAATGGCACTTGCCAATTAGGGCTCACTGCCCGAGCACACTGCTCACAAGAGGCTCACTGCCTACAAGAGACTCACTATCTACAAGTTGTAAGAGGAATAACAAGATCCTTGAACTGATGAGAAGCATCCACATATGCTGAGGTTCATTTCCGGTTAGGCTCAATATACTGATCTGCTGCACTTCATCCTTCTTCTTCTTTGGTGCTATTAACCTGTCACATACCAGACCTGTCTTACTGCTTTCACACTGTTCTTTTGCTTTTGTTCGCATACATGTTGTGTGGTTACACAACACACCCCATTTTGACTTGACAAAATAGGGACCCAACTTTGCTGGCTTGCTCCCTTGCTTTTGTGTTATGTGTGGTAATGGTAAAACAACATCAGTTAGTATGTATGTGCTTATGGTCAGGTATATTTGTGATCTTGAAGTCTGAGCCCAAATTCCAAAGTCTAAATTTTTCCTCAAGAAACTTGCCATGTGAAAGAGTACAAAATTCTAGGCAGGTTTGCCTTTTACATCACCCTGAAATTCGGCCAAATGAGAAAGTTATGGCCAGTCAAAGTTCTAGTCAAACTTGATATTCGAGGGGGGGGTCATATTTCAAATATCACCCGACCTTGTGTAATATCAGCATGATATTATAAGATCACCCGATCTTACTAAGATCACCCTAATGCCAGTTTATCACCCGATAATCATTTGGTCCGAAACTCCAGGTGTTAATCTTACGTGATAGTGATATTTGCCCGTCAAACAGCTTCATATATTTTGCGGGGGTCATATTTCAAATATCACCCAATCTTGCGAATATCACCCTGCCGTAGAATATCACCCTAGTGCCAATATGCCGATGATGTCATCCAATCCCGATGAACAAAGAAATCAGGAAATCACCGTGACGGTGACGTCATTATCCCTTTTACCTCACGGAGGTACGTATCCAAGGATCACCCTTTTAAAATAACATGACGGTGACGTCATCCTGATCTTTCGAAAGGGGGTCACATTCATTAATATGACTCATCTTCGTTAACATGATGATGACATCAGCTTATCCCATTCTACAAAGGCCTTGATATGACGATGACATCATCAATCGGCTTGAATTCTGAAGGTCATCTAATTTCTAACATTCGTCATCTTTTCTAATATGACTAATCTTTTCTAACATGATGGTGACATCATTCTAACCTAATATAAAAAGCTTGACATGACCGTGATGTCATCTTATTAGCAGGGTGATATTCCTCAATATCAGGGTCATATTTCTTAACATCCTGATTTCTTTCAGTATGACCATGACGTCAACCTTTCACATTTTAACGAAGCCCATCCATGATGATGACATCATCATCATCATATCCCAATCTATGAAGAGAGTCATATTAGTTAATATCCCTCATATTAACTAATGTGCATACCCAGACCCGATAGTTTTATTCAATGGAATTTAGTGAACAAAAGCGCATGTATTGCATATGCATGATCTTATGCATGCAATAACTGAAAAAGTAAGGCTTGCATATCATATGAAGGGTCGCATTACCCCTGGAATACAAAAAGAGCTACTGCAAGGTGAAACTATTTGTAAAAATTCAAAGAAACTCAAAAAATTAGGAAATTTTTGATCTTCTCCTTGGCAGGGTCATAACTCCTAGCTATTTTATCCGAATTTAAACTTTTTGGACTCATTGGAAAGATAAACTAGTTATCTAGTTTGTGTTGCTTGATTACTTAGGCTTACTGCCAAGTTATTGATGAATTCTTGAGCCCTAATTTCGCTCTAAAGGCCTCCGAAAATACAATTTACCAAGATGTAGAAAATACCAAAAATCATATTTTTGATATTTTTATCAAAAATCACTCAAAGGACCCTAGATTTGATCAGATATTGAAACTATTTTAGGGCCTGATAGCATGTTTTCCAGTCAACGATAGTCACCTGGAACCTCTTGACCACCTATGGACATTTAATTACGCGAATTTTCACAGATGCTCAATATTCATAACCTGATATATATAGGTTTGCACATTCACAGCCTGATAAAATATAAATGTTTATTTTCCTGCTAGTTATTAAATGATGATGCTTAATTCTTGTCTGTTTGTTGCAGGATGTTGGAGCTATATGAAGTGGCTGAAAATTGCCAACTGGCAGGCAACATGAACCGGAGTTGGGGAGGATATCATCAAATATGCTGTGTGCCAGCTAGAAGGTGGACTGAGTCAAGGATACTAGAATATTCTATGCCAGCTGTACTGGCAGGCACGTGCTATTCATCTGGACCATTGATTATTCTGAGAAGGATCCTAATCCTTGGATCATTGTAACTGTTTTCTAGCCTTTGTTCTATATAAGGGCCAGAACTTGTCCAAATAAAGGAGGATCATAATAGAGGAAAAATATCTGGCAAAATAAGGCCAATTACTGTAGAATTAAAAAGAGATTAGATTACCGAGACTAATGAGGATTGAATTGTTGAAATGTCAAGGTTCTTTCTTCAGATCATTGTAAATGTACCTGTTCTAAAGCATACTGAATTGAGATGTAGCTTTAGATTACATCCTGATTGTAAACTTTACATAATCTTCAAGTTGATTTCTAGATAGTAATGGTGAATGTTGTGTTCAACTAGAAGCGCTTTCATTTTATTACATGTTGTTGTCAACTTTTCCTTTGAAGATTTGCACTGGATCATGCGGATTTGTGGAATGTCTTGGTGAAGTATGATTCTAGTTTTCTTCTTTTCACTGCTGTATGGGAACATGTATGTGGATCAGTGATCTCAGTGAAGTAATTTTTGGAATCTCATTCTCTAACCCTTATTCTCATTTTAATTTCATTTAAATCACTTCCATAACTGCAAATCATGATAAATAATAGGTAGAATAGAGAAATATGTTGATATCCCATAAATAACTGAAAATCCTTAGCATATTTGAGCTAAATGCATGTAGTGTTGAAAATATCATGCAAAGAATTGCAAATAATGGTAGAAATCATGCGAATATTAACCTGTATCCACATTATTTGACTAAATTCATAAGTGCAGAGGTAGAATTGTTGGAAATTTATGCAGAGAAGATATTTGGAGAAATATTGATGAACTTTGCTGAAACTACTGAAGAACGTAAGGCCCCTGAATGGAAAATAGCAACTCACATCAACCACTGAGTAACGTCAGTTGATTAAGAACTAATCCACGGAGACTTGGGGTCATGAATTCTTTGAATTCATTGTATCTTTCAAGATGAGTAAAGGTTGATGTGTAACTTTTATTCTATGTTTGTTTATGACTAACATCATGATCAACAGAATTGGTGCTAGAAGGAGGGCCTGAACAAGGGATTTCTAGATTTCTACAAATATTACATAAATATTTCATCATATGAGCTTAATGTTTGCAAATATCTCTTATCTGAGGGGTTTTGATTGTATCTTTGCACAGATCTAGCTCAAAGCTTCAAAGATTAGTTTGATTTTCTGAGCTTTCAAGTTTTATTCTGAGATATGACAGATCTCATAAAATTTCAAAATCCTAAAAATTAAAAATAGAGTCTCATTTTGATGGATGCATATGAGGGCAATTATCAAGTTAAAATTCCTTTATTTCAAGAAACTTTGAATAGGCAGCTTTATCCTCAAAATTTGCCTAACTTTAGTTTATCCAGTTGTTGCAAGATACACCAGACTGTAGAACACAGTGAAATTAATTGTCTAACTTTTCTTATAAGGTTGGATCTATATTTGAAAGGAATAATATTTTTTATAGATGTGTCCAGGGCTGAAGTCTGGCAAGAAAATGAAGAAATTTTGGAGCAACAAGCAGATGCAGCACCAGAAGTTATTAGTTGTCTGGACAATGGAGTGGACCGCTCTAAGGATTTTGAATTATACTTGTCTAGAAATATATAGTGTAGTCAAATATTAGGTTTATCCACTGATGATGTCCTGATTGAAAGTTGGTGCAGATTACATGACGAAGAGCATTCAGAAAGGGATTGTGACGTTTGCTTGGTCATGTTGGCGAAGACTCGAATTCTGGAACAACAAAGAGAAGCAACACCCCTAATGATGAGTTGTTTAGAAAATACAATAGCTGAATCAGCTATAGAAGGTAAAGAAGAGGAAACATGCTTCCTTGATTCATTCTAGGGTGAGATTGATAGGAGTTCTCTACTTTATGGTAAGGGGGAGGCAGAGTGTAGGTATGAATCTTTTGAAAATTGTGGAGAAGAAACCACTTGTCAGGATAAAGTCTTTGATTCTAATCCTAATACTTTTGATAAGGATAGTGAAACACCTTTCCTTGAGTTATTCTATGGTAAAAAGGAATGGAGACAGGTGGAAGAATTTAAATGCATTGATGCTGGTGAAGTTCCCATGATAGTAACCTAGGAAATTGTAGAAAAGAAAATAAATGCTGATGTACTATCTAACTTGTCCAAATTGAATGATCAAATGCAAGAATGTTGCAGGTCAATGGAACCAGATACCTTATTGGATGGAAAATGTGAGTTATTTGATGAATAATTCATGAAAGTTGAAGATGCAGAAAGCTTTGGAATTGCTGTGCATAATTAGATGCCAATCCAATGTCATTTTGAAAATAAAATAGGGGAGTATTCCTATCAATTGAGAGTTGTTTCACCTTTACATTTAAATGATTTAGAAATGATAAATTTCTATATATTAGGTTATGAAGATACTCATTTAGATGTTGATGTGTAGAAAATTAAAGAAAACATTAAGCTGCTGCCTGAAGTCAAGAATCAAATATACAAGTCAAATGAAGGAACAAGGCTGGATAAAGATGAAGAAATAATTAATCAAGAGCCATACATCCTTCAATTTGAAGGGAGATTTGAAGTTGAGCTGAACAATGAGAATGCAAAGTTAAATGGAGGACCAGTTGTCAATGAAGAAGCATGTCCAACAGAGCCAAAAATACATCAGGTTGTATTTCTCCTTTCCAGAGTAAATGATGTTGAATACTATTTTGATTATGGAAATTCAGGAGATAAGACATGCATATGGATTAATCATGAACATGATGGGCTTCCTTAGTTGCTGATCATTAACCATTATTTTGTTAAACACAATGAATCTAGAATACAAGAATATTTTTCAGAATACAAAGATGAATTTGCGAGGGTTAGAACCATAACAAGTGACTGTTGGTCATGATGTTAGTCATAAACAAGCATAGAATAAAAGTACACATTAACCTTTATTCATCTTGAAAGATATGATGAATTCAGAGAATTCATAATCCCAAGTCTCTGGTGATTAGGTCTTAATCATCTGATGTTACTTAGATGTTGATGTGTGTTGCTGTTTCCATTTTGGGGCCTTACGTTGAGTTCATCATCATGACATTGTTTCTGCAAAGATTCTTCATAGAGAGGTCATTTTATGCAATTGTTTGATCAAATGATACAGAAATATTCAAATCTTTGCATGATATTTGTCAATTATACATGCTTTAGCTTCAAATATGCTAAATATTTTCAATTATCTACGAGTTGTCCACATATTTGCATTATTTGCTTGAGATTATCAATTGTTTGCAATTATGATGGTGAAATGCTCTGAAATTTAAAGAAATTGAAAGAAATGCTTCAAATTAATGTTGAACCTTCAGCTATTGAACCACATGTACATCAGATATAGTCATGAAGAGAAGAAAACCAAACCATATGTTCACAGGACATTCCACGGCTAGATACAGTTGATGCTAACTCCAAAGGAATTGTATGAAAATAACATATGCAAGTAGACATGCACTCCAAGGGACGCAGCAAATCACCAGATATATCCAGAATTCACACACTGATTACTCAAGATTTACTATGAATTGTAATCAACACAGTCTTCTCATTCATTAAGTATGCAAAGATATAAATGTATACAAAAAGCTTTGAAATGAGCCCTAAATATTTCAGCAGATGGATTTCAATTAAGTTTTGAATGATAGAAATGAGGCATTCTAGCACCTTTTATAGAATAAGGTGAGGAATCTGTTACAAAAAGACCTCAAATCTTGATTTATCTATGAATATCTATGGTCAGTATTTCTCTTTGACTTTGTCAACTTTATCAAAATGGCACAAGTTGCCAGCTGGCAACTATCTGGAATACTCATTTTCACTAAGTATCTGATGCTGATATTTACTTTATGATGAATCATCATCTACTTTATCTGAATCATGTGCTTCATCACCAGGTGCATCACTTCCTAAACTTTCATCATCCTAATGATGATGACCCTGTATATGAGGCTGGATGATGATCCAAACCTATTCATACAACTGTACAATTTTATCTATTTCTCTGCCATCCTGGGTCTTTACTTTGATGATGGTGTGTTTATGTGCCTGGTATTTATTTCTAATGTTGTCCAACTTATTTTTCCTATTGTGCAGTGTCTCATTATAATGTTCCATTTTCATCTTGGTCCTCACCAGTCTATCCATGATTTCCTCTGTCAATTGGCCGAGTGGATCATCTACAACAAATTGGAAGTTATTATGTAGAGCTTGGATTGCAAACTCTTCATCTTGATTATCTATCTTCCCTTCCACTTTTCCTTCTAAGGTCTCCAAAATTTTTGCCTCAAAAGACATCATGTCATGTAATTTTATGCCGATCTCCCTCAGCTTATTATTACACCTTTTGAGGACATCACATTCAAACTAAATGTCCTTATACCATATATCAACCAATAATGTAGTGTTATTATTCAGTACCTGCTTGTTGATAAGCAGTTAAGGATTTATCCTCTTTATTTCTCCCAGGATATCTAATATCTTTTCTAATTGCAAAGACCTTTTACCCGCCTGCATTTGCAACTTGTCTACCTTTTGCTTGGACTCACTGAGAGTACCCCACCTCTTCAAAGAGGCTTTTACCACTTCTTCTGTTGTATCAAATGTGGCACACATCAACTTTCTCAATATGGATGACTCATGTTTCATGAGATCCAACTTATACACCTCATCTTGGGAAATAGCAGTCAATGGGACTGTATGTTGAGTGGAACTATCCTTAGGATTAGTCAGCCTACCTATGTATGCATGCAACTGAGCAATGTGCTCTTTGTGTTGCTTATTTTTCTATTTTTCCTTCTTAACTTTCTGTATTAAATAATCAATGATGTATTTACCTTCTTGACCCTCCTAGTCTTCATTTGCAAACCCCAGGTCAACTGTATTAATCTAGAATTCTTCCAGAGTAATTTTACCTTTCTCTTTCTCTACAGTAGGGATTGCAATTTGTGCAGTCCTTCTTCCAGTTGTTGGGTCTCTTTTAATGGTCGAAGGCATTATGGCCTTCCTCTTTGGTTTTATTATATTTTTAGAAAATAAGGTAGATACATTGAATTCTTGAATCACAAAATCTACTTCTATGTTTACCTCTTTTTCCAACCATGGAGGTACCTGATCATGTTTCCCAGCATCATCATGACATTCACCTTGATCTCCTGTATCTGTTTGCATATGTGATGGAGAAGGTGATTTCCTTGTTTCTTCTTCATGATGCTCACTTTGAGGGTGATCCTATGGTACATCCTCTTTCTAAGGAACTTCTTTTTCCAGAGGAGCATCATCCTGAGGTGGAGGATCTTGTGATGTGTCCATATGATGATCATGATGATCATGATCCTTCTCCTTTATTATTTCATCCACTTTTGACTTTTCCTCCTATTGAGGCATATTTATAGCTATGGATATTGTGGAGTCCTCCTTAGGTGCTGGTGTTTGTTCTAAAACCACTATCTATTCTGCACTTGCTCTACTTACTTCCTGAACATTGGAAGCAGTATCTTCTACTACATCCTTCTCATCAGCCTTCTTTTCCTGAACCTCTACTATAGCAGGCTTCACTGATGCATCTTGTTGGCTTTATTGACTTATTTCTGAAGCATGGCCCTCTGGTTCTGCCATCTTCACTTCTTCTGTATGTTGCCCTTTGTCAGGTGTACCAGTTGGATGTTCAGGACTTCCATCCTGTTTACCTATCAAATCTACCACTACAGGACTTGTCACCTGTGCAATTAGTGTGTCCAGCCCTATTTCTTGGGCTATCTTCTCTAGGCTCTTTTCTTTTTGTGTTTCCACTTGCTTTATCTCCTGCAGTATTGTTTGAACTATTGGAGTCTTGTGAGGGGTCATGTGTGTACCTGCAGCAAGGGTCTCCATCTTTTGTGAAGCTACTTCCTTCACAACCTCATCATCGGATAGATTAATTGTCTCCTCTAATGAGATATGACCTCCTTCATATGCCTTGGAGGTTTCTTTCATCCACTCTTCAGCAAGTTCGATTTTGATCTTCATAATGGTAGGAAGTGGAACATTGTGCTAAAATTCCTTGTGCACAACTTCGCTACTTGCCCCTTTCACTAGTGTAGGGTATTGCTTTATTTCACCCCTCATAGAGGTTCTTGGTCTCTTAGGTGGGGTAGCTACCACCACCTGTGGGGCTTTCCTTTTCCTTTTGAATAGCAAGGGGGCCTCCTCTTCTTCAGGCTCTTCCTCCATAAGGATATCCTCTTCTTCTGTTGGTTTCCATGAGGATTGACCCTCCTCTTGGGTCTCAGTAATTACTGTCCTTGCTGGCTGATCTTTCTTGGACTTCTGTTTCCTTGTCCATGGAGGTGATGTTGATCCTGATCCTGATCCTGATCCTGCTGCCTCCTCAGCTGGAAACACTGCCCTTTCAATAATCACCCCTTTTGGCTCATTATCAACTTTTTTACCCCTAGGGGGTCTTTTTCTTTGTTGTTGTTATGGAGGTAGTCTGTCTCCTTTAGATTTTCTCTTTTCATTTATAAAATCATCATATTCCTCATCAGGGATATCCTGCCCTTTCTTCTTGTTGTCCACAATAATGGCAACACCTTTCTTCTTTAATGCCTCAATCTGTTCATCAACCCAAGCTTGGGTTAGCTGTAGTGTCCTGGCAATGAAAGGGTCCAAAGATATGTCCTCTTGTATAGTAAGGTTTGGTGGAGATATGGTATCATTATATATCTTCTTTTCTTCATATTCATCTGCCATTATCCTGCCATCATCTTTCTTCAACTGTTGAGGAATGGGGATACAGTCAAAGGTTTTGATTTGATTCAGTGTCAGCCTTTGGTATCTTCTTCTTCTGGCTTCTGCTTCATCTTCACAATCTACCTAGAAGTCTTCTAGGTGCCTCTGATGAATAGGCTTCCCTGTTATTTTCTGTATCCTCCCATAAGGATCATATGGTCTTATTAGTTGGAATGGCTGCAATTGTATTTTGTTCAAACTGACCATTACCTTCTTGATACATTCTGAGTCTAGGCACATGTACCAACCAATGGTCACAGGAAACAAAATTAGTGATAGCTTATGAGCACCCTTGTATGTTTTCAGCATTGTGGAGCTTTGCCTTATGAATTCTATTAGTATCACTACATCAGTGGGGTATCTTGGCAGCATGAGGGGATGTCCTTCAAAACCCTCAATTCTCATATAGGAAAATGGTTCAAATTGAATATACCAGGCTCCATGCCTGTAGATTATCTCTTGAGCTTCCATGCTCAATCTTTTTGTTCTGTCCTCCTCCATGGTCCTTACCAGATGCATAGAAAATGCATCATTGACCAGTTTTTAATCTTGGAGGTAGTTAGCTCTCTGTAATTGGGGATGATGATGCCAAATATGCACAACATTGATGGTGCCTGTAACTTTTCCATCTGTAACCAGTGCATCAAAAGTGCCTTTGTAAGCACAGGAGTAGACAATGTATGATGTCATGTAAAAGGAACAATTTGAACCTCCCAGGTTCATCAGTTGCTCATGCAGAGCATCACTTATCAACTAGCCCCATAATGGCTTGATGTCTGCATATATACACATCATGATTACACCATACATCCAATCCTTAAAACTACCGGCAACAAGCTAGCCTGTCACCCTACTAAGTAATGCAATCATGTATTGATACTCGTCATCAAAATCATATTTGAACAAGTGCACAGGAAGTTTGGCAGCTACCGGATATGTACTATTCTTAGCCCTCCACTGATACATGTTCTTCCTAGCTTGCTTTTTATTATTTTCATATTCAACTTCTAATATCTTCAGGTCCACACTGTTAACCTTCTTGCCCAATGGCAGTCCAAATGTCTTGGAAAGACCGTTGATGGACAGGTCTACATATATTCTACCATGCTTCACCACCTGTCTGGTTTCTGGATTGTAATTCCGTGCACACTCAATCACTAGCTCTGGAGACTCCATGGAGTATGAAAAACTGGCCGCATTCCACATTCCAGACACGAATACTACATCCAGCAAGGGGCTTCTATTCTTCTCATCATTCATTTTGGCAGACCAGGCCTCGAAATTAGTGCTTCCTTAATGGGTATCTATAATTGCACCATATTTGAATAGGATGCCTCTTGGAGATGAGAACATGGGCTTGCTAAATTTAGCCTCACACTTTGCTAACCTCTTGTCAGCCATGGATATCTGCAATTAACAAGGCTTTGTCTTATAATGGGTATTCACATGCATGTAGATAACAATTATCTCTATTAACATCATGCCTATTGTATTTATTCAGCATTAACTTATCATAGGATGCATAAACCAGAACCGGCAGCATCATACCTGACTATGCAGAAGCAACAGGATGAGGGTTTCAATTACTTACCTGGTTATGTAGATCCCCTTTATACTAGCGGTTTTCCAGAAATGTTCTTAATCCTGATGGCAATCACGTGCTTCCTCCTGTCTATAAGCTCTGTTCGTACAAGTGTCACCTGTATGAGGGTTTGAAAGCTGGTGCTCTGTGAAAAAAATGATTTTATCGCAAGGTAAGTTTGAAATGGCTGTGAATTTACCTTTTAACCTTGCAATTAGGGTAAAATTAGGGCAAACCCTGATAGATTAGATTTTACTCGTTGAATTTTTGCACGGAAACTTAGGATTTTGCTAGGTGTTTCATCAGGTTTTGTGGTCGGTGGGAACTACCTACCACCTCTGCATGCATTAAATGTTAATGGTGGCAATGGGAGCGGGGTGATATTCGCATTACAGGATGACGCTCGAATATAAGGGTGATGTTTGGATATCAGGGTGATATTCAGATATCATCCCAAGTGCAATGTGATCATCCTCCCCAAGAGGAAAAACTATGTTCGACAAGATCGGGTGATAAACGCACTCTTAGGTCATGTTTAATACATCAGGAGGATATTTCAATATATCAGGTGATGTTAAAAAAAAAATGATGATGACCGGATAAACTATACGTCTCTCTTTTAGAATATTAGGATGATGTCATCCAGATATTTGCTCATTGTATCGCTAAGGCATCATGACGTCATCATCATGTTATGCGAGCAGGATCTTGTTTAGGAAATATGCCTCTGAGAGGTTAAAAGATGATGATGTCATCGTCATGTTAGTTTCTTTGTTTGTCAGACTCGAATGACATCATCAGGATAATGGCTTAGGGGGATATTTTGTGGTAGGAGGATATTAAGAAATATCAGGTTACATTGAGAAATATGATCTTCACGAAATACATAAAGCTACTGATGGGTAAAGATCACTATCACCTAAAATTGACGTCCAGACATCTAGACTGCATGATTTATCAGGTGATAAATTAGATCAGGATGACATTCTGTAATATGATTGATGTTACGAAAAATGATCCTCCCCCTAGAAATATTAGGTTTGACTCAAACTTTGACCATTCATAACTTTCACATCCTGATGAAAATCAGGGTGATGCAAAAAGCAAACCTGCATGAAATTTGATGCTCTTTCTAAATATGAGGTTACTAGAATGAAATATAAACTTCAACAAACTGACCTCATGATGATGACTTACCTAGCCTTTCCATGCATGATGACCTGTATGACTTACTTTTACCAAACCACCAGGAAACACAAAACAAGCCAAGCAAAAGTTGGGTCCCTGTTTTGCCAAGTCAAAATGGGGCGTGTTGGGTAACCACAGAACAACTTGCCACCAAAGAAAAACAAACAAATTCTAATGATTCAAGTGATGTGATCACATTCATCCATAGTATTCTAATTCTTTCTAAGAATAAGCATCATGATCTCCTGAATGATAAAATTTTATCATGGTAACAATACTAACAAAGGATCATGTGTGTGCAAATGATTAATTATCTTCATCTTGAAAGCAAGTTGAAAACATAAGTAACTGGTGTTAAACTACATAGTTGGAGATCATCCCTCATAGCCAACCTAGATAGAGCCTTACTGCCAGTAGGCGTCTATAGCCCCGGCAAGGTTATCTATATAATCTCCCTAAGTAGAGCCCCGCTACCAGCAGATGTTCATAGCCCCGGTAGAGTTACTTAGATGGCCTAATTTTATTTCTTTTCTGATTTTTGTTTAAAATTTGTATCTGATATCATCATGTCAGCTCATTTATACAAGGTATAGTCACTTGCAGCTTTAGGTTGGAGATTGTACTGGTAACAAGGGAATCCCTTTAGATTTTTCACTTAAAACCTATACTTGTGTGTTCAACAAACCCAAGGCTATTAGGTGTTTCATTGTGATTGATTCACTTTGATCAAGAAAAGGCACCTTGATGAAAGGATATCACAGACCTGATCATGAATACTTCTTAGAATGAATCATAACCTATGTCTAAATCTGATCTCATCACTTGAATCCTAACAATTTAGTTATTTTCTGTGGTGATGAAGTGCATCATTTTGACTAACCAAAACAAAACTCAACAAACAAAACAAGACAAACAAACAAAACAACAAAAACACAACTATACAAGCAATTATACAAATGCACAATATGATACACATGACTGTCATGAAGTCACTTAGGCTTGGAAATAATGTTTGACGAATTGTCCATTGACTGCCAATGGGACATCCTCACCTGTCAGGTTCTTAAGCCTATAAGTGTTGTCTCCTAGTATCTCAGAAATTTGAAAGGGACCTATCCATAATCTATCAAATTTGCCATGGTCACCTTTCCTCTCATGGGCTTTATCCCACATCAGGGCTAAATCAGATATCCTGAAGGCTTTGACTCTGGCTCTTTTGTCAAACCAACATTTAACAACAGCCTGATGTTTTGCAAATTGGTCAATTGCTTGACTTTTTTTCTCTTCCAGGTGCATTAGCTGAAGCAACCTGACTTCTTGTCTATTGTTTATGCCTAGGTACTCTTGGGCAAACTACAAAGTAAGAATTTTCAAGGTAACGGGGAGGATAGGATCCACCCCATACACTAGTTGGAAAGGTGAGTTTCCTAATGCAGTTTTCATTCTAGTTCTGTCTACCCATAAGGCATATTTTAGAAATGAGTTCCATTCCCTAGGGTTCTTTTCTATTAATTTTCTTATGATATTCATCAAATTTTTGTTGGTGGATTCTGCTAATCCATTCCCTTGGGGATAATAGTTGGATGAGAACTTGAGTATGATCCCATGATCAAAAGCCCAACTTGACAATTTGGTTGAAGTGAAGGCAGAACCATTATCACTTACTAAAGCATAAGGAGTTCCATACCTGGTAACAATGTTGCTTTCTAGAAATTTAATAACATCATCTGCAGTACAAGTCTTGCTACTGACAGCTTCAGTCCATCTGGTACAATAATCAGTAATTGTTAAACATACCTATGGCCTGATGGGTCAGTGCAAGAAGTTGGGTCCACTTTTTAGCCAAAAAGTGGAAGTGTTTTCCCTAATTTTTAGAATTTGTCACATTTGACCTTAAAATTTGAAACACTTAGAAATGGAATCTTTAAAAAAGTCACTAAATATAAAATGTAGTACTCGGAGTCTAGTTTCCAAATATGTAATGTTTTTCAATACCCAGATGATACAAATTGATTTTCAATAGGCATTTCTAAAAACCACTATTTAAAAGTCACTTTTTTTTAACCATACCATGCACGTGTACGGCCAACATAATTTGACCTAAATAAAATTATTTTTCAAAATCCTTTTGGGAAAAGATGTGTAGTACAGTGAAGTTTGATGAGGATATTTTTTTATAATTTTTTTCCAAATAATTTTTTTTATTAATTTTTTATTAGGCCTAATTGCTACTTTTGAAAACCCCTCGTGTATGGCCAACATAATTTGAGCAAAAAAAATCATAAAATTAAATTTCTTTTTTCCATTGTGTAAAGAATGATGTGTAGATTGATGACATATAATTTTTTTTTAAAAAAAAATTTAAAAATTAAAAGTTATTAAAAAAATACAAACACCTGTCATTTCAAGTTTTTGGACTAGTTTGCTCATAAATTTAATAATAAATAGAAAAACAAGTCTAATCCAAAAAAATGACATATTTGAAAACTAGACACTATGATCTGTAATGGGTTTTAATTTCGTAAAAAAATTTAGAAAAAAATGTCATCAGCCATATAGGTGAAGTCAGTATTTCCTCTGGTTTTGTACTTAGAGAAATACTTGCAGGTCCAAGGCTCAAGGTCAGCTACCCATGCCTTTTCTGAGCCTAAAACGAAACCAAAAGCATGGGTGTGAAATTCAAAATTTTATAAACGGGTACCCGTTCTAGAAAATAATTAAAAAAAATAGGTACCCGTTCTAAAAAATAATAAAAAATAAAATGGGTACTCGTTTTAAAACAGGTACGCGTTCTATAACGGGTACCCATTTCTAAAAATAGTAAAAAACAAAATGAGTACCCATTTTAAAATGGGCACCCGTTCTATAAAATAAAACAGGTACTTGTTTTAGGTTCGGGCACCCGTTCCTAAACGGTTACCCGTTTCTTTGAAAACGGGTACCCATTGCTATCGGCATTTTTTTTCCTTACGCGACTTCCCCTACATGTGGACCGAGTTTCTTGCACTTACCCTGATGATGATGGAGGATTGATTGGTCCTATGAAGTCCATGCCCCATTGTGCAAATGGGCGCTCTTCCATCACTGGCTGCAAGGGTTGTGCAGCATATTTCTCTCTGTTGGCAGCAACCTGACATACATGACAACATTTAACATGTTTAGTTGTATCGTTAAAGACTGTAGGCCAATAATATCCTGCTTTGAGGATTGCATGTGTTGTGGCCAAGGCTGATCCATGTGTTGTTTCGAACTTGTCATGCAGTTCTGATAAAACCTTATTTGCTTCTAGCTTTTCTAAGCATCTCAGGTATATTCCTTCATAATTCTTCTTGAATAGGGTTCCTCCCTTCATCATATATTTTTGTGACCTTATCTTCAAGGCTCTTCTCTGTGAAGCTTGTAGTCTTGGAGGACATCTTCTAGTAATCAGGATGTGCCTGATATCTGAATACCATTCCCTATTGTCCTTAGCATTGATAACATACTACTGACTTGTGATGTTTGGGTCAATTTTAGATATCATTTGGCTCAACTTAGCCTATCCTCTTACCAACTTCATGGGTGTAATCTCCATGTCATACTCTTGTAATACAATAATCCACTTGGCTCTTTTTTCACCAGGTTCACTCTGCATTAGCAGCATCTTCACTACTGCATCTAGCACTATTGCAATCACTTTGCTTCTTAGTATATAATGCCTGAATTTCTTTACTGCCCTGACCAATGCAAGTGCTTGTCTTTCAACATCCACATATCTTAGTTTAGCATCCTTGAAGGGACAGCTCATCAAAGCAATTGGTTTCTCTTCTTTTTCCTCATCCCTTTGAGTTAACACTGCTGCAGAGGTATGTTCTGAAGCAAATGAATAAATGTAGAAGTCTTTTGTATAGTCTGGACTGATAAGGACAGGAGCACTTGATATGGCTTTCTTTATGTCTTCAAAAGTAGCTTTGGCCTTTGCTGTCCACTCAATCTTGGCATCTTTCTTCAGCATAGCATTTAGTGGTTTGACTATCTCTGCGAAACCAGTGATGAATTTTCTTACAAAGTTAATCTTACCAAAGTAAGACTTAAGTTCTTTCTTACTTCTAGGGAGTTATATTTTCATAATAGACTCGACTCTAGCATGATCAATGATGATTCCATCATCAGTTATCAAATGGCCTAATAATTTGCCTATTGTTACCCCAAATATGCATTTCTTGGGGTTCAAGGATATTCCATACTCTTCACATTTCTTAAGTACACTCCTGAGATCTGCTACATGGTTCCCCCTTTCTTTGGAGAATACTATCAAGTCATCGATGTATATGACTATACATTTTCCTATTAAGCCTTTAAAGGCTATGTCCATTGCTCACTGGAATGTAGCTCCAGCATTTATAATTCCAAATGGCATACGTCTATATGCAAATATCCCCCACTTGGTGGTGAAGGTAGTCTTCATCCTGTCAATCTTGTCAACCATCACTTGGTTGTATCCTGAGAAACCATCCAAGAATGACATCAGTTTGGCTCCATTTACAATCTACAGAACTTCATCCAATGATGGTAAGGGATAATTATCCTTCTTTGATGCTCTGTTCAGATTCCTGAAGTCTACACATAGCCTGATGTCTCCATTCTTCTTTCTAACTGGGACTAGATTAGCCACCCAAGTGGAGTGCCTTACAGGAAAGATTATCCTGGCATTTAACAACTTCTTGACTTCTTCAAAAATTATTGGTTCAAGCAAAGCATTGACTGGCCTTTGCTTCTATCTGAAAGGTTTAGCATTTGACTTTAGGGGTATAGTGTGAGTTATGACTGATGTGTCATATGTCTTCAGCTCATCATATGTCCAGGAAATAACATGCATGTAATCCTTGAGAGCCTGAGTTATTCCTTTTATTTCTTCTGTTGTGCAAACCATACCTATTAAGACATTTTTTTTATCTTCATTTTGTCCAATATCCACTTGTGAATATTGACCTCCATCAGCTTTGGGAAGATCCTTCTATTTTAGCATATTATCCAAATCAAAGGCTCTTTCTAATTCAATCATACCTTTGGGAATCTTGTTGCTAGGCAACTCTAATATTTCATCTCCTTCCCAGACTTGATCTTCCATACTATTCTCATCTATGATCTGAGCATCAAATATATCTCTGTTAGAAATGAAATCAAGGATATGCTGATCATCATCAAAGACCTAGAGATTAGTAACATTATCAGGTATTGATGGTACAGATATTAGTTCTACTAAAAATCTCTTTAAACCTGATATAGATAATGGCTCCAGTGTACTGGCAGCCTGGGCAAGTGCATCTGCCCTATGATTCTGTTCTCTAGGAACGTGGGTGATATTAAATGCATCAAAGTCTTCAATCAATTCCCACACTCTGGTCTATAATTTGACCATCTCTTATAATTGCAAGAGTATATTCCTCTTACCTGTCTGACAACTAATTCTGAGTCTCCAAAGACATGTAGAAATTTTACCTTCTTCTTGAGAGCAAACAGTATCCCGTGAATTAGAGCTTCATACTCTGTCACATTATTAGTGCAGGGGAACTGTAATTTGTATGCAACTAAGTAGGATTTTCCTGATGGATCAATGAGATCAATCCCTACTCCAGCTCCTTGTTTAGACTTGGATCCATCAAATCTAAGGATCCAGGGTTTATCTTCAGCATGAGGCTTAGCTAAACCTTCTCTTTTCTTTGCAGCTCTGGCAGTTGCTCCACCTGATATCCACTTTAACTTAGGAATTTTAGCTTTCTCAGACTTCATCTTTTCTTTCTCCTAGGAAACTGATTCTTCTTCTTGTTTTCCATCATCAGGAGGATGATCCTTTGGATCAGGCTCTATATGTTTCTTTAAAATATGTAGGCACAGCGAACAGGTAGTCTCTGAGTGAGGTGCCTCATGCAGCCTACACCATCCTTGAGTTAGTGCATCTTGTGGATGTTTCTTTTGTTTTATCATCTTCTTAATTTCTCTTGATAAAAACCCTTCAAATCTAGTCAGGTTACTACCTATGTCTTCATCAGATAGTTCATAATCTGACTCCATAAAACAATCACTTCCAGGGGTGATCTTTTCTTCCTTCTTAACATTTATCTAGTCATACACCAGAATTTCTTCTATTTTCTGTATATGATCTTCATCATGATCTATCACCTTTTCTGTGGTCCCTGCAGAAGACAAATAAGAATCAGTATCATCATCATCAGATGTAGAACTTACCTTGGAATATGATGATGATGCCTCACTGCATGTCTGCTCCAGCATCATCATGTCCTTGCATGCTTCGCAAGTCTTTTCTGAATGAGGTTCACTATGTAACCTGCACCATCCATAAATCAAAATATCATTAGTAGGTATATTCAGTACCTTACATCGCTTTATCTTCTTAGATAAGTGCCTTTCAAAATTTCTAAAACAATCTATTTCATCTTCGCTTTCAAAATTATTATAGGTTTCTACAACCAGCATATCTTCCTGATGATCATCATCATGATGATGATGAAAGTCAAGCATCAGGATCTCTTCTATCCTGATAGTCTATGGTCTGACGGCATAAACTCCAGGTTCAACATTTACATACATGATCTCATTCGTTTTATTATACTCAGTTATCATGTGCTTCATCCTGGGTTCAGCATCTATTCTTATCTAGTTAGGGATACCTTTCCAAGGTAACCACATGTGACTAAAGTCAGTAGCCATATATCCATTCAAAGTTTTTGACCAGTCGCTACTAAGCAGCATCCCATATGTATCAGGTATGTCAACTACCTAGATATCAATGTAATATTGGATCCTGGGATCAGATGCTAATTGCATGTGTATATGAGTCAATTCTCCTATTACACTAACTTCTGTCTTATCTAGCTGTGTCACCTTCTTTAAGGATTTAGTAGGATGTAGTCCTAAAGCATTGCATATAGACAAGGGCATCACATTTGTAGATGCACCTAAATCTACCAAATAGTTGTGTAAGTTCTTTCCAAACATCCTTATGGTGAGGAGAAAAGGTGGTGACTCACTCTTATCTCTATATAATGTCATATGTGAGGTTTCTATAGCTTGGACAGTAGCTAGCACTTTATGTTTGACATTACTATCCCTAGCAGCATGATCTTTATTACTAGACTAACTTGAGGAATGAATATCCTCTTTAGGAGTAGGATCATCCAGTGATTTCATGAAACCTTCTTAATTGCAGGAGTTTTCAACAATTCTGAGAAAGACAGGTTGATCTTTATCTTTTTCATCTCATCTGCCAAGTATGTAGCAAGTTTGTCAGACTCATGAGGTAGGGCAACAGTTTTTGACACTGTATTTTGTGGTGACAGATATTGGGCATTCACCTTTGGAAATCCTGGATTATTATTAGCTTTGGAATCACGAGGTGTGTTGAAATTATTTGGAGGTAGAGAAGATGTCAATGGACCAGTAGGTCTGTTGGAGGTACTTCTCAAATTATAATTGTGCTTACCAGGATATTGCTATTGGTATGCATGCACCTCCTCATGTTCAGTGGAAGGCTCATTCTCATCTTCAAAGGGGAAGACATAATTTGACTCAAAGGCTAAAGTAGACTCTTCACATACTTGTGAACAATTCTGATGATCAGTATAACTTTCTAATACCAGGGCTGAATCATATCCACAGGGAACAATTTCATTTCCTTCCACCTGAGGTGGATTCCCTATAGTATTAGACACTTCTGTTTGAAAAATGCTAGCAGCAATTTGAAATTGTGGACAATCTAGCTATGCATGAGCATTTGTATTGTGGATTCTACACCAATTGGTGAGCGCTGCCTCAGCAAGGTTGACTCTAGTAGGTTGTTTGATTCAGCAGGTGATTGATTATCAAGGGTGATGGTAATGAACCATTATTTGGCCTGGAGTTCCATACTCTAGGCTATCTCTGAGGATTATTGTTATTTCCACTACTATTATTGAAATTATTGTTGTACCCCCTGTTAGGATAATTTGGTCTGTCATTGGAATAACTTCTGTTCTGATTAGACTGGGAATAGAAGTTTTGATTTCTCAAATGAGTCACTTCTGTAGTGAGTTTTCTTAGTTGAGCAGAGATTTCTTTGATCTCCTCCTCCTCTTCTTGAGCTTTGGCTACTACATTTTCAATTTGAGGCTTGAAGAAAGAGGATCCATGGTTATTGTTGGATAGATCAGCACCCTAAGGTGTCTGAGTTTGTGCAGGATATTGTGACATCTGGCCATTCCCATTAGGAGGTGGCATGATACTTGATGGAGGCACTTGCAAGGGTGCAGGCATGACTGCTGGAGGTACCATTGCTCCATTAGGATATTGTTGTGCCAAATATGTAGGAGGATAAGTTGGATACATGCCAGGCAATGTAGGGAATGCTATATTTGGAGTTAGTAGCTGATGAACATGGAAGTCAATGGATCTAAAGTTGAATAATAGATACTCCTAGCAGCAGCATCTATTACTACATATGGGGCAACTAACTTGGATAGCATTTTCTGGAACCTAGCATTGAAGGTGGAAATAGGTTCTCCCTCTAACTGCTTGATAGTGGCAAATAGGTGATAGTTCATTGAAGAACCAATTGGTATTTTGAACCTATCAGTAAAAGATTTCTCTAGGACAACCCATGAACCAACAAAACTCTGACCAAGACTAATAAACCAATTAAAATCCTCTTCCCCTAGGGAAAAAGGAAATAATCTGCATACAACATCTTGATGTTCTATTCTGGCCCTACAATAGACTTCTTTAAAGGTTCTGATATGATCATCAGCATCTTGATAAGGATGATATTTTGGACAAAGTTTGTCTAGATTCTTTGGTAACTCATGATATGCATTGAAGGTCAAAGGTGAATCTGCTGCAAAGAAGGACATTGCAACCAGAGGAGGTTGACCCTGTGGTACAGTTGGCTGAGGTTGGACCTGGGGTTAAGGTTGAACAGGAGGTGTCACAGATATCCCAGAAGGTATTTGCAAACCAACAGGAGCTATAGGAGGAGGCTCTGGTGAAGCTCCTGATGCACTCGACCCTGGAGTGTGATGGATGTCCATAGTTCTAGGTCTGAACCCTCTAACAGGTAGTTCTTCAAAGATTCCACTAGATCTAGACCTGGTATTTATCCTGTGAGCCATGATTTCTCAATTTTGAGGTAATTTGGCTGGAACTTTGTGAATATTAGTTGAATTTTACTAGCTGAGGTGATATTTATGATCGAATGATTGATCTGACTGGATATTTATGAAATATTTGCAAAGATAGTGCAAATATGAGGTGATAATAGGGTATGATGACTCTTACCACGGGATATCAAGCTTCTATGGCAAAACTCTTCAAAGCTTTAACAGATTTGTGAATTCATGATGATCTACTGCAAAGCTTGCAATATTTACATTTGATCTAGAAATCTTTACACAAAATGAGCATCTACAAGCTTGTTACAGTAAATATTTGAGCAATATTTGGAATTCACAGGTACGTCCAAGGTTACCTTACTCTCTGCATCATCAAACCTAAAAATAATGATGATGAGCATCCTCTTTCAGATGGCCTTCCTTCTAGTGCCAATTTATGTTGTGTTAGGAGCGAGGAGCCTGCACTCGATGAATGATGACTAAAGCTATATGTTCTTTCCAGTTCGCCCTCCTTCTAGTGCCAATTTATGTTGGTCATGATGTTAGTCATAAACAAGCATAGAATAAAAGTACACATTAACCTTTATTCATCTTGAAAGATATGATGAATTCAGAGAATTCATAATCCCAAGTCTCCGATGATTAGTTCTTAATCGTTTGACGTTACTCAGAGGTTGATGTGTGTTACTGTTTCCATTTTGGGGCCTTACGCATCATGACAAAGATTCTTCACAGAGAGGTCATTTTATGTAGTTGTTTGATCAAATGATACAGAAATATTCAAATCTTTGCATGATATTTGTCAATTATACATGCTTTAGCTTCAAATATGCTAAATATTTTCAATTATCTACGAGTTGTTTACATATTTGCATTATTTGCTTGAGATTATCAATTGTTTGCAATTATGATGGTGAAATGCTCTAAAATTTAAAGAAATTGAAAGACATGCTTCAAATTAATGTTGAACCTTCAGCTATTGAACCACATGTACATCAGATACAGTCATGAAGAGAAGAAAACCAAACCATATGTTCACCAGGACATTCCACAGCTAGATACAGTTGATGCTAACTTCAAAGGAATTGTATGAAAACAACATATGCAAGTAGACATGCACTCGAAGGGACGCAACAAAACACCACATATATCCAGAATTCACACACTGATTACTCAAGATTTACTATGAATTGTAATCAACACAATCTTCTCATTCATTAAGTATGCAAAGATATAAATGTATACAAAAAGCTTTGAAATGAGCCCTGAATATTTCAGAAGATGGATTTAAATTAAGTTTTAAATGATAGAAATAAGGCATTCTAGCACCTTTTATAGAATAAGGTGAGGAATCCATTACAAAAAGACCTCAGATCTTGATTTGTCTATGAATATCTACAGTCAGTATTTCTCTTTGACTTTGTCAACTTTATCAAAATGGCACAAGTTGCGAGCTGGCAACTATCTGCAATACTCATTTTCACTAAGTATCTGATGCTGATATTTACTTTATGATGCATCATCATCTACTTTATCTGAATCATGTGCTTCATCACCAGGTGCATCACTTCCTAAACTTTCATCATCCTGATGATGATGACCCTGTATATGAGGCTGCATGATGATCCGGACCTGTTCATACAACTGCACGATTTTATCTATTTCTCCACCACCCTGGGTCTTTGCTTTGATGATGGCATGTTTATGTGCCTGGTATTTATTTCTAATGCTATCCAACTTATTTTTCCTATTGTGCAGCGTCTCATTATAATGTTCCATTTTCATCTTGGTCCTCACCAGTCTATCCATGATTTCCTCTATCAGTTGGTCTAGTGGATCATCTACAACAAATTGGAAGTTATTATGTAGAGCTTGGATTGCAAACTCTTCATCTTGATTATCTATCTTCCCTTCCACTTTTCCTTCTAAGGTCTCCAAAATTTCTGCCTCAAAAGACAACATGTCATGTAATTTTATGTTGATCTCACTCAGCTTATTGTTACACCTTTTGAGGACATCACATTCAAATTGAATGTCCTTATACCATATATCAACCAATAATACAGTGTTATTATTCAGTACCTGCTTGTTGATAAGCAGTTGAGGATTTATCCTCTTTATTTCTCCTAGGATATCTAATATCTTTTCCAATTGGAAAGACCTTTTACCTGCTTGCATTTGCAACTTGTCTACCTTTAGCCTGGACTCCCTGAGAGTACCTCACATCTTCAAAGAGGCTTTTACCACTTCTTCTACTGTATCAAATGTGGCACACATCCACTTTCTCAGTATGGATGACTCATGTTTCATGAGATACAACTTATACACCTCATCTTGGGAAATAGCAGTCAATGGGACTACATGTTGAGTGGAACTATCCTCAGGATTAGTCAGCGTGCCAATGTATGCATGCAACTGAGCAATGTGCTCTTTGTGTTGCTTATTTTTTTGTTTTTCCTTCTTAACTTTCTGAATTAAAGAATCAATGATGTCTTTACCTTCTTGACCCTCCTAGTCTTCATTTGCAAACCCCAGGTCAACTGTATTAATCTGGAATTCTTCTAGAGTAATTTTACCTTTCTCTTTCTCTACAGTAGGGATTGCACTTTGTGCAGTCCTTCTTCCAGTTGTTGGGTCTCTTTTAATGGCTGAAGTCATTCTGTCCTTCCTCTTTGGTTTTATTATATTTTCAGAAAACAAGGTAGATACATCAAATTCTTGAATCAAAAAATCTACTTCTATGTTTACCTCTTTTTCCAACCATGGAGGTACCTAATCATGTTTCCCAGCATCATCATGACGTTCACCTTGATCTCCTGTATCTGTCAGCATATGTGATGGTGAAGGTGATTTCCTCATTTCTTCTTCATGATGCTCACTTTGAGGGCGATCCTGTGGTACATCCTCTTGCTGAGGAACTTCTTTTTCTGGAGGAGCATCATCCTGAGGTGGAGGATCTTGTGATGTGTCCATATGATGATCATGATGATCATGATCCTTCTCCTTTATTACTTCATCCACTTTTGACTTTTCCTCCTGTTGAGGCATATTTATAGTTGTGGATACTGTGGAGTCCTCCTTAGGTGTTGGTGTTTGTTCTAAAACCACTATCTGTTCTGCACTTGTTCTACTTACTTCCTAAACATTGGAAGCAGGATCTTCTACTACATCCTTCTCATCAGCCTTCTTTTCCTGAACCTCTACTATAGCAGGCTTCACTGATGCATCCTGTTGGCTTTGTTGACTTATTTCTAAAGCATGGCCCTCTGGTTCTGCCATCTTCACTTCTTCTGTATGTTGCCCTTTGTTAGGTGTACCTACTGGATGTTCAGGACTTGTATCCTGTTTACCTGTCAAATCTACCACTACAGGACTTGTCACCTGTGCAATTAGTGTGTCCAGCCCTATTTCTTGGGCTATCTTCTCTGGGCTCTTTTCTTTTTCTATTTCTACTTGCTTTATCTCCTCCAGTATTGTTTGAACTGTTGGAGTCTTGTGAGGGGTCATGTGTGTACCTGCAGCAAGGGTCTCCATCTTTTGTGAAGCTACTTCCTTCACAACCTCATCTTCGGATAGATTAATTGTCTCCTCTAATGAGACATGACCTCCTTCATATGCCTTGGAGGTTTCTTTCATTTGCTCTTCAGCAAGTTCAGTTTTGATCTTCACAATGGTAGGAAGTGGAACATTGTGCCGAAATTCCTTGTGCACAACTTCGCCACCTGCCCCTTTCACTAGTGTAGGGGATTGCTTTATTTCACTCCTCATGTAAGTTCTTGGTCTCTTAGGTTGGGTAGCTACCACCACCTATGGGGCTTTCCTTTTCCTTTTGAATAGCAAGGGGGCCTCCTCTTCGTCAGGCTCTTCCTCCATAAGGATATCCTCTTCTTCTATTGGTTTCCGTGAGGATTGACCCTCCTCATGGGTCTTAGTAATTACTGTCCTTGCTAGTTAATCTTTCTTGGACTTCTGTTTCCTTGTCCGTGGAGGTGATGTTGATCCTGATCCTGATCATGATCCTACTACCTCCTCAGTTGGAAACACTGCCCTTTCAATAATCACCCCTTTTGGCTCATTATCAACTTTTTTACCCCTAGGGGGTCTTTTGCTTTGTTGTTGTTGTGGAGGCATTCTGTCTCCTTTAGATTTTCTCTTTTCATTTATAAAATCATCATATTCCTCATCAGGAATATCCTGCCCTTTCTTCTTGTTGTCCACAGTAACGGCAACACCTTTCTTCTTTAATGCCTCAATCTATTCATCAACCCAAGCTTGGGTTAGCTATAGTGTCCTGGTAATGAAAGGGTCCAAAGATATGTCCTCTTGTATAGTAAGGTCAGTTGCAGATATGGTATCATTATATATCTTCTTTTCTTCATATTCATCTGCCATTATCCTGCCATCATCTTTCTTCAACTGTTGAGGAATGGGGATACAGTCAAAGGTTTTGATTTGATTCAGTGTTAGCCTTTGGTATCTTCTTCTTCTGGCTTCTACTTCATCTTCACAATCTGCCCAGAAGTCTTCTAGGTGCCTCTGATGAATAGGCTTCCCTGTTATTTTCTGTATCCTCCCATAAGGATCATATGGTCTTATTAGTCGGAATGGCTGCAATTGCATTTTGTTCAAACTGACCATCACCTTCTTGATACTTTCTGAGTCTGGGCACATGTACCAGCCAATGGTCACTGGAAACAAAATTGGCGGTAGCTTATGAGCACCCTTGTATGTTTTCAGCATTGTGGAGCTCTGCCTTATGAATTCCATTAGTATCACTGCATCAGTGGGGTATCTTGGCAGCATGAGGGAATGTCCTTCAAAACCCTCAATTCTCATATAGGAAAATGTTGTAAATTGAATATACCAAGCTCCATGCCTGTAGATTATCTCTTGAGCTTCCATGCTCAATCTTTTTGTTCTGTCCTCCTCCATGGTCCTTACCAGATGCATAGAGAATGCATCATTGACCAATTTGTAATCTTGGAGGTAGTTAGCTCTCTATAATTAGGGATGATGATCCCAAATATGCACAGAATTGATGGTGCCTGTAACTTTTCCATCTGTAACCAGTGCATCAAAAGTGCCTTTGTAAGCACAGGAGTAGACAATGTATGATGTCATGTAAAAGGAACAATTTGAACCTCCCAGGTTCATTAGCTACTCATGCAGAGCATCACTTATCAACTGGCCCCATAATGGCTTGATGTCTGCATATATACACATCATGATTACACCGTACATCCAATCCTTAAAACTATTGGCATCAGGCTGGCCTGTCACCTTGCTAAGTAATGCAATCATGTATTGATACTCGTCATCAAAATCATATTTGAACAAGTGCACAGGAAGTTTGGCAGCTCCCAGATATGTGCTATTCTTGGCCCTCCACTGATACATGTTCTTCCTGGCCTGGTTTTTATTATTTTCATATTCAACTTTTGATTTCTTCAGGTCCACACTGTTAACCTTCCTGCCCAATGGTAGTCCAAATCTCTTGGAAAGACCCTTGATGGACAGGTCTGCTTATATTCTACCATGCTTCACCACCTGTCTGGTTTCTGGATTGTAATTCTATGCACACTCAATCACCAGCTCTAAAGACTCCATGGAGTATGAAAAACCTATTGCATTCCACATTCTGGACATGAATACTGCATCCAGCAAGGGGCTTATGTTCTTCTCATCATTCATTTTAGTGGACCAGGCCTCCAAATCAGTGCTTCCTTAATGGGTATCTGTAATTGCACCATATTTGAATAGGATGCCTCTTGGAGATGAGAACATGGGCTTGCTGAATTCAGCCTCACACTTTGCTAACCTCTTGTCAGCCATGGATATCTGCAATTAACAAGACTTTGTCTTACAATGAGTATTCACATGCATGCAGATAACAATTATCTCTATTAACATCATGCCTATTATATTTATTCAACATTAACTTATCATAGGATGCATAAACCAGAACCAGCAGCATCATACCTGACCATGCAGAAGCAATAGGATGAGGGTTTCAATTACTTACCTGGTTATGCAGATCCCCTTTATACCAGTGGTTTTTGAGAAATGCTCTTAATCCTGATGGCAATCACGTGCTTCCTCCTGTCTGTAAGCTCTATTCGTACAAGTGTCACCTGTATGAGGGTTTGAAAGCTAGTGCTCTATGAAAAAAATGATTTTATCGCAAGGTAATTTCGAAATGGCGGTGAATTTACCTTTTAACCTTGCAATTAGGGTAAAATTAGGGCAAATCTTGACAGATTAGATTTTACTCATTGAATTTTCACACAGAAATTCAGGATTTCACTCGGTGTTTCATCAGGTTTTGTGGTCGGCAGGAACTAGCTACCACCTCTGCATGCATTAAATGTTAATGGCGGTAATGGGAGCGGGGTGATATTCGCATGACAGGATGACGCTTGAATATCGGGGTGATGTTTGGATATTGGGGTGATATTCAGATGTCATCTCGAGTGCAATGTGATCGTCCTCCTTGAGAGGAAAAACTATGTTCGACAAGATCAGGTGATAAACGCACTCTTAGGTCATGTTTAATACATCAGGAGGATATTTCAATATATCGGGTGATGTTACAAAAAAATGATGATGACCGGATAAACTATATGTCTCTCTTTCAGAATATTAGGATGATGTCATCTAGATATTTGCTCATTGTATCGCTAAGGCTTCATGACGTCATCGTCATGTTATGCGAGCAGGATCATGTTTAGGAAATATGCCTCCGAGAGGTAAAAAGATGATGACATCATCGTCATGTTAGTTTCTTTGTTTGTTGGACTCAAATTACATCATCAGGGTAATGGCTTAGGGGGATATTTCACGGCAGGAGGATATTAAGAAATATTGGGTTACATTGAGAAATATGAACTTCACGAAATATGAACTTCATGAAATACATAAAGCTACTGACGGGTAAAGGTCACTGTCACCTAAAATTGACGTCCGGACATCTGGACTGCATGATTTATCAGGTGATAAATTATATCAGGATGACCTTCTGTAGTATGACTGATGTTATGAAATATGATCCTCCCCCTAGAAATATCAGGTTTGACTCAAACTTTGACCATTCATAACTTTCACATCCTGATGAAAATCAGGGTGATGCAAAAAGCAAACCTGCATGAAATTTGATGTTCTTTCTAAATATGAGGTTACTGGAATGAAATATGAACTTCAACAAACTGACCTCATGATGATGACTTACCCAGCCTTTCCATGGATGATGACCTGTATGACTTACTTTTACCAAACCGCCAAGAAACACAAAACAAGCCAAGCAAAAGTTGGGTTCCTGTTTTGCCAAGTCAAAATGGGGCATGTTGTGTAACCACACAACAACTTGCCACCAAAGAAAAATAAACAAATTCCAATGATTCAAGTGATGTGATCACATTTATCCATAGTATTCTAATTCTTTCTAAGCACAAGCATCATGATCTCCTGAATGATAAAATTTCATCATGGTAACAATACTAACAAAGGATCATGTGTGTGCAAATGATTAATTATCTTCATCTTGAAAGCAAGTTGAAAACATAAGTAACTGGTGTTAAACTACATAGTTGGAGATCATCCCTCATAGCCAACCTAGATAGAGCCTTACTGCCAGCAGACGTCTATAGCCCCGGCAAGGTTATCTATACAATCTCCCTAAGTAGAGCCCCACTACCAGCAGGCATTCATAGCCCCGGTAGATTTACTTAGATGGCCTAATTTTATTTCTTTTCTAATTTTCTTTAAAATTTGTATCTAATATCATCATGTCAGCTCATTTATACAAGGTATAGTCACTTGCAGCTTTAGGTTGGAGATTGTATTGGTAACAAGGGAGTCCCTTTAGATTTTTCACTTAACACCTATACTTGTGTGTTCAACAAACCCAAGGCTATTAGGTGTTTCATTGTGATTGATTCACTTTGATCAAGAAAAGGCACCCTGATGAAAGGATATCATAGACATGATCATGAATACTTCTTAGAATGAATCATAACCTATGTCTAAATCTAATCTCATCACTTGAATCCTAACAATTTAGTTATTTTTTGTGGTGATGAAGTGCATCATCTTGACTAACCAAAACAAAACTCAACAAACAAAACAAGACAAACAAACAAAACAACAAAAACACAACTGTACAAGCAATTATACAAATGCACAATATGATACACATGACTGTCATGAAGTCACTTAGGCTTGGAAATAATGTTTGAGGAATTGTCCATTGACTGGCAATGAGACATCCTCACCTGTCAGGTTCTTAAGCCTATAAGTGCTATCTCCTAGTATCTTAGAAATTTGAAAGGGACCTATCTATAATTTGTCAAATTTTCCATGGTCACCTTTCCTCTCATGGGCTTTATCCCACATCAGGACTAAATAAGATATCTTGAATGCTTTGACTCTGGCTCTTTTATCAAACCAGCATTTGACAACAATTTGATGTTTTGCAAATTGGTCAATTGCTTGACTTCTTTTCTCTTCCAGGTACATTAGCTGAAGCACCCTCACTTCTTGTCTATTGTTTATGCCTAAGTACTCTTGGGCAAACTGCAAAGTAGGAATTTTCAAGTTAATAGGGAGGATAGGATCCACCCCATACACTAGTTGGAAAGGTGAGTTTCCTAATGCAGTTTTCATTCTAGTTCTGTCTACCCATAAGGCATATTTCAGAAATGAGTTCCATTCCCTAGGGTTCTTCTCTATTAATTTTCTTATGATATTCAACAAATTTTTGTTGGTGGATTCTGCTAATCCATTCCCTTGGGGATAATAGTTGGATGAGAACTTGAGTATGATCCCATGATCAAAAGCCCAACTTGACAATTTGGTTGAAGTGAAGGCAGAACCATTATCACTTACTAAAGCATAAGGAGTTCCATACCTGGTAACAATGTTGCTTTCTAGAAATTTAATAACATCATCTGCAGTACAAGTCTTGTTGTTGACAGCTTTAGTCCATCTGGTACAATAATCAGTAATTGTTAAGACATACCTATGGCCTGATGATGATGGAGGATTGATTGGTCCTATGAAGTCCATGCCCCATTATACAAATGGGCACTCTTCCATCACTAGATGCAAGGGTTGTGCAGCATATTTCTCTCTGTTGGCAGCAACCTGACATACATGACAACATTTAACATGTTCAGTTGTATCGTTAAAGACTGTAGGCCAATAATATCCTACTCTAAGGATTGCATGTGTTGTGGCCAAGGCTAATCCATGTGCTGTTCCGAACTTGTCATGTAGTACTGATAAAACCTTATTTGCTTCTGGCTTTTCTAAGCATCTCAGGTATATTCCTTCATAGTTCTTCTTGAATAGGGTTCCTCCCTTCATCATATATTTTTGTGACCTTATCTTCAAGGCTCTTCTCTGTGAAGCTTGCAGTCTTGGAGGACATCTTCTAGTAATCAGGATGTGCCTGATAGCTGAATACCATTCCCTATTGTCCTTAGCATTGATAACATACTACTGACTTGTGATGTTTGGGTCAATTTCAGATATCATTTGGCTCAAAGGGGTAAGAGCAAGAAACTCGGTCCACATGTAGGGGAAGTCGCATAAGGGAAAAAAATGCCGACAGCAACAAGTACCCATTTTCAAAGAAACGGGTACCCATTTAGGAACAGGCTTCCTTAATGGGTATCTGTAATTGCACCATATTTGAATAGGATGCCTCTTGGAGATGAGAACATGGGCTTGTTGAATTCAGCCTCACACTTTGCTAACCTCTTGTTAGCCATGGATATCTGCAATTAACAAGACTTTGTCTTACAATGGGCATTCACATGCATGCAGATACCAATTATCTCTATTAACATCATGCCTATTGTATTTATTCAGCATTAACTTATCATAGGATGCATAAACCAGAACCGGCAGCATCATACCTGACTATGTAGAAGCAACAAGATGAGGGTTTCAATTACTTACCTGGTTATGCAGATCCCCTTTATACCAGTGGTTTTCTAGAAATGCTCTTAATCCTGGTGGCAATCACGTGCTTCCTCCTATCTATAAGCTCTATTCGTACAAGTGTCACTTGTATGAGGGTTTGAAAGCTCATGCTCTATGAAAAAAAAGATTTTATGGCAAGGTAAGTTTGAAATGGCGTTGAATTTACCTTTTAACCTTGCAATTAGGGTAAAATTAGGGCAAACCCTGACATATTAGATTTTACTTGTTGAATTTTTGCACAGAAACTCAGGATTTCACCAAGTGTTTCATCAGGTTTTGTGGTCGGCGGGAACTGCCTACCACCTCTGCGTGCGTTAAATGTTAATGGTGGCAATAGGAGTGGGGTGATATTTGCATGATAGGATGACGCTCAAATATCAGGGTGATGTTTGGATATCAAGGTGATATTCAGATATCGGGGTGATATTTAGATATCATCCCGAGTGCAATGTGATCATCCTCCCCGAGAGGAAAAACTATGTTCGACAATATCGGGTGATAAACGCACCCTTAGGTCATGTTTAATACATCAGGAGGATATTTCAATATATCGGGTGATGTTACAAAAAAAATGATGATGACCGGATAAACTGTACATCTCTCTTTCAGAATATCAGTATGACGTCATCTAGATATTCACTCATTGTATCGCTAAGGCATCATGACATCATCGTCATGTTATGCGAGCAGGATCATGTTTAGGAAATATGCCTCCGAGAGGTAAAAAGATGATGACATCATCGTCATGTTAGTTTCTTTGTTTGTTAGACTTGAATGACATCATTAGGGTAATGGCTTAGGGGGATATTTTGTGGTAGGAGGATATTAAGAAATATCGAGTTACATTAAGAAATATGATCTTCTCGAAATACATAAGGCTACTAACAGGTAAAGGTCACTATCACCTAAAATTTACGTCCAGACATTTGGACCGCATGATTTATCTGGTGATAAATTAGATCAGGATGACCTTCCGTAATATGACTGATGTTACGAAATATGATCCTCCCCCTAGAAATATCATGTTTGACTCAAACTTTGACCATTCATAACTTTCACATCTTGATGAAAATCAGGGTGATGCAAAAGCAAACCTGCATGAAATTTGATGCTCTTTCTAAATATGAGGTTACTGGAATGAAATATGAAATTCAACAAACTGACCTCATGATGATGACTTACCCAGCCTTTCCATGCATGATGACCTGTATGACTTACTTTTACCAAACCGCTAGGAAACACAAAACAAGCCAAGCAAAAGTTGGGTCCCTGTTTTGCCAAGTCAAAATGGGGCATGTTCTGTAACCACACAATAGTGCCCTGATGCTCCTGCACAATATAAGGAAGTATGCAAATACAAGTGTCTTTGGGTCTTATCATGGGTTTTATTTGCCTTGTAGGGTTTGTATATATTTTGGTAGAGTAGTTGTTTTGTTTTCTGTGGTTTCCTTTTGTAGTTAGTTGTTTTTACAGTTTGCTTAGTGTGTTTGGTTTGTTTGTTTGCTTGTTGAGTTCTATTTTGGTTAGTCAAGATGATCTAGCTCATCACCCTGAGAAAATAACCAAATTGTTAAGATTCAAGTGATGAGAGAAAATTCATATATAGGTTATAGCTCATTTTGAGAAGTACCGGTGATCAGGTCTGTGATATTTTTTTTCATCAGGGTGCCTTTTCTTGACCAAAGTGATTATTTCACAATGACTCACCTAGCAGCCTTGGGTTTGTTGAACACACAAGTATAGGTGTTAAGTGAAAAATCTAAAGGGACTCCCTTGCTACCAGTGCAATCTCCAACCTAAATCAGCAAGTGATCACACCTTGCACACTAAGCTTACATGATGACATCATATGAATATATACAGATATTTTGAAAATCTAAAAAAATATAATAAAATTAGACCATCTAAGTAACTCTACCGGGGCTATAGATGCCTGTTGGTAGTGGGGCTCTATTTAGGGGGATTGCATAGATAACCTTGCCGAGGCTATGGATGCTTGCTGGCAGTAAGGCTCTATCCAGGTTGGCTATGAGGGATGCTCCCAAACTATGTAGCTTAACATTAGTTACTCATGCTTTCAACTTGCTTTCAAGATGAGGATAATTAATCATTTGCACACACCTGATCCTTTATTAGCATTGTTGCCATGATGAAAACCTTATCATTTAGAAAGATTATAAGTGCTCATGCTTAGAAAGAGTTAGAATACTATGTTAGAATGTGATCACATCACTTGAATCATTGGAATTTAGTTTGTTTTCTTTGGTGGCAAGTTGTTGTGTGGTTACACAACACACCCCATTTTGACTTGACAAAATAGGGACCCAACTTTGCTGGCTTGCTCCCTTGCTTTTGTGTTCTAGGCAGTAATGGTAAAATAGCATCAGTCAGTATGTATGTGCTTAATGTTAGGTATATTTGTGATCTTGAAGTCTGAGCCCAAATTCTAAATTCTAAATCTTTCCTCAAGAAACCTACCATGTGAAAGAGTGCAAAATTCTAGGTAGGTTTGCCTTTTACATCACCCTGAAATTCAGCCAAATGAGAAAGTTATGGCCAGTCAAAGTTCTAATCAAACCTGATATTCAAGGGGGGGTCATATTTCAAATATCACCTGACCTTGTGTAATATCACCCTGATATTACAAATAGCACCCTGATATTATAAGATCACCCGATCTTACTAAGATCACCCTGATGCCAGTTTATCACCCGATAATCATTTGGTCCGAAACTCCGGACGTTAATCTTATGTGATAGTGATATTTGCCTGTCAAATAGCTTCGTATATTTTGTGGGGGTCATATTTCAATTATCACCCGATCTTGCGAATATCACCTGATATTTCAAATAGCACCCTGTCATAGAATATCATCCCAATGCTAATATGCCGATGACGTCATCCAATCCTGATGAACAAAGAAATCAGGAAATCACCCTGACGGTGATGTCATCATCCTTTTTACCTTGCAGAGGTACGTATCCAACGATCACCCTTTTAAAATAACATGATGGTGACATCATCCTAATCTTTCGAAAGGGGGTCACATTCGTTAATATGACTCATCTTCGTTAACATGATGACGTCAGCTTATCCCATTCCACAAAGGACCTGATATGATGATGACATCATCAATCGGCTTGAACTCTGAAGGTCATCTAATTTCTAACATCCGTCATCTTTTCTAATATGACTGATCTTTCCTAACATGACGGTGATGTCATTCTGACCTGATATAAAAAGCTTGACATGACCGTGATGTCATCTTATTAGTAGGGTGATATTCCTCAATATCAAGGTCATATTTCTTAACATCCTGATTTCTTTCAGTATGACCATGACATCAGCCTTTCACATTTTAATGAAGCTCGTCCATGATGTTGACATCATCATTATCATATCCCAATCTATGAAGAGAGTCATATTAGTTAATATCCCTCATATTAACTAATGTGCATACCGGGACCCGATAGTTTTATTCAATGGAATTTAGTGAACAAAAGCGCATGTATTGCATATGCATGATCTTATGCATGTGATAACTAAAAAAGTAAGGCTTGCATATCATATGAAGGGTCACATTACCCCTGGAATACAAAAAGAGCTACTGCAAGTTGAAACTATTTGTAAAAATTCAAAGAAACTCAAAAAATTAGGAAATTTTTTATCTTCTCCTTGGCAGGGTCATAACTCCTAGCTATTTTATCAGAATTTAAACTTTTTGGACTCATTGGAAAGATAAACTAGTTATCTAGTTTGAGTTGCTAAATTACTTAGGCTTAACACCAAGTTACCGACGAAGTCTTGAGCCCTAATTTCGCTCCAAAAGCCTCTGAAAATGCAATTTACCAAGATGTAGAAAATACCAAAAATCATATTTTCGATATTTTTATCAAAAATCACTGAAATGACCCTAGACTTGATCAGATATTGAAACTATTTTAGGGCCTGATAGCATGTTTTCCAGTCAACGATAGTCACCCGGAACCTCTTGACCACCTATGGACATTTAATTATGCAAATTTTCACAGATGCTCAATATTCATAACCCGATATATATAGGTTTGCACATTCATAGCCTGATAAAATATAAATGTTTATTTTCCCGCTAGTTATTAAATGATGATGCTTAATTCTTGTCTATTTGTTGTAGGATGTTGGAGCTATATGAAGTGGCTGAAAATTGCCAACTGGCAGGCAACATGAATCGGAGCTGGGGAGGATATCATCAAATATGTTGTGTGCCAGCTGGAAGGTGGACTGAGTTGAGGATACTAGAATATTCTATGCCAGCTGTACTAGCAGGCACGTGCTGTTCATCTAGACCATTGATTATTCTGAGAAGGATCCTAATCCTTGGATCATTGTAACTATTTTCTGGCCTTTGTTCTATATAAGGGCCAGAACTTGTCCAAATAAAGGAGGATCATAATAGAGGAAAAATATATGGCAAAATAAGGCCAATTACTGTAGAATTAAAAAGAGATTGGATTACCAAGACTAATGAGGACTAAATTGTTGAAATGTCAAGGTTCTTTCTTCAGATCATTGTTAATGTACCTATTCTAAAGCATACTGAATTGAGATGAAGCTTTAGATTACATCCTGATTGTAAACTTTACGTAATCTTCAAGTTGATTTCTGGATATGTAATGGTGAATGCTATGTTCAACTAGAAGCGCTTTCATTTTATTGCATGTTGTTGTCAACTTTTCCTTTGAAGATTTGCACTGGATCATGCGGATTGTGGAATGTCTTGGTGAAGTATGATTCTAGTTTTCTTCTTTTCACTACTATATGGGAACATGTATGTGGATCCGTGATCTCAGTCAAGTAATTTTTGGAATCTCATTCTCTGACCCTTTTTTCTCATTTTAATTTCATTGAAATCACTTCCATAACTGTAAATCATGATAAATAATAGGCAGAATAGAGAAATATGCTGATATCCCGTAAATAACTAAAAATCCTTAGCATATTTGAGCTAAATGCATGTAGTGTTGAAAATATCATGCAAAGAATTGTAAATAATGGTAGAAATCATGTGAATATTAACCTGTAGGCACATTATTTGACTGAATTCATAAGTGCAAAGGTAGAATTGTTGGAAATTTATGTAGAGTAGATATTTGGAGAAATATTGATGAACTTTATAGAAACTACTGAAGAACATAAGGCCCCTGAATGGAAAACAACAACTCACATCAACCACTGAGTAACGTCAGTTGATTAAGAACTAATCCACGGAGACTTGGGATCATGAATTCTTTGAATTCATCATATCTTTCAAGATGAGTAAAGGTTGATGTGTAACTTTTATTCTATGTTTGTTTATGACTAACATCATGATCAACAATACACCATAACACTACACACTTGCCTTCTCATCAAAATCCATTTGGTATATATATCCGCACAAAGGATTTTATCCTCTTTCTAGTCAGCATCCGGAATAGTCAATATTTCCCAAACTCTAGTCTGTCAGTTGAATCCTTTCTTACCAAGTCATGCGGATCAAAAAGAAACTTATAAAAGTCATCTAACAAGTCAGCTAATCATGAATGATACCTTAAGAATCTTTATCACCATGACATCTCATCTAGAATAACTTATGATGTTCTACCAGTTAGTTCTTCCTCTGTCTGTTCTACCAAACCGGACCCCAATACTTGAATGCTTATATCTTTTTACTCTTTTATCACTGGAGGCTCAATTCCTAGAATCTATCAATCAAGTACTCCTCTTGACTTCCCCAAGTCTGCACTTTCCAAAGATACTTCCTTTGAGAGATCCGGATCTGATTGTTGGACCTTGTCACATACTCTTTTCTTGCTTACCGGAGCATAACACTCTTCAATCTGAGTTCCGGTATAGGCACACCATGTCTTGCGGATGTGTGGGATGAACTTTGTTTCCATCAATGACAACAATCATGAAGCTACAATGTGTCTCTTGCCAACAATCTCCCCCTTTGGTATTGATGGCAACACTTAGTGAAAAATGACTAAGTGTTAAACTATACTCCCCCTTGGTTGATGCTCTCTTCTAATGTACATTTTACCGGAGCTCCCTCTTGGTTGATGCTCTCTTCTAATGTACACTTTACCAGAGCTCCCCCTTAGTTGGATTCCACATTTTTCACTGTTCCTCACTCCCCCTTTGACATCAATGGCAAAGGGTAGGGTCCACACACCAAAATTGCCCAAAAGTTCAACTATACTTAGCCGCATAAGTATATAAACAGGTTATACTTACATATACTGTAGTATGTCTATAAAAGTTGTCTTCAACTGCACAACTTCTGTCGCCCAACTTTGCTTCATCCTGTCCAAAATTGAGATGTGACCACTCAACAGGAATGCAAAAGCCTCTGCCCTCTTGAGATTTGTCGGATCACTGGTCCGGGCTGTGGTTTGGGCATCTGTTAGGGCCTCATGCATGGCCTCTAATTTGGGGATAATCATCCCTCTAAGCTCACCCATTCTGCATAATATGTTCTTCCTCTCCTTCTCAAGCTTCTTAATCTCATTCATGATTACAATAGTTTGACATTCTTAATTTACTATAGAAGAGGAGAGAGGGTCAAAATTTTGAGATAAACTTGTCAGTTTATCCTCTTGCTCTTTTACATTCTTCTCAATATCCTTGGTCACTTTAGGCCAGGATAGACAAAATTTGTAGATATTTCCACCATCTTTAAGAGCATTTTCCAAGCTCTTTATTCCAATATCCATAACTCTCCTATCATTTGTTATTAAGCCTTGTAACTCTGAGAATCTCTTATCCAAAAACTCTTTCCGGACCTTCTCCTCAGCTGATTTCTCTAGAGATTCAAAATGTGTGCTAACACTATTTACTAGAGATTTGAGATTACTGGATGAAGAGGCTGAGCGATCTTTCTGAAAAGATGGCATGATCTTTTCCAATACACCAGATGCAGTTTCTATGAGCTTGCAGTCTTCCATGTGAGACTTTAGAAGTTTTTCTTTTGCCTTTGCTAAAGTAAAGGATGCTAGCTTCATGGTTTGAACTGGGGAGAGGGAGTCAAAATTGAATGGTCCTTGAAGAAGTTCCGGTTCATCAAATTCCATCATCTCCTTGGTTAGGAATTCTTCGACTGCTTCTGCTGTGTCTCTTGTCGGTGATAGGGTTTTCTCCCCTTCTGCATTCCTACCACTATCATCTACGGTTTTTGGAATTTTCTCTCCTTATGAACCCTTATTACTGTCATCTTGTTTTTCCTTTCCTCTGCTTCTTTTTCTTCTACTCTTGCTTCTTCTTTAGATCCAGAGTCAGCAGTGGAAATCAGAGGAGAGAAGTTTGCTTTCTCGTGGGCCTCCTCTTCCAGAGCAGAGGAGTCTAAGTCCCTACCTTTTTCTTCACCTATCTCCTTTACCTCTTCTGCCACTGTCTCAATAGATTCATCTGTAGTTGAGGGATCATCACCTAAGTCCTTTACAATGGGAATGTTGAATCTTTTGTAAGCATTCTGGAGAATCTCTTCTATCTCTTTTCCTATTTTGTCAGTTTCACCGAGCATAAATTGATTCATTCTGGCTTTGCTCCGGAACTCATCCTTACAATCTTTGAAGATCATATTCATTTGCTTCGGAGTGATTGAAGGAAAGAGATGAATGACTATTTGTTCCTGGATCTCAAGATCCTTTGCCCTAGCATTATTCTTTCTTATCTCTAATTCCTTCTCTAGGCTTTTGGGAATGAGAGATATGATTTCAATAAAAGCCTTATTATATATGTTCAAATACTTGACTATGGCTTCCTCTAGAATCTTTTTATTTGCATCATTGTATGCATCATAGAATTCTGTTATTGGTTGTAGGTTCCCATACATAGTGACTGCTTTAACTACATCTTCTAAGGATAGAGTGGGCCTTTCAACGAATTCTTCTGCCATCTCTTCCTTGTCTTCACCGGTAGAGGGTTCACCAGATACTTTCTTCTTTTTCCTCATTTTCCTTACCTCTTCATCTGATTCTGTCTCTTCTATATCCTTTTGGCTTGTGTAAGACCTTGGTGCCTTTTTCTTGGTTCTCTTCTCTCCTTTTCCGGATGATTTTGCTTCCAGTTTTGATGCTTTTGAGCTCTTTGCAGTGGTGGGTGTAGAGGTCTTAGAGGATCTGGTCCGGGAGGGGATTTCCACCGTAGTACCTTCTTTTTCTACTTTTTCTTTTCCTTTCTCTGCCCTTTCTGTCTTCTCTCTATTTGCATCAAGTGCTTCTTTTGAAATTCCATGCTTCTTGGCAAACTCTTCTACTTCCTTCCTCACTTTTCTTTTTATTTCCGGTTGTCTTAACTCCACATGGATCTTCACACTTAATTCTTCAAAGGTTCCAAACCTTTTTGCCTTGGGATCCTTGGGTTGACTTAGCATGTGCTGAACATGCAGCTCCACAATTTTCTCATCCACTTCATACCCCATAGGCATGATCCACACTGGTCTTGGTTCCACTACCTCCATTAGGCACTGATCAGTTTCTACCATAAAGCATATTGTATCTTTATATTTTTTAACTAAAGATTGGGGGATTCTCTCTCTTGCTTGCATCATGCTCTGAAAATTCTTGAAATAGCCCCAAAGATTTGTATTCTATGCCTTGGCATCACCAAGCCCATGTATATAATCTCTGATTTGAATGGCTATTGGTCTATCATTCTGCCATACCTAGCCACTGGATCTGGGAAGCTCTTTCATGTAATAAAAGAAAAGGTAGAGTATCAAACCACCGTATTTAAAAGAGTTCTTTTCCTTTATCTTCTACAGATTCTCTAAAAGTTGGTTTAGAAAGAGCTCACAAAGATCATAGTCTACATTCTTCCTTAACATCTCATAAGCAGTATATACAGCAGTTCCAAATACTGAATTCTCACTGCTGGAGTAATATATCTTATATCTAATTATCATTGATGCAAACTTGATATCTGGATCTGTGATATCCTCAATTGTCATTGCTCTTTTATCAAATTTTGATCTGATAGCCTCACTTACAATTTGGTTTTTGACAGATTTGAGAATAGGCATCTCACCGGTTGAGTGTAATCCAGGTACAGCCTTAATGGCATCCTTAGTGATCTTAAACAGCCTATTCAACCACATGAAGTTATCATGCATTTGGCTCAGAATATACTGGACCCATTCATCTTCTAGAAAATAGGGGAAATGAATGCATTATGCAAAATGTTTGTCCCAGATAGCTTTATACTGGGTTTTGAGTTCGAATGAGTCATTTGTCAATTGCTTGTGATAGATATAGACCAACTTAGATTCCCCAAATTCTTCAATACTCGCATGAATATATGCCCTAACATCTTCTACATGCAGAACCCCATGCGGAATGCTTGAAAAAGCGCCTAGGGGATCAACATCTAGGGATTATATGGATGCTTCTTAAATTTAGGTTGTGGCCTATCAAAAATCTTCACCACATTTGGAGTAGTCATCTTTCAAAGATTTGCAGAGAGATATTTAAGAACGGAAAATACCTTTTACACTTCTAGGTTTCACGGAGTGAGCCAGATCGATTGCTGGATGAATCAACTTCTGCAGATGATCTTTGATGGGCTTGAGGAGATTTGTTGTAGAGCTCTTTATCGCTTCTTCTTGAATGTAGAATGAGCAAGTGTTTGATAAGAAAACCCTTATATTATTCTGCAAACCCTAATACCAACTTGTAATAAATGCTTGACTTAAGTCATTCTAGTTTAACTAGTTTTTCTTATTTGGATGACTTTGATGAATCGGATCAATCTTGTTCTAAACATCTTGCAGATCTTCCATATCTTAAACACAGTTTATTTAGATGTTTCTTTATAAACCCTTTAATTCGTAACTCTCCTTGTGCCAATTCTGGCACCAATTAACTGGCTGGGGGAAAAATGTTTTTTTTCTTATGTCTCCCTCTGAGCTAGAGCTCACTTTTTAATTTCTGAAAGGAATATCAGCACCAGATTCTGGTGTGGATCCATCCCCTACATTTTTTGTACTTCTCTTCACCCAAATCTTGTTCATCTCACTTTGAACTTCATCCGCATTCACTTTTCCTTTTCCCTTGTCTTGATTCTGATTGTGATGTACCAAACGATGTACCAGACCTCTTTTGTCCTGATTCTTGTTTCTACAGAATTTGGCAATATGACCAGATCTATTCCAATTGTGGCAAACAACTTTTCTTTGCATATTTGATTGATATCCTCTTGATCTGCATTGATTAGCCATATGACCCATTCTATTGCATGCAAAGCATCTACCATTGAAAGAATTGTTCATTTGCATATTTCTGCATTCATGAGATTTGTGACCATACCTTTTGCAGTTAAAACACTATCCAGAGAAGGATGTATTAGTCTGATTCATTCTCTTCCTGCACTGATTAGCTTTATGACCAAAGTTATTGCAGTTGTGGCAGTATCCATTGAAGGATGGATATCTTTGAGCATTAGGTTGCCTTACCGGAGCTCTTCTAGGCCTGTTTCTTGGATTTTCTAATTCAAAATTCTTCTAACCGGATCCGGAGCTCTCACTTTTCTCATATCCCAAGCCACACTTGTCATCTACCCTCTTTTGGCTTTCAAGAAGAACTTCAAGTTGAGTAGAACTTATCTTGAATTTCTCTTTGTATTCATTTGCTATTTGAAGATCCCTTTTAAGAGAGACAATTTGGTCTTCTAGTTTTTCTTCATTATCTTTAGCATCTTCAAGATCAGATTCAAGATGTCTGATTATTCTATCCATCTTGTGGCAATCTTCTGATTTCTCCTTGAGAGATTGTTTTAGATCATCTTTAGTTTTTCTTTTCTCTTCAATTTCTTGGGTAAATTTCATGACTCCTGATTCCATTTCATGTCTTACCATGATGATCTCTTTTGATAATTTTTCACATAACTTAGTTTTCTCCTTAAGATCTCCATTTGTATCATTTGCTTCACCTTGACTTGCCAATTGTTGAAGTAGTTCCTTTCTCTTTTTCATAGAGAGACTTAGTTTCCCTTTTAGTTCATTTATGAAATCATCAGCTTGTTTGAGTCTTTCCTTCAATTCATTGACTTCAGAATTAGATTGCTCAAGATCATCTAGGGCAGACTAAAGTTGCTCCCTCCTACCATACACATCCATCTTAATTCCCAGATCTTCCTCAAGCTATTAGGCTCTGTTTGGAGGAACTTACCTCTGATACCAATTGTTGATAACTGAGAGGGGGTGAATTAGTTATCTTAATTATTTCTTCTTTATGAACTTTCTTAATAATTAATACAGCATCAATTCAAAGAATCAAACATAACCATGAAATGGAAATACACATGACACAATATTTTTGATGTGAAAACCCTGTTAAGGGAGAAAACCACAGGGTGATTAACCCAAGATTGTATTCTCTATTAGAAGAATAGAAATACAAAATGGCACTTGCCAATTAGGGCTCACTGCCCAAGCACACTGCTCACAAGAGGCTCACTGCCTACAAGAGACTCACTATCTACAAGTTGTAAGAGGAATAACAAGATCCTTGAACTGATGAGAAGCATCCACATATGCTAAGGTTCAGTTTCGGTTAGGCTCAATATACTGATCTGCTGCACTTCATCCTTCTTCTTCTTTGGTGCTGTTAACCTGTCACATACTAGACCTGTCTTACTGCTTTCACACTGTTCTTCTGCTTTTCTTCGCATACACCATAACACTACACACTTGCCTTCTCATCGAAATCCATCTGGTATATATATCTGCACAAAGGGTTTTATCCTCTTTCTAGTCAGCATCCGGAATAGTCAATATTTCCCAAACTCTAGTCTGTCGACTGAATCCTTGCTTACCAAGTCATGAGGATCAAAAAGAAACTTATAAAAGTCATCTAACAAGTTGGCCAATTATGAATGATACCTTAAGAATCTTTATCACCACAACATCTCATTCGGAATAACTTCTGATATTCTGCCTGTCAGTTCTTCCTCTGTCTGTTCTACCAAACCGAACCCCAATACTTGAATGCTTATTTCTCTTTACTATTTTATCACCGGAGGCTCAATTCTTGGAATCTATCAGTCAAGGTACTCCTCTTGACTTCCCCAAGTCTGCACTTTCCAAAGATACTTCCTCTGAGAGATCCGAACCTGACTGTCGAACCTTGCCACATACTTTGTTCTTGCTTACCGGACCATAACACTCTTCAATCTGAGTTCTGGTATAGGCACACCATGTCTTGCGGATGTGTGGGATGAACTTTGTTGCCATCAATGACAACAATCATGAAGCTACAATGTGTCTCTTGCCAACACCCATCCCCCCGTCCCCCGTTCCCCGCCTCCCCCCGCGCCCAGCTCCCACCCCGTCCCCCAACCTCCCACCGCTCCCTCCCTAACCCCCCACTCACCCGTGCCCAAACCCTCCCCTAAACCCCTGCTGCATCCCCTTTGCCTACACCACCTCCCACCTACCTCCCACCACCCCTGCATCCCCTGCCACCTCCACCTACCACACTGCTACCCCTTCCCCTGCACGCAGTCCCTGATCCCCACCCTGCGGCCACCACCACTGCCTTCCCTCCTCTCAGCCACCGCTCCTCCTCTGCCCCTATAAAACCACACTACACATAGGCCTCAATAAAAAAAACAAAAAAATAATTCAATACACTTTACAAATAGCCAATTTAAATAAAAGCAAAAACAAAATAAATTCAACCCTAATTTGTTTTTTTAGGTTAGAATTTTTCAATTTTTTTAAATTTATGTTATTTTTTTTTGAAGGAGATCATGACCCTGGTCACATGGAGGACTAGGTACTTGCTTAAAACCCCTAACAACAAACTCAACTGCAGATCTTAAACTACCCATGTGACCAAATTTGCACTAACCGCTTGCTGTTTAAGACTGTCCAGTTTGCTCTTACTTGTCAAAATAGGCATTTTTTTTCTTTTGGGCATAACTTCTCATAGGAACATCGGATTTTCACAAATTTATAGTCGTTGGAAAGCTAATTCACTCTAATTTTTATTGGCATAGGTATTCTTAGCCTTTTTGGTCCACTTCAATATGTATAATCAGTCAAAGTTGACTTTACCTTGAAAACTTCAAACGACCATAACTTTGGCATTTTTAATGGAATTTTCATGAATTTTTTTTAAAACAACATAGAATATTGTGTAGATTCTGATTTTCATATCTATTTTTCTGTCAAAAATCATATTTTCATGAAATTTTCTAGATTATGTGTTTTTCACCTAAACATTTGATTTATAAACTTCTTGATTCAATTTTTATTTTCATGGACTACAGGTGGATATTAGGAGACTGCTAATCCAGTTTTGGTGTATAATGTCCACTGAAGACTATCATTGCACTAAGTTTTGAATAGGACTGATTTAGGCATTCTCATGCAACTTGCATACAATTCTCATCTAGTTCTAATTAGGAAGGAGTAACCCATTGTTCATGCAACTTGCATACAATTTTCATCTAGTTCTAATTAGGAAGGAATAACCCATTGTTCATGCAACTTGCATACAATTTTAATCTAACTCTAATTAGGAAAGTAAAAATGCATACATGCAAATTTCACATAGTCCATAACTAGGAAGAGAGTAATTAAACCATTGCTATATCTACATATTGCTATCTTTTTTAGTTAGATCATTGCTATCTTACAAACGGGAATGAACATTGTTATGTCTTAAACACTTCAAAGTTAACAACCACGTGAGTGCACAAGTAGAATAGCCCATTTAATTTTTCTACTTTTAACTAGGTTTGGATTAATCAGTGTATTCTATGTTTATTGAATGACAATAGGCTTATGCTCTCCCCTTTACTGGGTGACCAGAATGCAAGACTTGTTATTCCAATTGTTTAACCTTTAGAGGGGCCTACCCTTGGATGCACACCTGTCCAAGTGGGAATGACCCTAAGTGGAAACAAGCTAAAGCCAAGCCCTACCGATCCACTTAAAATAAATGTGCTTGAAGCAAAAGCTTCCTGCAACAAGTGCTGTTGTGTTACACCAACGGCCAACCTCCCCCAAAACCCTCTAAGGCGTAACCCTTTGAGGCTAGGAGACTCCATAATGGAGAGTAGTGTCGACGCATGTGTAACCACTCGAACGGTTGCCTTGACTATGAACCAATTGTGTAGTATACCAAAACCCCCTATTTGTTGATGCAAAGGGCAGAGCCCTTGAAGCGGCCTCGATTCATGTGATTCTTAGTAGAGGTAGCAGGGACAATCCTATGGTTTGGTGGGGGTACAAGCCTAAGGAAACCCAAATCTGGTATGTGTGAGAAGTGAGTGCTGTGGAGGGGAGTTGATGCTACCAGATCCTGGAGCTACATGCTTTGAATTTGTACAGCTAGAGGATTCAACAAATACTATCCTATCCAGCCTAGGGTGTACTTATTTTTGAGTCAAAAAGTCCAAAAATACAAAAAAATAACAAAAGATAAAATCATGAAAACTTCTATGTGTTTGTTGTGTCTTTGTCATAATTGAAGATCAGAATTCACAAAAACACCAAGTTTTCAAACCAATAAAAAAATAGAAAAATCTTGAAAAATCTTCCAAAATTCTGCAAAAAACCAAGCAAAAAAACTAGAATTGCACATTTGAAACGACCTACAATGCATTTACTATGACTTTTAGTTCATTTGAAACCTTTTGCAGAGCATTCAAAACATTACTAGATTGGTGCATTTGTCTCGACTTGTGGCGCATTTACACTCTATTACAGCGCATTTACTGCTCTGCATCCAAACCAGTAAGCTTTTCCAGTCTTGTGTCAATGGCAAACCAATTAGAATATATTGGTCAAAAACTCCAATATCTACAATTGCAAATAAACTTAGGTCCCTCGCCCCAAGATTGTATAGCAATTTCTCAACAAATCCAAGTCTTACAACAAGAAATGACAATCTTGCAAGTTGAACGTGCCAGTACTAGCTATGCCTCACCCCAAAATTGTATATCCTTTTCCCATACTCATGACAAGGCAAGCACCACGCTAAGTTGGAACTCGTATACCATTATGCCTACTAGTCCTCCTTCACCATCTTCTAAGACACATATTCCAAAGCATACCGGTTCTACACCAACACCACCATCAAGTTCCCCAAGCCCTAAATCGACAACCAAGGAATCCTAGGCATAATGGTATACAAGATTTTCTAAATTTATACAACAAAAGAAAATCTAGGGAGAAAGCTAAATCCCCTTATTCATCTACCCATACACCTACGAAGGATGTGATCCAAGGGCTACTAGCAGAGAGTCAACCATATCCCCAAATTCTGGTCCTTGACCTTACAAAAGATGCTTCCAATAACATGTCAAATCCTACAACCCCTTCATGTGATCCTCAATTCCTTGAGCTTATCAAAGAGCCTTCTACCATGCACCAAAGTCAAGGTCCATCACACCTTCATGTTGTTGACCAAAAGCTTATCCAAGAGTCTTCTACCTCAACTTCAATTCAAACAACCCAAGAGTTATGTCAAGAGCACACTTTAGAGCATGTGGAAACATTAACCCCTTGTCTAAACCAAGATCAAAACACTCCCATCCAACCCCTGCATAACCTTTATCTTTTCAATGATCCTATACCTATACATGAGCAAGAGATCCAATTTCCAACCATGCATAACCTATATCTTTTCCATGATCAAGATACTACCTTTGATGAAGAAGCTATCCATGAGAAACTTGATCCTATGCATGAGCTAGAGATCCAATTTTGGCCCCTCCATAACCTATGTCTTTTCTATGATCAAGATATTATCGCTGATGAAGAACCTATACAAGAGACCATTAATCCCATCACGCTAAATCCTATCTATGATCAAGATCCCATCTATGACGAAGAGCCTATCTATGATCAAGTAGACCATGATGATCCTCTTAGCCCACTTTATGTGTTCCATGGTCCTGAGCCTATCACCCCATCTAGTCCTACCCAAGATCTAGCAACATCCACTTCCCTTGATGAGACACTTGCCTCCCAAGCAAGCGTAGAAGATCAAACCAGTAATACTCCTCTGCTATCCATTATCAACCATGCTCTAAATCCTCCACTGTATATTCTTGGTCTTACCACCTTCATTCATGAGTGTTCCTCCTTAGAACATCAACAACCATTATCCTCTATCTCATCTTCTCCATCCAATAAGGAACCTGTGTCTAATGTTCCACCTACACATAATCCTGATGTCCATTGCATACTCCAACATATGAACTATCAAGGTAAAGGCTTAGGCCTTCACGAACAAGGTATTTTGGATCTCGTCCATGTCAATGTTCCTCCTCCTTCATATGGCCTTGGATACACACCCCAAGGTGAACAATCTCAAGATGTTGGTACTTCCTCCACTCCTTCAAAATCCCCCACTTTCAAACCCTATCATATCCCCAAAATGTATGTCGCCATTCCACTTCTATCATCCTATAATCGTCAAAAGCATGTGACCATACACCTTCCACCATCCAATCTACCTCCGCTATTTCCAACCCCTAATATCCCTCCATACATTTTACCACCACTTCTTTGAACACCTTATTCATCCATCTATGAATCTTCTAACAATCCCAATCATGGCCAACAAATGCACATGTTGTCTAAACAAAGAATGTCCTCCAACTCCACTTCGATAAGTATCCCACGGGAATTCCAAAATAAAAATCTGGATGCCTCTACCTATCAAGTCAAAAATCCTAAGAGTCCTCATGACCTAGGATACAAAAGCCAAGAATCAAAGAAACATCTTTCTCCAGAGTTGCATGCATCCACATACTTATATGCCAAACTAAAAAAGGTGTGGGTCTGCATCCAACAAATAATTACCTTTGAAGCTGCACAAAAGTTGCCTACACCCGAGCCCATACCTCCACAGGTACTATCTAAAAGCAAAATGGTTTGGGTACCTAAGAAAAAAGACCTCAAGATACATGAGGCATCCACCTCTCAAGAATCTCAACCATCTACTTTCTCCCATTCCATCCATAAGTCTCAAATTCTTCCATCCCACATGACGAACAAAAATAAGGACAATACTTAGTCTATGTGGATCCCTACATGCCTATGTTATTCATCCACAAGCAAAAGTCTATGTTGCTTCCTACACTACTTTCCCATCACCAGCTTCAATGTTTACCATGATATGTGCAACCGTTGGTCATGATTCCCTTCCATTCCACAACATTTGCATATACCTCCATCTCCCCTTCCTTCCACTATTATCCTACATATCTTCCTCATCCTATTCCTATGGTCCATGCTTTTGCATAAACCTTCCCTCCATATTCTGCATCATAATCCACTATCTACCTATGCCATATCACTTTTATGCAATCCCCTACGAACATCTGTGAGAACACTTGACATTGTCCATGCGACAACATCCATCCACCTTCTCCTATCTAAAAAAAAAAAAAAGAAAAGAAAAAAGTAAAGAAAAATCACTTCATCCAATGGTGAAAACTTGGCAAACATGCACCTTGGATAAGTACCATGATGAAAACATGACAAACAGGTGTTGTGTGTAAGTTGATCTTCTATGTCACCTACACTTGGGGGCACCTTGTCTCATCGGCATATCACTCTTCTCCTATCAGTTTCCCTCTATACCATTTCCTATCCTATCCTTCTATCCATTAAATACCTGTACTGTCCAGTCTATCTATCCTAATCTTCCATTCCACTATTCTTTGGTCTTGATACAGATTGGGGGCACAATGTTGACAAATGTTTTAGATGTCTCTTGACATACCTTATCCCTCTAAACCATGCAAATCCTTCATTATCCTCTCATCCTCCTATTGTCATTAGCATTGTCATGAAAAATCCTAAGTACTCTACCTACAATGGGGCATGTTATACTTATGCGACATAGTCCTTGGAGATCACATCCTTGTTTCCTTCTATCCACTATTGCCCATCCTCATACCTACCCGTTCTATTCTTTATCTCCCATCCATCTTCCTCTCCATGGTGTTTCCTTGTCATCAGTACCTAGCGTTAAGGCTTCACTTCCTATCCATCCCATGTCTTGCTGTATGTCCGTCTATCCATCTATGTCCGTACCCTTTCACCAGGCCAAGCACGTGCAGCAAAAAAAGCTTCCCAAAGCAAAAATCTTGACCCAAAGACATCCACCTGTCCAAAGTAGAACACCATATCGAAACACTCAAACTAATCCTATATCAATTATGGAAAAATAGACACATCTAATGCAAGAATGTTTTGTGAACAGGTTAATTTACAGAGTCTTAGATTTTTGTCATTATGTCTTCCTATGCTACTCAAGGATGCCAAAAGCTAGAGATACTATGATGGGGGCATAATCTTTTTCTTTGTCTGCTGCTTGTGGATTAAACTTTAGTAATGTAACAACTTTTGTCTAACGACATGATCAGCAAAAAGATCTTCGAGGACTCCTAGGTCTAAAACATGAAAAAGGGCAATCCTTGTCTGTTGAAATGCAAGAAGTACTCAGGTCATCTAGATTCAAGTTTGACTAGATGCTTGTATCGACTTGCTATATCAAAATCCATGTAAGGAATACTTAGGTTATCTCAATTTAATTATACTTAGATGCTTATATTCCCTTACAACATTTCAAAAAGGGAAAAATACCAAAAAGTGCCCAATGATGAAAGCAAAGTACTTGCAATGTCAAGATGACACGTATCCATATCCATATCCATAACATATCCAATTGCGTCTCATATCCGTATCCATAGCCAATTGCGTCTCATATCCGTATCCATATCCAATTACATTTATCCATATCCCATCCAATAGAAATCTAAAATGTAGCGTATCAATGTTTACAAAGAAAAGCTTGTGATTTCTTCTGTCGAGTCATTCTTCTATCAATCAAATTCCTATCTATCATCATATCTTTCATTCTTGTCTAGTCAATCTGAACAATGATCCAAATGCAAGTCTATCCTTAATCCATACCAATCAAATCAAAGTCAATCTTGTCAAATTATCCAAGTGCCCTCAGTGGTCTTGATCCTTGTCTGGTCATAAACCAACTCGATCAATTATAATCAAACATTTATCTTATACAGGATGTAACATTGTCAAAATCAGACCAATACACGTGTCTTACATGACATGTTTCATTTCCTGAAACCAAACATTATCCTTCATGTTTCTCTAAGGATATATCATTCCCCGCCATGACAACACTGTCGTATATCATTATCAATCAATCAATTGGTTTACAGCTTGACAGGGGCAATACCTTGTTTGTTCTTGTATCATTTGTGCATACTTGCTTACTTGCTTGTGTGTGTTATCATTTTATCTTGCTTCACATATCATTCGGCTCTTTCTTCACCCATTTTCTTCAAACCTAACCTTCTTCTTTGTGAGATTATCTGTCTCACGCCCTTCTGCCTTCTTCCCATCCAATCTCCCGAGGGGGCATCCTGTCATCAAACTTGTACCAGGGGCAAACTGGGGCATGTATCATTGTCACAAAAATTCTTATTCTTTGAAACAATGTGATAAAACACATTGCTTCAAAGAGGGGCAAAATGTATACACCTAAAATTGGCTCATGTCAAATTAAGTAAATATTTTAATATTTATCTTAATTCTTATTTTCTTCTATCAATTAAATAAAATATTCTAAGTTTATTTGATTGGTTCTGTTGGTGATTGTTTTGATGCAATCATAACAGTAAGTTAAAATTCACATATAATGAACTGAAACTATACTTGAAAGATAAGAAGGAATCACTTAAGATTCAATTAATCCCAAGTCTACAATGGTACGGTTGGTCAAGTTCAGTTGGTCAATGTGAAGCTGTAATGTTCAAGGGGCCTTACGTAGTTTAGGTTTGTTTGGTGGTTTAATGGACTAAGAATATGCAAAAGAATCATAGATTTCAACAAGTATTTGTTCATTTGCATACAAGTGTTACTATGTTGCAAATTTAGATGGTTTTCTTGAATTATTCCAGCCTTCTCTTTTATACATTTATGAAAACTGTCTACTCTTAACTCTGTTATGCATGTTTCTTCAAATTTGAGACAATTTCCTTTAGATTTCTACGTTTTCAGCTAAATATTTTAGATGGGTTGGGAAAAGTTAGAAAGATCTAATCTATACCTCATTTAATCTACCGAAGGATCTAATTGTTTCTGTTATTCACTATGTAAATACTACAATAATTTGATCAAATCCACAGTAAAAACCTTAAATGCAAGTTCTGAGCATTTTCACAAACATACATTTAAAATTGCAAGCTCTCAAAGAAAATATTTCAAAACACAAAGAAGAGCAGGAGAACACTCAGAAGATAGATGCAGAACTCCAGATTCTATTGTATTAGAAACGAATAGTCATACATGATTTACAATGTAGGAATGACTCTTAGTTTCATTGATCATACTACAGAGAACTTACAAGCTTTACAGATACAGTAAGGAAGCCAGACATTCCATGCACACCTTACTGCAGACAAATAGGCGACCTCCTTCTTCTACTTCTAATCTAAACTAAGCTAACTTGCTGTGTTTTCCTAAAAATCCCTGTGTAGCCCCTGTTGTAAAGTATTACAATGTAGAGAGGCATAATATAAAGACTCTCTGATTGTCCTTACTACAGCAAAAACCTAACTAAACCCCTGGTTCAAACCCCTGGTTACATCAATAAATACAGGTGAACCGGTTCTTCAAAATATCTCTGAGCAGTGTCAAATCTGGGCAAAATATTGCCCCTTCTGAGAAGTTCCGACAGCTTGGCAATAACTTCTGTTTGTCTATTGTAGTAATACCTTTAGCTGTAACTCTGTCCTCCATTGGGTTGGCCTTGACTTCTTCGCACTTCATCTTTATCTTCCTGCTCCTAAGATTGGATTTCCTTCCTCCATGAGGTCACTGTGTTGAATTTCTAGCTGCTTCCTCGACTGCAAGCCTACAAGACAAGACAAGCAATAAGTACCAATTTATCACATAAACAGCAAGAAATTAAAATAATCGTTTAAATCCAAGTGACTGTACAAAGATGTGGAAATCGGGTCCAAAAAACTCTCAAAACGCACACAGACTGCTCAAAAAACATCGAGTCAACCATCGCTGACCGAAAAAATGCCACGGGCGCCAAAAAAAATGAGTTTAAAACTCCTATCGCATTTCCCTTTCTCGCCCATCAGCGTGACAATCGCCATCGGTGTGTCAAAAAATTGCTCGGCCGATGCTCACTGTTTGGCCGACAGCCCTTTCTCTTCGTTCACTCTTTGTTTCATTCCATCAGCCAGAGTTATGCCGATATAGCCCCAGCGGCTTGTATTCTTCCTCATTGGCGAGAGATTCGCCATCGGTGAACTCCAAATTCCTTGCTCCGACCACTTTGATTTCACCAATGTTCTTACATCGGCGTGACTCCTACCGATGCCCCCTTTCGTTGATTGCCATCAGCGTGAGATGGCCCATCGGCAACTCACAAATCTCCTCCGCCGATGACCTTTGTTTGGCCGACGCTCTTTACTCTTCGTTTTTTCTCTGTCGGCGAGAGACTACACTATCGGCGGGCTCAAAATTCCCTCCGCCGATCGTAACTATCTCACCGATGTCTTGACATCGGTGAGAGTCATTCCGATGACCGCTTCGCTGATCGCCATCGGCGAGAGCCTCCATATCGGCGAAGGGGGAAAAACCTTGGCTGATAGCCTACTGTTATGCCGATAGCCCAAGGCTATCGGCGAGACCATACCGCTCGGGGTGACCTGTAAATGTTCGGCCGACGATGTAAGCTATGCCGATGATAATATCATCGGCGAGAGATACCCCCTCGGGGTGATAATTTCACACACTGCCGATCGCATTTGTTACACCGATGGCAAAAGGCCATCGGTGAGAGACCTTACTTCGGCGACATATATTTGAACTCTGCCGATCACATATGTTAGGCCGATGGCCTCTTCGCCATCTTTCCCGCCTAAGCCTTGAACCTGAACCATTGAATTTGAACCATTGAATGTGAGATACAGAGTGGAACCCAGACAAAATTGCCCATGACCTGGAACCACTAAATATGAATTTTTTCAAAATTTTAAATGAATGGCAACAAGGGAAAAGGGCAAACAATTGACTGTTTATCATGCAAAACCTGATAGTTCATTTTACCTAAATGATCATAACTTGCAAAATATGATGAATTTTAAGATGGTTCAAAAAGCAACCCTGGCTCATTTTTCGCAGGGAATCCAACCATATTATGCAATGGTACTAAAAAATACAATTTTCCATATTTTTAACAAGGTTTGCAAATTTGACTCTCTTTTCCCTTTACCACCAAGCAAAACAACACAAGCAGAAGCAAAAAGCAAAGCAACAGCAGGGGTCCCCATTTTGCTAAGGGGCAAAATGGGGCGTGTTGTGAACATCACAACAACTAGCAACCAAACAAAACAACTAAATTCAGAGTGTTCAAGGAAACTAGATGAAATGAACTCATAACTTCCGACTATCCCTCCTGCAAATTACTATTCAGCTTGAGACTCAAAGTATTCAATAAAGATGCATGAATTTTCATTTTCAGTTTAATTGTGTGCACGTGATTAATCATCCTCATCTTGAAGATCGGTTGAACAAACCAGTGACTGACATTAGCCTACGTAGGTGAGGATATTCCCTCATAGCCGACCGGATAGAGCCTTGCTGCCAACGAGCATCCATAGCCCTGGCAAGGTTATCGTTACAATTCTCCTAAGTAGAGCCCCACTGCCAGTGAGCATCTATAGCCCCGGTAGAGTTACTTAGATGGCTTAATCTAGATTTTTAGTATAATCCACTTTATTTATTTATTTATTTTTTATATTTTGAAAGACTTCATAAGATATAACAATTTGTAACTTCATGATGCAAGGAGTGGACACTTGCTGAAATTAAGCTGAGAATTGTAATGGTAGCAAGGGTAACCTCTGATTTTTCACCTAATATCTACACTGGTAAGTTCAACAAACCCAAGGATTTTAGGTGTGTCATCGTGAGAAACTTGCTTCGAATTCTCAATCACATTAATTGAATACAAAACTTCAGAAGATGAACAACTCTCTACATTCATGACAGTAACAAGTTATGTGTAAATTGTAAATGATTAACTTGAATACCCTAAATTTTATACTGTTTTGAATGGTTGCTAGTTTTGCTCCTTAATACTCTAAAGTAAAATAAAGATCCCTGCTGAAGAGACAACAAACAAACCAAACAAACAGGCTGTACAAACAACCCAAAAGAAGAAAAGCTGTACAAATAGAAAGAAACAAAAAGCAGAAACAAACAGAAGACAAACTATACAAACAACCAACCCAAAAGAAAACACAAAGAAGAACTGTACATTACTTACAGCACTTTACATTAAGAAAAAAAGGACTGCCCCCCTTTTTACCTCAAGCCTGGAAGTAGTGTTTCAAATGCTGGCCATTAACTGGTAATGGCACATCTTCTCCAGTCAAGGTCTTAAGTCTAAAGGTGTTATCTCCTATTATTTCTGAGACTTGTAATGGACCTAGCCATAATTTATCGAATTTTCCATGGCTTCCTTTCTTTTCATGTGCTTTGTCCCAGCACAACACTAAGTCTAATATTCTAAATGTTTTGACTCTTGCCCTTTTGTCAAACCACCTCTTAACAACCACTTGGTGTTTGGCAAACTTCTCGAGGGCTTGACCTCTTTTCTCCTCTAGTTGTAACATTTGCACTATTCTGGCTTCCCTATGGTTATCAAAGCCTAGATATTCATTGGCAAACTTCCAGGTTGGTATTCTCAGATTTACTGGAAGTATGGGATCAGTCCCATAAACTAAGTGATAAGGTGTGCTACCTAAAGCTATTTTAAACTTGGTCCTGTCTACCCATAATGCATATCTTAACAGGGTATTCCACTCTCTAGGACTTTTGGCAATTAACCTCTTGATTATGTCTAATAAAATTTTGTTTGTTGATTCAGCCAGTCCATTACCTTGAGGGTAATAATTCGAAGAAAACCTTAGAATAATCCCATATTCAAATGCCCATTTAGAAAATTTTAAAGAAGAGAAAGCAGGGCCATTATCACATACCAATGAATAGGGCGTTCCAAACCTGGTGATAATGTTTTCTTCAAGGAACTTGATAACTACCTCAGTTGTGGAAAATTTGCAGCAGGTGGCCTCAGTCCACCTTGTACAATAGTCTGTTATCGTCAATATAAATTTGTGTCCTGCAGAAGATGGGGGATTGATGACTCCGATAAAATCCAAGCCCCATTGTGCAAACAGTCTGGATTCGATCACAGGTTGCAGTGGATTGGCCGGATTTCTCCCTTTGTCTGTTGCAGTCTGACAGGTGTGGCAACTTCTGATGTGACTCTTAGTATCTTTGAACATAGTGGGCCAGTAATAGCCCGCCCTCAGTATTTTGTGTGTTGTAGCTAAATGGGAACCATGGCCGGTTCCGTACTTGTCATGTAGTTCTGTCAACACTCTATCAGCTTCAGTTCTATTTATGCATCTCAGATAAATTCCATCATGGTTCTTCCTGAATAGAAGACCTCCTTGCACCATATAATTTTGTGCCTTAATCTTCAAAGCTCTCCTCTGAGAAGCCTTCATCTTGCTTGGGTACTTTCCAGCTATCAGGAAGGTGCTTAAATCAACGTACCAGCCTGATGCGTCTTGGGAATTCAATACATATTGTTGTTTTATCAGATTTGGATCCATGTTTGCTATTGTCTACACCAACACCTGCCCTCTGACCAGCTTTACGGGAATGATCTCCATGTCAAATTCTTGCAGTGTGGTGATCCATTTGGCTCTTTTTTCTCCAGGCTCGTTTTGCATCAGCAACATTTTTACTGCTGCGTCTGGTACTATGGCTTTGATTTGGCTGCGCAGAATGTAGTGTCTAAATTTTTTCACAGCCTTTACTAATGCGAATGCCTATCTTTCGATATCTAGATATCTCAGCTGTGCATCCTTCAGAGGCGCACTCATAAATGCTATGGGCCTCTCTTCATTATTTTCACCTTTCTGTGTCAAGGTAGCCACGACAGAATGAGAAGATGCAAAGGAGTAGATGTAAAACGGGCTTGTGTAGTCTGGACTTGCCAATACAGGGGCATTAGAAATTGCCTCCTTGATATCTTCAAATGCGGCTTTGGCCACTGGCGTCCATTCCATCTGTGCATCTTTCTTCAACATGGCATTCAACGGCTGCACGATCTCTGCAAAACCTGTTATAAACTTCCGAACAAAGTTAATTTTACCAAAAAATGATTTCAACTCTTTCCTACTGTTTGGTATTTGCAAATTTTTTATGGATTCTATTCTATCCGGATCAATTGAAATTCCACTTTCAGAAATGACATGGCCTAATAATTTACCTTCAGTTACGCCAAATATACATTTCTTAGGATTAAGGGAAACCCCATACCTTTCACATCGCTTGAGTACTTTTCTGAGGTCTTCAGCGTGGGTGGATGCATCCTTGGAATACACAGTTAAATCATCTATATACGCAACAATGCATTTACCTGATAATCCACGAAATGCAACGTCCATGGCCCTCTGAAAAGTGGCACCTGCATTGATCAGACCAAAAGGCATTCTTCTATACACATAATTTCCCCATTTGCAAGTGAAGGTGGTTTTTAGTCTATCTTCTCTATCAATTAAGACCTGATTATAACTTGAAAAACCATCTAAAAAAAGACATTATCTTTGCGCCATTTACTGCTTGCAGTACTTCGTCTATTAGGGGCAAAGGATAATTATCCTTTTTAGATGCCTTGTTTAAATTTCTAAAGTCTACGCACAACCTGATGTCTCCATTTTTCTTCCTCACTAGTACTAAGTTAGCTACCCAGACAGAATGTCTGACTGGGAAAATTATTCCAGCGGACAGTAATTTTTTAACTTCCTCAAAGATTAAAGGCTCTAGAATGGCATTTATAGGCCTCTGTTTCTGCCTAAATGGTTTGACTTCTTTTCTTAAAGGTATTACGTGAGTTATGATGGACTCATCAAATGTTTTCAAGTCTTCATAAGTCCATGCTATGACATGTTTATATTCTTTCAGAACGTCCAGAACCTCTTTTCTAATTTTCTCAGAGCAAGCTTTCCCAATTAGTACACTTTGTGGATTTAGCTCAGTCCCTAAGTTATGTAAATCACACCTACCCCCTTCTGTTTTGGGTAAGTCTTTCTGTCTTATTACTCTGTCGAAGTCAAAGATGTGTTCTAATTCAATTACTCCTTTTGGTAAGAAGTTGCTCTTTAAGTTGATCATATCTTCTTCGTCCCATGTTACTTCAGGCCTTTCTTGTTCATCAATGATTTGGGCCTCAAATGCCTCATTACAAGTCAGAAAATTAATAATTTGCTGATCCCCTCCAAATACCTGAAAGTGTGTAACGTTGTCTGGTATACTGGGCACGTTAACTAGCTCAACAGCAAATCATCTTAATCCTGACAGTGTCAATGGTTCTAATGTACTAGCAGCAACTGCTAACGCATCTGGCCTGTGGTTCAGCTCTCTAGGGATGTGCTCTATGTTAAAAGCATCGAACGAATCCATTAAACCCCATACTCTATGTCTGTAACTAATCATTTTCTTATAATTGTAGGCATATAGTTTCCTCACTTGTCTGACTACTAATTCAGAGTCTGAAAATACTCTGATGGTTTTTACCCCTTTCTTGATGGCCATGACAAGTCCTAAAATTAGGGCCTCATATTCAGCAATATTGTTAGTGCAGGAAAATTGTAATCTATATGCTGCCAAATGTGATTTACCTTGAGGATCTATGAGTTCAATACCCGCACCTGCACCCTGTTTTGATTTGGACCCATCACATTTTAACGTCCACATGCCATCTTTACTCTTCTGATCTTTTACCTTGGCATACTTTGTCCCTTTTATTGCCTGTGGGGTGTTGTCTTGTTTATTCATGGGTTTTTCCGTTTGGTTATCTTGCATATGTGTGTTTTTAGTTTGCAACTCAGAAAGATAACTACCCTTGTCCTCTATTTCTTTTCCTAAATCTGGAATCAAGGCATCTATATTATCCTGAACATATCTCTGTGTTGGATCAGGATTCTCATTTTCCTCTTGTGACTCTACCCTCCCTATGCACTTTTTGTATTAATATTCAATGATGTCTTTGCATATTTCACAATTCTCCTCAGAATGTCGCCTATCATGGACTCTACACCTATTTTTATATAACTTACATTGGACTGGGAGATTGGGTGTAACGCACTCTTCCACCTCTCGTCTAATGGCATGACCAAATTTGTCTATTGCATTGTTTTCTTCATCTGAAGAATTTCCGTCAGACTCAATGAATAGTGCCGTTCTATTGCTGACACACTTTTTTCTAATGTTTAACATCATAATCTCTTCAACCTGCATCCCATTGTTGGTAATTCTATAGACACCTGGTTCAACAGCAGCATATAATATTTCATTAGTTCGATTATACTCTGTTATCATATGTTTCATTCTGGGCTCTGCCTCTATTCTGATCTGGTTTGGGATGCCTCTCCAAGGTAACCACATGTGTGAAAAGTCAGTAGCCATATATCCGTTTAATGTCTTGGACCAATCCCTACTTAGCAACATTCCATAATTTACGGGTATATCCACTACTTGAATGTTAATGATTTGGCTTACCCTAGGGTCTGAAGCTAATTGCACTTGAATGTTCATGAGTTCTCCTATCACGCTAACCTCGGTCTTATCTAATTGCGTGACAACCTTGGCAGATTTGGTGGGAGTCAGCTCGAGAGTTTTACATATTCCTAAGGGCATTACGTTGGCTGAAGCACCAGAATCTACCATGCAATTGTGTATATTCTTCCCACACAACCTAACAGTTAACAAGAAAGGGTGAGTATCCCTCTTATCCGCATGTATTACTACATTTGTATTGGAAGGCTGCTCAACTTTCTTACCTTTCTCCTTAGGTGGTGAATCACTATTAGGAACAGTTATATCAGCAGACACCTTGTTTGTTATGGATGTATCCAGGGATTTTAAAAAAGCATTTTTGATCCCTGGGGTCTTCAATAATTCATTTAGAGGTATACTGACCTTAATTTTCTTTATTTCCTCTGATAAGTAACTCATTAATCTTGTTGTCTCTATTGCTTCTGTCTTACTTGTTTGATCCTTTTGCACTGTTGTTCCATTATTTGTGTGCTGACTAGCTTTAAGTATGGCAGGATTGTTGCTAGCATTCTGATCTGGGGGTGTATTGATGTTATTCGGAGGAGTGGAAGTGGTGAAAGGTCCTCCCGGCCTAGGGTTATTCCTCAAATTGTAGGTGTGGCTTTTATTTGTCTATTGAAAGGCCTGCACCTCTTCTGTTTCATTTAATATCTCATTTTTAGATTCAAAAGGAAACTGAAAAGCATTTAACACAAAGGCTGATTCAGGATAAAGACTTTCACAACAGTATGGTTCATCCTCTAGCAATTCATCCTCTTTCTCTTCTGCAGTTGCAAAGGTAAACGTTTCTAAGACTAATGCTGTGTCATATCCTGAGGCTACTACCTCATTACCCTTAGCAATGCGAAATTCAGAGGTAGGAGGCTGTACATCTATGTTGAAAATACTAGCTACCAAGTGGAACTGTGGACAGTCGTGCTCAGCATGGGCATTGGTATTGTGAAATCTGCACCAATTTTTGGGTGCTGTACTGGCCATTTGTATGGTAGTCATTTGTTTTGCACCATGATTATCTGTATTCTCAAAAGGAGAAGCCAGAGTACCGTTGTTGGGCCCAGTGTTCCATGTCTTGGGTGGCCTAGGTTGATTCTGATTTCTGTTATTATCGCCCCAGGTCCTATTATCTACCACTGGCCCCCTATTTTGCATTGGTTGCCCCTGACTGGGGCCTTGATGCTGATTGTAGTTTTGGTTCTGATTGTACTGCTGATTTTGATTGAGACTATAATTCTGATTTTGGCCTTGGTTGTGATTTTGATGTGGATTGTAGTTTTGGTTGCTTCTTCCATAGAGGTTCTCATTTCTTAGCTGTGTCACTTCGGTTGTTAATCTTTTCAAATGTGCAGTAATTTATTTGATTTCTTCCCTATCCTCTTGTGCTTTTGCCACAGTTACATCCCTAGGAAGTTGGAAGAAAGGCTGACCATTATTTTGACTGTTATTGGAAGTACTAGCCATGTAAGGAGTTATAGCTTGGATTGGAGTAGGATTATACACAGGTGTGTAAGAAGGAACCGGATTTACTAGTGGAGCATGCTGCACAGGGACTCCATTCCATGGGTGTGCCTGATTTTGCACCCCAAAATTTCCTCCATTGACAAATGGACTATAAGTTGTATGCCTCATTTCTTGGTTCACTGAGGCTGCCTCTTTATAGGCTTTGGATATTGAATCTATGTCAGGTTTTCTTTTGACAAACATGGCAGTTAAAGGATCCAAGGCAGCATAGTACATAGCCAACAAGGGAGCATCATCTATGGTATAAGGGGCTACCAGCCTAGAATAGGCCTTTTGAAATCTATCATTGAAATTATCAATTAGCTCTCCCTCACCTCATTTTATAGCAGCCAATTTATGATACAAAGCGCAAGGGTCAATGGGTCATCTAAATCTTGATAGAAATGCTTCTTCCATAAGTGCCCAGGAAGAAATGTAACCATTGGGTAAGTTTACATACCAGCTAGAGGCCTGCTCATTAAAGGTGTAAGGAAACAATCTACACACAACATCCTCGTGCTCTAACATAGCCCTAAAACATGCTTCCTTAAATATTCTAATATGATCTTCTGGGTCCTGATGCAACTGGTATTTGGGACATATCTTTTACAGATTTTTTGGCATCTCATGATAATCATTAAAGAGTATGGGAGAATTGACATTGAAATAAGCCATTGCAGGTGTTTGAGCTTGACTTGAACTTGCAGGAATACCTGGATTGATTGGTGGATTAGGATTTACAGGAGGATTGAGACCTCCGGGAGTGCCTGAACCAAGATTTAAAGATCTGAACAGTGATCTGTCAGGACTCACAATACTACGGATGTTAAAAGGTGACCCAGGAGGTGTTCCAGATGAACTTCCCGTTTGCGATATCTTTGGATTCCAAATTAAAGGGTTTTTACTTCGCCTTGTATCAGGTAGTTGCACAAATATATCCCCTGAACTAGATCTAGACCTAGTCACTCTATTACTGTCATTAGCCAGTTTGAAATGAAACCTAACTCAAGAAGGCCCTCCTTCTAGCGCCAGAAAACTGTTGGTGATTGTTTTGATGCAATCATAACAGTAAGTTAAAATTCACATATAATGAACTGAAACTATAGTTGAAAGATAAGAAGGAATCACTTAAGATTCAATTAATCCCAAGTCTACAATGGTACGGTTGGTCAAGTTCAGTTGGTCAATGTGAAGCTGTAATGTTCAAGGGGCCTTACGTAGTTTAGGTTTGTTTGGTGGTTTAATGGACTAAGAATATGCAAAAGAATCATAGATTTCAACAAGTATTTGTTCATTTGCATACAAGTGTTACTGTGTTGCAAATTCAGATGGTTTTCTTGAATTATTGCAGCCTTCTCTTTTATACATTTATGAAAACTGTCTACTCTTAACTCTGTTATGCATGCTTCTTCAAATTTGAGACAATTTCCTTTAGATTTCTACGTTTTCAGCTAAATATTTCAGATGGGTTGGGAAAAGTTAGAAAGATCTAATCTATACCTCATTTAATCTACCGAAGGATCTAATTGTTTCTGTTATTCACTATGTAAATACTACAATAATTTGATCAAATCCACAGTAAAAACCTTAAATGCAAGTTCTGAGCATTTTCACAAAAATACATTTAAAATTGCAAGCTCTCAAAGAAAATATTTCAAAACACAAAGAAGAGCAGGAGAACACTCAGAAGATAGATGCAGAACTCCAGATTCTATTGTATTAGAAACGAATAGTCATACATGATTTACAATGTAGGAATGACTCTTAGTTTCATTGATCATACTACAGAGAACTTACAAGCTTTACAGATATAGTAAGGCAGCTAGACATTCCACGCACACCTTACTGCAGACAAACAGGCGACCTCCTTCTTCTACTTCTAATCTAAACTAAGCTAACTTGCTGTGTTTTCCTAAAAATTCCTATGTAGCCCCTGTTGTAAAGTATTACAATGTAGAGAGGCATAATATAAAGACTCTCTGATTGTCCTTAATACAGCAAAAACCTAACTGAACCCCTGGTTCAAACCCCTGGTTACAGCAATAAATACAGGTGAACCAGTTCTTCAAAATATCTCTGAGCAGTGTCAAATCTGGGCAAAATATTGCCCCTTCTGAGAAGTTCCGGCAGCTTGGCAATAACTTCTGTTTGTCTGTTGTAGTAATACCTTTAGCTGCAACTCTGTCCTCCATTGGGTTGGCCTTGACTTCTTCGCACTTCATCTTTATCTTCCTGCTCCTGAGATTGGATTTCCTTCCTCCATGAGGTCACTGTGTTGAATTTCTAGCTGCTTCCTCCACTGCAAGCCTGCAAGACAAGACAAGCAATAAGTACCAATTTATCACATAAACAACAAGAAATTAAAATAATCGTTTAAATCCAAGTGACTGTACAAAGATGTGGAAATCGGGTCCAAAAACTCTCAAAACGCGTTCAAAATGCACACAGACTGCTCAAAAAACATCGGGTCAACCATCGCTGACCGAAAAAATGCCACGGGCACCAAAAAAATGAGTTTAAAACTCCTATCGCATTTTCCTTTCCCGCCCATCGGTGTGACAATCACCATCAACGTGTCAAAAAATTGCTCGGCCGATGCTCACTGTTTGGCCGACGGCCCTTTCTCTTCATTCACTCTTTGTTTCGTTCCATCGGCCAGAGTTATGCCGATATAGCCCCAGCGGCTTGTATTCTTCTTCATCGGCGAGAGATTCGCCATCGGCAAACTCCAAATTCCTTGCTCCGACCACTTTGATTTCACCGATGTTCTTACATCGGCGTGACTCCTACCGATGCACCCTTTCATTGATTGCCATCGGCGTGAGATGGCCCATCGGCAACTCACAAATCTCCTCCGCCGATGACCTTTGTTTGGCCGACACTCTTTACTCTTCATTTTTTCTCTGTCGGCGAGAGACTACACTATCGGTGGGCTCAAAATTCCCTCCGCTGATCGTAACTATCTCACCGATGTCTTGACATCGGTGAGAGTCATTCCGATGACCGCTTCGCTTATCACCATCGGCGAGAGCCTCCATATCAGCGAAGGGGGAAAAACCTTGGCTGATAGCCTACTGTTATGCCGATAGCCCAAGGCTATCGGCGAGACCATACCGCTCGGGGTGACCTGTAAATGTTCGGCCGACGATGTAAGCTATGCCGATGATAATATCATCGACGAGAGATACCCCCTTGGGGTGATAATTTCACAGACTGCCGATCGCATTTGTTACACCGATGGCAAAAGGCCATCGGTGAGAGACCTTACTTCGGTGACATATATTCGAACTCCGCCGATCACATATGTTAGGCCGATGGCCTCTTCGCCATCTTTCCCACCTAAGCCTTGAACCCGAACCATTGAATTTGAACCATTGAATGTGAGATACAGAGTGGAACCCAGACAAAATTGCCCATGACCTGGAACCACTAAATATGAATTTTTTCAAAATTTTAAATGAATGCCAACAAGGGAAAAAGGCAAACAATTGACTGTTTATCATGCAAAACCTGATAGTTCATTTTACCTAAATGATCATAACTTGCAAAATATGATGAATTTTAAGATGGTTCAAAAAGCAACCCTAGCTCATTTTTCGCAAGGAATCCAACCATATTATGCAATGGTACTAAAAAATACAGTTTTCCATATTTTTAACAAGGTTTGCAAATTTGACTCTCTTTTCCCTTTACCACCAAGCAAAACAACACAAGCAGAAGCAAAAAGCAAAGCAACAGCAAGGGTCCCCATTTTGCTAAGGGGCAAAATGGGGCGTGTTGTGAACATCACAACAGGTTCATTATCCCATAATTAAATAAAATCAATTTATTTAATTAAAATCCCTAAATTCTTCTAATGGCTCACATAATTAAATAATCCTAAATTCCTCTATCCTAAGTCCTAATTTCATAAATCCACCTCATCAATCCACCTCACCTTTCCACCTCATCTTTTCCACCTCACCATGTTGCACATGTAATTAAATATTTTAAATATTTAATTAGCTAATATTCCCTCACCCACATGTCCTATTATTCTCCACTCAAAATTAGTTAACTCATCAATCAAGTCTGTTAACTAATTAGTCATTCGAGTTCACTGATCAATCAATTCAGTCAACTCCCCAATCAATTCACTTAACTGGTTGGTTTATTCTATTAACTATTCAATCAATTTAGTTAACTCCCCTGTTGCATGATGGAGCTTGGACACTTGTCCTCTTTCTATTTGCACACATTCCCCAACCATTCTCAACCATTGATCTGCTCTTTTCTTCTCAAACCATTGATCTGCTCTCACATATTTCTATAAATACAAACCTATTCTTCTTCATTTCATATCCATAGTTTGAGTAAACTTATGCTGTAGAAACACAAGTGCGCCTTTGGCATCCCCATCTCCATATCATCTATCATCCATCAATAGTGTGTTGAAGCTCATCTTCAATCACACAAAGTATCATAGCCAACTTCATCTTGTCATCTTGAGGACTTCAAAGCAAGGAAGCAAGCTTCCTAAGGGCCATATTCATCTCCATCAAGATCAAGATAGAAAAGGTGAACAATGGAAGATGAAAGGTGAAAGGTTGTAAGTATCATTTGTTTTGTTATTTAAATCTCCTTTTCTCCTTCATATTCTATTGATGTTTGGGTTTATTATTGTCAACATAAAAATGTTAAGGGAAATTTGGATTAGTCAATGAATATGCAATAAACAACATCAAATTCCCATAACTCAATAGAATAGTGAAACTAAGAAGATTATATGAGATGAAGCAATGAATAAGACAGTGCAAACCTTCCTTAGATCGAAACTTCTATTGTTTGCCTATTAAAACTGTCCTTGTTTGTATGAAGTAGGGCCCTCAGAGAGTGCACTCCTTTGCTGTGTTCAAGGATGTCGATAGTAAATGGCAGTGGTGATAAACATGCAATGAAGATGAGCTCCAAAGCAAATATGTGATCTCAAGCTAATGAATGGAAATGGGGGTGCCAAAGCGCACTGATAAATTCCTACAGAGTAACAATACAAATAGCCTAGATGAATAGAATGGAAGAATGAGGTTTCTTTTATAGACTTGGGAGGATGAAGATCAATGGTTGAGATGAAATGAGCAGATCAATGGTTGAGAATGGTTGAGGAGTGTGCAACAAATAGGGAGAGGACAAGTGTCCCACTTCCATCATGTAACAGGGTAGTTAACAAAATTGATTGAAGAGTTAGTAGAATAGATTGAGGAATTGCCAGAATTCATTGATCAGTTACCCGAATAGATTGAGGAGCTGACATGATTGATTGATTAGTTAACAGTTTTGATTGAAGAGTTAACTAATTTTGATTTAGAGGAGAAATAGGACATGTGGGTGAGAGAATATTAGCTAATTAAATATTTGAAATATTTAATTACATGTGCAACATGGTGAGGTGGAAAAGATGAGGTGGAAAGATGAGGTGGATTGATGAGGTGGAATTATGAAATTAGGACTTAGGATAGAGGGATTTAAGATTAATTAAATAATGTAGAATTATATAATTATGTGAGACACTAGAAGAATTTAGGGAATTTAATTAAATAAATTGATTTTATTTAATTTTAGACTTTACAAGAAATAATTAAATATTTCGATATTTAATTAATTAAGAGAAATATGAATCAAATAAATAAATTTCTTTATTTATTTATTGATAGAAGAATTGGGAGAGAATAAATATTAAGAACATTTATTTAGACTGAATCATGTTATTTTTAGGCGTATACAGATTGTAGAGATATGTTAGGGTTTCATCTTCATATTTATGTCAAGATGTGGTATTATGTGAGATTGACATACTTGTTTCATTTCTAGCAGGACAGTGCTCTTTTATGCAGATGGTGCAACAGTGATGTTTTTCTTTGTTAGAGATTGGTAGTGATATTTATGAGCATTGATTTGTTAGTACACTTCAACACAAGGGGAGCAAATAGATTTGATTCTTTGTCATCAGATGTGAAAAAGGGGGAGAAAGAGAAATTGAATCATGAATTTTTGCCATCAATGACAAAGGGGGAGATTGATGGGGATTGATTGTCATTGATGTCAAAAAGGTGTTGAGTCTTCACATGGTAGGATGTGTACTTGTGTTCTTGTGTTTGGTCTTCATATGACAAGATGTTATTTTTAGGTATTCACCATGATCTTCATATGGTTGAGGTGAATTTAGATGTGGTTTTCAATCAGGATCATTATGTTATGGATGTTATCATCATAAATAGTTCATATGCTATTGTAAGGTTGTTTATAGTTGGTGTTACAATGTATGTTCCAATCAATCTCATGATGTGCTCATCATCATACATTATGCTTTCAAGATATGCCTCAAGACAAGGTTGTTGGTGATATATTGTTGCTGATGTGCTTTCAAGATATGCCAGGAAGATGTTATAATTCATCATTATGGGCTTCATTCAAGACTTCTTCATAGGTGTTTATGATCATGATGAATTTGGTCCACAATCATGTCTTATTCATACATGTCATCACAAGCAATTGATATCATCTTCATAGAGCAATGCAGATTTAGTTTACTGTGGTGTTCATAATTTGTGTTCTCAGATCATATCATGTTGGTGTGCCTTCAAATGTGGTGTATTTATCATGTTGAGATCAGGTTTGGTATCTGTTTAACATATGATGTTAAAGTGTCAGATTTGTCTTCATATGGTGTTCATGGCAGTACTGATCAGGATCAAGCTTGTTCATGATATGGTTTCATAATATAGTTTTGGTGCCATGATGCTTGTCAGATTTGACCTTGGTGGTACTCACTCATCTCTTTGGCAGTAAAGTGATTAAAAGAATACTCAAAGGAATCTTTGGTTCATTGTCAGTTGAGAATGGGTATAGAAATGTTCCCCAAGTTGAATATGATATTGTATTAGAAGAAAAGGTTTCAGGAGCTCCTTTCTTTGATGGTTCAAATTTTTTACTTTGGTGTATGAGAATGCAGATTTATTTATCCTCTTTAGGATATGGTGTTTTGATGTCAGTTGAGAATGGGTATTGTGTTACTACAAATAACAAAGAAGATCTTGAATGTAATTATATTGCAAAGAAGGCCATATTGTCTGCTCTATCTATTGATGTTTCTTGTAAACTTATGCACTGTGAAACAGCACAGGATATGTGGAAGAAGTTGATAAAAATTTATCAACATAATGGACCTGAAAAAGAAGACAACTTATTATCTGAGAAGAGTGACAATGATGGAAAACTTTCACATGAAGGAGATGAGACTCAATCAGATTTACAAGAAGAAAATCAGATTATGAGTGATGAAAAAAAAGAATTTGAAATTGACACAGAAGGTGTGAGGCCGACTATTGTACCTCCCATATTTTGATCTTCATGCTATCCAATAGTGACTATGTTTCATTATGCAGACTTGATGTTGTATCTCATTGATTTGTTATATGTGATTTGATTTGGTCATATTGATGATATGATGTGGTTCGATATACAGATTTATATTAGATGTTATTTTGTTATGAGATTCTAGTTGTTTATGTGATTTGGAATTAATTGACATGTGATGGAAAATGCAGTTAATTTGGATTTATGTATTGATGGACATTGTTGTATTGTTTGTGTGAATTTAATTTCTAGTTGCTTCGGCTATCACTTTCATGACAGAATTGACACTTGATCAAGATGTGCAGGTTTTACTTTCCCTAGCCACGGGAAATCAGAGGTAGGATTCACACCATGTTATTCCCTGTTAAGCCGATCTGTTCCCAAGAGGGATAAGGATCACGTGTGTAATTGAATGATGATTTATTGTGCTTGGTTTTATTTTAATTATTTTTATTTTTAGCCTTAGTACCCCTTCTTTTTCTTATTTTTGATTAATGGTAAGTGTTGTAATATTTTATTTGAATTATGCCAATTGTTATTATTATTATTATTATTATTTGGGCCATTTATATGTGGATTTTCAACCCCTTTCATGAGTCTAGGGTCAACTTGGACCACCTAACCCTAGTTTTGACTCACCTTAGGTCACCCTAAACCATGGTGGAGTAAGAGTGATGAATTTGGGAAGAGGGAAGATGGGGATGGGCCTTGCCTTGAGAAGAGCTCATCTTCCATCCCTATGTTTTGGGAATCATTCCAAGGGAGGACTAGGGAGGTCTCCAAGAGTCCTCGCAAACTCCCAAGTGAGTGGGAGCACCACTCAAGGCCATTGTCTTCATGAGGTGGAGATGGAGGTGGGGGGAGAGGAGGACACTTGTCATCCTCTTACCTTCTCTCTACTCCAAGTGGCTTTGGTGGAGGGAAGAGATGGTGACAAATGTCACACCTTATTCTCTCAAGGTAGAGTAGAGGGCCTATAATAGCTACTCTTGTAGAGGAGTGGGGGTTCTTCCATTCTATTCATTTTGCTTGCATTTTAGAGACTTCTTGCTAAATTGGATTTCCTTACTAGTTTTGGAGGAGTTAGAGAAGGTTGGGAGAAAAATCTGAAAGGGTGGAAAGCTTGGGAAGGCTGGGAGCTCTTCACCAATTCCACTACCATTGCCAAGGTCTTGAAGGTAGGCCTTTGATTTTGTTTTTGCTTTGCTTTATGATGTACCATGGTTTGAATCTTGATTGTAAGTTGTTTGCTTGTGATGCTTTCTTTTTGTATTTGATGTTGGGTTGGGTGTCATGGTGAGAGCACATCCAATGGAGGAAATGCTCAACTTGTATGGGTAGGGGAGAGGAACAATCCTTGGGGGCTCTCCCACAGTTTGGTATTTATGTGTTTATGTCTTGAGGGCCTATTATCATTGAGGAAGATTTATCTATATGGCAAGAGTGCCAAGCAAAATTGGTGTGGGATTCTTGTGGATTGTGGTGTTCAGGGATTTTTGGCTTGAGGCCATGTGCTGAGTTCTTCTTTATCATTGTGAGCCCCTTTAAGTTAAGAGGTCTATTCCGTACCCTCACCAAACTCATTTTCATGAGTTGAGTAATGTGTTAATCCTATGGGGTGTATCTGTTTTGTGTTTAGTTGTGTTTGAAATTTTGTTGTGGTTTGGTATACTCGTGTGAAATCCCCTACCTCCCTAGCTTGGGGGTGACCCACTTGCGGGTCTACAGTAGGGAGGAGAGCTTTCCTTTCTTTGTGGCTGCTTTCTTGGTTGTCTCTTTGCTGTGCTTTAGTTGCAGGATATTAAGTGAAGAAATAAAGTGTTTGGGAGCTCAAGATGGAGCTCATAAAGCTTCCTTTGAGTGGCCTTTGAAGTACTCCAGTGGCTGATTAAACCATGGCCATGGAGGCCTTGTTGTAATGTAATTATAGTAGGAAGTCACTATGTTATTTGCCATGTAGTTGACTGTAAGTGGTTACTCTATGTGTTACCTACTGATATTGAGGTTAAACAGTCTACTCCATTTATTACAAGTTTAGCTTGTGCAGAGATATATATATGAGAAGATAAACATAAATATTTTCTTGCATCAATGTTCTTTCAGTAAACAATATGCAAAAGTTGCAAAGTTGTAGTCAAGATTTTAGAGTAGAAGAAAGAAAGAGTAAAAGCAATTTCATCCCTGTCATTTAGATCAGAAATACACCTTAGTGGTAGAAAGGAAATTTTGGTATAAAATAAAAAGAAAAGAGATTAAATTTGTGTTCTATTGCAAAAGAAACAATACATGGAAAGGTGCTTCTAGTTTAAATGAATGTAGATTGTGAGTTAGTCTTATGCTTGTAACATTGTGGAAGGAAATGAATGTTGTGAAATAAAATTTTATCGCATCTTATGTATGACAGAGGAGGTTTAAATACACTTGTTATCTCTGGCATTAAAAAAAAAAAATTAAATGGGTAGATGAATATCAGGGAAGGGTTAATGGTTTAGCTTGTTATAGATTGAAATTTAGTATTTTGCTTTTGCAAACAATGCTTTAAATAAAAACTTATACATACATATATATCTGTTCATAAATTTATATATCTATGCTTGCATTTTTTTTTTTACAAATCCACACTATACAGATTAAAATACTTCATTTCTGAGCATTCTAAAAGAACTATTTTTATCCCATTAGAAAATGTAGGTATATATAACCATATATACACAGAGTGTTTGCATACAGATGTGTTGTTGGTAAATATAGAATAGAGGGCGATGCTCTTCTAGAAATATATATATTTCTCCATTTCATAGTATAAACCTTACACTGTTTTGTTTTTAGACAAAAAAAATTTAGAACCACAACTGTGCAAACCTAAATTTTATATACAGTTATCTATTGGAAAGTACCCTAACAAAGCAAATATAACAAAATGAAAATAATAAAAAAAATTATTAATGCATAAAATTAAACTTGAAGGGAAAGAGGGGACTATGGGCTGTAGCACCCACAGCACCCCTCCCCCCTTTACGTTTTTATTTGCACAGTGGACAGTGGTGTGGGGGAGGCGGTGCCTCCACCCACACCCGTGGGTATGGGTGGAGGCATCGCCTCCCCCACACCCCCAAACTCCCCAGTACCTGAGAGAACCGCAACCACTGCCCTCCCTGCTGCGCACAGCTCACAACCCCGGGGGCCCCTCTCTTTCCCACTGCCCTCTGCAGCCAACACCCCAACCACCCACTGCGCCTTCAGACCCTGCCACCCTCCGTAGCGTGGTCTACGCTACACCTTGCTGTCTACCCCACAATGAAAGCTCCACCCATTCTTTGTTCCATGGACCTCTGTTCCCTTCTAGTCACCACCGCCGATGGCCCCTCCTTGCCCTAGACCTGTATCAAGAGGTTTTTTTCACAGTAGCATTTAGATAAAAAAAAAAATCTCCCAAAAGAATAATATTACACTTAAAATCTATAACTATCCTACTACCAGCCATATTCCTCACCATGAGAGGAAATAATTAGCACCTTCATGGCCTCCATGGTTCAAAGACCCTATCCTGCACATAGCAAAAAGAACAAAGAGATTAAAACCTAATAGAAGAGAAAACAAGAAAAAAAAAAAGAAAAGATATTAGGGCAGCAACGCAGGGAGATAGCAATAGAAATTAGGTTTAGGGTTCCTTTGAGGAATTGTTTCTTTTAAAAGAAAAATGAATTTTCTTTATTTTTTTTTATGTAGGATATAAGTGTACATATTTGTGAACCATATATATATATATATATATAATATTGGTGACTAATGGTTGGTTATTTCATCTAGGGAGTAATTATATTTAATTGATAGGTTCAATTTATTATAAATGTTTAATTGGATATAAATATATATTCTTATGTAAATATGTATGATATTCGTGTATATATTTGTGAACAATATATATATATATATATTGTATCCTTTGTAATTAAGCTGGCAATTTCATTCGGATAGTAAATATACTTGAATAATAGATATGTTTTATAACAAGTGTTAATGATAAATATATGTTTTATTTATTACTAATTATAAAATAAGGAAGCCTTTTAGAGTAAATTAAGTAGGGGTTTTAAATTATCCTTTCAATATTTTTATGACAACAAATAAATGTATAAGGGTGATTATGTATTCATATACATTCAAAAAATGACGAATAAAATTTTGAATCGGAGTTGATTCATTTCCAATGAAATCTTTTTATCCCAAGCATAAACCTCGTAGACATCACCAAACGACGATAGTTATTCCTGTGTAGTGACCTAGCTTACCAGGTAAATTTGAGAGACTAACCAAAATAGGGAAACTACGTAACCAAGTACAGCGATGGTACAATCCATTTTCTCCCACGTCGAAAAATGTGAAATGCTGCTGGATTTTCACTAAATTTTAGGGTTTATTTATGAGTTAATTAATTGTTTTATTTCATCATCCAAAACTTAATCAAGTGCCATCTTGTCTCCAGAAATGATCATTCCCTTCGTTCTGAGTCACGATATGATGTGAATATGGAAATCCATCTCACCTAGGAAGAAGCTTAGGGTTTAGGTTATTTTAATCTAACCCTAGAAGCGACACACTTCGTGTCGCACACCCCTAGAAAGCCTACGCCTCTTCGAATATGTTGTCGTGTTTATGCCTCAGGCATAATGCCACTGAGCACGCAAGCGCGTGCGAGGTGGTTTTTAGGGATAGGGAAAAAAATTCGTAGTTCGTGTCATGACCACATGGCAAATGAGGGCATGACACGCATGTTTGTGTGTCATGACTGCATGGGAAATGTGGGCATGACATTTGGTATCAGAGCCAGGTTTTTAAAATACTGGGCTTGTTTTAGGCACATTATTGTTTCCGCAACTATGTTTTGACTTATGGCTACCTCATTTTGTAGGATGCCTCCCAGACGAGTTTGGCGAGTGCAAACCCGCCGCACTCCACCCCTAGAGGTACGCACTGATTCATCCGCTGCGGGACTGGGTCAGCCAGACTAACTAGTATAGCCAGAGCCACAGGTACCACCAGATCCATAGGATTAGCCACTCTTACAGCCACAACCAGTTCCACAGGCACCACTGGCCCCACCAGATATGGGACCATAGATATTACAGGCCTTACAGGCAATTCTAGATAGGCTCCCACCGACAGTAGCAGAGCCACGTGTCGAGCCCCACGAGGATCCGCGAGAGGAGCCTCGCGTAGAGCCACAAGGGGTACCACGTGAGGAGCCTTACGTTGAGCTACCAGAGACAGAGGAGGTTGGTTTGGCCAACAAGGCCCGTAGTAGGAGCCCCCCACATCGGGCTAGACAGGACGAGACAGTGTGGGTAGAGCACTTGGGTCATAGGCCTTATGAGTATCGTGCAGATGAGATCATTCGAGAGCATAGAGATAGAGGAGATCCCATCAGGGAAATATTGAGGTTGAACCCTCTGACATTCATTGGGACCACCGAGGGAGCTGAGGCAGAGGCCTGGCTGATCAGTTTAGACAAGTGCTTCGCGTTACATCCTTACGAGGGCAACACAAAGGCCCGTGTGGTAGTTCACTTGTTGCGAGACGCATCAGCTACCTGGTGGCACACTAAGGAGTGCAAGCACCACCTATCATTGGACACCCTCACATGGGAGACCTTCATTGAGTGCTTCAATGCACGCTATTTATCAGACCACTACAGGCAGCAACGTCTAGACGAGTTCCATGACCTCCAGCAGAGAGGGCTTACAGTGGCTCAGTATGAGGCTAGGTTTACAGAGATATCTAGATATGCGGAGTATCTCCACGATGAGAAACTCCTGTGCACAAATTTATCAGAGGGCTCAATCATAGTATAGCAGGGCCTGTTTGGATGGCAGACCCATAGACTTTGAGTGATGCTGCCGAGAAGGAATACATCACTGAGGAGATTCAGGGATGAGGGCAGAGTTCTCACCCTCAGTTTCAGGATCAGGGATAGTAGCAGCATCAGCAGAGTTATCATAGACCATCGCAGCCACCCCCAGAGGAGGATTCAGTTCAGCATCCTTACCTCCTAGACCCTCACAGCAGTAGCAGCCACAGTAGCAGCAGAGAGCTAGGACACAGCAGGGGTCATAGGGGGGACATAATAGGGGTTGGCAATAGTAGGGCCCGCGCAGAGATCAGAGACAGCAGGGACCACCTGCGGGACCCGTGAAGTCACAGCAGTCTTATAGGGGTTCACAGGGGTCTACCGGTAGATCAGGACAGCAGCAGACGGGTAGGACCCAGACAGTACAGGTACAGGTCAGAGGCCCTTGTTATGTTTGTGGTAGAGCAGGGCACCTAGCTAGAGAGTGTCCATAGGGTTATACAATAGGGGGATAGCCTCGTGCAGGGGGTTCAGAGCAGACAGTGGGTGATGTGGGTAGATCCCACCACATGTTTGCAGCGGTAGATAACCGCCAGGCAGATTTTTAGGTGTCCATGATTGAGACGTCAGGTATGATTGGGGGTAAACCCATTTCTATTCTCTTTGACTCTAGTGCTACTGATTCATTTATATCTCCATCGTTAGTGGAGCATTGCAGGCTGGTGGCCTCTAGGTAGGGTGATAAGTGGGTAGTTGAGTTGGCTTTAGGAGCCAAACTGACAGTAGATACCTATATCCATGATTGTGAGATTGCTTTGGGATCCTTCACTATAGTATGTGACCTTAGAGTCATGACATTAGGATCCTATGATGTAGTGTTGGGTATGGATTGGCTTGCGGCTCATCGAGCCAAGCTAGATTGTCGCCGAAAGGCAATCAGCTATTTAGATGATCACAGCACATCAGTTGAGATTGTGGGCATGTAGAAGCCCACCGCAGTGCATATGATATCCACTCAGTAGCTTAAGCATTGCATATAGAAGGGATGTCAGTTGTTCACCATCACAGTGAGCGATAGGTCAGACGACAAGCTAGAGGCATCTTTAGATGATCATCCCATCCTTAGAGAGTTTGCCAATGTTTTCCCAGTAGAGTTACTGGGGATGCCTCCTCAACGTGAGGTAGACTTTCACATAGACCTAGTGCCAGGTGCCAAGCCAATGTCTCGTGCACCCTACAGGATGACCACACATGAGCTCACTAAGCTCAAGCTACAGTTGGAGGACTTGCTAGAGAAGGGGTACATCCAACCGAGCATTTCACCTTGGGGCGCTCCCATCATCTTCGTGAAGAAGAAGGATGGGTCTCTTCGCTTGTGCATGGACTACATGCAGTTGAATAAGGTGATGGTGAAGAACCGTTACCTGCTGCCTAGGATTGATGACCTTTTTGACCAGATGCAGGGAGCTAGGGTGTTCTCTAAGATAGACCTGAAGTCTGGGTATCATCAGTTACGCATCGTAGAGGAAAATATCCATAAGACCACCTTTTGGACTCGTTATGGGCACTATGAGTTCACAATGGTTCCCTTCGGCTTAACGAACGCCCCTGCAGTGTTCATGAGTCTCATGAACGGGGTGTTCCGTACCTATCTAGATCGGTTCATGATCATTTTTCTCGATGACATTTTGATCTACTCACGGACCGAGGAGGAGCATGAGGAGCACCTTCGTCAGGTCCTACAGTGTTTGCGAGAGCAGAGACTTTATGGGAATTTGGTGAAGTGTGTATTTTTCAGGACAGAGGTTCAGTATCTGGGACATATCCTTTTTGGCGATGGAATCTCAGTAGATCCATCGAAGATCAGAGCTATCAGGGATTGGCCAACACCCACTAGTGTGACAAAGGTCAGGAGTTTCATGGGGTTAGCTAGTTATTACCGTCATTTTGTTGAGGTCTTTTCTCAGGTTGCACACCCCATCACTTCCCTTCAGCAGAAAGGGAAGAGCTTTCTTTGGACTGAGCAGTGTGAGAGGGCCTTCAGGGTCCTCAAGGAGTGACATACCAGTGCTCCTATTTTGGCAGTTCCTGATCCTGTAGCAGATTTCATGGTTTGCATGGATGCATCACTTGAGGGATTGGGAGCTGTGCTTATGCAGGGTGGCAGAGTGATCGTGTATGAGTCGTGAAAGCTCAAGACCCATGAGCTGAACTACCCCACGCACGATTTGGAGTTAGCAGCAGTGGTTCATTCTCTAGTCCGTTGGAGACATTTCTTGTTGGGTTGTCGCTTTGAGCTCCATTCCGATCATCACAGCCTCCAGTATATCTTTACTCAGCCGAATCTAAACACCCGTCAGCGGTGTTGGATGGAGTTCCTATGCGAGTATGACTTTGATGTTCACTACATCAAAGGGAAGGAGAATGTGGTTGCTGACGCATTAAGTCAAAGGCGCCATGAGCTCTTGACCTTGACTTTGCGAGTGGACTTGAGGGATCACATTTTACAGCATCTGCCAAAGGATGGATGGTATCTAGAGGTGCAGTAGGAGATTAGCTCATAGAAGGCCCAGGTGGGCAAGTTTGCAGGGTATACACTTGACACAGATGGTTTACTACATAATCAACAGTGCATCTATGTACCCTACGCAGGTAACCTGCATACTATGGTGCTATCAGAGGCTCATAGGGTACCATATGTAGCACATCCGGGGGTGAAGAAGATGCATGCCGATCTTTGACAGCTGTACTATTGGGCAGGTATGAGACGAGATATAGTAGAGTTTGTTGCTCATTGCCTTGAGTGCCAGAGGGTCAAGGCCAAGCATCAGCATCCAACGGGTCTTCTATACCCACATGACACACCTGACTGGAAATGGGACACCATTTCCATGGATTTTATCATTGGTCTTCCTATGTCTTCACGTCGCCATGATGCCATCATGGTGACAGTCGACAAGTTGACCAAAGTGGCTCACTTTTCTCCTATGCGCACAACGTACAATGCGCCAGCTGTGGCGAGGGTATTCTTGGATGACATTGTGAGACTACATGGGGTACCCCATTGCATCATCTTAGATAGAGATCCAGTGTTCACTTCAGCCTTCTGGAGAGCCTTACAGCAGGCTTTGGGCACTCAGCTCAATTTTAGCTCTGCTTATCATCCTGAGACAGATGGACAGACAGAGTGGGTGAATCAGGTATTGGAGGACATGCTTCGAATGTATGTTATGGACCATCAGGCTAGGTGGGAGGAGTATCTTTATCTAGTTGAGTTTGCCTACAATAATGGGCATCACAGCTCATTAGGTATGCCTCCCTTTCAGGCTTTATATGGTAGGCCATGCAGGACACCATTGAGTTGGGACCATATTGAGGACAGAGTCGCCATTGGACCAGAGTTGGTACAGGATATGGAGCAGTAGGTCATAGTGATTAGACAGAGGTTGCAGGAGGCACAAGATAGGCAGAAGAAGTATGCCAATGCCAATAGGGTAGATTGGAGCTTCTCAGTGGGAGACAGGGTATTCCTTAGAGTGCGGCCACACAAGAGTCCAATCCGTTATGAAAAGGGCTCTAAGCTCGCACCATGGTTTGTAGGTCCTTTTGAGATTTTGGAGCAGATAGGACCAGTTGCCTATCATCTAGCATTGCCACCTAGCCTGTCACATATCCACGATGTTTTCCATATTTGTGTTTTGAGACGATATATATCTGATGTATCTCACATTCTGGACTAGAGTGCTTTACAGGTAGAGGCAAGCGGGTAGTTGGTGCTGGAGCCAATTCGCATATTGGCTCATCAGATGCTGGGCCTTCGAGGTCGAGAGCTGGACCAGGTTAGGGTTTAGTGGGATCAATATGACGAGGTCATAGTGACTTGGGAGGATGCAGCTAGTTTGAGGGCACTCTATCCTCACCTTTTTGATGACTTCTAGGAGGAAGTTTAGTCTTAGGGGGGAGGATGTGAGGCCGACTATTGTACCTCCCATATTTTGATCTTTGTGCTATCCAGTAGTGACTATGTTTCATTATGCAGACTTGATGTTGTATCTCACTGATTTGTTATATGTGATTTGATTCGGTCATATTGATGGTATGCTGTGGTTCGATATATGGATTTATATTAGATGTTATTTTGTTATGAGATTCTAGTTGTTTATGTGATTTGGAATTAATTGACATGTGATGGAAAATGCAGTTAATTTGGATTTATGTATTGATGGATATTGTTGTATTGTTTGTGTGAATTTAATTTCCAGTTGCTTCAGCTATCACTTTCGTGACAGAACTGACACTTGATCGAGATGTGCAGGTTTTACTTTCCCTAGCCACGGGAAATCGGAGGTAGGATTCACACCATGTTATTCCCTATTAAGCCGATCCGTTCCCAAGAGGGATAAGGATCACATGTGTAATTTAATGATGAGTTATTGTGCTTGGTTTTATTTTAATTATTTTTATTTTTAGCCTTAGTACCCCTTCTTTTTCTTATTTTTGATTAATGGTAAGTGTTGTAATATTTTATTTGAATTATGTCAATTGTTATTTTTATTATTATTATTATTATTATTATTATTATTTTGGGCCATTTATATGTGGATTTTCAACCCCTTTCATGACCCTTAGGGTCCCAAAAGTTACCCTAGGTGGTCAACCATGAGTCTAGGGTCAACTTGGACCACCTAACCCTAGTTTTGACTCACCTTAGGTCACCCTAAACCATGGTGGAGTAAGAGTGACGAATTTGGGAAGAGGGAAGATAGGGATGGGCCTTGCCTTGGGAAGAGCTCATCTTCCATCCCTATGTTTTGGGAATCATTCCAAGGGAGGACTAGGGAGGTCTCCAAGAGTCCTCCCAAACTCCCAAGTGAGTGGGAGCACCACTCAAGGCCATTGTCTTCATGAGGTGGAGATGGAGGTGGGGGGAGAGGAGGACACTTATCATCCTCTTACCTTCTCTCTACTCCAAGTGTCTTTGTTGGAGGGAAGAGATGGTGACAAATGTCACCACCTTATTCTCTCAAGGCCAAGTAGAGGGCCTATAATATCTACTCTTGTAGAGGAGTGGGGGTTCTTCCATTCTATTCATTTTGCTTGCATTTTAGAGACTTCTTGCAAAATTGGATTTCCTTACTAGTTTTGGAGGAGTTAGAGAAGGTTGGGAGAAAAATCTGAAAGGGTGGAAAGCTTGGGAAGGCTGGGAGCTCTTCACCAATTCCACTACCATTGCCAAGGTCTTGAAGGCAGGCCTCTGATTTTGTTTTTGCTTTGCTTTATGATGTACCATGGTTTGAATCTTGATTGTAAGTTGTTTGCTTGTGATGTTTTCTTTTTGTATTTGATGTTGGGTTGGGTGTCATGGTGAGAGCACCTCCAATGGAGGAAATGCTCAACTTGTATGGGTAGGGGAGAGGAACAATCCTTGGGGGCTCTCCCACAGTTTGGTGTTTATGTGTTTATGCCTTGAGGGCCTATTATCATTGAGGAGGAGTTATCTATATGCTAAGAGTGCCAAGCAAAATTGGTGTGGGATTCTTGTGGATTGTGGTGTTCAGGGATTTTTGGCTTGAGGCCATGTGCTGATTTCTTCTTTATCATTGTGAGCCCCTTTAAGTTGAGAGGTCTATTCCGTACCCTCACCAAACTCATTTTCATGAGTTGAGTAATGTGTTAATCCTATGGGGTGTATCTGTTTTGTGTTTAGTTGTGTTTAAAATTCTGTTGTGGTTTGGTATACTTGTGTGAAATCCCCTACCTCCCTAGCTCGAGGGTGACCCACTTGCGGGTCTATAGTAGGGAGGAGAGCTTTCCTTTCTCTGTGGCTGATTTCTTGGTTGTCTCTTTGCTGTGCTTCAGTTGCAGGATATTAAGTGAAGAAATGAAGTGTTTGGGAGCTCAAGATGGAGCTCATAAAGCTTCCTTTGTGTGGCCTTTGTAGTACTCTAGTGGCTGATTAAACCATGGCCATGGAGGCCTTGTTGTAATGTAATTATAGTAGGAAGTCACTATGTTATTTGCCATGTAGTTGGCTGTAAGTGGTTACTCTATGTGTGACCTACTGATATTGAGGTTAAACAGTCTACTCCATTTATTACAAGTTTAGCTTGTGCAGAGATATATATATGAGGAGATAAACATAAATATTTTCTTGCATCAATGTTCTTTCAGTAAACAATATGCAAAAGTTGCAAAGTTGTAGTCAAGATTTTAGAGTAGAAGAAAGAAAGAGTAAAAGCAATTTCATCCCTGTCATTTAGATCAGAAATACACCTTAGTGGCAGAAATGAAATTTTGGTATAAAATAAAAAGAAAAGAGATTAAATTTGTGTTTTGTTGCAAAAGAAACAATACATGGAAAGGTGCTTCTAGTTTAAATGAATGTAGATTGTGAGTTAGTCTTATGCTTGTAACATTGTGGAAGGAAATGAATGTTGTGGAATAAAATTTTATCACATCTTATGAATGACAGAGGAGGTTTAAATACACTTGTTATCTCTGGCATAAAAAAAAAGTAAATGGGAAGATGAATATCACGGAAGGGTTAATGGTTTAGCTTGTTATAGATTGAAATTTAGTATTTTGCTTTTGAAAACTATGCTTTAAATAAAAACTTATACATACATATATATCTGTTCATAAATTTATATATCTGTGCTTGCATATTTTTTTTTACAAATCCACACTATACAGATTAAAATACTTCATTTCTGAGCATTCTAAAAGAACTATTTTTATCCCATTAGAAAATGTAGGTATATATAACCATATATACACAGAGTGTTTGCATACAGATGTGTTGTTGGTAAATATAGAACAGAGGGCGATGCTCTTCTAGAAATATATATATTTCTCCATTTCATAGTATAAACCTTACACTATTTTGTTTTTAGTCAAAAAAAAATTTAGAACCACAACTGTGCAAACCTAAATTTTATATACAGTTATCTATTGGAAAGTACCCTAACAAAGTAAATATAACAAAATGAAAATAATAATAATAAAAAATTATTAATACATAAAATTAAACTTGAAGGGAAAGAGGGGACTGTGGGCTGTAGCGCCCACAGCACCCCTCCCCCCCTTACGTTTTTCTTTGCATAGTGGACAGTGGTGTGGGGGAGGTGGTGCCTCCACCACACCCGCGAACTCCCTAGCACCCGAGAGAACCGCAACCACCACCCTCCCTGCTGTGCACAGCTCACAACCCCAGGGGCCCCTCTCTTCCCACTACCCTCCGTGGCCAACACCCCGACCAGCCACTGTGCCTTCAGACCCCGCCACCCTCCATAGCGCGGTCTGCGCTACACCTTGCTGTCTGCCCCACAAGGAAACCTCTGCCCATTCTCCATTCCACGGACCTCCGTTCCCTTCCAGTCACCGCCACCAACGAGCCCTCCTTGCCCTAGACCTGTATCAAGAGGTTTTTTTCACAGTAGCATTTAGATAAAAAAATCTCCCAAAAGAATAATATTACACTTAAAATCTATAACTATCCTACTACTAGCCGTATTCCTCACCATGAGAGGAAATAACTAGCACCTTCATGGCCTCCATGGTTCAAAGACCCTATCCTGCACATAGCAAAAAGAACAAAGAGATTAAAACCTAATAGAAGAGAAAACAAGAAAAGAAAAAAAAGATATTAGGGCAACAAGGCAGGGAGATAGCAATAGAAATTAGGTTTAGGGTTCCTATGAGGAATTGTTTCTTTTAAAAGAAAAATGAATTTTCTTTATTTTTTTTATGTAGGATATAAGTGTACATGTTTGTGAACCATATTATAGTGTTATATATATATATATATATATATATATATATATATATGTATGTATGTATGTATGTATGTATGTATGTATGTATGTATGTATGTATGTATGTATGTATGTATGTATGTATGTATAATATTGGTGACTAATGGTTGGTTATTTCATCTAGGGAGTAATTATATTTAATTGATAGGTTCAATTTATTATAAATGTTTAATTAGATATAAATATATATTCTTATGTAAATATGTATGATATTCATGTATATATTTGTGAACAATATTATATATATATATATATATATATATTGTATCCTTTATAATTAAGCTGGCAATTTCATTCGGATAGTAAATATACTTGAGTAATAGATTCGTTTTATAACAAGTGTTAATTATAAATATATGTTTTATTTATTACTAATTATAAAATAAGGAAGCCTTTTAGAGTAAATTAAGTAGGGGTTTTAAATTATCCTTTCAATATTTTTATGACAACAAATAAACGTATAAGGGTGATTATGTATTCATATACATTAAAAAAATGACGAATAAAATTTTGAATTGGAGTTGATTCATTTACAATGGAATCTTTTTATCCCAAGCATAAACCTCGTAGATGTCACCAAATGACGATAGTTATTCCTGTGTAGTGACCTAGCTTACCAGGTAAATTTGAGAGACTAACCAAAACAGGGAAACTACATAACCAAGTACAGCTATGGTACAATCCATTTTCTCCCATGTCGAAAAATGTGAAATGCTGGTGGATTTTCACTAAATTTTAGGGTTTATTTATGAGTTAATTAATTGTTTTATTTCATCATCCAAAACTTAATCGAGTGCCATCTTGTCTCCAAAAATGATCATTCCCTTTGTTCTGAGCCACGATATGATGTGAATATGGAAATCCATCTCACCTAGGAGGAAGCTTAGGGTTTAGGTTATTTTAATCTAACCCTAGAAGCGACACACTTCATGTTGCACACCCCTAGAAAGCCTATGCCTCTTCGAATATGTTATCATGTTTACGCCTCAGGCGTAATGCCACCGTGCACGCAAGCACGTGCGAGGTGGTTTTTAGGAATAGGGAAAAAAAATTTGTAGTTCGTGTCATGACCACATGGCAAATGAGGGCATGACATGCGTGTTTGTGTGTTGTGACTGCATGGGAAATGCGAGCATGACAGAAGGAGAGCTCATGTGTGCTTTGAGTGAAATCAAGAAGTACAAAAAGGACAACCAGAAATTAGAGTTGTAGTTACAACAGGAAAAAGAGTCCAAACACAAAGTTATTTCAGATTTTGAAAGAATATCTTCTAACCTTGAAGAGGCTAGAAATTAGATTGCAGATTTAAAGAGTCATATTAATAATTCTGACAAATTGATTGTAAGCCTAAGAACTGAGATTGAAGAGGCTAGGAGAATGATAGATTTTACTATATCTAAAAATGAAGTAAAATCTTTTGAATGCTTAAAAATTGAAGCTGAAATTGTTACTTTGAGGAAAGATATTGAAAGTCTCAAGGCTTTGTCAAAGAGAAAGTGATGTGGAGGAAAAACAATAGCTTACTAAATAGGGTGTCAAAATACCCATATTACCCACAAAGTGCTCAAATAGCTTTTCAAATGTTCCTTTGCAAAGCACATACATCACATCCATGACTCACCAAAATAGATATTCCCATTACCATTGGCACCATTTCTCTTATTGGCCACAATAAACAGCACAGAATCTATGTTTGAACCACCGTAGTGGTTGAACCCTTTGAACTCCTTGAACCATTCGGTTGAACCGTTGCCTTGAACCATTCAGTTGAACCCATTGAACTGATGAACCGGTTCAATCTGATGGTTCAACCATTGACAAAACATTTCACTATTGGCTTTCCTCAAAACTGCTACGCCGATACTTAGTATCAACCCGATACAAACTCACTTGTTGTTGTGACAATATAACTTTGGCCAAACAATCATCTCCTTAGCCTGATGCCAAGGTTCATGCCGATGCACACAGAGACTTCTTTCTGTGATCGCTTCTATATATCTCACGAGGCTTTCTTCTTTTCCCGTTTGGTTGTAACTATCTTCCACAATACCGTTGCCGTTCTCTGCAACTAAACACACATAGATTTCTAATCTAGTACAAATCAAAATAACACAAAACAACAGAGAAAAGGAACTAAATACAGATTGGCATTCCACTGGTCTTGACCAAGGTCTCGACCAGTGGAATGAGTCAAAACTCAATTGCTCTTACAAAACACTAAATTTTATTTCTCTTTCTGAGATTACACGCTTCTCTGTTGCTCCTCCTTTTCTCTTCCTCCTATATCTCTATCTCTAACAAACATGGACTGCTTATTTAAAGACTCACATCTTGGTAGTTACACACATTGGAATCTCAATCAATTCGTCACCTTTCCATCCATTACAAGACAGTTACAACTCGGATAGTTACAACTACTTCTTGCCAGCTATGCCAAATCAGCTCACAACATGGGATTATCTCATCTAGGGGACACATTTGTCCAAATCAAAACAATTGGCACTAGGCCTTACAATAAATTAAAATGATAACCGGGAATGTCTTAACTCTTCAGAGGTGCTCCTGCACCATACTCCCAGACTTGAAAAATTTCCATGTCCCATGGAAATGCTCGGTGAGAACTGCAACAACTCTGTTCTCTTGGTGTCTTCAAACTTGATGCCTCTACTACTTTTACCCTTCAACTGTGACTCCTCTCAATGGAGTTTAACTGGCTGTTCCTCCAGATGCTGCTATAAGTCCAACCTCAATGCTGCACCAACACTTCTGTCCCTCACCTGGGAGTCCTCGCTTGCCTCTCTCCCCAGGACTTTTGGCGACACCCACTGGACCTCCTTCTCAGGCCCTTGAACCATCTCCTATGGCTCCATGACAGATCTCCTATCTGCCTAACTGCAGCTTGTGGACATGCATCTGCAACCACAAATATTAGCAAACCAAAACACCAATCTCTCACTTAGATTCCTAGAGCTTTCGCTAGCTTTGATACCAATTTGATGCAGAGGAAAAACAACAACATACTAAATAGGGTGTCCAAATACCCATATTACCCACAAAGTGCTCAAATAGCTTTTCAAATGTTCCTTCGCAAAGCCCATACACCACATCCATGACTCACCAAAATAGATATTCCCATTACCATCGGCAACATTTCTCTTATCAGCCACAATAAACAACACATAATCTATGTTTGAACCACCGTAGTGGTTGAACCCTTTGAACTCCTTGAACCATTCGGTTGAACCCATTGAACCGGTGAACCGGTTCAATCCAATGGTTCAACCATCAACAAAACATTTCACTATCGGCTTTCCTCAAAACCGCTACGCCGATACTTAGTATCAACCCGATACAAACTCACTTGTCGCTATGACAATATAACTTTGGCCAAACAATCATCTCCTTAGCCCGATGCCAAGGTTCATGCCAATACACACAGAGACTTCTTTCTGTGATCGCTTCTATATATCTCACGAGGCTTTCTTCTTTTCCCGTTTGGTTGTAACTATCTTCCACAATACCGTTGCCGTTCTCTGCAGCTAAACACACACAGATTTCTAATCTAGTACAAATCAAAATAACACAGAACAACAGAGAAAAGGAACTAAATATAGATTAGCATTCCACTAGTCTCGACCGAGGTCTCGACCAGTGGAATGAGTCAAAACTCGATTGCTCTTACAAAACACTAAATTTTATTTCTCTTTCTGAGATTACACACTTCTCTGTTGCTCCTCCTTTTCTCTTCCTCCTATATCTCTCTCTCTAACAAACATGGACTACTTATTTAAAGACTCACATCTTGGCAGTTACACACGATGGAATCTCAATCGATTCGTCACCTCTGCCATCTGTTACAAGACAGTTACAACTCAGACAGTTACAACTACTTCTTGCCAGCTATGCCAAATCGGCTCACAACATGGGATTATCTCATCTAGGGGACACATTTGTCCAAATCAAAACAATTGGCACTAGGCCTTACAATAAATTAAAATGATAACCGGGAATGTCTTAACTCTTCAGAGGTGCTCCTGCACCAGAAAGCATGAGTTTGAAGAAAGTACCACCAAGTTATATGAGGTGTTGGGAAAGCAAAAACAACATAAAGACACCACTGGCTTGGGTTATGAGAAGGGAGAATGTTCCAAAGTTAGAGAGACCTAAAAAGAAGATTGATTTAAATTATCATAATGCTGCCACTAAAGACAAAATGCACTATAAAAAGAAAAAATTTAGAAGAAATACCCTAGCAAGACAAGCTTATATTTACAGGTATAACTATTCATTTAATGGTTATTGTTACACTTGTAATCACATTGGGCACAAATCAATTAATTGCAGAAGAAATCAATTTACTTCAATAAGGAATACTAATGTTATTTGTTTCAAGTGTCACTCTCCTGGTCACAAAGCATATAGTTACAGAATGTATGGAAGAATAGCATCATCTGGTTTGATAGGTTTGAAAAAGAACAAGGTTGAAAAGATTTGGATGAAGAAAGATGAACAGAAGAAAGAACTTGTGAAAGTTTGGAAGTAGAAAGAAAGTAAAGAGAAGTCAGATTCTAAACTTGTGCATCCTGCACAAATCACTTCATCAGTTGTATAACATATGGCATGAAGTTAGGGGGAGTTGTTCATGTCCTATCAATTATCCCCAAGAAGTTTCAGGAAGGAGGTTATTTGATGTTTATCAATTTGATGATCTTGTTTTGTTGGTTTTAGAATCATGCCTGATAATGGTTGCTAAGATGTTATTCATATAGTTGATGATGGTGTTGTTAACAATGTTGATATTTAGTATGTGACAATGATACAGGTGATCTTTGGTTCAGTATGCATAGATGTTGTTGATAAGATGTTCAAAAGTTCTCTGCACAAAGAGTTTGATGATGTTGTGACTTGATCCTATTTGTATATTGTTCATATCATGTTGATACTTACATGGTTGAGTTGTCATGATGCTTCAGTTAAGGTGCTTTCAAGGAACTCTCATCAGATGTTTGCATATGTTGGATGAGGAGGTTGAAATTGAAAGAATTTAATTCTTAACCATTGTCTTTGCATTTGATTTTGCAAAGTGTTGTTGCAAAAAGAGCTTGTTGGTGCAATTAGTTTGTTGATAAATAGTCTTGATGGGCTGATTTGATTGATAAAGTCAAGATTGCAATATTTTTCGGATGTGATTTTGTATGTTTCAAGATGTGTGTGTAGAAGTAAATTGTTTACAGGATGATTGTCCATATTGAAAGTCTTGGCAAGATCATCTCTGGAATGGTCATCATGTCATTATGAGTCAAGTTCATGATAATGTATGTGGTTTAGATAAAATTGAAGAGTTGTTTCAGAGTGTTGTCTACATGGCTTGTTATATGCTTGCTTCAAGAATGTTCTTGATATTAATCTTCATGTATGTGTCTTGCATAAGAATTGGAGCTTTCAGGTGAATTGGAGATGCTGTCAAAAGAAGATGGTGGAATAGATAGTCATGCTTATATGGAAGTGTTCTTGATGTGATAATTTTAAATGTTTCTTTGATGGTCTTTATCGTTTATATGTTTCAAGAAGGTATGTGCAATTTGTGTGCTTCTAGTTATGAAGTGGTATTAGGTATGTGTTTCAAGATATGACAATCTAGATACTGAGCCTTGTATTTCATCAAGTTCTTCAATCAGAGGTAGTTAAAGGTGGATCTTGAAAAAATAATGGCAAATGATAATAGTACTAGTTGGTGTTGTGTCTTCTCTATTTCCTTTCTACAGGATTGAGTGATCTTGTTGTCATTATTACGAAAGTTTTGGGAAGGTCTTCTCAAGAGTGGTCTTCATGTGTTGTGATGTGTTTATGCCATCCTTGCAAAGAGTTTAAGTTCATCAAAGGAGTTGGTATTTGATTGTAGAGATATGTCAGGTTTTCATCTTCGTATTTATGTCAAGAATTGGTATTATGTGAGATTGACATACTTGTTTCATTTCAAGCAGGACAGTGCTCTTTTATGCAGATGGTGCAACAATGATGTTTTTCTTTGTCAGAGATTGGTAGTGATATTTATGAGCATTGATTTGTTAGTACACTTTAACACAGGGGGAGCAAATAGATTTGATTCTTTGTCATCAGATGTCAAAAAGGGGGGGAAAGAGAAATTCAATCATGAAGTTTTGCCATCAATGACAAAGGGGGAGATTAATGGCGATTGATTGTCATTGATGTCAAAAAGGTGTTGAGTCTTCACATGATAGGATGTGTACTTGTGTTCTTGTGTTTGGTCTTCATATGACAAGATGTTATTTTTAGGTATTCACCATGATCTTCATATGGTTGAGGTGAATTTAGATGTGGTCTTCAATCAAGATCATTATGTTATGGATGTTATCATCATAAATAGTTCATATGCTCTTGTAAGGTTGTTTATAGTTGGTGTTACAATGTATGTTCTAATCAATCTCAGGATGTGCTCATCATCATACATTATGCTTTCAAGATATGCCTCAAGACAAGGCTGTTGGTGATATATTGTTGCTGATGTGCTTTCAAGATATGCCAGGAAGATGTTATAATTCATCATTATGGGCTTCATTCAAGACTTCTTCATAGGTGTTTATGATCATGATGAATTTGGTCCACAATCATGTCTTATTCATACATGTCATCACAAGAAATTGATATCATCTTCATAGAGCAATGCAGATTTAGTTTACTGTGGTGTTCATAATTTGTGTTCTCAGATCATATCATGTTGGTGTGCTTTCAAATGTGGTGTATTTATCATGTTGAGATCAGGTTTGGTATCTGTTTAACATATGATGTTAAAGTGTCAGATTTGTCTTCATATGGTGTTCATGGCAGTACTGATCAGGATCAGGGTTGTTCATGATATGGTTTCATAATATAGTTTTGGTGCCATGATGCTTGTCAGATTTGACCTTGGTGGTACTCACTCATCTCTTTGGCAATAAAGTGATTAAAAGAATACTCAAAGGAATCTTTGGTTCATTGTCACTATCAAGAGATCAAGAAATTTAGATGACATGTTCTCTTGGCACATATAAGTAATATATGCTTGGCACATGCATTCTTGATCACATATTTCAAGATGACATTCTTGGTGTTTCATGTTGGTATTCTTGTTTGGTATATCAGTGGGCACTTGTATCATGATAGAGGAAGATGAAAGATAAATAGGGTAGATTGATTTATTGATAAACGATATCATTTTGGAGAAGATGAACAAATGCAAGGACAAATTATCTTTCTTCAGGTGAATGAAAAATTGAAGATGTTGAAAATGCAAACAAGCTAGAAATTCAAAGGTCTTTTGCAATCTTATATATATGCAGGTGGATTGGAGTGTGGAAGTATGAGATCAATACGAAGTATTGAAGAAAATTTTATGAAGATTCAATTGAAAAGAAAATATAGATAAATAAATGAGAAAACCAATTTGTAGTGAAAAAGACATTTTCTTGATCAGATGAATCAGATGATTTCAAGGATGAAGTGTCAGAGGAGTGGAATGATGGAGCATATGTTGCAGATGATTTCAATTGAATGGCAATAAAGTCTTGCACATTATGTTTTATATGTTGATCATAGTGATTGTATTTTGCCAGTGAGGCCTTGTATGAGTCAATGAGACATAATGTATGCCAGTGAGGCATCCTGTAAAGCTAGTGAAGCTTCTTTGGTTAGTGAGACCTTTATGTATTTAGTGAGATTTTGATTAAGCCAGTGAGGTCGTTGTTGAGTGGTTTTTCTACCCCAAGAGGGTTTTCCACTCATGAAAAGTATGTGTCATGTTTCATGTTGTCTTCATCCGTATGTGTGTATATTAGTGCCTTGCTTATAAGTTTTGTTCACATCCTTCATTATTAGTCTTGTGCATATGAGCTCAACAAATCATTAATGTTTTCCTCTCTATTTGTCTTGTAAATTAAAAATTTTAAAAGATTTGAAAAACTAATACAACACTGATTCACCCCCCTCTCAGTGTTGTTCTAGGCTCCAACATTCATGACCCCTTCCATCACTCCCATTAGTAAAATAAATTGTATTTATTTAACTAATTCCTCTCATCCATTTATCCTTCTCTTTCATCAAATTAAATAAATCTTATTTATTAAATTCCTCTTGTCCTCCATTTGCACCAAATTAAATAAATCTTATTTATTTAATCTCACTTTCTTCCATCATCCAATTTAAATAAATTAAATATTTATTTAAATGCCACTTGTCTCTCATGATTTAAATAATTTTATTATTTAAATTACTTATTCCCACTCATCTCTCTATTTTTATCCTCATCCATTGTGCGTCATAAGCACTTCCTCTCTAAAATCAACTAAAAATCCCACTTATTCCCACTATCCTCCTAATTTTAGTCACTTGTCATACCCATTTAATGTGTGTCATAAGCATTAAAATTCCCTTTTAATCCTAGCCATCCACATCACACAATTGGCTTTCAATCCTAGCCATTCATTTGATTCCCTCTCTATCTATAAATTGAAACTCTTATTTCAATTTCAAACCCTCACAGACTTCCTCATCAAATTTTCATACTCACTGACTTACTCACTCATTGACTCACTGATTCACTGACTAACTGACTCACTGACTAACTGACTCACTCACTCACACAAGTCATACAATCAAGAAATGCTTGAGATCTTTTATGCTACAATAGTGAGCAATCAACAATCCTTTGACATCCTACATTCTTATGCGAGATCAAGAAGAGCCATGGAGATAAATCAAACCTAGCTTGAAGATTGGTTTGCTTTACATTTTTGTTTTCATTTTCATGCTAGTTTGTGCTTTATGGTGCTTGTTAGGGTTTAGTTTAGTTTATTGTTTTTGACACTAAATCTGATTTTCCCTAGCTACAAAATAGTGAACCTAACGTGAATAACTCACTTCCCTTGATCTATCTTGCTTTTTGCAGGTTTATGCCATTTTTGGATAAAACCCTAGGGTTTATAGATTTCATCATATCTTCCAAATGACTATGAATTTTTCTACAAGATTTTAAAAGGTATTTGTGCATCCTCTGAGGAAGCTACAACAAAAAAATCACATGTTTATCATCATTTTTGAATGAGTTATCATGATTTTATGTTTTTTCATAAAATCAACTTTCTATGTGTAAATCAGCAAATTTTTTGAAACAATTTACATTTCTGGAAATCTCTTGTAATTTTAATGGGGATGTGTTCTTTATAGATTTAATTTTAAGGTCAAATAAGGAACGAGATGATCAGATCTTTGCCAACTATATCTTTTTCATAAATCTAAATTTCTAGGCACAAATCAGGGAATTTTTTTGACTTTTTTATATTTCTGGATAGGTCTCAGAAAATTAATAGGGGTCTCTTCTCTGAGTTTTTAATTTTTTGGTAAAAAAATGTTTCAAAATGATCAAATCTATGTCACTATCTAAAAAAATATGTATTTGAAATTGCAATCTTCTGATGAGCTTATCTTTTTATGGCTGCATTATAACATTATTTTCTAATTTTTTTAGGGATTTGGTTTTTTGCTAACACTTTGATTGCAGCCATCTCATTTTTTGAAGATTGGAAATTCAAACTACTAACGGATTGTGTGTATCACCGCTTGTCAAAGATCAAATTTTTATCACTAATCTAGGCACTTAGTTTAATCTAGGGGGTTAATTGATCACTGTTTGTTGTGCTTGTAAGGTGGTAGGTGTATGCTCTCACCTTGTGCAAACTTGGTGATCAAAAGCCATACCCATCTTTTATGTTTTTAATCCCTTAGAGGGCATGCCTCCCAATTTGTGAGAGGGGATGACCCAAGTGGTACTTTTGTTTCAGTCTGCTATATAAATAATTGTGGTTGTGACGAAAGTCATCAATCACCTGGTACCGCTATTCTATACTAATGGAAGTCTCCCTTAGTATCCATGAGATGCATGAAAACCCTTTCTGAGGGCTAGGAGACCTCTTAAATGAGTGAACCACCATATTATCCCAAAACATTGAGTAGAAACCACTTGTTGTAGAGGCCAAAAACCTTTTTTGCTTGCTGGTACAGGAGGTTAGACCTCTGAAGCCACCCTATATGTACTATTCATGGTAGAGACATAAAATCTCTTAATTCATAAGATCTCCAGATCTTCGAGGTAAGAGATTTGGTGTGCTCGTGCCATGGTGGGGGAGCCAGTGTCACCAATATCTCTAGTTGTCCACCTTGTCTCAGTATATGGAGTAATCTAAGTGGAGACTTAGCAAGTAGTATCCTCTTTCCAGCCTAAGTTGTGCATGCTTACAAGTGTTTTCAAATTTTTCAAGACCAGTGAAAATTTGGGGCTAATCTAGGCCCCCATTCAGACTTCTACTCTGATTTTATATTAGAGTCATCCAAAATATTTTGTCCACCGTGTTTTGCATGTGTGTTCAAAAACAAACATTGTCAATCTCAATCAAACACCACACCTGGAATCTATAACATTCCAACCTTACTCATATTGCTCATATTACTCATATTCCCATCCTTGAACCTAGTCCAATCCTCATTTGTCAAAATGGTTGTGATCATCAACAAATCTAGGCCAAATCCAAAACCATACATACTCCACGGTGACCCAAAATTCACTCCTAATGATGATGAGGATCTTGTAGATTTTCAGGCATACTTGAAAGAACAAATCAAAATCCAAAAACTTCAATCTATGTGTAACTCCATCCCAACACTAGAGCAAAAGATTAGAGCACAAGAACTACAAGGCATCACCCAAACCTTCCACCAACTAGAACAACCCCTAAAACAACAAATCATACAACGATTACAAACCATCATCCAACCACTTCAACAAAATCAATCACCATAAATACAACAACTCCTAGTCAAAATCCAACAACTCATGCAATATCCATCTCCAAATCTTCCACAACATGAACATGCTAGTACCAGTCACTCCTCACACCAAGATTACAAATCCTTAAGCCATCTTAATGTTACTCTTGACAAGGGAAATACCATCTCAAGTTTGGAATCATACACCAATCCATCTACTACTCCTCTATTACCATCCAACAGAATGCCTATACCAAAGCATACTTGTCCTACACCAACACCACCATCAAACTTCCCAAGCTCTAATCCATCAACCAAAGAATCCTTTGATGATTTTCTCCAAAGACTACTAGCATAGAATAGACCATTCCCATGTCAAACACCTATCTTGGCACCTATCAAAGTACCTTTGAATGTCATGCCTATTCCTGCAACTCTGTCATGTGGTCCGCAAACTATTGATCCTATATGTCTAAGTCAAAGTCCATCATGCCCTCATGTTGTTGAGACAAAGAACATACCAAGCCTCTTCTAGAGTCTTCCACTTCCACTCCAAGTCAAGATCTATGTCAAGAGCACAATCGTAAGCATGAGGGAACATTAATCCCTCATCTAAATCAAGATCAAAGCACTCCTATCTATGATCAAATTCCTATCTAGATCAAGATCCCCTCTATGATCAAGAATACCATGATGATCCCCTTAGCCAACTCTATGCATTCCATGGTCAAGAGCTTATCACTACACCTATCCATCCTCCATCTATCCATACCCATGATGAGAAAACATCCCCTTGTCATGATGAGACAGATGTCTCCCAAGCAAACATAGAAGATCAAACCAATAAGATGGATCTTAATGAACATAATGATAATAAATATCCTAATGATCCTTCCACATCTACTATCAACCCCATTTCAAGTCCACCTTCATATCCACTTGGTCTATCCACCTTCATTCATGAATGTTCATCCCTAGGAACACAACAATATTTATCCACCACTTCACCTTCTTCATCCAATAATGAACTCAAGTCTAGTTCCCAAACTAGACCTAGTCTCATTATCCACTGCATGCTCCAAAACATGAACTATCTAGGTAAAGGCTTAGGCCTTCATGAGCAAGGAATTTTGGAGCCTATCCATGTCAAAGTCCCTCCACGCTCATATGCCCTTGGATATACACCCCAAGGAAAACAATCTCAAGATGTTGGTACTTCCTCCATTCATCATAAGTCCACACTTTCTATCATAAATCCTATCATGTACCTAAAACATATGTTGCCATTCCACCTCCATTATTCTACAAATCCCAAAAGCATGTGACCATACACCTTCCAGCATTCAATTTACCTCCACTTCTTCCAACTCCTAATATACCACCATCCACTTTACCACCATTGCTTCCAACGCTTAAAATCCCTATCATCCATAAAACCCCTTACATTCCTAATCATGACCAACAAATGCATGCATTGTCTAGATGAGAAACTTCCACCATGCCCACGGGATTCAAAAATAAAAAAAATGGATGTCTCTACCTATAAAGCCAAAAATCCTAAAGGTCCTCATGCCTTAGGGCATCAATGCAAAAAGTCATAGAAAAATCCATCCAAAATGCCATCCAAGCCCATACATTCACAAGCAAAGTCTAAAACTAAAATGGTATGGGTACCTAAGCAAAAAGAAAGCAAGTCAAATAAGGCATCCACATCTCAAAAATCCCAACCATCCTCTTCCATCCAAAAATCCCACTCCTTTCAAAAGTTTCAAATTCCTACATCCCACAAGCAAAACAAAAATCATAAAAATACTAAGTCTATGTGGGTATATAAAGCACTTCGTCAACCATCTCCTAAGAAAACATCTCCATTGCTTCCTACACCACCTCCAAATCAAAAGCTTCAATGTTTACCACGATGTGTACAATAGTTGGTCATGGTTCCTATTGATGATGATTGTTATTCATAACAACATGCATAAAAGTTTACACAACAAAACTTTACTATCTTGAAAAGTACGATCAATTTGGGACAAATTGATGACTCCAAGTCTCTGTTGATTAGGTCATGATCATCTGATGTTACTCAGAGGTTGATGTGATATGATGTTTTCCATTCAACAAGCCTTACATTATTCTGCTAACATGAATTGATGTCTGCACATTGGATTCTACACCTGCTTCCTATAAATCTCTTTACAAACACAGGTTAATCCTTCTATATTCTACAGATGATGATGATCTTTGATAAGTTTGACCAATTCTTCTAATCATCTACTGTAATTGATTATTTTCACTTTTGCACTATGAATCTGTTCAAATTATGTGCCTATAAGCTAATATTTGCATGATTTCCATTCTTATTTATATGCATTTGCATGATATTTTCAATTATACATGCAGGTTAGTCCAAATATGCTATTGATGTTCAATTTCCTTCGGGATGTCAGCATATTTATGTGTTCTTGCTTAAGATTGTCTGTATATTTGCAATTATGAAGATGATTCTAATGAAATTTAAGAAAATAAACTCAAACATTCTAAATTTACTGAATTTAAATGAGTCTTTGATAGTTGATCCATATGCAGCATTTAATATTTCACAAAATAGAGACGAAATCAAACCATGTGTTGCCAGGCCATTCCACAACTTCACATAGCTGATGCTCATCTTCTAGGGTAAAGAATGACAACAATATCCACAAATTGACATGTACTCCAAGGGATGCAACACATCATAGTGAAATATCTAGATGACATTCACAAGATTACTTAAAATTTACGATGATGTGTAATTTGATCTCTATTTCATTAGTATTCAAAAGCATATCACATCAACCTCTGAGTAACGTTAGATGATCATGACCTGATCAACGGAGACTTGGAGTTGTCAATTTGTCCCAAATTGATCGTACTTTTTAAGATAGTAAAGGTTTGTTGTGTAAACTTTTATGCATATTGTTATGACTAACTATGTTGATAGTCTCCATTGATCAGGTCATGATCGTCTGACGTTACTCAAAGGTTGATGTGATATGTTGTTTTCCATTGAAGGGGCCTTAAATTATTATGCTAACATGAATTGATGTCTGCACGTTGGATTCTACACCTGCTTCCTGTAAATCTCTTCGCAAACACAAGTTAATCCTTTTATATTCTATAGATGATGATGATCTTTGATAAGTTTGATCAATTCTTCTGATCATCTACTGCAATTGATTATTTTCATTTTTGCACTATGAATTTGTTTAAACAATGTGTCTATAAGTTGATATTTTCTTGATTTCCATTGTTATTTATATGTATTTGCATGATATTTTCAATTATACGTGCAGATTAGTCCAAATATGCTATTGATGTTCAATTTCCTTTGGGATGTCAGCATATTTATTTATTTTTTCTTAAGATTGTCTATATATTTGCAATCATGAAGATGACTGTAATGAAATTTAAGAAAATAAAATCAAACATTCTAAATTTACTGAATTTAAATGAGTTTTTGACAGTTGATCCACATGCAACATTTAATATTTCACAAAACAAAGATGAAATCAAACCATGTGTTGGCAGGCCATTCCACAACTTCACATAGCTAATGCTAATCTTTTAGTGTAAAGAATGACAACAATATCCACAAATTGACATGCACTCCAAGGGATGCAGCACATCATAGTAAAATATCCAAATGACATTCACAAGATTACTCAGAATTTACGATGATGTGTAATCTGATCTCTATTTCATTACTATTCAAAAGCATGCACATTTACAATCTATCTTGAGAAAGTATCATGACATTCAACAATCCTATCTCAATTAAGTCTCTAATAATGATTCAGGGTGTGCTCCATCTCCTTTTATAGGATAAAGAGAGGAGGTAGTTACAATTGATCCAAAGATTAGGATTTGTCTATCTAAATCAATGGTTCATATCTCCTTTGACAGGGTCAACATATGTCAACGTGGCATAGATTGCCAACTGTCAACCTTCTGGTAGAATTTAATCACTTCTTTTATCTTGTTATGCATATGACCTTGTCATCATGCATCTTTACTCATTCTTCATTTTCTTCTTCTTCATCTTGTTCTTCATTTGCATCTTCTTCTTCTTCATCTTCTTCATCATCATCATCATCATCATCATCATGATCATGAGGATCACTTCCTATATGTATTTTGATTATCCCCCTGATGGGTTCATATGTTTGTACTATTCTCTCTACCTCTCCCCCATCCTAAATTCGAGCTTTTGATACAACATGTCTTTGGGAATGGAATAGCCTTTGTAGAGCTGTCCACTTGCTCTTTCTATAGTTTAACATCTCATTGTATGTCTCCACCTTTGCCTTCATCCTCATAGCCTTATTGATTACATCCTCTGTCAAATGATGACGAGGATCATACTTTGCCTGCTTGAAATTAATGTTGAAAGCTTGGACTACAAAATCAGTATCCTGATTCTCTATTTTTCCTTCGACTCTACCCTTCAGAGCCTCCAAGATATTTATCTCATCTTCCATAAGGTGGTGCAATTTAACACTGATATCCTTGAGCTTGATGTTACATTTCTTCAGGATATCACTCTCAAATTTGGTATCCTCATACCATATGCTCAACAATTGTGTAGTATTGTTATCCAGTACCTTATTATCTATGAGCACTTTCATGTCTATGTGCCTCATCTCAGCTAAAGCATCCCGATGCTTCTCCAATTTGAAGGATCTTCTTCCAACCTCATTTTGCAATTTATCAACTTTGCTCTTTAATGTATCGAGTAAATTCCAATTTCTGAGGGAGATTTTTATTACTTTCTCAGCTTCAAAAATAAAAAGAATAAACCAATTATCCACCATATGGGCTTTATGTTTCATGATGTCTAACCATGTTATCTCATCTTGAGATATGATGGTCAATGGGGTGCTATGTTAGCTGGTATATGATTAGGGTCAATTAACCCTTTTATGAATCCATGCAATTGAGCAATGTGCTCTTTATGCACTCTATTCTTATCCTTTTCCTTTTTTACACTTTTTGTCAAGGAATCAATGATATCCTTGGCCTCTTGGCCCTCTTGCTCCTCTGTAGCAAAGCCTAGATCAACATTGGTTATCTAGAATTCATCAAGGCTTATTTTTCCTTTCTCCTTATCTGCCACTGGTAGGGCTACCTGAGTTGTCATCCTACCTCTAGTAGGATCTCTCCTTATTGCAGATGTAGGTCTTGCTTTTCTCTTAGGCTTCATCATGTCTGTTGTAAACAATGTAGAAACATCAAATTCAGGTACTTCATCTATCTGTTGCAGGCTTATTTCTTGCTACAACCAATATGGTACATCACCCTTGGGTCCTTGCTGGTCAGACTGCTCAGTGTGAGTATCCTGAGACTCTATATTATGCTCTACCCTAGGTGGAGAGGTCTCTTTCCTTTGTTCATTTTCCTGGACCTCCTCATGAGGGATCTCCTATTGAGCAGGAGCTTCTTGTGGTGTATGCACCCTTTGGTCATGCACACCTTGTTGTAATTTATCCTAATGAGGATTTTGAACATTTTGATCTTTTATATCTTGTTGCACCTAATCTTTATGGGAAGATTATGCATTTTGATCTATTTTATCTAGGAGATCACCCTGATCATCCATGGTCACATTCTTGGTTTCTTTTTGCTAATCACTACTTGGTTGAAGACTTTGTTCTTCACCTTTTGATTGGCCCTCACCCTATGAAGGACCCTGTTTTGCACCTTTTGATGTATCTATTTCTCCAAGGTTAGGATCTTTAGCTAATTCCTTCTCATTTGTTTTCTCTTCTGGTGCCAGATTACTGTCCTGATTATCATTCCTAGTAGGTGCTTCTACGTTAGCCTGATTCTGATTATCTTTTTATCAGGAATCTCCTTTTGTACATTAATTTCTACTTTTTCTTGTTCCGAAGGTGGATCTGTATCTCTATCCTGATCCTTATCATCTTGGTAAGCCAAGTCTATTGTAGCAGAGCTGATGACCTGATCAACCAGATTTGTCAATCCTATCTGCTGAGCTACAACCTTAGGATTATCCTCTTCAATTTCTTCCATTTCAAACTCCTTCTGATGGGTTTCCTTTTGGACTGTAGGAGTGCCATGAGGGGTCATCCTTGTGTTTTCCACTAGAGTCTCCATCCTTTGAGCAGAAACATCATTAACTATATCATCATCAGACAAATCCACTGTATCATCAAGTGCAAAAGGTGGTTCTTTCCTCACCCTATGTCTTTCTTCTCTTTGTTCTTCTACCTGTTTAGTCTTGAATTGAATAATGTCTGGGATGGGAAATTCATGTTGCATGTTCTTTAATATACCCTAACCACCTGCACTTCTCAATAGAATAGGATTTATATCCACAGTTCCTCTCATGGTAGTCTTTTGTTTTTTTTGGGATGGTGTTTGCTGCACCTTCTTCATTTTCTTCTTGAAAAACAAGTTATCATCCAAAGGTTCTTCATCCTCCTCTATAATAATATGAGCAAGCTTAGCAACAACTTTCTTTTGTTTAGCAGGGGTATGAGGTGATGCAACAGCTAATGTAGAGGCCACATCCCCCTTTGGTTGGGGTCGCCTAATGATCACTCCTCTAGTTGCTTAAGTCTCTTTCTTATTTTCACCCTGCTTCTTTTCTTCTTCAACTAGTTGTCTTTCTCCATTTGATTGCCTCTTCTCTATGAGGAAATCATCATATTCTTCCTCAAAAAATTCTTGTCTCTTCCTTTTATTGTCCATAGTAAGGGCTACACCCTTCTTCTTCAATTTGTTGACCTCAGCATCCACCCAACTTTGGGTCAGTTGAATGACCTTTATCATTATTTGATCTAGCGAAGTCACCTCTGGTTGACTTAAGTTAGGGGCTGATAATGTTTCATTATATATCTTCTTGTTCTCATATTCATTAGACATGATCTTACCATCATCCTTGTACAACTGAGTAGGCACTGATATGCAGTCAAAGGTATGTATCTGATTGAGAGTAAGCCTCTAGTAATTTCTCCTTCTGACATCTACTTCATCATCACAATCAACCCAATAATCTTTGAGGTGCCTTTGATGTATAGGTTTCCCAAGTAATGCATGCATCCTACCATACGGCTCATATGACCTAGCCTGTGAAAATGGCTGCAAGCACATCAAGTTTAATCCCCTGATCACATCCTTAACACTTTGTTCGTCTAGACACATATACCAACCTATCATCTTTGGAAACAATAAAGGTGGAATCTTTCCCCTTTCAATGTGAGCCTCTATTGAAGAAAATATTTGTCTGGCAAATTCCATTAGAATGACCTAATCAGTTGGGTATCTAGGCAGCATGAGAGGGTGCCCCTCAAAGCCTTCCATTCTCATATATGAGAATGTAGGGAATTGGATAAACCAAGCCCCATGCTTGTATATAATATCTTGTGCTTCTATACTTAAATCTTTTTGTTCTGTCTTCTTCCGTGGTCCTGACAAGATGCATGGAGGAGGAGTCATTCACTATCTTAAAATTTTGGAGAGAATCCCTCCTCTTCAACTGCGAGTAATGCTCCCAGATGTTCACATCCTCAGGGTTATTTCCAATCCTACCTACTGTTTGTAATCCATTGAAGGTCCCTCTAAAGGCACATGCATACACCACATAAGAAGTCATATGAAACATGTTTGTCTTCCCTCCTAGCCTCTTCATGCCCTCATCAAGGCTATCACTTATGATTTTAGCCCAGAGGGGTTTGTCATCTGAATACTCTACCATTCGGATAATACCATACATCTAGTTTTCAAATGCTCTAGCATTTGGTTTTCTTGTCATTCTGTTGAGCATGACCATCATATATCGGTACTCTGGAGTAAAATCCAACTTAAAGAGATACACTGGTAATTTAGCAGAAGCCTTATATGTACTACTCTTAGATCTCAATTGATACATAACTCTCCTGGCTTCTTTCTAGTTGTTAGTATATTCCTTTTCCAATTTTCTTAGGCTCAATCAAACCACATTAGGTCCCATAGGCAAATTAAAGGTGGAGGTGATGCCTGCAACTAAGAAATATGCATACACTATGCCATGCTTTTCCACATTTCTGGTTTCTAGATTGTAATTCCTTACACACTCTATCACTAGCTCAGTAGCCTCCATGGCATAGATAAATCCACCAGAATTCCATAGCCTTGAGTTGTATATGCTCTGAAGTAGAGGGTTTGCACTTCCTTTATGTAGTCTTCTAGTCCATGCATCAAGATTGGTATTCCCTTGATGCATATCATTGATCAACCCATACCTAAATGCTACCCCTTCTGGCTGCACAAACATGGGTTCAAAAACTCTGTGTTAGATCTATTCTTTCTAATTGCCATTAGATCCTACAATTTAAACATGCATGTCTTACCCTAACATGTTGTATGCAGCAGGGCTTAGGGACCACATGCATTCCATGGTAATAATTCTATTATTGTAGTTTATCTTATGCAATCATTATGCTAATTAACTTAGTAAAAACCATTTTTACCTCATGATTCACCATAAATGACAAAAGGAGGGTTTCACAGTTACATACCTGACAATTGCTTTCCCTTTTATGTATGAGTGATAACGGTGTGAGTGCGATTGCATTGTATTTACCATCCTCCGTTCTGTTTGAGTGCCGATCTATTCCATTTGTAGGTCGCGGTGAGGCTTTGATCTCCCTGAGCTCTGTAATTCTTGTTTAAACGTATGGTAAATGTAAAATGAACCCCAAAGTTTACTTTTAACCGACTGATATGGAAAATAAGGGCGCGCTTAGTGTCTTTTTGTTTAAGTCCTTCGATCAACACATGAAGTCTATGGATGTTGACAAGTGGCAGGTAGGTATTTAAACTTTTAAATGATCCACCTACTATTGGGCTTGCATTTAATGCAGAGGGTGATCTCCACGAAGATCAGGGATATTTCAAAAATATGACCAATATTGGGCATATGAGGGTGATATCGTCGTGAGTATGGTCAACTTTTGACTAATGACCGAGATCGGGTCATTATACATTTGTAAATAGTCGTGATAAAATATTGTATCAATATGATATGGGAAGTGCCACATGGCATCATTAGATTAGTCGCTAAGAAACTAGGCATCTCGGGTCATCAAAGGCAATATGAGGGATATTGGGAAATATCTGGGTCTTTTAACACTACGAAATATCACCTTGTTTGAGAATGTGAGGGTGACATCATCACTTTATAAGTCTTTGAAATTCTTCAAGAGAATGACATCATCATCATATTCGTTAAGATTAGGGATATCTGAAAATGTGACCCTCTTAGGTCTATATCATGATGATGTCATCATTATATCATGTCTTCTTTGCATCAGGTTAGGATGACGTCATCATCATATTGAGAAACATGACAGATATTTGGAAATGTGACCCCTGCGGGTACCGAATATATTGATGACGTCATCGTCATATCAAGCTCTTTATAAGTTGGAACAAGATGACGTCATGGTCATATTTTGTGAAGGGTGATATTTCATAACATGATGGATATTTATAAATGTGACCCTCTGAAATATGCATGAAGGTTTGATGGGCATATATCATTTCGCTCTTAACTCTAATGTTCACATATTGAATTTATGTTGATGATGATTGTTAGTCATAACAACATGCGTAAAAGTTTACACAACAAACCTTTACTATCTTGAAAAGTATGATCAATTTGGGACAAATTGATGACTCCAAGTCTCCGTTGATCAAGTCATGATCATCTGACGTTACTCAAAGGTTGATGTGATATGTTGTTTTCCATTCAAGGGGCCTTACATTATTCTGCTAACATGGATTGATGTCTGCACGTTGGATTCTACACCTACTTCCTGTAAATTTCTTCACAAACACAGGTTAATCCTTCTATATTCAACAGATGATGATGATCTTTGATAAGTTTGATCAATTCTTCTGATCATCTACTGTAATAGATTATTTTCACTTCTACATTATGAATTTGTTCAAATAATGTGCCTATAAGCTGATATTTGCATGGTTTCCATTGTTATTTATATGTATTTGCATGATATTTTCAATTATAAATGCAGATTAGTCCAAATATGCTATTGATGTTCAATTTCCTTCAGGATGTCAGCATATTTATGTGTTTTTGCTTAAGATTGTCTATATATTTGCAATTATGAAGATGATTGTAATGAAATTTAAGAAAATAAAATCAAACATTCTAAATTTACTGAATTTAAATGAGTCTTTGATAGTTGATCCATAAGAAACATTTAATATTTCACAAAACAGAGATGAAATCAAACCATGTGTTGCTAGGCCATTCCACAACTTCACATAGCTGATGCTAATCTTCTAGGGTAAAGAATGACAACAATATCCACAAATTGACAAGCACTCCAAGGGACGCAACACATCATAGTGAAATATCCAGATGACATTCACAGGATTACTCAGAATTTACGATGATGTGTAATATGATCTCTATTTCATTAGTATTGAAAAGCATGCACATTTACAATCTGTCTTGAGAAAGTATCATGACATTCAACAATCCTATCTCAATTAAGTCTCTAATAATGATTCAGGGCGCACTCCATCTCCTTTTATAGGATAAAGAGAGGAGGTAGTTACAATTGATCCAATGATAAGGATTTGTCTATCTAAATCAACGGTTCATATCTCCTTTGATTGGGTCAACATATGTCAACGTGGCACAGGTCGCCATGTGGCAACCATCTGGTAGAACTTGATCACTTTTTTTATCTTGTTATGCATATGACCTTGTCATCATGCATCTTTACTCATTCTTCTTTTTCTTCTTCTTCATCTTCTTCATCTTCTTCTTCATTTGCATCTTCTTCTTCTTCATCTTCTTCTTTATCTTCTTTTTCATCTTCATCATCATCATGATCATGATCATGAGGATCACTTCCTATATGTATTTTGATTATCCCCCTAATGGGTTCATATGTTTGTACTATTCTCTCTACCTCTCCCCCATCCTGAATTCAATCTTTTGATACAACATGTCTTTGGGAATGGAATAGTCTTTGTAGAGCTGTCCACTTGCTCTTTCTACTGTTTAACATCTCATTGTATGCCTCCACCTTTGCCTTGATCCTCATAGCCTTATTGATTACATCCTCTATCAAATGATGAAGAGGATCATATGTTGCCTTCTTGAAATTATTGTGGAAATCTTGGACTACAAAATCAGTATCCTAATTCTCTATTTTTCCTTCCACACTGCCCTCCAGAGTCTCCAAGATATTTATCTCATCTGCCATAAGGTGGTGCAATTTAACACTGATATCCCTAAGCTTGATGTTACATTTCTTCAAGATATCACTCTCAAATTTGGTATCCTCATACCATATGCTCAACAATTGTGTAGTATTGTTATCCAGTACCTTATTATCTATGAGCACTTTCATGTCTATGTGCCTCATCTTAGCTAAAGCATCCCGATACTTCTCCAATTTGAAGGATCTTCTTCCAACCTCATTTTACAATTTATCTACTTTTCTCTTTAATGTACCGAGTAAATTCCAATTTGTGAGGGATATTTTTATTACTTTCTCAACTTCAGAAATAAAAAGAATAAACCAAGTATCCACCATATTGGCTTTATGTTTCATGATGTCTAACCCTATTATCTCATCTTGAGATATGATGGTCAATGGGGTGGCTCTGTTACCTGGTATATGATTAGGTTCAATTAACCCTTTTATGAATGCATGCAATTGAGTAATGTGCTCTTTATGCACTATGTTCTTATCCTTTTCATTTTTTACACTTTTTATCAGGGAATCAATGATATCCTTGGCCTCTTGGCCCTCTTGCTCCTCTATAGCAAAGCCTAGATCAACATTGGTTATCTAGAATTCATCAAGGCTTATTTTTCCTTTCTCCTTATCTGCCACTAGCAGGGCTACCTGAGTTGTCCTTCTACCTGTAGTAGTATCTCTCCTTATAGCAGATGTAGGTCTTGCTTATCTCTTAGGCTTCATCATTTATGTTGTAAACAATGTAGAACCGTCAAATTTAGGTACTTCATCTATCTACTGCAGGCTTAATTCTTATTGCAACCAATATGGTAGATCACCCTTGGGTCCTTGCTAGTAAGATTTCTTAGTGTGAGTATCCTGAGACTCTATATTATGCTCTACCCTAGGTGGAGAGGTCTCTTTCCTTTGTTCATTTTCCTAGACCTCCTCATGAGGGATCTCCTGCTGAGGGATCTCATGTTGAGCAGGAGCTTCTTGTGGTGCATGTACCCTCTAGTCATGCACACCTTTTGTAATTTATCCTCATGAGGATTTTGAACATTTTGATCCTGTATATCTTATTTCACCTAATCTTCATGGGAAGATTGTGCATTTTGATCTATTTTATCAAGGGGATCACCCTGATCATCCATGGTCACATTCTTGGTTTCCTTTTGCTGATCACTGCTTGGTTGAAGACTTTGTTCTTCACCTTTTGATTTTCCCTCACCTTGTGAAGGACCTTGTTCTGTACTTTTTGATGTATCTATTTCTCCAAGGTCAGGCACTTTACCCAATTATTTCTCATTTGTTTTCTCTTCTAGTGTCAGATTACTGTCCTAATTATCATTCCTAGCAGGTGCTTCTACATTATCCTGATCTTTATCTTTATCAGGCATCTCCTGATTTTGATTATCACCTTTATCAGGCATCTCCTTTTGTAGATTGATTTCTACTTTTTCTTATTTCGGAGGTGGATCTTTATCTCTGTATTGATCCTCATCATCTTGGTAAGCCAATTCTATTGCAGCAGGGCCGGTGACCTGATCAACCAGATTTGTCAATCCTATCTGCTGAGCTATGACCTCGAGATTATCCTATTCAATTTATTCTATTTCAACCTCTTTATGATGGGTTTCCTTTTAGACTGTAGGAGTGCCATGAGGGGTCATCCTTGTGTTTGGCACTAGAGTCTCCATCCTTTGAGCAGAAACATCATTAACTATATCATCATCAGACAAATCCACTGTATCATCAAGTGGAAAAGGTGGTTCTTTCCTCGCCCTATGTCTTTCTTCTCCTTGTTCTTCTACCTTTTTAGTCTTGAATTGAACGATGTTTAGGATGGGAACTTCATGTTGCAGGTTCTTTAGAATACCCTAACCACCTACACCCCTCAATAGAATAGGATTTATATCCACATTTCCTCTCATGGTAGTCTTTTGTTTCTTTTCGGGTTGTGTTTGTTGCACCTTCTTCTTTTTCTTCTTGATCAACCAGTCATCATCCATAGGTTCTTCATCCTCCTCTATAATAACAAAAGTCTTAGCAACAACTATCTTTTGTTTAGAAGGGGTATGAGGTGTTGCAGCAACTTGTGTAGAGGCCACATCCCCCTTTGGTTGGGGTCGCCTAATGATCACTCCTCTAGCTACTTGGGTCTCTTTCTTATTTTTACCCTACTTCTTTTCTTCTTCAGCTCGCTGTCTTTCTCCATTTGACTACCTCTTCTCTATGTGGAAATACTCATATTCTTCCTCAAACAATTATTGTCTTTTCCTTTTATTGTCCACAGTAAGGGCTACACCCTTCTTCTTCAGTTTGTTGACCTCAGCATCCACCCAACTTTGGGTTAGTTGAATGGCCTCTAGCATTATTTGATCTTGGGAAGTCACCACTAGTTGACTTAAGTCAGGGGCTGATATTGTTTCGTTATATATCTTCTTGTCCTCATATTCATTGTACATGATCTTACCATCATCCTTGTGCAACTAAGTAGGCACTGATATGCAGTCAAAGGTACGTATCTGATTGAGAGTAAACCTCTAGTAATTTCTCCTTCTGACTTCTGCTTCATCATCACAATCAGCCCAGTAATCTTCAAGGTGCCTTTGATGTATATGCTTCCCAAGTAATGCATGCATCCTTCCATATGGGTCATATGACGTAGCCAGTGAAAATGGCTACAAGCACATCATATTTAATCTCCCGATCACATCCTTAACACTTTGTCTATTTAGACACCTATACCAACCTATCATCTCTGGAAATGATACAGGTGGAATCTTTCCCCTCTCAATGTGAGCCTCTATTGAAGGTAATATTTGTTTGGCAAATTCCATTAGAATGACCTGATTGGTTGGGTATCTAGGCAGCATGAGAGGGTGCCCCTCAAATCCTTCTATTCTCGTATATGAGAATGTAGGGAATTGGATAAAGCAAGCCCCATGCTTGTATATAATAGCTTGTGCTTCTACACTTAATCTTTTTCTTCTGTCTTCTTCCATGGTCTTGACAAGATGCATGGAGAAGGAGTCATTCACTATCTTATATTTTTTGAGAGATTCCCTCCTCTTCAACTGCGGGTAATGCTCCCAGATGTTCACATCCTCAGGGTTATTTCCAATCCTACCTACTATTTGTAATCCATTGAAGGTCCCTCTAAAGGCACAAGCATGCACTAAATTTAAAGCAGATATTTTGGAAGAATGATTTTGATTTAATTAAATAATTTAAGAATTATTTAATTGTAGATAAGAGGGAATTTGTTGAATTAATTAAATAATGGGATATATTTAATTAATGTGGATGTGAATTTTGGAAGGTGACAATGATCTAATTAAATAATTAAAATTATTTAATTATGGAAGAATAATAGAGGAATTTAATTTAATTAATTAAATAATGAGGATTTATTTAATTAATGTCACAATTTTGTGATTTAGAAGAATTTGGTGAAATTAATTAAATAATTAGATTATTTAATTAATGTGTGAAATGCAGGTGATTTGACAGATTACGAAAAGCAAGTGGTGCGGCGACTTGGTCATTTTAGGGTGTCTACATTTTGCCCCTCTTTGATGCAATGCAGTTTATAGCGTTGCTTCAAAGAAATCGATTGTTGAAGACATGATACAATTTACTGATGCCCCAGCGTAGGTAGTTGCCCCAGCGTAGTTAGTGTAGGGTGCCCCCTCGAGAGGAAAGACATGGAAGCGATAGAAGAACTGTGTTGACGCTTGACTAGAAGATATTGTTGGAGACAGACGAGGTTGGGTTGATGATAGATAGAAGAAAGGAGATAGAAGAGAACATGAGAGAAAGATAGTTGATCGATCTTTGCTTGAAAAACTATATAAGGCCATGGAAAAATGGATGGGTAGATGGATGAGCTTGTTGTAACTGTTTCACAGTTGTATATAAATAGCAATCCTTATTTTTGATATAGCACGTGGATAGTTCACCACCAAGGTATAAAAGACCAAGGTGTTGTGATATCCGAGTGCGTGGACGTTGACTCTGCAAGAACTTAGATCCCTTAGACATAATATAACCTTGTTGGAATATGTGAATGAACTATAGTCTTGAACATAAAATAAACTTCAATACATGTAAATGCAAGAAGAACTATTAATATGTAAGATGCGAGGTCATAACACACACAAGATAAATAGAATGCTAAGAAGGATGCTAAAGATCATTCCTCAAACACGGCACACAAAAAAAACAATAACTATGCCCCCAATCCGTACTGCATCACAACATACCAAGATTATAGACAAATCAAGGTAGCCTTGAATAGGTAATGGATAAAAGAACAAAAGATAAACCATAAAACAAATTGACTAACTTACAAAGTAAACACACAACCAACATATTCTCTTGCCAAAGAGGTTACTTAGGATAGATTGGAGAGGAAAGATAATAGCCTTATCATAGGAACTCTGTGTCCGTTAAAGGGTGCTATCTACCTAAAAAGACAACATCTTGCTGCAAGAAATGCCACATGTTGCAGGAGACATGTGTGTTGGTCTTGACAATGGAACACTTTGCAGAAGACAAGCTTGTTGATCTAGAGATTTGGTTAAGCAGGACTTAGCTGATGTTGGCAATCAGTATGCAGGACAGTAGATGACACTGGAAGGAAGCTTCTTTGCTTCAAGTTTGTTAAGGACTTTTTCTTTGAAAGGATGTGCTAGCTTGCTGCTTGAGTTAGTCAAGTTGAGGTGAATGGATTTTGAAAATGGAAGACTAGAAAGATGACAGTGCTAATGGATTGGGGTGGGTGGAGGATGATGGATCATGTGTGCCTAAGTACTAGATACATCCTTTGTATTCTAGACTGCCTACATACCCTGTGTCCACGGAATCAAGGCACATTACGAGGAAAGATGAAAAATGAATATGTAGTTCTGGATAGAGTGATGAGATGGGTTAAGGTGAAAGGAGGAGATCTTACGTACTTGAGTACTGGATATGTCCTTCATAATCCAGACTGCCTACATACCCATATCTATGGGATCAAGGTACATTAAGACTGAGAAGAGATAATATGTAGTTCTGGTTGGTGTGATGATGTGTGAAAAGTGTTGAGAAGATAACAGCCTTATCGTAGGAGTGATGTGTCCGTTAAAGGGTGTTACCTGTGAACAATGAGAAAGAGATTGAAGTATGCATTGCAAACCATGAACAAGGAACCAATCCTAGACCTAAGTTAAGGAAAGAGTTGCCCCCATTCTGGTAGAGGAAACTGTATGGGTGACTACTGAAGAAGACACCGAAAGCTTTGACCTAGGACAAGACAGTGTTAACTGTAGACACAGATCAAGATGTGGGATGACGATGAGGGACATTGACAAATTTCCAAGCTATACTAGATAGGGAGATGGAAATGCAAACAAGGTCAATGGTTTTATTATGGATGGATGGAAAGGCATGCTTTGTGCACTGGACATGGAGTGGACAAGACTCGATAGATGATGGATGCTGACTCTACACATAGCGCCTGTTTGCCAGTTTTTCACTATGGTACTTATCCAAGGCGCCTGTTTGCCAAGTTTTCACCAGAGGACGGATTTTTTTTTGGGATTTTTTTTTTTGGAATACTCTGAGGATCAAGCATAGAACTTCTTGAGATGGACACTGTTAAGTGGCTCATCCAGAGGAATGCCGTCAGGTGTAGCTAAAGTATAAGCTCCTGAACCATATACTGCTATCACAATAAAGGGACCTAACTAGTTAGGCTCAAACTTGCCCTTCTTTTCTCAGTCTGCTTGATTTCTCTGATTCTCCTTAAGTACAAGATCACCAACTTGAAACCGTCTCTCTTTGATCTTTTTGTTGTAATTACGCTAGAGGTGGTTTTGATAGACATGGAGATGATTAAGTGTGGCAAGGCACCTCTCATCTAGTAGTTCAAGCTCAGCTAATCTGGAAGTGCGATACTCATCTCCACCGATCAGGTCCTGCATGGATACTCTGAGGGATGGGATCTTGACCTCTATAGGTAGGATGGCTTCAGAGCCATAGACCAAGGCATAAGGTGTGGCACCAGTTGGTGTTCTGATACTAGTGCGGTAGGCCCATAGGGTGGGATTGAGTTGGTGCCAATCATGACCAGCTTCATTGACTGTTTTCTTGAGGATTTTGAGAATGGTTTTATTGGAAGCCTCAGCTTGGCCGTTACTCTGTGGATAGTAGGGAGTTGAGAAGTGATGTTGGATATTGTATTGTGTGCACAAGGCATGGACATCTTGGTTTTTAAAAGGTCTCCCACTATCAGTGGCAATGGCTTGGGGAATACCATACCGGCATATGAGGTAGTTTAGGATAAACTTGGCTATTTGCTTACCGGTGATATAGGTCATAAGAATGGCTTCCACCCACTTCGTGAAATACTCAGTGGCGGTAATGATAAACTTGTGGCCATTGGAGGAGGAAGGGTGGATTTGTCCTATGAGGTCGAGACCCCATTGAGAAAAAGGCCATGGAGTAGTCACAGGTTGTAATTCATGAGCTGGTGCGTGAATCAAATCTCCATGTTGTTGGCATTGTAGACACTTCTTAGCAAACTGTGCAGCATCTTGCTCTATTGTAGGCCAATAATAACCTATTCTGAGTATCTTCTTAGCAAGATTAGGACCGGTAGAATTTGCACCAAAGACACCTCCATGTATGTCTCGTAAGGTAGCCTCAGCTTCTTCTACGTTAAGACATCGTAAGAGGATACCATCGAGACTCCGGTGATATAGTGTATCACCCAGAATGATGTAACAGGAGGATCGACGGATAAAGGTTTTGCGTTGGGTCGATGATAGGTCAGGGGGAAGGGTTTTGTTCTTGAGGTATTCATAGATATCTTCGTACCATGGGGAATTGGGACCAACAAGTTTGTAGATGATTTTAGTAATAGGAACATCGACGGCTAGTGTCAACAATTGCTTGATCAAGAATTCACACTTCTGTGTATTTGCAGGCATGTCAATCAGTGACCCTACAGAAGCCATAGAATCCATAGCTTTATTATGCTCTCTTGGAATTTGCTCAAATGTGATGCTAGAAAAGTGTGGTTTGTAGGCGTCCACTAGTTGCTTGTAGGGGACCAACTTTTCATCCTTTGTTTGGTACTCATCCGTGACTTGGTGAGTGACTAGCTGTGAGTCTCCATATACTTGTAATTATGTGATGTCCCATTGAACTACTGTATTGAGACCTATGAGGAGTGCTTCATACTCAGCTATGTTGTTGGTGCAAGGGAATGCAAGCTAATATGACTTTGGAATGTAGTCATTTTGAGGTGTGATGAACAAGATGCCAGCCCCTGATCCATGTTGTGTGTAGGAACCATCAAAGTATAACTTCCACATTATGGAGTTGGAAAGAGTGAATAGATTCTCATCTGGAAAGTTTGCTACCATAGGGTGTGTATCTTGCATGGGTGCTTCTGCTAGTTGATCTGCTAGAGCTTGTCCTTTGATTGCTTTACGATCCACATATTCAATGTCGAACTCACTAAGGATCATGACCCATTTAGCTAATCAACCTGTGAGAGCTGCTTTTGCTAGTAGATACTTCAATGGATCAATTTTGGCTATAAGAATTGTGTGTTGGTTCAACATGTAATGCCACAACTTTTGGGAGGTGAACACTACTGCTAAACAAGCCCTTTCCATTGGTGAATAATTGAGTTCGTATCCCACCAAGGTTCTACTGATATAGTAAATTACATGCTCTTTTCCTGTTTCATCATGTTGTGCTAGCAAGGCCCCTAGGGCTGAAGTTGTAGTTGAGATGTATAATATCAAAGGTTTATCAGCAACTGGTGGAGCCAATACAGGAGGTGTAGCTAGATACTCTTTGAGCTGATCAAATGCTGCTTGACACTTATAATTCCATTGAAATGAGACATCCTTTCGGAGTAAGTGTTGAAATGGTTGACATTTATCCGCTAGCTGTGAGATGAAATGCTTGATGGATTGCAACCTTCCTTGGAGGCTCCTTAATGCTTTTAGGTTCTTTGGTGGAGGCATCTCTATTATAGCCTTTACTTTTGCTGGATCTACTTCGATACCTCAACGAGAAACAATGTAACCCAATAGCTTCCCTGATGTTACACCGAAGACACACTTATTTGGATTGAGGCGCACTTGATATTTCTCGAGCCTATCAAAGATCTGTCCTAGCACTTGTATGTGATCTGCCCTAGAAGATTTAGCTAGTATGTCATCCACATAGTCCTCCATGATGTGATGAAAGAGGTCATGGAATATCACTGTCATTGCTCTTTGATAGGTTGCTCCTGTGTTCTTTAGATCAAATGGCATGACACACCAACAATAGTTACCCTATAGACAAGTAAAGGTTGTTTTATGCTGATCTTCCTCTACTATCCTTATCTAATTGTAGCCAGAGAATCCATCCATGAGAGAAAGCATCTCGTGACCTGTTGTCAAGTCAACTATAATGTCAATGTTTGGTAATGGAAAGTCATCTTTGGGACATGCCTTATTAAGGTCTCTGAAATCATTACACATGCGGATGTGCCCATTGGGTTTAGATATAGGTACAATGTTGGAGACCCAATCTAAATAGTCAATAGGTCGTATGAACTTTGCATCTAACAGCTTTTGTATTTCCACTTTCACTAAGAGAGCTATTTGTGGGTGCATCTTCCTCAACTTTTGCTTGACTGGTTTAACTTTTGGATCAACAGTGAGATAGTGAACAACTAGCTTTGGGTCTAACCCTGACATATCAGCATAGGTCCATGCAAAGTTGATGGTTCTCTGTAAGAAGAATGTGTTAAGATTCTTGTGCTCTGTCTCTGATAATGATGCTGCTAGGAATGTGGTCTTTGGATTTTGCTCTGTGCCAAGGTTTATCTTTGTAGAATCTTCCACTAGGAGAGCTGACTTCTCTCGATACTTATATGGTAGGGGAAGGTCAAATCCTCCATCCTCAGGTGCCACAGTTGGGTTTTCACCTTTGGATATGTCCTTTGTTTTTACTATTTTGTGATCAGGAGGTACCACAGTGTGGTTTTCACCTAGAGATCTTTCTTTATGTTTACTTTTGCGACTGGAGGATTTGGCATTCTCACCAAAATAAGCCGTTGGCTCTAGTTCCATTACAAAACCTACTTTATGATCACCAAGATGGATACCTTCCCAAAGTCCCATGAACTCAGCTAGAGCTTCGTCATTCTGAAATATATCTATTACGGGGGACCCTTGTTGGTCCCAATCGATAAGCATGACAGGGCCCAGTTGTATAGGCAAGTGGATAACACCTTCTGAACAGCGTTCTACATCATCATATCCCTTGATTGTAATACTTTGATCATTGTTGACATGATCCTCAGAGTATCCCAATTGCTTAAGTAACTTTAAAGAATAGATGTTGAGACCAACACCACCATCTATGAGTATACGTTTGATTTTATGCTTATGGATGAGCACTTCAATATGAAGGGCATCATTGTGACAAGGATCATGGGATGGGAGATCTTTCTCTGAGAAGACCAAATTGTAGGGTGAAGCAATGTTACCTACTATAGCTTGGAAATCTGCGACCGCTATGTTGTTAGGAACTGAAGACTCTTGGAGGGCTTTTTCTAGCACTACTCTAAGTGCAGGTGACGACCATAGAAGGTCCAAGATAGAGATCTGTGTGGGTGTTTTCCCTAGATGTTCAACAAGATTATAATTATATTGAGCTAGAATACTGGGTGTAGGACCACGATGAGTTGTAACAGTGCAATCCGTAGATTTGCCTTTGATTGTGAGGGTAGACACGCGACTCTCTTCAAAATGACCTACAATGGAATCAAAGGAAGTGGAAGCATGATTGATACCTTTACCTCTATCTTGAGGAGGAGGTGGACCATGATGAGGAAATGGTTCCTTGTACATATCGAGATCTTTGTTCATGTGTTGAATTGGTGATTCATTCTCAAAAGTGATTTGGTTACCTTCGATGAGATTTTGGATTAAGTGCTTGATGCAGAAGTAGGAGGACCAAAACTATCCTCAATAACATTAACAAATCAAAGAACTAATCCAATTTCTTTTGTCAGGTTGAAGAGAACATTAATACAGACTTTTCATCCAATTTTAATGAAGATCCAATGGTAGGAGAGAAAGTTATGACTCTTTTCCCAAAACTACAAACCCTAGGCAGCGTTCAGACCTACCCTCACTAGAATTGTAATAGCTCTCACAAAACTTAATGAAATTATACCAAACTAAAAAAATTGTAAACTAGAAACACATATATTTCCATCCATCTATTATATGCACCAATGTGAGGCTGTACCAAGTTGTACCATGCATATTTTCATACTGCATTTTCAGAAAATTAAACTCTGCAGACCTACCCTCAATAAAAATACCATAACTTATTCAAATCTTAATAAAATTTGATGCAACAAAGAGAAATGGAAAGTAAACTCAATACTCTTTCCAACCATTTATGGTTTTCTCTTGTATATGTCCATACAAAATTGTACCAAACGCTGCAATGGGACTGTTGCAGGAAAAATTAGAAAATTATAGTCCATAAAACACTCATATCTTTCACAAAACTAAATAAAAATGCATGGGACAAGAACAAAATGGAAGGTGGTTGAAGGATCTAACATTTTCAATCCATTAGGCATCCATTCAATTCCATATAGGGCTGTCCAATAGCAAAAGACAGCAAATTTCTGAAGGAAAATACAGGAAAACATTATTTTTTCTCATTCCATGCTGAAATCTTCAACCACCCACCAATTCTTCATGGTTACAAGGCCTTTTAAAGGAATTAAAACATATATCTTCAGTTCATAACTGATTTGGAGTGAACCAAGAGCCAAGTGACTCTTTACCTTCCAAGTTTGCATCTTTTTTCTAATTTTACATTGGCAACCTTTACATGGTTTGCAATATTTTGCATTTTTGAAACTCCTAATGACCTAAACACATAAAAATGACCTAATAAACCTCATTACAATGTGGAAGCATACAAATTTAATCAAACTCAAAGATTTGTCCAAGGCAATATTAATTTTCCAAGGTGCTCCTACACCATACAACCAACCAACAAAATTTCCAAGTCCCTTGGAAATGTATCTGCAACAAAAGTCTCTTTCCTCTGTCTTTATCTTCAATCTTCTTAGCTACAATCTTCCAATCTATAGAAATGGTGACCAACCAACCAACAAAACAAACTACCATCTTCACAGAGAATCCTCAGGCTCCTTCTACTCCCATCAGTGGAGTACTCTTCAGGCTACAACCTCAAGTGTTTCTTCAGATATCCATCTCTCTCACTGCTTCACAACAAACCAACTCACCAAACCACTCATCTCACCCAACAGCAGATCCTGGTGATGCACCTACCACTCTCTCCTTAGTGGTTTCTCTATGCATCCTTCTCTACCCAAATCTCTATTAGAGAATGGTCATGACAAACCTCATCTTGTCTACCCACACACAATCTTAGAAAACATCCTTCTGTAGTTAGATGGAACAAGCACCTGCAACCAAACAATTGAGCAACACAAAATCCAAAAGGTGTAGATTGCCTCCCTCGGCGATCTATCTACACAATCAAGATCTTCTTGCTCTTCACCTGCCTTCTTAGTGACAGAAAAAAAATACACACCACCCAAATCTTTTGCCAGCTCTGATACCAAAATGATGTAGAGCTTCATGCATTATGCGGTTTGATGCCCTTTGCTCCTATGGAATTCACAGTATTCATTTTCTCTATACCACGCAGTTTTGTAAATAGGTTAACCATATAGGGGAGCATCTGGTAAAGTGATGAGTCCTTTCTGTAAGATTTGTTGTAGGACTGACTCTATAGGCACTCCCAAGGGAGTGAATTGGCGTCGCGGTGGGTAATCTTGTTGAGGTCGCTCCTATTATCGTTGTTGTTGATTTTGATATGGTTGCTGCTATTGTTGCTGTTGTTGAGGTGGAGCTTGACTTGGTTTGGAGAGCTATAGCAGTGTTTGCAATGTTTGGACATGGTTAGAATCAACCACCCCATCGTTGACCACATTTTTGTTCTTGTTCCAAAACTTGGGTTTATTGTTCAATTGTTGATGAGGAGCGTTTTCTTCCATTTCTTTAAATATTTTGACCACGCCCTTAGCAATGAGGGCCTTTTCAATGTTGATACCCTTGTATGTGATTTCGTCAAAGGTTGTAGCACTAAGAATTTGCAAATGGAAACCTAACTCTTGGCTGAGGTTTTGCACAAATATGCTAACAAGTTGTTTCTTAGGAATCTTGAAAGGGAATTTGCTAGCCATTTGTCTCCATCGTTGGAGGAAAGAAATGAAAGTTTCACCATTTTTTTGTTTTGTTGTTGCATAGATCGGTCATGGAAATCTCATGCTTTGCGTCGTAAGAAAAATGGGTGGCAAATTTCTCTGCTAGCTCGTTGAAAGATTTGATACCCGTAGGTAAGTGTGAGAACCATTCTATAGCTTGACCTCCAAGACTGCGAGGAAAGAGACGCATAAGATACATGTCATTATGTGAGACCTCAAAGCAAGCAAGATAGAATTCCCTGAGATGGTCTTTTGGGTCACCTTTTCCTTTGTATTTATCGAACTTGGGAATAGTGAAATTTTGAGGAAAAGGGATCATTGGTAATGACCGATCAAAAGGATAAGGACACACTTCCTCTAAAGAGAAGGTCTTCTTGGTGTGGCTAAATGTAAGATCAGATAGCTGTTGTTGCACTTCTACAATTTTTAGCTCCATCACTGTGGGAGGAGTTGGAAGCATCTCCTGCTATCCAAGAAGTGGTTGTTAATGCCCATATGGAAGATTGTAGTGTAAGCCATGAACATTGGTGTTATAAGGGTCGTAAGATTGGTTGGGGTCATATGCATTGTACATTAGGTTGAGATTGGGTTGGAATTGGATGCTTTGATGAGGAGGAGGTGGGGGTGGCGCAAGGTAAGAATGTTGGCTTCGTGATGGTTGGAGAAAAGAATTGGGTGGAGGAAAGCTAAAGTGTGTTTCATTAAGTTGCAATGGCGGCACATAGCTTTGGGAAACTTGATGTTGGGAATGTTGAGGGTGGCTAGGTAGTGTGTGAAAGAAATTTAGCAAGGATGAACGTAACGAAGGAGGGACATAGGTAGAAGTGATTTGCGATGGTTGAGGTTGATTGAGGATGAGAGTAGAAGAATTTTGTTGGGGGGGGCTGCATGACTTTAATTGGTTGAGAGACATGGAGGTTTGATGATATGGGAGGTGGTATGTGTTGAGACCCTTGTTGCATGGCTACATAGTTGTTCCTCGGATTGTAATTTGGTGGGAAACCTAATCATGATGGGGTAACCAAGATTCCACTTGCGATTGGTGTGGACACTTTAGGAGGTGGTTGCATATTCGATCGAGCTAAGGTGGCTTGCTTAGCTAACTCCACTTGTCGTTGAATAGTTTCTTGTTGATTTTTGTGGATTTCCATAGGAGTCAGAAGTGGTGAAGTGGTCCTCTTTCCTATTGGGTTTTGAAAGAGGGGATTCTTATACTGCGAGCTTGGTTCCAGCAAAGGTGTGGTCACTGTTGACATGGTTTGCACTGCTTCTATGGTGTCTTGGTTGTTGTTAGGCTCGCTAAGCGTGGATAGATTAAAACCTTTGGGTAATTTGGCTCCTTGCTCTGCTAGCAAGCGAAAGAAATGATCTTGGTTCTCACTAAGGGTTTTGTCAAAGGCGGCCAAGGCTCGAGGATCTTGTATAAATTCATCAAGATCTTGCTCATCTTCTTGAGAGGATTGGCCTATTTCAAAGTGTCACTCTTCTTGAGATGGGGCTAGATCTACAGTATAGTCTTGTGGCACAAAATCCTGAGGCATGTCAGTAGTATAGTGAGGAATGCTTACCAAAGGGACCCCTTCTTCCTGAGATGGTACTTTATCAATAGTATAACCTTCTGGAACAAAATCCTGAGGCATATCGGTGGTGTATTGGGGTGTACTTACCAAAGGGACCCTACCCTCATGAGGAGTGCTAGGGTGGTCAAGGTGTGGCATGCTGGGAGAATTGGTAGATCTTTCCATGGGTATTCTAGGAGTGACCTTGGGAATAATGTTGAGACGGCCTGACTGCAGTATGTGAGGAGGTGATTTGCACTTCTTAGGGACAACTTGCTTGGACTTCATAGTTTGCTGGAGCCTAGTGGTTACCATGGAATACACTAGAACAAAAGGTAATGTTGAGATTCTGCTTGGTGTTTTTGAGAAAAAAGACAAAACTCTAACGCATAAGTAACTGGACCAAATGCGCTATACTGTTTGACCAAGGGCGCAGGACTGTGCAACCAAAAGCATGCTACTGTTATACCAAAGGCAATGGACTGAGCTGCCAAAGGTGAGGTACTGCTATACCAAACGTGAGCTACAAAAATCAAAAGCGAGCTACTGTACCACCAAAGGCGAGCTGCTGTAATACCAAAGGCGCTGAAGTAGTGTCTGATAAAAAAATTTCTATTTCTGATTGGATTTGGTTGTTTTGGCAAGAGAAAACACAACAAACACAGTTGGTAACCCAAAAATAGGACTGACACAATAGATAGTGTATGTTCGAGGCTCACAAAAAGCCCAATGTTTCCACAGGTATGAGACAGCTACAAAAAATAATCAAGCACTTTTTATCCCTAGAGACAAGGTTTCATTGCAGTAGATCAGCTCACAGCTTAATACTCCATCGATAAAAATATCATTCCATAAAGGTGTCAGATATTTAATATCTTTGTGAGAGACGATAGGTAGGGATATCTCACCCTCCCCTTGGAAAGCTCAAGTAGGTCACAAGAGCTTTATGGCCAAGGGAATACTATCTCTTCTCAAGGGAGCCAATGGTGAGTGTCTTAAGGGCTTAAATCGATTCCCCTTTCACTAATGATTACTGTAATGTTCAGAGGTAGGTCGGGTAGTCTCTATCTAGAATGGTTCTTAGAAACTTTGAGGGACCAATGCCTTACATGCAATGCGACAAGCTACTAAAAGCTTTAACCAATCCTACTAAGAGTATCAAACACTTCGCTCAATGTGAAAATTATTTCCACAAAGAGCTAGTACACCTCTTTTCAGTTTGGCACCACAAGGTAAGGCTAACGTTGGTTAGGACTTGGCTTTCACCTTATCCCTCTTATATAGTAGTTCAAAGGAAAACTCTGCTTAGGGTCCTCCCTTTTGGATGAAGCGCAATCCAAAAGTAGGCCCATCTAAAGGAATTATTGAAATGTAAGAGCAAGCACGTCAAACAAAAGTTCAATTGTCCCGTTATAAGAAAAATAATGTGCAACTAAATTAGGCACACACATGTTTGTAGTTGTCAATTGTCCCTTATGAAATTGAAGTGTTTTGGCATTCATGTCCATTGTCCCTTAGAAAATTGAAGTGTTTTCACATACATGTCCATTGTCCCTTAAGAAAAGCAGTATGTTCCTAAGACTTAGATTGCCAAAAATGATTTGTTCAATTAACTTAAGAAGGCAATGTGTTTCTAAGACTTAGTGAGATAAATCAATATTTCTTCAATGCTCATCCTACATGAACATGTTAAAAACACCTATTTGCTCTATGTGAGTAGTAAGAAACTGCAACAAGTTAGTTAGTTCCAAAAAAAAATCACAAGTTAGAAAAAACAAATCAATTTGACCAATAGCGAGCTACTGTCTTACCGAAAGCACTTTACTGTGATACCAATAGCGATGTGTTGAAAACCAGAAGTGTCGTAAAATACTACCAGAAGCGTTGAACCTTATCCAGAAGTGCTGTACTATGTTTACGAAAGCGTGATACTGTGATACCAATAGCGCTGTGTCTAAAAACTAGAAGCATCGTAAAATACTACCAGAAGTGCTGAAATAGATCTAGAAGCGTTGTACTGTGCTTCTGAAAGCATGATACTATATAGCCTAAAGTGCTGAACTATCTTAGATCATAAAAAGGTTAGCTTTTGTCAAAATAATTAGATCCAAATGAGATTTCATGATTGATGTACTGTTCTAAGAAGTAATATCTGATAGATCTGTATCATGAAATCTATAAAACTCAAAAGGTGTAGTAACACAATAGATTAACTCTAATATTGAAGATACACCTAAATAAGTCAGCTTAGGAAGTATCAAAAATAGGTTTGAAAGACAAATACAACAGTTTGTCAGACAAATCAAAAAGATATGTAACGAATAAACCCTACAAAAACACCAACCGAAGGCAGAAAACCTAATTAGCCAAAAGCGCCTAATGATACTACCAGGAGCACTATGCCGCTTTATCAAAAGCATCACTCTGTGCTACCAGAAGCACTGCAGTGCCCCCGAGGGTGTTGTACTGTGCCTCCAAGAGTGCTTAAGGATATTGCCAGAAGCGCTTTTCTACGTCAAATGTGCTGTACCGTACTGTAACTTCAAAAAGAATCAATTTCTTAAAGAAAAAGTAAGATTAGTGGGTCCCACCGGGCGTGCCAGAATGTGTATGAGGAAAAATTGATTTAAATTAAACTAAACCAATCAAAAACCCAATAACATAAAGAGAACCGATCTAAATAAAAGCTAATAATAATAATCAAAAAAACATGAAAGCTTTTACCAAGATTTGTATTGTTCCCTTTGGATTGAATGTGGATTGCTCAATATTGCTACGAAACCATAGTTGCAACAAGCAAGTGTAGTGCTCAAAAGATCAATGTCAAAAGATCATAAAGTTGCTCAATCGATGCGATGTATGCTCAAAGCGCTGTTAAGTATGCCTAAGAATAAGATCGAAGAGAGGGGTAATGAAGGAGATGAGGGGGGTTTATATAGGTTTCAAGGAAGATCGATCAACGGTCCAGATAATTCAGAAGAATCAATGGAGGAGAACAATTGAGGAACGTACAACGAATAAGAAGAAGACAAGTGGCTTGCTTTCTTTTGCATGAGAGGAGTTATCAAGAATAGAAGAATGAGTTAAAGTAATTAACAGAATGTAATGATCAGTTAAATGATTTAAAACAAGAAGAAGAGATTTGCATGAGAATAAGAAGATATTTTTCTTTATTAAATATTAGAAATATTTAATTGCATGAGCAAGAAAGCTTGAGTTATTTTAGAGATAACTCAAATTTAGAAGAAAAAGGAATTTAAATAAATAATTGATTTACTAAATTTAAAGTAGATATTTTGGAAGAAATAATTAAATAATTAGAATTATTTAATTTAGAAGATTTGAAAGCAAATTAAATAAATAAATTTATTTAATTGTTGTTTATGATTTTGGAAGAATGATTTTGATTTAATTAAATAATTTAAGAATTGTTTAATTGTAGATAAGAGGGAATTTGTTGAATTAATTAAATAATGGGATATATTTAATTAATGTGGATGTGAATTTTGGAAGGTGACAATGATCTAATTAAATAATTAAAATTATTTAATTATGGAAGAATAATAGAGGAATTTAATTTAATTAATTAAATAACGAGGATTTATTTAATTAATGTCGCAATTTTCTAATTTAGAAGAATTTGGTGAAATTAATTAAATAATTAGATTATTTAATTAATGTGTGAAATGTAGGTGATTTGATAGATTACGAAAAGCAAGTGGTGCGGTGACTTGGTCATTTTAGGGTGTCTACACACCACATAAGAAGTCATATGAAACATGTTTGTCTTCCCTCCTAGCGTCTTCATGCCCTCATCAAGGCTATCACTTATGATTTTAGCCTAGAGGGGTTTGTTATATGAATACTCTACCATTCAGATAACACCATACATCTAGTTTTCAAATGCTCTAGCATTTGGTCTTCCTGTCATTCTACTGAGCATGACCATCATATACTAGTACTCTAGAGAAAAATCAAACTTAAAGAGGTACATTAGTAATTTAGCAGAAGCCTTCTATGTACTACTCTTAGATCTCCATTGATACATACCCTCCTGGCTTCTTTCTGGTTGTTACAATATTCCTTTTCCAATATGCTCAGGCTTAATCAAACCATATTAGGTCCCGTAGGCAAATTAAAGGCAGAGGTGATGCCTATAACTGAGAAATCCTCATACACTCTACCATGCTTTTCCACATTTCTGGTTTCTGGATTGTAAATCCTTGCACACTCTATCACTAGCTCAGTAGCCTCCATGGCATAGGGAAATCCACCAGCATTCCACATCCTTGAGGTGCATATGCTCTGAAGTAGAGGGTTTCCACTTCCTTTATCTAGTCTTCTTGTCCATGCATCAAGATTAGTATTCCCTTGATGCATATCATTGATCAACCCATACCTGAATGCTACCCCTTCTGGTTGCACGAACATTGGTTTCAAAAACTCTATGTTGGATCTATTCTTTCTAATTTCCATTAGATCCTACAATTTAAACATCCATGTCTTACCCTAACATTTCGTATGCAGTAGGGATTAGGGACCACATGCATTCCATGGTAATAATTCTATTATTCTACTTTATCTTATGCAATTATTATGCTAATTAACTTAGTAAAAACTATTTTTACCTCATTATTCACCATAAATGACAAAAGGAGGGTATCACAATTACATACCTAACAATCACTTTCCCTTTGACTGTATGAGTGATAACGGTGTGAGTGCAATTTTGTTGTATTTGCTGTCCTTCATTTCATTTGAGTGCGGGTCCATTCCAATTCCCGGTCTCAGTGAGGCTTTGATCTCCCTGACCTCTGTAATTCTTGTTTAAATGTATGGTAAATGTAAAATGAACCCCAAAATTTCCTTTTAACTGACTGATATGGAAAATTAGGGTGTGCTTAGTGTATTTTTGTTTAAGTCCTTCGATCAACACATGAAGTCTATGGATGTTGACAAGTGGTAGGCAGGTATTTGAACTTTTGAATGATCCACCTACCGTTGGGCTTCATTTAATGCAGAGGTTGATCTCTATGAAGATTATGTTGGATTTAAGGCATACAACTAAGAGGGGGGGGTGAATCAGTTGTATAAAACTTCTTCTTCTTTCAAACACTTGATTCTTCGTTGTTAGTTAACAACATATCAATTAATCATCCATGAAAGCATAATACATAAACACAAGAGTAGATAAACATCAACACATTGAACACCAAGATTTTGACGTGGAAAACCCGGTTAAGGGAAAAACCATGGGGTGATTAACCCAAGGATTATTCTCTGTTAGAAGAATAAGAAAAAGAATGGCACTTGCCAATTAGGGCTCACTGCCCGAGCACACTGCTCACAAAGAGGCCCACTGCCTACAAGGAGACACACTGTCTACAAAGTGATAAGAATCACAATCTTGAACTGGAGAATGACATCTCTACTATGTCCGGATCAGTTCCATTTAAGCCCAAAAACCTCTGTTCTGCCTTTCGCGCTTCTCTTCGCTATGCCACACTCATCCACACAATCCACACTTTGAAATGAACTCACAAACTGTTATTTATACAAGAAATCAACTTAGGAACAAACATCTAAGTCGGCAAACAACCATAAGAGTATCCGCAAGATGAATAACACATCCGGTCGGCCACCACAAGAACATTCGCAGGATGAACAACTCATCCGGTCGGCTAAACAGAGCAAGAACTTCATCCGGAAGAATAACTTCAATTCCGGGCTCTACTATCAGTGCGGACCAACAACACAACCTCAACATGATCCAAGAACCTTCACAAGGCTGCCTGAATGACCAGGTACATCCGCACTTTCTTTACTTACTGGAATCTCTTCTCTTCCTTATCCGGAACTTCAAGAACACTGTCTGTCGCCACTGTCATAATGCAAGAGGTACTTTTGGACCTCCAAATCATACACAACTTGAGATGGCACATCACAAGGACATCCCAAAGACTCCTTCCAATTTGCAGATTAGGATTATACAGTTCCGGACCTCACCGGACCTTTTTGTGATCCTCTGTCACCTCTGAATACTTGCCGGAACCGGTTTTACACCGACAGCCATAACTCCTTCAGATCTTCATGCGGACCTCTGAAATCTTAACTGAAGCATCTCAAGACTCATATCTACAAACCCTTTAATCCGTATCCTCCAGTTCTCAACCTATACAATACATTTGCCTTCTTCTCATCACAGTTCTTCACTATTCCTGACTGAGGCTAATTTTCTCAATATCCTCAGCACACAGCTCATCCAATCCTTCTTGTCAATGCAATATGAGTATGTTGACATCAATGACAACACTGGCTCACCTCATACTTGCAACAATCTCCCCCTTTGTCATTGATGGCAACATATGATGTGAAAAACCATCAAGACAAGAACTTCTCCTTTCTGTCACAGCTCCCCCTATCAACAACAACTTTTCACATGTCTTCTCTTCCTTTACTGCTCCCCCTTTGATCATCAACCACTTGTTTTTCACATGTCTTCTCTCCCCCTTTGACATCAATGGCAAAGGGCTCATACTTGCAATTCTCATACATCAGAATCATACCAGCTGCTCCCCCTTAGTTGCAGCTCCCCATCATCAATCTGGATCACAAGATATGACTGTGATATCCACCGGACTGATGCACATCAGTGCATCCTAGTTCATCACCGGAGGGGCCATGACCCCTAACTTCTCCCAGAGATATTCAAAAGAGTCCTTGGGAAGAGGTTTAGTAAAGATATCTGCAATTTGATCCTTTGAGGGAACATACTCCAATCTGACTTCTTCCTTGTTCACTTGTTCTCTCAAAAAGTGAAACTTGATAGATATGTGCTTAGTCTTAGAATGCAATACCGGATTCTTAGAAATATTAATTGCACTTGAATTATCACAGAAAATTATGATAGGCTCCTCATATTCAACTTTAATGTCTCTTAGCATCTGCTTCATCCATAAGATTTGAGTGCAACTACCTGCTGCTGCAATGTATTCTGCTTCAGTTGTAGACAGAGATATTGCATCTTGTTTCTTGCTTAGCCAAGAAACCAATCTCTTCCCCAAAAAGAATGCTCCACCACTAGTGCTCTTCCGGTCATCCACATCTCCTGCCCAATCTGCATCTGTGTAAGCATGAAGAGAGAAATCCGGATCTCTAGGGTACCATAGACCATACTCAACTATTCCTTTCAGGTACCTAAAAATTCTTTTGATTGCCATAACATGAGATTCTCTAGGATCAGCCTGGAATCTTGCCACAAGACCAATAGCCTGCATTATATCTGGTCTAGTCTGAGTGAGATACAACAATCCACCAATCATTGATCTATACTTTGTCTAATCTGCCTTTGGGGAGTCATCATCTTTGCTCAACTTACATCGGGTTGTCATGGGAGTGTTCATTGGTTTTGAATCTTCCATACCATATTTCCTTAACAATTCTTTCACATATTTGGTCTGAGAAATGAAGATTCCTTTCTTTGTTTGAGTAATTTGCAAGCCCAAGAAGAAATTCATTTCACCAAGCATAGACATTTCAAACTCACTTTTCATCTGATTTGCAAAAGTTTTGCACATACTATCTCTTCCTCCAAAAATGATATCATCCACAAACACTTCAACAATCAAAATGTTTTCATGAACAATTTTGAAATATAAGTTACTGTCAGCAGTACCTTTGTTGAATCCAATCTGCACAAGATGCTTATCCAACCTTTCATACCATGCTCTTGGGGCTTGCTTTAGTCCATACAATGCTTTCTTCAACTTGCAGACCATATCATCATTATCAGACAATTGAAATCCATCCGGTTGTTCAATGTAAACTTCTTCTTCCAGATCACCATTTAGGAAAGCAGACTTGACATCCATCTGATATACCTTGAAGTCTTTGAAGGCAGCAAATGCAAGAAATAATCTGACTGCTTCAATTCTTGCCACCGGAGCAAAGGTCTCTTCAAAGTCAATTCCTTCTATTTGAGAGTAGCCTTTGCAGACCAATCTAGCTTTGTTTCTAATAACTTCACCAGCTTCATTCAGTTTGTTCCGGAAGACCCATTTGGTTCCAATCACATTCCTGTCTCTAGGTCTGGGAACAAGATCCCAAGTATGATTTTTCTCAATTTGCATTAATTCATCTTTCATTGCTTTAGTCCAGTTTTCATCATTGCAGGCTTCATTTACTATTTTAGGTTCAATCTTTGAAATCAGACAACATTCATCCTGATTTTGAGCAACATTCCTTGTAGTTTGCACACCTTTGCTTCTGTCACCTATGATCTGATCTTCAGAGTGGTTTAGTCTTACATACCTTGGAATTTTGGGAATATCCTGCACTGTTGCTCCTTGATCAGGTTCATTCTGACCTATTTCTTCTTCCTGATTTACTGGATCAAGTTGATTCTGACTTACCAGAGGGGATTGAGTCCCTTGAACCTGAACACCATCTTGATCATCTTCATCAAACTCATAAAATCTTGAAGGCTTCTCAATTCCTTCATCAACTTTCACATTGGTGCTTTCTATCATCTTCATCAATCTCTTATTGTAACACCGGTATGCTTTGCTTTGAGTGGAGTAGCCCAAGAAAATTCCTTCATCACTTCTAGCATCAAACTTTCCTAGATCTTCATCTCTTTTAATATAACACTTGCTACCAAATACTCTGAAATATTTCACAGTAGGAGTGATGCCAAACCAGAGTTCATAGGGGGTCTTACCGGTGTTGTTTCTGATTTGAACTCGATTGAGAGTGTAGACTGCAGTGCTGATAGCTTCTTTCCAAAACATCTGAGGAACATTTTCTTCCAACATCATTGTCCTGGCAGCTTTCTGGATGGTCCGGTTCTTTCTTTCAACTACTCCATTCTGCTGTGGAGTCCTAGGAGCAGACAATTGTCTCCTTATACCCTGCTTCTCACAAAAGTCAATGAACTCACCAGATGTAAATTCACCACCTCTATCAGACCTTAGACACTTTAGTTTCAATCCGGTTTGATTCTCTACCATAGATTTGAAGATTTTGAACTTCTCAAATGCTTCTGATTTTTCTTTTAGAAAGGTAACCCACATCATCTGGGAATGATCATCAATTAACAACATGAAATATCTATCACCTTGCAGACTCTTGATTCTTGTCAGACCACAGAGATCAGTATGTACTAATTCCAACAATCCGGTAGAAGACTGATCTTTGCTTTTGAAAGAGACTCTGCTCTGTTTACCTAGCTGACATTCTTTGCACAAACTATTTGTAGGTTTCACCAATTTTGGAAGGTCTCTTACAGCCTGAATATTGCTTATCTTGATGATGTTATCAAAATTCACATGACACATTCTTCTATGCCATAACCAACTCTGATCAACTTGAGCAAACAGACAACTTTTGTTTGAACCAACCAGATGAAAGATATTACCTTTTGTTTGAGCACCGGATGCAATTTCAGTTCCGGAGCTTGTAAAGATTCTACATTTTCCATTCTTGAACCGGAGATCATAGCTTTTGTCCACTAACTGACCAACACTGAGAAGATTGTGCTTCAATCCTTCAACATATAGTACATTACCTGTTTTGCTCTTTCCATCAAAGGAAATAGTTCCCCTACCTCTGATTCTGCCAGCAGAATTGTCACCAAACTTTACCATTCCTCCTTCATACCTTTCCAAATCTAAGAACTTATTCTTGTCACCAGTCATATGGTGAGAACATCCACTATCAATAACCCAATCATCCTTTTCTTCCACTTGAGCAGCCAAAGCTCTTTCCACAACCTTGTGATTGACAGATTCAGAGGATATTGAATCTTCTTCCTTGATGGCAATAAACACCCATTCATTTCTGGATTTGATTTCTAGTTCTGATTCATCATCTGTTACTCCTTCATTGTCATCTTCTTCATGAACATAATAGTAGTTCTTTTGAAACCTTTGTCTGTTAGTATTAGACCTTGCAGATCTTTCCGGACATCTTGAAGCAAAATGACCAATCTTATTGCAGTTGAAACACTTAAAGGGTAGTTTTCCTTCATACTTACCGGATCCTCTTGGCAGTCTCTTTGCAATGAGGGCTTCAGGTTGAGCTGTTTCTGCTTCTTCTTCTTCCATGTCTCTTCTTGCTTGATCATACCATGACATCTTCCTTGATGAGTTTTCTCCCAGATCAAATCTATGTTTGCCTTTCACATAGGCACTGGCTTTGAAAGAAGATTTAGTCTTGGGAGGATCATCTCCAAACTCGGTCATTTCAAATGCAGCTAGTTTGCCAGCCAGTTGTTCTCTTGTGACAGTTGTGTGGGCTCTAAATTCATCAATGGCAGCAACCTTGATTTTGTAGGCAGCAGGAAGGGATCTTAGGATTTTGTAGACAATCTCATTTTCATCTAGAGTTCCACCAGCATTTCTAATTCCACATACCAGCTCATTCACTCTTGGCATAAAGGTAGTGATGTTTTCATCATCTCTCATCTTCAATCTTTCAAATTTCCCTTTCAGACTTTGCAACCTTGTACTTTTGACAAACTCATCTCCTTCATACAGAAGTTCCAGTTTAGTCAGGATCTCATATGCAGTTGGTAGGTCAATAACATTTGAGAGATCTGAATCATTCAATGCGCTTAGTAGGGCTTCCTTGGTCCGCAGATTATTTTTAGCATCTGTGATTTCATTCAGAGTTGTCGGACCACCTTGTGGAGGTACATATGGTTTTGAGACCATAGCCAAGTATGCTTTTCCCATACATTCCAAGTGACACTTCATGCGACCTTTCCAGAGAGTGAAGTTGGTTCCATCGAACTTCGGACTATCCTTCTTGTATGACGACATCCTGGATCTCCTCAAGCGGTTAAGCTCCTTTCAGAGGAACTTGGCTCTGATACCAATTGTTGGATTTAAGGCATACAACTGAGAGGGGGGGTGAATCAGTTGTATAAAACTTCTTCTTCTTTCAAACACTTGATTCTTCGTTGTTAGTTAACAGCATATCAATTAATCATCCATGAAAGCATAATACATAAACACAAGAGCAGATAAACATCAACACATTGAACACCAAGATTTTGACATGGAAAACCCGGTTAAGGGAAAAACCACGGGGTGATTAACCCAAGGATTATTCTCTGTTAGAAGAATAAGAAAAAGAATGGCACTTGCCAATTAGGGCTCACTGCCCGAGCACACTGCTCACAAAGAGGCCCACTGCCTACAAGGAGACACACTGTCTACAAAGTGATAAGAATCACAATCTTGAACTGGAGAATGACATCTCTACTATGTCCGGATCAGTTCCATTTAAGCCCAAAAACCTCTGCTCTGCCTTTCGTGCTTCTCTTCGCTATGCCACACTCATCCACACAATCCACACTTCGAAATGAACTCACAAACCGTTATTTATACAAGACATCGACTTAGGAACAAACATCTAAGTCGGCAAACAACCATAAGAGTATCCGCAAGATGAATAACACATCCGGTCGGCCACCACAAGAACATTCGCAGGATGAACAACTCATCCGGTCGGCTAAACAGAGCAAGAACTTCATCCGGAAGAATAAATTCAATTCTGGGCTCTACTATCAGTGCGGACCAACAACACAACCTCAACATGATCCAAGAACCTTCACAAGCCTGCCTGAATGACCAGGTACATCTGCACTTTCTTTACTTACTGGAATCTCTTCTCTTCCTTATCCAGAACTTCAAGAACACTATCTGTCGCCACTGTCATAATGCAAGAGGTACTTCCGGACCTCCAAATCATACACAACTTGAGATGGCACATCACAAGGACATCCCAAAGACTCCTTCCAATCCGTAGATTAGGATTATACAGTTCCGGACCTCACCAGACCTTTTTGTGATCCTCTGTCACCTCTGAATACTTGCCGGAACCGGTTCTACACCGATAGCCATAACTCCTTCAGATCTTCATGCGGACCTCTGAAATCTTAACTGAAGCATCTCAAGACTCATATCTACAAACCCTTTAATCCGCATCCTCCAGTTCTCAACCTATACAATACATTTGCCTTCTTCTCATCACGGTTCTTCACTGTTCCTGACTGAGGCTAATTTTCTCAATATCCTCAGCACACAGCTCATCCAATCCTTCTTGTCAATGCAATATGAGTATGTTGACATCAATGACAACACTGGCTCACCTCATACTTGCAACAGATTAGGGATATTTCAAAAATATAACTGATATCAGGCATATGAGGGTGATATCATCATGAGTATGGTCAACTTTTGACTAATAATAGAGATCAGGTCATTATACATTCGTAAATAGTCGTGATAAAACACTGTATCAATATGATTTGCGGAAGTACCACGTGGCATCATTGCATCAGTTGCTAAGAAACTAGGCATCTCAAGTCATCAAAGGCAATATGAGGGATATTGGGAAATATCTGGGTCTTTTAACACTACGAAATATCACCCTGTTTGAGAATGTGAGAGTGACATCACCATTTTATAAGTCTTTCAAATTGTTTGAGAGAATGATGTCATCACCATATTCGTTAAGATCAGGGATATTTGAAAATGTGACCCTCTTAGGTTTGGATCCTAATTAGGTCATCATTATATCGTGTCTTCTTTGTATTAGGTTAGGATGACATCATCATCATATTGAGAAACATGAGGGATATTTGGAAATGTGACCCATGCGGATATCAGACATATTGATGACATCATCATCATATAGAGCTCTTTATAAGTCAGAACAAGATGATGTCATGGTAATATTTTGCGAAGGGTGATATTTCGTAACATGATGGATATTTAGAAATGTGACCCTCTAAAATATGCATTAAGGTTTGACAGGCATATATCTATTTGCACTTAACTCTTAACATTCGCATATTAAATTTATGTTGATGATGATTGTTAGTCAGAACAACATGTATAAAATTTTACACAACAAACCTTTACTATCTTGAAAAGTTCGATCAATTTGGGACAAATTGATGACTCCAAGTCTCCGTTGATCAGGTCATGATCATCTGACGTTACTCAGACGTTGATGTGATATGTTGTTTTCCATTGCCTTACATTATTCTGCTAACATGAATTGATGTTTACACGTTGGATTCTACACCTGCTTCCTATAAATTTCTTCGCAAACACAGGTTAATCCTTCTATATTCTACAGATGATGATGCTCTTTGATAAGTTTGATCAATTCTTCTGATCATCTACTGTAATTGATTATTTTCACTTCTACACTATGAATTTGTTCAAATGATGTGCCTATGAGCTGATATTTGCATGGTTTCCATTGTTATTTATATGCATTTGCATGACATTTTCAATTATACATGTAGATTAGTCCAAATATGCTATTGATGTTCAATTTCCTTTGGGATGTTAGCATATTTATGTGTTTTTGCTTATGATTGTTTGTATGTTTGCAATTATGAAGATGATTGTAATGAAATTTAAGAAAATAAAACCAAACATTCTAAATATACTGAATTTAAATGAGATTTTGATAGTTGATCCATATGCAGCATTTAATATTTCACAAAATAGAGATGAAATCAAACCATGTGTTTCCAGGCCATTCCACAACTTCATACAGCTGATGTTAATCTTCTAGGGTAAGGAATAACAACAATATCCACAAATTGACATGCACTCCAAGGGATGCAGCACATCATAGTGAAATATCCAAATGACATTCACAAGATTACTCAGAATTTATGATGATGTGTAATCTGATCTCTATTTCATTAGTATTCAAAAGAATCCACATTTACAATCCGTCTTGAGAAAGTATCATGAAATTCAACAATCCTATCTCAATGAAGTCTCTAATAATGATTCAGGTTACACTCCATCTCCTTTTATAGGATAAAGAAAGGAGGCGGTTACAATTGATCCAATGATCAAGATTTGTCTATCTAAATCAACGGTTAATATCTCCTTTGACTGGGTCAACATATGTCAAAGTGGCACAAGTTGCTATCTGGCAACCATCTAGTAGAACTCGATCACTTCTTTTATCTTGTTATGCATATGACCTTGTCATCATGTATCTTTACTCATTCTTCATTTTCTTTTTCTTCATCTTCTTCTTCATTTGCATCTTCTTCTTCTTCATCTTCTTCTTCATCTTCATCATCATCATGATCATGATCATGAGGATCACTTCCTATATGTATTTTGATTATCCCCCTGCTAGGTTGATATGTTTGTACTATTCTCTCTACCTCTCCCCCATCCTAAATTCCATCTTTTGATACAACATGTCTTTGGGAATCGAATAGTCTTTGTAGAGCCATCCACTTGCTCTTTCTGTTGTTTAACATCTCATTGTATGCCTCCACCTTTACCTTCATCCTCAAAGCCTTATTGATTACATACTCTGTCAAATGATGAAGAGGATCATACGTTGCCTGCTTGAAATTATTGTGAAAATCTTGGACTTCAAAATTAGTATCTTGATTCTCTATTTTTCCTTCCACACTGCCCTCCAGAGTCTCCAAGATATTTATCTCATCTACTATAAGGTGGTGCAATTTAACACTGATATCCCTAAGCTTGATGTTACATTATTTCAGGATATCACTCTTAAATTTGGTTTTCTCATGCCATATGCTCAACAATTGTGTAGTAATGTTATCCAGTACCTTATTATCTATGAGTACTTTCATGTCTATGTGCCTCATCTTAGCTAAAGCATCCAGATGCTTCTCCAATTTGAAGGATCTTCTTCCAACCTCATTTTACAATTTATCTACTTTGCTCTTTAATGTACTGAGTAAATTCCAATTTGTGAGGGAGATTTTTATTACTTTCTCAACTTCAGAAATAAAAAGAATAAACCAAGTATCCACCATATTGGCTTTATGTTTCACGATGTCTAACCCTATTATCTCATCTTGAGATATGATGGTCAATGGGGTGGCTGTGTTACCTGGTATATGATTAGGGTCAATTAACCCTTTTGTGAATGCATGCAATTAGCAATGTGCTCTTTATGTACTCTGTTCTTATCATTTTCCTTTTTTACACTTTTTGTCAAGGAATCAATGATATCCTTGGTCTCTTGGCCCTCTTTCTCCTCTGTAGCAAAGCCTAGATCAACATTGGTTATCTGGAATTCATCAAGGCTTATTTTTCCTTTCTCCTTATCTACCACTAGTAAGGCTACTTGAGTTGTCCTTATACCTATAGTAGTATCTGTCCTTATTGCAAATGTAGGTCTTGCTTTTCTCTTAGGCTTCATCATGTCTACTATAAAAAATGCAGAAACATCAAATTTAGGTACTTCATCTATCTGCTACAGGCTTATTTATTGCTGCAACCAATATGGTACATCACCCTTGGGTCCTTGCTGGTCAGACTGCTCAATGTGAGTATCCTGAGACTCTATTTTATGCTCTACCCTAGGTGGAGAGGTCTCTTTCCTTTGTTTATTTTCCTGGACCTTCTCATGAGGGATCTCCTGTCGAGTAGGAGCTTCTTGTGGTGCATGCACCCTTTGGTCATGCACACCTTTTTGTAATTTATCCTCATGAGGATTCTGAACATTTTGATCCTGTATATCTTGTTACACCTGATCTTCATGGGAAGATTGTGCATTTTGATCTATTTTATCTAGGGGATCACCTTGATCATCCATGGTCACATTCTTGGTTTCCTTTTGCTGATCACTGCCTGGTTGAAGACTTTGTTCTTCACCTTTTGATTGGCCCTCACCCTGTGAAAGACCCTGTTCTGCACCTTTTGATGTATCTGTTTCTCCAAGGTCAGGCTATTTAGCCAATTCCTTCTCATTTGTTTTCTCTTCTGGTGCCAGATTACTATCCTGATTATCATTCCCAGTAGGTGCTTCTACATTATCCTAATCTTTATCTTTATCAGGCATCTCTTGATTCTGATTATCTCCTTTATCAGGCATCTCCTTTTGTACATTGATTTTTACTTTTTCTTGTTCTAGAGGTGGATCTTTATCTCTATCCTGATCCTCATCATCTTGGTAAGCCAAGTCTATTGTAGTAGGGTTGGTGACCTGATCAACTAGATTTGACAATCCTATCTACTAAGCTACAACCTTAGGATTATTCTCTTCAATTTCTTCCATTTCAACCTCCTTCTGATGGGTTTCCTTTTGGACTATAGGAGTGCCATGAGGCATCATCCTTGTGTTTGCCACCAGAGTCTCCATCCTTTGAGTAAAAACATTATTAACTATATCATCATCAGACAAATCCACTGTATCATCAAGTGGAAAAGGTGGTTCTTTCCTTGCCCTATGTCTTTCTTCTCTTTGTTCTTCTGCTTTTTCAGTCTTGAATTGAATAATGTCTGGGAAGTTAACTTCATGTTGCAAGTTCTTTAGAATACCCTGACCACTTGCACCCCTTAATAGAATAGGATCTATATCCACAGTTCTTGTCATGGCAGTCTTTTGTTTCTTTTAGGGTGGTGTCTGCTACACATTCTTCTTTTTCTTCTTGATCAACAAGTCATCATCCAAAGGTTCTTCATGCTCCTCTATAATAATAAGAGCAGTCTTAGCAACAACTTTCTTTTGTTTAGTAGGGGTATGAGGTGATGCATCATCTGATGTAGATGCCACATCCCCCTTTGGTTGGGGTCGCCTAATGATCAGTCCTCCAACTGCTTGGGTCTCTTTCTTATTTTTACCCTACTTCTTTTCTTCTTTAGCTGGCTATCTTTCTCCATTTGACTGCCTCTTCTCTATGAGGAAATCATCATATTCTTCCTTAGATAATTATTGTCTCTTCCTTTTATTGTTCACAGTAAGGGCTACATCCTTCTTCTTTAGTTTGTTGACCTCAGTATCCACCCAACTTTGGGTTAGTTGAATGACCTTTAGCGTTATTTGATCTAGCGAAGTCACCACCGGTTGACTTAAGTCAAGGGCTGATATTGTTTCATTATATATCTTCTTGTTCTCATATTCATTGTACATGATCTTACCATCATCCTTGTGCAACTGAGTAGGCACTTATATGTAGTCAAAGGTACATATATGATTGAGAGTAAGCCTCTGGTAATTTCTCCTTTTGACTTCTGCTTCATCATCACAATCAGCCTAATAATCTTCAAGGTGCCTTTGATGTATAGGCTTCCCAAGTAATGCATGCATCCTGCCATATGGGTCATATGACCTAGCCAGTAAAAATGGCTGCAAGCACATCAAGTTTAATCCCCTGATCACATCCTTAACACTTTGTCTGTCTGGACACATATACCAATCTATCATCTTTGGAAACAATATAGGTGGAATCTTTCCCCTCTCAATGTGAGCCTCTACTGAAGGCAATAATTGTCTAAAAGATTACATTAGAATGACCTAATCAGTTGGGTATATAGGTAGCATGAGAGGGTGCCCCTCAAAGCCTTCTATTCTCATATATGAGAATGTAGGGAATTGGATAAACCAAGCCCCATGCTTGTATATAATAGCTTGTGCTTCTACACTTAATATTTTTGTTCTGTCTTCTTCCATGGTCCTGACAAGATGCATAGAGAAGGAGTCATTCACTTTCTTATAATTTTGGAGAGATTCCCTCCTCTTCAACTATGGGTTATGCTCCTAGATGTTCACATCTCGAGGGTTATTTCCAATCCTACCTACTTTTGTTAATCCATTGAAGGTCCCTCTAAAGGCATAAGCATACACCACATAAGAAGTCATATGAAACATGTTTGTCTTCCCTCCTAGCCTCTTCCTACCCTCATCAAGGCTATCACTTATGATTTTAGCCTAGAGGGGTTTGTCATCTGAATAATCTACCATTCGGATAATACCATACATCCAATTTTCAAATGCTCCAGCATTTGGTCTTCCTGTCATTTTGCTGAGCATTACCATCATATACTAGTACTCTAGAGCAAAATCAAACTTAAAGAGGTACACTGGTAATTTAGTAGAAGCCTTGTATTTACTACTCTTAGATCTCCATTGATACATAACCCTCCTGGCTTCTTTCTGGTTGTTACAATATTCCTTTTCTAATCTTCTCAGGCTCAATCGAACCACATTTGGTCCCATAGGCAAATTAAAGGCGGAGGTTGATGCAGAGTGGCACAAGGGAAGCAACAACACAAGATAAGTTTGTTCTCCTTAGCCCACTCACCCACTCACCTAGCCTTCAACTAACCAATCAAAGGCACATTCAAGGGTATATTATGGATTTATTGCCTAGACTTCTATTTCGCCTTCAAGGCTTCTCCCACACCTTGAGGTAGGTCTGCAAACACCTTACCAACACTTGGTTTGATCACCAATTTCATTCAACTCTCTAACCTTGACTAGGCCTAGTGAGGCCACTAGCACTCCAAAATAGGGTTTCACTACAAAACTTGATAAAATCCCAAATGACCAGGCAAGTAAATGATGAATTTGAATACCCTTTAAGGGGTCCTAACAAACTTCCAAACCTCTAGGTCCAACTCTACTCCATCAACTCAGAACACCCACTAGGTCTCTAGGCCTAATTGATCACTTTAGGGCTAGGTTACAAAGCAAGTGGTCTAATTTGGGGTCATAGATTAGGGATAGAAGTTTGGATTACATCTACCACACCCAAACAACTCAAAACCACCATTCATTCACTCACCTTATTAGAGTTGTCATTTACATCACCAAATTGCATAATTTCAGTCAAATACATAGAGATATTTGACCTAGGGCATCACCTTAAAAATAGAAGACTGCCTTTCCTAGCAAAAATCTTTTGGAATCAAGTAGTATACACCCCTAGCCTACATTTCAGTGAGTGGAATGAAATTTCATTGGAGGGAATGCATTCTAGGGCCAAATTTGTGGGACAGCCCTAGAAAACAGGGTTTCTAGACCAGTTTTGAAATAAAATTCAATAACTTTTTATTCTGACCACTTCAAGACCTCAAACAAGTTGCATTTGAACCTTGACTCCCTCTAGTTTCAAAAAAAGTACATTAGACCAAGAGTTCAGTCCGTACAGTCCATACAAAAACACATTTTCTTTAGAAAAATAGTCAAATTCTTGATTTTTGTGCCCAAAATTGCATACAAAAACTCCTCCTTCATTCTGGGGTGAGAGGATAGCAATATAACTTGACCCAAGTTGGTTTTCAATTGTCAAAACAGATTCAACTTCCAAAAATGGGTTGCAACCGACCAAATGTGTCATTTGACAACATTGACAACATTGGTCACTATGACATTTTGCAATAACACAAAGAGATCGATTGGTTCAACTTGTCCAATGGAACCTAACCAACCACCATTCTCTCTAAAACATGCAAAAACACAAAAATTTCCAATTAGACTCAAAAACAAACAAAAAACCAACATTAGACCTACTAGGCCTAAGTGGCATAACTAGGGTCCAAATGGACTAAGAAGGATTTGAGGTTTATATAGTCACCCCAAACCTCTTGACCATACAAAATGGACCAAACAACAATGGCTAAAAGCCTTATTACAGAGCACATTAAACAAAAACCACAACCTTTAAAAAAAAAATGCAATCAAAAATGATCTTGGAATCAAGGTGCTCCTAGGTGCCCTGCACCATACACCCACTGTCAAATAGAACTCAAGTCTCTTGAGTTAGGAATGTGATCAAATGTGAAACCTGCCTTCTTAATGGCTACTTTTCTCATCCAAGTGGCATCCTCCTAAGGTTTATTGAGCCACTTCACCAAGTACTCATAGTATGTGTGCCTCATAGTCTGTTTTGCAATCCTCTTATCCAAAATGCATTCAATCTGATTAGGAGATGAAGGAATCAGTTCTTGGAGTGTCTGATCAGTTTGGTCTTCTTCATCAGTAGTCTGAGGATTAGATCCTTTATAGGGATAAAGGTCTGAAACATTAAAAATTGGAGACAAAGCAATGCCATCTAGAAGTCTGATTTTATATGCATTTTCTCCACATTTCTTGAGCACTTCACAAGGCCCAATCTTCTTCATGAGTAGCTTAGTGTGTTTACCTGCAGGGAGCCTCTCCTTCTTTAGATGGACCATTACCAAATCCCCTTCTTTGAACTGCAAATCCCTTCTCCTTCTGTCAGCAAACTGTTTATATTTTTGAGAAGTGGACAGCAATTTCTGTTTTACTTGTTCATGGACACCTTTCATCACTTGGACAAAGTCTTCAGCCAAGGCACTACTATTTTCCAGTCCTTTAACCTCCCTAAGTTCTAAAATACCCCTTAGGTGAGTGCCATAAACAATTTGGAAAGGAGATAGGCCGGTGCTTCTATTGACAGTGTCATTGTATGAGAACTCTGCCTGTGCCAAAATTGAATCCCAACTAGCACCCTACTCCTTTGTTAGGTATCTTAGGAGGTTGCCAAGTGACCTATTAATCACCTTAATTTGTCCATCAGACTGAGGGTGATAGGCAGATGATAAGGACAAATTTGTACCTAGTCTTTTCTAAAGTGTCCTCCAAAAGTGTCCTATGAACTTGGGGTCTCTGTCAGAGATTATGGACAAAAGTAAACCATGTAACCTGACTATTTCCTTGAAGAAAAGACCTGCTATGTGTGAGGCATCATGTGTGGTTTTACATGGGATGAAGTGAGCCATTTTTGAGAACATATCAACAACCACAAAGATGCTATCATGTCCATTCTTGGTCCTAGGAAAACCAAGTACAAAGTCCATGTTGATGGAATCCCAAGGCTTTGAAGGAATAGGTAGTGGAGTGTATAAACCTGCATTTGATGTATGCCCCTTTGCTCTTTGGCAAATTTGACAAGTTTCAACAAACTTTCTTACATCGGTTGGCAATTTTGGCCAAAAATAGTATCTCCTAACCAATTCTAGGGTCTTATCAATGCCAAAGTGGCATGACATGCTGCCACAGTGCTTTTCCTTGATAATGTTCTCTCTAACAGACCCTCTTGGGATACACAACATGCTACCCTTGAAAAGATATCCATCTTGTAACAAAAAATTAGAAAAATTAGTGTTATACCTTCCTGTCATGGCCTTGCAAGATTGGTATGGTTCTTTGAAGTCTTCATCTACTGCATACTGATCTTTGATGGCATGAATACCTATACTTTCCAACTGAATAGTTTGCACAACAAGATTCCTCCTACTTAAGGCATCAGCTACCTTATTGGCCACTCCTTTCTTGTGTTATATTGAGAAGGTGTATGCTTGGATGTACTCCATCCACTTGACATGTTTGTGATTCAACTTCTGCTGCCTGTTCAAGAAGCTTAATGCATGATTATCAGTAAAAACTATAAATTCCTTTGGCAATAAGTATTGTCTCCATTTTCTTAATGACTGAACCATTGCATATAACTCTAGATCATAGGTGGAGTAGTTCTATTTTGCCTCATTTAACTTCTCACTAAAGAATGCTACAGGCCTCCCATCTTGACTTAGGACTCCCCCAACAGCCCTCTTACTTGCATCACACTCTACCACAAAGACCTTGTCAAAATTACATAGCACTAGGACTGGTTTTTCTGATATTTTCTTCTTTAACAGTTCAAAGGCTTGATTGGCCTCATGTGTCCACACAAATACACATTTCTTGCCTCCTTTTATGGTGTCAACAAGTAGAGCACAAATACCACTAAACCCTCTAATGAACTTTCTATAAAAGCTACACAAACCATGGAAACTCCTTACCTCAGAGGCTGTTGTAGGTGTTGGCCAATTAATAATGGCTTTCACCTTGCTTGGATCCATTTTTAGGCTGCCCTTAGTGATGACAAACCCCAAGAATATCAACTCTTCTCGTAGGAAGACACATTTGTCAAGATTGATTCTCAACTTCTCCTCTTGAAGCCTCCTGAGCACTTGATGTCACTAAAAACCAATATATCATCCAAATACACAACAATAAACTTATTAAGGAAAGGTTTTAGCACCTCATTCATCAATCTCATGAAGGTGCTTGGTGCATTTGACAAGCCAAAAGGCATGACAACCCATTCAAATGGTCCTTCATTGGTTTTGAAGGCGGTTTTCCACTCATCCCCCTCCCTTATCCTGATTTGGTGGAAACCACTTTTTAGATCCATCTTGGTAAAATATTTATCCCTACCCAAGCAATCCATTAAATCTTCTATTCTAGGCATTGGAAACTATACCTGATAGTGATCTTGTTGATGGCCCTGGAGTTAGTGCATAGTCTCCATGTTCCTTCCTTCTTGGGTGCAAGTATTGCAAGTACTGCACATGGACTAATACTCCTCTTGACAAGCCCTCTATCCAACAAGTCTTGGATTTGTCTCACCACTTCAGCATTTTTCTCTGGAGTCAACTTGTAGGCTACTTGGTTTGGTAGGGTAGATCCAAGGATGAGATCAATGCAATGACTAATCTCCCTCTTTGGTGGAAGGGCATCCTTACTCTCATTAGCTATCACATCATGAAACCTCTCCAATAGTTCTTCCACTTCCTTTGGTCCAATCCTCCTAAGAGATTGCTGCACTTTGACCTTCTTGGGATTTACATCCTTGGGCTTGAGTACTACTACAAAACATGGCACTTTCTCTTCCTTGAGGTTAGCCAAAAACTTTTTTTCACTTACCAACATAACTGAACTAGAAATGATATTCTCTTTGCAATCATCAATCAAAGGAGTCATTGTGAAATTTTCACCATTCTTGGACAAATGAATCACATTTTGCTTACTATCATGTTGGGCACTTGTGTCATGTTGCCAAGGCCTTCCAAGAAGAAGGTGGCATGCATCCATATCTACTATCTCACAAAGAATCCTATCATGATATTCACCTATCTTGAATTCAACCCAACATTGCTCTTTCACCACAATTTGTTGTTCCTTGGTTAGCCAAAAGACTCTATAGGGGTTAGGATGAGGTATTCTTTCCAATCCTAACTTAGTCACCATTTCATTAGAAGCCAAATTTTTAGAAGAACCTGAATCAACTATTACCTTGCAAACTTTTCCTTTCACCTTGCAAGTGGTTCTGAACAAGTTGTTCCTTTGGGGCTGCTCCTTAGTGGCTGGCATGATGAGGGATCTGTTAAACATGATGCACTCTCCACTCTCAAGTACTGCAGACTTGGAAGATGCTATTTGATAACTTGTGGTGCTTTGACAGTCCTCTTCTTAAAGGATTTGTACCCTTCTATCTTTCTAATTTGCAGCAGTGTTTCCAATCTTCTCCAGGCATCTAAAGGACTGATGTCCAATTTGATTACAAGAGAAACACCTTCTAGAAAACACATTGGGACCTCTACCCCCACTTCTTCCTCTGCCATTACCTTTCCCTCTAAACTGACCCATATCAGCACTGTTTCTGTCAGCCTGTCCTTGGCTGCCTTCTTGTGATCTGCCTTCTTGGTATCTAGGAAAGTTGTCTTTATTTTGAAATCTGCCCCTGCCTCTAAAATTCAAATTGCCTCTGCCCCTGCTACTTGAATCACCTTTTCTCCTTTGTTTGTCCTCAATCCTCAATGCCATTTGAAAACACTTGTGGACTGTCTCCAGGTTAAAGAGGGTTAATTCATCTTGAATGGAGAACTTAAGGCCATTGAGATACCTTGCAAGCTTATGTTTTTCATTCTCAGGCATCTTGGCTTTCAATGTCACCTTGTGAAACTCCTTTGTGTAGTGTTGTGTGGTTACACAACACGCCCCATTTTGACTTGGCAAAACAGGGACCCAACTTTTTGCTTGGCTAGTGTTGTCTGCTTTCTGGCGGTTTGGTAAAAGTAAGTCATGTGCATCATCATGTAGAATCAAGATGAGGTAAGTCATTATTATGACGTTAGTGTGTCAAAATTTGTATTTCATTTCTATGACCTCATATTTAGAAAGAGCATTAGATTCCATGCAGGTTTGCCTTTTACATCACCCTGATATTCATCAGGATGTGAGAGTTACGAACAGTCAAAGATTTTGGTCAAACCTAATATTCGTAGGAGGAAGATCATATTTTATAACCTCAGTCATGTTATCAAAGATCATCTTGATCTTAGTACATCACCTGATAAGTCATGCAGTCCAAATATCCAGATGTCAACTTTAAGTGATGGTGACCCTTAACCGTCAAACAGCCTTACATTTCGCAGGCGTCATATTTCTAAATGTAACCCGATATTTCTTAATATCCTCCTGCCGTGAAATATCACTCTAAGACAATATCCTGATGATGTCATCTAACCTTGATAAACGAAGAAACAAACATGATGATGACATCATCATCATATTTACCCCTCGGCAAGATATTTTCTAAACATGATCATGTTTGCATAACATGACGATGACGTCATGATGCCTTTCCGATATAATGAATGAATATCTGGATGACGTCACCCTGATATCCTAAGAGTTAGAAAAGGATGACTTCAGTCATCATCACCATCCAAAAGCATAGCCTGATATTTTCAAATATCCTCCTGACGTTTAAAGCACAGCCTAATGGCGTGAACATCACCCGATATCTAAACATAACCTGACGTTTTCAAATATCATCCTGCCATTTAGATATTACCCCGCTCCCATTGCCGCCATTATCATTAAATGCGCGCAGACATGGTGGGTGGTTCCCGCTGATCATTAAAACCCAATGGAACACCTGGCGAAATCCTAACTTGCCGTGTAGAAAATCAATGAATAAAATCTAATCTGTCAGGATTTGCCCTAAATTTACCCTAATTGCAGGGTTAAAAGGTAAATCTAATGCTTTTTTCACATTTACCTTGTGAAGAAATTACTTTTTACATAGCACAGCTTCCATATCCTCCTGCAAGCGATATTATGATGAGCGAAGTTTCTAAGCAGCAGAAAGCGCGTGATCATCAGCAAGAATTAAGAGTACTTTCAGAATTCCATTGGTATAAAAAGAAATCAGCATAACCAGGTAAGTAAATAAAATCCTCATCATGTTGTTTCTATAACAGTCAGGTATGCTGTTATAGGTCTAGTTTACGCATCCCCATGATGGACTTATGCTGAATGAATGCAATATGCATGATGAATATTAAAGATAAATTGTTATAGGCATGCATGTATACCCATTGTAAGATGAGATTTCGTTAATTGCAGGTACCCATGGCTGACAAGAGGTTCGTCAAGTGTCAAGAAGAATTTAGTAAGCCCATGTTCTTGTCTTAGAGGGGCATCCTATTCAAGTACGGTGCAATCACAGATACCCATCAGGGGAGTACCAATTTGGAAGCCTGGTCAGTCAGGCTAAATGGTGAGAATAACATGAGTCCTGTGCTGGATGCAATTTTCGTATCCAGAATGTGGAACGCCACTGGTTTTCCATACTCTATGGAATATCTAGAGCTGGTCATCGAGTGTGCCTAGAACTATAACCCAGAGACCAGGCAGGTGATGAAGCATGGGAGGATATATGTCAACCTATCCATTAGGGGTCTATCCAGGACCTTTGGATTGCCATTGGGTAACAAGGTCAAAAGTGTGGACCTGAAGAAGTCAGAGAAGGAATATGAAAACAACAAGAAATCAGCCAGGAAGAACATGTATCAATGGAGGGCTGAAAATAGCACATATCCTGCAGCAGCCAAACTTCCTGTGCATCTATTCAAATATGATTTTGCTGATGAATATCAATATATGATTGCACTGCTGAACAGAGTAACAGGCCAGCCTGATGCTGGTAGTTTCAGGGATTGGATGTATGGAGTAATAATGATGTGTTTATATTAAGATATCAAGCCACTGTGGGGGCAGCTAATAAGTGATGCTCTGTACGAGCAGCTGATGAACCTGGGAGGTTCAAATTGTGCTTTCTATATGACATCCTATATTGTCTATTCCTGTGCATACCAAGGCACATTTGATGCACTAGCTATCGATGGAAAGCTTACAGGAACAAATGCTATGCATATCTAGGATCATCATCCCTAGCTGCAAAGAGTCAATTACCTCCAAGACTACAAACTGGTCAATGATGCATTCTCTATGCATCTGGTGAGGACCATGGAGGAAGACAGAACAAAGAGATTGAGCATGGAGGCTCAAGAAATTATCTATAGGCATGGAGCCTGGTACATATAGTTTGCCACCTTTTCTTACATAAGGATTGAGGGTTTTGAGGGGCATCCTCTCATGCTGCCAAGGTATCCCACTGATGTAGTGATGCTAATGGAGTTCATCAGGCAGGGCTCCACAATGATAAAAGCATACAAAGATGCTAAGAAGCTGCCACAAATTTTGTTTCCAGTCACCATTGGCTGGTATATGTGCCCAGATTCAGAGCACATAAAGAAGGTGATGATCACCTCGAATAAGATTAATCTGCAGCCTTTTCCGCTGACCAGACCATATGATCCTTACGGCAGGATGTAGAAAATAGTAGGAAAGCCTATTCATCAGAGGCACCTAGAAGATTTCTGGGCTGACTGCGAGGATGAAGCAGAAGCAAGAAGAAGAAGGTATCAAAGGTTAACATTGAATCAAATCAAAACCTTTGATTGCATCCCCATCCCCCAACAATTGAAGAAAGATGATGGCAGGATAATTACAGATGAGTATGAGCAGAAGAAAATATATAACGATACCATCTCTACACCTGACCTCACTATATAGGAGGACATATCCTTAGACCCCTTCATTGCTAGGACCATGCAACTAACCCAAGCTTGGGTTGATGAACAGATAGAGGCTTTGAAGAAAAAGGGTGTTGCCATTACGGTGGACAACAAGAAGAAGGGGCAGGATATTCCTGGGGATGAGTTTGATGACTTCCTGAATGAAAAGAGGAAGACTAAGGGAGATAGACTCCCTCCACCACAACAACAGAGAAAAAGACCACCAAGGGGCAAGAAGGTAGATAAAGAACCCAAAGGGGTTATTATTGAAAAGCCAGTATTTGTAGCTGAGGAGGCAGCAGCATCAGGATTTGGGTCAGAATCAGCATCCCCTCCAAGGACAACGAAAGAAGAGTCCAAGAAGATTAAGACAGCGGAGGCTGGAATCACTGGGACCCTAGAAGAGGGTCAATCCTCAAGGAAACATGATAAAGAGGATATCCTCATGGAGGAAGAGCCTGAAGAAGAAGAGGCTCCATTGATAATAAAAAGGAAAAGAAGAGCTCCACAGGTGGTAGTGTGCACCCCACCTAAGAAACAAAGAACCTCTATGAGAGGTGAAATAAGACAACCCCCAACATTGTTACAAGGGGCAGGTAGTGAAGTACCTAAGGAACTTCAGCATAATGTTCCACTTCCTACCATCGTCAAGTTCAAAACTGAACTTGCAGAGGAACAGATGAAAGAAACTTCTCAGGCACAAGCAGAACACATCTCGCTTGACGAGACAATAAATTTGTCTGATGATGAAGTTGTACAGGAAGTGACTGCACAAAAGATGGAAACAGTTGCTACTGGTATAAGCATGACCCCTCACAAGCCTCCACCAGTTCAAACTATACTGGAGGAGATGAAGCAAGTGGAGGCAGAACAAGAAAAGAGCCTAGAGCAGATAGCTTAGGAAATAGGGCTAGAAACATTAATTATCCAGGTGACAAGTCCTGCAGTGGTGGACATAACAGAGAAACAGGATATGAATCCTGAACATCCAGTAGGACCATCTGATAGGGGACACCCTACAAAAGAAATAAAGGTGGCAGAACCAGAGAGCCATACTTCAGAAGTAAGCCCACCAATTGCACAAGGTGCATCCACGGAGCCTGTCATAATAGAAGTTCAAGAGAAGGTAGCTGATGAGGAGAAAATAATAGATCCTACCACCAAAGCTCAGGAGGCTGATAGTACAGGTGTAGAACAAATAATGGCTTCAAAACAAACGCCGGCACCTCAGGTAGACTCTGCAATATCCAATGTGGTGGATATGCAACAAGAAATAGAAAAGCCAAAGGAGGATGCCACAAGGTCAATTATTGAAAATGAACCTCAACAAGGGGAAGAATTGAAAATAGATGAAGTAATGATGGAGAAGGATTATGATCATCATGATCAACATATAGATACAACACATGATTCCCCACCCCAAGAAGATGCTCCTCCAGAGAAAAGGTTCCTCAATAGGAGGATGTGCCAAAGGATCAACAACAAAGTGAGCATCAAGAAGAAGAATTGAGAAAATCACCATCTCGACCACATCTGCTGATAGAAATAGGAGACACGAGTGAACATCATGATGATGCAGAAAAACATGATCAGGTGCCTCCGTGGTTGGAAAAGGAGGTAAGTACAGAAGAGGATTTTGAGATTCAAGAATTTGATGTGTCCACTTTGTTCTCCAAGAATATAATGAAACCCAAGAGGAAGGCCAGAATGACTTTGGCCATTAAAAGAGATCCAACAACTGGAAGAAGGACTGCACAGATTGCAGTACCTACTATGGAGAAAGAAAAAGGTAAAATTACCTTAGGTGAGTTTCAAATTAGCACAGTGGACCTAGGTTTTGCCAATGAAGACCAAGAAGGTCAGAAGGGTAAAGACATTATCAATTCTTTGATTCAAAAGGTGAAAAGAGAGAAAGAGAAGAATATGCAACACAAAGAGCACATTGCTCAGTTGCATGCCTACATAAGAAGGCTAACTAATACTGAAGAAACTTCAACTGAACATGCAGTCCCATTGACTGCTATTTCTCAAGAGGAGGTAAATAAATTAGACCTCATGAAACATGAGGCATTTGCATTAAGGAAATGGATGTCATCCACATTCGATGATGCTAAAGAAATGGTAAAAGCCTCCTTGAAAAGGTGGAGCATTCTCAGTGACTCCAGGACCAAAGTAGACAAATTGCAAATGCAGACAGGAAAAAGGTCTTATAAATTGGAAAAAGTCCTAAGCATCCTGGGAAAAATAAAGAGGATAAATCCTCAGCTGCTTATTAATAAACAAGTATTGAATAGTAATACCACCTTGTTAATTGGCATTTGGTATAAGGACATTCAATTTGAATGTGGAGTGCTCAGGAGATGCAATAACAAACTAAGAGATATCAGCATGAAGTTACATGATTTAATGGCTGTTGAGGCAGAAATATTAGAAACATTGGAAGGAAAAGTGGAAGGGAAAATAGAAAATCAAGATGAGGAATGTGCCATCAAGGCTTTACATGACAACTTCCAATCAGTAGGAGATGATCCACTTGTCCACTTGACAGAAGAAGTTATAGATAAAATAATGAGGATCAAGGTCAAGATGGAAAAATACAATGAGACACTGCAGGATAGGAAAGACAAACTGGATAGCAATAGAAATAAGTATGAGGCACACAAACATGCCATCATCAAAGCAAAGACTCAAGATGGCAGAGGAATAGATCAACTTGTGCAGTCATATGAGCAGATCCAGAGCAGCATGCAGCCCCATATGCGACGTCATCATCATCAGGATAGTGAAAGTTCAGGAAGTGATGCACATGATGATGATCCACATGAATCGGATGAAGAGCATGATGAAGATACATCATAAAGGAAGATATAAGTGTAAATAACCCAGATAGTTGCCAGCTGGCAAATTGTGCCACTTTTGATAAGTTTGACAAAGTCAAAGAGAATGGTGACCGTGGATATGCATTGATAAATCAAATCGTGAATCTTTTTGTAACGGATTCATCACCTTGTTCTATAAAAGGGGATGGAATGCCTTATTGTAAATATTCAAAACTTAATTGAAATTCGTCTGCTGAAACATTCAGAGCTCATTTCAAAGTTTTTGTAAACATCTATATTTTTGCATGCTTAGTGAATGAGAAGACTGTGTTGATTACTATTCATTGTAAACCTTGAGTAATTAGTGTATGAATTCTGGACATATGTGGTGATTTGCTGCATCCCTTGGAGTGCATGTTTGCTTACATGTGTTGTCTTCATACAAATTCCTTTGAAGTTAGCATCAACTATATCTAGCTGTGGAATGTCCTAGTGAAAATATGGTTTGGTTTTCTTCTCTTCATGACAGTATCTAATATACATGTGGCTCAAAAGCTAAAGGTTCAACTTTAATTTGAAGCATTTTTTCTAATTTCTTTTGAATTTCAGAGCATTTCATCCTCATAATTGCAAACAATTGATGATCTTAAGCAAATAACACAAATATGTGGACATCTCGTGGATAATTGCAAATATTTAGCATATTTGGATACAAAGCATGCATAGTTAAGAATATCATGCAAAGATTGAAGTATTTCTGCATCGTTTCATCAAATAACTATATAATATGACTTCTCTATAAAGAATTTATGCAGGAGTGTCATGATGATGATGAACTTTCACGTAAGGCCCCAAAATGGAAACAGCAACTCACATTAACCTCTGAGTAACATCAGACAATTAAGACCTAATCACTAGAGACTTGGGATCATGAATTCCCTGAATTCATCGTATCTTTCAAAATAAATAAAGGCTAATGTGTACTTTTATTCTATGCTTGTTTATGACTAACATCATGACCAACATAAATTGGTGCTAGAAGGAGGGCCCGATCTGGAAGACTACGCTCATCATCATTATTTTCAGATTTGATGATGTAGAGAGTAAGGTAACCTTGAAACGTCTATGAATTTCAAATATTACGCAAATATTTACTGTAGCAAGCTCGTAGATGCTCATTCTGTGTAAAGGTCTCCAGATCTAACATAAATATTGCAAGCTTTACAATAGATCATTTTGAATTCACAAATATCAGCCAGAGCTACATAAATTTGTTCAAGCTTTGAAGAATTTTGGCCTTAGAAATTGATATCTTGTGCCGAGGGTCATTATACCATAAAATATCATCTTATATTTGCACTGTCGTTGCAAATAGTTCATAAATATCCAATCTGATCAATCATCCGATTGCAAATGTCACTTTAGCCAGTGAAATCTAGCCAATATTTGCAAAGTTTCAGCCAATTTGCCTCAAAATTGAGAAATCCTGGCTCACAGGATAAATACCAAGTCTAGATCTAGTGGAATTTTTGAAGAATTGCCTGTTAGAGGTTTTAGACCTAGAACTGTAGATGTCCATCATACTCCCGAATCCGGTGCACCAAGAGCTTCACCAGAACCTCCCCCTGTAACTCGGGTTGGTTTGCAAATACCTTTTGGGATATCTGAGACACCTTCTATTCAACCTCAGGATGTACCTTTAGTCCAACCTCAGCCAGCTGCACCACCAGCTTAACCCCCTCCGATTGCAATGTCTTTCTTTGCAGCAGAGTCACCTTTAACCTTTACTGCATATCATGAGTTACCAAAGAATCCGGACAAACTTTGTCCAAAATATCATCCTTACCAAGATGTTGAAGAACATATCAGGACCTTTAAGGAAGCTTACTGCAGAGCCAAAATAGAACATCAAGATGTGGTGTGCAGATTATTTCTATTTTCCTTAGGGGAAGAAGCCTATAATTGGTTCATTAGTCTTGGTCAAGGTTCTGTTGATTCATGGGCCTTACTAGAGAAAGCTTTTCTTGATAGATTCAAGGTTCCCGTCGACCCCTTAATAAACTATCATTTATTTGCCACTATCAAGAGATTTGAGAATGAGCCTATTGCAAATTTCAATGCTAGGTTTCAAAAAATGTTGTCCAGGGTGGTCACTCCTTATACTGTGTCTGATGAAGCTACAAGGAGCATTTATTATTCATCCTTAGATCCTTTGAATTTCATGTTCATAAGGAGAACACACCCCCAAATCACAACTTTAGCTTTAGCCTTTCAAGAAGCCATACAGGTAAATCAGCAGTTGATACCTGCTCCTACTCCAAATATAATATTCCCTACCTTGCCTGGCATGCATTCACAATATCCTGCATCATATTCTACACAGTATCCTACACAATATCCTAATGGAATAGTGATACCCCCAGCAGTCATACCTGCCCCTTTGCAAGTACCTCCACTGAGCATTATGCCTCCTCCTAACGGAAATGGCCAATTACCACAATATCCTACACAGGCTCAGACACCTCAGGGTATTGATCTGTCCAACAATAACCATGGATCCTCTTTCTTCAAGCCTCAAACTAAAAATGTGGTGGCTAAGGTTCAAGAAGAAAAGGAAGAAATTAAAGAAATTTCTGCTCAACTAAGAAAACTCACCACAGAAGTGACACATTTGAGAAATCAAGGTTTCTATTCCCAGTCAAACCAGATTAGAAATTACTCCAATGATAGATCAAATTATCCTGACAGAGGATATAACACCAATAATTTCAATAATAGTGGTGGAAATAACAATAATCCTCAAAGATAGCCCAAAGTATGGAACTCTAGGCCAAATAATGGCTCATTACCATCACCCCTGGACAATCAGCCTCCAGGTGAAGCCAAACAGACTACCAGAGTTAATCTTGCTGAAGTAACACTTACCAATTGGTGTAGGATCCATAATACAAATGCACATGCAGAATTAGACTGTCCACAATTTAGAATTGCTGCTAGCATCTTTTAGACTGAAGTGTCTAACACTTCTGGAAATCCACCTCAAGCAGAAGGAAATGAGATTGTTCCATGTGGATATGACTCAGCCTTTGTGCTGGAAACTTATACAAGTCAACCTCATCAGAGTTATAACCAGGCATGTGAAGAATCTGCCCTAACCTTTGAAACAAACTATGTATTCCCCTTTGAGGATGAAAATGAGCCTGCAAGAGAACATGAGGAAGTACATGCATACCAGCAACAATATCCTGGTAAGCATAATTATAACTTGAGGAGTAATGCCAACAGACCTGTTGGTCCATTGACATCATCTCTACCTCTAAATAACTTCAATACACCTCCTGATCCTAAAGCTAGTAATAACCCTGGGTTCCCCAAGGTAAATGCTCAGTACTTGTTGCCTCAAAACATAGGATCAAAGATTGTAAATACACCTCATGAATCTGACAAGTTAGTCAGCTATCTGGTTGATGAAATGAAGAAAATTAAGATCAGCCTGTCCTTGTCTGAGTTACTAAAAACTCCTTCTATCAAAAGGGCATTTATGAAGTCACTAGATGATCCTACTCCTAAGGAGGATGGCCATTTTTCAAGTCAATCCAGTGGCAAAGATTATGCTTCCAGAGGTAATACTATCAAGCCTAAAGTGTCAGCTACAGTCCAAGCTGAAGAAACCTCCCACATGACCTTGTATAAGGACAAAACTGAATCACCTCCGTTCCTCCTCACCATAAGAATGTTCAACAAGAACCTGCACAACTGTTTGGTGGATTCAGGGGCCTCCACGAATGTTATGCCTTTGTCAATATGCAATGCCTTAGGACTGCATCCTACTAAATCCCTAAACAAGGTGACACAGCTAGACAAAACAGAAGTAAGTGTAGTAGGGGAGTTGACTCATATTCACATGCAACTAGCATCTGATCCTAGGATCTAATATTACATTGACATTCAGGTAGTCGACATTGTTAGCACTCATTTTTGACCTGGAGGTTGTTTTTTCATGTTTAGGGGGTTTCTTCATTTGAACCCTATATCTTCTTGCCCATTTTCCTAAGTGTTGGACCTCCTCAGCATTTTTCAGCTGCAGCATCATATTTTCCTGAGGAGGAGGTCAGGATCATCATGTTTCAATATCGGGTGATGTTTGGATATTATCCCGATCTTGCTGATGAGCTACAGTGTGCCCTGATTTGCTTGCGGGGGTGATTTTTCAAGTATCTGGTGATTTTCCAAATATCACCTTGCCCTTTTATGATGATGATGTCACCCCGATCTTCTGAAGGGGTTATTTTCTGAGTTGTTCGACCCGACTTGTTTTTTCTTAAGGGTCGTCATCATCATCATCATATTTCCAGTTATTGCCGTGTTGCTTGCGAGAGTCATCATATTTTCTACCTGCATGATCTTTCGCGGGGTGATATTTTAACATCGGGTGATCTTTGTTAAGATCATCCTGATGATGTTGCTGTAAAGTTCTAAGTGTGACCCGATATTCATCGTGGTCATCATATTTTGAACATCAGGATGATCTTAGTCAATATCATCCTGATGTTGTTGTATCACTTCATGTTCGTTGTTTTATCATCTTGATGATGCTGACGTCATTCTTACGTCAGGGTGATATCTGCTTTTTTGCCTGTCTGCATCATGATATTTCCGAAGGGAGATATCCGCCTGTCGGCTTCGTGCATTATCTAGTGGGGGGTGATCTTTTCAAATATCTGGCATATTCATCTATCAACCCGATCTTATAGTGGAGCTACAGTGCAGCATGATATTTGTGCATCAGGATGATATTTCCAAATATCCGGTTATCTTCCGAATATCATCCTGATGTCGATATGATGATGACATCATCAAGGTCCGGGGGGGTCATATTTCTAACACTGATCATCTTGTGGAGATCCCCTGATATTTGCAAACATGATGATGACGTCATCCAGATATGAGGAGGTGCGCAGTAGGCAGATATGCTTATGACATCAGTAGGATATGACGGTGACGTCTTCAGGATTTTTCATCGGCCAGACTTTTGATATTGGTTAAGCAGGAGGATCTTCCTCCGATGGATCAGGTTGTGCCGATGAAGGCGATTATCATGCAGGTTATATTGCGATATGATGCTGACGTCAGGGTGATATTTCAAGCGACAGGATATCATGCTGCTGAAGGATAATGATGATGAAGTCTTATACTAGTGTCGTCAGGAGCAAAAGCACCGACATCATATATGCTCATGACCTAGTATATAAAGTGTTAAAGAGGTCACCGCGGGGTGCATGTGGGATAATTCGACCCTGCATATTTTGAAATATCACGATGAGGTATTTTGGCGGGAAACGGTTGCGATGCACTGTTTCATGTTTTCCCAAGGCCGTAGGTTGGTGCGCCATTAATGGCGAAGGTTGCAGAGGTATGGACGGATCTGGTACCTGATTGAAGGTGTACATCAACGGACAGTGGTGCAGGGCTCGAGGTTTCTTCCTGTCTCCTCCCCACCTACTGCATTCATGTTTGGGCGCCAATCTGGTAATGCGTTGAGAGCCATTTTTCTGATACTGTGTATCTGGCAGGATTTTTGGTCAACCATGTAATTAATTGTTGTGGTACACTTTCTGGCTGTTATAAGCAGACTGTGTTACCATTTTTCAGGTTGTTGAAAGTTGAAGATTTTTGGCTCTGTAATTCAAAACAAGCTAATCTGGTTGCTCTGTACAGCTTAACTTGTGAGTCTATGTATCTCTTGTTGTATGTTTTGGCATGAACCCACTGATTTTATGATTAATCTTATATGAGAAATGCTATCTTAGCATGTGTTTTGTTAATTCTGTCTCCAGTATTACATGTATCTTTCTTCTGAGTCTGGATATTTAAGCAATATTTGAGACTCTAGAACATAGAATTCCTGTGTTGAATGTATGATCTCTTAACTTCTGCTCGAAGGGTGGATTAAACTGTTTTCAGGTTAAACATTGGGAAGGGTATACTGCAGTAGGGATGCCATAAGTAGAGATAACTTAACACTCTGTATTGGGAGATATCTGTAAGGCAGGTATCACATATATCCCCTGAAATCTAGTTTTAGTTGTTCATGCTGATCATTCACAGGTGTATGTCTACTGACTCCAGGCCCTGGATAGGCACCAATCTTGCTTTGTGTTTGTGTTACAACCCTATCCAGCTTTGCATCCAAACTTAAAATCAAAATCTAAATCTAAAACAATCTTTAGGACATTAGAATTAGTTTTAGGATCCTCAGTCCTCTGTCTACAACTGCAAATAGGCCCAAAGCTAGCCCCTTTGCTCTTATCTTTCAGTTTTGGTCTACTTACAGGAGGACTTATCTGCTTTCTGTCAGCATCCCAGCCTTGTATGCATATCCTCATGGATGTTGAGTAGGGAATACCCCCCTAGGTCTTGCAGAGCCTGAAGAAGAAGAGGAGATAAAATATAGAGTCTATCTCCTACACTGTTGGCCCCTGGCCCAGAGATCCTATTGATCACTGATGGCTACCTTGTAGGGAAATCTGGGAATAAGCATCCAGTCTAGGAAAAAACCAACAGAAATACCTGATACTTATGGGATGTTGCTTAGCCGAGACTGGTCCAAAACGCTTAATGGATATATGTCCACAGATTTCAGTCACATGTGGTTACCATGGAAGGGTATACCTAACCAGATTAGGATTGATGCTGAGCCTAGAATGAAGCATATGATCACTGAGTACAAAAGAACAAATGAGATCATGTACATAGATGTAGAACCTGGAGTTTACCACATCAGGCCACAGACTGTCAAAATAGAAGAGATCCTGATGCTTGACTTCCGTCTTCATCATGATGATAATCATCAGGAGGATGTACTAGTCATAGAACTTGATAATAATCTTGATAATGATAATGAAATAGATCGCTTCAGAGACTTTGAGGTGCATCTGTCTTCGAAGTAATAGGTGGTGACTCCGAAGTAATCTCCCAACTGGTCAAAGTAAAATTTATATGCAGGGGAGAAGATCCCAACAAAATCCTTTATTTGAAGAGTTACCAGTAACAAGAAGAATGATGTACAAAAGAAAGGGAGCTGTCTCAGTTAGTCATGAGGGTTCCCCCAGAAAAAATGATGATGTGCAAGATAACCCTAGGCCATCAGGACAGCATGAGCCCTACTTTTCAAATGCAAAAGCTGATATTCAGGGTGCATATGAGAGGCAACAGGGTGGTAACATGAGAATGAGGTCAGAGGTGTTCCAAGAATGCCCATTTCTAGACCCTAGTGAAAGGTTTGAAGAGGCCGAGTCTCTGAGGGATGATGAAGATGATGATCAGAATATGGTAAAACCATCCTCCTCTAGGCCCAGTGAGGAAGAACTAGCTGATGAAATTAGGAGCTTAAGGGCCGAGTTTGAATATCAGCAGGCAATATCAATCAGAGATGACTTAAGGAAGAAAGTGCAAGCTTTGAGGACTGCCCAGAATAATTCAATTCCTACCCTTGAGAATGCAAATGTGCAGAGACATCAACAGAGAAATGAAGTGCAACATCAACATAATGATGAGAGACAAAATGTGAATGATGCTAGGATACCACTGAACAATGTAAGAAACCAGAATGCAAACAGAAATATTAATGTTAATCAGTTAAACAGACAGCCAATGCAGCTAGATAGATTCAGACAACTGGTATTTGATGGTATTCCTGGGTATCCTAACCCCATTGATAAGCATCTGAGGCTGCAAGTGCCTAAATTTTCAGGAAACAACACTGTGTCAGGAGAAGATCATCTAAAAGCCTTTCAAAATGTCATGGATAACTTTGAGGTTGAACATGAGGATGTTTTCATGAAGTCATTCATGCAATCCTTAATAGATGAGGCAAGAGAATGGTACAAGAATCTGCCTGACCGGAGTATTTCATCATGGGATGATTTTAAAAGGATGTTCAAGGAGCAATATGGTGACAAAACTGACCCTAGCTTTTTTGTAAATGAGTTCACCAGTATCACTAAAGGGTCAAATGAGCAGGTTGCAGATTTTAATGCAAGATTTACTAAAGTGTTAAACAAATTGCCACATCACATGAGGCCAAATGAACCAATGTGCATAATATTGTATATCAATGCCTTTGATGCAAAAACTGCATATGGATTAAGAGATAAAGGTCCTGCTACTCTCAAGGATGCTTTCAGAATTGCAGTGAATATTGAAAACAACAGGAAAGCATCGGGCAAGACAAATAGAAGGGATGATATAAAAATTCTGCAGAATCCAAACAAGCCTCAGAACACTCAAGGTAATACATCTGCCCCTGAAGATAAGATAGACAAATTGGCAAATGTTGTTAAGGACCTAAGCTATAGATTAGCTAGAAGTGAAAAAGGGATAGGTCCTGATAGGCAAGTCTATCAAAGGCAGGAAAAGAGGCCATCATTGCATGATATGCCTTATAATACCAATTGGCATGATGGTAAACCTATATTCCTGCGCAACAACACAAATCAAAGAGCTCAACATGTCAAAGAAACTCCTGATCCTCTAAAGAAAGCTGTAAATATTGTTGATGATGCTCCATGGTGTATGATTTGCCAGATGCCACATTCACAGTTACAGTGTATGATTGCTCAGTCCTTGTGTGATAATATTACATCTTGTAATGAATGCAATGAGCCACATTATGTGCAAGATGATGATGTAAATATGATGTCCATAAGCAATGGATACACTCTTTATGATGCTGATGAGAGTACAAATGATGGAACTCAGGGCTGCCAACAGTTCCCATATGATGAAGATGATGAAGTTAACTATGCCTATGCTCAGAACTCACACAATTTTCTGAGTAACTTACAACGACCTTCTGATGAGGAAATTAGAGCCTTCATAGCTGCAGCAGTTGCTCAAGTCAAGAGCAACTACAATCTCAGAGGTAAAAATTAAGTAAGCAGCCCACATCAGCCAGAAGGTATTTCTGCAGGACAGCCAGTGCATGGTAATAAGGGGATGGAATTACAAAAAAGGTAGTGGGGTAATAATAAAGAGAATTTTAGACATAGAACAGGTCATGAATCCCAAGGACCAGAAAATAGAATCCCTCAGGCTGAAGATCAAGGTAAAGGTTCCCAAGACAAGAATGATGATCAGGGAACTATGAAAGTAAAAGCTAAATCAGTTCAAGATAAAAGCAAGATTGTGGAGCAAGCTACAGCTGTTATACAAAATTATGCTCCATTTGATATAGCTCAGGTCCTCTCCCAGGTAAAAGTCTCTGTTCCACTTATGGAACTCATGAAAGTGGAAGAAATTAAGAATAGGACAATATCCCTAATTTCAGGGGTACCTTTTCAAGTTAAACAAAATGTTCAGATCTAGGGTGAGAAACATGTCATGTGTAATGAAGAAGATGAGGCTCCTGAAGTCTATTTAGGAGTGACTATGACAAAGTGTCCTTCACAAGTGGAACCATTTTATGTTTCCCTGGTTATAAATGGAAAAATAATCAGAAATTGTATGCTTGACTCTGGAGCATCTACAAATGTCATGCCTTTGGCCATCATGCAACAAGCTGGATTGAAAATTGACAAGGCATGTGGAAAATGTTATGCTATGGATGCCAGAGAGGTACCAGTTATTGGAATCATGAAGGATGTAGATTTCAAACTGGCAGCATTTCCTGAAAAGAGATATAAAATGAATATAACAGTGGTTGACATCAAGCCACAGTATGGTATGTTGTTGTCAAGAAGATGGGCAGCACTAATTGGTGGAAGTATGCAGCTAGACCTGTCATATGCCATGATTCCAATGAATGGCAGGGATGTTAAGCTAATCAGAGAACAAAGGTCATCAGAGATAGTGGAAGACCAAGAAGCAAAGGAACAGGTATGCTTTGTAGACACTGACTGTGATAACTTCAAGGTTGTCTCAGATGATACAGAAGATAAAAAGAAAAATGTCTGCATTGAAGAATTGGATCAGCGAGGTTTGTGGACCATGTTTTTTGATGGAGCTTGTGCAAAAGAAGGCTCTGGAGCTGGAGTTGTTTTCCTGTCTCCAACTGGTAAGCTCCTCAAATTCTCTTTCTTGCTGAGGTTTGATTGCACAAACAACATTACAGAATATGAGGCTTTACTCTTAGGCCTAAATATTGCTCTCAAACATGGAATCAAAATGCTAAGGGTATTTGGGGATTCTGAGCTGATTGTATCCCAAATTAGAGATAAGTATGCTTCAAAAAACAAAAGATTAAAACAATACAAGCATGCTGTTTGGGATACCATTCAACTATTTGATGCATTTTCAATAGGTTGGGTAGAGAGGTCAAAGAATGTTATGGCTAATTTCTTAGCCAATGTTGCAATAAGGCCAAATGACATCACTTTGTCAGATGTTACAAATGTAGAAGTTAAAATTAGGCCTGTAGTACCAGAAAATATATGCAGTTGGCAAGTGTTTAATGATGATAGGGACTTGTTAAAATTTTTGCACTGCATAGATGAATATGAGAATCAAGAAATTGATTTCCAAGCTTTTGTAGAGACTATAGATGGAAAAGAAACTCTTGTGGGAAAAGAGATAATTCAATTGAGGACTAATAAAATCCCCAGAGGGTTAGTAGCTTTGGAAAGAGCTTTTGACAGTAGAGATAAATTGGTCACAAGGACATCTCCCACAAATAAGGAAGATTTAGAGGAGATAAATTTGGGGACATCTCAGGCCCCTCAGAAGGTATACATTGGTAAACAGCTCAAACCACACATTAGGAGTATGCTGATTGCATTACTGAAAAAGTATAAACATGTTTTTGCTTGGTCATATGAGGACCTAAAAGCCTATAGGGAAGATTTATTCCAGCATGAGATCCCATTGAAGCCTGGAGCTAAGCCATTTAGACAAAGGCAAAGACCTATTAATCCTACCTTAGCTCCAAAGATGCAAGAAGAACTCAAAAGGCTCAGGGAAGCTGGAATAATTGTGCCAATCAGGCATTCAACTTGGGTGTCTAACCTTGTCCCAGTCAAAAAAAAGAATGGTGATATTAGGCTTTGTGTTGACTTCAGGAACTTGAATGTATCCTCTTTAAAAGATAACTATCCACTGCCTAATATGGAAGCTATGTTGCAGAGAGTGACTGGTTGTGAACTCTTATCTATGATGGATGGATTTTCAGGTTATAATCAGGTGAAGGTGAAGGAATCAGAACAGTATAAGACCGCCTTTACCACTCCATGGGGAACTTATGTGTATGTTAGAATGCCCTTCGGACTAACCAATGCAGGTGCTACATTTCAAAGAGCAATGGATGTTGCTTTTGCAGGGTTGATTGATTCAATCCTGGCTGTATATCAGGATGACTTGACTGCTTACTCAAAGAAAGAAGAGCAGCATTGTTTGCATCTGGAGCAGATTTTCATAAGAGCACTAGAGTATGGTATTTCTTTAAATCCAAAGAAGTGTTCCTTTGGGGTAGTTGAAGGAAAGCTCCTGGGACATATTGTTTCCAAGGATGGAGTCAGGATAGATCCAGAGAGAGTGGCTGCTATTGACAGAATTCAAATGCCGAAAACTGTAAAAGGAGTTCAGTCCTTCTTTGGACAGATAAATTTTGTTAGGAGATTTGTTCCCAACTTTGCAGAAACCACAAGGAACATTTCCAAGATGATGAAGAAGGATGCAACTGTCCACTGGGAAAGTGAAGCAATAGAATCATTTTAGAGTATCAAAGAGGCAATCAAGATGGCCCCTGTTCTTAAATCTCCTGATTTTTCTAGGCCATTCCAAGTATTTTCATTTGCTTCCTTTCATACTGTTGCTGCATGTTTGCTACAGAAAAATGAAGATGGTTTTGAACAGCCCATAGCTTTCTTCAGTATGTCCTTGCAGGCCTCTGAGTTGAAATATGATATTATGGAAAAACAAGCATATGCACTAGTCAGAGCCATCAAAAGTTTCAGACCATACTTGGTAGGATCATATATAATTGCATATGCACCCCATGCAGCAGTCAAAGACATATTCACTCAGCAGGAGGTGACTGGAAGAAGGTGCAGATGGATAAACAAACTGCAAGAGTTCAACATAGACATACAGATTACCAAGTTGATAAGAGGACAAGGATTAGCCAAGATGATGGCACAGTCAAACTTGGAAGCATGCCAAGTTAATGCAGTCTGAAATGAGAGTGTAAATGTATCAGGATCTGAATGGTACAAGGATATTATCTACTACTTGCAAAATCTGAATTGTCCTTCCCATTTCAATGACAGTCAAAAGAGGACTTTAAAGTTACATGCAATCAGGTATGTTATTGTTCAAGGTGAGCTATACTGGAAAAACCCTGATGGTGTGCTGCTGAGATGTGTGGATGAGGATATGGCTAACAATGTTTTGATTGATATGCATAAAGGATTGTGTGGTGGACATTATATTGCCTAAACAACAGCTCATAAAATTCTCAGAGCAGGATATTGGTGGCCCACTCTCTTTTCAAATGCACAAAAGTTAGTGAGGAAGTGTGACCCTTGCCAAAGATTTTCAGGAAAGCTGAAATATGATGGTGCTTTACCCCTCAGAACTGTAACTGTGGATGCTCCATTTCAGCAATGGGGAATTGACTTCATAGGGGAAATTGCAGACAAATCAAGTGGGGGACACAGTTGGATTTTGGTGGCAACTGATTACTTTACCAAATGGATTGAGGCCATTTCAACTAAGAGAGCTACAAGTAAGGTGGTGACAGATTTCATGCTAGAAAATATTATCATCAGGTTTGGAGTACCATTCAAGATAGTCACTGATAATGCTATGTGCTTCAGATCAGGTGAATTTGTTGATTTTTGCAACAGGTATGGGATAAATCTATCATATACATCACCATATCACCCACAAGGGAATGGTCAAGCAGAATCAAGCAATAAAAGCATCATGAAAATTATCAAGAGGATACTGGACAAGAACAAGAGAGCTTGGGACTCAAAATTGAACTTAGCAATATGGGCTGACAGAGTGATAGTAAAAAGGGCTATTGGGATGTCACCCTTTAAGCTAGTATATGGTGCATCAGCCAGATTGCCCATAAACAATCTCCTACCAGTTTACAGATTCATTCAGGAAAATGATGAGGAGATTGAAGACTCCATGACAGAAAGAGTGAACCAGCTGGTTGCATTGGATGAAAACAGAAGGAAAGCCCACCAGATCATTCTCAAAAGACAACAAGATGTGAAATATCAGTTTGATAGGAGAACTACAAAAAGGAAGTTTCAAGTCAATGATCTGGTGCTCATTTGGAATGCAAAAGGTCAAGAAAAGGGTAAACATGGTAAATTTGAACCCTTATGGATGGGCCCATATCAGATTTGCACCACTCATGGGGAGGATTCTTATTTCCTCCAAGCCCTAGATGGTGAAGTTCTGGAATTGCCTGTGCATGGTCAATTCCTTAAATTCTATTTTGCATAGATGACTTGTCTCTGTGCACATGTGTAAAATTATGTATAGTGTAAATGCCTTGTAAAGTTCGTGCTTTTTGGTTTTTGCCTGGTCTGCCCGGAGATCTGGTTCTCGCTGCAGGTTTTCACCTGCACATCCCCATTCAGAGCCAGTGTTAGCACTCATTTTTGACCTGGAGGTTGTTTTTTCATGTTTAGGGGGTTTCTTCATTTGAACCCTATATCTTCTTGCCCATTTTCCTAAGTGTTGGACCTCCTCAGCATTTTTCAGCTGTAGCATCATATTTTCCTGAGGAGGAGGTCAGGATCATCATGTTTCAATATTGGGTGATGTTTGGATATTATCCCGATCCTGCTGATGAGCTACAGTGTGCCCTGATTTGCTTGCGGGGGTGATTTTTCAAGTATCTAGTGATTTTCCAAATATCACCTTGCCCTTTTATGATGATGATGTCACCCTGATCTTCTGAAGGGGTTATTTTCTGAGTTGTTCGACCCGACTTGTTTTTTCTTAAGGGTCGTCATCATCATCATCATATTTCCAGTTATCGCCGTGTTGCTTGCGAGGGTCATCATATTTTCTACCTGCATGATCTTTCGCGGGGTGATATTTTAACATCGGGTGATCTTTGTTAAGATCATCATGATGATGTTGCTGTAAAGTTCTAAGTGTGACCCGATATTCATCGTGGTCATCATATTTTGAATGTCAGGATGACCTTAGTCAATGTCATCCTGATGTTGTTGTATCACTTCATGTTCGTTGTTTTATCATCCTGATGATGCTGACGTCATTCTTACGTCAGGGTGATATCCGCTTTTCTGCCTGTCTGCATCATGATATTTCTGAAGGGAGATATCCACCTGTCGGCTTCGTGCATTATCTAGTGGGGGGTGATCATTTCAAATATCTGGCATATTCATCTATCACCCCGATCTTATAGTGGAGCTACAGTGCAGCATGATATTTGTGCATCAGGATGATATTTCCAAATATCTGGTTATCTTCCGAATATCATCCTAATGTCGATATGATGATGACATCATCAAGGTCCGGGGGGGTCATATTTCTAACACTGATCATCTTGTGGAGATCCCCTGATATTTGCAAACATGATGATGACGTCATCCGGATATGAGGAGGTGTGCAGTAGGCAGATATGCTTATGACATCAGCAGGATATGACAGTGTCGTCATCAGGATTTTTCATCGGCCAGACTTTTGATATTGGTTAAGCAGGAGGATCTTCCTCCGATGGATCAGGTTGTGCCGATGAAGGCGATTATCATGCAGGTTATATTGCGATATGATGCTGACATCAGGGTGATATTTCAAGCGACAGGATATCATGCTGTTGAAGGATAATGATGATGAAGTCTTATACTAGTGTCGTCAGGAGCAAAAGCACCGAAATCATATATGCTCATGACCTAGTATATAAAGTGTTAAAGAGGTCACCGCAGGGTGCATGTGGGATAATTCGACCCTGCATATTTTGAAATATCACGATGAGGTATTTTGGCGGGAAACGGTTACGATGCACTGTTTGATGTTTTCCCAAGGCCGCGGGTTGGTGCGCCATTAATGGCGAAGGTTGCAGAGGTATGGACGGATCTGGTACCCGATTGAAGGTGTACATCAACGGACAGTGGCGCAGGGCTCGAGGTTTCTTCCTGTCTCCTCCCCACCTACTGCATTCATGTTTGGGCGCCAATCTAGTAATGCGTTGAGCGCCATTTTTCTGATACTGTGTATCTGGCGAGATTTTTGGTCAACCATGTAATTAATTTGTGTGGTACACTTTCTGGCTGTTATAAGCAGACTGTGTTACCATTTTTCAGGTTGTTGAAAGTTGAAGATTTTTGGCTCTGTAATTCAAAACAAGCTGATCTGGTTGCTCTGTACAGCTTAACTTGTGAGTCTATGTATCTCTTGTTGTATGTTTTGGCATGAACCCACTGATTTTATGATTAATCTTATATGAGAAATGCTATCTTAGCATGTGTTTTGTTAATTCTGTCTCCAGTATTGCATGTATCTTTCTTCTGAGTCTGGATATTTAAGCAATATTTGAGACTCTAGAACATAGAATTCCTGTGTTGAATGTATGATCTCTTAACTTCTGCTCGAAGGGTGGATTAAACTGTTTTCAGGTTAAACATTGGGAAGGGTATACTGCAGTAGGGATGCCATAAGTAGAGATAACTTAACACTCTGTATTGGGAGATATCTGTAAGGCAGGTATCACATATATCCCCTAAAATCTAGTTTTAGCTGTTCATGCTGATCATTCACAGGTGTATGTCTACTGACTCCAGGCCCTGGATAGGCACCAATCTTGCTTTGTGTTTGTGTTACAACCCTGTCCAGCTTTGCATCCAAACTTAAAATCTAAATCTAAATCTAAAACAATCTTTAGGACATTAGAATTAGTTTTAGGATCCTCAGTCCTCTGTCTACAACTGCAAATAGGCCCAAAGCTAGCCCCTTTGCTCTTATCTTTCAGTTTTGGTCTACTTACAGGAGGACTTATCTGCTTTCTGTCAGCATCCCAGCCTTGTATGCATATCCTCATGGATGTTGAGTAGGGAATACCCCCCTAGGTCTTGCAAAGCCTGAAGAAGAAGAGGAGATAAAATACAGAGTCTATCTCCTACACTGTTGGCCCCTGGCCCAGAGATCCTGTTGATCACTGATGGCTACCTTGTAGGGAAATCTGGGAATAAGCATCCAGTCTAGGAAAAAACCAACAGAAATACCTGATACTTATGGGATGTTGCTTAGCTGAGACTGGTCCAAAACACTTAATGGATATATGTCCACAGATTTCAGTCACATGTGGTTACCATGGAAGGGTATACCTAACCAGATTAGGATTGATGCTGAGCCTAGAATGAAGCATATGATCACTGAGTACAACAGAACAAATGAGATCATGTACATATACGTAGAACCTGGAGTTTACCACATCAGGCCACAGACTGTCAAAATAGAAGAGATCCTGATGCTTGACTTCCGTCTTCATCATGATGATAATCATCAGGAGGATGTACCAGTCGTAGAACCTGATAATAATCTTGATAATGATAATGAAATAGATCGCTTCAGAGACTTTGAGGTGCATCTGTCTAATCAGGTAAGGCGTTGTCAATTGTTGAATATACATGCTAATGATATTTTGATTGATGGATGGTGCAGATTACACGATGAAGCACATTCAGAAAGAACTTGTGAAACATGTTTAGATATGATGATGCTAGAGCAGACTTGCATTGAGGCATCATCATCATATTCTGAGGTAAGTACTACATATGATGATGATGATGATACTAATTCTTATTTGTCTTCTGTTGGAACAGAAGGGGTGACAGATCATGACGAGGATCATATCTAGAAAATAGAAGAAGTTCTAGTCTACGACCAGATAAATGATGAGAAGAAAGAAAAGATCACCCCTGGAAGTGATTGTTTTATGGAGCCGGATTATGAATTGTCTGATGAGGACAAAGGTAGTGACCTAACTAAGTTCAAAGAATTTCTAGTAAGAGAAATAGAGAAGGTGACACAACAGCATAGATCTCCCCAGGAGGTCTTAATTAAAGGTTGGTGTAGGTTGCATGAGGCACCTCACTCAGAAACAACTTGTTCATTATGTTTACACATTTTGAAAAGGCATACAGCCGCAGATCCAGAGGATCATCCTCCTGTTAATGTGAAAGAGAAAATAGAAAAGCCATCAAGCTCACAAATGAGAGGAAAGAAGAAACTTGAAAATGATGACATCCCTAAGTTAAAGTGGGTATCAGGCGGAGCAGCAGCCAGAGCTGCAAAGAAAAAAGAAGGTTCAGCTAGGTATCCTACTGAAGATAAACCCTAGATCCTAAGGTTTGATGGATCCAAGTCCAAGCAGCGCGTTGGGGTAGGAATTGACCTCATTGAACCATCAGGAAAATCCTATCTAGCAGCCTACAGATTATAGTTCCCCTGTACTAACAATGTAACAGAATATGAGGCTCTGATTCACGGGATACTATTTGCTCATAAGAAAAAAGTAAAGATTCTACATGTCTTCAGGGATTCAGAGCTAGTTGTGAGGCAAGTAAGAGGAATCTACTCATGTAACTACAGAAAGCTATCCAACTACAGACATCGTGTGTGGGACTTGATTGAGGAATTTGATGCCTTCAATATCACCCATGTGCCAAGAGAACAAAACCATAGGGCAGATGCACTTGCCCAAGCTACTAGTACATTGGAGCCACTATCTATATTAGGTCTAAAGAGGTTTTCAGTAGAATTGGTGTCAGTACCTTTAGTACCTGATAATGTGACCAACCTCCAGGTGTTTGATGATGATCAACACATTTTGGATTTCATCTCAAACAAAGATGTATTTGATGCCCAAATCATAGATGAGAATGGTATGGAAGATCATGTCTGGGAAGAAGATGAAATATTAGAATTGCCTAGCAACAGGATCCCTAAAGGTATGATTGAATTGGAAAGAGCTTTTGATTTGGATAATATGCTTAAATAGAAGGATCTGCCCAAGGCAGATGGAGGTCAATATTCACAATATTGGACAAAATGAAGACAAGAGAAATGTACTAATTGGTAAGGTTTGCACACCAGAAGAGTTAGAAGGAATAACTCAGGCCCTCAAAGATTACATACATGTAATTGCATGGACTTATGATGAGCTGAAGACGTATGAAACATCAATCATAACTCACACTATACCTCTTAAGCCAGATGCTAAACCTTTTAGATAGAAGTAGAGGCCAGTCAATGCTTTGCTTGAACCAATAATTCTCGAAGAAGTTAAGAAGTTCTTAAGTGCCCGGATAATTTTTCCTGTGAGACACTCCACTTGGATTACTAATTTAGTTCTGATCAGAAAGAAGAATGGGGACATCAGACTATGCGTAGATTTCAAGAACCTGAGCCGAGCTTCAGAAAAGGACAATTATCCCTTGCCATCATTAGATGAAGTTCTACAAATTGTAAATGGAGCCAAAATGATGTCCTTCCTGGATGGCTTTTCAGGATATAATCAGGTCATGGTTGACAAGATTGACAAACTAAAGACTACCTTCACCACAAAGTGGGGAATATTTGCATATAGACATATGCCATTTGGACTTATAAATGCTGGAGCAACATTCTAGCAAGCAATGGATATAGCCTTCAGAGGCTTAATAGGAAAATGTATAGTCATCTACATGGATGACTTAACAGTGTTCTCCAAAGAGAGGAGCAACCATGTAACTGATCTCAGAAGTGTATTAAGAAAATGTGAAGAGTATGGAATATCGTTGAACCCCAAGAAGTGCATATTTGGGGTGACAACAGGAAAGTTACTAGGCCACCTGATCACAGAAGATGGAATTATCATTGATCTTGATAGGGTGGAGTCTATTATGAAGTTACAACTTCCAGGAAGCAAGAAAGAACTTAAATCTTACTTTGGTAAGATAAACTTTGTGAGGAAGTTCATCACCGGCTTTGCTGAGATTATCAGACCACTAAATGCCATGTTGAAAAAAGATGCACAAATCGAGTGGACATTAGAAGCCAAAGCTACATTTGAAGATATAAAGAAAGCCATTTCTGATGCTCCGGTCCTTATCAGTCCAGATTATACAAAGGATTTCTACATCTATTCATTTGCTTCAGAACATACCTCTGCAGCAGTGCTTACTCAGAGAAATGAAGAGAAAGAAGAGAAACCAATTGCTTTCATGAGCTATCCTTTCAGGGATGCTGAATTGAGATATGTAGATGTTGAGAGACAAGCACTTGCATTGGTCAGAGAAGTAAAGAAATTTAGACACTACATACTGAGAAGCAAAGTAATTGCCGTAGTACCAGATGCAGCAGTGAAGATGCTGCTGACGTAAAGTGAGCCTGGTGAGAAAAGAGCCAAATGGATTACTATATTACAAGAGTATGACATGGAAATTATACCCATGAAGCTGGTAAGAGGACAAGCTCTGAGTCAAATGATATCTAAGATTGACCCTAACATCACTAGTCAGTAGTACGTTATTAATGAGAAAGATAATAGAGAGTGGTATTTAGACATCAGGCATATCCTGATCACTGGAAGATGTCCATCAAGGATGCAAGCTTCACAAAGAAGAGCCTTGAAAACAAGATCCCAAAAATACATGATGAAGGGAGGAACCTTATTCAAGAAGAATTATGAAGGAATATACCTGAGATGCTTAGAAAATCCAGAAGCAAATAATATCCTGTCAGAGTTACATGACAAGTTCGGAATGGCACATGGATTAGCCTTGGCCACAACACATGCCATCCTCAGGTCAGGATATTACTGGTCTACAATTTTTAAAGATACAACTGATCATGTTAAATGTTGTCATGTATGTCAAGTTGCTGCCAATAGAGAGAAGTGCGATGCACAGCCCTTGCAGCCAGTGATGGAAGAACGCCCATTTGCACAATGGGGCATGGACTTCATAGGACCAATCAACCCCCCATCCTCCTTAGGCCATAGGTATGTCCTAACAATTACTGACTATTGTACCAGATGGACTGAGGCTGTCAGTAGCAAGGCTTGTACTGCAGATGATGTCATTAAATTTCTGGAGAGTAACATTGTTACCAGGTATGGAATTCCTTATGCTTTGGTAAGTGATAATGGTTCTGCCTTCACTTCAACTAAATTGTCAAGTTGGGCTTTTGATCATGGGATTATACTTAAGTTTTCATCCAACTACTATCCCCCAGGGAATGGTTTAGCATAATCCACCAACAAGAACTGACTGAATATCATAAGAAAACTAATAGAGAAGAACCCCAGGGAATGGAACTCATTTTTGAAATATGCCTTATGGGTAGACAAAACTAGAATGAAAACTGCATTAGGAAACTCACCTTTCCAATTGGTATATGGGGTGGATCCTATCCTCCCTGCAAACTTGAAGATTCCTACTCTACAGTTTGCCCAAGAATACCTAGGCATTGATAATAGGAAAGAAATCAAGTTGCTTCAATTGATGCACCTAGAAGAAAAAAGGAGTCAAGCAATTAACCAATTTGCAAAACATCAGGCTGTTGTCAAACGCTGGTTTGACAAGAGGGCCAGAGTTAAAGCTTTCAGGATATCCGATTTAGTCATGATGTGGGATAAAGCCCATGAAAGGAAAGGTGACCATGGTAAGTTTGATAGATTATGGATAGGTCCCTTTCAAATTTCTAAGATATTAGGAGACAGCACTTACAGGCTTAAGAACCTGACAGGTGAGGATGTCCCATTGCCAATCAATGGACAGTTCCTCAAGCATTATTTCCAGGCCTGAGTGACTCCATGATAGTCATGTGTATCATATTGTACATTTGTATATTTGTTTGTACAGTGTCCTTTTGTCCTGTTTTGTTTGTTTGTTGAGTTTTGTTTTGGTTGGTCAAGATGATGCAGCTCATCACCCCAGAAAATGACTAAATTGTTAGGATTCAAGTGATGAGATCAAATTTAGATATAGGTTATGATTCATCCTAAGAAGTAATCATGATCAGGTTTGTGATATTCTTTCATCAAGTCATCTTTTCTTGGTCAAAGTGAATCAATCACAATGAAACACCTAACAGCCTTGGGTCTGTTGAACACACAAGTATAGGTGTTAAATGAAAAATCTAAAGGGACTCCCTTGCTACCATTACAATCTCCAACCTAAAGCTGCAAGTGACTATACTTGGTACAAATGAGCTGACATGATGATATAAAAAATATATAAATAATAAATATTAGGCCATCTAAGTAACTCTACTAGGGCTATAAATGCCTGCTGGCAGTGGCGCTCTACTTAGGGAGATTGTATAGATAACCTTGCCGGGGCCATGAACGCCTGCTGGTAGCAAGGCTCTATCCATTTCGGCTATGAGGGATGATCTCCAACTATGTAGTTTAACACCAGTTACTTGGGTTTTCAACTTGCTTTCAAGATGAGGATAATTAATCATCCACACACAAATGATCCTTTGTTAGCATTGTTGTCATGATGAAGTTTTATCATTCAGAAGATCATGATGCTTATGTTTAGAAAGAATTAGAATACTATAGATAAACATGATCACATCACTTGAATCATTGGAATTTGTTTGTTTTCTTTGGTGGCAAGTTGTTGTGTGGTTACACAACATGCCCCATTTTGACTTGGCAAAACAGGGACCCAATTTTTTGCTTGGCTTGTGTTGTCTGCTTTCTGGCGGTTTGGTAAAAGTAAGTCATGTGCATCATCATGTAGAATCAAGATGAGGTAAGTCATTATTATGAGGTCAGTGTATCAAAATTTGTATTTCATTTCTGTGACCTCATATTTAGAAAGAGCATTAGATTCCATGCAGGTTTGCCTTTCACATCACCCTGATATTCATCAGGATGCGAGAGTTAGGAACAGTCAAAGTTTTGGTCAAACCTGATATTCACAGGAGGAAGATCATATTTTATAACCTCAGTCATGTTATCGAAGATCATCTTGATCTTAGTACATAACCCGATAAGTCATGTGGTCCAAATATCCAGACGTCAACTTTAAGTGATGGCGACCCTTAACCGTCAAACAACCTTACATTTCGCAGGTGTCATATTTCTAAATGTAACCCGATATTTCTTAATATCCTCCTGCCGTGAAATATCACTCTAAGCCAATATCCTGATGACATCATCTAACCCTGATAAATGAAGAAACAAACATGACGATGACATCATCATCATATTTACCCCTCGGTAGGATATTTTCTAAACATGATCATGTTTGCATAACATGACGATGACGTCGTGATGCGTTTCTGATATAATGAATGAATATCTGGATGACGTCACCCTGATATCCCGAGAGTTAGAAAAGGATGACTTCGGTCATCATCATCATCCAAAAGCACAGCCTGATATTTTCAAAAATCCTCCTGACGTTTAAAGCATAGCCTAATGGCGCGAACATCACCCAATATCTAAACATAACCTGACGTTTTCAAATATCATCCTGCTATTTAGATATTACCTCGCTCCCATTACTGCCATTAGCATTAAATGCACATAGACATGGTGGGTGGTTCCCACTGATCATTAAAACCTGATGGAACACTTGGTGAAATCTTGAATTGCCGTGCAGAAAATCAATGAATAAAATCTAATCTGTCAAGATTTGCCCTAAATTTACCCTAATTGCAGGGTTAAAAGGTAAATCTAATGCCATTTTCACATTTACCTTGCGAATAAATTACTTTTTACAGAGCACAGCTTCCATATCCTCCTGCAAGCGATATTACGACGAGCGAAGTTTCTAAGCAGCAGAAAGCGCGTGATCATCAGCAAGAATTAAGAGTACTTTCAGAATTCCATTGGTATAAAAAGAAATCAGCATAACCAGGTAAGTAAATAAAACCCTCATCATGTTGTTTCTGTAACAGGCAGGTATGATGTTATAGGTCTGGTTTACGCATCCCCATGATGGACTTATGCTAAATGAATGCAATATGCATGATGAATATTAAAGATAAATTGTTATAGGCATGCATGTATACCCATTGTAAGATGGGATTTCATTAATTGTAGGTACCCATGACTGACAAGAGGTTCATCAAGTCTCAAGCAGAATTCAGTAAGCCCATGTTCTCGTCTCAGAGGGGCGTCCTGTTCAAGTATGGTGCAATCACAGATACCCATCAGGGGAGTACCAATTTGGAAGCCTGGTCAGTCAGGCTAAATGGTGAGAATAACAAGAGTCCTGTGCTGGATGTAGTTTTTGTATCCAGAATGTGGAACGCTGCTGGTTTTCCATACTCTATGGAATCTCCGGAGCTGGTCATCGAGTGTGCCCAGAACTATAACCCAAAGACTAGGCAGGTGATGAAGTATGGGAGGATATATGCCGACCTATCCATCAGGGGTCTATCCAGGACCTTTGGATTACCATTGGGTAACAAGGTCAAAAGTGTGGACCTGAAGAAGTCAGAGAAGGAATATGAAAACAACAAGAAATCAGCTAGGAAGAACATGTATCAATGGAGGGCTAAAAATAGCACATATTCTGTAGCAGCCAAACTTCCTGTGCATCTATTCAAATATGATTTTGCTGATGAATATCAACATATGATTGCACTGCTGAACAGAGTAACAGGCCAGCATAATTCTGGTAGTTTCAGGGATTGGATGTATGGAATAATAATGATGTGTTTATATTAAGATATCAAGCCACTGTGGGGGCAGCTAATAAGTGATGCTCTGCATGAGCAGCTGATGAACCTGGGAGGTTCAAATTGTGCTTTCTATATGACATCCTATATTGTCTATTCCTGTGCATACCAAGGCACATTTGATGCACTAGCTACTGATGGAAAGCTTACAGGAACAAATGCTATGCATATCTGGGATCATCATCCCTAGCTGCAAAGAGTCAATTACCTCCAAGACTAAAAATTGGTCAATGATGCATTCTCTATGCATCTGGTGAGGACCATGGAGGAAGACAGAACAAAGAGATTGAGCATGGAGGCTCAAGAAATTATCTATAGGCATGGAGCCTAGTACATATAGTTTGCCACCTTTTCTTACATAAGGATTGAGGGTTTTGAGGGGCATCCTCTCATGCTGCCAAGGTATCCCACTGATGCCGTGATGCTAATGGAGTTCATCAGGCAAGGCTCCACAATGATAAAAGCATACAAAGATGCTAAGAAGCTGCCACCAATTTTGTTTCCAGTCACCATTGGCTAGTATATGTGCCCAGATTCAAAGCACATAAAGAAGGTGATGATCACATTGAATAAGATGAATCTACAGCCTTTTCCACTGACCAGACCATATGATCCTTACGGCAGGATGCAGAAAATAGTAGGAAAGCCTATTCATCAAAGGCATCTAGAAGATTTCTGGGCCGACTGCGAGGATGAAGCAGAAGTAAGAAGAAGAAGGTATCAAATGTTAACATTGAATCAAATCAAAACCTTTGATTGCATCCCCATGCCCCAACAATTGAAGAAAGATGATGGCAAGATAATTACAGATGAGTATGAGTAGAAGAAAATATATAATGATACCATGTCTACACCTGACCTCACTATATATGAGGACATATCCTTGGACCCCTTCATTGCCAAGACCACGCAACTAATCCAATCTTGGGTTGATGAACAGATAGAGGCTTTGAAGAAAAAGGGTGTTGCCATTACGGTGGACAACAAGAAGAAGGGGCAGGATATTCCTGGGGATGAGTTTGATGACTTCCTAAATGAAAAGAGGAAGACTAAGGGAGATAGACTCCCTCCACCACAACAATAGAGCAAAAGACCCCCAAGGGGCAAGAAGGTAGATAAAGGACCCAAAGGGGTTATTATTGAAAAGCCAGTATTTGTAGCTGAGGAGGCAGCAGCATCAGGATCTAGGTTAGAATCAACATCCCCTCCAAGGACAAGGAAAGAAGAGTCCAAGAAGAGTAAGACAGCGGAGGCTAGAATCACTGGGACCCTAGAAGAGGGTCAATCCTTAAGGAAACATGATAAAGAGGATATCCTCATGGAGGAAGAGCCTGAAGAAGAAGAGGCTCCATTGATAATAAAAAGGAAAAGAAGAGCTCCACAGGTGGTGGTGTCCACCCCACCTAAGAAACAAAGAACCTCTATGAGAGGTGAAATAAGACAACCCCCAACATTGTTACAAGGGGCAGGTAGTGAAGTACCTAAGGAACTTCAGCATAATGTTCCACTTCCTACCATCGTCAAGTTCAAAACTGAACTTGCAGAGGAACAGATGAAAGAAACTTCTCAGGCATAAGCAGAACACATCTCGCTTGACGAGACAATAAATTTGTCTAATGATGAAGCTGTACAGGAAGTGACTGCACAAAAGATGGAAACACTTGCTGCTGGTATAAGCATGACCCCTCACAAGCCTCCACCAGTTCAAACTATACTGGAGGAGATGAAGCAAGTGGAGGCAGAACAAGAAAAGAGCCCAGAGAAGATAGCTTAGGAAATAGGGCTAGAAACATTAATTACCCAGGTGACAAGTCCTATAGTGGTGGACATAACAGAGAAATAGGATATGAATCTTGAACATCCAGTAGGATCACCTGATAGGGGACACCCTGCAGAAGAAATAAAGGTGGCAGAACCAGAGAGCCATACTTCAGAAGTAAGCCCACCAATTGCACAAGCTGCATCCATGAAGCCTGTCATAATAGAAGTTCAAGAGAAGGCAGTTGATGAGGAGAAAATAATAGAAGATCTTGCCGCCAAAGCTCAGGAGGCTGACAGTATAGGTGCGGAACAAATAATGGCTTCAAAACAAACGCCGACACCTCAGGCAGACTCTACAATATCTAGTGTGGTGGATATGCAACAAGAAATAGAAAAACCAAAGGAGGATGCCACAAGGTCAATTATTGAAAATGAACCTCAACAAGGGGAAGAGTTGAAAACAAATGAAGTAATGACGGAGAAGGATCATGATCATCATGATCAACATATAGATACAACACATGATTCCCCACCCCAAGAAGATGCTCCTCCAGAGAAAGAGGTTCCTCAATAGGAGAATGTGCCAAAGGATCAACAACAAAGTGAGCATCAAGAAGAAGAATTGAGAAAATCACCATCTCAACCACATCTGCTGATAGAAATAGGAGACACGGGTGAACATCATGATGATGCAGAAAAACATGATTAGGTGCCTCCGTGGTTGGAAAAGGAGGTAAGTGTAGAAGAGGATTTTGAGATTCAAGAATTTGATGTGTCCACTTTGTTCTTCAAGAATATAATGAAACCCAAGAGGAAGGCCAGAATGACTTCGGCCATTAAAAGAGATCCAACAACTGGAAGAAGGACTGCACAAATTGCAGTACCTACTGTGGAGAAAGAAAAAGGTAAAATTACCTTAGTTGAGTTTCAAATTAGCACAGTGGACCTAGATTTTGCCAATGAAGACCAAGAAGGTCAGGAGGGAAAAGACATTATCGATTCTTTGATTCAAAAGGTGAAAAGAGAGAAAGAGAAGAATATGCAACACAAAGAGCACATTGCTCAGTTGCATGCCTACATAAGAAGGCTAACTAATACTGAAGAAACTTCAACTGAACATGCAGCCCTATTGACTGCTATTTCTCAAGAGGAGGTAAATAAATTAGACCTCATGAAACATGAGGCATTTGCATTAAGGAAATGGATGTCATCCACATTGGATGATGCTGAAGAAATGGTAAAAGCCTCCTTGAAAAGGTGGAGCATTCTCAGTGACTCCAGGACCAAAGTAGACAAATTGCAAATGCAGACAGGAAAAAGGTCTTATAAATTGGAAAAAGTCCTAAGCATCCTGGGAGAAATAAAGAGGATAAATCCTTAGCTGCTTATTAATAAATAGGTATTGAACAGTAATACCGCCTTGTTAATTGACATTTGGTATAAGGACATTCAATTTGAATGTGGAGTGCTCAGGAGATGCAATAACAAACTAAGAGATATCAGCATGAAGTTACATGATTTAATGGCTGTTGAGGCAGAAATATTAGAAACATTGGAAGGAAAAGTGGAAGGGAAAATAGAAAATCAAGATGAGGAATGTACCATCAAGGCTTTACATGACAACTTCCAATCAGTAGGAGATGATCCACTTGTCCACTTGACAGAAGAAGTTATAGATAAAATAATGAGGATCAAGGTCAAGATGGAAAAATATAATGAGACACTGCAGGATAGGAAAGACAAACTGGATAGCAATAGAAATAAGTATGAGGCACACAAACACGCCATCATCAAAACAAAGACTCAGGATGGCAGAGGAATAGATCAACTTGTGCAGTCATATGAGCAGATCCAGAATAGCATGCAGCCCCATATGCAGCGTCATCATCATTAGGATAGTGAAAGTTCGGGAAGTGATGCACATGATGATGATCCACATGAATTGGATGAAGAGCATGATGAAGATACATCATAAAGGAAGATATAAGCATAAATAACCCAGATAGTTGCCAGCTAGCAACTTGTGCCACTTTTGATAAGTTTGACAAAGTCAAAGAGAATGGTGACCGTGGATATGCATTGATAAATCAAATTGTGAATCTTTTTGTAACAGATTCATCACCTTGTTCCATAAAAGGGGATGGAATGCCTTATTGTAAATATTTAAAACTTAATTGAAATTTGTCTGCTAAAACATTCAGAGCTCATTTCAAAGTTTTTGTAAACATCTATATTTTTGCATGCTTAGTGAATGAGAAGACTATGTTGATTACTATTCATAGTAAACCTTGAGTAATCAGTGTATGAATTCTGGACATATGTGGTGATTTGCTGCGTCCCTTGGAGTGCATGTTTGCTTACATGTGTTGTCTTCATACAAATTCTTTTGAAGTTAGCATCAACTATATCTAGCTGTGGAATGTCCTGGTGAAAATATGGTTTGGTTTTCTTCTCTTCATGACATTATCTAATATACATGTGGCTCAAAAGCTAAAGGTTCAACTTTAATTTGAAGCATTTTTTCCAATTTCTTTTGAATTTCAAAGCATTTCATCCTCATAATTGCAAACAATTGATGATCTTAAGCAAATAACACAAATATGTGGACATCTCGTGGATAATTGCAAATATTTAGCATATTTGGATACAAAGCATGCATAGTTAAGAATATCATGCAAAGATTAAAGTATTTCTGCATCGTTTCATCAAATAACTGTATAATATGACTTCTTTGTAAAGAATTTATGCAGGAGTGTCATGATGATGTTGAACTTTCACGTAAGGCCCCAAAATGGAAACAGCAACTCACATTAATCTCTGAGTAACGTTAGACGATTAAGACCTAATCACCGAAGACTTGGGATCATGAATTCCTTAAATTCGTCATATCTTTCAAGATGAATAAAGGTTAGTGTGTACTTTTATTCTATGCTTGTTTATGACTAACATCATGACCAACATGTAGGTGCTCACGTCCATGTCCTTCTGTCTCAAGTTGTGCAACTTCTTGTGCAAGTTGACTTCATAATCCTCAAGGACAAATTGCTTCTTGATTTCAAGTACCATCTTCCTCCATGTAGAGATAGGGTTCCTATCATCCTCTATCCTCTCATGTTGAATAAAGTTCCACCAACTCAAGGCTAGCCCTTTCATTCTTGATTTAGCAATCCTCACTTTCTAATTTTCTGCCACTTCTTCACATTCAAAATAGTTCTCCATTGCCTCAATCCAATCAAGGCACTCCTCTGGGTTCATCTTACCAGGAAACATAGGTAAGTCTTCCTTAGTGTTCTTCCTACTTAACTTTCCAAGTGCATCTAGGAATTGTCTTTCTGACATGCCTCCTTGTGACTCTTCCATTGGCACTTCTTTTTCTTCATCTGAATCTAAGATGACTTCTAGCTTCTTCTTCTTGTCCTTGTCTTTCTTCAACTTTTCTATCTCAGCCTCCATCCTTTTGTTCTTGGTTGCTTGCTCTCTCACTATCTTTGCCAATTCAGCATTAGTCACCTTTGAAGGAATTTCCTCCTCTTCTTCTCTATCTCCCATTTCTTTGATGGCTCTAATACCACCTGATGCAGAGTGGCACAAGGGAAGTAACAACACAAGATAAGTTTGATCTCCTTAGCCCACTCACCCACTCACCTAGCCTTCAACCAACCAATCAAAGGCACATTCAAGGGTATATTATGGATTTGTTGCCTAGACTTCTATTTAGCCTTCAAGGCTTCTCCCACACCTTGAGGTAGGTCTGCAAACACCTTACCAACACTTGGTTTGATCACCAACTTCATTCAACTCTCTAACCTTGACTAGGCCTAGTGAGGCCACTAGCCCTCCAAAACAGGGTTTCACTACAAAACTTGACAAAATTCCAAATGACCAGGCAAGTAAATGATGAATTTGAATACCCTTTAAGGGGTCCTAACAAACTTCCAAAACTCCAGGTCCAACTCTACTCCAGTAACTCAGAACACCCATTAGGTCTCTAGGCCTAATTGATCACTTTAGGGCTAGGTTACAAAGCAAGTGGTCTAATTTGGGGTCATAGATCAGGGACAAGAGTTTGGATTACCTCTACCACACCCAAACAACTCAAAACCACTATTCATTCACCCACCTTATCAGATTTTTGTCATTTACATCACCAAATTGCATAATTTCAGTCAAATACATAGAGATATTTGACCTAGGGCATCACCTTAAAAATAGAAGACTACCTTTCCCAGAAAAAAGCTTTTGGAATCAAGTAGTATACACCCCTAGCCTACATTTCACCAAGTGGAATGAAATTTCATTGGTGGGAATGCATTCTAGGGCCAAATTTGTGGGACAGCCCTAGAAAACAGGGTTTCTAGACCAGTTTTGAAATAAAATTCAATAAATTTTGATTCCGACCACATCAAGACCTCAAACAAGTTGCAGTCGAACCCTGACTCCCTCTAGTTTTAGAAAAAGTACATTAGAACAAGAGTTCAGTCCGTATAGTCTGTACAGAAACATGTTTTCTTCAGAAAAATAGTCAAATTCTTGATTTTTGTGCCCAAAATTGCATACAAAAACTCCTCCTTCGTTCTGGGGTGAGAGGATAGCAATATAACTTGACCCAAGTTGGTTTTCAACTGTCAAAATAGATTCAACTTCCAAAAAATGGGTTGCAACTGACCAAATGTGTCATTTGACAACATTGACAACATTGGTCACTATGAGATTTTGCAATAACACAAAGAGGTCGATTGGTTCAACTTGTCCAATAGAACCTAACCAACCACCATTCCCTCTAAAACATGCCAAAAAACAAAAATTTCCAATTAGACTCAAAAACAAACAAAAAACCAACATTAGACCTACTAGGCCTAAGTGGCATAACTAGGGTCCAAATGGACTAAGAAGGATTTGAGGTTTATATAGTCACCCCAAACCTCTTGACCATACAAAATGGACCAAACAACAATGGCTAAAAGCCTTATTATAGAGCACATGAAACAAAAACCACAACCTTTCAAAAAAAAAATGCAATAAAAAATGATCTTTGAATCAAGGTGCTCCTAGGTGCCCTGCACCAGAGGTGATGCCTGCAACTGAGAAATCCACATACACTTTGCCATGCTTTTCCACTTTTCTAGTTTCTGGATTGTAATTGCTTGCACACTCTATCACTAGCTCAATAGCCTCCATGGCATAGGGAAATCCACCAACATTCCACATCCCTGAGGTGTATATGCTCTGAAGTAGAGGGTTTCCACTTCCTTTATCTAGTCTTTTGGTCCATGCAGGAAGATCGATATTCCCTTGACATGTATCATTGATCAACCCATACCTGAATGCTACCCCTTCCAGCTACATGAACATGGGTTTCAAAAACTCTATGTCAAATCTATTCTTTCTGATTGCCATTAGATCCTGCAATTTAAACATGCATGTCTTACCCTAACATGTCGTATGCAATAGGGCTTAGGGACCACATGCATTGTATGGTAATAATTCTATTATTCTAGTTTATCTTATGCAATCATTATGCTAATTAACATAGTAAAAACCATTTTTACCTCATAATTCACCATAAATGACAAAAGGAGGGTTTCACAGTTACATACCTGACAATCGCTTTCCCTTTTACTGTATGAGTGATAATGGTGTGAGTACGATTGCATTGTATTTACTGTCCTCCATTCCATTTGAGTGTGGGTCCATTCTGTTTGTAGGTCACGGTGAGGCTTTGATCTCCCTGAGCTCTATAATTCTTGTTTAAATGTATGGTAAATGTAAAATGAACCCCAAAATTTACTTTTAACTGACTAATATGGCAAATTAGGGTGTGCTTAGTGTCTTTTGTTTAAGTCCTTCGATCAACACATGAAGTCTGTGGATGTTGACAAGTGGTGGGTAGGTATTTGAACTTTTGAATTATCCACCTACCATTGGGCTTGCATTTAATGCAGAGGGTGATCTCTGTGAAGATTAGGGATATTTCAAAAATAAGACTTATATCGGGCATATGAGTGTGATATCGTCATGAGTATGGTCAACTTTTGACTAATGACCGAGATCGGGTCATTATACATTTGTAAATAGTCGTGATAAAACACTGTATCAATATGATCTGGGGAAGTGCCATGTGGCATCATTAGATTAGTCGCTAAGAGACTAGGCATCTTAGGTCATCAAAGGCAATAAGAGGGATATTGGGAAATATCTAGGTGTTTTAATACTACAAAATATCACCTTGTTTGATAATGTGAGGGTGACATCATCATTTTATAAGTCTTTGAAACTATTCGAGAGAATGATGTCATCATCATATTCGTTAAGATTAGGGATATTTGAAAATGTGACCCTCTTAGGTTTGGATCATGATAAGGTCATCATTATATTGTGTCTTCTTTGTATCAGGTTAGGACGATGTCATTGTCATATTGAGAAACATGACAGATATTTGGAAATGTGACCCCTGCCGATATCAGACATATTAATGATGTCATCATCATATCAAGCTCTATATAAGTCAGAACAAGATGACGTCATGGTCATATTTTGCGAAGGGTGATATTTTGTAACATGACAGACATTTAGAAATGTGACCCTCTGAAATATGCATGAAGGTTTGATGGGCATATATCTTTTCGCACTTAACTCTAACGTTCGCATATTGAAGAACATGCAAACATTAGGTGATCTTGATATGTAGGGGTCATCTAATGAATATGACTGATGTTTGGAAATATCACCCTATGAAAATGTCTGGTTTGACCGCACTTTGACTTGGCATAATGTTTTATCCTTGAGGAATATCAAGGTGATCCAAAAGACAAACCTGCTTAGAATTTTGTACTCCTTCAGATTATGAGGTTTATGATGACAAATTCTAACTTTGACAATTGACATTCTCTTTTGTGAAGCACATGCATGTGCAAGGGTGATATACTTAACTAGCTTTTGCCATACCGCCCAAAGCAAGAAAGAAAACAAGCAAAAGCAAAAGGTTGGGTCCCTATTTTGTTAAGGCAAAATGGGGCATGTTGTGTAACCACACAACAACTTGCTACCAAATAAATCAACCAAATTCAAATGATTCAAGTGATCAGTTCACATTAAAACATAGCATCATAACTCTCTCTAGGCATAAGTATCATGACTTTTCTGAATGATATCATTTTCATGAGTGTAACAATGCTGATATGGGATCAAGTGTGTGCATATGATTAATAATCCTCATCTTGAAAGTAAGATGAACACAACAGTAACTAATGTTAAGCTACATATTTTGGGCTCATCCCTCATAGCCAACCAAGATAGAGCCTTGTTGCTAGCAGTTGTCCATAGCCTCGACAGGGTTATCGTCACAATTCCCCTAAGTAGAGCCCCTCTGCCATCAGGTGTCTATAGCCCTGGTAGAGTTACTTAGATGGCCTAAATTTTATCCTTTTAGATTTCAATATTCATCCCTTTCTTTTTATATTCATATGATATCATCATGTAAGCTCAATATGCAAGGTGTGATCACTTGCTGTTTTAGGTTGGGAATTGTAATGGTAGCAAGGGTGACCCTTTGTATTTTTCACTTAACACCTATACTGATGTGTTTAATAAACCCAAGGCTATTAGGTGAGTCATCGTGAAAATCTCCTTAATCAAGAAAAGGCATCACTGATGAAAAGGATATCATAGACCTAGTCAGGAATACTCCCTGGAGTGAGTCACAACCTATGTAAAAATTTGTTCTCATCACTTGAATCCTAACAATTTGGTTAATTCCCTTAGATGACAAGGTGCATCATCTTGACTAATCAAAACAAAGACTCAACAACAACAAACAAACAAACACACAAAACAAAACTATACAAACAACTATACAACATGTACACTATGATACAAATGACTTATATGACCCTGCTTAAGCTTGAAAGTAATGTTTGAGGAACTGTCCATTGACTGGTAATGGAACATCCTCACCTATTAGGGTCTTAAGTCTATAAGTACTATCTCCTAGGATCTATGAAATCTAAAAAGGACCTATCTAGAGTTTGTCCAACTTTCCATGGTCACCTTTCTTTTCATGTGCTTTGTCCCATGTGAGAACTAAATCTGAAATCCTAAAAGCTTTTATTCTAGCTCTTTTATCAAACCAACATTTGACAGTAGCTTGATGTTTAGCAAATTGGTCAATTGCTCTAACTCTTTTTTCCTCTAGGTGCATGAGCTGAAGTAGTCTAAGTTCTTGTTTATTATCTATACCTAGATACTCTTGTGCAAATTGCAATGTGGGGAACTTTAAGTTAACAGAGAGGATAGGATCCACCCCATAAACTAATTGGTAGGGAGATTTTCCTAAGGAAACCTTCATTCTAGTTCTATCTACCCACAAAGCATACTTCAATAGGGTATTCCATTCCCTAGGGTTCTTCTCTATCAGCTTCTTTATGATATTCAGTAGGTTTTTATTTGTTGACTCTGCTAAGCCATTTCCTTCGGGATAATAATTTGAAGAGAATTTTAAGATGATTCCATGATCAAAATCCCAACTAGATAACTTTAATGATGCAAAGGTAGGTCCATTATCACATACTAAAGCATATGGAACTCCATACCTGGTCACTATGTTGTTCTCCAAGAACTTGATCACATCTTCTGCATTGCATGTCCTGCTGCTAACTACTTCAATCCACCTAGTACAATAATTAGTGATTGTCAAAACATACCTATGGCCTGAAGATGATGGAGGATTGATAGGACCTATGAAATACATGCCTCACTGAGCAAACAGGGACATCTCCATCACTGGCTGTAAGGGTTGAGCAACATATCTTTCTCAATTAGCAGCAACCTGACAAGTATGACATTTAATGTGTTCTGTAGTATCTTTAAAAATAGTGGGCCAATAATAGCCTACCCTCAAGATAGCATGGGCAATAGCTAAGTGAGATCCACGTGCAGTTCCAAATTTATCATGTAACTCAGCCAAAACTTTGTCAGCCTCTTGTCTATCTAGGCATCTGAGATATATTCCTTCATAATTTCTTTTGAAAAGGACTCCTTTTATCATATACTTTTGTGATCTTATCTTCAAGGCTCTCCTCTATGAAGCTTGCATCTTTGATGGGCATCTCCCAGTGATTAGGATATATTTGATAGTTAAATACCATTCTTTATCTTCTTCTTTGGTATTCACTACATATTGTTGACTCATTATATTGGGGTCAGTCTCAGAGATCATCTTGCTTAAGGCTTGTCCTCTTACCAACTTCATGGGTGTTACATCCATATCATATTCTTGTAACACCATTATCCATTTGGCCCTCTTTTCACCAGACTCACTCTACATCAGGAGCATTTTCACTGCTGCATCTAGTATTGCAACAATAATCTTACTTCTTAGGATGTAGTGTCTAAATTTCTTAACTACTCTAACTAAATCAAGAGCCTATATCTCAACATCCATATATCTAAGTTCTGCATCCTTGAATGGGTAGCTCATGAAAGCTATAGGTTTCTTTTCTTTAGCTTCATTCCTCTGTGTCAGTATGGCTGCACATGTGTGTTCTGAAGCAAATGAGTAGATGTAGAAATATTTTGTGTAATTAGGGCTGATTAGAATAGGAGCATCTGATATGGCTTTCTTGATGTCCTCAAAGGCAGCTCATGCTTTAGGAGTCCACTTGATCTTGGCATCTTTCTTCAACATTGCATTCAGTGGTCTAACAATTTCTGCAAATCTGGTGATGAACTTCCTAACAAAGTTTATTTTACCAAAGTATGATTTAAATTCCTTCTTATTTCTAGGAAGTTGCAGCTTCATGATAGATTTTACTCTCGTAGGGTCAATGATGATCCCATTTTCTGTTATCAGGTGACCTAGTAATTTACCTCTGGTCACTGCAAAGATGCACTTCTTTGGATTGAGTGAGATACCATAATGCTCACATTTTTTGAGTACCTTCCTAAGGTCTTCTATATGATCATCCCTTTTCTTTGAAAAGAATGTCAAGTCTTCCATGTCTATGACTATGCATTTGCCAACCAGGCCTCTGAATGCTATGTCCATTGCATGCTGGAATGTGGCTCCAACATTGATCAAGCTAAAAGACATACGTCTATAAGCAAATATCCCCCATTTAGTGGTGAATGCAGTCTTCAATCCATCTATTTTGTCTACCATCACCTGGTTATACCTTGAGAAACCATCCAAGAAGGACATCATCTGAGCTCCATTTACTATTTGTAAGACTTCATCTAGTGAAGGTAAAGGATAGTTATCCTTTCCAGAAGCTCTATTCAGATTTTTTAAGTCCACACATAGATGTATATCCCCACTCATCTTTTGTACATGGACCAAATTGGCTACCGAAGTTGAATGCCTCACAGGAAATATGATTCTAGCATTGAGAAACTTCTTAACTTCTTCAAAGATGATGGGTTCTAATAGAGCATTAACAGGTCTTTGGTTTTGTCTAAAAGGCTTAGCATTTGGTTTCAAGGGTATACTTGTTATCATAAAATGTGAACAATAGCATAAACAACTACTTATCTGATAATCTCAATGAAATTAAAACAAATAAGATCAAACACAAAGAGCACAATACCTTGCAAACCTTTCTATTCCATGACTTCCATCACCTTGTTTTTTTCGAAGATGACAATGGAGAATGGTTGTTGATAGGTTTTGCAATGAAGAGGATCTTCACAATACAATGATAATGGTGATAATGGTGATAATGGTGACAATGGTGACAATTGATCTCAAGCTTTGGAATGATTTGTGCCAAAGGCGCACTGTGATTCCTACAGAGTAAGTTTATAAAAAGCTTGGATGCTTCAAATGGAGGAATAGGGGTTGTATTTATTGACTTGTGAGAAAGAAGATCAATGGTGTAGAATGAATAAGAAGATCAACGATAGAGAAAATTTGAGAGGATGTGTGTGAATAGGGAGAGGACAAGTGTCCTACTCTATTTTGAGATACGGGAGTTAACAGAATAGATTGAGGAGTTAACTAAGATGATTGATCAGTTAACAGAATAGATTGGGGAGTTAACTGAATGGACTAATCAATTAACAGAATAGACTAATTAGTTAAGTGAATTGATTGAAGATTAACTGATTTGACTAGAAAATAAATAGGACATGTGGGTGAGGGAACATTTAGCTAATTAAATATTAAAATATTTAATTACATGTGCACATGGATTAATTGAATTATTTTTGGTATTGATTCAATTTTGGAGGAAATAGATAATTTAAATAAATATTTGAATTTATTTAAATATAGAGAATGATTTGATATTTATTAAATAATTTGGTATTATTTAATTTAGAATTTTTTTAGAAGAATTTGGATGATTCAATTAAATAAATGATTTTATTTAATTTTTTGGAGAAATATGAATCAAATAAATAAATTGACTTTTTTATTTATTGATAGAGGAATTTAGAATGAAATAAATATTTAAAATATTTATTTAGCTAGAGTCACATCACTTTTAGGTGTACACATTTTGCCCCTCTTTGATGCAATGTGTTTTATCATGTTGTTTCAAAGAATAAATTTTTTTGTGATTTGATACATGCTCCAATTTGCCCCTGGTACAGGGTACGACGATAGGATGCCCCCTCAGGAGATTAGACAGGAAGAATTGCGAGGGCATGAGACAGACAATCTCATGATGAGGAAGGTGAAAGAATGCATGAAATGGTGGAGAAAACAGGTTACGACTCAAAAAAATGGAGGAGAAAGGGTAGGGAGAGTAGGCAAGGTCACCACATAGCTAGGTAGGGCTGCATGTCTATATGTAGAAGTTGGGTCCACAATCCTAGTCATTTGCACCCTTGTCATTTTGTGAGAGCTAATAACAGAGTGCAAGAGCTAGAGCAGTCAGCGGAGAGATGGATATTCCAGTCGAGGAGCATCATTTCGAGTGGGTTCGGTGATTCGAGTGGGCAGTGGATGCAGGACCCCTGGTACATATGTCAAAAATTTTAGGCTAGGTGCATTTATTAGTGCAATAAATGCATGTCAAAGTTACTTGAGTATATGCGCAGCTTTGAGTTTCGGTGCATTTGTGCCCCAAAACCATGCTTGTGTTCTGGTTCAATGCATTTAGGTGTTATTGTTGTGCATATGTTAGGTCTGCACATTTACTATAGTTTTCAACACATTTAGCTTGGTTTGTTGTGCATTTGTAAGTTCAATGCATTTACTTTAGGTTGCTGTGCATGTGTTTAGATACGGCGCATACATTTAGGTGTTGCACATATACTCCTTTGTGTGGCGCATGCATTGTGAAGCTATGCTTTTGCTATGATAGTGCACAAATGGTACCTGGGATGACGTGTTTGCTTAGGATACTCAATTACTTAGCAAAATTGACTCAATTGGCATCTTGATGGATGCGACAATTGATAAGCAATCTCTGAGATTGATAGAATCTAGACAAGAGATGATATGCTTGGTTTGATCAATTTGATATGTTAAGTAAGTGATGTTGATAGGTTTGATAGTTGAGCAGGTTTGCATTGATACAGTTATGGTTGATGCTTTGCTTTGTTGATGGTAGGAGGTTATTTCTGATTGTCTCATGTCTCGGGAGTAGTTCCTGGTTACTATGCAGCAATGACACATGCTGACAAAGGTGGATTGTTTAGTGCTTGGAGCGATCAACTTGTAGTATGTTTGCTTCATGCCTGAGGTTCATGCAGACCTTGGTCTGCTGACTGCTTTGGTAGAGTGATTCCACAGTGAGGATTGGACATTCCACCTCCCCACTGATGAGATCACCATGACTTTGGAGGATGTTTATAGGATATTGCATCTACCTATAGTAGGGGAACTGGTGGAGTATGACTCTCAGCATGATGCCAGGCTAGCTGAGTGTAGGAGGATTTTTTATGATCCTAACATAGAGGGATCAGAGATTAGTTGGCAAGACATGTATGACTATTATGACTACCTCCCCAAGATTGTAGCTAGCTTGATCAAAGGTGTTGTATGCCTTGATCAGAGATCACATGGTTTTGCAGTTGGCTGGGGTCAGACCCTAGAGAGGATGTTGATAGAGGGTACTCGTTTTGCTTGGGGTGTCTATGTGTTGGCCCACCTCTATCATGATATGCATCAGGTTGTGTACCAAGGAGTGTTAAGTCTTTCTACAGGTGTTTGTTTTCTATAGTTCTGGGCTTGGGAATGCATTGCAGTGACACAGCCTATTGTCACGTTTCATCAGTAGCTGGATAAGCCATACTCCTATGGATACACTAGTGTACTTACTTAGCACAGGCTAGGTAAGTTGGAGTACTAGTGACATCAGTTGGATAATGTGGATGCAGTTGTGTGGTGACCATGCCTAGAGTCCGAGGTATGGGATGATGAGGTTGATGAGCTGCCGTACATTTTTTAGACGCGGTGGCTGATTGGTCAGACCCATCACATTCTGGAGAGGCAGATAGTGAGCCATGTCTTCTGGTAGTTTGGGCAGATACAGGGTATGCCATAGGGGCAGGCACTTTTTGTAAGGACATGGGCAGAGTGACAACGATGGGGTCATGTGGCATCTTATGAGGAGGCTCAGGTGGACTTCCTACAGATTCCCTATCAGGTGTGACTGATGAGGCGAGAGGTGGTGGACGTAGGGATGATGTAGGATTTTGAGGATTGGTTTGCAGTGTACCCATTCCCTAGGTACTCAGGACTGGTTTGTTAGCTCCTCATGTAGAGGAGGTTGAGACGGAGGGGGAGGATGATGGAGGTAGACATAAGACGAGGAGAGGAGGAGATGCTGTAGGGGGAGATGGGGTAGATGGAGGAGATGGTGGAGGAGACGGTAGGTCGAGATAGTGGAAGAAAGTGGGGTAGGCCCCACCTGAGTAGGTGGCACAGCAGGTAGTACCAGTAGTTGATCCGCAGGTACCGTAGGCACCAGATTAGCCTGACCCACAATAGTAGGTGCAGGGGGATGCAGTATCTTTGCTACGAGGCCAACTGAGATAGGTGAGAGCATAGTTGAGAGCTGCAGAGGCTCAGATAGAGGGAGACGCAGGGATTATTATCGGCATCACTACAGAGAGAGATGTTGTACTAGCTAGGGTACATGCCTTGAGAAGGGAGAGGGATGTAGCCATAGCCACCCTAGGTACTAACATGACTATAATATTTCTTGTGACACAGTTGACACAAGCCCAGGCCTAGGTGACATAGGTTCTAGGAGAGTTGCTACAGCTCGAGCACAGACACGGTATTAAAGAGGGTTATACCACAGGGCAGTGCCAGTAAATCAGAGGGTGCCAAGTTAAAGGAGCCAGTCAGTGGTTGTGTCCTTGCGAAGGGTAGGTAGTTCATGGTTTGTGGCTTCGGGCATGGGTCCACAGTAGTCTGGGATAGGCCAAGGTGGAGGAGGGGGAGGGGACAGTGTCGAGAGCAGCATCCCATGGCAGCAGGGTTAGCAACAATTTCACATAGATTTTTGCTTTGTACACACATTTTTTGATGGCTCATGGATAGCCAGATTATGTGTATATCACTCTTACTTTGCACAACTACTAATGCATGTATCATTTATCATGTTTTTGATGTATGTATACACTTGTTGTGATTCGACTCATGGATGACGGACTGATTTTGTACACTTGGACATTTTTATGTTTTATGATTATATATGATGATGCAGTTAGGATGGTCTACATGCATTTTGTATTATGTGATGATCATGGATGCAGTCTATTTGTTATGGACACTTTTATGTTTTATGTTTATATACGATGATGCGGTTATGATGGTCTACATGCATTTTTATCTTTATGTGATGATCATGGATGCACTCTATTTTTGATGTTTGTATGATATCTAATGTGCGATACATGTTATGCAAATAAAATGATATGTGATGATTACTGACAGCTATGTTTTTGATGGTTTTCTAATGGGATACTATGTATGCATCTATGTTTATATTGTTACAAGTGTAAATGGATGATTGAATGCACCGATATGTATACAAAATGATTTAATCAATTTAATGACTATCGCACCTAATATGAAATGCAAAATGATACTATGTTTTTGTTGTCCTATTGATCATGATATCAGTCATAAATAAACATAGAATAAAAGTACACATTAACCTTTATTCATCTTGAAAGATACGATGAATTCAAAGAATTCATGATCCCAAGTCTCTATTGATTAGGTCTTAATCTTCTGACATTACTCAGAGGTTGATGTGTGTTGCTATTTCCATTTTGGGGCCTTACGTAGATCTCATCAGTAAGATAATGTTTCCTGTAATGATGTTGTACAGAAAGTTTATTCTACACAGGATATGCTTCAAATAATGCATGATATTTGTCATTTTAACATGCTTTAACCTCAAATATGTTGAATATGTTCAGTTATCTATGGGATGTCTGCATATTTGTATTATTTGCTTAAGATTGTCAATTATTTGCAATTATGATGATGAAATGCTCTGAAATTGAAAGAAATTGAAAGAAATACTTCAAATTAATGTTGAACCTCTAGCTATTAGGCCACATATACATCAGATATAGTCATGAAGAGAAGAAATCAAACCATATGTTCACCAGTTAATTCCACAGCTAGATACAGTCGATGCTAACTTCAAAGGAAAGGTATGAAGACAACACATGCAAGCTAATATGCACTCCAAGGGACGCAACAAATCAAAGCATGTATCAAGAATTCATACACTGATTACTCAAGATTTATTATGGATTGTAATCAAAAGAGTCTTCTCATTCATTAGGTATGCAAGAACATATATGTATACAACAACTTTGAAATGAGCCCTGAATACTTCAGCAAACAGATTTCAATTAAGTTTCAAATGTTTTAAAATGAGGCACCCCTACACCTTTTATAGAATAAGGTGAGGGGGCGGTTACAATTGATCTATGATCAAGATTTATCTATTAAAATCTACAGTTTACATTTCATTGACCAAGTCAATCTTTTCCACATGGCACAGGTTGCCAGCTGGCAACCATCTAGGCAACTTATATTTCATAAGTACCTGATGCATATATTCCCTTTATGGTGCATCCTCATCATCTTCCTTATTGTCATGATCATCACTTTCAAATCTTTCGCTATCTTCATCATCATGATGATTACCCATTTGAATATGGACCTGCATATCTGCCCTGATATTCTCATATGCTTTCACCATCTTCTCCACTTCTCCGCCATCCTGAGTTCTCGCTTTGGTGATGACATGTTTGTGCACCTGATATTTGCTCCAAAGAGATTCCAATTTATTCCTTCTACTGCTGGATGTTTCATTATAACTCTCCACTCTGACCTTTATTCTCATTACTTTATCCAGCACTTCTTCTGTTAGGTGGGTTAAAGGGTCATTGGCTACTTGCTGGAAATTACTATATAGAGCCTTAATTGCAAACTCTTCATCTTAATTTTCAATTTTCCCCTTTGCTTCTCCTTCTAAGGTCTCTAGGACTTCTGCCTCATATGACATCATGTCATGCAACTTCATACTGATGTCTCTTAATTTGCTGTTGCACCTTTGAAGCATATCACATTCAAATCAGATGTCTTTGTATCATATATCAATCAAAATGGCAGTATTATTATCTAGTACTTGATTATTTATAAGAATTTGAGGATCAATCCTCCTTATTTCATCTAAAGCACTCAAGGCTTTTTCTAGTTGAAATGACCTCTTCCCTGTCTCCATATGTAGCTTATCTACCTTTCTCCTAGAGGTACCCAAAGAATTCCACCTCTTCAAAGAGGCTTTTATCACTTCCTCAGCTCCATCGAGCGTAGATGTCATCCATTTCAACATTACTACTGATTCATGCTTCATAAGATTCAGCCTGTTGACCTCCTCCTGAGAAATTGCAGTCAATGGAACTACTCGATCACTTGATGTATCATCAGGGTTAATTAACCCCTTTATATATGCATGCAGCTGAGCAATGTGCTCTTTATGCTGCTTATTCTTTTCTTTCTCTCTCTTCACCTTCTGGGTCAATGAATCAATTATATCTTTACCTTTTTGGCCTTCTTGATCTTCATTGGCAAATCCCAAATCTATTGTACTAATCTGGAATTCATCCAGAGTGATCTTGCCCTTTTCTTTGTCAGCTGTAGGAACGGCTACCTATGCAATCGTCCTGCCCGTAACAAGATCTCTTCTTATTGTAGAAGCTATTCTAGCCTTCCTCTTAGGCTTTATTAAGGTTTCTGAAAACAATGTAGACACATCAAATTCTTGTGCCTCTATACCTAACTCTGCGCCAATTTGTCTCTCGAGCCATTGAGGGATTTGATCCTTTGACTGTTGGCCCCCATCATCATCATGATAATCACCCTGATCTTCGATATCCACCATCATGTTTGATGGGGAGGGTGATTTTCTTATCTCTTTCTCATGATACTCCTCATGAAGGTGATCTCTAGGTATATCCTCCTGTTGAGGAATTTCCTTTTCTGGGGCGGATCTTGTTGATCATCAACATGTTTATCTTGATCCTGACCCTTTACTTCCTCCATGGGTATTTCATCCACTTTGGTGATTTCCTCATCATGAGGCATATTAGCTTCTATGGATGTCAATGTATCTACCTTAGGTGCCTCCACTTGATCTTGGATTGCATCTTGTTTTGCACCTGATATATCTACCTCATGAGCCTATAGGTCATCATGATCGGATGTTTCTTTATCTTCTTTGTCCTTTGGTGGGACTTCTACTGCTTTGGACTCAGCTGATGCATCCTACTGTTGCTGACCCACACTTGGAGCTTTTCTCTCCATTTCTTTCTATTTGAGTTCCTTAATATTTTTTGTTCTTTTAGGTGCACCTGCTATATCTTTAGGATTTACATCTTCTACATATGTCAAATCTATAGTTGCAGGACTTGTCACCTAATCAACTAATGCATCAACTCCTATCTGTTGTGCAATCTTCTCTGGACTCTTTTCTTTTTCTTGCTCCATTTGCTTTAGCTCTTCTAACACCGCTTGTACTACTGGGGTTCCCTAAGGAGTTATTCGGGTACTAGCAGCAAGGGCTTCCATCTTTTGTGAAGCTACATCTTTCACTACCTCATCATCAGATAGGTCAATTGTCTCATCCAATGAGACTAGACCACTTTACACTCCCTTAGAGGCTTCTTTTAGTTGTTCTTCTACTTGTTCGGTCTTGAATTTTATGATGGTAGGAAGTGGAATGTTATGTTGCAGTTCCCTGTTGAATACTTCCCCACCTGCCCCTTTTAGCACTATTAGGGTTTGTTTTATCTCACCTCTCATTGTAGTTCTTGATTTCTTAGGTGTAGTTGGTATCACCTGAGGTACTTTTCTCTTTCTTGTGAAGGATATAGGACCTTCCTCTTCTTCAGGCTCTTCTTCTAGAGGGATATCCTTCTCTATATTTTTCTGTGATGTCTGACCCTCTTCATATATATCAGCAGGATGTGCAGCTAGCCTCTGGATTCCTTTAGCCTTTTGTTTATCCATGGGAGGCGGTGCGGATGATGCTAATATTTGTCTTGATCCTGATGCATCTTCAGCTGATATTTTTATTCTTTCAATTATAACCCCTTTGGGTTCAGGATCAGTCTTCTTACCTTTTGAAGATCTCTTGCTTTTCTCAGGAGGTGGTGCTTTCTCTCCTTTGGATTTCCTCTTCTCAACCAGGAAATCATCATACTCATCCTCAAGAACCTCCTATCTCTTCTTCTTATTATCAATAGTAAGGGCTACGCCTTTCTTCTTCAATGTATTTGTTTGTTCATTGACCCATGCCTGGGTCAGCTGCAATATCCTTCCTATGAATGGATCTAAAGCATATCCTCTAGCATAGTAAGATCTGGCGTGGATATTGTATCATTATATATATTTTTCTATTCACACTCATCTGCCATTATATTACCATCATCCCCTTTCAATTGTGTAGGGACTGAAATGCAGTCGAAGGTCCTGATCTGGTTAAGGGTCAATCTTTGATACCTTCTCCTTCTGGCCTCAGCCTCATTCTCGTAATCTGTCCAAAAATCTTCAAGATTCTTCTAGTGGATGGGCTTCCCTAGGATTTTCTGCATCCTCCCATATGGATCATATTACCTAACCAAAGGGAATGACTGGAAATTCATCATTGTTAAACCAGTTATGGCTTTCTTAATGTTCTCAGAGTCTGGGCACATATACCAGCCCATTGTTACTGGAAACAATACTGGTGGGAGTTTGTTACTTGTTTTATAAGCATCTAGTATTGTAGCCACTTGCCTCATGAACTCCATTAAAACTACTGCATCAGTGGGGTGTCTTGGGAGCATGAGGGGTTCCTCTTCAAAACCTTCAATTCTTATATAAGAGAATGTTGCAAATTGAATAAACCAGGCTCCATGCCTGTATATGATTTCTTGAACTTCCATGCTCAGTCTTTTATTTCTATCCTCCTCCATTGTTCTTACCAGATGCATAGAGAATGCATCATTCACTAATTTGTAATCCTGGAGGTAATTTACTCTTTGTATTTGGGGATGGTGATCCCATATATGTGCATCATTTGTTGTGCCACCAATTCACCCATCTGTAGTCAATGCATCAAATGTACCCTTGTAGGCACATGAATAAACAATGTATGAAGTCATGTAAAAGGAGCAATCTGGACCTCCCAGATTCATCAGTTGCTCATCTAGAGCATCACTTATCATCTTAGCCCACATGGGCTTGTTATCCATGTAAAGGCACATCAGGATGACTGCATACATCCAATCTTTAAAACTTCTAGCATCAGGCTAGCCTGTCACTCTGCTAAGCAGGGCTATCATGTATTGGTACTCATTGTCAAAATCAAATTTATATAAGTGAACCAGAAGTTTAGCTGCTACAGGATAGGGACTATTCTTCATCCTCCATTGGTACATCTTCTTCCTAGCAGCCTTCTTATTATTTTCATATTCTACCTCTAATTTCTTCAAGTCTATATTGGCAACTTTCTTGCCCAATGGCAAATAGAATGTAGCAGCAATACCCTTGATTGACAGATCAGTATATACTCTGCCATGCTTCTCTACTTTCCTTGTCTGCGGGTTATAGTTTCTTGCACATTCGATGACTAACTTAGGAGTTTCCATAGAATATGGGAAACCAGCTGCACTCCACATTCTTGACACAAAAACTGCATCCAGCAAGGTGCTGTTATTCTTCTCATCACTCATTTTTACTGACCAGGTAGCCAGATCTGTATTCCCCTTATGTGTGTCTATGATGACACCATATTTGAATTGGACGCCCTCAGGTTTAGCAAACATGGGCTTTAGAAATTCTGCCTCTAACTTAGCCAGCTGTTTATCTGCCATGGATGCCGGCAATTAACAAGACTTGGCCTTACAATTGATACTTATAAGCATATATACACTACATATTCATAATTCATCATGCATATTATATTCTTTCCATATTTCATTTGTCCTGATATGCAAAAAAACCTAGAACCTCAAACCACAAGACACCATGATACCTGGTTATGCAAAGCATGACAACAAGGGGGTTTCAATTACTCACCTGATGTGTTTATCCTCCTAATTAGGTTGATATTTGCGAAAGGGACTCAATTACCAGTAGTGCTTCTCGTGTATCGTTCTGGTACAAGCTATATGCATCCACAGGTAGCCTTATGAGGATTTGTAAGCTCGAAACTCTGTAAGAACTTGTTTTATCACAAGATAAGTGTGAAATGAGTTTGTAAATCACTTTTAACCTCTTCACTAAGGCAAATTAGGGCAAATTAAATGCAAATAACTGATCTCCCTATATGAAACTGCTGGATCCCGCCAGGTGTATGTATCAGTTTTGTAATCGGCGGGAAACACCAACCACATCTGAGCGCATTTAATGTTTTGGCAACATGGCGTGGGGTGATCTTTGCAGGATAGGATGATATTCAAATATCGGGGTGATGTTTCAATATGATCCCCTTGGTGTAAAATGATAATCCACTTTTGAGTGGGAAAACCAACATCGAAAGATCCAGGGATGTAAAAATGTCAGGTGATGTTTCAATATGATCCCCTAGACTAAAATGACCTATTGTCGAAATATCAAGATGACGTCACTGGGATAATGACTTAGTTCAGTGTTGTGACTTTATGACATCATCATCATGTTATGTAGGAAGGGTCATGTTTGGAAATATACCTCTGTGAGGTAAAAAGGATGGTGATGTCATTATCATGTTTATTTCTTCTTTTACTAGGTTTAGATGACGTCACCAGGATAATGGTTCGGGGTGATATTTTGCAACAGGCTGATATTCAAAAATTGGGGTGATATTCAAATATTAGGGTGATATTCAAAAATGCAACCTTCGCAAAATATATGGTATTATTTGTTGGGTAAATGCCTCTATCACCTAAAGTTGATGTCCAGATGTTCAGAGCGAATGATTTTATCGGGTGATAATTTTAGATCGGGGTGATCTTTTGTAAGATGACTGATGTTAAGAAATATGATCCTCCCCCTCGAAATATTAGGTTTGACCAAGACTTTGACTCACCATAATTCTCATTTTCTAAGGAATATTAGGGTGATCCAAAAGGTAAACCTGCATGGAATTTTGTACTCTATCCACCCATGAGGTTAATGTCATGAAATATTAACTTTGAAACTTTGACCTCATCATGATGACTTACCCAGTCCCCTTTATGTAGGATCATCTACATGACTTACTTTTACCAGACCACCAACAAGCAAAAAGTTGGGTCCCTGTTTTGTCAAGTCAAAATGGGGCATGTTGTGTAACCACACAACATGTCCAAGTGTACTCAATCAATGTAGAAGAGACTTGATGAAAGATAAAATGATAGATAGAAATGTGATTAATAGAAGAAAATGTTAATGAAGGAATCATAAGCTTTTATTTATTTGTAAACACTGACACTGTGAACAAAATCTTTATTTATGGATGGTATACAAAATGCAATTGGATGTGCATGGATGCGGATATTTGTCACCTTGATATTGCAAGTATTTTGAAGTGCTTGATTCGTCATTGGGTGATTTTTTTGTTATTTTTGTGTTTTAAAATGTTGTAAGAGAATACAAGCATCTAGGTATAATTAAACCATGATGACCTGAGTATTTCTTACATAGATTTTGATTTAGCAAGTTAATACAAGCATCTAAGTATAATTGAACCAAGATGACCTGAGTATTTCTTGTGTATCAACAGACAAGGATTACACCTGTTTCATGTTTAGACCTCTGATGTCCTCGATGATCATTATGTTGATCATGTCTTTAGACAAGGCTTCACATTACTAAAGATAAACCCACAAGCAACAAACAAATAAAATAATCATGCCCCCATCATAGCATCTCTAGTTTTTAGGCATCCTTGAGTAACATAGGAAACATGATAACAAAAGTTAAAATTTAAGGCACAACTAATCAAAAGAAAACTTTCTTGCATTAGATGTGTCTTCTTGCCATAATTTAGATAAAATTAGTTTGAGTGTTTAGACCCTTGTTTGCTTTGTTGAGGATAAGTTGATGTCTTGCGTCAAAATTTCTGTTTAGAAGCAGGCTTTGTTGCACTTGTGTGTCTAGCGAAAGGTATCACAATCCTTATTGGCGCCCTATTAGAACAGGTGACATTTTAGAATCCAACTCCATAACCAAGTCGAGGAATTACCCCCAGTCAGGTAAAGGCTTCTAGATTATTATGGATTAAAGACTATGAGACACTTATGGTAGACTCGATGGGATGGGCCCTAAGGGACTAACCTAGTGCCTCAGGGGTGCATTGATAAATGGCCTTGCCTATGTGATGACACAGAGGCAATGTAATTCAGGGTGAACTTTGTGGACCTAAGACCTAGGTGATGGGGAATGGTGCAGACTTGGATGGACCAAAGGATGGGTGATAAGGTATGGAATGGATAGGTAGCCTCGGGGGCCCATCAATGATGGCCTTGCCTACATAATAGCTCAAAGGTGACGTAGTCCAGAAAAAGGTACTAACGATGGGGTTGCAGATGACTTGATGCTTTTTTTTGGGGATTTTCTAGATTTTGCTAATGTTTTGATGTTTGTGGGATTTTTGGATGATAATTTGGATAGCCTAAATGCTAGATACTGATGACAAGGGAACACCATGAATAGGTAAATGGATGGGTGATAATGGATAATGGATGGGTAGGTAGAAGGAAACAAGGATGTGATCTCCAAGGACTATGTCGCATAGGAATAACTTAGGATTTGACATGAAAAAGTTTATGATGAAGGAGGATGAGAGAATTAGATTGTTTTGAAAAATATAAGGTATATCAAGATTTTTTCCAAAGTATGTTTTGACATTTTGCCCCCATATCCTTTATCAAGATCAAAAGAGGAATGGAGGATAAATGGGCTCAATACGATAGGTATATGTAGGATAAGGATGATAGGATGGTATGACAAGATAGGATGGTATGGTAAGATAGGATAGAAAATGATAGAGTCGATGAGACAATGTGCTCCCAAGGGTAAATGACATAGAAGATCAACCTACACATGATGCTTGTTTGCCAGGTTTTCATCATGGTACCTATCCAAGGCGCCTGTTTACCAGGTTTTCACCATTGGACGAAGGGATTTATCTTTACTTTTTTTTTTGTTTTTTTGTTTTTTATACTTGGATGGAAAGGGTAGATATGGACAATAAAGACTCAAACATCTAGTTCCAAGGAAGGTGATAGTGTCCTATTAGAGATGCATGTCGGTGCATGGACAATGTCAAATGTTCTCATAGATCTATGTTGGTAGGGGATTGCATGAAAGTGAGATGGAGAAGGTAGATAGCAGATTATGGAAGGTGCGATAGTGGATTATGATGAGGATTATGTAAGACTTATGCAAGGATGGAGGGAAGGCTTATGCAAAATCATGGACCATAGGAATAGGATGGGGAAGATATGTAGGATAATAGTGGAAGGAAGGGGAGATGGAGGTATGTGAAAGTGTCGTCAGATGGAAGGGAACCATGATCAATGGTTGCACATACCATGACAAACATTGAAGCTTATGATGGGAAGGTGGTGTAGGAAGCAATGGAGATGTTTGCTTGTTGGATTAGTGAGTTAGGCATTTAGGGACCCACATAGACTTAGTATTTTTCTAATTTTTGTTTGTCATGTGGGATGGAAGGATTTGATACTTTTGGATGGAAAAGGAGAGAGTGGATGGTTGGGATTCTTGAGAGGTGGATGCCTCATTTAACTTGATGGATTTTTGCTTAGGTACCCAAACCATTTTTCTTTTAGATTTTACTTGTGAAGGTATGGGCTTGGGTACATGTAGCTTTTGTGTGGCTTGTGAGCTAAGTACTAGTCACTTGGGGACCCACACCTTTTTCAGTTTTGCTTTGAGGTGTGTGGGTGTATGCATCTTTTGAGATGGGTTTTTCTTTGATTCTTTGGATTGAGTTCCTAAGGTATTAGGACCCTTAGGATTTTTGACTGTATGAAAGGGTGCATCCCAATGTCTATTTTTGAATCCCATAGGTTTGGTGGAATGAGTGGAAGTTTCATGTTTAGACAATTTGTGCATTTGTTGGTCATGATTCGAAATTTGAGAGAATGTGTAGATGGATGGATTTGACATTGGGAGAAGTGGAAGCAAAGTGGATGGAGGGATAGTAGGAGTTGGAAGGAGTGGAGGTAAAGTGGATGGTGGAAGGTGGGTGCCAGAAATGTTATCAGAAAATGTGAACAATAGCATAAACAACTAATTATCTGATAATCTGAATGAAATTGAAACAAATAAGATCAAACACAAAGAGTAAAATACCTTGCAAACCTTTCTATTCTATGACTTCCATTGGTCACCTATCTCAAATTGATCTCATGTATGAATAGAGCCCTCAAAAGGTGCACTTCCTTGCTTTTTTCCAACATGACAATGGAGAATGGTTGTTGATAGGTTTTGCAATGAAGAGGATCTTCACAATACAATGATAATGGTGATAATGGTGACAATTGATCTCAAGCTATGGAGTGATTTGTGCCAAAGGCGCACTGTGATTCCTGTAGAGTAAGTTTATAAAAAGCTTGGATGCTTCAAATGGAGGAATATGGGTTGTATTTATTGACTTGTGAGAAAGAAGATCAATGGTGTAGAATGAATAAGAAGATCAATGATAGAGAAAATTTGAGAGGATGTGCGCGAATAGGGAGAGGACAAGTGTCCTACTCTATTTTGAGATATGGGAGTTAATAGAATAGACTAATCAGTTAAGTGAATTGATTGAAGAGTTAACTGATTTAACTAGAGGATAAATAGGACATGTGGGTGAGGGAACATTTAGCTAATTAAATATTAAAATATTTAATTACATGTGCACATGGATTAATTGAATTATTTTTGGTAGTGATTCAATTTTGGAGGAATAGATAATTTAAATAAATATTTGGATTTATTTAAATATAGAGATTGATTTGATATTTATTAAATAATTTGGTATTATTTAATTTAGAATTTTTTTAGAAGAATTTGGATGATTCAATTAAATAAATGATTTTATTTAATTTTTTGGAGAAATATGAATCAAATAAATAAATTGATTTTTTTATTTATTGATAGAGGAATTTAGGATGAAATAAATATTTAAAATATTTATTTATCTAGAGTCGCATCACTTTTAGGTGTACACATTTTGCCCCTCTTTGATGCAATGTGTTTTATCATGTTGTTTCAAAGAATAAAACTTTCTGTGATTTGATACATGCTCCAGTTTGCCCTTGGTACAGGTTACGATGACAGGATGCCCCCTTAGGAGATTAGACAGGAAGAATTGTGAGGGCGTGAGACAGACAATCTCCTGATGAGGAAGGTGAAAGAATGCGTGAAATGGTGGAGAAAATAGGTTACGGCTCAAAAAAATGGAGGAGAAAGGGCAGGGAGAGTAGGCAAGGTCACCACATAGCTAGGTAGGGTTGCATGTCTATATGTAGAAGTTGGGTCCACAATCCTAGTCATTTGCACCCTTGTCATTTTGTGAGAGCTAGTAAGAGCTTTGCAGAGTGCAGGAGCCAGAGCAGTCAGCAGAGAGATGGATATTCTAGTTGAGGAGCATCATTTTGAGCGGGTTTGGCGATTCGAGCGGGCAGCGGATGTAGGACCCCCAGTACGTATGTCAAAAATTTTAGGCTAGGTGCATTTATTAGTGCAATAAATGCATGTCAAAGTTACTTGAGTATATGCACAACTTTGAGTTTTAGTGCATTTGTGCCCCAAAACCATGCTTGTGTTCTGGTTCAATGCATTTAGGTGTTATTGTTGTGCATATGTTAGGTCTGCACATTTACTATAGTTTTTGGAACATTTAGCTTGGTTTGTTGCACATTTATAATTTCAATGCATTTACTTTAGGTTGCTGTGCATGTTTTTAGATACGGCACATACGTTTAGGTGTTGCACATATACTCCTTTGTGTGGCGCATGCATTTCAAAGCTGTGCTTTTGCTATGATAGTGCACAAATGGTACTGTTGTGTGGTTACACAACACACCCCATTTTGACTTGACAAAACAGGGACCCAACTTTTTGTTTGGCTTTGCTTGTGTTTTCTACTTGCTAGTGGTCTGGTAAAAGTAAGACAATGCAGATGATCCTGCATAAAGGGGGACTGGGTAAGTCATCATGATGAGGTCAGTTTTTTCAAAGTTAATATTTCATGACAATAACCTCATGATTGGATAGAGCACAAAATCTCATGCAAGTTTGCCGTTTGGATCACCCTGATATTCCTTAGGGAACAAAAGTTATGATGAGTCAAAGATCTGCTCAAACCTGATATTCTAAGGGGAGGATCATATTTCTTAATATTAGTCATCTTATAAAAGATCACCCCAATCTAATATTATCACCTGATAAAATCATTTGCTCCGAACATCTAGACGTCAACTTTAGGTGATAGCGATATCTACCCGACAAACAACATTATGTATTTTGCGAGGATCATATTCCCGAATATCACTCGATATTTGAATATCACCCTGATATTTGAATATTAGCCTGTCACAAAATATCACCCCGAACCAATATCCTGATGACATCATCCAAACCTGATAAACGAAGAAATAAATATGACGATGACGTTACCATCCTTTTTACCTCGCGGAGGTATATTTCCAAACATGACCCTTCCTACAAAACATGATGATGACGTCATAGTGCCACAATGCTAAACCAAGCCGATATCCTGATGATGTCATCATGATATTTCGACAGGAGGTCATTTTAATTCAGGGGATCATCATCTTGAAACATCACCCGACATTTCTACATCACCGGATCTTTCAATGTAGGTTTTCCCACTTAAAGGTGGATGATCATTTTACACCAAGGGGATCATATTGGAAAATCACCCGATATTTGAATATCATCCTATCTTGCAAAGATCACCCTGCACCTTGTCGCCATTACATTAAATGCATGCAGATGTGGTAGGTGGTTCCCACCGATTACGAACCCGATTTATACACCCGGCGAGATCCTGAGTTGCCATATAAGGAATCCATGATTCTAATCAATTCATCCCTAATTTTGCCCTAATTTTACCCTAAAGGGGAAGTTAAAAGTGATTTACAGGGTCATTTTACACTTATCTTGTGATAAAAACAAGTTTTTACAGAGCTCCGTGCTTTCAAACCCTCATAGGACTACCTGCAGATGCATACAACTTGTACCAGAACGGGATATGTGAACATCGTGGGTATTCTAATTCCTTTCACACAGTTATCAGCATAATCAAGAGGATAAGTGCATCAGGTGAGTAATTGAAAGCCTCTTGTTGTCATGTACTGCATATCCAGGTATCATGGTGTTTTCTAGTTTTAAGATCTAAATTATGCATATCGGGATAAACGAGATATTGAAAGAGTATAATATGCATGATGAATAATGAAGATATAACATATATGCGTGCTTGTAAGATATCAATTGTAAGACCAGTCTTGTTAATTGTAGGCATCCATGGCGGATAAGCGGTTGGCTAAGTCAGAGGCAGAATTTCTAAAGCCCATGTTTGCTTAGCCCGAGGGTGTCTAGTTTAAATATGGTGCCATCACAGATACGCACCAACGAAATACAGATCTGGCTACATGGTCAGCTAAAATGAGCAATGAAAAGAGTGACAACACCTTACTGGATGCAGTCTTTGTATCTAGAATGTGGAATGCAGCTGGTTTCCCTTATTCCATGGAAACTCTTGAGCTGGTCATTAAATGTGCGAGAAACTATAACCCACAAACAAGGAAGGTAGAGAAGCATGGCAGAGTATATGCTGATCTATCTATCAAAGGTATTGCTACTACATTCAGTTTGCCATTGGGCAAGAAGGTTGCCAACATAGATTTGAAGAAATCAAAAGCAGAATACGAGAATAACAAGAAGACTGCTAGGAAGAAAATGTACCAATGGAGGACGAAGAATAGTCCTTATCCTGCAGCAACTAAACTTCTAGTACACTTATATAAATTTGACTTTGACAATGAATACCGGTACATGATAGCCCTGCTTAGCAGAGTGACAGGCTAGCCTGATGCTGGAAGTTTTAAGGACTAGATGTATGCAGTCATCCTGATGTGCCTTGACATAGATAACAAGCCAATGTGGGCTAAGATGATAAGTGATGCTCTAGATGAGTAGCTGATGAACCTAGGAGGTCCAGATTGTTCCTTCTACATGATCTCATACATAGTTTATTCATGTGCCTACAAGGGTACATTTGATGCATTAACTACAGTCGGGAGAATTGGTGGCACAACAAATGATGCACATATATCGGATCATCATCTCCAACTGTAAAGAGCAAATTACCTCCAAGATTACAAACTAGTGAATGATGCATTCTCTATGCATCTGGTAAGAACAATGGAGGAAGACAGAACTAAAAGACTGAGCATGGAAGCTCAGGAAGTCATATACAGCCATGGAGCCTGGTTTATTCAATTTGCAATCTTCTATTATGTCAGAATTGAAGGCTTTGAGGAGGAGCCTCTCATGCTCCCAAGATACCCTACAGATGCAGTTGTCTTAATGGAATTTTTAAGACAAATTTCCACAATACTGAATGCTTACAAAGCTAACAACAAGCTTCCACCAGTATTGTTTCCAGTTACAATGGGCTGGTATATGTGCCCAGATTCTGAGAATATTAAGAAGGCCATAGCTGGTCTAACTATGATGAATTTCTAGCCATTTCCAGTGACAAGATCATATGATCCATATGAGAGGATGCAGAGGATCATGGGGAAGCCCATCCATCGAAGACATCTTGAAGACTTCTGGGCAGATTGTGAAGATGAAGCTGAAGCTAGAAGAAGAAGATATCAAAGGCTTACACTCAACCAGATCAGGACCTTTGATTGCATTTCCATCTCGGCACAATTGAAGAAAGATGATGGAAAGGTAATGGCTGATGAGTATGAAGAGAAAAAGGTATACAATGTTACCATCTCAGCACCAGATCTCACCATGTAGGAAGACATCTCCTTAGATCCATTTACAAGTAGGACATTGCAGCTGACCCAAGCATGGGTTAATGAACAAATAGATACACTCAAGAAAAAAGGTGTTGCCATCACGGTGGACAATAAGAAGAAAAGACATGAGGTTTCTGAAGATGAATATGATGATTTCTTCAATGAGAAGAGGAAGTCTAAAGGAGAGAGAATACCACCTCCTGGGAAAAGCAAGAGACCTCCAAGAGGTAAGAAAATTGATACTAAACCAAAAGGGGTCATAATTGAAAGAGTGATAATGCCAACTGAAGATGCATCAGCATCAGGACAGGCATTAGCATCATTAGCACCACCTCCAATGGATAAGAAAAAAACTAAAAGGATCCAGAGGCCACTTACACAACCTACTGAAACATATGAGGAGGGTCAAGCCTCACATAAGCATATAGAAGAGGATATTCCTCTTGATGAGGAGCTAGAAGAGGAAGAAGAAAATGTTGAACCCCTCACCCAAAAAAGAAAAGCACCTCAAGTGATAGAAACTACACCTAAGAAACCAAGAACTTCAATGAGAGGTGAAATAAAACAAACCCCTATAATGCTAAAAGGGGCAAGTGGAGAAGTATTCAATAGGGAATTGCAGCATAGCGTTCCACTTCCCAACATTGTAAAGTTTAAAACTGAACAAGCAAAAGAACAAATGAAAGAAGCCTCTAAGGTAGTTTAAAGTGGTCTAGTCTCATTAGATGAGACGGTTGACCTATCTGATGATGAGGTGGTGAAGGATGTAGCTTCACAAAGAATGGAAACCCTTGCTGCTAACACCCGCATAACTCCTCATGGAACCCCAGTAGTACAAGTGATGTTAGAAGAAATGAAGCAGGTAGAATAAGAAAAAGAAAAGAGCCTAGAAAAGATTGCACAACAAATAGGGCTGGATGCATTAGTAGACCAGGTGACAAGTCCTGCAACAATAGACTTAACATATGAAGAGGATGTAAATCCTAAAGATATAGCAGGTACACTTGAAAGAACAAAAAATGTTGAAGAAGTTAAACAGATGGAAGTGGATGATAAAGCTCCAGATATGGGTCAGCAATAGCAAGAAATATCAGCTGAACCTAGAATAGTTGAAGTCTGGCAAAAGGATAGGGAAACATCAGGAGATAAAGAAACATTAGGTCATGATGACCTAAAGGCTCATGAGGTAAATATATCAGGTGCAGAGCAAGATGCGATGCAAGATCAAGTGGAGGCACCTAAGGTAGATAAAATAATATCCATGGATACTAAGGTACCTCAGGATGAGGAAAATACTTGGTGCAGGGCACCTAGGAGCACCTTGGTTCCTAAAGTCACTTTGTTTGCATTTTTTTGAAAGGTTGTGATTTTTGTTTAATGTGTTTTGTAATAAGGCTTTCATAGCCATGTTGGAAGGTCTATTCTTGTGTGGTCAAGAGGTTTGGGGTAACTTTATAAACCTCATATCCTTCTTTAGTCCACTTGGACCTAGTTGTGCCACTTGGACCTAGTTGTGCCACTTAGGCCTAGAAGGTCTAATATTGGCTTTTTGAGTTTGTTTGAGTTGTCTTAGTATTTTAGCATGGTCTAAGGAGTGTGATGGCGGTTTGATTCCATTTGACAAGTAAACCTAACGCCATCCTCTTGAAAATGCAAAAACTCCATAGTGTAACAAGTTGCCAATGTTGCCAATGACACATTGGCCGGTTCAAAACTTAGTTTGGGCAGTTGAATCTACTTTTGGAAGTTAGAAACCAACTTGGATAGGTGAAAAACAATTGTAATTCACTCCTGTACGGTAGAGGAGGTCTGGTACAAAGTTTTGGGGCTTTGAAACTACAGAAAACAGTAAATTTTCCTATTTTTCTCTCTGTGTACAGACTATACGGACTTTTCACATGTGCAAATGACATTTTTCTGAAAGATCTTGGAGTCAGGGTTCCAATGCAATTAGTTTGAGGTCTTGAAGTGGTTGAGATCAGAAGTTATAGATTTTTCTTTCAAAACAGGTCTAGAAACCCTATTTTCTAGGGCAGCCATAGAAATCCGGCCCTAGAATGCATTCCCACCATTGAAAATTCACAAAAACTAGTGAAATGTAGGCTAGGGGTATGTACTATAAGATTCCAAATGATTTTTGTTGGAAAATGCAGTCTTCTATTTTTAAGGTGATGCCCTAGGTCAAGTATTTCATTGTATTTGGCCAATTTCATGCTATTTGAGGTTGTAGATCATAGAATCCTGTTAGGGTGAGCAAATAAATGATGGATTTGTGTTGTAGGGACATGGTAGAAGCATTCCAAATTCCTGCCCCTGACCTATGCACCCAATTTTGAGCACTTGCTTTGTAACCTAGCCTAAATTGATCAATTAGGCCTAGAAGACCAAATGAGTGTTCTGGATTGCTGGAGTAGAGTTGGAACAGGAGACTTGGGAGTTTGATAGGGTTCCATAGAGTGTATCTAAAACCATCATTTTCTAGCCTGGTCATATGGGATTTTGTCAAGTTTTGTTGAGAAAACCTAGTTTGGAGGGCTAGTAGCCTTACTAGTCAAGGTATAGGTTGAAGAGTTTTGGGAAGTTGAAGATCAAACCAACTGCATAGAAGGTGTTTGTTGATCTGTCTTAAGGTGTTGGAGAAGCCTTAGGGGTTGGACAATAGTCTGGACATCAAATCCTTCATATGCCTTGTATGTGCCTTTGGTTGGTTGGTTGGTTGAAGGCTAGTTGAAGTGGGTGAGTAGGCAAAGGACAATAGAGTAAACCTTTGTGTGTTACTTCCCTTGTGCCACTCTGCATCAGGTGGTATCAGAGCCATCAAAGATATGGGAGATAGAGGAGAAGAGGAGGAAATTCCTTCAAAGGTGACTAATGCCGAATTGGCAAAGATAGTGAGAGAGCAAGTAGCCAAGAACAAAAGGATGGAGGCTAAGATAGAAAAGTTGAAGAAAGACAAAGACAAGAAGAAGAAGTCAGAAGTCATCTTAGATTCAGATGAAGAGGATCAAGATGAGGAAGAAGAAGTGCCAATGGAAGAGCCACAAGGAGGCATGTCAGAGAGACAATTCCTAGATGCACTTGGAAAGTTGAGTAGGAAGGACACTAAGGTAGACTTACCTATGTTTCCTGGTAACATGAATCTAGAGGAGTGCCTTGATTGGATTGAGGCAATGGAGAACTATTTTGAATGTGAAGAAGTGGTAGAAAATCAGAAAGTGAAGATTTCCAAATCAAGAATGAAAGGGCCAGCCTTGAGTTGGTGGAATTTTATTCAAAATGAAAGGATAGAAGATGATAGGAATCCTATCTCTACATGGAGGAAGATGGTACTTGAAATCAAGAAGCAATTTGTCCCTGAGGATTATGAGGTCAACTTGAACAAGAAGTTGCACAACTTGAGACAAAAGGACATGGATGTGAGCACCTACACAGATGACATTGAAAGCCAAGATGCCTGAGAATGAAAAACATAAGCTTGCAAGGTATCTTAATGGCCTCAAGTTCTCCATTCAAGATGAATTAACTCTCTTTAACCCGGAGACAGTCCATAAGTGTTTTCAAATGGCATTGAGAATTGAGGATAAACAAAGAAGAAAAGGTGATTCATATAGCAGCAGCAGAGGCAGAGGAAATCAGAACTTTAGGGGCAGGGGCAGATTTCAAAATAGAGATAATTTCTCTAGATTCCAAGGTGGCGGATCACAAGAAGGTAGCCAAGGACAGGCTGATAAAAACAATGCTGATAAGGGTCAGTTTAGGGGCAGAGGTAATGGTAGAGGAAGAAGTGGGGGCAGAGGTCCCAATGTGTTTACTGGAAGGTGTTTCTCTTGCAATCGGATTGGACATCAGTCCTTTAGGTGCCCGGAGAAGATGGGAAACACTGCTGCAAATCAGAAAGAAAGAAGAGTACAACTCCTTCAAGAAGAGGACTGTCAAAGCACCACAAGTTACCAAACAGCCTCTTCCAAGTTTGTAGCACTTGAGAGTGGAGAATGCATCATTTATAACAGATCCCTCATCATGCCAGCCACCAAGGAGCAGCCCCAAAGAAACAACTTGTTCAAAACCACTTGCAAGGTGAAAGGAGAAGTTTGCAAGGTAATAGTAGATTCAGGTTCTTCTAAAAATTTGGCTTCTAATGAAATGGTGACTAAGTTAGGATTGGAAAGAATGCCTCATCCTAACCCCTATAGAGTCTTTTGGCTAACCAAGGAACAACAAATTGTGGTGAAAGAGCAATGTTGGGTTGAATTCAAGATAGGTGAATATCATGATAAGGTTCTTTGTGAGATAGTGGATATGGATGCATGCCACCTTCTTCTTGGAAGGCCTTGGCAACATGACACAAGTGCCCAACATGATGGTAAGAACAATGTGATTCATTTGTCCAAGAATGGTGAAAAGTTTACAATGACTCCTTTGATTGATGATTGCAAAGAGAAAGTCATTTCTAGTTCAGTTATGTTGGTAGGTGAAAAAGAGTTTTTGGCTAACCTCAAGGAAGAGAAAGTGCCATGTTTTGCAGTAGTCATCAAGCCCAAGGATGTGAATCCCAAGAAGGTCAAAGTGTAGCAACCTCTTAGGAGGATTGGACCAAAGGAAGTGGAAGAACTATTGGAGAAGTTTCAGGATGTGATAGCCGATGAAGGCAAGGATGCCCTTCCACCAAAGAGGGAGATTAGTCATTGCATTGATCTCATCCCTGAATCCACCCTACCAAACCAAGTAGCTTACAAGTTGACTCCAGAGCAAAATGCTGAAGTGGAAAGACAAATCCAAGACTTGTTGGATAGAGGACTTATCAGGAGGAGTATTAGTCCATGTGCAGTACCTGCAGTACTTGCACCCAAGAAGGAAGGAACATGGAGGCTATGCACTGATTCCAGGGCCATCAACAAGATTACTATCAGGTATAGATTTCCAATGCCTAGAATAGAAGATTTAATGGATTGCTTGGGTAAGGCTAAGTATTTTACCAAGATAGATCTAAAAAGTGGTTATCACCAAATCAGGATAAGGGAGGGGGATGACTGGAAAACTGCCTTCAAAACCAATGAAGGACTATTTGAATGGGTTGTTATGCCTTTTGGCTTGTCAAATGCACCATACACCCACTGTCAAGCAACACACAAGAAGACCACATAAGGCATATCCATCAAGTGCTCAGGAGGCTTCAAGAGGGGAAGTTGAGAATCAATCTTGACAAATGTGTCTTCCTACAAGAAGAATTGATATTTTTGGGGTTTGTCATCGCCAAGGGCAGCCTAAAAATGGATCCAAGTAAGGTTGCAGCCATTCTTAATTGGCCCACACCTACAACAGCCTCAGAGGTAAGGAGTTTCCATGGTTTATGCAACTTTTATAGAAAGTTCATTAGAGGGTTTAGTGGCATTTGTGCTCCACTTGTTGACACCATAAAAGGGGGCAAGAAATGTGTGTTTGTATGGACAAATGAGGCCAACAAAGTCTTTGAACTGTTAAAGAAAAAAATTTCAGAAAAACCAGTCCTAGTGCTACCTAATTTTGACAAGGTCTTTGTGGTAGAGTGTGATGCAAGTAAGAGGGCTGTTGGAGGAGTCTTAAGTGAAGATGGGAGGCCTGTAGCATTCTTTAGTGAGAAGTTAAATGAGGCAAAACAAAACTACTCCACCTATGATCTAGAGTTATATGCCATGGTTTAGTCATTGAGGAAATGGAGACACTACTTATTGCCAAAGGAATTTATAGTTTTTACTGACAACCATGCATTAAGCTTCTTGAACAGGCAGCAAAAGTTGAATCACAGACATGTCAAGTGGATGGAGTACATCTAAGCATACACCTTCTCCATAAAACATAAGAAAGGAATGGCCAATAAGGTAGCCGATGCCTTAAGCAGGAGAAATCTTGTTGTGCAAACTATTCAGTTGGAAAGTACAAGTATTCATGCCATTAAAGATCAGTATACAGTAGATGAAGACTTCAAAGAGCCATACCTATCTTGCAAGGCCATGACAGGAAGGTATAATACTGATTTTTCTGATTTTTTGTTGCAAGATGGATATCTTTTCAAGGGTAGCATGTTGTGTATCCCAAGAAGATCTATTAGAGAGAATATAATCAGGGAAAAGCATTGTGGCAGCATGTCAGGTCACTTTGGTATTGATAAGACCCTAGAATTGGTTAGGAGGTACTATTTTTGGCCAAAATTGCCAACCGATGTAAGGAAGTTTGTTGAAACTTGTCAAATTTGCCAAAGAGCAAAGGGGCATACATCCAATGCAGGTTTATACACTCCTCTACCTATTCCTTCAAAGCCTTGGGATTCCATAAGTATGGACTTTGTACTTGGTTTGCCTAGGACAAAGAATGGACATGACAGCATTTTTGTGGTTGTAGATAGGTTCTCAAAAATGGCTCACTTCATCCCATGTAGAACTACACATGATGCCTCACACATAGCAGGTCTTTTCTTCAAGTAAATAATCAGGTTACATGGTTTACCTTTGTCTATAATCTCAGACAGAGACCCCAAGTTCATTGGACACTTCTGGAGGACACTGTGGAAGAGACTAGGTACAAATTTGTCCTTATCATCTGCCTATCACCCTCAGTCTGATGGACAAACAGAGGTGATTAATAGGTCACTTGGCAACGTCCTAAGATGCCTAACCAAGGAGCAGGGTGCTAGTTGGGATTCAATTTTGGCTCAGGCAGAGTTCTCATACAATGACACTATCAATAGAAGCACCGGCCTGTCTCCTTTCCAAATTGTTTATGGCACTCACCCAAGGGGTATTTTGGAACTAAGGGAGGTTAAAGGACTAGAAAATAGCAGTGCCTTGGCTAAAGGCTTTGTTCAAGTCATTAAAGATGTCCATGAACAAGTACAACAGAAATTGCTATCCACTTCTCAGAAATATAAACAATTTGCTGACAGAAAAAGAAGGGATTTGCAGTTCAAGGAAGGTGATTTAGTAATGGTTCATCTAAAGAAGGAGAGGCTCCCTATAGGTAAACATACCAAGCTACTCATGAAGAAGATTGGGCCTTGTGAAGTGCTCAAGAAATGTGGAGAAAATGCCTATAAAATCAGACTTTCGGATGGCATTGCTTTGTCTCCAATTTTTAATATTTCAGACTTTATCCCTATAAAGGATCTGATCCTCAAACTACTATTGAAGAAGATCAAACTGATCAAACACTCCAGGAACTCATTCCTTCATCTCCAAATCAGATTGAGTGCATTTTGGACAAGAGGATTGCAAAACAAACTAGAAGGCACACCTATCATGACTATTTGGTGAAGTGGCTAAACAAACCTCAGGAGGATGCCACTTGGATTAGCAAGGAAGACATTGAGAAGGCAGGTTTCACATTTGATAGCATTCCAACTCAAGAGACTCGAGTTCTATTTGACAGTGGGTGTATGGTGCAGGGCACCTAGGAGCACCTTGGTTCCTAAAGTCACTTTGTTTGCATTTTTTTGAAAGGTTGTGATTTTTGTTTAATGTGTTTTGTAATAAGTCTTTTCATAGCCATGTTGGAAGGTCTATTCTTGTGTGGTCAAGAGGTCTGGGGTAACTTTATAAACCTCATATCCTTCTTAGTCCACTTGGACCTAGTTGTGCCACTTAGGCCTAGAAGGTCTAATATTGGCTTTTTGAGTTTGTTTGAGTTGTCTTAGTGTTTTAGCATGGTCTAAGGAGTGTGATGGTAGTTTGATTCCATTTGACAAGCAAACCTAATCGCCATCCTCTTGAAAATGCAAAAACTCCATAGTGTAACAAGTTGCCAATGTTGCCAATGACACATTGGCTAGTTCAAAACTTAGTTTGGGCAGTTGAATATGCTTTTGGAAGTTAGAAACTGACTTGGATAGGTGAAAAACAATTGTAATTCACTCCTGTATGGCAGAGGAGGTCTGATACGGAGTTTTGGGGCTTTGAAACTATAGAAAACAACAATTTTTCCTATTTTTCTCACTGTGTATGGACTGTACGGACTTTTCACATGTGCAAATGACATTTTTCTGAAAGATCTTGGAGTCAGGGTTCCAATTCAACTAGTTTGAGGTCCTGAAGTGGTCGGGATCAAAAGTTATAGATTTTTCTTTCAAAACAGGTCTATAAACCCTATTTTCTAGGGCAGCCATAGAAATCCGGCCCTAGAATGCATTCCCACCGTTGAAAATTCACAAAAACTGGTGAAATGTAGGCTAGGGGTATGCACTATAAGATTCCAAAAGATTTTTGTCAAAAAATGCAGTCTTCTATTTTTAAGGTGATGCCCTAGGTCAAGTATTTCATTGTATTTGGCCAATTTCATGCTATTTGAGGTTGTAGATGATAGAATCCTGTTAGGGTGAGCAAATAAATAATGGATTTGTGTTGTAGGGACATGGTAGAAGCATTCCAAATTCCTTCCTCTGACCTATGCACCCAATTTTGAGCACTTGCTTTGTAACCTAGCCTAAATTGATCAATTAGGCCTAGAAGACCAAATGAGTGTTCTGGATTGCTGGAGTAGAGTTGGAACATGAGACTTGGGAGTTTGATAGGGTTCCATAGAGTGTATCTAAAACCATCATTTGCTTGCCTGGTCATATGGGATTTTGTCAAGTTTTGTTGAGAAAACGTAGTTTGGAGGGCTAGTAGCCTTACTAGTCAAGGTATAGGTTGAAGAGTTTTGGGAAGTTGGAGATCAAGCCAACTGCATAGAAGGTGTTTGTTGATCTATCTTAAGGTGTTGGAGAAGTCTTAGGGGTTGGACAATAGTCTGGACATCAAATCCTTCATATGCCTTGTATGTGCCTTTGGTTGGTTGGTTGGTTGAAGGCTAGTTGAAGTGGGTGAGTGGGCAAAGGACAATAGAGTAAACCTTTGTGTGTTGCTTCCCTTGTGCCACTCTGCATCAATACTAAAGTGGATGAGGTACCCATGGAGGAAGTAAAAGATTAGGATCATGATAAACATGTAGATGATCAGTAGGATCACCCTCCAAAAAAGGAAATTCCTCTGCAGGAGGATATATCCAAAGATCACCCTCATGAAGAGCATCATGAGGAGGAGATAAGAAAGTCACCTTCACCACAAAGGATGATAATAGATAATGGAGATGAAGGTGTACATGATGATGATGATGGACATCCAGGATCTAGTAACCAAGTTCCTCCCTAGCAAGAAAAAGAGATAAGTACAGAATCCAGTTTTGAAGTTCAAGAATTTGATATATCTACATTATTTTCAGAGACCTTAATAAAGCCTAAGAGGAAGGCTAGAGTAACTTCTGCAATAAGAAGAGATCCTGTTATGGGCAGGAGGACTGCACAGGTAGCGCTCCCTACTGTGGATAGAGAAAAAGGTAAGATCACCCTGGAAGAATTCCAGATTAGCATAGTTGATCTAGGGTTTTCTAATGAAGACCAAGAGGGTCAAGAAGGGAAAGAAATTATTGATTCTTTGAGCCAGAAGATAAAGAGAGACAAGGAGAAAAATAAGCAGCATAAAGAGCACATTGCTTAGCTGCATGCCTATATAAAGGGGTTAATTAACCCTGATGATACATTAAGTGATCAAGTAGTCCCACTAATTGCAATTTCTCAGGAGGAGGTCAACAGGTTGAATCTTATGAGACATGAATCAGTAATAATGTTAAAATGGATGTCATTTGCGCTTGATGGAGCTGAGGAAGTGGTAAAGACCTCTTTGAAGAGGTGGAATTCTTTAAGTACCTCTAGAAGAAAAGTTGATAAATTATAGATGGAGATCGAGAAGAGGTCCTTTCAGATGGAGAAAGCCTTGAGCACTTTAGATGAAATAAAGAGGATTGATCCTCTGATTCTTATAAATAATCAAGTACTGGATAATAACATAGCCATATTGATTGATATCTGGAATAAAGACATCAGGTTTGAATGTGATGTGCTAAAGAGATGCAAAAGTAATTTTAGAAACATCAGCATGAAGCTACATGATATGATGTCTTATGAAGCAAAGGTTCTAGAGACCTTAGAAGGGAAAGCAGAAGGGAAGATTAAAAATTAGGATGAAGAATTTGCAATTAAGGCTCTACATAGTAATTTCTAGCTGGTAGCTGATGACCCTTTGAACCACCTGACAGAAGAATTATTAGATAAAGTAATGAGAATAAAGGTAAGAGTGGAGAGTTACAATGAAACACTAAGAAGTAGGAGAAGTAAGTTAGAGAACCTCCGAGGCAACTATCAAGTGCATAAGCATGCCATCACCAAAGCAAGAACTCAGGATGGCAGAGAATTGGAAAAGATAGTGCAGGCATATGAAAATATCTGGGCATCCATGTAGGTCCATATACAAGGAGAAAGACATCAGGATGATGAGGATAGCAAAAGCACTGGAAGTGATGATCATGACAATAAAAATGATGATGAAGAACCTGATGAATAGATGAGGATGCATCACAAAGGGAACACATGCATCAGGTACTTAGGAAAATATGAGTTACCTAGATGGTTGCCAGCAAGCAACCTATGCCACATTGAAGAAGTTGATTGAGTCAATGAAATATGAATCGTAGATCTTAATAGATAAATCTTGATCATAGATCAATTGTAACCACTCCCTCACCTTGTTCTATAAAAGGTGTAGGGATGCCTCATTTTAAAAGATTCAGAAACTTAATTAAAATTTGTTTGCTAAAGTATTCAAGGCTCATTTCAAAGTTGTTGTATACATATATGTTCTTCCATACCTAATGAATGAGAAGACTCTTTTGATTACAATCCATAATAAATCTTGAGTAATCAGTGTATGAATTCTTGATACATGCTTTGATTTTCTACGTCCCTTGGAGTGCATATCAACTTGCATGTGTTGTCTTCATACCTTTCCTTTGAAGTTAGCATCGACTGTATCTAGTGTGGAATGTCCTAGTGAACATATGGTTTGATTTCTTCTCTTCATGATTGTATCTGATGTATATGTGGCTCAATAGCTGAAGGTTCAACATTAATTTGAAGTATTTCTTTCAATTTCAGAGCATTTCATCATCACAATTGCAAATAGTTGACAATCTTAAGCAAATAATACAAATATGCAGGCATCCCATAGATAACTGAACATATCTAGCATATTTGAGGTAAAAGCATGTCAAAATGACAAATATCATGCAAAGATTTAAAGATAGATGCATTATTTGAAGCATATCCTATGTAGAATAACTTTCTGTGTAGCATCATTACAGGAAACATTATCTTACTGATGAGATCTATGTAAGGCCCCAAAATGGAAACAACAACACACATCAACCTCTGAGTAACGTTAGAAGATTAAGACCTAATCAACGGAGACTTAGGATCATGAATTCTTTAAATTTATCGTATCTTTCAAGATGAATAAAGGTTAATGTGTACTTTTATTCTATGTTTGTTTATGACTAACATCATGATCAACAGGTACCTGGGATGACGCGTTTGCGTAGGATACTCAATTACTTAGCAAAATTGACTCAATTGGCATCTTGATCGATGTGACAATTGATAAGCGATCTCCAAGATTGATAGAATCTAGACAAGAGATGATATGCTTGGTTTGATCAATTTGATATGTTAAGTGATGTTGATAGGTTTGATAGTTGAGCAGGTTTGCATTGATACAGTTATGGTTGATGCTTTGCTTTGTTGATGGTAGGAGGATATATCCATTGTTACTATTATAGTTCCTATCATTATTGTATCCTCTATCAGGATATCCTGATCTATCATTGTTATATCCTCTATTTTTGTTTGATTGAGAATAAAAGTTTTGACCTCTCAGGTGTGTAATTTCTGTAGTCAATTTCCTTAGTTGTGCAGATATCTCTTTGATGTCTTCTTTTTCCTCCTGAACTTTGGCTACTACATTTTCTGATTGAGGTTTAAAGAAAGAAGAACCATTGTTGTTGTTTTGTCCTACATCCTGAGATGTTTGAGCATGTCCTAGATATTGTACTATCTAACCATTTCCATTTGGAGGGGGCATGATACTAAGGGGAGGTACCTATAATGGACTGGGCATTGTAGTAGGAGGCATCATGACTCCATTGGTCTACTGTTGAGCGGGATATGTAGGGTATGTAGGGTATGTTATGTTAGGTGTTGCAGCAGGAATTAGTTGTTGATTAACTTTTATTGCTTCCTCAAAAGCTTGTGTCAAGGTTGTGACACCAGGATGTGTTCTCCTTATGAACATAGAGGTCAGGAGATCTAAGGCTGAGTAATATATATTTCTAGTTGCCTCATCAGCTACATTATATTGAGCTACCAGCTTAGAATACATTTTTTTGAATCTAGCATTGAAGTTTGAAATAGGTTCTCCTTCAAAACTTTTAATTGTGGCAAAGAGGTGATAAGTCATGGAAGGATCTATAGGTATTTTGAACCTATCTTTAAAGGCTTTATCCAAGGCATCCCATGAAGCAATCGAGGCTTGAGAAAGGCTAATATACCAATTGTATGCTTCTTCTCCCAAGGATTACGGAAATAGTCTACATACCACATCCAAATGCTCAATCCTTGCTCTAAAGCAAGCTTCCTTAAATGTCGAGATATGATCATCTGCATCCTAATATGGATGATATTTAGGGCAAATCTTATCTCGATTCTTAGGTAAAGAATGATATGCAGTGAAAGTCAAGGGTGAATCACAGCAAAGAAAGACATTGTGACTGGTGCTTGGTGCACTTGAGGTGTAATTGGTGATCTTGGAGGTGTCTAAAGTACATTAGGGGATATTGGAGGTGTTACAGTATGTCTTAATGAAGATGCTGATGCACCTAAGTTAGGAATGTGATGAATATCTATGGTTTGGGGTCTTAGTCCGCAAATGGGCAATTTCTCAAAGAGTCCACTAGATCTGGACTTGGTATTGGGCCTACGAGCCAGGGTTCTAACAACTTATGACAAGATATGGATATTTGCCTAAATATTTACCAAGAATAGAAGAATTGACCAAGAAAAGGTTATATTTCTAGTCTAGACTCATTAATGACTAGATATTTATACAATATTTGCATCAAACATGCAAAGATGAGAAAATATTGAACCTCTGGACACGGATATCAGGATATCGGGTTATGTATGTAAATCACTACAAGAGGTTCACAGAACAACCTGAACAATGACTCAACCTTCAAAGATTTCAAATATTTGGCTACAAAGCCTAAATTTTTTATGATAAACTGACTTAAAACAACATGAGACAAGCAGATCTTTGCATAAACGTTCAAAGCATAAACAATTCTGGTGAACTTTGAGAAGATTACCTTGTGCAGATGCAAGAATTACGTGTATGCGACTGATTCACTTATTAGAAGAGAGAGAAGGCCCTCCTTCTAGCATCAATTTATGTTGATGATGATTGTTAGTCATAACAACATGCATAAAAGGTTACACAACAAACCTTTACTATCTTGAAAAGTACGATCAATTTGGGACAAATTGATGACTCCAAGTCTCCGTTGATTAGGTCATGATCATCTGAAGTTACTCAGAGGTTGATGTGATATGTTGTTTTCCATTCAAGGGGCCTTCCATTATTTTGCTAACATGAATTGATGTCTGCACATTGGATTCTACACCTACTTCCTGTAAATCTCTTCACAAACACAGGTTAATCCTTCTATATTCTACAGATGATGATAATCTTTGATAAGTTTGATCAATTCTTCTGATCATCTACTGTAAATGATTATTTTCACTTTTGCACTATGAATTTGTTCAAATGATGTGCCTATAAGTTGATATTTGCATGATTTCCATTGTTATTTATATGCATTTACATGATATTTTCAATTATGCATGCAGATTAGTCCAAATATGTTATTGATGTTCAATTTCCTTCAGGATGTCAGCATATTTATGTGTTTTTGCTTAAGATTGTCTATATATTTGCAATTATGAAGATGATTGTAATGAAATTTAAGAAAATAATCACAAACATTCTAAATTTACTGAATTTAAATGAGTCTTTGATAGTTGATCCATATGCAACATTTAATATTTCACAAAATAGAGTTGAAATCAAACCATGTGTTGCCAGGCCATTCCACAACTTTGCACAGCTGATGCTAATCTTTTAGGGTAAAGAATGACAACATTATCCACAAATTGACATGCACTCCAAGGGACACAGCACATCATAGTGAAATATCTAGATGACATTCACAAGATTACTCAGAATTTACGATGATGTGTAATTTTATCTCTATTTCATTAGTATTCAAAAGCATATCACATCAACCTCTGAGTAACGTCAGACAATCATGACCTGATCAACAGAGACTTGGAGTCATCAATTTGTCCCAAATTGATCGTACTTTTCAAGATAGTAAAGGTTTGTTGTGTAAACTTTTATGCATGTTGTTATGACTAACAATCATCATCAACAGTTCCCTTCTATTCCGCAACATTCCCACATACCTCCATCTCCCCATATTTCACCTATTATCCTACATATATTCACCATCATCTTCCTATGGTCCATGCTTTTGGATAAACCTTTCATCCATCCTTTTACTTAAGTCCTCCATAAATCCTCATCATAATCCACTATCTACCTACTCCATCTCACTTTTATACAATCCCCATATCAACATCGATGAGCACAATGACTTGATATGGTCCATGCGACAACATTCCTCTCTAATGGGACACTATCACTTTTCGTGGAACTAGACACTTGAGTCCCTCCTATCCATATTTCCCTTCTCCCATCCAAATATTTAAAAAAAAGAAAAAAGTCAAAAAAAGGCAAAAAAAGTCAAAAAAAATCAAAATAGTAAAGAGAAATCCCTTCGTCCAATGGTGAAAACCACCCATGGTGGCACCTTGGATAAGTACCATGATGAAAACCTAGAAAATAGGCATCATGTGTAGGATGATCTTCTATGTCACTTACACTTGGAGGCACATTGTTTCATCTATCCTATCATACCATTTCCATACCATATTCTATCTTGCCTTACCATCTTACCATCCTTATCCATTATACCCACATTCCTATCCATCCATCCTCTCTTCCTCCTTTAGATCTTGATAAAGATAGGGGGCAAAATGATCAAATATGTTTTGGATATCTCTTGACATACCTCATTCTTTCCAACCTAAATCCTATCCTTACCCTCTTGTCATTACCCACTTTTCCATCATTTCCAAACCAATCCATATTATAATTCCTATTGTCATAAGCTTTGTCATGTCAAATCCTAAATAGAATGGGACATGTTGTTCCTATGCGACATATTCTTTGGAGATCACATCCCTTCCACTATCGCCTTTTCTTTTATCTTTCCATTCATCATGCACTTTCCATGGCCTATTATTTTATCCATTCACCTATCATGGGCCTTTCACTTCATTTACTATTGCCCACCCTTTTATCCATTCATCCTACCTCCTTGCACCTAGACTTGGTTTTCCCTTGTCACTAGTATCTAACATAAAGGCTATAAAAAAAAATATCATCCATTGACATCCCAAAACATGTCAAAAATCCAAAAAATCCAAACATATCAAAATTCAAAAAAACTCAAATATTCCCAAAAATTTAAAAAAATCAAAACATGTCAAAATCCAAAAAAATTAAAACATTCCAAAACTCCAAAAAAATCAAAACATTCTAAAAATCCAAGCAATAAAATCAATCCACTCATCAAATCATTTCTTCAAATCAATTCCTCCTATCAATTCAGTCAATCAAATCAATTCTTCCTTTCAATTCAATCCATCAAATCTATTCTTCCAATCAAAACAATCTTTATCAAATAACTTCCTCTAATCAATTCAATTCATCATCATTATTCAATCCAATCAAAATCAATCAAGTCAATCCCTAATCCATACTAATCTAGTCAAACCAATTGACACACATCATCCAATCACATCCTTGGTTTTGTTCCAATCTTGCTGTCAACCAAATAAATCAATCAATCATCATCATAATCAATGGGATATCTCATTCCTGCATCCTTGATTTGATCTAGGGATATATTGTTCCCCACAATGACAACACTAAATCAATCAATCATCAATCAAATCTTGGTGTTTCTCGCATGGCCAACAACACTAGTATCAATCAATCAATCAATTGTCTTATATAGGATGTTGCATTGTTGAAATTAGACCAGGCATCTTATACGACATGTTTGATTCCTAAAATTAGACATCATTATCATCAATCAAATCAATCATCAGTTTATAGCTTGACAGGGGCAATACCTAGTTTATTTTTGAATCATTTGTGCATGCTTGCTTGCTTGTGTGTGTTATCATTTTTATATTGTATTTGTATCAAATCCTAATCATTCCCAGCTAACATTCATATCTTGTATCTAGACAAGGTTGTATTATGCTAAAGCACGAGATACATCGTCACCTTGGTCCTTATACTTAGATGCATAATGTCTAGTGCTATATCAAACATCATGGTTGCTCACCTTCATTGCAGCATAACACATCATTCACTTCTATCCATTCCTTTATCTTTCTTTCTTGACCAATCCATTTCATTTCAAGAGCATACTCATGTTTTTCCACCCGCCTATCCTCTCTAGGGGGCATCATCATCCTATCCTTTCATCTCCATCCCGTTTCCTTGGCTTCTTTGAAATGATGTTACTCGACATAAATCTCATCATCTCAACATCATCTCAAAGAGGGGCAAAATGTAGACACCTAAAATTGACTATATCTTATGACATTACATTTCGACATATTTTCTTCTAGGTCCCCTTCATGACCCCTTCCATCACTCCCATTAGTTAAATAAATTGTATTTATTTAACTAATTCGTCTCATCCATTTATCCTTCTCTTTCATCAAATTAAATAAATCTTATTTATTTAATCTCACTTTCTACCATCATCCAATTTAAATAAATTAAATATTTATTTAAATTCCACTTGTCTCTCATGATTTAAATAATTTTATTATTCAAATTACTTATTCCCACTCATATCTCTATTTTTATCCTCATTCATTATGGGTCATAAGCACTTCCTCTCCAAAATCAATTAAAAATCCCACTTATTCCCACTATCCTCCTAATTTTAGTCACTTGTCATACCCATTTAATGTGCTTCTTAAGCACTAAAATTGCCTTTTAATCCTAGCCATCCACATCACACAATTGGCTTTCAATCCTAGCCATTCATTTGATTCCCTCTCTATCTATAAATTGAAACTCTTATTTCAATTTCAAACCCTCACACATTTCCTCATAAAATTTTCATACTCACTAACTTACTCACTTACTGACTCGCTCACTCACACAAGTCATATAATCATGCAACGCTTGAGCTCTATTATGCTGCAACAGTGAGCAATCAACAATCCTTCAACATCCTGCATTCTTATGCGAGATCAAGAAGATCCATGGAGATAAATCAAACCTAGCTTGAAGATTGGTTTTCTTTATTTTTCTATTTTCATTTTGATGCTAGTTTGTACTTTATAGTGCTTGTTAGGGTTTAGTTTAGTTTGTTGTTTTTGACACTAAATCTACTTTTCCCTAGCTACAATATGTTGTATTGCGTGTAGATGCTCGATGAAGTATGCTGAAGAGAATCCATGAACACTAAACCACATTTCTACCCTTAGGATGAAATCAAACCATAGTAGTGTGCAAAATATCTTCCCATTCCTAATAGGAACATATAGGAAGAAGTAGGAAGGTCTTTGAATTATGAACATGATTCAAAGACTTGGATGATGCCCATAATGTCTACGAAGAATTATCAATAATCTCCAAGCCAACGATGTCATGTGATGAAGACTGAGGTTTGATGATGCAGGAGTATCCCAGGTTACAGAGTAATCTTGCATCAACCAAAAATATTTGCATTCTTTCTTTTCTTGCAATTTCAATTCAATTAAGTCATTTGTAGTTTCAGAATTTTGTACCACATTTTACTAGATCTTCATATCAGAGCTCACAGAGCAGGACTTAGCATCTACATAGTGTCATCTACATCATATTTATATTTTGAGTGATTTGGATTTGCTTCCAGAAAGTTATCGCTATCAGAAGGTCATCAGTTTTCATAGAACAAAGCATCTAGACAGTTAGTTGAAGGAGAAGATTTACAAAGTAGTTCTGTGACTTGCAGAGCCTAATGGAACATCATACATGGCACATAAGGATCATATAGACCTTCCTTGAGGTCTGCATCATGTTTCATTCATTTGCAAAGCAATACCATATGTTGTAGGTTGACCTACCTTGTTTCTACATGCTACATATTTCATTAGAGTTTGTGACCTCTTGTGGCTAAGACAAAGGATTCTATGAGCTTGAATATGGTATATATAGATTTCTTAGATGCATTAGGGAGGTAGTTAGTAGATTTTAGAAGATAGATGGTTACATTCTTTCTGGAAGGAACTTCAATGCCATATCTTTCATATCTATTTTAACCCAGAAATTAGACTTGTGAGCCCTTTGATTGTAGCTCGCGTCTTAGCGGCATATGAGCATTGTAATTCTTTGATATTCTGAATATATGAATCTTCCATTTAATTCTATGAATGTGTTATTTCCATTATGTTTACTCTAGCTACATGGTTTGGATAGTTCATTCTTTGAACCCTCTGACCATGACTACACCATTCGGGAACAAGGACCATAGATGTATGGTGATAACTGAACCCAGAAGAATCTGATACTACTATAGAGGATGCCAAAATACATGATGACAGAGTTGAATATGTGGACTCATAAATATCTATAGAATTTGTCACGATAGAAGTGGATGTAGGAGAGGTAAGAGAAATCATATCAGAAGAAGACAAGGTAGATGCAACTTTGCCAAAGTTGTCATAAAAAAAAGATGAATATCCTCAATGATGTCTCCCAAATCTGCATCCCAATGAGGTAGACTTGGAAAGATGAGATCAATGTCCTGGTGCAATGAATCATTGGAAGCCATGGAGATATCAACTCGGGATTCAGATGTAGCAACATGTGTTTGGGGTTTTGCAATGTGACAGAGGAGTTTGAAAGCAACATGTGAGATATAAGGACACATTGTGTCATCATGTTGGTTTCCACAATAAGTGCATTTGGTGTTGTAGGTAGGATATGGAGTATCCAAAGAAAAATACATGATCATGCTAGTTTTGACTCCCCTAAAATTATGAAAATTTCCCTGTGATTAGGTGACCTCCCTAAAATTTGGCACTTTATAACTTAGTTCATTTTAAAAAATAAATATGACCAATGCATGGGAAATTAAAAAAACATGCACTTTTACAAAAAATGGTGCTCAATTATGAGCTACCAAGCAAAAGTTATTACAATAATGAATTCCTATAAAACAAGCCTATTTTAAAAACTGCACTTGAAGAAGCAATAAAAACATCTAGGTGGAGAGAAAACCTAGCCTTCCAATGACTCATTGGATTCAATAAAGAAAGTACAATACAATGGTTTGATATGAGAGGGGGTATTGGCCTCTTGCTAAACTAGTCCTCTCCCTTCGTCTTTGACAAGCGAAAAATAAAGGTTTATTACAAACCAATATGCTTTGTGAAAGTAATGTTACTTTCACCAAGTGTGCTGGAAGTTTGCAAATTACTAACAGTTGCAATGAGATGTTAATGTTATAAGATTAACTTAACATTACATGTGGTAGTTAACTCAAAACTAGTGTTTAGAAACAAATGATAACTAAGACTAATTAACAACTAATGTAAATGTTATAGTTAGAAAACTACTAACTTTTAACCATTAAGTGATAGTAACAAAATAGGATACAAGATACCTTGTTCAAAAGGGAAACAACCACTTAGAGAATGGCTTGTGTGGCTGAATTGGAGTCAATATAGAGGAACAAGTGGCCCTATTTGACTCTCAGTTATCAGCGGTGCCTGACTTAGAGGAACCAACATAAGAGCCACCTTTTTAGGCAACAAGACATTCCAAACAGCAAGCGATGACTGGTAACGACATATGGAGGCCAAGGAAATGGTGTTGGTGGTTTGCATAGCCTAGCTTCAGAACAACGACATTGAAGAAAATGATGAAGATTAGGGCTCTGATTTGAATGAAAAATTGACCAAAACGTTCATTGGAGACTTTGAAACCTTCAACCTACATATGAATGAGGATGATGATCCTCCAAAATAGCGACCAAAACAACAACAAATGAGATACTAGAATCTTCAATGGCATCCTGTGGTGGATGCCAAAAATTGACTAGGTTAGGTTGAAAACCAAATGTCAAACAAAGATCTTGATCAACAAGTAAATAACGGTGATCTCTACTTCAATTCAACAATGACTAGAAGAAATAAATGCCTTCAATGTGTGAATAGATAGTGACAAGAGCTGTCCATAGCCACTGACTCCATTGATGGTTTCTTTCTCCTTGAGAAGCGATGAGTATAGGCAAGGGTGTGAGGTTGCAGTACATTTAGAGTGGCTGCTATAAACTGCAAACAAGCCGTTGAAAACAACAATAGGTTGTTTGCCTCTGGTGGAGGCACCAACAAGGAGAGGTGATGAGCCTATGATCCACGCTCTACACACAAAAAAAATGCATGCCTTGCGGGCAAAGCACTTAGACCCTCACCTACGAAGCAAGGCTAATGAAGCCACTTTACAATGAGCCTACAAAAACAACAATAGATCCGCCTCAAACAAAGTAGAGGTTGAATGGGCTACAAATCTGTCTAAAATGATAATTTTGTAGAGGGCAAGTTTTCCCTTTGCAAACAAAAATTCTATTTTGTACAAAACATTTGCCCAAATTGGCCCAAAATGCAAAAAGCTCCTTCAAAATTTGATTTTTCTAAAAAACAATGTCCTTTTTTTGCAAAAGAAATGGGTTAGAGGCAAAAAAATTATTTTTTTTACAATGAAGCTTGATCTGTTTCACTTGAGGACACATCGATTTTCACCTCACCTCTGAATTCCCTCAAATCAAAGAGTGTGTTTGTAGCATGGCTTTGATACCATGTTGGAAATAGCCAAGGATATTCTACAACACTTGAATCACTCTCAAAATATGGAAATCAATAATACAAGATAAGAAATCAATGATATTGATGAACCTAATTGAGCATAAACTTATATTGATCTCACTTGATAATTTACATAAGAATGCCTTATTATATAGGCATGGAAGAGGCAATCCACCTTGCACGTGGATTGACAAGTGCCCTATGATGTGGCACATGCAAGAAGATAAATATCCTATAGGTGTCAAACTTTGGATCACTTGGAGTGTACAAACCAACAACCTTGTGTGACAAGTGTTGGATGACTACAAAGTGCCTTTTAAGGTGAGATCTAGAAAGTCTTCCAACCTTTAAAGGTATGCACATGAGGTTTACCAAACAACTAGGTAACCTTTAACCTCTAAAAGGTTGCACATTCAGTTAGATAAGATGTTAGCTAACCTCATCAACCAAAGGACACTTAAGCTATAGTGAATAGATAAATTATTCACTCTAACAACCTCATTGTCCTTGAAGGGATGGTGGAGGGGGAACCTCAAAATATCTAATTGTTATGTCAGAAAATGTCCCCTTGGGGGCTTTTCCCTCTTAAGCTTTAGCTCCTGGGTCCTGTAATTGCATTTAGAGCATCTTGCATGTGGCAAATAGGACCTAGGGGGATACACTTTGATGAATCCTGAGAAAAAATGGTAGTGTGGACTTGGGCGCTAGCGCCCTAGTCTAGCCCTATTTTGGGTCTACCCTAATTTCAAATGTCAATTTAGTGACTGTTATTTGGATCCTATGCCGACATCTAGAGTTTGAATTACAAAATTCTTAGCGGGAATCTTTGTAGTTGCATATATAAACATGATTAGGTTTCATTTTCAAACTAGATGGACTTTATGCATACTTGTGATTATAGAGCATTCAAAATATTCATTGTGTGGCAGAGTAGAGCATTGTTATTGTGTTTGTATTTGCAGATTTGACATCCATCTCCTCATGGCATCAAGAGCATCTTCCTTCCATGAGATCTTCACTACAAGCTGATATTTATTATGTTTTCAATCATTTATCATTTGTATTTTCACCTCTATCTTGCCAGGATACACACTCTCATCTAACAACAATGTTCAGAAAACTTTAATGTCTCTCTAGGGCTTGATCGAGGCAAGCCTCTAAACACCACAACCCCCTCCCACACTCCTTGTGATTTTAGGTTACAGGTGTCACATCTGGACAAAGTGGAGTTGTAGGAAGGAATGGAAGACATTGAGGATTCAAGATCTGAAAAGAAGCAGGACACTAGAGCTTTTCCTAGACTAGGGCGCTAGCCGTCGTGTCCTCTATAGTTGAATTCTCATAAATGAATGTTGCAGTGCAGATCAATGTCAGAAGGAGATCAAGATTCTGCAAAGAAACAAGTACCTTGGACTTGGGTGCTATTCCCCATGTCCCTAACTTCTCTGCCTTCCAAACTTTGAAAAATAGTGAGTTTAATATCTCTGTCCCTTATCTCAGTCTAAAAGGATTTGTCGTAATTTGATAATTTGCTTACTGATTTGCATATTTAGGGTTTCTAAGTACAATTGAGTATTAGATTGAGATATTGTTTGACACATCCAAGATTCCATAGCTTTCCAAGTGGCAGCCCAACTAGATAGGTGATTTCTCACTTAGTGGAGATTCAACTCGGTTGATATGCCCTTGGAATGTTTGGTGTGAAAGGAGGATTGAACACAAACCATTAAAGCCCCATCATTGCCTCTTTTCAACACCTACAAAACATTTTGGTGAACCCATGTTTTTTAATTTTTTGGCACCTTGCTGAGTGTTGTTTGATATATTTGCATTCATTCATCTTATTACATTCAAAAAATTACAAAAAAATTGAAAAAATTAGCATTTTAGGCTTGCATTTTAGCATAGTTTGAATTATTTGGAATTCAATTTCATTAAATTTCTATCATTTTCATTATATCTGATTTAAATTATAGAAATTCATCATTTAGAATTCACTTGCATTGCATTTTTGTGCTTAATGTGACAAAAATTGCTTGAAATTGTGCATTTTTATAAAAACCTAGTTTTGTATTAACTAGGGTTTGTAATCAAAATCTTGTTTTAGATTTTACTACCATTTTCAAACACTCATTAGGACTTATTTATAATAGTAGTGTTGCATCATAGTGGTCTTCTTGCAAATTTTCATGTCTAGGGTTTGAAAACCTTACATTTTCATTAGATTTTGGCCTTATTATCTCTCTAGATTTGCACTACAAACATGTTGTAAGGGATTTTGTTGCATTAATTGTCTTTTAATAGGGTTATTATCTGCTTCCCCTCCTCAATGTCCTCACTGTTGATAACTAAGAGGGGGGGTGAATCAGTTATCTTAATTATTTCAGCTTTCTGAACTTTCTTAACAATTAATGTAGCATCAAATCAAATAAGCAAACATAACCATGAAATGAAAATAACATCAATACACATGACATAATGATTTTGATGTGGAAAACCTTGTTAAGGAAAAAACCATGGGGTGATTAACCCAAGATTGTATTCTCTATTAGAAGAATAAGATAGTACAAAATGGCACTTGCTAATTAGGGCTCACTGCCTAAGGACACTGCTCACAAGAGGCTCACTGCCTACAATAGTTTATACAAGGAAACTAGATACTTGAACTAAAGAGAAGCATCCACATATTATGAGGTTCAGTTCCGGTTAGGCTCAATATACTGATCTACTACACTTCATTCTTCCTCTTCTTGATGTTGTTGTCCTGTCACATACCAGATCTGTATTACTACTGTTTATTCTGCTACTCTACTTTTCTTCGCACTTAACACACACAACACACACACATATCTAAATCCATCTAGTATATATATATCCACACCAAATATTTCATCCACTTTCTAGTCGGCATCTAGAATACTCAATATTTTCCCAAACTCTGATCTGTCGGCTGAATCTTAGCATACCAAGTAATGTGGATAAAAGAGATGCTTATAGAAGTCATCAATCATGTCAGCTAATCATGAATGATACCTCAGGAAGCTTGATCACCATCAATATCTCATCCGAATTTAGGTCTGATGCTCTATCGGTTAGTTCTTTCTTTGTCTACTCTGCCAAACAGAAACCCAACACTCAAGTGCTCATGTCTCTTCACTCTTCCATCACCAGAGGCTCAATTCCTGGAATCTATCAGTCAAGGTACTCCTCTTGACTTCCCCAAATCCATACTTTACTAAGATACTTCTGTTGAGAGATCTAGACCTGACTGTCAGACCCTGCTGCATGCTTTGTTCTTGCTTACCAGACCACAACACTTCTTCAATCTGACTTCCGGTATAGGCACACCATGTTCTGCGGATGGGTGGGATGAACTTTGTTGCCATCAATGACAACACTCATGAAGCCATATAGTGTCTCTTGCCAACAATCTCCCCCTTTAGCATTGATGGCAACACTTAGTGAAAAATGACTAAGTGTCACACTATACTCCCCCTTGGCTAATGCTCTGTTCTTATGTACATTTTCTGAGGCTCCCCCTTAGCTAGATTCCTCATTTTTCACTGCTCCTCACTCCCCCTTTGACATCAATGGAAAAGGGTGGGGTCTGCACACCAAAATCGAAAAAACTCACTCTATACTTAATAGCATAAGTATATTATCTGGTTATACTTTACATATACTTTAGTATATCTACAAAAGTGTTTTTCAATTGTACAAGTTCTGTTGCCCAACTCAGCTTCATCCTATCCAAAATTAAGATGTGACCACTTAACAGGAATGCAAAATCTTCTGCCTTCTTGAGATTTGTCAGATCACTAGTCTAGGTTGTGGCCTGAGCATTAGTTAGGGCTTCATGCATGGCCTCTAACTTAGGGATAATGATCCCTCTAAGTTCACTCAACCTGTTTATTCTATTTTTCTTCTCCTTCTCAAGTGTCTTTATTTCATTTATGACTGCAATAGTCTGACACTCTTGATTTACTATGGAGGAGGATAGAGGATCATAATTTTGAGATAAACTTAACAGTTTATCCTCTTGCTCTTTTACTTTCTTCTCAATGTCCTTGGTTACTTTAGGCCAGGATAAATAGAATTTATATATATCTCCCCCATCTTTGAGAGCATTTTCTAGGTTCTTTATTCTGATATCCATAACTCTCCTATCATTTGATATTAACCCTTGTACCTTTGATAATCTTTTTACCAAAAACTCCTTCCAGACCTTATCTTCTAATGACTTTTCTAAGGAATCAAAATGTGTACTAACACTATTAACTAGAGATTTGAGATTACCAGATGAAGAGGCTAAGGGATCCTTCTGAAAAGATGGCAAGATCTTCTCCAATACACTGGATGCAATTTCTATAAGCTTGCAGTCTTCCATGTGAGACTTCAGAAGCTTTTCTTTTGCCTTTGCTGAAGTAAAGGATGCTAGCTTCATGGTTTGAACCAGGGAGAGGGAGTCAAAATTGAACGGTCCTTGAAGAAGTTATGGTTCATCAAATTCCATCATCTCTTTGGTTAACAATTCTTCGACTGCCTCTGCTATGTCTCTTGCCGGAGACAGAGTTTTCTCCCCTTCTACGCTCTTACCACTATCATCTTTGGCCTTCTCTATTGGAGTTTTCTTTCCTTCTGTAGCCTTACTACTATCATCTTCTTTGTCTTTCTCCTCTGCTTCTTGACTGGTCTTCTCTTCTACTCTTTCTTTTTCTTTGGATTTGGAGTCTACAGGGGAAATTGGAGGAGAGATGTTTGCTTGTTCATGGACCTCCTCTTCTGGAGTAGAGGAATCTAAGTCCTTACCTTTTTCTTCACCTATCTCTTTTACCTCTTCTGCCACTGTCTTAGTAGATTCGTCTTTGTCATCCATGGCAGATGATTCATCACCTAAGTCCTCTATGACAGGAATATTGAATCTTTTATAGGCATTCCTAAGGATCTCTTCAGTTTCTTTTGCCACTTTATCAGTTTCTCCAAGCATAAGCTGATTCATTCTAGCTTTGCTCCGAAACTCATCTTTACAATCTTTAAAGACCATGTTTATTTTCTTTGGAGTGATGGAGGGATAAAGTTGAATAGCAATTTGTTCCCAAATTTCTAGATCTTTTGCTTGGGCATTATTCTTCCTCATTTCAAGTTCTTTCTCTAAACTGTTGGGAATTAGAGAGATGATTTCAATTAATGCTTTATTGTATATGTTCAAATACTTAACTGTGGCTTCCTCTAGAATATTTTTATCTGCATCATTATATGCATCATAGAATTCTGTTATTGGTTGCAGGTTCCCATCCATAGTAACTTCTTTAACTACATCATCTAGGGACAGAGTGGGCCTTTCAACAAACTCTTCTGTCTCTACCTCCTTATCTTCACCGGATACTTTCTTCTTCTTCTTCTTCTTCATCTTCTTGATCTCTTCATTAGATTATATCTCTTCTTCATCCTTCTGACTGATATAAGACCTTGTTGCCTTAGTCTTTGTTCTCTTTTCTCTTTTACTGGATGATTTTGCTTCCGGTTTTGATGCCTTTGAGCTCTTAGCAGTGGCAGATGCAAAGCTCTTAGAGGATCTGGTCGAGGAGGGGGCTTCTATTAGAGCACTTTCTTTTTCTGTCCTTTCCATCTTTTCTCTATCTACATCAAGTGCCTCTTTTGAGATGCCATATCTTTTGGCAACATTTTCTACTTCTTTTCTCACTTTTCTCTTTATCTCCGATTGTCTTAGTTCCACATGAATCTTTACACTCAATTCTTCAAATGTTCCAAACCTTTCTACCTTGGGATCTTTGGGCTGACTTATCATGTACTGAACATGCAGCTCTACAATTTTCTCATCCACTTCATACCCCATTGGCATGATCCATATTGTTCTTGGCTCCATAGCCTCCATTAGGCACTGATCAGTTTCTACCATAAAACACACTGTATCTTTGTACTTCTCAACTAGAGATTTGGGGATTCTTTCTCTATCTTGCATCATGCATTGGAAGTTTTTGAAGTAGCCCCATAGCACCGTGTTTTGTGCCTTGGGATCACCAAGCCCATGCAAGTAGTCTCTGATTTGAATTGGAACCAGTCTGTTGTTTTGCCATATCCATCCATTGGATCCAGGTAGCTCATTCATGTAGTAAAAGAATAGGTAGAGTATTAAACCACTGTATTTGAAAGAATTCTTCTTATCCTTCTTTATCTTTTGCAAATTCTCCAAGAGTTGGTTTAGATGGAGCTCACAAAGATCGTAGTCTACATTCTTCCTCAACATTTCATAAGCAGTATATACAGCAGTTCCAGATACTGAATTCTCCCTGCTGGAGTGATATATCTTATATCCAATTATCATTGATGCAAACTTGATATCCGGATCTATGATATCCTCAATTGTCATTGCTCTTTTATCAAACTTTGATCTGGTAGCCTCACTTACAATTTGGTTTTTGACAGATTTGAGAATAGGCATCTCACCGGTTGAGTGTAATCTGGTTACTACCCTAATGGCATCCTTAGTGATCTTAAATGACCTGTTCAACCACATGAAGTTGTCATGCATTCTACTCAAAATATATCGGACCCATTCATCTTCCAGAAAATAGGGGAAATGAATGCATTGTACAAAATGTTTGTCTTGGATAGCCTTATACTAAGGTTTGAGATCAAAAGAGTCATCTACTAACTGATTGTGATAGATATCTGACAACTTGGATTCTCCAAACTCTTCAATGTTTGAATGAATATATGCCCTAACATCTTCAACATGCAAAACCCCATGCGGAATGCTGGAAAATGCCTCTAAGGGATCCACTTCTAGAGATTTATAAGGATATTTCTTAAATTTGGGTTGAGGCCTATCAAAAATCTTTACAACATTTGGAGTAGCCATCTTCAAAAGATTTACAGAGAGATATTCAGCAACAGAAAATACCTTTTATGCTTCTAGGGTTCAGTGAATGACCCAGATTAATTTGCTGGATGAATCAACTTCAATGGTTGATCTTTGAGAGTTTGAGACAATTTTTTCAGAGCTCCTTTTCTTTTCTTTTTGAGTGCAAATGTGCAAATGACGAACGAATGAACTCTTTTATTTCTGGGAAAGCCCTAATTTCACACTACAATAAATGTGCAACCTAAGTCATTCTAGTTGCCTTGTTCTTCTTATTCTGAGACAGATCTTTTCCAGATCACTGAGATACACTTGGAGTTATTCTTCGAGAATAGTGATAATCTATCTTCCTTTCCCTAATCATTTGAGCTATCTGCAAATCAAGATTCCATAATTTTTGAATGAAGCCAGATCTGACTATGAGAATCTTGTTTGTACCGGATGACTGTTAAACTGGATCGATCTTGGTAGATTGGACTCTTCAAATCTTCTTGCAGATCTTTCATATCTTTTACCAAACCTCCTTTAGATATATCTCTAAGAACCCTTTAATCTGCAACTTCCCATGTGCCAATATCAGGCACCAATTGACTGGCTAGGGGAATTGGTTTTTCTTAGTGACTCCCCCTGAGCTAGAGCTCATCTATTCAATTTTTAGAAGGATTATTAGCACCAGATTCTAGTGCGGATCCATCCCCAATATTCTCTGTGCTTCTCTTCACCCAAATCTTATTCATCTCCCTTTGAATTTCATCTGCGTTCACTTTTCCTTTTCCTTTGTCTTGGTTATGATTAAGCTATTCCGGACCCCTTTTGTCTTGATTCTTGCTTCTACAGAATTTAGCAATATGACCGAATCTGTTGCAATTGTAGCAAACAACATTTCTTTGCACATTTGACTGATATCCTCTTGATCTACACTGATTAGCCATATGTTCCATTCTATTGCATGCAAAACATCTACCATTGAATGAGTTGTTTATTTGTACATTTCTACATTCATGAGATTTGTGACCATACCTTTTGTAGTTGAAGCACTGTCCAGAGAAGGATGAATTAGTCTGATTCATTCTCTTTCTACATTGATTTTCTCTATGACCAAAGTTATTGCAATTATGACAGTATCCATTGAAGGAAGGATATCTTTGAGCATTTGGTTGCCTTACCGGAGGTCTTCTATGCCTGTTTCTTGGGTTTTTTAATCTGGGGTTCTTCTGACTGGATCCGGAGCTTTCACATTTTTCATACCCCAAGCCTTGCTTGTCATCTACCCTCTTTTGGCTTTGAAGAAGAACTTCAATTTGAGCAGAGCTTATCTTGAATTTCTCTTTGTATTCATTTGCTGATTGAAGATCCCTTTTAAGAGTGTCAATCTATTTCTCAAGTTGTTCTTCATTATCTCTAGCTTCTTCAAGATTAGATTCTAGATGCCTGAGTATTCTATCCATTTTGTGGCATTCTTCTGATTTCTCTTTGAGAGATTGTCTTAGATCATCTTTAGTTTTTCTTTTCTCTTTAATTTCTTGAGTGAATTTTATAACTCCTGATTCCATTTCATGTTTTACCATAATGATCTCTTTTGATAACTTTTCACACAACTTGGTTTTCTCCTTTAGGTCTTCATTTGTATCATTGGCTTCACCTTGACTTGCCAATTGCTGAAGTAGATCCTTTCTCTTTTTCATAGAGATATTCAGTTTCCCTTTTAGTTCATTTATGAAATCATCAGCCTGATTGAGTCTTTCCTTCAATTCATTGACTTTGGAGTTAGATTACTCAAGATCATCTAGGGCAGACTAAAGTTGTTCCCTCATACCATACACATCCATTTGAGTTCCCAGATCTTCTTCAAGTTGTTAGGCTTTGTTTGGAGGAAATTGGCTCTGATACCAATTGTTGATAACTGAGAGGGGGGTGAATCAGTTATCTTAATTATTTCATCTTTCTAAACTTTCTTAACAATTAATGTAGCATCAAATCAAATAAGCAAACATAACCATGAAATGGAAATAACATCAATACACATGACACAATGATTTTGACGTGGAAAACCCTTTTAAGGAAAAAACCACGGGGTGATTAAACCAAGATTGTATTCTCTGTTAGAAGAATAAGATAGTACAAAATGGCACTTACCAATTAGGGCTCACTACCTACAATAGTTTATACAAGGAAACTAGATACTTGAACTAAAGAGAAACATCCACATATGCTAAGGTTTAGTTCTGGTTAGGCTCAATATACTGATCTACTGCACTTCATTCTTCCTCTTCTTGATGTTGTTGTCCTGTCACATACCAAACCTATATTACTACTATTTATTCTGCTACTCTACTTTTCTTTGTACTTAACACACATAACACACACACATCTAAATCCATTTGGTATATATATATCTGCACCAAATATTTCTTCTGCTTTCTAGTCGGCATCCAGAATACTCAATATTTTCCCAAACTCCGATCTGCCGGCTGAATCTTAGCATACCAAGTAATGCGGATAAAAGAGATGCTTATAGAAGTCATCAATCATGTTGGCCAATAATGAATGATACCTTAGGAAGCTTGATCACCATCAATATCTCATCCAGATTTAGGTCTGATGCTCTATCGGTCAGTTCTTTCTCTATCTACTCTGCCAAACAGAAACCCAACACTCAAGTGCTCATGTCTCTTCACTCTTCCACCACCGGAGGCTCAATTCCTAGAATCTATCAGTCAAGGTACTCCTCTTGACTTCCCCAAATCTACACTTTACTGAGATACTTCCTTTGAGTGATCCAGACCTGACTGTCGGACCCTGTTGCATGCTCTGTTCTTGCTTACCGAACCACAACACTTCTTCAATCTGACTTCCGGTATAGGCACACCATGTTTTACAGATGGGTGGGATGAACTTTGTTGCCATCAATGACAACACTCATGAATCCATATAGTGTCTCTTTCCAACACTCACAACATCCCTTTTACTAGGCCTTTGCATGGAAAATTGTTAAAAAATTGCATATTTTAGCACATTTTCACTAGGTTTTGACTTGTCATCACTCTAGGCTTGCATTAAAAGCATGTTGTGAAAGATATTGCTGAATAATTGGACTGCTATTAGATGTATTATTTTCTATCCCTCTTGAAAAATTTCACAACACCTTTTCTCCTAGTGTTTTGCATTGAAAAATAAAGTTGAAAAATCAAGCATTTTGGATATTAAGCATATCTTGCTCCTAGGGTTTGTTCTATTAGCTTGTGCATTAATAGTTGCATGCTGTTGTATGAGTATTATAAATCACTTCACTAATAGAAGTATCCCTTTAAGAAGAAGTATAAGACTCGTGGGATCTAGTGCTTTTGAAGAATTCGACATTCCTACCTCTTAAAATCCATTGAATACCTTGTTTACAAAAGGCGAGACACAAATTTTGTAAGACATTATACCTTCTACAACCACTATGTAAGATCAAACATTTGATGATGTCAATGACACTATTGAGGTGGTCACACATGTACCTGATAAGCAAATAAGCAAACTTGATAAAGACTTAGCCAAATTTCAAGCATTTGTTGGAAATGAAAGGATAGCAAAAGAAGTTGTCCTTGTGATCTACCACATAAGAGAATTGATACAATAAGGACAAGATGGTATTAATGTTGTTTAAGGTTTAACACATATAGCACACAATAATGTCATGACAGTGACTGAATGTGTGAATGGTATTAGTAACATGTCGTCACTGTCTCATACGCAAGTATTGGCACCTATATCGACTATGGGAATATCTACATTTACATCAACGATTTTGACCACTAATGCAAATGCTTGTAGTAATTCTACCACTGGTATTGGAGTATCTAATGGGACAAATTCAAAAAATCATAAAGCTGTAGGATTTAACTATCAAAACTTGTTATCTAAAGGGACTTCTTATATGAATAAGTACTCTCAACCACCTCTCCATCTCACCTATTCGCAACCACCTTCCACCTATCAATATGTCCAACCACCATTGAACCATTCATAGCCTCCACCCATCACTACTCAGTCTCAATCACCTCCTCACTTTGGTTCTAATTCTTCACAACAAACCACATCTCCCAATGATGCCATCCTAAACCAACTTTTGCAATGCATGACTTTTTTACAACAAAAGATGATAGACTTGACAAATTATTCACAACCTAGTATACCAACTTATCATGCCTATAATCCTCTATCTTATGCAATCTTGAGAACCCCTATGCCTGAGAGGTTTGGGACTCCTCTCTTTGAAAAATATGGTGGAATAGGTGATCCTAATACTCATGTGGCAGCATTCACGGCTATGTGTAGCGATTTCTACTTTGAAGAGGATTTGTTAGCAAAACGTTTCTCGCGATCTCTCAAAGATATAGCTCTAGAATGGTTTTTCTCCTTACCTCTGAATTCAATACATTCTTTTTCATAGTTAGTTGATCAGTTTTTACAACATTTTAAAGAAAATATTGGACCTCAAGTCTCTTTGATCGATTTAGTTCATTGTAAGCAAGGTCTAAAAGAGAAATTAACTGACTTTATTAGTTGATATCAATCACTCTATGTGCAAATTCAATATCAAATGAAGGATGAGGATGTTCAGAAGGTGTTTATTACAAATCTACAACCTAACATCCATGATAAGATTCTCTTGATGAAGTATAACTCCTTTCAACATTTATGCACCGCCCTTCATGATTATCAACTTTCATCTAGTCAGTATGAAAACCAGAACTCACCGGCTCAAGTTGGTCAATCCATGGGTGGACCATCACAAAACAACTTCAAGAAAAATAATAGGAGTTTCATCAAGGTTGATGGACTGAATTCAAATAACTTTTCACAAGTGTCTACTATCACTAATCCAAAGAAGGCATCGTATCAATAAAGAAAGTTTACTCTGATATCTAAATCCTATCATTCTATCATGAATCAAGCTTTGAGTAATAATCTTATGAAGCTTCCCTCGATTAAACCTTTAGATCCTAGTAGAATGCAAGGACCTTATTTTGATGCTAATGCCTTTTGTCATTACTATCGAACACAAGGACATGATACCGAATGATGTATGCATCTTAAACATGAAATACAAGACCTCATTGACTCGAATGTGATATAGGTATCGGGTGTGAATGATAATGGGAATAAGTCAGTTGCTCGACCGAATCAAAACTTAAAGATCTTGACTAATCCCTTCCCTAAGCATATTGATAATAACATGATGGAACAAAATACACTTGAAGTATAAGATGACTACTTGAACTACGATGAGATTATTGCTACAATAGAAGTGGATAAGGAAAATACTGAAGTATCACCTCGTCCATGAAGGAATGGTATTTATTCTAAAATTCCTCCTCTGTTATCCCTTCAAGGATTGGGAGATACACAACATACATCAGAAATAAAAATAGAACAATCAAAACAAGAGACTCTGACAAATGAAAAGATTGAGATAGTACAAGATAGTCCTTGTCACTATGATAGATGAACTCAATAAAGAAAGCTAGCTAAAAATTGGAAAAGAGAAAGACGATTATCATTAGTTCAAAATAATAGTGGTTCTCCTCCTCATAAGTAACAAAAGACTTCATATACACAAGGATATGAGAAACAAATAAGACTCTCATAAGAACCACTCAAGATTTGCAAAAAACTTGATAGAGCATCTCTCCAAGAGGCTCACAAGTTCTGAATTTTAGTACGATTGTACTGGCAGGTAAGTATCTCTAACCCTTTACCTCCATGATGTGTTTCCCCCGTGATGTGTTATGTGTTGTTTAGGCATCCTAGGATGACCCTTGATACTCTCATAAGGTCAAGGATACCGGGAGACTGCCTCTGTTGTGACCCTTCTTCTATTTGTATCATCATTCTTCTATATTGCTTCTCCTCTATTTTCATTGTTGTGTGTTGTGTCTTACGGACATAGCATTGTGGTTGGTGACTTGGGGGCACCCTCCTATGTGACTGTCCCTAAGACACTTGTTTCTCCTCCCTTGATTTATTGTTTCCCTTCCTCTAGTGGTTCTATCTAGTGGGTGGATGAGAAAAAACATATTATACTGATATGGACCTAGCGTCCCTTTAGTGAGTATTCAAAAAATGGACCTAGTCCAGATGTGACGATGGGGTTGTTATATATTATCCGATGTTTGGCTAGTAGAATCACTCTGTGTGATCTTGATGTTGTCTTATCACACTTACAAAACATAACAATACTACTGCTCTATGCACTTTGTCTATCTTGAATCTTGCATTCCTCGATTTTCTATGTGAATGATTATATTCCTTGTTGATTATCATGATTATATGGATGCTAACACCTTTTCTTGTAGGGAATTGTGTGTTTGTAAGAACATTTGGCAATCGTAAAGTACATGTCACCTCTGGGAGGCATGAGCTTTGTGAGAGCTCATGTTCCCTTGTGTGTTTTCTTCCTACCTTAACGTGCTTGATATCGGTACACAACATCAACCACATTAAGTTGGGGGCATATATAAGGTAAGTTGTCTGATGTAGATGCTAGCAATGTGTGTTTGTGAATCTTGAATCTATTGCAATCACTTAAACCCTCTGCGGAGGTGGGATATCGTTCATATCTTTTTTATCTTAAGCCCTCCATGCGAGGTGGGGATGGTGCATTTCTTGAGGAGAGTGCACAATCCTATCATTTTTAAAAAGTACTCTAGGTAGGTAGGGAGTGGATCTGAGACTATCCTAACCCTTAAGCATGTCTTTAGCCATTGTTGTGGCAAAGCCCAATTGTCGGTGTGTGTCTATTGTTGGATTTTTTCCCACTGATCAGTCCTTAGTTTCCCTACAAGGTAGCCATCACTTATCAATACGACACTCAGGTCAGAGGCCAATAGTACAGGAGAGACTCTAAATGTCTCCTCTCCTTCTTTAGGCTCTACAAAACCTAGGGGGGTATTCCCTATTCAATACCCATGAGTTAAAATTCTAAGTTTGCTGGGATATTGACACAAAGTAGATAAATCCTCTCTTATTCAGGCTAGAGCTGTAAGATATATACAAAGGGGCTATCTTTGGTCTATATTTTAGGTGTGGACCAAAGGATTTGAAACCTAAAACTACTCCTAAAATCCTAAAGTTTTGTGAATGATATTTGATTTTGTTTTATGTTTGGCTACAAGATTAGGGTTTTGATTCATAAACTCAACACAAGGTCAGACCGGTGCTTATCTCAAGGCATGAAATCAAATATATATATATATGTGAATGGTTCTCATAAATTAAACCAATAATCAAGTTTTGAGGGGTTTTGCTAGTATTTGCCTTACAAACACTACTCAAGATAGAGTATTCAGTTAACTCTACTTACAAACATCCCTATTGCAATATATTATTCCCCATACTTAACCCAAAACATTTAATCTATTCCTTGAACAGAAGTAGAAGATTAAGCATGCAACATAGTAAAACTATATTCTAGAATCTTAAACAACCCTTAGTTATCTAGATTTAGAAGAAGAACACACACAACTTGGAGACAGATAACATAATACATGCATAAAGCATTACTCATTTAAATCAACATCAAACTAATAAAATCTATGCAAGAATACATTCAACATATAACTCATAAACTTACAAGACAAAAGATGAAGCAGAACAAAAGAACTTGTATCTTATTTACTCCAAAATTCTAAAATCATCAACAACAATGAGTGACACAGTTCTTTTATAAACCAAGAATGTGTACTCAACATTAATTACATTGTCATTTCAAAAGATGTTTGATACAATACACATCCAATATGGCATTGAGATCATTCATTACATTGGAGAGAAGAAGAGAAAGGGTATATGGACTTGGAAGACGTGTAGCCGCCTAAAGAAGATTTGCCTCACTAATGCTGGGAAGGTCGTGGTTGGCCTTTTCAATCATGTGACCCATACTTGTTTGTCCACTTGCTATATGTCTTTTTAGATATCCAAGGGAATGAGATAATCTCTGCAATTCTGCCATTATGACTGACATACCTAGCATCCAATAAAATTAGTAAATTAGTGAAAAAAAATTCTAAAAAATATCTATGCCCTAGGTATTGATGTCCTTGTTTCAACAAAAAAAATTGAATTTTGATATATACAGAAAAAAGTTATGTTTTATGGAATATGCCTATGTCTAAATTATAATTGGTTTGAATTCAAAACTTAATTAAAAAAAATATTCAACAAAACATTATAAAACCAAATGCATACCCTATATATCGATGTTACTAATCTAAATTCAAAAGAATCAAAATTTTATCCTTTGTAGAAAAAATGTTACGTACTACAGAATACACATCACTTTAAAAAAATGTTGTTTACTATTAAAAACTAGTTATCAAAGGAGATGCAATAAATTTTACAGTTTAACTCCAAATTTTTTTAAAAAAATATATTTAGAATCTACAAACAAAATCTCACAAATCACTAGTTTGCATCATCTTCAAATTCCTAACGGTTTAGCAGCTATAGGTGTGAGAAAGTGAAGATTTATTTCAAAATGTTGATTTCAATGTCAAGTTTGGCCAAAAAGTGTAACCCATTATATTGGGATGACCCATTATTGCAAAATATTTCAAAATTTATTTCAACTATGTGCAGCTCGTCAAGTGATAAGCTCAACATCTGCATAGTTGGATCGCCATCATCACAACAAGTGGGAATTAATTGGTAACCATTTTCCTTTATTTCTATTTTCTACTTGTCCAAGTCTTTAGTTTTCCCATCACCTTCCAAAATATGTGGCAACCACTTTGTGTCCATCTTTTCTATGGCCTGCATCTTATCACCCAAAACTATATCCAATCTCAATTGAAAACTGGCCACGTCCTCAAAATGTTTCAGCATATTTGCCACCAGTTTCAGCTTAGGAAGTGCACTTGCATCAAATCTAGAACACCTAAGAAGATCCCTAACTTCTGCAGTTCTTGGCAGACACTTAGCTTTCACAACTGATATCCTTTGTTTATTTGATTCATGTTTCTCACAATTGTGAGTAAGACCTCCAAATCCCATCCACCCTAGCCAAGAGTTTGGTCACCTTGTTTTTATCAAGTTGGTGACCACTTCTTTTACTTTATTCTCCTTTTCTTCTTTCAATTTTTTGTTAACCTCCTTTAATTCTCTAATTTATGAAAGGAGAGGCTCTATATCAATTGGGAAAGATTATGCTATTGGAATCACTGGTGGAGGAGCTGAAGTACTGGCTCCTAGTCACAATTGCTTCTTCAGCCTGTTTATCTCTGTAACTACCTGAGCATAGTTGACTTGCAGCTCATTGTGATCCTTTTGTAACTTATTTTTTACTGTCTCTACAAATTGTGCATTCTGGACATTTAAGCTCGCAGCCTAGGGAGTAGGGGTATCAGATACTCTTTTTATTATTACATCTCCCACCAATTCCTCCAGTTCAACCCTAGGCTTATTATTGTTTGGGGCTAGAGCCCATATAGCCAGTGTTTCAAATCTAGGGTTGAAGGCTGCACCACAGAGAGCCTTCTCAATCTGCTCACCTATTATATCAGAGTCTTCTCTGGTAATTGTGTCAAATGCAATGGCATCTGATAGGGTCTAGTGAGGAAGAAGTAGAATATTACTTTTTTCAGCCAATGTTCTCCCCTCCTCTATAGTCATTGTACTTATGGATTGATTAACTTCTTCTAAGACCTTCTGAGTTATAACATCATATTTAGTAGGGTGTGCTCTAGATTTAGCATCTTTAATCCTCTTTTGAAACTCTTCACTTCTTACCTTCAAAACATAACTCCTGAATTCAGGAGTATTGACAAATTCATCATCCTTCAAAAATGTGTTGCAAGCCATTATCCTAGCATCTTCAATGTCCACATTTGGGCTCCTCATTGTTCTTACTGCCCTATTTTTAGGGGATGAGTAGGGCCTCACTCTATTAGGTGAATTCACCTGAGGGGCTACTTCTTGTACATGTTCTTCTCCCTGCCCTTCCAAATCAACTACCTCAATCTCTTCAGGATTTTCCAAATCAATAATTTTAGCCTTTTTGGTAGGGGAGGGGCCAATTGATTCCATTTTGACATCATGTCCTTTGCTAGAGCTGCTAGGCTCATATGTGGGTACTTCATCTCCTATGGGGGCAGAACCAATCAGCTGCTTTACATTATCTAGCATCTTCTCAATTCTTTGAATTAGATCTTACACTTCTGTAAATGCACCATGATATGCAGGATTTATGCTCTTCTTCATCTTCTCACTTGTCATAATAGTGTCCCATTTGATCCTTAAGTGATGGACATCAGCCATTGTAAAATAATTCCTAGAAATATCATCATTGTAGTTGTTTAGTGGAAAATTAGATTTGTTAATGTTTTAGTGTTTTGATGTTTGAATCTGCCTTTCCACTTAACATTCAAGGATCTAGGGTCGAGTAGCAAGCACTATCATACCCTAGGTCATTGTGAGATGTAGGGAAACTTGGATTAGGGAATTTAATTATCAATTTTCCTTCTTCTATGCTCAATTAACCATTAAAACCCTAATTATGCAAATACAACCACAAATTGATGAATAATGGAAAAAGCTCTTGTAGATAGGAGTAAAATACCAAATCACAGAGTACCTATTTTTGGGGTTCCGAAGTGGAACAATCGGGGACACTGAAGCAGGCGCCCAAGTCCAAGTACCAGTTTCTTCATGGGATCTGGACCTCCTTTCGACGTTGATTAGCCCTGTAACTTCTATTTCCTGAAACTTAGATGTGGAGGACACTAGAGAGAGTGCCCAAGTCCTGGAAATGCTTTGGTGTCCTACTTTTCTTCAGATCCTAAATTCTTGATGCCTACCAATCCTTCCTACAACTTCACTTTTCCTGAATGCGACACCTATAACCTGCAATCACAAGACTTGGTTTGGGGGTTGTGGTGTTTAGAGGCTTGCCTCAATCAAGCCCTGGAGGACACTTAAGTCTCTGAACACCGTTGTCAGATAAAGAGTGCATGCCCTTGTGAGGTAGAGGTAAAAACCAAAGGAATCAATGATGAAAACACAATATTATGTCACCTTGTAGTGAAGCTCTCATGGGAGGAAGATGCTCTTCATTCCATGAGGAAATTGATGCTCAAATCTACAAATACAGACCCATAAACCACACATGTCTACTCTTGCAACACAATGAAAGTCTTGAATCACCTTGAGAACACAATAGCTTGCTAGTAATCATCTAGTTGAAATCTAGTTTACAAATGAATGCCTAAACATGCTTTTCTATGCAACTAAAAAAACTCCCACCAAGATTTTCATAATTCAAACTTACCATGTCCGCAAAGGACCCAAATAACAGTCATAAATTGACACCCAGAAATTAGGGCTACCCCAAAATAGGGCAGGACTAGGGTGCGGGCACCCAAGTCCTCCCCCCTTATTTTGTGCAGGGTATAGCTCAAGGGGTCCTCCTAGGTCCACTTTGCCATGAAACCTAGGCCTCATTCCATCGGGATGCCAAAATATGAACTAAGATGTCCTAAATGCATGCTAAAGACTCAAGAGCTAAACCTTATGAGGTAAAAGTTCCCAAGGGGACATTTTTTGATGTTACATTTAGCCCCCACTTTTATGTATGTATAAACGCGCGGCTAATACATGCATTAAAGTAAGGTCATGAACACAACAAACACATCAAGCACGGAGAAGACAAGCCAATCACATAGAAAATAGTAGTAGGCACGCAAAACATAGAGAAGATAGTTATAGTCACATAGAACACAGAGAATACAGTGAATGCATGGAAGACACATTAATGCATGGAAGACAAGCATGATTCTTTTCTTTTCTTTTTCTCATATATATGAAATGCAAATGCAAGTACTGGAAAGTAAACAAACCTCCCATAGTACATGATGCACTCATCGCGCAGGTCTCTATATATATAGGACAACACACACACAAGACATGCAAAACCTCCCAAAATGCAAGACTGCATATAGGACAACAGACACACCAAACAAAACAAGCACCCCAAACACACACACTTTGAAGACATGGAGAAAACACGGTAGACAAGCAATGTAGTGTACCTATTTCTAGGTCCAACACCATCTCAAGCACATTACAGGCACACACCGACGATTGGGATTTACCACAACAATCACCGAAGACATGCTTAAGTGTTGAGTTAGTCACAGAACCGCTTCCTATCTCCACACATGACTTTTGAAAATGCAACCCCACCCACATCACAGAGACGCCTTACAGTGAAAAGGAAGCATGACATACAACCCCACCCATATCACGAAGATGCCTTATGGTGAAAAGGAGGTATGAGCTCAAAAGTATACAACCCCACCCGCGTCACAGAGATGTCTTATGGTGAAAAGGAGGTATACGCGATGGATTTCAAGATAGATTGATTGATTGCAAACAAACTTAGGATGCAAGAAGTACTCATCACACTAGTCTGCACCTGAGGACAAGCACATTGCTAACATCTATAACAGATAGCTTACCTTATACATGCCCCCACCTTAAGGTGGTTGATATCAGGTATCGATATCAAGCATGTTAAGGTAGGAATAAAACACATAAGGGAACACCAAATTTCACAAAGCCCATGCCCCCCGGAGGTGACATGTACTTTACGATCGCCAAATGTTCCCACAAACACATCCCTACAAGAAACATGTTAGTGTCTACAACATCATGATAAACAACAACATCAATGCATATGATTAACCACACAAAGAGACAAGGTTATACAATGAATTTAGAGTTCAAGGATAACTGTGGGGCTTTATCATGAAGCTCTCTGAATCGAGTACCACCAAGGCTAGATTCAAAGATGAACAAAGGTGCATAGAGCAGCATTATTGTTAAGGTTTGTAAATGTGATAGAAACATCATCAAATTCTTTACGAGGAAAGAACGAGTGCTTCCACTAGCCAAGTGTCAGATAAGATATACAACCCCATTGTCATATTAGGAACTAAATCCATTTTTTTATTGCTCTCGAAAGGGACACTAGGTCTGCATTTATATAAATGCTTGTCATCATCCGCTTTCTAGATGGAAACACCAGAGGAAGTGAAACAATAAATAAGAGAGGAGAAACAAGTGTCTTAGGGACAGTCATGTAGGAGGGTGCCCCCAGGTCACCACCCACAATGCTATGTCCGTAAGACACAACACACAACGATGAAATCAGAGAGAGAGGCAATATAGAAGAATGATGATAAAAATAGAAGAAGGTCACAACAGAGGTAGTCTCTTAGTATCTCAGACCTTACGGGAGAATCAGAGGTCATCCCAGGAGGCCTAAACAACACATAACACATCATGAGAGAGATAAAGGGTTAGAAATACTTACCTGCAGGGTCTTCCAGGCTAAGTCTTATCATCAAGTAAATAATCATCATCCTCCCACTCCCTAATGTTAGAGGAAAGTGGGATATAAGGTACCATAGCCCAATTCATGTCTTGCTCATCATGTTGTTCATTGTTAGGATCATGTTTGTTTGGTTCAATGTTAGGATCAATATTTTCTTGTTGAGCTGCAAGGTAAGCTCATCGCCTTGTCTTCCTCCTTTTTGCAAGTTGACGTTGTTGTATTTTATGACTCAGTTTTTGTAACATAGGGCTTTGCTTTGTTATGGATTTTTGTGTTGTAGAGGAGGAAGCACCAAGATCAAAGGTCCTTTGTCTAGGTGGAATATTTGTTGATAACTGAGAGGGGGTGAATTAGTTATCCTAATTATTTATGCTTTCTGAACTTTCTTATTAATCAATGCAACATTAATTCAAATAGGCAAACATAACTATGAATGGAAATACACATGACACAATATTTTTGATGTGGAAACCCTGTTAAGGGAGAAAACCACAGGGTGATTAACCCAAGATTGTATTCTCTGTTAGAAGAATGGAAATACAAAATGGCACTTGCCAATTAGGGCTCACTACCTGAGCACACTGCTCACAAGAGGCACACTGCCTACAAGAGACACACTGTCTACAATTTATAAAGAGTGTAATACAATACTTGAATTGATAAGGAGCATCTACATATGCTAGAATTCAGTTCTGGTTAGGCTCAGTACACTGATCTGCTGCACTTCATCTTTCCTCTTCTTTTGTACTGCTCTCCTTTCACATACCGGACCTTCCTTACTACTTTTACTCTGCTCTACTACTTTTCTTCACACTACATCAAAAACCACAACACATCTCACAACTAAATCCATCTTGTATATATATCCGCACAAGTGATTTCATCACCTTTCTAGTCAGCATCCGGAATAGTCAATCTTTTCCACAAACTCTGATCTGTCGGCTGAATCCTTGCTTACCAAGTAATGCGGATCAAGGATATACTTGTAGAAGTCATCAATCATGTTGGCCAATCATAACTTATGCCTTAGGAACCTTTACCATCATCAGTAACACATCCGAAATAATGTCTGATGTTCTGCCAGTCAGTTCTCCCTCTGTCCACACTGCCAATCAGGAACCTGACACTCAAGTATTCATATCTTTTTCTTCATCTATCATTGGAGGCTAAATCCTTGGAATCTATCAGTCCAGATAGTCCTCTTGACTTCCCCAAATCCGTACTTCACCAAGATACTTCCTCTGAGAGATCCGGACCTGACTGTCAGACCTCACCACATGCTCTGTTCTTGCTTACCGGATCACAATACTCTGCAATCTACCTTTCAGTAGAGACTCATCATGTCTTGCGGATGTGTGGGTTAACCTTTGTTGCCATCAATGACAACATTCATGAGTCCATATAGTGTCTCTTGCCAACAATCTCCCCCTTTGGCATTGATGGCAACACTTAGTGAAAAATGACTAAGTGTTTACACTATGCTCCCCCTTGGCTGATGCTCTGTTTTTATATACATTTTTTGGAGCTCCCCCTTAGTTGGATTCCTCATTTTTCACTACTCCTCACTCCCCCTTTGACATCAATGGCAAAGGGTGGGAACTGCGCATCAAAATTTTCAAAAATTTAACTATACTTTGCCACATATAACATACTCACATATACTGAAGAATGTCTGCAAAAGTTGTCTTCAATTGGATGAATTCTGCTGCCCAACTTTGCTTCATTCTATCCAAAATTGATATATGACCACTCAGCAGGAATGCAAATGCATCTTCCCTTTTTAGATCTGTCGGATCACTGGTCCAGGCTGTGATCTGAGCTTCTTTTATGGCCTCATGCATGGCCTCTAACTTAGGGATAATTATTCCTCTGAGTTCACCTAACCTGCTTATTCTACTTTTCTTTTCCTCTTCAAGTTTTTTAATATCATTCAAAACTGCAATTGTCTGGCATTCTTGATTTATTATGGATGTGGTAAGTGGATCAAAATTTTGAGAAAGTTTAGTTAGTTTGTCCTCCTGTTCTTTTACTTTCTTCTCAATCTCCACTATTGCTTTAGACCAGGATATACAAAATTTATATACATCTCCTCCATCCTTGAGAGCATTTTCCAAGCTCTTTATCCCAGTACCCATTATTCTCCTATCATTTGCTATTAGCCCTTGCAACTCAGAGAATCTCTTGTCCAAAAACTCTTTCCTAACCTTCTCCTCAGCTGATTTCTCTAGAGAATTGCAATGTGTACTAATACTATTAATTAGAGATTTGAGATTACCAGATGAGGAGGCTGAGGGATCCTTTTGAAAAGATGGCATGATCTTTTCAAACACTCCGGATGTGGTTGCTATAAGCTCACAGTCTTACATGTGAGACTTCAGGAGTTTTTCTTTGGCCTTTGCATTAGCAAATGAAGCTATCTTCATTGTTTGTATTGGAGAAAGAGAGTCAAAATTAAATGCCCCTTGCAGAAGTTCCGGTTCATCAATTTCCATTGTCTCTTTGTCTAAGAATTTTTTGACAGTTTCTACAATGTCTCTTGCCAGAGACAGATTCTTCTTCTCTTCTGCAGTCTTAGAACTATCTCTTGGAGCTTTTTCTCCTTCTACAGCCTTGGTACTGTCATCTTCTTTTTCCTTCACCTCTGCTTCTTTCTCCTGTATTCTTTCTTCTCCTTTGGATCTGGAGACTATAGGGGAAACCAAAGGAGTGATGTTTGTTTGTTCATGGGCCACCTCTTCCAGAGTAGAGGATTCTAAGCCCTTATCTTCACTAGTGTCCATTAGTTCTTCTATCATTTCCTTAGTGGATTCCTTTTCAACACCTGTGGCCGAAGGATCAATGCCCAAGTCCTCTATAATAGGAAGATTGAATCTTTTGAAGGCATTCTTGAGGATCTCTTCTGTTTCCTTGGCTATCTTGTCAGTCTCACAAAGCATGAGCTGATTCATTCTGGCTTTACTTCGAAATTCATCCTTGCAATCCTTGAAGATCATGTTCATTTGCTTTGAATCGATTGAAGGATATAGCTGAATGGCTATCTGTTCCCAGATCTCAAGATCTTTTGCCATGGCAATATTCTTTCTTATTTCTAACTCTTTTTCTAGGCTTTTGGGAATAAGAGATATAATTTCAATAAAAGCCTTGTTATATATGTTCAGATGCTTAACTACTACTTCTTGCAAGATCTTTTGGTCTGTTTCATTATAATCATCATAGAATTTAGCCATTGGCTGAAGGTTTCCATCCACAGTGATTGATTTGATGACATCATCTAAAGATAGAGTGGGCTTTTCTACAAATTCCTCTGCCTTTTCTTCTTCACCTTGATTGGTAGAGGGTTCACCGGATGTTTTCTTCTTCTCCTTCTTCATTTTCTTTATCTCCTCATCTGATTTAGTTTCTTCATCATCCTTCTGACTGACATAAGACCTTGTGGCCTTTGTTTTAGTTCTTTTCTCTCCTCTTCTGGATGATTTTGCTTCCGATTTTGATGTCCTTGACCTTTTAGCAGTGGCAGGTATAGATCTCTTTGATGATCTTATCCAGGTGGAAGATTCTACTAGAGCACTTTCCTTACTTCCCTTTTCTGCCTCCTTCTTTTGTTCCTCAGCCCTTTCCATCTTTTCCCTGTTGGCATCAAGTGCCTCCTTTGAGATGCCTAAGCCTTTGGCAATTTCTTCAACTTCTTTTCTCACTTTCCTCTTTATTTCCAGTTGTCTGAGTTCTACATGAACTTTTATACTTAGCTCTTCAAAGGTTCCAAACCTTTCTGCCTTTGGATCCTTTGGCTGACTTAGCATGTGTTGAACATGCAGCTCCACAATTTGTTCATCAACTTCATACCCCATAGGCATGATCCAGACTGTCCTTGGCTCTACTGCCTCCATTAGGCATTGATCACTGTCTACCATGAAACACACTGTATCTTTATATTTTTCAACCAATGATTTTGGGATTCTTTCTCTGATTTACATAGTATTTTGGAAGTTCTTAAAGTACCCCCATAGAGTTGTATTCCTTGCCTTGGCATCCCTAAGTTTATGCAAGTAATCTCTGATTTGAATTGCTACCAGTTTGTTATTTTGCCATGCCCATCCATTGGATCCAGGTAGCTCATTCATGAAGTAGAAAAATAAACACAATATCAGTCCACCATATTTAAAAGAGTTCTTCTTGTCCTTTTTGATCTTTTGTAAGTTCTCCATCAATTGACTTAGAAGAAGTTCACAAAGATCATACTCTGCATTCTTTCTCAGCATCTCATAGGCAGTATATACTCCAGTTCCAGACACTGAATTCTTGTTGTGTGGTTACACAACACGCCCCATTTTGGCTTATCAAAATAGGGACCCAACTTTTTGGCTTGGTTTGTGTTATCTGCTTTCTGGTGGTTTGGTAAAAATGAGTCAGGTGCATCATCATCATGATATTCAATGAGGTTGGTCATCATCATGAGGTCAGTTTGTCAAAGTTCATATTTTGTTTCTATGACCTCATATTTAGAAAGAGCTTGAAATTCCATGCAGGTTTCCCTTTTACATCACTTGAAAATTCGTCCATATGTGGAAGTTATGCACAGTCAAAGTTTTGGTCAAACCTGATAATCGCAGAGGATCATCATATTTTTTATCCTGTCATGTTGTCAAGATCATCATGATCTTGTTTGTCTACCCGATATTTTGTAATGTCCTCCTGCCGAGAAATATGACCTTTTGCAAATATCCTGATGACGTCATCCCGATCTAATAAACGAAGAAGCAAATATTAGGAGGACATCATCATCACATTTCCCTTCGGCGGGATATTTTCCAAAACATGATCCGGTTCGCGAATATGACGATGACGTCATGTTCTAAGTTTAACAAAAGCCCCAGATATCCTGATGATCATCATCATCCTGATCTTTCGAGAGGGTTACCTTGGCCGCAAAGGGGTCATATTACATTCACCACCTGATCATCTTCCTTAGGTGACCCGATATTACATTTATCCCCTGATCTTAACTAAACATGATGGTGATGTCATCTTTTGCATTTTAATGAAGCCCGGATATGACGATGACGTCACCATCATATTCCTTTCCTCAGCAGCAGGATCATATTTCATATCCTCCTATTTTCCTTCGACATGATGATGATGATGATGTCATTCTTTTCCCCAATATGCAGAAGCGAAACATGATGGTGACGTCATCTGGACATTCGGAAGGGGGAGCATCATATTTCCAAAATATCATGCAGACGAAAGTTTTAAGTCTTGCTATTGGCCTTATCTTGAGTTATCATGCTGATAGAACATGTCTTCCCGATGGATGGACATCATCATGATTTTTGGCGTCGGTATAAGTTTGACTGTCGGCCTAATGTATAATTGTCATTCCGACAGTATTTGGTCACGCCGAAATACATACATGCATCACATACAAAGGCAGACCCGAAATATTATGAAATGCGATTTAATCATTGTATATGTTGCGATGCATGATCATATTTGAACCCGATATACAAGGAAATGGGCGGGAAAATGAAACGATGGTTGACCCGAGTGTTTTTTAACGCTGTTTATGCATTTAGTGCATAATTTCCACTGATTTGGAGCCCGATTGCCTATAGCTGCACATTTTGAGGCCTGTTTAATAAAACGTTTAAATTCCTGTTGTTTATCCACATGATGATGAACTTAATGTTTGTCTGTTTATTTGCAGGAAGTCATGATGCTGTTAGAGCTATTGCTGAGCATTGTATGGTTGCACATGGGGGCAACATGAACCAGAAATGAGGAGGATATTGTCAAATATGCTGTTTGCCAGCTGGAGACCGAATCAAATCAAAGATGCTGGAATATTCTGTGCCAGTTGTACATTTGCCAACTGGCGAAGCATGTGCTTTTCATCTGGACCGTTGATTATTATGAGAGGATCCTGATCCTTGGATCATTGTAACTGTTTTCTGGCATTTGTTCTATATAAGAGCCAGATCCTGAGCTGTAAAAAGGGGGAGATAGATAGATATATCTGGTAATAAGGCTAATAGAGAAAAAGAGATACATTGGAACATCTGGCACATTAAGGCCGATTACTGTAGAATCAATTAGGAGATCGGATTACTGAGACTAATGAGGATAGAATTGTTGAAATGTCAAGGTTCTTTCTTCAGATAACTGTAAATGTACCTGTTCTTGAGCATACTGAATGGATATGAAGTTTTAGATTACATCCTGATTGTAAAGGATCATGAATTCTCTGAATTCATCGTATCTTTCAAGATGAGTAAAGGTTGTTGTGTAACTTTTATTCTATGTTTGTGAATGACTAACATCATGATCAACATAAATTGGCGCTAGAAGGAGGGCTGAGCTATTTCTCAACATAAATTGGCGCTAGAAGGAGGGCAGAACTGGAAAAGCCACTACTACTTCAGTCATCATTCATTTTATGCAGGCCCCTCGCTTCTAACGCAACATAAATTAGCACTAGAAGGAGGGCCTGAGCTGTGAATTTCTGGATTTCTGCAAATATTACATAAATATTTCATTATTTGAGGTTAATGTCTGTAAATATCTCTTATCTGAGATGTTTTGGTTGCACCTTTGCCAAGATCTAGCTCGAAACATCAAAGATTAGTTTGATTTTCTGGACTTTCAAGTTTTATTCTGAGATATGATGGATCTCCTTAAAATTTCAAAATACTAAAAAATTGAAAAATATAGTCTCATTTTGATGGATGTATATGAAGGCAATTGTCAAATTAACATTCCTTTATTTCAAGAAACTTTGAGTAGGCAGCTTTACCCTCACAGTTTGTCTAACTTTGGTTTATCCACCTGTTGCAGGATACACCAGACTGTAGAACACAGCGAAATAAATTGTTTAACTTTCCTTACAAGGTTGGATTTATATTTGAAAGGATTAATATTCTTCCCGGATGTGTTCAGGGCTGAAGTCTGGCAGGAAAATAAAGAAATTCTGGAGCAACAAGCAGATGCAGCACCAGAAGTTATTAATTGTACAGACACTGAAGTGGACCGATATGAGGATTTTGAATTATACTTGTCTAGAAATATACAGTGTAGTCAAATATTAGGTTTATCCACTGATGATGTCCTGATTGAAAGCTGGTGCAGATTACATGACGAAGAGCATTCAGAAAGGGATTGTTACGCCTGCTTGATCATGTTGAAAAAGACTCTAGAAAATACAATAGCTGAGTCGGTTCCAGAAGGTAAAGAAGAGGAAACATCTTTCCTGGATTCATTTTATGGTGAGATTGATAGGAGTTCTCTACTTCCTAATACAAGTAAGGATCAGTCAGTATGCAGGTATGAATCTTGTGAAAATTTTAGAGAAGAAACCACTCATCAGGATAATATTTTTGATTCTGATCCTAATACTTTTGATAAAGAAGATGAAACATCTTTCCTGGAGTCATTCTATGGTAAAGAGAAGTGTAAACAGATAGTAGAGAAATTTAAATTCACTGCTGATGATGAAGTTCCTATGATAGTAACTCAGGGAGTCATAGAAAAGAAAATAAATGCTGATTTATTACCTGACTTCTTTGAATTAAATGATCAAATGCAAGAATGTTGCAGGTTAATGGAACCAGATCCTCTAATAGATAGAAGATGTAAATTATTTAATGAACAATTCCTGAAAGATGAAGATGTAGAAGACTTTGGAGTTGTTATGCATAATCAGATGTCACTCCAGAAATATTTTGAGAATGAAACAGGGGAGTGTCCTTATCAAGTGAAAGTTTTTTCTCTTTTACAGTCACATGATTTAGAAATGATAAATTTCTGTATATCAGGTTGTGATAATAAAGATACTTATTTAGATGCTGATGTGCAGGAAATTGAAGAAAATATTGAGAAGTTTCCTGAACTGGAAGATAAACTGAACATCCAGAATGAAGGGATAAAGTTGGATAAAGATGAAGAATTAATACATCAAGAGTCATACATCCTTCAATTTGAAGTGAGACCAGACACTGAGCCAAGCAGTGAAAATATAATGACAAATGGAAGACCAACTGCCAATCAAGAAGCATGTCCAACAAAATTAGAAATACACCAGGTTGTATTTCTCCTTTCCACAGTGAATGATGTTGATTATTATTTTGATTATGGAAATTCAAGAGATAAGACATGCATATGGATTAATCATGAACATGATGAGCTGCCTCAGTTGCTGATCATCAAGAGTCATTCTGTTGAATACAGTGAATTCAGAATATCAGAATATTTTTCAGAATATAAAGATAAATTTGCTAGGTTGAGAACCATAACTAATACCCTAATGCTCCTGCACAATCAAAAGAAGTATGCAAATACAGGTGTCTTTGGGTCTTTTTCTGGTTTTTGTTTGCCTAGTAGTGGTTTGTATATAATTTTGTAGGTTAGTTGTTTGTACAGTTTGCTTGTTTTGCTTTCTTGTTCTGTTTCTTTTGTTTCCTTTCATAGGTTAGCTATTTGTACAGGTTGCTTTTTGCTTTGCGTTGTTGAGTCTTTGTTTTGGTTGGGCAAAACTGGTGCACCTTATTACTTAAGAACACTGCATAAATTGTTAGAATTCAAAAGTTGAATATAAGTTTTTACATAGGTTGTAATTCATATCAGTATAGGTATTCTTGATCAGGTCTGTGGTATCATATTCATCAGTACTACTATTCTTGAGTCAAGGTGATCCTCACAATGACACACCTAACAGCCTTGGGTTTATTGAACATATCAGTGTAGGTGTTAAGTGAAAAATCTAAAGGTTGCCCTTGCTACCATTGCAATTCTCAACTTAATTTCAAAAAGTGACCATTCCTTGTATCATGAGGCTACAACTGTTATATCTTAAGAATTAAATTCAAAATATAAAATAAATAAAATAATAAAATGGATTTTCTAAAATCCAGATTAAGTCATCTAAGTAACTCTACCGGAGCTATAGACGCTTGCTGGCAGTGGGGCTCTACTTAGGAGAATTGCAACGATAACCTTGCCGGGGCTATGGACACCTGCTGGCAGCAAGGCTCTATCCGGTTGGCTGAGGGATGAACCAAACTACGTAGCTTAACACCAGTCACTGATTTATTCAACTCACTTTCAAGATGAGTATATGAATCACATGCACACAATTGATCCCTTATCAATTCATTGTTACATTGATGAACATGATACCAGTTAGAAAGGATTAGGATGCTCATGCTTAATAGGAGTTAGAAATTTATGTTTTAATTTATCCTCACCTTTTGAATTGTTTGAATTTTGTTGTTTTCTTTGGTGGCAAGTTGTTGTGTGGTTACACAACACGCCCCATTTTGGCTTATCAAAATAGGGACCCAACTTTTTGGCTTGGCTTGTGTTGTCTGCTTTCTGGCGGTTTGGTAAAAATGAGTCAGGTGCATCATCATCATGATATTCGATGAGGTTGGTCATCATCATGAGGTCAGTTTGTCAAAGTTCATATTTTGTTTCTATGACCTCATATTTAGAAAGAGCTTGAAATTCCATGCAGGTTTCCCTTTTACATCACTCGAAAATTCGTCCATATGTGGAAGTTATGCACAGTCAAAGTTTTGGTCAAACCTGATAATCGCAGAGGATCATCATATTTTTTATCCTGTCATGTTGTCAAGATCATCATGATCTTGTTTGTCTACCCGATATTTCGTAATGTCCTCCTGCCGAGAAATATGACCTTTTGCAAATATCCTGATGACGTCATCCCGATCTGATAAACGAAGAAGCAAATATTAGGAGGACATCATCATCACATTTCCCTTCGGCAGGATATTTTCCAAAACATGATCCGGTTTGCGAATATGACGATGACGTCATGTTCTAAGTTTAACAAAAGCCCCGGATATCCTGATGATCATCATCATCCTAATCTTTCGAGAGGGTTACCTTGGCCGCAAAGGGGTCATATTACATTCACCACCTGATCATCTTCCTTAGGTGACCCGATATTACATTTATCCCCTGATCTTAACTAAACATGATGGTGACATCATCTTTTGCATTTTAATGAAGCCCGGATATGATGATGACGTCACCATCATATTCCTTTCCTCAGCAGCAGGATCATATTTCATATCCTCCTATTTTCCTTCGACATGATGATGATGATGATGTCATTCTTTTCCCCAATATGCAGAAGCGAAACATGACGGTGACGTCATCTGGACATTCGGAAGGGGGAGCATCATATTTCCAAAATATCATGCAGACGAAAGTTTTAAGTCTTGCTATCGGCCTTATCTTGAGTTATCATGCTGATAGAACATGTCTTCCCGATGGATGGACATCATCATGATTTTTGGCGTCGGTATAAGTTTGACCGTCGGCCTAATGTATAATTGTCAGTCCGACAGTATGTGGTCACACCGAAATACATACATGCATCACATACAAAGGCAGACCCGAAATATTATGAAATGCGATTTAATCATTGTATATGTTGCGATGCATGATCATATTTGAACCCGATATACAAGGAAATGGGCAGGAAAATGAAACGATGGTTGACCCGAGTGTTTTTTAACGCTGTTTATGCATTTAGTGCATAATTTCCACTGATTTGGAGCCCGATTGCCTGTAGCTGCACATTTTGAGGCTTGTTTAATAAAACGTTTAAATTCCTGTTGTTTATCCACATGATGATGAACTTAATGTTTGTCTGTTTATTTGCAGGAAGTCATGATGCTGTTAGAGCTGTTGCTGAGCATTGTATGGTTGCACATGGAGGCAACATGAACCAGAAATGAGGAGGATATTGTCAAATATGTTGTTTGCCAGCTGGAGACCGAATCAAATCAAAGATGCTGGAATATTCTGTGCCAGCTGTACATTTGCCAACTGGCGAAGCATGTGCTTTTCATCTGGACCGTTGATTATTATGAGAGGATCCTGATCCTTGGATCATTGTAACTGTTTTCTGGCATTTGTTCTATATAAGAGCCAGATCCTGAGCTGTAAAAAGGGGGAGATAGATAGATATATCTGGAAATAAGGCTAATAGAGAAAAAGAGATATATTGGAACATCTGGCACATTAAGGCCGATTACTGTAGAATCAATTAGGAGATCGGATTACTGAGACTAATGAGGATAGAATTGTTGAAATGTCAAGGTTCTTTCTTCAGATCACTGTAAATGTACCTGTTCTTGAGCATACTGAATGGATATGAAGTTTCAGATTACATCCTGATTGTAAATTTTACGTAATCTTCCTGTTGATTTCTGGATATGTACTGGTGAATGCTGTGCTCAACTGGAAGCGCTTTCATTTCATTACATGTTGTTGTCAACTTTTCCTTTGAAGATTTGCACTAGATCATGCGGATTTGTGGAATGTCCTGGTGAAGTATGATTCTAGTTTCCTTCTTTTCATTGCATGTATGGGAGCTTGTATGTGGATCAGTGATCTAAGTCAAGTAGTTTTGGGAATCTCATTCTTTAACCCTTTTCTTTTTTTTAATTTCAAAAATTCATCACCATAACTGCAAATCATGATAAATAACAAGCAGAAACAGAGAAATATGCTGAAATCCCGTAGGTAACTGAAAATCATTAGCATATTTGAGTTAAATGCATGTAGTATTGAAAATATCATGCAAAGAATTGCAAATAATGGTAGAAATCATGCAAATATCAGCCTGTAGGCACATTATTTGACTAAATTCACAGTGCAGAGGTAGAATTGTTGGAGATTTATGCAGAGCAGACCTACAGAGCAGGATATTTGGAGGAATAATGATGAACTTTGCAGAAATACGTAAGGCCCCTGAATGGAAAACAGCAACACACATCAACCACTGAGTAACGTCAGTAGATTAAGACCTAATCAACAGAGACTTGGGATCATGAATTCTCTGAATTCATCGTATCTTTCAAGATGAGTAAAGGTTGTTGTGTAACTTTTATTCTATGTTTGTGAATGACTAACATCATGATCAACAATTCTCCCTACTAGAATGATATATCTTATACCCTATTATCATAGATGCAAACTTGATATCTGGGTTCGTGATATCTTCAATGGTCATTGCCCTCTTATCAAATTTTGATCCGGTTGCATCACTTACTATCTGATTCTTGACAGATTTGAGAATAGGTATACCACCGGATGAGTGCAAACTGGTAACTACCCTAATGGCATCTTTTTTGTGATCTTGAATGGTCCATTCAACCACATGAAGTTGTCATGTATTCTACTCAAGACATATCGGATCCATTCATCCTCAGCAAAGTAGGGGAAATGTATACATTGTGCAAAGTGCTTCTCCTGGAGGTCCTTGTATTGGGTTTTGAGCTTAAATGAATCATCTATTAACTGTTTGTGGTAGATATCCCTCAATTTGGACTCTCTAAATTCTTTAATGTTTGTGTGAATGTAAACCCTAATATCTTCTGTATGCAAGACACCATGCAGAATACTGGAAAAAGCTCCTAGGGGATCTACTTCCAAGGATTTGTAGGGATGTTTCTTGAATTTGGGGCGAGGCCTATCAGTGATCTTCACAATATTCTGAGTAGACATCTTTTTAAAAAGATTTGCAGAGAGATATTTTAAGAACGGAGAATACCTTTTGCATTTTTCGGTTTCACAGAGTTAGCCGGATCAATTTTTGGATGAATTGACTTCTGCAAATGATCTTTGATGAGCTTGAGGAATTTTGTTGTAGAGCTTCTCTTTTCGTTTCTTCTTGAATGTAGAATGAACAAATGCTTAATGAGAAAACCCTTATATTGTTCTGCAAACCCTAATGTCAAGTTGTAATAAATGCTCGACCTAAGTCATTCTAGTTTGCCTTATTTGGATGACTTGAAGAACCGGATCGATCTTGATCTTAAACATCTTGCGAATCTTTCAAATCTTAACCATAGTTTATTTGGATGTTTCTGTTATGAACCCTTTAGTCTGCAACTCTTCTTGTGCCAGTTCCGGCACCAATTGACTAGCTGGGGGAACAAGGTTTTCTTTGTGTCTCCCCCTGAGCCAGAGCTCACTTTTTAATTTTCAGAAGGAATATCAGCACCAAAGTCTGGTGCGGACCCATCCCCTACATTATCTGTACTTTTCTTCACCCAAATCTTGTTCATCTCTCTTTGAACTTCATCCACATTCACTTTTTGTTTTCCCTTATCTTGATTCTGATTATGATGTACCAGACCTCTTTTGTCCTAATTCTTGTTTCTACATAATTTTGCAATATGACCGGATCTATTGCAAATTTGGAAAACAACATTTCTTTGCATATTTGATTGATATCCTCTTGATCTACATTGATTAGCCATATGACCTATTCTATTGCATGCAAAGCATCTACCATTGAATGATTTGTTCATTTGCATATTTCTGCATTCATGAGATTTGTGACCATACTTTTGCAGTTGAAACACTGTCCAGAGAAGGATGAATTAGTCTGATTCATTCTCTTTCTGCACTGATTAGCTTTATGACCAAAGTTATTGCAGTTGTGGCAGTATCCATTGAAGCATGGATATCTTTGAGCATTAGGCTGCCTTACCGGAGGTCTTCTAGGCCTGTTCCGTGGATTTTCTAATCCAAAATTCTTCTAACCTGATCTAGAGCTTTCTCCTTTCTCATATCCCAAACCACACTTGTCATCTACCCTCTTTTGACTTTCAAGAAGAACTTCAAGTTGAGCAAAACTTATCTTGAATTTTTCTTTATATTCATTTGTTGTTTGAAGATCCCTTTTAAGAGAGACAATTTTATCCTCAAGTTTTTCTTCATTATCTTTAGCATCTTCAAGATCAAATTCAAGGTGTCTAATTATTCTATCCATCTTGTGGCAGTCTTTTGATTTCTCCTTGAGAGATTGTCTTAGATCATCTTCAGTTTTTCTTTTCTCTTCAATTTCTTGGGTGAAATTCATAACTCCTGATTCCATCTCATGTCTTACCATGATGATCTCTTTTGATAACTTTTCACACAACTTGGTTTTCTCCTTTAGATCTCAATTTGTATCATTGGCTTCACCTTGACTTGCCAATTGTTGAAGGTGCTCTTTTCTCTTTTTCATAGAGAGACTCAGTTTCCCTTTTAGTTCATTTATGAAATCATCAGCCTGTTTGAGTCTTTCCTTTAATTCATTGACTTCAGAATTTGACTATTCAAGATCATCTATGGCAGACTTAAGTTGCTCCCTCATACCATACACATCCATTTGAATTCCCAGATCTTCCTCAAGCTGTTAGGTTATGTTGGGAGGAACTTGGCTCTAATACCAATGGTTGATAACTGAGGGAGGGTGAATCAGTTATCCTAATTATTTCTACTTTATGAACTTTCTTATTAATCAAGGCAACATTAATTCAAATAGGCAAACATAACCATGAAATGGAAATACACATGACACAATATTTTTGATGTGGAAACCCTATTAAGGGAGAAAACCACAGGGTGATTAACCCGAGATTGTATTCTCTATTAGAAGAATGGAAATACAAAACGGCACTTGCCAATTAGGGCTCACTACCTGATCACACTGCTCACAAGAGGCACACTGCCTACAAGAGACACACTATCTACAATTTATAAAGAGTGTAATACAATACTTGAACTGATAAGGAACATCTACATATGCTGGAATTCAGTTCCGGTTAGGCTCAGTACACTGATCTACTGCACTTCATCTTTCCTCTTCTTTTGTGCTACTCTCCTTTCACATACCAGACCTTCCTTACTGCTTTTACTCTGCTCTACTACTTTTCTTCACACTTCATCAAAAACCACAACACATCTCACAACTAAATCCATCTTGTATATATATCCACATAAGTGATTTCATCACCTTTCTAGTCGACATCTGGAATAGTCAATCTTTTCCACAAACTCTGATCTGTCAGCTAAATCCTTGCTTACCAAGTAATGCAGATCAAGGATATACTTGTAGAAGTCATCAATCATGTTAGCCAATCATAACTTATGCCTTAGGAACCTTTACCATCATCAATAATAGATCTGGAATAATGTCTGATCTTCTGCGAGTCAGTTCTTCCTCTATCCACACTGCTAATCAGGAACCTGACACTCAAGTATTCATATCTTTTTCTTCATCTATCACTGGAGGCTAAATCCTTAGAATCTATCAGTCCAGATAGTCCTCTTGACTTCCCCAAATCTGCACTTCACCAAGATACTTCCTCTGAGAGATCTGGACCTGATTGTCAGACCTCACCACATGCTCTGTTCTTGCTTACCGGATCACAATACTCTGCAATCTGCCTTCCAGTAGAGACTCATCATGTCCTACGGATGTGTGGAGTAACCTTTGTTGCCATCAATGACAACATTCATGAGTCCATATAGTGTCTCTTGCCAACAATATTTTCTTATTGAAGCTTACTATCGTACTTATTCTCTATCCTCTTAGTGATGTCCAAATGACTTGAATATTCAAGAAAAGGAGGGAAATTAAAGGTCTTCTCTTCCTTAGTGAAATCCAAGGTGTGCAAACAATCTACTAAAGGAAGAAGATTGGTGGGAGGATCCACAGAGATAGGAATTTGATTATTGTTAAATGAATGCTTATTTTCTACCCATGGAATATTCTTTGTTAAAGGGAGCTCTTCATTCACTAATGCTTCATCTTGGTCAGGGAGAGCAGTGGAATTAATAAATCTATCCCTAGTCTTTTCATTTGAGTATTTAGTTATAGGGGAAGTAGGATAAATTATGGGATCATTATCATTTTTTTCCTTGCTATTTATGGAGAAGAACTCAGTTAAGCTTTCTAAAATTGTAGGATGTTCACTCATGAGGGTTAAAAATTGGTCAAAATCAAGGTTTTTGATAAATGCATGAAAATATACCATTGCAAAATGACATGAAGGTGCCATTTCAATGTAATATCAGATTTTGAGAAGCTTTTCAAATTGATGCAAAATACAAGTATAAAACTATGTGCAAAATGGCCTTAAATGCTTGGTTTTTTGTACTGTTTTAATGCAAATGAATAAACCAAAGGGTAGTGTAAGAATTTCAGTCAAGGGAAGAAAGTTATATGTCTAATATCAGTCAAAAAAAGCAAAACCATCCTTCTCAACACACTCTTGATGCGATTTTAAGTTAATGCCAAGTCGAAATATAGTGAAAATATGTCAAAATAGGCACTTTTTTCACCAAAATTCAATGCAAGAGAGCATAAGAAAGGGTGTTGTGATGAAATTGATGATGGATAGAAAATAATATCAGTAATAAAAGCCAATTGGTGCCAAAATACCCAACACAATATGTTTTTAGTGCCACTTAAGGTCAAACCCTAGTGAAAATATAGCAAAAATAGGCTATTTTTCATGGTTTTTCAACTCCAAGACCTAGCAAAAGGGGTGGTGTAATGCATTTCAGGAGGTACAGAAAATAATATCAGTAATATAAGTCACCTCAATCCATAAAATGGACCACAAGACTCTTGGAGTGCAAACTAGGTCAAACCCTAGGGCAAAAATAGCCAAAATGTGTAGTTTTTCACCCAATTTTCACTACAAGAGCCTGTTAAAAGGGTGTTGTGAAGTTTTTTAGGAGGGGAAGGAAATGATTACCCTAAAAACAAAAAATTAATGCAAAAATACTCTTCACAACACGCATATGGTGCAAGTTTAGAAAGTCGATAAAGCTAAATTTGGTGAAAATCGTTATTTTTGAAGGCCTAGGTTTGAGATCTTGGGACAAAATGCTATGCGAATGTTTTGAAGTTTGATTTATGATGAAAATTAAATACTCTTAGATTTGAAAATTATTTTCAATCTTGAACATACAAAATGGCCATGCAAATTTAATGAAAATGCATCAAAATTACTAGTTTTTGTTGGAATTTTCTATGCAAAATTGCAAATATTTTAAATCTAAATAAAAATTTACACTAAAATGAAAGAATATAGCCAAATTAAAATTTAAATGAGCCTCTAAAATCTATAGAAAAATCTGAAAAAAGATTTTGCCTACTAACCCTAGATTTTGGAATTACTAGGTTATATAAAATTGTCAAATTTTCCACAAAAACCTAGCAAATTAATGAAGAAAATGCAAAGAAAATTTTTGAATTTTTGGATTTTTTTGTAGTTTATATCAGATCTGATGTAAAAATCATGAATTAGGAAAATTTAGGAAGAATTGATGCAATTTAGTAAGCCAAACAATGCTTTTTTTTTTCCAATTTTTCAAAATTTTTTGAATTTTTCTCAATTTAATAAAATGAATGAGTATATGAATGAATGAAATCAATCCAAATCTGAAGACACATACTCAAAAAGTTACAATTTAAGTCCAAAAACATGGGTTCACCAAAATGTTTAGTGGAAAATTGGATTTGTTAATGTTTTAGTGTTTTGATGTTTGAATCTGCCTTTCCACTTAACATTCAAGGATCTAGGGTTGAGCGACAAGCACTATCATACCCTAGGTCACTGTGAGATGTAGGGAAACTTGGATTAGGGAATTTAATTATCAATTTTCCTTCTCCTATGTTCAATTGACCATTAAAACCCTAATTATGCAAATACGACAACAAATTGACGAATAACAGAAAAAGCTCTTACAGACAGGAGTAAAATACCAAATCATAAAGTACCTATTTTTGGGGTTCTGAAGTGGAATAGTCAGGGACATTGGAGCAGGTGCCCAAGTCCAAGGTACCAGTTTCTTTGCGGGATCCATACCTCCTTCTGACATTGATCAGCCATGTAATTGCTATTTCTTGAAACTCAGCTGCGGAGGACACTAGAGTGAGCATCCAAGTCCTAGAAATGCTCCAGTGTCCTAATTTTCTTTAGATCCTAAATCCTTGATGCCTGCCAATCCTTCCTACAACTTCACTTTTCCCAAATGTGACGCTTGTAACTTGCAATCACAAGACTTGGTTTGGGGGTTGTGGTGTTTAGAGGCTTGCCTCAGTCAAGCCCCAGAGGACACTTAAGTCTCCGAACACCATTGTCAGATAAAGAGTGCGTGCCCTTATGAGGCAGAGGCAAAAACCAAAGGAATCAATGATGAAAACATAATATTATGTCACCTTGTAGTGAAGCTCTCATGGGAGGAAGATGCTCTTCATTCCATGAGGAAATTGACATTCAAATATGCAAATACAGACACATAAACCACACAAGTATGCTCTTGCAACACAATGAGAGCCTTGAATCACCTTGAGAACACAATAGCTTGCTAGTAATCATCTAGTTGAAATCTAGTTTACAAATGAATGCCTAAACATGCTTTTATATGCAACTACAAATACTCCCACCAAGATTTTCGTAATTCAAACTTACTGTGTCGGCAAAGGAACCAAATAACGGTCATAAACCAACACCTAGAAATTAGGGCTGCCCCAAAATAGGGCGGGACTAGGGCACGTGCACCCAAGCCCCCCCTATTTTGGGTAGGGTACAACTCAAGGGGTCCTCCTAGGTCCACTTTGCCATGAAACCTAGGCCTCATTCCATCAGGATGCCAAAATATGAACTAAGATGTCCTAAATGCATGCTAAAGACCCAGAAGCTAAACCTTATGAGGGAAAAGTTCCCAACGGGACATTTTTTGACGTTATAGTAGTTAAACTGGTGAGAATATCTGGCCCTTCCTTTGCTAACCCTCACCATACTGATGAAGCCCTCAGGGTCAAAATGCCTTGGATGCTCTAAATACATCCCAAAACACTGTATGACTGAATAAATTTGATCCAGTCCACTCTTATCAACTATCAAAAAATCATTGAATTTGAGGAAGAAGGAAAGAATGAGCCCTTCTTGTGTTTCCTCAGATGCTCCTTGTCAGAATCATTTAATTACCTAATAATTTCTAAAACTGCCACTCTTTTAGGTACATACTTAGGTAATATATGAGGTGGGGTCTCACATCCATAGACCCTAATGCAAGTGGTGTTCTCATGGAAGAACCAGTCACCCCAATTATGATCAATTCCAAGGTGAGGAGTCTTGTCCAGAGGTCTTAAAAAATCTAGCACATCACAATGCAGCCTTTCACCCTCTGGTTCCAAAAATCCAAGGACTCTCCTCACAAAATACTCCTCAAAAATCACATAATCAGTCATGGTGCAATGCATATCCAACATGCATGTCCATACCTACACCGGCAACATATTTCCTTGAGCATCGATACTCTTAACATGTAGATTATGGTGCCACATTCCAAATAAAGAAAATAAAAGCATGTGGCACAACATGGAGTACCATGTGAATTCAACATGGACATCGGGCTTAGACAGGTTGTTTTTGATCTTTGACATCTGCTTGTCCATATGGTCAGCAATGTAGGTGGCATAATCATATGGCTCTTTGACCTCTTGATTTTGAATGTCAACATCCATCATCATTAAAGAAATGTACATTTTGTTTGAAGCATCCTTGCCCAATACTTGACATAAACTGTGATAGGTCCGGACAAAGTAGTCCATGAACATACTGCAATGAAAGGGCTCCTGCTCAGTATCTGAAATCTTCATCAATTTACCATCAATACCCCTTGGCCTATGCTTGGCTAGGTTGTAATCCCTATAAGCACATTTCACAGTCTGATATTTCCTCTTCAAAGCAGCAAGGTCAATTGGCTTGCTAGCTGCAGGGTCTAAATTAAATACAGTAGCAATGAATTCTTTGATGAGCTTGATAATCTTTGAACCATTTCCAACTACAACCGTTCTTGTAGTAGGATCATACCTTAATGCTATTGCCCTAACTAGATCAGGGTTAGGGAAGACATTGGAATAGATGAGCTTGGCTAGATCAAATTTCTAGGCATGACAATTAGGGGCTTTATAATCCATTCTCCTATGCCAATGTTTGAACAGGATCCAACCAGGAATAGATAGTATGGCATCTTGACAATTATAACAATAATCAAGGAATTTATCCTCAGGTCTACCTGGGCCATGTAGTTTCAAATCTATCCTAGCAGAACTGGGGAGCTGGATTGTGAGATCCTCATCTAAGCTATGCCTAGAGGTGGAGGGTTGGCTAGCTTGACTCATTTTTTATAACTTAGTCTAACGAGCTAGGGCTTCTCTTACAAGTAATTAAGTACTTTAATCAAGCGGTTAACTCAAAATACACTGGATACAGGGAGACAAAATGAACTTATTAGTTTGACTTGCAGAGTTTCGAATTACTGCTCTTCACCTGCTTGAGAATCCTCTATGTGCCTGAAAGTTGAATGTACTTGAAGAAATGATGCCTAAAGCCCTAACTTTCCTTCCTTTTAAGCTTCATAGCCTAGCTTTTGATGCATTAATGGAGGTAGCCTCGACTATATTCTTCATTTGTGCTACAATGCACCTCCAACATTCATTGCAAAAGTTTAAACCTATGTTGTTGATTAGAATTCTTTCCTGCAAGATCTATGGCCACCATTTACCTGCGAGATTTGAAAATCTTGGTCATCATGTTTGAAAAGTCTTTGACCAATCAGAATAGGCCATATCATCTATACTTTCTATTTAGGGGAAAATTGGATTTGTTAATGTTTAGATTTTAGATGTTTAAATCTGCCTCTCCACTATACATTCAAGGATCTAGGGTCGAGTGACGAGCACTATCATACCCTAGGTCACTTGCAGATGTAGGGAAACTTGGATTAGGGAATTTAATTATTAATTTTCCTTCTCTTATGCCCAATTAACCATTAAACCCTAATTAGGCAAATATGACAACAAATTGATGAATAATGGAAAAAGATCTTATAGACAGGAGTAAAATACCAAATTACAAAATACCTATTTTTGGGGTTCCGAAGCAGAACAACCAGGGACACTGGAGTGGGCCCCCAAGTCCAAGGTACCAGTTTCTTCGCACAATCTAGACCTCCTTCCGACATTGATCAGCCATGTAACTTTTGTTTCCTGAAACTTGGATGCGGAGGACACTAGAGCGAGCACCCAAGTCCTAGAAGTGCTCCTGTGTCCTTTTCTTCAGATCCTGAATCCTTGATGTCTCCCAATCCTTCCTGCAAATCCACTTTTCCCAAATGTGACACCTATAACCTATAATCACAAGACTTGGTTTGGGGGTTGTGATGTTTAGAGGCTTTCCTCAGTCAAGCCCCGGAGGACACTTAAGTCTCTGAACACCGTTGTCAAATAAAGAGTGTGTGCCCTTGTGAGGCAGAGGCAAAAACCAAAGGAATCAATGGTGAAAACACAATATTATGTCACCTTGTACTGAAACTCTCATGGGAGGAAGATGCTCTTCATGCCATGAGTTAATTGATGCTCAAATCTACAAATATCAACACATAAAACATGTAAGTCTGCTCTTGCAACACAATAGAAAGCCTTGAATCACCTTGAGAATGCCTAAAGTTCACAATGATCATCTAGTTTCTAAATGAATGCCTAAGCATGCTTATATATGCAACTACAACCACTCCCACCAAGATTTTAAAAATCAAAACTTACTGTGTCAGCAAAAGGACCTAATAACAGTTGTAAACCAACACCCAGAAACTAGGGTTGCCCCAAAAATAGGGCAGAAGTAGGGCGCTAATGTCCAAGTCCTCCCCACCTATTTTGAGCAAGGTACAGCTCAAGGGATCCTCCTAGGTCCCATTTGTCATGTTACCTAGGGCTCATTCCATCGGGATGCCAAAATATGAACTAAGATGTCCTAAATGCATACTAAAGACCCAGGAGCTAAACCTTATGAGGGAAAAGCCCCCCCAAGGAGACATTTTTTTATGTTACATTTAGCCCCCACTTTAATGTATGTATAAATGTGAGGCCAATACATGCATTAAAGTAAGGTCAGAAACACAACAAACACATCAAGCATAGAGAAGACACACCAATCACATAGAAGACAGTAACATGCACACAAAACATGGAGAAGACAGTCAATGCATAGAAGACACATGAATGCATGGAAGACGGAAATGATATCTTTTCTTTTCTTTTTCTCATATATATGAAATGCAAATGCAAGTACTGGAAAGTAAACAAACCTCCATAATATAGGATGCACTCGTTGAGCCAATCTTTAGACTATATATATGGGGCAACACACATGCAAGACACACAAAACCTCCCAAAATGCAAGATACACTCATCGAGCAAGTCTTTAGATTGCATATGGGGCAACAAACATGCCACACAAAACAAGCACGCCAAAACACACACACTTGAAGACATGAAGAAAACATGGCAGACAAGCGATGGAGTGTACCTATTTCTAGGTCCAACACCATCTCAGGCACATTATAGGCACACACCAATGAATGGGCTTTGCCACAACAATCGCCAAAAACATGCTGAAGGGTTGAGTTAGTCACAGAACCATTCCCTGCCTCTGTAGAGGACTTTTGAAAATGATAGGATGATGCAATCTACTTTGATAAATACACCATCCCCACCTCTGCAGAGGGCTTAGGATATAAAGGATATATGTGATATCCTACCTCTCTAGAGGGATTACATGATTGATTGATTGATTCCAATGAAACTCAAGATGTAGGATGCACTCATCGAGCAAGTCCTTAGACTGCACCTGAGAACAAGCACATAGCTAACATATAAAACAGACAACTTACCTTATATATGCCCCCACCTTAAGGTGGTTGATATTAGTTATCGATATCAAGCACTTTAAGGTAGGAAGAAAACACACAAGGGAACACCAACTTTTGCAAATCCCATGCCCCCCGGAGGTGACATGTACTTTACGATTGCCAAATGTTCCCCCAAACACATCCCTGCAAGAAACATGTTAGTGTCTACAACATCATGATAAACAACAACATCAATGCATATCATTAATGACACAAAGAGCTAAGGTTATACAATGAATTTAGAGTTCGAGGATAACCGTAGGGTTATATCATAAAGCTCTTAGAATCGAGTACCGCCAAGGCCAGATTCAAAGACAAACAAAGGTGCGTAGAGCAGCAGTATTGTTAAGGTTTGCAAATGCGACAGAAACATCATGAAATTTACTACGCAGAAAGCATGAGTGCTTCCACTAGCCAAGCATCGAATAAGATATACAACCCCATCGTCATATTAGGAACTAAGTCCATTTTTTGATTTCTCTCGAAAGGGACACTAGGTCCGCATTAGTAAAAATGTTTGTCATCATCTACCCGCTAGGTGGAAACACTAGAGGAAGGGAAACAATAAATAAGAGAGGAGAAACAAGTGTCTTAGGGACAATCATGTAGGAGGGTGCCCCTAGGTCACCAACCATGATGCTATGTCCGTAAGACACAACACTCAACAATGAAATCAAAGAGAGAGCAATATAGAAGAATGATGATACAAGTAGAAGAAGGTTAGAACAGAGGTAGTCTCTTGGTATCCCAGACTTTACGGGAGAATCCAAGGTCATCCCAGGAGCCCTAAACAACATATAACACATCATGGGGGAAGCACATCACGAGATAGATAAAGGGTTATAAATACTTACCTGTAGGGTCTTCATATTATATGTTAGAACTTGTGAACTTCTTGGAGAGGTATTCGAGCATATTTAATGCAAAATTTGAGTGGTTCTTATGAAAGTTCTATTGATTATCGTGTGATGTTTGATTTGTTACTCCTTGTGTAAATATAACTTTTTGTTTCTTATGAGGAGGGGAACCACTATTTTCTCCAATTTTTGATAGTCGTCTAGCTCTTTTCTGATTTTTATCGAGTTTTTGTTGTTGAATCTTTTTAGCACGGGGACGGGAATCATCCTATACCATCTTACTCATTTGTATTGGTTGTCGTTCTTACTTTTCTGATGCATTTTGATTGTCTCCCGATCCATACAGGGATAATGGGGGAGGAACCTTAGCATAAATTATGTTTCTTCGAGAATGAGGTGGATTATCTACTTGTTTCTTATCCACTTCAATCATTCCGATGATACTATCATAGTCCAAGTAATCATCCTCGTCTACTTCCACTAAACCGTATTCCAGCATATTGTTTTTAGTATCCTTTGGGAAAGGATTAGTGAAGATTTGTAAATTCTGATTTGGTGGAGCAACTAACTTATTTCCATTGTCATTCACACCTAATACCTGGATGGCATTTGAATCAATAAGGTCCTACATCTCATGTTTAAGATGTATGCATCGTTTAGTGTCATGTCCTTGCATTCAATGATAATGACAAAAGGAATTAGCATTGAAGTAAGGTCCTTGTTTACTAGGATCAACAAGCTTGATCGAGGGAAGCTTTAGAATATTATTACTCACAGCTTGGTTCATGATAGAATGATAGGACTTAGATATCAGAGTAAACTTTCTTGGTTGATACAATGCTTTCTTTGGATTATTTATAGAAGACACATTCATATTTGGTCCATTGATCTTGATGAAACTCCTATTATTATTTCTCTTAAAATTATTTTTTGATGATCCACCCATGGATTGACCAACTTGAGCCGATGAGTTTTGGTTTTCATACTGACTAGACAAAAGTTGGTAATTGCAAAGAGCGGTGCATAAATGTTGAAAGGAGTTGTATTTCATCAAGAGAATCTTATCATGAATATTAGGTTGTATATTTGTAATGAATATCTTTTGAACATCCTCATCTTTCATCTGATATTGAATTTGTGTAGAAAGGCCTTGCTATCGACTAATGAATTTAGACAACTTTTCTTTGGGACCTTGTTTTGCATTGAACCAAGTCAATTAGAGTGACTTGGGGTCTGATATTTTCTTGAAAATGTTCTAAAAATTGATCGATCAACTGTGAAAAGGAGTGTATTGAATTCAGAGGCAACGAGCAAAACTATTCTAAAGTAGTATCTTTGAGAGATTGTGGGAAAAGGTTTGCTAGCAAATCCTCTTCAAAATAAAAATCACTACACATAGCTATAAATGCTGCCACATGAATATTGGGATCTCCTTTTCCATCATATTTTTTAGAGCGGGGAGTCTCAAACCTCTCAGGCATAGGAGTTCTCAATATTGCATAGGATAATGGATTACAGGCATGATATGTTGGTAGACTAGGCTGCGAAGAATTTGTCAAATTTGTTACCTTTTGTTGCAAAGTAATAATGCCCTATAAAAGTTGGTTTAGGATGGCATCATTAGGAGATACGGTTTGTTTTGATGAATTAGAAACAAGGTGAGGAGGTGATTGATCTTGAGATACAATAGGCGGAGGCTGAGAATATGTTAACGGTGGTTGGCCATAATGATAGGTGGAATAGATAGGAGGTTGAGAACAAGTATTCATAGAAGAGGTCCCTTTAGGAACCAAATTCTTATAATTAAATCCCACAACTTTGTAATTAGTGCCATTAGATACTCCAATACCAGTGGTAGAATTACTACAAGCATTTGCATTAGTTGTTAAGATCGTTGACGTAAAAGTGGATATTCTCGTAGTCGGTATAGGTGTCAAAACTTGAGTATGAGATGGTGATAGAGTGTTATTCATTGTTTGCGCACATTCGGTCACTGACATGATATTGTTTTATATAATATGTGCTAGACCATGACTTGCATTAACACCATCTTGTCCATCTTTTATCAATTCTCTTATGTTATGAATTGCAGGGATAGCTTCTTCAGCTATCCTCTCATTTTCCATAAATGATTGATATTTAGCTAGCTCCTTATCCAATTTTTCTATTTTCTCATTAGATACATATCCTGTTGCCTCAATAGTGTTATCAACATCATGAAAAGTTTGTTCTTCCATTGTGGTTGGAGGATGTGTACTATCTTGCACAATTTGAGTTTCTCCCTTTGTAAAGAAGGTGTCCAAAGTACCAATTTCTTCAAGAGCACTAGATCCCATTAACCTTTTACTTCTTCTCAAAGGGATATTGTTTTTAGGATAGTGTGTCATAAATCTTATACCAAAGCATACAATGCATAAACTAAGAGAACAAATCCTAGGAGAAGGATATGATTGACGACCAAAATGCTTGGTTTTTTGTACACTTATCAATGCCAATGAATGAAACAAAGGATGTTGTGAGGATTTCAGTCAAGGGAAGCAAGTTATATGTCTGATATCATTCCAAAAAAGCAATATAATCACTCTCAACACACTCTTGATGCAAATCCAAGACAATGCCATGTCAAAATATAGTGAAAATATGTCAAAATAGGCACTTTTTTCACCAAAATTTAATGCAAAAGAGCATAACAAAGGGTGTTGTGAGGAAAATGATGATGGGAAGAAAATAATATCAGTAATAACAGCCACTTGGTGTCAAAATACCCATCACAACACGCTTTTAGTGCCACTTAAGGCAAATCCCTAGTGAAAATATAGCAAAATATGCAATTTTTCATAGTTTTTCAACTCCAAGACCTAGTAAGAGGGGTGTTGTAATGAACTTCAGGAGGTATAGAAAATAATATCAATAATATCAGTCACCTCAATCCTTAAAATTGATCACAACATGCTTGGAGTGCAAACTAGGTCAAACCCTAGAGCAAAAATAACCAAAATGTGTAGTTTTTTGCAAAATTTTCACTACAAGAGCCCGATAAAAGGGTGTTGTGAAGATTTTTATGAGGGGATGAAAATGATTACCCTGGTAACAGAAAATTAATGTAGAAATACTCTTCACAACATGCCTACGGTGCAAGTATGGAGAGTCGATAAGGCCAAATTTAGTGAAAACCGTTGTTTTTGAAGCCCTAGGTTTGAGATCTTGGGACAAAATGCTATGCAAATGTTTTGAAGTCTAATTTATGATGAAAATTAAATACTCTTAGATATTAAAATGATTTTCAAGCTTGAACACGCAAAATTCCCATGCAAATTTAATGAAAATGCGTCAAAATTGCTAGTTTTTGTTGAAATTTTCTATGCAAACATGAAAATATTTTAAATCTAAATGCAAATTTACACTAAAATGCAAGACTACAACCAAATGATAATTTTAATGAGCCTTTGAAATTAGTATAAAAATATGAGAAATTTTTTTTGCCTACTAACCGTAGATTTGGAATTACTAGGTTATATAAAATTGTCAAAATTTCCACAAAACCCTAGCAATTAAATGATGAAAATGTAATGCAAATTTCTAAATTTTGGATTTTTCTGTAGTTTATATCAGATCCAATGCAAAAATCATGAATTAGGAAAATTTAGAAAGAATTGATGTAATTTAGTAAACCAAACAATGCAATTTTTTTGTATTTTTCAAAATTTTCAATTTTTTTGAATTTTCCCCAATGCAATAAAATGAATGAAATCAATCCAAATATGAAGACATACACTCATCAAGTTGAAATTTAAGTCCAAGAAACATGGGTTCAACAAAATTTTTAGGGGAAAATTGGATTTGTTAATGTTCTAGATTTTAGATGTTTAAATCCGCCTCTCCACTATACATTCAAGGATCTAGTGTCGAGTGATGAGCACTATCATACCCTAGGTGACTTGCAGATGTAGGGAAACTTGAATTAGAGAATTTAATTATTAATTTTCCTTCTCTTATGCCCAATTAACCATTAAAACCCTAATGATGCAAATACGACAACAAATTGACGAATAATGGAAAAAGCTCTTGCAGACAAGAGCAAAATACCAAATTACAGAATACTTGTTTTTGAGGTTTTGAAGCAGAATAGTCGGGGACACTGGAGTAGGCACCTAAGTCCAAGGTGCCATTTTCTTCATGGAATATGAACCTCCTTCCGACACTGATCAACCTTGTAACTTATGTTTCCTAAAACTTAGATGCGGAGGACACTAGAACGAGTGACCAAGTCTTGGAAGTGCTCATGTGTCCTTCTTTTCTCCAGATCCTAAATCCTTGATGTCTACCAATCCTTCCTACAACTCCACTTTTTCCAAATGTGACACCTATAACCTACAATCACAAGACTTGGTTTGGGGGTTGTGGTGTTTAGAGGCTTGCCTCAGTCAAGCCCTAGAGGACACTTAAGTCTCTAAACACCATTGTTAGATAAAGAGTGTGTGCCCTTGTGAGGTAGAGGCAAAAACCAAAGGAATCAATGATGAAAATACAATATTATGTCACCTTGTAGTGAATCTCTCATGGGAGGAAGATGCTCTTCATGCCATGAGGAAATTGATGCTCAAATATGCAAATATCAACACACAAAACACACAAGTTTACTCTTGCAACACAACAGAAAGCCTTGAATCACCTTGAGAATGCCTAAAGTTCACAATGATCATCTAGTTTCTAAATGAATGCCTAATCATGCTTATATATGCAACTACAAGCACTCCCGCCAAGAGTTTAAAAATCAAAACTTATAGTGTCAGCAAAAGGACCTAATAACGGTCATAAATAGACACCTAGAAATTAGGGCTGCCCCAAAATAGGGCAGGACTAGGGCATGGGTGCCCAAGTCCTCCCTCTTATTTTGGGTAGGGTATAGCTCAAGGGGTCCTCCTAGGTCCCACTTGTCATGTTACCTAGGGCTCATTCCATTGGGATGCCAAAATATGAACTAAGATGTCTTAAATGCATACTAAAGACCTGGGAGCTAAACCTTATGTGGGAAAAGCCCCCAAGGGGACATTTTCTGAAGTTACACTTTCTCTCTAGATCACATCACTTTTTGTTTGGACTAGACACATGGCACCATCTCACGGCCTCACAGCTGAAGATGACCCACCATTTACCTACCATGTGCAGGTGCGATTAAGCCCCCATGTGTCCACCTTTTATTTACCTTTTGAACGTCCTTTGAAACAAGTCCACGTGTTGTCATCTCGCAGCCGTGTGATGAAGATTCCATGCTACGAGATACCCTTGTGATGATGCATGATTGTTAGATTAAAACCTTCCATGTGGACCACTTTTATACTGACATCTAGCAACATGTGGTTGGTTGGTGTAGGATTCCTAGTAGAATAGGACGTAAGAATAGATTCTTGGATAGGGGTCATCTTGTTGCGGCCATGCAGCAGGATGATGGCATCACTGATGATACACTGTGATGCTATGATATTCACTTTATTAAACCTAAAGACTTATGGGAAGACTTAGGAAATTTAATTTAATTTTTATGAGCCACAAAAGGTAATACCTAGAAAATGGGGTTGGTCACCTTACGGGTGTAGAGACTTAAGGTTATAACTTAAGGGATTGGAAAATTACTACAAATGGTCAACACAGATTTAGAAAATAAAGCACATGACCTAAGGGTTTAAGGTGAAAAGGATTTTATAAAGGTAAATACTTATAACATTACAGACCTAAAACCCTAATCTGTAAGGGGTACCACCACCTGTAATGTGTCTAAGATGGTGATGAACCTAGAAATAGGTACACTCCATCACTTGTTTACCATGTTTTCTCCATGTATTCTATGTGTGTGTGTATAGCGTGTTTGTTCCCAAGCATAGTTTAAAGACTAGTGGCAATGAGTTCCTCCTATGCTTTGGGATTTGTATGGCATGCTTGACTTGTATGGTGTGTTTGTTCTCAAGTGTATTTTAAAGACTGGTGGTGATGAGTCCTTCCTGCATTTTGAGATTTGTATTGCATGTATGTTGTCCCATGTGTAGTCTAAAGATTGGTGGTGATGAGTCCCTCCTGCACTATGGGTTGTGTGTTTACTTTCCTTGTACTTGCATTCTGCATTTCATAGATGAGAAAATGAAAAAGAAAATAACCATTGCATTCACTATATTTGTTAAAATTAGGGAAGACAACTGAGAGGGGGGGTGAATCAGTTGTCACAAAACTTTTATATTTTGTTGCATTTAATCTTCTTTAACACTTACTTACAGATTAATGATATAACCATGAAAGCATGAATCAACAACATGTGAGCATAAACAAAATCAACACACATAACACCACGATTTTTATGTGGAAACCCGGTTAAGGGAAAAACCACAGTGGGGGTTAACCCACAAGATTTGTTCTCTATTAAAAGAATAGAAAAATGGGAAGGTACTTTCCTTTGGGCACACTGCTTAGAGCTCACTTCTCAAAGGAGGCTCACTGCCTATAGGAACATTCACAAAGTTAACACTAAAAAGTTGAATTGAGAAACATCTTCTTCATGCAAGATTCAGTTCCATTGAAGCGTACAACACCTCTGCTCTACCCCCACTCACTTCCTCACTACATCCACATCTTCACTCACCACACCCAATTTCCACGACTTCACAACACTTATTTATACATGTCATCGACTTTGGAATGAACATCAAAGTTAGCCAAACAATCATCTATCTAGAACATTCTCCAAGATAGGTATTACAAGTAATTACAATCACATGACTTAAAATGCTTTATGCAAACCATCACACTGTCGGCCAAACATAGCTAGGACTTGAATCTTCCTCGAACAACACGTCATGCTCCATAGAACTCTTCTTAGATCATCTGCAACATGCACCAAGCATCCAGTTGGCCAAGACTGGAAAGAACAGCAACACTTAAGGAGAAATATTCAACCACGAGCTCAATATTCAATGCAGACCATTAACACAATAGACACATGATCTAGAGACCACCACAAGCACAATGAAATCAACTAGAACAATCGCACCACCTCAAATTACCAAAAACACTTGCACCTTCATTCGAAAACTCAAGAACACTAACTGTCATGACTGTCACACTAGAAAGATTGCTTGCGGACCTCCAAACCACTAACCACTTGAGTTGAGGATACACACCAACATCCCAAACATACCTCTAGAACTGTAAATCATAATATTCCAATGCGGAGCAATCCAGACCAAATTCCTGTCACCCTGTTACCTTTGAACAATTGCAAAACTTGGTTCTACTTAGATGGCCATAAATTTATCAATACTTCATGTAGACCTCTCAAATCTTAGTTGGAGAAACTTCAAACAGTTCTCTACAAAACCCTTTGGTCCGTAGACTCTGATCTTCATCTCACTAGAAATGTGGAGCAATCTGCTTTGCTGAACTGCACTATCTTCACTGTTTCTGACAAAGAGATATGTAACTCACTTGTTCCTTTTAGAGATGCTAATTTTCTCAATATCCTCAACATACAAGTCTTCTAAACAAGTAATAGAATAAGATATAGTTGACACCAATGACAACACTGATTAGGCACATATTTGCAACAATATCCCCCTTTGTCATTGATGGAAACATATGATGTGAAAAATAGTTTCAACGATCAAGAGAAGAACTTCTCCCCCTTTCTCTTATCACAACTACAACCACTCTCTTCACTTCTCCCCCTTTCACCAGCAACTACTTACTTCTAAGTTTTTCAAATGACTTCTCTCCCCCTTTGACATCAATGGCAAAGGGCACATATTTGCAATCATCTCTCACCCTTTTTATTTCCTAGACAAGACCAAACTGAACTCAAAACATACTGACTACTCCCCCTGAGTAGCATCCCCTTACCACCAATCTAGATCACAAGATATGACTAAGAGTTCCACTGGACTAATGCACACTAGTGTACCTTAGTTCTGGACAGGAGGGGTAATCACCCCTAGCTTCCCTCTGAGATACTCAAAACTGTCCTTAGGTAGAGGCTTAGTGAAGATATCTGCAATCTGATGCTTTGAATGAACAAACTCCAATCTGACTTCATTCTCATTTACCTTCTGTCTCAAAAAGTGAAACTTGATGGATATATGCTTTGTCTTTGAATGCAACACTAGATTCTTTGAGATGTTTATTGCACTTGAATTATCATAGAAGATTGTTAGTGGCTCTTCAAACACAAATCTGATATCTTTCAACATTTGCTTCATCCACAAAACCTAAGTACAATTGCTTATATACTCTGCTTCTGCAGTAGACAGAGATATTGCCTCTTACTTTTTACTCAACCAAGAAACCAATCTCTTTCCCAAGAAAAATGCACCACCACTAGTACTCTTCCTATCATCCACATCTCCTACCCAATTAGCATCTGTATATGCATGAAGAGTGAAACCATCACCTTTAGGATACCATAAGCCATAATCAGATGTTCCCTTCAGATATCTGAAAATTCTTTTGACTGCTACAACATGAGATTCTCTAGGATCAGCTTGAAATATAGCAATAAGGCCAACTACATTCATAATATTAGGTCTGGTATGAGTCAGATAAAGTAGTCCTCCAATCATTAATCTATACCTTTTCTGATATGTCTTAGGGGATTATCATCTTTACTCAACTTACATCCGATTATCATAGGAGTACACACTGGTTTTGAATCCTCCATTCCAAACCTTTTCAATAACTCTTTCACATACTTAGATTGAGATATGAAGATGCCCTTATCTAACTGAATGATTTGCAGACCCAAGAATAAATTCATTTCACCAAGCATGGACATCTCAAATTCACTTTGCATCTGATCAACAATTTTTTTACACATGCTCTCATTTCCACCAAAGATGATATCATCAACAAATACCTCAATAATCAAGATGTGTTCATGATCAATCTTGAAATAAAGATTACTGTCAGCAGTGCCTTTGTTAAAACCTAATTTTAGCAGATACTTATCTAATCTTGCATACTAGGCTCTTGGGGCTTGTTTAAGTCCATACAATGCTTTCCTCAATCTATAGATCAAATCTCTTTGATCAGACAACTAGAATCCTTCCAGTTGCTCAATGTAGACTTCTTAATCCAAATCTTCATTTAGGAATGTTGACTTGACATCCATCTGGTAAACTTTGAAATCTTTGTAAGCAGCAAAGGCAAGAAATAATCTAACTACTTCGATTCTTGCCACCAAAGAAAAAGTTTCTTCAAAATCAATTCCCTCTACCTGAGAATATCCTTTGCACACCAATCTTGCTTTGTTTCTCACAACTTGACCATTTTCATTCAATTTATTCTGGAAGACCCATTTAGTTCCAATTACATTTTTGTTTTCAGGTCTAGGAAATAGATCCCAAGTATGATTCTTTTCAATTTGCATTAATTCTTCTTCCATTGCTTTTACCCAACTTTCATTATTACAAGCTTCATTCACTGATTTTGGTTCAATCTTTGAAATCAAACAATACTCCTCTTGTTCTTCAGCAATTTTTCTTCTAGTTTGAACACCTTTATTTCTGTCTCCTATGATCTGATCTTCAGAATGATTCAACCTTACATACCTGGGAGTTTTGGGATTATCTTGAACTTTTGATTCTTGAACTTGTTCCTCAACATTTGCACAGGCTTCTTTAGTCACTAGATTCTCTGAATCTAAGTTTGAGGACTTTCATTTTGATCATCTGATTCATATCCACAAAACTCAGAAGGTCTCTCCTTGCTTTCATCAACCTTGACATTAGAACTTTCAACAATTTTTTTCAATCTCTTGTTAAAGCACCGGTATGCCTTTCTTTGGTTAGAATAACCTAGAAATATTCCTTCATCACACCTTGCATCAAACTTACCTAGATCTTCATGTTGCAAATCTGTGCCTAATCGGTGTTGTCATTGATGTCAACATATCCTTATCATTAGTGTCAACTATATCTCATTCTATTGTTTGTTTAGAAGACTTGTATGTTGAGGATATTAAGAAAATTAGTCGCTCTGGAAGGATCAAGTGAGTTACATATCTCTCTATCAAAAATAGTGAAGACAGTGGAGTTTAGTGAAGAAGATTGCTTCACATTCCCAACGGGATGAAGATCAGTGTCTGTGGATTAAAGGGTTTGTAGAGGATTGTCTAAATTTTCTTTAGTTAAGATTTGAGAGGTCCACATGAAGATTTGGCAAAGTTATGGCTATCTAAGTAGAACTGGGTTTTGCAGTTGTTCAGAGGTGACAGAGTGATAGTAATTTGGTCTGGATCGATCCGCATTGGAATATTATGATCTGCAGATCTAGAGGTGTGTTTGGGATATTGGTGTGTGTCCCTACCTCAAGTGGTTTATGGTTTGGAGATCCACAAGCAATAATTCTAGTGTGATAGCCATGGCAGTTGGTGTTATTGAGTTCTTGAATGAAGGTGTAAGTGTTTCTGATGATCTAAGGTGGTGCAAATGTTCTTGTTGATTTCATTGTGCTTGTGGTGGTCTTTGAATTGAGTTCCTATTGTGTTGGTGGTCCATATTAAGGTTTGAGCTCATGATTGAAGATTTTTCCTTGGGTGTTGTTGTGCTTTCCAGTATTGGCCGACCAGATGCTTTGTGGATGTCGCGGATGATCTAAGAGAGATTCTTTGAAGTCTGGCATGTTGATCAAGGAAGATTTGGCTCCCAGCTATATTTGACCGACAGTATAGTGATTCGCATTAAGTCAGACATGTGTAGTGCCGACCTTGATATTCCAAGGTTGATGAAGCATATAAATATGTGTGGTTGAGTTGTGGAAATGCATCCTTGTGCGAAAATGACAAGATCCTAAGAAAGGAGGAAAGGTAGAGTAGAGAAGAGGAAGAACAGAAGAGGAAGAAAAGTAAAGGATGAGGAAATAGCGAAGAAGTGTTTGGGGGAAGAGAAAAAGTATTGTACGCTTAAATGGAACCGACCTTGGCATAAAGAAGGTGTTGTTTTCCAGTTCAAATCTTTCTGTAACAAACTTAAATATTCTTGTAGGCAATGAGCCTCTTTTGAGCAGTGAGCTCTAGGTTGTGCACCCTGAAGGCATGTGCCTTCCCCATTTTATATTCTTTTAACAGAGAATAAATATTGTGGGTTAACCCCTACTGTGGTTTTTCCCTTAACCGGGTTTCCACGTAAAAATCCTGGTGTTATGTGTGTTGATTTCATTTCTGCTCATGTGTTGTTGATTCTTGCTTTCATGGTTATATCATAAATCTGTTTGTAAGTGGTTAAGAAGATTAATTACATAAAAGGATAGAAGTTTTGAGACAACTGATTCACCCCTCCTCTCAGTTGTCTGCCCTTATTTCAACAATTGGTATTAGAGCCGGTTCCTCATAAAGAAGCTTAATCGCTTGAGGAGATCTAGGATGTCGAGTTACAAGAAGGATGGTCTGAGATTTGATGGAACAAATTACTCTCTTTGGAAGAAGCAGATGGAGTGTCATTTGCAATGCATGGGTGAAGCTTTCTGGTTGATAACTAAGGATGAGTACAAGACTTCAAAGAAATGTCCTTCAACTCTAGATGAACTCAAAGATGCTGAAAATAACATTCAATCTAAAGAAGCCTTGTTGTGTGCCCTAACTGATACTGAAATGACAAATGTCATGGAATTGAAAACTGCTCATCAAATCTAGGAGAAGTTGGAAACTTTGTATGAAGGTGATGAATATGTCAAGTGTGCCAAGTTGCAAAGCCTGAAGGGTAGATATGAAAATCTGAGGATGAATGAAGATGAAAACATTACTTCCTACGTGCAGAAGGTGAATGAACTTGTGTGCAATATCAGGTGTGCTGGTGGAACACTGGAAGAATCAGAGATTGTTGGCAAGGTGCTCAGATCCTTACCTACTTCATACAACCATAGAGTTGCTACTATTGAGGAAATTAGGACTATGACAACTATTACAAGGGATCAGTTGGTTGGCAAGATTTTAGCATTTGAAATGAATGAGTTTGGTGATTCCCTTCCTAAATCAGAATCTGCTTTTAAGGCTACTATTTCCAGGAAGCAAAGATTTGATCCAAGTGAAAGCTCTTCAAGAAGACTAACCAGTTTTGAGAAAGCAAGAAAGGACCTTGAAGAAGATGAAACAGAGTTTGTAGAACTTGAAGCTCTTTTTACGAGAAGATTACGAAGGGGATCTAGTAAGTATGAAGGAAAGTTACCTTTCAAATATTTTTCTTGCAATAAGATTGGTCATTTTGCTTCAAGGTGTCTGGAGAGGGTTTCAAATCCAAACCCTAACAGACCTAGGTTTCAGAAGAAATGCTACTATGCCCAAGAAGCTACTGAGGAAGGAGTTACAAATGATGAATCTGACAATGGAAGTACCTCTAGAAATGAATGGGTGTTCATTGCTATTAAAGAACAAGATCTGGTGCCTACTGAATCTGCTAGCTGTGTGAATGTGAAAAGTGCCTCGGCTATTCAAATTGTAGAAAAAGATGAATTGGTGATCGACAGTGGATGATCTCACCATATGATAGATGACAAGAGTAAGTTTATAAGTATGGAAAAGTATGAAGGTGGATTTGTGAAGTTTGGAGACAATTTAGCTGGTAGAATCCGTGGCGGAGGATCCATCTCTTTTGATGGTAAGCACAACACTAATGATGTTTGGTATGTACAAGGGTTGAAGCATAATCTTCTCAGTGTTGGACAGTTGGTTGACAAAGGGTATGATCTCTGATTCAAGGATGGAAAATGTAGAATCTTAGAAAGCTCCAAAACTGACATTACATCTGGTACATAGACTAGAGGTAATATATTTCATTTAAGTTGTGCTGGTAAAAGTTGTTTGATTTCTTAGATTGATCAGAGTTGGTTGTGGCATAGGAGAATGTGTCATGTAAACTTTGATAATATTGTCAAGATGAGTGCTACTCAGGCTATAAGAGATCTTCCAAAACTTGTAAAACCTACTAATAGCATGTGTAAGGAATGTCAGTTGGGCAAATAGAGTAGAACTACATTCAAAAGTAAAGAACAATTTTCAAGTGGACTATTGGAACTTGTACACACTGATTTGTGTGGTCCTGCCAGAGTTAGGATTTTGCAAGGAGATAGATACTTCATGTTGTTGATTGATGATTACTCCTAGATGATGTGGGTTACTTTCTTGAAAGAGAAATCAGAGGCTCTTGAAAAATTCATGGTGTTCAAGGCTAGAGTGGAGAATGAGATTGGTGTGAAGATAAAGTGTATGAGATCTAATAGAAGTGGAGAGTTTACCTCTAGTGAGTTCAATTCATTCTGTGAAAAACATGGAATAAGAAGACAGTTATCTGCTTCTAGAACTCCTCAGCAAAATGGAGTTGTGGAAAGGAAGAACTGGACCATTCAAGAGGCTGCTAGAACCATGATGATGGAAGAAAATGTTCCTCGTATCTATTGAAGAGAGGTTGTGATTACTACTATCTACACTCTTAACTGGGTGTAGATCAAAGGTAATTTTGGTTAAACTCCTTATGAACTTTGGTTTGGTACTACTCCTACTGTGAAATACTTCAGATTTTTTGGTAGTAAATGCTATATCAAAAGAGATGAAGATCTAGGAAAGTTTGATGCAAGATGTGATGAAGGAATATTTTTGGGTTATTCTAACCAAAGCAAGGCATATCGGTGCTTCAACAAGAGATTGAAAAAGATTATTGAAAGTGCTAATGTCAAGGTTGATGAAAGCAAGGAGAGACCTACCAAGTTTGGTGGATATGAATCAGATGATCAAGATGAAAGTCCTCAAACTCAAATTGCTCCGGAGAATCTAGTGACTCAAGAAATTGGTGGAAATGCTAAAAATCAAGAATTAGAAATTCCTAAAACTCCCAGGTATGTAAGGTTGAATCATTCTGAAGACCAGATCATAGGGAACAAAAATAAAGGAGTTCAAACTATAATAAAAATTGCTGAAGAACAAGAGGAGTATTGTTTGATTTCAAAGTTTGAACCAAAATCAGTGAGTGAAGCTTGTAATGATGAAAGTTGGATAAAAGAAATGGAAAAGGAAGTAATGCAAATTGAAAAGAATCATACTTGGGATCTTGTTCCTAGACCTGAAAATAAAAATGTAGTTGGAGCGAAATGGGTCTTCTAGAATAAGTTGAATGACAATGGTGATGTTGTGAGAAACAAAGCAAGATTGGTGTGCAAAGGATATTCTTAGGTAGAAGGAATTGATTTTGAAGAAACTTTTTCTCCGATGGCAAGAATTGAAGCAGTTAGATTATTTCTTGCCTTTTCTACTTACAAGGATTTCAAAGTTTATCAGATGGATGTCAAGTCATCTTTTCTGAATGGAGATTTGGAAGAAGAAGTCTACATTGAGCAACCAGAAGGATTCCAGTTGTCTAATCAGGGAGATATGATCTACAGTTTGAAGAAAGCATTATATGGACTTAAGCAAGCTCCAAGAACCTTGTATGCAAGACTAGATAAGTATATGCGAAAGCTAGGATTTAGCAAAGGGATAGCTGATACTAATCATTATTACAAGATTGATCATGAACACATCTTGATTATTGAGGTATTTGTTGATGATATCATCTTTGGTGGGAATGAGAGCATGTGTAAAACATTTTCTGATTAGATGCAAATTGAATTTGAGATGTCCATGCTTGATGAAATGAACTTTTTCTTGGGTCTACAAATCATTCAATCAAATAAGGGCATCTTCATATCTCAGTCTAATTATGTGAAAGAGTTGTTGAAAAAGTTTAGAATGGAGGATTCAAAACTAGTAAGTACTCCTATGATAACTAGATGCAAGTTGAGTAAAGATGATGATTCCCTTAAGACAAATTAGAAGAGGTATAGATCTATGATTGGAGGACTACTTTATCTGACACATACTAGACCTAACATTATGAATGCAATTGGTCTTGTTGCTAGATTTCAAGCTGATCCTAGAGAATCTCAAGTTGTAGCAGTCAAAAGAATTTTTAGATATATGAAGGAAACATCTGATTATGGCTTATGGTATCCTAAGGGTGATGATTTCAGTCTTCATGCATATACAGATGCTAATTGGGCAGGAGATGTGGATGACCGGAAGAGCACTAGTGGTGGTGCATTTTTCTTGGGAAAAAGTTTGGTTTCTTGGTTGAGAAAAAAGTAGGAGGCAATATCTATGTCTACTGCAGAGGCAGAGTTTATAGCAGTAACAAGTAATTGTACTCAAGTTTTGTGGATGAAGCAAATGTTGAAGGATATTAGGATTGTGTTTGAAGAACCTGTTACAATCTTCTATGATAATTCAAGTGCTATAAACATCTCAAAGAATCTGGAGTTGCATTCAAATACAAAGCACATATCCATCAAGTTTCACTTTTTGAGAGAGAAGGTAAATGAGAATGAAGTCATATTAGAGTTTGTTCTGTCAAAGGATCAGATTAAGGATATCTTCAGTAAGCCTCTGCCTAAGGATACTTTTGAGTATCTTAGAGGAAAGCTAGGGGTAATTACCCCTCCTATTCATAACTAAGATTTACTAATGTGCATCAGTCCGGTGGAAATCACAGTCATATTTTGTGATCTGGATTCATTTTAAGGAGATGCTACTCAGGGGGAGTAGTTAGTATGTTCTGAGTCCAGTTTGGTCTTGTCTAAGAATAAAAAAGGTGAGAGATGATTGCAAATATGCACTGTCAAAGGGGGAGAGAAGTCATGTGAAAAACTTGAAAGTAAGTAGTTACTAATGAAAGTGGGAGCAGTGATGAAAGTGGTTGCAGGTGTGATAAGAGAAAGGGGGAGAAGTTCTTATCTTGATGGTTGAAATAGTTTCTCACATCATATGTTGCCATCAATGACAAAGGGGGAGATTGTTGCAAATATGTACCTAATCGGTGTTGTCGTTTATGTCAACATATCCTTGTTGTCATTAGTGTCAACTGTATCTCATTCTATTGTTTTTTTAGAAGACTTGTATATTGAGGATATTGAGAAAATTAGTCTCTCCAGAAGGATCAAGTGAGTTACATATCTCTATGTCAAAAATAGTGAAGACAGTGCAGTTCAGTGAAGAAGATTGCTTTGCATTCCCAACAAGATGAAGATCAATGTCTACGGATTAAAGGGTTTGTGGAGGTTTGTCTAAAGTTTCTCTAGTTAATATTTGAGAGGTCTACATGAATACTTGGCAAAGTTATGGCTATCTGAGTAGAAATAGGTTTTGTAGTTGTTCAGAGGTGACAAAGTGACAGTAATCGGGTCCAGATCGATCCGCATTGGAATATTATGATCTGTGGATCTAAAGGTGTGTTTGGGATGTTGGTGTGTGTCCCCAACTCAAGTGGTTCATGGTTTGGAGATCCGCAAGCAATCTTTCTAGTGTGACAGTCATGGCAGTTAGGATTCTTGAGTTCTTGTATGAAGGTGCAAGTGTTTCTGATGATCTGAGGTGGTGTAGATGTTCCTATTGATTTCATTGTGCTTGTGATGGTCTCTGAATCAAGTTCCTATTGTGTTGGTGGTCCACATTAAGGTTTGAGCTCATGATTGAAGAGTTGTCCTTGGGTGTTGATGTTCTTTCCAGTCTTGGCCGACCGAATGCTTTGTGGATGTTGCAGATTATCTAAGAGAGATTCTTTGAATTGTGGCATGTTGATCGAGGAAGATTTGGGTCCCAGCTATACTTGGCTGACAGTATAGTGATTCGCATTAAGTCAGACATGTGTAGTGCTGACCTTGATATTCCAAGGTTGATGAAGCATATAAATATGTGTGGTTGAGTTGTGAAAATGCATCCTTGTGTGAAAATGACAAGATCCTAAGAAAGGAGGTAAGGTAGAATAGAGAAGAGGAAGAGTAGAAGAGGAAGAGAAGTAAAGGATGAGGAAATAGTGAAGAAGTCTTTGGGGGTAGAGAAGAAGTATTGTGCGCTTAAATAGAATTGGCCTTGGCATAAAGAAGGTGTTATTTTCCAGTTCAAATCTTTCTGTAACAAACTTAAATATTCTTGTAGGCAGTGAGCCTCTTTTGAGCAGTGAGCTCTGGGTTGTACGCCCTGAAGGCATGTGCCTTCCCCATTTTATATTCTTTTAATAGAGAATAAATCTTGTGGGTTAACCCCCACCATGGATTTTCCCTTAACCGGGTTTCCACGTAAATATCCTAGTGTTATGTTTGTTGATTTCATTCCTGCTCATGTGTTGTTGATTCTTGCTTTCATGGTTATAATCATAACAGTGGTTAAGAAGATTAATTACAGAAAAGGATAGAAATTTTGAGACAACTGATTCACCCCCCTTCTAAGTTGTCTGCCCTTATTTTAACACTTCATCTCTTTTGATATAGCATTTACTACCAAAAACTCTTAAGTATTTCATAGTAGGAGCATTACCAAACCACAGTTCATAAGGCATTTTACCAGTATTACCTTTTATCTGCAATTGGTTAAGAGTGTAGACAACAGTACTCACAGGCTCTCTCCAATAGACATGTGGAACATTTTCTTCCATCATCATGGTTCTAGCAGCCTCTTGAATAGTTCGGTTCTTCCTCTCCACAACTCTAGTCTGCTGAGGAGTCCTTGTTGGATCTAGGGCATACAACTGAGAGGGGGGGGGTGAATCAGTTGTATAAAACTTCTTCTCTTTTAAACACTTAATTCTCTGTTGTTAGTTAGCAGCATATCAAATAATCATCCATGGAAGCATAATACATAAACACAAGAGCAGATAAGCATCAACACATTGAACACCAAGATTTTGACGTGGAAAACCTGGTTAAGGGAAAAACCACGGGGTGATTAACCCAAGAATTATTCTCTGTTAGAAGAATAAAAAAAAAATGAATGGCACATGCCAATAAGGGCTCACTGCCCGAGCACACTGCTCACAAAGAGGCCCACTGCCTACAAGGAGACACACTGTCTACAAAGCGATAAAAATCACAGTCTTGAACTGGAGAATGACATCTCTATCATGTCTGGATCAGTTCCAATTAAGCCCAACAATCTCTGCTCTGCCTTTCACACGTTTCTTCGCTATACCATACTCATCCACACACCACTCCTTGAAATGAACTCACAAAATGTTATTTATACAAGACATCGACTTAGGAACAAACATCTAAGTCGGCAAACAACCATAGGAGTATCTGCAAGATGAATAATACATCCGGTCAGCCATCACAAGAACATTCGCAGGATGAACAACTCATCCGGTCGGCTAAACAGAGCAAGAACTTCATCCGGAAGAATAACTTCAATTCCGGGCTCTACCATCAATGTGGACCAACTACACAACCTAAACATGATCCAAGAACCTTCACAAGCCTGTCTGAATATCCGGATACATCCGCACTTCCTCTACTTACTGGGATCTCTTGTCTTCCTCATCCGGAACTTCAAGAACACAGTCTGTCGCCACTGTCATAATGCAAGAGGTACTTCCGGACCTCCAAATCATACACAAATCAGGATGACACATCACTAGGACATCCCAAACACTCTGTCCAATCCGCAGATTAGGATGATACAATTCCGGACCTCACCAGACCTTTTTGTGATCCTCTGTCACCTCTGGATACTTGCCGGACCCGGTTCTATACCGGCAGCCACAACTCCTTCAGATCTTCATGTGAACCTCTGAAATCTTAACTGTAGCATCTCAAGACTCATATCTACTAACCCTTTAATCCGCATCCTCCGGTTCTCATCCTATACAGTACATTTACCTTCTTCTCATCACTGTTCTTCACTGTTCCTGACTGAGGCTAATTTTCTCAATATCCTCAGCACACAGCTCATCAAATCCTTCTTGTCAATGCAATATGAGTATGTTGACATCAATGACAACACTGGCTCACCTCATACTTGCAACAATCTCCCCCTTTGTCATTGATGGCAACATATGATGTGAAAAACCATTAAGACAAGAACTTCAACTTTTCATGTCTTCTCTTCCTTTACTACTCCCCCTTTGATCATCAACCACTTGTTTTTCACATGTCTTCTCTCCCCCTTTGACATCAATGGCAAAGGGCTCATACTTGCAATTCTCATACATCAGAATCATACCAGCTGCTCCCCCTTAGTTGCAGCTCCCCATTAGTCCGGATCACAAGATATGACTGTGATAGCCACCGGACTGATGCACATCAGTGCATCTTAGTTCATCACCGGAGGGGCCATGACCCCTAACTTCTCCCGGAGATATTCAAAAGAGTCTTTGGGAAGAGGTTTTGTAAAGATATCTGCAATCTGATCCTTGGAGGGAACATACTCCAATCTGACTTCTTCCTTGTTTACTTGTTCTCTCAAAAAGTGAAATTTAATAGATATGTGCTTAGTCTTAGAATGCAATACCGGATTCTTGGAGATATTAATTGCACTTGAATTATCACAGAAAATTGTGATAGGCTCCTCATATTCAACTTTGATGTCTCTTAGCATCTGCTTCATCCATAAGATTTGAGTGCAACTACCTGCTGCTGCAATGTATTCTGCTTCAGTTGTAGACAGAGATATTGCATCTTGTTTCTTGCTTAGCCAAGAAACCAATCTCTTCCCCAAAAAGAATGCTCCACCACTAGTGCTTTTCTGATCATCCACATCTCCTGCCCAATCTGCATCTGTGTAAGCATGAAGAGAGAAATCCGGATCTCTAGGGTACCATAGACCATATTCAGTTGTTCCTTTCAAGTACCTAAAAATTCTTTTGATTGCCATAACATGAGATTCTCTAGGATCAGCCTGGAATCTTGCCACAAGACCAACAGCCTGCATTATATCTGGTCTAGTTTGAGTGAGATACAACAATCCACCAATCATTGATCTATACTTTGTTTGATCTGCTTTTGGAGAATCATCATCTTTGCTTAGATTACATCCGGTTGCCATAGGAGTGTTCATTGGCTTTGAGTCTTCCATACCAAATTTCCTTAACAATTCTTTCACATATTTGGTCTGAGAAATGAAGATCCCTTCTTTTGTTTGAGTAATTTGCAGTCCCAAGAAGAAATTCATTTCACCAAGCATAGACATTTCAAACTCACTTTTCATCTGATTAGCAAAAGTTTTGCACATACTATCTCTTCCTCCAAAAATGATATCATCCACAAACACTTCAACAATCAGAATGTTTTCATGATCAATTTTGAAATATAAGTTACTGTCAGCAGTACCTTTGTTGAATCCAATCTGCACAAGATGCTTATCCAACCTTTCATACCATGCTCTTGGGGCTTGCTTCAATCCATACAAAGCTTTCTTCAACTTGCAGACCATATCATTATTATCAGACAATTGAAATCCATCCGGTTGTTCAATGTAGACTTCTTCTTCCAGATCACCATTTAGGAAGGCAGACTTGACATCCATCTGATATACCTTGAAGTCTTTGAAGGCAGCAAATGCAAGAAGTAATCTAACTGCTTCAATTCTTGCCACTGGAGCAAAAGTCTCTTCAAAGTCAATTCCTTCTATTTGAGAGTAGCCTTTGCAGACCAATCTAGCTTTGTTTCTGATTACTTCACCAGCTTCATTTAGTTTGTTCCGGAAGACCCACTTGGTTCCAATTACATTCCTGTCTCTAGGTCTGGGAACAAGATCCCAAGTATGATTTTTCTCAATTTGCATGAATTCATCTTCCATTTCTTTGGTCCAGTTTTCATCATTGCAGGCTTCATCTATTGTTTTAGGTTCAATCTTTGAAATCAGACAACATTCATTCTGATTTTGAGCAATATTCCTTCTAGTTTGTACACCTTTGCTTCTGTCACCTATGATCTGATCTTCAGAGTGATTCAGTCTTACATACCTTGGAATTTTGGGAGTATCCAGCACTGCTGTTTCTTGATCAGGCTCATTCAAACCTATCTCTTCTTCCTGATTTACCGGATCAGGCTGACTCTGTCTCACCGGAGAGGATTGAGGTCCTTGAACACTGTCTTGGTCATCTTCATCAAACTCATAAAATCTTGAAGGCTTCTCAATTCCTTCATCAACCTTTACATTGGTGCTTTCTATCATCTTCCTCAATCTCTTATTGTAACACCGGTATGCTTTGCTTTGAGTGGAGTAGCCCAAGAAAATTCCTTCATCACTTCTAGCATCAAACTTTCCTAGATCTTCATCTCTTTTAATATAACACTTGCTACCAAATACTCTGAAATATTTCACAGTAGGAGTGATGCCAAACCAGAGTTCATAGGGGGTCTTACCGGTGTTGTTTCTGATTTGAACTCGATTGAGAGTGTAGACTGCAGTGCTGATAGCTTCTTTCCAAAACATTTGAGGGACATTTGCTTCCAACATCATTGTCCTAGCAGCTTCCTGGATGGTCCGGTTCTTTCTCTCAACTACTCCATTCTGCTGTGGAGTCTTAGGAGCAGACAACTGTCTCCTTATACCCTGTTTCTCACAAAAGTCAATGAATTCACCAGATGTAAATTCACCACCTCTATCAGACCTTAGACACTTTAGTTTCAATCCAGTTTGATTCTCCACCATAGCTTTGAAGATTTTGAACTTCTCAAAAGCTTCTGATTTTTCTTTTAGAAAGGTAACCCACATCATCCGGGAATGATCATCAATTAACAACATGAAATATCTATCACCTTGCAGACTCTTGATTCTTGTCGGACCACATAGATCAGTATGTACTAATTCCAACAATCCGGTAGAAGACTGATCTTTGCTTTTGAAAGAGACTCTGCTTTGTTTACCTAACTGACATTCTTTACACACACTATTTGTAGGTTTCATCAATTTTGGAAGATCTCTCACAGCCTGAGTATTGCTTATCTTGATGATGTTATCAAAATTTACATGACACATTCTTCTATGCCATAACCAACTCTGATCAATTTGAACAAACAAACAACTTTTATTTGAACCAACTAGATGAAAGATGTTACCTTTTGTCTGAGTACCGGATGTAATTTCAGTTCCGGAGCTTGTAAAGATTCTGCATTTTCCATTCTTGAACCGAAGATCATAGCCTTTGTCCACTAACTGACCAACACTGAGAAGATTGTGCTTCAACCCTTCAACATACAGTACATTTCCTGTTTTGCTCTTACCATCAAAGGAAATAGTTCCCCTACCTCTGATTCTGCCAGCAGAATTGTCACCAAACTTTACCATTCCTCCTTCATATCTTTCCAAATCTAAGAACTTATTCTTGTCACCAGTCATATGGTGAGAACATCCACTGTCAATAACCCAATCATCCTTTTCTTCCACTTGAGCAGCCAAGGCTTTTTCAACAACTTTGTGATTGACAGATTCAGAGAGTATTGAATCTTCTTCCTTGATGGCTATAAACACCCACTCATTTCCGGATTTGCTTCCTAGTTCTGATTCATCATCTGTTACTCCTTCATTGTCATCTTCTTCATGAACATAATAGCAATTCTTTTGAAACCTTTGTCTATGAATATTAGATTTTGCAGATCTCTCCGGACATCTTGAGGCAAAATGACCAATCTTATTGCAGTTGAAACACTTAAAGGGTAGTTTTCCTTCATACTTACCGGATCCTCTTGGTAGTCTCTTTGCAATGAGGGCTTCAAGTTGAGCTGTTTCTGCTTCTTCTTCTTCCATGTCTCTTCTTGCTTGATCATACCATGACATTTTCCTTGATGAATTTTCACCCGGATCAAATCTCTGTTTGCCTTTCACATAGGCACTGGCTTTGAAGGCAGATTCAGTCTTGGGAGGATCATCTCCAAACTCGGTCATTTCAAATGCAGCTAGTTTGCCAGCCAGTTGTTCTCTTGTGACAGTTGTGTGGGCTCTGAATTCATCAATGGCAGCAACTTTGATTTTGTAGGCAGCAGGAAGGGATCTTAGGATTTTGCAGACAATCTCATTTTCATCTAAAGTTCCACCAGCATTTCTGATTCCACATACCAGCTCATTTACTCTTGGCATAAAGGTAGTGATGTTTTCATCGTCTCTCATTTTCAATCTTTCAAATTTCCCTTTCAGACTTTGCAACCTTGCACTTTTGACAAACTCATCTCCTTCATACAGAAGTTCCAGTTTAGTTAGGATCTCATATGCAGTTGGTAGGTCAATGACATTCGAGAGATCTGAGTCATTCAATGCGCTTAGAAGAGCTTCCTTGGTCCGCAGATTGTTTTCAGCTTCTGTGATTTCATTCAGAGTTGTCGGACCACCTTGTGGAGGTATATATGGTTTTGAAATCATAGCCAAGTATGCTTTTCCCATACATTCCAAGTGACACTTCATGCGACCTTTCCAGAGAGTGAAGTTGGTTCCATCGAACTTTGGACTATCCTTCTTGTATGACGACATCCTGGATCTCCTCAAGCGGTTAAGCTCCAATCAGAGGAACTTAGCTCTGATACCAATTGTTGGATCTAGGGCATACAACTGAGAGGGGGGGGTGAATCAGTTGTATAAAACTTCTTCTCTTTTAAACACTTAATTCTCTGTTGTTAGTTAGCAGCATATCAAATAATCATCCATGGAAGCATAATACATAAACACAAGAGCAGATAAGCATCAACACATTGAACACCAAGATTTTGACGTGGAAAACCCGGTTAAGGGAAAAACCACAGGGTGATTAACCCAAGAATTATTCTCTATTAGAAGAATAAAAAAAAAAAATGAATGGCACATGCCAATAAGGGCTCACTGCCCTAGCACACTGCTCACAAAGAGGCCCACTGCCTACAAGGAGACACACTGTCTACAAAGTGATAAAAATCACAGTCTTGAACTGGAGAATGACATCTCTATCATGTCCGGATCAGTTCCAATTAAGCCCAACAATCTCTGCTCTGCCTTTCGCACGTTTCTTCGCTATACCATACTCATCCACACACCACTCCTTGAAATGAACTCACAAACCGTTATTTATACAAGACATCGACTTAGGAACAAACATCTAAGTCGGCAAACAACCATAGGAGTATCCGCAAGATGAATAATACATCCGGTCAGCCATCACAAGAACATTCGCAGGATGAACAACTCATCCGGTCGGCTAAACAGAGCAAGAACTTCATCCGGAAGAATAACTTCAATTCTGGGCTCTACCATCAATGCGGACCAACTACACAACCTAAACATGATCCAAGAACCTTCACAAGCCTGTCTGAATATCCGGATACATCCGCACTTCCTCTACTTACTGGGATCTCTTGTCTTCCTCATCCGGAACTTCAAGAACACAGTCTGTCGCCACTGTCATAATGCAAGAGGTACTTCCGGACCTCCAAATCATACACAAATCAGGATGACACATCACTAGGACATCCCAAACACTCCGTCCAATCCGCAGATTAGGATGATACAATTCCGGACCTCACCGGACCTTTTTGTGATCCTCTGTCACCTCTGGATACTTGCCGGACCCAGTTCTATACCGGCAGCCACAACTCCTTCAGATCTTCATGCGGACCTCTAAAATCTTAACTGTAGCATCTCAAGACTCATATCTACTAACCCTTTAATCCGCATCCTCCGGTTCTCATCCTATACAGTACATTTACCTTCTTCTCATCACTGTTCTTCACTGTTCCTGACTGAGGCTAATTTTCTCAATATCCTCAGCACACAGCTCATCAAATCCTTCTTGTCAATGCAATATGAGTATGTTGACATTAATGACAACACTGGCTCACCTCATACTTGCAACAGTCCTAGGAGTAGATAATTGTCTTCTTATTCCATGCTTTTCACAAAATGCATTAAACTCACCGGAGGTAAACTCTCCACCTCTGTCAAATCTCAGACACTTTATCTTCACAACAATCTCATTCTCCACCCTAGCCTTAAACACCTTGAATCTGTCAAGAGCCTATGATTTCTTTCTCAAGAAAGTGACCCACATCATCCAGGAGTAATCATCAATCAGAAACACAAAGTATATGTCTCCTTGCAAACTCCTAACTCTAGCAGGACCACACAAATTAGTGTGCACAAGTTCTAACAATCCACTTGAAAATTGTTCTTTACTTTTGAATGTAGTTTTGCTTTGTTTACCCAACTAATATTCCTTACACATGCTATTAGTAGGTTTCACAAGCTTTGGAAGATCTCTCATAGCCTGAGTAGTACTTATCTTGACAATATTATCAAAGTTTACATGACACATTCTCCTATACCATAACCAACTCTGATCAATCTGAACAATCAACCAACTTTTACCAGTGTTTAGGGGAAAATTAGATTTGTTAATGTTCTAGATTTTAGATGTCTAAATCTGCCTCTCCATGATACATTCAAGGATCTAGGATCGAGTGACGAGCACTATCATACCCTATGTCACTTGCAGATGTTGGGAAACTTGGATTAGGGAATTTAATTATCAATTTTCCTTCTCTTATGCCCAATTAACCATTCAAACCCTAATTATGCAAATACAGTAACAAATTGTTGAATAACGGAAAAAGATCTTGCAGATAGGAGTAAAATACCAAATCACAGAGTACCTATTTTTCGGGTTCCGAAGTGGAACAATTGGGGACACTGGAGTGGGCACCCAAGTCCAAGGTACCAGTTTCTTCACAGGATCCAGACCTCCTTCTGACACTGATCAGCCCTATAACTTCTATTTCCCAAAACTTGGATGTGAAGGACACTAGAGCGAGCACCCAAGTCTTGGAAGTGCTCCTATGTCCTGCTTTTCTTCAGATCCCAAATCCTTGATGCCTGCCAATCCTTCCTAGAACTCCACTTTTCCCAAATGCGACACATGTAACCTGTAATCACAAGACTTGGTTTGGGGGTTGTGGTGTTTACAGGCTTACCTCAGTCAAGCCTCGGAGGACACTTAAGTCTCCAAACACCTTTTTCAGATAAAGAGTGCATGCCCTTGTAGGGAAGTGGCAAAAACTAAAGGAATCAATGATGAAATCACAATATAATGTCACCTTGTAGTGAAGCTCTCATGGGAGGAAGATGGTCTTCATTCCATGAGGAAATTGGTGCTCAAATCTACAAATATCAACACACAAAACACACAAGTCTGCTCTTGCAACACAAAAAAAAGCCTTGAATCACCTGGAGAACACAATAGCTTGCTAGTAATCATCTAGTTTACAAATGAATTCCTAAGCATGCTTATATATGCAACTACAAGCACTCCCGCTAATATTTTAAAAATCAAAACTTACCGTGTCAACAAAAGGACCTAATAATGTTCATAAATCGACACCCAAAAATTAGGGCTGCCCCAAAATAGGGGAGGACTAGGGCGCGGGTGCCCAAGTCCTCCCCCCTATTTTGGGCAGGGTACAACTCAAGGGGTCCTCCTAGGTCCCATTTGTCACGTTACCTAGATGCCAAAATGTGAACTAAGATGTCCTAAATGCATACTAAAGACCTAGAAGCTAAACCTTATGAGGGAAAAGCCCCCAAGGGGACATTTTTTGACGTTACATTTAGCCCCCACTTTAATGTATGTATAAACATGAGGCCAATACATGCATTAAAGTAAGGTCAAAAACACAACAAACACATCAAGCACAGATAATACACACCAATCACATATAAGACATTAACAAGTACACAAAACATAGAGAAGACAGTTACAATCACGTAGAACATGGAGAAGATAGTCAATGCATAAAAGACACATTAATGCATGGAAGACAGAAATGATATATTTTCTTTTCTTTTTCTCATATATATGAAATGCAGATGCAAGTACTAGAAAGTAAACAAACCTCCCATAATACAAGATGCACTCATCGAGCAAGTCTTTAGATTGTATATATGGGGCAACACACACGTAAGACACACAAAACCTCCCAAAATGTAGGATGCACTCATCAAGCAAGTCTTTAGACTGCATATGGGGCAACAAACATGCCACACAAAACAAGCATACCAAAACACACACACTTGAAGACATGGAGAAAACATTACAGATAAGTAATGGAGTGTACCTATTTCTAGGTCCAACACCATCTTAGGCACATTACAGGAACACATCGATGATTGGGCTTCACCACAACAATCGCCTAAAACACGCTTAAGGGTTGAGTTAGTCACAGAACTGCTCCCCGCCTCTGTAGAGGACTTTTGAAAATGATAGGATGATGCAATCTACTCTGAGAAATACACTATCCATGCCTCTGCAGAGGGCTTAGGATAAAAAGGATATACATGATATCATGCCTCTGTAGAGGGCTTACATGATTGATTGATTGATTGCAAACAAACTCAGGATGTAGGATGCACTCATTGAGCAAGTCTTTAGACTACACCTGAGGACAAGCACATAGCTGACATCTACAATAGACAGCTTACCTTATATATGCCCCCACCTGGAGGTGGTTGATATCAGTTATCGATATCAAGTACGTTAAGGTAGGAAGAAAACACACAAGGGAACACCAACTTTCGCAAAGCCCATGCCCCCCAGAGGTGACATGTACTTTATGATCACCAAATGTTCCCACAATCACATCCCTGCAAGAAACATGTTAGTGTCTACAACATCATGATAAACAACATCAATGCATATGATTAACCACACAAAGAGCCAAGGTTATACAATGAATTCAGATTTCAAGGATAACCATGGGGCTATATCATGAAGCTCTCTGAATCGAGTACCGCCAAGGCTAGATTCAAAGGCAAACAAAGGTCCACAGAGTAGCAATATTTTTAAGGTTTGTAAATGTGACAGAAACATCATGAAATTCACTACATGGAAAGCACAAGTGCTTCAACTAGCCAAGCATCCGATACAATATACAACCCCATCATCATATTAGGAACTAAGTCCATTTTTTGATTGCTCTCGAAAGGGACACTAGGTCGGCATTAGTATAAATGTTTATCATCATCCGCCCGCTAGATGGGAACACTAGAGGAAGGGAAAGAATAAATAAGAGAGGAGGAACAAGTGTCTTAGGGATAGTCACATAGGATGGTGCCCCCAGGTCACCAACCATGACGCTATGTCCGTAAGACACAACACTCAACAATGAAATCAGAGAGAGCACAATTTAGAAGAATGATGATACAAATAGAAGAAGGTCACAATAGAGACAGTCTCTTGGTATCCTGAACCTTACGGGAGATTCCAAGGTCATTCCAAAAGGCCTAAACAACATATAACACATCACGGGGGAAGCACATAACGATAGAGATAAAGGGTTAGAGATACTTACCTGTAGGATCTTCCAATCTAACCTTTGTCAATAATTAAATCAATGCCATTTTTCCATGGGTTAGGTGATTTCTTAACTTCTTCTATTAGACCAATTATTGCATCATAGTTCATATAGTCATCTTTAGCCTCATAAGGTTTATTAAGAGAGTTTTCATGCTCATCATTCTCAATGTATTGTGTTAAGTCTTCTGTTACCCGAGGGTATGTATCCATGAGAGATGTGTCTTATCGAGGCATGAAATTAATTATCATGATATGTGTTATTCCTTTAACAACATCAATACCCTCTTGTCCTTCTTTTATCAATTTTCTTATGTTGTGAATCATGGGTATAGCTTCTTCAGCTATCCTCTCGGTTTGCACACATTCTTGGAATTCAGCTAGATCTTTATCAAGTTTGTTTATTTGCTCATATGTTATCACATCAATAGGGGCCTCAAAATTATGAATTATTTGTTCTTCTATTATAGGAGGCATGATGTCTTTCAAAAAGTGTGTTCCTTTTATTGTGCCGTTGACTTCTTCATTTTGGACCAACATACCCTCATCGGAAGAAGCTTTTTTGAAATAATGATTAGAGGACAAATTTATGTCATCATCACATGGAGAAGGTATTGAATTCATGGGAAAAGTGCTATCACCATCGTCTTTTTCATTACTACTCATGAAGAAGAACTCAGTTAAGCTTTCTAATGTCGTAGGATGTTCACTCATGAGGGTTAAAAATTGGTCAAAATCAAGATCTTTAATAAATTCATACAAAGATACCATTAAAAAATGACATGAAGGTGCAATTTCAATTTTTTCAATGTAAAATCATATTTTGAAAGCTTTTCAAAATTGGTGCAAAAGACAAGAGCAACAATAGCCCAGAATGCTTGATTTTTTGAAACTTTTTCAATGCGAATGAATGAAACAAAGGATGTTGCAAGAATTTTGATCAATGGCAGAAAGTTATATGTCTGATATCAGTCAAAAAAAGAAAAATTATTCTTCTCAACACACTCTTGATGCAAATCAAAGACATTGCCAAGTCAAAATATAGTGAAAATATGTCAAAATAGGCACTTTTTTCAACAAATTTCAATGCAAAATAGAATAACAAAGGGTGTTGTGAGGAAAATGATGATGGAAAGAAACTAATATCAGTAATAACAACCACGTGGTGCCAAAATACCCAACACAACACACTTTTAGTGCCTCTTAAGGCCAAACCCTAGTGAAAATATAGCAAAAATGGGCTATTTTTCACGGTTTTTCAATTCCAAGACCTAGCAAAGGGGGTGTTGTAATGAATTTTAGGATATGAAGAAAGTAACATTAATGATATCAATCACCTCGACCCATAAAATTGATCACAACATGCTTGGTGTGCAAACTAGGTCAAACCCTAGGGCAAGAATAGCCAAAATGTGTAGTTTTTCACCAAATTTTCACTACAAGAGCCCGTTAAAAGGGTGTTGTGAACCTTTTTATGAGGAGAATAAAATTATTACCCTGATAAGAGAAAAATAATTCCAAAATACCTTTCACAACACACCTATGGTGCAAGTTTGGAGAGTCGATAAGGCCAAATTTAGTGAAAATCGTTGTTTTTGAAGCCCTAGGTTTGAGATCTTGGGACAAAATGCTATGCAAATATTTTGAATTCTAATTTATGATGAATTTACTTACTCTCAGATATAAAAATAATTTTCAAGCTTGAATATGCAAAATGCCAATGCAAATTTAATGAAAATGCATGAAAATTGCTAGTTTTTGTTGAATTTTTCTATGCAAAAATGCAAATATTTTAAATCTAAATGCAAATTTAAACTAAAATCCAAGACTATAGCCAAATTTTAATTTGAATGAGCCTCTAAAATATTCAGAAAAATATGAGAAAAAGAGTTTTCCTACTAACCCTAGATTTTGGAATTACTAGGTTATATAAAATTGTCAAAATTTCCACAAAACCCTAGCAATTAAATGATGAAAATGTAATGCAAATTTCTAAATTTTTGGATTTTTCTGTAGTTTATATCAGATCTGATGCAAAAATCATGAATTAGGAAAATTTAGAAAGAATTGATGCAATTTAGTAAGCCAAACAATGCAATTTTTTTGTATTTTTCAAAATTTTCAATTTTTTTTATTTTTTCCCAATGCAATAAAATGAATGACTATATGAATGAATGAAATCAATCCAAATATAAATAGAGACACTCAAGAAGTTGCAATTTAAGTCCAAAAACATGGGTTCACTAAAATGTTTAGGGGAAAATTGGATTTGTTAATGTTCTAGATTTTAGATGTTTAAATCCGCCTCTCCACTATACATTCAAGGATCTAGGATCGACTGACGAGCACTATCATACCCTAGGTCACTTGCAGATGTAGGGAAACTTGGATTAGGGAATTTCATTATCAATTGTCCTTCTCTTATGCCCAATTGACCATTAAAACCCTAATTATGCAAATACAGCAAGAAATTGATGAATAACGGAAAAAGCTCTTGCATATATGAGTAAAATACCAAATCATAGAGTACCTATTTTTGGGGTTCCAAAGAGGAATAGTTGGGGACATTGGAGAAGGCACTCAAGTCCAAGGTACTAGTTTCTTTGAGGGATCCAGACCTCCTTTCGACACTAATCAGCCCTATAACTTCTGTTTCCTGAAACTCAGATGCGAAGGACACTAGAGTGAGCGCATAAGTCCTAGAAGTGCTCATGTGTCCTACTTTTCTTCAGATCCTGAATCCTTGATGTCTGCCAATCCTTCCTACAACTCCACTTTTCCCAAATACAACACCTGTAACCTGCAATCACAAGACTTGGTTTGGGGGTTGTGGTGTTTAGAGGCTTGCCTTAGTCAAGCCCTGGAGGACACTTAAGTCTCTGAACACCGTTGTCCGATAAAGAGTGTGTACGCTTGTGAGCCAAAGGAAAAAACCAAAGGAATCAATTATGAAATCACAATATAATGTCACCTTGTAGTGAAGCTCTCATGGGAGGAAGATGCTCTCGATTCAATGAGGAAATTAATGCTCAAATATACAAATATCAACACACAAAACACACAAGTATGCTCTTGCAACACAATAAAAAGCCTTGAATCACCTTGAGAACACAATAGCTTGCTAGTAATCATCTAGTTTACAAATGAATGCCTAAGCATGCTTATATATGCAACTACAAGAAATTCTACCAAGATTTTAAAAATCAAAACTTACCGTGTCGGCAAAAGGACCTAATAACAGTCATAAACCGACACCCAGAAATTAGGGCAGGACTAGGGTGTGGGTGCCCAAGTCCTCCCCCCTATTTTGGGTAGGGTACAGCTCAAGGGATCCTCCTAGGTCCCATTTGTAATGTTACCTAGGGATCATTCCATCAGGATTTTAAAATATGAACTAAGATGTCCTAAATGCATACTAAAGACCTCAAAGCTAAACCTTATGAGGGGAAAGCCCCCAAGGGGACATTTTCTGATGTTACAACTAGTACCACTTAAATGAAAGATATTACCTCTAGTCTATGTACTAGATACAATCTTAGTTCTGGAGCTTTCCAAGATGCTGCATTTTTCATTCTTGAATTGGAGATCATACCCTTTGTCAATCAACTGTCCAACACTGAGAAGATTATGCTTCAACCCTTCTACATACAAAACATCATTAGTGTTTTTCTTACCATGAAGAGAGATGGATCCTTTTCCACATATTCTACCAGCTGAATTGTCTCCAAACTTCACAATTCCACCTTCATACCTTTCCATACTTACAAACTTACTCTTATCACCTATCATATGATGAGAGCATCCACTATCAATCACCCATTCATCCTTTTCTTCAACCTGAGCAGCCAAGGCACTTTCCACATTCACACAGCTAGCAGACACAATAGGAACTGGATCTTCTTCTTTGATAGCAATGAACACCCATTCATTTCTAGAGGTACTTCCCTTATCAGATTCATCATTTGTAACTCCTTCCTCAACAACTTCTTGGACATAATAGCATTTCTTCTGAAACCTAGGTCTGTTAGGGTTTGGCTTTGAAACACTCTCCAGACATCTTGAAGCAAACTGACCAATCTTATTGCAAGCAAAACATTTGAAAGGTAGATTTCCTTCATACTTACCAGATCCTCTTGGTAATCTTTTGGAAAAAAGGGATTCAAGTTCTTCAAGCTCTGATTCATCTTCTTCAAGTTCCTTCCTTGTCTTCTCATATCTGGTTAGTCTTCTTGAAGATCTTTCACCCAGATCAAATCTTTGCTTCTCAGAAATACTAGCTTTAAAAGCAGATTTTGATTTAGGAAGAGAATCACGAAACTCACTCATTTCAAATGTTGAAAGCTTACCAACCAACTGATCCCTTGTAATAGTTGTCACAGTCTTGATCTCCTCAATAGAACCAACTTTATGTTTGTATGAAGTAGGTAAAGATCTGAGTACTTTGGCAACAATCTCTGATTCTTCTAGTATCCCACCAGCACTCCTGATACTACTCACAAGTTCATTCACCTTCTGCATATTAGAAGTGATGTTTTCATCTTCACTCATCCTCAAACATTCATATCTACCCTTCAGGCGTTGTAGCTTAGCACATTTGGCATATGTATCACCTTCATACAGAGTTTCCAACTTATTCAAAATTTCATGAGCGATTTTCAATTCCAAGACTTTTGTCATTTATGTATCAGTCAGGGCACTCAACAATGCTTCTTTAGCTCGAATGTTGTTTCTAGCATCTTTGATTTCATCTGGAGTTGAGGGACCATTCTGCGGAGGTTTATACTCATTCTTAGTTATCAACCAATAAGGATAACCCATGCATTGTAAATGACATTCCATGTGATTCTTCCAAAGAGAGTAATTTGTTCCATCAAATCTCAAATTGTCCTTCTTGTATGTTGACATCCTAGATCTCCTCAAGCGGTCAAGCTTCTTTTAGAGGAACTGACTCTAATACCAATTGTTAAAATTAGGGTAGATAACTGAGAGGGGGGGTGAATCAGTTGTCACAAAACTTTTATCTTTTGCTGCATTTAATCTTCTTTACCACTTATTTACAGATTAATGATATAACCATGAAAGAAAATCAACAACACATGAGTAGAAACATGTGTCTTTGGGAGAAAGGAGAGAATAGGGGAGATAGGATTCACACAGATCCAATTTCCTTCTGTGAATTCAAGGATAACACTATGGTTTGGCATTATTGCAAGGAAGGTGGAATCAACCCTTTTTTGGAATGCCTTAATGGGTTTGATGAAAATTTGTCTGTACAATTTGCCTGGTCCTAGAAAAATTGTAGAGTTACTATAGGAAGGATTGGTTTTGAGATCTCTGAGCAAGTCATTGCCATGGTGATTGGTCTATCTACTAAGGGGACTAAGTTGTAAAGGAAGGCAAAGGTGGCTGATCATTTGAACTAGAAGTTGTTTTTGGGGGAAGGAGAGGAATTAGTTCCCTATCAAGGAGGGTTTGAATGGGCCAAGCTGCCAGAGCCGTGAGATGAGATGTGCTTTATTCTCATGAAATACTTCACTTTGGAGGGTTGGTTTACCAGTTTTTATAATTATGAGCTCCCTTTTCTTAGTCATTTCAGACGTAATGCTCTTATTAGTTTCCCTTTCTACTTAATGTCATCCCTTGAACACCCTGTTTTTAGGGCTAAAGCTAAGATGGATAAGAAACCCTCTAAAAAGCATGTCCCTTTGCACCAAGGTCATATCCTTTGTCTTTATAATTTTCATCTTGCTTTGGAGCCACCTAAGCCAATTCAGTCTCCTAGTCGTGAGGTTTCTGCCAATCCTGACCCCCTTGAGCTTGCCATTTCTGAGGATCCTGGCCCTAGCCTTGTTTCGCACAAAATGAAAGGGGTTTTTTTTCTCTATGACCATTGAGGAGACCACCACGGTGAAGGTTACTCATACTCCGGCTTCTAAAGGGAGTGTGAAAAGCAAGAAGAGAAAAATCAGGGAGTTGGATGAGGATATTGTGGGGGACTTTGTGGGGACCCATAAGAATCTGAGCAGTGACCCTGTGGGACCTAGCAATAAACATAAAGCTAAATTATCTATCAAAGATATGAAGGAGGGCTTCTCTTCTGGGGTAAGGAGGTTGGGTAGGATTGCTGGTAAGCCTGCCCTACAAGCTAAACTGATTGACTACTCTGATGCCTCCACGTAGGGGGATGATCAACTGAATCCAAAAGACTTTGATATTCAAGAGATCTCTAAAGATGATGTGGGTAAGAAGGAAAGGAAACAGGTTGATGATTTAGGTTGTGCTGATGGTGATCCTATGGACAATGTTGGTGAAGGGGAGAGGATGATCGTGGAGGAGGTGGGTGACAAGACTAAGGAAGGGGATGACCACAGGCATGATCTTGTTGTTCTGAGGGGTTGTGTGGAGGATCTAGAGCATAAGGTTTTTTCTATGGGAGAGCTCTTAAGCAGTGTGCTCAGTCGTATGACAATGCTTAACCTCTCCTTGTTACAGGAACTTGGGAATCATGCTAATGAAGAGGAGGAGAAATTCAAAAAACTTGATGAATTTGTTGAATTTCTGGCTAAAGGATGGGAGAATGTATCTCCTTAGTTCTATTTCTTTTTATGATGTCTATCTACTGCTACTTACTATCTGTTGTCTATAGGCTGTATATGTTGTTTATGTTGTAGTGCTCTGGTGGCTCTTTTTGTGCTTGAGCCTCTGTGGTCTCTTTTTGTCTTTATGTAAGGGTTCAGCCCCTAGTTTTTTCTGACTTATATAATAAAAAACACACATAACACCAGGATTTTTACGTGGAAACCCGGTTAAAGGAAAAACCATGGTGGGAAGGCACTTGCCTTGGGTGCACTGCCTAGAGCTCACTGCTCAAAGGAGGATCACTACCTACATGAGCATTCACAAAGTTAACACTAAAACGTTGAACTCATAAACATCATCTTCTTCATGCAAGATTTAGTTCCATTAAAGCGTACAACACCTCTACTCTACCCCCACTCACTTCCTAGCTACATCCACATCTTCACTCACCACACCCAATTTCCATGACTTCAAAACACTTATTTATACATGTCATCGACTTTGGAATGAACATCAAAGTTGGCCAAACAATCATCTATCTGGAACATTCTCCAAGATAGGTATTACAAGCAATTACAATCACATGACTTAAAATGCTTCATGTGAACCATCACACTATCAGCCAAACATAGCTGGGACTTGAATCTTCCTCGAACAACACACCACACTCCATAGAACTCTTCTTAGATCATCCGCAACACACACCAAGCATTCGGTTGGCCAAGACTGGAAAGAACAACACTCAAGGAGAAATCTTCAACCACGAGCTCAATCTTCAATGTGGACCATCAACACAATAGGCACATGATCTAGAGACCACCACAAGTATAATGAAATCAACCAGAACAACCACACAACCTCAAATCACCAAAAACACTTGCACCTTCATCCAAAAACTCAAGAACACTATCATGACTGTCACACTAGAAAGATTGCTTGCAGACCTCCAAACCACTAACCACGTGAGTTGAGGATACACAACAACATCCTAAACATACCTCTAGAACCACAGATCATAATATTCCAATGCGGAGCTATCCAGACCAAATTCCTGTCACCCTGTTACCTTTGAACAACTACAAAACATAGTTTTACTCAAATGACCATAACTTTACCAATACTTCATGCAGACCTCTCAAATCTTAGTTGGAGCAACTTCAGACAGTTCTCTACAAAACCCTTTGGTCTATAGACTCTATTCTTCATCTCACTAGAAATGCAGAGCAATCTACTTTTCTGAATTGCATTGTCTTCACTATTTCTGACAAAGAGATATGTAACTCACTTGTTTCTTCCGGAGAGGCTATTTTTCTCAATATCCTCAACATAAAAGTCTTCTAAACAAGTAATAGAATAAGATACAATTGACACCAATGACAACAAGGATATGTTGACATCAATGACAATACCGATTAGGCACATATTTGCAATAGTATTCACTGTGTTTTGCATGTCTTCAATGCTATCTTCTCTATTTTTTATGTGACTGTAACTATCTTCTCCATGTTTTACGTGCCTGTTATTGTCTTCAATGTATTTGGCGTGTCTTCTCCATGCTTGGTGTGTTTGTTTTGTTTGTTCACCATACTTTAATGCATTTATTGGCCTTGCATTTATACATACATTAAAGTGGGGGCTAAATGTTATGTCAAAAAATGTCCCCTTGGGGGCTTTTCCCTCTTAAGGTTTAGCTCCTGGGTCCTATAATTGCATTTAGAGCATCTTGCATGTTATTTCTGACTCCTGATGAGAAAACCCTTGGGTCTTGTGGCAAATAGGACCTAGGGGGCTGCACTTTGATGAATCATGAGCAAAAATGGTAGGGTGGACTTGGGCGCTAGCGCCCTAGTCTAGCCTTATTTTGGGTCTATCCTAATTTCAAATGTCAATTTAGTGACTGTTATTTGGGTCCATGCTGACATCTAAAGTTTGAATTATGAAATTCTTAGCGGGAATCTTTGTAGTTGCATAAATAAGCATGATTAGGTTTCATTTGCAAACTAGATGGACTTTATGCATACTTGTGATTATAGAGCATTCAAAATATTCATTGTGTGGTAGAGTAGAGCATTGTTATTGTGTTTGTATTTGCAAATTTGACATCGATCTCCTCATGGCATGAAGAGCATCTTCCTTCCATGAGATATTCACTACAAGGTGATATCTATTATGTTTTCAATCATTTATCATTTGGATTTTTGCCTCTATCCCACCGGGATACGTACTCTCATCTGACAACAGTGTTCGAAAGACTTGAATGTCTCTCTGGGGCTAGACCAAGGCAAGCCTCTAAACACCACAACCCCCTCCCACACTCCTTGTGATTAGAGGTTACATGTGTGACATCTAGACAGAGTGAAGTTGCAGGAAGGAGTGGCAGACATTAAGGATTCAAGATCTGAAAAGAAGTAGGACACTGGAGATTTTCCTAGACTAGGACGCTAGTCCCCATGTCCTCCATAGTTGAATTCTTGGAAATGGAAGTTGCAGTGTAGATTAGTGTCGGAAGGAGATCAGGATTCTGCAAAGAAACCAATACCTTGGACTTGGGTGCTAGTCCCCATGTCCCTGACTTCTCTACCTTCCAAACTTCAAAAAACAATGAGTTAAATATCTTTGTCCCTTATCTCAGTCTAAAAGGATCTTTCGTAATTTGATAATTTGCTTACCGATTTGCATATTTAGGATATCTAAGTACAATTGAGAATTAAATTGAGATATTGTTTGACACATCCAAGAATCCACAACTTCCCAAGTGGCAGCCCAACCTGATAGGTGATTGCTCTCGCTTAGTGGAGATTCAACTTGGTTGATATGCCCTTGGAATGTTTGGTGTGAAAGGAGGATTGAACACAAACCATTAAAGCCTCATTATCCCCTCTTTTCAACACCTACCAAACACTACTAGATGCTCGGGGATGAGGAAGAACATTTGATTCAGGCTTAGCTTCATTCGCCACCTATGGGATAGGGGGCACTATTGTCATAGCCTCAAAAGATCAAGGCGGTTTGGGGACATCAAAAGGAGGTATGTTACTAAGAGACAACTTTGCTATTTTATTTTCTTTAAACTTTTGATATGATAAGAAGTAGTCTAGTGTAAAATGTCCATGTCGAGAAATGAGTTGGTACCGATTATGATGTACATTGTGCACACGTCCCTCAAATGGAAACTTTCAGTACTTATTAACCATAGAGGGGACCACCTTCATGGAGTAGAGCCATGGGTGACCCAACTTCACATGAAATAAGTTTAATGTAGGAATGATGACAAAATTAACATCCAAGGTTCTTGGCCCAAACTTGACATCAAGGGTCAAGGCACCAAGAGTTGGAAGGATAGACCCATCATGTGTTCTAATCATCATCTCTAATACATCATAGGTATCTCGATGTAAACCATGCATGTAGAGAAACTCTTTGGTTGCAACATTTACTATGCATATAGGATCAATCATAGAACCTCAAATAGATTTATCATTGATTTGAATAGTAATGTAAAGAGGTCCATTGAAGGAGCTTCAATAGTAACATCATGTGGAGTAAAAGATACAATAGGTTCTGATTCCACTCACACTTTGTGAGGGCGAGCATCCACCATGCAAATATCAACTTCATAATCTTGTTCTTGAGATAGATGTACAACATTGTATTCATGAAGAGGTAAAGGATCAATATATATTTGAAGATTTTTATTAGGAGCAGCCACCAATTTATTCCCTTTGTCATTCACATCGGCAACTTGGATAACATTGGAGTCCAAGAGGTCTTGAACTTCATGTTTAAGACACATGCATCTTTCAGTGTCATGGCCAACAGAGCTGTGAAATTGACAAAATGCCTTCGAATCAAAGGAAGATGATTGCATCTTTCTTGGATTGAGAGGTATAATAGGTGGAAGCTTGATGAGATTGATGTTTAGAAGTTGTGTCATTATAGAGTTGAGAGACTCTGATAATGGTGTGAAGTATCTTGTTTTTAGTTTCAATTTATAAGGGGCAAGAGTAGGAGATGACACTGCCACCACATGTTTTCTTATGTTATTAGCTGAAATTATATTTATCTTGATGGAATTTTTGTTTTTTCTTTTGAATGATTGATTGTGAGAGGTTTCAGATTGACCAACTGGAGCCGATGAGGGATTATGCTCATACTGACTAACTGAAAGCTGGTAATCATGAAGAGTCATGCAAAGATGAGTGAAAGAATCATATCACATCAATAATATCTTATCATAGATGTGAGGTTGTAAGTTTCCAATAAAGATTCTTTGTATATCAGTATCCAGAATAGAATATTGAACTTGTGAAAAGAGGGCTTGATAACGGCCCATAAAATCTATTATTTTTTTTTCGTTCCTTGTCTACAATGAACCAAGTCTATCAAAGAGACTTGAGGTCCAATGTTTTCTTGAAAATGCTCAAAGAACTTATTGACTAATTGTGAAAAAGAAGTTATTGAATTAGGAGGTAAAGAGAAAAACTAATCCAAGGCTATGTCCTTGAGTGACCTAGGAAAGAGTTTTTCTAAGAATGCATCCTTAAAGAAGAAATCACTACACATAGCGGTAACGGCTACCACATGGTTGTTAGGGTCTCCTTTCCCATTATATTTCTCAAAGTGAGAGGTCTCAAGCTTCTCAGGCATTTGAGTTCTTAGGATTGAATATGACAAATGGCTATGGATATAATGTGTTTTCATATTAGGTTTAGGTGGACTATTTCTTATGCTATCCAATTGTTGTTGGATGGAGGTCATATTTTTCAACAATTGGTTTATGACAGGGTCAGAAGCTGAATCAGGTAGAGATTGGAATGAATTGGAAGGACTAGGTGACAATGTATGAGTAGCCTTTTTGAAAGTGATAGGAGGTTTAGATGTAGGAAGAGTAACATTAGGTGTGGAATTTATGTAATTATATGGAACAGTAGTATAATGGCAAACATGATTCCGAATAGACAACCTAACACGTGTTAGCATTATTACTTGGTTGTGTACTAGTGGTGAGAATAGTAGAAGTATATGAAGGAATAGGGAGTGTTGGTATGGGTGCTGACACTTGAGTCCCTATTTGATTAGAAGAAGTGACATTAGTGATTATTTTAGCACAAATAGATGTAGATAGAATGTTGTTATGCACTATATGAGCAAGGTCATGTAGGACTTCCAATCCTTCTTGACCTTTGAGAAAAAAACTTCTTAGACTCTCAACAATAAGGATAGACTCTTCAACTATATGCTCCAAGCTTGCAAATTTATGCAAATTAGCTAACTCTATGTCTAATCTCTAAATTTGAGCTTCAGGAACATGAGCCACAAGGTCATCAATGTTGATGGATTCATGAAAAGTTGATGCTTCAAGAAGATGTGAAAAGACTAGGGATTTGGGGTTTTGATGTATTGGTATCATCATTATGCAAAGCATTAGAACCCATAATTCAAAGACTTCTTCGCACAAGAGTGTTAGAATTGGGGCACTGGGTCATGAATCTCATAAAGCATCTACAAGCTTTAGTAATGCACAAGATGCACAAATAGAAGAAATGAATAATGTAGAAAAAGAAGGGTTTGAATTGTTGTTTAAGTGAAGTAATGTTTTTTTCAGATGTAAACAAACATAATGCACTTAATAAATGCTTGATCAAATTCAACTCTACTCAAATCCACTTAGATATCAATAATGTCAATGCTCAAATCAAACCCAAATTTCAATGTTTTTTTCAAAATGCAACAATTCAAAATTATTCCTAGGTTCAATATTTAATGCAAGATGACATTTGTAAAGTTGTAGAACAAAGTAAAATCAGATTTGAAATTAGAATGACAACAGCAAAATCTGAAATTAAGTATCAATCACAAGCTTTGGATTTCTACATTAACTAGGTTTTCACAAAATGCAACTTTTTTGACAAATTATATCAATGAAAAAGATTCAAATGCACAATGTAACACTATGAAACAATTAATTACTGTAATACCAATTAGATCTGATGCAAAAATCATAAATTTAATTGATACTATGATGATCTAATGAGATGCAAACAAAGTGACAAATATGTTTTTTTCCAAATCTAGAATGAAGTGCTTATTTTTCAAATTTCAAATGCAAGGATGCAAGAAAATTTTAAACACCAAGGATGACAAGGTACAGAAAATGAAAATGTTTTAAATAAGATAAAAATGCAACAAGATCTGAAACAACCCATAAATCTATAAACCCTAGGCTCAAAACTAACTAGATTTTCTAGAAATGCAAGGTTTTTGCAAACCCTAGTTATGAAATTATGCAAAAATTAACTATGTATGTATGCAAAATGATTAATGAACTCAATCCAATCAGATCTAGGGAAGCAAGAAACTCAGATCTGAAACAAGAAGAATGCAAAAGTTCAAGACAAGTTAGGTTCACCAAAATGTTGTGTACAGAAAAGAGTGATCTAGCCTAAGGAGTTAAACTAGGTCAAACTCTCTTCTACAAACATTGGGGCATAAACTGAGCTTGGATCCTACCCATGGAGGATAGCCAAACTACAGGGGTTCTGCCATTTTGTTGTATAGAGAAGAGTCAACCAAATTCAACCAAGATGATCTTCTAATAAATAGCTGTCAGAAACAAATATTAGAAAACCAAAAGTACAATAGAGATTAAGAATCAGAATAGAACCTGGATCTGGATTTGGGGACACAAAAGACCATGGTGCTTGGGTGCGCTGGACCCTAATTAGGGTTTAGCAAAATCTAAGGGTATCTTTAGACCTATACTTGCAAGCTATGTCTTCTTCCTAGATCTTATCTTTGAAAACCTGTATCTTCTACTTGGACACAAGAAAAGAGGAAAAGGTTGTGCTATGTATAAGGGGTTTCCTTAGTCAAACCCTTTATTGGTGTTTCCACCTCCTCTACAATGATGATTAGATCCAAGAATGTGTGCCCTAGGAAGGCAGAGGCCAATTCTGTAATATATGATAGAAATATGAATGAATGATAATGATTTACCACAAGATGCAACACCTTAGTTGATGGAGATAACTCAAGATCATGCACCAACAAGGAGATTGATGAGAAGGATTGAAACTTCCTTCAAGACCTACAAATAAACTTGATAACATTCACAAGTAGATAGCAATTCCAAGTATGAAGAACACTTTATCATAAAAGATCAAAACATGAGAACAAACTTTCCATATTCATCTAGGTGTTAAATAAATTCTAAAACTCCTTTATATATGCTTTCCTTCTCACAAACGATGAATAAAACCAAATGGGGCTAACATATATAAACTAAGGAGGTGTTCTAAACCAACACCATAAGAGAGGGGCTAAAGAACCCATCTGAGACTAGGGTGCTCAGGCGCCTTGGTCCCAGATGCCCCACAAACTTCGGGGAGTGTCAAATGTCATGGGCTTAGACTAGTCCTAAGTTAATTCTATTTGGTTTATTCATCGGGATCAAGATTTTATCATTTTATGCTCAAAAAGGTTTTAAAAGAGGTCTTGATTAACAAAGGTAACATTTTAGGTCCAACCAGGTGCTAAACTAGGTGTAAAATGCTAGTGTACACATTTTACTCTATAATAGGATGCATATATTGTGTCTTTATACATTTGGATTATTACAATGTTTTAGCTTCACTATTATCACTATATATGATATAGGTGTGATTATTATATTTGATTCAACATCTTGGATTACTATTGATTTTTGCATCTTAATTTTTGGGTTATGCTAGTCATAGATGATTTCCAATTAGATGTGGTGATTATTGTATTGGATATTACACCACATTGGGTGTTTTGTGCATTGCTTTCACTATTCTTATATGGTGTAGGTTGCAATGCCCTAGGTTTTCACCCAGAGCATTAGCTAAACAAACACTGAACCAACAAATTTTTTGCGTTTGCAAGTGCAACATTTACATGTTGAATTGCACTCATGCACACACAAGGTATTGCAACAAGCACAATAGCACCTAAGATGACATCACCATTGCACAATTTAAGGTGGCACAAGTGGAAGACTTCACCCATCGTGTGACAACTTACCACGATGTCCAAGCGAGAGGTGGAGCTCACTCCATGACGAGGCTCAGATACACCTCCATGACCTTGCTCCCTCTTGAACACATGGAGTAGGATGAGGGTGACATCCACCTCAGTCCATTCCATGACTACACAAGACATCCCAAACACAAGGGTAACTCTCACCCATAGGATGGTCCAACTAGGAGGTACAATTCCCCAACCAACTAGAATGGTCACTAGTCAAACTCATGCAAAGGTGCATGCTTTCCAAAGAAAAAGAGGGGATAATCCAATAGTTCATATCACATCATGGAAATGACACCAAAACACCTACAAGGCCTAAAAACATTAATCAATGCCAAAGATGATTCATTTTAACCAAAAATGTCCACATGCCAAAAAGGACAAAAGCGATACAAAAGGCTACACATGTTCGACACCAACGTCAACACATGCCAAAATCAAAGATAGGATCCTCACCACCTATGTGGGATGAATATGATCCAACACAAAAATATCCATAAACATCAAATAACTGAGTCTAAACATGCTAACATAGCTAGATTCTAACATGTAAAATCTATTAAAACATGCCAATGTCCTCACAAACCGAGGCGTGGAAAAATACAAGATGATATCTAATAATTACAATATTTGAAGGGCTTCATCCTAAACATAGATGAATCATAGCCAACATCATAAATAAACTCAAAGCATTAATTACATCTTATTACAGGAGTCTCAAAAGACCTACATTACAAAGGTTACAATATTTAATAATGATAATATACAAGTGCATAAACCACCCAAAAACCAACATGCTCTCTAAGGTGCAACAAGACATGAAGCATGACATAATCAACCTATAAGAAAATAAGGAACCCATCCAACACCTGAAGATCACCATGAAGGACCAATGGGGAAATATTGCTCACCTCCCAACCATATTGCCATCGTCGAGTGCAATAGTTGTCTACACAACTCTAGGCAACCCCTGAGCTACGAAGAAGGTGATCATGGCAAACCTGCTAAGAGCATCTCACACATCTAGGGTATAGAAGCAACATATCACATACACAACAATCAATGCACACAACACATATGGCACAACTGCCAATATAATGCATATAAACAACACATAGTACAACTACCATCTAATTGCATTCAAGTAACATATGGCACACTTGCCAAAGAATAATAGAATGACATCACAACATTCAAGCATAAGGGAAATAATCACACATTTAATGTATGACAAATGAGGAATAAATCATAGTCCATCATAGACACATACAAGCATGAATTAGGCATCACAATGCACATGCAATCACATGGTAAACATCACACATCGAGTCAAACTTCGATGGTGGAAGAGGGAAGAGAGACCTAGGTAGTTAGGACAAGGAGTGTCAAACGAGGGCAATACTCACCTCGCGGAAGAACATGAGGGCATAGCCTCCTCATAGCAACTAGACACTACACCAAAGATTTCTCTTTACACCCAAACCCAAGCAAACTAGACACTTCACAAGGACATGCAGTTTGGTGTAGATGATCTCATTATTAAATTTTATTACCCAATGTGTTTAAATGTTATTCTTGATTAAAACTTCCATTCACTAAATTCCAACGACCTCTGTGGGCTGTGATGCATGATGGAAGCCACTCCTTTCCTACCCCTAGACCTCTTCCTAAACATCCATAGCACCAATTTGACCAATTGGGCATGGCATGGATTTTGAGGTGACAAAATCACAATTTTGACAAAAAACACAACATATTCTCAAAAGATACAAAATACCATTCTAATTGGGAGACACCTTTGTTGCAAGTATGTGCCTAATTAGTGTTGTCATTGATGTCAACATATTTGTGTTGTCATTGGTGTCAATTGTGTTCTTACTTTGTTAAGGATATTGAGAAAATCAACCCCTCCGATGATAACAATGTGTTGTAGTAGAAATAGTGCATTACATGCAGAAGAACAGGCCAGAAGAATGCTCTGCATTTCTTGTAGAATACACATCTTTACCTGCGGATTAGAAGTTATTTAGAAGCCTATCTGAAGATGTGATATTTTGAGTTTCAGCCTCCGTTATGAAGAATTGAGTGAGTTATGTTCACCAGAGTAAAAACAACTTTTTCTGTGTGCTTGGTGGTGACTGGGAGAAAGTGTTTTGCTCTACATTCCTTTGCATTGAAGTATTTTGGTCTATGGTTCTGGAAGTAAGTCTTTGATGATGTTAAGTGCCTTCAACTACAATGGTTCATGATTTGGCGGTCAGCAAGCTATCTTTTACTTATGACAGTGGTTGACAGTGTTGTTCTTGTGCTCTAGTTTGAAGAATCTTACTAATAGAGTGGTTATAGATCGTGCAGTTGTTCCTAGTGATTATAATGTGCTTGTGGATGTCTCTTGATCATGTTCCTACATTAGGATTGGTCTGCAAGGTGTAATTCAGATCGTGCATGAAGTGTGTTCTTGAATACTTGTGTTAACATCAGTCTTGGATGACCTGGTTGAATTCATTCATCTACAGAGAAGCATTGAAGATTGTGATAATGTGTTGTAGAATGGAAGATTGTGTTTGAGTCCCTACTAAGGTGCAATATGATCCACATTCATTTCTTTTCTTTGTAAATCTATTTAGGTCTAGACCTATATGATGTAACATATGTTTTCTGACCTTGGAGATTGTTCCAACGGTTGATGATTGTAATGCCGACCTTGATGATCATTCCAAGGTTGATGTAGTGTATAAATACTTGTAATTGAGTCATGAAAATGTATCCAAGTGTTAAGATGCGAAGATAGAAGCAAAGTAAAGTAACAGAGTAGAGTAGAGGTGTTTGTGCTTCAATGGAATTGAACCTTGGCATGGAGTAGATGTTGTTATCTCAGTTCAACCTTCTAGCAGTGACCCTCCTTTTGGTAGTGAGCCTTTCTTTGGCAGTGAGCCACCCTTAGGCAATGAATCTTTCTTTGCAATGAGCAATTTGGGTAGTGAGCCCTGTAGGTAGTGAGCCTCTAATTTTTGGTATTAATATAACTTATATTTCTGTGGGCTAACAACCACCATGGTTTTTCCCTTTTAGGGTTTTCCACTTAAAAATCTAGTGTCTCCTATGTTGTTTCTACTTTTATGTTGATCTTCTCATTTGATGCTTTCATGGTTATATCTAAATATAAGTAATTGATATTTTAATGATCATATTTGGTTAAAAGTTTTAGGATAACTGATTCACCCCCCCTCTTAGTTCTCCGGTGCAGTTCAACAATTGGTATCAGAGCCAAGTTCCTTTGAAGAAAGCCTAACATCTTGAGGAAGATCTAGGATGTCTAATAAGAAGGAAGCTCTGCATTTTGATGGGACAAATTATGCTCTTTGGAAGGTATGAATGAAAATCCATCTTCTTTGTCTTGGTTATAAAGTATGGAAAGCTGCAAAAACAAGATATACCATGCCTCCAAATGGTTTGGTGACTGCAGATGAAATCAAAGAATATGAGGTGGATGTCAAAGCAAAGGATGCTTTGTTAAGTTCCTTAAATGAATCAGTGTTGACAAAAGTTGTGGACCTTGAAACTGCAAATGAGGTATGGGAGAAGCTAAAAAATCTATATGAAGGAGATGATTCTATAAAAGGAGCCAAGCTACAAAGTCTGAAAGTGAAATATGAGGGTTTAAAAATGAATGAAGATGAAAACATAACAGCCTTTATGCAAAGAGTTGATGAAGTTGTCAGTGGAATAAAGGGTATGGGAGGAACTCTCAGTGATAAGGAAGTTGTGATGAAAATTCTTAAATCACTACCAAAGTCATATAGTCACACAGTAGCTATAATTAAAGAATTCATGACTATGAAAAATATTGACAGAGATCAGTTACTTGGGAAGCTTATAGCCTTTGAGATGAGAGAATTTAGTGATGCCTTGCCTAAAGTTAAATTAGCTTTTAAAGCCAGTACTTCAGTAGAGACCTCTAGAGCTAAGAAATACAAGGTGGATGATGACTTTGTTGAAATTGAAGCTAACTTTGTTAACAAGCTCAAAGAGGTTCTAGTAAGTTCAAAGGTAAATTACCTTTCAAATGTTTCTCTTGTGGTAAAGTAGGTCATTATGCTTCTAGATGTCCTGAAAGAATTGAAAGAAATAAGAAGAAACATGAGAGAAGGCCTAGAGTTCCAAAGAAATGCTACTATGTCAGAGATTTTGATGATGGAGGGGTGACTAATGATGAATCTGATGATGCTAATACTAGTGCAAATGATTGCCTATTTATTGCTATTAAAGAAGATCCTAGGTCTACTAATTCTGCTAGCTGTGTAAAGGATGAAAAACTAGTAGAAGAAAGTGCTTTGGCTGTTCAGGTTGAGAAAGATAAGGATGAATGGATGATTGAAAGTGTATTCTCACATCACACGACTGGTGACAAAAGTAAGTTTGTAAGTTTGGAGAAAAGTATGATGGAGGACTGGTTAGGTTTGGAGATAATGCAGCTGGTAAGATTTGTGGAAAAGGATCTATTTCATTTGATGGAAAGCATAATACTGACAATGTTCTATATGTGAAGGGTTTGAAGCATAATTTTTTGAGTGTTGCTCAGATGTGTGACAAAGGATATGGTATGAGATTTAAAGATAATGGGTGTAAGATCATGGAGAGCTCTGGAACTATGATTGCTACTGATAAGAAAACAAAAGGTAATATCTGTCAATTAAGAGGAACTAATGATTATTGTTTATTGGCTTAGGTAGATGAAAGTTGGTTATGGCATAGCAGGATGTGTCATATAAACTTTGATAATCTGGTAAAGATAAGTTCAGGTTAGATTGTGAGAGATTTACCAAAACTTGTAAAACCATTCTACACAATATGTTAGGAATGTCAGTTAGGGAAGCAGACAAGAACAAGCTTAAAAAAAAAGAGCAATTCTCTACCAATTTGTTGGATCTAGTGCATACAGATCTCTATGGTCCTACAAGGGTGAGAAGCCTATAAGGTGACAGGTAATTCATGTTGCTTATTTATGATTATTATAGAATGATTTGGGTTACTTTTCTAAGAGACAAATCAGAAGCCCTAGAGAAATTCAAATCTTTCAAGGCAATGGTTGAGAATGAAATAGATTTGAAGATCAAATGCTTGAGGTTAATAGAGGAGGTGAGTTCACATCAAATGAATTCAATATTTTATGTGAAGAGCATGGGATAAAGAGACAGCTGTCTGTACCTAGAACTCCTCAGCAGAATGGAGTTGTGGAAAGGAAAAATAGGATAGTTCAAGAGATTGCTAGGACTATGATGAAGGAAGCAGATCTATCGAAAGAATTTTGGAAAGAGGCTATTCATAATGTTCTTTACATCCAAAATAGAGTTTAAGTGAAAGATAATGGTACTCAAACTCCTTATGAATTATGGTATGGAAAAATTCCTACAGTAAAATACTTCAAAGTCTTTGGAAGCAAATGTTATATCAGGAGAGATGAAGATCTAGGCAAGTTTGATGCAAGATGCAATGAAGGAATCTTCCTTGGATACTCTACCAAGAGTAAGGCTTGCCAGTGCTACAACAAAAGGCTCAAAAAGATTGTTGAGAGTGCAAATGTGAAGCTAGATGAAAGAAAGGAAAGAATATCAGACCAAAGTTATTATGAACCAGATGAACCTGTGACTATAGTAATTAAAGAAAAAGATAAGCAAGTAGACAGTCAGGATGAAGAAGAGGCTCCGGAAAAGGTATGTAAGGATCAATCATTCTAAAGATCAAATTATAGGTGACAAGAATAAAGGTGTGATAATAAGAAGAAGAGCTACAGAGGAACAAGTCAATTACTATTTGCTTTCAAAGATTGAACCAAAAACTATGAATGAAGCATGCAATGATGAAAATTGTGTTAAGGCAATGGAGGAAGAACTATTACAGATAGAGAAGAATGAAACTTGGGAATTAGTTCCTAGACTTGCTGACAAAAATGTTATTGGAACTAAATGGGTCTTCAAGAACAAGCTGAATGAAATGGAGAAGTTATAAGGAATAAAGCAAGACTTGTATGCAAAGGATATTCCCAAATTGAAGGGATAGATTTTGAAGAAACTTTTGCTCTAGTAGCTCAGATTGAAGCAATCAGAATGTTTCTGGCATTTGTAACTCAAAAAAGATTTTAAGGTATATCAGATGGATGTGAAATCTGCCTTCATGAATGGTGAGTTAGAAGAGGAAGTATACATTAAGCAACTGGAGGGATTTCAATTGTCAAAAGAAGGTGATATGGTATGCAGGTTGAAGAAAGCATTATATGGACTCAAACAAGCTCCTAGAGCCTGGTATGCAAGGTTAGACAAGTATTTATTGTAATTGGGATTTATTAAAGGTACTATAGATAGCAATTTGTATTTCAAAATCAATAATGATTAGATCTTGATTGTTGAAGTCTTTGTTGATGACATTATCTTTGGAGGAAATGAAGGTATGTGCATAAGGTTTGCCGGTGAGATGAAGAGTGAATTTGAAATGTCCATGTTTGTTAAAAAGAATTTCTTTTTGGGTCTACAAATTAATCAATTAGATAAAGGAATCTTCATATCTCAGTCTAAGTATGTGAAAGAGTTTTTGAAGAAGTTTGAGATGGAAGACTCTAAAATGGTATGTACTCCCATGGTGACTAGCTACAAGTTGAGAAAAACTGATGAATCACCTAAGGCTGATCATAAAAAATACAGATCCATGATTGGAGGATTGTTTTATCTAACTCAAACTAGAACTGATATTATGCATATAGTTTGTCTGATTGCAAAGTTTCAAGCTGATCCAAGAGAATCACATGTGATGGTGATTAAGAGAATCTTGAGGTATTTGAAAGGTACTCTAGATTATGGCTTATGGTATCCAAAGGACAACGATTTCACTCTCAGTGCTTATACAGATGCAGATTGGGCCGAAGATGTTGATGATAGAAAAAGTACAAGTGGAGGTGCCTTCTTGTTGGGTAATAGATTGGTCTCATGGCTAAACAAGAAACAAGATTCAATATCTTTGTCAATTGCAGAAGCAGAGTCTATTGCAACAACATATTATTGCACTCAAGTATTATGGATGAAGTAGACTTTGAATGATATAAGAGTTGTGTATGAAGATCCAATTGCAATCTTTTGTGACAATACAAGTGCCATAAACATTTCAAAGAATCCAGTGATGCACTCAAGAACAAAGCACATATCAATAAGGTATCACTTTTTGAGAGAGAAGGTGACAGAGAATGAAGTAAAGTTGGAATATGTGCCCACAAAGGATTAGATTGCAGACATTTTCACTAAGCCTCTGCCTAAAGATACCTTTGGGTATCTCAGAGAAAAGTTAGGGGTCATTACCCCTCCTGTCCTGAACTAAGATGCATAGGTATGCATCAATCCAGTGGAGCTCAAAGTGTCATTCCTTGATCTGGATTGATGTTCTGAAGGCTACCTCTCAGGGGGAGTAGCTAAATGATTCTGGTAAAGTAAATGGATTAGAGAAGAAACATGCAAGTATGTACCCTTTGCAATTGATGTCAAAGGGGGAGATAAATCATGTGAAAAACTTAGGGGGAGAAAGAATACAGATGTGTAAAGAGAAAGGGGGAGAATCTTGTCTTAATGGTCTTTTTAGTTTTTCACATCATATGTTGCCATCAATGACAAAGGGGAGATTGTTGCAAGTATGTGCTTAATCAGTGTTGTAATTGATGTAAACATATCTGTATTGTCATTGGTGTCAACTATGCTCTTACTTTGTTAAGAATATTGAGAAAATTAGCCCTTCTGGTGATAACAATGTGTTGCAGTAGAAACAGTGCATTACATGTAGAAGAACAGTCTAGAAGAATGCTCCATATTTCCTGTAGAATAAATATCTTTACTTGCAGATTGGAAGTTATTTAGAAGCCTATTTAAAGATGTTATATTCTGAGTTTGAGCCTCTGGTATGAATAATTGAGTGAGTTATGTTCACCAGAGTGAAAACAACTTTTTCAATGTGCTTGGTGGTGACAGGGAGAAAGTGTTTTGCTCCGCATTCCTCCGCATTGAAGTATTTTTGCCTGTAGTTCTGGAAGTAAGTCTCTTATGATGTTAAGTGCCTTCAACTACAATGGTTCATGATTTGGCAGTCCACAAGATATCTTTTACTTATGACAGTGGTTAACATTGTTGTTCTTGTGCTATGGTTTGAAGAATCTTACTGATAGAGTGGTTATAGATCATGTAATTTTTCCTGGTGATTATAATGTGCTTGTGGATGTCTCCCGATCATGTTCCTACATTTAGATTGGTCTGCAAGGCATAATTCAGATCATGCATGAAGCGTATTCTTGAATACTTGTGTTAACATCAGTCTTGGCCGACCTGGTTGAATTCATCATCTACAGAGAAGCATCTAAGATTGTGATAGTGTGTTGTAGCATGGAAGATTGTGTTTGAGTCCCTACTAAGGCATGGCATGATCCACATTCATTTATTTTCTTTGTAAATCTGTTTAGGTCCAAACCTATATGATGTAATGTATGTTTGTTGACCTTGGAGATTGTTCCAATAGTTGATGATTATAATTTTGACCTTGATGATTATTCTAAGGTTGATGTAATGTATAAATACATGTAATTGAGTCGTGAAAATGTATCCAAGTGCAAAGATGCAAAGATAGAAGTGAAGTAAAGTAGTAGAGAAGAGTAGAGGTGTTTGTGCTTCAATGGAACTAAACCTTGGCATGGAGTAGTTGTTATCTCAGTTCAACCTTCTGGCAATGAGCCTCCTTTTGGCAGTGATCCTTTCTTTGGTAGTGAGCCACACTTAGGCAGTGAGCAATTTGGGTAGTGAGCCCTGTAGGCAGTGAGCCTCTGGTTTTTTAGTATTGATATAACTTATATATTTCTGTGGGCTAACACCCACCGTGGTTTTTCCCCTTTAGGGTTTTCCACGTAAAAATCTAGTGTCTCCTATGTTGTTTATACTTTTGTGTTGAGCTTCTCATTTGATGCTTTCATGGTTATATTTGAATATAAGTAATTGATATTTTAATGATCATATTTGGTTAAAAGTTTTAGGACAACTAATTCATCTCCCCCCTCTCAGTTTTCTGGTGCAATTCAACAAACTCATCCCACAAACTAAAACATCAAGGAAATGCATACAAAGCAATTTTTAGGTTTTAAAAAATGGAGAAATAAGTGGCACGGATTTCAATGCACCAAAATGTCCCAAAACATGACATAGTCTCATAAGATGTAGAATCAGATAATATGGAGTCAACTCATCCCTCAAAGAAAATCATAAAGGAAATGCATAGAATTTAGTTTTCATGTTTTCTAAAAGTGCAAAATAACCATAAGGCCCTAAAAACTCCATTGGAACTCTCTTTGGTACCTTGACCAAAGTTTGACCAATTTTCTAGATTTTGTTTTTCAATAGCTATGGATGATCTGACAACTACCCATCATAGCTAACATGCCCAACAACCAATATATGCAATAAAAATGAGTTGGGAATTTCCATAGAAAATTTGCCAGGATTTTTGTCTGTATTTCTATGTTTCCAAAATAGAAAATACATGAAATAAATAAATAACCACATGAAATAAATTTTCTAAGTTTCCTACAATTAAGTAGAGTCATCTTCAACCATTCTAGATGGTGTGGCATGAAGGAAACAAAATAAAACAATTTAAATGAGAAGATTCGAGAAACTTACCTTCCAATACAAGTAAAATCTAAGGAAAAGAATGAGGTTGAATGTTAGTTTTGATCCACACACAACAAGCAAACACTAAGGTCCTGAATCCAATCCAAACTCCAAGCAATTCCAAGCAAAACTCCCTTCCAAGAAATTAGATATCCATTTTTCAAGAAAGAGGGTTTCAAACAAAGGAAAGAGCAAGTTTTGGAGAGAAAAAGAATAATGCAAAATACATGTCTTTTTCCTTTTATTCCTCCAAAGACACTATTCCTTTTTTGATAATAAAATAATCCTTTAAGTGATTTAATCAATCAATTTAGAATTATAGAATTTGCACAATTAAACTATTTAATTCATTAATTCCAAACAATAAATAATTACAATATTTCATTTGAAATCACATAAGCATTTAATCAAAATGCATTAATATTTCAATTTTCCTTGAAAACACCTAAATAATTCACTAAGAATAACAAGGAAATAGTTAGTCAAACAGACTCAACTATTCCAAATGGGTTATTGCCATTTAACTCAGTCCCATTCCAAAAAGTACAAACACACCATACTAGGCATTCAGTTTTATCATTTAATGCAATTTCTACCTTTTTACAGAAAAATATATTAAATTTTAAAATTAAACTAAAAAATTTGTTCCACAAGTATATAATGATGCAACAAACATTTTTTCTAAAGCAAAAATGGTAATTACCAAACTAAAATCATTAATTTAATCCAAAAACATGGAAAACATGCTTTTCAAACTATTTTAAAATGAAGTGCAAGAATGCTAAGGAAACACACACAAATGATTGCAAACACACATCATAGGTTTCCACAACACAAGGATAAGGGTGAGATTTCTTAGCATCCCATGTCAACCTTCTCCACATTTCCCACATTAGTTAACACCTGTAATTACCTGCACACTCAAGTCAACCATCAAGCGTACTTGCTCCAGATATAATAGCCAAAGTGACATAATCCACTCTAACGTGGTATAATCACACATGATAGAAAATAATCACTTCCACTATAATCATCTACGAATAGCATGATCCAGGAACATGATGCATAAATAGAAACATTTCACTATGCAGGAATAATATGACAATCACAACTATAACAAGTATAGTAAAAACAGTGAAGCTAAAGCACTGGAATAATCTAACATGCACAATCACAATGTATGTATCCCATAATGCATAGTTGGAAACCAAATAAAAAAGTACAACCCCATTGGAAACACCTCAATGGTCATGTAGAATACACCCTCAGAACCTATCAATGTCACCATAGACCTCATCAGCAAGTTTGGTGCAATGCATCAAAGCATAATAATCATATAATACACTGATAAACACTCAGAACAACATATAACAAATGAATCAGAAACCACACTGGGCACAAACTAGGGTGGGTATTACATCCTCCCCCACTAGCATTAGGCTTACTCCTAGAAGCCTACCAAAACACAAGGATGATGTACCCTTAGTACATAATCCTTCACAAACACAACATATCTCAAAAGATCAATCCTCTTAAGCATCACTAGATCGAGGTCTCAAAACAATGAAACAAGTCTCTAAAAGGTGCACCAACTAGGTCAAAACCAACCAATGTGCATGCAAACTCCTCTGAGACTAGACCACTCCATCCTCCAAGTGACATTGCAATGAGAAGAGACTCCAGCAAAAAGGATCAACATACCACAAGCAAGTTAAGTCTGTAAAACTTAGGACCATAACTATTCTAGGATAACCTCTCAAGCTCTCAACCAAGTCTAAGGAAACTCATAAGGCTACCACATCCACTCTCAAGGAGAATTGCAAACAAAAGATTACTCTCTCAACAATCCTTTCTCAGGCACTACCCACAACAAAAGAACTCAAGGATTAGGGAAAGATAACTCAAAAAGGTTATAGGCACCACTATCACACCTTTATCCTGACCAAAAGCATGCCTCAAATCTAGACATGGTTTCCCTACATGAAGTACTTCCTCATGTTCCACTCCTAAAAGAGAGGGTTTCTCTAACACTCTAGCTCTACACCACCAAAACTAGGATCAAATAAACATGTTCTCAGAGGGAAGATACTAAACCACATCCTCTAATATAACTTCCATCAAGCAAGACTTAGCAACCCGTTACTCACTAGGAGAACATCTAAGGTGGCCACAACACACCAACAAGGTGCAAGACTACTCGCAACACCACTTCAACTCTTATCTAAGCTAGACCAAAAAGGTCAAACAACACAACACAATCACAAATTCATGATCGAATAGGCAATACAAGGCTTCCTCATGGCCTCAACACCAAGTATCCATAAAATGGAATTCATAGGATAGCAACCTCTTCATACAAGAGTTGCATCATTTCTAGCATTATGATAGGGAACCTCTAAAACACTAAGGAGAAACTCCTGAAGCAACCTAATTCCCAGGGTTGGAAACTCAACAAGAGCAAGAAGACAAATATAATAACATAAATATATAAATAATATGTGCTCATGCACTGAATAAGAATTCATCATACCCTACACTATGTCAAGACATAAGTGTAGCTATGGAACTCACATATAAAGGACACAATAAAACTCTCATGTTATCTACTAACATGGATTTTACATCAAAGACACAACATCATACACTTCACTAATGTTGAAACACTAGGGAACATGGTATCATGTCAAAGACTAACAGGAACGAGACACACAAGAACAACCATAGTTGGTGGACTAAGTCAACATTCAACCAAATGCAATTACTAAAATCAATATTCAATCCAAACAAGTTCTCTACATATCTCATTCACATAGACATAGTCAAGAATCAAAATTTAACCTCATACAAGAATTCAATTCACATAAAGATCCATAGTAGCACAAAACCATTTCAAAAATTTCTCAACATTTCACACAATATTCACTTGCGTCTAACAAAAAACCAAGGAATTCAATCTACCATAGTTCAAGTAACATGCACACCAAGAACTAGTATATTCTCTACATACTACTCCCTTATACAATCCATCAAAGGCCCATCATGGACATGATAGAGAACATAACATGATACATGACCAGCAGTTTAAAATATTCAAGCATAGCCACCAATAATAAATAAATAAATAAAATAGCAAAGTGGAAGAAAAGTTAATTCCGACAATAAGGCATAAAATGAGCTCAATTTCAATAGTAAATCAAACATGACCATAAAGGTCACAAGATAAATAAATAGCAAACTTTGATGGCTATACTTTTTCATAAACAAGAATAAAAATTCAATGTTGGTCCTTACAACATTTAGTGAATTCACCAAATCCAAAAAAATAAAGTATCAAAATTTAAAATTTCCACATTACATGAACTATGTGACTAATTCTAGTCACACGAGAGGGAGTGCAATGTTATACTACACTTGGTTTCCAAAGTCCAAGGCAAGTAAGATAACACATTCAATCACACCAAACAAACGAGTCTTCTAAGACTCCAATCACATCTATAACAAGAGATCATTTCTACTTAACTACACAAACATCACTCAAGATGCCAAGCAACCAAAATTTGCATCCCATTCAAGGGAATCACAATCACCATGCAATGAGACACAAAGTTGCACACTAGTAAACATCTAGAAACCAAGATTAAGCTAGGACAAAATGAGGTTCACACACCAAGATATCTAAACACATCACTCTCACAACAAGAGAGGTTAACATTTATCACCGAACAAGGACCACCAAGCATATGGATAATGCATTAATGCAACATTCATATGATGCTAAATTTCTCCACAACATGATGAGAAGCATACTAAACGCACACATTACAATAGGGCAAACACAAAGTTTAGATACACAACATGCAAGGTTTGCTACTTCACTCATGATTCTAACACCTCAAACATCACAAGGACTATGCAAAAGACCCTTTTCACAACCCCTTTTCTCTTTACCTACTCAAATAATGCAAGGCAATAATTACACCCAGGTTCCCACATGAATCCTAGGGAAGAATGCAATTTGGGGACATAAGTCATTGCCCAAATGATCTATTCTAGCAATGAAATGCAACACTATCTTTATTACAACCGCATAATTAATCCACACATAGGGACATGCTCTTAAGAATACAATGCAATATGCATTTCAAGCAAGCATTTCCAATCACCATATAGAGGCAATTAATAAACAATTATGATAAGCATTATGAGGGTATGCTACTCTTACAACAAACATACACACAACAAGGTGTTGGCATGAGACACTACATAGCATTGATAGGTGTTGTCATTGATGACAACCAAGATTGTTCCACACATCCACAGTGCAGTATCTGATCTTACCGAAAGTCAGTATGATAATCTATCTAAGTCCGGGAGCCTAAAATAGAGCATATAGTAGAGTCCAGTATTTTGGTCAGCAGATCTCTCTAGTTAATCATTATGTGTTGTGGATTTGAAGGAGTATAGAGGGACACCAAGAAAATCTAAATCCAAGTTTTTAGCCTCTGGTGATAATGGGATCAGAAATTATGAGCAACTAAGTACCGGGTCCTATTATGACAGAATAGTTTAGTGAAGAACAGGTAGACTTATGTAAATCCTTGTCTGGACTCAATAGAAGTGGTTTGATGAACTGTGTATGAGATAGGATGTTAGTGGCTGACTTGTATGATGATCTACATGTGTTATTTGTGGTACGCATCAATAATTTTGTACGGATCTAGCCAACAGAGCAAAGCTCTTAAAAAGTTCTAAGTGTTGGTTGTTGTTGCCAACTAGCAAGAGATTGCAATTTCATGATAAGTATATATAGCTGATGATTGTGGATATTGTGGTAGTATCATTGCAATGATGAAGAAAGAGTAAAAGGGAGAAAAAATCTAATATCCAAATGAAGGCAGAATAAGGAGAAGAGCAAGACAAAGATGAAGTGTATCAAGTCAGTATTTGCAATTAGCTGGAACTGATCTCTAGCATTGGCAGATGCATCTTACCAGTTCTTAATCTTTGTAAATCTCTTGTAAACTTTCCTATAGGCAGTGAGCCTCCACTTGAGTAGTGAGCTCGGGGCAGTGAGCCCAAATGCATGTGCATTCTCATTTGTAAAATACTTTTAACGGGGTATTAATTTTTGTGGGTTAACCCCCATCATGGTTTTTCCCTTAACCGGGTTTCCATGAAAAAATCTTGGTGTTAAATGTGTCATTCAAGTTTTCTACTCATATGCTATTGTCTAATGCTGGATTGTTTATATCATTGATTTAATCTTAAGTTGTAAAAAGAAATAATAGTAGAAAAAGCAATAGAAGACCAACAACTGATTCACCCCCCCTCTCAGTTGTCTGGACCTATTCCAACAATTGGTATTGGAGCTGGGTTCCTCAGAAAAGCCTAATAGCTTAAGGAAAAGATCTTGGAAGAAGTTTCCTATGGGTTCATTAAGAAATCTTCAGTCATCCCTAGAAGAGCTTGCTCAGTCTAGAACAAAAATTAGTAATCTGAGAGGTGAACTTAAAGATGCTGATGGCACTATTGAGGTGTTAAAAGATAAAATAAAGAAATCTTTGCAAAGAAAAAAGGAACTACTTCTACAGCTATCCAGTTTACCTAAAGAAAATGGCTTGAATGAAGCTTTCAAAGAAAAAACAAAGGAATGTGAGAAGCTCTCCAAAGAATTTGTTGTCCTAAAAATTGAAATGGAATCTGGGGTGATGAGGCAAACCAAAGAAAGTGAAGATAGGAAGAAAATTGAAGAAGATCTGAAACAAAAACTAAAAGAAAGATGTGAAGAATGTTACAAATTGGATGGAATAGCTAGACATCTAGAGTCTAATCTACAAGAAAGAAGAGACAATGAGAGAGAACTTGAAAGGCAATTAGTCACTCTCAGACATGACCTAGATATTACAAATGAATATAAGGAGAAGTTCAAAATAAGTTCATCAAAACTTGAAGCACTACTTGAAGGATAGAAAAGGGCTAATGACAAGCATGGTCTTGGATATGAGAAAGGTGAAATCTCTAGATCCGGATAGAAAAAATTTTAGTCTAAGAATGGGAGAAATAGATCTAGAAAACCTCCAATGAGACAACCAAATGCTCAAAGATATCCATCATTTAATGGAAATTGATTCAATTGCAACAAATTTGGTCACAGAGCTACTCAGTGCAGAAGCAGAGTAAATGAAAGAGGTTCATCCTTCTCCGGTCAATACTTCAAATGTAACAAGTATGGTCATAGATCAAATGAATGCAGAAGTATGCAAATGAATAATTCCAATAATAGAAGAATTAACAATTCTTTCAATGGTTATTGCTTTGTTTGCAATGCGTTTGGACATATGGCTAATCAGTGCAGATCAAGAGAAAATTAGGCCTATAGGAAAAGAAATGTTATATGCTTCAACTACAATAAATCTCGTCATATTGCAAAACTCTATAGAAGTAAAGACAATGGAAGAAGAGGTCTAGTAAATAGAAAAATGGATGAACAAAGACAAGACAAAGGCAAGGAGAAAATTGATACAAATGAGACTTAGGATGAATCAAACAAGATATGGGTTAGGAAAGTCACTATGAATGATAGCAATGGATCTGCACCACAATCCGGTGCTGTCAATTCCTCCAAGAATTAAGCTAGAAGTCTTGGCTCAGGGGGAGAGACATTTCAAATCAAATTCCCCTAGCCAACAAGTAAGTGCCTAGATCTGGCATAGTAAGAAAAGAGATCTTGGATTGTTTCAGACCATGTGGAAAGGTTTTTGAAAGAAAAGAGATGGCAGATTGCAGAGTAATACATGAAAAACTACTCAAAATAGAATGACTAGATGGGCTAGGGTAGGGCATTTATTACAAAGGAAAATTAGGTAATGCGAACCTTAAAAAGGTCATTCACTCCTCATTTCAAACACCTTGTATCAATAGAAATCAAGAAGAAAGAAGTGGACAAGCCTAGAGCTGAAAATTTTCCCAAGAGCTGGAAGCAAGAAAAGGATTTCCAAGAAAAAAACCCCAATCTGTGTGGCAAGGTATTTTCCATTTTTGCAAAATCTTTGAGTTTTCAATTTTTGCAAATGGCTACTCCTCTAGTGGTAGATGCTACTAAAAGGCCTCGTCCCAAGTTCAAGAAGCATCCATTCAAATCTATAGAGGTTGAGCCATTAGGTGCATTTTCTGGAGTTCCGTACGGGGTTTTACATGTTGAAGATATTAGGGCTTACATTCACTGCAATATAGAGGAATTTGGAAATCTGAGATTACTAGATTTATTTGAAAACCACTTGAAGGATGACAATCACCAATTGAAGTTGAAATATAAAACCCTAGAAAACAAACACTTCATACAAGTTATTGAATTTCCATCCTTTGATGAAAGTGAATGGGTTAGGTATGTGTTGAGTCAAATACATGATCAGTTTATGTGGTTGTTGAAGCCATTCAAGATTACAAAAGATATAATCCAAATTGTGACTAGACTAAATGCAACTAGTGGGCAACCCATGCTTAAGGCTATGAAAAATCAAATAGTAACTGATGCAATTAGAGAAAACTTTGACAGAAGAGCTATGACTATCAATGACATCACTGATCCAAATGTCAAGTTTACTTTAATGGTAGTTGGGTATAAGATCTACCACTCCAGTAGAGAGAACTTAGTCTCTGGAACAACTATTTATGCCACATATCAGATGATAAAGGAAAATGTGGATTATGACTTATGTGAGCTTCTACAAAGCCAACTACTAGAGAACCTAAACAAAATCAAAAAGGACAAGAAAAATTCCTTCAAGTATGGTTCCCTGGTGATATGTATCTATTTATACTTCATGAATGAGGTTCTAGGAGTTCCAGGTATACAATGGACATCTGATAGACCAGTGGCATGGCAAATTAGGGATCTTCTTTGCAGTCTTAGCGATTCCTAGACACAAAAGACTGCTATTTGGGGTTACTTCAAGAACTTCCAAAATTTGATGCATGCAAGGGAAAGAATTCCAAATTCAATTATTGACAAATACAAAAATGAAGTATGCTTCATGGTTGATACTGACAAGTGTTTAATGGAAGTAGTGGAACCCAGAACTGTTTGGATCATGCCCATGGGGTATGAAGTAGATGAAAGGATCTTGGATATGTATGCTCAACATCTGCTAAGCAAGCCCAAAGACTCAACAGTTGAAAGATTCAGAGCCTATGAGGAGATGAGTTTAAAGTTGCATACTGAGCTCAGAGAACCTAAAACTAATAGAAGAGTAAGAAAAGAAGTTGAGTAGCTAGCCAAGAATCTTGGCCTAACAAAGGAAGCTGTGAAGAAATTTAGAGAAAGAACAAAAAAGGATGAGAAAGAAAAACAAGAAAAGAGACAAACAAGTGATCCGGTGGTACCTTCTTCCACCTCAAAAACTACTAGAAGTTCTTCTGCTACCTCTACTCCTTCCAAATCTGCAAAACTAGAAACAAAATCATCCATAAAATGTGAGAAAAGGAAGAAAACAAAAGCTTCCTAGACCTATGAAAGCATAAGAGAAGATGATCTAGATATAAACTCCAACATAGAAATCAAGGAACCAAAAGTCACTAAAACAAAAGCTGAAAAGTCAACCAAAGAAAAGTCCTATGGAAGCAAAAGGACTAGCAAAAAACAAATATAGAAAAAATTGATGATCAAAAGAATGGTTTAGAATATGTAGCAAGAGACACTGCAGATGCAGTAAAAGGCTCTCTTGAAAAGGAGGTGATTGAGATTGATGAGTTTGAACTACTTCAAGGGATAACCAATCCAGATGCGCTGTCTCCATTTCAATTGATAAAAATAGCATCCTTAACCCAAGTGAAAGCCATAGAAAAGCTGATAAAATCCCACTTAGAGGACAATGAGCTGCTAGGGCTAGCAATCGGAGTTCTAGAGAAATTAATTCCAACCTATCAAAAGAATCAAAGTTATTCTCCCTTTGGTCATCTAAATATCTTGTAACTTTAGTAAGTTCACATTTTGAATCTTTTGAAAAATATGCTAAGATAAAAGTTCAAAAAGAGTTCTTGATTAAGAAGTTCAACCAAGTCAAGAAACTGATAGGGAATGATAGGTTGATCTTAGGCATCAATATAAAGACCATTCAGAATGCTCTAAATGATGGATGAGACATATATAAGTTTTTTCTATCTTGGTCTAAAGTAAATAAAGACATTCAGAAGAAGATAAAAGAAAAAGAACAGAAAATATCAGTTCTATCTCAAAATTTTGATCCCCTAATTGTCTCTCCTATAAGCCAGGATTGTCAATTTTATATCTTGATAGATGAAATAAAGGCACTTGTAAAGGAGAAAAAGCAACACTATCAAGAGGATGTGTGAACTCAAGGGACTGATTGCTCCCAAATTGGAATCCATTCATAATGCTTTATCCGAAGCTCAAAATGTACTTCAGGCAAGTGATCTTCCAAATCTAGCAAAAGCAAAAGCATATGCATTCTTGCTGAGTGGGTACATTTCCATTTTGGATGGAAAAAAGAATGCTTGGGCCTCTGAACTTAATTAAAAACCAATTTTGTAGATGTCCTCAAATTCATGTGAATGGAACTTAATGGTTACTTGTACATATGCGTCAATGTATACATAAATTTTGGAAAATTTTGATTTGCAAATCCCACCCTTTTCCATTGATGTCAAAGGGGGAGTGAAGGGCAGTGAAAAATGAAGTATTCAGAAAAGGGGAAACACTGGAATAAGTGAAGTGAACAAATGTACAGACAAAGGGAGAGTCTCACAAAGACGCTTAGTCATTTTTCACTACGTGTTGCCATCAATGCCAAAGGGGGAGATTGTTGGCATGAGACACTGCATAACATTGATAGGTGTTGTCATTGATGGAAACCAAGATTGTTCCACACATCCACAGTGTAGTATCTGATCTTACCGGAAGTTAGTATGATAATCTATCTAAGTCTGGGAGCCTGAAATAGAGCATATAGTAGAGTCCAGTATTTTGGTCAGCGGATCTCTCCAGTTAGTCATTATGTGTTGCAGATTTGAAGGAGTATAGAGGGACACCAAGAAAATCTAAATCCAAGTTTTTAGCCTCTGGTGATAATGGGATCAGAAGTTATGAGCAACTAAGTACTGGGTCCTATTATGACAGAATAGTTCAGTGAAGAACAAACAGACTTATGTAAATGCTTGTGCGGACCCAATAGAAGTGGTTTGATGAACTGTGTATGAGATAGGATGATAGTGGCCAACTTGTATGATGATCTACATGTGTTATTTGTGGTATACATCAATAATTTTGTATGGATCTAGCTAACAAAGTAGAGCTCTTAAAAAGTTCTAAGTGTTGTTTGTTGTTGCCGACTGGCAAGAGATTGCAATTTCAAGATAAGTATATATAGCCGATGATTGTGGATATTTTGGTAGTATCATTGCGAAGATGAAGAAAGAGTAAAAGGGAGCAGAAATCTAATATCTAAATGAAGGCAAAATAAGGAGAAGAGCAGGACAAAGATGAAGTTTATAAAGTAAGTATTTGCAATTAACCAGAACTGATCTCTAGCATTGGCAGATGCATCTTGCTAGTTCTTAATCTCTGTAAATCTCTTGTAAACTTTCTTGTAGGCAGTGAGCCTCCACTTGAGAAGTGAGCTTGGGGGAGTGAGCTCGAATGCATGTGCAATCTCATTTGTAAAATACTTTTAATAGGGTATTAATTTTGGTGGGTTAACCCCGACCATGGTTTTTCCCTTAACCGGGTTTCCATGACAAAATATTGGTGTCAAATGTGTCATTCATGTTTTCTTCTCATATGTTATTGTCCAATGTTGGATTGTTTATATCATTGATTTAATCTTAAGTTGTAAAAAGAAATAATAGTAGAAAAAACAATAGAAGACCAACAACTAATTCACCCCTCCCTCTCAGTTGTTCGGACCTATTCCAACACAAGGCACAATGCAAGGTTCATTTAAACTAGCATCACCACAACAATATTCTTCATACATCATGCATATGATCAAAACATCATCTCTTTCACGTACAAATGCATAACTCTTAAAAGATTAAACTAGGTTCAATCACACACTCAAGAACATGGTATTTCCATTCACACAAAGGTTCCCATAATCTCCACTATCAAAGGTGGTCACACAAGCATGAACATGACCCTTCAAAGGTCACTCAAACACACTCATACAAGGAAGACACATTGAAAGAAATGTTAGGGTTAGGGCAGATCAGAGCAATAAACACTAACAATTATATGAAGATTAAATAACCCAAATATAACAATGAGGAATAACACAAAAGAGATCAACATAGAAATTTAGCGTGGTTCACCCAATATGGGCTACATCCACAGAAACTCAGTCATCCAATGATTTTATTATCCAGTGCAAAACAAATTACAATCTCGTGAATACATCGATGTAACATACATCCCAGCTACTTATAACAAGCTTTTTGGAAGCTTTTAGAATTAGGGTTTTGCAATGTCATTTTTCTTTTGTTGGTTAACAAAAATTAACAACTGATTTCGACGTGTAAAAAGGCCCTGAATCCTGGTAAGGATACATAACTAGTGTATAGTACTTGCATAATCAGTTGCCACATACCAACAATCTCCCACTTGGAGACTAATCAAGCTCCACACCAAACAATCTCCCACATGGAGATTGATCCTAGATGACACCGCTGTGCTTGCAGCTCCCACTAGATTACAGGCCTGGCTGGTTTCTTATGTCCACCATTATCAGTCATGAAGGCCAACATAAACTGATGAGGAAATTAGTTTCTCTCATGTAACTGCTTTTCTGAACATATCTGTAGAATTCTAACTTGTGTGAAATTTCTCTAGCTTCAACTACCCATCCTCCAAAACTAACTGGATGAAGTGGTATCTGAGCTGTATGTGCTTAGTTTTTGAATGCAAATCTGAATTATTAGCAAGATGAATGGAACTCTAGCTATCAGTGTACAAAGGGCTATCTTCTTGTCGTTGCCCCAATTCCTCCAGAAAATGTTGTAACCAAATCATCTCCTTGCTAGCTTCCATAGTAGCAACATACTCAGCTTCAGTGGTTGAAAGTGCAACAACCTTTTACAGTCTTGAAATCCAATTGACTGCAGTACCTCCTATAGTAAAAACATACCTTGTAGTACTCATCCTGCTATCAATATCACCTGCCAAATCAGAGTCAACATATCCTTTTAGAGTAGAATTTGTTCCTCCAAAACATAGTTTCTTTGAAGTAGTACCTCTGAAATATCAGAGAATCCATTTTATAGCATTCCAATGTTCCATTCCCAGATTGCTCATATACCTGCTCATAACTCCCACTGTATGTGCAATATTTGGTCTTGTGCATACCATTGCATACATCAAGCTACCAACTGTTGATGCATATGGTATCTTAGACATTTTGTCTTCCTCCTCTTGTGTCTTTGGACACATCTCCTTAGTCAACTTAAAATGACTAGGAAAAGGTGTACTAACTTCTTTTACATTCTGCATGATAAATCTTTTCAACACCTCTACATACTCACTTTGGGACAAAAATAATTTTTTGTTTGTCCTATCCCGTGTGATCCTCATACCAAGGATTTGTTTTGCTACACCCAAATCCTTCATAACAAATGAATTTGCTAATTTCTGCTTAAGTTCATTAATATGCTGCATGTTAGACCTGGCAACAAGCATGTCATCAACATAAAACAACATGATAATATAGCTGCCATTACCCAATTTCTTGAAATAAACACAATAATCAGAATGACATCTTTTGTAACCTTGTTCAGCCATAAAACTATCAAATTTCAAATACCATTGCTAAGGTGCTTGCTTCAGGCCATACAAACTCTTCTTTAACCTGTACACAAAATCCTCCTTACCCTTGACCCCATATCCCTGTGGTTGCTACATGTATATTTCCTCTTCCAAATCCCCATGGAGAAATGTTGTTTTCACATCTAGCTATTCAAAATGCAAGTCTTTCGTAGCCACAAGACTTAAAATAGTTCTAATAGAAGTCATCTTTACAACCAGAGAAAATATTTCATCAAAATCTATACCTTTTTTCTATGCAAAACCTTTTACCACAAGTCTGGCCTTATATCTTTTCTTGCCTCCATCTTCTTCCTTCAACATGTAAACCCATTTAATTGGAAATGCTCTTTTACTTGCAAGCAATTAAACTAAGTCCCAAGTCTAATTCTGCTACAAGGAATCCATTTCTTCTTTCATGCCTAGCTCCCACTTCTTTTTGGTATCTACCTACATTGCTTCTTCATAACCTTCAGGTTCACTAGAATCAGTTAATAATATAGAATATAAGGATGGAGAAAGTCTTTTAGGAGGTCTAGTTATCCTTGTAGAATGTCTAACACTTGCAGGAGTCTATGGGATAACTTGTTGTTGTTGAGCATCAGGTACCACTGGTATTTTATTTTCTAGAATCTCATCCAGCACCACATATTCCTTTTTGGCCTGTTCATGCTTCTTTTCCTGTAGCTGATCCTTATTCATGACCTTCTCATTGAATATAACATCTCTGCTCCTAATGATTTTGTGATTCTCATAATCCCATAACTAATAACCAAATTCATCTACTCCATATCTAATGAAGGTACATTTTTAGACTTAGTCTCAAGCTTGGTTCTATTTTCAATATCAACATGGTCAAAAGCTTCACAACCAAAGGTTTTCAGAAATGAATAGTTTACCTTTTTGCCCATCCTTGCCTCCTCTAGAATGCCACCATCCAAAGGATTTGAAGGTCCCTTGTTTATTAAATAAACATCGGTATGTACAACATTTTCCCAAAAGTGTAAGGGTAGTCCAACATGCAATCTCATGCTCCTTGCATGCTCCATAATGGTCATATTCATCCTCTCGAACACACTATTTCCTTGTGGGGTTCTAGGAACTATTTTCTGCCTATGGATTCCATTATATGAACAGTAATTCTCAAATTCTTTGTTGTAATACTCGCCTCCATTATCAGATCTGAGACACTTCAACTTTTTTCCTGTCTCATTATCAGCCAAAGATTTCCAATTTTTAAAAGTTTCAAGTACTTCTTATTTTTGTTTTAGGAAATACACCCATGTTTTCCTAGTTGCATCATTAATAAAAGTAACATAATAGCAAGATCCACCAAGAGAAGATACCAAAGCTAGTCCCCATACATCTGAATGCACAAGCTCTAATTTCTCATTCTTCTTCTCTTTCCCAACTTTGAGAAATCAGACTCTTTTTTGTTTTCCATAAACACAATTTTTGCAGAACTCCAAGTCAATCTCCTTCAGACCTAGAAGCAACATTCTAGAATGAAGGATCTTCATCCCTTTCTCACTCATGTGCCCAAATCTATGGTGCCATAATTCTATTTATGTCCCTACAACAAGTGTTATAACTGTCTTAGTAGCAACTGTTTCTATAGCAGCTAAGGTAGAATAAGTATTACCAGTACAAAAATACAATGTGCCTACCTTTTCACCTTTAGCTACTACTAATGCACCTTTAGTGACCTTCCAGATTTTATCTGAAAATGTAACTATGCAGCCTTCATTACCCAGTTGTCCTGCAGAAATTAAATTCCTTCTCAATTTTAGAACATGCCTTACCTCCTGTAGCAACCATTCATTTCCATTCTACAACTTGATTTTTATCTTTCCTTTTCCAAGAATCTGACAGGGTTCATCATCACCCAAATATACCTGTCCAAAATCACCTTGAACATAATCTACAAAATATTTCCTATGGGGTGTGGCATGCAATGAAGCCCCTAAATCTATTACCCAGGAATCATTATTATTGTCTAAACACAAAATTAAAGCATCCTGTAATTTATTACTTGCAACATTAACTTCCTTACTATCATCATGTTGTCCATCTCCTTGTTTTCCCTTTCGAGACCAGCAATCATTCTTCAAGTGTCCTGGCTTTCCACAGTGCCAGCAATCCATTCTTCCTCTAGATTTAAATTTGCCTTTCTTCAACTTCCCTTGTGACTTCCCACGATTTGTAGGGATTTTTCATCTTTCCTTTGTTCTTCTGCTATTCTCTATAGTCAAAGCATTACCAGATGTTGAAGTCTCACCTATGCTTTTTCATCGCATTTCCTCACTAAGGATATCACCAACAACATCATCAAATTTCAAAGTATTTGTACCAAAGACAGAGTTACTTACAACCATTACCAAGCTATTCCAGCTTTCTAGCAAAGAACATAAAACCAAGAGAGCCCTTACCTCTTCATCAAATTTCAATTTTACAGAAGTTAACTGACTAGTAATGGTATTAAACTTATTTAAATGATCTGACACAGATTGACCTTTAATCATTTTTAGATTAAACAAATGCTGCATGAGAAATACCTTATTTAAGGTTGAGGGGTTTTCATACAATTTAGACAAAGCTTTCATCAATTCATCTATTGTATTTTCTTCTGTTATATTGAATTCCACAAATGGTGCCAGGCACAAATGAATGGTTCCCAGTGCCTTTCTATCCAGACAATTCCAATCCTCATTAGTCATTGCTGCCAGTTTCTTGGCTATTCCTTCCAATGACCTCCATCAATCCTTCTGATAGAGATAATCCTATTGGAATCAAGTTAGATAATTGAGAGGGGAGGGTGAATCAGTTATCTCAAAACTTTCTTACTTCTACTTCCTTTTCTTATATTAACATTTAGTGATATATCAAATAATGAAATAATAAGCAATCATAAGAACTGAAATGAAATCAACACACATAACACAAGGATTTTTACGTGGAAACCCTATTAAGGGAAAAAACCATGGGGTGATTAACCTAAGATTGTATTCTCTATTAAAAGAATAAAGAAGTAGAAAGTGGCACTTGCTAGTTAGGGCTCACTTCCCATGTACACTGCTCACAAGAGGCTCACTGCTAAATAGAGACTTACAAATGATAACAATGTGTTTGAACTGATGAATAGCATCCACATATGCAAGAATCCAGTTCCAATTATGCTCAGTATACCGATCTAGCACATTTCATTCTTCCTCTGCTTAGTATCACTCTCTTGTCACATTCCAAGTTTGGATTACTAACTTCACACTTCTCTCTACTTTGCTTCGCACTTAAATCACACTATTATCACACACACTCCTTTACAAGCTTGAATCCATTGGGTATATATATCCGCATCAAGGATTTCAAACAACTTTCTAGTCGGCAACAAGAACACTTAGGATATTTGCAAGACACTATTCTGTCGGTTGAATTCATACTTGATAGATGATGTGCACCAAAAAATTAGGCATAGAAATGATTACCTAAGTCATCCAAAATCATATAACACCTCAAGTTACTTGATCAAAACTTTCTTCACATCCGGATTGAGATTTGATACACTGTTGGCTAGTTCTTCCTCTATCTGCACTGTCTAACAAAAGTCTGATACTCCGATGCTCCTATCTTTCATATGCTTTGTCAGTAGAGGCTAAATCTCTAGAATACAGTAGTTCAGATACTCCTTATTACTCACCCAAATCTACAACATGTTGGGTTTCACCATTAGAGAGTTTCAGACCCAATATGTCGGACCCTATCATATGCTTTGTTCTTGACTACCGGATCAACCTATCTTCAATCTAACTTCCAGTATGAGTAATTTATGCACTGTGGATGAGTGGGATATACTTTGTTACCATTAATGACAACACTTATGAATCCTAGCAGTGTCTCTTGCCAACAATCTCCCCCTTTGGCATTGATGGCAACACTTAGTGAAAAATGACTAAGTGTCACTATAACTCCCCCTTTGCTTGTGCTCCAATTCTCCACACTGCTTATCAGTGCTCCCTTCATGTTGGATTCCTCATTTTTCACTGTTCTTTACTCCCCTTTGACATCAATGGCAAAGGGTGGGATCTGCCAACCAAAAATGTGCAAAAAATATTATATAATGCCGCATATGTACATACAATCCATAAGATAAACTTACATATACTTAAGTATATCTACAAATGTAGTCTTCAACTGTACAAGCTTTGTGGCCCAACTTTTCTTCATCCTATCCAAAATGGAGATGTGTCCACTTAACAAAAATGTATATGCTTCAGCCCTCTTCAAATCTGTTGGATCACTAGTTCGGGCTGTACTTAGAGCATCTGCTAAGGCATCATGCATTACCTCTAACTTAGGGATGATTATCCCTCTGAGTTCACCCATTTTATCCATTATATTCTTCTTCTCCTTAACTAGTTTCTTTATTTCATTTATTATAATAACTGCTTCGCATTATTGACTTACCAGAGAGACAATGAGAGGATCATAATTCTGAGATAGATTTGTCAATTTTCCTTCTTGTTCATTCATTTTCTTCTCAATGTCCTCTACAACTTTGGGCCAGGATAAATAAAATTTATATATGTCTCCACCATCCTTAAGAGTGTTTCCAATGCTCTTTATGCCAATGTCTAGGTTTTTTCTATCATTAGCAATTATCCTTTGTACCTCACTAAATCTTTTTCCCAAGAACTCATTTTGGACCTTAGTTTCCGTTGATTTTTCTAAAGACTCAAAATGTGTATTGACAGAATTAACTAAGTTCTTCAAGTTACCAGATGGAGAGGTAGATGGATCCTTCTGATATGAGGGCATAATCTTCTCCAACATTTTGAATGCAATACTCAACTGCTCACAATCCTCCATATGAGATTTTAGGAGTTTTTCTTTGGCTTTGGCCTAAGCAAAAGATGTATCTTCATTATCTGAACCAGAGAGAGAGAGTCCAGATTTAGTGGTCCTTGTATCAACTCTAGTTCATCTAATTCCACAACTTCCTTGTCCAAGAAACTTTGCACTACTTCTATAGTGTCTCTTGTATTCTCAAGTTCCTTTTCTTTGGGGGCATCTGGACTGATTTGCTTATTGCCACCAACAGAATTTGCTTCTTCTTTCTATATTTCCTCTTCCAAAACAGAGGAGTCCAAGGCCTCATATTGTTCTTCATCAATTTTCTTTAATCCTTCAACATCCATGTTAGAAGGCTCTTCATCAGTTTTCTTTAATCCTTCAACATCCATGTCAGAAGGGTCTTCATTTGCTTCCTCTATAATGGGAAGATTGAACCTTTTCAAGGCACACTGAAGAATTTCTTTTGTATCATCAGCTATTTGGTCAATTTCTCCAAGCATGAGCTTATTCATTCTGGACTTGCTCCAGAATTCTTCTTTGGCATCCTTGAAAACCATGTCCATTTGTTTTTGAGTGATAGTTGGACATAACTATATTACTATCTATTCCTGGATCTCCAAGTCTTTTGCTTTTGCACTTTATTTTCTTAACTCCAAAACTTCTTCTAAGCTCTTAGGAATCAAGGAAATTATTTCAATGAAAGCTTTGTTATAAATGTTTAGGTACCTTATCATTGCTTCCTCAAGAATTCTCTTGTCTGCATCATTGTACTCATCATAGAATTCTATTACTAGTTGCAAGTTTCCATCCACAGTGACTGCTTTAATGATGTCTTCAATTGAGAGACTGGGTCTCTCAACAAACTCTTCTGTCTTTTGCTCCTCATTAGTCCTGTCATTCTTGGAAGGTTTGTTCTTGGCTTTCTTCAAATCTCTAACCTTGATTCTGTCTCTTCATCATCCTTAAGGCTCACATATGTTCTTGTGGCCTTAGACTTCTTTCTCTTTTTTCCTATCACAGATGGTTTGGTTACTGGTTTTGCAGTCTTTGAGCTTTTAGGAGAGATAGGGGTAGAACTCCTCATAGATCTTGTCCGGGTAGAGGCTTCCACCAGGATGATTTCTTTCTTTGCTTCTTCCCTTTCCCTTTCAATTTTCTCTATTCTTTCTCTATTAGAATCTACTACCTCCTTTGTTATGCCAAACCTCTTAGTAATTTCTTCAACCTGCTTCCTCACTTTTCTTTTTGACTTAGGCTTCCTTAATTCAACATGTATTTTCATGTTTAGCTCATCAAAGCTTGCAAACCTCTCTGCCTCAATGTCCTTGGGTTGGCTTAGCAAGTGTTGAACATGTATCTCCAATATGTTTTCATCAACTTCATAACCCATGGGCATCACCCATATAGTTCTTGTCTCAATTGCCTCCATTAGACATTGATTTGTATCAACCATGAAGCAAACAATGTTTTTGTATTTCTCCACTATTGATTTTGGTATTCTTTCTCTTGCATGCATCATGCTCTAGAAATTCTTGAAGTAGCCCGAGAGTGCTATCTTCTGGGCTTGTGCATCACCAAGTCCATACAAATAATCTTTGATTTGAATTGCAACAGGTCTATCATTTGCCTAGATCAGACCTTTTGATCTTGGTAACTCATTCATGAAATAGAAGAACAGGCACAACACCAGATTGCCATACTTGAAGGAATTTTTCTTATCTTTCTTAATCTTATGCAGATTCTCCATCAGTTTATTCAATAGAAGCTTACACAAATCATAATCTGCATTTTCTTTCACCATCTGATATGCAGTGTAGATTGTTGTACCGGATATAGAATTTTCCTTACTTGAGTGGTAAATATTGTAGCCAATTATAATTGATGCAAACTTGACATATGGATCAATAATATCATCTATAGTCATTGCCCTCTTGTCATATTTTGATCTAGTGGCTTTGGTTATGGTTTGATTTTTCACATATTTGAGTGTAGGGAACCCACTAGTTGAGTGCAGTCTGGTTACAACCCTGATGGCATCTTTGGTTATCTTAAATGGACTCATTAACCACATGAAGTTATTATGCATCCTACTTAACACATACCGGACCCATTCATCCTCTGCAAAAGACAGGAAATGAATGCAATGTGCAAAGTACTTGTCTTTTAGGGCCCTGAATTCTAGTTTGAGATCAAAATTCTCAGTTCTTAACTATTTGCGGTATATTTCCATCAATTCTAAGTCTCCAAAATATTCAATGTTTACATGAATGTAAACCCTAATATCTTCTACATGTGGAACACCATATGGAATACTGGAAAATGCACCCAAAGGATCAACTTCTATAGATTTGTGAGGGTATTTATTGAATTTGGGTCTCGGCCTCTCAGTGACATTCACAACCATAGGAGTAGCCATTCTAGCAATGAAATTTGGAGAAATTTTGTAGAGAAGAAATACCTTTTTCACCTTAGGGTTTATTGCAACTACCGGAGCAAATTTCTGCTTGATTTCAATTTTTAGCTTTAACTTGAACAATCTGCAGGATCTCTTCTCAGAGCTCTTCTCTCTTCTTCATGAGTGCAAAGTATTGTAAATGATGAATGGAAAGCCTTTTATCCTTGCACAAAGACTTAATTCCCCATTGTAATAAATGCACACTTTAAGTCATCCGGTTACCATGTTTTGAGTGAATTTCTCATAAATCATTGTGCGGATCTTCAGATTATCATCTACGTGAGTTGACAACATAAATTTATCCTTTGAAAACATGTCTCCAAATCCATAGATCATAAGATTGCATTTTCATATCATACTGGATCTGTTTGTGTAATTCTATTTTTACCAGATAGCTGCCAAAACCTAATCTATCCATAACTTCTTCAAATCTAAAAGTCAATTTCTCAACTTTTAACTAAATTTTTAGAGGAACCTTCAAAAGCCCTTTAATCCGCAACCTTGGATTCTTACTTAATGTGCCAATTTCTGGCACTTATTGGCTGGGGGAAATTTTGATCTTCTCTATAGATCCCCCTGAGCTAGAGCTCACTTTTTAATTTCTGAAAGGATTATCATCATCAGATTCCAGTGCAGACCCATCACCAATGTTCATCACACTCTTCTTTACCCAAGTCTTTCTCATCTCCTTCTGAATCTCATCCGCATTCACTTTACCTTTTCCTTTGTCTTGTTTCTGATCATGTTTCACCAGACCTTTTCCATCATGATTTCTGCTCCTGCAGAATCTAGCTATATGACCAGATTTATTGCAATTGTAACACAAAATTTCCTTGCTTATTTGATTGATATCCTCTTGATCTGTACCGATTATCCATATGCCCCATTCTATTGCATGTAAAGCATCTACCATTGAAAGAATTGTTCATTTGTGTATTTATGCATTCATGAGATTTGTGACCATACCTTTTGCAATTAAAACATTGACTGGAGAAGGATGGATTATTCTGATTCATCCTGTTCCTGCACTAAGTTGCTTTATGACCAAATTTGTTGCAATTGAAACAACTTCCATTGAAAGATGGATATCTTTGAGCATTAGGTTGTCTTACCAAAGGTCTTCTAGGCCTATTTCTTTGTCTTCCTGATCCAAGGTTCTTTTGACCAGATCCAGAGCTTTCACCTTTCTAACATCCCAAGCTATGCTTATCATCTGCCCTCTTTTGAATTTCAAGAAGTACTTCAAGTTTGGTTGAGCTTATCTTGAATTTTTCTTTGTATTCATTTCTAGTTTGAAGATCTTGTTTAAGAGTGTCAATCTGACTCTCAAGTTGTTCTTCATTGTATCTGGCTTCTCTAAGATCAGACTCAAGATGTCTAATTATTCTGTCCATTTTGTAGCAGTCTTCTAATTTCTCCTTGAGAGATTGTTTTAAGTTATCTTCAGTCTTTCTCTTCTCTTCAATTTCTTGGGTAAATTTCATAACCCCTAATTCCATTTCATGTCTTAGTATAACAACTTCTTTTGATAGCTTTTCACATAGCTTTATTTTCTCATTCAGGTCCTTATCAGTATTATCAGTTTCATTCTGATTTGCTAACTTTTGAAGTAGTTCCTTTCTCTTTTTCATGGAATTTTTGAGTTTTTCTTTCAGGTCATTGATGAAATCATCAGCCTCCTTAAGTTGCTCTCTCAAATTATTAACTTCAGACTGGGATTGTTCAAGATCATCTAAGGCAAACTGTAGTTGTTCTTTCATATCATATGCATCCATTGAGATTCCCAGATCCTCCTCAAGCTATTAGGCTTTTTCTAAGGAACTTATCTCTAATACCAATTGTTGGAAACAAGGCAGATAACTGAGAGTGGGGGGGTGAATCAGTTATCTCAAAACTTTCCTTCTTCTACTTCCTTTTCTTATCTTAACATTCAGTGACATATCAAAGCATGAAAGAATAAGCAATCGTAAGAATTGAAATGAAATCAACACACATAACACAAGGATTTTTACGTGGAAACCTTGTTAAGGGAAAAAACCACAGGGTGATTAACCCAAGATTGTATTCTCTGTTAAAAGAATAAAGAAGTACAAAGTGGCACTTGCCAGTTAGGACTCACTACTCAAGCACACTACTCACAAGAGGCTTACTGACTTACATATGCTAACAATGTGTTTGAATTGATGAATAGCATCCACATATGCAAGAATCCAGTTCCGGTTAGGCTCAGTATACCGATCTAGCACATTTCATTCTTCCTCTGCTTAGTATCACTCTCTTGTCACATTCTAGGTTTGGATTACTACCTTCACACTTCCCTCTACTTTTCTTTGCACTTAAATCACACTATTATCACACACACTCCTTTACAAGCTTGAATCCATCAGGTATATATATCCACATCAAGGATTTCAAACAACTTTCTAGTCGGTAATAAGAACACTTAGGATATTTGCAAGACACTGTTTTGTCGGCTGAATTAATACTTGATAGATGATGTGCACCAAAAAATTAGGCATAGAAATCATTACCTAAGTTATATGAAATCATATAACACCTCAGGTTACTTGATCAACACTTTCTGCACATCTAGATTGAGATTTGATACCCTGTTGGCTAGTTCTTCCTATGTCTGCACTGTCTAACAAAAGTCTGATACTCAGATGCTCCTATCTTTCTGATGAAGGGGGTAAACCATAAAACACACAATAATAGAAATTGAACATAGAGAATAGAACTTTCTTTTATTGATCTAGGCAACTCATTACATCACAGAAGCTTAATTACAATCAGAGGAATCAGTCCTCTACAGGCTGCAACACACTACAGCTACCATCACCAGGCTCTGGAATCTTCCACCTTCTGTAACCCCCAAATCAGCTAGGGTTTCTATTTTCCCACCTATTCTTGACTCTACACTTGCCCCCTTAACTCCGCTACTGCCCAGGGTTCCCAAAAATGGTTATTAATAGCCTTTTTGGCGGCCAACAACCTAATTTTGAATTTTGCATCTCCCTCAAAAAATAGGTCAACTTCTGGGAGCCATAACTTTTGATCTGGGACTCCGATTGATGAACCATTTTATGCGTCAGAAAGCTCGCAGAGTGCTCTATGTGCTAAGAGCCAGCTCTATTGGTTTTGGCCATTTTTAGGCCCGTACGGGGCTGTTTAGTGCCTCAAACCTGAGTTTAAATAATTTTCAGGCATTTTTCAAGAAACAAAAACTTTAATATCTTTCAGCTCGTAAATGATCTTCATGTGATTCCTTCACCAAAGGTTTTATATTTCCATTATGTAACTTCCTATAAATTTTGACTTCATTCCGTGCCCAAATGCAAACTTTCTAAAAATAACAGTTTACTATTTTTAGCAGTTTGGGAAAACTAAAAGTTCTACATTATTATTCAGGCGATTATGGGACCAGAACCACAGATTTTGAGAAGCAATGGGTAGAACATCAACAATTTTGAGACACATTTTTTTTTGGGTGATGCAAGATTGCCCTTACACCACTGGATGCTCTTGCATCAGATACCCAGGGTAATTTGAGAAGTGACCCTGTCACGTCTCAGGTGTTTGTGTGAGGAAAACCCAAATGGTTAACCTCTGCCTTAGATAACCAAGAAGAATCTTCAACAGGCCCTCCTTTCCATTTCACTAGATATTCTTCATATTGCCTGTTTCAAGTACTCCTTCCCACACGGCTATCCAAGATCTCCTCTATTGAAGTAGATGCCGGAATACTCCACTGCACTTCTATTGGTCCATCCTCTATTCCACCTTCATGATATTCTAATAAATCAACAATGTTGAAAATGGGGGAAATATTGATCCCACTTGGCAGCTCTACCTCATATGCATTTCCTGAATCATGCTTCTTCATGATTCTGCAAGGTCCAAATTTCTTCATTTTCAACTTATTATATGTTCCAATTGGGAACCTTTCTTTTCTTAGGTGAACCATGACTTCATCTCCTACCTGGAATTCCTTATATCTCCTCTTTTGATCTGCCTTAGCCTTGTACTGAATATTTATTTTATTAATGTGCTTTCTCACCTCTTCATGCAAATTCTTCAGATGTTCTGCAGAGTCTTCAGCTTCGGCACTTGTCTTTTCTCTGTTGTCCAGCTTCCTTAACTCAGAAGCATTTCTTGGGCTATTGCCATATACAATCTGGAATGGTGATTTACCAGTACTCCTATTGACAGAATTGTTGTAAGCAAATTTTGCCTGTGGTAAAATCAAATCCCACCCTTTGGGCTTATCTTCTACCAAGCATCGTAGTAGGTTACCCAAACTCCTATTCACCACTTCAGTTTGTCCATCAGTCTATGGATGGTGTGCAGAACTAAACTTCAAGTTTGTCTTCAACTTCTTCCATAATGTCCTCTAGAAATAACCAACAAACTTGGTATCTCAGTCTGAAACTATGCTTTTTGGTAGACCATGTAGTCTCACCACTTCCCTGAAAAATAACTCTGCAATATGAACAGCATCATTAGTCTTCTTACAAGGAATAAAATGTGCCATCTTTGAGAATCTGTCCACCACCACAAAAATAGAATCATGCCCTCTCTGTGTCCTTGGTAAACCAAGAACAAAATCCATACTAATATCATCCCATGGCTTCTCTGGTATAGGTAATGGTTGATACAATCCTATATTTTGACTTATTCCTTTTGCCATCTGACATACTCTGCAACTCTGCACAAACCTCCTCACATTCTGCTGCAGTTGTGGCCAATAATAATTTTCACCAACAATAGAAATGGTCTTATCTCGACCAAAGTGTCTAGCCAATCCTCCACTACGCTTCTCCTTAATCAGGTTCTCTCTCATGGAACTCCTCGGAATGCACAACTGGCTTCCTCTAAACAACATGCCATCTTGGATTATGAAATCCAACCATTTTGTCCTATCCAAAGTAATAGGCTCCAGACAAGCTTTCCAAGCCTCTGCAAAATCTGGATTTTCAGGATACAAACTTTTGGGCTCATCGAACCCAACAACCTCTATCTTCATTTCTGTCAACAAATTTTGCCTTCTGCTCAAGGCATTTGCAACTCTGTTGGACTTCCCACTCCTGTGCTTCAAAATAAAGGTATAACTCTGCAAAAACTCAACCCATTTTAAGTGCCTTTGGTTCAACTTCCCTTGACTATTAAGATACTGCATAGCCTGATGATCAGTATATAAAACAAACTCTTTTGGCAACAAATAATATCTCCATTTCTTCAAATCCTGAACTATTGCATAAAATTCCTGATCATAAACAGAATACTTTTTCTTGACATCATTAAGCTTCTCACTAAAATAGGCAATGGGCTTACCTTCTTGGCTCAAAACAGCTCCTATACCACTACCACTAGCATCACAATCTACCTGAAATACCTTATTGAAATCTGGAAGTGCCAAAATAGGTTGTTCTACAACTTTCTACTTCAATGTATCAAAGCTCTTGTCTGCTCCTTTAGTGCATCTAAACTCTTTTCTATCCCCTCTCATTGTCTCAGTTAGAGGTGCACAAATGCTACTAAAATTCCTGATAAACTTTCTGTAAAAACTTGCCAAACCATGAAAAGATTTTACCTCCGTTGCACTCCTTGGTGTGGGCCATTCAATGATAGCCCTTACCTTTTCTGGGTCCATCTTAAGACCTTCCTCTAAGACAACAAATCCTAGGTATACCAACTCTTTTTTTGCAAAGCTACATTTCTTCATATTAATCAGCAACTTCTCCTCCCTCAGTTTATCTAGAACTCTTCTAATATGCATCAGATGCTCATCCCAAGTCTTACTGAAAATCAAAATATCATCCAAATAAACAATAACAAAACTTCCCAAAAATTTCTTCAGTACCTTATTCATGAGCCGCATGAATGTGTTCGGTGCATTGGTTAGCCCAAATGGCATGACTAGCCACTCATACAAATCTTCCTTTGTCTTGAAGGCTGTCTTCCATTCATCTCCTTCTCTGATACGGATCTGGTGATATCCACTCTTTAGGTCAATTTTTGTGAAGAACTTAGCTCCACTCAAACAATCCATGATGTCATCCATTCTTGGTAATGGAAATCTATACTTGATCGTTATCTTATTGATGGCTCAGGAATCTGTACACATCCTCTACTCTCCATCTTTCTTTGGTGCTAGTACTATAGGTACCGCACATGGACTTAGGCTTTCTCTTATCAATCCCTTCCTCAACAACTCTTGAACTTGTCTGTTCAACTCTTCACTCTCTGCAGGAGTCATTCTGTGGGCTACCTTGTTTGGCAAACTAGCTCCTGGTATCAAATCCATTTGATGACTTATCTTCCTTACTGGTGGTAAACCTTCTGGTACATTATCAGAGATAATGTCCTGGAACTCTTCCAACATATCTAAAACTTCTACTAGTACATCTTCACAGTTCTCTTGACTAATCGTAGGAATCAATGCAAAGCAATGACGTTCATGCTTCATACCCTCCAAAAATTTCCTACCATCTACCAAACAAATTCTGGAAGTACTACATACCTTTTCTTCCACCTCCTTTAAGGGCTTCAATTTATGATGAACTCCATCTTTTGTTAGGGAATATGTGTTTGCATGGCCATCATGGACAACGCTCCTATCATACTGCCACGGCCTTCCCAACAACATATGACATGCATCCATCGATATGATATCACACAGTACCTCATCATGGTAGTCCCCAATCTTGAACTTCACTAAACACTACTCATTGACCAAAGCTCTATGGTCTTTTTGCAACCATGCAATCTGATATGGATGTGGATGCTTTCTTCTTGTCAACTTCAACTTGTCAACCATCTCTTCTGAAACTAGATTATCAGTGCTTCCACTATCAATAATAATATCACAACACTTACCTTCACATTTACACCTTGTGCAAAATAAACTCTTCCTCTGATTTGGTTCTTTCTCCTCATTCAACAAGGTTCTTTTGACAACTAGGGTTTCTCCCCTTTCAGCATCTTCAGAATGCTTAGACTGTGCATCTTCATCTACATGTGCAACTTGTGCATTACCTTCAGGTCTTCTATTCGTCCTTCCTTGATGTTGCAGACACTCATATGCTCGATGCCCTTCTTCTCCACATTGGAAATAGGTTCCTCTGAAACCTCCTCTTCTAGGTCCTTGCCCAGGTCTACCTCTTCCTCTTCCTCTTTGCTCACCATTGTTCTGGTCATGAGGACGGTAGGTGTTATCACCTCTCTAATTTTGACTAGTACCAGCTTCTTCACTTTTCTTTGCATCTTCATTTCGGCCCCCATAGGGTCTTCCACCAGTCTTTCTGCCTTGCCCTCTTCCCCTTTGCTCACTGTCAAATCTTTTATTCAGCTTCTCTTCCACCTTCAGGGAAAACTGGTATGCATCTTCTATGGTGGTCATTCTTACTAGGCTCAACTTCTCTTGAATACTTGGCCTCAACCCATTAATGTAATGGGCTACCTTCTCCTTGTTGGGCTCTGCATGGCCTATCCTGATAGTAATTTTATAAAACTCTTCTGTATACTCCTTAACAGACTTGTTACCTTGCTTTAGTCCTTGCAGCTTCTTCAGCAACTCCATCTCATAGTCCACAGGAATGAACTGCTTCTTCAGTTTCTCCACCATCCAATCCCATCTAGTGATCTTTCCTTTTCCTCTTCTATTCCTCTCTAATTGGACCTCCTTCCACCAAATATTGGCATGGCCCTTCAACTTTGTTTTTGCAAACTTGACCCGATCTGGGTCCTCCACATCTTCATACTCAAAATACTCCTCCATGTCATTGATCCAATCAATGAGCTATTCCGGATTCAAATCCCTAGAATATGTAGAAACTTCGATTTTAGGCCTCTTTCCAATCTTTGAAATGGCCCTCAACAACCTAACCTCTGCAGGATCTCCTGTAGCGTCTTGTTCTTCCTCAGATAGCTCCTCTTCGGCTTCATCTTCGCTTTCTTCTCTTGTTCTCAAATCAAACCCTCTTCGCAGCTCCTCTTGCAATGCATCGATTTGCCTTTATAGGGCTCTAAAACCCTCTTCCATCAAAGCATTCCTCCCAACACGATTTCTTCATGGAGGCATCTTGGTCTCTGCAGCAAACCCACAACCTTAGGTCCTGGTGCAAACTGCCTCATGGTCAGCGATCTGTCTACACACTCAAGAACCATTGCTCTGATACCACTTGATGAAGGGGGTAAATCATAAAACACACAATAATAGAAATTGAACACAGAGAATAGAACTTTCTTTTATTGATCTGGGCAACTCATTACATCACAGAAGCTTAATTACAATTAGAGGAATCAGTCCTCTACAGGCTGCAACACACTACAGCTACCATCACCAGGCTCTGGAATCTTCCACCTTTTGTAACCCCCAAATCAGCTAGGGTTTCTATTTTCCTGCCTATTCTTGACTCTACACTTGCTCCCTTAACTCCACTACTGCCCAAGGTTCTCAAAAATGGTTATTAATCGCCTTTTTGGCGGCCAACAACCTAATTTTGAATTTTGCATCTCCCCCCAAAAATAGGTCAACTTCTAGGAGCCATAACTTTTGATCCGGGACTCTGATTGATGAACTGTTTTATGCATCAGAAAGCTCACAGAGCTCTACTTGCTAGGAACTAGCTCTGCCAATTCTGGCCATTTTCAGGCTCGTACGGGGCCATTTAGTGCCTCAAACCTGAGTTTGAATAATTTTTAGGCATTTTTCAGGAAATAGAAACTTTAATATCTTTTAGCTCGTAAATGATCTTCATGTGATTCCTTCGCCAAAGGTCTTATATTTCCATTATGTAATTTCCTGTAAATTTTGACTTCATTCCGTGCCCAAATGCAAACTTTCTAAAAATAGCAGTTTACTATTTTTAGCAATTTGGGAAAACTGAAAGTTCTACATTATTATTCAGGTGATTATGGGACTAGAACCACAGATTTTGAGAAGAAATGGGTAGAACATCAACAATTTTGAGACACATTTTTTTTTGGGTGATGCAAGATTGCCCTTACACCACTGGATGCTCCTGCATCACTTTCATATGCTTTATCACCAGAGGCTAAATCTCTATAATACAGTAGTTCAAATACTCCTGTTACTCATCCAAATCCACATGTTGGGTTTCACCATTAGAGAGTTCTAGACCCAATCTGTCAGACCATATCATATGCTCTATTCTTGACTACCAGATCAACCTATCTTCAATCTGACTTCTGATATGAGTAATTTATGCACTGCGGATGAGTGGGATATACTTTGTTACCATCAATGACAACACTTATGAATCCTAGCAATGTCTCTTGCCAACAAATCATCCATCTGCATCTTCCATAATTGATAGTTTTACCCATTGTATTTATTTACCTTCAATTTACCCTCATCCACCATTGCTCCCACTTAACCGTGAGACTCCCACTCAATTGTGAGACCTTCTTGTAGATGATAATCAAACACAACCTGCTCTAATATCAGTTATTAGGGTTAAGGTAGATCAGAGAAATAAACACTAACAATTATATGCAGATTAAATAACCCAAATATAACAATGAGGAATAACACAAAAGAGATCAACACATAAATTTAACGCGGTTCACCCAATATGGGCTACATCCAAAGAAACTTAGCCATCCAATGATTTTATTATCCAATACAAAATATATTACAATCTCATGAATACATCGCTGTAACATACATCCTAGCCGCTTATAACAATCTTTTTGGAATCTTCTATAATTAGGGTTTTGCAATGTCATTTTTCTTTTGTCAGTTAACAAAAATTAACAACTGACTTCGATCATACATAACTAGTTTATAGTACTTGCATCATTAGTCACCACATACCAACAATCTCCCACTTGGAGACTGATCAGGCTCCACACCAAACAAGAAAGAACATGCTACTCACAGCACACAAACACACAAGGACCCCACACATGCTTGAACAAGCTAAGTAGAGCACACCCTAGAGCTCCCAATGCTGCAATGTGAGCTCTAATACTAGATGTAATGCCCTAGGTTTTCACCCAAAGCATTAGCCAAACAAACACCGAACCAACAATTTTTTTGTGTTTGCAAGTGCAACATTTACATGTCAAATTGCACTCATGCACACACAAGGTGTCGCAACAAGAACAACAACACCTAAGATGACATCACCATTGTACAATGCAAGGTGGCACAAGCAGAAGACTTCACCCATTATATGACAGCTCACCATGATGACCAAGTGAGAGGTGGAGTTCACTCCATGAAGAGGATCAGATACACCTCCACGAACTTGCTCCCTCTTGAACACATGGAGTAGGATGAGGGTGACATCCACCTCAGTCCATTCCATGACTACACAAGACATCCCAAACACAAGGGTAACGCTCACCCATAGGATGGTCCAACTAGGAGGTATAATTCCTCAACCAACTAGAATGGTCACTAGTCAAACTCATGCAAAGGCACACTTCCCAAAGCAAAAGAGGGGATTATTCAAGAATTCATATCACATCATGGAAATTATACCAAAACACTTACGAGGCCTAAAAACATTATTCAATGACAAAGAGGATTCATTTTAACCAAACATTAAGGTGTTGAACCAAAAATGTCCACATGCTGGCAAAAAGGACAAAAGTGATACAAAAGGCTACACATGTTCGACACCAATGTCGACACATGTCAAAATCAAAGATAGGATCCTCACCACCTATGTGGGATGAATATGATCCAACATGAATATATCCATAAACATCAAATAACCGAGTCTAAACATGCTAACATACCTAGATTCTAACATGTAAAATCTATCAAAACATGCCAACGTCCTCACAAACTGAGGTGTGGAAAAATACAAGACAATATCCAATAATTACAATATTCGAAGGGCTTCATCCTAAACATAAATGAATCATAGAAAACATCATAAATCAACTAAGAGCATTAATTACATCTTATTACAAGGGTCTCAAAAGACCTACATTACAAGGGTTACAATATTCAATAATGATAATATACAAGTGCATAAACCACCCAAAAACCAAAATGCTCTCCAAGGTGCAACAAGACACGAAGCACGACATAATCAACCTACAAGAAGATAAGGAAACTATCTAACACCTAAAGATCATCATGAAGGACCAATGGGGAAATGTTTCTCGCCTCCCAACCATATTGCCATTGTCGAGCGCATAACTATCTACGCAACTCTAGGCAACCCCTGAGCTACGAAGAAGGTGATCATGGGAAACCTGCTAAGAGCATCTCACACATCTAGGGTATACAAGAAACATATGGCATACACACCAATCAATGCACACAACACACATGGCACAACTACCAATACAATGCATATAAACAACACATGGTGCAACTACCATCCAATTGCATTCAAGTAACATGTGGCACACTTGCCAAAGCATAATAGAATAACATCACAACATTCAAGAATAAGGGAAATATTCACACCTTCAATGCATGCCAAATGAGGCATAAATCAAGCATCACAATGCACATGCGATCACATGGTAAACATCACATGTCGAATCAAACTCTAACGGTGGAAGAATGAAGAGAGATCTAGGTAGTTAGGACAAGGAATGTCAAACGAGGGCAATACTCACCTCACAATAGAACATGAAGGCATAACTTCCTCATAGAAACTAGACACTACACCAAAGATTGCTCTTTACACCCAAACCCAAGCAAGTCGGACACTTCACTAGGACATGCAGTTTGGTGTAGATGGTCTCATTATTAAATTTTATTACCCAATGTGTTTAAATGTTATTCTTGATTAAAACTTCCATTTGCTAAATTCCAACAACCTATTTGGGCCATGGTGCATGATGGAAGCCACTCCTTTCCTACCCCTAGACCTCTTCCTAAACAACCATAGCACCAATTTGACCAATTGGGCATGGTACAAATTTTGAGGTGACAAAATCATAATTTTGACAAAAACACAACATATTCTCAAAAGATGCAAAATACCATTTTAATTGGGAGACAATTCATCCTACAAACTAAAACATCAAGGAAATGCATACAAAGCAATTTTTAGGTTTTCAAAAATGGAGAAATAAGTGGCAAGGATTTTAATGCACCAAAATATCCCAAAACATGACATAATCTCACAAGATGTAGAATCATATAATATGAAGGAGTCAACTCATCCCTCAAACCAAATCATAAAGGAAATGCATAGAATTTAGTTTTCATGTTTTCTAAAAGTGCAAAATAACCATAAGGCCCTAAAAACTCCATTGGTGCTCTCTTTGGCTCCTTGACCAATGTTTGACAAATTTTCTAACTTTTGTTTTTCAATGGCTATGGATGATCTGACAACTACCCATCATAGGTAACATACCCAACAACCAATATATGCAATAAAAACTAGTTGGGGATTTCCATAGAAAATTTGCCAGGGTTTTATCTATATTTCTATGTTTCCAAAATGGAAAATACATGAAATAAATAAATAACCACCTAAAATAAATTTTCTAAGTTTCTAACAACTAAGCAATGCCATCTTCAACCATTCTAGATGGTGTGGCATGAAGGAAACAGAATAAAACAATTTAAATGAGAAGATTGGAGAAACTTACCTTCCAATACAAGCAAAATCCAAGGAAAAGAATGATGTTGAATGTCAATTTCGATCCACACACAACAAGCAAACACCAAGCTCTTGAATCCAATCCAAACTCCAAGCAATTCCAAGCAAAACTCCCTTCCAAGCAATCAGATATCCATTTTTCAAGCAAGAGGGTTGCAAACAAAGGAGAGAGCAAATTTTGGAGAGAAAAAGAATAATGCAAAATACATGTCTTTTTCCTTTTATTCCTCCAAAGACACTATTCTTTTTTTGATAATAAAATAATCCTTTAAGTGATTTAATCAATCAATTCAGAATTATAGAATTTGCACAATTAAACTATTTAATTCATTAATTCCAAACAATAAATAATTACAATATTTCATTTGAAATCACATAAGCATTTAATCAAAATGCATTAATATTTCAATTTGCCTTGAAAACACCCAAATATTTCACTAAGAATAACAAGGAAATAGTTAGTCAAATAGACTCAACTATTCCAAATAGGTTATTGCCATTTAACTCAGTCTCATTCCAAAAAGTACAAACACACCATACTAGGCATTCAGTTTTATCATTTAATGCAATTTCTACCTTTTTACGGAAAAATATATTAAATTTCAGAATTAAACCGAAATCACTCAAATTTGTTCCACAAGTATATAATGATGTAACAAACATTTTTTCTAAAGCAGAAATAGTAATTTCCAAACTAAAATCATTAATTTAATCCAAAAACACAGAAAACACACTTTTCAAACCATTTTAAAATAAAGTACAAGAATGCTAAGGAAACACACACATGATTCCAAACACACATCACAGGTTTCCACAACACAAGGATAAGGGTGGGATGGCTTAGCATCCCATGTCAACATTCTCCACATTTCCCACATTAGTTAACACATATAATTACCTGCACACTCAAGTCAACCATCAGGCATACCTGCTCCACATATAATAGTTGAAGCAACATAATCCACTCCAACGTGGTATAATCATGTACATGATATAAAATAATCACATCCACTATAATCATCTATGAATAGGATGACCCATGAACATGATGCATAAACAGAAACATTTCACAATGCAAGAATAATACGACAATCACAACTATAACAAGTATAGTAAAAACAGTGAAGCTGAAGCACTGGAATAATCTAACATGCACAATCATAATGTATGCATCCCATAATGCATAGTTGGAAACCAAATAACAAAGTACAACCCCATTGGAAATACCTCGATGTTCATGTAGAATACACCCTCAAAACCTATCGATGTCACCATAGACCTCATCGGCAAGTTCAGTGCAATGCATCAAAGCATAATAATCACATAATGCACTAATAAACACTCAAAACAACATATAACAAATGAATTAGAAAGCACACTAGGCACAAACTAGGGTGGGCATTACATAGGTATGCCTGATGTTTCACTTGAGTGTGTAGGTACAATTTTCTCCAATGGTAGTTAAATTGGAGATGGTCACATTGGGTAAAACATGTTTGCTAACCTCTATCTCACTCAATTTGAGTGCGAGATGATTCTTGTGAATCCCTATGTAAATATGCATCTAAATTAGTGGAGATTCTAGAATCTGCATATTGTGTTCAAACATGTAAAGAGAGTGGTTCTTCTGTGTATGGTTATTTTATCTTTTTACGTTGCATTTAAAATCATTTTGGAATGCATGTTTGTCATTTTTGTGAGATATTAAATATGCTTGAGTCAAAGGATAATTAATTATGCCTTGTTGAAAAATATTTATTGCATTAATTTATTTCTTATGAAAGAAAATTATAGTGAATTCAATTACTCATTGGAAATAAAGTATTTTGCATAAAGGAAATAGAAATTTCTTTATAATTGGAAATTTAATTTAATTGGAAAGTTAATAAAATATAATATTTATAAGATATTTGTAATGCATTAGATTTATTTTAAATATTGTGCAAAGGTACTTTATTGTGTTTGAAGGAAAATAAATTATGCAAATGTTTTAAATGAAAATATCTATTTCTTTCAAAAAACCATTTTTTTAAAATATCATTCAAATGTGAAAATGAGGAAAATATGGAAAGGGTTTAGGGAATTTTGAACAAAAAAGAAAAGAATAGGAAATCTATGTTACTTCTCTCTCTTTTTTTTTGCAGGGGGGGGGGTGTGGGGGATGGGGGGGCACGCTTGAAATCTTCTCTTTGCTCCTTTAGAAAAGAAATTTTGTAAAATTGAAGGGGAAGGGCTAGGAATTTCTTTGGATTGGGTTTGGTTGTGAGTGGCAAAGATTATTGTGAGTTTGTGCTTCAAGGAAACTCTTTCTCCCTTTTTTTCAAGCTTTGAGTTGGAAGGTATTTATCTCATTTAAATTTTGCATTTGAAATGAATTTCCTTCATTTGTCATGCCCACAATAGGTGGATGCATATGACTTCCTCATTTATAGAAATTATTTGAGTAGAATGCATATGTTTAGATATAGATTTAATTCATTGTTGTAGATTTTTAAATTTATTTGAAAAGTACAAAAGTGCCAAGGTTATCACCAAATTATCTTAGAATCCTTTTGTGAGTTGAAAAGATTGTTGTTGCGCATTTTAGGAATCTAAGGGTGTGCTCACAATTTGAAAATATTATGTATCTTGGAAGTTAGATTTTAAGGTTTCTTGAATCTCATCAATGGTGGATTTGGGATTCTATTATTTTTGAACTTTTTCAAAAAGAGGAAAATTTGAATTCAAACCATGATTGTTTATTTTATTTTTTGGGATGAGTAGTCTCCCCATTGTTTCTAGATTATTCATCATTGGACAATGTTTCTTGAAGTTTTGTATTGGTTCTCATACCACATCTTAATTGTAATTTTGGTATGTTGGGCAATTAGGATTGGGGTATAGACTAAGGAAGGAGTAGCCTCCCACTACTTGTGAGTGTTTGAAATTAACTCATGGATAGAGCTAAGTGAATTTATAACCAAGTGAAACATAAAATGAATTGGAGATAAATAAAGCATGTGTTTAAACATGATAACTACACCATGATTCATATGCCTTATGAAAATTTAAACATAGTTGTAAAGGGCATCTTGCTACTCATTGAAACTAGTGAGTATCATTGAGTAACCCTCTGGTGGGTAGGAAATTCTACTCAACAGTCTACATGGTTGACGTGTTATTGTAATGACAGTCCTTAGTTTACATCTAGGCCCCTCATCCTACAAATTTACATCTGATGTCTGTTGAGACCATTTTCACATTCATTTATGTCTTTGTTATACCCAAAAACTTGCATGTTTGAGTGATATTTATTATACATGTTGTTTGACATGTGTGTTTCCATATTCTCCTTTTTTGGTATGAGTGTGATTTGTATCCAAATAATCATCTCCTAGGATAGAGGGGTGGGCCTACAGGTTCCACATGGTTGGGTGGCATTGAACCACCATTGGGGACATTGTGAATCCTTTAGAGTAGCTCAAGATCATGTGCTAAATAGGTATTTCAATCTCTATTGTTGTAAATTTCATTTCAAGTATTTTAGAGAAAATGTATAATTTGGGACATTGGAGTCCTCATATGTAATGATCTAATTGTTATTTCAATATCCATTGTGATTGATTATAATCTTCCCACATAAATGGTGGAGGCCCTATTCTTTCTTTTGGTATGTCTCTATGTTAGGGTAATGCGTTTGAAATTTCTTTTATCATATTTTGCTATGTGGAGGTAAAATGGATTAGAGCATGTAGTTTCATATTTTGGTAAAATGAGCATGCAACTAGAGTAGATGAATTAAATTATTTTTTCAATTGATGTAATTGAATTGTAATTGAATTAGTTGTTAGTAATATCCATAGGGTGGTTGTACCCCTAGTTTTCTTACCATCCCTATTGCATGTGTGTCCATGCATGCATGAGTGTTAGGTTGGTGTTTTGAAACATTTTGAGAAAGTCTTGTGAATGTTCCACTTTCCCTACTACTATTTCAAGTGTAGTTGTGCCTTGTGCAAGTTGGAATACTAATGGTTAGATTCCTAGTACTTGTAAAACTAATTTTACGTGAATACCTTGTAGTAGGACTCTTTTGGTTGTAAGAAAACCCTTAAAGAAGTATAAAAGTGGTCTTAAGTTAGTTCTAAAAAATTTCTTTCCATAAATATTTGTAGGATTATAGTGTAGAAATGGGACTACAACACAAATGTGCTAGTGTCTATCTTGTGTTTTGGTGTCTAGTTTGTGCACTACTATCCATTTTGTGTGTTGTTGTCCAATTTGTGCACTGTTGTCCTCTGTCATCAGATAGTAGGAAGTTCCTCACCTTTTCTAAAGAAAATTACTAAAAAAAATTTGTTTCCCTAGACCTTCTTAGTCATTCTATATTATCACTTTGTTGAAAGATATTTTACCTTGCAAGTTATTCCCTATTTTTTAATTCAAAAGTGTGCCTTGGCAAGAAATTGACTAGTTGTCAATTTAGTTGGTTTAGGCCTTGTACCTCCTAGTTGACCTACCTCTAGTGTAGGTATTCCTAAGTATTTAGGTGTCATTTATGTCATATTGGAATGCGTATAAATAAGGTTTCACTCTCATCCTATTCCATGCATTCACAAGGAAATGAGATCATGGGCTTGTGTCCAATCATCATATCAAAGAAAGCTCCATCTTCTTGCATGATTGTCATGGTGATTTATTCCACACTTTGTCAAGTCGTATATTATACCACCATACTTGGTGTATTGGTGATGATTGTCTTGTGTCTTGTTATACCTAGTCATGACACTTTGTGCACATGTTATTATGTAAGGCAACATGTGAATGTCACACTTGCAAGAAAAAAAAATCATTCATTTAGTTTTTGTTCATTAATTCCATGGGAAAAAAGTTGGGGGATTACATTTGGTATTAGAGAACATGTTGCAACATTGCGAGCTCTAGATTATGTACTTAATAGCATGTTTGCTAGTATGTTTACTAGTGATTTTGTTGGTGTGAGGCTAGATGCATGTTTACTTGTTCATCACATATAATATTATTGTGTTTTGGATTATTATGTGTGTGCTAACCAATGAAACTTGTTTGTTAATGAAGATGCCTCCTAGGCCTTATTGCACTTGATATGGGGGAAATGTTAACCCTCATTGAGAGTCCCCTAAAATTTAGAGTGATCATTCCCTTATGGTACTTGATAAGTTCAACTTGAAGAATCAGTGGGGATATTGTAGGTAGTGTGTTTGCCCCATGAACTATTAGCAAGGTTTCCCCCTCCATAGGAAGAAACATAAGCACATAGATCTAAGCCTTCATAGAAGAAAAGAGATACCTGGTTCAAAGATGATGAAATGGAATGTTCTAGGATCCCACATTAGTCTAGAGTGGAGGAAGGACCTTTGTAGGAGCTACCTCATTAAGAGGCTAGGTAGATAGTGGATGAGTATAGTGTGGTAGCAACCCATATGAGAAATCTTCTATAGGCACATCTACTGACCTTTGAAGGTTCTACAAAATGAATAAAGGCTAAGAATTGGCTCTTGGATTTGTATAGATGATTTGTGATGCATCCCTATGGAAGAAATATAAAGGATTGATGCACCATCATTCACTTATGTGGGTTTGCTTCTTCCTGGTGGCACCAGAGGAGAAAAACTATGCCTAGATATTTCTATAGTCCCTTGGGTGACATTTTTGGAAAAGTTTCATTCACAATACCTTTTAGATATTTTTAGGTAGTGACATGCAAATAAGTTCCACGAGCTTCAATAGATGGGAATGACAATTACTTAGTCTGAGAATTTATTATTTGAACTTAACTAGTATGTGAGCTTAGTTGAAGATAAGAAACTACTAGTTCATAGTTTTGTGAGATTTTTGAACTCACATATCAGTGGTGATGTTCTATTGTTGCAGCCTGTTACATCATAATTTATTTCTGGGTCTTTCAAATTTTTATTTTCTCCCTTTCATGGTTTTCCAATTATTTGTTTAAGACTTAAGGCTTTGTCTTCCCATTAATACTTTTGAAAAATCCTTTTGAAGTTGCGGGTCCTTAAAATTTCCTAACTCAATCACTGATCCTTCAAGTTTCCTAACCAAGTCACTTAGTTCTTAAGTTCTCAAACTCCCTGACTCTCGACTCAATGTTCCCTTTGTTAAGTCTCGCAACTTGTATGTTATTCTTTGTAGTCGGCAGGTTGGAGGTTTTTGAAACTTTGAAACTTCCGACTTGAGGTTCTAAGGTTCAAATTTCTAGTGACTTAGCGACAACTAAGTTGTGGACCGAATCTAAAGGAAATTAATGATTATTTAATGAGGCATATGACAAGCTATGTGGATGTCCTTTCAAAATTTTTGGGAATCAAACAAATCTTCGAGTTATCTCCCCAAGGCGTGAAATTAATACCACATCAACTTGGCATTTAAAACATGTCATAAACGTATGCTTGTTTATACTTGGTGGCAAAAATATTTCTAAGTCTTCTGTTGTTTTTCCTTCTATTTCAGGCCATCACTTCTACAGTATTCAGCCATTCTTTCTAGTATCTTAACAGCTGTGATGAAATTCAAATTTCAAGGCATCTCTCACCACTCTGGTATTGAAAGTAGTTGGTCTGGAGTGAGGGATATTGAGCTCGGGCATTTTGACCTGGTAGAATTTTGGTCACGATTGTAGCAAGAAGATAGCTCACCTTTTACGAAGAAGATTTTATAGAGTGGGTTGGCGCACACTATAGGTTTTCCTATCTCTGTGTAGTGTGTGGACTTGATAATTGCATGTGTAGAGAGATACGACCCTGAAACTCTTGAAATTAAAACAAAGGAAGAGCTAGTGGTAGCAAAGATCAAACTCGAGACCATTTCACGAGCATTAAGAATTCCAGAGAAAGAAAACTTTGACGATATGTCTGTAGTTGTTGGCGTGGAATTTTTTAGAGCAAATGAAGACTAGTGCAAGAATTCCATTGCATGAAACTAGCTAAAATCAGAGAAGCGAGGTAAGTCCCAGTTACCCTCAAACCTTAAAAGAGCCCACTTTAAAGATGAAATTTCTGACATTATTACTCTATTGCACCAGGTTGTTGGGAGTGAAAATATAAATTCTTTTGAGGATTGGATGTGTCATTTCATCTTGTTGATATGCAGTGATGATCAATTTATTAATTTGGCTGAAATGATAAGTTATCATCTAAATGAACAACTGGTTAAGTTTCAAGAGACTTCTGCATTTCATATGTGTTCATATTTGATATATATTTTATCCAGTCAAGAGGTTGTCTGGGCAGGGTTGAGGCCGCATGGGTCTTTAACTCCAAATACACCTATGTATTCTTATTTCCCCTAGCTTACTAAAGATGTTGGAATGAAAGTTTTTCATCGTGTAAATGATGCTTTCCTGATGTATATTATGAGAAAGCTAAATGCAAACCCTAAATTAAGAATCTCTCCTGAGGCTATTTCCTTGATAATGGAATTTGGAAGTTTTTATATCCAGTTTGATTGATTCACCTACGTGAGGGTAGGAGGTTATGAATAGGCCTCATCTAAATTGCCCCTATATCCTAGTGAGTATATCATTCTTCCTGAAATTTGCAGACAAATGGTTGCCATGAATGTTAAATATCAAAGTATGAGAAAGAAAGGGTATGCTTTTCCACTGACTCTATTTGCTTATTCTTGTAAAACCAAGGACATCGCTAAAGGAGAAGAACATGTGTTGGGGAAATTTAATTTTCACTCTTTGTCAATGAGACCAAATTTTGACATCAAAAACTATGTAAAGTAGAATTTCCATGGCTTTGGTTCATATAAGCATCGCTCTAGCCTGGAAGATTTATGGGAAGACTATGTAGAAGATCATGAGGTTTAGAGGAGGAATTGTGTGAGACTTACTCTAAGTCAAATCTGGGCATTTGGTCTATCTATTTATATTCCAGAAGAAATTGAAGAAAATTCTTAGATAATTGACGTGGAATACCAAGCTCTGCTTACAAAACCTCTTCCCCAAATCAATTGGTTAGAAAACAAGATTGTGGATTTAAGAATTTGTTCTACTATAGTAATTAAAAGAACAAAAGATTAGTTGGCCGAGAGATGACGTGGGCATGCCAGTTCACCCCATGAGTAGAGAAATTCAAGGGCCACTGGACAAAAATCTGTGCATGGTTCTACTAAACAAAATTCTTCAAGAAGACAAGAGGTATTACAGTCCAACTCCAATTCACAGTCGGGAGGTGATGGTGAAAGACCTAATGATATTCTCAAATTAAAGTTGGCCTATGAATTGGATAGTCTCCCCTTGTCTACATCAAGAAAGAAAAATGTGCAAACTAAAACTGTGCCCATGAATCCTGATCCCATTTTTGAGCAAATTGTTAATGATGGTTCTTTTCCCCCATTCATTGAAAGTCCTCCTATTAATGAAGAGCTTCTAGTTCCTGTTACAGTTGATGATTAGAATAACTCTGCGCCTAGTAATGTGGGTACCAGTGTAGTGTCCTCTTCCCTAGGCTGGCTAAAAAAGGTAGTAGAGAAAAAGAGAAAAAGTGTGCCCATCGTGGTAGGGGAAGTAGACACCATCGTTAATCTATTATAGAGCACCTCGAAGCCTAAGAAGGCTAAGAGAATGTGTAGAATGGTAACCAATGCTACCTTAGGCCACTAGGTAATGGAGATTGTTGATCTTGTAAAGGATCTTAATGAAAATGAAATCACTAAAGCAGACTATAAAATAAGTCATATAGACTTGGGTCCTTCTACTCTAGAGGGAGATGCATATCATGCCAATTTCTCTATAAGTGCTTTGATTAAGAGAGCTAAAGAGGAAAGGAAAGAAAACATAAAATTACAATCTCAAGTTTTATCTTTGTGACACCCACGCCTTAGGATACATCTAGTTCTGAAGTTATAGGAATTGATACAAACACTATGCAACAAATTAAAAAGAAGATGAATTTTGCTAAAGCTGTTACTAAATGGGTAGAAAAATTATCCTGTGAAATTTTATTTTTCTTGACCAGGTCAATGCAGTGGTATACTCAAGTACATAATAAAAGGAAAGAACTAATCAGTGAACTCTATCAAGTAAGGAAAGAGCAAGGTAGTACTTATGTGCTCTCAAAGGAAGTCTCTGAACTAGTAGCCATGGACTCCCTAACACTTATAAGATAAAATTTGATTAGCGATCCATGATAAATTGATCCTTCTTGGGCTGACTCATTGGATTTGAAATTGAGCATGTATAACAATCTCATTAAATAGATTAACAAAGCTTTGTGTCAACATCTTGATGTAATGATTGATATCTAGAAGGAATGCAGGATATTGGATATAGATATTTTAGATGAGTTTGGGGAGAAACCTATAGGATCCTAAAGAAATCATTGAAGAAGCTAAAGATATGTTTTATAAAGAGCTCACAGATCCTGAAACCATCGCTGGAGAGTCACTGGGCATAATGGGCCTTATGCAATTTTACCTTAATCCTTTCAAGAATAGAAGTGATGATATTTAGGAGACTATAGCAGGGATAGACAAAACATTGGCAAGGTTTAGAACTAGGTTGTAGATTACCATAACACTAGGTAGCAAAAATATCACTGCTACCATAACCAAGTATCCAGAGTATAGGATAAGGTTGAAGGTACGAGAGGAAATGGCAAAAGTGCAAGGTGGAGAGAGCGTCGAAGACCCAAAAGAAAGCGATCAAGTGGTGAATTAGAGTTTATTTCTAGTTTATGCATTTCTCAATATTTAGCTCAAAAACTCCTTTTAAAGACTTTATTTTAAAAACAGTTGTCTTCAAGAAACCATTCTTTTCTAAAAGATAGTTATGTGGTGGACATTATAAATATGCTATATGAGACATAGTATGGATCTTCTTTTTGGGCAAACTTTTCTTTACTCATTAAGTTAGATATTTCTGATATGTTTTAATTTATAGTTTCTTCAATATAGAAAGAGAAATATTGTTGGATGTTCGAGTAGATATAGCCTTTGTGTTATGGTGTTTGAATCTTATTCTTCTTACGTTGAATATAATGCTAGTGGTTATCTTTATCTGTGTTGGAAAATTGAGTGTTCTTTAACTTCATTACTATGAATGTTTATCTTTGAATGAATATATCATGGTGGTGGATTTTTAAATTCCTTTCTCAACCAATTATTATTTGAAATCTTTGAGCTTCTTTGGATTTTAGTTATTGTAGACGTGTAGAATTTCCTTTCGAAGCTTTTTGGTTAAAAGCACTACCTTTTCTTGCTTTCTGGTTATAATGGTTGTGGTTATCTTTATCTGTGTTGGAAAACTGAGTGTTCTTTAACTTCATTACTATGAATGTTTATCTTTGAATGAATATATCATGGTGGTGGATTTTTAAATTCCTTTCTCAACCAATTATTATTTGAAATCTTTGAGCTTCTTTAGATTTTAGTTATTGTAGACGTGTAGAATTTCCTTTCGAAGCTTTCTAGTTTAAAGAACTACCTTTTCTTGCTTTCTGGTTAAAAGCAACACATATTTTTGATTCATTGTATATCATCTGAAGGTAGCTACCACCTTGTAAAATAAGCAAAGAGTTGGTTATAAAATACCAATATAACTGACTCAAATGTGGTTACATTTGTCATCGTTCCTAGTGAGAGAATATATATTTGAATGACAAATCTGTAAACCAATAGATTTTTGGTGACTCTATTAGGGACTCTATCAGATATGTATTGTGAGTTGCTTTAAATGGTTCTTTAGAGATGTAACACTCCAATCCTTTAGCCTAACATAGATTGGCTTGTAGGTGATCAAGAAGATATTGTTACTGGCCTTCAATTACTTGCCTGACAACAAAGAAGAACCAACTTGCAATATAACCAAGTTAATGAAGTACTAGAAGAAGAAGAAGAACTAGGTGAAATCATAAGAGATAACGCCAGGTGTTTCGTCATGCTCAAGAAATTGTCTTTGTTGAGGTTATAGTACCTGTGCCACAAAGAGAAAGGGTCTTTCCTATCCAAGCACTTCCCAACAACAGACGTAGAAATAAAGTGGCCAATCAAAGAAACCAGTTGAATAATTAGCTAAATCTTCCATGAATTAATCAATAAGTGAAGTTGGTGACTTTGTATCTTGTTGTTTTGTTCAAATCTAGCTTCTAAAAGATATACTAGAGGAGATAGAAAGAAAGGGATATTGGATAGTGATTTTTGTTGATAACTGAGAGGGGGGGTGAATCAGTTATCTTAATTATTTCAGCTTTCTAAACTTTCTTAATAATTAATGCAGCATTAATTCAAATAAGAAAACATAACCATGAAATGGAAATACACATGACACAATATTTTTGACGTGGAAACCCTGTTAAGGGAGAAAACCACTGGGTGATTAACCCAAGATTGTATTCTCTGTTAGAAGAATAGAAATACAAAATGGCACTTGCCAATTAGGGCTCACTACCTGAGCGCACTACTCACTAGAGGCTCACTGCCTATAAGAGACTCACTGTCTACAAGTTGTAAGAAGAATAACAAGATCCTTGAACTGAAGAGAAGTATCTATATATGCTGAGGTTCAGTTCCAGTTAGACTCAATACACTGATCTGCTGCACTTCATCCTTCCTCTTCTTTTATGTTGCTATCCTTTCACATACCGGATCTTTCTTACAACTTTCACTCTGCTCTTCTACTTTTCTTTGCACTTCACATTTTGCATACACACACACCTCATCAAAATCCATTTGGTATATATATCCACACAAAGGATTTCATCCTCTTTCTAGTCGGCATCCGGAATAGTCAATATTTCCCAAACTTTAGTCTGTTGGCTGAATCCTTGCTTTCCAAGTGATGCGGATCAGAAAGAAACTTATAGAAGTTGTCTAACAAGTCGGCCAATCATGAATGATACCTTAGGAATCTTTATCACCATCAACATCTCATCTGGAATAACTTTTGATGCTCTGCCAGTCAGTTCTTCCTCTATTTATTCTACCAAACCAGACCTTAGTACTTAGAAGCTTATATCTCTTCACTCTTTCAACACCGGAGGCTCAAACCCTGGAATCTATCAGTCAAGGAATACCTCTTGACTTCCCCAAGTCTGCACTTTACAAGGATACTTCTTTTAACAGATCTGGACCTAACTGTCGGACCTTCTGCATGCTCTGTTCTTGCTTACCAGACTTGAAAGCTCTTCAATCTGACTTCTAGTAGAGACACACCATATCCTGCGGATGTATGGGATGATATTTGTTGCCATCAATGACAACACCAATGAAGCTGCACAGTGTCTCTTGCCAACAATCTCCCCCTTTGGCATTGATGGCAACACTTAGTGAAAAATGACTAAGTGTCATACTGTACTCCCCCTTGGCTGATGCTCTGTGTTTTTTTAGAGCTCCTCCTTAGCTAGATCCCACATTTTTCACTGCTCCTCACTCCCCCTTTGACATCAATGGCAAAGGGTAGGGTCCGCATACCAAAATTTCCAAAAAGAAATCTAGCTATACTTAGCCACATAAGTATATATACATACTATACTTACATATACTATAGTATGTATGCAAAAGATGTCTTCAATTGGATGAATTTTGTTGCCCAACTATGCTTCATTCTATCCAAAATTGAAATGTGACCACTTAACAGGAATGTAAAAGCTTCTGCCCTCTTGAGATCTGTCGGATCTCTAGTCCAGACTGTGGTCTGAGCATCTATTAGGGCCTCATGTATGGCCTCTAATTTATTGATAATCACCCCTCTAAGCTCACTCATCCTCTTTATTATGTTCTTCCTCTCCTTTTCAAGTTTCTTAATCTCATTCATGACTACAATAATTTGACATTCCTGGTTTACTATGGATAGAGTGAGAGGATCAAAATTCTGTGAGAGGTTTGACAGTTTATCCTCTTGTTCCTTTACTTTCTTCTCAATATCCTTGGTCACTTTAGGCTAGGATAAACAAAATTTGTAGAAATCTCTGCCATCCTTGAGAGCATTTTCCAAGATCTTTATTCCAATATCCAAAACTCTCCTATCTTTTGCTATTATGCTTTGTAACTCTGAGAATCTCTTATCCAAAAACTCTTTCCAGACCTTTGCCTTAGCTGACTTTTCCAATGAATCAAAGTGAGTGCTAACAGAATTAACAAGAGTTTTGAGATTACTAGATGTGGAGGTCGAAGAGTCCTTTTGGAAGGAAGGCATAATCTTCTATAAAACACTAGATGCAGCTTCTATGAGATCACAGTCTACCAGGTGAGACTTCAAAATTTTTTCTTTTGCCTTTGCTTGGGTGAAGGATGCTAGCTTCATGGTTTGCATCGGAGAGAGGGAATCAAAATTGAATGGACCTTGAAGCAACTCCAGTTCATCAAATTCCATCATCTGTTTGGTCAAGAAGTCCTTGACTGCTTCTACTGTGTCTCTTGCCGGAGACAAAACTTTCTCCCCTTCTACATCCTTAGTACTGTCATCTGTGGTCTTTTCTATTTGACCTTCTTCCTTTCCCTTCACTTCTTCTCCTTTCTCCTCTATTCTTACTTCTCCTTTAGATCTGGAGACTGCAGGAGAATTTAGGTTTACTTCTCCTTGGACTTCCTCTTATGGAGCAGAGGAATCTAAGTCCTTACCTTTTTCTTCACCTGTCTCCTTTACCTCTTCTACTACCATCTCAGTGGTTTCTTCCTTGTCGCCCATGGTAGAGGGCTCATCACTTATGTCCTCTATGATAGGGATGTTGAACCTTTCGTAGGCATTCCAAAGAATTTCTTTAGTTTCTTTAGCTATTTTGTTAGTTTCTCCAAGCATAAGCTGATTCATTCTGGCTTTGCTTTGGAACTCATCCTTGCAATCTTTGAAAATCATATTCATCTGTTTCTGCATGATTGAGGGATAGAACTGAATAGCTATTTGTTCCTTGATCTCAAGGTCCTTGGCCTTGGCATTGTTTTTCCTAATTTCTAGTTCTGTTTCTAGGCTCTTTGGAATTAGAGATATAATCTTAATGAATGCTTTATTGTAAATGTTAAGGTACCTGACAGTGGCTTCTTGCAGGATCTTCTGATCAGCCTCACTATAGTATTCATAAAATTTAGTCATTGGTTTCAAGTTCCCATCCACAGTGACTGATTTAACTACATTATCAATGGACAGAGTGGGCCTTTCAACAAACTCTTCTGCCATCTTTTCCTTGTCTTCACCAGTAGAAGGTTCACCAGATACTTTCTTCTTTTTCCTCATTTTCTTCACCTCCTCGTCTGATTCAGTTTCTTCATCATCCTTCAGGCTAACATAGGACCTTGTTGCCTTTTTCTTTGTTCTCTTTTCTCCTTTTCTAGATGTCTGGACTTCTAGTTTTGATGTCTTTGAGCTTTTATCAGAGGTAGGTGCAGCCCTTTTAGAGGATCTGGTCCGGGAGGGGGCTTCTACGGGATCACTTTCCTTTCCTACTTCTTCCTTCTCTTTCTCTGCCCTTTCCATCTTTTCTCTATTGGCATTAAGAGCTTCTTTTGATATGCCATATCTTTTGGCAATATTCTCTACTTCTTTTCTCACTTTTCTCTTTATCTCTGGTTGTCTAAGTTCCACATGAATTTTTACACTCAATTCTTCAAAGGTTCCAAACCTTTCTGCTTTGGGATCCTTAGGTTGACTAAGCATGTGTTGGACATGCAGCTCCACAAGTTTCTCATCCACCTCATACCCATCGGCATGATCCAGACTATCCTTGGTTCCATAGCTTCCATTAGGCACTGATCAGTTTCAACCATAAAACAAACTGTATCCTTATACTTTTCAACTAGAGATTTGGGAATTCTCTCTCTTGCTTGCATCAAATTTTGGAAGTTCTTGAAATATCCCCACAGAGCTGTATTTCTTGTCTTGGCATCTCCAAGCCCATCCAAATAGTCTCTGATTTGGATTGCAACAGGTCTGTCATTCTGCCAAACCCAACCACTTGATCCAGGCAGCTCACTCATGAAGTAGAAAAATAGACACAATATCAGCCCACCATACTTGAATGAATTTTTCTTATCCTTCTTGATCTTCTGTAGATTCTCCAACAGTTGGCTTAGAAGAAGTTCACACAGATCATAGTTAGCATTTTCTTTTAGCATCTAATAAGCTGTATAAACTGTAGTTCCTGGTATTGAATTTTTCCTACTGGAGTGATAAATCTTGTAACCAATTATCATGGATGCAAATTTGATATCCGGATCAGTGATATCTTCAATTGTCATAGCTCTCTTGTCAAATTTTGATCTGGTTGCATCACTCACTATCTGATTCTTGACATATTTGAGAACAAGTATCCCACCAGATGAGTGTAGACCGGTTACTACCCTAATTGCATCTTTGGTGATCTTAAATGGTCTATTCAAACATTGGAAGCTATCATGTACTCTGCTCAACACATACCGGACCCATTCATCTTCTTCAAAATAGGGGAAATGAATGCACTGTGAAAAATGCTTATCCCGGATGGCCTTGAACTAAGGTTTGAGCTCAAAAGAATCATCTATTAACTGATTGTGATAGATATCAGCTAGCTTATATTCCCCAAATTCTTTAATATTCGCATGAATATATGCCCTAACATCTTCTACATGCAAAACCCCATGCAGAATGCTTGAAAAAGTACCGAGGGGATCAACTTCTAGGGATTTATATGGATGCTTCTTAAATTTAGGGCGTGGCCTATCAGAAATCTTCACTATATTTGGAGTAGCCATCTTTCAAAGATTTGTAGAGAGATATTGAGAACGGAAAATACCTTTTACGCTTCTAGGTTTCACAGAGAGAGCCAGATCAATTGCTGGATGAAATGGATTTTGTAGATGATCTTTGATGGGCTGGAGGAATTTTGGTTGCAGAGCTTCTTTTCACTTCTTCTTGAGTGTAAAATGAGCAAATGATTGATAATAGAAACCCTTATACTACTCTGCAAACACTAATACCAAGTTGCAATAAATGCTCCACATAAGTCATTCTAGTTTGCCTTGTTTTCCTTATTCAGATGACTTGAAGAACTGGATCAATCTTGATCTAAACATCTTGCAGATCTTCCATATCTTAACCATAGTTTATTTAGATGTTTCTCTTATGAACCCTTTAATTCACAACTCTCCTTGTGCTAGTTCTGGCACCAATTGACTGGCTGGGGGAAAATGGTTTTCTTTGTGTCTCCCCCTGAGCCAGAGCTCACTTTTTAATTTCTGGAAGGAATATCAGCACCAGAGTCTGGTGCAGATCCATCCCCTACATTCTCTATACTTTTCTTCACCCAGATCTTGTTCATCTCATTTTGAACTTCATCCGCATTCACTTTTTATTTTCCCTTGTCTTGATTCTGATTATGATGTACCAGACCTCTTTTGTCCTGATTCTTGCTTCTACAGAATTTGGCAATATGACCGGATCTATTGCAAATTTGGCAAACAACATTTCTTTGCATATTTGATTGATATCCTCTTGATCTGCATTGATTAGCCATTTGACCCATTCTATTGCATGCAAAGCATCTACCATTGAATGAAATGTTCATTTGCATATTTCTGCATTCATGAGATTTGTGACCATACCTTTTGCAGTTGAAACACTATCTGGAGAAGGATGTATTAGTCCGATTCATTCTCTTTCTACACTGATTAGCTCTATGACCAAAGTTATTGCAGTTGTGGCAGTATCCATTGAAGGATGGATAACTTTGAGCATTAAGTTGCCTTACCGGAGGTCTTCTAGGCCTGTTCCTTGGATTTTCTGATCCAAAATTCTTCTGACCGAATCCGGAGCTTTCTCCTTTCTCATATCCCAAACCACACTTGTCATCTACCCTCTTTTGACTTTCAAGAAGAACTTCAAGTTGAGTAGAACTTATCTTGAATTTCTCTTTATATTCATTTGTTGTTTGAAGATCCCTTTTAAGAGAGACAATTTGATCCTCAAGTTTTTCTTCATCATCTTTAGCATCTTCAAGATCAGATTCAAGATGTCTGATAATTCTATCCATCTTGTGGCAATCTTCTGATTTCTCCTTGAGAGATTGTCTTAGATCATCTTCAGTTTTTCTTTTCTCTTCAATCTCTTGGGTAAACTTCATAACTCCTAATTCCATTTCATGTCTTACCATAATGATTTCTTTTGATAACTTTTCACATAACTTGGTTTTCTCCTTCAGATCTCCATTTGTATCATTGGCTTCACCTTTCACTTGCCAGTTACTGAAGTAGCTCCTTTCTTTTTTTCATAGAGAGACTCAGTTTCTCTTTTAATTCATTTATGAAATCATTAGCCTGTTTGAGTCTTTCCTTTAGTTCATTGATTTCAGAATTTAACTGCTCAAGATCATCTAGGGCAGACTTAAGTTGCTCCCTCATACCATACACATCCATTTGAATTCCCAAGTCTTCCTCAAGATGTTAGGCTCTATTGAGAGGAACTTGGCTCTGATACCAATTATTGATAACTGAGAGGGGGGTGAATCAGTTATCTTAATTATTTCAGCTTTCTGAACTTTCTTAATAATTAATGCAACATTAATTCAAATAAGAAAACATTACCATGAAATGGAAATACGCATGACACAATATTTTTGACGTGGAAACCCTGTTAAGGGAGAAAACCATGGGGTGATTAACCCAAGATTGTATTCTCTATTAGAAGAATAGAAATACAAAATGGCACTTGCCAATTAGGGCTCACTGCTTGAGCACACTGCTCACTAGAGGCTCATTGCCTACAAGAGACTCACTGTCTACAAGTTGTAAGAAGAATAACAAGATCCTTGAACTAAAGGAAGCATCCACATATGCTGAGATTCAGTTCCGGTTAGGCTCAATACACTAATTTGTTACACTTCATCCTTCCTCTTCTTTTATGCTGCTGTCCTTTCACATACCGAAACTTTCTTACAACTTTCACTCTGCTCTTCTACTTTTCTTCGCACTTCACATTTCACATACACACACACCTCATCAAAATCCATTTGGTATATATATCTGCACAAAGGATTTCATCCTCTTTCTAGTCAGCATCCAGAATAGTCAATATTTCCCAAACTTTAGTTTGTCGGATGAATCCTTGCTTTCCAAGTGATGCGGATCAAAAAGAAACTTATAGAAGTTGTCTAACAAGTCGGCCAATCATGAATGATACCTTAGGAATCTTTATCACCATCAACATCTCATCTGGAATAACTTTTGATGCTCTGCCAGTCAGTTCTTCCTTTGTTTGTTCTACCAAACCAGACCTCAGTACTTAGAAGCTTATATCTCTTCACTCTTTCAACACTAGAGGCTCAAACCTTGGAATCTATCAGTCAAGGAATATCTCTTGACTTCCCCAATTCTGCACTTTACAAGGATACTTCTTTTAACAGATCCGGACCTGATTGTCAGACCTTCTACATGCTCTGTTCTTGCTTACCAGACCTGAAAGCGCTTTAATCTAACTTCCGGTAGAGACACACCATATCTTGCAAATGTATGGGATGATCTTTGTTGCCATCAATGACAACACCAATGAAGCTACACAGTGTCTCTTGCCAACAAATTTGATCTACTAGAAGCTATCAATTTCTCATCCTTCCCACCTAACCGAAGGGTTAAGTCTGTTAGTAGACCACCATCCCCTCCCCCAAAACCAAGTGTCATAGGAGTTTCCAATAATTCTTGTCAAGCTCTTCTTTTACACGAGATTGTTCTCCCTCTGCAAGTAAACTTCCCTGTTTGTACTCCCCTTATCATGGCTCAACCTCCACCTATCCCATGGGGAGCCACAATAGGTCCACTTAACCTAGGAGCTCAACTATGTGACTTGCCCAAGGGTTCTGGGAAAATCATACCCAAATTTAGAGGAGATGGGAAGGTTACTCCAGATGAGCACATGCAAGCTTTCTTTGCTACTTCCTCAATACTTTATGTGCAACATGAAGATGTTTCCATGAGACTCTTTGTAGAATCCCTGACTGATACTGCTACCATTTGGTTTTATCATCTCCCAAATAATTCTATTAATAATTGGGATACTCTAAGGACCAAGTTTGAAAGTAGATTCAAGTCCGCGGAGAATGAGCAAGTCCTTGTCACTCAACTAGCCACTATGAAGAAAGAAATTCATAAACCAATGAGAGAATTTGTTGCTAAATTCAATAAGCTATAAAATAGAATTCTCAAGAACATGAGACCTGTAGATGACTTGTTGAAGTGCTTCTTTATCAATACCCTTCCACCAGATGTTAGTTTCATCATTAAAAGGGAAAGTGCAGCTGATTTAGATGTAGCTCAGGAAAGGGCCATAGCTATAGAAGATGACTTGATCATTTCAAGGAAATGGAAAAAGGAACTACAGACTGGTAAATCCTCAACGGTGAATTCTACTGACCCAGTCATATAGATATTAGCTAACGATATAATCACACTGAAAAGGCAAATGCCAAAGGGGATTCTTTAGCCACAATATCAAGACATACCAAGGAAAGATTTTGGCACACCTGGTGGTTATAAAAAAACTTTTCCTTTGACTAGTCCTACTCAGAGATTGGCTATCAAAAATAGACCTTCTACCAGTAAAAGTTATATGATGTGTAATTTCCATTTGACTTCAGATCATGATGGATCCACCTATCCAGAAATGGTTCTATTCATGCAGATGCTTTCAACTAATGAACATGTTGAGACACCATATGTGGAAGAACCTAGCCCATCCCAGGATGCTAGTGTGAACTTATTTGAGTATGAATCAGATATTGAAGCTGGTGAAGACACATATACAGAAATTGATCCTAATTGTGCAGTCTTCACAAGAGGACAACAAGCTCAACGAGGGTAGGAGTTTAAAGGTCAAGCTAGTGGTTTGTCCCCTACTCCAAAATACATCTTTTCAAAGCAAGCCACTTCTAATTCCAAGAAGGTTGAAAGTGTTGTTCCCAGAGACACATATGTTGAGGTACCATCTGCTCCTTCCTCTGATGCACTTGTCTCTAGTTATTTTGATATCATTGAGTCATGTAAAAACACAAAAGTTTAGATTTCTTAGGCTGAATATCTTAGGCTCAATCCTTCTAAACTAGATAGGTTGGTTATATACATTAAACAAGAGCCTTCCCCATCCCAATATAATGCTTAGTTGTCTAATGAAAGTGAGGCATATGTTGAAAAGAAAAATTGCTCAAATTCCAAAGATAAAGCCATAGACCATCAGAACCCATTTGTCAAACCTAAAGCTTTCTATGTGTCCTTATATATAGCTGGTTTTAGATTGAGCAATTGTGTTATTGATTCTAGGGCTTCTGACAATGTAATGCCAGCTCAAGTGGCCATAGCCTTAGGATTGTCTTATACTTCTTCCCATGGTAAATGTTTCTCTATGGATGGTTCACCTGTTCCAATTCTAGGTTAGATCAAAGATGCTTAGGTTTCTTTGGCTTCTTTTCCAAGAAAGAGACTAAAGTTAACCATCCTTATTGTTGAAATTCATGCCAGCTATGGAATGCTTTTGAGTAGGATTTTCTGTAGAGACCTGGGTGGTGAAATACAAATAGATTGGTCTCATGCTATAATACTATTGGATGGAAAGAAGGTACGTCTTAACCCAGAGCCTAAAGCTAAGTTCATAGTGTTAAAGTTTGGAGATCCAAGGGCAGATATTTTATTTCTAGAAACTGGACCAGGTACCTACATGTCAACCTCTTCAGAAGAGGAATGTTAAAGCCTAGTGAACCCTGACTTGGTGAATGAGTTATGGACATTGGAATTTGATGGAAGTTGTTCTAGTGCTGGCTCCAGTGCAGGAGTTGTTTTAATTTCCCCAGATGGTTATAACTTTCATTATGCTTATAAATTGGAGTTTGAAAACATCAACAATACAATAGAGTAGGAAGCACTTTTACTTGGCTTAACGTTAGTCAAAGAGAAAGGCATAAAATAGTTAAAGGCCAGGGGAGATGTGGAATTAATTGTCAAACAAGTTAGGAAGTGGTATACAGTGAAAAATGGCAGGTTGAGGCATTATAGAAATAGAGTATGGGATTGCATTGAAGATTTTGATGCCTTTTCTATAGAAGCGATGCCTAGAGACCTCAATACAAGAGCTAATTCATTAGTAGTCTCTACATCCTTGCTTCTACCACACCCAGATTTCAAGGATAAACTATATAGAATTAAGGTTGTGTATCATCCAAATGTACCTGATAATGTAAATCATTGGCAAGTGTTCAATAGTGATAAACAAATTATTGCTTTTCTTGAAAAAGCAGAGGCTTTCACCAATATTTCTTTGAAGGTAGTGATGATAAAAGAAATGACCTTTTAGAAGGTAACATCGATACTCCTGAAATCATTCAGTTGAAAGGTAATAAGATACCCAAAGGCTCAGTTTCCTTAGAAGACTTATTCAACAGACATGATCAATATTTGAAGCAAAAGAATAAAATTTCTGTTGAATCATCAATTGATTATGATCGTGTCAATATTGGCACAAATGAGGATCCCAAAATTGTCTGCATAGGAAAATGTTGTTCACCTCAAGAGAAGGAAAAGTTGATTTCTTTGTTGGTGCATTATAAAGATGTTTTTGCATGGTGTTATGCTGATTTGAAGAAATTCAGGAATGGAGAACTGTAACATAAGATCCCATTGAAACCTAGCTCTACACCTTATAGGTAGAAATAGTGAACCTACAACCCTAAGATAGAAGAAGCCATTTTTAATGAAATAGATAAGATGTTAAAGGCAAAGATCATCTATCCCATCCACCATTCCATATGGGTAGCCAATATAGTTCCAGTTAGAAAGAAGAATGGAGAAATAAGGATTTGTGTGGACTTCAGGAACCTGAATCAGGCCTCATTGAAAGATAAGTACCCATTACCTATTATGGATCACATTCTGCAGACGATTGCTAGTTCTGAGATGATGTCTATGCTAGATGGGTTTTTAGGATATAATCAAGTCGAAGTGGCCCCAGAAGATCAACATAAGATGACATTCACTACTCCTATCGGTGTTTTTTCTTATAGTAGAATGGCATTTGGTCTCATAACTACAGGTGCAACTTTCCAAAGGGCCATGGACTTGTCATTTGGTGACCTAAAGAACAAAATAATTGTAGTGTATCTAGATGATCTAATGGTTTTCTCCAAGAAAAGAAAATACCATATGCATGACCTAGAGATTGTGCTACAACGTTGCAGAGAACAAGGGATTTCTTTAAATCCTAAGAAATCTATCTTTGCTATCACATAAGGGAAACTTTTGGGACACATTGTCTCAAAAGATGGAATTAGAGTCAATCCTGAAAGGGTGAAGGCTATCATGCAATTGGGTTTTCCTACAAATAAAGATGGTACTAGGTCTTTCTTTGGCCAGGTGAATCTCTTAAGGCAGTTTGTACCTAAGTTCGCTGAACTGACAAGGCCCATAACTAATATGATGAAGAACCAACCTATATTCCAGTGGAGTAATGAAGGAAAAAGGGCTTTTGAAGATATAAAAGATGCTATTGCCAATGCACCCACCCTAGTATGTCCTGATTTTAATAAAGGTTTCATCGTATATTGTTACGCATCTGAGCATACTTTATCATCTATCTTAATGCAAAGAAATAAACAAGGCATAGAAGCTCATGTCTCTTTCATGAGTACCCCCCTTAAAATGTATGAACTTAAATATTCACCACTTGAAAAACATACTTATGCTGTTGTAAAGGCCCTAAAAAAATTTAGGTTCTACATTCTGCACTCCCATACTATTGTCTTTGTATGTGAAACTATTGTCCAAAGTATCCTCACTTAGCAAGAAGTTGGATGTAATAAAGGAGGGTCTTTTTGGCAAGAGACACTGTGTGGCTTCATGAGTGTTGTCATTGATGGCAACAAAATCCATCCCACACATTTGCAGGACATGGTATGTCTATACTGAAAGTCAGATTGAAGAGTATTTTGGTCTGGTGAGCAAGAATAGAGCATGCAGCAAGGTCTGACAATCAGTCTGGCTCTCTTAGAGGAAGTATCTTAGTAAAGTGCAAACTTAGGGAAGTCAAGAGGAGTACCATGACTAATACATTCCAGAGATTGAGCCTCCGGTGATGAAAGAGTGAAAAGATATGAACACCTAAGTGTTGGGTTCCTATTTGGCAGAGTAGACTGAGGAAGAACTGACCGATAGAGCATCAGACCTTAATCCAGATGAGATATTGATGGTGATCAAGCTTCTTAAGGGATCATTCATGATTGGCCGACACGTTTGATGACTTCTATAAGTATCTCTTTGATACGCATCACTTGGTAAGCAAGGATTCAGCCAACAGACTAGAGTTTTGGAAAATATTGAGTATTCCAGATGCTGACTAGAAAGATGTTGAAATCCTTTGTGTGGATATATATATATATATACCAGATGGATTATGATGTGAGGGTGGAAGTGGGACATGAAAGTGTGCAAAGAAAGGCAGAGATAGGTGTGGGAGTTATAATACAAGTCTGGTATGTAACAGAACAACAACACTAAAGGAGTGGAAGAATGAAATGCAGTAGATCAATTTATTAAGCCTTACCAGAACTAAACCTCAGCATATGTGGATGCCTCTGATCAGTTCAAACACTTGGTTACTTTCTTTATAACTTGTAGACAGTGAGTCTCTTGTAGGCAGTGAACCTCTTGTGAGCAGTGTGCTCGGGCAGTGAGCCCTAATTGGCAAGTGCCATTTTGTACCTCTTATTCTTCTAACAGAGAATACAATCTTGGGTTAGTCACACCGTGGTTTTTTCCCTTAATAGGGTTTTCCACGTCAAAAATATTGTGTTATGTGTATTGAGTTTATTTCTGCTTCCATGGTTATGTATACTTATATGTTTTGATATTGCACTAATTGTTAAAGAAGAAAAGAAAGTCAAATAATTAAGATAACTGATTCACCTCCCCCCTCTTAGTTATCAACAGGTCTTGGATAGTAAATGTGCAAGAATATGATGTGGATATTAGACCTACTAACTTAGTCAGGGGAAAGGGTCTATGTAAATTGATTGCAAAAAATAAAGTTGCTAAAGAAGAACATCTACCCCTGGTTCTCTTTACTAGTACAACTAATGAATGGTTCTCAAATATCTCCTATTTCTTAACCTATGGTGACTGCCCATCACACTTGTTAGCTAAGGAGAGAAGAAACCTAAAACTTAAGGCAATTAAATACATCCTCTCAGAAGGGAATCTAGACAAAAAAAAGGTGTGGATGGAACATTCCTTAGATGTGTCGATAAAGAGCAACATAAAAGATTTCTAAAAGCCTTTCATGATGAAGCATGTGGTGGGCATTTTTCATCTTCAGTAACAACTTTTAAAATTTTGAGTCAATGTTTCTACTAGCCTAGCATGTTTAAGGATGCACATGAGTGGGTATCAAAGTGTGAAAAATGTTTGAAGTTTATTGGCAGACCCCATCTCACTGCATTACCTTTGAAACCTGTGGTAATCGATGAACCTTTCCAATAGTGGGGTTTAAATTTTATTAGCCTTGTCAATCCTGATTCCAGTGTTGGACACACACACCCTGACTACTACTGATTATTTCACCAAGTGGGTGGAAGTTGTTCCAGTGAAACAAACTACTTCAGAAGTTGTATGTAATTTCCTAAAAGAAAACATCATAGTAAGATTCGGTGTGCCCAAGAAAATTGTTACTGATAATGCCAGTTCCTTCTCATATTCTAAAATCACTCTCTTTTGTTATGAATATGGTATCATCCTAGCACATTCATCTGACTACTATCCTCAAGGCAATGGACAGGATGAGTCTAGTAACAAAAAATTAGTTTCTATTATCAAGAATTAGTTGATGAGAATAAAAAAGGGTGGCATAACAAATTGTATGATGCTCTATGAGTAGACATGATTACATATAAAAGAGCCATAGGTATGTCACCTTTTCAGCTAGTGTATGGTGTTGATGCTACTACACCTATTTCTTCAGAACTGGCAGCATTGGATTTGCAAAAGACTATAGAGAATAGGGAATTCCAATCTGTACTAGAAAAGAGGATTATGTATTGTTGTGTGGTTACACAACATGCCCCATTTTGACTTGACAAAACAGGGACCCAACTTTGCTGGCTTGCTCCCTTGCTTTTGTGTTCTGGGTGGTAATGGTAAAACAACATCAGTCAGTATGTATGTGCTTAATGTCACGTATATTTGTGATCTTGAAGTCTGAGCCCAAATTCCAAAGCCTAAATCTTTCCTCAAGAAGCTTGCCATGTGAAAGAGAGTAAAATTCTAGGTAGGTTTGCCTTTTACATCACCCTAAAATTCGGCCAAATGAGAAAGTTATGGCCAGTCAAAGTTCTAGTCAAACCTGATATTTGAAAGGGGGGTCATATTCCAAACATCAGTCACCTTGTGTAATATCACCTTGATATTACAAATATCACCCTGATATTATGAAGATCACCCTGATGCCAGTTTATCATCCAAGAATCATTTGGTCTGAAAAATGGACGTCAATCTTATGTGATAGTGGTATTTACTCGTCAGACAGCTTCATATATTTTACAGGGGTGATATTTCGAATATCACCTGATATTTCAAATATCACCCAATCTTTCGAATATCACCCTAGTGCCAATATGCTGATGACGTCATCCAACCCTGATGAATAGAGAAAATCACCCTAATGGTGACGTCATCATCCTTTTTACCTCACGGAGGTATTTTTCCAACGATCACCCTTTTAAATAACATGACGGTGATATTTTTCCAACGATGTCATCTTATTCGGAGGGTGATATTCCTCAATATCAGGGTCATATTTCTTAACATCCCGATTTCCTTCAGTATGACCATGACGTCAGCCTTTCACATTTTAATGAAGCCCGTCCATGATGATGACATCATCATCATATCCCGAACTATGAAGAGAGTCACATTAGTTAATATCTCTCATATTAACTAATGTGCATACCTGGACCCGATAGTTTCATTCAATGGAATTTAGTGAACAAAAGTGCATGTATTGCATATGCATGATCTTATGCATGCGATAACTGAAAATGTAAGGCTTGCATATCATATGAAGAGTCACATTACCCTTGGAATATGAAAAGAGCTACTGCAAGGTGAAACTATTTGCAAAAATTCAAAGATCTTCTCCTTGGCAGGGTCATAACTCCTAGCTATTTTATGAGAATTTAAACTTTTTGGACTCATTGGAAAGATAAACTAGTTATCTAGTTTGAGTTTCTTGGTTACTTAGGCTTAATGCCAAGTTACTGACAAAGTCTTGAGCCCTAATTTCACTCTGAAGGCCTCCGAAAATGTAATTTACCAAGATGTAGAAAATACCAAAAATCATATTTTTGATATTTTTATCAAAAATCACTCAAATGACCCTAGACCTGATCAGATATTGAAGCTATTTTAGGGCCTGATAGCATGTTTTCCAGTCAACGATAGTCACCCAAAACCTCTTGACCACCTATGGACATTTAATTACGTGAATTTTCACAGATGCTTAATATTCATAACCTGATATATATAGGTTTGCACATTCACAGCGTGATAAAATATAAATGTTTTTTTTCCTGCTAGTTATTAAATGATGATGCTTAATTCTTGTCTATTTGTTGCAGGATGTTGGAGCTATATGAAGTGGCTGAAAATTGCCAACTGGTAGGAAACATGAACTAGAGCTGGGGAGGATATCATCAAATATGTTGTGTGCCAGCTGGAAGGTGGACTGGGTCGAAGATATTGGAATATTCTATGTCAGCTGTACTGGTAGGCACGTGTTGTTCATCTGGACCGTTGATTATTCTGAGAAGGATCCTAATCCTTGGATCATTGTAACTATTTTTTGGCCTTTGTTCTATAAAAGGGCCAGAACTTGTCCAAATAAAAGGGGGAATCCTATAGAGAGAATATCTGGCAAAATAAGGCCAATTACTATAGAATTAAGAAGAGATTGGATTACCGAGACTAATGAGGACTGAATTGTTGAAATGTTAAGGTTCTTTCTTCATATCATTGTAAATGTACTTGTTCTAAAGCATATTGAATGGAGTTGAAGCTTCAGATTACATCCTGATTATAAACTTTATGTAATCTTCAAGTTGATTTCTAGATATGTAATGGTGAATGTTGTGTTCAAATAGAAGCACTTTCATTTTATTGCATGTTGTTGTCAACTTTTCCTTTAAAGATTTGCACTGGATCATGCGGATTTGTGGAATGTCCCGGTGAAGTATGATTCTAGTTTTGTTCTCTTCACTACTGTATGGGAACATGTATGTGCATCAGTGATCTCAGTCAAGTAATTTTGGGAATCTCATTCTCTAACCCTTTTTCTCATTTTAATTTCAGTGAATCACTTCCATAACTGCAAATCATGATAAATAATAAGCAGAATAGAGAAATATGCTGATATCCCGTAAATAACTAAAAATCCTTAGCATATTTGAGCTAAATGCATGTAGTGTTGAAAATATCATGCAAAGAATTGCAAATAATGGTAGAAATCATGTGAATATTAACCTGTAGGCACATTATTTGACTGAATTCATAAGTGCAGAGGTAGAATTGTTGGAAATTTATGCAGAGTAGATATAAAGAATAGGATATTGATGAACTTTGCATAAACTACTGAAGAACGTAAGGCCCCTGAGTGATTAATAGCAGCACACATCAACCACTGAGTAACATCAGTAGATTATGGACTAATCCATGGAGACTTGGGATCATGAATTCTTTGAATTCATCGTATCTTTCAAGATGAGTAAAGGTTGTTGTGTAACTTTTATTTGTATGTTTGCTTATGACTAACAATCATGATCAACATGTATCTGAACAAATTGGAAGAAGAGAGAGAGATAGTAGTGGATAGGATTTCTAGTCATCAATAGATGGTTAAGAAAATCTTTGATAAAAGGGCTAAACAAAGGAACTTTGTTGTTGGAGATTCTATACTTCTTTGGGACAGGAGAAGAGAACTGAAAGGAGCACACAAAAAGTTTGATTCTCTGTGGGAAGGGCCTTTCCAGGTTTGATAGGTCATTGGTGATAATTCTTTTCTGTTGGCTTATCCTGATGGCACCGCTCTGCCTCTTGCCTATAATGGGCAAGATCTGAAATTGTTCAATTGGTAGCAATTTTGAGACTTTCCCTATACCATAGTTTCTTTTTGTTTTTGTTCTTTCTTGTTGTTGTGACTTTGTTTTCCTAATGAATAAGGCTTTGCATCATGGTGTTCTAGATTCTCTATGTCCTATTAGTCCTTGTCCCCATTCAGAGCCAGTTGTTACACCGCAATTTATTTCTAGGTCTTTCAATTTTTGATTTTTTCCCTTTCATGGTTTACCAATTATTTGTCTAAGTCTTAAGGCTTTGTCTTCCCCTTAATACTTTTGAAAAATCCTTTTGAAGTCATGGGTCCTTAAAATTTCCTAACTCAGTCGCTGATCCTTCAAGTTTCCTAACCAAGTTGCTTGGTTCTTAAGTTCTCAAACCCCCCGACTCCCCGACTCAATGTCCCCTTTGTTAAGTCTCACAACTTGTATGTTAGTCTTTGTAGTCGGCAAGTCAGAGATTTTCAAAACTTCAAAACCTCTGACTTGAGGTTCTAAGGTTCCAATTTCTAGTGACTCAGTGACAACTAAGCTGCGGACCGAATCTCAAGGCAATTAATGATTCTTTAATGAGGTGTACAATAAGCAAGGCAGATGTCCTTTTAGAATTTTTGGGAATCAAAAAAATCTTTGAGTTATCTCCCCAAGGCACGAAATTAATGCCACATCAACTTGGCATTTAAAACATGTCAAAACTGTATGCTTGTTTATACTTGGTGGTAGAAATTTTTCTATCTTCTGTTATTTTTCCTTCTATTTCACGCCATCACTTCTGTAGTATTCAACCATTCTTTCTGGTATCTTAACAACTATGATGAAATTCAAATTTAAAGGCATCTCTCACCACTTTGGTATTGAAAGTAGTTGGTCTGGAGTGAGGGATACTGAGCTCGAGCATATTGACCTGGCAGAATTTTGGTCTTGACTGCAGCAAGAAGATAGGTCACCTTTTGTGAAGAAGATTTTGGAGAGTGGTTTGGCACACACTGGAGGTTTCCCTGTCTCTATGCAGTGTGTGGACTTGATAATTGCATGTGCAGAGAGATACAACCCTAAAACTCTTGAAATTAAAACAAAGGATGGGTTGGTGGTAGCAAAGATCGAACTCAGGACCATTTTGTGAGAATTAAGAATTCCAGAGCAAGAATACTTTGAAGATATGTCTGTAACTATTGGGGTAGAATTTTTTAGAGAAAATAAAGACTAGTGCAAGAATTCCATTGCATGAAACTAGCTAAAATCAAAGAAGCGAGGTAAGTCCCAGTTACCCACAAACCTTAAAAGAGCCCACTTTAAAGATGAAATTTTTGACATTATTACTCTACTGCACTGGGTTGTTGGGAGTGAAAATATAAAGTCTTTTGAGGATTGGATGTGTTGTTTCATCTTGTTGATATGCAGTGATGATCAATTTATTATTTGGTCCGAAATGATAAGTTATCATCTAAATGAAGAACTGGTTAAGTTTCAAGAGACTTCTGTATTTCATATGTGTTCCTATTAGATATATATTTTAGCCAGTTAAGAGGTTGTCTGGGCAGGGTTGAGACAGCATGGGTCTTTAACTCTAGATACACTTGTGTATTCTTATTTCCCCCAGATTACCAAAGATGTTGGAATGAAATATTTTTGTCGTGTAAATGATGCCTTCCTGATGTATATTGTGAGAAAGCTAAATGCAAACCTTGAATTAAGAATCTCTCCTGAGGCTATTTCCTTGATAATGGAATTTGGAAGTTTTTATATCCAGTTTGATCAATTCACCTACTTGAGGGTAGGAGGTTAAGAAAAGGCCCAATCTAAATTGCCTTGATATCCTAGTGATTATATCATTCTTCTTGAAATTTGCAGACAAATGGCTGCCATGAATGTTAAATATCAAAGTATGAGAAAGAAAGGGTATGCTTTTCTGCTGACTCTGTCTACTTATTCTTGTAAAACCAAGGACATCACTAAAGGAGCAAAACATGTGTTGGGGAAATTTAATTTTCACTCTTTGTCAATTAGACCAAATTTTGACAGCAAAAACTATGTAAAGTATAATTTCCATGGCTCTGGTTCATATGAGCATTGCTCTAGCCTGGAAGATTTCTGGGAAGACTGTGTAGACGATCATGAGGTTCAGAGGAGGAATTGTATGAGACTTACTCTAAGTCAAATCCAGGCATTTGGTCTATCTATTTATATTCGAAAAGAAATTGAAGAAAATTCTCAGATAATTGATGTGGAATACCAAACTCTGCTTGCAAAACCTCTTCCCTGAATCAATTGGTCAGAAAATGAGATTGTGGATTTAAGAATTCATTCTGCTGCAGTAATTAAAAGAACAGAAGATTGGTTGGCTGGGAGATGGTGTGGGCATGTTGGTTCACCCCATGAGCAAAGAAATTCAAGGGCCACTGAACAAAAATCTGTGTATGGTTCTACTGAATAGAATTATTGAAGAAGACAAGAGGTATTATAGTCCAACTCCAATTCATAGTCAGGAGGTGATGGTGAAAGGCTTGATGATATTTTCAAATTAAAGTTGTCATGTGAATTGGATAGTCTCCTATTGTCTACATCAAGAAAGAAAAATGTGCAAACTAAAACTGTGCCCATGAATCCTGATCCCATTTTTGAGCAAATTGTTAATGATGGTTCTTTTCCCCCATTCTTTGAAATTCCTCCTTCTCCTGTTAATGAAGAGATTTTAGTTCCTATTTCAGTTTATGATTAGAATAACTCTGTGCCTAGTAATGTGGGTACTAGTGTAGTGTCCTCTACCCTAGGCTGGCTGAAAAAGACAATAGAGAAAAAGAGAAAAAGTGTGCCCACTGTGGCAGGTGAAGTAGACATTGTCACTAAGCTATTAAAGAGCACCTTAAAGCCTAAGAAGGCTAAGAGAATGTTTAGAATGGTAACTGATGCTACCTCAAGCCACTAGGTAATAGAGATTGCTAATCCTATAAAGGATCTTAATGAAAATGAAATCACTGAAGCAGACTATAAAATAATTCATATAGACTTGGGTCCTACTCTAGAGGGAGATGCCTATCATGCCAATTTCTCTATAAGTTCTTTGATTAAGAGAGCTAAAGAGGAAAGGAAAGAAAACATAAAATTGCAATATCAGGTTTTATCTTTAAGTAGCTTTATTTACTCTATTGTGACACCCACGCCTCAAGATACATCTAGTTCTGAAGTTGTAGGAATTGATGCAAACCCTATGCAACAAATTAAAAAGAACATAAATTTTGCTAAAGCTATTACTAAATGGGTAGAAAAATTATCTTGTGAAATTTTATTTTTCTTGACCAGGTCAATGCAGTGTTATACTCAAGTACATAATAAAAGGAAAGAACTAATCAGTGAACTCCAAAAACTAAGAAAAGAGCAAGGTAGTACTTATGTTCTCTCAAAGGAAGTCTCTAAACTAGTAGCCATGGACTCCCTGACACTTATAAAAGAAATTTTGATTAGCGATCCACGAGAAATTGATCCTTTTTGGGTTGACTCATTGGATTGGAAATTGAGCATGTATGACAATCTCATTGAACATATTAACAAAGCTTTGCGTCAATATCTTGACATAATGATTGATATCCAAAAGGAATGTAGGATAGTAGATATATATATTTTAGATGAGTTTGGGGAGAGCCTATGGGATCCTAAAGAAATCACTGAAGAAGCTAAAGATATGTTTTACAAAGAGCTCACAGATCCTAAAACCATCCCTGGAGAGTCAGTGGGTAAAATGGGCCTTATGCAAGTTTACCTTAATTCTTCCAAGAATAGAAGTGATGATATCTAGGAGACTATAGCAGGGATAGGCAAAACATTGGCAATGTTTAGAACCAAGTTGCAGACTACCATAACACTAGACAGAAAAAATATTACTGCTATCATAACCAAGTATGAGGAGTACAAGATAAGGTCGAAGGTACGAGAGGCAATGACAGAAGTGCAAGGTGGAGAGAGTGTTGAAGACCCAAAAGAAAGTGATCAAGTGATGAATTACAATCTATTTTTGTTTTTATGCATTTCTCAATATTTAGCTTAAAAACTCCTTTTAAAGACTTTATTTAAAAAATAGTTGTCTTCAAGAAACCATTCTTTTCTAAAAGACAGTTATGTGGTGGACATTATAAATATGTTATATGAGACATAGTATGGAAGTTCTTTTTGGGCAAACTTTGCTTTACTCATTAAGTTAGATATTTTTGATATGTTTTAATATATAGTTTCTTCAATATAGAAAGAGAAACATTGTTGGATGTTTGAGCAGATATAGCCTTTGTGTAATGGTGTTTGAATCTTATTCTTCTTATGTTGAATATAATGCCAGTGGTTATCTATATCCGTGTTGAAAATTTAAGTGTTCTTTAACTTCATTACTGTGAATGTTTATCTTTGAATGAATATATCATGGTGGTGGATTTTTAAATTCCTTTCTTAGCCAATTATTATTCAAAGTCTTTGAGCTTCTTTGGAATTTAGTTATTGTAGATGTATAATTTCCTTTCAAAGCCTTCTAGTTAAAAGCAACACATATTTTTGATTCATTGTATATCATCCGAAGGTAGCTGCCACCTTGTAAAATAAGAAGAGAGTTGGTTATAAAATACCAATATAACTGACTCAATTGTGGTTACATTTGTCATCGTTCTAGGTGAGAGAATATAGAGTTGAATGACAAATTTGTAAACCAACACAACCTAAAATCTTGAATATCATCATTGAGAAGGAAAAATTTATAAAGGAGAATTTGAATAAATGTGATGGTGGCTAGGTGGGAGTTCAAGAAATATTTCCTTTTCATTCGAGGTTTTGGGTTTAAGGGTCTTAGCTCTGACCTAAGGGATCTTCTAGGACTCCCTAGTAGTAGTAGTAGTAGTAGTAGTAGTAGTAGTAGTAGTAGTAGTAAAATCCTCGATAGGCCCCTCAGAGTGGGAAATGTTTTGGTAGACATTCTTTCTCAAAGTGGAGTAGGTAGTGTCATAAGGATTTCCTTTCTTAGCAACATGATAAGGATGGAAATCCTAGTTCTAGTCACTCAATCTTTCCATAATCAAGTGTACCATATCTAGCCCCATCTTGTGTTGTTTGACAATACTTTACTTGTAGTTAGGATAGTCACTTTATGAGATCTTTCCCTCAGAGATCCATGACAACAAGTGGTCATAGTACCATAGCATCAAAGATAATAGTTAGAGATATTGACAGGTCTCATAGAGTTCTTATGGTAGTAGATAACCACTAGGAAGAGCATTAGGGTGAGACCAAAAGTATGTTGGATGGTGTTCGAGATTCTATTTTGTTTGATTTTGGTGCTTCAAACTCTTTTATTTCCCCATATTTGGTTGAGTATTGTAGGTTGGTGGTATCAATATGCATTGATGTATGATTATGGATGGATATATGTATGTTATGATGTTGATGTATGGTATGTGTTGTGATGCTCACAACACACCCCATTTCACTTTTTAGAAAAATGAGGACCCCTGCTGTGGCTTTTGCTTTTGGGCTTGTGGGTTTGGTCTTGTTTTGGTGGTAAAAAGGAAAAGGGGTAGGTGTGCAAAAGTGTTGAAAATCAAAATTCCCAGTGCTAGGTACAAAACAAAAGGTACTAGTGAATTCGTTGTGAAAAATGATTAGAGGTTTCCTTTTGAATCAATTAGAAATTCCTAATATTTTGTGAGATGTGAAGGTTTTGGTAAAATGCACTATTTTGGAATTTGCATGTCATATACAAATGTATTCATGTATGAAGAATTTGTATTTGTCAGGTTATGTGCAATCAGGTTTTTGTATCTTGCTTGTTGCATACATATGTCTAATATTCAAATCCTTTGCATACAAACCAGACCTGATTGAGTTCAAAAGTCAATTGTAGAAAATAACAAAGTTCACGCTTGCATGTAGGTTTGTATGTATGCTTAATACAAATGTGTTCAAGATACAAAGTGGCGAATATACATGCATGGATTCAAAAAGAGAGTAAAATCAAACATAGGGCAAAGACTGAGTTAAACGTTGTTATATCATATGAACAAATTGCATTAATCAGAATTCAGATATAAGAAATAGATACATACAAGAGACTAATATAGGAAATTGCAACAATGGATAAAATGTGCCAAAATTAGGAATATTCGTATTATATATGAACATGAATGTACATTTAAAGAGAAGGTATCTGCAAGCGTCATTGTTAAAATTCAAATTCTTCACAAAAATAGAACCAAAGTGTTTAAATAACAATATAGAGATTAAGGATTCGCATAGAAGTGCCCAATTTGAACTACCTCTACAAAATGACCCAACCAGTCCAGTTCTGTGTTGAATCCAATCCCCTAGACAAGCGTAGAAAACTGAGGCCGACCCTGAACCAATAACGGTGGTGGGCTAAGGCATGATCTGCCATGTTCATTAGAAATGGAAGTCTTTCATAATAGGCTCCAAGAATATTGATTAGAGGAATTTCTAATGCTCATGGAATGCCTACACCTAATTCTTCTCCTAAGAGGACGTTGATATCCATAATTCTAATAGCCAGCCTTGAAAACATCTTAAAATAACAAAAAGACTTCCACTTTGTTAATACTTAAATCCAACACAGAAGTGAGGAACCAAGATGTAATATCAGAATTAACTCTATATCTATCCTCATTCATTAGAAAGCCTATACCTAATACCATCTTAACGGCTTCTACCTCTAGCTCATGGAATATAGGATTTTCATGCGGAATGATTAATCCTCTCAAATGAGCATCTGAGATTAGACCAAAGAAAGTAGTCTGCCTCCTATTACTTTGAAGACATATGGGAGTAGTCATACTCACAGTAAATACTAGCACATGCTGAAGAAGAATGAGAATTATTCATCACACAGACCCTTAAATAGAATTTCACACAAGTTACAAGGTTGATCACCATTAATGGTGTTCATGTGAGTTTTGAATGTTCAAATTGTATGAGTTAATTTGAGCGTGCCAGAGGTCTAATAGCAATAATGTCATTAATGTATCTAATTGTTAATCATGATTTATAGATTCTAGTATTAAATGCAAAGATACAATATGGATATTGGAAGAAAGGGAAAAGGGGATCACTTTACGAAATAAACATGCAGGATTGTATGTATTTGGCATGCAATGCACAGGATACAAAGGCAAACCCGAAAGGATGAAAAGTAAGGTAACTGACAAGGTGAGTATGTTTCCTTCGTATGTTTGCTTTGTGCTATGTTAACATGGTGCATAGGTAAAGTACAATGGCAGAGTTATAAAAGGGTTTAAAATTAGTTGAAATAAAGGGATAGGTCCACATTTGTATTTAATGGAAAAATGCATTGCACACGCATGGAGATGTACAAAAGGAATTGAGTACAAAAGCAGAGATTATTGAAAGGTACAAAGTGATATACAAAAGGATATACAAAAGGAGATACAAAAGGACATACAAAGGGATAAATGCAAAACTTGACAGAAATTCAAACGTGGTATTAAATAGCTAAGGTTAACATTTTGCATGTATGAGAGATTGTATGGATGCAAAAATAGGATACAAAGAAGTAAGGATACAAATGCGGAATGGATATGGAATTTAATTTAAGTTGTTAATTTTCTCAAGTCCACAGTTGTATGTCAAAAGGTATGTATCATTTATACAATGCAAAATTCAAAAGAGGTAATTACAAGGGTGGACATGAAATTGAATACAATTTGTCTTATACACTGATGCAAGTCTGAACATGTATGGTTTTATAATATGCAAAGGTATATGAAAACTCATTTGCAAAATGTGAAATACAATGAAAGAAGGTATGGGAAATAAAACATACAAAAAGCCTTAGCATAAGACCAAAACAGAAATAAGGGACATTATTTGAATTGTATGCATTTATTACTACATTTAATGCACAACTAATAGTAGGGATGCAAATTTGAATACGATAAGAGCTAAATTGACAGTGTCATTTTTATATGATTGTATTCACGAGTGAATTACAGAGAGCTCACTTAACTAGAAACGTGATTCAAAAGAAGAACGAAGCAGAATGGTCGGCAGTTAAAGGTATTAAATGGTAACTTGCTATCAACAGGAAACTGTGACTTACAGGTATGTATGTATAACACCGTTGAATTTTAGTTATGGTAAATTAGAGACTAATTATAGTAATTTGATTATGAAAATAAGACAAATTCATTAATCATTATTGTATTCATTTATGTAAACATAGCATAATATTGTTAAATCTTTGTTAGCATAAATACGAAGGGATATTAGGGTAAAAGTTAAAAAAGGCATGAAACTATAGTAAAAACCCTAGAAATATGCACAAGCAGAAGGGTAAAAAGGGGGTATATTTTCTTTCCACAGGATGGCACCAAGACAAAAGAAGATGAATATCGTGGTGGAGGAAGGAGAGAAAGTGAAAAAGGAAAGAAAACTGTGGAAAGAAACTGTTAGAGAGGAGTTGCCACCGGTTTGAGGATTCCTGACTTTGATATTTAACTTGGGGGAATAATTACAAACACGATTATTGGGCATTATGATGCAGAAGAAGTCTTACAAAGGGTCATGGTGTTTTATGCTTTAGATGACATGAAGAAGATCTGGGAGAAGGGGTTATACAGAGTCGCAGGGTTCCGCTTAGCTATGGAAGCTAGGGATTTGGTATTGGACTGCATGGAGAGGTATAACTTGGAGACCAGGCAAGTAATGCATAATGGCAGAAGCATTTTGGATTTATCTATAGAGGGTATAGCCCAGACTTTTGGCCTTGAAATTAAAGAGAAAATGATGATTATAGATACCGATTAGTGTGCCGCTGATTATACAACAAATGAGAGAGAATGCAAAAGTGCTATATTTTATGGATGGTACATAGCTGAAAACAAACCCAAGGCCACTGTGAGGGTTCCTAAAAGTTTATATAGAATTGACTTCAAAGAAGAAATATATTTCATGATTACAATGTTGAGTAGGCTAGTTGGAATGACAGATGCAACTAAATTTGAGCCTTGGATGTTCAACTGTTGATAACTGAGAGGGAGGGGGGTGAATCAGTTATCCTAATTATTTCCTTTATTGAACTTTCCCTTTAATTGATGCAGCATAAAATCAAACATAAAACATTAACCATAAAACAAGAAACACATGACACAGTATTTTTGACGTGGAAACCCTGTTAAGGGAGAAAACCACGGGGTGATTAACCCAAAATTATTCTCTGTTAGAAGAATAGGAAATTACAAAGATGGCACTTGCCAATTAGGGCTCACTGCCTGAGCACACTGCTCACAAGAGGCCCACTGCCTACAAGAAGACACACTGTCTACAAAGTGATGAGAATCACAGTCTTGAACTGATTGGAAGCATCTGCATATGCTGGAGTTCAGTTCCGGTTAGGCTCAGTACACTGATCTGCTGCACTTCATCTTTCCTCTGTTCTTTATTCTGCTATCTTTCACATACCGGATCCTTTTTGCTACCTCTGCTCTTTATCTAGACTTATTCGCATATCTCTCCACAACAACAACCCTTTCACAACTAAATCCATCCTCTATATATATCCGCACAAGTAATTTCATCACCTTTCTAGTCGGCATCCGGAACAGTCTAGTTTCTTATAAACTTTCATTCTGTCGGCTGAATCCTTCCTCACCAAGCAATGCGGATCAAGCATATACTTGTAGATATCATTAATCATGTCGGCCAAACATGATTCATGCCTTCACAACTTCTGTCATCATCAGTAACCCATCCGGAAAGCAGTCTGATACTCTGCCAGTCTGTTCTTCCTCTGTTTTCACTATCTCTCAGGAATCCGGTACTCAACCATTCATATCTTTTTCTTTGTTCATCACCGGAGGCTAAATCCTTGGAATATACCACTCAGGGTAGTCCTCTTGACTTTCCCAAATCCGCACTGCACCAAGACACTTCCTCTGAGAGATCTGGACCAATCTGTCAGACCTTGCCACATGCTCTGTTCTTCTTCACCGGACCACAACATTCTTTATTCTGACTTCCGGTAGAGACACATTATGACTTGCGGATGTGTGGGATGACCTTTGTTTCCATCAATGACAACAACCATGAATCCATATAGTGTCTCTTGCCAACAATCTCCCCCTTTGGCATTGATGGCAACACTTAGTGAAAAATGACTAAGTGTTTTCACTATGCTCCCCCTTTGCTGATGCTCTGTCCTTATATACAATTTCCGGAACTCCCCCTTAGTTGGATCCCTCATTTTTCACTGCTCCTCACTCCCCCTTTGACATCAATGGCAAAGGGTAGGGTCCGCACACCAAAATTTTCAAAAAATTTATATATATATAGCCGCATATTTACATACTCACATGTACTGAAGAATGTCTGCAAAGGATGTCTGCAATTGGATCATTTCTGTAGCCCAACTTTGCTTCATTCTATCCAAAATTGAAATGTGACCACTTAGCAAAAATGCAAAAGCTTCTGCCCGCTTGAGATCTGTCGGATCTTTTGTTTGGGCGGTGGTCTGAGCATCACTGATGGCCTCATGCATTGTTTCCAACTTAGGGATTATAATCCTTCTAAGTTCTCCCATCCGGTTGGTGATGTTCTTCCTTTCCTTCTCAAGATTTTTTATTTCATTCAAGACTGCAATGGTCTGACATTCTTGATTTATTATAGAGGAAGAGAGAGGATCAAAACTTTGAGATAAGCTTTGTAGCTTATCCTGTTCCTCTTTTATTTTCTTGTCAAATGCTGCTGTTGCCTTTGACCAGGATATACAAAATTTGTAGATGTCACCGCCATCCTTAAGAGCATTCTCTAAGCTCCTTATTCCAATGCTTACAATCTTCCTATCCTTAGAGATTAATTCTAATATTTCTGAAAATCTCTTATCCAAAAATTCCTTCCGGACCTTTTCTTCAGCTGATTTTTCTAAAGAATCAAAATGTGTATCAACACTGCTGACTAAGGTTTTTAGATTACCGGAAGTGGAGGCTGTCGGATCTATCTGGATTGATGGCATGATCTTTACAAGTATTCCGGAAGCAGCCTCTATCAACTCACAGTCTTCCATATGAGACTTCAGGAGCTTTTCATTTGCCTTGGCATTTGCAAATGAAGCTATCTTCATTGTTTGTACCGGAGAGAGAGAGTCAAAATCAAATGGACCTTTTAGAAGCTCCGGTTCATCAATCTCTAGAGTTTCTTTACTCAAAAATTGTTGAACAGTTTGTGCAGTGTCTCTTGCCGGAGACAGATGTTTCTTTTCTTCTGCAGTCTTAGAACTGTCAACCTCTTTGTCTTTCACCACTGCTTCCATCTCCTGTAGTTGCTCTTCTTCTTTGGATCCGGAGACTGTAGGGGAAACCGGAGGAGAGATGCTAGTTTGTTCATGAGCCACTTCTTCTGGAGCAGAGGGTCCCAAGTCCTCAGCTGTTTCTGTACCTAAATCCTCTACAACCGGAAGATTGAACCTTTTGAAGGCCTTCCGGAGGATCTCTTCTGTTTCTTGGGCCACTTTGTCAGTCTCGCCAAGCATGAGTTGATTCATCCTGGCTTTGCTTCTGAACTCATCTTTGCAGTCTTTGAAGATAATGTTCATGGTCTTGGGATCAATTTGAGGATATAGCTGAATAGCTATCTGCTCCCGGATCTCAAGATCTTTAGCATGAGCATTATTCTTTCTCACTTCCATTTCCTTTTCTAGGCTTTTAGGAATAAGAGATATTATTTCAATGAAAGCCTTATTATATATGTTAAGATATTTTACTGTGGCCTCCTGCAGAGTCTTTTGGTCGGCCTCACTGAAGTCATCATATGATTCAGTCATTGGTTGAAGGTTTCCATCCACTGTGACCGACTTGATTATGCTCTCTAGTGACAGAGTAGGCTTTTCAACAGTTACCTCTGCCATTTCCTCCTTGTCTTGGCCTGTGGAGGGCTTACCGGATCCTTTCTTTTTCTGTTTCTTTACTTCTCTTACTCCCTCATCTGATTCTGTTTCCTCTTCATCCTTTTGGCTTCCATAAGCCCTTGTGGCTTTTGCCTTTGATCTCTTACCGGATGCCTGAACTTCTGGTTTTGAACTTTTGGTTGTGGAAGGTGCAGGTCTCTTTGATGATCTGGTCCGGGTGGGAGTTTCAACCGGAGCACTTTCTTTGCTTTTCTCTTCTTCCTCGGCCTTCCTCCTCTTTTCCCGGCTGGCATCAAGTGCCTCCTTTGAGATACCTAGGCCTTGAGCAATGTGCTCTACTTCTTTTCTTACCTTTCTTTTAATCTCAGGTTCCCTGAGTTCTACATGTATTTTTACACTCAGCTCCTCAAAGGTTCCAAACCTTTCTGCCTTAGGATCTTTGGGCTGACTTAGCATGTGTTGAACATGCAGCTCCACTATCTGTTCATCAACTTCATACCCCATGGGCATGATCCAGACAGTCCTTGGCTCCACTGCCTCCATTAGGCACTGATCAGTGTCAACCATAAAGCACACTGAGTCCTTGTATTTCTCAATGAGAGACTGGGGAATTCTCTCTCTTGCTTGCATCATGCTCTGAAAGTTTTTGAAGTATCCCCATAGAGCTGTATTTCTCGCTTTTGCATCCCCAAATCCATGCAAATAGTCTCTTATCTGGACTGCAACAGGTTTGTCATTCTGCCATACCCATCCACTTGTTCCGGGTAGCTCATTCATGAAGTAGAAGAATAGACATACAATCAGAGTACCATACTTAAAGGAATTCTTCTTATCCTTCTTGATTTTCTGTATATTTTCCATTAATTGGCTTAGCAGTAGTTCACAGAGATCATACTCTGCATTCTTTCTTAGCATCTCATAGGCAGTGTATACTGCAGTTCCGGATACAGAATTCTCCCTGCTGGAGTGGTAGATCTTGTATCCTATTATCATTGATGCATATTTGATATCCGGATCGGAGATGTCTTCAATGGTCATTGCCCTTTTGTCAAATTTTGATCCGGTGGCCTTAGTTACAATGTTGTTCTTGACAGATTTGAGGATAGGTACTCCTCCGGAAGAGTATAGGCCAGTTACTGCTCTAATTGCCTCTTTTGTGATCTTGCAGGGTCTATCTAGCCATAGAAAGTTGTCATGCATCCTGCTCAGTACATACCGGACCCATTCATCCTCTTCAAAACAGGGGAAATGAATAAATTGCTCAAATTGTTTCTTCTGAATATCCTTATACTCTGGTTTGAGCTCAAAAGCATTGTCAATCAGCTGCTTGTGATAGAGGTCTCTTAATTTGAATTCCCCAAATTCCTCAATGTTTGCATGTATGTAAACCCTAATGTCTTCGGTGTGTAAAACTCCGTGGGGAACACTAGAGAAGGCTCCTAGTGGGTCTACCTCCAATGATTTGTAGGGATGTTTCTTGAATGAGGGGCGAGGTCTATCAGAGATCTTAACTATGTTTGGAGTAGCCATTCTTCAAAGATTTGCAGTGAGGTAATGAAAAACGGAGAATACCTTATGCGCCTTCGGTTTGCACGGAGTGGTTGGATTGATTTCTTTATGCAGTAGCTTCGGCAGGAGATCCTTGGTGCTTGATGAACCTTGTTGCAGAGCTCCACTTTTCGCTTCTTCTCGAGTGCAGAATGAGCAAATGACCTTTGAGAAATCCCTTAAATTGCTCCGCGAACCCTAATATCTGTCTGCAATAAATGCTTCACCTACATCATTCCGGTTTGCCTTGTCTGGATAGTTTGGAGTATCCCGGATTGGTTCTGATCTGAGGATATCATCTAGATCTTTCAATCATGAATAAATCGAGGTAACATATTACAAGAGCATCCCAAACACTCTGTCCAATCCGCAGAACAAGATAGTGCATTTCCGGATCTTTCCGGACCTTTTTGTAATCCTCTATCATATCGGAGCATCTCCCTGAACAGGTCTTATTTGATCGATCACAGCTTCTTCATAACTTCATACGGACCTCTGAAAACTTGACTGAAGTATCTCAAGACTCATATCTACAAACCCTTTGATCCACATCTTGTGCCACATCCGGTACCACTTGTTTGGCTGGGGGAACAAGATTTTCTTTGAGTCTCCCCCTGAGCCTGAGCTCACTTTTTAATTTCCGGAAGAAATATCAGCACCAGAGTCTGGTGCGGATCCAACCTCTACATTCTCTGAACTTTTCTTCACCCAGATCTTGCTCATCTGATTCCTAACCTCATCCGCATTCATCTTTTGTTTACCCTTGTCTTGATTCTGATTATACACCGGACCTCTTTTGTCCTGATTCTTGTTTCTGCAAACTTTAGCATTATGACCGGACCTATTGCAGATTTGGCAAATAACATTTCTTTGCATATTTGACTGATATCCTTTTGATCTGCATTGATTAGCCATATGACCTACTCTATTGCATGTGAAGCATCTACCTTTGAATGATTTGTTTACTTGCATAATTCTGCATTCATGGGATTTGTGTCCATACCTTTTGCAGTTGAAGCATTGTCCGGAGAAGGATGAATTAATCTGATTCATTCTCATTCTGCACTGATTAGCTTTGTGACCAAAGTGGTTGCAGCTGTGGCAGTATCCATTGAAGGATGGATATCTTTGAGCATTTGGCTGTCTTACCGGAGGTCTTCTAGGCCTGCTCCTTGGATTTTCTGATCCAAGATTCTTCTGACCGGATCCGGAGCTTTCTCCTTTCTCATATCCCAAACCATACTTGTCATCTGTCCTCTTTTGACTTCCAAGAAGAACTTCAAGTTGAGCAGAACTTATCTTGAATTTCTCTTTATATTCATTTGCTGTTTGAAGGTCTCTTTTGAGAGAGACAATTTGATCCTCAAGTTTTCCTTTATTATCTTTGGCATCTTCAAGATCAGATTCAAGATGTCTGATAATCCTGTCCATCTGGAGGCATTCTTCTGATTTTTCTTTAAGAGATTGTCTTAGATTATCTTCAGCCTTTCTTTTTTCTTCAATCTCTTGAGTAAACTTTATAGTTCCTGATTCCATTTCATGTCTTAACATAATGACTTCTTTTGATAACTTTTCACATAACCTGGTTTGCTCAGTCAATTCTTCATTTGTATTGCTTTCTTCACTTTGTCTTGCCAACTGTTGAAGCAGCTCCTTTCTCTTTTTCATGGAGAGACTTAATTTGTCTTTTAATTCTCTCATGAATTCATCAGCCTGTTTGAGTCTTTCCTTTAATTCACTAACTTCAGAATTCGACTGTTCAAGATCCTCAAGAGCAGTCTTGAGTTGCTCCCTTAAACCATATGCATCCATTTGAAATCCCAGATCTTCCTCAAGCTGTTAGGCTCTATTAGGAGGAACTTAGCTCTGATACCAATTGTTGATAACTGAGAGGGGGGGGGGTGAATCAGTTATCCTAATTATTTCCTTTATTGAACTTTCCCTTTAATTGATGCAGCATAAAATCAAACATAAAACATTAACCATAAAACAAGAAACACATGACACAGTATTTTTGATGTGGAAACCCTGTTAAGGGAGAAAACCACGGGGTGATTAACCCAAAATTATTCTCTGTTAGAAGAATAGGAAATTACAAAGATGGCACTTGCCAATTAGGGCTCACTGCCCGAGCACACTGCTCACAAGAGGCCCACTGCCTACAAGAAGACACACTGTCTACAAAGTGATGAGAATCACAGTCTTGAACTGATTGGAAGCATCTGCATATGCTAGAGTTCAGTTCCGGTTAGGCTCAGTACACTGATCTGCTGCACTTCATCTTTCCTCTGTTCTTTATTCTGCTATCTTTCACATACCGGATCCTTTTTGCTACCTCTGCTCTTTATCTAGACTTATTCGCATATCTCTCCACAACAACAACCCTTTCACAACTAAATCCATCCTCTATATATATCCGCACAAGTAATTTCATCACCTTTCTAGTCGGCATCCAGAACAGTCTAGTTTCTTATAAACTTTCATTCTGTCGGCTGAATCCTTCCTCACCAAGCAATGCGGATCAAGCATATACTTGTAGATATCATTAATCATGTCGGCCAAACATGATTCATGCCTTCACAACTTCTGTCATCATCAGTAACCCATCCGGAAAGCAGTCTGATACTCTGCCAGTCTGTTCTTCCTCTGTTTTCACTGTCTCTCAGGAATCCGGTACTCAACCATTCATATCTTTTTCTTTGTTCATCACCGGAGGCTAAATCCTTGGAATATACCACTCAGGGTAGTCCTCTTGACTTTCCCAAATCCGCACTGCACCAAGACACTTCCTCTGAGAGATCCGGACCAATCTGTCAGACCTTGCCACATGCTCTGTTCTTCTTCACCGGACCACAACATTCTTTATTCTGACTTCCGGTAGAGACACATTATGACTTGCGGATATGTGGGATGACCTTTGTTGCCATCAATGACAACAACCATGAATCCATATAGTGTCTCTTGCCAACATCAACATCATACATTATGTTAGATCAAAAGATGGAATCATTCATTGGGCTAGGACCATTAGTACGACAATAAATAGGCAGATAATGGCATTCTAAAAGTACAGAAGATTCAATATGTCAGCTTATGTGATATATGCATTAGCTGTTGAAATGCCTCCACTAGCTAGAATAAGAGTAGTAGACACTTTGGGAAGTGGCCTAGGCTAGAAATTAGTATATGATCATTACCTAGACTTGCAAGAAGAAAATGCATTGAAAAATTATGCAAGGGTAAATGATGTTTTCTACCACTATATGGTGAGGGTTCTGAATGGGGATAAGGAAAAGAGAATAAGTAAAGAGGAAAGACAAGCCATAGGTTATTTCAGTTCTTTGTTCATACAATTTCCCACTTTTACTTACATTAGGACTGAAGGCTTTGAGGACAAGCCATTTAAATTGCCCAGGTATCCTATAGATCACTTTATTGTATTAGAGTTTTCTAGGCAGGTTCTTAACATATACAACATGTATAAGAGGAGGTTCAAAAGATGAAACATCAAGTTCCCTTTTTTAATTTGCAATTATTCCTATTACAATGAGGACACTACTAAATAGTCAGAAAAGGAATTGAGATACTATGCATTTGAAGAATTTGAACTAACAAGAAAATTTGATCCTTTCCACATAATAGAGAATTTCCATGATAAAAAGTACAAACACCAAATTCACATTGAAGATTTTTGGGCAGATTGTGAAAATGAGCAGGAGGTGAGGAGAAGTGCTCATCAAAGATTAACCATTGAGAAAATGAAGACAATGGGGGATACCAGGGTGCCCCAAGAAATTACTAGGGATGACAAATTATTGCATCAAAGTTATGAAGTTTAGGGGATAGCATTATTGCTTGTTGATGAGCCTAATTGGGAAAAACCTGCAGAAACATCTTTAGATGTAATATCTACACCATTTCTTCTATTTTCTAAAAAATGGTTGGTTGATAAAATAAAAGAGTTTAAAGCTAACAAGGGTATTTCCACTTATCAAAAGAAAGGTAAGAAAAGAGAAAGGGAAAATAAGGATGAACTTATGTGCTTTCATGAGAATAGGAGAAGGTTCATGGAAACCACAGTACTAAGTAAAAATGAAAATGTAACATTATTAGACCCTTACGCTTTGGGAATTACAGTGGCTATTCCTTCAAGTACATTTATGGGAATTACAGTGGCTATTCCTTCAAGCATAGACACCAAAGGTAACATTTAAGCTCATACAAAAGAAGGACAAATCATTAGGACAGTCTACAGTACAAACTGTGATTATGGATGCACCAATAGAGAAAACACAAATGCCCACTATAGTATTAGATGCTTTATCATTTGGGATAAGGAAAAGGCAAATATCCGAGGACTTCACTCAAGAGGAAAGAAAAGAAGGTCACATAAGAGTCAAGCAGGAATTAACTGAAGAAATGCTGCATGAGTCAAGAGGTCTAGAAACTAAGAACGTTGCTGAATATCTAAATGTTGATGAAGAGAGTAGTAGTGAAGAAGAGTCACAGGATGGAGATCATATATAGTTAGAAGATGAAGAGGATCAAACATCAAAGATTGCCTTCATTATGGAAGAGCAAATATCAAGGAATGATCCTAAGGTAGAACAACAAGATATTCAGAGGGACAAGGTATAGAGCCTAGTAGATACAAATAAAAATGTGCAGGAGAATATGGAAGTAGTAGATCCATATGATGTATTAGTGTCACCTAAAATTATAAAAGAAGTTCAGGCAGTTGCACAGCAAGTTGAGGAGGTAGAATAGAAAATAGAGAAGGAAGGGGAAAAGATTGAAGAGAGAGCAAGTACATCTGCTGGTCAGTAAGTATCATCAGAAGAGAAAGGTGTAACAAAAAATATACAAGTTCCTATGCAAACAGAAGAGGCAATACCTATAGGGGATACAAATACAAATGCTCCAAATATTTCTCATACTAATATGGAACAAGATGAACAATAGAAAGGCTCAGAAGAAGGAAATGAAGACCAAAATATTGAGAAGAATATAGAGGAGGATAAAGAATGAAGAGAAAAGGTAGAAATAGAATCACAAAACAAGACAATGCTTCTCTTCCAGCATCATAACAGAATCAGCCTCTGGAGCAAGGTCAAATGCAACAACAATAGCAACATGGGACAATGGAAATAGAGAAACCTGAAGAGGAAGTAATCAATGAAGAAAAGAAGGTAGAAACAAATAAAGAACCACCAGATTAGTTAGGAAATGAAGTGAGAAGGGAAAAGGCAGAGGTGCAAGTGGTGCTTATTGATATTAAAAGTTTGCTGGGGGGACATCCACCAAGGGAAAAAAGGAAAGCAAGAACAATGTCAGCTATAAAGAGGAGCCCTTCAGGATCAAGAACTTTAGAGCTTGCTATCCCACAAAAGGATAAAGGTAAGGGAGAAATGACCCTTGATGGTTATAAATTGATGAATATAGATTTGGGACATGTGACAAGGGAACAACATCTTACTGAGTGGCAAGACATGAACAAAATGACTATGGAAATAATGAAGAAAGACAAAGATACTTTTGAGTACTTAAAAGGACATATTGTACAATTACAACAATTTATACAAGGGATATTTAACCCAAGGGTTGGAGGCATTCCTGAGATACCTGACAAGTTAGCCATTTTATCTAAGGATCAAATTACTCAATTTGAAAACAAAAAAGTTGAGGCTAATGTTTTCAAAGAATGGTTCAAAATGTTTATCAAAAAAGGAGAAGACACCATAAGGTAGGTGATTGCCAACTGGGAGCTGGCTCTTGCAGAAAGATATGATTGTAGTATTGTTTTGCAACAGTGTCAGCATAGAATGGAGGAATGTAAAGAAGAGTTAAATCAAGTTGAAGATATGGCAGAAAGTGTTGAAGAGCTGAGGACTAAAGAAATAGTAACTTTGCAAGTGGCAAGTCATATGCCACAAGTCATACTGGAGTTGAAATTTGAAAGTAACATGTTAGAAGGTTGTATTATGAATACTCGAGAATTGGAAAGAGATGCTGATGAGGTGATGAGAAAACATAGGAAGATGATACAAAAGTTTATAGGATATGAGTGCCCAGAAGCACCAGTTTATAATGCAGATATGGCAGTGAAAGAATTCAAGAAGATGTATCTACCCTGCCTAGAAGATCCTAATGCATTTCTGAGCACTAAAATGGTTGAGTCAATCATGGAGTCAAATGCATGAATAAGGAAATATCAAAAGCATGAAGAGGAGGTGGAAGAACAAGTAAAAAACATTGAAAGAGAAGGTTGAAATGTAGAAATACACATGGATAGTTAGTCAAAGGAACAATCATAATGTTGTATCAGCATTGATAGCCAAGTACACAGAATACTTGAAGAAAATTGGAGAAGAGTAAAGAGGAAAGGTACCAACAACAGTGGGGTTTCTCTTTATTTTTGAATATGTGGTTATATTTTGATAGGTTGTTGTTATCAGAGTCAACAAAAGAAAGGTCAAAGAAGATTCCGCATTTGAAAGATTCTTATGGCATGTTTTTTCCAAAAAGAGTATTCTGACAGATATTTTGAAGGACGGTTAGAAATGGATTACCACCGTTGATCATATTAGTTTGAATTAGGACCATTGATTGTTTTTTGTTACTATAGCTTAAAGGGATTTAAAGTCTATAAAAGGACCTTGCTACTTGTATTTTAATTACACAGAATTTTGTAACAAAAGACATATATTACATTTTAGGCAAAAGGAAGTACTAGACTTTGAGCAAATTCTTAGGTGAAGTGGAAGCATCTATGTCTACAACAGGGATAATGTGGAATATCCAATTTCTCCATTGTATCTGTGAAGTGTTTGTAAGTTCTTTGTTTGATTGTTAATGATTTCAAAGAATCTAAAGTCTAAATACATTGTAAATTTGAAAGGCTTTTCATATATTACTAAATATAAGCATCTTTTGTTTCATCTATCTCAGAGTACATTAGATTTAAATATTCTTTAGTATATCTCCTTTTATGATTGCCTTTCTGTATATGAGTTTCGTGATATTGCTCAGGATAAATATACATGAAATTTACTCTTTGAATCATTACAGTTGACTAAACTTATGTACACGTGTATTAGAAAATTAAGTCTTGTGGAATTGAAGTTTTTGAACCTTATATTTTTCTAAACTCTTCTCTGAAATCATAAACAAATAGCTTGAATGTAGAAATCTTAAGGAAATTGTCATGTATTTGAATAAAGCACAAGAAATTGTAAAGGGATTTGACAGTTTTCATATGTAATAGGAAGCACAATTTGATTTGTCAATATTCATATAAAGCTTTGAGAGAAAATAATAAATATATGCAAAGGAACATATATTTTGATGAAATTTGAAGTTATTTGTATACAATATGCCAGTAAAGTTAGTACAATACACTTTAATCACGTAAGGCCCCTTGAATAAAAAAAACTTTGCATTGAACCATGAGCAAATACAATACAACCATGACCTAGTTTACATAGACTTGGAATTGAGAAATATTTCCAATAATTCTCCATATTCTTCAAAATAAGCTAAGATTCTTTGTGAATTTTATCTCTGTATGTTGAATAAAATTGACATCAATAGTTTTTGGTGCTAGGAGGGCCTGATTGGAATTAAGGTAAGATTTGTGCAAATCTAGCTCATAATAGTGGTCGAGTGACCAGATCTAGGTCCAATTCAGGTGATATTTTTGTACAACTACCTGACAGAAGGTAGAATAAGAATCCTTTAGTTTGAAATCCCAGAATAGCACACGTAGGAAGTTCATCAAGGACTCCCCCTGGATCACCTTTCAATATACATAATATAGTGAGCCCAGATGATTCTGCATTCAGATCATTATATCTTAGTTTAGGACTGCATAGAGGTCCAAATCCTCCTAGAGGTCCTAGCCCGCCTAGAAATCCAAGTCCTCCAAGAGGTCCCAGCCCACCCCGAGGTCTAGTCATTGCATATTTTAATGTCAATTCTCCCATATCATTTACTAATTATCATGAAATGCCTAAAAATCTTGAGAAGATCTACCATAAATATCAATTGCATCAGGATCCAGAAGATCACATCAGAATCTTTAAGGAAGCTTGCTTCAGGGCAAGATTAGAGCATCAGGATGTAGTGTGTAGGTTGTTCTTATACACCTTCAATGAGCAGGCTTCTAATTGGTATGTCAACTTACAAAATGGTTATATCACTACCTAGGAACTCATGGAAGAGGCATTCTTGTCTAGGTTTAGAGAACTAGTTGAACCTTCTGCTTTGTATCACAAGTTAGCAGCAATTAAAGGAGGTGAAGGGGAACTCATAGACAATTTCAATGACAGGTTTCAGAAGGCTTTATTTAGGTAAGTTGCTCCTTATACTATAACTCCTAAGGCAATATGATGCAGGAGCATCCCTAGTTTAAGAGAAATCTTGCATCAACCAAAAACATTTGCATTTCAGTTCTTTCATTTTCCAGTTCAGTTTAGGTAGTTCAGTCAGTAGCAGTTCTTAGCTTGTGGTCTGGTTTTGGCATTTCACATCTTGTGGATCTGGACTTAGCATCTACATTCATTCATCTACAACATATCAATAATTTAGAGCATTTGGATCAGTTACTAGAAAGATATCGCTATCAGAAGTTGACTATTTTCTCATAGCAGAGCATTCTAATAGTTCCTGATAACCAACTGAAGGAGAAGGCTTGCGGATCGTTCCTTGACTTGCAGATCTCATTGACACATCCTTCAATGTTTTGTGATTTATGGCTAACCTTCCCCAAGGGTCCACACATTGTTCTATTCATTTGAGGAAGTGTTCTATGCATTTAGGTCCGACCTATCTGTGAACACGTTACAACTCTTCATTGGAGTTTGTGACCTTCCTTGGCCGACATGGAGCAATCTATTGGTCCAGAAATGATATATAAAGATATAATAGATCCTTAGGAAAGTAGTTTCATGATATAGTGATAGCTGATAATTCAAATTTTGTGTGAAGGGAGCTTCAAAGCCATATCTTGCGCATGTATGTAATTAGGCCTGTGAGCTCTAATTGTAAGCCCGCATGTTGCCAGCTAATCTCTATTTTGGATTCTATGTTATACTAAATGATTGAATTTGCATTTGCTTTATTTCTTTTAGTTGTTTCCATTATGTTTACTCTTGCTGCATAGTCTGGACAGTTCATTTTGTGAACCCTCCTACCATGACTACACCAAGTTTGCCTAACAAAGTAGCACATAGAATGACACCGGCAAAGAATGAAGAACTGAATAGATAGATACAAGAGTTGTTGAGGAAAGGTTTGATCAGAGAAAGCTTGAGTCCTTGTGCAGTACATGTAGTGCTAGCACCTGAGAAGGATGGAGAATGGAGAATGTGTACTGACTCTAGAGCAATAAACAAGATCATAGTTAAGTATAGATTCTCTTTACCTAGAATGGATGATATCATGGATTATTTGAGTGGAGTAAGATATTTCACAAAAATAGACTTAAAAAGTGGATACCATCAAATCAAAATCAGAGAAGGAGATGAATGGAAGACTACTTTCAAGACAAATAAAGGATTGTATGAGTGGTTAGTGATGCCTTTTGGATTGACAAATGCACTGAGTACTTTCATGAGGTTGATGAATGAGGTCTTGACGAAATCCTTAGGTAAGTTTGTGATTGTGTACTTGGATGATATTCTAATTTTTAGTAGGACAAAAGAGGAATATTTGTTGCATATTAGACAAGTTTTGCAGAGGTTGAGAGAAGAGAAATTGCTGATAAACATCAAGAAGTGTAGTTTCATGAAAGAAGAATTGGTATATCTAGGATTTGTGATTTATATGGAAGGATTGAAGATGGACCCTGAGAAAGTGAAAGCAATTATTGAATGGCCTACACCATAGATCATTGGAGAGGTTATATCATTTCATGGTTTGGCTAGTTTCTACCGAAAGTTCATCAGAAATTTTAGTTCAGTTTGTAACCCTATGATAGAGACAATGAGAGGTGATAGAAAAGATTTCAAGTTGACATCAGGAGCAGATAAAAGTTTTGAGTTGTTGAAGTAGAAAGTAACAGAGAAACTTGTTTTGGCATTACTAGATTTTAATAAGGTATTTCAAGTTGATTGCGATGCTAGTGGAAATGCAATTGGAGTAGTGTTAAGTCAAGAAGGTAGACCTATAGCATATTTTAGTGAGAAGTTGAATGATGAAAGGAGAAGATATTCAGTTTATGATCAAGAGTTCTATGCCATAATTCAAGCCTTGAAGAAGTTGAGACATTACTTGTTGCCTGAGGAGTTTGTGTTGTATACAGATCATCAAGCTTTGCAGTATCTAAATAGTCATGGAAAGTTGAATCAGAGATATATGAGATGGGTAGAGTTCATGCAGAGTTATACTTTTGTGTTGAAGCATAGGAGTGGTAAATCAAATAAAGTTGTTGATGCCTTAAGTAGAAGAAGGAACTTGTTAACAAAGATGAGAGTTGAAGTGTTGGGTTTTGATGAATTAAAGATTATGTATGAGGGCGACACTAATTTTGTAAAACCTTGGAGAGCATGTAAGGAATCTTTTGTGATAGATAGAAGTAAGTGGTTGGACTATTTCATTCAAGAAGATATGTTGTTCAAAGGAAGTCAGTTATGCATACCTAGAAGTTCAATGAGAGCTAATTTGATCAAGGAGAAGCATAGTGGTGGATTGGCAGGACATTTTGGCATTGATAAGACAATAGCTTTGGTATGTAAAAATTACTTTTGGCCTCAGATACATAAGGATGTTCAGAGATTTATGCAGAGTTGTAGAGTTTGTTAAGTTGCAAAAGGGAGTAGTCAGAACATTGGATTGTATAAAACTTTGACAGTTCTGGAGAGACCTTGAGAAGACATAAGCATGGATTTTGTAATGGGATTACCTAAGACACAGAGAGGATATGATTCAAAATTTGTAGTTGTTGACAGATTTTCAAAAATGGATCATTTCATACCTTGTAAGAAGACAATTGATGCAGTGCATGTAGTTGACCTATTTTTTAAGGAGATTGTGAGATTGCATGGGTTATCTAAGAGTATAGTTTTAGACAGAGACACAAAGTTTGTTGGATACTTTTGGAAGACACTTTGGAAGAAAATGAAGATAGATTTGAAGTTCAGTTCTACTTTTCATCCATAGACAGATGGACAGATAGAGGTAGTGAATAGGAGTTTGGGAAACTTGTTGAGATGTTTGGTTGGAGACAAAGCTAGAAGTTGGAACTTGATTCTTTCACAAGCAGAGTTTGCATACAATAACTCGGTGAATAGGAGTACTAGAAGAACACCTTTTGAGATTGTTACTGGAGTGAATCCTAGAGGAGTTGTAGAATTAAGAGATATCAGTACAGAAGAAAAGAGGAGTGCAGAAGAAAAAGAATTTACAAATCATATGAAGATAGTGCATAATCAAGTGAAGAAGAATTTGGAGGACATGAACAGTAAGTACAAAGAGAAAGCAAATGAGAAGAGAAGACATAAGGAATTTGAAGTTGGAAATGAAGTGATGGTGTACTTGAGAAAAGAAAGATTTCTAGTTGAGACATATAACAAGTTGAAGATGAAGAAGTTTGGACCTTGTAGGATACTCAGGAAATGCATATGAAGTGGAATTTGAAGGAAGCTAGGTGTGCGGAAATCACTTCCTACACTAATCTAATGAGGAGAGATGTATGCAAGTTTAATTTTAATTCTTACAACTACAGCAACATAGAACATCTAACAAAGATATTGCAGCAATACACATACACACAGAAAGTAGACAGAAGAGAGAGACAAGATATACATGGGAAAAACCCTTACGGATGAAAAACCCCACACTCCAAAACATAGCTCAAATGTTTTACAGTAAACAATAACATATTACAATATAGTTTCAGAGCCAATGGTCTTTTAGGAGTCTTCAGATGTCAAATCTGGAGATATTCCAACAGCATAACATTACCTGTAAAACACACACTACTTATCTCCCATCCAAGCATCTATTTTTATAGAGTTTACAAGGAAAATATGGAACCTTCTAGAGATGGGCATCCATCTTGGACTCATGCCCCAAAACCCATGCCTATGGACACTTGTCCAACATCCCATCCCAATGTGGGTGCCTTGTCCCAAGATAGGCTATGAGAGATGCTCTTACGCACCTTACAACTATCATAGAATCCGTCATAACTGACAACACTTATAGCTGTAAGAGAATCTATCATACACTAACTAAAAATATCTTATTCCTCTTACAACTTGTCATAACCTCCCTTGACTGCCCAAAGATGCCTTTCTCTCTTGCAAAGATACTCACCGACACTTGACCCTGTCTTGGGGGCGTTGCCCCCAAACCCCTGTTAATTATTCAAGGGGGAAACCACGGCTGCCAAAGTCACCAAAATTTATCCTACTGCATGTACACAAGGTACCAACTATGCCAACTCAACATGAGATAAATAAATACAACATTAGGAATTTGCAAAGGTTGACACACCTTAATTCCCAATAGAATTAATAGAGACATTGGGTATTTCACCTATTTTCAACATTGTAGATCTTTACCAGTATCGTGAAGTAGAGTTTAGTGACAGCATGGAAGAAAACTTGAAGAAGCAGTTACCACAACAAGCACTAGAATAGATTGAAGACAGTTTGGATAGTAGAATTAGACGCAGCACTAGAGGAAGACAATACAAATAATACCTTGTGAAGTGGAAAGGTAGACCAGAAGAAGATTCATCTTGGATTTCTCAGGCTGAGGTGGACCGTCTTAGTTCTCCCCTAACCCCAACAAAGTGAGGGACTCACTTTTTCAATAATCCTAGATGTCTGATGTAGGAGCATCCCTAGTTCAAGAGAAATCTTGCATCAACCAAAAACATTTACATTTCAGTTCTTTCATTTTCTAGTTCAGTTTAGGTAGTTCAGCCAATAGCAGTTCTCATCTTGTGGTCTGATTTTGGCATTTCATATCTTGTGGATCTGGACTTAGTATCTACATTCATTCATCTACAACAAATCAAGAATTTAGAGCATTTGGATTGGTTACCAGAAAGATATCGCTATTAGAAGTTGATTGTTTTCTTAGAGCAAAACATTCTAACAGTTCTTGATAACCAGTTGAAGGAGAAGGCTTGTAGATCATTCCTTGACTTGGAGATCTCATTGACACATCATTCAATGTTTTGTGGTTCGTAGCCGATGTTCACCAAGGATTTGAGGAAGTGTTCTATGCATTTAGGTCCGATCTATCTGTGAACACATTACAACTCTTCATTGGAGTTTGTGACCTTCCTTGGCCGACGTGGAGGAATCTATTGGTCTGGAAATGATATATAAAGATATAATAGATCCTTAGGAAAGTAGTTTCATGATATAGTGATAGCTGATAATTTGGATTTTGTGCGAAGGGAGCTTCAAAGCCTTATCTTGCGCATGTATGTAATCATGCCTGTGAGCCCTAATTGTAAGCCTGCATGTTGCTGGTTAACCTCTATTTTGGATTCTATGATATACTGAATGACTAAATCTGCATTTGATTTATTTCTTTAAGTTGTTTTCATTGTGTTTACTCTTGCTACATGGTCCAAACAGTTCATTCTGTGAACCCTCCTACTATGACTGCACCACAATATTGGCAATGTATTATGCTTCTTTAGATCCTTTGACTACAATGTTTGTTAAGAGAAACACTGATATAGATAGTTTGTCAAAAGCTTACAAAGAGGCAGTTGTAGTGAATTAGGAGATGAGACAAACGACATATAATCTATTTCTGAATGTAGGAAATCCTGGGATTCTAAACCAAACACAGCCATGGAATGGTGTTCCAATGCATCATACTCCATTATTGAATCCAGTTCCTACTTATACACCAGTGTATAACCCCACCCCCATTTAGGCTATAGTTATTGTACTGGTAACAGTGCCAGTAGTAATTAGACTAATGGTCAGTCTTTCTTTCAGCCTCCTCAAGATACATTTATAGCCAAAACACAAGATGATAGGGAGGAAATAAAGGAAATTACTGCACATCTAAGGAGACTAACCACTGAGATGACTCAATTAAGAAATAAAAAATTTTATGGTAGAAATACTCAAGGACAGAGTTAGAGTCAGAGTCAAAATTATAGTCATGGTCAGAGTTCAAATCAAAATCAAAATCAGGGGCAGGGAATGCAAAATAGGGGACACAATGGAGATAACAAAGCCTGGGGTAATAACAACAAAAATTAGAATCAACATAAACCATCTAGGACATGGAAGATGGGACCAAACAATGGCACTCTGGCCTCTCCATTTGAGAGTCCAGACATTCAAGAGTTGAAACAACCAGCTAGAGTCCAAATGGCTAACATAGCATTAAAAAATTGGTGCAGGATTCATAACACGAATGCACATGCTGAGCTTAATTGTCCTCAATTTCATCTTGTTGCTAGTATCTTTAATGTGGAAGTACAAGCTCCTACATCCAAATTCTTAATTCTGGAAGAGAATGAAATAGTACCTTCAGGATTTGAGTCTGTTATGGTCTTAGAAAGTTTTACCTTCACAACTAGGGAAGAAGAGAGTCAAATAGCAAAAAAGGAACCTTATTATTGTGAGAACTTGTATCCAGATTCAACCTTAGTACTAGAGGCCTTTCAGTTTCCCTTTGAAACTGAAAATGAGGTATTATGTGAACCAGAGGAGGTGTAGGCTTTTTAGCAATCCAACAAGAACCACACTTATAATCTGAGAAGCAACAGTAAGCCTGTAGGTCCTTTCACTACCTCCACTCCTAATAACTTCAATACTCCACCAGATTAACATGCTAGTAATAACCTAGCTAAAAGCTAATTATCATGGTACTAGTGGGATAGTAGCACCAAAGGTTCAAGTAGGGAAAACGGAACCTAATGAAATAGCAAAATTAATGAACTACTTGTTTGAGGAAATAAGAAAGATCAAGGTTAATGTCCCTCTATATGAGTTGTTGAAAAGTCCAGGGATACGAAATGCCTTTATAAGGTCCTTAGATGAGTTAGTACCAATAGAGAACTCAATTGACATAGATGTTCATAGTAGAGATGTACAGTCCAAAGATAAAGGCAAGAAAACTGAACGACCTTCAAACACTAATGTTGTCATGTATGTAGAAAAGAAGGAAGGTCCTCCTTTTCTGTTAACTGTAAGAATGCTTGGGAAAAATATACATAATTGTATGGTGGATTTAGGAGCCTCAGCTAATGTTATGCTACTTGGAATATGCAAAACTTTAGGACTCACTCCCACCAAATCTTCTAAGGTTGTTACACAGTTAGACAAAACATAAGTTAATGTGATAGGTGAGCTGATGCATATCCAAATGTAGTTAGCATCTAATCCTAGGGTAAGCCAATTTATTGATATTTAGGTCATAGATATATGAGTTAATTATGGTATGCTACTAAGTAGAGACTGGTATAAGACATTGAATGGATACATGGCCACTAATTTTTCACATGTGGTTACCGTGGAGAGGTGTCCTGAATCAAATTAGAATAGAGGCTAAACCTAGGATGAAACACATGATTACAAAGTATAACAAGATGAATGAGATATTGTATGCTTCTGTTGAACTGGGTGTCTATAGAGTGTCAAACAAGGGAGTTTGAATCGAGGAGATTTTAGTTCTAGATTTTAAGACAAAGCCTGCTAATAATGAAACAACTACATTTATTGAATCTGATTTTAATTCTTTTGATGAAGAAAATAATGTTGCAAGTAGTTTTGGTCAAACCATAAGACAAGAGATGGAAAGGTGCATTCAACAAGAATCTCCAATTTAGTGTAAGTTGTACAAAGGTCTATGTAGAGTTCATAATACTCTTCATCCTGAAGAAAACTATAGAATGAGTAGAGATATTATAGAATATCAATATGGAAAATGCATAAAAAGGATGGGACAGCAAAAAGGAAAGTTTATTCCTGATAAACCTGAATTAGGTTTTCATGAAAATGCAGATGAGTCAATATGAGCTTCAAAGGAAGAAGTAGGAGTAAAGAGTGTCAATTATTCTAACTTACAAACTGAAAGTGTAGGTGTACCTATAAATTAGACTAAGACACATGAAAATAGGTATGTTGTTGCAGGACATGTGATGAACAAAGTAAGAGTGGCATCTGGACACTAAAGTGTGATGGATCTAAATCCAAGCAAGGGGCAAGAGCAGGGGTCGAACTCATTGATCCAAGTGGTAAACCATTTTTGGCAGCATATAGGCTCTAGTTTCCTTGCACTAACAACATAACAGAGTATGAAGCTCTAATTTATGGAGTTGCTATGGCTATCAAGAAAAAGGTAAAAGTGATCAAAGTATTTTCTGATTCTAAGTTAGTAGTTAAACAAGTCAAGAAACTGTATGTGTTTAATTACAGAAAAATGGTTAGTTATAGGCATAGGATATGGGATTTGATTGAATCTTTTGACGCCTTTAACATTGAGCATATTCCTAGAGAATTGAATCAAAGACCAGATGCGTTAGCAGTTGCTGCTAGCACTTTAGAGCCTTTAACATTGTCAGGTTTAAAACAATTTTCTGTTGAATTCGTAAATGTACCAAGTATACCTGATAATGTCACTCATTTCCAAGTATTTGAAGATCAACAAATTGTAGACTTTCTCACTTGTCATGAGGTATTTGAAACTTAGATCATTGATGAGTAGGAAAGACTTGATGTATCTTGGGATGAGGAGGACATAGTAAATCTGAAAAGTAATTTCCTACCTAAAGGGGTAATAGAACTGGAGATCTTTGATTTTGATGGGGTAGTTAGACAGAAAGACCTACCTAAAACAGAAGAAGGTAAGTGTGATCCCTTTAACTTGGGAACAGAACAAAGTCCACAAAATGTGTTGATTGAAAAGGCTTGTTCTGAAGAATTAAGGAAAGAAATTGTAGAGATTTTAAAGGAGTATAAACATGTGATATCTTGGACCTATGAATATTTGAAGACTTATGATACATCTATTATAACTCATGTAATACCATTAAGACCAGGGGTAAAACCATTTAGACAAAAATAGAGGCCAGTGAATGCTAGTTTAGAGCCTCTAATCTTTGAGGAAGTCAAAAAAAAGTTGTTTGCCTGAATAATTTTCCCAATAAGACATTAAACCTGGGTAGCAAATTTAGTGCCCATAAGGAAGAAAAGTGGAGACATCAGACTGTGTGTAGACTTTAGAAACTTGAATAAAGCTTCTGAAAAAGATAACTACCCATTGCCTCCAATAGATGAAGTACTACAGGCAGTAAATGGAGCTAAGATGATGTCATTTCTAGATGTATTTTCTGGGTATAATCAAGTTTTAGTTGACAAAGAGGATAGATTGAAAACTACATTTACTTGTAAATGGGGTAACTATGCATACAGGAGAATGCCTTTTGGTTTAATTAATGTAGGTGCCACTTTTCAGAGAGCCATGGACATTGCATTTCGTGGACTGTCAGGTAAATGCATTGTTATTTACATGGATGATTTAACTGTATTTTCTAAAGATACATCCACTCATGCATAAGATTTAGGGAGAGTGCTAAAAAGGTGTGAAAGGTATGGGATCTCTCTTAACCCAAAGAAATGTTCATTTGGTGTAACGGAAGGAAAGTTGTTAGGGCATATCATTTCTGAGAATGGGATATCCATTGACCTAGACAGAGTAGAAGGAATAAAAAAATTACAATTGCCTAACAGTAAAAAGGAATTGAAGTTTTTCTTTGGTAAAATTAACTTTGTCAGAAAGTTTATTACAGGATTTGCAAAAATTGTGCAGCCATTATATGCAATACTAAAGATTGATGCAAAGATAGAGTGGATGCTAGTAGCTAAGGCTACATTCATAGACAATAAAGAGGCCATTTCTGATGCTCTTGTGTTAGCTAGTCTAAATTATATGAAACTATTTTACATCTATTTGTTCACATTTGGGCATTCAATTGCGGCTGCTTTGACACAAAAAGGAGAAGAAAATGAAGAGAAGCCCATCGCTTTCATGAGTGCTCCTTTGAAGGACACATAGTTGAAGTATTTAGACACAAAAAGATAGGCTTTTACATTAGTGAGGGTAGTGAAAAAGTTTAGACACTATATCTTGAGAAGCCAAGCAAAGGCTATAGTACCTGATGCAGCAGTGAAAATGTTATTGATGAAAAATGAGCATGGGGAGAAAAGAGCCAAGTGGATTACAGTGTTGCAAGAGTTTGATATGGAGATCATTCCTATGAATTTGGTCAGAGGTTAAGCATTAGTACAGACAATAGCTAATACTGATCCAAATTTGGTGAAACAATAGTATGTATTAAACACTAATGATGCATCAGGTTGGTATGATGACTTAAACACATTCTTGATATTTGGAAAGTATCCAAGTAAGATGAAGTCTTCTCAGACGAGAGCCCTAAGAATAAAAGCACAAATGTATATGGTACACAGAGGTTTATTATTCAAGAAAAATCATGAAGGTATATACTTGAGGTGTTTGAACAAAGATGAAGTAGACAAAGTATTGTTGGAACTACATGACAAATATGGAACAACTCATGGTTCCCATTTGGCTACTACTCATAAAATTTTGAGAGCTGGTTATTATTGGCCAACAATGCTTAAGGATACAGAAAACCATATTCAAAGTTGTCACACATGTCAAATTTCAGCAGACAAAGGGAGAAATCAGGCTAATCCACTACAACCAGTTATTGAGTCTAGGCCATTTGCACAATGGGGACTAGATTTTATTGGAGTCATCAATCCTCCCTCATCTTCTGGGCACAAGTTCATACTGATGGTGACAGACTATTGTACAAGGTGGATAGAGGCAATGTGCTGCAAGTTTTCTACTACTGAGGTATTCATCAAATTTCTTGAGGAGAACATCATCACAAGGTTTAGAGCTCCCTATTCTCTGGTATGTGACAATGGCCCCGCTTTCTCATCTTTGAAAATTTCTAAGTGGACATTTGAATATGGGATAGTTCTAGAGTTTTATTCAAATTATTATCCTCAAGGTAATGGGTTAGCTAAGTCTACTAACAAAATCCTGTTAGACATCATCAAAAAGTTAATTGTTAAAAATCCAAAAGAGTGGAATACACTACTGAAGTATGCACTATGGGTAGATAGGATGAAAGTTAAGGCCACCTTAGGCAATGCACCATATCACTTAGTCTATGGGACAGATCCCATACTTCTAGTGAATTTAAGAATACCTACCTGGAAATTTGCTAATGAGTATTTAGGCTTCGATGATCATAGGGAAGCTAGATTAGTCCAAATGTTACAATTGGATGAGAAAAGAGACCAAGCTATAGATAAATTTGCTAAGCATCAGGCTATAGTTAAAAGGTGGTTTGATAAGAGAGAAAGAGTCAAAACATTCAAAATATCGGACCTGGTGTTATGTTGGGATAAACCCCACGAGAAGAAAGGGAACCATGGAAAGTTTGATAAATTGTGGTTAGGACCACTATAGGTTTCAGAAATAATAGGGGACAATACTTTTAGGCTTAAAACATTAACTGGCGAAGATGTGCCATTACCTGTTAATGGTCAACATCTTAAGCATTATTTTCAGGCTTAGAAGGTAGGTCATCCTTACTGTGTATCATAATGTAAATACTGTACAGGTGTGTGTTTTCTGGGTTCTGTTGGTTATTTGTTTGTGTGCTTTGTTGGTGATTTTGTGTTTGTTTCTTGGTTTGTTGGTTGTGTTTCTTTGGTAGGGGTGTTTGTTTTAATTTAAGGTATGAAAGAGTAGACTAACAACCAGTAAAAATAGTGGAAAATTTGGAGAATTCAAGTTAATCATTTGAAATTTATGCATAACTGGTTTGAACTTTCATGAATGTAAAGTGTTGTTTATCTTGTGAATGATTTTATTCAATAACTAGGAATTGAAATATTCAAGGAATGTTTTTCACAATGAAACACCTAAAATCCTTGGGTTTGTTGAACATACCAGTGTAGGTTTTAAGTGAAAAATCAGAGGTCACCCTTGCTACCATTGCAATTCTTAGCTTAAAATTAGCAAATGACCACACCTTGTAGCATGAATTTATAATGATGATATCTCATGAATCTATATATACAAAATTGAATTAAAAAAAAGAAGAAAGATGGATTATACTAAAAATCCAATTTAAGTCATCTAAGTAACTCTACTGGGGCTATGGACGTCTACTGGCATTGGGGCTCTACTTAGGAGAATTGCAACGATAACCTTGTCAGGGCTATGAATGCCTGTTGGCAGTAAGGCTCTATCCGGTTGGCTATAAGGGATGAAATCAACCATGTAGTTTAACACCAGTCACTAGTATTTTCAACTCATCTTCAAGATGAGGATTATTAATCATATGCACACACTTAAGCTCTATTGAAGGATTCATACTCCTTATTGAATACATTCAGTCCAGGTTGAATAATAGTTTGCATATGAGGAAGTTCGAAGTTATGAATTTATTCCATTGTGTTTTCTTTAATGGTTTAAATTTATTTGTTTTATTTGGTTGCTAGTTGTTGTGATGCTCACAACATGCCCCATTTCACTTTTTAGGAAAATGAGGACCCCTGCTATGGCTTTTGCTTTTGGGCTAGTGGGTTTGGTCTTTTTTTGGTGGTAAAAGGGAAAAGGGCTAGGTGTGCAAAAGTGTTGAAAATCAAAATTCCTAGTGCTAGGTACAAAACAAAAGGTACTAGTGAATTTGTTGTGAAAAATGATTACAGGTTTCCTTTTGAATCAATTAGAAATTCCTAATATTTTGTGAGATGTGAAGGTTTTGGTAAAATGCACTATTTTGGAATTTGTGTGTCATATACAAATGTATTCATGTATGAAGAATTTGTATTTGTCAGGTTATGTGCAATCGAGCTTTTGTATCTTTCTTGTTGCATACATATGTCTAATATTCAAATCCTTTGCATACAAACTGGACCCGATTGAGTTCAAAAGTCAATTATAGAAAATGAAAAAGTCTGCGCTTGCATGTAGGTTTGTATGTATGCTTAATACAAAGATGATCAAGATACAAAGTGGTGAATATACATGCATAGATTCAAAAAGTGAGTAAAATCAAACATACAACAAAGACTGAGTTAAACGTTCTTATATCATATGAACAAATTGCATTAATCAGAATTCAAATATAAGATCCAAATACATACAAGAGGCTAATACAAGAAAGTGTAACAATGGATAAAATGTACCAAAATTAGGAATATTCATATTATATATGAACAGAAATGTACATTTAAAGAGGAGGTATCTGCAAGCGTCATTGTTAAAATTTGAATTCTTTGCAAAAAGAGAACCAAAGTGTTTAAATAACAATACAAAGATTAAGGATTCACATAGAAGTGCCCAATTCAAACTACCTCTACAAAATGACCCAACCAGTCTAGGTTCTATATTGAATCTAATCCCCTAGACAAGCGTAAGAAACTGAGGTTGACCCTGGCCCAATAATGGTGGCGGGCTAAGGCATAATCCGCCATGTTCATTAGAAAGGAAGTCTTTCATAGTAGGCTCCAAGAATATTGATTAGAGGAATTTATGATGCTCATGGAATGCCTACACCCAATTTTTCTCCTAAGAGGACGTCGATATCCGTAATTCTAATAGTCAGCCTTGAAAACATCTTGAAATAACAAAAAGACTTCCACTTTGTTAATACTTAAATCCAACACAGAAGTGAGGAACCAAGATGCAATATCAAAATTAACTCTATATCTATCCTCATTCGTTAGAAAGCCTATACCTAATACCATCTTAATGGCTTCTACCTCTAGCTCATGGAATATAGGATTTTTGTGTTGAATGATTAATCCTCTCAAATGAGCATCTGAGATTAGACTGAAGAAAGCAGTCTGCCTCCTATTACTTCAAAGACATATGGGAGTAGTCATACTCATAGTAAATACTAGCATAGGATGAAGAAGAATGAGAATTGTTCATCACACAGACCCTTAAATAGAATTTCACACAAGTTACATGGTTGATCACCATTAATGGTGTTCATGTGAGTTTTGAATGTTCAGATTGTATGAGTTAATTCAGGCATGCTAGAGGTCTAATAACATTAATGTCATTAATGTATCAGATTGTTAATCATGACTTATAGATTATGGTATTAAATGCAGGGATATAGTACAGATATTGGAAGAAAAGGAAAAGGGGATCACTTTATGAAATAAACATGCAGGATTGTATGTATTTGGCATGCAATGCACAAGATACAAAGGTGAACCTAAAAGGAGGAAAACTAAGGTAACTGACAAGGTGAGTTGTCCTTTTTATGTTTCCTTTGTGGTATGTTAACATGGTGCATAGGTAAAGTACAATGGCGGAGTTATAAAAGGGTTTAAAATCAGTTGAAATAAAGGGATAGGTCCACATTTGTATTGAATGGAAAAATGTGTTGCACACACATGGAGATGTACAAAAGGAATTGAGTACAAAAGTGAAGATTATTGAAAGGTACAAAGTGATATACTAAAGGATATACAAAAGGAGATACAAAAGGAGATACAAAGGGATAAATGCAAAACCTGATAGAAATTCAAACGTGGTATTAAATAGCTAAGGTTAACGTTTTGCATGTATGAGAGATTGTATGCATGCAAACATGGGATACAAAGAAGTAAGGATACAAATGCAGAATGGATATGGAATTTAAGTGAAGTTGATAATTTTCTCGAGTCTACAGTTGTATGTCGAAAGGTATGTATCATATATACAATGCGGAATACAAAAGAGGTAAATAAAAGGGTGGACATGAAATTGAATACAATTGGTCTTATACACTGATGCAAGTCTGAACATGTATGGTTTTATAATATGCAAAGGTATATGCAAACTCATATGCAAAATGTGAAATACAAAGAAAGAAGGTATGGGAAATAAAACATACAAAAAGCCTTAACGTAAGACCAAAATGGAAATAAGGGACATTATTTGAATTGTATGCATTTATTACTACATTTAATGCACAACTAATAGTAGGGATAAAAATTTGAATACGATAAGATCTAAATTGACGGTTTCATTTTTATATGATTATATTCAAGAGTGAATTACAGAGAGCTCACTTAACCAGAAACGTGATTCAAAAGTAGAATGAAGTAGAATGGTCGGCAATTAAAGGTATTAAACGGTAACTTGCTATCAACATGAAATTGTGACTTATAGGTATGTATGTCTAACACCGTTGAATTGCAAATATGGTAAATTAGAGGTTTATTATAGTAATTCGATTATGAAAATAAGACAAATTCATTAATCATTATTGTATTCATTTATGTAAACATAGCGTAATATTGTTAAATCTTTGTTAGCATAAATACGAAGGGATATTAGGGTAAAAGTTAAAAAAGGCATGAAACTATAGTAAAAACCCTAGAAATATGCATAAGCAGAAGGGTAAAAAGGGGGTATATTTTCTTTCCATAGGATGGCACTAAGACAAAAGAAGATGAATACCATGGTGGAGGAAGGAGAGAAAGTGAAAAAGGAAAGAAAATTGCAGAAAGAAACTGTTAGAGAGGAGTTGCCACCGATTTGAGGATTCCCAACTTTGATATTTAACTCGGTGGGAACAATTACAGACATGATTATTGGGCATTATGATGCAGAATAAGTCTTACAAAGGGTCACGACGTCCGATGCTTCAGATGGAATGAAGAAGATCTAGGAGAAGGGGTTATACAGAGTCGCAGGGTTCCCCTTAGCTATGGAAGCTAGGGATTTGGTATTGGAATGCATGGAGAGGTATAACTTTGAGACCAGGAAAGGAATGCATAGTGGTAGAAGCATTGTGGATTTATCTACAGAGGGTATAGCCCAGAGTTTTGGCCTTGAAATTAAAGAGAAAATGATGATTACTGATACCGATCAGTGTGCAACTGATTATACAACAAATGAGAGAGAATGTAAAAGTGCTATCTTCTATGGATGATACATAGCTATATACAAACCCAAGGCCCCTATGAGGGTTCCTAAAAGTTTATATAGAATTGACTTCAAAGAAGAAATATATTTCATGATTGCAATGTTGAGCAGGCTAGTTGGACTGAGAGATGCAACTAAATTTGAGCCTTGGATGTTCAGCATCATATAGTATGTTAGATCAAAAGATGGAATCATTCATTGGGCCAGGACCATTAGTACGATAATAAATAGGCAGATAATGGCATTCCAAAAGAATAGAAGATTCAATATGTCATCTTATGTGATATATGCATTGGTTGTTAAAATGCCTCCACTAGCTGGAATAAGAGTAGTAGACACTTTGGGAAGTGGCCCAGGCTAGAAATTAGTATATGATCATTACCTCGACTTGCAAGAAGAAAATGCATTAAAAAATTATGCAAGGGTAAATGATGTTTTCTAGCACTATATGGTGAGGGTTCTGAATGGGGATAAGGAAAAGGGAATAAGTGAAGAGGCAAGACAATCGATAGGTTATTTTAGTTCTTTGTTTATACAATTTCCCACTTTTACTTACATTAGGACAGAAGGCTTTGAGGGCAAGACATTTAAATTGCCTAGGTATCCTACAGATCACTTGATTGTATTAGAGTCTTTCAGGTAGGTTCTTAACATATACAACATGTATAAGATGAGGTTCAAAAGATGAAACATCAAGTTCCCTTTTGTAATTTGTGATAATTATTGTTACAATAAGGACACTACTAAATAGTCAGAAAAGGAATTGAGATACTATGCATTTGAAGAATTTGAACTAACAAGAAAATTTGATCCTTTCCATAGAATAGAGAATTTCTATGATAAAAAGTACAAACACCAAATTCACATTGAAGATTTTTGAGCGGATTGTGAAAATGAGCAGGACGTAAGGAGAAGAGCTCATCAAAGATTAACCATTGAGCAAATGAAGACAATGGGGGATATCAGCGTGCCGCAAGAAATTATTGAGGATGATAATTATTACATCAAAGTTAAGAAGTTTAGGGGATAGAATTATTGCCTGTTGATGAGCCTGATTGGGAAAAACCTACAGAAACATCTTTAGATGTAATATCTACACCAATTCTTCTATTTTCTAAAAAATGGTTGGTTGATAAAATAGAAGAGATTAAATCTAAGGGGGGTATTGCCACTTATCAAAAGAAAGGTAAGAAAAGAGAAAGGGAAAATAAGGATGAACTTATGTGCTTTTATGAGAAGAGGAGAAGGTTCATGGAAACCACACTACTAAGTAAAAATGAAAATGTAACATTATTAGACCATTACACTTTGGGAATTATAGTGGCTATTCCTTCAGGTGCATTCATGGAGGAAGGAACCTCAAATCACGAAGTTTTTATAGAAAAGGAACAGACACCAAAGGTAACTTTTAAGCTCATACAAAAGAAGGACAAACCATTAGGATAGTCTGTAGTACAAACTGTGATTATGGATGCACCAATAGAGAAAACACAAATGCTGACTATAGTAGCAAATGCTTTATCATTTGTGACAAGGTAAAGGCAAATATCTGAGGACTTCACTCCAGAGGAAAGAAGAGCAGGCCACATAAGAGTTAAGCAAGAATTGACTGAAGAAATGCTACATGAGTCAAGAGTTCTGGAAACTAAGAAAGTTGTTGAGTATGTGAATGTTGATGAAGAGAGTAGTAGTGAAGAAGAGTCACAGGATGGAGATCATATAGAGTTAGAAGATGAAGATGAGGATCAAACATCGAAGATTGCCTTCATTATGGAAGAGAAAATATCAAGGAATGATCCTAAGGTAGAACAACAAGATATTTAGAGGGACAAGGTATAGAGCCCAGTAGATACAAATGAAAATGTGCAGGAGAATATGGAAGCAGTAGATCCATATGATGTATTAGTGTCACCTGAAATTATAAAAGAAGTTCAGGCAGTTGCACAGCAAGTTGAGGAGGCAGAACAAAAAATAGAGAAGGAAGGGGAAAATATTGAAGAGAGAACAAGTGCATCTGATGATCAGTCAATATCATCAAAAGACAAAGGTGTAGCGGAAAATATACAAGTTCCTATGCAAACAAAAGAGGCAATACCTATAGGGGATACAAATATAAATGTTCCAAATATTTCTGATACTAATATGGAACAAGGTGAACAACAGAAAGGCTCAGCAGAAGGAAATGAAGAGAAAAATATTAAGAAGAATATAGAGGAGGATAAAGCATGAGGAGAAAAGCTAGAAATGGAGTAAAAAACACAAGACAATGCTTCTCTTCCAGCATCACATAGAATCAGCCTCTGGAGCAAGGTCAAATGCAACAATAGCAGCAACATGGGACAATGGAAACGGAGAAACCTGAAGAGGAAGCAATCAATGAAGAAAAGAAGGTAGAAACAAATAAACAACTGCCAGATTGGTTAGGAAATGAAGTGAGGAGGGAAAAGGTAGAGGTGCAAGTGGAGCCTATTGATATTAAAAGTTTGTTGGGGGGACATCCACCAAGGGAAAAAAGGAAAGCAAGAACAATGTCCGCTATATAGCAGAGCCCTTCGGGATCAAGAACTTTAGAGCTCGCTATCCCACAGAAGGATAAAGATAAGGGAGAAATGACCCTTGCTGATTATAAATTGATGTATATAGATTTGGGACATGTGACAAGGGAACAACATCTTGTTGAGTGGGAAGACATGAACAAAATGACTATGGAAATAATGAAGAAAGACAAAGATAAGTTTGAGTACTTAAAAGGACATATTGTACAATTACAATAGTTTATACGAGGGATATATAACCCAAGGGTTGGAGGCATTCCTGAGATACCTGAAAAGTTAGCCATTTTATCTAAGGATCAAATTACTAAATTTGAAAACAAAAAAGTTGAGGCTAATGTTTTCGAAGAATGGTTCAAAATGTTTATCAAAAAAGGAGAAGACATCATAAGGCAGGTGATTGCCAACTGGGAGCTAGCTCTTACAGAAAGGAATGATTGTAGTATTGTTTTGCAACAATGTCAGCATAGAATGGAGGAATCTAAAGAAGAGTTAAATCAAGTTGAAGATATGACAGAAAGGGTTGAAGAGCTGAGGATTGAAGGAATAGTAAATTCCCAAGTGGTGAGTCATATGCCACAAGTCATACTGGAGTTGAAATTTGAAAGTAACATGTTAGAAGGTTGTATCATGAATACCTGAGAATTGGAAAGAGATGTTGATGAGTTGATGAGAAAACATAGGAAGATCATACAAAAGTTTATAGGATATGAGTGCCCAGAAGTGCTAGTTTATAATGCAGATATGACAATGAAAGAATTCAAGAAGATGTATCTACCCTTCCTGGAAGTTCGTAATGCATTTTTGAGCATTGAAATGGTTGATTCAATCATGGAGTCAAATGCATGGATAAGGAAATATCAAAAGCATGAAGAGGAGGTGGAAGAACAAGTAAAAACATTGAAAGAGAAGGTTGAAATCTAGAAATACACATGGATAGTTAGTCAAAGGAACAATCATAATGTTGTATCAGTATTGATAGCTAAGTACACAGAATACTTGAAGAAAATTGGAGAAGAGTAAAGAGGAAAGGTACCAACAGCAGTGGGGTTTCTTTTTATTTTTGCATATGCGGTTATATTTTGATAGGTTGTTGTTACCAGAGTCAACAAAATAAAGGTCAAAGAAGATTCTGCATTTGAAAGATTCTTATGGCATCTCTGCACCAGAAAGAATATTCTAACAAATATTTTGAAGGACGGTTAGAAATGGATTACCACCATTGATCTTATTAGTTTGAATTAGGACAATTGATTGGTTTTTGTTACCGTAGCATAGAGATTCAAAGTCTATAACAGGACCCTGCTACTTGTATTTTAATTACATAGAGTTTTGTAACAAAAGACATATATTACATTTTAGGCAAAAGGAAGTACTAGACTTTGAGAAAATTCTTACGTGAATTGGAAGGCATCTATGTCTACAATGGGGATAATGTGGAATATCCAGTTTCTCCATTGTATCTGTGAAGTGTTTGTAAGTTCTTTGGTTGATTGTTAATGATTTCAAAGAATCTAAAGTCTAAATACATTGTAAATTCAAAAGGCTTTTCTTATATTACTGAATATAAGCATCTTTTGTTGCATCTATCTCAGAGTACATTAAATTTAAATCTTCTTTAGTATATCTCCTTTGATGATTGCATTTCTATATATGAGTTTCGTGATATTGCTTGGGATAAATATACATGAAATTTACTCTTTGAATCATTACAGTTGACTAAACTTATGTACATGTGTATCACAAAATTAAGTCCTATGAAACTAAAGTTTTTGAACCTTAGCTTTTTCTAAACTTTTCTCTAAAATCGTTAATAAATAGTTTGAATGCAGAACTCTGAAGGAAATTGTCATGTATTTGAATAAAGCATAAGAAATTGTAAAGGGATTTGACAGTTTTCATACATAATAGGAAGCACAATTTGATTTGTCAATATTCATATAAAGCTTTGAGATAAAATAATAAATATATGCAAAGGAACGTATATTTTGATGAAATTTCAAGTTATTTGAATACAGTAAGCCAATAAAGTCAGTACAATACACTTTAATCACATAAGGCCCCTTGAATAAAAACAACTTTGTATTGAACCATGAGCGAATACAATACAACCATGACCTAGTTTACATAGACTTGGAATAGAGAAATATTTCCAATAATTCTCCATATTCTTCAAGATAAGCTAAGATTCTTTGTGAATTTTATCTCTGTATGTTGAATAAAACTGACATCAACAATATGCACATGGATTATGATGTGGATTATGACATGGATTATGATGTGGATTATGATGTGGATTATGATGTGGATTTTGATGTGGATTATGATATGGATAGATTTTTTAGGTTAATGCAAGGTAAATATATGCTTAGATTAATAAACATATATTATTCAAATGGATAATGGAATGGAAAATATATGCTCAGATTAATAAATATATATTATACAAATGGATAATGGAATGAAAAATATATGCTCAAATTAATAAATATATATTATGCAAATGGATGATGGAATGGAAAATATATGCTCAGATTAATAAACATATATTATGCAAATGGATAATGGAATGGAAAATATATGCTCAGATTAATAAACATATATTATGTACTAGGTAATGAAAATGCAATGGTAAATGATATGTAATGGTAAATGATATGCAATGGTCAATGATATGTAATGGTAGAATGATGTGATGTTATGGATATTTGTCATAATACATTGTGGTGTTTAGAGCCATGGGAGATGGGGTTAGAGGGTTTGGGGAAGGTTGGGATAGGTTTAGGGATGGCTAGGATAGGTTTAGGGATGGTTAGGATAGGTTTAGGAATGGATATGATAGGTTGGGATAGGTTTAGGGAGGGTTAGGATAGGTTTAGGGATGGTTAGGATAGGATAGGGATAGGATAGGTTAATACTAGGTCTATAGATCCCATGAAGTGGGATGGGGTGGGATGAGGGATAGAACCTTGTTAGGGTGGTTGATGAGATTGGATTGGTTAAATGCAAAGCCTAGATATTGATTTGATGGATATGGGATGAGAGGTAAATGGGTTAGGAAAAGTGTTTGTGTTGACATTTTGAGAGCATTCCTAGATTTATTATAGCAAAAGTAGATATTTTCACCAAGGTATGAAGGACCAAGGTGATGATATATATCTGTCTTTGCATGGATTAGACCCGCAAACAATAGGATGATCCCATGCATGCCCAAGGTAGTATAATCATGCCTAGATGAGGGGAGGGGACTCATAGCATAAGTTTTTAGTACATAAAAGGTATGATTGACCTTAGAAGCAAAAAGGGAACAATATGCTAGAACTGACCCTACATCTTCAAGATATGAATACCATACTTGGAGTAATGAGACCAACCCACAAGCACATCATACAAAACAATGACCTTGCCCCATTCTAGGTGTTTTCTGCCATGTACCATGATATAGTGAGATCAAGGTATCTTTGGAATGATCCCAAAAATGAGACCAAAGATAAAAATTAGTAATAAAAAAGACCAATGAACCATACAAACAGTTATTGTATCTCTTGCCAAGATAAGTGTTGGTAGGATGATGGATTCTACCTATTGTAGGAACAATATATCCATTAAGGTAAGAATCAGTTGGATGATGTTGGATAAAATCTGAAGGATAGCAAAAAAGATAGTAGACCATATGTCATGATTGTAGTTGGTTTGTTCATTGATGATTTTTGCGTGAGATATGTTGTGTTTAAGAGTATGCTTAGCTAGTGTATTGGTCTTAGATTGAGTAAGCTCAAGAAATAGGGACCATCCAAGTAGATTGGATGGGTACATCTTTTGTAGCTGTATACTGGATACTTCCTTCGTATTCCAGACTACCTACATACCTTGTATCCATGGGATCAAGGCACTTTAAGATGCGGGTGATGATAAATATGTAGTTCTGGTTTTTAGTGATGATGTAGAGATGGTTCAGGGTGGCTGATGAGATGATGATGCATGTGGTGAGTTGAATGGTTATAATGGTTGGGATTGTTTTTGGTTTTTTGTAATTTTTTTATTTTTTGGGGGTTTTTGGATTTTCTATTGTTTTTGGATTTTGTTGGTTTTCTAATTTTTTTGGATTTTGTTGTTTTTGTGATGTTTTTGGATTTTCTCAATTTTAAGTTGTACCGGGATGGCATACAAGGATCCTATTTTTAGGAATCTCCCTTAGGTAGGGTGATGAAGGGATGGGGGATGGTATAGGGTTGAATGTTTTTAGAATTCCAAGCCATGGGATGAAGGTGATATGGAGTGATGTGATGGATATAAGGACTTATGGTGTAGTCACGGTTAGGAGGGTCCTCAAAGAGAACAGTCTAGACCATGCAGCTAAAGTAAACACAATAGAAACAACTCAAGATACAAAGCAAATGTAGATTCAATCATTTAATATATCATAGAATTCAAACACAAATTGGCTAGCAACATGCGGGCTTACAATTAGGGCTCACAGGCCTGATTACAGACTATCAGAATATGCACAAGATATGGCTTTGAAGCTCTCTCACCAAGAATCCAAAGTATTAACTTATGCTAATAATCATAACTACTTTCCTAGGCATCTATTACATCAATATATATCACATCCGAAACATAAGATTCCTCCGTGTCGGCCAAGGAAGATCACAAACTCCAATGAAGAGCTGTAATGTGTGTACATGGATAGGTCGGGCCTAAATGAATGGAATTCCTCTACAAATGAATGGAATGATGAGAGGATATTGGGGAAGGTCAGCCATGAACCAAACAACATTGAACGACATGCAATTTATCTCAGCAGGTCATGAAATGCTCTGCAATTCTTCTCCATTAGTTGATTGTTTGTCTGTCAGGATGCTCTATTTTGAGAAAATAGTTGATCTTCTGATAGTGATATCTTTCTGGTATCTGATCCAAACTGATGTAGAGCATCCATAAAAACCCTAACATATAATTACAAATGTATGTCTATACATTATTTAACATGCATGAAAACTTTGTTGTATAAACCTTTCTCTTTCCTTGCCTATCGGCAACACATAATACCATCGGCTTAACAAAATGCTTCCATTTCAATCACATTCCTCACACCAATCACTATAGCACTTGTATCTATCGCGAGATACATTCCCCATCGCATATACAAACCTTTACCTGCTGTGCCCGCGGCCTTTTGTAACTACCACCTTTTCTTCGTGCTGAACACTAATACATACAACACTCAACCTGTTGGCACTGGTTACCTCCACCCTCGCTGCCGGTCGCCCTTTGCATCTAACTCGATGTATCTGCAGAATGTATATTTCAATATACATTCAAAAACATACAACTCAAACATGCATTCACTAAATATGCCTTCAAAATATGCCTTCGCCGAAGTCAACCGTTGACTTTCCTTGTATCTACTCCAATGTACATTCACCAACATACAACCGTGACATGCATCTACGGGATACTCATAACATTCAACTGTGAGATACATAAGAAATGTATCTGATATGCATTAGTGATATACACAAAGATTGTATATCAATGTTGTATATCCACAACCTACATCTCAATTATGCATCCAAAGGATTTGACCCACGTTGACCAACTTGCATGTACCCGAAGCTTTCTCTCTTCCTTGTATATGTGACAGACTTGTATGCTTTCGATGTATGTTTCCCACATACAACTGCGATGCACAAATGTGATATACATAGGAACATGCGATGGCAATATTCACATAATGTATATCCTGCATACAAAAGTGATATACACAATTTGTATGTCTATTGAAACCACACAGATTTTCACTGTTTTGACCCACTTTATGTTTAGTGATTGCACAGAACTATCTCTCCTGCGAACATACAGACTTTTACACTTTGCCAACCTAGTACATAAGGATGCTAGGGTTTACCTAAGCATGCTGTAACCGATCATGCAAACATGGAATGAACAAATAGAAAATTCAAAACAAGAACATAATCTAATATATACAACCATTCCACTAATTACAAAGTAATCCAACTGGTGGAATGGGCTAAGAACCCATTTCAATCCCAAAGCAGAAAATTGATTACACAGTGAATTTGAAAACTAGAAAGATAACAAAAATAAGATCTTCTTATTACTTTCAGAAATGCATACAGATATCTAATTTCACAGTTGCACAACTTAATTTCACAACTATTGCTCTATCTAACATCTACTCTGTATCTCTAATTGATCAAATCTAGGCTATTTATCCACTTACTATGAGTAGTACTGACTTGGTTCCCAGCAGCTGGGAGACAATTCCAAGTGGCTGGGAAATAACAACCAACTAACAAACTCTTAACAAACTAACAACCTTGTCATGACAGATCGACAAGTGTCCTAGGAACTTGCACAGAAACCTAGATGCAAACTACTATAACAGATATTGGTCAAACAGACCTTATTACATTGAATGGTCAACTTTAGACCCTATTGAAAATACTAAAAAGAACATAAAACAATTAAATGCCTTAAGGAGGCCATGGTGGATTAGGTACCCCTGCACCATACTCCCCATTTCGAAAAGAACTCATGCCCCATGAGTTAATTCTTTGACTTGGTCCACCTGTATCTTCTACTATCTCATGTCTGCACCATGAGTGCTAGACTGCAACCTGCTGCCATGGAACGAAATACTCATGCCTAGCACTGTAGGCTCTGTGCATGCCATTCTTCCTTACTATCATCTCTATCTAAACACCTGCATTGGGAACCTCATTTACTACTATGGCAGAATATGCTTGCCTTTCAACTCTTAGAGGACAAACAATAGTCCCTATTATGATAGTATCCTTGTCTTTCCAATCAATTTGTGGCTATGTACAAACCTACTTTTGGACCTTCTACTAATCCACCTGATCTCTGTTAGTCAGAATTGAAATCTTCTTCAAACTATGATCTCCACTCCTTGAGATATCCTCAACTTCTTATGACTCTATTGTAGTCATCTTCACAAACTCCTTCTTACCTACCAAAATAATCTTAGCTGTCTTCTTTGCTTCAGTATCCTCCTGCAATGGTGTCATCAGAAAAGTTCTCCCATCCTTCTTGATGGTGTAGGTATTAGCATACCCATCATACAATGCTCTCTTATCAAATTGCCATGGCCTACCCAATAGTAGGTGACAACATTCCATGGGCAATATGTCACATAAAACTCTATCCTGATACTCTCCAATCTAAAAATCAACATATGCCTATTCATATACCAAAAGTGATTGACTATCACTTCCCCCAAGATGCTTTGTAAGGATTTTGATGTGGAATCCTTTCCAATTTCAACTTATCCACCATTTCCTGAGATACCATATTGTCTGTTGAACCAAAATCTATTACTACCTTGCATATTTTACCTTTGCTTTTGCATGTGGTCCTAAAAAGTACTCTCCTTTGTAACATGTCCTTGGATGTCTTCAAGATTGTTCTCCTTAACATAAATGTTTCTCCTTTCTCAGGATACCCATAACCATCAGGAGCATTCACACTTTGAGAAGTGTTTGAGCTTGTCATACCTTGAAAATTAGATTCTTGGACTAGAGTTGTCCTTCTTTCTCCCATTGAACTTGTTGTTTTTTCTGGACATTTGAAAAATGGGTGACCAATTTCATTACAATGATAACATCTCCCAGTAAAAACATTAGAACCTCTACCACTTCTAAATCTGCCTCTTGTTCCTTTCCATCCACCCCTGAAGTCATACTGTTCTTGTCCTTTACCAGCCTCTTCTTGATTTTCATTGGCTTGCCTTGTTGTAGGAACTGATCCTCTTCCTCTGGTATTGCTACCTCTTCCTCTCATGGACTTGTCCTGTCTCCTTTTCATCTTCTCCTCAATCTTGATTGCCATTTGATAACATTCTTCCACACTCCTAGGGTTAGCCAAAACTAATTCATCCTATATATTCAATCTCAAACCATCCAAATATCTAGCAACTTTTTCAACCTCATTCTCATGATGGCCAGACCACATACTTAACTTGTAAAATTCCTCAGTATATGCCTTCACATCCATTTATTTTTGTCTTAAAAATTGAAGCTTCTTAAACATTTGAATTTCATAATCCTGGGGTAAAAATTTACCTTTGATCCTTGCTACCATCTTGTCCCATGAAGAAATCTTTGACTTACCTTGCTTTCTTCTCTCTGATAGTACATAATCCCACCATACCAAAGCATGACCTATTAATTTGGTCTTTGCAATCTTTACCTTCTACTCCTCAGGAACTTCCTCACATTCAAAATGATTATCTAATGCAGCAATCCAATCAAGTAACTCTTCCTCATTCAAACTTCCAGTGTACTTTGGAACATCAATCTTTACCTTAGGTTTGTCATTCTTGACTACCCTTAATAGTTTTACAAATCTCTGATCTTCAACATTCAAATCTTCATCTACCTCTTCAAATTCTTTAGTATCATCTTCTTTTTCTGATTCACTGTCTTCCACTTCCCTCTTTTTGTTCATTTCCAAGGCTGCAAGCCTAGCTTGAAGTGCTTTAGCAAGCTCTTTCATCTTCCTCATCTCTTTAGCATGTTTTTCCTTCATCTCCTACAACTCTCTGGCAGTACCATTACCTTTTGGTGGCATCTTCCTATCCTTTCAATCCTTCTACTTCTGCCTTCTCAGTGACAGAATCAACACACAACAGCCCAAATCTTTTGCAGAGCTCTGATACCACTATGATGTAGATCATCCATGAAAACCCTAACATACAATTAAAAATGTATGTCTATACATTATTTAACATGCATGAAAACTTCGTTGTATAAACCTTTCTCTTTCCTTGCCTATCGGCAACACATAATACCATCGGCTTAACAAAATGCTCCCATTTCAATCACATTCCTCACACCAATCACTATAGCACTTGTATCTATCGCGAGATACATTCCCCATCGCATATACAAACCTTTACCTACTGTGCCCATGGCCTTTTGTATCTACCACCTTTTCTTCGCGCTAAACACTAATACATACAACACTCAACCTGTTGGCGCCGGTTACCTCCACCCTCGCTGCTGGTCGCCCTTTGCATCTAACTTGATGTATCTGCAGAATGTATATTTCAATATACATTCAAAAACATATAACTCGAACATGCATTCACTGAATATGCCTTCAGAATATGCCTTCGCCAAAGTCAACCGTTGACTTTCCTTGTATCTACTCCAATGTACATTTGCAATGTACATTCACCAACATACAACTGTGACATCCATCTGCGGGATACTCATAACATTCAACTATGAGATACACAGGAAATGTATCTGATATGCATTAGCAATATACACAGAGATTGTATATCAACGCTGTATATCCACAACCTGCATCTTGATTATGCATCCGAAGGATTTGACCCATGTTGACCAACTTGCATTTACCTGAAGCTTTCTCTCTCCCTTGTATATACGACAGACTTGTATGTTTACGATGTATGTTTCCCACATACAACTACGATGGACAAATGTGACATACATAGGAACATGCAATGGTGATATACTCACAAAATGTATATCTCGCATACAAAAGTGATATATACACAATTTGTATGTCTATTGAAACCACACAGATTTTCATTTTTTTGACCCGCTTTATGTTTAGCAATTGTATAGAACTATCTCTCCCGTGAATATACAGACTTTTGCACTTTGCCAACCTAGCACATGAGGATGCTAGGGTTTACCTAAGCATGTTGTAACTGATCCTGCGAAATGGAATGAACAAACAGAAAATGCAAAACAAGAACATAAACTAATATATACAACCATTCCACCGATTATGAAGTAATCCAACTAGTGGAATGGGCTAAGAACCCATTTCGATCCCAAAGCAGAAAATTGATTACACAGTGAATTTGAAAACTAGAAAGATAACACAAACAAGATCTTCTTATTACATTTAGAAATGCATATAGATATCTGATTTCACAGTTGCACAACTTAATTTCACAACTACTGCTCTGTCTAACATCTACTCTCTATCTCTAATCGATTAGATCTAGGCTATTTATCCACTTACTATGAGTAGTATTGACTTGGTTCCCAGCGGCTGGGAGACAATTCCAAGCGACTGGGAAATAACAACCAACTAACAAACTCTTAACAAACTAACAACCTTGTCATGACAGATCGACAAGTGTCCTAGGAACTTGCACAGAAACCTAGATGCAAACTACTATTACAGATATTGGTCAAACAGACCTTATTAGATTGAATGGTCAACTTCGAACCTTATTGAAAATAGTAAAAAGAACATAAAATAATTAAATGCCTTAAGGAGGCCATGGTGGATTAGGTGCTCCTGCACTACAAATGCTCTAAAATTTGGATATGATGTGCATGAATGAATCTAGATGCTAAGTCCAACTTTGCAAGGTCTGAAATGCAAATATGGTAGAATGCAGATGCAAATACAGAAACTGCTACTGATTGAACTGCCTAAATTGAATTAGGAAATGAAAAGAAACAAACTGAAATGCAAATGTTTTTGGTTGATGAAAGATTTCTCTTGAACCAGGGATGCTCCTGCATTAGACATCCAGGGTTATTGAAAAAGTGAGTCCCTCACTTTGCTGGGGCAAGAGGAAAACCAAGACGATCCACCTCAGCCTGAGAAATCCATGATGAATCTTCTACCGATCTGCCTTTCCACTTCACAAGATATTCTTTGTATTGTCTTCCTCTGGTGCTGCATCCAACTCTGTTATCCAAAATGTCTTCAATCTACTCCGGTGCTTGTTGTGGTAACTACTTCTTCAAGCCTTATTCAATGCTGTCACTGAACTCTGCTTCATGATATTGATATATGTCTGCAATGTTGACAAGAGGTGATATACTCAATGTCTCTGGTTGTATACACCTAAAAATGACACGACTTGGTCTAAATAAATATTCTTAATATTTATTTCATTCTATTTCCTCTATCAATAAATAAATAAACAAATTTATTTATTCGATTCATATTCCTCTAAATTAATTAAATATCAAAATATTTAATTACTTCTTCTAAAGTCAAAATTAAATAAATCCTTTATTTAATTAAATTCTTCCAAATAATTAAATAATTCTTAATTATTTAATTAAATCACTTCTTCTTCCAAATTTAAATAAATCAATTAAATTTATTTAAATTCTCTCAATCTCTAAAAATAAAATACAATCAAATATTTTATTTATTCTTCCAAATCATGCACAAACAATTAAATAAATCTATTTATTTAATTTGCTTTCTTATCTTCTAAATTCTTCAAATATCTTTCAAATCTTCTAAAAATAAATCTTCTTCTTCATGCACACAAAATTAAATAATTTATTATTTAATTCCTCTCAAATCATGCAAAAGCAAACCTCAAGTTGAGTTAACTGACTCAATCAACCTTGTTCTTATCAAAAACTCCTAAAATAGAAAAAAGCTTTCTAATTTATGAAAGCATATCTTATCTTCAATAAAGGAAAAAAAGTTAACTTAAAATAGCTTTTGTGTGACACTTGTCTTCTTTCTATTCATGCACATTCTCTCATTCTTTCTATACCATTGATCTTCTCTCTCTCGAGTCTATAAATTGAACCCTCTTCTTCCATTTCATTGATCCAAGCTTTTAGTATCATTACTCTGTAGGAATTACAGCATGCCTTTGGCACCCAAATCATTTCATTTTCTTGTAATCAACTTGTTACCATATCACCATTACCATTGTTGTGAAGCTCATCTTCATTGCAGTAAACTATCACGGCCATTCCCACTTGACATCTTGGAATAGCAAGGAAGTGCACCTTCTCAGGGCATATTCATACACAAGACCATTTGCGATAGGCCATCAATGGAAGCGATGAGGTAAAGAGGTTTGTTGAGGTATTGTTCATTGTTTTAGATCTTCTTTATTTCTATATTTCATTGAGTTATGGGTATTATTGATATTATTGATATTTATGCATAATTTCCCTTAACATTTTTGGTGCGCACTCTGGGGCCTTACCCTGATTTAACCCAAAAACTAAGTTTTTTGTGCAAAGGTTCCATACACAGGAGGATTCAATGCATCTAAAAAAATCTAATATGCATTTGAGCTCTATTCCGGTGCATCCACTCTTTCGGTGCATTTACCTGCTGAAATTGTGCATCCGTGTTTTGTTATGGTGCATCTACCAAACAATGCATATACCTTCTATTTCAGTGCTTTTAACTTCTGTCTCTGCGCTTTTGATTTTCCTACACTTTTGAGCTCTATTTCTGCGCATCTAGGCTCTGAAGCTACACATCTATTTAGAACACTGATTTTAGGGTATTTCTTGTGGTTTTTGCTAATGCTAACACTTTTTTGTAGGGATATTCTATCATCTACTTGTAGGATTAGGGGCTGGTTTAGTCATTCTAGTTGCATTGTTAACACACATCATCTTTTTAAAGGATAGTAATCAAATGTTCATGCAAAATCACATCTTGATCTAACTAGGAGGGGAGTAACTTGAATCTTGTTGCATCAACAAATTGAATCTAGTCCCAATGCTAGGAGGATAAAATTGAACCATTGCTATCTTACTTTCAAAGTTAACAACTTGCGTGTGTGCCCAAGTAGCTAGCTCATATAGTCTTTTTCATTTTAACTAGGGGAAAAGAACAACTATCTTTCATGTTTTTGGGAATGATACCAGGCCTATGCTCTCCCCTATCTTGGGTGACCAAAATGCTAGACATATCATTTTCGCATGTGTTAAACCTTTAGAGAGGCATGCCCTTAGATATCCTTTCGTCCAAGTGGGAACAACCTTAAGTGGTAACAGGCTAAAGCCAAGCCTTGCCAAGCCACTATAAATAAATTGTGTTTGGAGCAAAAGCTTCAAACAATGAGTGAAGCTATGTTATACCGACAACCAACCTCCCCCAAAACCCTCCAAGGCACAACCCTTGCAGGCTGGGAGACTCCATAACAGAGAGTAGCGTTGCCACATGTATAACCACTCGAACGGTTGCACTACTAGTCATCCTTTGTTTTAGTAACCCAAAAACCCTCTATTTGTTGGCGTAGAAGGTGGGACCTTCGAAGTTACCCTGATTCTTGTGGTTCTTAGTAGAGATAGCAGGGACAATCTTAAGGTTTGGTGGGGTACGAGCCTTAGGAAACTTGGATCTTGGTATGTGTGAGAAGTGAGTGCCGTGGAGAGCCGGTGCTACCAAGATCCTGAAGCTATTTCCTTTGAATATGCACAGCTAGGGGATCCAACAAATATTGCCTTTAATATCCTAAGATTTGTAAATGTTTTGAGTCAAAAAGAGTCCAAAAATTACCAAAAAAAAGGATAAAAAAATCATAAAAACTTCTTTGTGTTTACTATGTTTTATTTGCCATAATTCAGAAAATTAGATCAAAACACCAACTTGTAACCCAAGGAGCCAAAAAACATCAGAAAACGTGCCAAAAAAATTACAAAAGCATTAAAAAAAATAGAGCTGCACATCTGTCCTATAGAGCTGCGCATGCACCTCGACCTATTGCACATACATTCCAACTTTCTACACATTTGTAACCTATTACTGCACCTTTAAATTTTACCAGAACTGTGCTTTTGTTCTGACTTTCTGCGAATTTATCCTCTGTTTCAGTGCTTTTATTTCTACGCATCTGTAATAGTGAGTATTTCCACATCTTTTGTGAAAACATTTTAGCCTTTCTGGGTACCCATTTTAGTCTTGTTCTAGTTTTTGAGATAGATCTACTGTGCAGTCACCTCTTCCATCTGTTTCCATAGCTTACCCTCTCTTTCGTCAGTCGTCTCGTCCACCTTCTACCAGGTCTTTCCAAAACAATGTCAAAAGTTCCATATCAGATTAGTGCAAGACCATTTCAGATCATTTTAGATTCAAGTAATCCTAGCAGGTCACAGAACTTCACTAGTGGTCTTGGTGCAAGACTAGTCTCTACATAGTAAATGGGTACCGGATATCCTTACTTGTGGCTATCATCTTGTGTCAACCAACTTACTTGGAATCATTGATCAAAAGAGTCCCTTGTTCAAATCTCATCACAAGTATCCTCTTCTCAACAATCTCCACCAGCACCTTACCAAAATCTGTAGTTTCATCCCACCTTTCCTACGTCGCCTTGCATGGTTTTAACTAGATCTCAATACCAAAAACAACTTGAAATGGCTAGGACATCCAACCGCATTGTCACCCCTCACGATAGTGATGAGGAAATCTCTCATTATGAGTACCAAGGAACCCTCCAAGATCAGAAATTTCAACACATGCTAGAAAAAGTGCTCCACGAGGACCCTCACAAGTACTTTCTTCATCTTGCAAATCTAGGACTTAAACTCACCATTGACTTCAATCTCAACAATCTAAAAGATACCGTAGAGGAAACTCATGAAAACCACACTAGTGAGGACAAAGGAAAGAAAGTTGTAGACCCAAACATACCTATGGAAGAAATGAGGAAACAAATTAAGGGCCTAATGCAACAAATGATAGATCTCAAAACAGGAATGAACAATAAAACTTACTCCTTGGAAGACATCGCATCGTATCCCTTTAACAAAAGTTTGAACATGGTGCCCTGCCCCTTTCAATTCAAAGTTCCTAAGTTTGACAAGTACAAAGGGAAAGGAGACCCAAGAGATCACATTAGTGAATTTAACGCCACATGCCTGGAAGTAGCTCATAACGAAACTTTCTTAATGAGACTATTCCCTAGATCTCTAGGTCATCAAGCCATGGAATGGTTCTCGCGACTTCCCCCGAGTATCAAAACTTTTGATGAGTTAGTAAACAAGTTTTTCACACACTTCTCATATAACATTGAACATGAAGTATCCATGCTTGACCTATGAAATACAAAAAAAAAGGTGGTGAATCCTTCGCCTCTTTCTTACAAAGGTGGAGACAACTCGCAAGCAAATGCTCATATGATGTACCTGAGAAGCAAATGACCGAGATGTTTGTCCACAACCTAAATCTAAGTTACCAAATCCAAATTCAATGCCCTACCTCATTTTTGAAAGCCATTGAGATGGGATTATTTATCAAGAAATCTATGATTGCCAAGGGGCAAATAAAGTTGTACAAGGACACCCCTAACTTTAACTACACCATGGACAAGTCAAAATTTTGGACAAAGAACAAAAATGTCGATAATGATGGAGTAGTTGATGCCAAAGTGGTGGCTCCCAAACAACAACCAATCTTCACTCTCAAAGGAGAAGCAAACAATGCTATACCAAACAAAACCTTCTCTCATGAGCCAAAGCCACGGTTCAACTCCAACCCTAGGAGAAAATTCACACCACTAGGGGAGTCCCAAGAATCTACATTAAGAAAACTATTGGCCAACAATGAGATCACTATTCCACCAACTAGCGACTACGAACCTCAAATAAAACCTCACTACTGGAAAGATATTGATTTCTGCGAATATCATAGAGGAAGAGGCCACACAACCAAGAACTATTTCTGTCTCAAACACGTCATTCAAGGCATACTTTACCAAAATTAAGTAGGCACTAAAGAACATACCTCTAACAAGATGCATGTGGCATACAAGGATCCACTCCTCAATCACGATAGGCCATACAACAACAATAATAACAATCGCAATAGACATAATTAAAACAATGGAAACAACAATGCTAACTACGTGAGAGTACCATTTGATTATACTGTCAACTACATATCAGAGCACATCCCACAAGTCAATGTGGTCATATTCAACGAACAATCAAGACCCAACAAAATTGATTGTAGCATCAGCACCCACAGTGGTAAGGTTACATTAAACATGCTTCCTCCAAGGTCATCACCTTCTCTATCTAACCCCCATATGTATAGTGTCATAGACCAAATTTGAAAAACTCCTGTCCACATATCTATCTTAGAGTTGTTGCATCTGTCTCCTTCCCACAAGGAAATTCTTGATAAATCCCTAGTGGAAACAACTGTGCCCACAAACCCTGGCCCAAGAAAAGTTTCAATCCATGGTAGGAAATCTAACCTCCTCAAGCACCATATCATTTACTGAACAGGATGATCTTTTAGTGTCTCAGCCTCACAACACACCCTTGCATATCGTTTCCTTCATTCATAAACACTGTATCAAATGGGTTCTCATTGATGGAGGAGCCGATTTAAATATTTGCACGCTCAAGCTAGTCCTTACATTGGGGTTCTCCAAAGCTACAGTGGATCCTAGGAAAAAGATCACCATTAAGGCCTATGATGAAGAGGAAAGAACTATTAAAGGAACAGTGGTGTTACCAATACAATTTGGACCAGTGATAAAGGATGTTGTTTGTAAAGTCCTAGATAGGGAGGTAGCCTATAATATCCTCCTAGGTAGAACCTGGATTCATGCCATGTAAGTTGTGCCTTCTACCTACCACCAATGCATCAAATTCCCTCATAACAACAAACAAATCACCATCCAAGGTGATCCTAATCCTTTCCAGCACTGCAACACTAACCACTCAAAGCCTAATTGCATCATTCCCAATAATAGAGCTTCTATATTCCCCATCTCATAGCATGATTCTACCTCTGAAGCTTCTTCATCCAGACCCAAAGAGCAAAAAATCACCATCAAAGAAATAGGAGTAGGGGAATACTCCATCGAGCACAGCCTCAACTTAGCCAAACTACCTGTCTCCAAGATCCTTTGGCCGACATACACCTAAATACATTCCAAAACCTTGTGCTCCTCCCAAAGCTCCCACAGCTTCCTTTATCAAATGGAGGACCCTATCAGATGAAACAGAAGAAAGAGATGTCTTACAATGGCTCTACATAGAGGAAGATAATACACAACAAGAACCACCTAAGCTCCCAATGGAAATCTATGGGTGTGGTGAGTCTATCCTACATGGAATGGGTTATGACAGACAAGGTCCCATTGGCCTAAGAAAAGAAGGAATTACATAAACCAATCAACCTTCCTCATCTTCATTGGCAAGAAATACAAAAGGGTTAGGATATAAGGACAAAGGCAAGGCTAAGGCAAATGCTTGTTTTGTGGAACAGATCCATGCCCTACAAGAAGACAGTGACACAGACTCTAACGAGTATGAGTGGGATGAACTCACAGAGCACTCCTATGAGGACAAAGGAGTTGACACCATTCAAACCTATAGCCCCTACCATGAGGGACAAATGCTAACACATAGACCATTAGAGTGTGATTCGCCAACTCCTAAGAGTACAAATTTTGAGGAAGGTCAGAGTTCCATTGCAATAAACAATTTGGAGGAAAGTACCATCTTGGATCCTATCCCTACCAATCTAAATCCTAACCATGTATCCATTCAAACTATCAATGAATCAAATCTATCTTCCGACCCCCTCCCCCTTGTACATCCTAAACTTATCAACTAGGACTTACAAGGAACCCCGCAACTAGACATGTTCCAAAATGATGATGCCTATATTGACTACATGGAACTTAGGGATGACCTACCTATAAGAGATCATAAAGTTGGCTTCACCATTGAACTCAACACTGTGGCTTATTTTGGAGAGGGTACCAAGCCTTCCAGTCGTAAAAACATAAAAATAAAAAATGGATCTAATGGTGAAAACTGCTTTGCGGCAGTATCAGATCCCAAAATAGTAAAAAGAAAGGACACAATGAATGATGAAAACCTCTCTAAGGCACTAGATGATGGAAGACTTGACACTCTCCCCACCAACATGTATCAGGAGAAATGTCAGATTGTTCTGGAACCTACATAACCTATCAACATTGGAACCGAGGATAGTCCTAAGATCATTCATTTCACAAAGTCTCTATCTCCACCAGAAAAAGACAAAGTTTGTACCATTCTTCAAGAAAAATCAAGTCAACTTTGCTTGGTCATACATAGATATGCCCATCTACATCATCTTCCACTAGATCTAGGGGTCAAACTAGTCAAGCAAAAGCTCAGAAAGATGCATCCACACATTGCATTACTAGTAAAAGAGGAACTCAAGAAACTATTGGATGTATGGTTCATTAGAGCAATAGACTATCTAGAGTGGGTATCCAACATAGTGCCAGTATCCAAACCTTATGGCAGGGTTAGACTATGCAATGATTTCTGAAATCTAAACAAAGCTTGCCGCAAGGATGACTTTCCGTTACCCAATATTGATATCATAGTCAACTTGACAGCATGACACACCATGCTTTCTCTAATGGATGGCTTCTCCAGGTACAATCAAATCAAGATAGCACTAGAAGACCAACATAAAATAGCTTTCACTTGTCCATGGGGTACCTTTTGCTAGAACGTCATACCATTTGGGTTAAAGAACATTGGGGCAACATATCAACATGCTATGACCACCATCTTCCATGATATGATGCACATCACAATGGAGGACTATGTAGATGATATCGTTGCAAAGTCACTCACAAGAGAATCACATCTCGATGTACTAGAGAAGGTCTTTCAGAGACTAGAACACTTCAAAGTTAGGTTGAACCTGAAGAAATGTGTATTTGGAGTCACCTCCAGCAAGCTCCTAGGCTTCATTGTATCAGCAAATGGGATAGAAGTTGATCCTGCCAAAGTCAAGGCTCTCATGGATATTCCACTACCAAAGAACATCACTCAATTGCAGTCTCTACAAGGCAAGTTACAAGCAATCCGATGGTTCAGATCACAACTGTTAGACAAGTGCCAACCTTTCAGTTATCTCTTACATAAAAATAATCCATTTAGATGGGATGAGAAATGTGAAGAAGCATTTGGCAAACTAAAGGAATACCTAATGAACCCTCCTATTCTCATGCCACCTATCCAAGGTAAGCCACTGTTACTTTACATATCTGCTACACAAACAGCTCTCGGAGCCCTATTAGGATAGCAAGATTATGAAGGCAAAGAAAGGGCTATCTACTATATTAGTCACACATTGGTGAGCTGTGAATTGAAATATTCTCAGATAGAATGATCTTGTCTTACTATAGTTTTTGCTTCCCAAAAACTACGACATTACATGCTAGCACATTCAGTCAAAGCTTATTGCAAAAATAGATCTACTGAAATACCTATTAAGCAAAGCAGCTCTAACAAGTCGCCTAGCTAAGTGGGTAATGATCCTAAGTGAATATGACATTGAGTATGTAGAAAGGAAGGCTATCAAAAGTCAAATCATTGTCAATCAGTTAGTAGAAGCACCATTATAGGATACCACACCAATGACATTTGAGTTTCTAGATGAATCCACCTTCAGTATCATAACACACTCATGGAAACTCTACTTTGATGGATCCTATACAAACCATGGATCAGGGGCAGGAATCTTGTTGGTCACTCACCATGGCGACACCATACCTAAGTCTTATCGTCTACTATTCCCATGCATAAACAATATAGCAGAGTATGAAGCCTTGGTCATTGGTCTCAAATTGGAAACATAATGGAAAATAAAAGAGCTACATGTCTATGGCGACTCCCAACTGGTAATCAATCAAGTCAATGATGACTATCATACCAAAGATGACAAGTTAGTACCATACAAGTGTATGTTTGATGAATTTAAAGAGTACTTTGTGATCATCTCCTTTGAGCAGATACCTCGCATTGAAAATAAAGCAGCAGATACTATGGCAACCATTGCCTCACTCCTCGAGATCCCAGAGAATGAATCACGGTATGAGTTCTTGGTTGAGACAGTTCTACAACTAGCTTATGATCTTCCTAATACCTACTCCATATGCCTATTAGTCAGATCTGATTCACTTTGGTATGGTAAGATTTACACTTACCTCAAGGATAACATCCTACCGCCTAACTTGTCTTCTAACCAATGTCGAACCTTCATTCGCCAAACCTCTCGTTACACCATTATCGCTGATACCCTATACCGATGAGGTCTAGATGGTACTTTACTCTGATGTTTAGAATGGGAAGAATCTCAAACTACCTTACGAGATGTACATGAAGGAATTTGTGGAACACACTCTAGTGGTCCTTCTTTAGCTAAGAAACTCATGCGTTTGGGATACTATTGGCCAAACATGGAAACCAATTCATATTAGTTTGTGAAGAGATGCAAGCAATGCCAGATACATGGAAACCTGATACATTCACCAGCTCAAGAGTTCTGACCTTTAACGACACCTTGGCCCTTTTGTCAATGGGGACTCAACCTTGTGGGAAAAATTCACCCGCCATCATCCAACGACCACAAGTTCATAATAACCACCACTGAATATTTTACCAAGTGGATTGAAGCCATTTCACTCACCAATGTCATAGCCAAATAGATTGCCTCCTTCATCCTCAATTACCTCATCTGTAGATAAGGAATTCCCTCATCCATTGTGATGGATAATAGAAGACCTTTCAAGAACTAGGGTGTCCAAGAGCTTTGTGATAAATTCAAAATCCAACACTGTTTCTCCAGCCTCTACTATCCACAAGGCAATGGCCAAGCAGAAGCATCCAACAACACAATCTTGAAAATCCTCAAGAAAACAGTCAACGATGTTGGCCGTGATTGGCACATACAACTGAATCCTTCTTTGTGGGCCTATTGAACTAGTATATGTACTCCCACAAGTGCTACCCCTTACTCCCTTGTCTATGGATCAGAAGCCATTTTGCCCATCGAGGTCGAGCTACCATCTCTAATGGTGTCGTTAAAAGATCTTATCACTGATGAAGACTACATAGTTTCCAAATTGCAAGAGTTAGAGTTGTTAGAAGAGAGAAGGCAATAGGCCTTTAACCATCTCAAGGCATATCAATAGTGAATGTCATGAAGCTACAATCATAGGGTACATCCAAGGATCTTCAATGTTGGTGATCTAGTACTTAAGGAAAATCCCCACAATCAACAGGATTGGGAAAAGAAAGGTAAGTTTGAGCCCAACTGGCTTGGTCCTTATGTCATCATTGCTGCATATGGATCAGGGGCATATCAATTAGCAACATCAGAAGGTGAGTTGTTCGATGACCCAATCAATAGTATACATCTTTTCCGGTTCTATACCTAAGAGAACCCCAATGTAAGGGGGAAAAACATTAAAAAAATTAAAAAAATAAAAAAATGGAAAAACAACAAAAAAATTGTCCTCAGGTGAAAACCTGGCAAACAGGCACCTTGGATAGGTACCATGATGAAAACTTGGCAAATAGGTGTCATATGTACTTCTAGCTTTCGTGCAAATAAAAGTAAGTGGTGAAAACCTAGTAAACATGTGTTACTTCTAATAAACTGCCTTCTCCATCTTTGGGAAACCAATCACCTTGTGTCCATTCTTCCTACCATCATTTCTCATCCGATCCATATCTATTCCATAATAAAATACCTTGTGTAACCTAACGATAACCTATCATGGCTTGATACTCTATCTCTTTTTGTCACCTTATCAACTAAGGTCTTATCCAGTATCCTATCCACGGTGTCAACCTAGCATAGTGTCTGTCGTCAGTATCATAGGGTCAACCCCAAACTACATTGCCACTGCATCATCACGTAGGCAAGGCCATTATCAATGCGCCCCCGAGGCTCCATTTCCCGTCCATCCCATACCTTGTCATATATCCTCTAGTCCACATGGTCCAAGTCCCTGATCTACATTGCCTCTGTGTTGTCACGTAGGCAAGGCCATTTTTAATGCACCCCCGAGGCACTAGGTCAATCCCATAGGGTCCGTTTTACTAGGCATGCATGCAAACACAAGCAAAGCCCACTTCCAAAATAGAAATCTTGATGCAAAAGCATCAACCTATCCAAAGCAAAGCAAATATGTACCTAAAAGCACCCTAAATGATTCTATCTAAATTATGGCAAGAAAACACATCTAATGCAAGAATGTTTTGTGTTTGTGATCAGGTTAACTTACAGAGTCTTAATTTTTGTTATTATGTCTTCCTATGCTACTCAAGGATGTCAAAAACTAGAGATGCTATGATGGGGGCATAATCGTTTTCTTTGTCTACTATTTGTGGATTAATCTTTAGTAATGTGAAGCCTTGTCTAAAGACATGATCAGCAAAAGATCATCGAGGACATCAAGAGGTCTAACATGAAAGGGGGCAATCCTTGTCTATCGATACACAAGAAATACTCAGGTCATCTCGATTCAATTATACCTCAATGCTTGTATTAAATTGCTAAATCAAAACCCATGTAAGCAATACTCAGGTCATCTCAGTTCAATTATACCTAGATGCTTGTATTTTCTTACAACATTTGGAAAAAGTACCAAAAAAATCACCCAATGATGAAATAAGCACTTCAAAATACTTGCAATATCAAGATGGCAAAACCATTTCACATCCATATCCATATCCATATCCATTTACACTTTGCATACTATCCATGCAATAAAAGTTCCTATGTAGAGTATCAATACAAATACAAGCTTATGATCCTTTCATTCACATTTCTTCTATCAGTCAATCTTCTATCCATCATTGTGTCATTTTTGTGTCAATTGAGTACATTGGGACATAACAAAAACATAGCATAAATTACATATCATATCACATGAGATAGTCATTAACATGATTAAATCATTTGCATACATAATAAATGCATTAAATCATCCATATACATTTATATCATAACATAGTGTCAACAGAAAAATCAAAAACATAGACAAATACATGTAGATCATCACATAAACTACATAATCATATAGATACCATTTGCATTTACATATTAAGTGCATTCATGAAATCATCTAAGTCTGCATCAGATCATATAGATATCAAAAAGTAAAATGCATCCATAACATATAGCATCAACAACTACATATATAGATCATCAATAGCTGCATCATCATACAAATATCAAATAAAACATGTCCAAGTGTACAATATCAAAGTCCATCTCTAAGTCAAAATCATCTACAGTGTATACATCACATAAATAATGATATATGTCTCGGTACAAAATGATACAAGTACATACATATCTGGCTATCTGAGCCATCAAAAGTGTATACATAAGCCAAAATCTATACAAGTGTAGCGGCTAGCCCTACTGCTGTGGAACACTACTCCTGGTACTGCCCTCTCCATCCCCTCCTCTACTAGCCCCCGACTGCTATGGGCCCATCACTGAAGCTGTAGACCATGACCCCCCTGCTCTCTAAGAAGTGCTTGCTGCTAACTAGCTCCACTGGCACAGCTCCGTGATACAATCATCTATAGTACTGAGTCTAGGCTTGCGCCCTAGAAAGCTCTGCCTGAACCTGCACAAGCTGCACCTATGCATGTTGCACCTATGTCACCAAAAATGTAGTGGCCCCATCTGTACCTAGAGCGGCTAGGGCCACATCCCTCTCCAACCTCATAGCTCGGACCCTCGCCATTGTTGCATCATGCTCTGTAGTGACCCCAGCTAAGACTTGTGCATCTGACTCTCTCTGAGACTCTACTGATCAGAGATGTGCCCTGAGCTACCTCACCTATCCCTATAGCATAGTAATAGCCTGCTACTTTAAGTTAGGCTGGGTAGGAGCCTGAGGATCCTAAACTTGTGGCACCTATTGTGCCTAACCCTGTCCCTGCACCTACTGCTGACCAACCTACTGAGGCACCTGCTGTGGTGTCAGCATCTGTACCTACTATACAACCTATGGCTCCACTACCTACTGCTACTAGGCAGGTCCCTCCCCAGTTCTGCTTCTTTGTCTCTGCCTTCTTCTACCTCCCTCTCCTCCCTCACCTCTATCTTCACCGCCTAATCCTCCTTCTCCTCCATCTCCACCATCATCTCCATCTCCCTATCCTCCCCTACTCCTCCTCCGTCTCCTCCTCCTACCTGCACCATCCTCATCCTCTACATCCTCCTCATCCAAGTGAGGAAACAACTCTCCCAGTCCTAAGCACCTCAGGAATGGGTGACTAGCTAGCCATTCCTCATAATCAGGAGTCATCCCTACATCTATCACCTCCCTCCACATCGGCCAGGCTACATACAGAGTCTACTGAAACTCTACTAGTACCTCCTCATATGAAGCAACTGGGCCCCATCTAAACCTCTCTGCATGTGTCCTCGCAAACTAGGCCTGCCCCTGTGGCATGCCCTGTACCCTGCCAAACTGTCACTAAACCCTGCTCACAATCTGTCTCTCTAGTATAAACCGAGTCTTGCTAATAAGCCACTGAGTCTGAAAGTAGTATGGCAACTCATCATCCTCGTCATCCCAAGGCTCACACTCCAATTAGGGGTGCCAGACAACTCTATCTACATTGTCCAGTGCATGTATCCAGTACTCTAGCTTTCCCAGCTTGTGCTGGGAAATCACACCTACATATCCATAGCTGTAAGGTTCACCCTTCTACCTAGAAAAGACACATATTGGCCGAGTGATAGTAATATGCTCCCCTAGCCAAAACTGTAAAAGTGAGACACCTACCAACAAACTGGCACCCCTGTGGTATACCACCTAATGCATATCCTAGTATAGGTGAGCCAAAACATAGACACCCCATGCAAAATGGGTGCCCTCTATGATCATCTACTCCATGACCCGACCCCAACCAATTGGGAATCCATGCGACCTCCTATCAGGGTAGACAACACCCCCGATCAGCCTAGCCACTATCCCTGGGAAGTAGTCATAGTAATCATGAATATCTTGCCAAGATATCACCTGTCCCTCCAGCTCTACATCATCAAAGACTAGCCTACACTCTGCTAGTCCTGTATCCCATTGCGGATCATACTCTACCAGCTCGCCATATATCGACAAGTGCATAATCCTATAAACATCCTCCAGAGTAATCACCATCTCACCGGTAGGTAGGTGAAAGGTCCCTTCCTCGCTATGAAATCACTCCACAGTGGCAAGTAGCAACCTGAGGTTTGTACGAACCTCGGGAATGAAGCACACATAGTCTAGACCCATAGTGCTGAGAGCCTCTCGATCAATCTCTGTAAGCATGTACTGCTATAACAATGGCAAGGGAAACTGCTCTCATGACAAAAGTACATCACAAATGTCATCCTGCAATCAAGCAAAGCAATGTGTCAACCAAATCTACATAACTACTCAAAACTATCTAAAGCATCATATCACTTACTTAACATATCAAATTGATCAAAACAACATACAACATCTCTTGACTAGATTCCTACAATCTCAGAGATCACTTATCGATTGACGCATCGAGCAAATGCCAATCGAGTCAATTTTGTTAAGTCAACTGACTATCTAAAGAAAATGCTCCACCAATTTGAGTACATGTGCAGTCCCATATAAAAAGCACAGCTTCATTCTGCATGCTCTGAAATAGCTGTCCTATGCACGGCTTCTGCATATGCACTGCTTTCCATATCAAATGCGCTAGTTCCTCATGCATGCGCCGACACATACCATATATGTGTAGCACTTATGCATGCATTTTTTCATAACTCATATGTGCTGACTCATATCAGAAGTGCGATTTCGGAGCGCATATGTGCCGAAAGGCAGATCGGTGCATCTAACCTAGTTAAAATTTCCCTAGCATTTATTGCACTAATAAATGACCCTAGGTGAGTTTTTTTTAACTACATACCGGTGGTCCTGCCTTAGCTGGCCGATCAAACCATCAGATTCACTCAAAGCAGTGCTCCTCGTGTGGAATATCCATTTCTATCTCAACTGCTCTATGCTCCTGTGCTCTCCTAAGCTCTCAAGGACCTATAAATAAAAGCCAAGTGTGCAAATGACTAGGATTGTGGACCTAGCTCCTATATATAGCAAGTGTACCCTAACTGGCTATGTGGTGTCCGTGACTACTTCCCACGCCCGTTTCTTCTATTTCTCCAAACCATAGCCCATTTTCTGCATCCTAACCAACTTTTCACCTTCTTTTTCGTGAGATTGTCTGTCTCATGTCCTTTTGCCTTCTTTGCGTCCAATCTCCTGAGGGGGCATCCTATCATCATTAAACCTATACCAGGGACAAACTGGGGCATGCATGATTATCAAAAATTCTTATTCTTTGAAGCAACGTTGTAAACTACATTGCATCAAAGAGGGGCAAAATGTATACACCTAAAAATGACACGACTTGGTCTAAATAAACATTCTTAATATTTATTTCATTCTATTTCCTCTATCAATAAATAAATAAGCAAATTTATTTATTCGATTCATATTCCTCTAAATTAATTAAATATCAAAATATTTAATTACCTCTTCTAAAGTCAAAATTAAATAAAATCCTTTATTTAATTAAATTCTTCCAAACAATTAAATAATTCTTAATTATTTAATCAAATCACTTCTTCCAAATTTAAATAAATCAATTAAATTTATTTAACTTCTCTCAATCTCTAAAAATAAAATACAATCAATAATTTTATTTATGCTTCCAAATCATGCACAAACAATTAAATAAATCTATTTATTTAATTTGCTTTCTTATCTTCTAAATTCTTCAAATATCTTCCAAATCTTCTAAAAATAAATCTTCTTCTTCATGCACACAAAATTAAATAATTTATTATTTAATTCCTCTCAAATCATGCAAAAGCAAACCTCAAGTTGAGTTAACTGACTCAATCAACCTTGTTCTTATCAAAAGCTCCTAAACTAGAAAAAAACTTTCTAATTTATGAAAGCATATCTTATCTTCAATAAAGGAAAAACAATAAACTCAAAATAGCTTTTGTGTGACACTTGTCTTCTTTCTATTCACGCACATTCTCTCATTCTTACTATACCGTTGATCTTCTCATTCTTTCTATACCGTTGATCTTCTCTCTCTCAAGTCTATAAATTGAACCCTCTTCTTCCATTTCATTGATCCAAGCTTTTAGTATTATTACTCTGCAGGAATTACAACCCGCCTTTGGCACCCAAGTCATTTCATTTTCTTGCAATCAACTTGTTACCATATCACCATTACCATTGTTGTGAAGCTCATCTTCATTGCAATAAACTATCATGTCCATTCCCACTTGACATCTTGGAGTAACAAGGAAGTGCACCTTCTGAGGGCATATTCATACACAAGATCATTTGCGATAGGCCATCAATGGAAGCCATGAGGTAAAGAGGTTTGTTGAGGTATTGTTCATTGTTTTAGATCTTCTTTATTTCTATATTTCATTGAGTTATAGGTATTATTGATATTATTGATATTTATGCATAATTTCCCTTAACACTGGTAACTCCACTTCATATGCATTTCCTGAATCAAACTTCCTGAGTATCCTACAAGGTCTGAACTTCTTCATCTTCAACTTGTTATATGTCCCAACTGGAAATCTTTCTTTTCTCAAGTACACTCTTCAACAGCTCCAATTCATAGTTAGCAGGTATAAACTGATTCTTCAATTTTGTCACCATCCTTTCCCACTTTGTAATCTTTTCTTTTCCTCTTCTGTTTCTATCCAGCTGAACTTGTTTTGACCATATAGCAACATGTCCTTTCATCTTTTTCTTTGCAAATTTCACCTTCTCCGGATCTTCCATTTCTTCATACTCAAAGTATTCTTCCATGTCATTTATCAAGTCAATCAACTCCTCAAGATTCAAACTGCCAGTGTAATTTTGTACATCAACTCTAGGTCTTTTCCCAATCTTTGAAATAGCTTGCAACATCTTGATTTGATCTGATTCTTCTTCTTCTTCACCTCCCAGGGTTTCGCCATTTTGATCAATAGATTAAAATTCCTCATCATCATCACTCTCAATATCAATTCTAAGGCTTAGTCCTTTTCTTCTATCTTCTTCAACAACATCTAGTCTAATTCGCATTGTTTTCATCATTTCATCATCTCATCCATTCTTCCAGCCATTGTTCCAACATCAGGGATTCTCTTCGGCGACATCTTCCTAGGATCAAGTGCAAATTACCTCAATTCGGTGATCAGGCTACAAGGTGACAACTACCTCACAATCAATGATCAGTTGTGACACAAGTAACCTACCTTAGATTTGGTGATTTGTCCACAACAAGATCTTACGAAATCCCTTCACCAATTTCGCTCAATTTGCTCCCAAAGATTTGAACTTTCTCTCAGATACCACTTGGTGCAGTCATGATTAGGAGAGTCCTCAAAAAGGACAGTCTAGACCGTGCAACTAGAGTAAAAACAATGGAAACAACTCAAGATACAAAGAAAATGTAGATTTAATCATTCAATATATCATAGAATTCAAACACAAATTGGCCAGCAACATGCATGTTGCAAGTACGTGCCTAACCGGCATTGTCATTGGTGTCAACTGTGCTCTTTTTTTATGCTTGCTTGTAATTAGTTAGATTCTTTGCATTGGCTTATATAAGTGTTGGATATAATGAGTAAGTAAACCTGATATTGAGTTACCAAGTGATTTTGAGAAAATTTGCTCGTCCGATGGAAACAGAGTATAGAAGAGTATCTTTGTTTACAACAAAATAGTCTAGTAGTTTGCTCCACATTTCCTAAAGAATGAATATATTTGTCTGTGGATTGGAAGTTTTTTAGAGGCATGTCTGAAGATGCTATGTTCCAATTTTGAGCCTCTGGTATGAAGATTTGAGTTAGTTATGTTCACCTGAGTAAAGACTATTTTTTCTATACATTCAATGGTGACAAGGAGAAAGTATTTTGCTCCACATTCCTCCGCATTGAAGTATTATGGTCTACAGTTCTAGAGTTAAGTCTGAAATGATGATAAGTGCATTCAACTCTAATGGTTCATGATTTGGTGGTCCGCAAGTGATCTTTTATTTATGACAGTAGTTGACAGTGTTGTTTATGTGCTCTAGTTTGAAGAATCTTCTTGACAGAGTGGTTAGAGATTGTGTGGTTGTTCCTGGTGATTACAATGTGCTTGTGGATGTCTCCTGATCATGTTCCTACCTTTGGATTGGTCCATAAAGAGAAATTTGGATCATGGATGAAGACTGTTCTTAGAAGACTATTCTTAGAAGACTGTTCTTAGAAGACTTAATGTTAACACCAGTCTTAGTCGACTTGGTTGTTTTCACTTCTTGCAGAGATACATTGAAGATGGTGGAAGCATGTCATGGCATGGAGGATTGCATTTGATTCCCAACTATGGCATAACATGATCCGCATACATTTTTCCCTTAGTTAATTTTGTTTAGGTCCAGACCTATTTCTATGTATGTTTGTAATGCCGACCTTGAAGATTATTCCAATGGTTGATGAATGTAATGTTGACCTTGATGTACATTCCAAGGCTGATGAAGTGTATAAAAACATGTAATGAAGTTGCAAAAAAGATGTCCTTGTGCAAAATGTGAAGATAAGTGAAAAGGTGTAAGAAGAGCAGAGAAAATGAGTTATATTGTGCTTCAATGGAACTGAACCTAGGCATGGAGTAGATGCTATCAAATCAGTTCACCAACCCTTTGTAGTGAGCCACCCCTTGGCAGTGAGCTTCAACATTTGCAATGAGCATTTTGGGCAATAAGCCCTAAGGCAATGAACCTCTATTTTTTAGTATTGTTATAACATATATATTTCTATGGGCTAACACCCACCATGGTTTTTCCCTTATAGAGTTTTCTATGTAAAAATCTGGTGTCTCATGTGAACTGATTATGTTATTGTGTTGAGTTTCTTATTTCATGTCTTCATTATTAAATCTAAATGAATAAGTGTTTTATGTGTTAATGTTCATAAGTGGTCAAAGTTTTGGAGAAAACTAATTCACCCCCCCTCTCAGTTGTCTGGTGCATTTCAACAATTGGTATCAGAGCAAGGTTCCTCAGAAGTAAGCTTATCAACTTGAGGTCGATCCAAGATGTCTTTTAAGAAGGAAGATCCATAGGTTGAAGGGACAAATTTTATTTTATGGAAGGTACGCATGAAAATCCATCTCCTGTGTCTTGGTTATAAAGTGTGGAAAGTAATGGAGACAAAGTATACCATGCCTCAAAATGGTTTAACAACTGAAGATGAAATCAAATAATATGAGTTGAATATAAAAGATAGAGATGCTTTGTTAAGTGCCTTGTTTGATACTGAGTTTATAAAGGTCATAGATCTAGATTCTACTAAGGAAGTCTAGGAAAAGATGAAAAATTTGTATGAAGGAGATGAATCTGTAAAAAGAGCCAAATTGCAGGGCTTGAAAGTGAAATATGAGGGTTTATCAATGAGTGAAGATGAAAACATAACAGCCTACATGCAAAAGGTTGATGAAATTGTCAATGGAATAAAAGGTATAGGAGGAACTATTGATGAGAAGGAAGTTGTGATGAAAATGCTTAGGTCATTACCTAAGTCCTACAGTCACAAGGTAGTTGCAATTGAAGAAATAATTATTGTAAAAGATGTCGGGAAGTATCAGTTTCTTGGAAAGCTTACAGCCTTTGAGATGAGAGAGTTTGGTGATGCTTTGCTGAAGGTTGAGACTTCTTTCAAAGTCAGTACTTCAAAGAAGATCTCCAGAGCTAAGAAGTACAAGGTTGAACTTGATGATGAGCTTGATGAAATTGAAGCCAACTTTGTTGACAGACTGTAAAGAGGTTCCAGTAAGTTCAAAGGTAAATTACCTTTCAAATGTTTTACATGTGGTAAGGTTGGTCACTATGCTTCTAGATGTCCTGAGAGAATTGAAAGGAATAGAAAAAGAGTTGAGAATATACCTAGGGCTCCAAAGAAATGCTACTATGTTACATGTTAAAATGTGTTGGACAACTGAGAGGGGAGGGGTGAATCAATTGTCACAAAAACTTAAACACTTCTTCACTTACACATTAATCACTTATCCACAATTCTTATGATTTAACAATGAATGCATGAAATCAGAAACTTAAACATAGATGCAACATTATACACAAGAGACACTAGATTTTTACGTGGAAAACCCCAAGGTGGGGAAAAACCACAGAGAGTATTAGCTCTCAAAATATATTGTAATCTTTGAAAAATGATGTTCAAGCTTGGTCACTCCATAGGCCCAGAACATACAGGCTCATTGCCATGAAGTACAACTAGGTCTAGAAGGATCACTGTCTCAACCCTAAACCTAGAAAGATTACAATAAGGCTTGTTAAACCCTAAGGGCTATTAAACCCTACTGGTGGCTCACTATCAAAATCACCATCTTCTTCATGTATGAGATTAGTACATTGAAGTACAACAGTTCCTCTACTCTGCTTTGCCTTATCTCTTTGCCCTTTTCCTTATCTTCCTATTTTCACACAAGGACACCTTTTCTATGACTCAATTACAAGTATTTATACACTTCATCAACCTTGGAATGATCATCAAGGTTGGTATTACAATCATCAACCATTGGAACAATCTCCAAGGTCGGCATTAAAAACATTTACAAAATAGGTCCTAACCTATTACAACATTATGCAAAGGAAATGAAGTAAAGATGTATGCGAATCATTCCATGCCTTATATGGGACTCAAACATGATCTTCCACTCCACAACACGCTTCCACAATCTTCAAGGAATCTCTGCAATTAGTGGAATTAACCAAGTCAACTAAGACTGGTTACACACTACATTATCTGGGAAGAATCTTCAAACACGATCTCAATTCCTTAATGTGGAACAATGTCAAGATAGGAACATGATTATGGGACATCCATAAGCACATTATAAACATCAGGAGCAAGCACGAACCTTAACCACTTTAGGCATAGGAATCTTCTCACCGAAACACATAAACTTCACTGTCTTCAATTGATATAAAAGAGAGATAGCTTGCGGACCACAAAAACATGAACCACTATAATTGTAGGCACTTATCATCATCCCAGACTTCCCTCTAGAACCAAAAAGAAAAATACTTTATTGCGGAGGAATGCGGAGAAAAATACTTTCTCCTTGTCACCAAAGAATAATCAGAAAGAGTAGGTTTTACTCTAGTGAATGCAACTTTCTCAAAACTTCACACCAGAGGCTCAAACTTAGGATTTAGAATCTTCAGACATCCCTTTAAATAACTTCTAATCCGTAGACCAAGATATTCACCCAATGAGAAATGCAAAGAATTCTACCATAGTGTTCTTCACCATACAACTCACTGTCTATACTGCACTTCACTGTAACTCACTTGTTTCTTCCGAAAATGCCAATTTTCTCAATATCCTTGACATCCAAAGCTTCTAAACAAGTAATAGAATAGGACATAGTTGACACCAATGAAAATAAAGATATGTTGACATCAATGAGAACATCGATTAGGCACATACTTGCAACAATCTCCCCCTTTTTCGTTGATGGCAAGATATGATGTGAAAACCTGCAACAACCATCAAGATAGGATTCTCCCCCTATCTCTTTACACATCTGCACTCTTTCTTTCTAAGTTTTTCACATGACTTCTCTCCCCCTTTGACATCAATGGCAAAAGGCATATACTTGCAATCTGCTGCTTCTAAACCAAACTTTCTTCTAAACTCTTTCCGTCTGACTACTCCCCCTTACTTGATGCTTTCTCTAACTACAACTTTGGTTTTTCCCATGAACTTCTATCCTTGTTCAGTAATTCAGATCTTGCTGCTATTGCACTATTTCCTCTCTCAATAACACTGTAACACTTACTGCTCTTTAGTAGAAACTCATATTGGCATTATATATCTGTTTTCCCTGGGAGATAACCTCATAATCCTCTTGTCTTCAGCAACCATCTTTGATTTCTACTTGTACTACTACACCTTTTTCTTTTTACTGGTATGAATACTCCCTCTAGGTGGTACACATCAGACCGTATTTAGTTCACATTAGGACCTTCTAATGCATATATTGTCTTCTCAAAGCCTTAGACTTGATGACATGCAGCTATGATATTCCATCTTTTACCAATTTTCATGAGAACTTATGGAAACAATTCATTTCCATAGATCAACACTTGTCTATAGATTTTCTCCTACAACCTTCCCTTAACATCAATTACAGCTATCATTTCATCATTAGTAGCTAAAGTAATGTCTTCTTCACCTTCAGAACCATAGAACAAAATATGCAACAATGGAGAAATGCGGACCCTTGTACTCTAGTGCTGTACACTGAAACACATATAATGATTTTCAATTGCATAGGCATACTGACCCAATCTCCCCATCACTTACTTTGCATACTGGTCATACTTAGCCGTTTTAGGCTTCTAGACCTGAATCCTTTCAAGCGATCTAGCATATCATATCTTTGTTCCAAATCTTAGTACTAACTACCTAGTTGGGGGATTTAGAATTTTCAATACGGCTCCCCCTGAGCCATAGTCCACAATTTACTTCCTAGAGGAAGTATTTGTTCCAGATTCTGGTGCAGAGTCATCTCTTGCTTCATTTGCTCCCTTCCTAACCCAAACCTTGTTCATCTCTTCTACCAGATCAATTTTTTCCATTGGTTTCCCCAATTCTGATTGATTATCCTTCTTCATGTTCTTACTTATGTAGAATTTGCACTATGTCCAGGCTTGTTGCAATTGAAGCACATAGTACTTTTCTAACTATTGTTTCTTTCATTCATCCTTGACCTACATAGGTTAGCCTTATGCCCAAAATCATTGCATGTATAATAGTATCCATTGAAAGAGCACTTAACTTCTACACTCATTAGCCATGTGTCCCATTTTATGGCATGTATAGTACCTAATAGAATTCTGACTTACTTTACTTATGTATTCAATAGCTTTATGACCATTTTTATTACATGTGAAACACTGACTAGAGAATGATGGAACATTTTGATTCATCCTATTTCTACACCAAGTAGCCTTGTGACCAAACTTGTTACATGAATTACAATAACCATTGAAGGATGGGTACCTTTGAGCATTTGGTTGCCTGACTGAAGGTCTTCTACTTCTTTGATTCTGAATCTATATGTTTTTGTTCTCTTCCTAACTTGCTTTGAACCCTTTATCTTTTTCAATTTTCATGCTCTCTTTGTCCTCATCATTTTTCTGTCTTGACATTAGTCTATCATATTTAGTAGCACTCACACCAAATTGGTCCCTTTGAGCCCACACATATTTCAGATCATCTTTCAAGTCTTCAACTTCTTCTTCAAGCTTCATGCAGTCTTTGATTTTGTCTTTTAGACATTTCTCAATTTTTGTCTTTTCTTCATTGTCCTCTTTTAGTTTTTTCTATAGCTACCTAATTTGTTTTCTTAACTCTTTAATGTGATCATTTGCTTCTGTTATATTTTCTTTCAAATCCATGTATTCTTCTATAGATTTTGAGTTGTTACTGTCAATACTAGCAATCAGGCACAGAGTCATTTGATTCACAATAGCCGTGTGACCTTCCACATCACATTTGAAGGTCTGGGAGCCTTCTTGTACTTCACTTTACATATCCTTATTGGTTGACACTGAGTACTCTTGAATGTTCTCATTAACTTTAACATTTGTACTTTTAACAATCCTTCCCAATCTATTGTTGTAACAGAGGTAAGATTTGGTCCAAGATGAATATCCAAGAAAAATGTCTTCCTCATACTTAGCATTGTCCTTTTCCATTTTAATGAGGCATTTGCTTCCAAAGATTTTGAAATATTTCACAGTGGGTATTGATTCATACCACAACTTAAAAGGATTCTTTACTTCTTTGGTTTTTACCTGAACTCTGTTTAATGTATAGATAGTGGTTTGAATTGCCTCCTTCCAAAATGTTTCTGGCATATTTACTTCTTCCATCATTAATTTTGTAGTTTCTTGAATGGTTCTACTTGCTTCTTCCATTATCTTATTTTTTGTAGAGAACTATTTTTCTATCCCATAGGTTTCACAAAACATATTGAAATCATTGGAGGTGAGCTCTTCTTCTTTGCCAATTCTCAGACTTTTCATTTTCATGCTTAGCTCATTTTCAACCATTTCTTTAAAAGCTTTGAGTGTATCTAGAATCTCTGATTTCTCCTTTAAAAAACTAACAAAAGTCATTCTAGAAAAATCATCAATAAAAAACATAAAGTACACGATATCATGGAGGCTTGGTATTCTTATAGGACCACAAAAGCTTATATTAATCAATTCCAATCATCCAGTGGAAGATCTTTCTTTATCCTGCAATATTTTTCTTGACAGTCTTTGACATTTCCTGCAAATGATGTTGTTCAAGTAATCAATTTCTGGTAGGTCCTTCACAATTTGAACTGAGCTTGTTTTTATTAAATCATCAAGATTTGTATGACAAAGTCTTCTATGCCAGACCCAACTTTCATTGGTCTAAGATGTGAACCCAAGAAAGTCACTTTTTCTAAGATGATAAAGATTATCTTCTATTCTTTTTCCAATTGTTATTGTAGCTCCAGATTTTTCTTTAATTTCAAGGGAATCATTTTTAAACACAAACTTAAAACCCTTTTTGCATAACTGTCCAATGCTTAAGAGGTTTTGTTTCAAATTTTTTACATAAAGAACATCTTCAGAAATTTGTCTGTTGCCAAAATTGATTGATCCTATCCTGCAAATTTCAGCAGTGCAGTCATCTATAAACTTACTCCAGTCACCAGTCATGTGGCTTGAACAACTACTATCAATAACCCAATAGTTTTCACCTTGAGACCTGACTTCATCACTAGTGTATACTTCAGAATATCTTTGATGATTGACATTCTTTTCTCCATGAATCACTTCCTTGGACAATATTTCATTGATAATCTTTGATGAGTATTCGGGCGCAATGATGACTACCTGTTTTCCTTTTGACTCCATTCATGATCTCCTTCGAGTTGTTAGACTCTTTCCAAAGGAACTTGACTCTGATACCAATTATTAAAATGTGTTGGACAACTAAGAGGGGGGGGATGAATCAGTTTTCACAAAAGCTTAAACACTTATTCACTTACACATTAATCACTTATACACAATTCTTATGATTTAACAATGAATGCATGAAATCAGAAACTTAAACACATATGCTGTTGGAAAAAGACACTGTGTGGCTTCATAAGTGGTGTGATTGATCGCAACGAAGTATATCCCACACATCTGTAGTACATAATATGCCTATACCAGAAGTCAGATTGAAGATTGTTTTGGTTTGGTGAATAAGAACAGAGTATGTAACAAGGTCTGACAATCAGGTCCAGATCTCTTAGATGGTGCAACTCAGCAAGTTACGGACTTGGATAAGTCAAGAGGGGTATCATGACTATTGTATTCCAAAGATTTAGCCTCTGATGATAAAGCATAAAAAAGATATGAGCATCTGAGTGTTGGGTCCCAATCAGGGAGAACAGTCAGAGGAAGAACTGACCGGCAGAGTATCAGATCTCAATCCAGATCTGCAAAAGGTGTTGATCAAGCAATTTGTGGCATTTTACATTGTTGGCTGACATGATTAATAACTTCTATGCCTATGTCTTTGATGCGCATCACTAATCAAGCATGGATTCAGCCAACAGATCAATAACTTGCAAATATCTCAAGTGTTCTTGTTGCCGACTAAGAAGTTGTTGGAAATCCTTGATGCAAATATATATGCCCGATTGATTCAAGCTTGTGAGTGTGTCAAAGTAATAGTATGGATAATTAAGTGTGAAGAAAAGAAGAGTCAAGTACAAAGGCAATAATTCAATCCTGGTATGTGACAGGAAAGTAATATTGAGTAGAGGAAGAATGAAATGCGCTAGATCAGTATACTATACCTAACCAGAACTCAAATCCTGCATGCATAGATGTTTTTCATTAGTTCAAACACCTTGGTATCAACTGTAATCATTTGTAGACTGTAAGTCTATTGTAGGCAATGGGCCTTTTGTGAGCAGTGTGCTCGGGCAGTGAGCCCTAATTGACAAGTGCCAAATTTGTACTCCTTATTCTTTTAACAGAGAATACAATCTTGGGTTAGTCACCTCATGGTTTTTCCCTTGGTAGGGTTTCCATGTAAAAATTCCTATGTTATGTGTTAATTCTTTTTTATCTCTTATGATTACATTGTTTTGTTATAGCACTAAATGATAAAATAAGAAAAGAAAGTAAAAAGAAGAAAAGTATTAAGATAACTGATTCACCCCCCCTCTCAGTTATCTGCATTATTTCCAACAATTGGTATCAGATCTAAGTTCCTATGAACAAAGCTTAACATCTTGAGGAAGATCTGGGAATCTCAATGGATGCATATGGTATGAAGGAACAACTTCACTCTGCCCTAAAATACAGTCTGGACCAGTGATCTAATAGACTTAAAGAGAGAAGCATATGCATTTTTGTTAAGTGGACACATCTCCATTTTGGATAGAATGAAGAAGAGTTGGGCCACATAAATCATCAGTTGAAGACAACCTTTGCAGATATACTTAAGTATATATAAGTATAACATATGATTTGTATATACTCATGCGGCCATGTATAGAATATTTTTTGCAAAATTTTGGTATACGGATTCCACCCTTTGCCATTGATGTCAAAGGGGGAGTGAAGAGTAGTGAAAAATGTGGAATCCAACAAAGGGGGAGCTCCGGTAAAATAGTGCAAGAGACAGAGCACCAGCTAAGGGGGAGTTAATGTGACACTTAGCCATTTTTCACTAAGTGTTGCCATCCATGCCAAAGGGGGAGATTGTTGACAAGAGACACTATGTGGATTCATAAGTGTTATCATTGATGGAAAAAAAGTCTATCCCACACATTTGCAGTACATAATATGCCTATACTGGAAGTCAGATTGAAGATTGTTTTGGTCCGGTGAACAAGAACAGAGTATGTAAATAGGTTTGACAATCAGGTCCAGATATCTCAGATGGTGTAACTCAGTAAGTTGTGGACTTGGATTAGTCAAGAGGAGTATTATAACTATTCTATTCTAGATATTTAGCCTCTGGTGATAAAGCATGAAAAAGATATGAGCATCTGAGTGTCGGGTCCTAGTTAGGCAGAATAGTTAGGGGAAGAGCTGACTGACAGAGTATCAGATCTCAATCCGGATGTGCAAAAGGTGTTGATCAAGCAATTTGTTGCATTTTACATTGTTGGCCAACATGATTAATAACTTCTATACCTATGTCTTTGATGCACATCACTAATCAAGCATGGATTCAGCTGACAGATCAATAACTTGCAAATATCTCAAGTGTTCTTGTTACTGACTAAGAAATTGTTGGAAATCCTTGATGCAGATATATATGCTCAATGCATTCAAGCTTGTGAGTGTGTGGAAGTAATAGTATGGATAATTAAGTGCGAAGAAAAGTAGAGTCAAGTACAAAGGTAGTAATTCAATCCCAGTATGTGACATGAAAGTAATATTGAGCAGAGGAAGAATGAAATGCACTAGATCAGTATATTGTACCTAACCGAAACTGAAATCCTACATGCATAGATGTTGTTCATTAGTTCAAACACCTTGGTATCAACTGTAATCATTTGTAGACTGTAAGTCTCTTGTAGATAGTGGGCCTTTTGTGAGCAGTGTGCTCGGGTAGTGAGCCCTAATTGGCAAGTGCCAAATTTGTACTCCTTATTCTTTTAACAGAGAATACAATCTTGGGTTAGTCACCCTGTGGTTTTTCCCTTAGCAGGGTTTCCAAGTAAAAATACTTGTGTTATGTGTTAATTCTTTTTCATCTCTTATGATTACATTGTTTTGTTATAACACTAAATGATAAAATAAGAAAAGAAAGTAAAAAGAAGAAAAGTATTAAGATAACTAATTCACCCCCCCTCTCAGTTATCTGCATTGTTTCAAATAGATGCAACATTATACACAAGAGACACCAAATATTTATGTGGAAAACCCCAAGATGGGGAAAAACCACGGAGAGGATTAGCTCTCAAAATATATTGTAATCTATGAAAAATGATGTTCAGGCTTGGTCACTCCACGGACCCAGAAAATATTGGCTCACTGCCATGAAGTACAGCTAGGTCTAGTAGGCTCACTGCCTCAAACCTAGACCTAGAAAGATTACAATAAGGGTTGTTAAACCCTGAGGGATGTTAAACCCTACTAGCGGCTCACTTCCAGGCTCACTACCAAAATCACCATCTTCTTCATGTATGAGATTAGTACATTGAAGTACAACAGTTCCTCTTCTCTGCTCTGTTCTGCTCTGCCTTATCTCTTCACCCTTTTCCTTATCTTCCCATTTTTGTACAAGGACACTTTTTCCATGACTCAATTACAAGTATTTATACACTTTATCAATCTTGGAATGATCATCAAGGTCAACATTACAATCATCAACCATTGGAACAATCTCCAAGGTTACCATTATAAACATTTACAAAATAGGTCCTGACCTATTACAACATTATGCAAAGGAAATGAAGTAAAGATATATGTAGATCACACCACGCCTTAGCTAGGCCTCAAACATGATCTTCCACGCCACAACACACTTCCACAATCTTCAAGGAATCTCCGCAATTATTGGAATTAACCAAGTCAGCTAAGACTGGTTACACGCTACATTATCTGGGAACAATCTTCAAATACGATCTCAATTCCTTAATGCAGACCAATGTCAAGATAGGAACATGATTAGGGGATATCCACAAGCATGTTATAAACATCAGGAGCAAATACACAAACCTTAACCACTTTAGCCATAGGAATCTTCTCACCGAAACAGATGAACTTCACTGTCTTCAACTGATATAAAAGAAAGATAGCTTGTGGACCACCAAAACATGAACCACTGTAATTGTAGGCACTTATCATCATCCCAGATTTCCCTCTAGAACTATAGAGAAAATTTATTGCAAAGCAAAATACTTTCTCCCTGTCACTAGAGAATAATCAAAAAGAGCAGGTTTTACTCTGGTAAATGCAACTTTCTCAAAACTTCACACCAGAGGCTCAAACTCAGGATTTAGCATCTTTAGACATCCCTTTAAATGACTTCTAATCTGCAAACCAAGATATTCACCTAGTGAGAAATGCGGAGCAATCTACTGAACTATTCTTCACCATACAACTCACTGTCTATACTGCACTTCACTATAACTCACTTGTTTCTTTTGAAAGGGCCAATTTTTTCAATATCCTCAACATCCAAAGCTTCTAAACAAGTAATAGAATAGGACATAGTTGACACCAATGACAACAAAGATATGTTGACATCAATGACAACATTGATTAGGAACATACTTGCAACATGTTAGAGATCTTGGTGATGAAGGTGTGATAGATGATGAATCTGATGATGCTAGTACTAGTGCAAATGAATGCTTGTTTATTGCAATTAAAGAACCTGTATCTACTAATCTTACTAGTTGTGTGAAGGAAGAAAAACTAGTGGAAGAAAGTGCTTTGGCTATTTAGGTTGAGAAAGATAAGGATGAATGGATTATTGATGGTGGATGCTCACATCACATGACTAGTGACAAAAGTAAGTTTGTGAGTTTGGAAAAGTATGATGGAGGATTGGTTAGGTTTGGAGATAATACAGCTAGTAAGATTTGTGGAAAAGGATCTATTTTTTTTTATGGAAAGCACAACACTGATAATGTCCTATATGTGAAGGGTTTAAAGCATAATCTTTTGAGCATTGGTCAGATGTGTGACAAAGGTTATGATCTGAGATTCAAAGATAATGGGTGTAAGATCATGGAAAGCTCTGAAACAGTGATTGCTACCTGTAAGAAGACCAGAGGTAACACTTACCAATTAAGAGGAACTAATGATTATTATTTATTGGTTCAGACAGATGATAGTTGGTTGTGGCATAGAAGGATGTGTCATATCAATTTTGACAATTTGGTGAAGATAAGCTCTACATAGGCTGTAAGAGATCTTCTTAAACTTGTGAAGCCTTCCAACACCATTTGTAAGGAGTGTCAATTTGGGAAACAAACAAGAACAAGTTTCAAAAGCAAAGAACAATTTTCTGCTGGATTGCTGGAGCTAGTACATATAGATTTGTGTGGTCCCACAAGAACAAGAAGTCTACAAGGTGATAGGTATTTTATGTTGCTTATTGATGATTATTCTCAAATGACTTGGGTAACTTTTCTAAAAGAAAAATTTGAAGCCCTAGGCAAGTTCAAAGTTTTAAAGGCAATGGTTGAGAATGAGTTAGAATTGAGGATCAAATGTTTAAGGTCTGATAGAGGAGGTGAGTTCACATCAAATGAATTCAATATTTTTTTTGAAAAACAAGGGATAAAGAGGCAGTTGTCTATACCTAGAACTCCTTAGCAGAATGGAGTTGTTGAAAGAAAGAACATGATAATTCAAGAGGCTGCCAGGACTATGTTAAAGGAAGCCGACCTTCCAGAAGTATACAAGAGAGAAGCCATACATACTATTGTGTACATCCTAAACAGAGTTCAAGTCAAAGGTAACAACTCTAAAACTCCTTTTGAATTATGGTATGGAAGAGTTCCTACAGTGAAGTATTTCAAAGTTTTTAGTAGCAAATGTTATATCAGAAGAGAAGAACTAGGCAAGTTTGATTCTAGATGTGATGAAGGAATTTTTCTTGGTTACTCTACCAAGATTAAGGCCTATCGGTGCTAGAATAAGAGATTGAAAAAGATTGTTGAGAGTGCTAATGTGAAGGTTGATGACTACAAGGAAACAATATCAGATCTAAGTTGCTATGATTCAAATGAACCTATGGCTATAGTGAATGAAGAAAAATTTGAACAAGAAGACACTCAAGATGAAGAAGAGGCTCTAGAAAGTGTTGTTAAAACTCCCAGGTATGTAAGGATTAATCATTCTGAAGATCAGATTATAGGTGAAAAAAATAAAGGGGTGTTGACAAGGAAAAGAGTTGCAGAAGAACAAGTGAATTACTATTTTCTTTCAAAGATTGAACCAAAAGTGGTGAATGAAGCTTGTAATGATGAAAATTGGGTAAAAGCCATGGAAGAAGAACTGATGCAGATAAAGAAGAATCAAACTTAGAATTGGTTCCTAGACCTGCTGATAAGAATGTCATTGGAACTAAATGGGTTTTTAGGAACAAACTAAATGAAAATGGAGAAGTTGTAAGAAACAAAGCAAGGCTTGTGTGCAAAGGATATTCTCAAATTGACAGAATAGATTTTGAAGAGACTTTTGCTCCAGTGGCTAGGATTGAAGCAATCAGAATATTTTTGGCATTTTCTACTCACAAAGATTTCAAAGTCTATCAGATGGATGTGAAGTCTACATTCTTGAATGGTGAGTTGGAAGAGGAAGTTTATATTGAGCAATCGGAAGGGTTTCAGTTATCAAAACAAGGTAATATGGTGTGTAGGTTGAGGAAGGCATTGTATGGACTGAAGCAAGCCCCTAGAGCATGGTATGCAAGGTTAGACAAATATTTGTTGCATTTAGGGTTCAGTAAAGGCACTATTGACATCAATCTCTATTTCAAAATCAATGGTAATCAAATCCTGATTATTGAAGTTTTTGTTGATGACATTATCTTTGGAGGAAACGAAGGTATGCAGGAGAAATGCAAAATGAATTTGAGATGTCTATGTTTGGTGAAATGAATTTCTTTCTAGGTCTACAAATTACTCAATCAGATAAAGGAATCTTCATTTCTCAGTCTAAGTATGTGAAAGAGTTGTTGAAGAAGTTTGAGATGGAGGACTCCAAAACAATATGTACTGCCATGGTGACTGGCTACAAATTAAGCAAAACTGATGAATCACCTAAGACCGATCAGAAAAAGTACAGATCTATGATAGGGTGATTACTTTATCTAACTCAAACTAGACCTGATATAATGCATGCAGTATGTCTTGTGGCAATATTTCAAGAAGATCCTAGAGAGCCACATGTGATGGCAGTCAAGAGAATCTTGAGGTATTTGAAAGGTACATTAGATCATGGATTATGGTATCCAAAGGATAATGACTTCACTCTCAATGCTTATATAGATGCAGATTGGGCTAGAGATGTTGATGATAGAAAAAGTACAAGTGGAGGTGCTTTCTTCTTGGGAAATAGATTGGTTTCATGGCTGAGGAAAAAAGAAGATTCAATCTCCTTGTCTACTGTAGAAGTACAGTATATTGCAGCAACATGTTGTTGCACTCAATTGTTATGGATGAAGCAGACTTTGAAGGACATAAAAGTTGTGTATGAAGATGCAATTGCAATCTTTTGTGAGAATACAAGTTCTATAAACATTTCAAAGAATCCAGTGATGCACTCAAGAACAAAGCATATATCAATAAGGTATCACTTTTTTGAGAGAAAAGGTGATAGAGAATGAAGTAAAGATGGAATATGTGTCCATAAAGGATTAGATTGTAGATATTTTCCCTAAGCCTCTACCTAATGATACCTTTGAGTATCCCAGAGAAAAGTTATGGGTTATTACCCCTCCTACTTTGAACTAAGAGGCATAGGAATGCATCAGTCTAGTGGTGCCCAAAGTCTCATTTTTTTATCCAGATTGATGTTTTGAGAGCTACCTCTCAGGCGGAGTAGATCTTGGCAAGAGACACAATACTACGCATGACAGGTGTTGTCATTGATGGCCACTAAGTCTATCCTAGACATCCACATTACATGATTTGTTCATACTAGAAGTCAGAGTGAGGATCTATCTAAGTCTGGAAGTCAGAAACAGAGCATGTGACAGGGTCTGGTATCTTAGTCTGGATCTCTCTAGTAGTAAATCACAATGTGCAGCAGATTTGAGGGAGTAATAAGGACTGTCAGGACTATCTAAATCTAAGAATTTAGCCTCTGGTGATGAATGATTCAAAAGTTATAAGGATTTGAGTATCGGGTTCTAGTTAGTCAGCTCAGTCAAAAGAAGAACAGGGTGACCTAGTATTTGATCTTGTTATGGATGCAGAAAAGTTGTTGGATAAGCAATTAATGATAATTAGTGATATTTGATGACATGACTAATGATCTGGGAACACAAGTTTTTGTTTTGCATTGATATTTGTATATAGATTCAGCTGACAGAGCAGAGTGCTTAATAAATGTTTTAAGTTTTATTGAATCTGACTACAATTGATTGAATTTCTTGATGCAGATATATATAGCTGATGGATTCAAGTGTTTTGAAGTGTGCGTAATGGTGGAACTATGAAAAAGATAGAAGAAAGTGCGAAGGTGAATATCTAAGCTTAGATTATGGTAGAATAGTAAACATGGCAGAATAAGGATGAAGTGTGTAAGATTAGTATTTTGTACTTAACTAGAACTGAATTCTTGCATTGGCAGATGTTGTTCATCAGTTCAAACATTCTGTAATCTTCTTGTAATCATTCTTATAGGTAGTGAGCCTCTTTGAGAAATGAACTCTAGACAGTGAGCCCGAAGGCATGTGCCTTCTCCATTTGTAATACTTTTAATAGGGTATTAATTCTTGTGGACTAACCTCCATCGTGGTTTTCCCTTAACTGGGTTTCCACGTTAAAAATCTTGGTGTCAAGTGTGTTATTTGTGTTTCTACTCATATATTATTGATTCATGCTTTTATGGTTATAATAATCTATAAATAAATGGTAGAGAAGAATTAATTGTAGAAAGTGTTAAAGTTTTGTGGCAACTGATTCACCCCCCCTCTCAATTGTCTGCCCCAATTCCAACAAATGGTATTAGAGCAAGGTTCCTTGGAAGAAGCTTAACAACTTGAGGAAGATGTGGGAAGGTATTAAAATGGATTCATACAATCTCGAGGAACAACTTAAACTTGCTTTAGAAGATCTTGATTAGTCCAGAGCTGATATCAAGGAACTGTAAGAGAACTTTAAAGATGCTAAAGACTTCATTGAGACCTTAAAAGAAAAACTAAGCAAATCAAATGGAAAAAGGAAGGAGATACTTCTTTAACTAGGAAATCAGAATGAAGATAAAGACAAGGATGAAGCCTTGAAAGAGAAGACAAAGGAATGTGAGAAGTTAGCTAAAGAAGTTGTTGTACTAAAACATGAGATGGAATCTGGGGTGATGAGGTTAACCAAAGAAATTGAGGAAAGAAAAAAGACTAAAGAAGACCTAAAAAAAACTCTGAAAGAACGAACAGAAGAATACTGCAAATTGGACAGAATTGCTAGCCATCTAGAGTCTGATCTACATGAAAACAGAGACAACGAAAAAGAACTTGAAAGGCAAATTGTCATTCTCAAACATGACCTATAAGTTGCAAATGAATATAAAGAGAAATTCAAGATAAGCTCAGCTAAACTTGAGGTGCTGCTTGACAGTCAGAAGAAGGTAGATGATAAGTATGGTCTGGGATTTGAGAAAGGTGAAAGCTCTGGATCTGGTCAAAGAAATCCTTATGTAAGAAATCCAAGAAGCAATCCTAGAAGACCTCCAGTAAGACAACCCAATGCTCAAAGGTATCCATCCTTTAATGGCAGTTGTTTCAAGTGCAATAAATTTGGTCATAGAGCTACTTAATACAGAAGTAGAGTGAATCAAAGTAGTCCATCCTTCTCTGGTCAATGCTTCAATTGTAAGAGGTATGGTCATAGATCAAATGAATGTAGAAGTCTGATAATGAATAACTCTAACAATAGAGGAAATGACAATTTTTTCAATGGCAAATGCTTTGCATGCAATAGATTTGGACATATGGCTAATCAGTGCAGATCAAGAGGAAATCAATCAAATGGGCAAAGAAATGTTGTATTCTTCAATTGTAATTGATCTGATCATTTTGCAAGATTCTGTAGAAGCAAGAATAATGAAAGAAGAGGTCTGATAAACAAAAAACCTGATGAGCAGAGTCAAGACAAAGGTAAGGGCAAAATTGATGTAAATGAGATTCAGAAAGAAATGAACAAAACATGGGTGAAGAAAGATACAAATAATGAAGGTGATGGATCCACACTAAAATCTGGTGCTGATAATTCCTCTGGGAATTGAGTCAGGAGCTCTAGCTTAGGAGGAGCTACTTTAAAAATTTCTTCCACCAGCCAGTAAGTGAGTGCCTGAATCTGGCACAATGAATGAAGTTAAAGAGGGCTATTGCAGATCTATTAAAGCTAATTCTAGAAGAAAAGAAGCTAATGTGACAAATTCTAGAGCAATTGAAGATCGACTGTATGTAAAATAGTGTAACTGGATGTGTTAGGGTAGAGCATTTATTACAATGAAGAATTAGGTTTTGCAGAGGAGAAAAGGTCATTCATTCAAGCATTTGGATCACTTTGCATTTGAAGAAAACAAACAAAAGAGTACCTAAGCTAAGATTTCAAGGATTTGAGGTGCAACTAACAAATTCATCTGCTAATCCTAACCTCATGAAGAAAAAGGTATTTTCTGTGAAACTTTGAACTTGTGATCTTTTACAATGGCTACACCATTGGTTGTTGATATTACTGAAAGGCCTTGACCCAAATTTCAAAAGCATCCACACAAATCAGTAGAAGTTGACCCGTTAGGTGCATTTTCAAGTGTTTTGTATGGTGTATTACATGTCGAGGATATTAGGGCCTACATTCATGCCAGCATAGATGAATTTGGAAACTCAAATCTTGTCGATTTGTTTAAGAATCATCTGAGGGATGAAATTCACGGTCTTAAACCCAAGTATAAGGCATTGCACGATAAACATTTCCTTCAAATTATAGGGTTTCCATGCTTCATTGAAGATGAATGGGTCGAGTATGTCCTAAGCCGTATGCATGATGAGTTTATGTGGATAATGAAACCTTTCAAAATCACCAAGGACACCATCAAGGCCGTGACAAGGTTAAACTCATCCTATGGACTACCAATATTGAAGGCTATAAAGAATCAAACTATGACTGATGCTACCGGTTCAAGATTTGACAAAAGAGTAATGACTATCAATGATATTATTGATTTGGATATTAAGTTTGCTTCAATGGTGATTGGATACAAGATTTATCATTCCAGTAGGGAAAATTATGTATCTGGTACAGCTATCTACTCATCTTATCAGATGTTGAGAGAAAATGTTGACTATGACTTGTGTGAGCTGTTACAAAACTATCTCATGGAAAATATGAATAAGGTAAAGAAGGATAAGAAGAACACCTTCAAGTATGGTACAATGGTCTTATGTCTGTTCTTCTATTTCATGAATGAGCTACCTGGCAAGAAAAGCATGTGTTGGACCAGTGACAAACCTGTTGCTATTCAGATAAGAGAGCACTTAAACAGTATTAGAGATGCCAATGCTCAAAGGATAGCTCTCTAGAGATTTTTCAAGAATTTTCAGAGCATGATGCATTCAAGGGAAATAATTCCTTCTTCTATAGTTGAAAAATACAAGGATACAGTATGTTTTATGGTAGATATAGATCAGTGCTTAATGGAAGCTATTGAACCAAGAATGGTATGGATTATGTCTATGGGTTATGAAGTTGATGAGCAAGTATTAGATATGTATGCTCAACATCTTTTGAGCAAGTTAAAGGATACCATAGTTGAAAGATTTGGAACGTATAAGGAGCTAAGTTTGAAATTGCATGTTGAGCTTAGAAAACTAGAAATAAAAAAGAAAGCTCAGAAGCAAGTAGAGATGTATGCTGAAAGTATTGGCATAACTAAGGAAACTATGAGGCAGAACAGAGAAAGGATAGAAAAAGATGAGAAGGAGATGCAGGATAAGAAACAAGGAAGTGCTCCGGAAGTCTCCTCCAACCATCCTAGAAAAACCAGAAGCTCTCCTACTATCCCTATTCCCCCAAAACCTGCTAAACCTGATAAACTGGAAGACAAATCATTCAGAAGAGAAGAGAAAAGGGTGAAAACTAAGACCTCCTGGACATATAAAAGCATGAAGAATGATGATGAAGAAACTGACTCTGATGTTGAAGTCAAAGAGTTAAAGGCATCAAGTACAAAAGCAGCTAAGGTGTCTAAGGAGAAGCCCTCCAAAAGAAAAAGAGCAAGCAAGAGGTAAAAGACTGAAGCATATGTTGAACAGCCTACTCTCTCTGTTGATGACATCATCAAATCAATCACTGTAGATGGTAACTTAAGGCCAATGACTGAATTCTTTTATCATTACAGTGATTTTGATAAGAGGGTTCTAGAAGAAGCAACAGTCAAATATTTGAACATCTACAATAAGGTTTTGATTGAAATAACTTCTCAAATTCCAAAAAGTCTTGCAGATATTCTAGAGTTAAGAAAAGATAATGCAAAAGGTAAATATATGGAGATTAGGGAGCATGTGTTGATAAATTTTTACCCTCAGATTACTCCAAATTAGATAAACATGATATTCAAAGAATTGAAGGATGACTTCAGGAGTAAGAACATAATGAATAAACTCATGCTTGGTGAAACAGATGAGATAGTCAAAGATACTCAAGAGATTCTTCTGAATGCATTGAAAAGACATAATCTCCCTATTGTTGAAAAAAAGATTAATGATGGGATTGACTCCTCAATTCTGGATGTTAAAGAATTGAAGATCAATGAACAACAAACTAAGTTAGATGACTCCTCTGGTCCAGAAGAGGAAGCAATAAACAAGGTAGATGTAAAAATAACATATGAAACTGATGATATAGGAGGTATTCAAACTCCTCTGGATCAATCCTACAAAGAATATACAAAGATGAATGTTGAAGCATATGATAAAATTAAAGATGACTCATTGAAGAATAAAGATCATGAAGTAGAAGAAGGAAAGGACCAAGAAGCAAAAAAGACCAAGGAGAGAAATGAAAATGAAGAAGAAATTGCAAAGATTGATGAAGAGCCCAAGCAAGACAATCCAGTTGACAGTACCGATAAGGATCAAATAGATACATCATCATTTTGGACAAGAGACACTACAGAAGTAGTGAAGGAAATTCTGGAAAGAGACAAACAAATTGAAGAAGATTAGGACATTATACAAGGTCCAATAAATTTTGATACCTTATCTCTGGTGCAAAAGATAAAGTTGGCCTCCATTGCTCAAGCTAAAGCCAGAGAAAACATTTTGAAGTCTCACATAGAAGATAGTGAGCTACTTGGCTTGCCATCAGGAATTTTGGAGAAGATCATGCCCACTTTTCAGAAGGATTCTTCGACATCTCCATCTGGCCAATTGAAAAATCTAATAAACTTGGTAAGTTCTCATTTTGAATCTCTAGAGAAGTCTGCAGTGGTCAAAGTCCAAAAGGAATTCAATGATAAAAGATTTGATGCTCTAAAAGGGTTGATTGGAGTAGATAGAATGGTGTTGGATGCCAGTATAAAGACTATTCAGAATGCTCTTACAGACGGAGGGAATGTATATAAATTTTGTTTGTCTTGTCCTAAAGCTATAGAGGACATTGAAATAAAAATAAAAGAGTCTAAGGAAAAACTATCAAATATATCCCAATCTTTTGATCCTATGACAATATCAGTGATGGGTCAAGAATGTCAAACAATCAACCTGATTGAAGATATAAAGAAATTGACAAAAGAATAGGAGACCACAGAGACCAGAATGAGTGAGCTCTGGGGACTAATTTCTCCCAAGATGGAAGCAATGTTTAATGCCCTGACTAAAGCCCAAGTTGTAGCTTAGTCAAATGATCACATTGATCTGTAGATGACAGAGTCACAAGTATTTCTCTTTAGTGGTCACATATCAATTTTGAATACTATAAAGAAGAGCTAGGATAGCAAGCTAACACAATTGAAGAACATTTTTGGAGATGTACTCAAGTATATGTAAATAGAACTTAAGGATTGTTTGTACATATGCGGCCAGGTATATAGAATTTTTCTATAAATTTTGTTTTGTGGATCCCACCCCTTGATATTAATGTCAAAGGGGGAGTGAAGAGCAGTGAAAATGAGGAATCTAGCAAAGGGGGAGCATTGGAGAATAGAGAAAAGCATAAGTGTACTTAGTAAGGAGGAGTTGTTCTGACACTTAGTCATTTTTCACTAAGTGTTGCCTTTAATGTCAAAGGGGGAGATTGTTGGAAAGAGACACTGCTACGCATGATAGGTGTTGTCATTGATGGTAACTAAGTCTATCCTAGACATCTGTATTACATGATTTGTTCATACTAGAAGTCAGAGTGAGGATTTATCTAAGTTCGGAAGTCAAAAATAGAGCATGTGATAGGGTCTGGTATCTTAGTCCAGATCTCTCCGGTAGTAAATCAAAATGTGTAGTGGATCTGGGGGAGTAGTAAGGACTATCAGTACTATCTAAATCTAAGAATTTAACCTCCGGTGATGAAGGATTCAAAATTTATAAGGATTTGAGTATCGGGTTCTAGTTAGTCAGCTTAATCAGAAGAAGAACACGGTAACCTAGTATTTGATCTTGGTCTGGATGTAGAAAAGTTGTTGGAAAAGCAATTAATGATAATCAATGATATGATTGATGATCTGGGAACACAAGTTTTTGGTCCGCATTGATATTTGTGCATAGATTTGGTTGACATAGCAGAGTGCTTAATAAAGGTTTTAAGTTTTATTGAAGCTGACTACATTTGATTGAATTTCTTGATGTGGATATATATAGCTAATGGAATCGAGTGTTTTGAAGTGTGCGTAATGGTGGAAGTGCGAAAAAGACAAAAGAAAGTGTGAAGGTGAAGATCTAAGCTCAGATTATGGTAAAACAATAAACAGGGAAGAATAAGGATGAAGTGTGTAAGATCGGTATTCTGTACTTAACTGAAATTGAATTCTTGCATTGGTAGATGTTGTTCATCAGCTCAAACATTCTATAATCTTCTTGTAATCATTCTTGTAGGTAGTGAGCCTCTTTGAGAAGTGAACTCTGGGCAATGATCCCAAAGGCATGTGCCTTCTCCATTTGTAATACTTTTCACATGGTATTAATTCTTGTGGACAAACCTCCACCACAGTTTTCCCTTAACTGGGTTTCCACGTTAAAAATCTTAGTGTCAAGTGTGTTATTTGTATTTCTACTCATATGTTATTGATTCATGCTTTCATGGTTATAATAATATGTAAATAAGTGGTAGAGAAAAATTAATTTTAGAAAGTGTTAAAGTTTTGTGACAACTGATTCATCCCCCCCTCTTAGTTGTCTACCCCAATTCCAACAGTAGGTAGATGTTACTAACATAAGTTACTGTTCAAGACCAGTTTCAGTTTGATCAGAGCAACAGAGTGAAAGTATGCACCCTTTTCCATTGGTGTCAAAGGGGGAGAGAAATCATGTGAAAAACTCTGGAGGAGAAAGAGTGCAGATGTATAAAGCAAAGGGGGAGTATATTGTCTTGATGGTCTTTATAGTTTTTCACATCATATGTTTCCATCAATGACAAAGGGGGAGATTGTTGCAAGTATGTGCCTAACCGATGTTGTCATTTATGTCAACATATCTGTGTTGTCATTGGTGTCAACTGTGCTCTTGTTTTGATGCTTTCTTGTAATGAGTTAGATGCTTTGCATTGGCTTATATAAGTGTTTGAGATAATGAGTAAGTGAACCTAATATTGAGTTACCAAGTGCTTTTGAGAAAATTTGCTCCTCCAGTGGAAACAAAGTATAGAAGAGAATCTTTGTTTACAACAGAACAGTCCAGTAGTTTGCTCCACATTTCTTGAAGAATGAATATCTTTGTCTTTGGATTGGAAGTTGTTTAGAGGCATGTCTGAAGATGCTATGTTCCATGTTTGAGACTCTGGTATGAAGATTTGGGTGAGTTATGTTCACCAGAGTAAAAACTATTTTTTTTGTACATTCAATGGTGACAGGGAGAAAATATTTTGCTCCACATTCCTCAGCATTGAAGTATTATGGTCTGTGGTTCTAGAGTTAAGTATGAAATGATGATAAGTGCCTTCAACTCCAATGGTTAATGATTTGGTGGTCCAAAAGTGATCTTTTCCTTATGACAGTGTTGTTTATGTGCTTCAGTTTGAAGAATCTTCTTAACAGAGTAGTTAGAGATTGTGCAGTTGTTCCTCATCATTACAATGTGCTTGTGGATGTCTCCTGATCATGTTCCTACCTTTGGATTGGTCCGCAAAGAGAAATTTGGGGCATGGATGAAGACTGTTCTTAGAAGACTTAATGTTAACACCAGTCTTGGATGACTTGGTTGTTTTCACTTCTTGCGGAGATACATTGAAGATTGTGGAAGCATGTCATGGCGTGGAGGATTGCATTTGAGTCCCAGCTAAGGCATAACATGATTTTCATACATCTTTCCCTTAGCTAAATTTGTTTAGGTCCAGACCTATTTCTATGTATGTGGTAATGTCGACCTTGCAGATTGTTCCAATGGTTGATGAATGTAATGCTGACCTTGATGTACATTCCAAGGTTGATGAAGTGTATAAAAACATGTAATGAAGTTGTGAAAAAGATGTCCTTATGCAAAAATGTGAAGATAAGTGAAAAGGTGTAAGAAGAGCAGAGCAAAGCAGTTATACTGTGCTTCAATGGAATTGAACCCAAGCATGGAGTAGATGCTATCAAATCAGTTCACCAACCCTTGGTAGTGAGCCACCCCTTGGTAGTGAGCCGATCTTGGCAGTGAGCCTCAACATTTACAGTGAGCATTTTGGGCAGTGAGCCATAAGGCAGTGAGCCTCTATTTTTTGATATTGTTATTGTTGAAATTAGGGTAGACAACTGAGAGGGGGGGTGAATCAGTTGTAACAAAACCTTTTATCTTTTGCTGTAATTAATCTTCTTTACCATTTATTAACAGATTAATGATATAACCATGAAAGAATGAATCAACAACACATGAGAAGAAACATAATCAACACACATAACACCAGGATTTTTACTTGGAAACCTGGTTAAGGGAAAAACACGGTGGGGGTTAACCCACAAGATTTATTCTCTATTAAAAGAATAGAAAATGGGAAGGCACTTGCCTTCAGGTGCACTGCCTAGAGCTCACTGCTCAACAAGAACATTCACAATGTTAACACAGAAGGATTTAATAGAGAAACAACATCTTCTTCATACAAGGTTCAGTTCCATTGAAGCACACAACACCTCTGCTCTGTCTCCACTCACTTCCTCACTATATCCACATCTTCACTCACTTCACCACATTTCCATGACTTCACAATACTTATTTATACATGTCATCGAATTTGGAATGAACATCAAAGTCGGCCAAACAATCATCTATCTAGAACATTCTTCAAGATAGGCATTACAAGCAATTACAATTACAAGACTTAAAATGCTACATGCAAATCTTTACACTATCGGCAAAACATAGCTGGGACTCAAATCTTTCTTGATCAACATGCCACGCTCCATAGAACTCTTCTTAGATCATCCACAACATGCACCAAGCATCTGGTCAGCCAAGACTGGGAAGAACAACAACACTCAAGGAGAAATCTTCAACCACAAACTTAATTCTCAATGTGGACCACCATCACAATAGGCACACGATCCAAAGACCACCACAAGCACAATGTGTATACACCTAAAAATGACATGACTCTACTTAAATAAATATTTTAAATATTTATTTCATCTTCACGTTCCTATATGAATAAATAAATAAATTTATTTATTTATTTGATTCATCTCCTCTCATATTATTAAATAAATTACATTTATTTAATTAATTAAATTCATCTACTCCAACTTCATTCCTCTAAATAATTAAATAATTTTAATTATTTAATTAAAATCTTTTATTCTTCCAAATTTAAATAAAATGCAATTTTATTTAAATTAAATCTAAAATCTCCAAAAATAAAATATATTTAAATATTTTATTTATTCCTTTTAAATATCTACAAATAATTAAATAAATCTATTTATTTAAGTATGCCTTCTTATCTTCTAAAAATCTTCAATATCTTCTAAAAATAAATTCTTCTTGTCATACAAAAGCAAAAACTGAGTTAAAGCAACTTTAAAACAACTTTGCTCTTAAATTAGAAAAAGATATTCTAATTTAAGAAAAAGAAAAAACTCATCCTCATCAACAAAGCAGTTAATTCAACATAACTTCTTTTTGAATGACACATGTCCTTCTATTGGTTGCATGTTCCTCAACCATCCTCCTCCGTTGATCTTCTCATTTCTTCTCAACCATTGATCTTCTCCCACACAAATCTATAAATACAACCCTCTTCCTCTTCATTTGATATCCATCACTTGAGTAAATTTATGCTGTAGAAACACTAGCACGCCTTTGGCACCCATGTCCATAGCACTTCATTATCATCCATCTCATTAGTGTGTTGAAGCTCATCTTCAATCACACAAAGTATCATAGCCATTCCATTCTTGTCATCTTCAACAAGCAAGGGAGCATAAGCTTCTGAGGGCTTCATTATTATCAAGATCAAGAATAGATAGGTGAACAATGGAAGGCGTAAGGTAAAGGCTGTAAGTATCTTCATTTGTTATTTTAAATCTCCTTTTCCTTCATATTTCATTGATGTATTGGGTTTGTTATTGTTATTGATTAATCCACATTTCATCCTTCACATTTTGGTGCCCACTGTGGGGCCCTTGCCCCCTTTTTCTAATAAAAAATCTAAGTTTTTGAGACGCAGGTTCCATATAGGTTTCGTATAGACTTTTGACAGGTTGATACGATGCATCTGGGTAATCCCGTGGTGCATATACCTCCTATCCTGGTGCATGCAGAAGTACAATGCATTTAATCTCTAAATTGATGCTTTTACCCTCTGTTTTGGCACTTCTACAGATACGGTGCATACGCACTCTATTTTAGTGCTTATACCCATTGTTCTGGCGCTTTTGTATTTACAACGCATATACTTTTCATTATGGCATTTTTGTACTGTTTGATGGTGCATTTGTTAGTTTAACACATTTACACCTCATTACTATGCTTTTGACACCTATCTTAGCGCTTCTGTAAAATGGCGCATGTAAGCTCTATTTCTGTGCATTCAGACTGCATAGCGGTGCTTCTGTTATGCACTGTGTTTTTAGGATTTTGTCTAATTTTTATGTTTGAGCTAACACTTGTGTTGCAGGGTTAGAGGTTGGATTAGATCATTTAGCTGCATTGATTAGTCATTTAGATTAATTAAGGGAAAAAGTAACAAAAAAAGAGGCATGCATGCAAATTCCACATAGTCTTTAACTAGGAGGGAGAGTAACTGAACCATTGCTATCTCCACATTGTTGATTTCTTTCCTAATTAGATCATTTCTATCTTACAAATGGGAAAATGAACATTGCTATCTCTAAAAACACTTCAAAGTTAACAAATGCGTGAGTGCACAAATAGATAGCCCATTTAGTTGTTTTCTTTTTAACTAGGTTTGGATTAATCAGTGTTCTCTGTACTTATCGAATGACAATAGGCCTATGCTCTCCCCTTAACTGGGTGACCAGAATGCCAGACTTGTTATTCTATCTGTATAACCTTTAGAGGGGCTGCCCTTGGATGCACGCCTATCCAAGTGGGAATGACCCTGAGTGGTAACAGGCTAAAGCCAAGCCCTACCAATCCACTTAAAATAAATTATGCTTGAGGTGAAAAGCTCCTGCAATGAGTGCTGTTGTGTTACACTGATGGCCAACCTCTCCCAAAACCCTCTAAGGCATAACCCTTAGAGGCTGGGAGACTCCATAACAGAGAGTAGTGCCACCACACGTGTAACCACTCGAACGGTTGCCTTTACTATGAACCAATTGTTTAGTAAGCCAAAAACCCCTATTTGTTGATGCCAAGGGTGGAGCCTTTGAAGCAGCCTCGATTCATGTGACTCAAAGTAGAGGTAGCAAGGACAATCCTAAGGTTCGGTGGGGGTACGAGCTTAAGGAAACCCAAATCTAGTATGAGTGAGAAGTGAGTGCTGTGGAGGGGAGCCAGTGCTACCAGATCTTGGAGCTACACGCTTTGAGTATGCACAACTAGAGGATTCAACAAATACTATCCTATCCAGCCTAGGGTGTACTTGTTTTTGAGTTGAAATAGTCCAAAAATACCAAAAAAATAACAAAAGATAAAAATCATGAAAACTTCTGTGTGTTTGCTATGTCTTTGCCATAATTGAAATCAATTTCTCAAAAAATACCAAGTTTTCAAACCAAAAATAGAAAATCTTGAAAAACATTCCAAAAACTTTGAAAAACCAAGCAAAAAACTAGAATTGCGCATTTACCCTGTCTAGCAGTGCATTTGCTGAGACTTGCAATGCTTTTAAACTCTATTCCAGTGCATTTGAAACATTGCCAGAGCTGCACATTTGATCTAACTTGTAGCACATTTACACTCTATTGCGGCACATTTACTGCTACACATCCAACCCATAGAGCAAAATCTGTACCTTCCAAAAGCAAAATTTTCAACTTTTCAAAAACCTTTTCAAACCTGTCTCAGTTTTTCAAAATCTGACTAAGATCGTGTAAATCAAACATTTCTCTCTTCTTCCACATCATAACTGCTTTTCATCCAAAATATCACCAAAATTCTTCCAAAATCTAACAAGGTTAATGTGATGGGGAAATGAGGATTAATCAAAATGAATAATATAACCCAAAACAACAATGAAATCTGAAGATAAAAGGATTTAAAACAATAACAAAGATGATACTTATAACCCTTTATCTATCGCCTTCCATTGCTCGCCTATATGTTCTTGATCTTCATAAATATGAAGCCCTCAGAAGTGTATGCTCCCTTGCTTGTTGAAGATGACAAAGACAGAATGGCTATGATATTTGCTTATATTCGAAGATGAACTTCAAATACAAATAAGAGTGGATGATAAGTGAAGTGCTATGTGAGAAGGGGTGCCAAAGGCGTGCTTGTGTTTCTATAGCATAAGTTTGCACAAGCTATGGATTATGTAATGAAGAAGAAGAGGGTTGTATTTATAGAGAAGGGTGAGGGAAGATCAATGGTTGAGAAGAAAAGTAAAGATCAACGAAGGAGGATTGTTGAGGAACATGCAACAAATGGAAGAAGGACATGTGTCATTCAAAAAAGAAGTTATGTTGAGTTAACTGCTTTGTTGATGAGGATGAGTTTTGTTTTTCTTAAATTAGAATTTGTTTTTTCTAATTTAAGAGCAAGTTTGCTTTAAAGATGCTTTAAAACTGCTTTTGCTTTTGTAACTCAACTTTTTCCTTTTGAATGACAAGAAGAATATATTTTTAGAAGATATGAAGATTTTTTAGAAGATAAGAAAGCATAATTAAACAAATAGATTTATTTAATTATTTGTAGATAATTTGGAGGAAAATAAAATATTAAATATATTTTATTTTGTGGAGATTTTAGATTTTATTTAAATAAAATTGCATTTTATTTAAATTTTGAAGAATAAAAATTTTTAATTAAATAATTAAAATTATTTAATTACTTAGAAGAATGATTTAAGATTTTAATTAAATAATTAAAATTATTTAATTATTTAGAAGAATGAAGTTGATATAGATCAATTTAATTAATTAAATAAATGTAATTTATTTAATAATATGACAGGAGATTAATCAAATAAATAAATAAATATATTTATTTATTGATAGAGGAATGTGAAGATGAAATAAATATTTAAAATATTTATTTAAGTAGAGTCATGTCATTTTTAGGAGTATACAGTTAAAACCAAGTTATTCTTGATCATATCACATCTCAAACAAACCTAGTGAGTCTCCCCTATCAAGGATCACTTATCCTTTTCTCTCAGAACTCTACTAGTGGATTGTGCTAGACTAGTCAACATCAAGTAAATGGATTTCTATCATCCTTACTTTGACTATCATTTTGTACACCCAACTAGATCTAAGAAGAACCTTGCTAAAATCTTGTCACATTCTAGCACCTTGCTCAAAATTCACTTCATCCCATCTCTAGTCACCACTTGCATGGTCTTAACAAGATTACAAAAACAAAAGCAGATTGAAATGGCTAAGAAAATTGTTCCAAATGCTCATGAAAGTGATGAAGAAATTTCTATGGAAGAGATCCTTCAAACACAGCATGACCCAAAATTTCAATGCCTATTGGAAAAGGTACTTGCCTAAGACCCTACCAAATTGTTTTTACACCTAGCACATCTAGGAGTTAAGCTCCCTAAATATTTTAACGTAGAGGCTCTAAAAGAAACCGAGGACAAAAGAAACCTTGAGGGAAGTAGACATGAGGAAGGAACACCTTCAGACAAAAGAAAAACAACCACTGATGCTATAGATGCCCTAAGTCTAGTGAACCAACAAATCCAAGCATTACAACAACAATTCATGGACATGCAAACAGGAGCATTGACTAATCATTACACCCTAGAGGATATTTCACCATATCCTTTTGATAGGACCCTAATCATGATACCTTTCCCCTCTAAATTTGAGGTCCCAAAATTTGATAAATATCGAGGAAAGGGTGATCCAAGGGACCACATTAAGGAATTCAATGCTACATGCCTTGAGGTCACACATAATGACACTTACCTTATGCGACTATTTCCAAGAAGCTTGGGAGGACAAGCCATGGAGTGGTTTTCTAGACTACCACTTGGCATTAAAACATTCAACAAACTTGTAGACAAATTTGTCACCCACTTCTCTTATAATATTGAGCACGACACCTTAATATTGGATCTTTGTAACACCAAACAAAAAGGTGGGGAATCTTTTGCCGCCTTCTTACAAAGATGGAGATAGTTAGCAAGCAAGTCTCTGCACCAAATGCCCGAAAAACAAATGTTGGAAATGTTCGTGCACAACTTACAAACCAACCTAAGCTATTAGATACAAATCCAATGTCCTACTTCCTTTAGCAAGGTCATTGAGATGGGTCTCATCATTGAAAAAGCTCTAATTGCCAAGGGACAAATAAAGCTCTACAAGGACACTCTTAGTACCAACACTAACATAGACAAACCGAGATTCTGGATGAAGAACAAAAATGTTGTGAATGATGGTGTGGTAGATGCTAAGAATGCAGCACCTAAGCAACCAATTTTTAATTTGTCAACTCCTCAAAACAACCCCCCACAAAACAAACCAAGAAATACTGAATCTCGGTTTACCAACTTTCAACCTAGGAGAAATATCACCCCTTTGGGAGAATCCTTGGAAAGTGCCCTACAGAAATTAATCACTAACAAGATCATAACACTTCCCTTGGCATGAGAATATGAACCCAAAGTTAAACCTCATTGGTGGAACGACAACGATTTCTATGAATACCACCAAAATAGGGGGCACAAAACCAATGATTGTATTGCGCTCAAGCACACCATCCAAGATTTGATTGAGAAAAACAAAATATCACTTGACGGGCATACCTCTAACAATGATCACTAGGCATTCAAGGATCCTCTTCCTAACTATGAACAGGGAGGGCCTTCCAACTGAAACAATAGTGGAAATAACGCCAATTATACAAATGTCACCTTTGACTATGTTGTTAACAACATCTCAGAAAGTGACTCACACATCAATGTGATCACTATAAAGAAAGATCCAGATTGTAACATTACCACCCGCAGTAACAGAGTCACTCTTAGAGGAGCCCCCACCACTCCGGCTAATTAGTAGAGTATCTTGGATCAGCTACATAAGACACCTGCACATATCTCCATCCTAGAACTTCTGCATCTATCTCCGTCTCATAGGGCCATTCTTGACAAAGCTTTGGCAGAAGCCTCCATCCCTACAAACCTCGCTGAGGAACAATTCCAAACCATGGTAGGTCATATTACCTCACCTCATTCCCTATCATTCACTAAAAAGGATGATATGTCTATCACCCAACCCCATAACGCCTCTCTTCATATCGAAGCCTTCATTCACAAACACAAGATAAAGAGGGTCCTAATCAATGGAGGAGTTGGTTTGAATATTTTCACCTTGAAGTTAATCCTTACATTAGGGTTTTCAGAGAAGGCTATAGATCCAAAAAAGAAAATCACTATCAAAGCCTATGATGAGGAGGAGAGAACTTCCAAGGGAATTGTTATTTTACCAATCAGAGTGGGACCTATAGTAAAAGATGTGGCTTGCCAAGTCCTCGATATGGAGCTAGCATACAACATTCTTCTTGGGAGACCATGGATACATGCCCTGAAAGTAGTGTCATCAACATACCATCAATGTATCAAGTTCCCTTACGAAGGTCAAGAGATCACCATCCAAGGTGACCCCAACCTATTTCAGTATTGTAACTCCATTCATCCTAAACCTAAAGTGGTAATTCCTAAAAACCATGCTTCTGCTTCATCCTCATCTTGTATTGACCCAACTACACTTGCTTCCTCTTCAAAGACTTCCCAACCCAACCTCAAACTCAAGGATAAAGGCTTGGACGAGTACACAATCTCCCAATCCCTCTATTTGGCAAGCTCCCCCTATCTCCAAGATCATATGGAAGACCTACTCTGAGCAAACGTAAAGCAAACAAAGCTACCAAAGAACCTGTTGGTGCCTGCTACAAGTTTGGGTTTCAAGTATTCATTTGTAGGCCTTTCATGAAAATTCTAAAAATTTCTAAGTCCTTCGGCCTTCTCAGTTGTATGCATGTATCTTTGAATGTACAAGTGCAAACGTACATTGGCAGACCCGAAAGGAAATTTCAATCGGCTTCATAAAAGTGAGAAAATTGTTGTATGCATCGTTGTATGCATATCGGGCTTGTATGTGATATTCAGGTGCAATTTTGAGCATGCAAAAATAGTTGTATATCATAGATTCCTAGAATATTCCATGCTTGTATGTAAAGTATTGCATGTATATTGTGTTGTATATTCAATATACAACAGGTATATACAAAAGGTGGACTTCAAAAAGATTCAAATCAGGTTAAGCAGTGGTGGGGTCCGCACATACAAAGGTGATGTACAAAGTGCACATGCAAGAGGAAAGATGCAAGGGTCTTATACATTCGTCACATGCAAGGAAAGATCAATCGGCGGCATACAAGGAAAATATGCAAGGGGATTTTCAGCATGACAATGTGTATTGGCGACTCATACAAGAGTCTCACTGATAGGCTGATGCACATACAAGGAGAATATGAAAAAGGATCATCGGCGAAATAATATGCATCGGCAGCTCAACTAATAGTCTTTCCGATGGTTGATGATGCAAAGAGGAAAAGATGCAAGTAGACATATAGAGGCGATGATACATCGGCGACAACATACAAAGGAAATATGCAAAGTCAATGTGCAAAGGTCAGATACTAAGATGGGGTCCACCAATTGCATGTATATGTGATTGTATCTTTGCACATACAATCGCATATATAAGGGAATGTATATTCTCAAGATGCAGGGCTCGGACCCAAAATGAATGTGCATTCTAGTTGATACAGGCAGAGGTGATTGTATGTTTTCCTTGTATGTATGTTTGCATTGTATGTCGGCACATACAAGGGTCATATACAAAGAAATATACAAGGCGGACCTGACTGGTGAATCAAATTTGGCAAATTTAGTGTTGAGTCCATAGTTTGTGTGGTGAAGTGCTTGTATATGCCGATATGGAAAAGGAGTTAGATACAAGGCCCGAACTCGATAGCAATTGCAAAGTGCTTCATAATGATTTGGGGTCCGCAGGTTGTATATTGCACATTGTATGTGCAATATACAAAGCGATGTACAAGGAGGGAGATGCAAGGCCCGGACCCGATGGTAATTTTAGATTGTTTCATAAAGTTTTGGGGTCCACCCTTATATGCGAGTGATTGTATGTATATACAATCTCATATACAACCACAGATGCAAGAAAAGATGCATTGGATCGGTGATGAAGATGCAAATACACATCAATGGAGAACCAATCAGGGGGTGACACGTGTCCAAGGGCAGTTGTATGTAAATACAACTGCACATACAAAGATTTAAAAGGCAAAATAGGCAAAAATGGCAAAAAGGCAAAAAAGGCAAAATAGATGAGGGAAAAGTCAGCGATGGAAAAAGGGTACCTACATGGTGCAATCTCATTAGGCGATGACTTTTCAAAGCTAGTGACTGGATTGCTCGATCAAATTGAAGCCGCTGATCTTGGCGATGAGGAGGAAATCGACGGCCCTATTTCAAAATTTCAGCGAAGGTTTTTCTTTGTATCTGCAGCTGTATTCTAGGCAGGAAAAATTCCAAAACACGCAGCTATTGTGATTCTAGAGGCTGCGGGTAGGTTGGCCATTAATGGAAAAATTTGTAGAAGTATGGGTCGAATTGATGGGCCAACTACCTGATTAAAGAAGAAAATCTTCAGTCAGCAGCTCACATCCTGATCTCACCTGCTCCTTTCCACTTTGTCTCTCTGCTGCATTGAATGTTTTAGGTGCCATTTTCATGGTGTGATGTATCTGGCAATTGTTGAAAATGACCCTAAAATTAATTGTTGAGTACATGTTCTTGGTTTATAAGAGAACTGTGTCACTCATTTTTCTAGTGGTTGAAGACTCGGCAAAATTTTGATGGAGTAATAAGATACAATTTTGTTGGTGGCTCTGTTTGGTGCCTTGTGAGTTTATGAATCCTATGTTGTATGTTTTATCATAGTTTTGCTGGTTTCATGTTGTTTTTATATGAAGAATGCATTATTGCATGTGTTTAGTTGTTTGTCTCCAAGTTGTGGGCATCTTTTCTTTTGAATCTAAATAGCTAAGGGTCATTTGGGATTCAGGAACATGGATTTTCTGTGTTGAATGCTTAATCTCTTATCTTTGTTCAAGGAACAAATTAAATATTTTAGGTTAAGCATTAGGAAAGGTATGCTGCAACAAGGATATCATTAAGTATGAATGATTAAATACTCAGTCTTGGGAAGTATCTGTAAGGCAGACACTAAAAAATTTCCTCTTGAAACTTAGTTATTGATTCAAATTTATGGTAATCATTCACATGTGTATATCTATTGACTTCAATCCCTGAGATAGGCACCAGTCTGGTCTTGTATTGAGGTTACAACCCAAGGTCCCAGTCTTGCATCCAAATACAAAATACAAATTCAAACTTCAAATATAAACCTTTAGGATATTAGAAGTAGTTTTAGGACCAAAATCCTCTATCTCACAACTAAGAATAGGCCCAAATCTAGCCCCTTTGCACTTATTTCACATTTTTGGTCTGCATAAGAGAAGATTTATCTGCTTTGTGTCAACATCCCAGTAAGTTCACATGCATATTTTATGGATGTTGAATACGATAATCGGCAAAGGGTTTGCTAGTTCCAATGCATAGGCAGATTCGGCCAACAAAGTGGTGACTCTGTTGGGGAATTGAGTTGAAGGTGTTGTCTTTTTGCCCATCTGAGTCACCAACAAAGTGGCGACTCCACTGGGGATTGAAGTAAAAAGGTGTGATTTTTGCCCATCCGAGTCACCAACAAAGTGGCAACTCTACTGGGGAATTGAATTAAAAGTACCTTGTTGCAACAAATTTAAAGAAATTGTATGTGTGGCTCTGCTATTGGAGAACCCAGAAAGAAAGGAAAGAAATGAATTTTCAGCTTCATGTTATTTGAAGCTCATTCCTCTGCCAAGGAGGTGGCGACTCTGCACAAAAAGAACCTGATAAAAGACACAAGATGTGTTAAATTTTCATACTTTCTATCAGGGAAAAGAATTTACAGCTGCTGCAACATATTCAGGTATTTTCACATGTTTTGGTTTTCAAAAACCATGGTGTATAAGTTTTAAAGGATTCCCTATTTGGTGAAGTAGCACTGGTTAAAAGGGAAATATTGGTGATAAGCTTGCATGCTTTGTATTTGTTGAGAATGTATTTTGTGTTTCAAAGAAGTATGCAATGTTGTTGAAAGACTCATTTAGAGGACTTTAGGAAAGTTGAAATAGCAATTTGTATTTTAAAGGCCTAAGGTCATTGATTGAAAATCTGAGTTGAGAAGAAGGTTGCAAAGGCATATAAGATGTATTATCAGCCCATGCACCCTTGTGAGGTGTCAAATGCAATAATTTATAGTGATCAATTCCAACCATGTAATAAAAGAAGTTTCAGCATTGACAGATATAAGCCCATCAATTTCAATGGCATTTGTGGTTATCCAAATGCTTTTCCATCTAAGATTAGAAAGTATTTGCCTAAGTTTAGTGGTGTAAAGGATGAATCAGCTGAGTGACATTTGCAACAGTTTAGAAATGTAATAGATGACTTTGAGGTTGACCATGAAGATGTAGTTATGAGATTATTTGTTCAATCTCTAGTTGAAGATGCAAGGGACTGGTTCTCCTACCTTCTGGCCTACTCTGTCAGCTCTTGGCAAGAATTTAAATCTGCATTTATAGAATAATATGGTGAAAGAATATATGAATATGCAGTTATCAGTGATTTCATGTATATCCATATTGAAAAGGAAGAGTTAATTCTAGCCTTTAACCTCAGATTTATGAAGGCATTGAAAAGATTTCCAGAATGTATGAGACCTAATGATGCATTGTGCCTAGTGGTCTATTTGGGAGCATTTGATAAGAAAATGAGTTATAGAATGAGAGATAAGGAGCCCACCACATTGCATTAGGCACATCAGTTTGCAATAGACATTGAAAACAATTGGAGGTATGGAATTCACAAGGGTTATTTCTCTGCAAATTTCTGCTACCCTAGGGTCCCCAATGTTGATGAAAGAAATAATTTATATGTTGAAAATGAATGTGAATGTCAAAGCACTCACACCCCTACTATCCATGTTTATGCATCATTCCAAGTTAATGATGACTCTGCCATAGAGGAGCATGCCCTAATTTGCCCAGCAAATGAAGTTGATAATAATTATTTTTCAAGTGATATTAATATGCCAGTCCTAAACAAGGAGTGTTCATGTTTAAATGATCCAGTTATGCATGGTTTTGATCATATGGATCAAGAGTCAATATCAGTTGCATCAGGAAGCATTAGAAGGATGGAAAGTGATATGGATAATTCAGCTTCAGAGTGCATTGAAGTAGCAGAAATCTTGTATGTGGGGCAATTAGATCATGAAGAAGAAGCAGAGACCTTTGCAATGAGTATGAATCCCCTTTATGATAAGCCTTTAGATGCATTGAACATTGTGAGTCATGTCCTTCATTGGTGTAGAATTAACCCTCTTTTTGAAGATGATGATGAATATGAGGAGACAACTGACACAGGTGCTACATCAGTTTGTGAAGAAGGGACATATGAACCTAAATCAAAGATATTCAGCTCTTGTGAAGATAATATGGATATGCAAACTGTGGATGATGAATGTTCAACATTAGTTGTTCAAGATGTATGCAACTATGGGTGTATGGATCATGATCAGTTTTCAATGTCAATAAGTGATATAAATGACATTGAAGGTCTCATATATTTTGAATGTTTTCAGTTTCTGGATCAGCTGGATGAGTGCCTGGTGATGTGTAACGGCCAGGTAGATAATGAGGAATGCCACCATGCAATATGATGATATACTGTTTGAGGAATATAACATACATATGTTACCTAATGCTGAAAGATATTCTAGTATGTATGGTTATGTGTCTGATTTTGAAATGTAGGATGACAGATGTAACAATGACAGAGGCAAGTTTCCAAAAATGGTGAAGTATGTAATTGACAAGGTCAGCATGTGGGCAAATTATGTTGATGTTTTTAGTTGTGGTTGGGGTCGTTCAGATCAGAATCAAGCATTTGGTAGGAGGAGATTATGGTTTTTCATTTTTGGCTGCCCAGGGCCACCAAAATAGTGTTTGAAAATGTGATTTGTGATGCAGGTTGGTGCAGCGTTCAAGTCTGTAGCCCAATGGATATGACCTAGTCTACGAAACCAGAGATTCTGAAGTTCTCACCATGCCTGCAAGAGGCATGCATCCCCAGATAGAGCCAATGTTGGTGCCTGCTACAAGTTTGGGTTTCAAGTATTCATTCACAGGCCATTCATGAAAATTCCAAAAATTTCTAAGTCCTTCGGCCTTCTCAGTTGTATGCATGTATCTTTGAATGTACAAGTGCAGATGTACATTGGCGGACCCAAAAGGAAATTTCAATCGTTGTATGCATATCGGGCTTGTATGTGATATTCAGGTGCAATTCTGGGTGTGCAAAAATAGTTGTGTATCACAAATTCCTAGAATATTCTGTGCTTGTATGTAAAGTATTGCATGTATATTGTGTTGTATATTCAATATACAATGGGTATATACAAATGGCAGACTTCAAAAATATTTAAATCGGGTTAAGCAGTGGTGGGGTCCGCACATACAAAGGCGATGTATAAAGCACACATGCAAGAGGAAAGATGCAAGGGTCTTATACATTCGCCACATGCAAGGAAAGATCAATCGGCAGCATACAAGGAAAATATGCAAGGGGATTTTCGGCATGACAATGTGTATCAGTGATTCATGCAAGTGTCTCACCAATAGCCTGATGCACATACAAGGAGAATATGCAAAAGGATCATTGGCAAAACAATATGCATCGGCAGCTCAACTAATAGTCTTTCCAATGGCCGATGATGCAAAGAGGAAAAGATGCAAGCAGACATACAAAGGTGATGATACATTGGCAGAAACATACAAAGGAAATATGCAAAGTCAATGTGCAAAGGTTAGATACTAAGATGGGGTCCACCAATTGCATGTATATGTGATTGTATCTTTGCACATACAATCATATATACAAGGGAATGTACATTCTCGAGATGCAGGGCCCAGACCCAAAATGAATGTGCATTCTGGTTGATATAGGCAGAGGTGATTTTCTGTTTTCCTTGTATGTATGTTTGCATTGTATGTCGGCACATACAAGGGTCATATACAAAGTGATATACAAGGCGGACCTGACTAGCGAATCAAATTTGGCAAATTCAGCGTTGAGTCCACAGTTTGTGTGGTAAAGTGCTTGTATATGCCGATATCCAAAAGGAGTTAGATACAAGGCCTGGACTCGATAGCGATTGCAAAGTGCTTCATAATGATTTGGGGTCTACGGGTTGTATATTGCACATTGTATGTGCAATATACAAAGTGATGTACAAGGAGGGAGATGCAAGGCCCGGACCTGATGGTAATTTCAAATTGTTTCATAAAGTTTTTGGGTCCGCCCCTATATGTGGGTGATTGTATGTATATACAATCTCATATACAGCCACAGATGCAAAACAAGATGCATTGGATCGGTCATGAAGATGCAAATACATAGCGACAAAGAACCAATCAAGGGGTGACATGTGTCCAAGGGCAGTTGTATGTATATACAACTGCACATACAAAGATTTAAAAGGCAAAATAGGCAAAAATGGAAAAAAGGTGAAAATGGCAAAATGGATGAGGGAAAAGTCAGCAATGGAAAAAGGGTTCCTACGTGGCACAATCTCATTGGCCAATGACTTTTCAAAGCTAGTGACTAGATTGCCCAATCAAATTGAAGTCGCTGATCTTGGCAATGAGGAGGAAATCGATGACCCTGTTTCAAAATTTCAGCAAAGGTTTTTCTTTGTATCTGCAGCTGCATTCCAGGTGGGAAAAATTGCAAAACACGCAGCTGATGTGATTCTAGAGGCCGCAAGTAGGTTGGCCATTAATGGCAAAATTTGCAGAAGTATGGGTCGAATTGATAGGCCAACTACCTGATTAAAGAAGAAAATCTTCAGTTAGCGGCTCACATCCTGATCTCACCTGCTCCTTTCCTCTTTGTCTCTCTGCTGCATTGAATGTTTTAGGCACCATTTTCATGGTGTGATGTATTTGGCAGTTGTTGAAAATGACCCTGTAATTAATTATTGAGTACATGTTCTTGGTTTATAAGAGAACTGTGTCACTCATTTTTCTGGTGGTTGAAGACTTGGGCAATTTTTTTGGAGAAAATAACGAAGAACAAAGCATTTCTTGGTTGTTCTATCTCTTTTGTGAGTTTATGAGTTGCATTTGAATGCATGATGCACACATGTTCAGTTTCATGTTGTGTTTATATGAACAATGCTTTATTGCATGTGTTTTAGCTGTTTGTCTCCATTTGTTGTATGCATCCCTTCTTTTGAATCTGGTTGCTAAGGGTTACTTAGATTCTAGGATATAGATTTCTATATTGCATGCTTAACTTTTGACCTCCATTCAAGGAGTGGATTAAACTATTTTAGGTTAAGTATGAAGAAGATTGTATTGCAGAAGGGATGTTTGTAAGTAGAGATAGCTAAATTGTCATTCTTGGGTGGTGTTTGTAAGGCAAATACCAATCTAGCCCCTTGAAACTTGAATTCCAGTGCAAATCATTCACTTGTATACATCTAGTTGACTCCTTGCCTTGAGATAGGCACCGCTCTACCCTTGTGTAGTAGTTATGATCCAAAACCCCCTGTCTTGCATCCAAAACATAAATACAAATCCTTTCAAAGCTTCAACCTATTAGTTGTAGGAGTAGAAATAGGACCCCTACATACTCTCATTCCTAACTAGTTTGATATGTCCAAGAACACTGCCAACCTTGTGATTTATCACAAAAAATCTTGGTCCAAACATAAGAGTATTATGCCTGTTGTTGTAAAGCTAAATCTTTCTATTGGGTGAGTCAAAGTTAAATCTCTAGCTATAGGGACACCCCCCTTGGTGTGGCAAAACCTAAAGTGAAGGGGAGGCAACTCACGCAACCTCTTGTATTTGTTGGCCGAATCTGCCTGTGCATTGGAACTGGCAAACCCTCTGCCGATTCGGAGAGAAAGACCCAACATGACCGTTTGTCAAATGGGGTAGCCTTGAAGATGAGAGTGATGAGAAAGATATCTTGCAATGGTTATACAAGGATGAAGGCAGTCCATCAACACAACATGACCATCACACTATACCAACTAAACAATATGGTCAAGGATTTCAAATGCTACAAAGAATGGGGTATGAAGGACATGGTCCACTCAGTTCAAGAAAGGATGGTATCACTGAACCCATCCAACCTCATACCTTGACAACCTAAGACACTATAAGGCTAGGTTACAATGGCACATCAAGAACCAACAGAGCTAAGAGCAATAAAGGTAAACAACTAGAAAAATCCACTAGTAATTTGGTTGATCAAATTCAGCAACTGCAACTGGGTATTGAGACCGATTCCAACGAATATGAATGGGAGAATTTCTCTGAACTATCTTGTGATGATAAAGGCATCGACATTGTCCACGCGTATGACCCAACCCATGCAAATGAGAGACAAGGTCCAAGGGCTAGACCACTAGAGCCCGACTCGTGTAATAACGATAGTGAAAATTGCAAGGAAAGAATGATACCTCCCTTGATGGATCCACTAACAGAGAGTACCATCGCAGACTTTATCCATGCTTTTAACAACTCTATCCTAACTGTCAAACTAGACCAACCTAATGATCCCTTACCACTGGTACACCCTAAACTCATAGATTGGGACTTACAAGGTACTACCCTTGAGCTTGATACCTTTGAGAATGATGAAGCCATCATAGACTACCTTGAGCTTAGAGATCATATACCCACAATGGACCATAGAGTTGGCTATGCTATAGAACTCAATGAGAAGGCCTATTTTGGAGAGAGTGCCAAGCCTTTTAGTCTCAAAAATGTCAAAATGAAAGAACGATCTAATGGTCAAAACTGTTCTGCGGTAGTGTTAGATCATGAAAAAAGTAAAAATAAAGACATATCCAATGGTGAATACCTCTCTGAGGTGTTGAAGGGTGGAAGGCTTGACCCTCTCCCCAATCTTACACATCAGGAGAGATCTTAAATCTTGATAGAACCAGCAAAATCGATTAATGTTAGTACAGGTGATGATCCCAGAATGATCCACATGGCAAAGGCTTTAACAGAACAAGAAAAACCAGCATTCACAGATTTCTTCAAAAGAAAGCAAATCAACTTTGCTTGGACATATGCAGACATGCCAGGACTAGATCTGAATCTCATAATGCATCATTTATCTCTAGCTCCAAGAGCTAAACCAGTAAAGAAAAAACTTAGAAAGATGCACCCACATGTGGCCCTCATGGTAAAAGAGGAACTAAAGAAATTATTGGATGTCGGATTCATCAGACCAATAGACTATCCTGAGTGGGTTTCAAATATAGTACCAATTGCCAAACCAAATGGCAGAGTCTAAATATGCAATGACTTTAGGGACCTAAACAAAGCTTGTCTGAAAGACGATTTCCCCCTGCCAAACATTAACATGATTGTGGATCTCACAGCAGGGCACACCATGCTATCACTAATGGATGGTTTTTCCAGATATAACTAGATAAAAATTGCACCTGAAGACCAACACAAGATGACATTCACATGTCCTTGGGGCACCTATTGCTGGTGTGTCATGCCATTTGGTTTGAAAAATGCCGATGCAACATATCAGAGAGCTATGACCAAAATCTTCCACGACATGATGCACACTATAATGGAAGACTATGTTGATGATATTCTAGGAAAATCACTAACAAGAGAAGGACACCTAGTAGTACTGGACAAAATCTTCAATAGACTGGAAAAGTTTAATGTGCACCTCAATCCAAAGAAGTGCATATTTGGAGTTACCTCAGGAAAGCTACTTTGATACATAGTGTCTGCAAATGGAATCGAAGTTGACCCAGCTAAAGTGAAGGCCATCATGGAAATGCCACCCCCTAAGAATCTCACTCAGCTAAGGTCCCAACAGGGAAAACTACAATCTATCAGAAGGTTCATTTCTCAATTGGTAGACAAGTGCCACCCATTTTCTCACCTCCTACATAAGAATGTCCCTTTCAAATGGAATGAGTTATGTGAGTAGGCATTTCAGTAGTTAAAAGAGTATCTCATAAAGCCACCTGTATTGATTCTACTGAGTCAGGGTAAACCTTTGCTACTGTATATCTCGGCCACACCAACAGCTTTGGGAGCTCTCCTTGCACAACAAAACTATGATGGGAAAGAATAAGCAATCTACTATATCAGTTGAACACTTGTTGGATATGAACTGTAGTATGCGCCAATTGAAAGAGCATGTCTCGCTGTGGTCTTTGCCTCACAAAAGTGGAGACATTACATGTTGTCACATTCTATCAAATTAGTAGCAAAGATTGATCTACTCAAGTACCTACTCAACAAAGAAGCCTTAACGGGTAGATTATCCAAATGGGTCATGCTTCTCAGCGATTTTGATATCGAATATGTAGATAGGAAAGCAATAAAAGGGCAAGTACTTATAGATCAACTAGCAGATGTACCTCTAACAGATCACAGCCCCTTGGCTTTGAATTTCCAGATGAATCTATCTTTCACATCACTACAACAACCTGAAAAATGTACTTCGATGGATCATACACTTAGCATGGATCAGGTATCTTGTTGATCACACCTAATGGCGACACCATTCCTAAATCATATAGATTACTCTTTCCTTGCACTAACAACGTGGCAGAGTATGAAGCCCTAGTCATTGGTATTAAGCTAGGAGTTGAATGGAATATCCATGAACTTCAGGTATATGGTGACTCACAGTTGGTTATAAATCAAGTAAATGACAACTACCAAACAAAAGATGAGAAACTAATCCCTTACAAGAGAATGGTAGATGACTTCAAAGAATACTTCATTAAGATCTCTTTTGAATAGATACCAAGGATTGAGAACAAAGCTGCAAACACCATGGCCACGATTGCATCTCTCCTCGATATTCCAGATAATGAGTCACATTATGAGTTCTTGGTAGAGCCAGTATCCTATCCTGCATATGACACCCTTGAATCCCATATCATTTGCCACATTATTGGAGCTGATTCCCCCCTCTATGGAAAAATATTTGCCTATCTTAAAGAGAATACCCTCCCACCTGATCTCTCTAGTAACCAAAAATGAACCTTCATCCATCAGGCATCCTGGTATGCCATTGTCGCCAATACCCTATATCACAGAGGTCTCGATGGTACTCTCCTTAGATGTCTTGATAGTGAGGAATATCAAACTGCCCTAAGCAAAGTACACGATGGTATATGCGGGACCCACTCTAGTGGCCCTACCCTAGCCAAAAAACTCATACGCATGGGATACTACTGGCCAACAATGGAACAAGATTCCTATCATTTTGTCAAGAAGTACAAAAAGTGCCAAATCCATGGGAACCTGATACATGCACCAGCACAGGAGCTACAACCATTAACCACTCCTTGGCCTTTCTGTCAGTGGGGACTCAACTTAGTGGGCAAGATTCACCCTTCTTCATCTAGTGGCCATAAATTCATAATCACTACCACAGAGTACTTCACGAAATGGATTGAAGCCGTACCTCTCGCCAATATCACAAGCAAATAGATTGCCTCATTTATCTTGAACTATAACATTTGTCGCTATGGTATCCCTTCATCCATTGTCACAAATAATGGACGCCCTTTCAAAAATCAAGATGTTTGGGAACTATGTGACAAATTCCATAGCTAGCACCACTTTTCAACCCCCTACTACCCCCAAGGCAATGACCAGGTAGAGGCATCAAATAAAACTATCTTGAAAATCCTAAAGAAGACTGTCAATGATGCCAGCTGAGATTGGCATGTCCAACTAAACCCCGCACTATGGGCCTACCGCACAAGCATCCGCACACCCACAGGTGCAACACCATACTCCCTAGTCTATGCATCTAAAGCTATCTTGCCCATTGAAGTCGAGATCCCATCCTTGTGAGTTTCATTAAAAGGCTTCATATCTGATGAAGAGTACAAAGTATCAAAACTTCAAGAATTAGAGCTTCTCGAAGAGAGAAGGCAACACACCTTTAACCACTTGAAAGCATATCAGCAACGAATGTCCAGAAGCTATAATCACAGGGTAAAGCCTCAACTATTCCAAGTTGGTGACCTAGTCCTTAGAGAAAATCCCAAAAATCAGAAAGACCAAGAAAAGAAAGGCAAGTTCAAACCTAACTAGATGGGTCCCTATGTCATCATTGCAGCTTATGGATCGAGGGCATATCAATTGGCTACATCTAAAGGGGAACTATTCGATGATCCTATCAACAGCATGCACCTTTGCAAGTTCTATACCTGAAAACCCCAATGTAAGGGAGTCCTGAAAAAATCTAAAAAATAATAAATGTGATAAAAAATAGAACAAAAAAATTAAAAAAATAGAAAAATAACAAAAAATCGTCCTCTAGTGAAAACCTGGCAAATAGGTGCCTTGGATAGGTACCATGATGAAAACCTGGCAAACAAGCATCATGTGTACTTTTAGCTTTCATGCAAATAAAAGCAAGTGGTGAAAACCTGGTAAAAAGGTGCTATCTGTGACAAACCACTTCCTCCATCTGTTGTAACCTCGTATCTCTTGTGTCCACTGTATCCCTCATCTTAGACTGATCCTTTGAACCATTGTCAAACTACATCACCTTTGAGTTATCACGTAGGCAAGGCCATTCTCAATGCAACCCCGAGGCTCCACACCACTTCTCTCCCCTCTGTATCCTTCTGGTGTCGTTTGTCCTACTATCCATACCATTCCTACATCTTTTCCATTGCCTAGGTCTTAGGTCCATTAGGTTCACCCCGAACTGCATTGCCTCTGCGTCGTCACGTAGGCAAGGCTATTTAACAATGTGCCCCCAAGGCACTAGGTCAGTCCCTTAGGGTCCATCTCTCCATGTCTGTCCATTGTCTCACCCATAATAAGTCGATCCTTGTCTAAACTGAGGGCAAATCCTTGACCTAGTTAAGGATTTGGATTCTTGAATGCCACATTTTCTAAGAGGATAGCAGTAAAGGATGGTGTACCTTTCACTAGACAAGCACACACAACAAAGCAAGCTACCCAAAGCAAAATCTTGATGCAAAACACTCAAACTAATTCTATATCAATTATGGAAAAAAGACACATCTAACGCAAGAATGTTTTGTAAATAGGTTAACTTACAAGGTCTGGGATTTTTTCTTCCTATGCTACTCAAGGATGCCAAAATCTAGAGATGCTATGATGGGGGCATAATATTTTTCTTTGTCTGCTGCTTGTGGATCAAAATTTAGTAATGTGATGACTTGGTCTAACGACATGATCAGCAAAAGATCATCAAGGACTTCTGAGGTCTAAACATGAAAAATGGGCAATCCTTGTCTGTTGAAATGCAAGAAGTACTCAGGTCATCTAGATTCAAGTTTGACTAGATGCTTGTATCAACTTGCTATATCAAAATCCATGTAAGCGATACTCAAGTCATCTCGGTTTAATTATACCTAGATGCTTGTATTTTCTTACAACATTTCAAAAAGTGAAAAATACCAAAAAGTGCCCAATGATGAAAGCAAAAGACTTGCAAATATCAAGATGACAATCCACATCCATCTCATATCTAGCAATCCATATCAACCATGCAATCCTGCACTATATCAAATGAAAGTTAGTATTTCTTCATCTCTTCTTCCACCTCTCTACATCATCACCTGGGTCGATTGAATACATTTGGACTTATCAAAAACATAGCATAGATTGCATATCACATCACATGAGATAGTCATTTACATGATTACATCATTTGCATACATAATAAAGTCCATTAGGTCACCCACATGCATGTGTATCCATATATCTCATCAAAAATCAAAAACATAGCTAACATACATATAGAGTTGTCTAATCATATCCATAAACATATGCATTGCATATCAAAATCATGTACATCCATCTAGTATGCATCACATATAAGATAGAAGGCATTCCATAGCATTTAAACATAAAACATGGGCATATAGAATATTAACAACTACATCATCATTTAATCATCAAAAGCATGTCCAAATGTACAACATATCAAAAAAATCTCTATCCATCTCTCATAGTCATGTCATAAAATGTATACAAAGTACAACAAGATGGTGATACATGTCTTGAGATAAAAATGATACATATACAGGCTATCTCAGCCATCAAAAAAGTGTGCATCAAATCAAAATGGTGCAAGTATCCAGGTCTGCCTAACCTTGCTGCCATGGAGCAATGCTCCCTATGCTACCATCTCCTCTGTCTCCCCCTGACTGCTGGGGACCCCTCAGTGATCCTACCGATCGAGACCCACCTGTCCTCTAGGATGCCACAGACTGGCTCCTGAAGCTAGATGCCCACTGATCTGCTGCAACTGCCCCATGATATAGACCTCTTTAATATTGAGCCTGAGCCTATGCTCTAGCAAGCTCACTCTGAACCTGAGCTAACTGTGTCTGTGCCTGTTGCACTTGTGATACCAAAATGCTAGAAGTACCATCTATACCCATAGCTTCCACGGTTGCATCCCTCTCTTCTCTCACCACCCTCACACTAGCCAAGGGTACATCTCTCTCCTTGGATATCTCTGATATCCATGCTATGTTTGCATCTCTCCAAATTTATTGCTCTCAGATGAGCCCTCAGCTGCCTAATCTGACCCTGTAGCATTGCAATGACTTGCTGCTGTAAATCAAGCTGTGGAGCCTATTGTACTGGCACCTACCCCTGTACCTACTGTGGTGCCACCTGCTATACTACCACCGGCTGTACTGGCCCCTGTGCCTGTTGCACCTGTCCCACAATCTGTGGCTATACAACTACCTACTGACCTAAGGGACCCTCCCTGGACCTCCTCCTCTGTCTAGGTTAGCCACCTCCTCCTCCCTCATCATCCCCCTGACCCCCTCTCCTCCTCCTATCAGCTGCACCCTTGTCATCTTAATCATCCTTGTCTATACGAGGAGCTAACTCTCCAGGCCCTGAGTATCTAGGGAATGGATGCCCCACAAACCACTTTTCGTAGTTTGGTGTCATGCCAGCATCCACTATGTCTCTCCTCATCAACCAAGCCGCATGAGGAATCTGCTAAAAATTTGTCAAGGCCTCCTTGTATGATGCCACGGGACCCCACCTAAATCTCTCTGCATGGGTCCTAGCAAATCGTGCCTGGCCCTGTGGTCTGCCCTGTACTCGGCCAAACTACCTTAGTACCCTACTCACAATCTGTCGCTCTAATATGTATCTCATCCTACCAACGAGCCACCGAGTCTAGAAACAGTATGGCAGCTCGTCTGCCTCATCATCCCATACCTTGCAGTCTAAGTATGGACGCCAGACAACTAGATCCACATTATCAAACACGTGCCTCCAGTACTCCAGCTTCCCTAGCTTGTGCTAGGAAATCACACCTGCATAACCATAATTATAGGGCTCACCCCTCTGCCTATGAAACAGACATACTAGTCGTGTGATAACTATGTGCTCCCACAACCAAAACTGCAAGAGAGACATGCCTGCTGACAAACTGGCTCCTCTATGGTACACCACCTAGTGCATATCTCTGTATAAGTGTGCAAGCATGCACACACCCCATGCATACCAGGTCCCATCCGTGATCATGCTCTCTAACACCATCCCCCAGCCAATCGGGAAGTCGTGTGACCTCCTATTGGGGCATACTACGCCACCAATCAATCTTGCCACTATGCCCGGGAAGTAGTCATAGCTGTCATGTATGTCCTGCCACGAAATCACCTGCTCCACCAACTCTGGGTCATCGAATACCTATCTACACTCAGCTAATCCAGCATCCCGCTATGACTTATACTCAACCAACTCTCCCTGAATAGGGAGGTGCAAAATCTGATATACGTCCTCAAGAGTGATCACCATCTCCCCCATCAGAAGATGGAATGTACCATCCTCACTATGGAATTGCTCCAGTGCTATAGTCAACATAGCCTGGTTCACATGAACCTCAGGCATGAAGAAAACATAATACAAACCCATCGCCCCAAGCGCCTCGCAGTTAATCTCAGTCAGCATGTACTGCTGCAACAACGGCAACGGGAACTGCTCTCATGACATAAGGGTATCCCGAATATCCTCTTGCAACCAAACCAAGCATAACGTCAGAGAAATCCATATCCAAGAAAGCCTACTCAAAACAATCCAACTATCCTATCATTGGCTTAACATATCAAATTAATCAAAACAACATATCATCTCTTGACTAGATTCTCAGCAATCTCGGAGATCGCTTATCAATTGACGCATCGATCAAGGTGCCAATTGGGTTAATTTCGTTAAGTCAACTAATTTTCCTAGTGCAAATGTGTCGTTCCAGGTGGCAAATGCATTGATCCATGTCATATGTGCCTCTTTACCATGAATGCACCGTCCTCTGAGGTGTATGCGTCGTTCTGGCACATGCACCGCTTGTTATGTCACATGTGTCATTCCAACATAGATGCGCCAATTCATAGATTGTATGCACTCAACTACTATATGCGCAAAAGTATATCTCAAATGCACCACCTAGTAGCATATGAGCCACTTCGGGACGTATATGCGGCGAATGACAGTTTAGCGGATCTGTTCTAGTATTTTTCCCTAACCATTAATGAGCCTAATAAATGACTTTTAGCGAGTTTTGACGAACTACATACCGGGGGTCCTGCCTCCGCTGGCCAATCAAACCATCAGACTCACTCAAACTAGTGCTCCTCATGTGGAATATCCATCTCTTTGGCTGCCATGCTCTCCTAAGCTCTCAAAAGACTAATCAACTAAGGACAAGTGTGCAAATGAATAGAACTTGTGGACCTAGTTCCTATTTATAGCAAGTGAACCATATCTGACTCTATGACAACTGTGACCACAGAGAGGAGGATTCAATTATTCATCATTACCTCCTAGGCCTCCACAGTAGTAGCAACAGCATCAGCAGAGGACTAGAACCCCGCAGAGGATTTAGGGAGGACAAAACCATGGTTGGCAGCAGCAGGGGCCCCGTAGAGATTAGAGACAATAGGGATCATCTGTGGGACTCGTGAGGTCTTAGCAGTCTTACAGAGGTTCACAGGGGTTCACAGGATGGACTGGACAACAGCAGTCAGGTAGGACTCTGTCAGGATAGTTACAGGCTAGGGCCCCATGTTATGTAAGTGGTGGGGTAGGGCATTTGGCCAGAGAGTGTCCACAGGGATTTACAGCAGAGGACAGCCCCAACCAGGAGGATCTAAGTAGACTGTAGGTGATGTGGGAAGGTCCCACCGCATGTTTGCAGTGGTTGACAACTGCTAGGCCGACTTCTAGGCTTTAGTTATTGAGACATCATGTATGATTAGGGATTTCCTCATCTCTATTCTTTTTGACTCTGGAGCTACCGACTCTTTTTTGTCTACATTGTTAGTGGAACGTTGCAGGCTGGTGGCTTCTAGGTAGGACATTAGGTGGGAGGTTGAGTTGGCCTCTGGGGCCAAGATGTCAGTAGATACCTTGGTTAGAGATTGCAAGATCTCCTTGGGTTCCTTCACTACTTGTGACCTTAGGGTTATTCCATTAGGATCCTACGGTGTAGTTTTGGGTATGGACTGGCTTGCGGCTCATAGAGCCAAGCTAGATTGTCGCCAGAGGATGATTAGCTACTTAGATGATCATGGATCACTGGTTGAGATAGTGGGCATTCAGAAGCCAATGGCTATTTGTATGATATCCGCTTAGCAGCTTAAGCACTACATGCGGAAGGGTTGTCAGATGTTTTCTATCACAGTCAGTGACAGATCAGAGGATGAGCCTGAGGCTACTTTTGATGATCACCATATCCTAAGAGACTTTGCCAACATATTTCTACCAAACTTACCAGGTATGCCTCCATGTAGAGAGGTAGATTTCCACATCAATCTAGTGCCGGGTGCAGAGCCAGTGTCTCATGGACCCTACAGGATGACTACACATGAGCTTACAGAACTTAAATTGCAGTTAGAGGAACCCCTTGAGAAGGGGCACATCCAACCTAGTGTTTCACCATGGGGCGCACCGGTTATCTTCGTGAAGAAAAAGGATGGGTTGTTTCGATTATGCGTGGATTATAGGCAGTTGAACAAGGTGATGATGAAGAACTATTATCCTCTGCCTAGGATTGATGACCTCTTTGATTAGATGTAGGGAGCTAGAGTGTTCTAAAAAATTGATCTAAAATCTAGGTATCACCAATTGCGCATCACAGAAGTAGATATTCACAAGACTGCTTTTCAAACCAGATATGGCCATTACGAGTTCATAGTGGTACCCTTCAGTTTGACAAATGCCCTGACAGTGTTCATGAGTCTTATGAATGGGGTGTTCCACACTTACTTAGATCGGTTCATGATCATATTTCTTGATGATATTTTGATCTATTCATGAACTGAGGAGGAACATGTGGATCATTTGCGTCAGGTGTTGAAGTGCTTATGAGAGCATCAACTTTTTGGCAACTTGGCGAAGTGTGCCTTCTTCAGGATAAAGGTGCAGTATTTGGGGCACATCTTATCAGGTGATGGCATCTCTGTAGATCCATCGAAGATTAGAGTGATTCAGGACTGGCCAACACCCACCAGTGTGACTGAGGTCAAGAGCTTTATGGGATTAGCCAGTTATTACCATAGGTTCGTTCAGGGCTTTTCTAGATTAGTGCATCCCATCACTTCCCTTCAGTGGAAAGGGAAAGGATTCACTTGGACCAAGCAGTGTGAGAGGGCCTTTGGAGTCCTCAAGGAGCATCTTACTACTTCTCCTATATTAGTAGTTCTGAATCCTGCTGAGGATTTTGTTGTCTGCACAGATGCATCACTAGAGGGTTTGTGAGCCGTGCTTATGCAGGGTAGTAGAGTGATTGCACATGAGCTAAACTACCCTACTCATGATTTAGAGCTCGTGGCAGTTATTCATGCTCTTGTTCATTGGAGACACTTCCTTTTAGGTCAATGCTTTGAGCTCCATTCGGATCACCATAGCTTACAGTACATTTTCACACAGCCCAATTTGAACACCTGCCAGCAGTGTTGGATGGAGTTCTTATCTGAGTACGACTTTGATGTCCACTACATCAAAGGGAAGGAGAATGTGGTTGCTAACGCCTTGAGTCGAAGGTGCCACGAGATCCTAACCTTGACATTGAGGGTGGATTTGAGAGAGCGTATCTTACAGCATCTGCCTAAGGATGAGTGGTTTCTTGAGGTGCAGAAGGAAATCTAGAAACAGAGGGCCCTTAAGGGCAGATTCATAGGATATTCCCTTGATTCTAATGGTTTGTTTATACATCGGCAACACATCTATGTACCTCATGTGGGTGATCTACATGTAGTGATTCTGTCCGAGGCTCATAGAGCACCTTATGCAACACACCCAAGAGTGAAGAAGATGCATGCTGATTTGCGATAGTTATATCATTGGGCTAGGATGAGACGAGACATTGCAGAATATGTTGCTCATTGCCTTGAGTGTCAGAGGGTCAAGGCCGAGCATCAGCATCCAGTAGGACTGTTGTACCCTCATGAGATACCTGAGTGGAAATGGGATACCATTTCCATGGATTTTATCATTGGTCTACCTATGTCATCACGTCGCCATGATGCCATCATGGTGACAGTTGACAAGTTGACCAAGGTGGCACATTTCTCACCTATACACACGACGTACAATGCACCATCTGTGGTGAGAGTGTTTTTAGATCAAATTGTCAGACTTCATGGAGTACCTCGCCACATCATTTCTGACAGAGACTCCATTTTCACTTCAGCTTTTTGGAGAGGCTTACAGCAGGTGTTGGGCACTCAGTTCAACTTTAGTTCAGCTTACCATCCAAAGACTGACGAATAGACAGAGAGAGTTAATTAGGTGTTGGAAGACATACTTCATATGTATGTTATGGACCATTAGTCTAGATGGGAAGAGTATCTATATCTGGTTGAGTTTGCCTACAACAATGGGCATCACAGCTCATTAGGTATGCCTCCTTTTCAGGCTTTATACGGCAGACCATGCAGGACACCATTGAGTTGGGATCGGATAGAGGACAGGGTTGCCATTGGTCCAGAGATAGTTCAGGATATGGAGCAGCAGGTTACATTAATTAGATAGAGATTTCAGGAGGCACAAGATAGACAGAAGAAGTATGTCGATGCTAAGAGAACTGATCGAAGCTTCTCACTGGGTGACAGGGTATTTTTAAGAAAAGGGCTCTAAGCTCACACCTCGGTTTGTAGGACCTTTTGAGATCTTGGAGTGGATAGGGCCTGTAGCCTATCTCCTAGCTTTGCCACCTAGCCTGTCGCGTATCCACGATGTCTTTTATGTTTCAGTTTTACATCGTTACATCTCTGACTTATCTCACATATTGGATTGGAGTGCTCTTCAGGTAGAGGCAGATGGACAGCTGGCTTTGGAGCCAATTCGCATATTGGCTCATTAGACATGGGGCCTTTGTGGTCGAGGGCTGGACCAGGTTAGGGTCTAGTGGGACATGTATGACGAGGTAACTGTGACATGGGAGGATGCAGCAAGATTGAGGACTCTTTATCCTCACCTCTTTGACGACTTCTAGGAGGAAGTATAGTCTTAGGGGGGAGGATGTGAGGCCTACCTTTTTAATTTCCATTCATGTGACTATTTACCTCAATGTTGTTGATCCTTTTATACTTGTGGGACTGTTGATCCTAGATTCCCAAACTTTTAGACCTTATTATGTTTATTTTATAGGAAAACTAATTGGGTGATGTTAGATAGACGCTTGTGTTAAGAGAAAACAAATTGGGTGATGTTAGATAGATGTTTATATTATAGGAAAACTAATTGGGTGATGTTAGATAGATGCTTGTATTAAGAGAAAACAAATTGGGTGATGTTAGATAGATGTTTATATTATAGGAAAACTAATTGGGTGATGTTAGATAGATGCTCTATATTAAAGGAAAACTAATTAGCTGATGTTAGTTAGAAAATTGTAATGTGAATTCCTTTATGCTTAAGAGAACTTGTGATATCTTATGCGAGTGCAAGTTTTTAATTTGCTTTGGCTATGTTATTGATATGTGGAAATTAACTTTGCAACTAAGTGCGTAGGTATTTCTAACCAACCACAGATACTAGAGATCATCCCACTTGATGTTGTAATCCCTTGTGAAGCTGATTTGGTTCCACGAAGAACCAAGATCAACTCTATGTATGATGTAATGTTGTAATGTTAATTTGCATGAGGTTAATTGGGTTGAGTCTACCCTCTTTTAATTTAAATTATTATATGTGTTGTAAGAATTGTCTTTGAATTTTATTTTTAAATTTTAAGTTTTTGGAGACCCTTTTTCATGTGTTTTAACTTGACCTTGGGTGCCCTAACTAGGCTAAACGTGACCTTGGGTTATACCCCATGGGTCTAGGGTCCTTTTTGACTTGGGTAACCCTTGGAAAACCTCCATATGGTCACCTTAACTTCATGCTGAAGTTAAGTGACGAATTTGGAGGCATGGGAGGGATAGGATGAGTGGTACCAACACTCAAACCCATCCCTTTTCAATTCCCAGGGTTAGAGATGACTCCAAAACCCACCAATTGTGGAGGAATTGACTTCAAGTCTCTCTCACAATTGGTGAGAGTCCCCATGGAGTTGTGTGGTCCTTCATCAGAGGAAAGGAGGGGGACACATGTGTCACCCTTTCCCTCTTTAACTCCCCTTTTCTCTCCCATGAGTTGGAGAGGACATGTGGTAAGGGGTGAGGGAGACTTTGGGGATGGGTGAGTGACATGTGTCAACACCCATCCCTTGGGACACATTTGTAGTGGGGAGGAAGAGTGAGGAGGTGACAAGTGTCACCTCCCCATTCCTCCAAGCTCATGGATTGGGCTTATTTTAATCCCACTTGGGATAAGGTGAGGGTTGTTGAATTTTGGAGAATTTTTATTGTTGGAAATTGTTTTGGGGAAAAAGGATAGAGGGAGTTTGATGGCTTATGTTGGAGGAGATTTTAGAGGAGCTCTACATCAACTTATTCCATATTAGGGCTTTTAAAGGTTGGTTTTCAAGGCTAAGGCCTTCCCCTTGTAATTCAATTTGCTTGCATGATGATTGTGTGAAAGGTATTTTGCTTGTGTTGTATTTTGTTATTGTGGGGAATATTTAGTAGGGTGTTGAAAGAGCCTCTCCCACTTGGGAGAAAATGCTCATCAAGTGTGGGGTAGGGGAGGAGTGATCCTCCTCAAGGTCATTACCTTGTTTTGGGATGTTGAAAGCCTTGAGGGCATTTTATGTGATTTTGAGTAATTTGTTATATGGCTTGAGAGCCAAAATATGAACTCCTTTGGAAATTTTGTTAACATGTTGGCTTGAGGCCATGAAAAAAAAATTGTGTTGAGATATTTGGAAGGAGTGGCACTCTAGAGCTGAGTGTGTCCACTCTCCTACCCCTTTTAAACTCACCTTGGTTGAGTTTGTGTGTTGTAAATATCCATGGGTGTAATATTGTGTTTTTGAGATGTTTGTTTGTCTTGTTGTGAAGTGGATTTGAGTTCCCTAGGTGTGTGGATGACCTCCCTAGCTCGGGGGTGACCCTCTTGTGGGTCTATGGTAGGGAGGAGAGCAGGATGTGTGGTGTTTCTTTCCCTTGTGTGATATGCAGGTTTCATGAAGCTTAGTGTGAAGTGGAAGAATTTACTTGTCTTGGAAAATATTTTATTTTCCTTTACTCTTAAGGCTCTTGAGGAGAGCTTGGTCTTATTAAGAATTTCTTCCTTTTTTATTTTCAAAGAGGAGAACTTCTCTCTCTCTCTTGTTGTAAAATTTTGTTTTCTAAAGTTGTGAGAAAACCTCCTTCATTGTATTGGTAGTTTCAGTTTGTTAAATTAAATTTTACCATTTATGAAATGATGAAGGAAGGAAATTTGTTTTTTAAAAGGATATTGATTTTGTATATTTTCTAATACTTCTATTAGCAAAGATGAGACTTAGTTGTTATTATGGAAAATGTGAAATTTTAGTTTGTTATTTGAAAGAAATGGAAATGGGTTGTAGTAAGCATTAGAGTTGTTTTTTGGTTAATTATTTGCAAATACATTTAATTCTTCCCTTAAAAAAAAATGTGTAAATATAAATCTTATAATGAATAGAATTTTAAATGAGTTCCTTGACTCTTAGATGGATTGAGAAAAGAAAAAGTTTTCTATACATAATCTTGCATATTTGTTTTAAATTAGAATTCTTATGAGTGCTTAGAAAGAAAATTACTTTTGAAAATATATTTAATTTAGATATATTTTGAGTGGAATGTATTATTTCATTTAGATTTAACAAATTTTAATAATCTGCATAAGGAAAGAAAATATATAGAAAATACATTTTAAATATATATATATATATATATATATATAAATATTCAGTTAAATTTTAATATTATTAACTGTGAAATTAAATTCAAAAAAAATGTGAGATTGTTGTGTAAAATCCTAAATGTATATATATATGTATATTGAATAAATTTTAATTATAATAAACATTAATAAATATCAAATTTAGGAGGGACTGTATTTTTTTACAGTTGTTGGAATTTGCATGAGGGACAGAATTTAAATAAACAAAAAGTTATACAAATTTTGGTGGGGGTTCAAACCCCCACCATTTATTTTTATAAGGGTGTGGGGATGGGGGCGGAGCCCCCACCCACACCCCACATAGTAGGGTGTGGGTGGGGGCTCTGCCCCCCTCCCCACACTCCCTACTACCCTAAGACTCCCGTGGCCACTACGCACCCCACACCCCCCATAGCCTTGAACCCCGCAGCCTCTGCTAAACCTTCCACCGCGGCTCGTCTATTCCAACTCCACCACCGTCTCCACTACCCACAGTCATCCACCAAACATCTCCCACGCTGGTCTCTCCCTTCGCCACTCCCTGCGGCTACCTCCAGCCTCCCTCTGCTCATGACCTCCACCTGCGGCCTCCTCCATGCCGTCGCCGCCCTCCATTGACCCTATACAAACACAAAAAAAAATGTTAGGGTTCCCAATGTTATTCAAATGAACATATGAATCAAAACAATATTCAATTGTTATATAAAGAAAACCTAATATATTATAATACAATAAAATGTTAATATATATATTTATATATATATATAAATTATTTGATAATAATTTTATAAAGGGGAACCATTTAAAAATAAAAATAAAAATATAATAGGGTTTCAATATTGACAAAAAATAAAATAATATAATTTGCTCATAGAAAAATAAACGTATATATATGTTTTAGAATGAATCTATAAATTCATTGATCTATTAAAAGAAAACCTAGAGATATGTGTGTGTGTGTGTGTGTGTGTGTGTGTGTGTGTGTGTGTGTGTGTGTGTGTGTGTGTGTGTGTGTGTCTTCTTAAATAAATTAAGCCATCACATGCATTTCATATGTGGCCATTTAAACTCAACCTGTAAATTGAGTAAACGCCAAATTGAGAAAATGAGAGAAAAAGAGAAAGAAGATAAAAGTGAAAACAAAGAGGAGAAAAAGCACGACCATTCCAGAATAGGGCTAAGAGTACTAATTAAGATTTAACATTCTGTTAATCCTGATTGGGGGTGATTTAATTGACAAAATTAATTCAAACGTTGAATTAAACCTAGAGCGGGAACCTAGTGGACTTCATCAAACATAGTTAGTAAGTCTTGTTTACGTGATCTGATCTACCAAGGAATTAGGAATAATGTAAAGGATGCAGTGATAACTCTGATTGATAGAGATCTGATCTACCAAGAAATTAGGAATAATGTAAAGGATGCAGTGATAACTCTCATTGATAGAGATCTGATCTACCAAGAAATTAGGAATAATGTAAAGGATGCAGTGATAACTCTCATTGATAGAAAACGTGAAGGAAATTAGGTTAATCATAAAACCTTGAAAATAGGAAGGAGAAAAAATGTTTGGGCTTTGTTGAAAATGCTAAAATTAGAAGGAGAACAAATTAATATTAAATTTTAGAAAACATGAAGGAGAGCAAAGGATCATGCTTTGTTGAAAAATGTTCAGTCAACTTAATCAACTGTATGAGTGAGATGTAAAAAATTTAGTAACCCAAATCAGGAAACCTCTTGATTAGATTAGTGTTAGTACATTAAACCCTACTCATGCCTGAGAGGCGTTATGTTGCCATAATTTTTTGAGATTTAGGGTTTAGTTAGGTTAAGGAAGTTTTAACCCTTTTAGTGACATTAACCGCATTGCGATGACCCCCTTGCTGGCCTTCTTGTGATTTGGTCTGCGCACATGTGCGAATCACCCTGTAGACAACTGTTTTGTGTACGCCACTGAGCACGCTTACACATGCAAGGGGGTTTCTAGGGAAGCATGGGAAATTTTTTTATATTTCGTGTCATGACCACATGACAAATGTGGACATGACACATGTGATGCATGTCATGACCACATGGGAAATGTGGGCATGATATTGTGTTGGTAAGAGACACTGCTAAGCATGACAGTTGTTGTCATTGATGGAAACTAAGACTACCTTACACATCTGTATTACATAATTTGTTCATACCAGAAGTTAGAGTGAAGATTTGTGTAAGTCTGGGTATTCAGAAACAAAGCATGTGAGGGGTCGGGTATCTTAGTCCAGATCTCTCTGGTGGAAAATCATAGTGTGTTGCAGATCTAAGGGAGTGGTAAGGATTGTCAGGACTATCTAAATCCAAAGATTCAGCCTCTAGTGATGAAGGATTCAAAAGTTATAAGCATCTAAGTATCAGGTTCCAAGACAGTCAATAGAGTCAGAAGAAGAACAGTCCGACCTAGTATTTGATCTTGGTCTGGATGAAGAAAATTTGTTGGTTTTTCCTCTTTTTGTAGTGTCAATTCCTCCTCTAGTTATTACCACAACTTTGTTTGTCCTTCCATTTTCATAATAGATTACTTTTTAATTTGTTTTTTCTTTTCTAGATATTTTTTTATAAACACTCCTCTTTTGTAAGTGATAATTGGATTCGTATATCCTCCTCATTGAATTTGGTTCTTACACATCTCCTGGGTCCTTGAATATTCTCCTTTGTATCTTCCTTATAACTTTTACTCACTTTGGTGTATTAGGTCTTGATAGCTCTTCACTCTCTATTTATGGTGGTGCATTTTTTAAGTACTATTTTCCCCTAACACATGCAAAGAGATCATGACTAGTATTGATGTAAATCTATAGTTCTTCTTTTCTTCTTGACTTTAATTAGCATAATGTCCCATCTAACCACATTTGAATCAAGTGGCATCTTCTCTTCTCCTATGTTCATGGCCTCTTCCTCTACCACATCTTCCTCTATATCCTCTATTGTCATTTAGAAGATAGGTAGTAGGAAGTTTCTCAAGGGTAATCTGTGAAGGAGCGAATTGTGCCACATGGGCATTGCATTGATTCCTCCATGTTAGATTTTTGTAACCATGGTCATAGAAGGTTATTTCAACCAATCCTTTAGCTCTAACCATTATTTTTTGCATTGCTTCATTGTCCTCAGATCGATGATTGCACCAAGGTTCATGTTCCTCATCTTCCCTTAGTTTAACAAAAGAGATGGGCAATCATCGATTTCATGGTCATCCTATTCACTATAAATTCCATAATAGACACTCTTAAAATTCCTAGGGGTTGGTTTTAGATCAACCTTTGAGTGTTGCAACTCTTTTTTCTCCTTTTATCATTAGACATCCATTCCTTAGATTGCCTTCTTCTATGTAGTAAGTGCACCATATCTTCTTCCTCTAAGTTGATGGTGTTATTAGGCTATTTTCTCCCTTAGCTAGTATATCTTGCTTGATTTTTAACTAGTCCAACTCTAGTATCATGTTTTCTAACTCTTCACTCCATATTTCCCTATTATTTCTTCTCAAAGGTTGTGCTTCAATTCTACATGCTAACACTATCACACTTGAGTATGTATCAAAGATTCTTCCATCCAAGGTAGTTCTAATTTCTGGTAGTAGTCAAGACACAAACCACTCAACTCTTTGTTTCTCCATTAGTAGCTCTATTATTTTCCTTACTACAACCTTGAACCTATGATCAAATTCCTTAACAATTTCTCCTTCTTCCTATACCATTTGTCTCACCTTACTAATGCTCTCTAATAGAACCTCAGGAGATCCAAAATTATATAGAAAGTTATCCTTTATATATGACCACTCCTTATCATGTTGTAGGTAGTTTTTCATATACCATTTGAGGACATCATTTCTTAGTTCCCCTACAAAATCATAAAGTTTGTCTTGGTTACCCCTAGTCGCATTCCTTCTCTAGATAGATCCAGACATAGAGACATGTTTAGAGTCTTCAGAGGTATCTTTTCAAAAGATTGGCAATTTCATATTTAGGTCCATATCCAAAGTTTTCTCTCTGGATTTGTTGGTACTTGGTGAGGGTTATTCTCTTATTTGTGGTGGACTAATTTCCTCCAACCTTGGTTCTTTTTATGTTTTCTTCTATGTTTATTTCTTGATGCAATTCCTTTGTTTCACCAAATTCCTATTTCTCCCTTTATCTCTTGCTAACTCAATCTTAAAGAACTTAGTCCCTAATTTTTATACACAATTGGTTTTCTCTTGTCTAAGTTGAATCACTATATATTCCCTTTGTAAGAACTCTACTTGTCTTATTAAACATGAGGGGTGTCTCTTAGTCTATAGGGTTCACCTCTTCATGTGACCATCTTAATTTGGGAGAGACATTTTTGTTAGTTATTCACATTTCATTTTTTAATATAGGGTCTTCCCAACCTTTGTTAATCATTTCAATAATGTCCAAGGCAAGTTTATTGAACAAATTTTTGATTTTCTTCTCTACCACATTCTCCTTATTTTCTTGTATATTCCAATCTATCATCATTTTCTGTATTTGTAAATCCACAATTTTCCTTACCACATTATCTAAATAATCTACACTTAGTTCTAGAGGCTTTAATTTCATAAAAGGGTTTAATAGTTCCTCAAATCCTTCATTAATTGTAATATTTAGGTTAGATAGATCAAGTTCTAAATGATGGTTTAAATTCATAATGTTGAATGGAAAAGCACCCTGCTTCTATACCCTTCTTCTGATGACTCATTAGATACCACACATTCTTCAATCTATCTTACTAACCTTTGTAGAATTTTAGTTGTTTTATCTAGATGGATATTGATTTGCTTGGATGTATGTTTGTTATAAAGCAATATAATTAGTCCTAGTTCCTTTATTTGTTGAGTTACATTAATCTCAATGGAATTCTTATGTTTATCTATAGTCCCATCGACATGCTCATTCATGCTCAATTCTTCTAATGGTCAATCTTATTTTCCTTCAATATTTTCAGTAGTAGCCTCCTTGACACACTCACATTATCCTTTAGCATCATTATCAGTAGCAACCCTTTTGGTGTACTCTAACTCTTCCTTAATAGTAGCCCTCTTGGCACACACTAACTCTATTTCTCTATTGTTCTCCATTATTTTGTAGTATCTTTCTTGTATTTCCTAAATTTACTTCAATTTTCTCTTTTCCATGTTCAATTCAATTTCCAATTTCACCTCTTCCCTAATCTCTCTCCTCTTCATGTTGTCTCCTTTTTCCATGTGTGTTTATTGATTTAGATTTCCATTAATACTTGTATTCATCCTTAATGGTTTAGTCATGTTCTTTTTCTACAAGTCATGTCTCTTTATAAATCCCTTCAAGATCCCCCCTTTCCATTTTTTTCCCTAGGTGCCTAACCCCCTCTCACAAGGGTAGAACCTAGAGTAATGTGTTTCAATTCATCAAATTCCATTCCTTCTTAATTATAATCATTCTTGGTTCTAATCTTGTCTACTATGAATGATATTTTTTTGTTTTAGACTACTCTTTTATCCTTCTACCAAGGTCCTAACAATGGAACCAAGATGTTAGAAAGTATGGGCATAGATTAGAGATTTGGGCTTAGGTACTTGGAATGTTGTATACTTTATACCCTAGTGTTTAGGATAAGAAGTGGATCAAAGAAAGTGTGGTGTAATATAGAATGTTGTGGTAAGAAATAACATGTAGATTTAATTAAATATAGTTATTAACTACTATAACATACACCATAACACATTACATAAGAATCGAACCAACTTGTGGTATATTATATTTATCCAAATAGATCTATTACAATATCAACTCATGTCTCACATACATATCAGAACTCTCTATCTTTCTATCATACTCCTATGTACTTTCTACCTATTCTTCTCTATTCCATTTGTTTTCCTATTTATAAATCTTTCTTCTATATGATCAATAATGATACATTATACATTTACAAAGCCATTACTTATACCAAGTATAAGTGTCAAAGAGTGTGTCTTCTTGTATTCATTGTGTCCTTTGGATGTGTAGGTGCTACAATCTTTTTGTAGTAGTTGATTCTTGCTATAATGTCAGCTTTGTCCTACCAACAATCCTATTTTTCTATGTGGAGGTAAAATGAATTAGGTCACCATGTTTCATATTTTTATAAAATGAACATGCAACTAGAGTAGATGAATTATAGTTTTTTTTAATTGTTGTGTTAGAACTATATCTTTAATTGTGTGTTAAAAATATCCATACGGGTGTTGTACCCCTAGTTCTCTTACCGTTATTGTTCATGTTGCATGTGTGTGTGTCCATATGCGCAGGTGTGTTATGTTGGTGGTTTGAGACATTTTGAGAAGTCTTATGAATATGCCACTTTTTCTACCCCTATTGTAGGTATGTTGTGTCTTATGCAAGTTAGAGTCCTAGTGATTATATTCCTAGGACTTGTCCAAGTAATTATAAGTGAATACCTTGTCCTAGGACTAGTTTGGTTGTAATAAAACCCTTGGAGAAGTCTAAAAATGGTGCTAAGAAATTAGTTCTAGAAATTACCTCTCTAAGAAACTTTTGTAGGAATACAACAAATAATTGAAACTATAATGCAATTTTTGAACTATAGTGTAGGTGCTATGGTGTTAAGGATTTGCACTAGTGTCTAATTTGTGCATTAGCATCCATTTTGTGTGTTATTGTCCTCTACCATCAGATAATAGACACTTCTAGGCCTTTTCCAAAGAAAAATCTTTAAAAAAAGTTATTCCCCTAAGCTTGTTGAGTCTTACTATCTTATCACTTTGTTGAAATATGTTGCACCTTGCAAGTTATTCCCTCTCTTGCATTGGGAAGCATGCATTCGTATGAAATTAACTAGTTGTTGATTGAATTGGTTGAGGCCTTGTACTTGATTAAAGTTGTGAGAGGAGTCTTGTGCAAATCCGTATATAACCTAGATCTAGATTGGTGGCAATTATGGAACGATCCATATGTTGTGTTGGCAAGAGACACTACTAAGCATGATAGGTGTTGTGATTGATGGCAACTAAGAATATCTTACACATCTACATTACATAATTTTTTCATACCAGAAGTCAGAGTGAAGATTTGTCTAAGTCCAGGTATTCAGAAACAGAGCATGTGACAGGGTCTGATATCTTGGTCTGGATCTCTCTAGTGGAAAATCATAGTGTGCTGCGGATATAACGGAGTGATAAGGATTGTCAGGACTATCTAAATCCAAATATTCAGCCTCTGGTGATGAAAGATTCAAAATTTATAAGCATCTGAGTATCAAGTTCCAAGACAGTCAGTACAATCAGAAGAAGAACAAGCTGACCCAGTATTTGATCTTGGTCTGGATGAAGAAAAGTTGTTGGTTAAGTAATTTGTGATAACTAGTGGTATTGGTTGACATAATTGATGATTTTAGAACACAATTTTTTGGTCCGTGTTGTTGTTTGAGCATAGATTCAGCCGACAGAGTAGAGTTCTTAATAAATATTCTAAGTTTTCTTGAAGCTGATTACAGTTGATTGAATCTCTTGATATGGATATATATAGATGATGGATTTGAGTGTCTTGAGGTGTGATTGTGATGTAATAATGAAGTAAGTGTGAAAAAGGGTAGAAAGAAGTGGAAAGGTGAGGATCTAAGCTCAGATTATGGCCGAAGAGTGAAACAAGGTAGAATAAGGATGAAGTGTGTAAGATCATTATTTTGTGCTTAACTAGAACTGTATTTTTGCATTGGTAGATGCTATTCATTAGTTCAAACTTTTTGTAATCTTCTTGTAATAATTTTTGTAGGAAGTGAGCCTCTTGGAGCAGTGAGCTCTAGGCAGTGTGCCCTGAAGGCATGTGCCTTCCCTATTTGTAATACTTTTAATAGAGTATAAATTCTTGTGGGTTAACCCCCACCGTGGTTTTTCCCTTAGCTAGGTTTCCACGTAAAAAATTATGGTGTTATGTGTGTTGATTTGTTTCTGCTCATGTGTTATTGATTCATGCTTTCATGGTTATATCATTCATCTATTAATAAGTGGTAAAGAAGTTTAAGTTGTAAGAAAAGATAAAAGTTCTTTTGACAACTGATTCACTGCCCCCTCTCAGTTGTTTTTCCTTATTTCAACAATGTTGTGATTAATCCCATGAAGTGAGTTGTTCCTTTGTATGTGTTTATTTTACCTTACATTGCATTTAAATTAGTTTTCAAAATGTGTGTTTGTCATGTTTGTGAAATATTCCTTATGCATATGTTGAAAGGTTTATTAATTTGTGCCTTAGTGAGAAAGGTTTTGTGCTCTATTTTATTGCATGTGGAAAAGAAATCATATTGACTTTGATTGACTTATGAAACTAATATGTGTTAGATATTTTCAAATTAAAATGATATACAAAAGTTAATTGATATATATTATTTATTATTTCTTTGAAAGGAGATAGGTTTATGAAGGACTTAAGTGAAAATATATTTTATTGCAAAATAGCTAGTTTTGAAAATAACTAGTTCAAATGGGAAAGAAGTGAAAAGTAGAAAAGGGGTTTAGGGAATTTAAACAAAAGAAAAAAGAGGTAATTTTTGAATCACTTGTTCATTTTGTGGAATAATAAGAAAACTTATCTCGTCTTCTCCTTTCTAAAGAAAAACTATTATTTCTTGGATTTGTTGTGCTTGAAGCTTGCTTAGATCTTGAAGGAAATTGCAAGTAGTGTGTCTTACCTTCAAGAATTTCTATTTTCTACATTGTTGTAGCTTGAAATATAAAAATGTATTTTTCCTTTGTGTTATCATGCAATTTATTTAAATGAATTCCTTCATTATCCATGCCCTAATTCATGAATGCATATTGCTCTCATCATGTAGGGTTTCCTTTAAAGTTGAATTCATAAAATTAGTTGTACAATAATTTTTGAAAAATGTAAAATGTGCTTGAGTTATGGACAAAATTCCCTAGATTCCTATGTGAGTAGAAAAGAGTGTTGTTGTTCATTTTAAGCCTCTAACAATATTCTTGAAATTTTGTTATTTTGAGAATCTTGAATTTGGGAAAATTGAACATATCATAGGGTCTGTTAATGGTGAATTTGGCAACCCTCATGGGGTTTGAACTTGTTTGAAAATGAAATTTTAATTTCAAACCATGTTAGATCATTTTATTTTGTGGGATTGTTGGTCCTGTCTTGAGAACTCAAAATTTAAAATTTTTGCATCAAAAAGACAAGTGTTGTCATGCATCGAACTCCTTCGTCAAGTCGCCTTTTGTTGCAAATTGATGTCACATGTTTCATGTGTCAGTCATTATAATTTTCCATCATTGAAATGTCATGTTCAACTTGGTACATTTCGATTTCTTGCATCAAATCTTTTTGATTCTCAAATTTGTAGTATGTAAAACCCTAAAAGGATGCCAAGCTTTATAATTAGGTTATGAAACCAATTTAGCCAACTAACAGAATTAATCCAGATGGTTAGGATTCTCTACACTTTAGTCTCTACCTCACCTAGGTGGATGTTACCTCTTGTTCATCAATGATTAATCACTCCTTCAAATTTGTTGGTGATTTATTAGCAGATTATGGATTATGTGATATTTTATCAATTAAATCATCTAGTGTAACCTAATTAAGATTTGACAAGTAATTTGAATAGGTTATTTTCTATTCTACCACTAATCCTACTCCTACAAATAGAAAATTAAAATTTGGAATTTTAAAATATGATACAAGGAAAGATTCTGGAAAATAATTGATCAGTACCTTATGTGCAATGGAGTCTATTCACAGAAAGATTTGTGCTTTCTATCTAGCCACAACTTGAATTACTTGGCATGGAATTGTCTATGACTAGCATAAACATGCAAGATTGTTTTTACCTGTCTCTACTTAGTTATCCAAATTGGATCCTCCAAATTATAGTGATCTACTCAATGGAATTTAATTCCTACTTGAGGAAACCCTATCAGATAAATCACCCAAAACATGAAATATGCTTTGACAAATTAGATATATACTTGATATGCTAATTCAAATAACAAGGAGAAAGCAAAATGGAGACAACCAGATAAAATGAAACATTAACATTCAACAAGCAATTGAAAAACTAGATATATGGCACCAGAGAAATGCAATTTGCTTTATTGATATTGCTTTGAAGAATAGGCCTTACAATGTCTCTTTCCAAAATCAATTTTCAAAAGAGCTTTTCCCAAGGTCTTGGTTTCCTTCTTATTTGGGTGAAGGAAGCTACAAGCTTCAAACCTTTCACATTCCAAAAATGACTTTTCATATACCCACCCCTTAATATGACCTATTACAATATATACTTTTTGACAAGTCTTAAAAAGTGCCAAATATATTTTGAATACATACTAAAAAGCATAAAACAAGAAAGAGACAAAATAAGAGGACGTCCAAGATTTGTTGGTGCCATGTTGATGCCAGCTTGATGCTCATTGCTCCACTGCATATTTGGCCTACTCATTCTTCAGTTGTCAAATATTGTTGCTCCCATTGGTACACAACATAATCACTAGGCCACTTATATTCTTGGATCTGGAGCAGATTGGCCTGGTGATCTTTCCATCTCTTATCCAGTAGCACTTTGACATCAATGATGAACTTCACATATCTAGCATCCAAAGCAATCACTCTATCCAGAATCACATTGAAACTGAGAATGTTGATGTCCTCATCCTTTTTCAATAAATCAATGACCTAAAACTGTTTGACCATATTCATTTTTCCATGCATCAAAACCTTTGATCTATATGTCCTCTATTAGAATTGAAGGAATGAACTAGTACTTGAAAGTAGCAAAAGAATCAAGCTTTGCCTTCATTTTTTGACTTTCACCATTCACATACTAAAATTCATCCAAAATCATCTTTACCATTTTCTATCTTGGCTTCAGAGCAGTAGGAGCACCTAGATCCCTTTGTAGGACTTTGCACAAAGTGATCAGAGTATGATTTGCTGGTTCCCATTTCTTGTACAATGGATCCAAAATGGAAAGATTGACCTTCTACTAGTCAATGGCCTGAGACAAGGAAGAATAGCATTCATGCACATCTTGTTGGAAACAAGGTAGATAACTGAGAGGGGGGGTGAATCAGTTATCTTAAATATTTTAACTTTTTGTTCTTCTTTAATTATTAGTGCAGCATCAAAACATATAAGCATACGTAACCATGAGAGCAGAAATAAAATCAACACACATAACACAATGATATTGACGTGGAAAACCCTATTAAGGGAAAAACCATGGGGTGACTAACCCAAGATTGTATTCTCTGTTAAAAGAATAAGAAGTACAAAATGGCACTTGCCAATTAGGGCTCACTGCCTGAGCACACTGCTCACAAGAGGCACATTGCCTACAAGAGACTCACTATATACAAGGATATAGAAGGTAACCAGATGTTTGAACTAAAGAGAGGCATCCACATGTGCTGAGGTTCAGTTCCTGTTAGGCTTAATATATTGATCTACTGCACTTCATACTTCCTCTATTTTAGTGTTGTTGTTCTGTCACATACCGGACTTGTATTCCTACTTTCACTCTACTATCTGCCTTTCCTTGCACACTTTCATACTTAACTCACACTTCTTACCGAAATCAATCTGGTATATATATCTACATCAAGGATTTCAACATCTTTCTAGTCAGCAACTAGAATACTCAAGATATTTACTAAACACTGATCTGTTGGCTGGATTCATGCTCAAAATGTGAGGCATATCCAAGACATAGAGTTAGAAGTCATCAATCAAGTCAGCCAACCATGTATGATCTCTCAATTTGCTTGACCACCATCAATTCTTCATCAAGATTAAAGTTTGATGCTCTGCCAGTCAGTTCTTCCTCAGTCTGCTCTACCTGTCAGGAACCCAACACTTAGATGCTCATCTCTTTTCACTCTTTCATCACTGGAGGCTCAATCTCTGGAATGTAGTAGTCATGGTACTCCTCTTGACTTCCCCAAGTCTGTACTTTGCTGAGATACATCCTCTAAGAGATCCGAACTTGATTGTTGGACCTTGCTGCATGCTCTGTTCTTGTTCACCGGACCAAAACACTCTTCAATCTGACTTCCGGTATAGACATACTATGTGTTGCGGATGTGTGAGATAAGCTTTGTTTCCATCAATGACAACAATGATGAAGCCACATAGTGTTTCTTGCCAACAATCTCCCCCTTTGGCATTGATGGCAACACTTAATAAAAAATGACTAAGTGTCGTAACAAACTCTCCCTTGGCTGATGCTTTGTCTTATGTACACTTTTATTGGAGCTCCCCCTTAGTTAGATTCCACTTTTTTCACTACTCCTCACTCCCCCTTTGACATCAATGGCAAAGGGTGAAATCCGCACACCAAAACTTTCAAAAATCAATTTATATATTGCCGCATAAGTAAATATACATGTTGTACTTACATATACTTTAGTATATCTGCAAAGGTGGTTTTCAACTAGACAAATTATGTTGCCCAACTCTGCTTCATCCTGTCCAAAATTGAGATGTGACCACTTAACAAAAATGCAAAAGCTTCTACCCTCTTTAAGTCTGCCGGATCACTGGTCCGAGCTGTGGTCTGAGCATCAGTTGGGGCCTCATGCATGGCCTCTAACTTAGGGATAATTATCCCTCTGAGTTCACTCATTCTTCTTATTCTATTCTTCTTCTCCTTCTCAAGCCTTTTTATCTCATTTATAGTGACAATAGTTTGGCACTCTTGATTCATTATGGATGAGGTTAGAGGATTAAAATTTTGAGATAAACTTGACAGTTTACCCTATTGTTCTTCCACCTTCTTTGCAATGTCTGATGTCACTGTGGACCAAGATAAAAAATATTTGTATAATTCTCTATCATCTTTAAGAGCATTTTCTAAGCTCTTTATCCCAATATCCAGATTTCTCCTATCATTTGCTATGAGTCCCTATACTTCAGAGAATCTCTTACCCAAAAACTCTTTCCGAACTTTCTCTTCTGCTGATTTCTCCAAAGAATCAAAATGTGTGCTAATAGAATTAACAAGAGATTTTAGATTACCGAATGAGGAGGCCGAAAGATCCTTTGGGAAGGATGGCATGATTTTCTCTAGCACACTGGATGTAATCTCTATTAGCTCACAGTCTTCCATGTGAGACTTTAGAAGCTTTTCTTTTTCTTTAGCTTGAGCAAAAGATGCTACCTTCATTGTCTAGACCAGAGAGAGGGAGTCAAAATTGAGTGGTACTTGGAACAGTTCTGGTTCATCTATCTCCATCAATTCCTTGGTCAAGAAATTCTTCACTGCTTTTGCAATGTCTCTTTTTGGAGACTTCTTTCGTTTTGCAACCTCAGAGCTATCATCAGAGATCTTCTCCATTTGTTCTTCTTCTCTTCCCTTTTTCTCCTCTTCTTGACTTGCTTTCTCCTCTTTTCTTGCTTCTCCTTCAGTTTTGAAGTCTACAGGGTTATCCAAAAGAGAGATATTTTCTTCTTCATGGACTTCCTCTTCTAGAACAGAGGCATCCAAGTTCTTAGTCCTCTCCTCACCTATCTCCTTTGACTCTTCTACAATTTTCTTAGTAGAATCTTCCTTTGATGTACTTAGTCCTTCGACATCCATGGCAGAAGGTTCAGCATTTATGTCCTCTATAACAGGAACATTGAATCTTTTAAATGCATTCCGAAGGATGTCTTTAGTCTCTTTTGCCACCTGATCAGTCTCTCCGAGCATAAGTTTGTTCATTCTTCCTTTGCTTTGGAACTCATCCTTGTAGTCCTTGAAGATCATGTTCATTTGTTTTGGAGTAATGGAAGGATAGAGCTGAATAGCTATCTATTCCCAGATATCCAAATCCTTTGCCTTGGCATTGTCTTTTCTGAGTTCAAGTACCTTCTCTAAACTCTTGGGAATTAGAGAGATGATTTCAATGAATGCTTTATTATATATGTGTAAGTACTTAACTATAGCTTCTTCCAAGATCCTTTTGTCTGTGTCACTATACTCATCATAGAATTCTATCATTGGTTGCAGATTCCCATCCATAGTGACTACCTTGATGACATCATCAATGGAGAAAGTAGGCCTTTCAACAAATTCTTCTTCTTCTTCTTTGTTTACACCAGCAGAGGATTCACCTGATGATTCTTCTTCTTCCTCATTTTCTTTAATTTTCTCATCGGTCTCTATTTCTTCATCATCCTTCTGACTTGTATAGGACCTTGTGGCCTTGGTTTTTTGTTCTATTTTCTCCCTTACCAGATGTCTTGGCTTCTGGTTTGGAGGATCTTGAGCTCTTAGAAGTGGTAGGTGCAGAGCTCTTAGAGGATCTAGTCTGGGAGGAGGCTTGCACTGGAACACTTTCTTTTTCTGCTTCTTGTCTCTCCTTCTCTGCTCTTTCTACTTTCTCTCTATTTGCATCAACTGCCTCTTTTGAAATGCCATATCTTTTGGCAACTTCCTCTACTTCCCTTCTCACTTTTCTTTTCATCTCTGGTTGTCTTAGCTCAACATGAATTTTCATGCTCAATTCTTGAAAGGTTCCAAACCTTTCTGCCTTAGGGTCCTTAGGCTGACTTAGCAAGTGTTGAATATGTAGCTCCAAGATTTTCTCATCTACCTCATAGCCCATTGGCATAATCCAGACTATCTTGGGCTCTACTGCCTCCATTAGGCACTGATCAGTGTCTACCTTAAAACACACTATATCCTTATATTTTTCAACCATTGTCTAAGGAATTTTTTCTCTGGCCTGCATCATGCCTTGGAAGTTCTTGAAATATCCCCAGAGTGTTGTGCTTTGAGCCTTGGCATCACCAAGCCCATACATATCATCTCTAATTTGTATGGTAACCGGTCTGTCATTTTGCCATACCCAGCCACTTGATCCAGATAGGTCATTCATAAGGTAAAAGAATAAACACAATATTATCCCACCATACTTGAATGAGTTCTTTTTGTCCTTCTTGATCTTTTGTAGGTTTTCTAGTAGTTGGCTTAGGAGAAGCTCACATAGATCATAGTTTGCATTTTCCCTTAGCATCTGATATGCAATATATATTATAGTTCTGGACACTAAATTCTCCCTGTTGGAGTGATATATTTTGTAGCCAATGATCATAGAGGCAAATTTGATATCTAGATTTGTGATATCTTCTATTGTCATTTCTCTCTTGTCAAACTTTGATCTGGTAGCCTCACTTATTGTCTAATTCTTGACAGATTTCAGAGAAAGCAACCCACCAGATGAGTGCAATCCGATTACCACCCTAATGGCATCTTTTGTGATCTTAAATGGCCTCATCAACCATATAAAGTTGTCATGCATTCTGCTCAGAACATACCAGACCCATTCATCCTCTGCAAAACAAGGAAAGTGGATGCAATGTGCAAAATACTTATCCTGAATGGCCTTGTATTGAGGTTCAAGTTCAAATGTTTCATCTACTAATTTCTTGTGATAGATATCCATCAGTTTGGATTCCCCAAATTCCACAATATTTGCGTGTATGTATACCCTAACATCTTCTACATGCAAAACCCCATGCAAAATGCAAGAGAAGGCGCCTATGGGATCAACTTCTAGGGATTTGTAAGGATGTTTCTTAAACTTAGGGTGCGACTTATCAATGATCTTAACAAAATTTGGAGTAGCCATCTTGCAAAAGACTCAAAGAGAGATATTCAAGAACGGAAATACCTTTTTACGCTTCTAGGGTTCACGAAATGAGTTGGAAAAGTTCGTTGGTTGAATTGGATTCTGTGGTTGATATTTGAGAGGGTTGAAGCAATCTTGTTTGCAGAGCTCTTTCTTTCTTCTTCTTGAGTGTAAGTGTGCAAATGATGAATAAAAGAACCCTTATATTTCTATGCAAACCCTAATTTCATAATGCAATAAATGCACACCTTAAGTCATTATGGTTCCCTTGTTCTGAGAGAGATCCTTCCGAATCACTAAGATGCACTTAGAATTAATCTTGGTGATAATTGACAATGAATCTCCCTATCTCCAATCATTCCACTTATCCACAGATCAAGATATTTCAGTTTTAAATCATACCGGATCTAACTATGAGAATCATGCTTTTATCAGATGACTATCAAACTGAATCAATCTTGGATGATTAACCTCTTCAAACCCCTTGCAGATCTTTCATATTTTTACCAAGGGTTATTTAGATATTTGATGCAGGGGTACCCCTTCAACAGCCTTCAACATGATCAATATGCACAATAATTCAATAGGATAAATATGCATTAGACATTTACAGGATAAACAAGGTTTTAATAAGGATTAGACATTTCATGTTGCAGAGTAGCATTTATATTGCTAAGTCAAATGTGACATTTTATTTTAGCATTTCCTATTTGTAAACATCAAAATTTACATTTCAGACATATTGGGTGTTGTGAAGGGTTGAACAAGGTGTCTTGTCATTAGGAGTTTTGATGTCTTATACAAAATAGATGTCATGAGATTAATTAGGGTTTCTGCTAATAATCTTGGTTAAATCAAAATCTCGCAAATAGAGGAAGGGGTTAACAAAAATAGGGAGAGATAGTCGAGAAAAGTGTCCTTTCACTTTTTCTGTCTGAAACTGTTCAAATGTAAGAAGTTGGAATGAAAGAATAGAAAATTCTGCAAATTATATTCTGTAAATTCTGAATCCTATTTGAAATCTTGGTGAACCGAATTGTTTTGTTTGTTATCTGTATAGAACCGTTGTATTTTTAATTTTAGTTATTCTGTTGCCATGATGCAAGGTTAAATCCATTCCACTGGTGGATTTCTGTGAAATTAGTGGAATGGACTTGTAAAACAGTTTTCCTATTTTTGGTTCATTCTTTTGTTAGATAACATGGAAATGTAGAAATTATAGAATCTGTCTCAGAGAAGGGCATCGGCGAGAAAATTCAAATACACATGTGAAGTATATACATGGATTGTATGTCTAAGATAGTCTATGAATATATCACACTTGTTGTGAGCCTCATTTTGTGTATGCACAGTGGAAAGTGGTATGTATGAAAAGTCTTGTTTAGTCAAGTTTGTGTTATTCGGCGAATATACATTTCCTGTATATATCACAACTGTATGAAGGTATTTTCTTTGTGTATATTATTGTTGTATTTGGGTACCACCTTGTGTATGTCGTCAGACAAATTATGTATGTAAGAGTCATCGGGTGGATGAAATTGTGTTGAGCTGACAGTATATAGTCTCACCGATTGAGTTGTATCGGGGTGACAACTGAAGGTGTCACCGATGGATAGTTCATCAGCACATCGGTGAAGGGAGATTCACTGTGGCCAATTGTGAATGTCTCATCGATAGAGGGAGTCTGAGGATTGAGTGGTCAGGAAGAGATGAACCATCAGAGAGTAAGTAGAAGGTTTCACCGATAGAGGCAATCTTCCTGAAGGAGAAGTTGGTGTTAGGTATATCAGTATGAGATGCCCATCGGTGTAAGAAGTAGGGAGTCTGAGTGATAGTGTTAACATATCGGTGTGAGTTTCAGTTTCAGCAAGCAAGGAGAAAGCTAGGCCGATAACAAGTGTTTGGCTGATGAACATAACAGTTTCGGCGAGAGGGAGACCATCAGGAAGAAAGAACAGGGGAAGGCTGACAAGGATAAAGAAGCATAGTTCGGTAAGACGTTGACAGACTCTTGCTGATATTGATAGAAGGGATTATTTTGTGACTATTTCTGCTATGCACCCACTCTACATCAAATTGGTATCAGAGCTAAGGAGTGTTCTTTGGGAAGAAGAAGAAGACAAGATGTCAGAAGGAGAAGGATCAGAAACGTACCCAACAAAGATGACCAACGTTGAGTTGACGGCCTTAGTAAGAAAGCACATGGCAGAGAGTAGAGCTGATAGAGCTCAGAATCAGGCATTGAAAGAAGAACTAGAGAAGTTGAGGGACAGAGTGGAGAAAGGGGAAGAAAACTCTGGAGAACGAGAAGATGGGGATGAAGAGGAGACCCCAAAGCAGGAAGAGATAGAGGTTCCTGCAGACCAGAGACATTTACTCAATGCCCTCAAGTCCATGGAAAGAAGGACCATGGATATGAAAATAGACATGCCAGTGTTTGCAGGAAAAATGGAACCTGATTCGGTGATGGAGTGGATAGACTCCTTGAATAATTTCTTTGAGACCGAGGAAATACTAGACCACCAAAGAGTGAAGATGGCTTAGTCCAAAATGAAAGGGGCTGCACTGACTTGGTGGAATTTCATCCAAGATGATAGGGTGAAAGAGGGAAAGAACAGAGTTGCAACATGGAAGAGAATGATGGCTTTAGTGAAGGAAGCCTATGTTCCATTGGATTATAATATCCAATTACATAAGAGGAAACACAATTTGAAGCAGAAGGAGCTAGATGTCAGCTCATACACAGAAGAGTTCATGAAACTGTGTGTAAAAACAAAGGTAAAGGAAGGTGAGGAAGAAAAGGTAGCAAGATACCTCAATGGATTGAGGTTTAATATCCAAGAAGACATAAGTATGCATAACCCAGAGACAATTCAAAAGTGCTATTAGTTAGCACTCAAAGTGGAAGACAAATTAAAAAGAAGGCATGAGCAGAACAATAAAGGTAGAGGGAGACAGCAGAGAGGAGGAAGAAGTCCTTTTAGAGGCTAAGGATTTGGATACCAAAGTGAATCCAACCAAGAGAACAGCAGAGGAGATAGCAGGCAATATCAAGGGGGAAGTTACAATCAAAGAGGAAATTTTAGGGGTAGAAGACCACCATTTAGAGGGAAATCTTAGGGTAGAGGACCTATCAGATGTTACAATTGCAATCAAGAAGGCCATATAGCCAGCAGATGTCCAGCAAAGACAACAAGTTCAATAGGAGAAAAGAGGATCAATCTGATCCAAGAATCTAATTATCAAAGTGTAGCAAGCTCAAGCACTAATCAAAGTGTGAATGCTCCCGACAGTTATGGGTATCCTGAGAATGGAGAATCTTTGATGATTAGGAGAGCAATGACCACCATGAAGGTGCCTAGAAAGGAACCTCCACAAAGGAAGTCTCTCTTCAGAACTACTTGCAAGGCAGGAGGAAAGGTATGTAAAGTTCTAATTGACTCTGGATCTACTAAAAATTTTGTGTCTTTTCAAATGGTAGAAAAGCTTAAGCTTAGAAGACTACCACATCCTTGCCCATACAAGATCTCATGGCTCCACCAAGGTCAGCAAACAGTTATAGAAGAATGGGCTTGGGTAGAATTTTAGATTGGCCCATACAAGGATAGGTTATTGTTTGACATTGCCAAGATGGATGTTTGCCATCTCCTATTTGGAAGACCGTGGCAGTATGACTTGAAATCATACCATGATGGAGTTAGAAACACCTATTCAATTACCAAGAATGGTAAGGTGATAGAATTACTTCCATTAATGGAGAAGGAGGTGGAGTCAAAAGGAAAAGAAGTCAAAGTGATGATGGTAGAAGGCAAACAATTTATGAAGGGGATAGGAGAAGAAGGAGTAGTTACATATGCTCTAATCCCTTGCCTAAAGGTAAACAAAGAACAACAGCAACAAGTCAAGGGAGAGAAAAGAAAAAAATTCATAGACTCAGTTTTCCAAGAGCTATTGGACAAGTACAAAGGCATTATCTCTGATGGAATGCCAAGTTCCCTACCACCTATTAGGGACATTAGCCATTGTATAGATCAGAATATAGAGGTAGCAAAGCAAATTGAAGAGCTGTTGGAGATAGGCCTAATTGGCAAAAGTCTAAGTCCATGTGTAGTACTGGCTATACTAGCACCGAAGAAGGAAGGCACTTGGAGACTTTGCACTGATTCAAGGGTGATCAACAAGATAACCATCAGGTATAGGTTTCCAATCCCTAGGATATAAGATTCACTTGATTGTTTAGGAGGTGCTAAATATTTCTCAAAAATAGATTTAAAGAGTGGCTATCATCAAATTAGGATTAGACCTAGTGATGAGTGGAAAACTACATTTAAGACTAATGAGGGGCTATATGAGTGGAAGTTCATGCCATTTGGTTTGTCCAACACCCCTAGTACCTTTATGAGGCTGATGAATGAGGTCTTGAGGGAATTCATAGGAAAATTTGTCATAGTATATGTAGATGACATCCTAATTTTGAGTAATATGAGGGAAGAGCACCTCATCCATATAGACTTGGTTCTCAAAAGGTTATATGAAGAGCAACTAATGATCAATTTAGCAAAGTGTCTGTTTATGAAGGAAGAGATCATCTACTTGGGATTTATTATCTCACATAACAAACTGAAAATGGATCAAGAGAAGGTAAGTGCCATATTGTCTTGGCCAACACCCAAAACCTTGAATGATGTTAGAAGTTTCCATGGGTTAGCAACCTTTTATAGGAAGTTTATAAAGGGATTTAGTCATATTTGTGCACCCATGCTTGACACTATAAAGGGAGGATAGAAGTGCAAGTTTACATGGACAAAGGAGGTAGATAATTCCTTTGAAACATTGAAGAAGGTGGCAGAGCAGCCAGTTCTTACATTTTCTGACTTCAGCAAAATTTTTCAAGTAGAATGTGATGCAAGTCATATTGTAATTGGAGCAGTACTCAACCAAGAAGGTAGGCCTATTGCATTCTTCAGTGAGAAATTAAATGATGCCAAGAAGAGATACTCATCCTATGATTTGGAGATGTATGCTCTAGTCTAGTCACTTAAGAAATGGAGGCATTACTTGATGCCAAAAGAATTCATAGTCTTCACAGATAATCAGGCCCTCAGTTTCATAAACAGTCAAGAGAAGCTAAACCATAGGCATATGAAGTGGGTGGAAACTTTGCAAGCTTTCACTTTCACGCTCAAGCACAAGAAAGGGGTTAAGAACAAAGTAGCATATGCTTTGAGCAGGAGAGTTCTGACCATCAATCAGATCCAATTGGAGAGTGTTGGGATTAATTCTTTGAAGAAAATGTATGATGATGATGAAGACTTTGGTGAGATCTACAAGGTATGTACTTCTTTTGGAGATAAATATCATGTTGAGTTCTCTGAATTTCTAATCCAAGATGGATTACTTTTCAAAGGTGGACAACTATGTATTCCAAGATGTTCTATGAGACTGAATATTATTCAGGAGAAACATTGTGGGGCCATGGCAGGATATTTTGGTCTGGATAAGAGTCTTGATCTTGTGAAGAGACATTACTATTGGCCTAAGCTACAGTCAGATGTGAGAAGATTTGTGGAAGCATGTGTAATATGTCAGAAAGCCAAAGGAAGATCCACAAATGTAGGTTTGTATCAGCCATTACCCATTCCTTCTAGGCCATGGGAGAGCATCAGCATGGATTTTGTACTAGGTTTGCCTAGGACAAGGAAAGGATATCATAGTGTTTTTGTGGTAGTAGACAGATTTAGTAAAATGGCACATTTCTTACCATGCAAAACCACTTGTGATGCTTCGTATGTTGCAGACCTGTTTTTCAAGGAAATAGTGAGGATCCATGGATTGCCATTGAGCATAGTCTCAGACAGAGATGTAAAATTTATTGGCCATTTTTGGAGGACTCTTTGGAAGAAGCTTGGAACCAATTTGTCCTTCTCATCAGCCTACCATCCTCAAATAGATGGGCAGACTAAATTTGTTAATCATTCATTGGGAAATCTATTAAGGTGTTTAACAAGGCAGCATGGAGAGAAGTGGGATAATATCCTACCCCAAGCAGAATTCTCCTATAATGACACCATCAATAGGAGTACAGGAAAGTCACCTTTTTAGATAGTGTATGGAATTCATCCAAGTGGTATCCTAGAACTAAGAGATCTACCTATAGGAGAACTTATTAGTGTAGATGCAGAAGATTTTGCTTCAGCCATCAAAGAAGTACATGATCAAGTGAAGAACTAGCTTCAACACACTACATTGTAGTACAAAACCTATGCTGATAAAAAGAAAAGAGATTTATAGTTTGTGGTTGGAGATTTGGTGTGGGTAAATCTGAAGAAGGAGAGACTCCCCAAAGGTAAGTATATCAAGCTCATGCAGAGGAAGATTGGACCATGCTAGATTTTAAAGAAGTGTGGGCAGAATGCTTATGAGATCCAACTTCTTCCTAATCTTGGATTGTCACCCATTTTCAATGGATGTGATTTGACTCCATACAAGCCAAATGCAGATATAGAACAGGAACCATTGCAGGATATAGCAGATGATGATATTCCTAAGCATGATCCATCAAAATTGAAGAAAATATTAGAATCAAGAGTGACAAAGAAGACAAGGAACAAAGAGTACATGGAGTACTTGGTAGCTTGGCACGGACAACCTTTTTTAGAGGCAGTCTGGATGACTGAAGATCAGATTACAAAATCTGGTGCCAATTTTCAAACTCTAATCTCAAAGGGGCTTGAGATCTCTTCTCTGGGGAGTATGGTGCAGGGGCACCCCTTCAACAGCCTTCAACAGGATCAATATGCACAATAATTCAATAGGATAAATATGCATTAGACATTTATAGGATAAACGAGGTTTTAATAAGGATTAGACATTTCATGTTGCAGAGTAGCATTTATATTGCTAAGTCAAATGTGACATTTTATGTTGGCATTTCCTATTTGTAAACATCAAAATTTACATTTCAGACATATTGGGTGTTGTGAAGGGTTGAACAAGGTGTCTTGTCATTAGGAGTTTTGCTGTCTTATACAAAATAGATGTCATGAGATTAATTAAGGTTTCTGCTAATAATCTTGGTTAAATCAAAATCTAGCAAACAGAGGAAGGGGTTAAAAAAATAGGGAGAGATGGTCGAGAAAAGTGTCCTTTCACTTTTTCTGTCTGAAGTTGTTCAAATGTAAGAAGTTGGAACGAAAGAATAGAAAATTCTACAAATTATATTCTGTAAATTCTAAATCCTATGTGAAATCTTGGTGAACCAAATTGTTTTGTTTATTATCTGTATAGAATCATTGTATTTTTAATTTTAGTTATTCTGTTGCCATGATGCAAGGTTAAATCCATTCCACTGGTGGATTTCTGTGAAATCAGTGGAATGGACTTGTAAAATAGTTTTCCCATTTTTGGTTCATTCTTTTGTTAGATAAACATGGAAATGTAGAAATTACAGAATCCGTCTCAGAGAAGGGCATCGGCGGGAAAATTCAAATACACATTTGAAGTATATACATGGATTGTATGTCTGAGATAGTCTATGAATATATCACACCTACTGCGAGCCTCATTCTGTGTATGCACAGTGGAAAGTGGTATGTATGAAAAGTCTTGTTTAGTCAAGTTTGTGTTATTCGGCGAATATACATTTCCTGTATATATCGCAACTATATGAAGGTATTTTCTTTGTGTATATCGTTGTTGTATCTAGGTACCACCTTGTGTATGTTGTCAGACAAATTGTGTATGTAAGAGTCATCGGGTGGAGGAAATTGTGTTGAGCTGACAGTATACAGTCTCACTGATTGAGTTGTATCAGGGTGACAACTGAAGCTGTCACCGATGGATAGTTCATCGGCACATTGGCAGAGGGAGATTCACTGTGGCCGATTGTGAATGTCTTATCGATAGAGCAAGTTTGAGGATTGAGTGGTCGGGAAGAGATGAACCATTGGAGAGTGAGTAGAAGGTTTCACCGATAGAGGTAGTCTTGCCGAAGGAGAAATTGGTGTTAGGTATACTAGTATGAGATGCCCATCGTTGTAAGAAGTAGGGAGTCTGAGCGATAGTGTTAACATATCAGTGTGAGTTTCAGTTTCGGTGAGCAAGGAGAAAGCTAGGCTAATAACAAGTATTTGGCCGATGAACATAATAGTTTCGGCAAGAGGGAGACCGTTGGGAAGAAAGAACCAGGGAAGGCCGACAAGGTAAGTCAGGCTGACAAGGATAAAGAAGCATAGTTCGGTAAGACGTTGACAGACTCTTGCCGATATTGACAGAAGGGATTTTTTTGTGGCTATTTTCGCTGTGCACCCACTCTGCATCAATATTTCTCTAAGAACCCTTTAAACCACAACTTTCCATGTGCCAATTTCAGGCACCGATTGACTAGCTGGGAGAATTTATTTTCCTTTGTGACTCCCCCTGAGCCAGAGCTCATCTATTTAGTTTCCAGAAGGAATATCAACACTAGATTCTGGTGCGGATCCATTCCCAACATTTTCTAAACTTCTCTTCACCCAAATCTTGTTCATCTCCCTTTGAGTTTCATCCGCATTCACTTTTCCTTTTCCTTTGTCTTGATTTTGATTATGATGCACCGGACCCTTCTTATCCTAATTCTTACTTCTGCAGAATTTGGCCATATGACTGGATCTATTGCAATTGTAGCAAATAACATTTCTTTACAAATTTGACTGATGTCCTCTTGATCTGCATTGATTTGCCATATGTCCCATTCTATCACATGCAAAGCATCTACCATTGAATGAATTGATTATTTGCATATTTCTACATTCATGAGATTTGTGACCATACCTTTTGTAGTTAAAACAATGTCCGGAGAAGGATGAATTAGTTTGATTCATTCTTCTTCTGCACCAGTTTGCTTTATGACTGAAGTTATTACAATTGTAGCAGTATCCATTGAAGGATGGATATCTTTGAGCATTTGGTTGTCTTACCGGAGGTCTTCTAGGCTTGTTCCTAGGATTTCCTGATCCAGAGTTCTTCTGACCGGATCCAGAGCTTTCACCTTTCTCATATCCCAAGCCTTGCTTGTCATCTACCCTCTTTTGGCTTTCAAGAAGAACTTCAAGTTGAGTAGAGCTTATCTTTAATTTCTCTTTGTATTCATTTGTTGTTTGAAGATCCATTTTAAGAGTGTCTATATGATTCTCAAGTTGTTCTTCATTATCTCTAGCTTCTTCAAGATCAGATTCTAGATGCCTGATTATTCTATCCATTTTGTGGCAGTCTTCTGACTTTTCCTTGAGAGACTATTTTAGATTATCTTTAATTTTTCTTTTCTCTTCAATTTCTTGGGTGAATTTCATAACCCTTGATTCCATTTCATGTCTTATCATAATGACCTCTTTTGATAGCTTCTCACATAAATTGTTCTTCTCATTTAGACTTTCATCAGTATCATTGGCTTCACTTTGACTTGCTAATTGTTGAAGTAGTTCCTTTCTCTCTTTCACAGAGATACTCAGTTTCTCTTTTAGTTCATTTATGAAATCATCAGCTTGTTTGAGTCTTTCCCTTAAGTTATTGACTTTAGAGTGAGATTGCTCAAGATCATCTATGGCAGACTGAAGTTGTTCCCTCATACCATACATATCCATTGAGATTCCCAGATCTTCCTCAAGCTGTTAGGCTCTGTTTGGAGGAACTTGGCTCTGATACCAATTGTTGGAAACAAGGTAGATAATTGAGAGGGGGGGTGAATTAGTTATCTTAAATATTTTAACTTTCTATTCTTCTTTAATTATTAGTGCAGCATCAAAACATATAAGCATACATAACCATGAGAGCAGAAATAAAATCAACACACATAACACAATGATTTTGACGTGGAAAACCCTGTTAAGGGAAAAACCACAAGGTGACTAAACCAAGATTGTATTCTCTGTTAAAAGAATAAGAAGTACAAAATGGTACTTGCTAATTAGGGCTCACTGCCTAAGCAAACTACTCACAAGAGGCACACTGCCTACAAGAGACTCACTGTCTATAAGGATATAGAAGGTAACCAGATGTTTGAACTGAAGAGAGGCATCCACATGTGCTGAGGTTTAGTTCTGATTAGGCTCAATATACTGATCTACTGTACTTCATACTTCCTCTATTTTAGTGTTGTTGTTCTATCACATATCAGACTTCTATTCCTGCTTTCACTCTGCTATCTACCTTTCCTCACACACTTTCATACTTAACTCACACTTCTTCATACCAAAATCAATCTGGTATATATATCCGCATCAAGGATTTCAACATCTTTCTAGTTGACAACCAAAATACTTAAGATATTTACTAAACACTGATTTGTCAGCTAGATTCATGCTCAAAATGTGATGCATATCCAAGACATAGAGTTAGAAGTCAACAATCAAGTTGGCCAACCATGTATGATCTCTCAATTTGCTTGACCACCATCAATTCTTCATCTGGATTAATTCTGATGCTCTGTCGGTCAGTTCTTCCTCAGTCTGCTCTACCTGTCAGGAACCCAACACTTAGATGCTCATCTCTTTTCACTCTTTCATCACTGGAGACTCAATCTCTAGAATGTAGTAGTCATGGTACTCCTCTTGACTTCCCCAAGTCTGTATTTTGTTGAGATAAATCCTCTGAGAGATCCAGACCTAATTGTCAGACCTTGCTGCATGCTCTGTTCTTGTTCACTGGACCAAAACACTCTTTAATCTGACTTTCGGTATAGACATACTATGTGCTACGGATGTGTGAGATAAGCTTTATTGCCATCAATGACAACAATGATGAAGACACATAGTGTCTCTTGCCAACACATCTCCCAACTTGTCAACAACCAATTTCACTCTATACTCAAAAATCTTCTCAAACACCTCAAGAATTTTTAGTCTTGCTTCATCTTTTGCTTTCTCATTTTGCTTTTTCAAATCTTCAATTTCCTTTTCTAACTTCAACTTCAATGCATTCAACTGATCAATTGGGATTGTACTATAAGCAATTTCTTGTGGCATAGGGGCTTGGTATGGCACAATTGCTTGGATCTAAGACTCACCAATTCCTTTGACTTGATTCTTCAATCTCACATTTTCTAAATACAGTCCATTGACTTCTTCATTCATCTCAATGTGAATTTTCTCATAGTCAAGCATCTTTTGCTCCGTGTTTTTCACAACAACTCTGGTGAAGATTGCAGAGTGCATGGTGATAGTAGCTGCTTCCAAGGATGAGGTATCTTTCATTATATTTACCATGGCCATTCGTTTCATCTCCTGGACCACAGCAAGAAATCTTAGCTTGTTGGTGTTCTTTTGTTTGGCCCACATTGCTAGGGTCTCTATTTTTTTAGGTTGAACCCAACACCACTGACACCATCCTCATAATCAAACTCAGAGACCATCATGGGTTCATCCTAGTTTCTCACTTGATCCAACAAAAACATTTTCTTTAGTTTCAGGCCAGGGATGATCAACATATTTCTTTTCAGAACCAATTGTATACCCTCATCAGGGCTGACATTTATTTCATCAATTTTCAAATCCTTGAAAGTCTTGGAAATAATTTGATCATGCTAAGATTCATCAACACCCATTTTATTTATCTCAACCTTTTCATCAAATTCTTTCATTTTCATTTTGAGCCAAAAATCTTTGAATTCTGGAGTGTTGATGAATTCGTCATCTTCCATGAATCTCATTGAAGCCACAACCCTTTCATCCTCTTGCAATTTAGGCTCACCCTTGTTGTGTTTTTACACAACACACCCCATTTTTCCCTACCAAAATAGGGACCCAACTTTTCTCTTGCTTGTATGTTCCCTTGTTTTGGGCAGTATGGTAAAAGAGTTAGTATCAGGTGCATGTTTGGATGATATCCTCTGCATATTAGGACCTCAAAAGGAGAGGTTAATTTTCAAAGTCCAATTTTGTCATAACAAACCTCATCAAGTGAAAGAATGCAATATTTTAAGCAGGTTTACCTTTTGGATCACCCCAAAATTCTCTAAAAATAAGAAGTTATGAATGGTCAAAAGGTGACAAAGGGGAGGGTCATCACATTACTTAATGTCCCAAATATTCACTAATATCCTGATTGTGAGTTTTAACAAAGGAAAACTCAATGTTCGCACATTCATTAATATGCAGATGTCAAATTTTAACCATAGATGTAACAGATTGTCAAAGTGCATGGTCATTCTGTCAGGGTGCACATTCAACATAATGTCTGACATATTAGCTAATATCATGGTGACATCATTCAATATCACCATAAGGAAGTAGAAACCCAATAATGATGTTATTTAGATATCCTAATATTGGACATGACCCTTAATAGTGAGTGCTCACACATTAACTTTATGTGCGGATATTCGTTAACATGACTGTGACGTCATCCCAACCAATTCTACAGAGACCCCAATAGGATGATGACATCACCCTGACATTCGACACAGGAGTTCATCACATTACTTAGTATCCCCAATATTAGTTAATATCCCAGCTCTATACAACATTACCGTATCTTGCTTCCCCACAGGGAATCTTCCCAAAGATACTGATTCTGCGTGGGATTGCACATGATTGCCACGTGGCCATCCGGATGATGTACCCATTTGACTTTTCAAATGCAGTGATAAATCTCAATATCCTGCACATTAACTTAGCACACTAATTTTTGCTAATGTGATGATGACGTCACATTATAACCAATCCAGAATATCATTCAAGACGGTGATGTCACCATCATCTTTGGAAGAGGGGGGATATTTCACATAATTGAGCACTTAGATATTTCTTAATATCTACATACCCACTCTCAAGGACCCATGACTTGTAGATTTCCAAGAACCAATAAGAAGATGCCACGTGGCACATTGACTAGTCCATATGGACATGCTATAATGCCTTGATCTATGAACAAAAGGGAATACCTTTGGTTTTTTTGTGACCTGCTCCTTACATTTGCTCAATGTTGACCTACGTCATGATGACGTCAGGTACATATCCCAAAAGAGCATGCATATTGTTTTAAGCACCCAAACATTTTTCAAATATGTAGATCCTGTAATAAATATCATCTAATGGTAGGTGGATATTCAAGATTTCAAATTACACGGTACCACCTGTTGCGATCTTAAGAACACTGCATGTATATCCATGGACACGAATAAAATAACATTGATCACACCCTAATTCACCAATGTTAATGATTATAATGGGGTGATTTATGCTCATTTTACATTTACCAAGCATTCAACAAAGAAATTATAGAGCTCCTGCATGATTAAGACCGCCATTATAGTAGCTTGCAAATTGAACGGAACAGAGTGCACCTTGAACAGTGAACAAAGGAGGGTGATTGAAAAGTTAACACGCATATCCTGATCTTGATTAAGTAGATTAAAAGGCACAAAAATCAGGTATGTAATGATTAAACCCTCATTTTGTTGTTTGTGAATAAGTGAACGAGTAAATGGTTTCTACTATGGTAAATTTGTATGACGACATTTGAATATGCTTTGTGGAAGTAAACACCATGATATAAACAATATGTTTATACCTGAGACCCTAAAATGAATGTTAGGTTAAGACACGTACACTTATCAATTATAGGATACAATGGATATTCACAGAAATAGGTCAGATACTGAGTTTTTGACAGCTATGTGTATACAACCTAGATGGTCAGTGTTGAAGTATGGGCAAATAGATGATACACACCTGGGTAACACTGATATTGATCAATGGACTGCCAAATTAGAAAGAGGCAGTGGAGATCCCCTGCTCATGAGTATATACAGTTTAGGTATGTGGCACGTAGGTGGGTTCTCATATGCAATGGAGGTCATGGAGCTAGTGGTAGAGTGTGCCAATAATTACAATGTTCACACTAGAAGGATTGAGAAACATGGGCAAATATATGCAGATTTCTTAGTTGCGGGGATTACCTCCACCTTCAATTTACCATCATCTAACTTGTATAAGATTAATCTGGGAGCCCTAGAAAAGCACTATCAGTGAAGTTTCAAGGAATGCAGGAAATTCATATTCTCCTGGAGGGCCAGTAGCAGCACATACAAGGTGTCAACAAAATTGTCTGTACATTTGTTCAAGTTTGACTTCGCCCCTAAATATCAATACATGATGGTGATGCTCAGTAGGATGAGGGGCAAACTAAATGTAGGTTGTTTTGAGGACTAGATGTATGGCCTCATAAGGATGATAGAGTCCACCAATCAGAAGCCATAGTGGGCAAAACTAATTATTGATAGCATTGATGAAAGCTTCAAGAAGCTAGGAGGGAAAACAAATATGTTCCATATGACCTCCTATGTAGTATATTCATGTGTGGCCAAAGGCATATTTGATAATTTACAAACAGTTGGCAGGGTCAGCCTTAATCTTGGAGATGTTAATATCTAGGATTACTATCCGCAGCTGGGTAGGAGGGCCCCCCTCCAATATTATAAGAAGGTTAATGATTGTTTCATCATGCATCTGGTCCGTACAATGGAGGAGGACAAAGAAAAAAGAATGAGCATGGAAGCTCAACCAACAATAAGCAGAAATGGATCATGGTTTATCTAGTTACCTGCATTCACATACATAAGGATGGAGGGCTTTGATGGGAAACCCATGATGTTGCCAATATATCTAACAGATAAGGTCATTGTGATGTAGATGGCCAGACAAATACTACCCTCACATCAAACATTTGTTCAGAGAAATAAAATACCCAAGGTCATGTTTCCACTTATGATTGGCTGGTACATGTGTCCTGATGCAGAAACAACCAAAGAGGCCATAGGGGGACTAAAATTGATGTCTTTACAACCTTTCCCTTTAACAAGGCAATATGATCCCTATCATACATTAGAAGAATTATTGAAGAAATCAGTGTACCAGGTGAACATAGAAGACTATTGGGCTGACTGTTCTAATGATGTTGAAGTCAGAAGGAGGATCTATCAAAGGCTCACACTTAAATGAATCTACACTTTGGATTGCTTTTCAGTTCCCCCACAATTACATGAGGATGATGAAGTAATCATGTCTCATGAGTATGAGGAGAAGAAGATATATAATAAGACAATCTCCCCACTTGACTAGAGCCAGGCAAAAGAAACCTCACTGGAGATAATGACTCATAGGGTCATGCAATTGACCAAAGAGTGGATAGAGAAAGAGGTTGCTGCACTCAAAGCCAAGGGGTGGCTATGACAATTGATAACAAAAGGAAGAGACAAGAATTAGCAAAATAAGAGTATAATGAATTCCTTAAAGATAAGAGACAAGATCTGGAGAAGAGGATGCAAGAAGGCTCATCTAAAGCCACTAAGAGAGTAGGAATGAATATTAGTGTCAAGCTCACCCCAAAGTCATCACCACAAAAAGGGCAAGCTTCCACCTCTGCTGCTACAACTTCCAAAAGGCATGATATGCAACCTGAGCAAATAGTAGAATAGGGCACCACTCATGGGGACGTGGAGGAAAGAGCTGATGATGGACAACCCCTAATAATAAAGAGGAGAAAGAGAACACAAGAAGAGTCATTCAAGAAAGGCCAAGCTCAAGTGACAGCAATGAGAGGAGCTGTAGACAAACGTCCAAACATTGTGCTTAAAGGTAGATGAGGTGAGGGAATTCAATGAAACTTACAACATGATGTTCCAATCCCTACCATTATTGAATTCAAAACTGAATGAGTAGAGGAAATCAGGGAGGAGAAAAGGAAAAGAGAAGATAATCAACCCCTGCCTCTAGATAAAACAATAGATCTTTCAGATGATGAGGTAGTAGATGAGGTATCTGCTAGTCCCATGGAATCATTGGTCAAAAATACAATGGTAACCCCTCTGAATACTCCCACAGTACAACAAGAAAGGGAGGAGGATATAGAAGAAGACAATCTAGAGGTCTTGGCATAGAAAATAGGCCTAGAAGGATTAATTGGTTAAGTTACTAGCCCAACAATTATTGATCTAATATATCAGGGTGATAATGATGCAAGTAAAGATAAAAATGTAGGCCCAAAGCAGGATAAGGCAACAAATGGTGCAACTAGGGACATGCATATGGAAACACTTAGTCGGCAAGAAGCCCAAGATACTGAATAGGGGCATGCTGAAGAAGTAAATGTAATTGATACAACTATACAGTTAGGTCTTAATATCATATCTGTAGCTCAGAATAATAAAGATACAAACATGTTAGAATCCGAATAGGAAGGTCCAAAGAAAGAGGATGACAATAAGGGACAAGAGAAGATGGATGAAGATAATTAGAAAGGTCATCAATATACTCAGGATTAGGATCATCAAGGACCTGATAAGAACCCATCACCACCATAGGATGAATAAATGGTACCTGATTAGAGTGAAAAGATATCATAGGAGACCCCCACAAATAATGAGCAACAAAAGGTAGATGAGAGAGTTCACACTGGATATGATGAACAACCATAGGGAGATGATGAAAATGCCTTGGAAAAGCAAAACATGGAATCTCATGAGCTAAAATTGAGCATACAGACCATGGAGGGTCTCAATTGGATGTACCACATTGCTTGCAGCATGAGGTGAATCCACCTCCATTCTTTGATTCTTCAAATTTTGACATTTCTTCATTATTTTTGGCTGAAGCAGTCAATCCAAAGAGGAGAGCCAGGGCTACCTCTACAATAAAGAGAGATCCTGTAATTAGGCAAAAGGATAGCTCAAATAGATGTACCTATTGTAAATAAAGCTAAGGGGGAGATAAGTGCAAAGGAATTTGAGATAATCACTGTAGACCTGGGCTTTGCCACTGAACAACAAGAGGGCCAAGAAGCTAAGGATATCATAGATACCTTATTGGCCAGAATAGAAAAAGAGAAGGAAAAGAATAAGGAGCATAATGAGCATATTGTTCAAATGCAGATGTTTATAAAGGGGTTAGTGGCTCCCACTAATATCCCCATCTCCACATCCACTTCATTGGCCATAATATTACAAGATGAGATTACATGACTAGATGCCATTAAGCATAAATCACAGGTGATGGACAAGTGGTTTATCCAATTCATAACTGAAGGAGAACATGTAATAAAGACCTCACTTGCCAATTGGGACTTGCTCAGCACTTTGAAGAGCAAGGTGGATAAGCTACAGAAGGAGGTTGGACAAAGGTCAATAAAATTTGATAAACATTTTACTCCTCTTTCTAAGATGAAACAAATAGATATGAATGTCCTTATATCTAATAATATCCTAACTAGTTAGACTTCATAGTTATTAGATATATGGTATGAGGACACCAAGTTTGAGGTAGATATCCTGAAGAAAAGTAATGCCAAAGTCAAGGATATCAATGTCAAATTACATGGGTTTTTGTCACAAGAGATAGAAATTTTCTAGGCAGTTGAAGACAAAATTGAAGGAAAGATAGAAAACTAAGATGTGGACTTTTCCACCAAGGCTTTTCAAGGTAATTTTAAGCCTACATCAGATGATCCACTTAGTCATTTCTCTAAGGATACAATTGACAAATCTATGAGGATGAAGGCTAAGGTAGAAAGGTACAATGAAACATTGAATAGCTGGAAGAACAAGTGGACTGCCCTACAAGCCCAATTCCAATCACAAGGACATGCAGTTAAAAAGGCTAAAGTACATGATGGAAAGGAGATAGAAAATATAGTACAAGCATATGAACCCATTAGGGGGATTATTAATGTACATGTAGAAGATGACTCATCCACTGATGAAGAAGAATAAATGAAGATGTAGGGTGACATGATCTTGGAAGAATATTCTGGAAGAACAACTGTACTCCACCAGAAGATTGCCAACTAGAAATCTATGCCACGTGTCCCATATGTTGACTTGGTCAAAGGAATATGAATCATTGATGATAATAGATAAATCTTGACCACAAGATCTTTTATAAACGTATCCCTTCCTTACTCTATAAAAGGAGGTGGATTGCAATTTGTAAGATTATTCAGAAGCTTAATTAAGATTAGATTATTGAAATGTCGAGACCAATCCTCAAGGTCAATTGTAAATATATACTCTTTTTCATACTTAATGAAGATGAAGTCCCTTTTATTACATATAATCATAAACTTTGAGTAATCTGTGAATGAATTCTGGATATGTTACTTTGATTTGTTGCATCCCTTAGAGTGCATTTCAGTCTATACATGTTGTCTTGATTCCTTTCCTTAGAAGTTAGCATCAATCATATCTAGTTGCAGAATGACATGGTGAAGATATGGTTTGAATTCCTTCTCTTCATGACAGTATCAAGAATATATATGGATCAATGGATAAAGATTCATCAATTTCAGTAAAATTAGGAGCATTAGTTCAAATTTGTTTAATTTCATTTGAATCATCATCATAATTACAAATACATAGAAAATAATAAGCAAATACAAAGAAATATGTTGACATCCCATAGATAACTGAATATCTTTAGCATATTTGAACAAAGTGCATACAAAGATAACAAATATCATGCAAGTAAACATGAATAATATAATAATCATGGAAATACCTACTTATAGGCACATTATTTGAAAAAAATTATAGTGTAAAAGTGAAATCAAGTGAAAATTAGATCAATACCAATGGATTGAAGACCATTTTAGAAGAACTAATTAAGATCATCATAAATCAAGTGTTATACAGAAGAATTGATCAAACTTATATAAATATCTGTATAATCTGGTTAAGTACAGTAAGATTTAGCATTCATTGTTGAGAATTCATAGAAAGCAGAATAAACAAAGCATGTCTAGATACAATGAACTTCAAATAGAAACGTAAGGCCCCTTAAGGAAAACAACAATGCACAACAAACAACTAAGTAACATCAGATGATTATGAACTAATCCACAGAGACTTGGGATTACAAATTCTTTGAATTCATCATATCTTTCAATATGATAATGGTTTCATATGTATTTCTTTATCTATGTTTGTTTATGACTAACATCATGATCAACATAAATTAGCACTAGAAGGAAACTGCAAGCCATTCGAGTTCACAAATTCATCACCTGGATCTTATTTCCAGTGCTCAAGTGAGGTGATATTTTCAAATTTTCATAAGATTACTTGAAATGTCTTCATTTGTGAAAAGTTTTCACATGTTGTCAGATATTCAGAGGATTTGTTTGCAAATACCCTATCATAGTAGGTAGTTGACCTGATATTTACAGTCAGTTGTTCAAATTTTCATAATTCTGGTCAATACTTGCACTTCCTACAAATATCATGCAAATATCATGTTATTTTGAATATTTGATCATAAATATTCATTTCAGAGCAGTAAATATCCTGATCTTTGTAAAGATCCAGTCAAAATATCCATTTCCAGTTGCAATTTGTGAAGCTCTGGCTCACCAACCTAATACTAGGTCTAGATCCATTGGACCATTTGAAGAGTTGTTGATTTACGGATGTAGACCCCATACAACAAATATTCACCACACTCCTGGTCCTAGTTCACCAGTATTTCCAGTTATACCTATTGTAATACCTCTGGTATGTCTAATAGTACCTCAAATACCTCAGGTGCATTCTATAATGTCATTTTTTGTAGTGGAATCACCACTTATCTTTATGGCATATCACCCCTTGCTAAAGAATCCAGACAAGATTTGTCTAAAATATCATCCTTATCAAGATGAAAAAGATCACATTAGAACTTACAAAGAAGCATGCTTTAGAGCCCAAATTGACCATGAAGATGTAGCGTGCAGGTTATTCCCTTACTCTTTAGGAGAGGAAGCATATAGTTGGTACATTAGTCTTACCAGGTCTTCTATAGCCACATGGACTGCCTTAGAGAAAGCTTTTCGAGGAAGATTCAAAATACTTGTAGATCCAGCTAAGACATATCACATGTTTACTACAATCAAAAGAGCAGAGGGAGAACCAATCTCCAACTTCAACGCTAGGTTCCAAAAAATATATTCCAAGCTAGTTGCTCCTTATAATGTAGGGGATGAGGCAACAAGATCAATATAATATTCAACCTTAAATCCCTTGACATCCATGTTCATCAGGAGGACACATCCTGTAGTCACTACTCTGGAAGGTGCCTATGAAGATGCCATCAAGGTCCATCAACAACTCATGCCTGGGTTCACTCCTAACTTTGGATATCCTGCATATCCTATACAACCACAAATTAATAGAGTCATGATACCTCCAGCTATAATTCCTAGTCTCCTACAGGTACCTCCACTCAATATCATGCCTCCTCCAAATGGAAATGGCCAGATGATACCTCATCCTGGACATGTATCTTAGGATGATTTGCAAAACCATAGTAATGGTAGTTCTTTCTTCAAACCTCAATAAGAAAATGTAGTTGCCAAAGATCAGGAGGAGAATGATGACATTAAAGAAATATCTGCGCAACTGATAAAATTAACAGCTGAGATCACACATATGAGGAATCAAAAATTCTATTCTCCATCAAATCAGAACAGGGGATATCATGACAAAGGATATGGAAATAATAATGATAGGAATTTCAATAAAAATAGCAATAACAATGCTGCCCCTAGGCCACCTAGAGCTTGGAACACCCAGCCAAATAATGGCTCATTGCCTTCACCATTAGATAATTAGCCTCCTGTTGAGACCAAACAAACTACTAGGGTGAATTTAACAGAAGTTGCACTCACAAATTAGTGCAGAATGTACAACACCTATACACACATTAAACTAGACTGCCCTCAATTCAAGATAGTAGCTAGTATTTTCCAGGATGAAGTATCAAATACTATAGAAGATCCCCCTTTCCCTAAGGGAAATGAAATTGTTCCCCTAGGATATGAGTCTGCCCTTGTGCTTGAAAGCTCTAATAGTCATCAGTATCACCAGGTGGCTACATCTCACAAGAACTACATGTTGGCATTGAGGAGTCTTTCTTAGCCTTTGAGTCAAATTATGTGTTCCCTTTTTAGGATGAAAATGAACCCGAGCAGGAACCTGAAAAGGTTCATGCTTACCAATAGCAGTATCAGGGTAGACATAACTATAACCTGAGGAATAATACAAATAGACCAGCTGGTCCTTTGACCACATCTGTTCCTCCCAACAACTTTAATACACCTCCTGACCCTAAGGCTAGTAATAATCCTAGTCCTCTCAAGGTAAATACTCAGTATTTCACACCCCAAAATATAGTGTCAAAGGCTATCAGAAGAGATGAAAAAGATAAAAATCAACTTATCACTGTCAGAATTGCTAAAGACCCCAGTCATCAGGAAAGCCTTCTTGAAATCCTTAGATGAATCCACACCTAGAGATGATAATCCTGGTCACAACCCTAGTCATATCATGACTAGAGATCCTACACCCAAAGATAATATTGTTAAACATAAAGTGCATGCTATTGTTCAAACTACTAAAACATCACACATGACTCTATACAGAGATAAGTCTGAATCCCCACCATTCTTACTTACATTGAGAATATTTGGCAAGAATTTACACAACTATCTAGTAGATTCAAGTGCGTCAACTAATGTTATGCCCTTATCTATTTGCAATGCTTTAGGCCTGCATCCTACTAAATCCCTCAAAAAGGTGACCCAACTAGACAAGATAGAAGTGAGTGTGGTAGGAGAGTTAACACATATCCGCATGCAGTTTGCATCAAACCCAAGGGTACAATATTACATTGACATCCAAGTAGTAGATATACTTGATACCTACGGAATGCTTCTTAGTAGGGATTGGTCTAAAATGTGGTTACCTTGGAAAGGAATCCCCAATCAGATAAGGATAGAAACTGATCCTAGGATGAAACACATGATAACCAAGTACAATAACACCAATGAGATACTGTATGTAGATGTTGAACCAGGTGTTTATGTAATAAGACCTCAGACTATTAAGATTGAAGAAGTTTTGATGAGTAATATGTATACACATGAAAATAATAATAAAGAAGAAAAGATGATCATTAAGCTTGATTACTATTCAACTGATGAAGAGGAAGTTGATCACTTCAAGGAGTTTGAAAAATACCCATCTAGAGAAATACATAAATGTTAATTACTAGGCACATCTATTGAAGACATCTTGATATCAGGATGGTGCAGATTACATGATAATGCACACTCAAAAAAGGATTGTGAGGTATGTTTGGATATGATAGAATTAGAAAAACTGAACCTGGAAGGAGGATCATCATCAGCTAAGGTAAGTGAAGTATCTGATGATGATAATGTTGATTCTTATTTGTTTTATTCAGATGTAGGGGAACGTGAAGAAGAAGTACATCAAGATAATGTCTTGATGCCAGTTTTAGAAAAGATTTTGGTATGCAAGGGGGTACAACCCCATGAACATAAAAATATTATCACCCCGAGATCTGATTATTTCATCGAATCTGACTATGAGTTATCAAATGAAGATAGAGGGATTCACCTGACCAAATTTGAGGAATTCTTATCCAAACAGATTCAGAGACATATTCTACAAGGAGGTCCTTTGCATCATGCATTGATTGGATGGTGGTACAGACTTCATGAGGCACCGCATTTAGAAACAACATGTGCCTTATGTTTACATATATTAAATAAAGAAGAGCAGTTGTGCTCTAGAGACAAACTACATGATATCAGGGATATTCCTAAAGATGAAAGAGAAGAGGTTGTAACATACACTGGTATTGAAGATAGCAACATCAAAAAGATAAACAAAATAGATGTTCAATATGATGATGCCCAAAAAAGACACTTAGATCTGATAGAAAGAGAACCACAAAAGTTAAAATGGATATCTTCAGGTGTAGCTTCAAGAGCTAAAAGGAAAAGGGAAGGTCTTGACAAGCCTTTAACAGAAGATAAGCCATGGATTCTAAGGTTTGATGGTTCTAAATCTAAACAAGGAGCTAGAGTACACATTGACCTCATTGACCCATCAGGGAGGTAATTTTTGGCAGCATACCGATTACAATTCCCTTGTACTAATAATGTGGCTGAGTACAAAGCCTTGATCCATGGGTTGCTATTTGCCCTCAAGAAGAAAGTTAAGATTCTGCATGTCTATGGTCACTTAGAATTGGTAGTGAAACAAGTTAGGAGCATCTTTGAATGCAACTATAAAAATTTGTCAGACTATAGGCATAGAGTCTGGGATTTAATAGAAGGTTTTGATGCATTCAATATAATGCATGTTCCCAGGGAACAAAACCACAAAGTTGATGCATTGGCATAGGTCACCAGCACATTAGAACCCCTATCCATTTATGGAATGAAAAGATTTTTAGTAGAATTGGTATCAGTACCTTCCATACCAGATAATGTCACCAATTTCCAAGTATTTGATGATGACCAACATACCCTAGATTATTTTGCAAATAGAGATATATTTGAAGCATAGATCCTAGATGAAAAGGATTTGGAAGATCATGTATGGGAAGATGAAGAAATCATGGACTTGTCAAGCAACAAAATTCCCAAATGAATGATTGACTTTGAAAGAGCTTTTTGACTTAGACAACATGATAAAACAAAAAGATCTCCCCAAGACAGATGGAGGAGAGTATTCACCTATCAACATAGGGTAGGGTGATGACACTAGGAAGGTCGTAATAGGTAATGTTTGTTCTGAACAAGAGAAAGATGAGATAACTTGGGCATTGAAGGATTATATCCATGTTAGTGCATGGACCTATGATGAATTAAAGACATATAAAACTTCAATTATCACTCATATTATCCCACTGAAGCCAGATGCCAAGCCATTTAGGCAAAAATAGAGACCAGTCAATACATTGCTAGAGCCCATTATCTTTGAAGAAGTCAAGAAGCTACTTAATCCAAGAATAATATTTCCTGTCAGGCACTCAACATGGGTAGCTAATCTAGTCCCAGTCAGGAAAAAGAATGGAGACATACGGTTATGTGTGGACTTCAGGAATCTAAATAGAGCATCTAAAAAGGATAACTATCCTTTACCATCACTAGATGAAGTTTTACAGATAGTGTTGTTATGTTGGAAAATGTCCCCTTGGGGGCTTTTCCCTCTTAAGGTTTAGCTCATGGGTCCTGTTTATGCATTTAGAGTATTTTTCATATCCATTTGACATCTCGATGAGAAAACCCTAAAGTTTCATGGCAAATTGGACCTAGGGGGTGCACTTGACATAAGTCCTGCCTGAAATAGGAGGGGAGGACTTGGGTGCTCACGCCCTAGTCCTAGCTTATTTTAGGTTAGGCCCAATTTCAAAGTGTTAGTTTGTGACCATTATTTAGGTCCTATTGCGACACGGTAAGTTTCAATTACGAAATTCTTGGTAGGAATGTTTGTAGTTGCATATATAAGCATGTTCAGGCATTCATTTTTCAACTAGCTAGGCATTAGATGATTTTGGCATTCTTATGATTTTGGAGCATTCAAAATATTCATTGTGTAGCAGAGCAGAGCATTGTTCCTGTGTCTGTATTTATAGATTTGGCCTCCATCTCTTCATGGCATGAAGAGCTTCTTCCTTCCATGAGATCTTCACTACAAGGTGATATCCATTGTGTTTTCAATCATTTATCATTTAGATTTTGCCTCTATCCCGCAGGGATACGCACTCTTTATCTAGAAACAATGTTTGAAAGACTTGAATGTCTCTCTAGAGATTAATTGAGGCAAGCCTCTAAACACCACAACCCCCAACCCCTTTTTCCATGATTGTAGGTTACAAGTTGCAGGAGAAGAAAAAGTGGAGTTGCAAGAGAGTAGTGCAGACTGTCAGAATTGTAGATCAGAGAAGAAAATAGGGACCTGGACTTAAGCGCCCGCTCATTAGTCCTTTTGATCCCACAAACAAGAAAATATCTAGAACAATAGGAATAGGTTGCAGACAAGATTCCCAGACCCTGATAGAAATGGTGGCACTAGACTAGGGCACCCACTCATTAGTCCTTGACTTTTCCATTTTTTGAACTTCAAAATCTAGTATGCATTTGACTGTCATTTGATATCCTTGTGTGTGAGAATTTTCAATGATTTGTCTATTTGCTTCTGAATTTGCATAATTAGGGTTTTGAGCATAATTGGACTTGATTAACAACAAAATCACACCATTCCAATTTTCCACTATGTTCCAAGTGACTGAAAGCCTGATAGTAGACTTCCTACTCAGCTGAAGTCCTTAAACGTTTGAGGTGAAAGGAGGATTCATACAAACTAGCAAATTTAACCCTAAACACAAATAAATCCTCTTGCATCAAATTTCACCTTAAACAAGTGCATGGAGCTCAGATGATGTCCTTCCTGCATGGTTTTTCAGGATACAGCCAGGTGATGGTAGATAAAACAGATAGATTAAAGATAATATTCACCACCAAGTGGAGGATATTTGCCTACAGACGCATGCCCTTTGGCCTGATCAATGCTGGAGCCACATTTCAATATGCAATGGACATAGAATTTAGGGGCTTAGTTGGGCAGTGCATAGTCATTTACATGGATGACCTGACTATCTTCTTGAAGAAGAGAGGTGATCACATAGAAGATCTTAGAAAGGTGCTTAAGAAGTGTGAACAATATGATATCTCACTAAACCCAAAGAAGTGCATATTTGGGGTGACCACAGGTAAGTTACTTGGTCATGTAATATCAGAAAATGGGATCACCATTGACCCTACCAGGGTTGATTCTATAATGAAATTACAACTTCCAGGGAGTAAAATGGAGCTAAAATCCTACTTTGGTAAGATTAATTTTGTGAGAAAATTCATAATAGGATTTGTATAAATTGTCAGGCCACTCAATGCCATGCTCAAAAAGGATACCAAAAGTGAATGGACACCTGAGGCAAAAGCTGCATTTGAGGATATCAAGAATGCCATAGAAGATGCACCTGTCCTGATAAGCCCAGATTACACAAGAGATTTTTACATCTACTCATTTGCTTCAGAACATACCCGTGTAGCAGTCCTAACACAGAGAAGTGAAGAAAAGGAAGAAAGGTCTATCTCCTTCATGAGTTCTCCATTTAGAGATGTAGAGATTAGGTACATGGATGTTGAAAGGCAAACCCTTGCTCTAGTTAGAGTAGTGAAGAAATTCAGGCACTACATCTTGAGAAGCAAGATAATTGTTGTTGTACATGATGCAGTGGTCAAGATGCTCCTGATGCAGAATGATCCTAGAAAGAAGAGAGAAAAATGGATAACATTCCTCCAAGAATATGATATGGCATAACTCCCATGAAGTTGGTTATGGGGCAAGACCTGAGCCAGATGATTGCTGAAATTGATCCAAACTTGATAAGTTAGTAATATGTTGTAGACACAAAAGAAATGATGATTGGTATTCAGACATCAAGCACATCCTGATTATAGGGAGATGCCCACCTAAAATACATTCTTCTTAGAGGAGAGCCTTGAAGATTAAATCACATAAATACATGATTAAAGGAGGGATCCTCTTCAAGAGAAACTATGAAGGGATATACCTTAGGTGTCTAGACAAGCAAGAGGCTGATAAAGTTCTCATAGAGTTACATGACAAATTTGGCACAACACATGGATCTCACCTGGCCACCACTCATGCTATCATGAGAGTAGGATATTATTGGCCAACCATCTTTAAAGATACTGCTAACCACATCAAATATTGTCATACTTGCCAAAATGCTTCCAACAGAGAAAGATATACAGATCAGCCACTGCAACTTCTCATGGAGATACTCCCATTTGCACAATGGGGCATGGACTTCGTTGGTCCCATCAATCCTCCATCCTCTTCAAGACACAGGTACATATTAAAAATCATTGATTACTGCACCAAGTGGACTGAAGCAATAAGTAGCAAGACCTATACTGCAAAGGATGTGATCAAATTCCTAGAAGGTAATATCATCACTAGGTATGGAGTCCCTTATGCCCTTGTGTGTGATAATGGACCAACTTTTGTATCTTTAAAATTGTCCAGTTGGGATTTTAACCATGGGGCGATCTTAAAGTTTTCTTCAAATTATTATCCCCAAGCTAATGGCTTAACAGAATCAACCAATAAGAACTTACTGAACATCATAAAGAAATTGATTGAAAAGAATCCTAGGGAATGTAATACCCTACTTAAATATGCCTTGTGGGTAGATTGAACCAGAATGTAAACTACCTCAGGAAATTCCCCTTACCAATTAGTTTATGGGGTGGATCCTATCCTCCCTGTCAACCTCAAAATCCCTACCCTGAAGTTTGCACAAGAATATCTAGGTATCAATAAAAAACAAGAAGTCAGGTTACTTCAACTCATGCACCTAGAAGAGTAGAGAGATAGAGGGATTGATCAATTCACCAAACATCAGGCTACTATCAAACATTGGTTTGATAAGAGATATAAAGTAAAAGCCTTTAGAATATCAGATTTAGTCCTGTCATGGGACAAAGCACATGAAAAGAAAGGTGACCATGGAAAATTTGACAAACTTTGGATAGGTCCCTTTCAGATCTTAGAAATCCTAGGTGACAGCACCTACAGACTTAAAACTTTAACAGGTGAAGATGTCCCATTGCCAATCAATGGACAATTCCTCAAACATTATTTTTAGGTCTAGGTAAGTCACATCAATATACTATACCATATGTGAATAGTGTACATTTTGTATAGTTGTTTGTATAGTTGGTCTTGTGTTTTTTACTTTTCTTTGTGTGTTGTTGAGACCTTGTTTTGGTTGGGCAAAATAGTGCACCTTTTCACTTCAGAAAATACTCAAATTGTTAGAATTCAAGAAATGAGTACAAATTCTTATATAAGTTGTAACTCATGTTAGGTAGACATTCCTAATCAGGTCTGTGATATTCTGTTCATCATTGATATCTTTTCTTGTTCAAGGAGATCCTCACATGACTCACCTAACAGCCTTGGGTTTGTTGAACATGTTAGTGTAGCTGTTAAGTGAAAAATCTAAAGGTTACCCTTGCTACCATTGCAATTCTCAACTGAAACAACAAGTGACCACACCTTGTAATATGTGCTTAAATGATAACATCTTATGAATACTGATACAAAAGAAATAAATATGTTGAATAGCTAAAAGAGATAATTAGGCCATCTAAATAACTCTACCGAGGCTATAGACGCCTACTGGCAGTGGGGCTCTACTTAGAGGAATTGTAATGATAACCTTGCGGGGGCTACATACACCTACTGGCAGCAAGGCTCTATCCAGGTTGACTATGAGGGATAAACCAAATTATGTAGCTTAACACCAGTCACTAGTGTTTTTAACTCATCTTCAAGATGAGGGATATGAATCACATGCACACACCTAATCCCTTATCAGCATTGTTCTTTTGATGAACATGGTACCATTCAAGAAGATCAAGGTGTTTACTTGATACAAGTTGGAACATTATGTTCTAATTTGTCCTCATCTCATGAATTATTTGAATTTTTGATGTCTTCTTTGGTGGCAAGTTGTTGTGTGGTTACACAACACGCCCCATTTTTCCCTAACAAAACAAGGACCCAACTTTTCGCTTGCTTGTCTTTTCCCTTATTTTGAGTGGTATGGTAAAAGAGTTAGTATCAGGTGCATGTCTCGATGATATCCTCTGCATATCATGACGTCAAAAGGAGAGGTTAATTTTCAAAGTCTAATTTTGTCGTAACAAACCTCATCAAGTGAAAGAATACAAAATTTTAAGTAGGTTTACCTTTTGGATCACCCCAAAATTCCCTAAAAATAAGAAGTTATGCCTAGTCAAATTTTGGTCAAAGGTCACAAAAGGGAGGGTCATCACATTACTTAATGTCCCAGATATTTTCTAATATCCTAATCGCAAGTTTTAACAAAGGAAAACTTAATGTCCACACATTCATTAATATGCAGACATCAAATTTTAACCATAGATGTAACAAACCGTCAAAGTGCATGGGCATTCTGTCATGGTGCACATTCAACTTAATGTGTGGCATATTAGCTAATATCCTGGTGACATCATTCAATATCACCATAAGGAAGTAGCAACCCGATAATGATGTCATTTAGATATCCCAATATTGGACATGACCCTTAACAGTCAGTGCTCACACATTAACTTAATGTGTGGATATTCGTTAACATGACTGTGACATCATCCTAACCAATTCTAAAGAGACCCCAACAGGATGATGACATCACCCTCACATTCGACATAGGAGGGTTGTCACATTACTTAATATCTTGGATACTAATTAATATCCCGGCTCTATACAACATGATCATTTCTCACTTCCCCATAGGAAATCTTCCCAAAGATGTCGATTATGCACGAGACTGTGCACGATTGCCACATGGCCATTCGGATGATGTGCTTGTTTGACTTTTCAACTGTAACGACAAATCTCAATATCCTACACATTAGCTTAGCACATTCATTTTCACTAATGTGATGATGATGTCACATTATAACCAATCCAAAATATCATTCGAGATGGTGACATCACCATCATCTTTGGAAGAGGGGATATTTCGCATAACTAACCAATCAGATATTTCTTAATATTCACATACCCACTCTCAAGAACCCATCACACATAGATTTCCAAGAACCAATAAGAAGATGCCATGTGGCATGTTGACTAGTCCATATGGACATGCCATAATGCCTCAATATATGAACAAAAAGGAATACCTTTGGTTTTTTTTGTGACCCGCTCCTTACATTTGGTTAATGTTGACCTATGCCATGATGATGTCAGGTACATATCTTGAAAAAGCATCCATATTGTTTTAAGCACCTAGACATTTTTCAAATATGCAGATCCTGTAATAAATATTGTCTAACGTTAGGTGGATATTCAAGCTTTCTAATTACATGGTGCCACCTGTTGCGATCTTCAGAACACTGCATGTACATCCATGGACACAAATACAATAACATTGATTACGCCTTAATTCACCAATGTTAATGGTTATAATGGGGTGATTTATGTTCATTTTACATTTACAAAGCATTCAACAAACAAATTACAGAGCTCCTGTATGATTAAGACCGCCATTATAGTAGCCTGCGAACTCAATAGAATGGAGTGCACCTTAAACAACAAATGAAGGAGGGTGGTTGAAAAGTGAACATGCATATCCTGATCTTGATTAAGTAGATTAAAAGGCACGAAAATTAGGTATGTAACAATTAAACCCTCACTTTGTTGTTTGTGAATAGGTGAATGACTAAATGGTTTCTACTATGGTAAATTCATATGACGACATTTGAATATGCTTTGGGGAAGTAAACACTGTGATATATACAATATGTTTAAACCTGAGACCCTAAAATGCATGTTAGGTTAAGACACGTACACTTGTCAATTGCAGGATACAATGGATATTTGCAGAAACAGGTCAGATACTGAGTTTTTGACACCTATGTGTATACAACTTGGAGGGTCAGTGTTCAAGTATGGGCAAATAGATGATACACACCTAGGTAACACTGATCTTGATGAATGGACTGGTAAATTAGAAAGAGCTAGTGCAGATCCCTTACTCATGAGTATATATCGTTCAGACATGTGACACACAGGCAGGTTCCCATATGCAATGAAGGTCGTGGAACTAGTGGCAGAGTGTGCCAATAATTACAATGTTCACACCAGAAGGGTTGAGAAACATGGGCGCATATATGGAGATTTCTCAGTTGCGGGGATTACCTCCACCTTCAATTTACCATCATCTAACCTATATAAGATTAATCTGGGAGCCCTAGAAAAGTAATATCATGGTAGTTTCAAGGAATGCAGGAAATTTGTATTCTCTTGGAGGGCTAGTAGAAGCACATACAAGGCGTCATCAAAATTGCCTGTACATTTGTTCAAGTTTGACTTCACCCCTAAATATTAATACATGATGGTGATGCTTAGTAGGATGAGAGGCAAACTGAATGTTGGTTGTTTTGAGGTCTAGATGTATGGCCTCATAAGTATGATAGAGTCCACCAATCAGAAGCCACAATGGGAAAAACTAATCAGTGATAACATTGATGAAATCTTCAAGAAGCAAGGAGGGAAAACAAATATGTTCCATATGACCTCCTATGTAGTATATTCATGTGTGGCCAAAGGCACATTTGATAATTTGCAAATAGTTGGTAGGGTCGGCCTCAATCCTAGAGATGTTAATATCTGGTATCACTATCTACAGTTGGGTAGGAGGATGGCCTCCCTCCAACATTTGAAGAAGGTTAATGATTGTTCCATCATGCATCTGGTCCGCACAATGGAGGAGGACAGACCAAAAAGAATAAGCATGGAAGCTCAAGCAACAGTAAGTAGAAATGGATCATGGTTTATCCAGTTCCCTACATTCACATACATAAGGATGGAGGGCTTTAATGGGCAACCCATGATATTGCCGAGATATCCAACAAATAATGTCATAGTTATGGAGATGGCTAGACAAATACTACCCTCACATCAAGCATTTGTTTAGAGAAATAAAATACCCAAGGTCATGTTTCCACTTATGATTGGCTGGTACATCTATCCTGATGCAGAAACAGCCAAAGAGGCCATAGGGGGACTAAAATTGATATGTTTACATCCTTTCCCTTTGACAAGGCAATATGATCCCTATCATACATTGGAAGCATTATTGAAGAAGTCACTGCACCAGGTGCACATAGAAGACTATTGGGCTGACTGTTCTAATGATGTTCAAGTTAGAAGGATGAGCTAACAAAGGCTCACACTTAAACAAATCTACACTTTGGACTGCATTCCAGTTCCCCCACAATTACATGAGGATGATGAAGTAATCATGTCTCAAGAGTATGAGGAGAAGAAGATATATAATGGGACAATCTCCCCACCTGACTAGAGCTAGCTAGAAGAAACCTCACTAAAGATAATAAATCAGAGGGTCATGCAACTGACCAAAGAGTGGGTAGAGAAAGAGGTTGTTGCGCTCAAAGTCAAGGGTGTGGCTGTGACAATTGATAACAAAAGCAAGAGACAAGAATTAGCAAAAGAAGAGTATGATGACTTCCTTAAAGATAAGAGACAAGATCTAGAGAAGAGGATGCAGGAAGGCTCATCTAAAGCCACTAAGAGGGTAGGAATGAATATCGGTGTCAATCTCACCCCAAATCCATCACCACAGAAAGGGCAAGTTTCCACCTCTGCTGCTACAACTTCCAAAAAGCATGATAAGCAACCTAGGAAAATAGTAGAATAGGGCACCACTCATGAGGAATTGGAGGAAAGAGATGATGATGGACAACCCCATATAATAAAAAGGAGAAAGAGAACTCAAGAAGAGTCACCAAGAAAGGCCAAGCTCAAATGCCAGCAATGAGAGGAGCTGTAGACAAACGTCCAAACATTGTGCTTTAATGCAGAGGAGGTGAGGGAATTCAATGAAACTTACAACATGATGTTCTAATCCCTAACATTATTGAATTCAAAACTAAATTAGCAGAGGAAATCAAGGAGGAGAAAAGGAAAAGAGAAGATAATCAGCCCCTACCTCTAGATAAAACAATAGATCTTTCAGATGATGAAGTAGTAGATGAGGTATCTGCTAGTCCTACAGAATCATTGGTCAAAAATACAATGGTAACCCCTCTGAATACTCCCATAGTATAGTAAGAAAGGGGGGAGGATATAAAAGAAGACATTCCAGAGGTCTTGGCATAGAAAATAGTCCTAGAAGGATTAATTGGTCAAGTTACTAGCCTAGCAATTATTGATCTAACATATCAGGGCGATAATGATGCATGTAAAGATAAAAATGTAATCCCAGAGCATGATAAGGCAATAGCTAGTGCAACTGGGGGCATGCATGTTTGCAAGGGACACTGCTCTGGTATGGACTTGTATGTTGTCATTGATGGGAACAAGGCTCAAAGATATCATCATAATGACAAGGAGACACAACTCTGGAAGATCACGTCAAATTTCAGGTCAGGTTGGAAGAAATGGCTAAGTATGGATGTGCACAGAGTAGAGGATAGTAAGTTGGATAGCATGCCTCCATAGATGATGATCCGGTAATGCGGTTCAGGTATAATGTTCTCAATTGTTTGATAGTGTTATGCTTTAGAGGTTAAGTTCTAACTTCCTCCAGAATTCACCTTGAAGAAATGTCCAAGTCTGGATAAGCAAAGGTATAGCAGGAACAATGAACATGGTATAGTGCAGTGGTCCACATTCCTCCATAGGTGAGCATTTTGTTATGAGGTTTTAAGGTGTTGTAAACATGTATATGAAGTGTCTATATCCAAATTTGGGAGATCTTATGTCCACTGGAAAGATAGTTGCAAGCTTCTAAGTATCGACATAGTGTTTGATAGAGCTTGATAGAGTCAAAGTCTGAGTTTTGATGGTCTACATTTATCCATGCCTTGCAATTCTAAGGCTATGTTTGTGAAGGTGTAAAGAGTCCTTGATATGATTTTGAGGTGCTTTGAGATCCACAGTAAACGTTGTAAGTCAGCAGATGAACTGGTTAAGCATGCTCTTGAGGAACAGACCGACTAGTACGATAAAGAATTGTGCAGAGAAGAGATAATATTTGAAGGATCTAAGTGATTGAATGATTAGAGCTGGCCTATATGAACACCTTTGGGAAAATTTTTGGGTCCTCATAATATATAGTGCATTGGATTAAGCTGACAAGCCACATCTTTCTATGTACACGTTTCATTTCTTGGATGCCGACCTGATTGTGGATCAAATCATAATGTGGATATATAAAGGTGATGAGTTTCACTTTTAAGGGTGTGAAGGTGTGTGTGATTGATGTGGGCATGTGAATAGTAGAGCAAAGTTAGAAGATCAGCAGTGACGAAGACCTAGGATTCAGAATTCGGTTGCTAAATGACTGCACCCTGGCATAGTGACAGATGCTTTTGCAGTATTCAATTTTCATGTGCAATTTTCTTTATAGTGAGCTTTCTTCATCAAGGAAGTGAGCCTAGTAGTAAGCCTCCATTAGGGTTTAATAGCCCTCAGGGTTTAACAGCCCTTATTGTAATCTTGCTAGGTTTAGGGTTGAGGCCATGAGCTTGCTGGACCTAGTTGTACTTCATGGTAGTGAGCCAGCATGTTCCAGGACCATGGAGTGACCAATCCTAAACATCATTATTTCTAAAGATTGCAATACATATTTGAGAGCTAATCCTCTCCGTGGTTTTTCCTAATTTGGGTTTTCCACATAAAAATCTTAGTGTCTATATGTCATGTTTTTATGGGTGTTGTTCATATGCATGTTATGCCTTTGTTTAATTAATTTTGGAAAATGGTTGAAAGTTAAAGTATATCAAAAGACTTTTAGAACACTAATTCACCCCCATATCAGTGTTCCTAACATTCAACAATTGGTATTAGAGCCAAGTTCCTTGGAAAAAGTCTAACAGCTTTGGGAACATCTGGGATAGTGTAATCAATGCAACAAGAAGATTTGGAAATTATGAAAGCAACAGGCAACTAGAAGGAGATCTTTTGGATCTTGAGAATTCTGAAGCAGAAGTCAGGGATCTAAAAAAAAATCTGCAACAAGCTGATGAATGCATCTCAAAGCTAAAAGAGCAAGTCAAGAAATTCAAAGACAAATACAAAGAAGTTAATGATCAATTGATATCAGAAAATGAAGCCCTGAGTGAACTAAAAGCAGAAGTTATGGAAAGAACAAGAACAGAAGATGATCTAAATCTGATTGTGAAGAACAGATTAGAAGATTGTGCAAAACTTGAAAAAGAAATTGTAAGTCTAAAAATGGATCTTGAAAAGGCTAGAAGCCTTGAAGAAAAATTCAAGATAAGTACTGCAAAGCTCGATGAAATGATTGCTAGTTAGAAGAGTGCCGATGATAAGCAAGGATTGGGATTTGAGAAAGGGGAAAGATCAAAATATGGTCAAACAAACACTGAATTAAAGACAAACAAAGGAAACTAGTTCAAAAATCAAAGAAGAAGACCCAGAAGACCTCCAGTCAGACAACCAAATGCTCAAAGGTACCCATCTTTCAATGGTTATTGTAACTTATGTAATAAGTTTGGTTATAAGGCTACTTAGTGTAGGAGCAGAATAAATCAAAAGGTTCCATCATTCTCTAGTTAGTGTTTCAATTGCAATAAAATTGGTCATAGAGCAATTGAGTGCAGAAGTAAAGTGGGTTAGAACTCTATTAGGTGCAATGCATGCTATAAAACAGGACACATATCAAATGAATGCAAAAGTTTTGTAAGAAATATTTTTCAAAATATAAGGAACAGTCAATCATTTAATGGAAAGTGTTTTGCATGCAATAGATTTGGACATATGGATAATCAATGTAGATCAAATCCAATCAATAAAAGGAATCAAGGTCAAAAGATTGTGGTGTGCTTCAATTGCAGCAAATCTGGACATATTGCAAGATTTTGTAGAAGCAAGAATGTGAAGAGAAATTACTATTCTGAAGAAAGGAAGATAGAGTAGAAAAATGATAAGGGAAAAGAGAAAGTTGATTCGGTTGAAACCAAGAAAGAAGAAATTGAAGTCAGGGATCGATCCACACCAGTATTCGGTGGAGATACTTCCTCCGAGAAGTAAATTGAGAGCTTTGGGTCAGGGGGAGCAATGTTGAAAATCCAAATCTCCCTTCCAGAAAGTGGGTGCCAGAATCTGGCATGAAGGTGTATGATGAAATATGATGTGACACAGTTGTTAGAAGAAAAATCGGAAGAAAAAGGGTCAATGTGGCTTATTGCAGAGCAATTCGAATCGACTGTTTTCTATAGTGAAGGGTGTTGACAGCTTTTTGGGAATGAGCAATTAATGACAACTAGGTCAAGCTATGTGGAGGATAAAAAGGAACTTGTTTGGTTTCAAAATCACTTTGCACTCAGAGTTATCAGAAACTCAGAGAGATCAAAGCTAAACTTAAGCAGCGAAAACCAAGATTTGAAGCATTCGAAGAAAGGAAACCCTAACTCAATGAAAAAAGTATTTTCATTAAAACCTCATTTGTGAATCTGTTGAATTTCTTCAATGGCAACTCCGCAAGTCATAAATATCTTTGATTGACCTCAGCCTAAGTTTAAGGAACACCCCTACAAGGAAACTGAAGTGGATCCAATGGCTGCATTCTCAAAAATACCCTATGGAGTCATGTATGTGGAAGATGTTAGGGCATACATCCATGTGGCCCTAGATGAGCTCAGTGATGACAAATTCTCAGATTTATTCCTGAAACACCTAAGAAATGATCAATTTGATTTAAAAGAAGAATACGAAGCCTTGAAGGAGAAGAAATTCATCTAGTATGCAGAGTTTCCCACATTTGTAGAGGATGAGTGGGTTTGGTATATTCTTAGTTGAATCCACAGTGAATTCATGTGGTTAGGGAAAGGGCAACCCTTTAAAATAACAAAAGAGGCAATTCAAGCAGTCACTAGACTAAACTCCACCGGAGGAGTGCCATTATTGAAGGCAGTCAAGAATCAAATGGTTACAGATGCTACTGGAGAAAAATTTGAGAAAAGGGCATTGATGATAAATGATATCACTGATCCTGCAGTAAAGTTTGCCTCAATGGTCATAGGTTACAAAGTTTACTACTCAAATCGAGAGAACTTAGTTTCTAGTACTGCAATTTACACTGCATATCAAATAGTCAAAGAGAACACAGATTATGATTTGTGTGAATTGCTACAAACCCAACTACTAGAGAATTTGAAGAAGATAAAGGAAAGCAAGAACTAACCATTCAAGTATGGTATGCTAATTATTTGTTTATTCTTCTATTTCTTGAATTAATTCCCAAATCATAAGGGACTGGTTTGGTTGAGTAATAAACCAGTAGCTGTGCAAATTAGAAATTGTCTTAAAAACTTGGGAAGTTATAATGAGCAAAAAGTAGCCCTATGGGGATTTTTCAAGAATTTTCAAAGTATGATGCACTCTAGAGAAATAATTCCTGAGAAAATTGTTGATAAGTACACAAACACAATTTGTTTCATTGTCACTAAGGATCAATATTTAATGGAGGTTGTGGAACCTAGAACCGTATGGGTAATGCCCGTGGGTTATGAGGTAGATGAACAAATTTTGGAAAACTATGCCTAGCACCTGCTCAACAAACCTAAAAATGCCAAGGAAGAGAGGTTTGGAACATATATGGAGTTATCTATGAAACTCCATGTTGAACTTAGACAAGTTGAATCCACCAAAAAAGTGAGCAAAGAGGTGGAAGAAATTGCCGCAAGGTATGGCATCACTAAAGAACAACTCAAGGAATCAAGAGAAAATGCAAAGAAAGAAAAGAAGGAAAAATAAAAAAGTGAATAGGCTAAGGTTCTGAAAGAATCTATAAAGAAGAAAAGAGAGCTTGAAACAACACAAAGGACTACTAGCTTTTCTACTTCATCTAGTACAACATCTTCAAAGAAACCCTCTGACAAAGATACAAAGAGAAAGAAGATGAAAGGAAAAAGATTGTATGTCAATGTGAGAGAAAAAGATGAAGAAGAGACAAAATTAGATGAGAAAGTAAAGAAAATGAAAGCTAAGGCTATCAAAGCCTTAGGAAGCAGTAAAGAAAAGCCCTCTGTAAAGGATAAATCTAGCAAAAGACAAAAAGGAAAATCCTCCACCACTCATAGATGTAATAAAAGTTGTCACCATGGATGGGAATTTAAAACCCATGATTAAGTACTATGATGGTTATAGTGATGCTGATAAAAGGAGTTTGGAAGAAGCCATTGTGAAATATCTAAACATTTTCAACAGAGCCCTCATTAAGATTATCTCTGAACTTCCAAAAAGCATAGCAAATATTCTGAGCATCAGAAAGGAGACTACTAGAGCTAAGGATATTGAGCTGAGAAAATATGTGCTGACTAGATTATCTCCAGAACTCACTCCAGAAGAAGAAGACCTGATCTCCAAGGAGACAAAGGACGAGTTCAGGACTAAAAAAAGGATGAATTTGTTAATGGTGGGTGAAATTGATAAAGTGGTGAAAGAAATAGAACAAATTATCTTGGAAGCTCTGAAGCAACACAATCTTCCCACTGCAAGTATCAATGAAGAAAATGATGTTACTGATAATTCATCTATTCAGAAAAGAAACTTGGGTCAAGAAATAGGTACAGATGACAAAGCATCTGAGGAGAAAGAGGCGCCTACTGATGACTCTCAAGTTAGAACCTCATCGGCACAACAATCTAAGGATGTCATAGGCAAGGAAAATACCGAGGAAGAATTGGTAGTGGAAAATCCTCCACCTGAACAAGAAGAGGACACCAATAAGGATATGGAATTAGATTGTCTGGAGCAAAGCTAGAAAGAAGAAGTCTCTATCACAACAAGGGACACTGCAGAGACTGCAAAAGAATTGTTGGAGAAAAGAAAACAAGCTTTGGATGAGTCAAAATTTCTACATGGTCCAATAAACTTGGACACAATGTCACCAAAACAAAAGTTTAAGTTGGTTACAATTGTTTAGGCAAAGGCTCAAGAGGAAATGTTAAAATCACATATTGAGGATAGTGAATTGATTGATGAAGCATCTAGGATTTTGGATAAGCTATTGCCCACCTACAAGAGGGACTCATCCATGCCCTCAGCAAGTCATCTGAAGGGGTTAATAAGTTCTGTAAATAAATAGTTTGAATCCTTTGAGAAATCTGTAGAAACAAAGGTGAGACAAGAATTTGATGAGAAACGATTGGAACAATTGAAAATAATGATAGAAAAAGACAAAATTTCATTAGATAATACAATAGCCAACATTTAGAAAGTTGTGAAAGATACCAAAGATTTGTACAAGTTTTGTTTGTCCTGGCCCAAAGCTCCTCAAGAGATTGAGGAAAAGATCAAAGATTTGGAACAAAAACTTATGGATATTTCTGAGAAATTTGATCTAGAAGCAGAGTCAGTCATAAAGAAAGAAATAGAAGTCATTAATATTCACAATGACTTGACTATCTTAATAAATTAGAAATACCATATGAAAAGTAGGATGGGACAACTTAGAAGACTAGTCTATCCAAAGTTAGACTCAATGAAAAATCTTATTGCAGAGGCCAAGTTAGCTTCCCAAACAGACACAACTTCTGATCTCAAAAAGACAGAAGTCTTAGTTTTTCTTCTCAGCGGACAAATTCAAATTCTAGAAAATGCAAATAAAAACTGGCATGCTGAGTGGACACTGCTTAAAAACACATTCAATGATGTTCTCAAGCACATGTAATATATAGATGAAGATTGCACTTGTAAATATGTGGTAGTATACATAAATCTTTTGATGTTTTGCCAAATTTTTGGTTACGGATCACACCCTTTGCCATTGATGTCAAAGGGAGAGAAGAAGATCAGTGAAAAATGGATAAACATCTCAGGGGACTAGAAAAATAAAGCATATATAGTAAGGGGGAGTAGTCAAGCATTTTTCACTAAGTGTTGTCATCAATGCCAAAGGCGGAGATTGTTGGCAAGGGACACTGCTCCGGTATGGACTTGTATGTTGTCATTGATGGAAAAAAGGCTCATAGATATCATCAACATGACAAGGAGACACAACTCAAGAAGATCACGTTAGATTTCAGGTTAGGTTGGAAGAAATGGCTAAGTATGGATGTGCACATAGTAGAGGGCAGTAATTTGGATAGTATGCCTCCGTAGATGATGATCTGGTAATGCGGTTCATGTATAACATTATCAATTTTTTGATAGTGTTATGCTTCAGAGATTAAGTTCTGACTTCCTCCGAAAGTCACCTTGAAGAAATGTCCAAGTCCGAATAAGCAAAGGTATAGCAGGAACAATGAACAGGGTATAGTGTAGTGGTCCGCATTCCTCCATAGGTGAGCATTTTGTTATGAGGTTTTGAGGTGTTGTAAACACATATATGAAGTGTCTAATTCTAGAGTTGGGAGATTTGAAGTCCACTGGAAAGATAGTTACAAGCTGCTAAGTATCGGCATAGTGTTTGACAAAGCTTGATAGAGTCAGAATTTGAGTGCTAATGGTCCGCATTTCTCCACAAGATGATATCATGCCTTGTGGTTCCAAGGCTAAATTTGTGAAGGTGTAAAGAGTCCTTGATATGATTTTGGAGGTGCTTTGAGATCCATAGTAAAAGTTGTAAGTTAGTAGACAAACTTGTTAAGCATGCTCTTGAGGAACAAGCCGACTAGTATGATAAATTATTGTACGGAGAAGAGATAATATTTCAAGGATCTATCTAAGTGATTGAATGATTAGATACGACCTATATGAACATGTTTGGGAAATGTTTTGGGTCTGCATAATATATAGTGCATTGTATTAAGCCGACAAGCCACATCTTTCTATGTACACGTTTCATTTCTTGGATGCCGACCTGATTGTGGATCAAATCATAATGCAGATATATAAAGGTGATGAGTTTTAGTTGTAAGGGTGTGAAGGTGTGTGTGATTGATGTGGGCATGTGAATAGTAGAGCAAAGTTAGAAGTTTAGTAGTGATGAAGACTTGGGATTCATAATTCGGTTGCTAAATGACTACACCCTAGCATAGGGATAGATGCTTTTGCAGTATTCAATTTGATGTGTAATTTGCTTTACAGTGAGCTTTCTTCATCAAGGTAGTGAGCCTCCATTAGGGTTTAACAACCCTTATTGTAATCTTTCTAGGTTTAGGGTTGAGGCAGTGAGCCAGCATGTTCCAGGCCCATGGAATGACCAAGACTAAACAACATTATTTGTAAAGATTACAATACATATTTGAGAGCTAATCCTCTCTATGGTTTTTCCTGATTTGGGTTCTCCACATAAAAATCTTGGTGTCTATGTGTCATGTTTTTATGGGTGTTGTTCATATGCATGTTATGCCTTTGTTTAATTAATTTTGAAAAATGGTTGAAAGTTAAAGTATATTAAAAGACTTTTAGAACACTAATTCACCCCCCCCTCTCAGTGTTCCTGACATTCAACAGTGCATATGGAAACACTCGGTCAGCAAGAGGCCTAAGATACTAAACAGGGGCATGCTAAAGAAGAAAATATAACTGATACTTCTAGACAGTTAGGTCTTAATGTCATATCTGTAGCTTAGAATAATAAAGATACAAACATGTCAGAATCTATATAGGAAGGTCCAATGAAAGAGGATGATAATAAGGAAGATGAGAAGATGGATGAAGATAATCAGAAAGGTCATCAAGATACTCAGGATCAGGATCATCAAGGACCTGATACGAACCCAACACCACCACAGGATGAACAAACGGTACTAGATCAGAGTGAAAAGATATCAAAGGAGACCCCCACAAATAATGAGCAACAAAAGGTAGATGAGAGAGTTCACACTGGAGAATGGTGCAGGAGCACCCGCACATGATCAGGATATAGGTCCGCATGATGACATACATGATCAGGATATAGGATAATTATCAGTATGATGACAGGATAGCCTATTTTTAGTATGTTTGACTTTCTCATGTAATAAGGTCCATTGGACCGATGCTATGTATTAGATCAGCATAGGAGTATGTGTAGGCAGTTAGAGATCGGGATAAGGTAGTCTGAGCTGTCCTCTCTCCCAGCCGCTTGGAAGCTCCCAGCCGCTGGGAAGTGAGTTGGTAGTACTCGAAGGATTTGTTATATATACCTTCGATCTGTTAGGGTTTAGATACATGGAGTTCATATTGATAGTTCATATTGATATTGAGATTGATGTTGATAGATGTATTGGTGTTGTGTTGAGTTGAGAGCAGTTCAGACATTGTGAATCTGTATTCAGGACTTTTGAATTTCAAGTGAATAAGATCTCATCTTTTGCAGTATTCCTTTCCGTTTGCAAGTAGATGGGTATTTTCAACCCTTCCACCGGTTGATCCTGCAAATCGGTGGAATGGTCCTGTATCATAGTTTAGTTTGCATTTGTGTTTTCTGTTTATGCATTGCATTGTTCAGGAGATCAGTTAGGAGCATGCTGTGAATCAGCCTAGCATCCTCATGTGCTAGGTCTAGAAGATAAGTTGTTAGATTTTGGTTTGAAGGTGATCCGGCCCGGTCGTCACATGATCTTTGTGAAATAGAGCGGTTCGGAGTGCTTACATGCAGTGGAAGGATACACAGGAGTCTGCATGTGCGTTTCCAGTCGGAACGAGCCGCATCATCATCTGCGGATCCATCGCCATCAGGATCGGGTCATGAAGTTGTTGAAGTTTGCATGTCGCAAGTGCATCATGATGTTTTGAGTTGGATATATACTCAGTGTATATATCGCAGTCAGGATCATCTCTCGGGGAAGTTCATTATCCGCATATCGCTAACGGATGCGGGTGTGAAAGTTAAGTTTTTTGGCTAAGTGTTGAAGAGTTCATCAGGATGATGTGTGACGTCATCATCATCAGGATATGACGTCATCGTCATCAGGATATTAAGAAATCCCTCAATGCGAGTTTATCCTGTTGTCACTAAGTGGTAAGGTATCGGCGTAGGCAGGAAGTTGTAGTAGCATCATCAGGAGATTTCGAGGAACCAGATGAACAATATCATGATGCTGTTGCTTGTATCGTCGGGCAGTGGAGCATCGAAGGCAAGTTGTTGAAGTGCAACGTCATCAGGATATTTGGAGCAACCGGATATTTGGATATCCTGCTGACGAAGGTGATATTGAATATCATGATGATGCCGCTTGTATTTGGCACCCGATGAACAGTGCAACCGGAGGATGTTTGCGATCATCCGAAATATGATGATGCTGTTGGAATGTGATGATGCTGTTGGTGTCTCTAGGAAATATGATGATGATGTTCAGCCGATAGAGAATTTTATCATGCTGGTTGTATTGTTGGCTACTCCCTCCTGTTAGTTAGCCTCCGTTGCGTCCCACTCTGCATCATAGTGGTATCAGAGCAAAGGTTAGGATCTTTTGGAAAAGATAGGCAGGATGTCAGACGAAGAAGGAACATCTGAGTTTCCAACAAGGATGACCAACGCTGAGTTGGCAGTTCTGGTGAAGAAACAGATTGCAGAAAGCAAGGCCGTGAAGGCTCAGAATCAGGAGTTGAAAGATGAGTTAGCAAAGTTGAGGAGCAAAGTAGGTTCTGGTAGAGAAGATGATAGGGAAGAAGAAGATATCCCTAATTGGAGCGAGGAGGTCGTTCCTGCAGACCAGAGACCGCTGTTGAACGCCCTCAAGGCCATGGAGAGGAGAACCATGGATGTGAAGCTGGATTTGCCAGTGTTTACAGGTAAGATGGACCCTGATTCAGTAATGGAATGGATAGACTGTTTGAACAATTTCTTTGTAACAGAGGAGATACCAGAACAGCAGAGAGTGAAGATAGCACAGTCAAAGATGAAAGAAGCTGCCTTGACATGGTGGAACTTTGTTCAGGATGATAGAGTGCAGGAGGGAAAACGTAGAGTTGCCACATGGAAGAAGATGATGGAATTGGTAAAGGAGGCTTATATTCCTTTGGATTACAGTATCCAGTTACACAAGAGGAAGCAGAACCTGAAGCAGAAGGAGCTAGATATCAGCTCATATACAGAAGAGTTCATGAAACTCTGTATGAAGACAAAGGTGAAAGAAAGTGAAGAAGAGAAGGTAGCCAGATACCTTAATGGATTGAGGTTTAATATTCAGGAAGATCTCAGTCTGCATAACCCAGATACAGTGCAGAAGAGCTTTCAGTTGGCATTGAAAGTGGAAGAAAAGCTGAAGAGAAAACAAGATCAGAAAAAAAGAGGAAGAGGAAGACAACAAAGAGGTGGAAGAGGTCCTTTCAGAGGCAGAGGACATGGACAGGGATATCAAGGAGAGTCCAGTCAAGACAATAGCAAGGGCAACAATGGTCAGAATCAGAGAGAGAATTTCAGTCAGCAAGGAAACTTCAGAGGTAGAAGACCTTACAGAGGAAGATCCCAGGGCAGAGGATCCATCAGATGCTATAACTGTAACAAAGAAGGCCATATAGCCAGCAGATGTCCAGACAAGGCCACAAGCTCAGCAGGAGAAAGGAGGACAAATCTGGTCAATGAACCTGATAATCAAAGTAGGACCAGCTCTAATGATTTCCAGAGTGTGAATGGTCCTGAGAATTATGGATATCCAGAAAGTGGAGAGTCTCTGATGATGAGAAGAACAGTAACTACCATGAAGGTACCTGACAAAGAAGCCCCTCAGAGAAAGTCTCTTTTCAGAACCACTTGCAAAGCAGGAGGTAAGGCTTGTAAAGTTTTGATTGATTCTGCTTCTACTGAGAACTTTGTGTCTGAAGAAATGGTGATAAAGCTGAAGCTTAGGAGATTGCCTCACCCAGCTCCATATAAAGTCTCATGGCTTACTCAAGGTCAGTAGACAACTGTAGAAGAGCAGGCTTGGGTAGAATTCCAGATTGGTGGATATAAGGATAAGTTGTTGTTTGATATCACCAAGATGGATGCTTGCAACCTTTTGTTTGGTAGACCATGGCAGTATGATCTGAAGGCACAGCATGATGGTGTTAAAAACACCTATAAAATCACTAAAGATGGTAAAGAAGTAACGTTATTCCCATTGAAGGAGAAAGAGGAGAAGTCTAAAGGCAAAGAAGTGAAGGTCATGCTGATGGAAGGCAAACAGTTCATGAAAGAAGTAGCAGCAGAAGGTGCAGTTGCATATGCCCTAATCCCATGTCTGAGTGTGAATAAGAAACAACAGCAAGAAGCCAAGAAAGAGAAGAAGCCAAGGTTGATAGACCCAGCTGTCCAAGAGTTATTGGATAAGTACAAAGGTGTTATCTCAGAGGGAATGCCAAGATCCCTACCACCTGTCAGAGATATCAGTCATTGCATAGACTTGATTCCAGGGTCTACACTTCCAAATAAAGCAACTTATAAGCTTACCCCAGAATAGAATGCAGAAGTAGCTAGACAGATTGAAGAATTGATGAATTCAGGTCTGATTGGGAAGAGTTTGAGTCCATGTGCAGTACCAGCTGTACTAGTACCAAAGAAGGAAGGCACTTGGAGACTTTGCACAGATTCCAGAGCCATCAACAAGATCACAATCAGGTATAGGTTTCCAATCCCCAGAATTGAGGATTTACTTGATTGTTTGGGAAATGCTAAGTACTTTACAAAAATAGACTTGAAGAGTGGGTACCATCAGATCAGGATTAGACCAGGTGATGAGTGGAAGACAGCATTCAAAACAAATGAAGGGTTGTATGAATGGAAGGTTATGCCTTTTGGTTTGTCTAATGCCCCTAGTACTTTCATGAGGCTGATGAATGAGGTTCTGAAAGAATTCATTGGTAAGTTTGTCATAGTCTTTTTAGATGACATTCTGATTTTCAGTAACACCAAAGAAGAACATCTCAGACATATAGATCTGGTTCTCAAGAGGTTACATGAAGAGAAGTTGATGATAAACTTGGACAAGTGTCTGTTCATGAAAAAGGAGATCACCTATTTAGGTTTTGTCATTTCACAAGGAAAGCTACAGATGGATAAGGAAAAGGTGAGTGCCATATTGAATTGGCCAACTCCACAGACCATGAATGATGTCAGAAGTTTCCATGGGTTAGCAACCTTCTACAGAAAGTTTATAAGAGGGTTCAGTCATATTTGTGCACCCATGTTGGATACCATAAAAGGAGGACAGAAGTGCAGGTTTGTTTGGACTCAAGGAGCAGATGATTCCTTTGAGGCATTGAAGAGGAAGGTGGCACAGCAGCCAGTCCTTGCACTTCCAGATTTCAACAAGATCTTTCAGGTAGAGTGTGATGCCAGTCACATGGCCATTGGAGCTGTACTCAGTCAAGAGGGTAGACCAATTGCATTTTTCAGTGAAAAGCTCAATGATGCTAAGAAAAGGTATTCATCATATGATCTGGAAATGTATGCTTTAGTTCAGTCCCTAAAGAAATGGAGGCATTACCTGCTGCCAAAGGAGTTCATAGTTTTCACAGACAACCAGGCTTTGAGTTTCATCAACAGCCAGGAGAAGCTGAACCACAGACATATGAAGTGGGTAGAGACCTTACAGGCTTTCACTTTTACCTTGAAGCATAAGAAAGGGGTCAAAAACAAAGTTGCAGATGCTTTGAGCAGAAGAGTTCTCACAGTCAATCAGATTCAGTTAGAGAGTGTTGGTATTGATTCACTCAAGACCATGTATGAGTCTGATGCTGATTTTGGAGAGATATATCAGGTCTGTACTTCTTTTGGGGAGAAATACCATGCTGAGTTCTCTGAATTCCTGATCCAAGATGGATTGTTGTTCAAGGGTGGACAGTTGTGTATCCCAAGGTGTTCTATGAGGTTGAATATAATCAAGGAGAAACATTGTGGAGCCATGGCAGGTCATTTTGGTCTAGACAAGACCCTTGATCTGGTCAGGAGGCATTATTTCTGGCCTAAGTTGCAGTCAGATGTCAGGAAATTTGTAGAAACCTGTGTAATTTGTCAGAAGGCTAAAGGCAGGTCAACTAATGCAGGGTTATACCAGCCCTTACCCATTCCCTCCAGACCATGGGAAAGCATCAGTATGGATTTTGTTTTGGGTTTACCAAGGACCAGGAGAGGATTTGACAGTGTTTTTGTTGTAGTGGATAGGTTCAGTAAAATGGCACATTTCTTGCCATGCAAAACCACTGCAGATGCCTCATATATTGCAGATTTATTCTTCAGGGAGATTGTCAGAATTCATGGGTTGCCTTTGAGCATAGTTTCAGACAGGGATGTGAAGTTTGTGGGTCACTTCTGGAGAACCCTTTGGAGGAAATTGGGAACCAATTTATCTTTTTCCTCTGCATATCATCCTCAAACGGATGGACAAACTGAGGTTGTGAACCGTTCCTTGGGGAATCTACTTAGATGCTTGACAAAACAGCATGGAGAGAAGTGGGACAATATTCTGTCTCAAGCTGAGTTTTCATATAATGATACTGTCAACAGGAGCACAGGAAAATCGCCTTTTCAGGTAGTGTATGGAATGCATCCTAGAGGTATTTTAGAGTTGCGAGAGCTACCTACAGCAGATCCTGTTAGTGCAGATGGAGAAGCTTTTGCTGAAGCAATCAAAGAAGTTCATGATCAGGTTAAGACCCAACTCCAGCAAACCACCTTAAAGTATAAGGAGTATGCTGACAAGAAGAAGAAGGATGTTCAATTTGCTGTTGGAGATTTGGTTTGGGTTCACTTGAAGAAAGACAGGCTTCCTAAGGGAAAGTATACTAAGCTCATGCAAAAGAAAGTTGGACCATGTCAGATTTTGCAAAAGCATGGACAAAATGCTTATGAGATCCAACTCCCACCTGATCTCGGTTTATCTCCTATCTTCAATGTATGTGATTTAACTCCATACAAGGCTAATCCAGATGCAGATCAGGATATCCTACAGGATACAGTTGCTGAAGACATTCCTCAACATGATCCTCCACAGATACAGCAGATTTTGGACACTCGAGTGGTCAAACAGACCAGGAACAAAAAGTACTTGGAGTACCTCGTCTCTTGGAAGGGACAGCCGAACTCTGAAGCAGTATGGATGACTGCAGAACAGATACAGAAACATGGTGCCGACCTTGATACTCTCATCTCAAGTGGACTTGAGATTTCTTCTTTTGGGGAGTATGGTGCAGGAGCACCCGCACATGATCAGGATATAGGTCCGCATGATGACATACATGATCAGGATATAGGATAATTATCAGTATGATGACAGGATAGCCTATTTTTAGTATGTTTGACTTTCTCATGTAATAAGGTCCATTGGACCGATGCTATGTATTAGATCAGCATAGGAGTATGTGTAGGCAGTTAGAGATCGGGATAAGGTAGTCTGAGCTGTCCTCTCTCCCAGCCGCTTGGAAGCTCCCAGCCGCTGGGAAGTGAGTTGGTAGTACTCGAAGGATTTGTTATATATACCTTCGATCTGTTAGGGTTTAGATACATGGAGTTCATATTGATAGTTCATATTGATATTGAGATTGATGTTGATAGATGTATTGGTGTTGTGTTGAGTTGAGAGCAGTTCAGACATTGTGAATCTGTATTCAGGACTTTTGAATTTCAAGTGAATAAGATCTCATCTTTTGCAGTATTCCTTTCCGTTTGCAAGTAGATGGGTATTTTCAACCCTTCCACCGGTTGATCCTGCAAATCGGTGGAATGGTCCTGTATCATAGTTTAGTTTGCATTTGTGTTTTCTGTTTATGCATTGCATTGTTCAGGAGATCAGTTAGGAGCATGCTGTGAATCAGCCTAGCATCCTCATGTGCTAGGTCTAGAAGATAAGTTGTTAGATTTTGGTTTGAAGGTGATTTGGCCCGATCGTCACATGATCTTTGTGAAATAGAGCGGTTCGGAGTGCTTACATGCAGTGGAAGGATACACAGGAGTCTGCATGTGCGTTTCCAGTCGGAACGAGCCGCATCATCATCTGCGGATCCATCGCCATCAGGATCGGGTCATGAAGTTGTTGAAGTTTGCATGTCGCAAGTGCATCATGATGTTTTGAGTTGGATATATACTCAGTGTATATATCGCAGTCAGGATCATCTCTTGGGGAAGTTCATTATCCGCATATCGCTAACGGATGCGGGTGTGAAAGTTAAGTTTTTTGGCTAAGTGTTGAAGAGTTCATCAGGATGATGTGTGACGTCATCATCATCAGGATATGACGTCATCGTCATCAGGATATTAAGAAATCCCTCAATGCGAGTTTATCCTGTTGTCACTAAGTGGTAAGGTATCGGCGTAGGCAGGAAGTTGTAGTAGCATCATCAGGAGATTTCGAGGAACCGGATGAATAATATCATGATGCTGTTGCTTGTATCGTCGGGCAGTGGAGCATCGAAGGCAAGTTGTTGAAGTGCAACGTCATCAGGATATTTGGAGCAACCGGATATTTGGATATCCTGCTGACGAAGGTGATATTGAATATCATAATGATGCCGCTTGTATTTGGCACCCGATGAACAGTGCAACTGGAGGATGTTTGCGATCATCCGAAATATGATGATGCTATTGGAATGTGATGATGCTGTTGGTGTCTCTAGGAAATATGATGATGATGTTCAGCTGATAGAGAATTTTATCATGCTGGTTGTATTGTTGGCTACTCCCTCCTGTTAGTTAGCCTCCGTTGCGTCCCACTCTGCATCATAGAAGATGAACAACCACAGGGAGATGATGATAATGCCTTGGAAAAGCAAAACATGGAATCTCATGATGCTCATATTGAGCATACAAACCATGGAGGGTCTCAATTAGATGTACCACATTGGTTTTAGCATGAGGTGAATCCACCTCCATTCTTTGATTCTTCAAATTTTGACATTTCTTCATTATTTTCAGTTGAAGCAGTCAATCAAAAGAGGAGAGCTAGGGCTACCTCTGTAATCAAGAGAGATCCTACAATAGGTAAAAGGATAGCTCAAATACCTATACCTATTGTAAATAAAGCTAAAGGGGAGATAAGTGTAGAGGAATTTCAGATAACCACTATAGACCTAGGCTTTGCCACTGAATAACAAGAGGGCCAAGAAGCTAGGGATATCATAGATACCTTATTGGCCAGAATAGAAAAAGAGAAAGCAAAGAATAAGGAGCATAAGGAGCACATTGTTCAAATGTAGAAATTTATAAAGGGGTTAGTGGCTCCCACTAATATCCCCATCTTCACATCCACTTCATTGCCCATAATATCACAAGATGAGATTACAGGACTAGATGCCATGAAGCATAAATCATAGGTGATGGACAAGTGGTTTATCTGGATCATAATTGAAGGAGAACTGGTAATAAAGACCTCACTTGACAATTGGGACTTGCTCAGCACTTTGAAGAGCAAGGTGGATAAGCTACAGAAGGAGGTTGGACAAAGGTCAATAAAAGTTGATAAACATTTGACTGCTCTTTCTAAGATGAAACAAATAGATATGAATGTCTTTATATCTAATAATACCCTGACTAGTCAGACTTCACAGTTATTAGATATATGGTATGAGGACACCAAGTTTGAGGTAGATATCCTGAAGAAATGTAATGCCAAAGTCACGGATACCAGTGTCAAATTACATGGGTTTTTGTCACAAGAGAGAAATTTTGGAGGCACTTGAATACAAGATTAAAGGAAACATAGAAAACCAAGATGTGGACTTTCCACCAAGGCTTTTCAACATAATTTTAAGCCTTCATCAGATGACCCACTTAGCTATTTATCTGAGGATATAATTGACAAAGCTATGAGGATGAAGGATAAGGTAGAAAGGTACAATGAAACATAGAATAGCTAGAAGAACAAGTGGACTACCCTACAAGCCCAATTCCAATCACAAGGGCATACAATTAAAAAGGCTAAAGTATAGGATGGAGGGGAGATAGAAAATATAGTACAAGCATATGAACCCATTAGGGGGATTATTAATGTGCATGTATAAGATGACTCATCCACCGATGAAGAAGAATAAATGAAGATGCAAGGCGACATGATTCTGGAAGAATATTTTGGAAGGACAGCTGTACCCCACCAGAAGATTACCAACTGGCACTTTGCCATGTGTCCCATATGTTGACTTGGTCAAAGGAATATGAACCATTGATGATAATAGATAAATCTTGACCACAGGATGTTTTGTAACCACATCCCTTCCTTACTCTATAAAAGGAGGTGGATTGCAATTTGTAAGATCATTCAGAAGCTTAATTAAGATTAGATTGCTGAAATATCGGGACCAATCCTCAAGGTCAATTGTAAATATATACTCTTTTTCATACTTAATGAAGATGAAATCCCTTTGATTACATACAATCGTAAACTTTGAGTAATCTGTGAATGAATTCTGGATATGTTACTTTGATTTTCTGCATCCCTTGGAGTGCATTTTAGTTTGTACATGTTGTCTTCATTCCTTTCCTTTGAAGTTAGCATCAATCATATCTAGTTGTGGAATGACCTGGTGAACATATGGTTTGATTTCCTTCTCTTCATGACAGTATCAAGAATATATATGGATCAATGGCTAAAGATTCATCAATTTTAGTAAAATTAGAAGCATTAGTTCAAATTTGTTTAATTTCATTTGGATGATCACCATAATTGCAAATACACAGAAAATAATAAGAAAATACAAATAAATATACTGACATCCCATAGATAACTAAATATCTTTAGCATATTTGAACAAAGTGCATACAAAGATAGCAAATATCATGCAAGTAAACATGAATAATAGTAAGAATCATAAAAATACCTGCTTATAGGCACATTATTTGAACAAATTTACACTACAGAAGTGAAATCAAGTGAAAATTAGTTTAATACCAATTGACTGAAGATAGTTTTAGAAGAACTAATTATGATCATCATAAATGAAGTGTTATATAGAAGAACTAATCAGACTTATATAAATATCTATATAATCTAGTTAAGTACAGTAGGATTTAACCTTGTTTGTTGAGAATTCACAGAAAGCAGGATAAATAAAGTATATCCAGATGTGATGAACTTCAAACAAAAATGTAGTGCCCCTTAATGTTAGATGATTATGAACTAATCCATGGAGACTTGGGAATATGAATTCTTTGAATTCATCATATCTTTCAAGATGATAAAGTTTTGGTATGTATTTCTTTATCTATGTTTGTTTATGACTAACATCATGATCAACAACCCTATACATGTTCATCAATTCTGGCCTCTGGTTTGTGTGCCTCTATTTCTTGACCAACAAGGGTCTGATCAACTTCCTCTTCTTCTCCCATATGCCTCAAAATAATGGCAACTTCCTCAGTATCACCTACTCCTTTAGACATTTCGTATGGCACTAGTGGAGCAACATCATCAATGTTTTTGCCTTTTTTAAGGTGGTGAATCAGGAATTGCAGGATCTTGCACTGACATTACATCAAGAGTAGGTTCTTGAATCACAACTCCTATTGACATTTTCATAGGGAACTCGGTAGCCTTTGTAGGCTCCTTCTCAAACTTGTCATAAATTCTCTAAAAATTATTAATGATCATGTTTATTCTTTTCAAGGGGTCATTCTCCTCAACAAAAACTCCAAGAAAATTAGGATTCTTCTTCCTTTTATCATCCTCAATCCTTCTTACAATTTCCCATTTTCATTTTCTATTGTACATCTCTTCAAAAGTGACACAATTCTTGATCACATGCTCATCAAAATTCATTTGATGGGATATCCCAGTCCTGGTGAGAATGAAATGTTTGACAAAGTTCATATGTCCTTCTAGGTCACAGACCCTTTCTGTTCTTGATTTCAAAGAATATTTAGCTTTCAAGTAGGCCTATAATTCCTCCAAGGTATCTGAGCCAACTGACCATTCACCAAACACAATGGAATCAAGAAGAAATGTGCCCTTATTTTCTTTTTCATTACATCTTTCTCCATCCATAGCATTTGCCACATGAATTCAAGAAATGCAATTCTGTCTGGGACAAATTTCGGCAACACAAGGGGTGGCTGAGTACACTCGTAGACTCTTATTATAGTATGATCAGGGAGAAAAAAACCAATCAGAAAAATTATGTGTATGGCCTTGTTTTGGCTTATTAGCTAGAGGTCTCAACATTTCTCTGACCTCTTTGGTCAATCTAGGAGAAAGGCAACCAAGTGAATTCAATATCCTGATTGTGAAATCATCATGGAACACTACATAACTACAATTCTTGCAATGACTGTCCCATTTGTAGCACTAGCTTTGTGTAGGCAGTGTTTGTCTCTTTTGATCCATCATGCTCAAGTCCATTCTATTGGGCCACCTTCCCCTATTCTAATACAATATTAAATTGCACAATAAAGAATAATATTTGAAATCCATGGGTGTCTTGTTTTCCCTTATCTACAATAATCCATCATGCAGTTTCTTCTCAATGAATGATGCAAAATCATACTCAACATTGACTTCTGGATTCTGTATTCTCATGCCCATCATCATTATACCAATTGGCATCCTATCTTGAGCATCAATACCTAGCACTTGGCATAAACCAAAGTAGGTCCTTTTGAAATATACAACAAAATCATCAACTGAGAAAGGCTCTACAATAGTGGTTGGAATTGAAATTCTTCTATTATTGGCCCCTTTCCTCATATACATGGGAAACTCAGCACTCCTATGTGTGTTCCTTAGACTAGTATATTCTTGTTCACTCTTTTGCAAATCAACCTTTGTGAGGGCTTGCTTGTTGAGCATGAAGCAATCAATGATTGTATTTTTATCTACAGCCACCAAGGGTGACCCATTTGGCAATCTAACTATTCTGGTGGTTGGATGATAGTGCTCTGACAACACTTTGATCAAATCAACATTAATGAACACATTCAGGGCCACAAGTTTAGCCAAATTCAAAATCCATGGGTTGGCAACCGGACCCTGTCCATCTTTCTTCTCACATAAGTGCCAAAAGAGGTTCCAACCTGAGATAGGGACTCTAGCATCTCAACACCCTTCTACCACATCTTTGAATAGCTTCTTATACCCTTTGTCAATAGAGTTAGGCAAAATATCCAATAAGGATTGTTAAAGGGGCCACTTCTTGGGAGCAGATGGTTTAGCCTTTGTACTTGTAGATTCAGATTTCTTGGGGGCCATTGTGTATGAACCTACTGAGCTAGGGTTTTTTCTACTTTCTTGATATACTAGACAACTTACAGACTAATTTATACACAAAATATAGCACTTGAAATAGAGATAAGCACAGAATGAACACACCTAGTCATGAGAAACTACAATCTTCAATCGAGACCTTGAATCTCCTATTTGTGTACTTCTAAATCCTTCTGAGTGATTGAAATGAGCTAAAAATCAAGATTTATTTCAAAATGGTACTAGTAACCTCACCATTACTCTATTTGTACTAGGAGATTGGCAAATCTGCGTGTTTACTTCACTTCAAACATAGACCGTTGATGTACATAGATTAGAGGGATAGAGTATTTTACCATATTTGTAGTCATTTCATCGGTTACCGCATCCCCACCATCATAAATGATGAGCTTTGTGGGGTGGAAGGATAATTACCATAACATTCAATGCTTACCGTGATATCGCATAGTTGGTTCATTGGCTTTGTGGGACAGTGGGAGAGAAAATTGTGTCACCTTGAATGTCTACCGCACTGCCGTAAGCCGAGCTTTGTTCGGTCGTGGGACTACAGTAACATGTTTTGACCACTTTCAACCTTCACTGCTATCCCACGAGCCCACTTGGGAATTGTCACGGGATGGCAGGACTCTTTTTACCCCTGCTTTGTCTTACCGCATTATTGTAGGCATTCGATTTGACAATCGTAGGATCACAGTACCATCTTAGTTCTTACAACATTACTGCCAGTTAACATCTTGTCTATCATGGGGTCATGGTGAAACAATATATGCCACTTAAACTTATACTGCTAGCCCGCCAATCCCTTTTGATACCTCCGCAGGGCTACGATAATCAATCTCTATATATCGTGATACTGTAAGTGGAGTTTCTACATATTGCAGGGAAGCAGTAACTAATTCTTTACTTCCTTTGGTTCTAGCACACTCACCAAGGCTATATGAGTGAACTGCGGGGTTGCGGTTACAAACAAAATCACTTGTGTGGACCAATTCCAAGGTGTTATGCATGGATATGAAGTGAAATAGCTATATTGGATTATCAAGTAGTTTTTAGGTATAGTTGTAAAAATAATATGGATCCTAGTATGGGCCTATGAGAAGAAGAGTGTGTGAAACAAATGGGACTAAGTGAATTTTGAATGGTCCTAGAAGTGGTTCCTGTTGCGGATGAATGGCTAACTAGACATTGCAAGGATCCAGAACACTTTGTGCAGACCAAAACACAAAATTGTATAAGAACAAAGAAAATCAAAATTTGGGAAAAGGGAAAACCTAAGCTATTGTGCATGGAATTATATCTTGTTTTAAGAAAAGAAGTGCTTTAGAAATTGTCCATGCACTAGTAATTCCTAATTTTCACCCACCATGCTTTGTAAGTAATATGAATCCTCACCACATTTGCCAATAATAACAAATGGTCCAATCCACAAATCCTCAAACTTTCCATGCTTTCCTTTGTCTTGGCTCTAGGTATTCCACATGAGGACTATATCATCAACTTGAAATTTCTTGTCTTTGGCCTTTTTTTCAAATAGATATTTCACTTTCATCTACATCTTTTCAATTTGTTTCTGAGCTTGACTCTTGATTTCATCTAGTTCTCCTAGCTGCTCCATCCTCTCTTCCATTGGCTCAAACACATCAATTGTTGATATGCGCTAGACAACTAAGAGGGGGGATTAATCAGTTGTCACAAAAACTCAAACACTTTCTACAATTTAAACATTCATCACTTATCCACAATCATTATGATTTAACCATGAGTGCATGAAATCAGAAACTTAACCACAGATACAACATCAAACACAAGAGACCCAAATTTACATGGAAAACCCCAAGATAGGGGAAAACCATGGAGAGGATTAACTCTCAATATATATTGCAATCTTGAAATAATGATGTTCAAGATTGGTCACTCCATGGGCGTAAACATACTGGCTTACTGCCATGAAGAACAACTAGGTCTATCAGGCTCACTGCCTCAACCCTAAACCTAGCAAGATTACAACAAGGGTTGTTAAACCCTGAGGGCTGTTAAACCCTATTCACTGCCACGATCAACACCTTTCACTATTTGCAACTAAAGTATAGTAATTTCTCTGCTCTGCCTTTCCTCTACTTTGCTCTTCCTCTTTTCTTATCTTCCTCTTCTTTCCTCTACCCCTCATCTACTCTTCCTTTGGACCTTTCTTAATGTATTCTCATTTTCACTCAAGGACACCTTTTCGATGATTCAACTACAAGTATTTATACACTACATCAACCTTGGAATGATCATCAAGGTTGGCATCACAATCATCAACCATTAGAACAATCTCCAAGGTTGGTATTACAAACATTTACAAAATAGGTCCTGACCTATTGCAACATCATGCAAAGGGAATGGAATGTAGATCACACCATGCCTTAGTTAGGACTCAAACATAATCTTCCATGCCACAACACACTTCCACAATCATCCAGAGATCTTCGTAATCACTGAAATCAACCAGGTTGGCCAAGACTGGTTAAACACTACATTATCTGGGAACAATCTTCACACACCATCTCAATTTCTTAACGCAGACCAAAGTCCAAATAGGAACATGATTAGGAGACATCCACAAGCACACTATAATCATTAGGATCAACCGCATGAGCCTTAACCACTTTATCCATAAGAATCTTCTCACCGGAACACATGAACTTCATTATCTTCAACTATCATAAAAGGAAGATAGCTTGCGGACCACCAAACCATGAACCATTGCAACTGTAGGCACTTATCATCATCCCAGACTTCCCTCTTGAACTGCAGAGAAAAATAATTTATTACAGAGGAATGCAGAGCCAAATATTGTCTTCCTTTCTCAACTGAACTTAACAAAAAAGGTAGGTTTCACTCTGGTAAATACAACTCACTTAGATATTCATGCGTATGGACCAAACCTGGAATGTAGCATCCTCAAACATACTTATAAGTTACTTCCAATCCACATACCATGGTCTTCAATAAGAAATAAATGCAGAGTAGTTTACCAGACTGATCTTCAGCATACAACTCACTGTCTGTACTGCACTTCTCTATAACTCCTTTTTTTCTTCCGGAGAGGCTAATTTTCTCAATATCCTCAACATACAAGTCTTCTAAACAAGTAATAGAATAAGATAAAGTTGACATTAATGACAAATGTTGACATCAATGACAACACCGATTAGGCACATACTTGTAATAATCTCCCCCTTTGTCATTGATGGCAACATATGATGTGAAAAACTGCAACAGTCATCAAGAAAAGATTCTCCCCCTTTCTCTTTGCACACCTACACTCTTTCTTTATCAAAATTCTCCCCCTTTCTCTTACACATCTACACTCTAAGTTTTCCACATGACTTCTCTCCCCCTTTGACATCAATGGAAAAGGACACATACTTGCACTCTTCTACTTTGATCTAATCTCTCTTCTGAACTTTCTTCAACTGACTACTCCCTCTTACTTGATGCTTTCCTGACTGCAACTTTGGTTCTTTATGGAAAGTTCTCTCCTTATTGGTTTATCAATTCTCACCTTAGGATCTTGTTGCTACTACCCTATTTTCTCTACCAGTAACACTACAATACTTACTGCTCTTTATGAGAAATTCATATTAGCATCATTTACTTGCTTCCCTTGGGAGATAATTTCATAATCTTCTTGACTTCAGCAACCATATCTGATTATTACCTACACTGCTACACCTTTTTCCTTTTATTGCTTTGATTGAAAAACTTATCCTTGCATACTTCATCCAGAGATTTATTTATTCATCTACAATTCTTTTTCTTTGCCAATGCACCTTAACTCTTTTTACCTAAGAACTGGTCTTCAGTGTGGTACTTCTACACAATCTCTAGGGATCTCATGAATTCTTTCTGGAACTACTTCTTCTTCTTCAACTTGATTGTCTTCTTGATTCATAGCTACTCAGATATGATATTTTTTCTCTGATTTCATCAGCACTCTCAATGATCTTTCCCAGACTCTTATTGTAGCACTTTTGACTTGAACTCTATTTTGAATGTAAATGGTAGTATGTATATCTTTTCTCCAGTATGCATCTAGTAGGTCATCTTCCTTCATCATCGATCTAGTAGCCTCTTGGATTGTCTTATATTTCCTTTTAACAACTTCATTCTACTAAGAAGTCCTAGAAGACAATTGTCTCCTTGTCCCTTGTTCTTTACATAAAATATTGAATTCATTTGATGTGAACTCACCTCCACTATCAAACCTTAAGCATTAGATCCTTAGTTGTATCTTATTCCCAATCATTGCCTTGAAATCTCATCTAGTTTGTAATCATTCAACTCTTAGTTCATCTATAAATTTTCAAACCATTTCCAAAGAAAACTGCTCTGTACTGAAAAATAATCCTAAACTTCTGTTACTCATTATTCTCAAGCCAATTATCAAGATCAGACAAATTTATGGATGTAGATGTAATCACTTATCAATAACCATATGCCAAAACTATAGAACATTATCTTCAATGGTGGACCCAAGCGGACTAGAAAACAAGAGCCAAAATTCATGACCTGTCGGCTTGTCCCTTAAGTACATACTTGACCAATTCATCTGTCATGTCATAACTCTTAATGTGGACAATATGAGACTCCAAAATTCATATCCAGCAATCATCATTGACCTCTTAACATACTTTCAGAACCACATATCAAAATTGTGAGGCCGATTATTTTACCTCCCATATTTTGATCATTATGCTATTTAGTAGATGACACTATCAAACCTTAGTGACTATGTTTCATTATGCAGACTTGATGTTTTATCTCACTGATTTGATACATGTGATTTGATTCGGTCATATTGGATGGTATGTTGTGGTTCGATATATGGGTTTTATATTAGATGTTATTTTGTTATGAGATTCTAGTTATTTATGTGATGTGAACTATTTGACATGTGATGGAAAATGCAGTTTAATTTGGAGTTGTGTATTGATGTTTATTTCGATTGCGTGAAGTTAATTTCAGTTGCTTCAGCTATGAAATTTCATGACAGGACTGACACTTGATCGAGATGTGCAGGTTTTACATTCCTTAGTCATAGGAAATCAAAGGTAGGATTCACACCATGTTATCCCTTGTTAAGACGATCCATTCCCACGAGGGATAAGGATCACGTTTGAATTTGAATGATGAATTATTGTGCTTGGTTTTATTTTAATTATTTTTAGCCATAGTACCCTTTGTTTCTTATTTTTGATTAATACTAAGTGTTGTAAAATTTTATTTGATTTATGCCACTTGGTATTTATATTATTTTTTGGGTTATTTAAATGTGGATTTTTAACCCTTTTCATGAACCCTAGGGTCCCAAAAGTTACCGTAGGTGGTCAACCATGAGTCTAGGGTCAACTTGGACTACCTAACCCTAGTTTTGACTCACCTTAGGTCACCCTAAACCATGGTTGAGTAAAAGTGACGAATTTGGAAAGAGGGAAGATGGGGGATGGGCCTTGCCTTGGGAAGAACTCATCTCCCATCTCTAGGTTTTGGGAATCATTCCCAAGGAAGACTTGG